>OX392531.1:10692938-13674188 GCA_947623455.1 Mimachlamys varia | reverse complement strand
CGAGTGTTGATACAGGTGAACCCGCGCTCAAATAATCACAGTGCGCAGACTAATCAGTACCAACCTCACTACCAACAGCAGATGTCATATCCCAGTACAAACACCACACTAAATAAGTTACGCACACAGCAGTCGGGCAACAGCTACAATACATACACCCCGCAGGGTCATAATTACCTAAACACGGGCGGAGGTATTAGTCCCGGGATACACACAGTGGACAGACAAGCGTACCGCAACCCCCCAGTCAGTCCCCAACCCCCTGAAAGTGTAAAGCCCTCCCAAAGCCATATATCATTTCCCGCTCAGTATGGAGGCCATTCACAACAAAGCCAGTGGAATGCGGGGACATCCAGTTCGTCGAGTGGTTCACATAGTGGTCAACAGTTGTCCCAGGCCACAATATACTTGGACGGGGCCGGTAAACCTGGAGGACATGGGGCCATGTATAACAGTGGTACCAGTTCTCAGTACAATCACCCAATGTCCACGGCCAACATTCACGGCTCCCACAGCGAGCCCCATCTACAGGGACTAGGGGTCTACAATTCTTCCCAACATCAGCAACCACACACCCCCCAGGGTGGCAGTAACGCCACCAGGCCCTTGTTCATTAAGGTTGCTAGTTTGACTAACCAAGAGAGTGGAGCACCATCACAGTATAGATACCAGTCAGATTCACCGTCTAGTGCAGGATCTATGAACCCTCCCCCAGTGACTTCTCGATATGGGAATATAAGTGGGGACATCCCCGGTAGGGCAGGACCTCCAACTGGGGCTGTTCACCCGGGCTCCTACGTTGGACAGTTATACATGAATGAAGTGGTGGGTACGACTGGCAATGGTTCTTCTAGTCACGGGGTAGAGACTGGACCATTATTTATGCACTACCCTCAAGTTCCTACTACATGTCGGGTGCCTGGACACCCATCCTCGTCAGGAAACTCTCCGCCCCCTGTCCTCCCGGCCAGAACTGGAATTCCTCCTCCACAAGTAGGAAATCCTTCATCTGTGTCTGAAAATGTGATAAATAGAAAAATTATGGAGTGCGGGGAATCGCAACACATTTCACTTGCAACGTTCCAGCCTTTAGTATCGCCAGCGTCTAGTCAAAGTAGTCTAAGTTCCGAGTCCTCATCTCAACGGGAAATCCAGAGGCCTAGGTCGGGCAGTGTGCAAGAGGAGGCTGACTATATATCAGGTATAGACACTATTTCCGCTCCTGCTCTCCCTATTTATAGGTCTATACATACTTATATGTCAAGACATACTGTTTACCTTAGAAAGTTTGATAAATATTTATACCGTATCAGCTCAAACATAAGATTAATCAAAGTTTCTTTGTCATTGTCATTTTATGTTTATAATGATTGTTGAGTGTGTATTGAGTACTTCATTAACAAATGTAGGTTCATCAATTATATTAACAAGTGAAGTAAGGATAAAGCAAAAAAGGAAATGTGTAAGATTTTCAAGGCAATCTGTCCCATTTAACGAGACAGAACATTCTCGCACCTCGGCCAGGGAAATCTCACGTGATACCCAGTGCTAGATTTTTCTATCTCGTCCGATCTGTCTGGTACCTTTACGTGAGTTTTGGCGGAAATTTAACCCATTCATTTATTCAGACGCGCAAGTGACGTAATACTCTCGAATCGGTGACGTCACACGCTCCAGTTAACCAATATTATTAGAAATATGTGCATTCAAACTGTTTTTGTCATGTATTTAATTATTATGTATTGTTTGGTTGGTTTTTGTTTATTATCTAAATAATGTGTACCGATTGATCATTGTTTTTCTTCTTCGATATAACCTAACTATATTTTTACGCGAAAGGACTGAATTCGAAGCGCAGATGAAGTGGTTAATCGGCTTTGAACCGGGAGGCCCCAGACGGGATACTCTTACACTCTAAACGCATATATAGATGGGTTGTTATTATACAACTAGATATATGTAAGAGGTGCGAGAAAAAAATCTATTACCTGTAAGTGATCGAGATCGGGCTAAGATTCTGTAACATCCCAACCTCGGCTAACGCCTCGGTTGGGATTATGTTACAGAATCTTAAACCTCGACTGAGATAACCCGATCTCGATCACTTACAGGTAATAGATTTTATTAGTCACAACATCAAATACATTAACTACAACAACAACAAAAATTATCTCTTTTGATCATAATCAGTTTGCTTATAAGCAAAGATATACTATTTTAACAAATTTGACCCATCATCTTCAAGACTTTGTAGAAAATTATAGAAACTGAAAAGGACCCCACTTATTTTCAGGATTCCTATTTAAACTATGCAGAAAGACCCCATTTAAATGCCCAGCACAAACCCTAGTTAAAAGCTGAATGACAGTTTAAGAGTAATGCTTTTTGTAGAATTTTTGATATTTTGGTGTGTACAGTGTATATTACAATGATTTTTCTGTTTCAGCTTTACTTCTTTTCCAAAAGGAAAGAATGAGTAAACTTAAGTTAGACCTTGAGTCAGAGCTGAGAAAATTAGCAAAAATTCGCAATGAGGTGACGCAAATGGAAAAAAATATGTTGGATCGGACAAGAACACGAAACCTCAACTTCTCCCCACATGTGAGTGTATAATTGGGTACTGAAACAACTAGAAACAGTATTTGATAATTCAATACACTTTTGTATCATGTCAAGACATTCAAGAAGTGGAAGAAAAAAATATTTCAGATGGCAGCAAGGCTTAAAATTTTTAGGGATAATGAACTTTATAAATAATATGTTAATTTTTTGACATTGTAATAAAAAAAAGATATTATTGATTGAATAGTAATTTATGAATTATTGTAATAAGAAGAGAGCTCGAGCAGAAAGAAAAGTATAAATCGGATATGGAATGCTTCTTAGCACTTGCAACGAACCATGTGGCAGGGTTTGTATTCTAGAGGTGTATGTTTTAGGTCCATTTTGGTCGTCATATGATGATTTTGATTGTCATTATATGTGTAATTATAGATTTGAATATTTCAATATTACTTTTGATTATTTATATTTGACAAAACATTAATACCTGGTATTATTTTGACGAAACATTATTTAAGACAAGTCTGATATCAATGTTTCATCATTTGACCATGATTACTTAATCGAAAGTGAGAAAAATGTAAATAAATTTTGCTGTAGCTGCCCATGTTAAGAATAATAGTCAGAACCATTGCTGTTTGTTTATGTATGATTTAATGTTTTGGTATTCCAGTTAGAAGATGTGGCTCGACTGCGAGGCCACAATATGAAGTTACAGGCAGAGATCCAGGTGATGACTAGGGAAGTGGACATGTATAACAATGGACAAAGTGAGTGTTCGTATATAGCTGTACAGAAACAAAGTCAGCTGTTTTAATAGTCATTCAAAGGAAAAACAGAATTTTACTAAAAGTCTTATTTGCAATTTTGTACTTTGTGATGAAGTTATTGAAAATTCAGTGTGAAAAGAAATCAAATTTACAAGGTACCAGAAATGATCCGACAAATCAGATTCTTTGTAAAAAATCATCATCAAAAAATATGCAGGAAGAATGAAGTTATTTACTTAGAACTGTAAAGTCATTTTCAAGAATACTAGAAGATATGCTTGAGCACTATTTAACCAAAATGTATTATTCATTACAATTCTACATCAGCAGTTGTAAACATTACTTGGTCTTTGCAAGTTCCCTTCTTCTTGGCAAGGTCAAAAGTGTTGTATTTGATTGTACAAATGTATTGTTTTCTCTGAAAATGTCTAGCCCTTTCACACTCTGCAATTGCAAACAAGTATTTGAACTAAAACTGAAACCGTTACAGCACTTTCTTCGCTTGAAGGAAAGCATTGCCTTTTTATGTCATCTTTATATTGTAAAAAAATGACTGGGGTTGCACAATTTACCCTTGAACATAGATCCCGAGTGGTTGTCAGAGTGTAGAGGTGTATATTCAGTAGTGTTCGCATTTTTCCTGTCCACAGTGTGTAGGTAGACTAACTCGTGGGCGAAGTATCCGGCACGACTTACCACACCATACGCCACCTTAGTTACCTTACACCACCCTGTGTCACTTTAATTACACCACCTGTGCCACTTAACGCCACCCTGTGCCACACTGAGCCACCCACAATACCTCTATATATAAGTCCGTGGGCACACTTTTCCTCACCTCTGACGAGTTACGATCAACTAACGAAACTGGTCAGGTTTATATAGTGGAAGAACTAGGTACCCACGTAATTCTGACTACCAGGCAGTGTCTTTATCAGTCATTTATATCATCATTATATTGTGTTCATTTTCTGTTGTAGCTCCTCTAGGTGTGTTGGATCCCTTGGAACAACAGAATTTTTTCCAGAACATGAACCCCGGCCAGAGAGGTTCTATATACTCCCGCCCCCCAGCACCCCCACCAACGCCCCCACCTACGAGTGAGTGTAAGCTTCACAACAAGCTTAGGGAGGATCATTGGCCTTCATTTGTGAAAAATGTTGATTTCATTTCACATGATTTATAAAATCATTTAATGTATAGTAAATCAATGCATGGTCAATAACCATTGTCTAAAATAGTAAACTTTATTTGACATTTGACTTCAAACACTCATATAATTATGTGCAGTTTACAGAAAATTACCAAATTTATTGTTATGCTTACTGTGATTATTAAGAACAGTAAAACCCCACTTACTCAAACTTAGTTTACTCAAATACACCTCATTCGTCGAACAGTTGGTTTGGTTTCGACCCAGTTCTTGCATATTCAACCAATCTTGGATCACATGAATACCATATGTTCCTGGAACTATTGGTCAGGTACCCACCAATTCAAGTAATTGGGGTTTTACTATATTGTAACATAAGTTTTGTCTTCCTTCAATGGCCATAGCTGTCATAGAACATGAAAGAAAATAGACCAAAACAATCAGAACCTAAACAGATACAGTCATTAAATATCTACCATAATACACTTATTTAATGTATAATGTTGTCATTTTACAGCGCCCCCTCCTGTCCCCCCAAGGACACACCATGTGCCACCCCCTCCCCCTCCCCAGCCTCTCACAGGATCAGGCGACTTAGATGGCGACGGAGAACAGTGGAACTGCTCTGCCTGTACCTTTCTCAACCACCCTGCCCTCAACAAGTGTGAATGCTGTGAGATGCCACGGATGAACGCCCCGCCCCCCACCACAGGTAGGGTGTGCCATGCCCACTCGGCCGCGGGACTATGTTACTGCCACGATAAGTGATGGAGGCGGGCCTGGTAAAGGCCACATATACACTACATACCATTGACCTGGGTGTGTGTCACACATTCCGCATCCCCAGGGGATGTGTGCAACTGATGCCACGCCCACGGGAAGTGTGTGCTCTAGGTACACCTCAACCCATAACACATTCACAGTGCCAAGGTCTATCATCAGAAAGTTAGAAAGTAGCTCTGAAAGCACATGGTCGTCTAAAATAGGAAAGGGAAGTGTGGCCTGGTCTGGTCAGTTTGGTCCATGGTACTTACCATTGTTAACAGGAAAAGTGTGTATAGTTGGTTAATTTTAGATTGTATGCAAAAGTCAAAATAGTAAGCCAAAAGTTCAAGGGACATGAAGAACTAATACTTTAAATAGCAACATGTTGCCAGAATGATTTTGTCGAGTGAAGTATGAGGTAAAAGAATCGGCATAGTAAAGGTCAGCTGCTTTTGTAAAAATGTAGAAGATAGATAATGAGAATTTAAGGTTTTACCTTAGCTATGGTAGCTTTTGAATCGCTTTCCTGCTGCATTTCATGTTTGTGTGTCTGTGTGTTAGAGTAGTGTGATAGATTGGCAGGAAGGAAGTGAGGGGCTCAGTACAGTACAGAATGATTACAGAAAAGTCACAAAGGGTCGTATTGTTATTAGGTGACAGAAATGTTATCAGGTTATTGAATGGCATTGATACAGGATAGCTAAGCTACAGTATATTGGTGAGACCAGAAAACTTCATACTCTTTGGATGGTAGAGAACTTTGTAAGGCTGATAAAGGGAACTGGTGCTCCCTGTACTTCAGAAATTATGTCCAGATACAGCTGAATTAAAATCAAAATCATCACTGGTACAATTATTTACAATATTACATTTTCAGTAAGATGCTTTTCACAATAATGTTTAGGTAAAAAGAATGGCTGAAATTATAAAATGGCTGATATTTCTGAATTTGATCATTATCATTCTCTGATTTGTGGCGAAGATATGAAATTTTAAAAGTTTGCTAATACACAATTATGCTGTACTATTGTGTACACTTGAAAATTGTCTGACAGATCTAGACCATACAATATCTGCTCAGCACTGGTGGTATACAGGGTGAATGATTTGCATGAACTTTGTTTCATTTGTGCATAGCCTTTCATTTGATTTGCATTTATGCACATATTTTACATTCTTTAGATGAAATCAATATTGGCAGTTGTAACTGATAATGATATGAAAATGAAAATATGTTTTCTAAATTATTTGCAGTATTTCTATGGCATGTTAGTACTTTTGCATTTAATATTGGTATTTTCTAGAATCTTGAAAATTATAAGGTTTGAGAACAGCTTAAATCATGTAATGTTAGCACCTTAAGGGTTGAGGTATTGCATGACTTGGGAGGTCATTCTGTTTTGTTGGGAGTTGGTAAAGCTGTGGCATACATAGCAAAGGTAAAGGACAAAACAATACTCGGTAGTAAATAGTGGTTTTGCTATTTCCAGATCTTTTTGATGATGGCCGACACAATGAGTTAAACGATGCCGGCAATGATTTTGAACTTGTTTAATTTGATTGGTTAGTATTTCAAAGGTTAAAGGTATGTAAACCTGGGAAAATGTCAGATCAGAAATGGTACACGCTAATCTGCTTATATTACAGTAAAATATGTTTATTACATAGCTTTAAAAAAAGAGACATGTTTAAAGTAAACAATTTACAAACACGTAGAATTTAAGTACCGCGGGTAGTAAAGATTTGAGAAAAAACAAAGATGTTGCAGTTGAACACTTTAAAAGAATTATTGGACATATGATACATACTTTTTTTGTACTAAATTCAATCTTTTGTGTAAAGCATATTATAATGAGTTTTGAAATTCCTGTAAAGGTTTTGTCTTTAGTTGTCTGTTTTTATGTTAACCTAGTTCTTTGTGGACATTTAACCCCAAACAGAAAAATACCTTTACAAATTACAGTGAAGCTTTCTTGTCAAACAGAACTACCAGGTGTACTGTTCAGAAGGATTGATGTTAATGTTACATACAGTTTGCTATTCAAGTTCAGCATTGCCCCATACTTACGAACTAGTATCAATCAGTTTGTTGTAAACTTGTTTTACTGTATGTTATTAACACTGCATTCTCACTTAACATGTAGAAAATCATATTTCTCACAAAATTGATACAAATGGCTGTTTCAGTTTTATATTTCTGCTTTTAGTGATTCTTTTTTTGTTAAATTTTTTTTATTTAATATTTGCATTATAATTTTCTTCAATTTTATGTTGTGATTTTAGCATGAATATTTTTTTACATCACACTATTTATTAAGTTGCTAACGAATCGCTAACAAAATACAGGACCATGAATGCGGAAATTTTTCTTAGGAAATTTTAAGGTTCATTTTATAAAGATAAGGAACAATGCATGGTGTACTTTAATTCATTCAATGGAAGATTGAAAAGCTTTTGTATTCAGTGTTTTGAATGTACAATGTACGAACATGTAATGTACGATTTTATATCCGTAGTTGTTCTTTCTTGTTGTTGCAATGCTGAAGTCACATCTGATAAATGTCACCAATTTAATTGTCGTACCTGTCATCAAGTACCATTCCTTCTATAATCATAGTGTTTTATTTGTTCAGACCACTTTCTAAACCCGGAGATTCAATGAAACCGAAATTTGTCAGAAACATCTTAATGTTGAACATTCGGCATTTTTAATTGCAAATCATTCTGTCTCCTGTATATCATAAAATGTTCATTGTGTACATAAACTTTTGTGGTGTTCATGATATGGCTGTTACTGCAAGCCGAAAATAAAAACAAAATATTTGAATGCTAAACATGGCCATTTCCATTTAAGCAGTCAAACCAGTTCGACCGTACATGTAGTTGTTCGTTCATTAAAGAAGGACGAACCTAGTAATCTGATGCTGCTTTCAGGCAAGCCTTGATCATGAGAATGCCTTGCAATGCCTGCATGTATAAAGCATTTGCAGGTCAACCAATATTTATACCAGAACAGGTACATTTAAAAGCGGAAAAACCAGTTCTGCATAAACGAAAATGGTCGATGTCTTCTGATCGCTAATATTGGATAAACACAAAAGTTTGTGCCACAAATGATCACAAATGACTTCAAACCACAAAGGAAAGTATCTCCGAACATTTGGTGTTATACAGTGTGTGTAATGTTTACAATGTTCAGTCAAACCACTTTATCTTGAAGTCAGCGGGACTACAAAAACCTTTGAGTTATCCGAGAATTCTAGTTAGATGAGTTTGAATACTTAGTGTGAAGTCTGGCTCGAACCGACTAAATACTTCAAATTCACTGTGGTCTTCAAATGATATGAGTTTGAGATAATGAGGTTTGACTGTATTTGAATGTATGAAGACTACATAATTCCTATCTCCATCAGCTCTTGCTTCTACATGCCTGGTGATGGGGTTGCTTTACTTGTTTGTACTGGTCATGATCACAGGCACCTGGAATTGGAGGGTTCACTCTGTGAAGTATTTCCCAGCTCGTTGATTCAACCTTTTCAAATAAATTGCTTACCTAGTCAAGAAAAGTTTTTCAGGAAGTCAACTTTGTCAGTAGGGATGAAAATAATAGAAAATGATTTCCTTTCTCTGGATTATAGAAACAGGTGCCTGTGGTGTATTCCAGGATTATAGAAACAGGTGCCTGTGGTATATTCCAGGATTATAGAAACAGGTGCCTGTGGTATTTTCCAGGATTATAGAAACAGGTGCCTGTGGTGTATTCCAGGATTATAGAAACAGGTGCCTGTGGTATTTTCCAGGATTATAGAAACAGGTGCCTGTGGTGTATTCCAGGTTTATAGAAACAGGTGCCTGTGGTATTTTCCAGGATTATAGAAACAGGTGCCTGTGGTGTATTCCAGGATTATAGAAACAGGTGCCTGTGGTATTTTCCAGGATTATAGAAACAGGTGCCTGTGGTGTATTCCAGGATTATAGAAACAGGTTCCTGTGGTATTTTCCAAGATTATAGAAACAGGTGCCTGTGGTGTATTCCAGGATTATAGAAACAGGTGCCTGTGGTGTATTCCAGCATCATCCTGCTTTGTTACTGGTTGAAATGTTTTTTTGTTTGTTTTCTTTTTAATTTACGATTTTTTCTTCTTTCACTGTTTTGCAGGACCCACACATCCTCACTTGCATGGAACTTGACCCTTGACCCCCACCAGTGCTGTTTCCAAGCCGCAAGCCATATATTATTTCAAAGTTTAAGAGAAAAAAAAAACGAAATGACTTGGAAAGTTAAGCAAAATTTGTGGTGGGAAAATGATAAAAGAAAACAGAACTGCATGTAGAACATATTTGATTGGATATTTGATGTCAATGTTTTTGTTCATTTGTTTCAACAAAGACATAAATTTGTGGTAAATATCCTAAATAAGATGGTACATGATGCAGGAAGGTGATTTCTAAATAAAGGGAGGCTACTTTAAAATTCCCCAATAACATAGGCACTCTAAATAACATGAAAAATATATTTAAAGCAATTTTTAAGGGGTATTATAACTAATGCTTATTTACCCTTGTTGTGTTAAATGTAATTGTACATGGATCTAGAATCGAAGACCTCATATGTTAAGGTCTGTTGTACTTTTCATTGTGTTATCAGCCTCACTATGTGAGTTTCTGTGTACCATTCTATAGAAATGAATCTGTTACTATGTCTTTACATATTCTTTGGAAGCTAAAACATGTTTAAATTATATCATCAGTATGGCAACATTCTTTTTTTGAAACATTAAATGTCAGAATTAATTTTCTTTAATCAATTTTTCAACACCTTACTTGACAACATTTTTTTCCAAATCTCTGATGTGTTTAAAAGTAAATCGTAAAGTAATTTAATGAAGATCCCACTAAGCAGTATGAATGAAATGAACATTGATGTTTAAAAGCTAGAAAAGAGCAATTTAGTCATATTTCTGTAATAATAGATTTGAGGATTGTGGAATTGATCTTCTTGCATATGTTTTGATCAAATTATAAATTTTATATATCTGAACATTTACAAAAATGGTAGACCCATTTAAGAGCAAAGATAAAATAGTTTAAGATGATAAGCAAGTTTAAAATTTTTAACTCTGAATGAATTTAAAGAAGGGATAAAACAAGATATTAGCCGCCTGAAGGGCATTAAAGTGCATTTGTTTACTTATTCACAACCGGACCATGCAGAGGTGGAAGTCATTTTAACATCATTAAGCATGTAATCAATTGTTGATCATACCAAGCACCTTGACCAGGTACTACCGTAAACTGTATAGAGGTCGTTATTGAACATGTTTAGAAGAGAAACATTTTTGAGTGTTATTCACATTCAGTCGGTCACCCCTCATTGTCTTGAAGTCAGAGGGACGGTGGGGAAACATCTTCAGTTGTTTTAAGTATTCCAGTTAACTAATTTATCACATAACTGACCCGTTCAGTCATATCATACAGCCATGTCATAAAAATGGTATTACACATGTGTAATAACACTATTGTGACGTCATAAACAATTGACGTCTTTATGACGTCAGATGATAGTCTCGGTAGTGAAAATCGTACTGTCACAGAAGAAATTTGCCTGTCTTATAGATAATTAATATGAGAGTTTTTATGTATTTTCTCATATATATAAGTTATGTGATAAATAGAATCTTACACTCTTGTCAATGGATTATGGAATTTATTGAACTCATGAAATAATTTAATATGTCCCTCGCCTAAAGGCTTGTGACATATGAAATTATTGAACTCGTTTAATAAATTCCATATAACATCGACACTTGTGTAAGATCCGCTATATATATAATAAGCGATATTGAACGTTTACTGTGAAGTTCGGTCGGGACTGATGAAATATTTCAATTAAAACGGGGTTTCAAGTTACACAAGTTTGAGATCATGAGGTTCTACTGTATATTACATCATTAGTTTATGTTTGTGGACGTAACTGAAATCTGCATCAATGAAAATAATATTTATGCTTATCATCATTTGAAGCTATATTGCATATAGATTCACTTAAAAAGCCATACTGATAAGTACTGTCTGGTGTTGCCTGGTTGATAATATGACTGATAGTGTCAGATTTATAACTATTTTCTGTATATCCAATGTTTATCAAAAATGTTCATATTTGTGAACAATGTACCTACCATCATCCTGTTATGAAACCATTGACTTTTAAGGTATTCTGCCAGGTCTATCAAATTCATGTTCATTTTTTTGCCAAAATAAGAGTTTCCGTAGTGAGTTCAATTTCTTGTCGTTTTAATGTAAAGATGTTTGGATGTGTGAAGATCCTCTACTGTAGCATGTGTAACAATACACGGCATATCGGCTCCCAACAGTTGGTTGGCTGAGGTAAGGTTGAATAACATAGTAAAAGTGAAAACTTGATTGAATGAACAATAACTAAGAGATGAGATGTTTAGTATTTCTCATAGTCAGGTGATGAAATACATTGGATCAATTTGTGCCAAAATAATGGTCCCCAGAGGGAGATGACATGTACATTGTGTAAACACAGATACATTATGTATAGTTTTAAAGAATTGCTGCCTACAACATGACATTTTGTATACATATATATGTACCGTTGTTTAATCTGACAAGCACCAGGGGAATATACATAGTTGTGCTGTGCACCAACTAGTGTACATTTTTGTACAATTTCATCATTTGTTTTACTTACTTAAACTGGTTAGTACACTAATCAAACTTGTATTAAAAGACCCCCTCAACTATTCCAAAAAGTGGTTTTATAGCACAGATGTAAGATAGGTTTAGAAGTCACTGAGAATTTAATTTTGTATACAAAATTTGCAGAGTGTTATCAAAGTTTGTATGTACGTTGTACTTGTACAATATGATGTTGTTCAAGTCACAACAAGCACTTCATATTAATGGCAGGTTTGGTTAATTATAGAGCATAGTTGATGTGTATTATAAGACACAAGTTACACAGGTTTTATAACTTTCTCGCCCTACTGATCCTAGCAAGCTTACACAGACCATGGAGTAAGCCTGCTAGGAGCAGTGGGAGTAGGACCTTCTCTGTTAACTGTTAGTGTTTGTTTTTCTGTTATTCTTTCGTTCAGTTTGCCAGACATTTTGTTTTCTTGTTGTACTGAAGTTTTCTTTCTGTTTAACCATTTCACCCCTAGATAACGACAGTAGACTTGACCATGTATTACATGGACGAGTCCATTAATGGTCTACGGTGGTGGAAGGGTTTATACACAAGGTTTTAATATCCATTTTCTTTTTTAAACTTTTTCATTAGTTTGAGTTTTCGTCCTCTAAATTTTATTTCCTCAACACACAGATGGCATGTTTTACCATTTAATCAACATCAATGTCGTTTAATCATCGTAAGGCTATTTCAGTAAATAATCTTTCCCATCCCAGGACTACAGACCTTGTAATGGGGAGTGGAACAGAAAAATAGTAATGATTTAAGTTTTGGACAGGAAACCCGACCAGGGACAGAAGTGATTGTTTTGGAGCCCCGGGGTCAGGGAGATATTTTACTGAAATAGCCCTTAACAAATAACGTGACTTTTATCTGTTATATTTTATTGGTTGTCATTATCATGATCAGTTTGGTATGTTTGATAAAGTTCTATACTTTCATTCAAAATTTGTCAACTCTGAGTGACAATTTATTTCTTGATATATAAATTCAGCTACTTTAAATGCATAAATTCATTTACAATATTTTAAATATTGCTATAATACGTATTTAATCAGAAAACATGAATCTGCTTTCAGACAATGCATAAAACCTTGGAGTGAATCAGGCATTTTGTGATAGTTTCAGTTGTTATGGTACGAAAGCGAGAAGTGATCATGTTTTAAATCTATTTTATCAAAACCAAGATTCATAAATGTTGAATTTATTACCCTTTTCTGGTGCAACTTTAAAATGGCCTGGTCTTGCCGCTTGAGAGTTTAAAAAGTTTTAAAAATATCCTTCAAGTTAAACATGGGGACTACAGCATATATATTGGAGAGTTTTAAAGAAGTTTATGAATGTTTTTAGAAAGAAGTTGTCCTGTTAAGTTAATATATATATCTATTTATACCCTGGTGGCGTAGGTTGAAGTTTTCGAAGTGTGTACTGTACTGGATGTGCACTTCTGTTAGGAATATGTGCGGTGTTTGAAGTGACAGTTTTGTATTACTAACGAATGATCTCTTTATCTGTTTGTACAGAAAACGATTTGTGTTTTGAATACTCATATAAACAACTTTGCTAGGTTTGTGCAATGTAGAGCGCTAGTTAGATCTAGTGATAAAATAGACGTCTGGTGTTTTGGTATTCATTCACTCATTCCAATGAGCTGAAAATGAGATCATTATTTTTGCGTGTGCTGGAGATGGAGTGCGAGTGTATTTAACTCAGTCACCCCTGAAGAAATATTTTAACTCTTCCGATACAAAGCTTGGAATGATTCATTATGATATTTCAAGGGTGAATAAAATAAGAATGGCATTTTTTTAAATGCCTGTTTGTTTCAAAAGTAAGCTTGCAAAAAAAATTACAATTACTGAAGTTGGAAAGTAAATTTTTCTATACTTGGGGTATTTATTATTAAATGAGTTTTTAGAACAAAAAAATGGCACCATTCTAGTCATTGAAAAAGATACACATTTTGTGTAGGCTATTGTTAGCCATATTTATGGCTCCCAAATTCACACTGTTGAAAATTCTTTTTATATTGTCATTTACAAATCAAACTGATGTTTTATATACATAATTTACAGGCATTTGGTTTAAGAAACTTTTTGATGAAAACTTGCACCTTTACCAAGGTTAATGGTACGAGTTGCAATTTCACAAGAAATGCATATTTTCGTGACTGGTTTCTGATTACACAAATAATGGATGCAAACTTTTTCTAGTTTCATATTTCTCCCGTAAGGCGTGACATTGTTTTATACAACAATTATTTGTACAAAATTTCGGGAGAAGAAATATATCGGTAAAGCATGATTTTCTAGCCATTTTAAAGGCCCCAATGAACCAATTACTGCTGAGAATTTAATACTTTTGTGTCGAGTATAAAGCCTGATGTGTAAGGTTGAAAAGATGTGTGAATGTAAAAATTGCAAAGCAGTATTTGAAAGTTATACGAGTATACTGAACGTGATATATATATATATAAATATAAGGTGATCTCTAAGTCTAGAGCAGTCCAGAATGTCTACTCTAAATCTAGAGGAGTCCAGAATGTCCATATGTCCTCAGTGCCTGTTTCGTTCTCCATTCAATATATTCATAATAGAAAAAGACCTACTTCTAGATCATTGTTAAAACTTTCATTCTTTCCATTACCGAAATAGGAGGCCTAAAATTTAGATATAAACTATATTGGCTGTTTGGTATTCATCTTTTGTTCATTTTATCAGCATGTTCATTATGTATTGTAATTTCACACGATTTAAAAAATATATCATTATTGTGGAAACTTAAATACAATTTAAAGTTTACAATTAAGATATGGACAATGGAACATAGTAAATATATCAGAATGATGATGTAATATGAATATTTGAAGTTTGAGCGATGTTTGATATTGGAGTAGGGTGCTGCGATTACATGGCGTGGATGAGTGTACAAGCTACTTGCCTAGTGAACCTTGAGTGTGAACTCAGTGTGATATCATTGAGCATATGCAGAAGCTGTGTTATAACTATTAACAAGTATTTAATTTAATTAAGGCGCAAATTTTATACGTAGATATTGATATATATATTAGCTACAACCATATGTGTAGGTCGAGTGCACCAAATCATGTTTCGTTCTGGGAGCGCCTAGTCGCTCCGACATGGACAAGAACGTTTCTTGTGTGTTTGTATGTTTTTTAATTTGGTGCTTTTATGTATTTGCGCATATATGTATTATCTGTAAGGTACAACTGTACAAGCATGTATGCTTTTAATGCATATTGTATATAGAAAAAATAAAACCTGCTTGTAAAACAAAAATGCACATTTATGTGCATAATAATTCACTCAGTGTAAAGTAATAAGAATAATAATTAAAGAAGAAATAAAATTTGTTATTATTTTAATCAAGTGTCATTTTGTTTTCTTTCTCAGTGGTCTTGGAGTGTTTGGTGAAGGCAACAGCTATATCAGAATAAGAAACTCTGATATTTTTTTTTATAGTTTTGATGACAAAGTTTGGGCCAGAAATGCTATAAATACACAATGTATAGTTCAGGAGAATACATTTTAATGTCTATATTGATTAGTACAAGATGTGCATCAATTGATTTGCCCGACATGTCAGCTATCGGGAATTGTGCTTTAGCTCAGCAGTAAAGTTTCCCACTGGTGCACCAAGGTTCATGGGTTCATCTTCTAGTTCAAGTGACAGCACTATCTTTATCACTAAATGTATTCCTTTTCCTCATACAAACTGGTGCTGTTCACTATCCTCGATCATTCAAGGTAGGAGAACCAATGGCCGGTAGTCAAGGAACCTGGGTTGGTATTTAATTAAATGGATGAATAGTGTAAAAGATGTGCATTAATTAGCTCGAACTATTCCTGATTCAGAGGCTCGCATAGATCATACCCCTATCCTTGATTCAGGAGCTTGCATAGATCATCCCCAAATCCTGATTCAGGGGCTCATATAGATCACACCCCACCCCTGATTCAGAGGCTTGCATAGATCATACCCCCACTCCTGAATCGGGCTCACACTGATCATTACCCCTGAAACAAGGCTCACATAGATCATACCCCGATCCTTGATTCAGGGGCTCACATAGATCATTACTCCTGAATCAGAGGATCACATAGATTGTACCCCCACCCCTGAAACAAGGGCTCACATATATCATACTCCCACCACTAATTCAAAGGCTCATAGATCATTCCCTCTACCCTCGATTCAGAGGTACCCAAACCCCTAATTCAGAGGCACACATTGATCATACCCCCACTCCTGAATCAGAGGCTCGCATAGATCATACCCCCACTCCTGAATCAGAGGCTCACATTGATCATACCCCGACTCCTGAATCAGGGGCTCACATTGATCTTACTCCCTTCCTTAATTCGGGGGCTCACATAGATCATACCCCAACTCCTGAACCAGGGGTTCACATAGATCATACCCCCACTCCTGAATCAGGGGCTCACATTGATCTTACTCCCTTCCTTGATTCAGGGGCTCACATAGATCATACCCCCACTCCTGAATCAGAGGCTCACATAGATCATACCCCCACTCCTGAATCAGGGGCTCACATAGATCATACCCCAACTCCTGAATCAGGGGTTCACATAAATCATACCCCCACCCCTGATTAAGGGGTTCACATAGATCATACCCCCACTCCTGAATCAGGGGTTCACATAGATCATACCCCCACTCCTGAATCAGGGGCTCACATTGATCTTACTCCCTTCCTTGATTCAGGGGCTCACATAGATCATACCCCAACTCCTGAATCAGGGGCTCACATAGATCATACCCCCACTCCTGATTAAGGGGTTCACATAGATCATACCCCACCCCTGATTAAGGGGCTCACATAGATCATACCCCACCCCTGATTAAGGGGCTCACATAGATCATACCCCCACCCCTGATTTAGGGGCTCACATAGATCTTACCCCACCCCTGATTAAGGGGCTCACATAGATCATACCCCACCCCTGATTCAGGGGCTCACATAGATCATACCCCACCCCTGATTAAGGGGCTCACATAGATCATACCCCTACTCCTGAATCAGGGGCTCACATAGATCATACCCCCACTCCTGAATCAGGGGCTCACATAGATCATACCCCCACTCCTGATTAAGGGGCTCACATAGATCATACCCCACCCCTGATTAAGGGGCTCACATAGATCATACCCCACTCCTGATTAAGGGGCTCACATAGATCATACCCCACCCCTGATTAAGGGGCTCACATAGATCATACCCCACCCCTGATTAAGGGGCTCACATAGATCATACCCCACCCCTGATTCAGGGGCTCACATAGATCATACCCCACCCCTGATTAAGGGGCTCACATAGATCATACCCCTACTCCTGAATCAGGGGCTCACATAGATCATACCCCCACTCCTGAATCAGGGGCTCACATAGATCATACCCCCACTCCTGATTAAGGGGCTCACATAGATCATACCCCACCCCTGATTAAGGGGCTCACATAGATCATACCCCACTCCTGATTAAGGGGCTCACATAGATCATACCCCACCCCTGATTAAGGGGCTCACATAGATCATACCCCACCCCTGATTAAGGGGCTCACATAGATCATACCTCCACTCCTGAATCAGGGGCTCACATAGATCATACCCCCACTCCTGATTAAGGGGCTCACATAGATCATACCCCACCCCTGATTAAGGGGCTCACATAGATCATACCCCACCCCTGATTAAGGGGCTCACATAGATCATACCCCCACCCCTGATTAAGGGGCTCACATAAATCATACCCCACCCCTGATTCAGGGGCTCACATAGATCATACCCCACCCCTGATTAAGGGGCTCACATAGATCATACCCCTACTCCTGAATCAGGGGCTCACATAGATCATACCCCCACTCCTGAATCAGGGGCTCACATAGATCATACCCCCACTCCTGATTAAGGGGCTCACATAGATCATACCCCCACCCCTGATTAAGGGGCTCACATAGATCATACCCCACCCCTGATTAAGGGGCTCACATAGATCATACCCCCACCCCTGATTAAGGGGCTCACATAGATCATACCCCCACTCCTGAATCAGGGGTTCACATAGATCATACCCCCACTCCTGAATCAGGGGTTCACATAAATCATACCCCCACCCCTGATTAAGGGGTTCACATAGATCATACCCCCACTCCTGAATCAGAGGCTCACATAGATCATACCCCCACTCCTGAATCAGGGGCTCACATAGATCATACCCCAACTCCTGAATCAGGGGTTCACATAAATCATACCCCCACCCCTGATTAAGGGGTTCACATAGATCATACCCCCACTCCTGAATCAGGGGTTCACATAGATCATACCCCCACTCCTGAATCAGGGGCTCACATTGATCTTACTCCCTTCCTTGATTCAGGGGCTCACATAGATCATACCCCAACTCCTGAATCAGGGGCTCACATAGATCATACCCCCACTCCTGATTAAGGGGTTCACATAGATCATACCCCACCCCTGATTAAGGGGCTCACATAGATCATACCCCACCCCTGATTAAGGGGCTCACATAGATCATACCCCCACCCCTGATTTAGGGGCTCACATAGATCTTACCCCACCCCTGATTAAGGGGCTCACATAGATCATACCCCACCCCTGATTCAGGGGCTCACATAGATCATACCCCACCCCTGATTAAGGGGCTCACATAGATCATACCCCTACTCCTGAATCAGGGGCTCACATAGATCATACCCCCACTCCTGAATCAGGGGCTCACATAGATCATACCCCCACTCCTGATTAAGGGGCTCACATAGATCATACCCCACCCCTGATTAAGGGGCTCACATAGATCATACCCCACTCCTGATTAAGGGGCTCACATAGATCATACCCCACCCTGATTAAGGGGCTCACATAGATCATACCCCACCCCTGATTAAGGGGCTCACATAGATCATACCCCACCCTTGATTCAGGGGCTCAGATAGATCATACCCCACCCCTGATTAAGGGGCTCACATAGATCATACCCCTACTCCTGAATCAGGGGCTCACATAGATCATACCCCCACTCCTGAATCAGGGGCTCACATAGATCATACCCCCACTCCTGATTAAGGGGCTCACATAGATCATACCCCACCCCTGATTAAGGGGCTCACATAGATCATACCCCACTCCTGATTAAGGGGCTCACATAGATCATACCCCACCCCTGATTAAGGGGCTCACATAGATCATACCCCACCCCTGATTAAGGGGCTCACATAGATCATACCTCCACTCCTGAATCAGGGGCTCACATAGATCATACCCCCACTCCTGATTAAGGGGCTCACATAGATCATACCCCACCCCTGATTAAGGGGCTCACATAGATCATACCCCACCCCTGATTAAGGGGCTCACATAGATCATACCCCCACCCCTGATTAAGGGGCTCACATAAATCATACCCCACCCCTGATTCAGGGGCTCACATAGATCATACCCCACCCCTGATTAAGGGGCTCACATAGATCATACCCCTACTCCTGAATCAGGGGCTCACATAGATCATACCCCCACTCCTGAATCAGGGGCTCACATAGATCATACCCCCACTCCTGATTAAGGGGCTCACATAGATCATACCCCCACCCCTGATTAAGGGGCTCACATAGATCATACCCCACCCCTGATTAAGGGGCTCACATAGATCATACCCCCACCCCTGATTAAGGGGCTCACATAGATCATACCCCCACTCCTGAATCAGGGGTTCACATAGATCATACCCCCACTCCTGAATCAGGGGTTCACATAAATCATACCCCCACCCCTGATTAAGGGGTTCACATAGATCATACCCCCACTCCTGAATCAGGGGTTCACATAGATCATACCCCCACTCCTGAATCAGGGGCTCACATTGATCTTACTCCCTTCCTTGATTCAGGGGCTCACATAGATCATACCCCAACTCCTGAATCGGGGCTCACATAGATCATACCCCCACCCCTGATTAAGGGGTTCACATAGATCATACCCCCACTCCTGAATCAGAGGCTCACATAGATCATACCCCCACTCCTGAATCAGGGGCTCACATAGATCATACCCCAACTCCTGAATCAGGGGTTCACATAAATCATACCCCCACCCCTGATTAAGGGGTTCACATAGATCATACCCCCACTCCTGAATCAGGGGTTCACATAGATCATACCCCCACTCCTGAATCAGGGGCTCACATTGATCTTACTCCCTTCCTTGATTCAGGGGCTCACATAGATCATACCCCAACTCCTGAATCAGGGGCTCACATAGATCATACCCCCACTCCTGATTAAGGGGTTCACATAGATCATACCCCACCCCTGATTAAGGGGCTCACATAGATCATACCCCACCCCTGATTAAGGGGCTCACATAGATCATACCCCCACCCCTGGTTTAGGGGCTCACATAGATCTTACCCCACCCCTGATTAAGGGGCTCACATAGATCATACCCCACCCCTGATTCAGGGGCTCACATAGATCATACCCCACCCCTGATTAAGGGGCTCACATAGATCATACCCCTACTCCTGAATCAGGGGCTCACATAGATCATACCCCCACTCCTGAATCAGGGGCTCACATAGATCATACCCCACTCCTGATTAAGGGGCTCACATAGATCATACCCCACCCCTGATTAAGGGGCTCACATAGATCATACCCCACCCCTGATTAAGGGACTCACATAGATCATACCCCACCCCTGATTCAGGGGCTCACATAGATCATACCCCACCCCTGATTAAGGGGCTCACATAGATCATACCCCTACTCCTGAATCAGGGGCTCACATAGATCATACCCCCACTCCTGAATCAGGGGCTCACATAGATCATACCCCCACTCCTGATTAAGGGGCTCACATAGATCATACCCCACCCCTGATTAAGGGGCTCACATAGATCATACCCCACTCCTGATTAAGGGGCTCACATAGATCATACCCCACCCCTGATTAAGGGGCTCACATAGATCATACCCCACCCCTGATTAAGGGGCTCACATAGATCATACCTCCACTCCTGAATCAGGGGCTCACATAGATCATACCCCCACTCCTGATTAAAGGGCTCACATAGATCATAACCCCACCCCTGATTAAGGGGCTCACATAGATCATACCCCACCCCTGATTAAGGGGCTCACATAGATCATACCCCCACCCCTGATTAAGGGGCTCACATAAATCATACCCCACCCCTGATTCAGGGGCTCACATAGATCATACCCCACCCCTGATTAAGGGGCTCACATAGATCATACCCCTACTCCTGAATCAGGGGCTCACATAGATCATACCCCCACTCCTGAATCAGGGGCTCACATAGATCATACCCCCACTCCTGATTAAGGGGCTCACATAGATCATACCCCCACCCCTGATTAAGGGGCTCACATAGATCATACCCCACCCCTGATTAAGGGGCTCACATAGATCATACCCCCACCCCTGATTAAGGGGCTAACATAGATCATACCCCCACTCCTGAATCAGGGGTTCACATAGATCATACCCCCACTCCTGAATCAGGGGTTCACATAAATCATACCCCCACCCCTGATTAAGGGGTTCACATAGATCATACCCCCACTCCTGAATCAGGGGTTCACATAGATCATACCCCCACTCCTGAATCAGGGGCTCACATTGATCTTACTCCCTTCCTTGATTCAGGGGCTCACATAGATCATACCCCAACTCCTGAATCGGGGCTCACATAGATCATACCCCCACTCCTGATTAAGGGGTTCACATAGATCATACCCCACCCCTGATTAAGGGGCTCACATAGATCATACCCCACCCCTGATTAAGGGGCTCACAAAGATCATACCCCCACCCCTGATTTAGGGGCTCACATAGATCTTACCCCACCCCTGATTAAGGGGCTCACATAGATCATACCCCACCCCTGATTCAGGGGCTCACATAGATCATACCCCCACTCCTGAATCAGGGGCTCACATTGATCTTACTCCCTTCCTTGATTCAGGGGCTCACATAGATCATACCCCAACTCCTGAATCAGGGGCTCACATAGATCATACCCCCACTCCTGATTAAGGGGTTCACATAGATCATACCCCACCCCTGATTAAGGGGCTCACATAGATCATACCCCACCCCTGATTAAGGGGCTCACATAGATCATACCCCCACCCCTGATTTAGGGGCTCACAAAGATCTTACCCCACCCCTGATTAAGGGGCTCACATAGATCATACCCCACCCCTGATTCAGGGGCTCACATAGATCATACCCCCACCCCTGATTTAGGGGCTCACAAAGATCTTACCCCACCCCTGATTCAGGGGCTCACATAGATCATACCCCACCCCTGATTAAGGGGCTCACATAGATCATACCCCCACCCCTGATTAAGGGGCTCACATAGATCATACCCCCACTCCTGAATCAGGGGTTCACATAGATCATACCCCCACTCCTGAATCAGGGGTTCACATAAATCATACCCCCACCCCTGATTAAGGGGTTCACATAGATCATACCCCCACTCCTGAATCAGAGGCTCACATAGATCATACCCCCACTCCTGAATCAGGGGCTCACATAGATCATACCCCAACTCCTGAATCAGGGGTTCACATAAATCATACCCCCACCCCTGATTAAGGGGTTCACATAGACCATACCCCCACTCCTGAATCAGGGGTTCACATAGATCATACCCCCACTCCTGAATCAGGGGCTCACATTGATCTTACTCCCTTCCTTGATTCAGGGGCTCACATAGATCATACCCCAACTCCTGAATCAGGGGCTCACATAGATCATACCCCCACTCCTGATTAAGGGGTTCACATAGATCATACCCCACCCCTGATTAAGGGGCTCACATAGATCATACCCCACCCCTGATTAAGGGGCTCACATAGATCATACCCCCACCCCTGATTTAGGGGCTCACATAGATCTTACCCCACCCCTGATTAAGGGGCTCACATAGATCATACCCCACCCCTGATTCAGGGGCTCACATAGATCATACCCCACCCCTGATTAAGGGGCTCACATAGATCATACCCCTACTCCTGAATCAGGGGCTCACATAGATCATACCCCCACTCCTGAATCAGGGGCTCACATAGATCATACCCCCACTCCTGATTAAGGGGCTCACATAGATCATACCCCCACTCCTGAATCAGGGGTTCACATAGATCATACCCCCACTCCTGAATCAGGGGCTCACATTGATCTTACTCCCTTCCTTGATTCAGGGGCTCACATAGATCATACCCCAACTCCTGAATCAGGGGCTCACATAGATCATACCCCCACTCCTGATTAAGGGGTTCACATAGATCATACCCCACCCCTGATTAAGGGGCTCACATAGATCATACCCCACCCCTGATTAAGGGGCTCACATAGATCATACCCCCACCCCTGATTTAGGGGCTCACATAGATCTTACCCCACCCCTGATTAAGGGGCTCACATAGATCATACCCCACCCCTGATTCAGGGGCTCACATAGATCATACCCCACCCCTGATTAAGGGGCTCACATAGATCATACCCCTACTCCTGAATCAGGGGCTCACATAGATCATACCCCCACTCCTGAATCAGGGGCTCACATAGATCATACCCCCACTCCTGATTAAGGGGCTCACATAGATCATACCCCACCCCTGATTAAGGGGCTCACATAGATCATACCCCACTCCTGATTAAGGGGCTCACATAGATCATACCCCACCCCTGATTAAGGGGCTCACATAGATCATACCCCACCCCTGATTAAGGGGCTCACATAGATCATACCCCACCCCTGATTCAGGGGCTCACATAGATCATACCCCACCCCTGATTAAGGGGCTCACATAGATCATACCCCTACTCCTGAATCAGGGGCTCACATAGATCATACCCCCACTCCTGAATCAGGGGCTCACATAGATCATACCCCCACTCCTGATTAAGGGGCTCACATAGATCATACCCCACCCCTGATTAAGGGGCTCACATAGATCATACCCCACTCCTGATTAAGGGGCTCACATAGATCATACCCCACCCCTGATTAAGGGGCTCACATAGATCATACCCCACCCCTGATTAAGGGGCTCACATAGATCATACCTCCACTCCTGAATCAGGGGCTCACATAGATCATACCCCCACTCCTGATTAAGGGGCTCACATAGATCATACCCCACCCCTGATTAAGGGGCTCACATAGATCATACCCCACCCCTGATTAAGGGGCTCACATAGATCATACCCCCACCCCTGATTAAGGGGCTCACATAAATCATACCCCACCCCTGATTCAGGGGCTCACATAGATCATACCCCACCCCTGATTAAGGGGCTCACATAGATCATACCCCTACTCCTGAATCAGGGGCTCACATAGATCATACCCCCACTCCTGAATCAGGGGCTCACATAGATCATACCCCCACTCCTGATTAAGGGGCTCACATAGATCATACCCCCACCCCTGATTAAGGGGCTCACATAGATCATACCCCACCCCTGATTAAGGGGCTCACATAGATCATACCCCCACCCCTGATTAAGGGGCTCACATAGATCATACCCCCACTCCTGAATCAGGGGTTCACATAGATCATACCCCCACTCCTGAATCAGGGGTTCACATAAATCATACCCCCACCCCTGATTAAGGGGTTCACATAGATCATACCCCCACTCCTGAATCAGGGGTTCACATAGATCATACCCCCACTCCTGAATCAGGGGCTCACATTGATCTTACTCCCTTCCTTGATTCAGGGGCTCACATAGATCATACCCCAACTCCTGAATCGGGGCTCACATAGATCATACCCCCACCCCTGATTAAGGGGTTCACATAGATCATACCCCCACTCCTGAATCAGAGGCTCACATAGATCATACCCCCACTCCTGAATCAGGGGCTCACATAGATCATACCCCAACTCCTGAATCAGGGGTTCACATAAATCATACCCCCACCCCTGATTAAGGGGTTCACATAGATCATACCCCCACTCCTGAATCAGGGGTTCACATAGATCATACCCCCACTCCTGAATCAGGGGCTCACATTGATCTTACTCCCTTCCTTGATTCAGGGGCTCACATAGATCATACCCCAACTCCTGAATCAGGGGCTCACATAGATCATACCCCCACTCCTGATTAAGGGGTTCACATAGATCATACCCCACCCCTGATTAAGGGGCTCACATAGATCATACCCCACCCCTGATTAAGGGGCTCACATAGATCATACCCCCACCCCTGGTTTAGGGGCTCACATAGATCTTACCCCACCCCTGATTAAGGGGCTCACATAGATCATACCCCACCCCTGATTCAGGGGCTCACATAGATCATACCCCACCCCTGATTAAGGGGCTCACATAGATCATACCCCTACTCCTGAATCAGGGGCTCACATAGATCATACCCCCACTCCTGAATCAGGGGCTCACATAGATCATACCCCCACTCCTGATTAAGGGGCTCACATAGATCATACCCCACCCCTGATTAAGGGGCTCACATAGATCATACCCCACTCCTGATTAAGGGGCTCACATAGATCATACCCCACCCCTGATTAAGGGGCTCACATAGATCATACCCCACCCCTGATTAAGGGACTCACATAGATCATACCCCACCCCTGATTCAGGGGCTCACATAGATCATACCCCACCCCTGATTAAGGGGCTCACATAGATCATACCCCTACTCCTGAATCAGGGGCTCACATAGATCATACCCCCACTCCTGAATCAGGGGCTCACATAGATCATACCCCCACTCCTGATTAAGGGGCTCACATAGATCATACCCCACCCCTGATTAAGGGGCTCACATAGATCATACCCCACTCCTGATTAAGGGGCTCACATAGATCATACCCCACCCCTGATTAAGGGGCTCACATAGATCATACCCCACCCCTGATTAAGGGGCTCACATAGATCATACCTCCACTCCTGAATCAGGGGCTCACATAGATCATACCCCCACTCCTGATTAAAGGGCTCACATAGATCATAACCCCACCCCTGATTAAGGGGCTCACATAGATCATACCCCACCCCTGATTAAGGGGCTCACATAGATCATACCCCCACCCCTGATTAAGGGGCTCACATAAATCATACCCCACCCCTGATTCAGGGGCTCACATAGATCATACCCCACCCCTGATTAAGGGGCTCACATAGATCATACCCCTACTCCTGAATCAGGGGCTCACATAGATCATACCCCCACTCCTGAATCAGGGGCTCACATAGATCATACCCCCACTCCTGATTAAGGGGCTCACATAGATCATACCCCCACCCCTGATTAAGGGGCTCACATAGATCATACCCCACCCCTGATTAAGGGGCTCACATAGATCATACCCCCACCCCTGATTAAGGGGCTAACATAGATCATACCCCCACTCCTGAATCAGGGGTTCACATAGATCATACCCCCACTCCTGAATCAGGGGTTCACATAAATCATACCCCCACCCCTGATTAAGGGGTTCACATAGATCATACCCCCACTCCTGAATCAGGGGTTCACATAGATCATACCCCCACTCCTGAATCAGGGGCTCACATTGATCTTACTCCCTTCCTTGATTCAGGGGCTCACATAGATCATACCCCAACTCCTGAATCGGGGCTCACATAGATCATACCCCCACTCCTGATTAAGGGGTTCACATAGATCATACCCCACCCCTGATTAAGGGGCTCACATAGATCATACCCCACCCCTGATTAAGGGGCTCACAAAGATCATACCCCCACCCCTGATTTAGGGGCTCACATAGATCTTACCCCACCCCTGATTAAGGGGCTCACATAGATCATACCCCACCCCTGATTCAGGGGCTCACATAGATCATACCCCCACTCCTGAATCAGGGGCTCACATTGATCTTACTCCCTTCCTTGATTCAGGGGCTCACATAGATCATACCCCAACTCCTGAATCAGGGGCTCACATAGATCATACCCCCACTCCTGATTAAGGGGTTCACATAGATCATACCCCACCCCTGATTAAGGGGCTCACATAGATCATACCCCACCCCTGATTAAGGGGCTCACATAGATCATACCCCCACCCCTGATTTAGGGGCTCACAAAGATCTTACCCCACCCCTGATTAAGGGGCTCACATAGATCATACCCCACCCCTGATTCAGGGGCTCACATAGATCATACCCCCACCCCTGATTTAGGGGCTCACAAAGATCTTACCCCACCCCTGATTCAGGGGCTCACATAGATCATACCCCACCCCTGATTAAGGGGCTCACATAGATCATACCCCCACCCCTGATTAAGGGGCTCACATAGATCATACCCCCACTCCTGAATCAGGGGTTCACATAGATCATACCCCCACTCCTGAATCAGGGGTTCACATAAATCATACCCCCACCCCTGATTAAGGGGTTCACATAGATCATACCCCCACTCCTGAATCAGAGGCTCACATAGATCATACCCCCACTCCTGAATCAGGGGCTCACATAGATCATACCCCAACTCCTGAATCAGGGGTTCACATAAATCATACCCCCACCCCTGATTAAGGGGTTCACATAGACCATACCCCCACTCCTGAATCAGGGGTTCACATAGATCATACCCCCACTCCTGAATCAGGGGCTCACATTGATCTTACTCCCTTCCTTGATTCAGGGGCTCACATAGATCATACCCCAACTCCTGAATCAGGGGCTCACATAGATCATACCCCCACTCCTGATTAAGGGGTTCACATAGATCATACCCCACCCCTGATTAAGGGGCTCACATAGATCATACCCCACCCCTGATTAAGGGGCTCACATAGATCATACCCCCACCCCTGATTTAGGGGCTCACATAGATCTTACCCCACCCCTGATTAAGGGGCTCACATAGATCATACCCCACCCCTGATTCAGGGGCTCACATAGATCATACCCCACCCCTGATTAAGGGGCTCACATAGATCATACCCCTACTCCTGAATCAGGGGCTCACATAGATCATACCCCCACTCCTGAATCAGGGGCTCACATAGATCATACCCCCACTCCTGATTAAGGGGCTCACATAGATCATACCCCACCCCTGATTAAGGGGCTCACATAGATCATACCCCACTCCTGATTAAGGGGCTCACATAGATCATACCCCACCCCTGATTATGGGGCTCACATAGATCATACCCCACCCCTGATTAAGGGGCTCACATAGATCATACCCCACCCCTGATTCAGGGGCTCACATAGATCATACCCCACCCCTGATTAAGGGGCTCACATAGATCATACCCCTACTCCTGAATCAGGGGCTCACATAGATCATACCCCCACTCCTGAATCAGGGGCTCACATAGATCATACCCCCACTCCTGATTAAGGGGCTCACATAGATCATACCCCACCCCTGATTAAGGGGCTCACATAGATCATACCCCACTCCTGATTAAGGGGCTCACATAGATCATACCCCACCCCTGATTAAGGGGCTCACATAGATCATACCCCACCCCTGATTAAGGGGCTCACATAGATCATACCTCCACTCCTGAATCAGGGGCTCACATAGATCATACCCCCACTCCTGATTAAGGGGCTCACATAGATCATACCCCACCCCTGATTAAGGGGCTCACATAGATCATACCCCACCCCTGATTAAGGGGCTCACATAGATCATACCCCCACCCCTGATTAAGGGGCTCACATAAATCATACCCCACCCCTGATTCAGGGGCTCACATAGATCATACCCCACCCCTGATTAAGGGGCTCACATAGATCATACCCCTACTCCTGAATCAGGGGCTCACATAGATCATACCCCCACTCCTGAATCAGGGGCTCACATAGATCATACCCCCACTCCTGATTAAGGGGCTCACATAGATCATACCCCCACCCCTGATTAAGGGGCTCACATAGATCATACCCCACCCCTGATTAAGGGGCTCACATAGATCATACCCCCACCCCTGATTAAGGGGCTCACATAGATCATACCCCCACTCCTGAATCAGGGGTTCACATAGATCATACCCCCACTCCTGAATCAGGGGTTCACATAAATCATACCCCCACCCCTGATTAAGGGGTTCACATAGATCATACCCCCACTCCTGAATCAGGGGTTCACATAGATCATACCCCCACTCCTGAATCAGGGGCTCACATTGATCTTACTCCCTTCCTTGATTCAGGGGCTCACATAGATCATACCCCAACTCCTGAATCGGGGCTCACATAGATCATACCCCCACTCCTGATTAAGGGGTTCACATAGATCATACCCCACCCCTGATTAAGGGGCTCACATAGATCATACCCCACCCCTGATTAAGGGGCTCACAAAGATCATACCCCCACCCCTGATTTAGGGGCTCACATAGATCTTACCCCACCCCTGATTAAGGGGCTCACATAGATCATACCCCACCCCTGATTCAGGGGCTCACATAGATCATACCCCCACTCCTGAATCAGGGGCTCACATTGATCTTACTCCCTTCCTTGATTCAGGGGCTCACATAGATCATACCCCAACTCCTGAATCAGGGGCTCACATAGATCATACCCCCACTCCTGATTAAGGGGTTCACATAGATCATACCCCACCCCTGATTAAGGGGCTCACATAGATCATACCCCACCCCTGATTAAGGGGCTCACATAGATCATACCCCCACCCCTGATTTAGGGGCTCACATAGATCTTACCCCACCCCTGATTAAGGGGCTCACATAGATCATACCCCACCCCTGATTCAGGGGCTCACATAGATCATACCCCACCCCTGATTAAGGGGCTCACATAGATCATACCCCTACTCCTGAATCAGGGGTTCACATAGATCATACCCCCACTCCTGAATCAGGGGCTCACATAGATCATACCCCCACTCCTGATTAAGGGGCTCACATAGATCATACCCCCTGATTAAGGGGCTCACATAGATCATACCCCACTCCTGATTAAGGGGCTCACATAGATCATACCCCACCCCTGATTAAGGGGCTCACATAGATCATACCCCACCCCTGATTAAGGGGCTCACATAGATCATACCCCACCCCTGATTCAGGGGCTCACATAGATCATACCCCACCCCTGATTAAGGGGCTCACATAGATCATACCCCTACTCCTGAATCAGGGGCTCACATAGATCATACCCCCACTCCTGAATCAGGGGCTCACATAGATCATACCCCCACTCCTGATTAAGGGGCTCACATAGATCATACCCCACCCCTGATTAAGGGGCTCACATAGATCATACCCCACTCCTGATTAAGGGGCTCACATAGATCATACCCCACCCCTGATTAAGGGGCTCACATAGATCATACCCCACCCCTGATTAAGGGGCTCACATAGATCATACCTCCACTCCTGAATCAGGGGCTCACATAGATCATACCCCCACTCCTGATTAAGGGGCTCACATAGATCATACCCCACCCCTGATTAAGGGGCTCACATAGATCATACCCCACCCCTGATTAAGGGCCTCACATAGATCATACCCCCACCCCTGATTAAGGGGCTCACAAAGATCATACCCCACCCCTGATTAAGGGGCTCACATAGATCATACCCCACCCCCTGATTCAGGGGCTCACATAGATCATACCCCACCCCTGATTAAGGGGCTCACATAGATCATACCCCACCCCTGATTAAGGGGCTCACATAGATCATACCCCACCCCTGATTAAGGGGCTCACATAGATCATACCCCACCCCTGATTCAGGGGCTCACATAGATCATACCCCACCCCTGATTAAGGGGCTCACATAGATCATACCCCTACTCCTGAATCAGGGGCTCACATAGATCATACCCCCACTCCTGAATCAGGGGCTCACATAGATCATACCCCCACTCCTGATTAAGGGGCTCACATAGATCATACCCCACCCCTGATTAAGGGGCTCACATAGATCATACCCCACCCCTGATTAAGGGGCTCACATAGATCATACCCCCACCCCTGATTAAGGGGCTCACATAGATCATACCCCCACTCCTGAATCAGGGGTTCACATAGATCATACCCCCACTCCTGAATCAGGGGTTCACATAAATCATACCCCCACCCCTGATTAAGGGGTTCACATAGATCATACCCCCACTCCTGAATCAGGGGTTCACATAGATCATACCCCCACTCCTGAATCAGGGGCTCACATTGATCTTACTCCCTTCCTTGATTCAGGGGCTCACATAGATCATACCCCAACTCCTGAATCGGGGCTCACATAGATCATACCCCCACTCCTGATTAAGGGGTTCACATAGATCATACCCCACCCCTGATTAAGGGGCTCACATAGATCATACCCCACCCCTGATTAAGGGGCTCACAAAGATCATACCCCCACCCCTGATTTAGGGGCTCACATAGATCTTACCCCACCCCTGATTAAGGGGCTCACATAGATCATACCCCACCCCTGATTCAGGGGCTCACATAGATCATACCCCACCCCTGATTAAGGGGCTCACATAGATCATACCCCTACTCCTGAATCAGGGGCTCACATAGATCATACCCCCACTCCTGAATCAGGGGCTCACATAGATCATACCCCCACTCCTGATTAAGGGGCTCACATAGATCATACCCCACCCCTGATTAAGGGGCTCACATAGATCATACCCCACCCCTGATTAAGGGGCTCACATAGATCATACCCCCACCCCTGATTAAGGGGCTCACATAGATCATACCCCACCCCTGATTAAGGGGCTCACATAGATCATACCCCACTCCTGATTAAGGGGCTCACATAGATCATACCCCACCCCTGATTAAGGGGCTCACATAGATCATACCCCACCCCTGATTAAGGGGCTCACATAGATCATACCTCCACTCCTGAATCAGGGGCTCACATAGATCATACCCCCACTCCTGATTAAGGGGCTCACATAGATCATACCCCCACTCCTGATTAAGGGGCTCACATAGATCATACCCCACCCCTGATTAAGGGGCTCACATAGATCATACCCCACCCCTGATTAAGGGGCACACATAGATCATACCCCCACCCCTGATTAAGGGGCTCACAAAGATCATACCCCACCCCTGATTAAGGGGCTCACATAGATCATACCCCAACCCCCTGATTCAGGGGCTCACATAGATCATACCCCACCCCTGATTAAGGGGCTCACATAGATCATACCCCACCCCTGATTAAGGGGCTCACATAGATCATACCCCCACCCCTGATTAAGGGGCTCACATAGATCATACCCCACTCCTGATTAAGGGGCTCACAAAGATCATACCCCACCCCTGATTCAGGGGCTCACATAGATCATACCCCCACTCCTGAATCAGGGGCTCACATAGATCATACCCCCACTCCTGAATCAGGGGCTCACATAGATCATACCCCCACTCCTGAATCAGGGGCTCACATAGATCATACCCCCACTCCTGAATCAGGGGCTCACATAGATCATACCCCCACTCCTGAATCAGGGGCTCACATAGATCATACCCCCACTCCTGAATCAGGGGCTCACATAGATCATACCCCCACTCCTGAATCAGGGGCTCACATAGATCATACCCCCACTCCTGAATCAGGGGCTCACATAGATCATACCCCCACTCCTGAATCAGGGGCTCACATAGATCATACCCCCACTCCTGAATCAGGGGCTCACATAGATCATACCCCACCCCTGATTAAGGGGCTCACATAGATCATACCCCACCCCTGATTAAGGGGCTCACATAGATCATACCCAATCAGGAAGTAGTTACTAGGTATATGTATTGTTATTATGTGATTATTTTACATAACTCTTTGGGGTCTATACTTAAAATTCAATGACCTTTGGTCAAGAAATATTGACATGTCAAATCAGTGGTGTGGTGGTCTAACACTTTAGTATAAACTCAGATTTAGGGATTTGTCCAGAACAGTGTATTAATAACATCAAGCTACATTTCCCAGTTGTTGCGAGATGTTGTGAACACGAACTAAATCTGTTGAGTTGTTCCTTGTATACAAGTTTATGTTTCCAAGGTGGTCAATGGTGACTTTTGACCATTGACGGCCCAAATTTATAACGTGTTGAATTTAAAAGTAATATGAATTTGCCCCAATATTCATGAGATGGCTTGTTCAAAAGTAATTTGTGTTCAAGGGTGACCTTCCGCCTTTCACCTTTACTATAATGGCCACCAAAATATAATCAGGTGTAGAAAGCTATTAACGAAAGATGTCAAGGGGTTCATGAGAAGATCTTGCACAAGTTCGAACCCGGGACCTTCCAAACTCTAGACGGACATTCAACCAATTGAACTATCTGGTGGCCAACGATCGACCTAGTCCAGATCCATTAGGTTCCTCCCTCCTTTAACAAAGTCTTCGACTCTGAAGACACACACGAGACCCTATTACCACCCTCTGTGGGTATATTTCGTTGGGCGCCAAATGTAACAGGAGAGGAAAAATGCATGGCCAGACTAGGGTTCAAACCCGGGACCTTCCAAACTCTAGACGAACGCTCAACCAATTGAGCTATCTGGTTGTCGACGATCGACCCGGTTTAGATCCGCTACACAAACTTTTTGTGAAGGATACCTTTGACCTTTAACCTTGACCACTGACCATCAAAATCTAATCATGTGGGTAACACAAGTCCAAAACAACCAACTACCGGTACAAGTGCATATCTCTTTTTGAAATGTTTTTAAATGGCAGAGAGGAGATAGTCAATTAGGACTTAAAGAGTCACCAAAACTTGGGACTTGCCAAAACATATGTAATACCATCACATATTTACAAGCACCAGGTTTTGTGCATCAAGTAATTTTGAAATATTTTAGGTTAAAAAAATAATTCCAAAGAAAACCAAACTCTTATTTGCAAGATATTATTTATTTTATTTCTTTAAGTCATAGAAATGCTCCTGATATGTAGGTACAATGTAATAGGCTCGGAGAAACACTTTCCTGATTCAGGTACAACAGGTTCTAACAGTAAATTTACACATTTAGAAAATTAAATTGGCTTCAGTTCTCAATCCATCGTCAAATAATCAAATCAAAATTGTTTCCAAAAGGATCTCATACTAACTTGTTAACTTCTACTTGTGCATAATGAACTTGGGTTATCTGCACCTCTTGAATATGTAAATACAGCAAAACTGAAGGCATATGGCTAGCTGTCTGATTGGTCTCTGTAAAAAAAAGACTTGACCATTCACTAGGCTGATACCTGTGCTTTGAAGAGGGGCAAATCTGACTTTTAATGCCTGTCTATTTCTTCCATTATGCGACCTTGAGATTTGTTCAAGTCCATCAAATGATGATCGAAACAATTATAAATCTTCTGGTGGCATTCAACAGATATAAAGCTGTGTACACAGGGCCTTCAAATTTTGTGACATATTTCAGAGGTGCAAAGAGCAAATTTTTTGCACAACACTTGGAATAAAGGGCATAGTCTTTACACAAGGAAATATTTGCCCTTCTCCATGTATAATTAAATATAGATAGCTGTTCCTACAAAGACATGTATACATAATCATATAAAAGTTGAAAAAGAAATATTTCTAACCATATAAAGAATGGATTATTTTCAATTATTTTCATTAAAAAAAATATATTATAATATTTTTGCTCAGGTTACCTGGTAAACAAAGCCTGTTTTCAGGACACCGTGGAAAGGAATGTTCAAAAGTAGTCTCTATAATAAGGATTATTAACACTGTAGCCTGTTTTGTGGAGATGAGAGGATCAGTTGGTCTCTTGGGAAGACGGGGCTGTATTTTATAATTTTTTAAGATAATTGTTTCTAAACTACTGTCTTATACCACTGACTTACTGAATACCAGGAAATTTCCACCCAGTCAATCTCTGCCCTTGGATCGCCAGAATATTCTGTACACGTATATATATTTCAGTGGTATTCTTATCTTGTCAATTATTGTGCTGTAACCAAATTATGAATGCACTCAATACATTTTCTGCATATAAGTATATAGCTTTATATAGCAGGTCTTGCTTGTACACCAATTATTGCTAAAATTTTATTGTGTCAAAATTATAAATATGTTTCCAGTAATGTATGCACACTCAATGTTAATTTGCCCTTCACTATTAACTCCATCTTCTCTGCAGATGCATTGGTACTCAAAGATTGGAATTGTTCATTATGCAATTTCAGTGGTGCCTGTGTATCTTGTGTTGCTTACAAATGTTCTGAGTAATGAAGATTTTCAGATTTCAGATTCATCAGAAAAATCTGAAATCTGAAAATCTGTGTAATGAAGAAATTGCCCATACCACAGCAGGCGAAAAAAAATTGATTTAGATACGGTGGAAATTTCCTGGTTTGGTCAAGTACATTGTACCTGGTATACAGAAATTTGGTGGTGTCCTGCTACATAGCATCAGAACACCAGTCACTTAGAATCATCCTTGATATCCAGGGGTTAGGATCACCTACATTGTCTACACAGAGGTCGTAACCCCTGGATATCGAGGATGGTCACTTATATGATCTTTATTGACTCATTTACCCCTGAACACACATTTGAACTCATCCAATTCAAAGGTTGGAATAGTTCATTATGAAATTTCAGGGGTAAATGAATAAAGAATGGATTTTTTCCCTGTATATACATTATAAGTATAAAATATACCCTGAATCATAAGCATATAAATATAAAAGTGTGATATGATACAGGGTCTGGACGGAATAGACACCAATAAATTACTTATACGATAATCATATACATATATACAACCAGGGTCAAAATCCTGTAGGCAACACTAACATGCTAATATACAGAGATAAATATTTCCTCAGCTCTTTAACAGTGTGGTGATTAAGGGATAAGGGAAATTACATCTAAACATTTAAATAAATGTATATTGTTTCAGACCATTTAAATTTCTACATCTGATATGCACATTTTAATAAGAATTTTGAAAATAAAATTCCCATAGAACTGAAGAATGAGACTACGATAAATAATTCTACTGCTTATGTGATAAACAGGAGTTACTATATTTGAACTCTTATAATATTTGAGCCATTTTTTTTAAACGATTGTTTTTCATTTTTGTTGTCTTGTTTCATCTATTGTGCTATATCTATAGCGAGTCTCACGATTATGTACCGATAATAACAAAGAGTTTCAATAAGGTAAGCAGTACTTATATACATATATAATACAACCACCTTGAACAATACAAAAAGCATGTCCGTTTTTGCAACAATTTAGCTGCTTTGTTCATTTTAAAAGGTAATAAATATTTCAGCAATCTGCAATATAAGGTACCTAATAAGCGTGCCTGTTCTTATATTAGTGCACCTCCGTCCATTCTTAGCGAAAGAATTTAGGTGTACTTATGAAACCTATAAAAACTTCCTTATGTCACTGATCTACCAATTCGATGTTCAGTCTTTTTTTACTATAAAAACTTCCAGAGAAACGAAAACACACTTTATTTCAAGTTTTCCCTTGTGCATGGTTTTATTAAGAACACCCCTTTTGTGAATTTGTAAGTGCACAGTGCAAAATATATAACGTCAAATACGTTAACAGTAAAAGTTTGTAAGTACCTTTACATTACTGACACCAGGATATAAGGATATTCTGTAATATCGGTCAATAATATTATTCGCATTCCAAAAAGACTGATTTTTCTTGTATTACTGGTTTCAATGACACTATTAGATGTGAACAAATTATCTTAAATCTCCACTTGAATTGTTAAGAACATGTTTCTCTGAAACGTTTTTCCTTCAGGCAGATTACAATAATCTAACCTGATGAACTACAAAGTAAGGAAGGGAGATGTCTGATTCCAGTAAAGTGAAAAACTGTATGTGCATGTTCCTTTATGGTAACATTCAAGTAAAACAAAAAGATTTTGTTTCTTTCAGGTAACATTCGAATATAGCGACAACAAAACATTGGACAGGATGCAAAAACATGTCAACATATCGTACTGACCTACTATACCAGTATCGTGGCTATGACAAAAAAGTGTTCTATTCTAAAATCTCAAATTCCTGAGTAAAACCAAATCATTAACTTGCACTCGACAAATTGAAAATAGCAAAACAACTTCACAAAACATAATGGTAAGACACATGTCATATTATAACATCACAAAACATTATAAGTACAGTCAGAATTATTTCTCTGTAAACATACAAACACGACGAGCATTAAATACCATAAATATATGGAAACAATTGTCACACTTTATAATTATGTAAAACATTACATTAATGAATAAGAAGCCATAGTCATTAGATATTTTTCTTAATTAAAAAATTGTTTTCCTGGTATTAAAGTAACATGCCCAAGATTTTCAGAACCATATGTCTCTGTTAAAACAAATGTATTCATTGATATACATTTTCTTGATGAATGTTAAAATAAAAAGGTTGGCATGACCATATACTGGACGGACAAAATAATGGACAGACAAAATACAGTGTTCCTTTTGCAACACATATACATTATTACAAATCAAACAGTTTTACAAGTTGCACAATACGTTTTGTCATTATTTGTCTTGCAACCAAAATCTTTGAGTCAGAAAACAACTTGAATACACAAATTAGGGTAACACCTTAAAACAACAATTCAGATCCTGACCTTAAAATTAATGCAAAGGCAATCACTCCTTTGAATAAATCATGGCGATAAAAATGAAAAATTGCACAAAAGTCATCAATAAAAATTATTGTACATATAATAATTTACAAGATTTATAGCATAATTTTTTATGATAAATGAATGGATGTGATGTCAAAACGGAATAAATTTCAAAGACATAAAAAAAAGTGGAGAAGATTTTAACTAGGTGTGTGTTGTAACAAATGATACCATTATACATAGGGTACACAAAATGGTTAAAGCACTTTAAATAAAAAACAACATTTGGCAGCAACATTTTCAGATTGGAAAAGAATAACTCTGAACAATGTTAGTACATGTTTTTGGGAGTGAATTAGACCAGACTTACATCAGCAATGTTTATAGAATAGCCCAGTTAGAGGATCAGATATGAGGTGAAATTATAGTATTGATGCAAATTACTGTAAACATCCACAGATTTATGTGATGTCCAAAACTTCATGAATTTCAAATGTTCATGTTTTCCTCAAATTTGAAACCAGAAAAAAATTGGAAAAGCAAATGTTATTGTCATATGAAATAGTCAGAGGTACAAAAATATACACAGACAAACTTCAATTTCTATTAAAATGGGACTGAACAGCACAAATCTACACATTAATATCATGTAAAATTTAAGCATACATACATACATACATACATACATGCATGGTGGCCGTATTATATTTGCGTGTAGTTTGGCACCTTTTGTCTGTAGAACTTCACTGAAATTTTTCATTTTTTTCAGATTACACATATACATTTTTTAACAACAAACAACAAGCTATTGGCACCAGTCTCATACACACATACATTTGGAAACATACATATTCACCTATTTATGCGTTTGAATAACAGTTAAAAGAAACAGTTGGTCTTGTAGAGAGTCCCTGTCAACCAACACCAAGGAAACCAAGAATAGGAGTAAAAATAGCCATGTATTATACCTTCAAACACAACTCATTTTTCTCTAAATCTTGAAGCCAATTTTAGGTAATGTCTTGGACAAATGTTCTGAACACTGAAGCTGCTCCAAGTCTGCTTTAGTGTTGCTTCAAATTATATAAAATACATTGTAATCACCTTATCCTCACTGACGTTATACCATTAAGGTTCCCTTTGCAATGCTTTTTGCCAATATCTTATTCGAGATATAACTCTCTTACAACTTGACAGGTCATTAATACATTTGCATATTCTTTCATGCTAAAGCAGGCTATGAAATCTCAGGAAACGTTTTTTGTATTGATACAAACACTCTGGTCCTACTACTCAATGGGTAATTTTATCTGGATTACAGACAAAAGTGGTCATTGAAAAAAATCAATCTTTTGTCATCTCATGTTCAAGTTGTTTTTTCACATCAATTTTTTGTATGGCGCCTCATTCTACATGTACTGCCTTTTTTTTCTTTAAAGACAAAGTTTTTTGTATGGCTTTAGCATATCAAGCTATATTTTTTTCATGTTTTTTTTTTTTTTATCATGTTGACAGTTGCTTGATTTGGTTGTTATAATAAACAAAGCAGAGCAAAATAGTGTAAATAAGAACACATACTAGCTAAACTAACAAACACAATAGATTTTTCTTATCCAGAAAGATTATGTTCAGATCAATAATTCTTCAGAAATCCTTATAGACCTTCAAGAACTGAAGTACCAGTCAGAAATTAATGGTATGGGGATCACTGTTATGCGTAATCCAAAGATCAAAATTATTTTTACATCTTGAGTATTAAATTTCTGTAATGACTAATCTGTAACATTTTTTACTTTAACTACAAACGTACTATTTTGGACTGTGATCCCCTCTCCGACAAAAGCACTCGGAATCTCTCTCAGACTTCATTCTACTCGACAACATTAAGGAGCCAGTATGCTCTCAGACATCAATCTCCTTGTTAAATTTGTATGCCTGTCGAACTTCTTTACCTCGAACTCCCATAATTATAACTCGAAGACCTCATTAAATTTGAAGTGTTTTTGTCAATCTTTACATGAAACACTTAACCTCACTTAATTCCATAAAACTTGGTAATTCAAGTTTTCCCACGGGTCTGCTGATTTCGAAATAAAAAGGTTTGACTGTATTACACTTGAAGCTTCTCTAAGACACTGATCAGTAGCTCTGATGCCAATAATACATACGTATTTCACGTGTACTCTCAGACCTCTTAGTTCCATCTACTAACCAAAACAATAAACATCTCTCAGTCAGTCAAACCTTTTTCAATACGTAACTATATGCAGAATTTTCATTTCAAAACCAGAATTTCGTGCAACACTCTCGTCCACATCTAGACCAAAGTCTCTTCTACCACAGCAGAAAACATACACAACATCATGTTTAGACGACATTGCTTTCCACCAAATCAGTACACGAGGTCGTCGTCATCCATGTTTGGCCTGGAGCGACGCATCATCCTCATTTGGTTATATCTCATGTCCTCGTCACTGGATGCATTCTCATCAGACAAATCATCAGCAAGTGCCCATTTTGTCCTGGCAAGGTGGACCGGAGCTGGAAACATAAATCACAGGTTTCTTTTCTAAAAGTATTAACATTATTGTGAAACATACCTTTGTGGAAACCTTTCGGAAAACTACTTCTATTGTGAAATTAAAAAAAAAATCAACTGTTGTTAGACTCTCCAATGTCAATATACCATTTTACTCAAATTTTCAAAGTGACATGAATTCATTGGCCATAACAAAAATAGTTGGAGGATCAGCAAACCAGAATTTGACCTGCTTCATATGACCATACATCTGCATGCCAACAGTGAGCAGAGGCTCACATACATAAGATGTATAAAGATATAGCCCCCACAAATTAAAGTGCTCAAGTGTCACCTTTGACCCTTAACTTTGACCATCGTCAACAAAATATTATCAGGTTTAGTTGGGTAATTTGAGTTTGATAAAACTCTCATTTTGCAAGGGAAAAACAACAGATCTGTTAAAGTAAAAAACAGCAAAGAGACAGCAAAATACTCCCGGCTAGAATATATCTATAAAGAAGCATCAGATAATTACTAGGTTCGACCTCATTTCATAGAGGAACAACTATGGTCCAACCAGTTCAACTAGTATTGTTTATAAATGAAAATGCTTAAAAGCAAACAGTCTGATTATGAGTATGAAAAGAGGACTGAGAGTAATAAATCACTCTATCTGTTTAAATTTAACATATATGTATGTCTGTTTCTACTCACAAGTCTGTCCCTCATCCGGTTTTGTTTTCTTCGGAGACATCGTCCAGGAGAAATCACGCCGCTTGGTGTCTGGGACGTCTTCGTCAGAATTGTCAGACGGGAATGTCTTGTTCTTTTTAACAGTGTAAGACTGCTTCTTCTTCAGACGACGAACAGGTGTGTTACTTTCAGAATCTGTCGGAACAAACACTGCATCAGTAGTAGTAGCCATTACATATTTATAAATTTTGATTTCAAGCTGCCAACAAAGTTAATATGGAAGTCTGAATTAACTGCCGCTAGTTCCTGAATTTTGAATTTAAGTCACTGACCCCAAAATGTTACAATGAACTATTACAAACATCCTATGAATAGGAAGAGCAGTATATTTCAGTGTGGTAGCACTTTAAATTGGCAAAAGATTTGGCTATAGCAAGAAGGCTTACACAGAAATTACGCAGCCTCCAAGATATAAACACATTCAAAACACACATCCACATCCCATACACCAGGAGGTCGTCCTTAAATGACCCTGGCTGTTAATAGGACAAAAAAAAACCAAGCAAACCAAACCAAAGAAAATCCCTATAATGGAACTATTCTCGGGAAACTTTTCATTATCTGATATTGTAATCTTTCCTAATCATACTTAGTCACATTTGTACTTAGTCACCCCTTGTACTTAGTCACCCCTTGTACTTAGTCACCCCTTGTACTTAGTCACCCATGGTACTAAGTCACCCCTTGTACTTAGTCACCCCTTGTACTAAGTCACCCCTTGTACTTAGTCACCCCTTGTACTTAGTCACCCTTGTACTTAGTCACCCCTTGTACTTAGTCACCCTTGTACTTAGTCACCCCTTGTACTTAGTCACCCCTTGTACTAAGTCACCCCTTGTACTTAGTCACCCCTTGTACTTAGTCACCCCTTGTACTTAGTCACCCCTTGTACTAAGTCACCCTTGTACTTAGTCACCCCTTGTACTTAATCACCCCTTGTACTTAGTCACCCCTTGTACTTAGTCACCCCTTGTACTTAGTCACCCCTTGTACTTAGTCATCCCTTGTACTTAGTCACCCCTTGTACTTAGTCACCCCTTGTACTTAGTCACCCTTGTACTTAGTCACCCCTTGTACTTAGTCACCCTTGTACTTAGTCACCCCTTGTACTTAGTCACATTTGCATGGAGTCACATTTGTAGTAAGTCACATTAATTTTGTACTTAACCGTTTTTGTATTGAATCACCCTTAGTAATCTCTTTCTTTATAGTCACACCTATCTCAGTATTAATCCTATATTGTTTCAGTTCCTACGTACCTCCCCCATCTAGGCTAGGTAGATGGTATCCTGATCGCTTCCCAAACGACCTTTCCTCACTCTCATTGCCCTCATCAGGGTCAACTACAGTCCTGCTAAATTCCTGAGAAGCCCTATTCTTTCCCTTCTTCTTTTTCCCTTCTTTCTTCTTCTGCATTACTGGAACATCTGAGTCTTCTGTCCCCTGGTCACCATTTTGATGGTTGTACCTGTCACTGTCGTCATAGCGAGAATCTTGCACACCAAATCTGGATTTTAGTGAATAACCATTATAACTAGAATCTTCGTGATTTCCAAATCTCGAGTCAAGTCCATTATGATTTCTCAGCCGTGTATTCTGTTTATTGTTGCCGTAAAGATTATCACGATTTCCAAACCTGGAATCTGCACCATTATTGTAAAGAGAGTCATCATGATTTCCGATTCTGGAATTGATTTTGTTGCCGTATAAAGAATCTTCTTGATTTTCGCGTCGCTTGTTTGAATATAATAAGTTATCATAGCCCGCCACAATCTGCCTGCTTCCGTATCCTCTTGTAGCCCGTAAACTACCACTATCCTCACTCTCCTCTTCATCATCATCTTCCTTCCGAAAACTATTTCCTCTTGATGAGAAACTGATTTTCGACAAAGACCCAACTGACTTTTTGTAATGATCCTCAGTTTCATCTTCTATTTCCTCTACAGCTCGGAGCTTCTGTTTTTTAGATTTCTTTTTCTTAGTTGTTCCTGTTGTCTCATCCATACATTTTGTACCAAGTGGACGTTGAAGGGGAGGTAATCTTGGTGTTAGTTTGCGGCTACGTGGATAAATGTCTATATCACTGTCATCGTCCTGATCCATATGCGAATCTAAACGAGTTTGTTTCAACCGATTCCGTTGGTCATCATGTCTGTCGTAATCGTTCGGAACGGCTCCTCCATTCGACAAGCCGAAGTGTCGGGGAGAACGATAAGACCGGTTGACAGTAAGATCATCAGAATCAACATCAGATTCCTCTTCTTTTTCTTTAGATCTACTCTTTTTTAGTTGTCTTACGTTATCCCCTTCTTCAAACATATTTTGTGAGTCGGCTAATTCAAGTGTATTCCTCTTCAATTTCTCATTGTATTGCTGTGAAATAATATAGAAATGATAATATAAATAACATGTAAATAGAGAAAGTCATTATAACGACAGATAAAATCATACACAGCAATTGTAATTGTACACAATGTATCACTAGAGCTTTGTGACGGTGACAAAAATCTACGGAGGTTTATCAATATAATGTACCGTATTCGCTGTAATTGGCTCCCCTTTCTCTATAAGCACCTAACATTGTTTGTCAACATCTTAGTTTTGATTCCTAATAAATTCCCCCTTTGTTTCCAATTTTCCAAGTGTCCTGGGTGCTAATTACAGCAAATACAGTAAACTGATACATGTATATCATTATGTAATGATACTGATAGGTTTGCAAGAGTATTTTACATGTACACATGTATTATGAATGGTGATACACATAAATATAATTTATACATGCCATCAAATATGTTATTATTTTCCCACTATGAATTCTATTAGCACTGACTAGCAAGTATTCAAGTACACCCATCTGTATAAAAAATTATAACATAATAAGAGGCCAAATTGGCCTGTATCACTATTCTGAATAACAAAATAAAACCATGACAATATACATTCTCATTAACGCCTTTACACCTGAAATTCTATAATGACTTATTCAAACAATTGAATTGGAAAAATTACTACGATATCTTCAGGAATTGAGGTGTTAAAAGCAATAGTGTGAATAGGTCTCCAATATATGAATGTATTTAGATATTATCTCTTCTTTTCTCGTCTTTAGATAGATTTTTTGACATACTTTCATCTCCTTACCCTTGAACAAAGGTCTTTGTAAAATATGACAAACAATTTAGACCAGCTAAAGTGTACAATGGTACTTTCAATAACATTGGTGCTAAATAAGGCATTCATGTTAATTTCTACATTATTTTTTCAGAAAATGTTCAGAACACAAAACATTTCACATGATCAGTCAATTTACATGAAAATTGAATCAAAACAATATTTTCACAGATATGTATACCAAATCATTAACACAATTCTGTCAAAAAATTCAAACTTTCATGTGATCTACTGTCCTCTCCATAATGTTACATCTGAATTTTGTTTAAAAAAATCCATTTAGATGTTTATTTTTCAATTACCTGCTGGAATCAGATTCCACAGACAGTTCCACAACATCGTTACGATTTGCCAATATCAAAACAAAACACTTTTTAAATAACCTTTTTTTAGATGACTTTCAAAGCTTCCCCATGCATTAAAGGAAGATAACTTCAAAGTCAGACTCCTATCAAAATTCTAAAAAATTTGTTACATTAAAATGAGAAATTAAAGGCCCAATATACTGTGCGTAACTTAAGGCAATTTGTCGGGATTCTGAGACATTATGAAAAAAAATCCAGTTGATAACCATGCAAAAATAAGATTAAAATGAATTAAACCTGAGTGGTAACAAACAAGAAACTCTTGACAAAAATTCCAAAGAATAGAAAATAGTTCAGGTGTGGCCTACTTCAACAACCGGCCGAAGTAAGAAGACAGTTTAAAATCGACACATGTTTAAAAATACAGAGTTTCAACTGCTGCTGTACCGGTAACCGCATAAGAATTCATCTTCAATATTGCTGATATCAGTTAATCTTAACTCAATCTAAATATAATTAGTTATTAGGCTAGATTTTCGCTTCATGTTTTGCCGAAAGTTACGTATATTGGGCCTTTAATCTTGGTTTCTCATTATATAGATCCCCCATCTTCCTTATCCTTCAAAAAATGATAACATTATGAAAAGTCTAGTAGTATCACTATGAACTGCATACAAATTCTGCAGCAAACCAACAAAATCAAACAAAAGTAAGGGTTTGGGTTAACAAGAGTGTGTGGAAACTTTTAACACAGATCGACAGTGTTAACGAACAAGGCAAACTTGTGGTAGAAAATCTGCAGTGTGGACTGTGTTCTGTGGGTACAAATCACAACCCTGGCACAGCTCCATACAGTGTACCACACATACTGTAGAGTTTCTTTTTTAGTAAAATAATTCAATGTTCAAAATTTCTCAAGCCAGGCCTTTCTACAAATTATCATCTTATAAATGTACTAAAATTTATTTTGCAAAAAAAAAAAAAAAATTAATTGACTTATTTTTAACAAATTTAGACTTTAAAGGCATAAATGCTATGATATTTCTAGATAATTTTTTAAAAAGTCTATTTTTTTTTAATTTTTCAAAGCCAAGCGAAATGACACAAACATTGACTATACATAGATAAGGCCTAGCTTGTCCGTTGCTACGGTAACAAGTGCTGTACGATTATATATTGTACAACTCCCACACAGTAATTAATTACCATATTATATCCTCTGCTGAAAAATGGTAAATCATCGTATTAATTACATTAAACATTCTTGGATATCCTTTTACAGATTACTTTTTTGTCAATGACTGAGGCAATAAAATCAGTCATGGATTAATTAAAAATTTTAAAATTGAACTGTGCAAGAGTTGTCTTCGAGATGTGAGTAAACACATATCTAAATCTAGGATTATTTAGAACATCTGATATTAATTAAATCAGTATTTTGCCTTCTGAATTGATTTTCTGACTACATAACAACAAGGGGACCAATTAAGAATTTAAAGCACTGCCAAAAATTTAAAGAAAAAAAATATTATTACAAATCATTGTTAAATAATTTCAAACATGTATTCATTTTACTGTTATTTCGCAAACAAACATCAATTTCCATTAATCAGTCTTTAATCTAATCTACAATTGAAAAAAAAGTGGTACATTTATAAATGATTTTCATTTCCAATGAGACATTAATATTAGTATTTCAATGTTCTATTTTTTTTTTTTTTTTTTTTCAATAATGTATCAACATATCTTTGACCAAAGCTACACTCGTAGGATCTCCACTATCATCAGAATTCAGGTTATTCAGTATCTACTGTCGATCATCCTCAATATCCAGGGGTTACCTATGCCCTCTACACCCCTGGAATATGTCATGGCAAAACTGAAGGCTCCAGTGTGCGTCACCTTGATAATGAGACAAGACTGGTCCAACCTTTGATGTACATCAAAAGAATCTGTGAGGTCACATAACAGTAAAAAATTTACAGGCTTTGAAATTGGTTGCAGCTCCTTGTAATCTTCAAAGGACAGGCATCAGCCTAGCAATTGGGCAGGGTTTTTTCCCCTGAGCATGCCTTCAGTTTTGCCATGATATATTCGAGGTGTGTAGAGAGCGTAGGTGATCGTAACCCCTGGTTAATAAGGATGCTGGACTGTTAATACACTAACATGGATACACACATCAGACATGCCAACTTATCTTGAAGAATTATGATTATAACATACACTGAACTCACCTTTCGTTCCAGTTCCTGAATGCTGAGAGGTTTAAATGGATCCCCCGTATCACCCTCGTCATCCTCATTTGGCTCTGGTATGCCAAGTCTTTGTCTCTCTGCCTTCTCTTCTCTCTCTCTGATTAACGCAGAAAATGAAGAAGATTAAACTCAGGGGTGATTTTATGTAATTTGAAGCTTTATTAATTAAAGCATGTCTTCCTAAACATTATCATTTCTAAAAGATTTTCGTGAATTGAGATTTGTTGAAAATATTTACAGCATTTACTGTTTCATCATTTTCATTGGCTGTTTATCAATTACCTATCTTTTCATGATACAATTTCAATATAATTAAGATGTATATAATATATATTGAATGAATAGACATATATCAAAATATATGCCTGTACTGTAATTCAAGTTTCTTTTGTGTGCTACTTACTTTTCTGAATTTTTAGATAAAAATAAATTCACAAATTAAGTTCATTGCAGCAAGTAATGACGGGAATGACTCACTGACTGTAAGATATAGCGTACTGGTTGAACATGTTTACCAAAAGTTAATTTCCACAAACTAGTTGTGACATGGAAATTGTTAAAGTTTAATAGCCGTGAAAGAAACTTGGTTTACTGGTACAGTACTGTACACAAGGACATCACTGTAATTTTATTTTACGGTTTTCATCCTCCCAAATGAAGGTAAATTCATCAGTAACTCATTCTCACTCGTGAAATTTCATAACGAACGTTAACTATTCCAATCTTTGAATTGGAAGAGTTCAAATACATCTTCAGGGGTGACTGAGTTTAACGGAACACTAGCAATCAACCGAACATTGTAGCAATGTGACAATTCTTAAGTGTCAATCTCTGTAACCTCCAATGTGGGAGATCTCCCTCTTTCCATATTTCCAATGAGAGAGAAAGTGTGTGAAATGAGACTGAAACTGCATTTCTCAATTTGTCTTTCCTTTATAATGTATCAAAATACCTTCACAAAGTATTCATTTGATCCAGATACACTTATTATGGTCATTACCAATATCCTGCAGTAACTAGGATCTCATTTGACCACATGTAGTAGATTTTGAGCTACTGTGGGTTTGGAATTAAATCAGTGAGATTTCGAGGGAGATTGGTAAATTTTGGTCAAAATGAGGGAGTCTCCCTCCTAATGAGGAAAGGGTTGACAGGTATGATTCAATCAGTAAAGGCGATGAAAGTTAGACTGGGCCAAAATATTCCGGTCAACCATACATTACATACACATTTGATCTCAATATGTAATTAGTCAGTGATTTTGTTTGCCCATTTTTACAGCCGATATAAGGCTGTTTCTCCCTGTCAAAATTTGTGCTATTTTCCCAAAATGAAGCAAAGATTCAAGAATATTTTCCCAATTTACCTGAAAATCCTACTTTAGTTTTCCCAATTCAATAAGCTAGGCACAGGCTGTTTTAAAATCTGTTAGTAATTAGTATACACTGAAGAAGCCTGAGAAGGCAGAAAGGCTTTGCGACTAAGTCTAAGCTTTTTGTTGTTTTTTTTATATTTACCAATGCCAGGAGATATTATTACATTTTCTATATATAAATACATGTATATTGGATTTTAAGCCAAGTGTAACATTTTATACTCTGGTGTTTTGACACTCTTCCATACTCTATCTGATTTGAAATAGCAAAAAGCCTGTTTATAATCTAGATGTACATACAGATCGTCCTCCTCTTGGCCTTTTATAGGCTTTCTATAAATATCAGTACTTTTTTTTTCAATTTTCTGAACCCTAGTGTTGGTTGTATAATTAAATATCAAGGTCCAATTTCAGCTAAAAGATGAGGTTTTATTTGATTACCTTTCCTCCTTTATCTTGCGAACACGTTCGCGGCGGAGACGCTTCTCCTCCTCGTCTCGTTTCCGCTGCTCCTCTGTGGCGCGTGTCACTCTCTCAGAATACAGGTCCCAATTGTGTTCAATCATTCCACACAACCATTTCAACCCCTCCTTCAGATTGGAGTCGATTTTTTTACCCGTTCCTTTGACAGCTGAGATAGATTCCTGTCACATAGAATCAACAGCATTATTTTTTTTTAATAACAGTCTACCAATTTAAGACTTTCACTAGACCTGACATCAAATCTATTCTTTTAGCTTTAGGTGTTGAGCCATTGGAACTGAATGTGTTTGAAATCAGAAAGAGTTGATATCTAAATTATACAGATTCATTCGTAATAGTATGTTGTTTTTATTGAGAGACATGAATGACTGTCAATGGTATACTGTACAACATTTCTTTAAAAAAGGACCAATATCTTACCCTTATAGACAAAATGAATTTCACACAAGTAAAACTGGTACAGTAATCTTATCTTAACCTTTTACATGCTTGTAATATTACACAAAAATATAATTGTGCTTAATTGAAATTTGAACTATCTTTCTTTTCATGATATATATATTGCAATTAATCAATACGCATGTTAATTTTTTTTTGCTAAAATTTGGGTATACTGAAATAGGTAAATATTTACTGTATATTGATATTGCTGTTATGTATATCCTATAAATAGATATATAGACAGGGTTCCTGCTCGACTATTTTCTCATATACAATTGGTTTGATTTTGTTTGTTTGTCTGTAATATACGTCCTATTAACAGTTATGGTCAGTAAGAATTTCGTGGTGGAGGAAAGGGAAAAACCACCGAGTTGACATACAGCAAGTTCCTGGTGACTGCCCCGCACATCACATGTGTTACCAAGAGGTGGAGGGTTATTTGTATCAGAATGACAGATGTCCTAATTACTCGGCCACCACGACCCCTTGACTGGAAAGAACTAATATTTATCGTGAACTTACGATTCTAGAGGGACACTTGTTGCGGTTGACTTGGTTCTCCATCCCTATCCTCTCACAAACATCTACAGCTTCCAGGGCATCTTTGAGATCCGATTTGTTGGCCAATCTGTGAGGAAAAGACAACATGGAGATGAAACAAATCTCATTATCTGAGATTAATAAGTAGAGTATATAAGTATATTGCATATAAACTGTTTTTATTCATTTAATATAATTACTGTATTCACCTTAATTAGTGCTAGGGCACTTAAAATATTTGTTTCAAATGGGCGCTTACTAAGATAACAAAACTGGAACCTGGATGAAAAATGTTGTTTTTATAAAGTAAATAAGTATGATGCATTATGAAGAGAATGGGTAGTTCTCATTATGTGTGACATTATTTTCATCAATTTTGGAAAATTTGTACACATTATTGTTCTTGTAAGCATGCGTACAGTGAGGTTTACCTAGTACCATGAAATATAATAATTTAGTTTTGTCACGATAAGTAGGGACACTTATAGAATAGGGGGAGGGGCACTAATAGGGGGAAGGGTACTAATAGGGGGAGGGGCACTTATAGGGGGAGGGGCACTTATAGGGGGAGGGGCACTAATAGGGGGAGGGGTGCTAATAGGGGGAGGGGTGCTAATAGGGGGAGGGACACTAATAGGGGGAGGGGTGCTAATAGGGGGAGGGACACTTATAGGGGGAGGGGTGCTAATAGGGGGAGGGGCACTTATAGGGGGAGGGGCACTTATAGGGGGAGGGGCACTAATAGGGGGAGGGGTGCTAATAGGGGGAGGGCACTAATAGGGGGAGGGACACTTATATAACTTCAATACATCTGTAGAAGGGGGAGGGGCACTTATAGGGGGAGGGGCATTAATAGGGGGAGGGGCACTAATAGGGGGATGGGCACTTTTAGGGGGAGGGGCACTTATAGGGGGAGGGGCACTAAAAGGGGGAGGGGCACTAATAGGGGGAGGGGCACTAATAGGGGGAGGGGTGCTAATAGGGGGAGGGGCGCTAATAGGGGGAGGGGCACTAACAAAGGGAGGGGCACTAACAAGGGGAGGGGCACTTATAGGGGGAGGGGTGCTAATAGGGGGAGGGGCAATTATAGGGGGAGTGCACTTATAGGGGGAGGGGCGCTAATAGGGGAGGGGCACTAACAAGGGGAGGGGCACTAACAAGGGGAGGGGCACTTATAGGGGGAGGGGTGCTAATTACGGCAAATACAATACAGATTTAACAGTAAATTCAATCCCCCCCCCCCCACCAAAAAAAAGAATGGAGCTTTCCATGTCTGCAGAATAGATCAAGAATTACAAAATTAATACAAGTACTTGTAACTCATTCAACCCCAAAATTTCATCATGAAATCCTTCAGCTTTCGTATGGGAAGAGTTCAAATGTGTCTTCAGGGGTGAATGAGTTAATTAAAAGAGACAATTTTGATATGTGTATAGCACTGACAACCAAATAGTCACAACCCTTTCGTCCATAGGTACCTTTAAAAGAATAAACCACGTACTTATTGTGGCAAGTCGAGAATTATCTTTATTTATATTTCATTGTTTGGTGTGCTTGAAATTAAAATTTTGGGGATTATATTTTGAGGTTGCTTTTAACTAATTGCAAGATATAAACAAAATCAAATCCCCCAACACAAACCCATCCCTTCTTTCCTCACCAAACATATTATTTATAACTTACAAAAGGACTGGCTTGCCGGCCACCTGTGGATGTTCCAGTAGAGTTTTGAGATTTTCCCGGATCTCTGGAATCCTGTCCTTGGCGCTGGAATCGACCACATATATAACGCCGTAGATCTCTTGGAGGTAGTGTGTCCAGATACTTCGTACATTTTTACCTCCTCCGATGTCAAATATTGTCAAATCAAAGTTGTTCAAATTTAAAGACTCTGTGTTGAAGCCAACTGTTGGTGCTACCTCCAGTGCATCTGAAAATATAATGCAGTTTTTGTGACTTTAAATTTTAAACAGTTCTGTATTTTGGTAAAACTTTTTAAAAATTTACCCTCCTTTCGAATTAAAATTTTTGTTACTGTATCCATTTTAATTACTTGCACTTTAATTACCATTAAAACACTCCTTGGTTTTTTTTTAATTTGATTCACTGTATTTTGTATGTTGAATTATCAATATCAATTGCTTTCATAGAATTCGAAGGTTTCAGAATTCAAAAGAAATTACATGAAAAAGGTAGCCAAAACCCTGCAAATAAAGTCTAAATTAGTAATCTATCATACAGGCAGATCTTCTATCATGTCTATATATATCAAAACTTTAATTTTAAAATCAGCTTATTTAATTATCATGTGATGAAGCTGTATAATTCCACTTTGTCAGAATGTTTCTGACTATCTGATCTGCTTAATATTAAAATCCAAAAATTTAGCGGATCAGATAGATATTTACCTTTTAGACTAAGTGGAACTGAACAGTCAGCAGACAAAAGGAAGTTAGCAACCAGATACAGTAAAACCCTGCTTACTTGAACTTGTGGGGAATCAAGTTTGATGAAGACATGGTATTAGAATAATCCGAGGTTGGTTGAATATGTATGAACTCGGTATGGACCAAACGAACTGTTCGACGAATGAGAGGTATTCGAGCAAATCAGGTTTCGGGTATGTGGGGTTTTACCGGAGCTCAATATAACAGAGTACTAGTGTGACATCTGGCAATGTATGTCTCTATCTGCTGTTTTACTACTATTTAGTACATATGAAATAGACAAGGAAAAGTGATAGAGATAATGCCGTCGCTGGGGCTTGAACCTGTAACCCTTGGCTCTTCAGTCTGATGCTTTACCAACTGAGCTTAAGGGAAATTCCCTACAGCTCACACTTGTAAGGCAGCCTAATCAATGCACATTGTTTACACTAGCTCGCCAATTTTGTAACAGGAGAAAGAGAAAATGTAGTGAGCAGACCGGGGTTCAAACCCAGGACCTTCCAAACTCTAGACATTAAAGAAACACTCTACCACTGAGCTACCTGCAGGTCGCCAGTGATCGATCCAGTCCAGTTACGCAATACATAGTACGTACCTCCAAGCAGAGCCTTGACAACTGTAGTTTTTCCCGCTCCATCAATTCCTAGTATGGCTAATGTTACTTTCCTACAGAATAAAATAATATCCAATTTAAAAAAATGCATATCACAAGAATAGCTGATTAAGATTGTGACAATTGACATTAGTAAGTTCTGTTGTAGACATCGATAGAATAGCTAGTAATATTTGGGCGCCAGACGTTTCGCCCCAATGTCCCATGCCTCAATTTCCCATATTTTTTTTTATCACACCAATTTGTTTTTGCATTGTCCCAAATGCCATGTCATAGTGTTCCAAAATATTTGGGGCGTTTTACGGATCGATTCGCCCCAATAAAGATTGCCCCATTGCCACAATGTTCCAAAACATTTCGTCCCAAAATTTGACATATCGCCCCAAACGATTTACCATGTCGTTTATAAATGTATATCTATTCATGTAAATTATAACCGCATAGTTTAATAGGCCTAAGGAGATTCCAATCTAAGTCAACATAAATGACAATAACCCTTGAATGACGTTGTAGATTGGTGCAGTGCAGTACGGTAAGGTATACTGTAATGGTATACTGTAAGGTATACTGTAATGGTATACTGTAAGGTATACTATTTCAGTATGCTAGTTGTTTTCTTTAATGAAATTAATTCACTTCGTACAAGGAAGATGAATAGTTACCGTACAAAATATGTATCTACAGCACAATCGCGTCCAAATAGGCCTATAAGGGTTTTCCCTTTTTTGTTAATTATTCTTTTTTACTACACTTGGTATTTAACTTACTTTTTGGGCTCTCCTCGGCCTCTGATACAAGAACAAGCGTTCCCCATCAGTAAGATGATGTTTGAAAAAAGTTCACACGAGATACGAACAATGACAGTTGTAGCTCATCTGACTGTCTCTGGTGACAGTATTGTTGACAATGACTGAGAAATAAACAGGTGCTTCTCATCAGTTGCTATGTAAATTCTGCAAACATTTATAAATCATTGAATCATAAAGCAACTATTTCTTTCCTTTAGAAAATATTTCAGCACGACGTCGGTTTAAGCAACCATATAACACAACTGGGGGTCTGTGAAGTCCTCATTTCTGCTGGAATCATCTGTCAAAAGAAGCACCTGTGTCAGCCATGTTGGCAACCGGGTTGTTTACCCAAGTTGCGTCACTACAATAAGAATCAACTTCCGGGTCAATATAAGGGCTACATAAAATCGATGGTGTCTATATGGTTGCTATGAATTATAAGAAAACATTATCTTATAAACTAAAATCATTGATATGACATTCAAGTAGCATATAAAAAAAATGGAAAATAATTCTACGGTGTAACGGATGTTAGCAAAATACTGACCATCAGTTTCGCACGATAGCGTCATGCAGTACCGTGGCCGAGTGGTTAAGGCGTTGGACTTAAGTTCCAATGGAGCTCTCTCCGCGTGGGTTCGAACCCCACCGGTACTAATAATTTTTTTATTTTATAAAAATAAATGTGTATAAGTGTATAAGCATACAATTTGGCAAACAAAATTTAGGGATTTTCTCACTTGAACTTGTGTTAATAAATGTTTCCAAATACTGAAAATTAAGTAAATATTTTAATCTGAATTACTTTGTAGTCACTTAATTACAATCTGTAAGTAAAATCTTGTGAGTCACGTCCTGTTGCGCTTTCAGGAGTCATACCCTCTGCAAATACCATCTCCATTTTTGGGCTTCTAATCCTTATAAGGAAAATGCTGTTAAAAGATTTTTGCACTGACGTTAAAAGTTGGTAAAAAAATAAACTATCCCAGCAACTGCTTCTGGTCAAACATTTGATGCCTTAGCTACATGTATATACCAGAAAGAAAATCAGGATAATTGATCTGAAAATTCTTTTAAGCACATCACATCATGCTTCTGGCCAAAACCCAAATGACTCTCTTGGTTATTCAGGTTTTTTTTTTAAACATTTGACTCTTGTGATCTTGCAAGTAAGTGCAAAGGTCACCCATTTGAAAAATGTGTTTAGTATAAACACAGACTTAGATAGCATCTAATCAGTGGTATAATTATATCGGGTAAGCAGGTTTTTTAAAAGATTTATTAATGTATTATACTGGTATAGGTCAAGGTCAATTTTGTTGAGAAATCTTCATAGCCCTCCATGCCAGGAACCACTTAACCTATAAATAATTTGAAGTTTTTGTTTTGCACATTTTGATGCATGTCATCCTGAAAAGTAGGTCAAGGACAATCATTAGAGGAAACTTTATAGCTCTCCATACCAGGTACCTCTCATTGCCCTGGGTCTCCTACATGGCTACTCCTGAAGAATTTGTTAAAGGCTTTATTTTTTTTTATATTTGACCCATGCAACATTTAAGTAGGTCAAGGCCATTTATTTGAGTAACTTTATAGCAGTCAGGTCCAGTTATCAACTGGCCAATATATTGAACCTAGGTCCTTCAATTCTATTAAAGAAGACATTAAATACTTGACAAATGGACAACAGGCAATTAGTGAAGCGTTCACATGATGCTGATTTTACAGTACTAACCGGGACCTTCAGAACTGCAGACGTCACTTTACCAACTGAGATACCTAGTCGTCTAGTTCCGCTGCACATATATTTATATTTTTGATATGTTATAAAAACTCAATCCTTTAATTGACATTTCTCATTGAACTTTGAATTAATTTGCAGTCGTTTCAGGTATTTTTCCAACAGGGGTCATATATATTGGCCAAGTGTTTATAGGTGTCTGACAATCTGCTACCTCTGGCCTTTCATCAATACTGTGTCCATGAGTGAGTATACAAAATGTATGTTCAGCATACTGGTCCATACTTTTGATTTAATCAATTTTGACTTCTGATTATGGTTTTCTTGATGCCTTGGTATTCTCCAGTCTGTTTTAGCAGCATTCAATCATTCACTTTTTATGCTTGGCCAAACAGAGGTTTGAACCCAGGACCCCCAAATTCTCAATAATGATTCCATTAAATACACAGTAGTTTGGTAGCATTGAGCTCTCCACCAGGTTATATCTTAAGGTCATCAGTTTGGTTTGTGTATGTTTTAGGTCCTATTAATAGCATCCAGAGGTAGAGGGCTAGTCATATTAGAATGTCAGATAGGCATTAAAGGCCCAATATACGTAACTTTCAGCAAAACTTAGATTTAGTTAAGATTAACTGATATCAGCAATATTCAAGATGAATACTTTCGCGGTTACCCGTACAGCAGCAGTTGAAACACGCTATTGTAAACATGCGTCCATTCCGAACTGTCTTCTACCTTCCGTTTGTTGTTGAAGTGGGCCCCACCTGAATTATTTTCAATTCTTTGGATTTTTTTGTCAAGAGTTTCTTGTTAGTTACCGTTCAGGTTAACTTGGTTTTAGGCTTATTTTTGCATGGTTATCAACTGGATTTTTTTTTTTATTATTTTTCAGAATCACGAAAATTTACCTGAAGTTACGTATATTGGTCATATAGCAGTGTTCAAGAGTTAGGTATGATATCTGCCAGTTTCCACACTCTTTGTTTTTCTTTAATTTTGGAAAAAACAAATCACAAACACTAAATGTTTATATACCACAGTTTATTTTTTTATATCACAAAAAAAAAACATTTTCTGCACAATGAAAAGAAAAATAAAGAAGAAAAATAATGAAAATTTCCCCCAATTACTTCTAAATCTCTTCATCAATCTAGCTAGCAATTATACACCATAATCTTACATCTAAATTCAATCAATTTTGGTAGACAAAAATGTTCTCCATGTAGTTCCTAATGAAATCTCCATGATTCTTGCATCAGTAGAACCACACACATAAAATCACCAAGATGAAGGATTATTATCTCACTAACTTCCTCAGCATTCCCTGGTCAAGAATTTTTAAAAATAAATGAAAATGGTCAACCCTTTGGACAAGAATGCAGATTTTTACTTCGACAGATGAAAAATAAAGTTCAATATATTGACATAAATATTCTGGCCAAAGAGAAACTTTTCTGATCACCTGGTACGAAGACCTTAATTACTAAATCCTTAAATTTCTGTCAAGTTAGCTGATTATTGACTCCACATACCAGTATCCAGTTCTTTTTCAACATGGTAATAGAGGAAATGCACTTTGAAAAACACGATCACAATAGCCATGATAATAAAGACAGAAATATAGAAACCAAACAAAATATCTGTGTTAAGATTTTTGTGTTGATCAGTGTTAGACTCTTTTGTTGAGATCTAGACTTAATAACTATTGGATAATCTTTCCTGATCTAGATTTTACACTGGATGGATGGAATATAGACACATACATGGACGGAAAAATATAACACATACATGGACAGAAAATAATCTCGCATGATCTAGCTTCTATATTGGATGGACGGAAATGGACACATATATGGATGGACAAAGAAATATAGTTCTACATGGACTAAAAAAATCACATGATTTAGCATTTACAGTGGATGGACAGAAAATGAAAATATACATGGACAAAAAAGACATGTATATGGACGGAAAATGGACATACACCTGGACGGAAAACGAACATCATATACTTGATAAACAAATCAAAGCTAATAAACAGTTTCAAGTACACTGTATAACATGTTAAAATTAATGATACTATTTTTGTAACAAATTGTTATGTTAATTATTGATAATATGTATAATACATGTATATATATTGACTCTATTTCTGCACAAATAAAATTCTAAATCATGTATATGTATGAACATTTAGTGAAATTCTAAAGCATTGTTTACCAGACCTGACTTTGTTTTTACTAGCGAAAAAAATAATCTTTGTTAAACGTAGAAAAAAGTGACGATGCATTTATATTCAATCCAGTAGAACAGAGAATGCTTTTTAACTCATTTACCCCTGAAGATACATTGAACTCTTCCAATTCAAAGGTTGGAATGGTTCATTATGAAATTCAGGGGTAAATGTATACATAAATAAAATGAAAACAGCATTACTTCTATTACTGGATTCAGACAAAATTTCTGTGTGGAAGTGAAGAAGGAATAAAATAAAAGGGAAAACAAGATAAACAATAAAACTCTTTTACAGTAGACCCTTTTCCCATTGAAATTTTATCCTGTATTCTTTTTTCCTTTACAGAATGTAGTTTTATAGTCCTTTTAGATTGGATGCGATGCTACACACTTCCATTCAAGTTTAAGATGTCAGTCTTTACGGTCTGATAATACACACAAACTTATTGATAAACTAACAGGCCAGTTTCTGTAGCTACCATCCATGGCGGAGTGAAACGGGGATCAATAAATCGTGAACATTTGAAAAACTAAACAACAAAATAAAAGAGAAATAAAGTTGTTCACAACCAGATTTACAACACCTCCATTGTACAAACATTCATGGTATATCACAGATTCCTCAAGGCAAGAGTACTGATTTCCATACATGTAGTAACATACTTATATTTTATGTACAGATTTGATTTAAAAAGATCCAAATTAATGACCTTTTCCAAATGGACCCTGATATGTATAATGTCTGACAATCTGTTTTTTTCAGGTTTGAAATGAGGGAAACAAAATTGGTTTTCCAATTCTTTGTAGTTATGAACAATGGGTATAAATATTCAGTTATTCTGAGTATTTTCAGGACTACATCTGTCTGTTAGTCCTACTAACAGTGCAGGGTCATCACCATGGTAACCGTAGCATGTCTGTCAGTCCTACTTACAGTATGGGGGTCATCACCATGGTAACCGTAGCAGGTCTGTCAGTCCTACTTACAGTATGGGGGTCATCACCATGGTAACCGTAGCATGACCTATCAATACATACATTCTAACGTCAGGCCTCTTTCGTTATTTTAAATTTACAGATGCATTCAAATTTCATTAATCTTATCAGATTACAACAATTGGCACAATTAATTTTCCTTTAAACATTTTTTAAAAATAAAACATGAAAAATGAAATGATGTGATTCCCAATAAAGCACTAGAATATTTAGCTTAAGTTTATGTATAATAACACAACAGTGGACAGGTAAAACAACAAATGACAAGTATTTGTTTGGTATTTTATAAAAATGTAATAAGTTCGAAAAGAAACTGGATATCATTCAATTCCAAACATGAATGACAAACTTCAATCCAGTTCACAGAAAAATAATAGCTCATGATCTACATAACAAATGTGCCATTATCGTAATATTGCATAAATCATTTTTCTTCATTAAAGTGCAACTTTCAATTTTGACAAAATTTATTGCCTATTATTAGGAACTGCAACCACTAACAATCTTGAACATAAAATTTTGAAGTTTCTCACTGAGAAATGGTATCTGGATATCAAATGCTGAATCTCTGAATCGCGCAGTATCAAAAACCAGTTCAGGCTTGTAAGAGATGCCTGATGGTGATATACACAACACCCACCAACTAAGGTCATCTTATACTTAAAGACCCTATTATAATGATATCAAAACTTATTTTCTTGTCAAAATCACCAACTTGAGGAGGGAATGTTTTTGATAGTTGTCCACGTTAAATTGTAGGGAGACCAATCTCAGTAGCTGATAGTGGAGAGATGTGTTTTGATCCCATCCAATTATCTGCTGAACAGAATCTGTGAACTAGTCTTGTTAGTGAGGTAGTGCAGAATATGGCAAGTTGCATAGCAAGTTATCATGCTGCTTTATTAACTTAATTTTATTTCTGTATTTTATCACTGTGCTTTGCTCTTGCATTTTGTGTACATATAGCTGTACTCGTTAAAATCTCATCAAAATGATGAAAATAATGTCTTCATTTTTGGTCTCAAAAAATATAAACTAAATATTTTTTTGGAAATATCCTTATGTATACACCAAATACTATCACTAACAGTCACTTTTATTTACAAATGTTACATATAACATGTTTTTTTTATAAGTGAAACTGGACAGTGATCTTTCTCGTGACAATAAACAATATACATACCTGACGATAGTATTGTGATGAGATCACCTTTGATTTCATAGCATACCAGATATTTAAAACATGATTAAAATGAAAATATATTTCATAAAAATGTTGGCAGTCTATTTTATCATATGAATGAATAAAAAGGAGGCACACAGAAAGTCAATAAAATACAGGATGAATATCTCAGGCAGACCTGGAATTTCAAACAAACACTTTTGTACGGAGATAAAGAAATAACTGCGTAGCTGTCAATAACATAATTATAATCTTTACTGTGTAACATAAAGATTGGGTAAAAACACAAAAGTCGGCAGAGAAAGTGCACATGTAATGTCTATGAAACAATATATGGTAAATTAAAAGATGACTTTCAAAAATAATTTACATTCAATCTCTGATAGGTGTCACTCCCGTTTTTTAACAGTAACAAACATAATTTATATTTAATATCAAATGATGGAAATATTACATACTGTATTACCTACACTTAGGAGACATTTCCTTTCACATATTTTAAATAAATATTGGAAAGCAAGAGATGGAATGTTAAATGTTTCATTTTTAAATGTAGTAAAAAATATATAATGTCCTAAATTGCAGATTATCTCCCTTAGATCCAATGGACTGCAGATTTTTTTTTTATTTTTCATTCAAAGAAAATTAAAAACCAAATAATGTCTATATGATGTACAAGATTATGAAATAAGGGGATTCAACCAGATGACTAGTAATTTTTAAAAGCTTAAATTTTTTGTCATCAAAATTGAGTTTGGCTTTTTTTAACAATCATTCCTTACTACAATTACACATACATATGAAAAGTAAAACAATACCAGTAAGTGTAAACTATGTGGAAGCTACAAAAGGAAAAGAAAAAAAATCAAATGCAAAAGCTGTGCATCATTTGTACCAGACTTGATACTAAATTCCCTGAACCAGAAAAAAAACTCCAGTTTTATCAAACTATTGTGTACTTTTTCTGTAAGGTATTTTTTTTTCAAAAAATTAGAAAGCAAAGAAACAAAAAGTGTACAATTTCATATTTAAAATTAATTTGTCAACCATTATTAAATTTGTTTCTTTATAAATACTGTGAAATCAGATATTTTTGTGGAGCAAAATTTCAGGGTTTCCTAAATGCTTTGTCCATTTTGTAGTTAAATGAATTTGTGGATAACAGGTACAAACACAAACTGAAAATTTACCTTGAATCAAACTTGTTATAATGTCACTGACTTTGTATCAAACTTGTTATAATGTCACAACTTTGTATCAAACTTGTTATAATGTCACTGACTTTGTATCAAAGTTGTTATAATGTCACTGACTTTGTATCAAACTTGTTATAATGTCACTGACTTTGCATCAAACTTGCTATAATGTCACTGACTTTGCATCAAACTTGTTATAATGTCACTGACTTTGTATCAAACTTGTTATAATGTCACTGACATTGTACAGGAGGATTAACCTTCACTTTGGACATTTTTTTGGAATTTTTACCTCCAGGGAAAAAAGGAAAATCAGTTTACATAAATTAGGTATGGCAGTAACATGACTTCAATTGTCATCTTTTTTCTCAAATCTGTCATTGGTTACCTTACAAAATAAACTGATAATTCAGTCAGGTATTGAAAAATATAAAGAAACATATGTATTCTGACTTAACTCAACAAATATCTAGATACATTAAACTTAAGGCATATAACTATGCTATTTCATCAATCAAGATTTATTTCTTAAGGCTAAAAAATATTTTCAATATTTAGCAGTAAAGCTGTGAAATATATCATACGTTAGCTAGGGCTACATTTGTGTATTCTGTTGAAGTACGGCTGGCGCAGAAATATGTCACAAAAAACAAATGCACTTTGACCAAATTATCGGCAGTGCTTAAAATGCACATGTTGGGGAATAAAATACCCGAACAATATATCAAGAATAGTATGTCCCGCTTTCTACACAACTATTAAATTTAAGATGTTTCTTAAAAGCTTCATCTATATTGATGTCAGCTTCAATTAATATTAGTGTTTTTTTTTTCAAATTCAACCATTTCAACCAGTTACACAAATGTAGTGGAACAGTACTAAGTTTATAGTCAGTATATTTTACAGCCGGTATTATGATAATATCTGGTCCGTTTCTCTTAACCTACCTAGGAGGATACAAAATGAAAAATAATCTTCTAAAAATTCCAAAATACCTAAATTCTAACTTGCATATTTAAGTCAGCTAATATAAAGAATGTTATCGTCTACAATCCCCAAATGGCACAATTTAACATAATTTGAATATTTTCCTCAGGTCTATCTAGTTATCAAGCTAAAATGTACAATATATGAGAAAAAAAAGTCCCAGTATTTAAAGTAACAAGAAGAACAACACATACAAGAGACTTAAGCATATCAGACTTGACATCATTCACATTTCCATATCCATGATTACATTGAGTTGTCTACCCTTGTTTACGTATCAGCAGCCAGAGTATCTGGTCTGCATACATATATATATACTTAATGATATTGATACATCATGACAGACAGCTAAATAAAGTTTTACTGCATAAATTGTTCTACAAATTATGAAATAAGTTATCAAAACTAAAATCTGTATCCGTAATAATCGACATAACGAAATGCGTTTGATTGGCGAACAGCTTTCGTCAATGCCTGAGTTTTCCGAGCTTTTCTCGCCGCGATTCGCATCATTCTTGCCTTCTGCTTTTCAATTGCTCTTGCTCTCTTAAGATCCGTATTTTTACGTCGGAGCCAGCTGGAAAATAACCAGAATTATTCATAAGTTTGTGTAATATACCAGGGAGATTGTTATGACTCCCAGTAAGTAAAATTTCTGGCAGTAAAGACCTAAGAAAACGCTGAAACTTGAATACAGAGATACACAGGTAATGAAGATCTGACTTTTCAACCAAAATGACATCTCTGATGACCTATAAGGAAAATTGCAATTAAACAATTGGTTTGTCCATCTGCTATATAAAAGTTTGGGTTTTTTTAACTGCGGATACACACATTCATTTACTTATTAGCATGAACAATCTCCCAACAGACATTTCAGAAAGTTGGCAAGTAGGCATGATCATTATCGATTGGAAACTGACTTTTTATTATATGTACCAGTAAAACCTACACTAGATAAGTCTATAATTATCAGGCAATATTTCCACAATAAACAAACATAACAAATTTTACATACTCCCTGAAAGCCTTGTCGCACTCATCGCGCGACCGAATGATGAGTCCTTCGTTAGCCTCCTGCTCCTGTCGTTTCGCCAGTAACTTTTCTCGTTTCTTTTGTTCCGACTTAGTCTGTACCCACTCTTTGAACAGCTCGTTGTTCTTTTGAGTCTACAAAATACAACAAACCGTATATGTAAATACCTAATAGACACACAGCAGTAACTCTGTGTTTATTAATCTCCTTAGGGTATCACTGAGTGATATTCCGTCATCAAAACACACGTTTTAAACATAAAGTTTCGCTTACAAAAACAAGAGTCCCAGAGGGCCTGTATCGCTCACCTTGATACATTGGTATCTAGGTAATCATGGTAAAATATTTTCTATCTGGCCCCACCAGTGGTTATGGAGAAGAAGTCGCTAATATCAATATAGCTAAATAACCCTTTTTGGCCCCTCCCCTGAGCCCCCTGGGGTGTCAGTCCTCCCGTTAGTACAATTTTGAATCCTAAGCACCTTGGGATGCTTCCTGTCAAATAAGGTTGATTTCCAATCAGTGGTAATGGAGAAGAAGTCGCTAATATCAATATAGCTAAATAACTCTTTTTGGCCCAGCCCCTCAGCTCCCTGGGGGGTCAGTCCCCACCATAAGTACAATTTTGAATCCTGAGCACTTAGGGATGCTTTCTACCAAATAAGGCTGATTTCCAATCAGTGGTTATGGAGAAAAAGTTGCTTAAACCATGATATAGCTAAATAACCCTTTTTGGCCCTGCCCTCAGCCCCTTAGGGGTTCAGTCCCACCATTAGTACAATTTTGAATACTGAGCACTTCGGATGCTTCCTGCCAAATAAGGTAGATTTCCAATCATTGGTTATGGAGAAGAAGTCGCTAATATCAATATAGCTAAATAACTCTTTTTGTCCCCGCCCCCATGCCCCTGGGGGGTCAGTCCCACCATTAGTACAATTTTGAATCCTGAGCACCTAAGGATGCTTCCTGCCAAATAAGGCTGATTTCCAATCAGTGGTTATGGAGAAGAAGTCACTTAAACCAATATAGCTAAATAACCCTTTTTTGCCTTGCCCCACAGCCCCCTAGGGGGTCAGTCCCACCATTAGTAAAATTTTGAATCCTGGGTTCCTAAGGATGCTTCCTGCCAAATTAGGTTGATCTCTATCAGTGGTTATGGAGAAGAAGTCGTTTGCAACAATTGTTGACGGACGGCGGAATGACAGACAGATGACGGGCGGATGGACGACGGACGCCACCGTATGGCATAAGCTCACCTCGGTCCTTTGGACCAGGTGAGCTAAAAATCTTCTCACTTGCAAACAGTGTGTAAGTATATACATGTTACTTTTTGTTAATAGGCAGCACATTTTTGTTTGAATACCATTTACTCCAAAAAGCATCTGTACTTTCTGATAATGATCAAATTTCATTATCATATGGTATATTTTCAAAATACCGGTATGTTGACTGAGTGAAAAATATTTTCTATAATTTTGTGATCGTGACTGAATCTGAAACACAAAATTATTCGAGACATTCAATACTTGACTATGGTACGAATTAAGTTGGAGCGAAATCCATTCAGATGTTATATTGATTACTGTAAAAGCCAATATTTTTCGCACATGGAATTTTTTCGTTTGGTCAGCCTCCAAACTGTTCCAAACTAATGCCAGCGAAAAAAGCGAAAATTTCCACACCGTGAAAAATTCGACTTTTACAGTATTGTAATTTTAACCATTTTCTGTATATTGCAATTATGACTTTGACAAAGGTACCCTGAAACACAAAATCCTTTTATATATATTTTGGCATTTAGTTTCATAGCAATCAGTTCAAAAATAAATACAGGTACAGGTTCTGTATGTACATTAGTGTCCCCACTGAATTTGAACAAGGAATATGACTTTCATACATGACCTTAACCTTTGACATATGACCTTGAATTTCAAAAGAGTTGAAGTTTTTCTAATCAATGTGCACAAGTTTAAATAAGATTGGATCCTGTGAAGTGTAAATTCTAGAAATCATAACTCTCATCAATGATGCTGACCTTGACTTTGAACTTTAAATTACAAAAGGGTCGATCCTTTTTTTATGGTATATTATTGTACAAAATATGGTTGCGATTGAATTAACAATGAGTTGTCATAGATACAGCTTTCACTATGGACAGCTAGACTGTATTACTATATCACATAAAAAATATTTATTTTACAACACAAGAATCAAGTTATCAACTTATATTAATCACTCTTGTTGGTCTTGATGTAAGCACACAAGGGGTCTTATTGTGTAAGGAAACCAGAGTACCTGGAGAAAACCCATGTTGTTGGGCAAATGACCCCATACCTTTTCACGTCCGGGAATAAAATCTCTGGTACATTGGTGAGAGGCCAGTGTGCTATCCACTGCACAACCCGACCATCAACTATATAACATTATGACTCTGTTGTAATGATAATCTTTGGTTAAGGTTTAAAGTTTTATCTCGTCCACCCCTTAATTACCCTAACATACCTAAACAGGACTTGTCCACTATTTGACCTGGTAAGGTTCAAATGAGACTTTAAGGATAAATAGGTAAATAGTATAAATATGATAATATAAACATTATTTATATTACAACAATTATGAAACAAGTTATCCAACTTATAGTAATCACTCATGTTGGTCTGGATGTAAGCACAGAAGGGGTCATATTGTGGGAGGAAACCGGCGTACCCGGAGAAAACCCATGTTGTTGGGCAAGAGACCCCATACCTTTTTATGTCCGGTTGGGGAAATGAACCCCGGCCGCCTAAGTGATGAAAGGTAAGTGCGCCATCAACAGTTTTAATTTGCTTACTTTAGGATATATCACTAACCACAGTTACCACACATTGTAATTATCATTAAGGCATCATGCTACCTTATTGTGAAAAATATCTTCTTTACAAAATATATTAATTCTTATACTGTAAATGTACATATTTTAAGGGTAATCTTATCTGAGGAATTTTAGCGCAGAAAGCATACCACTGAATTATGATTGCGTTGATTACAGTTTCTGTATATGACTTTCTACAGCAAGTGTTGTGAGTATGGTAATTCATCATTGTACATATCTGTTTAAATTCAGTTACCTGGTATGCATTTAAATTTGAGTGCGCCGAAATAAGAATTTTTTTAGGATATCGTACAGGAATAGCAATTTCTTTATTAATTGACAACATTTCTGAAAAGTTCATAAATCCATAACAGGCCAAACAATTTAATTTTGATCAATGTGAAGGAAACCTTGATACAATGCCCTTTGTTTTACCAGCCACCTCAGAATCATATTTCAAGGTCCCTTTTTTCTAACTTTCGTAGGAATTCCTTTATACTTTTCCCTAAATATTACCAAGAAAAAAACCATATTCCTTTATAATGCCAATATTTCTTTGGACAAATGATGGCAGTATAAGGAGGTTTTGATGTATCAATTATAAAACAACAAAAACAAACAAATAAATCAACTATAGTCAAAGCTTTGAAACACACAGGACTATTCTAAAAAGGATGTGCTTTGTTACATTAGTGGAAAATTACTGTTTCTTGGAGCAAGACATTAAATCAAAGATGTCAGTATAAGGTGATCCTGGGTGTTCCCAGTATAAAAGACCACACACAAACAATGATATCCTACCCTGGTTAAATGCACAGTAATCTTATTTCATACCGGGCTTTAAGTTCCGTTACAACCATGGTCTGACATTTCTAAACACTAGAGTCAATATTCAGCTTTAATAGTCGTTACCAATAACAGAAAATTTAAAGCCCTAGCGCCTGTCAATGTGGAAGACTGTTGCTGTGAAGTCATAAATATCTGTTGGGACAGGCAACTAGAAACTGAAACACAAACACTGTAACTAGCAATGTGTGTGCAGGTACACAAATGATGGGGGGGGGGGGCGCATACAGAGGGGGAGGGGCGCATATAGGCAGGTACACAAAAGATGGGGGGGCAAAGACAGAGGGGGAAGGGCGCATACAGGCAGGTACACAAATGATAGGGGGGGCAAAGACAGAATGGGTGGGGGGGCGCATACAGGCAGGTACACAAATGATGGGGGGGGGCGCAAAGACAGAGGGGGAGGGGCGCATACAGGCAGGTACACAAATGATGGGGGGGGCAAAGACAGAGGGGGAGGGGTGCATACAGGCAGTTAAACAACTGATGGGGGAGGGGGGGGCAAAGACAGAGGGGGAGGGGCACATACAGGCAGGTACACAAATGATGGGCGGGGGGGGGGGGCAAAGACAGGAGGAGGGGCACATACAGGCAGGTACACAAATGATAGGGGGGGCAAAGACAGAATGGGCGGGGGGCGCGCATACAGGCAGGTACACACACGCTCAAACCTGAACTACAGTGGAATACAGTATTTCAGCTGTGAATTTGACAATATTTTTTTTAATCTTTTAAAATACTCCACCATATTTATGTCCAATCTATTCATGCCTTGATTACACCATATACATTACCATGAGCAAATTGAAATTGTGGAAGAAATGAGAAAGCTTCAAATGTCAAACCCTTAGTAGGGCTCCATTAATGACACAACACACAGGGTTAACGTTCAAACCAGTGACTGAGTGAACTACCGTGGAATATAGTATTTGAGCTTCAAATTTAACCTTATTTTCCTGTATAAAACGTTTAAGATAATCTATCATGTTTGTATCTTTTCTATTTATGCCTCAAGGTCATCATATACATTACAATGAACAAAATGAATTTGTGGAAAAAATGAGAAATCTTTAAATTTCAAACCCTTGGGCTCCATTTATGACACAAGGGAAATCAATGGCTTCTTTCTTCATTCATATACTATACTTCTGTATCACAAGCATGGCCCCGATCAATGTAACTATGTATAATTAAAACTCACATGTATTATACATGTATTTGTTTAGGAATTGAGCTGGGGGAAACACACAAACAGAAACTATGGTAGGACATTAGGGTACATGCATGTAGAAAACACACAGCAGGATGCTAGGTAGATATCACACAGTACACACAGTAAAAACACACAGTAAAAACACAGTATAAACACACAGTAAAATACAAGAGATAAATATTGTAAATAAAAACACCCCACACACCAGAAAATACTTCAAAGATCCCTAGGAATATACTCCGACAAAACCCCAAGAAAATCCAGCAAACAATTATCATAATAATTTGAAATTATAAGATTGCACATTGGGCCTCTCATTATGATTAGATAGTACCAAATGTGAAAATTCAATTTCAAACGAATCTAAATCATCTATGGCAGTTTAGTAGTAGTCTTGTAAGAACAGGAGTGTAAGGAAGGGAAAATGTGCGTTACTAATGCATTCTGAGAATTCAATAACACCTGATGTTACTGATTCATATTACTTTCCATGATTCAAAGATAAGACATATACAGCTATCCCTTCCATTACTGCAGCAGAACAATCTTTCAATAACCCATCTATTCTGTTACTACAATGAAACCTGTATAAATAGGTCATATGTTAAAACCTGTATCAATAAGTTATATGTTAAAACCTGTATCAATAAGTTATATGTTAAAACCTGTATCAATAAGTCATATGTTAAAACCTGTATCAATAAGTTATATGTTAAAACCTGTATCAATAAGTCATATGTTAAAACCTGTATCAATAAGTTATATTTTCACTCCAACAGAAGCTGTCACGTGATTAATAAGTATAATGTTTTGACAATGCAGAATTAAGAATCTCTTTGAAAATATTACAATTTGATCTGAAACTAGTTTTTTATAAAAAGTTACTTCCCTTTGGTCCAGCCAATGCTGTAAAGATCAGGAGAAATGATCTCTATGTAGTTCTCATGTCAGGCCTAAATCGTTTTGTTATCAAAACTGAAGAAACGGTTTTAATTCTATATTAAATAGAACATGTGACACAAGTTTTTGCACAAGACATTCTGCCATCAAAAGAGGTACCCGCATAACAAATTTTGTAGTTGTAGATCTAGATGACACAGTTAAGATGAGATATGCCACAGACACATGGTCAACAAAGGGCCATAACTCTAGATATTTAGGCAAATTTTTAATCATACAATATTCCACCATCCCCTGAAGAAGTCAGATACAATATCTGGCAATTAATTGTGAAAGAGTAAATAAATATTATGATTCAGAAAAGGATGCACAAGTGTACCGTCAGAAAAACTGACGGAAGGCATACTATCCTATTTATCACTCCTGTATCTCAAATGGGGAACTAATACACACTGGGGTGCATTGACAGAAACTACTGGTGCTATCACACATGGTGTTCATACAGTGCTGTTATACTAATGCAGAGTGAATTATACAGTAAATTACGTAATATCTTATTTTGATCAATATAGAAAATGAAGAGAAAACTATTGAAATGAAACAGCCTTCTCTCTAATATGACAGTCGCGGGCCTATAGTGGAGTATAGCAAAGTTTGCCAAAGGAAAGTAAAATATAGTTCAAATAAATAAAACATGCAATAAATTTTCAAATTAACAAAATAATGAAATTTAAATTATTTTCAGAAAATGAAAGATAGATGGGAAGGTTCAACAGGACATTTTTTTCTGTGAATATCACAATTTCCTTTAGGTTTTTAGCACCAAATTTTTTTTTTATTTATTTTTTTTGTAGAATTCATTGACTTGAAAAAAATCTTGCATGATTTTTAAATTTTCCCTGTTACCTCATCAGAATTATCTTCATAATCATCTTTCCAATTATCCTGAGATCTTTCCTGTTATAAAAACAAGAAATGGTTTTCTGCATGTAATCAGACATGGTGTGCACACTTAGTAATCATTGTATTGTTCCTTCTCTGATGAAGTAGATGTTTTGTACATGTTTACAGAGAGAAAGGGGTTATGTTTTTACCAAAGTCTTGGAGTACTGCTAGTTAGAGAGGAAAGGGGCTATGTTAAGCAAAGGAAGGGGCTATGTTTTACTCAATCTCTGCCAGTTTCAGAAAGGAGAAGCTATAGCCATGTTCTGAGAAAGGAGGGGCTATGTTCTGAGAAAGGAGAAGCTATGTTTGACTCAGTCTCTGACTGCTGGCTTACAAGGGACAAACTTTGTATTTAGAATGAAGGGGATATATGTAACTTAGTCTCAGACTGGGAGCAGCTATGGTTTGAAGAGGGATAGGTTTTGTTTAACTCGGTCCCAGACAGTGGAAGGGGCTATATGGTTTGATGAGGGAAGGTTTAATTTTATTTAACTCAGTCCCAGACAGTGGGAGGGTCTATATGGTTTGATGAGGGAGGGACTTTGTTTAACTCAGTCTCAGACAGAAGGAGGGACTATGGTTTGAGGAAGGAGGGACTTTGTTTAACTCAGTCTCAGACAGAAGGAGGGACTATGGTTTGAGGAAGGAGGGACTTTGTTTAACTCAGTCTCAGACAGAAGGAGGGACTATGGTTTGAGGAAGGAGGGGCTTTGTTTGACTTCAGCTCAGACAGTGGGAGGGGTTATGATTTGAGGAGAGAGGGGCTTTGTTTAACTTAGTCTCAGACAGAAGGAGGGGCTATGGTTTGAGGAAGGAGGGGCTTTGTTTGACTTAAGCTCAGACAGTGGGAGGGGTTATGATTTGAGGAGAGAGGGGCTTTGTTTAACTTAGTCTCAGACAGAAGGAGGGGCTATGGTTTGAGGAGGGAGGGGCTTTGTTTGATTTAGTTTCACACTACTAGTTTTCAGGAGAGAGGGGCTTTGTTTAACTTAGTCTCAGACAGAAGGAGGGACTATGGTTTGAGGAGGGAGGGGCTTTTTTTTATTTAGTTTCACACTACTAGTTTTCAGAAGGGAGGGGCTTTGTTTAACTTAGTCTCAGACAGAAGGAGGGGCTATGGTTTGAGGAAGGACAGAGTTTGTTTGGCTTAGTCTCAGAGAGTGGGAGGGGCTATATGGTTTGATGAGGGACAGGTTTAATTTTGTTTAAACTCAGTCCCAGACAGTGGGAGGGGCTATATGGTTTGAGGAAGGAGGGGCTTTGTTTAACTCAGTCTCAGACAGAAGGAGGGACTATGGTTTGAGGAAGGAGGGGCTTTGTTTAACTCAGTCTCAGACAGAAGGAGGGGCTATGGTTTGATGAGGTTGGGCTCTGTTTGATTTAGTTTCAGACAGAGGGACTATGGTTTGAGGTGGGAGGGGCTTTGTTTGACTTAGTCCAGCAAAATTCAGGGTAAAGTGTTTAAGAATTGGGGTAGTTTTGACAAAGACAACCTCTGTATAGCAGAACTTAGTCAAGTGAATGGCCGTCATGAAACCATAACAAAAGGCAGTATATGATTATGTACAAACACTAGTCACCTATGAGCCATAGAAGATTTAGACTCGTGTAATTTTCATTGATTTTTCTTTATTAACAAATTTGAAAAAAAATACCAAATTCAATTTTTATGATTTTTCAAAACATTTGTTTTTACCTCATCATCATCAGAGTTGTCATTTTCATCCTGGCCCAAGTTTTTCTGCTTATCTTTAGATCTCCTCTGTGATAAAATAGAGGAAATGTGTAAACTCATCACCATGACAACTCAATACTGCAAACCCAAGCATCACACATTAAAATAGTTAGTATTTTATAGAAAAAAACAAAATCAAAACAAAGCATCAACATAAATATTGGAAAATTACATACAGACAGAAAGCAAAAAAATAAATATATTTGATTGAGAATACAAATTTTCACAAAAACATTTTTTTTTTGCTTCTTGATGATACAAAACCCTTGAAAAGCCACTGAAATGTACATAACAAACTCTACGTATACCAGTTGGATTTAAACACTATGAAACAAAACTCTATGAATGCCAACTCAATTGTATAAAACTCAATGAATGCCAACTGGACTATAACAAACACTATGAATACCAACTGAATTAGACAAAACTCTATGAATGCCAACTTGAATATGTGCAAACCCAATGAAACCAACAACTACCAGGTAATTGCAAGTGTAACCATTTAAAAAAAATATTTTAATTTTGTGGAAAAGTATCTATATTCATTAAAACTAATAATCTAGTTTGAAATGAGGGAATACATGTGTCTTGTATACTTGTTAAATAAAAAGCTTAGGCATCGCCAAGGGAGGGTTAGTAATATCCAATACATGTGGGCCATGTCATTCATCACAGGTATGAATGTCATCTGAACTACAAAATGGTTAATATAATGGCAATGCTATATATATATGTTTCTAATTACATCACTTCAACATGCAAGTATTTCTTTTAAGTTAATGATTGTAACAGTTTCTGTGTGCATTTTCTATGTTAAAGAGATAGCGAACCAAGATATAAGTACCTACATGTATACTCAAATATTATGAATACATGTACATAGACTTGGTACTATATACTAATTACAAGATCATCAAGGATAAGGAAAATTAAAAGTCACATATAAACCTGTCCTACATATAATATACAGTTTTGTTTGTTTGTGTTTTGCGTCATATTAATAGCAAGGGTAATTTAATGATGTATCAGGTTTTGGTGGTGGAGGAAACTGGAGTTCCTGTAAACAAACTACCAACCCACGACCAGTACCTGGCGACTGCCCCAAAGTAACTTAGTTAAGATAAACATTTTTTGACAGAATATCATAGAAATCAATTCGCCCATTGATATACGTAGATTTATATAGTTGACCTGTAGCTTAAAACCCTGTAAAATACCTTCCTATCCTGTCCTTGGTCTATATATACATATATTATGTATGTAAATTATGGATTCTTCATTAACAGGCTCTCCGGGGTATCTACATCTGATAAGTGTATGCGCTGTGTAACAGTTTTACGCTATGTTGATACATCATTTATCATGTATAATACTGTAAATGGTATGACACTGTAGGAAAACTAACATAGGGTTACTATAAATAATCAGGATATTATTATACAATACTTCAGAAAAAGTCGTCCTTGAGATAATAACCGAACTATCTGTGTAGCCGGAAGTAGTTGATAGTATAGATGCTATCTAATGTGCTGAAATTATATATTTTTTAACTCAGTCACCCCTGAAATTTCATAATGAACTATTCTGTTATTTATATTGGAAGAGTTCAAATGTTCCTACGGGTGAACAACTTCATACAAGATTGGACCACAGGAAGATTTCGAAAAAATTCAAACAGAACAACCTGTATTTTCATTAAAAAAAATAAAAATTTAGAATTACTTATGACACCCCAGAATTTCAGACATGTTGACTTAAAATGTTGTCAAAGGGACATTTTAAATTTAATTTTAGAAGTGGTTTCTTTGAGATGTAACATAATAAAATCATGTATAAGCCATTATATAAAGACGGATTAGTACGTTGTTGTCGGCTGTTATTTAACAGATTAGACTAAAGCCCAATAGAATCTTGCTTATATCACAAGCTGCTGGCATCCAAATAGTTTGTTCAATAATAAAGGCCTTATTTGTCAGGAGTTCACAAAGTATATGAAAAAAGTATGGGATTGAGATCCAGTTTGTATCTGTTGAATGTTAATTATCGCGAGGACTGTTTGTTTATAACAAGCTTGACTTGTAGTTAGATGCTATCAGCTATATATACATATAATATTATCAGTGAGGAGTTTGTGTTGTAATCAAAACATGTGGCTTGCTAAACACATAAAGACAAGCAAATAAAAAGACAAGAAAAAATAAACTGCACTTAAATGTCACAATGTGTATGTACTACTGTATTCCCAGTATATGTGGGTATGTGCACTTGTGTGTATACATGCATGTTTGTAATTCTCATCGGTATTAATTGATGACTTTTTAAACCATTTAGGAAGTAAAGGGGGCATACAAACAAACAATCACGAAATAAATAACAATCCTTTTATCCATTTTAACCTGAAGAATATTAATTAGCCAGAACAGACAACATAATCAGAATATATATCACAAAGAGCATCCTAAACTCTCTCCCTCCCCGTCTCCACGTCAACACACCAGTCCACAACTCACCTTATCCGGTTTTTGATTTCTTCTCATTTCTTCCTCTTCCTTTTCTTTCCTCTGTTTCTCTCTCTGTCTAACCTTTGACAACCAAGACTGAAACAGATCATCATTATAATTTTGTTTATCTTCTTCTTCCTTTTTTCTCCTTCTATCCTCGTCCCTTTTTTGGTCCTCCTTTTGTTTATTTTGTTGCTCCAACATTTCTTTCTCTTTCGGTGACAAAGCATAAGGTGACCGATAGTTTGGGTTCAGAGGAAAAGAATGATTAATAGAAGTATTTCTCGATCCTGCAGACTGTGCCCGCGCCTTCTGGGCAGGTCGCATTGGCCTGCGGGAAGGTCCGGTGGCTGTGGATGGTCGTGGGTTAGATGGGGGTGCTGGTTTTCTGTTAAACGATGAAGATGAATTATTATTGTTTGTATTACCAGCACCACTCATATCATCCTCGTTTTCTTTATCGTTGTCAAACAGGGGTAGCCCCATATCATCTGCCGTCACTTCATCAGCATTTACAAGTTCAAAATTTCCTCCTCTTTCTATCAACACTTTTTCTTCGGACCGTTTCGCTCCAGAAGGCGTATTAGAGTTATTTTTTGTAGGTTCCGATTGATCCGAAATGTTGCTACTTTCTTGATTCTGTTTTGGACTTTCTTCCCCCTCACCGTAATCAGGAGGGGGCGCCACAAGATCCACAAGATCTTCCTTGAACAAAACACGAGATTCACGTTTTTTATTCGTTGGCGTAGTATCGTTGGCGAGCTCCTCGTTGAGCTGTTTCACACGAGCTGTCACATCGTACTCTGGGGGATCCTCTGTCGGTAGACCGTCATCTGTTTAAGATTTAAAAACACAGGTTTATGACACAGCAAAACACATAGCAAGCAATACAGGGCAATAGCTAACTTTTACAGCAGACTTTGTTTAAATAACTTTTTTTTTTAAAACTTGAAGTAGATGTGCTTCCTGCTTTACGGGAGATGTTTGTACTCTAGAGCTGTGCAAACTTATGTGGTCTTTTACTGAGAACACTGAACTTGTGCACATGCAACTCAAAAGGTTGTGTATTTAAACTGTGATATTTCATTTAGACAGGTTCACTGTATATAGGAATTATCGAGCTCATTCTAAATGTTGAATCTAGTACTTTAAAAATTGTTTGTGTTAAGAGAAGAAAACTCTTAACACTAACAACATAGAGACAAAGTGATGAAAGAAAGCCAACTAAAACCAAAAGAATTTACAAAACCAACATCCAGGGTTTACTATTTCATTTTTTAGAAAATAATCAACATGTATACATGTTTGTTGTTTATGTTCCTGTTTGGTTCACTTATGATGATGTCATAGTAAAATCTTTCACCTGTTTTATACTTTATATTTTATTTAATTCTTATAAAAATTCTCATTTATCCCAATCAAATTCTCTTGACATTTACTCATATTACAAAGATCATCTTATACTAAAAGGGCAAACACATGGCATGAATTTGCAGGACGGCTTCCTATGTTTGCTATAATCAGCGCCCCTCTCCCTTCTACAGAGGTAATGAAATTACAAAAGCCCTCCTACTAATCGTGACACAACTAAAATTAATGACAATATCTAATGGTACAGAAAACCTCACTGTGTGCATGTTTACAAGAAACGAGAGACCCCAGAGGAATCTTGGTGTCCACCATAGACAATCTTTATTTGTTCTTAAGTTGTTGGATATTTTCCTTTCTAATCCCTTCTTTTCTCTTACTAAAATCCATATTGTTTATCGGATCTGAATGAAAATGGACAGTACTTCTCATGAAACAGCGATAACAAACTATTACTCACAAATCCAAGATGGCCGCCTGTCGACCATATTGATTATCGGATCTGTCCCAAAATGGACTATGCACAACTCAGGCACCAAGGGGAACGTTAACCTACACATGCAATTTGAGAATGATCCATCCAGTACTTCTCAAGAAACAGCGATAACAAGAATTGTTTAAGGAAGGACAGACCACCGATGCAGGGTGATTTGAATATAAGCCCACCATCTGATGATGATAGTGGGCTAAAAATCCCACAAATATTGATAAAATGTTTACAAATTGTTTGAATTGATGACAATAATGTTGCACATCATGAGTACTGCCCATTCTTGTCACAATATATTGTACTTGTAAACATGATATTTTTCTTCCAGATCCTAGTTTTATTCATCTATTAATGTTCCCTTCAGAACAATTTTAGGTGCCCTGGGCACTATAATTAGGGTGAATACGGTATGTCAGAAACAGCCCTTGGTACAAATTTGAATTGTAATACAGTATATATGGGTGTGCTTTTAACAATTAAACAATAGTTATCCGACATGTACTAATGTTACGAAGATTCTCCAGCTCTGACACATACCCATGTTACGGAGATTCTCCAGCTCCTCCATGGCCCGTTTCTGGTCCTCGCTCAGTTCCTGTTCGTCCCACTCATCATCCGTCGACTTCTCGCCAGAAGTTTCCCTCTGTGCCTTTTCTTCTGTCTCTCCCTCACTATCTGAGGCGATGTGGTTACTCTTTGGTTCTGCCGGCTCTTTGACCTTCAGGAAAAACAAAAAGGTGACTAATTATTTATTCTATTCACACCGGAGAAAAGAGTTTTTTTGCGCTCCTTATGCCACATTAAATATTCATATCAAGCACTAAGCTCTTTTCTGACATCCATTTCGGAGATCATGAAATATTCAGTCTTATGTATCAAGTGACCATGTATACGGTATCAAAAGCCACATCTCCACCATTTCATGGAAGTTATATTCATTTAAGCAGGTAATTTCATTGGACAGCAGAGGTCACATGCTCTATAGTGTATCTATGTAATTGAGAGATAATCCCTTCTATTGCTATTAGACTTACATCAAACAACATAAAAAGGTACTTGGGATAGGTGATTCTGGGACTCATAGTATACATTTTTTATTAGCTCTCTGATCTTATTTGCCATATCGGGGTCAGTCTAATATATCATGAACTTCTAGAATTTCCCTGTACCATAGCTGTCACCCTGCCCTCATTAGGAATATCATGACTTCCTCCATCTTTCTGACCAAATTTAGCAACCTCACCTTAAAACTCCCTCATTCAAGTCTATAAACTTACACAAACCAAAAATCATAAATTTTTCTATTTCTATTATTCAGAGATGAAAATTGAGATGAAATTGGACTAAGGGCAAAATAAGGTTTCTCAATTTTTTTAATTGTAAAAATACACTGAAATTCTCAAAACCGCTCAAATAGGCCAATCGGCTGAACATGTTCATCTCTGTTTATTACAGAACAAGGGAGATAATAACCTTTGACAAAGGCTGTTTATTTTGGCCGTACGTGTTGACAGCACCATGTTTGTTGATCCGTGTTGGTTGCATGGTACAACATATTATAAGACATAAGACATACAATAGGTCTATTGACATACCACTTGTCTATTCTAACAGGACCAAAGATCACAGATCATTATGCTCATTATCATACACCTATACCATTCTAAAGTTAAAAGGACAGACGAGGCCTTCAATCAACTCCACAGGTAGGTTTAAATATACAATAAAAACAATGATTCCCACACATATTTGTTCAATCTATACCATTTTACATTATGCATTCTAGTTCACTCCATTTCCATTGATTGTTTGAAATGGATATGGTTCTGGGCAGGTCATATGGGGGGAAAATGCCAAGAAAAAAAATTAACAAAAGTTACCGAGGACAATTTGTTCATATGTCTAGGCATGGGTTAGCTATAGCCCCCTAACATGAAATAGGTGTCGTTTTGAACTCCATATACAGTCTCGTGTAACAAAGGACTATCTGTAATTCACCAGTAATATTCTAATCTCACAAACCAGTCCTTATAGCCTGGAATTAAAAACTCATTCTCAAATCACCCCTGAAATTTCATAATGAACTAGTCTTATTTTGAAATGGAAGAGTTAAAATATTCTCCAGGGGTGGATGAGTTAGACACATGGGCGTCAATTAGGAAGCTTTTTATGATGTATGACATTTACTGTAAATAACACACCTGTAGTTACAATACATATATTGGATTGATTTATACTTACAGACATCTGTACATGTATTTTCATTTTAATATATGACTTAAAAGATTTATCCAATTATTCAATTTTAAATTTGACACAAAAATTGTCCTATACAGTGCAAGATGTTGTATTTGTCAGGTTATTTACGAATCAAATCCTATTTTTGGTTTGTAATGGTAACTATAATCATTCAACTCTGTTTTATCATTGACAACTTGTAAACAAATATTACAGGTTTGTTTGATGAAAGATTACCTAGATTTTTAATGTTAACAAAATGCACAAAAAAAAACCCCATCTATACTTCCTACAACTGGTTCAATGTTTATTTAGCCTAAAATATGATTCAACTTTGTAGTAGAAACTATTACTTTATCACAACTGTTTAATATCACAAAAACATGTATTTCATCATACCTGTTCTATGTACCAGGTATGTCCCGAGTTCTTTTTGTCTTTAAAACAAAATAGGGGAAGGGTTCAAGGAGAACTAAGTACATTTGTATCTTTAAAAAAATTTAAGCGGATTGAAACTGAATATTGTTCAGTAATTAATGCGAGAATCATCGTTTGGTTTTGTTTGTTTGTACTTAAAATGCATCCTGTTAACAATTGGAAAAGAGTGCAGGAGGTACCATTTCTCCAGTGACACGCAATAACTAATGAAATATACATTAAGACAAGTCTGTCATTATAAATTTATGTGCAAAATATATTTTGAGTTCAATATTGCAGACTGAGTAAAACTAGTCTAATTTGAAATTGTGTCGGTGGGATCCAATCATTAGTCAGGTTACCATGGCAACCGTCATCAAGTAAAAACAGTTGATGTGCATTGAAGTTTAATTTACTCATACCTGCATTGTCTGCATGTATACCCAAAAGGTATATGTTTGTTTGACATTTTAAAAAGAAGAAGAATAAATGATGTCAGGAGTTAAGATTTGAAAAAGAAAACAAAAGCATGAAATATTGGGATGCAAGACCCAATCTGCTTTCATAGTTGAGTTGGACCACATTTGATATTGATTAGACTCATTTCTTACATCTGCATTCAAACAGTTGATCTATTATGACAGCATCTAGATGATCTACATGCATCTTAAGACCTTAGGTTGCTTAACTCATTTTTCTCTTGCAAGGCAACAGATCTAGAATGACAGGATATTGTTGAGGGAATCTTGATCCTGAGAGATGGCCCTTGACCACATAGATGGAGAGATGAGGGCTACATGTATCTGTAGCGGAAACTGGACTGGATCGATCATCGGCGACCTGCAGGTAGTTCAGTGGAAGAATGTTCGTCTAGAATTTGGAAGGTCCTGGGTTCGAACCCAGGTCTGGCCACTACATATTCTCTTTCTCCTGTCACAAAATTGGTAAGTTTGCCAACCCTTGTCTCAAGCATTGGGAGCTACAGTACACTAACCAAGGGGATAACTGAACTTGATAAAAGGAAAGTGGAATGTAACAGAACTGGACTGGATCGATTATTGATAACCAGGTAGCTATAGCTCAGTCATAGAGTGTTCGTCTATAGTTCAGAAGGTCCCGGGTTTGAACCCTGGTCTGGCCGCTACATTTTCTCTTTCTCCTGTTACATATTAACAATGTACGTGCCGGACAGCAAATTTGCAAAACAACTCATTGTCGATCATGGAGTGTTTTGTAACGTCCACATTTTAACATTTTATTTATCTCATAAAGAATCCATTTTACAATTCTTCAAATATTTGTTGACAAGAGAATTTGATCAATAAATCCCTACAGTTGTGTCGAGGTTTCCCCATGTGTTGATAACAGAAATGTTTCCTCATAAAGAATATTGAAATTCTAGTAATCTTCTGCCCTGCTGGCCTACAGGTGAGGCAATCAAATCAAATTAAACACCAAATCCATTGTTGTGAGGTTAAATATAGTGCTGAATCGCCAACCTCCACTAACAAATTGATCTAGTGGGAGGGAATATCTGTCATATTGGTTTTAACGCCCACAGGAACATTACCAATATCTTTATGTATCATGATGTTTAAAGGTCAACACAGAGAAAATATCCTGTTATCAGAAGATTTAATAAAATATCAATAATAGCTGGAATTTAGAGATTTTCTAACCATTGGCTAGGTTTATTGATTACAATGGTAATCCTTTTGCAATAATACCACAAATTACATACCTAGATGATGATATATTTCTACAACCACAGTTTTATTTTGTTCTCCATCAGTTTTGTATTTACTTGTGATATATTCATAGGCAGCTAGGTTACAGCCATAATTATTACTCACAATTGCCTTGTCTAGTCTATGTGCGCAGGTACAATTTGAGGTGTATATATACCTTAAATTGTATTTCAGATTTGATATATTACACTTGACCATGCTTGCCTAGTGGTGTAAAAAAACTAAATTACCCCAAAACAAATGAGAGATTTACATGCCTATGAAGTTTTTATTGATGTATGTATGCTAATATTTGAAGTATGTTTGTCAATATCATGATGAAACATTGTAAATGTTTCGTGTCGGTCGCTGTCCTGGGTCCCCCATTACCCGATGTTTGACGGGGTTGTTACAGAGAGGCTAAGCGTTAAAGGCCTATACCATTATCTATAGTAAACACCCAATACTGGTATGTACACGGTTCTGGTGACTTGTACAAACATCTACCAGCGGGCCAATGACTTAACAACATTCATAAACTCATAAGTCAACAAGTTGCTAAAAACATTAGCAGCAACAGCGACTAGCTACACAAAGGGACCATAACTATAACTAGTGGGACAGTCAATTGTCCAGTAGGAGATAGAACATCCAATTGTCCAGTAGGAGATAGGACATCCAATTGTTCAGTAGGAGATAGGACAATCAATTGTCCAGTAGGAGATAAGACATCCAATTGTCCAGTAGGAGATAGGACAGTCAATTGTCCAGTAGGAGATAGGACATCCAATTGTCCAATAGGAGATAGGACATCCAATTGTTCAGTAGGAGATAGAACATCCAATTGTCCAATAGGAGATAAGACATCCAATTGTTCAGTAGGAGATAGGACAGTCAATTGTCCAATAGGAGATAGGACAATCAATTGTCCAGTATGAGATAGGACAATCAATTGTCCAGTAGGAGATAAGACATCCAATTGTCCAATAGGAGATAGGACATCCAATTGTTCAGTAGGAGATAGGACAGTCAATTGTCCAGTAGGAGATAGGACAATCAATTGTCCAGTAGGAGATAAGACATCCAATTGTCCAATAGGAGATAGGACATCCAATTGTTCAGTAGGAGATAGGACAGTCAATTGTCCAGTAGGACAAATGAAAAATTGCCATGCAACCTTGAAATGCATAAAGCAGCCAATTTTGATTCCAGCGTTAAGTCTGTGTCATCATATACTTGTCTTAGGAGTGATGTCACAAATAAAACAGTGAAAATTATAACCAATCACAGCACTGATAGGTCGTATAACATGGGTTAATACACAATGGAAATATAACATAGGAATAGTCACAGGAATTTAAACACGGTACAAATATATATGCATTGACAATATTTACGGATGTCAAGTTGGCGCAGTGGTATTTCTGCCTAGGCAATTTGGTGCCGGAGATTGTGAGTTCGTGGCCCAGACAGAGCACGAGTCAAAAATTGTCTCCCGTCATCATTTGTGTTTCCGTGTTATTTATAAATAAAATGTACATTTAGTGTTGTTGATCCAAAGGTCAAAATGTGAGTTTCATGTCGTAATTGTACCATGTTTAATATTGGCTATATTTAAGTAACATATAATTATATCACATTCTGTTCCTTAAGGAAACTTCCATTGATTTATTGGTCCGAGAGTCATTAGTGACAAAGGTTTCAGAATTCTCTAAAGAGTTGACTTATAAATGTTTAGTGTGCGTTGGAATTTTTCATCAATTAACCTGTAAATGTTATTGTCGGTAACTAGGATGTTAATGCACTACCTGTACAATACCCACACGCGAGTATAACACTGCCTTATCTGTCTTCGACAAAAATGAAATGCCAAATAAATAAATATCTAAACCTGGATACCAGTAATAGCAACCTGAAGTTAATCCACTTTGATGATTTACCTGTGATTTACCTGTGTAACATCAAAGTTTAAGTCTGCATATTTATGCCCAGAGTTAAGCTGTACCACCATTTACTTAAAGATTATCTGAGCTTCAAAAAAAATCAATCTTAAAAGGTGTTTTTACCCAAAAGATATTTCCCTTTTATATCCCGTTATTTAGTATGACATTAATCTTCACTTCCAAAAAGGAACTTTTTTTTTCATTTTGTTATCTATTTCATGTAAATTACTGCTACACATTTTAATACATAGTTAAGCTACTCATACTTGAGAAAAAAAGGTTTTAATCCCATCACGATTAACTCTTAGTCTAAATTCTTAATCTCAACCCCTACAGGTGTGTATAAAATTTATGCGACTATCACGTTTGCTCTCTTCTTATTGGTCGATACCCTTGTTGAAAGTATTCATCAAAAACAATATTAACCCAAAATTGGTGGCAAACTGGGGGCGAGGTAACTGGACTGAAACCGGATACCTCTTGCGAGTCCAGTTCCTGCATTTAAAAATAAATGGAGGATACTTCTTTTGTTGGCAAATATTTTTTTATTTTTTGCTGCAATCATATTGGGTTTGACTTTTGGCAGAGGCATTGAACATAAATAATGACCTCTGTTACATATTCAATATAGGAGGGTGGAGACACAACTTCCCGGGAGGTAGTAAAACATACGGTAGATATCCCGTCTAATGTGCTGTGGATACAGATGTATACATGTGGTCTCCCCGCAAAATCCAGACAATGTACAGTAATATAGGGCGTCCAACACATTGGTTCTTCCAATAGTTCGATGTTTTTTATTAGAGCGTTCAGAGGTTGGTGCTGATGACGGCTACCTCTGAAGCCGAAACAGGTGAACAACCCTCCAATAAAAAACATCTCTGTGAAGAACCTCCGTGTTGGACTCTGTTACAATTATATAATTCAGTGGATTCCACTTAATATCACCCCTGTTGATATTACATTCCTCCATATATCATGTTTTTCTCAAGCACCATTTTCCCTTCTGTATAATCTATGTAATTTCTATTTGGGTTATATCATGGATTTTGGGGTAAATTCATCTTAATATCATGGTTTTTTAACCAATCACATAAAGTATACAGAAAATAATGTCATTGCCATTGATTTCAGATACAACTTGTACAAAATATTGCATGGAAAATAAGTAGGAAAAAAAAAAGAGATTTAATTGTTATGTATAGATTGAAACATTGAAAAGATTACTTTTAGTTATGGAGATTAGAAATAAACCAGATTTAGTGAGAAAAAAAGCATGTTTCTCTTAATGTCAAATACGTTGACATACCTGTTAATATCATGTTTTTGTCTGACAAATACAACATGATATAAAGAGAAATATATTAACTGTACTGTATAAACTTACATTTTCGTCTACTTTGGTTTCCTTGACTGGCTCCGGTTCCGTTTTCTCCTCTATAAAAGCATCAAGTTCCTTGTCGAGGTCGTCCTCCTCTTCTTTGTAGAACAACTCTGTCTGTCTATTCATGTTGACAATATGTCTGCAAGTAGAAATCCAAGTTTTACTATTTACCAACATTTAGCATCCTGTAAAGTTTATTTAAACAGGGCATGTTAATTACCCCGTAAGTACTAAGTGCATAATTACATAACGGGATGTCAAACAAAATTAAATCAAACCAACATCTCCCTTGTTTAACATTCAATTTCAATCACTAAAATTTTCCAAATTTATAGGCAATGCTTGAAAACCTATCCTGTTTTGTTGAAAAATGCATAATTATTTTAAATATGATAATGCCTATTATATGGTTTCTACCCCAACCTATCTTCCCTTCCCAAGTTTCAGCTCATTTTTTTAATTACAACTCCTCATACAATGTAATTTTAAGTTTAAAAGTCATTTTCAATAAGACACTTTAAAGTGTGTTTGTAATTCAAATTATATCATAAGCAGGTTGTTTCTTGTTTGTCTAAAAATAAACACAACCCAAAAGACAGCTGCTTCTAATCTGACAGCGTGACATATAGTATAACCCAACAGCAGGCATGTATACACAGCATAATGAAAGAATCTGATTGTCTAATATATATCAATAAATACACATCGTGTTGCTAAATCTGACAACATAGTGTGGACATGTGCCAATTAGAATTTATATCAAACCATAATCACTTTGTCATTCACAGAACAAAGCTTAGACAGGCCAGATATTTTTATATTTAATTCAAAAATACTATTACAATAGTAAAACATCAGAAATGTGTGAAAAAATTGAGAGAGAAGCGCTGTCCTTTTTTTTTCCATTTTGGAATTCATCTTGTTTAAATTATTTCTTTTCGCCACTTTTAAATACAATTTCTACATTTAATTAAATCACCAACAATTTCATTTTCTTTGAAAGACTTGTTTCTGTTCAAGGTATGCGTGTCTATATGGCCTTTTTTGGAATATTTGGATTTTCAACTTCTCAATTTGTTCAAGTATATGTCCTATTATTTCACATGCATATTACATGGTATGTTACATTTCAGTTGATCAAAAAATCCCTTTACCTCCACAACTTTTCATATTTTTGAAACTTGAATATGTTATTAATCATGAACACATTCAAAAAGTTCAGTTCAATACCATTTGAATTTGCAAAACACTAGTCTGAAATAACTATATTCTTCAACAAAATGTGGATGGGGCAGAGAAAGACACTGCCTCATCAAAAATAGATTTAGACGAAATCATCATGGCATCAGTTATTTTGGACTAGCAATACATGTAATTGTACAGTAATATAATAAGCCATGCTTTATTTCATTACTGTGCCTTCTGTGTACTTTTTTTTTAAATTAAGAAAAGTCTAGATGTAATCTTCAGAATGGTATTACAGTAAAAATCACTGCATGTAAACAGACATGCCCTTATAATGGAGTACACTGTAGCCTGGAGGTAGAGAAGAGAATCTGTAATGAAGTCAACAATCTTTGTGTCGGGTAATTCCTTAGCAGATGGTCACATATAACATCTGTTAAATCATCAATGATGGATTCCAAATGAAGCACTTCCTGTCTTTTTTCTTCAAGATACATGTTCACGTATTTCTGTTGTTACTTTACAAAGTCAAATATTTATACTGGAATACCAGTCTGCTAGCTGGTGGCCAGAATTTTAACTGACCTCATTCATAACTTGGCAATCATATGCATGTGATAATTAAAGAACTATGGAAACTTGAAAAGCATTTTAGTTTCCATTTGTAACAAAAGATACCATCCCTTTTGAGAAGATGGTGATGAAGATGTCATCATTTTGATAACGTGTAAATGGACATACAATGTATGTCAAGTTCTATAATACAGACAAGACAACACCATGAAATAAATATTAATGAAGTTTGTCTGTATATTCCATATTTCCAATATACCGGTATATATACTAATGGCTGTACTGCTATAATCACCAGTGAATTATGAGCTACAATATCTATAAATCTTGGACTTGTGTTTCTCCTATAGGACTCACCCTGATTTTGATAATGTTAACCCTCTTTATAACTTAATGATGAAGACCATGCATCAACTCTTTCAGATTTTCAGGAATCACTTGAAAAAAATCCCATAAAACCCATTATTTCTATATTATATACAGAAAGATCAAAGAAGAAAGAGGAGATTTACCCGAACTCTCTCTCTCTCCATCGAGAGACTCAGGGTTTGTATGATATATTGATTACCTGTGTGGCTAGTTGCTGGCCTTATGAGTTTGACGAGGATGAGCCCCAGGTGTTATTTTCCTATTGATTATTTATAATGTTTACCTGATGTATCCATCATATCTTACAGTTCACGACCACATGGCCAACACTGGAGGCTGCCATCAAATACTCTCTAAAAATAGCACTTATAGTCGTCAAGTAACAACGGCAATAACAGAAACCAATGCATCCCCTAACGTACTTACAAACTTATTAAAAATTCATAACCCTAACTACAAATGTAGCAAACATAATTATGTAGGACTGTTTAATGGGATGTAATCGTGAAATAAAATCCAATTTCAACTTTTTCGAAACAATTTTAAACAGACTATTTGTAGCAAAACAAAGTTTAATCAAAGATATGTATATATATATCGATAGGATATTTTGTGGTCAAAGGCAATTTGGCAATTGGTTACGAAATTTTACATTTATTCTCTTTTTAAATATTTTGGCAATAAACACAGAACTTTTTTGATGTTTTTTTTTTATTTTTGTGGTCATTCATCAAATACAAACTTTTTCATCCTTCAATAAGTTAGAATAAGTGTTTTAGTGATTTTTCAACCTTGCTTTACAGCATCATGTTAATGTTTTATGAATTGGGGAAAATATGTCACAATATGATTTCATACAGCTTCAATATTATATTACAGATATTATATCTAATTTGAAAATTATATACTTTTTCAGAGAGAAAGTCATTTAGCATCTTGAAAGTTCTTGAAAATCAATACTTGTTTGCAAAAAAGACTGACTGAAGCAATTATTCATGCCAAAACAGTATGCACCTATATATCATCATCTTTCTTGTTTCACCTATCTAATTTTGTTAATGACCATGTTTGTACCAAATAAACTGCATCCAGTGTAATCTGACTTAATGATAACTGTCACCACTCTAAGCCCACAACCTGTGTGTAGTGATCAAGAGGAAATCAGTATTGATGAACAGCTTAGGAACGGCCAGGTCAAACACATAAAGCCATCAACATGATTGGGTTAGTTCTGCTCCACGATGCTTACAGCCAAGCGAAATTTGAAAGTACAGAAAGTGATATATACTGTATTTTACCACAAATAAGCCCCCTCCCAAGTTTTGAGATGCAAATGTCCTTGATACAGAGTAGGTGTCTGCAATTTAGCCCTGTTGCTAATTTTGTCTTTCAAAACAAGCACTGTTAATTTTTGTCTCTTAAAAATGGCCACCATCTAAAGTCACATGATCCAAAATGTACGGTTCACAAAGAAAGTTGTTGTGAGATCCTGTGACAGCAGCAATTTTCAATAAGGCGCTGAACATAGTTTTTTTTTCTAGAAAATATTTAAATAATTTCTGTGACTTAAGTTGATTAACATGCAAAAGGTTATAGTAGAAAAGTATCTGTTCTTTCCTTTGATATATAACTTGAATTAATAAAAAAAAAATGAATATAACATCTTGTTAAATCAGCGATCCTTGGACAGGTTGCTAAAACTTTGTGAGCTGTTGGTGATAATAAGAGTATATTTGGATCAATAAATTGATTGTCAGGTATGTGTAGTGTTATAATAATAGTTTTGCAAAAACTCTCCAACACCAAATGATGTCGGAGAATTTCACGTTTACCAAAGGAGTGCACAAACCAGATGTCTATATTATCTCTCAAAATGTGTTAATTATAAGTCTGGTGTCAGGACCAGAGGAAACTCATGCTAATTTCAGGAGTGTACAATTTAATTTTATTTCACTGTTTTTAATGAAAAATTTTATTAGGTTTAACACAAAATATAATTTTATATACTTCAATCATCGGGTTGGTTTAACCGTACATCCTTGATATATTCATGCAATAATTGACTATATATGATTTATACATTGATAATAAACTTAAACATTTACCTTCAATTCAATTTGAAATGCACACACATCAGATTATCAAGAGAGATATAGAACTTAACATAAAATATTTAAATGACAGTATCATATAAGCTTACTGTATAGGTAATGAGGGACGAATTGTTGATTTAACCAAGCACACAAACACACGAAGTTAAGATAGTCTAATGATATGTATGGCAATTGTACAAATCACTGGTATGTCCCATAAACAAAATTTACATAGTCTACATGTAGTGTTTACAATATAGATACACAGTACATGGTGTAACAGGAGCGGGTCCGTGTGGCTTGTATATAGTGTTGAATACAGTCTCTGTCACTCAGCTGACGGAGCATGCTTCTTTGGCTCAGTTGGTAGAGCTGTAGATAAACACGCCGGAGACCAGGTTCGATTCCTGGTCAAGGCACTCAACAGGAGTGTGTTTTTCCCTGTTCTATTACATTGGCCCCCAACTAAATACCATGGTGGAGGTATTGAGAGTCTCAGATAGAGAAAATTAGGAAATTAAATCTCATGAAGGAGTAGTGTAGCAGGACCAGGTCAGTGTGACTTGTATATATATATAGTGTTAAATACGATATCTGTCACTCAGCTGATGGAGCATGCTTCTTTGGCTCTGTTGGTAGAGTTGTAATTTATCACACCGGAAACCTTCAGGTTCGATTCCTGGTCAGGGCACTCGACAGTAATGTGTTTTTCCCTATTCTATTACACATGGTATATGGCAATATATATGTGGACTCGCTGTACCGTATGTGGTACATTCACTTCAAACATCATCTTAAACTCTTGCAAAATAATAAATATTCAGTCTTGTTTCATGGACATACCTTTGTAAACCCCATCATCACCTTTAGTTTATTTGTTTTCATAAACATAAAAATGGAGCAATACACAATTTGATTAAACTTCATTCAATTAATCTTATATTTGTTTTTTACTTGAAATAATCACAATAATTTTTTGATTATAAGCTTATTCATACTGTCCAAGTTAAAGAAAAATGTACATGTGTATTGGAAAAGTTTACTCTCAATATAAAGTCGGAGTGGGGAAAAGGCCTTCAATGCATGTACCATAATTCACACAATATATATCTTTCCAATTACAACTACAAAATGTGCAATTGTTCACGTGGTAGTAGTGTGATCTATATGTACTTTAAGTGCACCTGGCCCTATATTTAAGCGCCCCCTCCCCCAACTACATTTCTTTTTGTATTTTCAGGGAAAGAAGATGGGTGCTTTAATTTAAACCTCATTGATCTTTCAATACAATCATCAGGCTTTCGATGAAAGACTCTGTTCCAGAGAAAAAACATACTTTAATTTTAGATTTCAAACTTTTTCCAGTGAATGATTTTTATTAAGCACACCCTTTCGTGTTTTTGTAAGCACAGTCCACTTATCAGGCCAAATTTGATTCCGTTATTTATCGTCTTCTCATTAAGGTATTGTTAGTAAGAGAAAGCTGTCGTGTACATGTGAATCTTCATAAAGAATACCTGTGCTTGCATACAAGAGGTGGCAGGTTAAAATTATGTGTAGCGAAACTGGGCAGGGTCAATCCTAGCATATACAATGTATATAGGCGACAAGGGGATAACCGAACATGGATTGAAAATAGTTGTTTGTGGGGCAAAGACTTGGAAAAAGGAGGGAGGAATGAAGCAGAACTGGACTGGGCGATCAACAGCTACCAGGTGCAAGAGTGAATGTTTGAAAGGTCTTGGGTTCGAACCCCGGTCTAACTGCTACATTTTCTCTTTCTCCTATTTAATATGTATGTACAACAATTGTGTCATCATTGCGAAAAACATAAATGATCCTAAAACAAAGTAATTTTAATGGAGAAAATCTTTGTCCATTTACAAACATGATATAAAGTGCAAGAGTAACCAGCACATGTAATATAATATTCTATTTAACAATATTCCATGCACTTAATTAACAATTAATCAAGACTCTAAATGATTCGTCGTTTGTTCATTAATTAAGTTTTGTAATAACTCTAGAATGAAATAATTACAAATTATCACAACTAATTATTGGAGAGAAGACATTCGGTGCTATTGTCATTATATTCGCCATATCATCAAACGCGACAGGTGCTAGCTGAAAACTTGTGGTTTCTTGTCTAGAGCATCGGTAGCAACCATATTCTCTTGTTCATTCTCGTCTGCATTTAAATAGCAGATGGGTTTAGAACTTAAAATTCTATTCTAATCATTACCTGCGAGTATATGTCAAGAATACATCTGGACCTGCAATGGGTTTGGCTAATATAAGATCCTCTTGATCTCGCTTACTTCCTTTGCACACTGTTTTGGTTTGGTGCCTTGGTAATGTTACCGTTGTTTGACTTGTAACCGCACGTGCGTATTAATTAGAAAATAGTTTCAGCCTTGTCAAATCCAATATTTTTATTTTATATTAATGAAATTAATCAATCCTTTTAAACTGAAGAGTTTAAACGGCCTATCTCTGTAATCATTTTTGTTTATAATTTACGAAAATAATGCAGGTTCTTTTGCTAGCTCAATATCCTTACCGGAAGTTGACGTGGAAAAATGGCGATACCCAGCAGTGTAGCATTTGTTGCCGGTGTTTTTGTGACATTTGCTATTTGCATTTATGCAAATGATGAGCAACAGTGCCATTCGTTTGCCGGAGGCAGCGTTTATCCTCAAGAAACTAAACGCACTAGTGGACATGCCATCCAATGGAGTCAAGCTGTCAGTGAGTAGCAGCATGCGCCCCCCCCCCCCGACACACACTTTAAGGACCCAGACTCCCACCCCATTGTGACCCTGTTAGTAGGTTTATTTGGATGAGAAACATTTTGTTTATTTTCAATCTCTATTATTAGATAGGCACGCCTGGAAATTTTAAAGCAATGCACAAACCACATCAATATGACAATAAATGCATGGTTTATAAAAGAAACATCAAAATAGGTTCCATAAAAGTCAAAACTACATGTTGCAATGCCCAACCAATTTTTAACACTTTTCAGAGTAATTTTTAATTTCATATGTAAGATAATATTACCAAGTTCACTGAAAAGTCTACTTTATTAAGATATCTAAAATTGATTAAATGCATATTTTGTCCATTTTTCAAAACCTAAAAGTATGATGTTATCTTTTTTTCAGAGTTACAAAAACACGTTGAAAAACTTTCATTCACACCATTAAACTAAATTTTATTATCCTTAAAATTGAAAAAAAACAAAATCAAATTAAAAAAGAAAAAGAGTTACTTCCCTTACGTAAATTCATAACAAAAAATATTTTTTTAACTACAAATGACATTTTTATACCGAATCAAATGTCTTATTTTGTTTTAAACAATATTTAAACATTGTAAAAAAAGATTTTTGGGGAAAAGGGGGTGTTCCCATGTACGCATCATCGCCATTTTTGGAAATCGGAAATTGAGTGATCTCCCCTTCGATTGGGCATTGCTATCAAAACCCAAGCATGCATAACATTAGTATGTAAGACCTACCTTAGAATGTGCAGGAACAATACAGGAACTCATTCTTTGTACGCATGGTTATAGAGTGGAACAATCTGGAAGGGGATTTAGTGTGTTCCCCTACTTTGGAGGCCTTTAAGTGTGCGATAACACACCGCAACCATGAGAAGACTGATTGCTCTCTCTCTCTCCCATTGTAAAAAAACCTGGAACCGGGATCTACAATGTACCAATACAGATACATGAAGTTCTAGTGTTGGAGAACCTTGAGTGGCGCTCTTTGGCAAATAGAAGAAAAGATGCAAGGCTTTCATCACTTTTTAAAATAAAGCATAAACTAAAGGCATTAAACAAAATTTCACTCATCCCACCAAACCGTTTCTCTCGATATTCCCACTCGAACTTGTTCCAAATTCCATCATGTAAAACACAAAATTCTAACAATCACCGACTGGAATGCCTTATCACCACAAATTGCATCCATTGATTCTTTTAAATCAGCTCTTCTTCAGGCCTATTAGTAAATCAAAATTATTGCATCTGTTTTTTAACCAGCATTTTTAGCTCTCTCCTTTGCCAATTCACTTGTTGAAGTTAGGCATTATCCTATTGACATAAAACATGATTGTGAGGAGTGCTTATATAAAACCTGCCACAGGCACTAGCCTCGTCTGTCAAACACCCATGATATACACTGTTTACATTATAGGTGTTTGACAGACGAGGCTAGTGCCTGTGCACCTGGTAATATCTTTTTTCAATTTTGTTTATGAAGTTAGACAACAAAATATACATATGTATATATGGTTAATAAGTAAAATTGAAACATGAAATCCTTTTAAAGTCTTAGAGCCAAAAAGGGTGTCATCATTTTCACATAGTCTGATAAATAACAACACGGTAAATTTGTGCACCAAAAATTGTAAATTCTGTTGTCTAACCTTTTTTAAAAAAAGTGACAAAATAAAGTACAGTACTTTCATTGCTTATAATGATATATTTACCAGTCCAATTTGTACAAACGACACAGACCAGCCTCCTTTTACAAAAGAAAATGTACCCAACTTTCTTACAGTAAGAAATTTCAGGTCCAAACAAAGAAGTTATACCATTTCAACAAATTCTTTTGTCCGTTTGATATTTATTGTGAACTCAAAACATTCTAATACATGGAATACATACGTGTACATGTTTATTTTTCAGTTTCTAAACCTGCTCCAGACTGGAATGGAACTGCAGTCATCAAAGGAGAATTCAAGGATGTTAAATTAGCAGACTTCAAGGGAAAATACATTGTGTTCTTTTTCTATCCACTTGACTTGTAAGTGTAAATAAGGAAGCTCAGTCTTTTTCTGTCATGTGTTATCTTTAATTTAAACTAATCCAGGGTGGTCAGGTGGTGCAATGGATAGCGCACTTGCCTTTCACCAAGGCGGCCGGGGTTCGATTCCCTGACCGGACGTGGAAAGGTATGGGGGTCACCTGCCCGACCACATGGGTTTTCTCCAGGTGCTCTGGTTTCCTCCCACAATAAGACCCCTTGCGTGCTTACATTCGGGCCAACAAGAGTGATTAATATAAATTTGATAACTTGGTTCAAAATTGTTGTAAAATAAATAAAGTTTATATTTTTTTTCTTAGTTGAAACTAAATTTAGTAGTGAAGTGTTAAAACTTAATTGAAAGCAGGATCACAGTACTTGATTTGTTAGATCTAAAAGTCTTCAACACAATTGTTAGGTTAAGAATCATTTTGTTTATTGAATATTCAGTTTATGTTATACAAGCTCCTTATGGTCAACAACAAGTTGATTCATTGCAATATTTTATTATTTTTCAGTACATTTGTATGTCCAACAGAAATCATAGCATTCAGTGACCGAGTGAGCGAGTTCCACGACATAAACGCCGAGGTCATTGCGTGCTCAGTTGATTCTCAGTTCACCCACCTTGCCTGGTAAGTATGGTGTAAATTACTGTAAAGTGGAATTGTTTGCTTCACAGAAATTTTTGTTGACATTGAATCTCCACAATTACATCCACACAGGAACATATTAACATGATAGAAACACCAGATAGAAAAAAAGGACAAAATTCAAGCTGCTAAATATCACATGTTTAGTGTTATGTTAAATGGTCAGTCAAGTGTTTCAGATATGTAATTTCTGAAATTTCGGATTATGGATCTAAAGAAAAGAGATAAATAATATTGTATGCAACATGTTATTACATTAGAACTAAGTGATATTGGTAAATAGACCGCAAACATTTTTTTTTCAACATGAGTGACTGCAGGAAAATTTCCACATCGCAAACAGTTTGAAAGTTGACTAATTCCACATGCAAAAATATTTCAATAATTAAGTTTCTGTTTATTATTACTAAAACAAGTGGATATATTGAACTGAAATTTGGTATATATATACATCATGGGGATATCTAGGTCAAGTCCCTGTATTTTGTTTAATGAATTATTGCATCTTTATAGCTTGTTGGGGCTGGTAGGGGACATGTATTGCTTCAGCAATACCTTGTTACTCATTATGATTCTTCTCTTATAACTTGAAAATGAAATAAATGAATCGGCTACAACTTTCCATATATCAAATATCTAGTTGTGTCAATTTACATGGAAAATTGTGGGAATGTACCTTATATATTGACGGCATTATTAAATGTTGAAAAATGTCTTTTCTTATAAAATATTAAGAGCTTAACAGAAGGGATTTTTTTTACTCTATTGTTTCTACTAGATTTAGATGAAAGCAATCTGATTAAAATACAGATCCTCACTATTGCTATCGTGTGTAGGATCTGACAGCGACCAGTAGAAGGTCATGTGCAGATGACCTTTGTATTCACCAATCAAATCGATGCTTACCAGATTCTGAAAGTGAAAAGCTAATTTCGATTTGTTTCTACACTTGTCATTAAACCAGAGTAAAGTAGCGAGAAACCCAAACGACAGTATACAAAAATGGCAGCGCCCAGTTCAGCGGTTTCTACGCCAAGGCGTGTGTTCTTTTTAGACTTTATCTGTTCGATTTGTGGTTTTTCGTTTGTCCGAAAAGAAATAACAACTGAAAGTAAAGAGATTATCAAAAAATATACTAATCAAATTGTTATATAACGCCCTGAATGATTTTCTCTTCCATCACCATTTTTGTTCGTCTACCGAACACCGTTTACAAGGTGCATTTTGATTGGCTGTTCATTTCCAAAATATGGAAATAATAAAGGTCACCTGCACATGACCTTCTACTGGTCGCTGTCAGATCCTACACGCGATAGTAATAGTGAGGATCTGTATAAATTTTCAATTAGATTGAGATGAAAGAGTCATTCTTTCCACACCGCTGGTAGATAGTTGATCATGTCCCAAAATCGTACTGTCTTCGTTGAAATGACATATATCATTGAAATAATTGACAGGATTAACACACCAAGAGACAAGGGAGGACTAGGACCAATCAAGATCCCGCTACTGTCTGATATCACTCATGAAATCTCTAAGGCTTACGGTGTTTACCTGGAGGACCTTGGTCACAGTCTCAGGTGAATGAAATGGATTTCTTTTGTCATTAATATTTGTTTACAAAACATTTTGATCTTTTTTGTTTTTAAATTGATTTTGTAATTACCCTTCCTTCTCTTCAAATGAAAATAATTACATTATGTATATAACAGACAAAAAATTAACGTGAGGTAGTTGAGCATTTCATCTGCCAAAACAAATGATTTTTTTTTCTGTGATTTAACTTTATTGAATTTTGGGGATAGGATGTGTCGAGTCATGCACTCTTGCTTTTTCTATTGAACTCATTAACTTTTTGAGAACCCACTGTGTCTCTTTAGGTCATATGGAAAAAAACTGTTTTGAACTCACTTGAAACAAATGCTATAAAACTTATTTTTAAATGTCAATTTTCGTGTATTTTAGATTTAAAGGCTGCTTATACTCAGGTATTTGTAACACAAAAAAACGTTTATATTCCTTTTCTAGGGGTTTATTTATCATTGATGATAAGGGTACACTACGTCAGATCACCATGAACGACTTACCAGTCGGCCGAGATGTAGATGAAACTCTCCGACTTGTTCAAGCATTCCAGTACACTGACAAACATGGAGAGGTGTGTCCAGCGGGTTGGAAACCTGGCAAAGACACAGTAAGTCTATCCTGTGTGATCGGGACGTTTTGATATTAATATTGATAAATCCCGCTTTTGAGAACACAGATGCTTCTCTCGGAGTTAGTTTTCTAGATAATGTCTTAAATACTGGTACAAATCTTAATCAAATTTCTCATCTGAAATATCATCAAGGTTGTGGTATATACATGTCTAATATTGGTGTACAGGCAGTCGAGAATCTGCAAACATTAAAACATGTTTAACGCTGTCATCGTTGATGATAATTTCTGAGACGGTGGCCATTTTGGTTAGTTGTACTACTAGTGCCAGCAATTTGAATATTTCAATTGAACATTCATCTTTCAGGCTGTGATGAAGGAGAATCTACTGTTCTGGTTTATGTCTGACCTGCTTTAATGTTAAAAGTCATTAAAATATGTTCAAATTTATTTGGTTTAGGAATGTTTTAAAATTTAGACACAATATCTGGTACGTATTAACATAAAGCAATGGTTTGTTCTTCTTTCCAGATCATTCCTGATCCCAAGCAGTCTCAAAAATACTTCAGCAAGCAGAAACCCTAGGATAACCTGAACACATCTACTTCCATATCGCTTGTTACAATATTTCTTAAATCTCCCTGTCCTTATTTATTACTGTTTTTACCACTTTATTTCATCCTTGTAATTGGTAAATGTCCTGGTTGTATAATGGTAGTTTAATTAGTTGCAAATTGTGTAATATTTGAAAAGGAAGAAAATTAATTATTCTGGTGGTCATTTAAATGTTAATATTTGAGAGAATTATTTACCATCTTATTTCCAAGATTTTTACTTGTTACTTCATTTTCTCTTCAATTTATCATGATTAGATCTGTTATGTAGTTATCTTTTACCTCAAAATCTGTACACTTAAAAAATGAAATAATTCTTAAAGGGATTTCCTCAAAATGAGATTGATACAAAAATATTATCAAACACATTTGAAGTCATTGACTTGTGTGCTTAAAAGAGAAAATCTTATCCAAACATTATGAAAGTATCTGTACATGTGAATTTACAAAACTAGACATGCTTTTATTATCTTGATTTAGGTTCATACTTGTTATAGTTTCAGTTAGTGAATTTTATGCATTCCATTAAGGTTAAAGATGTATTAAACTTACATTTGCTGTATTTCAATTTTAAACTTAGGAGCATATTTTCTGAAAACATACAATTTTTTGTGGTCACCTTTTACTTTTTTGTAGGTTATTGTTTTATCACAGCACTGAATCTGTTTCTGCTGTACAATTTTCATCTGAAGAACTTTTAAAATTCCTGGAAGGTCAGGAAGAATCGGTAATGCATTTGACCTTAAAAACTATTCCTTCTTGGTTCTAAAATTGCCTTTTTTTTTAATGGAAGACAAATTGAAATCAATTTTATTATGGCTGGAAGTCTATTTTTCTACTATAATAATAATTGCTTTGGCACATGTATCAGTGAATCTTAGGAAATCCACATTGCTCAACGGAGACAGTACTCCAATGTCTTGTTTCATTTTGTCATTAGTGCTTAAATTTGATATTGGTTGTGGGATTTCATTTACTCTTCGTTGTGTGGTGTTCTGCAATAGTTTCTTAATAAATAATGTTTTTATTCAATAGAATTCAACATTCATATTTCAATACTTCTGTTTGGTGTGTGGCTTACACTCCATATAAGTCCATTATCATCAGTATGATGTTTGAATCATGACAAATGTCATAGATATATGTACTAGATCCATATATACATAACAACATAAATGTGTGCTAGATAAGGGAAGTAACTCTGATGGAAGAGCTGGGGCCATATATATTATATGCAAAAAAATGTATGATTTAACTCATTCACCCCTGAAGACACATTTGAACTCTTCCAATTCAAAGGTTGGAATAGTTCATGATGAAATTTCAGGGGGGACATAGTTAATAGGGACCATTAATTATTTACACTTATTTTCTTGAAAAATATAGAATTGGTCCAATATTTGATACAATACCTGTCATATAAATCACAACTTTTTCAAGAAAACATCCATTATTATTTTTCCTGTTATAAGATGTACTGTTAAGTGAGAATTTGTCTTACAATCAGCATGATAAAAAGGTGCTAGGTATTTTTCTGGTGATCCCACCTATATGTTAAGTTTTTGTGCATAATTTTACTAATTAAGTTTGACTTGAAGCCTCAGTATTCTTATTGTTTGTGTTTTAATTCACTGGCTGCAGTACAGTAAAACACTCAATAAAAACCACATGTACTTATTAGTTTTCATTCTCTTAATGTGAGTCAGTATTTACTGGTTATCATTGTGGAAGTCACTTTGAATGATCGCCAGCATTTATATATACATAACCCAGTCTTTGAATGGTGTTCATATCAGATATGAATGCCACAGCTCAAATGTAAGTCATGATAAAATGTACTAACACATAGAATATGTTCCTGTTAATTTTTGAGCATTGTAAAATTCTGGATGTGAATTACAGTCGTTGTATAATTCCTTGACACAGATAGTAAACATTGTCTTAATGCACAATAAGCTACGATTTATCAAACTTTTATAGTACAGTGATGATATATGGATCACTATTATGGAGAACAGAGTACAAAACATGATAAAACAAGTCATCTCTACCTCCTAACTAACTCAAGTCCTAGAGAAACTCGGGGTATTGGTCTTACTCAAAAGTGTGGTTATCTCCCTTGTTTGCCATAACATGACTACATTGGGAAGTGTTTTTAAAACCAATTTGCGCCATGTAAGTATGACGTCATTATGGAAATGATGTCATTCCATTGTCACATGGCGCCAAATCATCACAAAAACACTTCCCAGAAGTTCACCTTGTATCCAACATAGTTGCCTTTCAAGGGGAATTACAACACTTTTGGGAAAGGCCTATTTGGACTAAAACCAATATACAATGCAATATTTAAAATATATATAATATCCAAAGAACTGATGGAAAATTGTCTCTGTTCGGAACAGTTGTGTGGCGTATACTTCGTAAGTCAAACCCAATGTGTTTTTAGCCACAGCATTGACAAAATTTGAACTCATTCACCCCTGGAGAAACATTTGAACTCTTCCAATTCAAAGATTGGAATAGCTCATTATGAAATTTCAGGGGTGGAAATCTCGAAAAACCTGGACACAGATTGATGTGTAAACTTTGAAATATAATTTTTAACAGAATAGTCTACAGCCTTAAAAATATAACAGAATAGTCTACAGCCTTAAAAATATAACAGAATAGTCTACAGCCTTAAAAATATAACAGAATCACCAAAAACTCAGTAGGTTTAAAATTGTGTATGATTACAGAATTATCCTGCAAATAAATAATACAGTAATGCTTTTAATTAGTAGTTTCTAATTTTCGTTTTAATAGCAACTACGTAAAAAAAATCTTCTGTGTTTAGTCAAGGATGCAGTATACACAAGGGTTACTATAGACTTTTGTCATTACAGTCATTAACCATTCACCCTGAAGACACATTTAAACTCTTCCAATTCAGAAAATGGAATAGTTCATTGTGAAATTTCAGGGGTTAATTGATTAAGATAAGGTAATGTGATCAAGTTTCCCTCAGAGAATTGGATCTGTATAGCCAGGGTAAGCAATAAATGTTTTATATTCATGTTGGTATATTTACATTGATACCTAATTCTGGTATGGTGTAACTTTGTACAGTAGTTATTTCTCAGGATATGAAAAGCTCAAGGGTTTGATATGATCTCTGTGTCTTCATCAAGTAATGAACACCAAATGATATACGTTAAGTTACATGTTCAGGAAACGCCATTCCATCCAGGTAAGTTTTACATGCTGTCAAAATTATGATTGGCTGACGTTTTTCTTAGCTGATATCTGTCCTTAGAGTGACACCCAACTTCAAAGGTTTTCCGTGTTTCACCATTACGCTAACATACAGTCATTATGACATACATACATACATAGAAACCTCGAACTAGTCTACTTGAAGCCTCAAACTAGTATACTTGAAGCCTTCAATTTTTGGCCTGGCATAATCCAACTTGACTACTGAAAATTCAAGAATGATTTCGGACATCTATGGGCACATAAAGTAATTGAGGAATATATTTGATCAAAATTAAGTTTTGATGATTTTTCCATTGTTAAAATGTCATTCAAGTAGATGTTGATTTGCATGAGAGACTATATGTGGATCCATAAATTTCTTCTAACTTAAAAGAAAGGATAGGCGTAGTAGACTCTGCTGGTGGATTCTCTAGTCCCACATCACGAGGTTTGCTGGAGCCACCATAGCCACAGTTATCTCATTTGAGTAGTGGCACAGTTCATAATAAACACACGATTTGAAATTATACAGTACTCAATTTTTTTTTTCAAATTTATCAATAAAAAGGGGTGCCTTAATTCTGCTTATACATTAGTTAAGTAAATATTGATTCCCACCTTTTGCCCACTAGCATCACTGACGGGTCCTAGAAGGACTAAATAGCTGTATGATGGAGTTTAATTAATTTTTAGGCATATTGTGTCTATTACTAAATTTAAAAGGTGCAGTATGTGTGTGTGTTACATCATCTTCTAAAGTGTGAAATTAATGTAAATTTACTGCTGAAAACCAAAGTGTAGAGTATAGAGATAGTGCTCATCATCATTTCATTTGGCGAGAGAGTGTTCATGTGTAGTTCTGTACAAATGGTTTTTGAAATAAATGGGTCATCATTCATCTGGTTGTAGTTTTTGTGAATGGACTAAATGTGAATCGGGAGTAGTTTATGTGAATGGACTAACTATGAATAATATCACATCATTAAAACTGGAGGAAAAGGCACATCCAAACCAGGGATGGAACTCAAATTAACATATACTCAATTAATTGCACCTATCTTCAATTATCACACTTAATTAAAGATAGGTTCAATTTGATTGTAGATTTTTACCTATCTTTAATTATTTAAAGATCTCCAATTGAATTGTACCTATCTTCAATTGAATTGAATTAAACCTATCTTAGTCCCTGAGGTGTGCTGGAGCCTCCATAGCCACATTTTATCTCATTTGAGTAGTGGCACGGTACATACACATTTTTTTAGTATACAATTTGAAATTATGCAGAACTAGTTCAAATTTTCTTCTAAATTCATAAATTAAAGGGGTTATACGCACCTGACCCTTCTGCTTATAGTTTAGAAATTTTGGATTCCCATCTTTTGGCACCTAGCATCACTGACGAGTCCCAGAAGGATGAAACAGCTATATGTTTAATTCTAAGGACCAAGGTGAGCTTATGCAATACCGTGGCGTCCACGGTCCGTCTGTCCGTCAACAATTGACTTCTTCCTCATAACCACTGATCGGAATTTAATCAAATTTGGTAAGAAGCATGTCTGGATGGCGGGGATTCAAATTTATACAAATGAAGGGACTGACCCCCCAGGGCCCAAAAGGGATCCATTAGGCAATATTTATATTAACGACTTCTTCTGTGGACCTAAGCAATGTACAACATTCATATTTCAGTGGTAGCATCCTTAGGTGGCTGGGATTCAAATTTATACAAATAAAGTGGCTGACCTCACAGGGGCCGAAAGAGGTCCATTTGGCAATATTCATATTAACGGTTTCTTCTCGATCTAAGCAATGTACAACTTTCAAATTTTCGTGGTAACATCCTTAGGTGGTTGGGATTTGAATTTATATAAGTTATGGGACTAACCCCGAGGGGCAGGGCCAAAAGGGGTCTATTGACATAACTTTTGAACGGTTAAGATTCCCCCAAACTATATATACAATTGCTAAGCATAAAGAGACGATCACAAACATAATTTTAGATTTGACCCAAGGGGTCTACCACGCCCTTTCGGACTTAACTGATTCATAAATTTTAAATATGATGCCCCCCCCCCCCCCAAAAAAAAAAACAACTATACATGCAATTGCTGAGCATAAAGTGACCATCACAATCATGATGTTAGATTTGACCCAAGGTCTGCCATGTCCTTGCAGTCTTGACTCCTGAGTCATAACACTTAAACAGAAGAGATCTCAATCCCAAAACTATATACAATTGCTGGGGGTAAATAGACGATCACAAACATGATTTAGGATTTGATCCTTAGCGATTCCCCACGTCCCTTGCAGAATTACCACCACAAAACACTACATTTGCTTGGCATAAAGAGGGCATACTATTTAATATGAACCAATTTCAAAAAATAAATTTCCTCTAAATGCTCTTTTGAATCAGAAAGCTAAGTTCTTTAAGGGCAATATTGTGGCAGATCCTACACTGGAAAGGTTTGTTATTTAGCTTAAACGTGCCTTTGTTGCATTTGCTGAAAGCCAGGTGAGCAATATAGGCCCTCTGGGCCTCTTGTAATCGTCATTAGCACTGTGCTTCATGTTCATTCTTTGATGTAATATTTATGGTCCTGTATCCCTGCTACTACAGGAACCGTAGCTAATGACCCTGCTATTACATGGGAGGGGCTTATCGTGTGGCTTGTCTGACATTTCGCGGGAAAGGGCATTTCACTGAGAAATCTTTTAATATTCATTAATTTCTCAGATATTTGAACCAATACATGCTCAGTTTTTCGAAGGACAGCTTGATTGATACATGTCTATTCATGATTAATGGTTTGGTAGGTAGAATCGGTCAGATTAGTGTTAAAACCAGAGGTATCTGATTTAAAAGAGTGGAAATGGTCTTTAGAGCACTTTCATAAATTCAACAAGTTGTCCATTTCAAACGGCCATAACTTTGGCAGGATTGTTGGGAAAGACCCTGTCAACAATAACATGCCTCAGTTTCTGAAGAATTTAGCTACAGCATGTTTTATAACCAATTAAGTGAATTTGGGCCTGAAAATCCCACCCAGAGACCATACAATCGAAATTACTTCAATTCTGGAACATATAAGAAAAATTTGAGGCACGTTTTTGTTTATTACCTTTCTGTCCGTCAATAGGAAAAGTATTGTAAGTTTTTGAAAGAAGATCCAAATTCAAAATCATCCGCCATTTTTGATATTATATACTATTATGCAATTGTGAATTACTTTAACACTATAATTAAACGTTCACCTTAAAGAAAATTTAATAACTTTTCCAATGATATATGGTACACATGAAATGTCTGAAACAAGGTTTGTACACTGGCACCACTGCAACACGAGCGGAAAACTGCACAGGGATCTAACTAGTGACCCTCCGTTCTCTAGATGGACGCTTAAATCTTATCTAGTTGCTGACAATCAATCCACATTTAAAAAAAACACACTTGAAGGGGAGAGCAATATCTTAATCAACTGGTTTGAAGATAATGGTATGAAGGCCAATCCTGATAAGTTTCAGGCTATATCTATCGGGGAAAAAACACACAATAAGATAGACTCTTTTACTGTTAAGGATCATGATATAAAATGCGAAGATGTTGTGAAACTTTTAGGTGTAGATATAGATTTTAATCTGAAATTTGGTGTTCATGTATCCAACATTTGTAAAAAAATCTTCAAAACAGCTATGTGTGTTGAAAAGAATTGGCTGTGATCTTAGCAAGCAGGGGAACATTTTAATTTTCAAATCTTTTATTCTTTCAAATTTTAATTACTGTCCCCTGGCTTGGCATTTTTGCAGTTTGAATTCCACCAGAAAGATGGAAAGATACAAGAGAGAGCAGTTGGTTTTATTGAGGATGATTTTACAACACCAATATCAGAACTTTTACAGAAACTTAATTTATCATCATTGCATATTCATAGGATGAAAAACATGGCCTGTGAAGTTTTTAAAATTGTAACTAATGTAGCTCCTGATTATATATGCAATCTTTTAACTGAGAAAACTTCTTTTTATAATCTCAGGAGTGAAAGGCAGCTGGAACTACTGGAGTACGGACAACCAGGTACGGACTTAAATATTTCCGCTATGAGGCCGCCCGGATATGGAACAGTCTGCCAAACCATATGAGGAAGGCGGATAGTTATCCAGAGTTTTCCAGACTGCTGCATACCTGGGATGGCCTCGTGTGCCCCTGTTCCAGTGCTTAGCAATGCTTTTTATTTTTGTTTGTCTTAATGACTTGCCTGTCTCATGTCTTGCCTTTTTGCATGTTTTTTTTTTATTTATTATTTTAACCAGCAGCACAGTTATTATTTTTTAGCCCTTATTTTCAATCTCAATTGTTTAATCACTTGACTTCATTGTCTTCTTTTAATTTACACTATATTAGTGTATATCATGTCAAATTTTATTTCTTTGCTATATTAGCATTTATGTATATTTGACTTATAAGTGCTTTAATCATCTCAATAGCAGCACCTGTGTGATATGCAGGTGTTCAATATTAATAAATAGTATAATTTTATTATTCTGGTAAATGTAATATATGCCACTATGTGCTGCTGTGTTATACATGTATAACCCAAATATTTTACTTACATTGATGTAATTTCATACTAGCTTGTCTGTGATAGTGTACAGCTTTGCATGTTTCTATGTATTTAGTTAATTACCTTGTTTTATGTTTGCCTTTTACTATGTTTGTCGCAGAAATAGCGCTACAGCGCTAATGTTGCTTGTTTTATATATACGACTTTAAATAAAGCTTCTTGTATCTTGTTGTATCTTGTATCTTGTAATCCAATCCAGTTCCAATACACGCTGATGATCCAATTATACATGGTGTCATCTTTGTTTATATTTGTTTCCAAGGGGGACATTTGATTACAAAGATCTGTTGGTGCTATGTAGATTTAAAATTAACTCACTTTCTTCAGCCCATTATATCAACTTAAAGGCCCAATATACGTAACTTTCGGCAAAACTTGTAGCGAAAATCAAGCCTAATAACTTATCAAATTTATAGATGTAGTTAAGATTAACTGATATCAGTAATATTCAAGATGAATTCTTTCGCGGTTACCGGTCCGGCAGCAGTTGAAACACGCTATTTGTAAAAACGCGTCCATTTCGAACCGTCTTCTACTTTCGGTTTGTTGTTGAAGTGGGCCCCACCTGAATTATTTTAAATTATTTGGATTTTTTTTGTCAAGAGTTTCTTGTTAGTTACCGCTCAGGTTTACATCATTTTAGGCTTATTTTTGAATGGTTATCAACTGGATTTTTTTTCAGAATTTTATAGAATCACGAAAATTTCCCTGAAGTTACGTATATTGGGCCTTTAAGTAGAAGTGATTGTATATATCTCCTTCATCTGTGCTTACGACATACTTTCCGTCTCTATGTGTTATACCAGTACAGCTTTCTTAAGTGTTCTGCAAGTTGATCTCAGACGACAGTGAGGGTTTTGAGTCTCAAAATCCACCAGACAGATCCGATCAGAACTACAGGCAGCAGCTGCTGCCACGGTATTGATATTCACTAGACAGATGTCCAAGGGACCTCCCGGAATAGCCAACTCGTTCAGGCACTGTCCTTTATCAGCAAACAGCTTCACATTCTTGTTGTCGCGATCACTAAGCACCATCTGTTCATTTGGAAGGAACAAAACTCATATCCAACATTTATGTTTATCTGACGGAGTCTTAACTTTGAAATTCCTTATTTCTTTCACACTTCGTTCTGACAAGGATACGGATAGGTAATTCAGACAACCAGGATTGCAGGAAGACATCGCTGTTGCCTCTTGATTACAATCTTCCAGGGCAAGAAAAATATTTTGAAAATCCACTAGCCCTTTGGGCCAGTGGATTTAAAAATAGACTTGCCCGAAGTGAAAACGTACTGGTCCAAGATTTATTCACAATTTCTCATAATTCGAGTTTTTGTTTGTTTTGTATATATTGAAAAAAATTCAAGACTTATTTGTGCTAATTGTTTATTCAATAGTCAGAGTGAGTTATATTTTCCCCTGGTTTGTCTAGCTGTCACAGTGTGGTTCACTCATGATCAGGTCTGCATCAACTGGTATGATATGTTCCAGTCTGTGCTAATGCAATGTTTCTTTCCAAGCCGCATCTTATAAGGCATGAAGCATTATACATTTATACAAACATTGATTGCGTGCAGGAAATTACCGAAAATCAGATGCAATACTTTCGATCTATTATCCCAATTCATGTTACGATGAGTTACTACAGCGGTGATTGTTACATCAAGTTTCTTATAATTAGCAGCCAGTGATTCCATTTAATGTCTTTCAGGAAAACTATTTATATTGTAATTAATGCGACAGGGACTGAATATTTGGGTTGTTTTTAGTAACAAATCCATACAGTACAGTACCTCAATCGGCAAATTTGCGTATTGTACGCACGTTTGTGATTTTCCCCGACCTGATGATGTATTGTAATTCATTTTTTCGGCATTCTGTATCTATTACTAGTAGTTGCCATGCATGCTCCTCTTTCTTTTAAACCTCCGTCACCGATTTCTTAAATCAGAAAATGTTTGTCCATTTGTACGACTCTGCTTCATGGTCTCGCAAGCGCTTTGAAGCACACACAGGAGTTGTCGTGTTTTGTGTGTTCAAAGCGCGAGATTAATCGGTGCAGTTTGTACATAATTTTCATTCAGGTGTGTGGAATTTATAGTGCAATTACATCGTGAACTGTTCCATGGTTATACAATAGCTATATTATTTTCAGTAAGCTTGTACGACTTTCTAGACAATATGTTTTTGTTGCAGCATTAAAATAGCACTTGCCCGTCGGGCAAGTTCATTGCAATATTCACTTGACCGACGACCAAAGTTACTGGCCTCGGGCCATCGGACGTGTTATATTTCGCACCCTGTCTTCCCCATTGCCTCCTCACCAAGGGCTGTCAATCTTGGATCAATCTGATGCTTGATGGTGAAGGACATGAAGGACGTGCTTATTTCTCTGACTAGGGATTTACACGACTCCACTTCTGTCTGTCCTCTCTGAAACAACACTACTGCCCCGGTAATGAAAAAAAAAAATATGAAAATCTTGAGAAAGTGAAATTGGGTTTTTATTGCCTTTAAGCGTTTATGGTAACAACAACTGTACCCTTTGTGATGAGATGTGTGACTTGAGCATGGTGTTTAGTGAGGTAATACTCTTAACGTCGGAATCAGATCCGCACTATTGCTAGGATGTATTACTAGAATATAGATCATGAAGTACAGACAAATCAAGAGGTGAGCTGGTCTACTCCAATGAAAAACAACTAAATAAATCAGAAAAAGGAGAGATGACAATATCATGTTATGTTTGTATTAAGGCGAGCACACTGTGTATGTTTTAAGATATAGGGAATCCTTTTTTCCTACATGCCACCAAGTGTTTATCAACAATCCAATGATTGTGTAAAATATTACGGATAAATTAATATGATAACGATTTTACCGTTTATTTTTACCAGATGGTAACGTATCCGGACTGGGTCGATTGTCGGCAACAAGACAGCTCAAGTAATTTGAGCGTCCGTCTAAGTGTTATGAAGGGAGGTCCTGGGTTTGAACCTGGTCAAACCTTGCATTACTCCTCTCCTGTTACAATTGACACCTAGGGGTCGACCTCGGTGTGGTTTCCTTTCCTGTAATATCTGGCGCCCAGCCCAAGCGGGTGCATAATGTAACAGGAGACGGAAATTGCACGGCCAGACTGGGGTGGAAACACAGGACATTCCGATCTCTATATACGGACGTTCAAACAAATGAGCCATCTGGTCGCCGACAATCAACACAGTCCAGTTCCATCACACAGTAAACATTCACCTCTACATTGCAGTGGTATAAGGGAATCATTTGTTTTCATTCTATATAGTTTGAAATAAAAACAGAAAATAAAGAAAACGAAGAAAGTTTAAAAATGTCACTCTTATTTATAATGATGATGACATTCAACAGCAAGTATCTCATTGTCTTATTTACGTTGATATTCAACAGCAAGTATCTCATTGTCTTATATACGTTGATATTCAACAGCAAGTATCTCATTGTCTTATTTATGTTGATATTCAATAGCAAGTATCTCATTGTCCTATTTACGTTGATATTCAACAAGTATCTCACCGTCTTATTTAAGTTGATATTTATCAGCAAGTATCTCATTGTCTTATTTACGTTGATATTCAACAGCAATTATCTCATTGTCTTATATACGTTGATATTCAACAGCAAGTATCTCATTGTCTTATTTATGTTGATATTCAACAGCAAGTATCTCATTGTCTTATTTACATTGATATTCAACAGCAAGTATCTCATTGTCATATATACGTTATGTAATACTGAATATCCGGAATAAAGGAAATGCACAGTTCCACAAATCAATTATACCAAATCATAGTGGTTTGATATATCTATTATGCCACCTATACACATCATATGACCAACCCCTCTGTGTGTCTATATCTATGTTTAGTAGAGTTGAAATACTCGGATATAATTATCCTCGTCTGTACAACCCCAAACAGTGATCACAAACGTGTCACCTCGAACAGCTATCGTCCGTGGATTTTTCACTTTATCTGATGATGTCAGCAGTTCCCTGACACGTGTCCCGTCCCCGGACATCTGTACGACGTTGTTCGAGCCCTTGCCACACACGTAGATGTTACCATCCCTGTCCATGTCTAGTCCTCTTGCACCCTTCACAACACCATCCTTCAACACATCTGTGTGACGTTTGTTACCCGACAGTCTGGACACCACGACGCCCCCTTTGGTGTTACTGACACTGACAAGTGTGTCTCCATTTACGGGGTCATCTGTGAGACAATGGCAAGCATTGTTATACTTATGTAACAGCTCAATTGCTCCATCCGGGGTCACATTATAAACTTCTCCTCCAAATGTACTCACGACAAACCTTCCGTCTCCAATGGTTATGCCACGAAAGTTTTTGCCTTCCAGCAGGCTGATCTTAAAAGACAGGGAGAGTTTTTTGTCATTCAACTTTACGACACAGACACTACTAGGGCTGCTGACTGCAACTGCCACGGTATTTTTGTTCATCACACATAGTTCCCAGGGATCTCCCGGAATTTTCAACTCATCCAGATATTGTCCTTTATCAGTGAACAGCTTCAGCTTCTTGTTGTAGTGATCACTGAGTATCAACTGGTTATTAGGAAGAAACAAAACTCCGCATATACAACATCTCTCTTTGTCTGACGGGATCTGAACGTTGATCTTCCTTATTTCTTTCGCATGTCGCTTAGACAAAGGTACGGACAAGTAATTAAGATCATCAGGAAGACATCGCTGTTGTCTTGTGACTACGATCTTCCCCATTGCCTCCTCACCAAGGGTTACCAGTTTTGGATCAATCTGATGCTTGATGGTGAAGGACAAGAAGGACGTGCTTATTTCTCTGACTAGGGATTTACACGACTCCACTTCTGCCTGTCCTCTCTGAAACAACACCACTGCCTCGGTAATGTTGTTGTCCTCGACGGCAGTTAAGGAGGACTTCATTGTATTTAACATACTGTTCATCAGACGTTCACACTGTCGTGACGAGGCCTCCATATCCGCCTTCTCCTCTTTATACAAAGTTACTAACTTATTTGTGATGTCCTCCTGAAGTTTGTTTAGCTGTTCTTCGACATTTTTGCGAAGATCTTTTATGCTTTGCAGAGCGGTTTCCTGAGTTTGAACTATTGTTTGGATCTGCTCATCGAAATCCTTAATCAATGATGCCATGGCATGTGCTCCTTTCCGCAGTGCCGTCTCCATTTCTTCCATTTGTGAACCGGATTTTAACTTCTGTACATATTCCTTCGCCGTTGTCACCTCATCACAACGTCTGTGGTCTTTGATCATACATACGTTGCAACCGAGCCGTTTGTGGTCCTCACAGTACCAAATCATTTTCTCGTCGTGTTGGTCACATTTAGGGACTGACTTGTCCTGCTTTGTTATACTGTTATGGTACCCGGTAATATCTAAGATGTCACATCCCTTATGTAAGACATCATGATTCTGTACCTTGCAAGTTTCACACAAATGTATGCTTAGCGTTTTACACCAGAATTTCGCTGGATTTATCATGTCACCTTTTGTCTGGCACGGCTTACAGTATAATGGCTCAGACGATTGTTCCTTGAGCTGGATAAGATCCTGGATCACAGCATTAGTCGGGAACTGTTTTGCCCATTTGTCCTTAGCTTCAGTTTGATTTGTTGGTTGGGTCATTTTCCTACAGACTGGACAAGAAAACGATGTGTCCGACTTCATTTTCCCAGACAGCTCCTTGGTGATGTAGGTTCCGAGGCATTCCTCACAGAAGCAGTGGAGGCAGGGTAAGGACTTTGGTCGATTAAATCGCTCAAGGCATATTGGACACTCCAGCAAGTGTACGTCCAGTTCTGGAGAAGAGCCACCTTCAGCCATAGTTACAGCTAGGGCAGATTAGTAATGACCTGAAATAAGAAAGAGTTACAGTTATGGATTTTCCACAATATATTGTATAACATACATAATCATATAAGTTGGACTTTCAATGTTTATTTCTAGATCTATATATACATGTAAATTGTATTCATAGCTTTATTAACATTAATATTTGGAACCTCTAAACTTTGGTTTTTGCTTTAATATTTAATAAGATTATTATTTTTGAATCTCCTCGTTCCGTCCAATTAAGTATTTAATTCTCTTTTTAGTTTCCTTGTGCTATTCACATGATAAGCATTGTCAGAGTTGGAAAATGTTACAGGGGTGTTTATTGTGATAGTACACAATACATTTCAGTGAGGTATTTCTGCGTTTGCTAACTTTGAAAAGTAAATTGTATATAAATGATACCTTCTTGAGCTTTCAACTTTGAATTTTGAACCCCGACTGTAATAATATAAACAATAAGGAATTGTTTTGTATCAGGATTGCTAATAAAGGTTTCAATTTTAGAATATTTTATTATTGATACAACAGAGAATATACAAGTATTACAAAAGAAATATATCGGCACATATATAAGCATATATCATACTATTCCTACATATATCACAGGTTCTCTAAAAGATATATATATCACATCACAAGATATCACGAACACTAATTATGAAATGTGTAAGGGACAATAACAGAATAAGGGATTTTTAAATATAGATGTAACAGATCACATCTATACTCCCTAATTGTGACATAGTACACAGTAGCGACACGTACCTAAACAGATATACAATATAGTTTATTCGTGATCGTAAATCACCGTTACATGTACAGGTGGTAACAGCATCATCATCGTACAATAACATACGATCTCACAGTAATACGCGTCGTCGTGTCTAACAAACAGGTGTTATAGTCAATGTCACAAAACAGATTGCTAAGTAACTTCTATAATATGGACACTACTGTTTGTCAAATCATAGCTCTCCTGCATCTTGACATGTCCTGGCTTTTGGGGCAAGCTAGCTGGTCAAGCTCGTTCTAATGTCTCTATTTTATAACTACAACCCCTTATGTGTGCAAAATAGTACCGTGTGCATAAGTGTATCATATTCCTAAAGCGTCCGCTGATGTCAATTATCTAATCAATATTTCATCCTGTCACATGCTAGTTTATTTAAGGATTAACCTTGGATTTTTTTTAGTTTATGAGATCATAAATCCAATGAAGCATGGGGTAAATTGCGTAGACGTTAAATTTACCGACTGCTCCATTGGATTTATAATATCGTAAACTAAACAAAATCCAAGGTTAATGCTTATATTTGCAGTATTTTCTATAAATGGTTCAGAACTATTTTGTTCAATATAACCGAATCTGCGGACATAGATTTCGTTTCAAAACTTACAAACGGGAAAACGGTTCAATAAATGTAACAGCATGATGTTTGCTAGCCGAGGTTATCTCCCCAACTGTTCATTGTTAATGACGTTATATAATTGGGACTCGAACAGGATAATTTGCATAGCTCCGCCCACATGTATTGTTGTCGACATCAAAGAAATTTAGCACGTTCTCCAGTTTATTTATTGGAAAACAACTCTAGTTTGCAGGACAATGGTTATCGAGTGAATGTCAGTGTAGACTGTAAATATTAACAATTACAAATGTCCAAAGCTTCTGTCCCGAGTTGAGGTTTTTAATTATCTCTATTTATATTCACCTCCTTATGTTACTGTAGATATCTCACATACCTTACTCATGATCATTCTTTATTCCTCATAAATGAGGGTTGTGTATTACAGGAAAGATATGTTTACATTACAAAGCGGATTTTACCGTTATACATTGTATATGTAGAAAACGTGATTATTTCATTTCTCCATCAGTAGATTATGTACTGTCCATATCGTACCATTTTCTATGGGCATCACCTTGTTTAGAATTTACATTACTTTGATAAATTAATTTTGATCAAAATATATTTGTGCTGATTTCCACAAAAAGTAGGCACTGTCCATGGCAAATTCATTATTATATAAACCTTGTTCTGGATCTTGATACATGGTGCCCTTGAACACGGTTACCAAAAAGTCTTTTTCTGTTTTTGGAGACAACATATTATAGGGTTCGATGCCGTAGTGGTTGATGTGGTTGTATAGTTCCGCGAACTATATTTTTACAGGCGCGACGCGATGGGAAATTTCCATCCTCAGTATATTTTTCTATAAATGGCAATAACTCGTATTTCTTAAGGATTATTAAAATATCCGGCACGAATCCTTCCTGCTTTATTTAACCTCCGCCGCATTCATAGTATTTCATAAGTCCACGAATAAAAATGTCTTTTGGCATGATGTTTGGAGGACTTTCTATTAAACACTGTAGAAAGTGAAGTTCTCTCTTTTCAATTTCAATGGTTATTCTATTTAAACCTAACATTGATTCACACATATCTGATCTAGTTGATTTCTTCATGTTAATGATCATTTTCGCTTTGTTACTTTGTGACATCACTCTCATTATCCCATACCACTTGTACTGGTTATGATTACTGACATGCTGTTTAAAACTGTGTAGGATCTGACAGCGACCAGTAGAAGGTCATGTGCAGATGACCTTTGTATCCACCAATCAAATCGCAGCTTACCAGATTCTGAAAGTGAAAAGCTAATTTCGATTTGTTTCTACACTAAGTCTTGTCGTTAAACCAGAGTAAAGTGTCGAGAAACCCGAAAAACCGTATACAAAAGTGGCGGCACCAAGCTCAGCGGTCTTTATGCCAAGGCGTGTGTTCTTTTTAGACATTATCAGTTTGATTTATAGTTTTTCGTTTGTCCGAAAAGAAATAACAACTGAAGGTAAAGAAATTATCACAAAAGATACTAATCAAATTGTTATATAACGTCCGGAAAGATTTTCTCTTCTTCGCTTCGATCCGCCGCCATTTTTGTTCGTCTACCAAACACCGTTTACAAGGTGCATTTAAATTGGCTGTTGATTTCCAAGATATGGAAATAATAAAGGTCATCTGCACATGACCTTCTACTGGTCGCTGTCAGATCCTACACACGATAGTAATAGTGAGGATCGGTATTTTAATCAGATTGTTGATGTGGAATCGTTAGTATTTATTTTTTACATTATGAGCTAGAATGATTAACTTAAAAGTATAAGTCTATGAGTTTTGTCAGACATAACAATGACACATTTCAATAAAGTATGTGGATAAATAATGCCTATTAATTAATAATCGAAATGATGTGATGTCTTGAATTTATATATTAGGGACAAACCAAACCACGTACTGGTTCTCCATTGACTACATTGCATCAGGGACGTATATGTGCACATATACGTCCCTGATTGCATATACTGCCCATTTGGAGCATTCAATGCAAATACCACAAGTAAACTGACATTATATTCGTAGATTATACTCTTCACCACTATAAATTGTTATGGGCCAATATATTTTGTCAATTTTACAAAAAGTTTGACAACAGATTTTTAGATACTAGTCCATATGGTTTATAAGATTGTTATGAAAGATTGGAAGAATGACACCCCCTATTTTAAAGACTAAAATTGTTACTACCTGACATTTGTAACTGTTACAGGGTATAAATTATTGAAGTTATATGCCTATACCTACTTTCGGTTTGTGCACACCTATACTGGATAGACCTAGTACAGCAATGTAACAGCTTGTAGTACGTGTGATTTAGGCCTAGTATTAACGGGTCTAACTCAACATTGTTTGTGTAATGGACCGTATCGTAGGTAACTGCTATATATAACACCTTAGGTCTTTACACTCACTCTGAACTTTCTGATATCGACACCGTAAGGACAGGCTGGACTTAAATCGGCAGGACAGGTTACACATCCGTTCCGTTTCCAAAACAGGAAGTGTAGAAGGCAGTATAAAAATTTCGAAAGAGAGCGGAGATCTAGACCTATGTCCGGATTCCACGCAAGCTTGTTTATCTTGCGAGATATCACATCACATGTCCCGTACTGTATAGGTATAAGTTTACACATGTACACACCGTGTATGACCGAATCCGGAAATAGCTACTTTTGAGGCGAGACATATTCGCCACAAGACAACTGGACAAGTCAGTTTCTAATGAATTTAACCACTTTCAGTAAGTTTATATCATTGACACTATCAGTATGCATGTTTTTGAGTTCATCCCGTATCACTAGGATGTTATAGTTGATAATTCTGCAAAGTAATATCGATGGGATAGGCAAAAATGCTTGCCTAGTACCTGGCATTTGCCAGTATGATTTGTTTTTTCAGGCTCGTAAAAAATAGTTAACAGTCAAGATTTCGTTAGTTATGCTCTGAAAGACTTAATATGATAAAACTAACGATTTTTCAAACCAGTTGCCGATGTGATCATCTAATTAACGTGAAAATGTATTTTCAAATATTTGGGTTGTGTACTGGGGATAGCTTAATTGTTTGCGTACGGGGCATAGCAAACTCTAACAATTGAAAGTGAATACGAGGTTAAGCGAACGCATTTGTTTATTTCACAGTGTTCGCTGATATCATGTATTATCATATGCATGTGGAACAACATGAAATCAAAGTACATGTAATAACATTTATATTCGATTGGAGGTTTCCCTTCAAAAACATTATTGTTTGGTTTTATGTATGTAGGGAACAATGGAGACTTATTTCTATTCCTGATTAAAAACAACTGAGGCATACTGTTGAATGTCCTGTAATTTTGTAGTACAGATGGATGTTAGCTATGAGAACTAATTTACATTCTTCTGGGGTAGAGATGGAACACATCGGGACACTCGAGGAATACATTCCGTTTCTCTATTGAACAATCTCTTTTCTATTGTTGTTGTTTTTAATCTTGACTTTACCACATCAGCTATGCGATATTCTGAGATCATCAAGCTATGTCAAGGGGTTCATGAAATATCTTGTACACAAACTTTTTAGTATAAAAATGATCAACGGCGACCTTTCACTAATGACAACCAACAATGAATAAGGTGTAGACCTTGAACGTGTGGTGCTATGGTGTGAATGTAAACCAAATCTGACCATTGTTTTAAATATATGTTGTAACACACGGACGGGATGCTCAGACAAAGTGATTACTATATAACAAACAATCTCCAAATTTGTTTTATGTTGTTGACATATCAAGACAGATATAAACATACCTGGCTCCTCTTTATGACTTGCTATATACCGCATTTCTTGCGTATTTAGTGTGATATTTTCCGTTCGTTGCTCCTTTGTATAGCCCGCACATCAAACAATCTTGTTTTTTATGGTTTCAAATCTTAATTCCATGAAATTAACACTGACGCCAGGGGGGACGTTCACATATTTCATTTCTTTTTTAAACACATCAACAACATAACCCACGGTCTACATTTGCACTAAAAATATGTTTTGGAAACTACAATCAAGCATAAAATTGACAAAAAATTATGGATTTGTCGAGCAGTTATTGTATGATGACAATTTCAAAATTGTTCGAAATACACTTAACTAAATGGGGAAATGTAAGGTGGGATATTACTTATGACCAGGTACTAGGGGTAAAATAAAAACTTCCAATTTGCTCTGTTGTCGACTTCACGAGCTTATTCCATGCTGTAAATTGTCCGTCAGTTTTAATACCAATGTCACCCCCTTTTGTCCTATAATGGTAGCTCAAGAAAAATTATAAATAACTATACATAAAAAATCAAACGGATTTTTGCAACCAATGACAGTTTAATGAGAAAAATTATACATGTAACACGTGACCTCTGAACCTTCTGTACTTCATATTCATTGCGAATTATCTAATTGACGATGTAATCTGCAGTAAGTCATTTCGTCACAATATGTTTGCAGTAAAAAAAAAAATCAGAGAATACCAAAGCGTCAACAAAACCATAATCCGAACTCAAAATCGATTAAACTAGGGGCAAAATAGGAACAAAGGAAAGATTTACATGGAGACTCTCGAAAAAGCACAAGAGAATAAGACCAGGTGTTTCAGAAGAGTAAGCGTCTTCTGCTTCATCGACGACACCCGCCATGTAAATCTTGGTCACATCCAAGTAAGCATCATTTCTCAAAATGAGAACCGAGTCATCATTGTCATCACAACAAGTAAACACACTAACAAGCAAACTCAAAAACGTCCATCTTCATATCACACAAAGATACAGAATATTTCTCGGTGATATCAAGATGGCGACCATAAAACTTGCCCATAGTCTTCATCAAACTGCATTTCTCGAATCCCTGTGCCGTAAGTTTGTTCGTCAGCAGTCGACATCTTTCATGAAAATCGCGATATTCAGAGCAAGCCCTAGAATAACGAATCAACTGCGACATGTAAACACCATAGGATGGAGATGCAGGGATGTTCCTATCAAGAAAGGGGAAGTTTACGATAGGAAAATCGAAATCGTCACGTTTATCATACAGCTTAGTAGTAAGTTGCCCGTGTTGGTCATAGTTTAAGTAAAGATCGAGGTAAGAAGCTGATGCAGGAGAGTATGTTGTGTCTTTAATCTCAAGTTCAGTAGGGTATATGCGATCAACTAGGTCAGCAAACTTCTTGTTGTTTATAGACAACACATCGTCGATATACATGAAAGTGAAATTGAAAGATTTGGCAAGGTTTTTGTTACCCGTCCTGATAAGCCCCTCGACAAATTCAGCCTCGTATGAAAATAAAAACAAGTCAGCCAAAAGTGGTGCACAGTTAGTGCCCATTGGAATGCCAACAGTTTATTGGAAAATCTTTCCTCCGAACTCAACAAAGATATTGTCAAACAGGAATTCAGTCATTCGTACTATATCTTCCTCAGTATATTTCAATCTAGCTTTTGTTGCGTTTTTTACAAAGTATGCTTCAAGATAGCTCACAACCATGTATTTGTATCGTCGTCACCTTTCTTGGAAAAGAAAGCTCTCATAATGAGAGACCGAAGACGTTCTTTCAGTTTGGCATGTGGTATGGTAGTGTACAGGGTAGAAAAATCAAATGTTTTGATGGACGAAAAATTTTTGAGAAGGAGGTGCTCAAGACTGATCAGAAGATCTTTTGAGTTTTTCAAAATCCACATCACATTAATGCCACTTCTGGAGTATACAGTGTCACAATAAGACTGAAGCCCTGATTTAACGGTACTAAGAATGGTAGTAAGAAGTTTTGATAATGGCTTGGTTGAGCAATGAGACGAGCCAGCGATAAAACGTTGCTTATAAGGATCCTTGTGTAGTTTAGGTATCCAATATAGCCGAGGTAAGTCAGCGTCTTTATCATTAACGGGTATTTTGAATGATTGCAATACTGATGTATGATTGGAAAGTATTTCATCAGTATAAGACTTTATCTACAATAAAATTATACAATTTTTGTCGTCAACCAGTAAGCGTATTCAATTGGTTAAAGGACAAGCGCACCAGGATGTGACAACTTATGAAAATTGTATACGGAGAATAACGAAGAGACAATTAGGATCGGTATTTCAATCAGATTGGCAATAAGTCACATGCAGGATAAACTGGAAACTCAAACTACAAAGCCATATTATATATAGTGACGTACTCCTGTGCTTCAAAATTTCCTTTCTACAGAAAATAAGTTATATCGTATAAATTATATACATGATGGTATACATATCTCCCGTACAGTGAAAAACCTATCCCCCGTAAACCTCATTCTGTTTCTTTTACTAGACCCCGTACACCAGCGGAAAAATGTTTGATTACATTTTACGTACTTCTAACAGTTCAATAAACAAAATATTTTTCATTCTGCCTAAGGAACTAACATAGATGATATCACAAATAAAAGATTGGTAAGGAAGGATCAATAAAATCATAAATTCTTCATTGAACGTGAACGCAGGTCAGATTTATCAGGTACTAGGTAACAAACTTGATTATCTGTTATTTAATTAAAAGCGCTTACCAAGTAGTCTTGTATGCTTTGAATAGTTTGATTAGTGTTCAATTACCAGGCAACTTGAAACATGTGTGTATACACTGTAACAGTGAAAAACAGACGTTGTTATTATCGTGTCCATGTCTCCGATCAGGCCGAAGAGAGAGGAAAAGTAGCTATTTCCGGATTCGGTCATACACGGTGGTACAGGACCTGAGGATTTGTTATGGATAGCACAGGGACCTGGGAAATTGTTATAGATAACACAGGGACCTGGGAATTTGTTACAGCTAGTTTTGGATCTACACTAGGGTGTTAAGAGTAATTTTACGTTTTCGGTGGGTTTGTTTCAATTTTCGCCTTTATGACCATTGAGGCGGCAGTTTAACGAACATTAATCTAAACCCCCAAAAGTGTAAAATGACAAAACTAGCTGTAACAAATTCTCATATCCCTGTGGGTACAACGGGTTGATTACTTGATATATAGTGTATAACATAGTCATTGTATACATCTTGCCAATAATATAACTCATTTATAACTTGTTCCATCATATACAATTTCTCCACACTTTATCAAACTTTAGCATTCGCTAGATCGTTCACTTTCTCTCTAAAGATATTTTAGAGCTTGTTTAATCGCGTTTTCATTTAAGACATGTGTGTATTTTCCCTCAGTATTGGCTTTTATGTTTGTAGAACACAAGCTTGAAATACAGTGTAGTAATCCAGCGACAGCGTTTTTTCTTCTTCATTGTGACGCTCTGGAATGTGTATTACACAGGGAGAGTGGACTGCATTCCTAAATTTTACATGTTAATTCGCGATGTAACTAATTTAAACTGAAACACTGCAGTACACGTAACTCGTATGCTATTAAATTTTCGAAAAAGTATTTGGTTTATATTTTCATTGATATAGATACAAAATGATGTTATACGGTCGAGGAACGAAGGAGAAGATAACGCATTTTATCCTATTTTGTTGAATACCGATTGTATGGTGGCATGTATCTATGGAAGCTTATAAGGGTCACCTATTGACAAGATAATATATATTAGTCTAGTATTTACAAAGCCACTTGTCGAATTGTTTCTCATCATGGAAACTTAGTGCTTTGCGACTTGTTGAGGTTTTGTCGTCAAAATAATTTCCTTCGTGACAAGTGATAAAGATTAGAGATAAGAAAGAAAAATCGGAACAAAATGCAAAACACATTAACAATGCACAATCTGAAAAACAAACGGGGGAAGCCTTGGCGAGGATAATGAGGAAGTAAAGAGTCTCGGATACCGCCTTAAGGGAAAACGGTTTGGTATTAGTGAGCAATTCCCCGACGCCGTAGAAGAGAGGAGGAAGAGACTATATCCGGTGATGAAACATCATAAATCCGGGGGTCATCATGTAAAACTGGTAAAAGATAGACTCTACATAGACGGTGAACTCTACCAGCACGGGTCTACGCAGAGCGCGGTTATATAATTAGTGAACAAAAAATCGTGCACAGCCTTTTCTCTCGTTCAGTGAGTCCGTTCAACGAGGGCCAGATGACGTCAGCAATGTGTTCAATACCCCCAACAACATGCGACGGCCCAAGAGAACGCGCTCCACTCCCAACAGTGGGAACGATCGCTATCAACCCCCAGGGTTGACAGACAATTCCAATGGGTCCTATGTAGGTCAGTCTCCAGGAAGTGAGCACAGGCCTTCGCGCCGTGGATGAACCACATCATCACCTGCGTAGGGATGCGTGACAAGAGGACTTGACCTCGAGAACTTGAACATTGCATTCCTAAATATCTGTGGACTCGTGTCTAAATCACTTCTACCAGAATTTGACAATTTAGTAAAATCGCATGATATTCATGTTTTCGTGGAAAGTAAAACTGATAATTTAAATATCATTAAATTACCACCTGAATACAAGTACTTCGCAAAAAATCGAACAAATTTTTTGAAAAATCAGGAGGCATTGTCATTGTTTAAAAAAAATGGAGCATATGTTACAGTTTATTACTACGGAGTCTGAATTTGTGCAATGGGTAAGATTATCACAGAACCAAGTTAAAAATATTGATTATGATATTGTATTAGGGTGCGTGTATATCCCTCCCGAGAGTTCCAAGTATTCTTCTCCTGATTCATTCTCTGAGTTGGAATCTGAAATGATTAGTTTGTACAGTAATGACACTAAAATTGCCTTAATAGGAGACTTCAACGCTAAAACTGAAATGAAACAAGACTATATAGTTCCGGACAATTCATTTCTCAATGTATTGAACTTAGATGAAAGTGATGAGCTGTACAAAATCATGTATGATTATAAAAAACTAGAAATATACAATATTCCACTTCAGTGAATGCAAGGCAAAAACCGACAATTTTGGAAATAAGCTAATAGACTTTTGTAATAATAATAATATATATATAGCAAATGGAAGAATTGGTAAGGATAAATTTAATGGGAAAAACACATGTAATGGCTAATCTCTTATTGATTATTTGCTACTTACCGCAGACTTATTTAAGGCAGTAACATGTTTTGAGGTGCTTGATTTTGATCCTCTATTATCTGATGTTCATAACTGTATTGAATTTAATTTTGAAGGGACGTCAGACTTCATAGATACATCATACGAAAACCCTGATACAACTGATAATAATGGAATGATCAATTGAGTCATTTGTTTACCAATTTTATCTCGGACAATCATGATAATAAACTTTCAACGTAAAATGCGTATGTAAATACTTTTCTAATGAAGAAAATAATTATGTCACTGAACAAATCACTGACATATTTACTACGTCCGCCGACAAGTCATTCTGTCGTAGGGGAAATAGTAATCAAAATAATAAACCTTGGTTTACACATAACTGTAAAAAGCTTAGAAAAGAATTTCACAAAGCCAAACAGAATTATCATAAAGTAAAAAATAATGTCAACAAGCATGCATTGAAAACAAAAAGCCAGAAATAAAGGAAAGAAGTATAAATAAAGCATACAAATCTTATACATTCAACATGTAACAGAAAATAAGAGATTCGGTGAAGCAAAGTCCAAAATTCCTATGGAATACTCTCAACAGGTTATCGGGTAAACCAAAGTCTTCAAAAGCTAACATACCAATTAACGACATGTACACCTATTTCAAAAAATTAAATTCAGCTAATTACGAGGAAGATGACGATAATGAAGAATTCTTACATGATATCGATAACAATGATTTGTATGAAGATCTCAATGCTGAAATTACTGAAACGGAAATTATTCGATCAATAGAAAGCCTAAAAAATAATAAAGCGGGTGGAATAGATGAAATAAGAAATGAACATATAAAAAGTTCTCTCAATCAATTATTGCCTTTATATACAACTTTTTTCAACATCATTCTCAATACAGGGCTTGTACCCCAAGATTGGACAGTTGGAATCATTAAACCTACATGTATATACAAAAATAAAGGAGACCAGAGCGATCCGGATAATTATATGGCCATTACTCTAGTATCTTGCTTAGGGAAAGTATTTACCTTTATTATCAATGGTAGACTTACAAAATTATATGATGAAACTAACCTTATATCCTCTGCCCAAGCAGGATTTAGAAAGGGATATTCAACAACTGAAAACATTTTTATATTGTATTCTCTAATTTCATTATACTTTTCAAAGGGTAAAAAGTTATATTGTTCATTTGTTGATTTTAAAAAGGCATTTGACACGGTGTGGCGAGCAGGGTTATGGAGAAAATTACTAACCAGTAACATTACGGGTAGAATGTTTAAAGTTGTTTATAATTTATATCAAAATACCAAATCATGTGTAATTAATGGCAATTATCAATCAGACATTTTCATGTGTAATGTCGGGGTAAAACAAGGAGAAAATTTATCGTCATTTTTGTTTTCCCTCATTCTTAATGATCTAGAGGATTTCCTCAATCAACTTCATGTTTCATTTTTAAATGATGTGTATGCTCTTAGCGATCAAAATTTAGGTTTGTACTTAAAATTATTTATTATATTATATGCTTATGATACAGTGCTTATGTCAGAAACACCAGATGGCTTACAAAGTGCGTTAAATTAATTCCAAAACTATTGTGACATATGGAAATAAAAAGTTAATACACAAAAAACTAAAGTTCTGATTTTTGAAAAAAGGAAAAGCAAAACACACTATCAATTTTCTTTCAATAATGAGAATTTAGAAAAACAAGATTCGTATTCATATATTGGAATAATATTTAACTATAATGGCGTTTTCACAAAACTAAAAGTAAATTAGCAGAGCAAGCGAAAAAAGCTTTATATGCGATGTATGTTAAGATTAGAAATATTGCCATCCCTATAGATCTTCAACTGAAATTATTTGATTCACTTGTGTCTCCTATTTTATTATATTAGTGTGAAATCTGGGGCTATGAAAATACAAAAAGTATCGAAAATTTACACTTACAATTCTGTAAACAAATACTTAATATATGGAAGAGTACCCCAAATTTTATGGTATATATGGGGAGTTTGGAAGATACCCAATTGAAATTGAAATACGTGTTAGAATGATTATGTTCTGGCATAGCTTATAACGGGTGGTTCGAAATTATCTAGTGTTATTTATAGTTAAATATAATTATAATTTGCATAAGAACTCTGTATTCAGTTCTAAGTGGTTAACGTATATTATAAGATAGGGGGACAGGGGAAAAGCCCGGGCGGCCGGGGCGGCATATACAAAGTAACCGGCTACCGTGCCGGGCTGTAGCCAAATAACCAATTATAACACCACCCGTTTCAAATCGACATAATTCAATCAATTTTCGACACAAATTCATAATTTTTGCTGCTACGTTATCTCAACAACATCTGCTACATGATTAGCAAGGGGGGCAGGGGATACTACCCCCGGTAAAAGCCCGGACGGCCGGGGCGGCATATACAAAGTAACCGGCTACCGTGTAGCCAAATAACCAATTATAACACTACCTGTTTCAAATTGACATATTTCAATCAATTTTCGACAAAAAATCATAATTTTTGCTGCTACGTTATGTGTACAACATGTACTACATGATAGCTAGGGGGCATGGGATACCACCCCCGGAAAATGCTCAGGCGGCCGAGGTAGAAATACAAAGTAACGGCTACCGTGCCGGGATGTAGCCAAATAACCAATTATAACACTACCCGTTTCAAATCGACATAATTCAATCAATTTTCGACACAAATTGATAATTTTTGCTGCTACGTTATCTGCACAACATCTTCTACGTGATTAGCAAGAAAGCAGGGGATACCACCCCCGGTAAAAGCCCGAAGTAGAAGCTAGTGAGTGCTCAGTTGTAGCTTTGAGAGACTCGGTTGTATAGCTATTATCAGAGTGAGTACTCGGTTATTTCGTTCATGTTATATTATTGTAGTGAGTGCTCGGCTATTTATTATATTTTATATTAGGTACGCCTAGGGAGTGCCCGGTTCGTGATTCATACTTGAGGTAGTGAGTGCTCAGTTTTAGGAGTACTCATTTCCTGAATGATAGTTGTTATTGTTATATAGTTGAGATATATTGCTTGTTATACTTATTAGTAGCTATGTAGATAATCGTCTGCAAATCCCAGATAGGGAGTACTCATTTTGTTGGCTAGGGAGTACTCATTATTTCATATTGAGTACTTATTTTGTTCCTGTACATATTATAGATATTGAAGTTGTTATATCATAGTGTTGTAAATTACTTATTGCTCAGAGGCACTGAGTGTTTATAATTATAGGTCACAGTTACATGTACATTGATTTATTGTTAGGAAATGAGTCCAACTCATATAAGTTGCTATATTTGTATATATTTGCATCGAGTAGCTCAAATAATATCATTTACTTGCATAGACACTAGAGATCTTAAGTTAAAGGCCCAATATACGTAACTTTCGGTAAAACTTGAAGCGAAAATCAAGCCTAATAAACTTATTATATTTATAGATTTATTTAAGATTAACTGATATCAGCAATATTCAAGATGAATTCTTTCGCGGTTACCGGTACAGCAGCAGTTGAAACACGCTATTTGAAAACACGCGTCCATTTCGAACCGTCTTCTACCTTCGGTTTGTTGTTGAAGTGGGCCCCACCTGAATAATTTTTAATTCTTTGGATTTTTTTGTCAAGAGTTTCTTGTTAGTTACCGCTCAGGTTTACTTCGTTTTAGGCTTATTTATGCATTGTTATCAACTGTATTATTTTCAGATTTTTTTCAGAATGACGAAAATTTCCCTGAAGTTACGTATATTGGGCCTTTAAGTGACTGACACGAAACCTGTAAACGTCACACATGCAGGCAGAGACGTATAAACCATATATATGGCTGTAAACGTCTCTGATGTAGTAGACATTTTAGTTTCAATGGAAACGTCATCAGAAACATAGCTGTATAATGTACAGTACATAGCAAGTTATTTAAAGGGGCACCCGGGGAAGTCTACAATGAAGTTCTTGAATGTACATGCTGTCTGCACTACGAGATACATTTTCCTGTTATTTCAATATTCAAAGTCCACTCAAAATGTGTTTATTAGCCACTTGCAAAATTGCATTCCTCGGGAAAGCCCGATAAAAATAGCGCTGATCACGCGTCAGGTGACAGCGTTCTCGGTCAATTTGACGAAGGGCCTAAGAGGGGACGCGTAATGTATATATACATGTACGTCCGATGATGAACCAGACACAAAGTCCGTGTATAAATTTATTGAATCACATTTACGTTTAACAGTGTCATGTGGGTTTCCGACGATGACAACCATAGGGCAAACCTTAATTTCTGTAAAAAGTTATCTTCACGAATCCTCATTTAGAACCATTTCACAAAAGGTGTGCATGCATTGAAAAGTACAAAAATAAAATGAAATGATTCCGATTTTTTTATACAACTCGATGTCTTGAAATTTTTTTCAGATTATCTATATATTCATCTAGGTGGAGGTATTGTTTTGTTACATAAGAAAAAACTAGATGTTTCTGTTGTTAAGTGTGTAGCAGACACACTTCTTTGGATAAAAATTAGACAATTTGCCGCGGATGATATATATATATGTTTTTCCTATATACCACATGATAACAATGTTTATTATACTTTGTATGAAAACGATGTTTTTGATCTTATTGAAAATGATGTTACGTATTACTCACAGTTTGGCACCGTTATCATTGCCGGTGATCTCAATAGTAGAATTGGAAACTCAGTTGACTATATAGAGTCAGATATCGTGCCCCGGCCAGTTCTCAATACGAATATGTTTGTATACGACAATGATGCTGTTATGCCAAACCGTAAATCAGCTGATGGCACTGTTAATACATTTGGTCGTAAACTGTTAGAACTATGTAAGAGTACGGGTCTCCGTGTTTGTAATGGTAGGTCACCCGGTGACGACACAGGTAAGTTAACGTTTTACAATCATTTGGGGTCAAGTGTTATTGATTATGTTCTTATTCACAAAGACTCCTTTGATATGATTACCGAATTTAAGGTGCATGATTTCAATGAATGGTCCGACCACGCCCCGATTGCTTTTAATATTGATGTTTTAATTAAACCGGTTGGAATGCCTACCAGTGTTGATAATGTCCAAAATAATCTAAAAGCAAAGGTGTATAAATGGAATGCCGATGAAGAAACTCAAATGAATATTAATTTAAATAATAACATTATTGTACTGAATAGTATTGTTGATGATATGCAATCATCTACAGTTTCTGTAGATCACGGAATTGATCTTTTTTCATCTGTTATCAATGAAATATTTAGTCCATGTTGTAGATCTATTTCTATCCCTTCACCTGGCAGTAAAATAAAATATCGTGTCCATAAACCATGGTTTGACGATAAATGTATGCGTCTTTACCGGTCGTATAGACGAAAATTATCTTCCTTTAATTCTAATAGAAGTCTTGCTAACAGACAGTCCCTTGTCGAATCTAAGCGTAAGTATAAACGTCACGAACGTCTTGTAAAACGTAAGTATTTAAGATCAGAAGGCGATCGTGTAAGTATGCTTCGTAGAAAAAATCCGAAACTTTTTTATCAATATTTTAAGAAACAATCAAACTTCCCCAATACCAATTTGAATATTGGAGATTTTTTTGAACATTTCAAAAAAGTAAGTTGTAGTGATGATGACACTGACATTCCATTGAATTCTCAAATCTATGATAATTCAAATGTGTATGACGACTTGGATTCTCCTATTACAAATGACGAAGTTCTGAATGTTTTAAAAAGTGCTAAATTATGTAAATCTCCTGGTATTGACAACATTCTTAATGAATATTTTGTTAAATATAAGGACTCGGTTGTTCCTATTCTCACAAAACTATTTAATGTCATTTTTGATACTGGTGCTTTCCCTACCGTCTGGTCTAAGGGTATCATTTTTCCTTTGTTCAAAAAAGGCGATGTCAATGATACAAACAATTATAGAGGGATAACTTTGGTAAGCTGTTTGTCTAAATTATTTACATGTGTTTTAAACAATAGATTGTTACAATGGTCGAAGGAATACAACATTGTCACTGACGCCCAGTTCGGGTTCAAACCTGGTTATGGTACTAATGATGCTATTTTTGCTCTACATGGTATAATTCAGAAAATGCTTTCTAATAAGCGCAAGCTTTACTGTTGTTTTGTAGATTACCGCAAAGCTTTCGACAGTGTAAATAGAAACAAATTATTTTTGAAGCTTTTCCACAATGGCATCAGAGGAAAATTACTAAATATTATAAAATCTTTATATGAAGGTTTGAAATCTTGTGTTAGGTACAAGTCTGAATTATCTGATTTCTTCTTGTGCTCGCGGGGCTTGATGCAAGGGGAGGGGTTGTCTCCCTTTCTTTACTCCATGTATGTAAATGACTTTGAAAATGAACTTATTAATACTTCATGTGACGCTTTATTCCTACGAGATATTTCGTTATTTCTTCTCATGTATGCAGACGACACTGTCCTTTTTTCAGAATCTGCCTCTGGTTTGCAGAAGTTGCTAGACTCCTTAAAACAATATAATGATAAGTGGCAATTGACAGTTAATATAGAAAAAACTAAAATTGTTGTATTTCGAAATGGTGGCCGATTACGTATCGGTGAACAATTTCTATTTGATGGAAATGAAATTGAAATTGTTGACAGATTTAATTATCTTGGTATAGTGTTAAATTTTAATGGCAAGTTTACAAAAACTCAAGAAAAAATTGCCGAACAAGGTCGAAAATGTATGTATAATGCATTAAGAATTTGTAATAATTTGTCTCTAAATGTAGAATCTAAACTAAGTGTTTTTGATGTTTATGTTTCATCCGTTCTTAATTACGGTTGTGAGACGTGGGGTTTTCACGCTGCAGATAAAGTAGAAAAAATACATCTTGATTTTTTAAGAAGAATTCTGAATGTAAAGAAAAGCACGCCATCTTTAATGGTATATTCTGAGTTAGGGCGCCTGCCTTTACATATTATCAGAAAATGTCGGATAATTAAATATTGGTTGAAATTACTTAAATGTGACAATTGTATTCTTAAGTCAGTTTATGAAGAAATGAATAACTGCAATCACAGAAATTGTAATTGGCTTTGCCAAGTGAAAAACCTTTTATTGTCATCTGGTCTTGGTGGTGTTTGGTTATCTCAATATGTTGATAACGAAACTGTATTTTTACATTGTTTTAAGCAGCGTTTAATTGATAATTTTATTCAAACAAGGAATGAATTTTTTGAAAGGTCTTCTAAATGTTTTTTGTATAAATTTCTGATCGATAGCTTTACATTACAATTTTACTTAACAAAATCTATTCCAGATGCATATTTTAAATTAATTTCGAAATTTCGACTATCCTCACATCAGCTTTGTATAGAAGAAGGCCGGTATCGAAATATACAAAGGGAAAACAGACTATGTCGTAATTGTAATCAAAACCAAATTGAGGACGAGTTCCACTTTATTTTGGTCTGTCCACTTTACGTAGACATTCGTAAAAAGTTTATCAAAAAGTATTATTGGACTCGCCCTTCTTCATTCAAACTAGTTCAACTTCTATCTGTACATAACAGAAAAGATTTATGTAATCTTGGAAAATATCTACAATCAAGCTTGTTATTACGGTCCAGAATTCATTAGTTAAATTTGATTTAATTTACTTATTTATGTTATATTACATTAGTACATTTTCCGTCTCCTGTAATTGCTGTATAGTCATTCCCCTGACAGCACCACTTGTTATAGGCCCTACTATTGTTTAGCTAATAAACCTTTACTTAGCCCCGACTTTTAGAACTGCTGCCGTTTCTTTAATATTCAACGATAAGTATGAATTAATATTTGTGTTTAAAATTGCATTTTTTCACTTTAGAGCCGTCCATCTTTATGAATTTATTTATCTTGTACCTATAATTGTTTTTGAATATCTATATTGTCCATGCAATGTACAAGTTCATGTTTATTATTTGACGATATAATTACTTAGTATTTCATATGACTATGATTATGTATTATGTTATTTTGTATAATTATCCTTATGAGCCGTAAGGCTTAAAGTGAATAAACAATACAATACAGAGACGTATAAACCATATATATGGCTGTAAACGTCTCTGATGTAGTAGACATTTTAGTTTCAATGGAAACGTCATCAGAAACATAGCTGTATAATGTACAGTACATAGCAAGTTATTTAAAGGGGCACCCGGGGAAGTCTACAATGAAGTTCTTGAATGTACATGCTGTCTGCACTACGAGATACATTTTCCTGTTATTTCAATATTCAAAGTCCACTCAAAATGTGTTTATTAGCCACTTGCAAAATTGCATTCCTCGGGAAAGCCCGATAAAAATAGCGCTGATCACGCGTCAGGTGACAGCGTTCTCGGTCAATTTGACGAAGGGCCTAAGAGGGGACGCGTAATGTATATATACATGTACGTCCGATGATGAACCAGACACAAAGTCCGTGTATAAATTTATTGAATCACATTTACGTTTAACAGTGTCATGTGGGTTTCCGACGATGACAACCATAGGGCAAACCTTAATTTCTGTAAAAAGTTATCTTCACGAATCCTCATTTAGAACCATTTCACAAAAGGTGTGCATGCATTGAAAAGTACAAAAATAAAATGAAATGATTCCGATTTTTTTATACAACTCGATGTCTTGAAATTTTTTTCAGATTATCTATATATTCATCTAAAATCTATCCAACTTTCAGCGTCAACATACTTTAACACTTACAATTATATATGTATCACGGAAGTCCGTGCACTCATATGACACACCACGCACTAAACATGTAAAATACATGTATAATATACATATCAAATTTGGAACTTGTCGAGAAGATAATTGTCCAATACTTAATCCATTTATATATGTTATGATTCATTTTACTTTTTTATGTAAATTTAAAGGTTCGTTAACTTTTTTAACACAACTGCAGACATGGGACATACGTGTATATGATTATTTTTTATGAATTAATGACTTCACTTATATAATGCATATATTTTTATTCATATCAAATTTAATACCGGGGTCCAAACCCGATAATATTTGTATAATCCGTATTTTATAGATTAGGTATGTCAAGAATTTTTTATCCGCACATGATGACATAAATTTATTCATTTTGTCCAAATTGAATCTGTATACATTAAACTCAATCGCCCTATACCGGCGTTTTACAACGTAACACCCCAATACGGTTTTTCTTGTATGTGAAAAGGTCTTTCGCTTCAGCAATATAATTCAATAATGCCGTTTTACTGGAATATTATAAAGGGAATATTACAATGCACGCTTTCAAGTTTTACACACGCATTTCATGTAACAGAGGAAAGAGTTATCCCTTGGGAGGCCCCAAAACCAAATCAAAACTGTGTCACCGGCTATCCAGAAGAAAACTGTAACATGCAAACAATTGGGCTGTTAGTCTCTCCCTTGAATACTTCCCATCCCTCATTATGCTTCCGTAATATAATCCTTACGTTAAAGTTTGACCATTCGGCCACTTTTCGCTTGGTAGTTACATGTAGGTCACGCGGATCGCCATTTTTTGTTTACCGATGTAGCTTGTTATGCGCATGCGTTATCATATGTGATGCAAAAAAATTTACATGTCCAAATCGTTGATCAACGAATAGTGATTCCCTTTTTTAATTATAAATTAAAATTTTTGAGAACATATTTCAGCGTAAATCGCCCATTAATTTTCCACAAGAGTATACATTTAATTTATATATACAATAATTCTAAATAAGCATAAAAAATATAGTTTCACCGTGATGCCTTTTTAAGTAGAAATAACATATTTTCCCTTGGCGTGCAAAAACTTTTTTTTTAACTTGATGGCATTCCCGTAATTCTATGTGACCCTGTAAACAGGTGCTTGAGTTGGTCTGTAAATAATAAATAAATATGTGTGAAATGAGCCTCCCATTACATTCTGTAATGGGCCGCGGCTCCATATATATAAACATTTTTTATATACTGACAGAAACTCAAGCAACTGTGACCTGTATGTATATGTACTTGATTGTTAATAATTATAGCCTAGAGATGTAAGTGAATATGACATATTTATATATCATTATTTATATCCGGATAATTGAATAAGATATCGTAATAAGCCGTCGGTCTTTTGAAACAATAATTTGACGTTTTACTGTGTTTTATGTCAACTTAAATAGTTCGAACTATACATGTAACTTGTAACTTGAAAAGAGAGAGATGTTTGCGACTTATTTTTTTTTTATCTAATGCATTTCTATACATAGTCCTGATTCATTCGCCGTCCACCCAACTACTTCAACTTTTATTGACTCGCTTTACAAAATTACAATTGTATAGAGAAAACATATTTACAACAATACATAATATCAGGAGGACAAATCATGTTATTTACTTAACAACGTTTGGGTTTTCATAAAAATATTTATCTATACATGATATCCTTTCTGTGGTCAGAGAAAGGCATTTGAACAAATAGTGGAATTCGTCACCAATTTCCTGGATGTTGCAGAATGTACAAATTCTATTCTTATATTCACTCTGGTTCCATCTACCAGTTTCTACTATAAATTTATGATTACAAGTTCTAAATTTACACAATGAAAATCGTTCATCATCATTTAACAATTCCAGGTAATTTTCAAAATTACAATTTCTTTTATACATCCTGTACTGACACAGTCTTTGATGAATTAAAAACATCGCTGTTGAGTTCTTGTAAAAATTGGTCGTTCAATATTTGTTGTATCGAACATTTTATCCAAAGCGGGTTGCTTCCCAAAAAATGGTAGTTCCAAACATACATTAATCCACATTCATTTAAAATACGTTGTATAAACTTCAAGTAAGGAACAGCTTTGTTTTCAATAACAAAAAACATGGTATAGCATATAATACATAATATGATTCAGTTTAGTTTCTTTAAACTGTAACATTCTTAACCAATAACCTATCATTCTTGTTTTTATTTAAATTTAAAGAGGACTCATACCAAATTCACCATAGATCATGCAATTTGGTGTGCTTTTTTTCAATCATAGCAGTAATTTACAAAATTTTTAATGGAAACGTTCCATAATGATAATGTTTGTGTAACCCCAAACTTTACATCTATACAACAGGATAGGTTTCACTATTTTATCGAAAAGATCATATGTACATTTGACAGATAAATTAATGACAATGTTAACCTTTTACTTCATGGTAGTCCTAAATTACCCGTTCAGTACAATGAAGTTATTTTTATTGTGTTAAAAACGTCTTCAGTCAGTTTCTCAATTTCCATACGTAGGTTCCCTTTCGTGTCTAGTTGTGTCCTTTTGATTTGAGATTGATCTTGGATTTTGACATGGAAAGTTTGTTGAGAATTAGGTATTAGTGGATCTTTCTCAAACTTCATATATAGGTTTCTCTTGCTCTTTATAGTTTTGCTGTTATGTTTATCCGCCCGAGAAAAAAAAACAAAATTCTGACTGACGGCCATTTTGAATTTTAGCTCACTGACTACTATTTTTCAATTAATAATGCCTTTACTTTAGAGGAACTGTAAAATTTCGTGTAACTAAAATTAAATGTATATCCTTATGACCCCGAGAGGATCTTGTCGCCCACCATTTTGCTATTTGAGATTATTCCATTCTTTTCTCTTACATATGGATTGAAAGTCATTTCTTTTTTTAACTTTCATAGAGCTATGGAAGGTCAGCCGTTACATCCATATCGAATGAAGCCCGCATTTTTGCTGGTAATGTTCATATAGTGGGTTGCAACGCAAATGTAAATATACTTTTATGAAAGGCATTTTTGCTGGTAATGTTCATCTAGTGGGTTGCAGCGCAAATTATGCGCTTACGTTAGTATCTCTGCTTCAGAGAAATTTCTTAAATGTCTTAAATGTTATAAGACATATGATTTATAATACATGTGTTCTAAAGTTAATGAAAGATGTCTATTAGAAGTTTTAGCGTGTTTCAGTACTTTCAGTACTTTAATTATTTAAGGGTTAACTTTCTATTTTGTTTAGGTTATCGGGGGATAACTACAATGGGAAAACGGGTAAATTCAATATGTATAATTTACCCGTTTTCCTTTGTAGTTATCCCCCGATAACCTAAACAAAATAAAAAGTTAATCCTTATATTTACAGTATCTTTCTGTGAAATGTTCGTAACTATTTTGTTCATTATAGTCAAATCTTCGAACACAGATTTCATTTCAAAATTAATAAACGCGGGAATGGTTCAATAAATGTAACAGCATGAAATTTGCAAGCTCCGCCCACGTTTATTGTTGGTGACGTCATAGAAACTTGTCACGTTTTTGACTACAGTTATTCGGTGATCATGATAATTTGTTGAGCAATGGTTATCGAGTGAATGTCATTGTAGACTGTGAATAAATGTACATGTGTGTACATGTCCCCTTGGGTGAAGGGGATTCAATATTGTGTTTAAACCGTGAGACTGACCCATGGGGCAGATGAATCAAGTCCGATAGAGGAATTGTAGTTGAATTCTTCAAAATCCTTCCTCCTCTTGAGGGTGTCAATTTATCCTGTGATTAGTCTAAGATGGTTTTGATGGTGAGTGATACAGGCCCTCTGGACCTCTTGTAAAATATTGTATATGTCTTTTATCGTCTATGATGGTTTAATTTTTATTGTGAGTTATACAGGACCTCTGGGCCTCTTGTAAAATATTTTATATATGCCTTTTATCAACTATTTTTAAAGTCTTTGGAGTGAATAACAATCAGGTGTGAATTAAATCCACACATTAAATTATTTTTCCAGTGGTAACATTCAGTGTGGCTAATGTTTTAGGACTCACACAACTAAATCAGCCTATCACGAAGTGTTTTATATGTTTGTAGTCCATACTGAAAATTTATTCCGGCTAAGTACAGTGGTTCTGACCTATTCTGCATTGAATGAAATCTGTAGATATTTTGGCAGGTTTTGATATGTGATGGCGGATTGATATGGGGTCAAAAGTCAGAGGGTGTTCCCGTCCCATTTCACTGGTTTGACATGTAAATTTCCGGTTGTCCAAAGCAGACGCCTGTAGCAAGCTAATATGCCAGTAAACTCCTCATTAAATGCCCTTTGAAGACTTTGTCGTGTATGTATCTGTGAATTTAGGCAGTTTTCACAAGTGTTGTACTTTAAAGTTATTAGCTCGAAAGCTTAGTAATAACATATAGTAAATTATTCAGTTGTGGCCTTTACTTTCGCTTTCAATTATATGATATCATTCATTTCCGGTTTACAAGTTCCTTGCATTGCTATTAATTACAATGTATATATAAGCTGCGCATGTGCAAAAGGTTTAGCCGGAACGGCACAGACGGGGGGACGATGTCCCGATATCCTATCCGTCTGTTTGCGACTTTGGCGACTTTATCACAACCGGCTAAGTAATGATATTATCGACTATATTGGCCTGTTTACCATAATGAAACAGTATGCTATATATCCATATGTATATAATATAGAACAACTGCATTTATTAGCTCACCTGGCCCGAAGGGCCAAGTGAGCTTATGTGATGGTGCAGCGTCCGTCCGTCCGTCCGTCCGTCCGTCCGTCCGTCAACTTTTTCCTTTAAACGACTTCTTCTAAAATACCGAAAGGCCTAGTGACATGAAATTTGACTGGTAGCTTACTTGGAAGGAGCTGAACAAAGTTTGCAAAAAAAAATCACTTTGACCTACTTTTAAGGTCACAGGGGTCAAAAATGTTGAAACCTTCAAACACCTTCTTCTAAAATACCGTCAGGCATAGGGACCTCATATTTGACCGGTAGCTTCCTCGGATGAAGCTGAATGAAGTTTGCGAAAAGAAACGACCTTGACCCATATTCAAGGTCACAGTGTGGTTAAATCTATTTCAATCTTTAAACGACTTCTTCTGTTGTACCAAAAACCCTAGAAGCATGATTTTTGGCTAAAAGGTTCCTTGGATGAAGCCCAACAAAGTTTGGGAAAAGAAATGACCTTGACCTATATTCAAGGTCACAAGGGTCAAATCTGTTAAAACCTTTAAACGACATCTTCTGAAATACCAAAAGACCTAGAAACATGGTATTTGGCTGAAAGGTTCCTTGGATGAAGCCCGACAAAGTTTGCGAAAAGAAATGACCTTGACTTATATTCGAGGTCACAAGGGTCAAATCTGTTAAAACATTCAAACCACTTCTTCTGAAATACCAAAACCGATAGAAGCATGATATTTGGCTGAAAAGTTCCTTGGATGAAGCCCAATATTTTTTTTGAAAAGAAATGACCTTGACCTATATTCAAGGTCACTGGGGTCAAATCTGTTAAAACCTTTAAACGACTTCTTCTGAAATAACAAAATCGATAGAAGCATGATATTTTGCTGACAGGTTCCTTGGATGAAGCCCGACAAAGTTTGCGAAAAGAAATTACCTTGACCTATATTCAAGGTCACAAGGGTCAAACCAGTTAAAACCTTTAAACGACTTCTTCTGAAATACCAAAAGCCCTAGAAGCATGGTATTTGGCTGAAAGGTTATTTGGTTGAAGCCTGACAAAGTTTGTGAAAAGAGATGACCTTGACTTATATTCAAGGTCACAGGGGTCAAATCTGTTAAAACATTCAAACCACTTCTTCCAAAGTACCAAAAACCCTAGAAGCATGATATTTGGCTAAAAGGTTCCTTGAATGAAGCCCAACAATTTTTGTGAAAAGAAATGACCTTGACCTATATTCAAGGTCACAAGGGTCAAACCTGTTAAAACATTCAAACCACTTCTTCTGAAATACCAAAAGCCCTAGAAGCATGGTATTTGGCTGAAAGGTTATTTGGATGAAGCCTGACAAAGTTTGTAAAAAGAGATGACCTTGACTTATATTCAATGTCACAGGGGTCAAATCTGTTAAAACATTCAAGACACGTCTTCCAAAGTACCAAAAACCCTAGAAGCATGATATTTGGCTAAAATGTTCCTTGAATGAAGCCCAACAATTTTTGTGAAAAGAAATGACCTTGACCTATATTCAAGGTCACAAGGGTCAAACCTGTTAAAACATTCAAACCACTTCTTCTTAAGTACAAATTTTTTGTACCAAAAGCCCTGGAAGCATGATATTTGGCTGAAAATTTCCTTGGATGAAGCCCGACAACGTTTGCGAAAAGAAATGACCTGGACCTATATTCAAGGTCAGGGGTCAAATCTGTTAAAACCTTTAAATGACTTCTTCTGAAATACCAAAAGCCATAGAAGCATGATATTTGGCTGAAAGGTTCCTTGGGTGAAGCCCAACAATTTTGCGAAAAGAAATGACCTAGACCTATATTCAAGGTCACAGGGGTCAATTCTGGGATCTATCCACCATGTACCATAGTAAATATAACTATAATTTTGAGAAAAGAAATGTTGCATGCACATCTACACATGGTCCTTATTATCTTTGCGATGTTTCAGTGAAATCGCAAAGCGGTTTGAGAGGAGTTGTCCGGACAAACGTTTTTCTACAGAAAACCTCAATATAGTAACCAGTTACGATAGTAACCATAATTTTGAGAAAAGAAATGTTGCATGCGCATCCACACATGGTCCTTTATATATGTGTGAAGTTCCATTGAAATAATCCAAGCGGTTTAAGAGGAGTTGTCCGAACCAACTATTTCTACAGAAAACCTGTTTATAATGACCACTTGCCATAGTAACCATAATTTTGAGAAAAGAAATGTTGCATGCACATCTATACATGGTCTTTTAATCTGTGTGATGTTTCATTGAAATGGGCCAAGCGATTTAAGAGGAGTTGTCCGTACAAACTGGTCCTTTAAATCTTTGTCTATATATCTTCTATTCTGGGATCTATCCACCTAATGTTCATTGTCTATATATCCTCTATTACAACATGTATCCACCTAATGTTCATTGTCTATATATCCTCTTTTACAACATCTATCCACCTAATGTTCATTGTCTATTTATCCTCTATTACAACATCTATCCACCTAATGTTCATTGTCTATATATCCTCTATTACAACATCTATCCACCTAATGTTCATTGTCTATATATCCTCTTTTACAACATCTATCCACCTAAAGTTCATTGTCTATATATCCTCTATTACAACATCTATCCACCTAAAGTTCATTGTCTATATATCCTCTATTACAACATCTATCCACCTAATGTTCATTGTCTATATATCCTCTTTTACAACATCTATCAGCCTAATGTTCATTGTCTATATATCCTCTATTACAACATCTATTCACCTAATGTTCATTGTCTATATATCCTCTATTACAACATCTATCCACCTAATGTTCATTGTCTATATATCCTCTTTTACAACATCTATCCACCTAATGTACATTGTCTATTTATCTTCTATTACAACATCTATCCAACTAATGTTCATTGTCTATATATCCTCTATTCTGGGATCTATCCACCTAATGTTCATTGTCTATTTATCTTCTATTACAACATCTATCCAACTAATGTTCATTGTCTATATATCCTCTATTCTGGGATCTATCCACCTAATGTTCATTGTCTATATTTCCTCTATTTCATCATCTATCCACCTAATGTACATTGTCTATATATCTTCTATTCTGGGATCTATCCACCTAATGTTCATTGTCTATATTTCCTCTATTTCATCATCTATCCACCTAATGTTCATTGTCTATATATCCTCTATTACAACATCTATCCACCTAATGTTCATTGTCTATATATCCTCTATTCTGGGATCTATCCACCTAATGTTCATTGTCTATATTTCCTCTATTTCATCATCTATCCACCTAATGTTCATTGTCTATATATCCTCTATTACAACATCTATCCACCTAATGTTCATTGTCTATATTTCCTCTATTTCATCATCTATCCACCTAATGTTCATTGTCTATATTTCCTCTATTTCATCATCTATCCACCTAATGTACATTGTCTAAATATCATCTATCCACTTATTGTTCATTGTCTATATATTTTCTATCCTGGCATCTATCCACGTGATGTACATTGTCTATATATCTTCTTTTCTGAGATCTATCCACTTAATGTACATTATTTATATATTTTCTATTCCAAAATCTATCCACCTAATGTTCATTGTCTATATATCCGCTATTCTGCGATCTATCCACCTAATGTTCATTGTCTATACATGTATATCTTCTATTCTGGGATCTATCCACCTAATGTTCATTGTCTATATATCCGCTATTCTGCGATCTATCCACCTAATGTTCATTGTCTATACATGTATATCTTCTATTCTGGGATCTATCCACGTAATGTTCATTGTCTATATATCCGCTATTCTGACATCTATATATCCACCTTATGTCGTTCCCTTTGTATTTTCTTTTCTTACATCTATTCACCTTATGACATATGGTCGGGCATTACGTTATCGACGAGATGGGGTTTCCGACGCCTTTGCCATTTTGTAAATATCTCGTAAAATCTCGCGTGATTTCTCACCAGGTGTCGTCTGCCTAATGCCCACACAACAAGAAACGTTTTGACCAAGAAAAGTAGACTTTGCGTTTCAAACAGTTAATTTTATCACAGATTGAATATATACCCACGTAAAATCAAGTATTTACTTAAGCCCATTTTATATACATCTTTGAAACCTTACCTGCAGCGTTCTGAGACTCAGTCAAATTTGCAACGCTTAGTAAACATTGTGCCAGATGTCCCGAGTCTGATTATGTGATTTTTAGCGACATATCACAACCAGGCAAAATTAATTTTGCAATTCAAGTAACGCGAAATTTTTGTTGTGTTATAAATAAAAAGCTACGAAAGAGCATATTTCAGATTTTATTTTCTCATTTAAAAAATGGAAACTAATGTTGTTGTTTTACATCAGACCCTGTGAAGTGCTATATTATACGATTTCAATAAAAAGAATTTAATGGTAGGCAATGCGGTGTTTTAAACAGAGAATTATACCAACAAGATGTTAACCTATGCAAGTTCTGATGTCACTTCCGTTGAAAAAATATTAAAACTTATTATTTTAATCAAAATGTGAATTTTATTAAGGGTCATTATTTAAAACTCAAATGTTGGTTCTTGAAAATGTTTTCCTGTTACAAAATTCGACTGGTGTGGTCTTCAATGCTTTTGAAACGCTATGGAGCACTACCGTCGATAACACAATATAGTGCCATGGCGGTCGCCATGACGAGTAGCAGTAGGAAAGTGCTGATATTGTAATGAAGAAATAACGAATTGACAGAGAAACAATTGTACAGGTAAGGTAAAAGATAGAATATTGCATAAATAACATTGGGATATTTTATTCACAGTTGTTTCGTGTGCTATCTGCGATTATTGATTACCCCGTCGAAAACCGGATGCTCAAGGGTACAAGATACAAGAAACTCTTTTCAAAGGTGCATATATTATCAAAGTAAAATTAGCGCTGCAGCGCTATTTCTTCGACAAAACTTTATATGATTTAAATTAAAGTAATTCCATTCATATATACATATGTATACCGCCTTTAATTTGTTTTTTTCATTTTTAGTCATTTCCATATTTTCAAGGTTAGGAAGGCATTTATTGAACACGTCAAATCACATTTTAATGTCTGTACAAAAATCCATATTTTGTTAAAACGGTACATAGATCTATATTCAAATGCATGATCTTCATTTGACATTATGTTAAGGACTAGGTACAGGACAATTCAATATGGCGGAGGTGTTTTTACCAAAACTTGTTATTTCATTAAATACTGCAAAATGCATGACCAAAATAGACCACAAAGTACATTTTGTGATGGAGAATCGATAATTTCAACCATATTTTGGTACGTTTGGTGGTTTTTGTGATATTTGATGTTATATGTCTAAAAACGCGTGCACGTTTGCAGAATACTGCGAAAGATAATAAAAACAATGAATATCATTTTTTGTTACTTTAATATACACAGAATGATAGACGAGCCTTCGATTTTTGAATAAATCTCTCTTTCAATTGAAAACCGCAGAATAAGAGAACGTACTCGTCACATGAATAGCAATTTACGTACATTCAGGACACCGATTACATCTGGATCAAATTTTAAAAATTTCCATCGCCGATCGGCAAATTTATGTGGCACGCCGCATAGCCAAAACAAAAATCTTACCGTCTGCGGTATGACGAGTTATGACATTATGTCAGATCTCTTAAATCAACATCTTCCCGTAGCATGTAGCGAAAAATTATCCTATGCCCTCCATTTTCAACTATTTACTGTTTTAGATATTCATACGCCTTACTTAGAGCCATGGTGAAACATCGACAAAATTAACAATTAAATTGGATTCAAGCATGCAGTAAAGGTAATTGCTACTTGGTATATCGTCACAAAGCAAAAACTGCCCGTTCCTATCACGATGAATTGTTTTTAGCGATTACCAGTTTTCCATTTTTGGGCGAATGTATAGCACGTGAAAAGATGTTGTTCGGCACTTCCGGCAGTGTTTTTTAGGTAATTTAATGATTTTGAAAGAATTGTCAACAAAGTTTAATTTGTGTTGTATAATTTCTGATGGAATTCGTATATATTATACACTTCCGCATGGATCGGACAGTATTAACTCACTGATTATACCGATTCGTTCTCGGCTTCGCACCTGTCAAACATCGCTAGCGTAAATTGTTGCCATCGTAAACATGTGTGGCAGTTGAGGCACTATGGTATCAAAATACATTTCTCAAACTTAATTAGTAATTAGGTAACCGTATCGTAAATGTAAATTACGTTATGTCGGTGTTATTATTTCAATTTTATACCTTTTTTGACACGAAACTTACATTTACATGACAAATGACCTATAGCTATTCACTATAAAATAATGCCCCTATATTGCCCCCACGAGATACAGGTAACTACTTTTACCTGAACTGAAAACAGTATGCAATGGACGACATTTTTTAGAGGGGGTACCTGTGTATTTCTCCCTGATACTCTGATTTACAGAACAAAATAGAAATTTTAACACTGGGTTATCATTCTATGAACATTGCAGTAACTTTGTGTTATTTTTTTGAAATGTTTCAAGTAACTATATGAAACATATTTGCGCACTCCCATTTCGATATTATTTACTGAATATTTTTTTCCTAAGTACAGATTTTTTTAATTTGGGGGGCTTAATTGCATTTTATATCAATATTTAACATAATGGGATAAAGCTTATGCCATGTATTGGAAGGAAACATTAAAATCTCAACATTACCATTTTCATCCAGGTAACAACCAATATGGCTGTACCTAGTCCTTAAGGACTAGGTACAGGACCATTCAATATGGCGCAGGTGTTTTTACCAAAACTTGTTATTTTATTAAATACTGCAAAATACATGACCAAAATAGACTACAAAGTACATTTTGTGATGGAGAATCGATAATTTCAACCATATTTTGGTACGTTTGGTGGTTTTTCTGATATTTTGTGTTATATGTCAAAAAACGCGTGCACGTTTGCAGAATACTGCGAAAGAAAATAAAAACAATGAATATCATTTTTTGTTACTTTAATATACACAGAATGATAGACGAGCCTTCGATTTTTGAATAAATCACTCTTTCAATTGAAAACCGCAGAATAAGAGAATGTACTCGTCACATGAATGGCAATTTATGTACATTCTGAACACCGCTCACATCTGGATCAAATTTTTAAAATTTCCATCGCCGATCGACAAATTTATGTGGCACGACGCATAGCCAAAACAAAAATCTTACCGTCTGCGGTATGACGAGTTATGACATTGTGTCAGATCTCTTAAATCAAACATCTTCCCGTTGCATGTAGCGAAATATACTACCCTGTCCTCCATTTTGCACTATTTACTTTTTAGATATTCATACGCCTGACTTAGAGGCATGGTGAAACATCGACAAAATTAACAATTAAATTGGATTCAAGCATGCAGTAAAGGTAAATGTTACTTGGTATATCATCACAAAGCAAAAACCGCCCATTCCTATCACCATAAATTGTTTTTAGCGATTGCCAGTTTTACATTTTTGGGCGAATGTAAAGCACGTGAAAAGATGTCCTTCGGCACTTCCGGCAGTGTTTTTTTAGGTAATTTAATGATTTTGAAAGAATTGTCAACAAAGTTTAATTTGTGTTGTAAAAATTCTGATGGAATTCGTATATATAATACACTTCCGCGTGGATCGGACAGTATTAACTCACTGATTATACCGATTCGTTCTCGGCTTCGCACCTGTCAAACATCGCTAGCGTAAATTGTTGCCATCGTAAACATGTGTGGCAGTTGAGGCACATTGGTATCAAAATACATTTCTCAAACTTAATTATTAATTAGGTAACCGTATCGTAAATGTAAATTACGTTATGTTGGTGTTATTATTTTTATTTATACATTTATTTGACACGAAACTTACATTTACATGACAAATGACCTATAGCTATTCACTATAAAATAATGCCCCTATATTACCCCCACGAGATACAGGTAACTACTTTTACCTGAACTGAAAACAGCATGTAATGGACGACATTTTTTAGAGGGGGTACCTGTGTATTTCTCCTCGATACTCTGATTTACAGACTAATATCAAAATTTTAACACTGGGTTATCATTCTATGAACATTGCAGTAGCTTTGTATTATTTTTTTGAGAAGTTTCAAATAACTATATGAAAAATATTTGCGCACTCCCATCTGGATATTATTTACTGAATATTTTTTTCCTAAGTACAGATTTTTTTAATTTTGGGGGCTAAACTGCATTTTATATCAATATTTAACATAATGGGATAAAACTTATGCAATGCATTGGAAGAAAACATTAAAATTTCTATATTACCATTTTCATCCAGGTAACAACCGATATGGCTGTACCTAGTCCTTAATCGCGGTTTAGTTGGTCTCAGCTGAGCTCTTCGTTGCCAGTCCATTACCGTTGTTATCAGGCCAATGTAGCCGATAAAACTATGTTGTGATCTACGCGGTTAGCATTGCGCCAATGTACAATAGGTGGGTAGGATTATAGGCCATCCGGCGAGGGAGGCAACCAATCACAGCGTGGCTCTTAGTGTGGCTCTAAGCCGTTTCTGGACTTGTGTTATAACTGACATATAGAGCGTATAAAGCGTTAGACCAAAAACGGAATGGGGATTTTGAAAATGTTTTTGGACGACTAGATCTAGGACATTTTTATCTCTGGACTAAAGACAGCAAGGTATGTGTTACATTGTCTCAATCTTCACGAACACTGTCTAACTCACAGTCTTCATATCATTTCCGCTAGTAGCCTGCTTATAATCTAGCTTTAAACGACTAGGTATACAAAGTAACGTTTACTATTTGTTTATGAAAAGTTTTGAACTTAATTCTGATAAGGTCAATTAAGGTGAAAGGTCCATATACAAAGCAGCGCTATATGCCAATATTGCTTACGTCACGGACGTTCCCTGCTTACGTATCGCTAAAATTATTTCTTATTATTAGGTATGTGGAAATAACATTCCCTGAAAATAGACATGTAGCTATTTTAAGTTCGGGGAAAACCTACTCCAACAATGTTAGAGGTTTAACACAGCGAGATATTTTTTGACAGCGGCCTCTTATGTTTTAGGAGTAGGGGAAAACCGTGTAATAGACAAAAATAGTCAGACTCCAATCCTAATATTTATAAGTTGTCTTTGACTATATATACAATGTAGCTAACCGTATACGTAGTAGACGTGTTTCTATAAATAGCCATTGCTTATAATTATAATTAGCCATTCTCCAAGTTTATTGCCAGTTTTTTTTATTTCGTCAGTTAGGCCTACAAATGCATTTAGCTTAGAGATTCTGTACATCTTTATATTATCATGTCTGTATATCACAAACTGTGTTAAATCCTCTTTTTCAATTACTTGCCCTGCATCTTGGATGACCATTCCTGTACCAAATGATAGATCTGCCAGCTGTTTGCTACAACTTGGAATAGTTTGATGTTGGTCACACTGTGACCTACAATGTATATTTTGTGCTTGATCTACTTTTATCACCCAATTCAACCCCCTTTTTAAAATTTCCTTTAGAAAAAATCTTAAAAGCGTCCACAAGCGTCTTCATAAAATTTCTTAAAAAATACTAAATAAAGTAAGCGACATCAGAAGATATGTTGTTAATATGATCATAATACACCTTTATACCAAATTTTAACTCAATATTTGAAAAATTGACCGAGTTATTACGATTTTAATGTTTACGATCGGCGGGTAGACACATGTGTGTGACCGTTTAAAAAGCGTCGCCAGATTATAACTTCAAAACCACTGAATAAAGTAAGCGACATCAGAAGATACGTTGTTACTATGATCATAATACACTTATGTGTCAAATTTCAACCAGATATTCGAAAATTTGAACGAGTTATGGCGAATTTAATGTTTATGATTGATTGCGTGGTACACGTGTGTAATATACTGCAGAGTTTTAAAAAAAGCGTCGCCAGACAATACCTATAAAACTACTGAATAAAGTAAGCGACATCAGAAGATATGTTGTTAGTATGGCTATAATACACCTCTACACCAAATATCAACTTAATATTCGAAATATTGACCAATTTATTTTGATTTTATTTTTACGATCGACGGCGTGGGAAACATGCATTTATATATGAATAGAGATCAACATATCAAAAAGGGTCTACAGGCTATATATCTAAAATCCCTTTTATAAAGTAAGCGACATCAGATATATGTTATGATGTTGACTTTAATACTGTAACAAAACTGGAAGATTGCTTGTTACCACTTGCCGGATCAATCAGCTGATCGGTCTGTTGTGTTGACCCAGTTTTGGAATCGGCTGTTTATTGCGGTAAGAACGTTCCAGGATTGTTGGGAACGCTTACGGAACCTAAACTATAAATGTTGAGATCATCTGGTGATTTAAGAACAATTTATTATCCTATGGTTATTATTTTTACGAGTGTGAGTGAAATATTGTAATGGTGCATCGGGTCACGCACGCTAAATATAGCTGCATTAAACGAAACACATTTTGTTTAATTTGACGTGAATAAATCATACTTGTGTGTAATTTAGCATTTGTACAAACCAATGTGATGTTCATATTGACGATATGCAGTCGACTTCGTCTAGGTATCGCCTGGTTTGGTCGTATTTGGTCACGGTGACTACTGTTCGTTCCTGTACTGCCATCAACTTTTACGGCCATGTTTTGGTTAGTTGACGTCGGCTACATATCCGATGTCACTCTTAGAGTGTTGTTATAGTTCGATTTATATTATCTATAGGTTCTTTATAAGTTAATAATGCGCTTGCGATGTATTTTAGACAATGGTGCACCATTTGTTAACCAATTATTTTTGTCATTTTATCGGGATTATTTCTCGCGCAATGTCGCATTGTGATTCGGATTACTAATGACATTAGCCAATCAGAAAGCCGCTAGGCAACGGTTGCAACCAAAAAGGTATAAATAGGGGTGAGCACAGAGGCTCAGCATCTCCGTTTCACCGGTACCAGTAAGATATCCTTACACCAGTATTTTTGTCAGACGTCGTTAGTACTCATTATTAGAGAACACTCATTACTTTAAGAGTTCGGCTCTTAGTATTTGAGTATTGTTCAATAGTTATTTTATCCTAGTATATAGTAGAGAACCATCACCTTACTTCAAGAGTGTGGCTCTTAGTACTTTGAATGGTTTCTCGTGTTAACTTAATATTTTCTATAAGTGGTATAGCAAGGATACTTACCTTATGTTAAGGGTTTATCTCTTGTTAATAATAAATTCCCTTTAGTGAATGAACTTATAAATTAGGCAGTCTAGGGTCCTTGCAGGAGATAATAGTAGAATGGTGGAGTTATCTCCCTTACACCAATAATGAACAGAAAGAGGGGTTGTTTTTCATAGTCTTATATTTTATTGATCATTTGTCATGCATATATCTTGGGGTGACTCCATTTTGTAAATACTGAGAATATTCCTTAATCTAATTTATATCATAACTGTTTAATTGCTGAAAAGTTGTTAAAGTGAGCATGGAGTGCAAGATAGTGATTGTTGTGATTCATTTGTAAATATCCATCACATGTTGTTACTTCAACTGGCATAATATATTTATAGAACTTGATTTCTGTCTTGAGTTTTCTATAAATCTGAGTAACTACTGACAAACTGGTAAAGGAAGTTAGCTGCAGCTGGAAGAGCACCTGAAACATAGACTTGTAGTCTAAACCCACAGTAATACAACAGTACAAGAATAATTGACAGAAACCACGATCCGGGTGGAGGTTTATTCACACTACCAAATCTACAGGAAAACCACACCCCTGGTCAGGTTTTGTCACAATACGACCGTATTTCAAGTTTCAATTTGATTTGTGCGAAATGACTGAGTAATCATGTTTGATTATGAAGCTAAATATTTACGGCTTGGCACATATGTGTACGTACATACAGGTATACTCTATATATGTAGGGCTTCGCACAGGTGAACGCACAGTAAGTGCCAGATCAGTTGCTATGTAAACACTTAACACCTACCTGTTGTGAAAGATCAATGAGTTATGTTTTATGGGAGACATAGAATATGATTATAAAATAAAACATCTTAATTAAATAATTGATTATATCAAGGACTTATTAGATCTATTAGATGCTATCTAAGTCCGTGATTATATCAAACTCTAATCTATGAAACATATGGGCAAGAATTCAGTAAGAAAAATTAGTTGTGACATCTGTCAGTAAAAATTAAAAGGGTCTCAAATGAATATATATATTTGCATTTCATTAAGTTCAAGCTATTGTCTTTCTGATTGTATAAGCCTCAATCAAGCAACAGAAGTATTTACAAAGTTATTGCTGGAAAATGTAAAATTTGTGAAATAAAACAATTGATCAAAGTATTATATTTAACTTGTATTATTTATTCTTTATATTGTTAGCAAGTCAGAATTCAACATCTGCAATTAAAAAAAAATTTCAATTATTTATTTGTGAAATAAAACAATTGAAATATTCATATTTGACTTGTATTTTTTATTCTTTCTATTGTTGGCACTTCTGAATTAAGCATCTGCAAAGAAAAAAAGAGCACATTTCAATTTATATCATTCAGACTGTCTGTGCTTATAATAATGTTGGTCTCTCTCTATATATATATAATGTACAATGTACGTTATTATATCATGTGGACATGAAAATATCGGTGTTATCTCTCTATTTCTGTTCTTTCGTAAATATATATATATATATGCTCTATTTCTCTCATTTCGTTCTCCCTATCATTTCATGTTATACATATATAATTCCTATGACGAAACCGATTTAAACATGTACATCTACCAAGTTTTAATATGTAAACGAAATTTGTATTTTTCCTGGGATGGCAGTACCACGGACTTAGACTAATCTATAAGTCCGTAATTGAGCCTATATATGAAATTTCAAGTTTTATCTGTTTCAAGAGGAACTTTGTTTAAGTATGATATTTAATATAATTTAACCGACATTCAAAAGGCTGTCAGTTGTTACATGAGAAATATATAAAATCTTACTATATCGAATAACCGTAGGTCCTAAGTCACGGTAGGAAATCACGTGACTTAAGTAATGAAGAAAATAAAATAACCTCTCAAAGCAACACATAGCCCATGTCTTCCGGACACTATTTCTGGTTATTCTGATGCACATATTATTATACAGCTCCCCGTAGTTTTCCCAAACACTTCGACAAACCGACGGTTATTATCGATTTTTCTGTGTAATTTGTTGTGGTATTTCCCACGAAAAAAACTTGTTTAAGCGCTCAGACCCATATTCCTGCCATCGTACTGCTTTAACGGATAGGTATGTATTTCGTTTAATCAATTATCACATGATGAATAAAAAAACATAACAAACATAGAATAGAAAGACGAATTATCATGACTTTTTAAAACATGATCAGTTCCCACGCATACTTTTGCGAAACACGAAAGTGATGAGCGACCACGAAAGAATCTACATGACGTGAAAATAAACACCGAAATGCCTATTTTTCCAATAAATATGCTTCAAAGTGACTTTTCTATTTCACTTTTTAGCGTTTGACTGATTGCTGATTATCTTTGATTATATATTTATGAATGTGTCCAATATGCGGGAAAGGCTTCAAAAGCAAATTGGGGGGTACAGCCATGAAGCTGCCCACAGAGATACGGCACAATATAGATGTTGCATTGTGGCAAGCTTTTTTTTAGTAGGGCTAACCTTCAACGCCATTGGTAAAATACATTTTTATACTTTTGATACATTTTTTTATAGTTCATAACTTCATACATAACTGACTTTTAGGACTTGTGTCTCAGGCCAGGTGAAAAACAAAACTCTTGTTGATCATCTGAATGATGCTTCTTCCAGCCTTAGAATGACCATGATTAGTGACCTAGTGTGGTTCCTTTGAAGACACATCAATTAATATGTTTGTATCCCCTCACCTCGCAACGAAGTTAGGTGGGGGTATTCTGGAATCAGTCTGTCTGTCTGTCCGTCTGTCGGTGCGTCCGTCTGTGAAAATATCTTGTCCGGATCACTCCCCGAAAACATATGGACCGATAAAACTACACAGGACAGCTCCTCTTGAATAGAGCTGGGCGGTCTTACAGGTAAACTGCGGTATAAAGTTGTTATGGTACGTACCGTGGTACATAAGTCCTGTATCGGTTTTTGGGGGATTTTCATGTATCTTATCAAAGAACTATTTGTTACATATATCAATTGAAATTCCAATATGCTTTAATTGTAATTTCTTTTAGTTTGCTGATCAATTAGGACAGACATAGTTCCACTAAAACAATATCAGAGGATAACACAACGAAAAACTTATGACGGGCCTCTTGCATCGTCGGAAACTCACGGTACACTTCTCTGACGTTTGCATCCCGCTAAAATGAAAAGAAACTCTTGTTTTCGTACTAAAATTGTAGCCAATCATATCGATTGTTTCATCCGTGACTACATACAGCCGGGACATCAAGCCGGGATATCCCATTTCATTTGTAGCACTGCCTGTCAACAAAACCTGTCGACTGTGTTATAATTTTGTCAATTGTGATTAAAATATAAGGTCCTGCTATACGGCGATTGTCATCGGCGTCATACCTACAGAAACATACTGGTCATGGTCACGGTAAAATTATCCTACAGAGTGTCACGAGAAACGACCATTCTGATTGGTCGAAATCTCCAAATAAACTTCTATTCGGGGAAACGAAAGTTTATACCGATTCTGGCCCACAGGGTGTAAACGTCAGAGAAGTGTACCGTGGGTTCCGACGATGGGCCTCTTGTTGATTGGCTTCAGAACAAAAAAAGCCAGAGACCTTCAGCTAGCTCAAACATTCAATCAAGGTGGTATTCCGTGGTACGTACAAAAAAAAGTTAAGATTAACTGATATCGGCAATATTCAAGATGAATTCGTACGCGGTTACCGGTACAGCAGCAGTTGAAACGCGGTATTTGTAAACACGCGTCCATTTCGAACTGTCTTCTACGTTCGACTTGTTGTTGAAGTGGGCATCACCTGAACTATTTTCAATTCTTTGGATTTTTTTGTCAAGAGTTTCTTGTTAGTTACCGCTCAGGTTTACTTCGTTTTAGGCTTATTTTTGCATGGTTATCAACTGGATTTTTTTCATATTTTTTCAGAATCCCAAAAAATTTCCTGAATTTATGTGGTATATTCCGTGGTACTTTTAATTTTGCGGTACCCAGCTCTACTCTTGAACCTATGTGAACCGATTTCAATAGAACTACACACGACGTTAGGGACTGTGCATATATGCATGCAGATATTTTTTACAGAAATTTAGGTAACCATGGTAATCAGGTCATTCTCAACAGGTTATGTTGGAAAGTTTGCCCAGACAACTCCTCCTACACAAGTGAACCAATTTCAATGAAGCTACACAGGACCGCTAGGGACCATGTCTACATATACATGCAGTTATTTTAAGAAGACATTTTGTTTGTCATGATTACCAAGTCACTAGGCCTATACATTTACATTATGTATTTATTGCGTGGGAGTGGGGGAGCATGGGGTTGTAGTAGTCAACCATTGGCTTACAGTTCTAGTTTGAATTTATTGTAACAACACTAGTACCACCGAAAAAAGTGTGGTTATATCTTTGAGAAATGGTTGATTTAACATTTTGATTCAAATCTAGATTCATAACATTGACAAAACTGGATATATCATAACAGAAAAGAAATACATTGATAGAAAATAAGCGGAGATAATTCTGACAAAAGATACTGGGCTTTATGAGAAATATATCAATGATTGTTCTAAATTTACCCCAGTAACCTTGGCTGAACGTAAGTACATGTATTTTCCTATCACAACGCATATGTATGTAGTCTAATATTCGGGGGGGGGGGCGAGGACAAAGGAATATGTTTGCTTCCTAACTGTAAAAATATAGAAAGTGAGGGATGATTCCCCAACCCCCACTTATTCATTTGCCATGGTGTAATTCATGTAAAAGAAAATCTGGATGGATATCTGTTTTGGAGCGGGGCTGTGAGGTGGAGGGAGAGACTTTGAAAATAACTCTGATGTGGCATTGAAAGAATGAACGTCGAACGTTTTTTTTATTTCCTTGTAACCCCTAGCCTATGCCTAACAGAATTCCTTGATAATTTTGTTTTTGATTTCGTCATTTTTTCGGCACTGAGATTGAATAAAAGTGAAATTCATATACCAGACACCTTGAGAGAATCAAAGAGTTTATATGTGCCATATTCTGTGATTAATGTTCCAAGTTCGTGGTTACTCATCATTTTCGCACAGCCACGAATGTATACGTGGGAACTCATCAATTGAGAAAAACCAAAATATATCGTATTTCTAGTCCATGTTCACCATCTATGTTTTACTATTTGCTGAGTCTTGATCAAATATGAATTATTACTAACTTTTTCCGCCAAAAGTTGCAGTAGAACGGGTCTTGGCATCAAAAGTTTTTTCGTGGGAACTTACCACAACAAATCGCACGGAAATATCGGCAATAGCCGACAGTTTGTAGAGGTGTTTGGGAAAACGCAATGGAGTTGTGTGGTAATTTAAACATCAAAAGATACAGAAATAGTGTCCGGAAGACATGGGCTATGTGTTGATTTGAGATGTTATATTTTACCTGCGTTTTCTCTTATTTTTTCCCTCGAACCGACCAGTGACTCCATCTTGGACTGTCGTGGATTCATCAACCGATGCCACGTGATTTCCTACCGTGTAAATATCAAGTGTCGGTACATACTTAATTATTTTTAAACACCACGTGCACATGAACATATAATGGATCCTTAGTAGAACCACGTCCAAAGGGTCTGCAAACATGCTAGTAATTAAGAGAGTTCTACAACATACCTGTCTAGATCTAGCTGTGTTCACCTATGTATGTACGAAGTCCTACGTATAGGTATATATACACACACATATATGACACACTAGCACTGGCTTCATACAAATACACTAGTACTATGGTCACCTAAATCCAATCCACGATAACTCAGTAACTAAGAAACATACATGTATCAGCCTGAAATTTTACATAATGCTTTATTGTATTCACGTGAATAACATATCATCTGATGTCGCGTACTTTATAGATTTATTTACGAGATAAAATCTGAAGACGCTTCACGATCTGTGAAGAGGTCTATACACACGTGTATCACACCACCGATCATTTAATTGAATTTGTTATTACTCACTCATTATTTCAAATCCAGACATAAAAATTACTGAATAATTGTATCATACTCATGTGAATAACTTATCATCTGATGTCGCTTAGTTTATCAAACTATTTTAGAGATATAGTATGAAGACGCTTCTTCGCCTTTGAGTTCTATTCAAACACATATGCAACGCCGCCGATCGTAAACATTAAAATCGTCATAACTCGGTCAATTTTTCGGATATCTGGTTAACATTTAGTACACAAGTGTATTATAGTCATAGTAACAACATATCGTCTGGTGTCGCTTACTTTATTCAGTGGTTTTTAAGGTATTGTTTGGCGACGCTTTTTGAACTGTGCGGAGGTAATACACACATGTGCCACCCCGCTGATCGTAAACATTAAAATTGTCATAACTCGGTCAATTTTTCGAATTTCAAGTTAAAAATTGGTATATAGGTGTATTATGATCATATCAACAACATATCTTCTGATGTCGCTTACTTTATTCAGTATTATAAAAGATATTTTCTGAGGACGCTTGAAGACGCTAGTAGACGCTTGTAGACGCTTTTAAGAGAGACCCGAAAAAACCTCTATTTCTGAGTTTTTTTGGCAGATTTAGTGGTCTCAGTGTTATTTTGGAAATTAAATATGTTGGGAACACTGATCATGATACATTTGCTACCTAAAGTTTCGATATCGAGGTGAATGAGTTGATCATAAGTAATTAATGTTCTTTTGCCACTTTTGTAGAGTTAAATGTGTCTCATTTCAATTCAGGATTTAACTTTTTCCAGAACAGATTCAATTTATTTTTAAGGCCTATTTATTGTCATCTATGACTCATTTTGCTGCATTAAGGTTAGTCTGAAGGGTTCTGACTCTCTGATCCGCTTAATATTTGGATGACAGGCAGACTTGTGCGAAAGTCAGAATTCCTCCTTAGTTAAAAAAGGGAAATTTTACCGAACCATGCTGTTTAAGCCGTGTTTTATAATATGAAACATTTTCGATCACATGTAAATTAAGTATCAATGGAAAGAACAGATATTTTTCTGCTAACCTACACATTTAATCAAGTCAAAGGAGGTCGTAAACCAACTGTCGTCATCCATCTCTGAACACCTGACATCTGTTTGAAAATGGCGGCCACCTAACGTCACATGATCAAAAATAGATACATGTAGGTCAGAAAGTAATTCTCCTGGGATCTCGCGACGCATTGCCATTTTCAAACAGATGTCAGGAAACTGGTTATTTTTAGCTCACCTGGCCCGAAGGGCCAAGTGAGCTTATGTGATGGTGCAGCGTCCGTCGTCCGTCCGTCCGTCCTGCGTCCGTCAACTTTTTCCTTTAAACGACTTCTTCTAAAATACTGAAAGGCCCAGTGACATGAAAGTTGGCTGGTAGATTTCTTGGAAGGAGCTGAACAAAGTTTGCGAAAAAAAATCACTTTGACCTAATTTCAAGGTCACAGGGGTCAAAAATGTCGAAACCTTCAAACAACTTCAACTAAAATACTGTCAGGCATAGAGACTTCATATTTGACCAGTAGCTTCCTTAGATGAAGCCAAATAAAGTTTGCGAAAAGAAATGACCTTGACCAATATTCAAGGTCACCGTGAGGTTAAATCTATTTTAACCTTTAAACAACTTCTTCTGAAATACCAAAAGCCCTAAAAACATGATATTTGGCTGAAAGGTTCCTTGGATGAAGCCCGACAAAGTTTGCGAAAAGAAATGACCTTGACCTTTATTCAAGATCACAGGGGTCAAATCTGTTAAAACCTTTAAACAACTTCTTCTGAAATACCAAAAGCCCTAGAAGCATGATATTTGGCTGAAAGGTTCCTTGGATGAAGCCGGACAAAGTTTGCGAAAAGAAATGACCTTGACCTATATTCAAGGTCACAGGAGTCAAATCTGTTGAAACCTTTAAACGACTTCTTCTGAAATACCAAAAGCCCTAGAAGCATGATATTTGGCTGAAAGGTTCCTTGGATGAAGCCCGACAAAGTTTGCGAAAAGAAATGACCTTGACTTATATTCAAGGTCACAGGGGTCAAATCTGTTAAAACCTTTAAACGACTTCTTCTGAAATACAAAAAGCCCTATAAGTATGATATTTGGCTGAAAGGTTCCTTGGATGAAGCCCGACAAAGTTTGCGAAAAGAAATGACCTTGACCTATATTCAAGGTCAAAGGGGTCAAATCTGTTAAAACCTTTAAACGACTTCTTCTGAAATACCAAAAGCCCTAGAAGCATGATATTTGGCTGAAAGGTTCCTTTGATGGAGCCGGACAAAGTTTGCGAAAAGAAATGACCGTGACCTATATTCAAGGTCACAGGAGTCAAATCTGTTGAAACCTTTAAACGACTTCTTCTGAAATACCAAAAGCCCTAGAAGCATGATATTTGGCTGAAAGGTTCCTTGGATGAAGCCCGACAAAGTTTGCGAAAAAAAATGACCCTGACTTATATTCAAGGTCACAGGGGTCAAATCTGTTAAAACCTTTAAACGACTTCTTCTGAAATACCAAAAGCCCTAGAAGTATGATATTTGGCTGAAAGGTTCCTTGGATGAAGCCCGACAAAGTTTGCGAAAAGAAATGACCTTGACCTATATTCAAGGTCACAGGGGTCAAATCTGTTAAAACCTTAAAACGACTTCTTCTGAAATACCAAAAGCCCTAGAAGCATGATATTTGGCTGAAAGGTTCCTTGGATGAAGCCGGACAAAGTTTGCGAAAAGAAATGACCTTGACCTATATTCAAGGTCACAGGGGTCAAATCTGTTAAAACCTTTAAACAACTTCTTCTGAAATACCAAAAGCCCTAGAAGCATGATATTTGGCTGAAAAGTTCCTTGGATGAAGCCCGACAAAGTTTGCGAAAAGAAATGACCTTGACTTATATTCAAGGTCACAGGGGTCAAATCTGTTAAAACCTTTAAACGACTTCTTCTGAAATACCAAAAGCCCTAGAAACATGATATTTGGCTGAAAGGTTCCTTGGATGAAGCCCGACAAAGTTTGCGAAAAGAAATGACCCTGACCTATATTCAAGGTCACAGGAGTCAAATCTGTTAAAACCTTTAAAACGACTTCTTCTGAAATACCAAAAGCCCTAGAAGCATGATGTTTGGCTGAAAGGTTCCTTGGATGAAGCCTGACAAAGTTTGCGAAAAGAAATGACCTTGACCTATATTCAAGGTCACAGGGGTCAAATCTGTTAAAACCTTTAAACGACTTCTTCTGAAATACCAAAAGCCCTAGAAGCATGATTTTGGCTGAAAGGTTCCTTGGATGAAGCCCGACAAAGTTTGCGAAAAGAAATAACCTTGACCTTTATTCAAGGTCACAGGGGTCAAATCTGTTAAAACCTTTAAACAACTTTTTCTGAAATACCAAAAGCCCTAGAAGCATGATATTGGGCTGAAAGTTTCCTTGGATGAAGCCCGACAAAGTTTGCGAAAAGAAATGACCTTGACCTTTATTCAAGGTCACAGGGGTCAAATCTGTTAAAACCTTTAAACAACTTCTTCTGAAATACCAAAAGCCCTAGAAGCATGATATTTGGCTGAAAGGTTCCTTGGATGAAGCCCGACAAAGTTTGTGAAAAGAAATGACCTTGACCTATATTCAATGTCACAGGGGTCAAATCTTTTAAAACATTTAAACGACTTCTCCTGAAATACCAAAAGCCCTAGAAGCATGATATTTGGCTGAAAGGTTCCTTGGATGGAGCCGGACAAAGTTTGCAAAAAGAAATGACCTTGACCTATATTCAAGGTCACAGGGGTCAAATCTGTTAAAACATTCAAACAACTTCTGAAATACCAAAAGCCCTAGAAGCATGACATTTGGCTGAAAGGTTTCTTGGATGAAGCCTGACAAAGTTTGCGAAAAGAAATGACCTTGACCTATATTCAAGGTCACAGGGGTCAAATCTGTTAAAACATTCAAACAACTTCTTCTGAAATACCAAAAGCCCTAGAAGCATGACATTTGGCTGAAAGTTTCTTGGATGAAGCCTGACAAAGTTTGCAAAAAGAAATGACCTTGATCTTGATTTGCCTAGAGACATGATATTTGGCTGGTAGCGTCCTGGGATGAAGCCAAACAAAATTTGAAAATGAAAATGATGTTTTCTTATAAGGTCACAGGGGTAAAATATGTTTAAATCTTAAGATGTTCTTCTAAATGTCTTACATTAAAAGATTTTAGGGGACTTTAGGGTTACACTATAATATAAGTCAGAGATTGATACCAGGTGAGCGATGCAGGCCCATTGGGCCTCTTGTTTAGAAATGGGTGACACTAATGCCCTTGGTCAATATTTGATTCTACAAGGTCGGTATAACACCATATTGACCTCAGCAAAGGCCCATAATTGATATATATATAAAATTGCATTGCTGAGCATAAAGAGATGATGTGTGTTACAAGGAGAAGCGACCTTGCTTATAACAATATCAGGAAATTACAACCCAGGTCAACTGGTTCAGACCTTTTGGTCTGGTGGCCATGGTAACGTCCTGGCTCCATATATATCCTAAATGTATACGTAGAGGTCTTGGGTTCGCGCCCGGCTCATCTAACTAGTTTTATTTCTGCTCCTTGTTGTAAAATTCTGTTTATTTTCCATGTCGGGATGTTTGTATTAATAGAAACCTAAGTCTTGGTGTGTGTAGTATGAAATGTACTAATTATCACAATGATAATTTCTTAAATAAAATTACAGCCCCTGGTATCTGTTTGATTTGTATGCCTACGTCAGGTTCTATATACTGTCACGTTTCCTAACATGTGTATGTATAGAAGGATTTTGTGGCCATGATATTTTTGTACATTGAATAACCCCTATAATAGCATGCCTATCAAAATCTAAAAATGAAATAAGGAGTAAAATTGGCTTAAGCATGATAAAGTGGACTTTGTGGACTTCACATTTGTAAGAGAAGAAGAAAAAATTTGGTTAGAGATTAAAATTTTGACTCTTCTGAAACGGGTGTCTACACATGAAAAGCTAGCTTTACAGTAAGTGAAATTTCGACAACAGGACATAGGGAAAATAACTAAAAATCTAAGCGTACGACCTATGCTGGGACACAGATATTCTGTAACCAAGTATGTAATCTTTAGTTTTAGACAAAACGTAAGAAAAAAATTGCTATTGGCGGGGGTAAAATTTTTGGTAAGAAATATATATTTTTTTTTTTGCATTTTTCAGTATTTTGATGTGGTAACCATGGTTTTTACAAAGTGACATACATACAAAATATAGATTGATACACTTCTCATTCCTTTCTATGTGTTGGAAATACAATGCTGTTTGCAAAAATATATATGCATTTATAAACTTTATGTGTGAATTGCACACTCTGTGTGTATGATTTCGGTCGTAGGCCTTGTCTTCCAGAAATCTGTTAATGCTACTATAATCTACTACCTAGCATTGATCCCTAATGGTTCTGCAACACCCTTATAATACAGACTTAACTGATGATGGATCATTACTTCAAAACAGTTGAGATCCCCACCCCAAAACTATATACAATATGCATGCTTGGTAGAAATAAAAGAGACAAATGCAATCATGCATGATACTAGAATTGATCCTGGGGTTCTGCCACACCCATGCAGACTTTAACCCTGTGTCATAACTTAAAAACGGTTGAGATTTCCATCCCAAAACTGTATATACAATTGCTGGGCATAAAGAGATGGTGATACATGTACATTATTGTATAATTAGCATATAATGTCAGAGTTAACGTTGGGACCATGCTCTTGGGGACCTATAGTTTCTCAGTTGAATTTGGAAAAATTGAGATATATGTAAACCTACCCACTGACCAAACCTTTAATTTTGGACAGATATATATATGTTTCAAGGATTGGTCTTGGGATCTTTTTCGAAAATATTTTACCGTGATTATGGTACCTAGATATTCATGTATCCAGGCCTGTACTCTGGGCCTTTTGTATATTTGTGTGTAAAGAGCTGAAATATCTTGAAGTTGAAAGATTTCCTATTTCTGTATGTTGACACTATGCAAGGCCAAGGTATAAACTAATTACCAGCATCTGTGGATGGTATTACCGGTAGATATCCTCTAGATGACAGACCTAGCTAGTTTTTATGCCATACCCTGCACGTTGCATCCGTCGTCCGTCTGTCTGTCAACAATCGACTTCTTCTTCATATCATATAACCACTCAACGGGGCCAAAAAGGGTTAATTTGGCTATATTGATATAAACGACTTCCTCTCTGAAACCGAGCAATATTGATGTATATCGTTCATATTTTTCTGGTAGCATAACTTTGGGTTGGGGATTCAAATTTGTACAAATGGTGGGGCTGACCACCCAGAGGCCTGAGGAGCGGGGCCAAAAGGGGTCAATTTGACTATATTAATTAATATAAACAACTTCTTCTCTGAAAACTAGCAATGTATATCGCTCATATTTTTCTGGTAGCATCACTATGTGGTCGGTATTCAAAAGTGTACAAATGGTGGAGCTGACCCCCAGTGGCATGCAAGATGGGGTCATAAGGGGTTCATAACTGATATTAACGACTTCTTCTCTGGATTTAAGCAATGTATGACATTTATATTTCAGTGGTTGCATACTTGGATGGCTGGAATTCAAATTTATACATCAATGAGCTCACCCCCAGGGGCCTGATGGGCGGGGCCAAAAGGCGTCCGTTTGGTAATATTGATATAATTTAACTTTAAAACGGTTGAGATCCCCACCCCAAAACTATATATGCAATTAATATTACATAAAGAGACGATCGCAAATATGATTTTAGATTTGACCCCAGGGTCTGCCACGCCCTTGCAGGCTTAACTCTTGGGTCATAACTTTTAAATGGTTGAGATCCCCACCCCAAAACTATATATATAATTGCTGGATTTAAAGTGACGATCACAATCATGATTTTAAATTTGACCCCAGGTTCTGCCACCACTTGTAGGCTTAACTATTGAGTCATAACTTTTAAACTGTCGAGATCCCTGCCCCAAAACTATATATATAATTACTGAGCATAAAGAGCCGATAACAAATATGATTTTAGATATAACCCCGGAGTCTGCCATGCCTTTGCAGACTTAACTTTTGAGTCATAAATTTTAAGCGGTTCAGACCCCCACCCCAAAACTACATATACAATGGCTGAGCATAAAGAGACGATCACAAATATGATTTTAGATTTGACCCCAGGGTCTGCCACGCCCTTGCAGGCTTAACTCTTGGGTCATAACTTTTAAATGGTTGAGATCCCCACCCCAAAACTATATATATTGTATATCTAATTGCTGGATTTAAAAAGACGATCACAATCATGATTTTAGATTTGACCCCAGGTTCTAGTCATAACTTTTAAACTGTCGAGATCCCCGCTCAAAAACTATATATACAATGGATGAGCATAAAGAGACGATTGCAAATATGATTTTAGATTTGACCCCAGGGTCTGCCACGCCCTTGCAGGCTTATTAACTATTGGGTCATAATTTTTAGCTCACCTGGCCCGAAGGGCCAAGTGAGCTTATGTGATGGTGCAGCGTCCGTCGTCCGTCCGTCCGTCCGTCCGTCCGTCCGTCCGTCCGTCCGTCCGTCCGTCCGTCCGTCCGTCCGTCCTGCGTCCGTCAACTTTTTCCTTTAAACGACTTCTTCTAAAATACTGAAAGGCCCAGTGACATGAAATTTGGCTGGTAGATTTCTTGGAAGGAGCTGAACAAAGTTTGCGAAAAAAAATCACTATGACCTATTTTCAAGGTCACAGGGGTCAAAAATGTCGAATCCTTCAAACAACTTCTTCTAAAATACCGTCAGGCATAGAGACTTCATATTTGACCAGTAGCTTCCTTAGATGAAGCCAAATAAAGTTTGCGAAAAGAAATGACCTTGACCTATATTCAAGGTCACCGTGAGGTTAAATCTATTTTAACCTTTAAACGACTTCTTCTGAAATACCAAAAGCCCTAGAAACATGATATTTGGCTGGAATGTCCCTTGGATGAAGCCCGACAAAGTTTGCGAAAAGAAATGACCTTGACTTATATTCAAGGTCACAGGGGTCAAATCTGTTAAAACCTTTAAACGACTTCTTCTGAAATACCAAAAGCCCTAGAAGCATGATATTTGACTGAAAGGTTCCTTGGATGAAGCCCGACAAAGTTTGCGAAAAGAAATGACCCTGACCTATATTCAAGGTCACAGGGGTCAAATCTGTTAAAACCTTTAAACGACTTCTTCTGAAATACCAAAAGCCCTAGAAGCATGATATTTGGCTGAAAGGTTCCTTGGATGAAGCCGGACAAAGTTTGCGAAAAGAAATGACCTTGACTTATATTCAAGGTCACAGGGGTCAAAGCTGTTAAAACCTTTAAACGACTTCTTCTGAAATACCAAAAGCCCTAGAAGCATGATATTTGGCTGAAAGGTTCCTTGGATGAAGCCGGACAAAGTTTGCGAAAAGAAATGACCTTGACGTATATTCAAGGTCACATGAGTCAAATCTGTTAAAACCTTCGAACGACTTCTTCTGAAATACCAAAAGCCCTAAAAGCATGATATTTGGCTGAAAAGTTCCTTGGATGAAGCCCGACAAAGTTTGCGAAAAGAAATGACCTTGACCTATATTCAAGGTCACAGGGGTCAAATCTGTTAAAACCTTTAAACGACTTCTTCTGAAATACCAAAAGCCCTAGAAGCATGATATTTGGCTGAAAGGTTCCTTGGATGAAGCCCGACAAAGTTTGCGAAAAGAAATGACCTTGACGTATATTCAAGGTCACAGGGGTCAAATCTGTTGAAACCTGCAAAAGACTTCTTCTGAAATACCAAAAGCCCTGGAAGCATGATATTTGGCTGAAAGGTTCCTTGGATGAAGCCCGACAAAGTTTGCGAAAAGAAATAACCTTGACTTATATTCAAGGTCACAGGGGTCAAATCTGTTAAAACATTTAAACAACTTGTTCTGAAGTACCAAAAGCCCTAGAAGCATGATGTTTGGCTGAAAGGTTCCTTGGATGAAGCCCGACAAAGTTTGCGAAAAGAAATGACCTTGACCTATATTCAAGGTCACAGGGGTAAAATCTGTTAAAACCTTTAAACGACTTCTTCTGAAATACCAAAAGCCCTAGAAGCATGATATTTGGCTGAAAGGTTCCTTGGATGAAGCCCAACAAAGTTTGCGAAAAGAAATGACCCTGACCTATATTCAAGGTCACAGGGGTCAAATCTGTTGAAACCTGCAAAAGACTTCTTCTGAAATACCAAAAGCCCTAGAAGCATGATATTTGGCTGAAAGGTTCCTTGGATGAAGCCCGACAAAGTTTGCGAAAAGAAATAACCTTGACTTATATTCAAGGTCACAGGGGTCAAATCTGTTAAAACCTTTAAACGACTTCTTCTGAAATACCAAAAGCCCTAGAAGCATGATATTTGGCTTAAAGGTTCCTTGGATAAAGCCCGACAAAGTTTGCGAAAAGAAATGACCCTGACCTATATTCAAGGTCACAGGGGTCAAATCTGTTGAAACCTGCAAACGACTTCTTCTGAAATACCAAAAGCCCTAGAAGCATGATATTTTGCTGAAAGGTTCCTTGGATGAAGCCCGACAAAGTTTGCGAAAAGAAATGACCTTGACCTATATTCAAGGTCACAGGGATCAAATCTGTTAAAACCTTTAAACGACTTCTTCTGAAATACCAAAAGCCCTAGAAGCATGATATTTGGCTGAAAGGTTCCTTGGATGAAGCCGGACAAAGTTTGTGAAAAGAAATGACCTTGACCTATATTCAAGGTCACAGGAGTCAAATCTGTTAAAACCTTCGAACGACTTCTTCTGAAATACCAAAAGCCCTAGAAGCATGATATTTGGCTGAAAAGTTCCTTGGATGAAGACCGACAAAGTTTGTGAAAAGAAATGACCTTGACCTATATTCAAGGTCACAGGGGTCAAATCTGTTAAAACCTTTAAACGACTTCTTCTGAAATACCAAAAGCCCTAGAAGCATGATATTTGGCTGAAAGGTTCCTTGGATGAAGCCCGACAAAGTTTGTGAAAAGAAATGACCTTGACCTATATTCAATGTCACAGGGGTCAAATCTTTTAAAACATTTAAACAACTTGTTCTTAAGTACCAAAAGCCCTAGAAGCATGATGTTTGGCTGAAAGGTTCCTTGGATGAAGCCTGACAAAGTTTGCAAAAAGAAATGACCTTGACCTATATTCAAGGTCACAGGGGTCAAATCTGTTAAAACATTCAAACAACTTCTTCTGAAATACCAAAAGCCCTAGAAGCATGATATTTGGCTGAAAGGTTCCTTGGATGAAGCCCGACAAAGTTTGCGAAAAGAAATGACCTTGACTTATATTCAAGGTCACAGGGGTCAAATCTGTTAAAACCTTTAAACGACTTCTTCTGAAATACCAAAAGCCCTAGAAGCATGATATTTGGCTGAAAGGTTCCTTGGTTGAAGCCCGACATAGTTTGCGAAAAGAAATGACATTGACGTATATTCAAGGTCACACGGATCAAATCTGTTAAAACCTTTAAACGACTTCTTCTGAAATACCAAAAGCCCTAGAAGCATGATATTTGGCTGAAAGGTTCCTTGGATGAAGCCCGACAAAGTTTGCGAAAAGAAATGACCTTGACGTATATTCAAGGTCACAGGGATCAAATCTGTTAAAACCTTTAAACGACTTCTTCTGAAATACCAAAAGCCCTAGAAGCATGATATTTGGGTGAAAGGTTCCTTGGATGAAGCCGGACAAAGTTTGTGAAAAGAAATGACCTTGACCTATATTCAAGGTCACAGGAGTCAAATCTGTTAAAACCTTCGAACGACTTCTTCTGAAATACCAAAAGCCCTAGAAGCATGATATTTGGCTGAAAAGTTCCTTGGATGAAGACCGACAAAGTTTGTGAAAAGAAATGACCTTGACCTATATTCAAGGTCACAGGGGTCAAATCTGTTAAAACCTTTAAACGACTTCTTCTGAAATACCAAAAGCCCTAGAAGCATGATATTTGGCTGAAAGGTTCCTTGGATGAAGCCCGACAAAGTTTGTGAAAAGAAATGACCTTGACCTATATTCAATGTCACAGGGGTCAAATCTTTTAAAACATTTAAACAACTTGTTCTTAAGTACCAAAAGCCCTAGAAGCATGATGTTTGGCTGAAAGGTTCCTTGGATGAAGCCTGACAAAGTTTGCAAAAAGAAATGACCTTGACCTATATTCAAGGTCACAGGGGTCAAATCTGTTAAAACATTCAAACAACTTCTTCTGAAATACCAAAAGCCCTAGAAGCATGATATTTGGCTGAAAGGTTCCTTGGATGAAGCCCGACAAAGTTTGCGAAAAGAAATGACCTTGACTTATATTCAAGGTCACAGGGGTCAAATCTGTTAAAACCTTTAAACGACTTCTTCTGAAATACCAAAAGCCCTAGAAGCATGATATTTGGCTGAAAAGTTCCTTGGTTGAAGCCCGACATAGTTTGCGAAAAGAAATGACATTGACGTATATTCAAGGTCACAGGGATCAAATCTGTTAAAACCTTTAAACGACTTCTTCTGAAATACCAAAAGCCCTAGAAGCATGATATTTGGCTGAAAGGTTCCTTGGATGAAGCCCGACAAAGTTTGCGAAAAGAAATGACCTTGACGTATATTCAAGGTCACAGGGATCAAATCTGTTAAAACCTTTAAACGACTTCTTCTGAAATACCAAAAGCCCTAGAAGCATGATATTTGGCTGAAAGGTTCCTTGGATGAAGCCGGACAAAGTTTGTGAAAAGAAATGACCTTGACCTATATTCAAGGTCACAGGAGTCAAATCTGTTAAAACCTTCGAACGACTTCTTCTGAAATACCAAAAGCCCTAGAAGCATGATATTTGGCTGAAAAGTTCCTTGGATGAAGACCGACAAAGTTTGTGAAAAGAAATGACCTTGACCTATATTCAAGGTCACAGGGGTCAAATCTGTTAAAACCTTTAAACGACTTCTTCTGAAATACCAAAAGCCCTAGAAGCATGATATTTGGCTGAAAGGTTCCTTGGATGAAGCCCGACAAAGTTTGTGAAAAGAAATGACCTTGACCTATATTCAATGTCACAGGGGTCAAATCTTTTAAAACATTTAAACAATTTGTTCTTAAGTACCAAAAGCCCTAGAAGCATGATGTTTGGCTGAAAGGTTCCTTGGATGAAGCCTGACAAAGTTTGCAAAAAGAAATGACCTTGACCTATATTCAAGGTCACAGGGGTCAAATCTGTTAAAACATTCAAACAACTTCTTCTGAAATACCAAAAGCCCTAGAAGCATGACATGTGGCTGAAAGGTTAAAATTCCTTGGATGAAGCCCGACAAAGTTTGCAAAAAGAAATGGCCTTGATCTTGATTTGCCTAGAGACATGATATTTGGCTGGTAGCGTCCTGGGATGAAGCCAAACAAAATTTGAAAATGAAAATGATGTTGTCTTATAAGGTCACAGGGGTAAACTATGTTTAAATCTTAAGATGTTCTTCTAAATGTCTTACATTAAAAGATTTTAGGGGACTTTAGGGTTACACTATAATATAAGTCAGAGATTGATACCAGGTGAGCGATGCAGGCCCATTGGGCCTCTTGTTAAACAGTTGAGATCCCCACCCCAAAACTATATAAACAATGGCTTGGCATTAAGAGATGATCACAATATATCAGACATGATGTTAGATTTTACCCCAGGGTCTGCCATGCCCTTGCAGTCCTGACGCCTGATTAATAACACTTAAACGGTCAAGATCCCCATCCCAAAACTATATACAATTGCTTGGCGTAAAGAGACGATCACAAACACGATTTCAGATTTGATCTCAGGGACTGCCACGTGCACACCCCTTGCAGACTTCCCAACACAAAACACTACAATTGCTGGGCATAAAGTGCATAATATTTAATAATGAACCAATTTCAAATAAATTTCCTCTAAATGCTCTTTTGAATCAGAAATCTAAGATCTAGAGTTCATTAAAGGCAATATTGTGGCAGATCCCACACTGGAAAATTTATGTTTTTTAACTTTCACATAACTTTTTTTTGCATTTACTGAAAGCCATGCGAGCGATACAGGCCCTCTGGGCCTCTTGTTGTTTTGTCTGGACCATTCTTATGCCAAAGAGATGTTTTTCCTTATATACACATGTATATAGGTTTTGGTAATTACTTAGTTTCTATCAAGTACTCGTCTGACACATCCAAAGGTCCTGCATCTACGGTATGTCACTTTTTTATACCCCATAATATGTGTAAATTGAAGTGGGCCAGTATTTTTAGATTGTGATATACACATGTTTTCTGTCTTTTCCAGCATCACTCCTGCTTTCATCCAAATCAACAATGGCTACCAATTATCAGTCTTCCAAGGAGACCACAAATTTCGTCCGGATTTGCATGTTGGTCAATGATGTTATCCCAGAGTTATTGCAAGATTTGCTAATCACTCGATTGACACCATCAGGACTGAATACAGAACTTAAAAACCAGAAACGCCGTATCTTCTCTTTATTGAGCAAACAGCAAAAAAGGATTCTATATCCTCAAGGTGGTGTGTTTCAAGATTCAGTGAAAAAATTGGACATATGTCTTCTTTACATCCTGTTGAGAAACCTTGGAAATATTCCACCTCATCAGAATGGTTGGGGAAATCTACCGAATATAACTGACCAATCACTGTCGGCAAACATTGACCGTGTACGTAAGCTGCGCAATGAGACATTCGCACATGCATCCGATGCATCTATTTCTGATGAAGATTTTCAGGCTAGGTGGAACATCATCAGTCGAAGTGTCCAGAACATACAAAATAGTGGACGGACAAGAAAGGCTTTGTTTGTAACAGAAATGGATGATATCCTCAACACCAAAATGGATGAAAAATTAGCAAAATATTACATAGATGAACTTCTCGTGAAAGTAAAAGGCAAGTTTAATTTGTATTGTAATTTGTATTGTAATTTGTATTGTATGTTTCATGTGACCAAGTGATTATGAGCTTACCGGTATATATGCGATAGTGCATTTGTACCTTGTATTTGACTGGTCGCTTTCTTGGATGAGGTCAAACAAAATTAAAGTTGGTGAAAAGAAATGACCTTGACCCATATTCAAGGTCACAGGGGTCAGATATCAGTTAATACCTTTAAATGGCTTCTTTTGAAATACCAAATGTCTAGAATTAAGCATGATATTTGGCTGAAAGGTTTCGGTGATGAAGCTCTGCAAGGTTTGCGAAAAGAAATGACCTTGACCCATATTCAAGGTCACAGGGTACAAATCTATTTAAACCTTTGAACAACTTTTTCTGAAATACCAAAAGGCCTAGAGACATGATATTTGCCTGGTAGTTCCTTAAGAAGAAGCCAAAAAAATTTTGCTACTGAAATATGACCTTGTCTTACTTTCAAGGTCACAGGGGTAAAATGTGTTTAAATCTCAACATGTTCTTCTGAATGGCTATATATATACTGTATACAAGCTTGCATAAATAGATATTAGGCGACTTTAAGGTTACAAGTAAGAGATTGATACCTGCTGAGGTGAGCGATGCAGGCCCATTCAAGTGATTGAGGCTCTAAAGTATACTGATTGTCTTAACATACACTCGAAATGGCAATATTACAATGGCAGCAGCAACAAGTGCTCAGCTTAGATTTGTATCATATTGCTTAACCATTATATCTTACTACTGTATGTTAACAGATTGCAGAAATGAAAAGATGCATATGGAAGATCCAGGAAACTTCAAAACGGATTGGTTTGCTGAATCTCATAAGTCAAAACTAGCAAGTAGATACAAATGGAAAAAATCCAGAACGATGAAAACAGTGGAGAAGACAGACTCCAAGGCAGCAGTGATTCTAGGGGGCCATAGCAACTCAAAACAAGCAAGACGATATAAACAGTCAAAATTCAGAATGGTTGACACAGAAGAGAAGACAGACTCTATGCCAGACATTTCTCCTGGAAACCAGTGCAATTCAATGCAAGCAAGACAATGCAAACAGTCAAAATCGAAACTGGTTGATACAAGAACGACAAACTCCATACCAGACGTGAATACTGGATCCCATGGTACTACAAAGTCATCCAATCGACACAAAAGTTTTAAACCAAAGATGCGTACAGCAGAGATTAAAGACTATGTACCAAATCCAGCAAGTCTTCAAAAATGTTCAAAACCAAGTAGGGGTTTAACAGAGATTGAAGACTCTAAACCAAAAGATCGTCCTGGACTGCATAACGATTCAAATCAAGTGAGTCAAAGAAAAAGATCAGAATCTAGGACAAGTGAAACAGAGATAGAAGACTCCTCACCAAACAATTGTCCTGGACGGCAAAACAATTCAAACCAAGCATGCATTGATCCACCTGTAGAAATCGGTGCAACAATAATTGAGGGCTGTATACCAGATGCTTGTCCCACAAGTCATGCTTGTCCCACAAGTCATCCGACTAGGCGTGAATCAGAAGTGGGTGCAACAGACACAGAAGACTCTATACCAGATGCCTGTCCCACAAGTCATCTGACTAGGTGTGAATCAGAAGTGGGTGCAACAGACACAGAAGACTCTATACCAGATGCCTGTCCCACAAGTCATCTGACTAGGTGTGAATCAGAAGTGGGTGCAACAGACACAGAAGACTCCATACCAGAAGCATGTTCTGAAACCTGTAACACTTCAAAGCAAGCAAGCGAACTCAAGCCAGGGATGGTTCTACCCATAATTTTAGTATTGACAATACTATTTGAGTCCCTAAATGCAGCTTCTAAAACTGAATCCAAGGAGGAAAAAGTTCAAGAAAAGGTTTGTTGTGACTCCAACCCGATTGAAAATGTATCATCAAAAAATAATAAATTTGATTTGATAACTGCTTCAAAATTACATTCTTTGATGAATCGTACTATAGCAAGCATATTATCAAAGAATTTAATAAAGAACTTAAGTTCAGAAATGCAAATTCAACCAGAAATTTCATTGGACATGTACCCAGTGTATGGTCCCGGTGTTGGGCCGGCCATTGACCTATTGGTATCTACCACTTCGCCTCCAACTCTCCAGGAACTCATGGCTAACGAGTCCTTAAGACTGTGTACCTTCCATAACTACCCTGCCTATAGGATAGTTAGCTGTCTGTTGTTGGCCAAGGCGGGGTTCTTCTATAGTGGTCGAAACGATGAGGTCACATGCTTCTCATGTAAGAAAAGTATCGCAGGGTGGAACCTAGGGTCAGATCCGTACAAAGTCCACAAAGAGAACTCCCCTAACTGTGACCATCTTCGTGATATGGACATTCTTCAGATGTCTATGGCCGCTGTCTCAATACCCGAGAACACAGCAGCAGGTGAGTTAACATCATTCATGATCAGTAGTGTTACAAGAGAGTCAGCATCAAAGAGGAATGTGATAGTTGAGTCAACATCAATGAGTAAAGTGGTAGTTGAGTCAACATCAATGAGTAATGTGATGGGCGTGTCAACATCAATGAGTTATGTGATGAGCGTGTCAACATCAATGAGTAATGTGATGAACGTGTCAACATCTATGAGTAATGTGATGGGCGTGTCAACATCAATGAGTAATGTGATGGGCTTGTCAACATCAATGAGTATTGTGAATGTTGAGTCAACATCTATGAGTAATGTGATGGGCGTGTCAACATCAATGAGTAATGTGAATGTTGAGTTAACATCAATGAGTTATGTGATGGGAGAGTCAACATCAATGAGTTATGTGATGAACGTGTCAACATCTATGAGTAATGTGATGGGCGTGTCAACATCAATGAGTAATGTGATGGGCGTGTCAACATCAATGAGTGATGTGAATGTTGAGTCAACATCTATGAGTAATGTGATGGGCGTGTCAACATCAATGAGTAATGTGATGGGCGTGTCAACATCAATGAGTAATGTGATGGGCGTGTCAACATCAATGAGTAATGTGATGGGCGTGTCAACATCAATGAGTAATGTGATGGGCGAGTCAACATCAATGAGTAATGTGATAGGAGAGTCAACATCAATGAGTGGAGTTATTAAAGAGTGAACATCAATGAGTGGAGTTATTAAAGATTGAACATCAATGAGTAGAGTTATTAAAGATTGAACATCAATGAGTGAAGTTATTAAAGATTGAACATCAATGAGTAGAGTTATTAAAGATTGAACATCAATGAGTGGAGTTATTAAAGATTGAACATCAATGAGTGGAGTTATTTAAGATTGAACATCAATGAGTGGAGTTATTAACGATTGAACATCAATGAGTGGAGTTATTAAAGATTGAACATCAAAGAGTGGAGTTATTTAAGATTGAACATCAATGAGTGGAGTTATTAAAGATTGAACATCAATGAGTGAAGTTATTAAAGATTGAACATCAATGAGTGGAGTTATTAAAGATTGAACATCAATGAGTGGAGTTATTAAAGATTGAACATCAATGAGTGGAGTTATTAAAGATTGAACATCAATGAGTAGAGTTATTAAAGATTTAACATCATTGAGTGGAGTGATTAAAGATTTAACATCATTGAGTGGAGTTATTAAAGATTGAACATCAATGAGTGGAGTTATTTAAGATTGAACATCAATGAGTGGAGTTATTAACGATTGAACATCAATGAGTGGAGTTATTAAAGATTGAACATCAATGAGTGGAGTTATTTAAGATTGAACATCAATGAGTGGAGTTATTAACGATTGAACATCAATGAGTGGAGTTATTAAAGATTGAACATCAATGAGTGAAGTTATTAAAGATTGAACATCAATGAGTGGAGTTATTAAAGATTGAACATCAATGAGTGGAGTGATTAAAGATTGAACATCAATGAGTGGAGTTATTAAAGATTGAACATCAATGAGTGGAGTTATCAAAGATTGAACATCAATGAGTGGAGTTATTAAAGATTGAACATCAATGAGTGGAGTGATTAAAGATTTAACATCATTGAGTGGAGTTATTAAAGATTTAACATCAATGAGTGGAGTTATTAAAGATTGATTGTATTGTTGATATTTAATGTTTATATTTCCCAGAAGCAGAAGCAAGGCCTGACAGCACGTCTGCAGAAGTAGCAGCTAAAAGGTATGTAATAAAAATGAGAGTTGTATATATGTATTATTCATAAGGTTGACTGTAATGTCATCAAAAATAATGTTTGTATGTCCCCTCCATGAAATTAACATGTACTGACAACTTTATGAATAAAAAGTGCAAGATATTTCATGAACCCCTTAATAGATTTGGTTCATATTAACACTATATCATCGTACAATGGAGTTCTGCAGGTGTTTAGATTTTGGTGGTCATCATTCAAGGTCAAAAGTGTCAACATTGACCTTTTTTTCTAGGAGGGGGGGGGGATATCTCTATAGAGGCCCAGGCCCTGTTTTATTCTAAAACAAACTTCACTCTAACCTGCCAAATAGGCAAGTTCTATGTTTGGTCTGAAATATTCTTGGGTGACAGGAATTAAATTTGTATAAATGGTAGGCTTGATTCCCAAGGGGCCTGAAGTGGGGCCAAATAGGGGAAGTGAAGTCAATTGTTTGTTGAATTCCTCCTCACTCCATATAATAGTTATCAGAAACAGATTGCTTTACCTGGTAGTATTGAAATGTAAATCAACCATGTTATATGGGTCTTCTTTTTGAACTTTTTGGTGCCATGATTTTCACTACATTGGTGTTATAACCTTGGTTACATTGGTGCAATAGTCTTGGTATCATTAATGGTGTCATGGCCTTGGTTACATTGATGTCATGGCCTTAGTTACATTGGTGTCATGGCCTTGGTAACATTGGTGTCATTGGTAACATTGGTGTCATGGCCTTGGTTACATTGGTGTCATGGCCTTGGTTACATTGGTGTCATGGCCTTGGTTACATTGGTGTCATTGCCTTGGTTACATTGGTGTCATAGTCTTGGTATCATTGGTGTCATGACCTTGGTTACATTGGTGTCATGGCCTTGGTTACATTGGTGTCATGGCCTTTGAACATTGGTGTCATGGCCTTGGTTACATTGGTGTCATGGCCTTGGTAACATTGGTGTCATGGTCTTGGTATCATTGGTGTCATGGCCTTGGTTACATTGGTGTCATGGCCTTGGTTACATTGGTGTCATGGCCTTTGAACATTGGTGTCATGGCCTTGGTTACATTGGTGTCATTGCCTTGGTTACATTGGTGTCATTGCCTTGGTTACAATGGTGCCATTGTCTTGGTTAGATTGGTGTCATGGTCTTGGTATCATTGGTGCCATTGGCAACATTGGTGTCATGGCCTTGGTTACGCTGGTGCCATTATCTTGGTTACATTAGTGTCGTTGCCTTGGTTACAATGGTGTCATGGTCTTGGTATCATTAGTGCCATTGGTAACATTGGTGTCATGATCTTGGTTTTATTGGTGTCATGGTCTTGGTTACATTGGTGTCATGGTCTTGGTTCCATTGGTGTCATGGTCTTGGTTACATTGGTGTCATGGTCTTGGTTACATTGGTGTCATTGTCTTGGTTACATTGATGTCATGTCCTTGGTTACATTGGTGTCATGGCCTTGGTTACATTGGTGTCATTGCCTTGGTTACATTAGTGTTGTTACCTTGGTTACATTGGTGTCATGGCCTTGGTTACATTGACTTCCACCTCACGTTGGTCTAAATTCTTATACCACTGAAAGTTGAAAGGATAGTACCTTATCTATGTAATGTAATGTGTGGTTGATGTTTTCAGTGAAGCATCAAACAACGCTACCAGCATCAACAATAGTAACGCTGACACTGGCTACAACACACGGACAACAGACAGTGAGTTTGTAGAGACGGCGGGATACAAGTTTGGCGGTCAGGCAACTGACATCAACAACACGTCCGTACCTAACCCTGTTAATGAAAGCAGTAGATCATCTGTAGACAATGACACGAACAGTAGCAGTGTTTCTAGTACTAGCTACTACTCAATGCAGAACAGCAGTACTACCAACACCACTGGAATACAGGACACTAGTACTCCGGTGAACAATTACCCCTCCCAGCCGTCCGAATCGACTGCACGCCCAGGGGTAGCCATGCCAGTTGCTGGTTACAAAGGACCAGCTAACCCTGAGAGGACGAGGGCTTATTACCCGGACTATGTGTTACCAGCCGACAGACTCAAGACTTTTGACAAGTGGCCCACAGACATACGCCAGACACCACAACAGATGTTGGACAGCGGATTCTTCTACGCAGGTACAGATTGTTTTGCTCCCATGTTTGACTGTGTTCCCCTTTTGTTTATAGAGTTCTGATAAATGTCTCTTAATATACAATGTACTGATAAACGTCTCTTTACATACAATGTACTGATAAACGTCTCTTTACATACAATGTACTGATAAACGTCTCTTTACATACAATGTACTGATAAACGTCTCTTTACATACAATGTACTGATAAACGTCTCTTTACATACAATGTACTGATAAATGTCTCTTTACATACAATGTACTGATAAATGTCTCTTTACATACAATGTACTGATAAATGTCTCTTTACATACAATGTACTGATAAATGTCTCTTTACATACAATGTACTGATAAATGTCTCTTTACATACAATGTACTGATAAATGTCTCTTTACATACAATGTACTGATAAATGTCTCTTTACATACAATGTACTGATAAATGTCTCTACATACAATGTACTGATAAATGTCTCTTTACATACAATGTGCTGATAAATGTCTCTTTACACAATGTACTGATAAATGTCTCTTAACATACAATGTACTGATAAATGTCTCTTTACATACAATGTTCTGATAAATGTCTCTTTACATACAATGTACTAAGAGAATGAAGAAAGATAACTTGGGATATCAGAACAAACACTTACTTTTATGCTGTTTTTTCGAAAATGTTCAACAGTTAAATTACAATTTATTATGAACAGTGAAACTATATGTCAAACTTACAAAGTCATTTTAGCTTTCATTATAATAGGACATAATCTTCAATTTTATGTGCTTTATTTTTTATTGGAGGTCTTCAATCTTGTGTTTACAAAGTGCAAAGTAAACAAGAAAGTTTACCTCTGTTTTATTAGCAGATTAAAAGGAAAATCAGGGAAAAAATGTGTTACAATACAAAAGGCCAGAATTGGGGTGTTACCTTTTTTACTCTGATCGGAAGTCACTTTTGCAAGGTCATTCTGTCTGATTTAAGAAACAAAAACAACTTTAGAATAGTTTTTAGTTTTTCCATAAAATTTTAATGAAAATTATTTGTATCAAAATCCAAGCAAGTTACGGGGCAGAAAAGTGTTTTGATTCATTCAAATTACTTTTCGTTACTTTCGATACCTATCAACTTTCAACTTGTGAAAATAGAAAATTGTATCTGAAATGTTAGTGTTCCATTCTAATCCGTGTTTTCGTTTGGTTTCAGGTTATGAAGACTGTGTCCGCTGTTTTCAGTGTGGAATTGGTGAGTCATAATAAATAGTGTTAAAATCGAAATAAACACTGTTTGGTAAGTCGTTTAATTTGTGCCAATACTATCATACATTTCTTACAGAAAAATTTTTCAGAACATTCTCTAAATATATTTTATATAAATTTTTTAGATGTACTAGATGGATCTTTCTCAAAATGTCATGTGTACATATTAGATTTCCTTTTGTCCTTAGTTGTGCCCTTTTGATTCGGGGAAATGGCTCACAGATGACCATCTTTGATTAGAACGTAGAGAAACTCTCAAGTTACATATTGATAAGAGCAAATACGAAGGAAGAAGAAAAGATATATACTTTTTTAAAGTACAAATGAAGATCAAACAATATTTGGGACTAAGATCACATTGTGATCTCTTGTATGTAGTGAGGCCCCCAAAAGCATGATTGATTTATTTCATGGTTTCTGTACACGGTAATCTGTTTTCAGGGCTACGTAACTGGGAACCGCCAGACAATCCACATGTAGAACACGCACGGTGGTCACCAAGATGTCCTTTCCTGCTGCAAGTAAAGGGCCCTGACTTCATCAACCTCGTCATGGACGCAGTAGCTCAGCTCGAGCAGCGAGTGAGTACATCATTTAATTCTCATACCTGCAGGATAGCATCCTCCTTCTTTAGACCTGCGGGATAGCATCCTCTTTCTTTAAAACTATAGGCTTTGTTCAAAACCTGTACACACCGATGCAAAAGTGAAAAAAAACTCACTTTTACTAAATGATAAAATCCGAAACTTTGTACAGGAAGGTTCAATAGATGTAAAAGCCAAAATATTAATATTCTATTCTTATTCTGAAGTGGATAAAGTTTTGATATTCAGTGTACCCTCATTATATTGCCACCTTTTGTCCACAGCACTTATGGCGGTATAACGAGGATGGCGATAGTATCGAATTATAAAAAATATAACCTTGAATTAAATTGCTTAATAGATTGCATTTCCAACATTTCATCAAAAACAATCTTACCAGGTAGTATTATATCATCATATAGATCTACATTGGCACAAATTTATTTCTGAAAATAGTTATTGATCTGCTTTTGCCGCATGCCATTCCAAATGGAACACTAAAGAGTTCCTCAATCTCTAAAAACAGAACAATATGGCGTTATCGCCGAGGGAAATATATAGGGATTCGGGACGTTTGTATTTTAAAGGGTGTGGCGGATGGCGGTATGCGAGGGTGGCAACTTAAAGAGGGAATTATATAGGAGGGAAATCCGTTCTAGAGGTTTAGGTATGAAAAGTAGCAAAGGTTTGCTGAGATCAGCAGAAAGTAAGAGCTATCAGATTATAAAAAAAGGGAATTATCTTGTAATGATGTTACCTGTTACCTGAATATTTGTAGAAAAACAACCCAGCAGCTGGTCAGGCAACGGAAACCACGACCCAAAGTTCCAACAATAACATAGTAGTTACCACATCTGAGAACCAACAAAACTCTGGAAATGCATCTGGGTCAAGTGTAGATAATGCTGTTCCCTTGATCACTCCCTCGGGAACACCCGCAGACACGTCAAACCTTTCAGCCTCCAAACCGCCATCAAATACACCACCAGCCGCATCCGCTGCTTCACCTTCTGAATCTGAAGGTAAAGCAGCGGTCAAGAAAGATGTGAAAGGAGCTGACACAGCGACGCCTACACTTACAAAACCTCCCTCAGCCATGCCAGCAGCTGCAGCAACAGAAAATATCACAAATCAAAGTCTTACAGTGGATATTGCGTCTATCCCAAAGGCTGCCACTGGAGCAGACAAGACAAAAGGTATATAATACAGAACTCGGGGATTGCGCTGGGTATTTTATAAATGCGGTCCTTTCCTAAATTAATTGGGTCCTTCTGTATATTTTAAATGGGAATCCTGAAAATAAATGGGGTCCTTTTCAGTTTCCATGCTTGAAAAAGATATAGAGACGGCTTCAACGCAAACCCTGGATCTGTATGTTGGGAGAAATCTCTCTAGGTATTCACCATCTGCTCTTCAAATGTATGTTTAGAGTTTACTTGATGGTAAGCTGTGTATACTAATATTTGCTGTCACAAATAATTTTCTCTTATTGCGCAAAACAAATAAGTTAGTTAGTTCAAAAGTCACAGCAATCAATGAATGACTTGCAGCCATACTTCAAGTTTACAAGTGCGAGATGAATACTAGGTGAATGATTCAGGCCCATTTGGCCTGTTGTTGCATGAAAATATTGCACTAATTAGGATTAATATGGCAACGTTTTAAGGTCAGAGGGTCATGGAGACAGGTACATAAGTCAATATTTTCAACTTACATTGAAGTGATAATATACCAGTACACTCTATGTAATCTTTTCCTCAAGTGACCATAAAGGCCCTTTGGGCCTATTTTTGTCACAGGGTTCAATAAATATTTGTGTATAAGCAACGTCTTTTGAAGAATGATGCAAAAGCAATCAAGTTTTTTCAAAGTCAATGGTGTCAAATGTGTTTAAATCTTAAAACTGATATTTTGCCAATGTGGAATTTAATTATTTCATTTAATTATGAGATTAACACCAGGTGAGCAAGTGAGCAAGGCAGACCTGTTGGGCCTTTTGTTTGTGTACTATATATTTGTTTTTTATTCGCAGGGGATTTAATTACGCTATATTTGTGGTCAAATAAAATTCCATGAAATTTAACACCCTGTTGAGACTAATTACCCAGCAAAGCGCAAAGTTTTATACTCATGAGTAAGTTCCAATAAGAAAAACTATACAGTATCTCTGAAAATTTGTTTTTCTGTCCAATAGATGACACTCCCAAGCTCAAGAGCCAAATGATCCAACCAAGCACTGATGATGTAAGTTTATTATACACTTAAGTTAAAAAAGATTGGATGAGATCACTTTCCAAATAAAAACGAGTCTAATATAGTGAGTGGATTCCACTTAATAAATATCACATTCCTCTTTTTATCATGTTTTTCTAAAGCACCATTTATAGCTCGCCTGGTCCGAAGGATTCAAAATTGTACTAATGGTGGGACTGACCCCTCAGGGGGCTGAGGGGCGGGACCAAAAAGAATTATTTAGCTATATTGATATTAGGGACTTCTTCTCCATAACCACTGATTGGAAATGAGCCTTATTTAGTAGGAATCTTCCCTAGGTGCTCAGGATTCAAAATTGTACTAATGGTGGGACTGACCACCCCCCAGGGGGCTGAGGGATGGCCAAAAAGAAGTATTTAGCTATATTGATATTGATATAAGCGACATCTCCATAACCACTGATTAGAAATCAACCTGATTTGGCAGGAAGCAACCTTAGGTGCTCAGGATTAAACATTTTTAGCTTATGTGATTGGGTGATGTACATCGTTTGTTGTCCGTCAACTTTTCCTTTAAATGACTTCTTCTGAAATACCAAAAGGCTTAGTGACATGAAATTTGGCTGTTGGCTTTCTTGGAAGGAGCTGAACAAAGTTTGTGAAAAAACACTTTGACCCACTTTCAAGGTCACAGGGGTCAAAAATTCAAAACCTTCACAAACGACTTCTTCTGAAATACCGTCAAGCATAGAGACCTTTTATTTGACTGGTAGCTTTCTTGGACGAAGCCAAATATAGTTTGCGAAAAGAAATTACCTTTACTAATAATCAAGGTCACAGGGGTCAAATCTATTAAAACTTTTAAATGACTTCTTCTAATAAACCAAAAGCCCTAGAAGAATGATAGTTGGCTGAAAGGTTCCTTGGATGAAGCCGGACAAATTTTGAAAAAAGAAATGACCTTGACCCGTTTTCAAGGTCACAGGGGTCAAATCTGTTAAAACATTTAAACAACTTCTTATTATTAACCAAATGTTCTAGAAACATGATATTTGACTTGTAGCTTCCTGGAAAGAAGCATTACAAAGTTTGCAAAAAAAAAAAAAAGACATTGACCCATATTCAAGGTCACAGGGGTCAAATCTGTTTAAATCTTAACATGTTGTTCTGAATGTCTTATAGTAATAGATTTTAGCAATTTTAGTTTAGGGTTACAAGTCAGAGTTGATACCAGGTAAGCGATGCAGGCCCATTAGGCCTCTTGTTCTCATTTATATCATGTATTTTGAGGTGAATTCCTCTAAATAAGTTAATATCATGTTTTTTAACCATTCACATAAAATATCTAGAAAATGATGTCATGGCGTGGCGTCCGTCGTCCGTCAACATTGGCTTCAAATTACTACTAGTCAAAAAGTCCTGATTGGATTTTGATCAATTTTGGTCTGATACATCCTTGGGGGAAGCGGAACAGATTTTTTAATAAATGGTGACTCAGACCCTCAAGGAGCCAGAGGGTGGGGCCCAATAGGGGAAATAGAGGTAACTCTTTTAAATCACTACTAGTCATAAGTTATGAATGCATTTGAACCAAATTTGGTCAGAAACATCCTTGAGGGGGCGGAACAGATTTTGCATAAATGGTGACTCTGACCCTCAAGGGCCCAGAGAGGTGGGGCACAATAGCTGAAATAGAGGTAATTCCTTTAAATCGCTACTAGTCTTAAAATATTGAATGGACTTTAACCAAATTTAGTCAGAAACATCCTTTTGATGTATCCAGGTGAGCGATGCAGGCCCTCTGGGCCTATTGTTTATTGAAATAATGTTATCTATATATTAAAACATCTTCATATGTACATTGTATATATAGCTTTCTTATAGTTATGGAGATTGGAAATGCACTAGATTTATTGGAAAAAAACATGTTTCTCTTAATGTCACATTCCTGTTAAAACAGTGTATCATGTTTTTGTCTGACAAATGCAACATGATATGAAGAGGAATGCACAGTACATGTATCAACTAAACTTGCATGACTTATGTATGTAAAGGTACATTAAATTTTGTACGTATCACATGTGATGCTTTACATCACAATTTTACTGCAATCCAGCCAATCGCCATTGGAGGTTTCTTGTTCTGAAATGAATTGATTTTTGTGTGTGGCTGAAACTTAGCTTTTTTATTTGCAGCATGAAATCATCCGTAGGCTCCACAATGATATGGTTATGGAATTAAGTAATACGTTTTCATCAGAATCAGAAGAATGGAAATACATTTTGCATGCTTGTTCAAGCAGATATCTCGAAACCAGTGATTTGAATAATGTAAACAACATTACGGATCTTTTGGGAACCTTGAAGAAGAAAGGAATCATCGAATTTGGGGAGTACAGTAAATTACGTGACATTCTTGAAAATTGTGATGTGGTGGCAGGGATGATAATTGATGAATTTACACATAAAATACGGCGGGAAAGGAAAGGTAATATTTAGTGTTTGTTATAATTAATGACACTGAATTGAAACGAACATAATATTGGGTTCTAGTTTTGTCTTTGTTTATGGCAAGTTGTTGTCATTATTAATATCCAACATTTTTCGGGGAAAACAGGGGATATTAATTTTGATCATCCGTCCATCAAATGACTTTCGATGAGATACTGAACGGTCTTGAAACATGATATTTGCCTGATTACATTACACTCATTACTAGCATTTCAACTATTTTTGAAGTTTTGGGGTAAAAACCTCCAAATTCTTTACTTTCTTTAAAATTCAATGTTTCTCACCAAGTATAAACGCTACAGCAGCTCAACTTGGATTATAGGTGTATTGTGGGATGAGTGGCTGAATGTATAGCACTCTTTCTGGCATTTTAACTATTTTTGTAATTTTGAGGTAAAAATATCAAATACACAACCTTTGAATTTGACTTTCAGTTTCATTTGTATCTTTGAATAAAATGCATATGACAATGACAAATTGGCACAGGCGACAGATATAATTACGTGTAATGTTTGTTAGAATCAATATTCTGTCAATTGTCTCCATAAAGTTCTTTGATTCATTCTTTGAAAGATTGCACAAATTATTTGGAGGCTGGTTATGCTATTAGGTCATCTGACCTGGAGGGTCAAGATCACCTATAGCCATTGTGCTTTGTCTGTCTTCACGTGTCATCAGCCTTGTGCCGTCTACTGTGTGTAGTTCTTTTTCACATTTCAAACATCTCAAGTTCCATTGATGGGATTGAGCTGAAACTTGCTTGAAGTTATCCAAAATATTGCGTTTTTTCTGGTCAGTGTGAAATCTCATGTGGACACTGTATCCATGGTCACCATCTTGAACAAGATATTTCAAATATATAAGTTCTACTGATGGCATTTAGCTGAAACTTGCCTGAAAGGATCCTTAGATACTTGTAATCCTGACTAAGTGGACTTTTTCTTTTCTTTTCTTTTTTGGTGGGGGGGGGGAGTCGGTTCAAAATCTCCATCTGGAAAAACACATTTCAAAATATTTTTCAATTTCCTCTCGTGGGTTTGAGCTGAATCTTTTTCAAGACATTCTGAAAACCAATATGGTCGCCATCTTAAAAGCATTTAAGATTTGTTCTCGGGTTCCGCAGGTGCCATTGAGCTTAAATTGGTGAGGATATTAAGGAAGGGAAGCTGACAAAGTGTTGCTATATTTTGGCCTCAATGAAAGCTCCATTTGGCAGTCACAGCAGCCATTTATTTTTTACATAATTGCACAATCATGTTTTCCCTACACAACATATATTTTTCCAATTTCACCTACATTTGTGTATGAGTTCAGCTGTCACTTAACCATAGCTGGTCCTGACCAAATGTTGTTATTTGGCCTGGTCCAAAATCCAATATGGCTGCCATATGTATTGTCTGCCATTTTGAAAAAAAAACATACTTTAAACTTGTAAACTTAATGCTTGAAATGATCATGAGATGGTCCTAGACAAGTATTGGTGTTTCATATGTGAGTCCAAAATCCAATATGGTTACCATGGACTGGTCCCCATTTAAAAAAAAACAACCTTTAAACTACTTCTCAACTTTCACCAGTGATGAATGATATCAAATTGTGTTATCTAAACTACATGTCCATTTGTTCTTACCTCTGGTCTTGTCAACAGTAACACAGGTAAATGCGACTTGAAACTAGTTAATTTTGGTTAAACAACTTACTGGTGAATTGACCCATACTGTGCATTCTCTAGTTATAGTCAGATGACTGTTAAGGCCCATTGGCCTCTTGTAAGCATAAGGTAAGGGTGTAAGGGTGAATACAATATTAATGGTATTTTACTTTCATAAACTGAAAGAGACGTAACTTCAATACCAACCATAAGTGACATGAGAATACTTCAAAGTTTGGTCGTTTAGATCTTAATACAGGGGCCTAAAGGCCTAAGTTCAGCAACAGCAATGTAAAATTAAGTAAACTGTTTGATCCTAACCAGACAACTGTAAAATTATTGAGAAATTAGGAAAAACTACTAGTATTCAGTTTTAAACACTCTTTAATAATTTGTTTTCAACTATTTAATTTTGTCTTAATTTGAGGGTCTCTTTTGATAGCCTCGAATGATTTGATGAAAACTGAACTGATCAGAAATGTGAAACGAGAGGGCTATGACGAGGACAGTGTTAAGGCAGCTATGAGGATCCTACTGGAAACAAAAGGTAAGGCCCGTGTAAGATGTGTATACCATAATGAATGTTGATACTATAATCTTATCTCTGTGTATATACCTGGTAATCAAGATACATGTGTCTCATGTGGAAAACCAATGTGGGTTAACTCTTTCTTTCCCCCCTAACAGGTATATCCACACTTTTCCCCAACAGGTATATCCACACTTTTCCCCTAACAGGTGTATCCACACTTTTCCCCGAACAGGTATATCCACACTTTTCCCTAACAGGTGTATCCACACTTTTCCCCTAACAGGTATATCCACACTTTTCCCCTAACAGGTATATCCACACTTTTCCCCAACAGGTGTATCCACACTTTTCCCCTAACAGGTATATCCACACTTTTCCCTAACAGGTATATCCACACTTTTCCCTAACAGGTGTATCCACACTTTTCCCCTAACAGGTATATCCACACTTTTCCCCAACAGGTGTATCCACACTTTTCCCTAACAGGTGTATCCACACTTTTCCCCTAATAGGTATATCCACACTTTTCCCCAACAGGTGTATCCACACTTTTCCCCAACAGGTATATCCACACTTTTCCCCCTAACAGGTGTATCCACACTTTTCCCCTAACAGGTGTATCCACACTTTTCCCCTAACAGGTGTATCCACACTTTTCCCCTAACAGGTGTATTCACACTTTTCCCCAACAGGTGTATCCACACTTTTCCCTAACAGGTGTATCCACACTTTTCCCCAACAGGTATATCCACACTTTTCCCCAACAGGTGTATCCACACTTTTCCCCTAACAGGTATATCCACACTTTTCCCCTAACAGGTGTATCCACACTTTTCCCCTAACAGGTGTATCCACACTTTTCCCCTAACAGGTGTATCCACACTTTTCCCCTAACAGGTGTATTCACACTTTTCCCCAACAGGTGTATCCACACTTTTTCCCTAACAGGTGTATCCACACTTTTCCCCAACAGGTATATCCACACTTTTCCCCCTAACAGGTGTATCCACACTTTTCCCCAACAGGTGTATCCACACTTTTCCTCTAACAGGTGTATCCACACTTTTCCCCAACAGGTATATCCACACTTTTCCCCCTAACAGGTGTATCCACACTTTTCCCCAACAGGTGTATCCACACTTTTCCTCTAACAGGTATATCCACACTTTTCCCCTAACAGGTGTATCCACACTTTTTCCCTAACAGGTGTATCCACACTTTCCCCCTAACAGGTGTATCCACACTTTCCCCCTAACAGGTGTATCCACACTTTCCCCCTAACATGTATATCCACACTTTCCCCCAACAGGTGTATCCACACTTTCCCCCTAACAGGTGTATCCACACTTTCCCCCTAACAGGTGTATCCACACTTTCCCCCTAACAGGTGTATCCACACTTTCCCCCTAACATGTATATCCACACTTTTCCCCAACAGGTGTATCCACACTTTTCCCCTAACAGATGTATCTACACTTTTCCCCTAACAGGTGTATCCACACTTTTCCCCTAACAGGTGTATCCACACTTTTCCCCCAACAGGTGTATCCACACTTTTCCTCTAACAGGTATTACCACACTTTTCCTCTAACAGGTGTATCCACACTTTTCCTCTAACAGGTGTTACCACACTTTTCCTCTAACAGGTGTATCCACACTTTTCCCCTTACAGGTGTATCCACATTTTTCCCCTAACAGGTGTATCCACACTTTTCCTTTATTGTCATCAACATTGCCTTATAAATTTGTTTATTGCACCAGCAGCTAATTTTAGCTTTTGACCCGTTTCAGCTTTTGATGCAATATTACTGATTCAAAATATTTCCAACAAGTTCTAATTTCTGTAAGTGTTTAGTGACCTTGACGTTAAAGTCAAGATCACTTAACAAAATGATAAATAATCTACCAACATCTGTGGTGGTATTAGTTATCCTCCATTTGACTGTTTTAGTTTGAAATTTGTTAGGATTTGTTGTGAATGTTCGCTGGTACATGTATTTCTTCAAAACTTTGTCTTGCCTATTACTTTAGTTGACAGATTCGTCAATGGAAGCATTTAAATTTGCTATTGTTTTTAACAGCGGTAACTGAAATCACAGTCGCGATGATTCGTGATACAGTGAAGAAGCACGCGTCAGGGAGAAACAGGAGAACAGGTAATTACTAATCTATGTTAAGTTGTTAAATGGCTGCCCATTTTGAACATTTTTTAACATATTCAACATTTTTAAGTATTTCATAGGGTGAAGCTTGCATGGCAAACTTACTGTTTGTTTGAAAAAAAACCAGAAAGCAAATAAAAATTGAAGAAGAAAAGCTGTTCCATTGATTATAAGAATATATAATTGGTTTTTTTTTTCAATAATACAATCATTCCATCATCATCATCATCATCATCATCATCATCATCATCATCATCATCATTATCATCATCTTCATCATCATCATCATCATCATCATCATCAAAAATACAATCACTCCATTATCGTCATGAAACAAATAATCATCATCAAAGTATCACAATATCATCATCAAGGTATAATAACCATCATCATTATATCACCATCACCATGACACCATAATCATAATAATATTGCCATATTATCACCATCACATACCCCATCATCATGGTGATATCACTTTATTATCGACATCATACGCCATGCAATCAACATCATAATAACAACATATCTTCACCATCATGATACAACACCATCATCATAACATTGACGTGATACCATAATAGAATATATACTAATGATATTATGATAATGCCTTCGAGGTCATGTTAAAGGGTCGAGGTCCAACAGTTGTAATGAGGTTTTATCAAAGTTTCTGAAGATCAAGATTTTCTCATCCAACTTTTTAAATGTGTATTCATGATAACAAATGCTAGGCTTAAGGGACCGCTGTCCCACTAACTGTTAATTTTGTCCCTCCCGATACACTATAGTTTTTTATATACATGTACAGTTTCCTCCCCTTAAGGATCTCTGTCCCTCTACAATGTTGAATTTTGGTATACACAGGAATCTCCCCTTTATCTCGTTTTTGATATAACATTATTAACACAATACAAAGTCCAGGGTTCACAACCAACTAATGAAAGCCTGCTCATGTTTTACACCCCAAACAGTGTTGTCCTTTTATCTTATTTATTTTTTATATACATGATTGCTGTCTAAATTTGCACAAGGTATGGCTTTGTTTTCAAAAACAATTTATGAATTTTAAAGCTATTGAAATATTTTTTTTAGATAAAAACCAATGTCTCCAATGTGTGTATCCCGGTATATATAACTCAGATTCTGACACTGGAACAGGAATCCGTATGGGGGAGATTACGCGTGCTCAGAAATGAAAACTTTAATATATGTATACATGTACATTCATAGGGGAAAAACAGTTTTAAATGGCTTCTTTTGAGCTCTTCTTTGAGATGAAATCAACAGATGTTTACAAACAGGAACAGTTAATCAAATTCCAAAGTTGAAAATGCAACATTTTAGGGTTCAAAATCGGGAGTCTCCCTGCTAAATAGGGAGGGTTGGCAAGTATGGGAATCCTGATCATGTGACTTTCACATGTCAGACAGATGTTTACTTTATAAAATTAAATAAGAAATTCTGTATTAACTTGTTTCTTTATCAATTGATACAGCTCTGGGTGGCAAGGCAACAGCAGAACCTCTAAGTAAGTACAGTTATCGTAATCTGTCCACTAAGGTTAACAGGTTACATAGTAATCACTTTTTCTCTCATATGCCATGTTGGATACATTTTGCCCATGGAAGAAGGCTATGTATTAAGAAAAATCTGTATTACATAGCATATTACTATACATTATATTACAATGGCTCAACAATGATGTGACTTCACAAATATGGTAAATTCTGATGCTGACAAGAGAAAATAATGACCTGATGAAATTAAAACCTTTCACACAATTTTAATTGTAAACATGAAGAGGAAAGAATCATTTTTCTGCACAAACATTGTTTGCCAAAATGGGGTACGCTTAATTTCGCTGTCTGATTCGCTTTTGTCGTAAAAAAGCTCAAGAAAAAAGTTGAAGTTTTCAAAAGGGTATCCAGTCAAAACATATAATCATGGTTTTTGAAGTTAATCAAGTAGTTGATATGAGAGAAAAATACTCTTTCATGACCAAAAATGTAATATAGGGAAATTCCATCCAAGGGGTTTTCAAATATGGTAAAACCCAAGCTTTTAAAGGTCAAAAGTCACCGTTGACCAATTTGAATCCAAATCATTCTTAATGTTGGAACTGAAGTCTGTGGGGGAAAAATAACAGTTGTTTTGTACCTAGACTTCTTTGTAACTTTATGACTTTCAGCTGACGATACTTTCTTATCTCATTTCAGTGTTAAATAGTTATACCGTTATTTTATACAGGTGAAGAACTTCTACGTATCAAGCAGGAGAATCGGGAAATGAGAGAGAGGAAAGTGTGTAAGATTTGTTTGGAAGACGAGGTCTCCATAGCGTTTATCCCCTGTGGACATTTAGTGGCTTGTGGGCCTTGTGCTCACGCCATCACCAGGTGTGCTGTTTGTAGAAAACCCATCACCAACAAAATCCTCACTCACATGGACGTGTAATTATATACCGTATTTTACTGGGAATAAACCCCCTGTCACGAATAAGCCCCCACCCCACTTTGGCAAAGGTTCTTGGAACTGGGTGGGTGCTGATGAATGAGCCCCCTCCCAACTCTGGCAAAGGTTCTTGGAACAGGATGGAAGCCTGGAAATAAGCCCCCTCCCTAAATTTTGTCTCTCTCTCTTTCCCCCAATACAAAGCATATTAATTTCATTTTGATTTTGTGTCTTAACATAAAATGTATCTAACTACACAAAATTGTATGTGCAAAAAAATATATCTACCGGTATATGCCTAAACTTGAAATAAAACATTGTTTTGCTGGTGTTAAGAACAAGTACAATACTTTCATGTTTTAACTGGTTCTGCGTTTTCGGTAAGGTTCAGAGGGGCTAGGCACAGACCTTTGACACTATGAAATGATTGTCAGATAATTATATAACCTCACTCGAATGTGACCTTTCCGACTACAAGGTCATAGATATATAGTAGCGGGAGGGCTCACATTAGGGAGAGGTTAAATCATTATCTGACAATCATTTCATCGTAAAATATGTCGGTGCCTAGCCCCTGTGATAAGTTTTAGTTATCATGGGGTACAGGTTTATTTTCATTTCATTTAATTCCTGGTTGTGGGCGGATTGGTCGAGTTGTTAACACTCTGGCCTTCCATGCAGGGAGCCAGGGTTCGATCTGCGTAATTGTCATACGCATGGAACTTTCAGAGAAAGTGTTTTTCTCCTACCCACACAACTCCAACAACCCAGGTGGAGTATAAAATAGTCTTGGGTGGGTGTTGGAGTATCTGTGCTGTAGCATTCAAGTGAGGTGGCACTATAAAAGATGCCATTGGAAACACGGTCCCACTACAAACAGAACACAACTCATCTCCAGCACACACACACATACATACATACACACACATATGAAGATATTAGCCAGGTGGTATAGGACAAGTAGTTAGCGCCAGAACTCCTCAGAATTGTATATGATAGAACTGTATGTGTTAATTGTATTGATTGTATGATAATTGTATATATATGTACTGTAAAGCGCTTTAGAGTGGCTAATGTTAGCTGGATAGGGCGCTATATCAAATGTTGTATATTATTACTATTATTATTATTTGTCTACCCTTCGACAATAAACCCTGTTCACCACAAACTTTTCAAAGTACTATTGTTAAGTTCAGGGGTAAAAACATCTAAATTATGAGAACCCTTATGCAATCATAGAAATCTGTAATAACTTGCAATTGAGTTCCCTTGGGCCTATCAAACTCGAACTAGATTTCTCTTCAGTTCTAAAGGTCAAAGGTCAAGGTCACTGTTACTATAAATAGAACTAAAAAAAAAACGTTTCTTAATTAAGAAGTGTTCTTTCTCAACAATCATATAATCAGTTATAAACCGTTGGGCACACAGGCGACACACCCACTTCTGCGGAATTCTTGTCTAGGAATACGATATGTTTTACTTCTGTGGTGCATGGAAACAAAATCATCTATACGTTGAAAGAACATAGGTCATTTACTCGTATTTAAGTAATAACAGAGACATATAAAACCATCTTTGATATACATGCGTCTCTGTTAATAAGTAGCCTATATGTTATGTGATTATTTCATCTCAAGGCCCCCAGGACAAACCTAAGGGGGGCTTAGAATTTCAAGTGGATCTTAAAATCCCCCTATTTGCCCCTTATTCTACATTAGATCTGAAGGGGATTTCAAGTGGGGAATATTACACCCACTTAAAACCAACTTGATTTCAAGTGTCCCAACTTAGAGTCACCTTACAGCAAAGGGGAAAATAAGCCCATAGATGAAAGTGATGTTTTTACCACTTAATATCCCCTTGAAACATTTGGTCATGATTTGCAGACCATTTTGGCAACTTATTTTCCACTTGAAACACTTGGTCATGATTTGAAGACCATTTTGGCAACTTATTTTCCACTTGAAACTCTTGGTCATGATTTGCAGACCATTTTGACAACTTATTTTCCACTTGAAACACTTGATCATAATTTGCAGACCATTTTGGCAACTTATTTTCCACTTGAAACTCTTGGTCATGATTTGCAGACCATTTTGGCAACTTATTTTCCACTCAAAATACTTGAATCATCATTTGCAGACATTGATAATTTTCAATGTTCATGATCATATTATTATTTACCGAAAATGTGTCCATTTGGACTAGACTTTCAAATTCTTTTCAATAATGCAAAATATTGTTTCGAAGTTTTGAAAAACTCTTTTCAATTAAACAAATACACCTTTAAAAAATATGTTGGACAATTTCTGCTATATTCTCTAGATGCAGTACCTTCATAAATTTAATCACAAATGTATTTTTAATGCCAAAAATAGGAAGCCAAACAAATGAATAAACTGACTTCAAATCTGTGTTATTTTGGTTTCAATAAACATTGCCTAATTAAAAAAAGGAACAAAACGAAAATTTCTAAAACCAAAAAAATGTATGCTGTACTCAACGATAATAAATGCTTTATAATATCCTTTTTTTACGTAGAAAAATTCAATGACATATTTTGAAATATTAAACAAACAAAAAAATAACGCAACGTTATAGAAGTTTTGAACAATCGATCATAATTAAATAAATCTGTATTTCCGGCTGTGTAACTCTGTAGCACTTTCGGTATGCATTGATATACCTTGTTTTTTTATTGAAAACTCGCCGGAAAGATCGTAAGAAACTTTCCCATCCCGTCCGTAAAATCATGTCCGTCGTAAATCATACGTTCGACTTCGTTTATGTTGTATTCATCAACGTTGTAATTTTATCGGCGACCGGTCGGCAGTTAGATATAAATAGATAATCTTTAACTGTTCTTCATACTTGATGTGATGGTGATTTCTTTTAATTCAAAGTTCGTTCAATATTGAACGAGTTTATTACCAATGCCGCTTACCCGGAAGCATTATCGTGTTTGTGTAAACCTAGTCTCGTTCAACCAGACGCTCGATTATTTCGTTCGTTGTCGACAAGAGTCTGGTTGAACGAGACATCCAAAATGCAGTAGAACCGGGAAGGCGGGAATTTGAATTTGACAGGCGACCTCTGATGAGCTGACAATGTCAACAAGCCGGGCGATGTCAAAACGCTTCAATTTCACCGGGAAAGCTGCAGTTTTTTTCATTTTATGCTAATAATTAAGGATCCCCAGCACCTGAGAACAACACGTCTGAATGAACGGAATATGTTTTTACACAAACGGCGACGATATAGGCCTAGATAGACTACTCATAGCCAAGACCTCGCCAGCACACACATGGCGGCCATTACAAACGTAAGTTTACTCGTCAAGTTGCGGAATTTCCGTAAATACCTGAATTGTCTAAACGGAAATGTTACAAATATGCAATCCAGTTTAGCTTGTTCATAAGTGAATATTCGTTGAATCTTTTTTAATCCAGAGCTAATTATCGATTTCTGTGTGTCAATACCGGCCCTGTCAGTGTCGGTTCCCCACGTGAAAATCTTCTTTTTTTTTTAAATTGATGCAGGTTTTCGATGTCCAACGACACTAACGTGTTGAAATTAACTACTCTAGCCATATTAATCGGACATTGTTTTCTCTGTGAAATAATAATTTATCCAGGAATCATATGGATTTAAATAGAAATATGTTTGGTTAACGATTCCTGATTATTATTAGGCCTACTTTTCAGTACAGTACAGAGATAAAACGTTCGATTCCTAGTCATGAGCCGGAACAGTTGTAAACATAGTGACGTGCCAAGTATTTCATTTTTTTTAAATTTTCTATTCTTTTATTTCTTTGTATAAAAATTTACGTTTTTTATGGAGAAATAGGAATTTTGGCATGTCACTACATGTATGTGGGTCTGCATGTTAAGTAAATGTGTGAAATAATGATTTGTTATTCAGATTTTACTTAACTTGGCTTAGGTTTACCATTGTTGTATGAAAAAACCTTGTTTACTTTTCATTTAATTAATATATATTTACTGAAATAAAATGAAAAATCATTGTTGATTGAAATTTGAACCGAGGCATGTAGACGTGAAAAACCTGAACTAAAAAAATCGAATTCAGGATGGTTCTTATTTGTTTTAATAAATTAAAAAATTGATTATATAAACATGTGAATAGTTTATAAATCAATTCAAACAGTTTGAATGAAACAGCAGTACAAGTATAGTTTTTCTTTTCCTTTTTTTTTCACTTAGACTGTGCAAAGCTGGTCTGGATGTTGGAAGATTTGATGCCGGACCTTCATTTTCTTTAACTAACAGAAATATGTGATGTGGATCACAACACCAACAGATGGTAATTTTCTTTTAAATTCTTATTTGTCACTGTCAGCAGCTCATATTTTAAAAAGATGATGAAGTTGTACCACTTAAGACTCCTATAAATTTGTCATATATTAGCTGCCCTGTTACATGTACAATGTAGTTGGTTGAATTGGTCATATTTAAGTTCATGGTCATCTGCACAAAGAGCCAACTTGCGGGGGAGGAGGGTATGGAGGGCCACTTTCAAGATCACAGGGGTCAAGTATGTAAATCTCATAAACAACTAAAATTATAAATAGTTAGATGATGACCGTTAAGACCCATTAGGCCTCTTGTCTTGCTGTGGCTTTATTTATGCTACATGTAACTTAACTTAAAAGTGAATTGCAGTAAAATGATCAGCAAATGAAACAAAACATTTAACAACATGCCATATCGTAGACATACTAGTGAAAAAAATATCTAACTTGTTTGTATTCAGTCACTGATTTATTCTTAATACATTTTGCATTGTCTTGTGTGTTACAGATTTTTCAATTGATCAACTGCATGAGCTGCTCATTCAATCAGAACCATAGGAAATTGCCGGGACACCATCACAATCCAAGCCAGTTGTACAACTTCCGTGATGACCAGCAATTGGGAAAGCAGTTAAAAAAATCAAAGTTTGAAATATGTTTTGTATAATTCCATGGATAAATTTATGTAATTTTATTTTATTGTTTTTGTTTTATTTTAAGGTATTGAGCAGCTATGAACTCCCTACAGCTTTCATGCCAATAGCTGCAGTTTTCACTCTAAAAGAAAATTACAAAAATTAATGGACTTCTTGGTATCCCCTCAGGCTTAGCAGGACCACTCGATAAACACTTGGTGGAGCACCTTATAGACCCCTTGACCAGACCACTTGAAATCCACTGGAATATGTTTTTCGGAACTACTTGAAATCCCCTTAACAGGACTACTTAAAATCCACTGGAAATCTCATTTAAATATTTCGAGACGCTTTAAATCCCCTTGGAAAAACCACTTAAAATCCCCTTAAAAGGACTACTTTAAATCCCCTTAACAGGACTACTTGAAATCCACTTGGAGAAGCCACTTAAAATCCCCTTAACAGGACTACTTTAAATCCCCTTAACAGGACTACTTGAAATCCACTTGGAGAAGCCACTTAAAATCCCCTTAACAGGACTACTTGAAATCCCCTTAACAGGACTACTTGAAATCCCCTTGGGAAAGCCACTTGAAATCCCCTTAACAGGACTGCTTGAAATCCACTGGAAAGCTCATTTAAATATTTCGAGACGCTTTAAATCCCCTTATGGTAACCACTTAAAATCCACTTAAAATGCACTTGCAATAGACTTGTACCAGAAAAATATATTCAACTTGAAATCCCCTTATGATGAACTTAATTTCCCCTCAAAAATGTCCTGGGGGAGTAAGAACTTTTACTTGTTTTCTTCAGCATAATTTTGTACAATTCGAACAGGCCTAGTTTCACGAACGTTCCTCAACTTAAAAATCCCCATAGAAAAATGTTACAGAAGTTACGGGAAAACTTAAGTTAAAGAAATTTTCCTTAAATGCTTTACTATGGACATGCTAAAGTTATGGAATTTTGGCCTGGCTCATTATTAATTGTATTTTGTTGACATTTTGTATGGACTGACCGGAAATTTAGTATAAATTGGTCAATCATTTGTTACTCTTAGAATGATAAAAGAAGTGTCACTTTTTATAATAAATCTAACACATATTTACTTACAAAAGTAAACCTAATATGACATGATTATAAGAAAAAGTCGGCTTAAAGGCCCAGTATACGTAACTTTCGGCAAAACTTGATGCGAAAATCAAACCTAATAACTTATTATTTTTATAGATTTAGTTAAGATTAACTGCTATCAGCAATATTAAAGATGACTTCTTACGCGGTAATCGGTACGGCAGAAGTTGAAACTCGGTATTTCTAAGCACGCGACTATTTTGACTGTCTTTTAACTTCGGCTTGTTATTGAAGTGGGCCCCACCTGAATTATTTTCAATTCTTTGGATTTTTCTGTCAGGAGACACTTGTAAGTTACCGCTCAGGTTTACTTCGTTTTAAGCTTATTTTTGCATCGTTATCAACTGGATTTTTTTTTCAGAATTATTCAGATTGACGAAAAATTTCCCGAAGTTACGTATATTGGGCCTATAGCTAACATACTTCCAGCGACTTTTTTCTGTTAATCTGACGAGTCGACAAAAAGTTACAGTATCAGTTTGAGTATGAAGAATAGAAGTCGGATTATGAAATTTCTCGACTTTAACACACATACTTTTGAAAATGATGTGCAAGCACGGGCTTATGTGCTTACATGGCAGCTATGCCCCTGGAGATAGCGACATACTTCTGAACAAAATAGCCACTAAATACGGAACGAGATAGCGACATACTTCTGGACAAAATAGCCGCTAAACACGGAACAAGATAGCGACATACTTCTGGACAAAATAGCCGCTAAACACGGAACAAGATAGCGACATACTTCTGGACAAAATAGCCGCTAAACACGGAACAAGATAGCGACTAGGGCCGGATTTTAGTGACAGTACCGTGTGCCTTTTGGTTATTGAAAATTTGTTTCAAGATTTAAACCCATTTGAACCATATGTGACCTTGAAAGTGGGTCAAGGTCATTCCTTTTAGCAAAATTTGTATAGCTCTTCATTGAAAATTTATATAATGCTGCTTATACAGTTGCTATTACTACATTTCGCTAATATGCCAAAAGCTGAGAAAGTGCTAAAATTTGACTTCACAAAAAAAATCATGTTTACAGTATTCAAAAGTTTTTGAATGGTAAAATTAATGCGGGACTGACAACAGACTTCCCACAGGCAACAGACGTCAGTCCGTACCATGCCTTGATCTTACTTGCCTTTCAGGCAGATGATTAATAATTTAAGAACCATCATAGTTATGTGTAGTCAATACATACATGTGTTGAACCCTCATTTTCATTTGGGTGTAGAATAGAAAACAGGTATTTAATAATAAAAATAAATCAGAGAATACCAAAGCATCCAAAAAACCATAATCCGAAGTACAAGAGAATAAGACCAGGTGATCCTGAAGAGTAAGCATCTTCTAGCTGCTTCATCGACGACACCCGCCATATAAATCTTAGTCACATCCAAGTTAATATCAATCCCCAAAATGAGAATTGAGTCATCATTGTCAATCACAACAAATATAAGCACACTAATAAGCAAACTCAAAAACGTTCATCTTAATATCCCTTTAAGATACAGAATATTGAATAGGAACAAAGGAAAGATTTACATGGAGACTCTTGTAAAAGTACAAGAGAATAAGACCAGGTGTTCCGGAAGAGTTTAAAGCGTCTTCTGCTTCATTGACCACACCAGCCATATAAATCTTTGTCACATCCAAGTAAACATCAAGTTCTCAAAATGAGAACTGAGTCATCATTGTCAATCACAAGCACACTAATAAGCAAAATTAAAAAATGTCCATCTTCATATCACACAAAGATACAGAATATTTCTTGATGAGATCAAGATTCTGACCATGAAACTTGCCCATAGTCTTCATGAACGTACATCTCTGAAATCCCTGTGCCGTAAGATTGTTCGTCAGCAGCCGATATATAACACATATATTCAGAGCAAGACCTAAATCAATGAATCAACTGCGACATGAAAACACCACATGATGGAGAAGCAGGGATGCAACTATCATGAAAGTGAAAGTTCACAATCAGAAAATTGTCCCGCTTATCATACAGTTTCGTAGTAAGCTGCCTGTGTTGGTCATAGTTTAAGTGAAGATCGAGGTAAGAAGCATTTATGTTGGGGTCTGGCACACCCATAGTTCCTCAGTTGCACTCAAACACAGATGAGATACCAACCAATTAACAAAACTTTTAATTTATACTGTTTTTTCTTCAACGATTGGTCAATGGGTTTGTCCCTGCATTTCTATTGGATCTTTTTGGAGACTATTTTACAATGATTACCTAGATACTAGGGTATCCGGGTGAGCGATACAGGCCTTCTGGGCCTCTTGTAATCATGCATCAATGACATAGGAAGGCTTTGGACAAGAGAACAAAGATGACCTAATTGAGATCAAATCACAATATCCCTTTACAGCAAAAAAAAAAAAAAAAATAGGGCATTTTTCAACTTTTACTTTTTTAACAAGAGGCATTAACGGTCATCTAACCATATATATATATTTTTTTGGTAATTGTAAAATATTCAGAGAATACCAAAGCGTCAACAAAACCATAATCCGAACTCAAAATCGATTAAACTAGGGGCAAAATAGGAACAAAGGAAAGATCCACATGGAGACTCATAATAGCACAAGAGAATAAGACCAGGTGTTCCGGAAGAGTAAGAGTCTTCTGCTTCATCAACAACATCCGCCATGTAAAACTTGGTCACATCCAAGTAAGCATCAGTCCTCAAAATGAGAACCGAGTCATCATTGTCATCACAACAAGTAAACACACTAACAAGCAAACTCAAAAACGTCAATCTTCATATCACACAAAGATACAGAATATTTCTCGATGATATCAAGATGGCGACCATAAAACTTGCCCATAGTCTTCATCAAACTGCATTTCTCGAATCCCTGTGCCGTAAGTTTGTTCGTCAGCAGTTGACATCTATCATGAAAATCGGGATATTCAGAGCAAGCCCTTGAATAACGAATCAACTGCGACGTGTAAACACCAAAGGATGGAGAATCAGGGATGTTACTATCAAGAAAGGGGAAATTTTACGATAGGAAAATCGAAATCGTCACGTTTATCATACAGCTTAGTAGTAAGTTGCCCGTTTTGTTCATAGTTTAAGTAAAGATCGAGGTAAGAAGCTGATGTAGGAGAGTCTGTTGTGTCTTTAATCTCAAGTTCAGTATATACGATCGACTAGGTCAGCAAACTTCTTGTTGTTTATAGACAACACATCGTCGATATACCTGAAAGTGAAATTGAAAGATTTGGCAAGGTTTTTGTTACCCGTCCTGATAAGCCCCTCGACAAATTCAGCCTCGTATGAAAGATATTACCATATTTGACCTGTTACCTAAGAGGGTCAATGAATAAACCTGTTATTTCTTCATCGCGGCATAGTGATACTACCAGCAGAATAGCCTTATCCTGGAACCTTAAGTGTTTGAAACATTTTAGGACATTTCACCCCTTCGACCTTGAAAGCAGATCAAGGTCATTCATTGCAACAAACTTGGTAGCCCTTCACCCCAGCATGCTACAGGCCAAATATCGGTACCCTAGGCCTTTCTGTGATGGAGAAAAAAATTACTTGAAGATTATTAGCTCACCTGGTCCGAAGGACCGAGGTGAGCTTATGCCATACCGTGGCTTCCGTCCGTCCGTCCGTCCGTCGTCCGTCAACAATTTCTTTAAACGACTTCTCCTACATAACCACTGATAGGAAATCAACCTAATTTGGCAGGAAGCATCCTTGGGTGCCCAGGATTCAAAATTGTACTAATGGTGGGACTGACCCCCAAGGGGGCTGAGGGGCGGGGCCAAAAGGGGTTATTTAGCTATATTGGTTTAAGCGACTTCTTCTCCATAACCACTGATTGGAAATCAGCTTTATTTGGCAGAAAGTATCCCTGGGTGCTCAGGATTCAAAATTGTACTCATGGTGGGACTGACCCCCTAGGGGGCTGAGGGGCGGGGGCCATAAAAAATTATTTAGCTATATTGATATTAGCGACTTCTTCTTCATAACCACTGATAGGAAATCAACCTTATTTGGCAGGAAGCATCCTTAGGTGCCCAGGATTTAAAATTGTACTTATGGTGGGACTGATCCCCTAGGGGGCGGAGGGGTGGGGCCAAAAAGGGTTATTTAGCTATATTGGTTTAGACGACTTCTTCTCAATAACCATTGATTGGAAATGAGCCTTATTTGGCAGGAAGCATCCCTAGGTGCTCAGAATTCAAAATTGTACTCATGGTGGGACTGGCCCCTAGGGGGCTGAGGGGCGGGGCCAAAAACTGTTATTTGGCTATATTGGTTTAAGCAACTCCTTCTCCATAACCACTGAATGGAAATCAACCTTATTTGGTAGGAACTATCCCTAGGTGCTAAGAATTCAAAATTGTACTCATGGCGGGACTGACCCCCTAGGGGTGTGAGGGGCGGGCCAAAAACCGTTATTTAGCTTTATTGGTTTAAGCGACTTCTTCTCCATAAACACTGATTGGAAATCAACTTTATTTGGAAGGAAGCATCTGTAGGTGCTCAGGATTCAAAATTGTACTCATGGTGGGACTGACCCCTAGGGGGTTGAGAGGCTGGGTCAAAAAGGGTTATTTAGCTATATTGGTTTAATCGACTTCTTCTCCATAACCATTGATTGGAAATGAGCCTTATTTGGCAGGTAGCATCTGTAGGTGCTCAAGATTCAAAATTGTACTAATGTTGGGACTGACCCCTTTGGGGGCTGAGGGGTGAGCCAAAAAGAAAATATTTTATCATGATAACCTAGATACCAATGTATCCAGGTGAGCGATACAGGCCCTCTGGGCCTCTTGTAATTATTTTTCATCCCTGTGACCTTGAAAGTAGGTGATGGTCAATCATATGAACAAACTTGGTAGCTCTTCATCCAAACATGATATAGGCCTAATATCAGTTCACTGGGCCTTAAGGTTATTGAGAAGAAATTCTTTGATGATTTTTAACACATTTGACCTTTGTGACCTTGAAAATTGGTCAAGGTCATTCATTTGAACAAAGTTGGTGGCCTTTCTTTCATGCATGCTACAGGCAAAATATCATTACAGTTGGCTTTTCGGTTATTGAGAAGAAGTTGTTTGAAAGCATACATTTGACCACTGTGAACTTGAAAGTAGGTCGAGGTCATTCATTTGAACAAAGTTAAAAGCCCTTAATCCCAGCATACTACAGGGCGAATATCAGTGCCATGGGCCTTTTGGTTATTGAGAGGAAGTTGCTTAGATTTTTGTTCATGTTTTTATATAAAAGGGGGATGAGGATGATGTGGATGGAGGAGGATGTGAATAACGATGATGACGATAAAGATGGTGATATGGAGGAGGAGAATGTTGATGAGGATAAAAATTGTGAGGACGAGGATAAAAATTGTGTGGAGGGAAGATGATGATATTCAGAATGGTGTTGATGAACATGATTATGTTGACGATGTGAATGATGAGGAGGAGATGCATGATTGTGAGGATGTTTATGGTGATAAGGTCAGGATGTGGAAGTTGATGATGTAGATGATGAGGATGACTGTGTTGATGATTAGGATTTAAATGATGCGAATGAGGATAAAGAGAATGGGGATGATGTGGATAAAGAGGATGATGTGATGGAGGATGATGATAAGCAGAATGGTGAGGATGATGGTTAGAATGTTGATGAAGATGATTTTAATAAGATTGAGGATGAGGATAAATAGGATGTAAATAAGCAGGATGCGGATGATGTGAATAAAGGATGATGATGAGGTAGAGGATGAAGTGAACGAGAACGAGGATGCTGTTGATGAGGATAAGAATGATGAGGATGACAAAGATGTGGATGAGGAGGATGCGTATGTTGTTGAGGATGATGGTATATGATGATAATTATGTTGATGATTTGTGAGTGATGAGGATGACGCAAATGTTCTTGAGGATAAGAATGTTAAGGATGGGATGATTATGTCGACGAGGATGAAGATGTTTATATGGATAAGAATGGTCAGTATGGGGATGTTAATGATGAAGATGGTGAGGATGTTGTGGATGAGGATGCTGTTGATGAGGATAAGAAAGGGACGTTTAGGATGAAGATGATGTAGCTGATGAGGATGATGATGATGTGGATAAGGATGATAAAGAGAATGTGAATGAGGAGGAGGATAAAGAAGAGATGGATGATGGCGATTATGTTTATTAGGATAGGGAAGCTGAGGATGACGGTGTTGATGATGAGAATGAGGATAAAGATGGTGTCGATGAGGATGAGGATAAGCAGGATGCTGATGAGAAACAGGATGTAGAGGATTAAGATGTTTTGGAAGATGAGGAGTATGTGGATGATGTCGATTAGAATAAGGTGGAGGATGAGGATGAATATAATGTGGATGAGGATGATGTGGATTAACAAGATGTGGATGGAGGAGGATGTTGGAAATTTTTTACTAATGGGTTTCGAAAGAATACGTCTAGCTCCCTCTAAGGAAATTAAAACGAACTTTTCACTACAGGGATTTGGTAAATCGGCGAAATCAGGTAACCACTTAATGTTACAAAAGTCCGAACATAGGCCGATCCGGAGGGGGCGCCCCCCACACCCCACCCCATCTATTAACCGTGAAAAATGACATTCGTTTATCCCCATCAATAAAACATATCTCATCATATATATTTTAAATACATTCTAACCACACATCAGTTTTACAATCATTCAAAATACTCGTTAATGATAAAGACGCTGACCTACCTCTTTTATATTGGATACTTAAACCGCACAGGTATCCTTATAAGCAACGTTTTATCGCTGGCTCGTCTCATTGCTCAACCAAGCCATCATCAAAACTTCTTAATACCATTCTTAGTGCCGTTAAATCAGGGCTTCAGTCTTATTGTGAATATGTAGGAGTGGCATAAATGGGATGTGGATTTTGAAAAAAGATCTTCTGATCAGTCTTGAGCACCCCCATTCAAAAGTTTTGCATGTATCAAAACATTCGACTTTTCCACCCTATACACTACCATATATACCGCATACCAAATTCAAAGAACGTCTGCGGTCTCTCATTATATTATGAGAGCTTTCTTTTCAAAGAAAAGTGAATGACGACACAAATACTTTGTTGTGAGCTATCTTGGAGCATACTTTGTGACAAACACAACAAAAGCTAGGATGAAATATACGGAGGAAAATATAGTACGAATGATTGAATTCCTGGTTGACGATATCTTTGTTGAGTTCGGAGGACGGATTGTTGGCGGGAACAAAACTGTGCCCCACTTTTTGCCGACTTGTTTTTTTGGGGTTTTTTTTATAAGAAGGCTAAATTTGTCGAGGGGCCTATCTGGACGGGTAACAAAAACTTTGTCAAATCTTTCAATTTCACTTTCAGGTATATCGACGATGTGTTGTCTAGGTTTGCTGACCTAGTCGATCGCATATTTACCCTACTAAACTTGGGATTAAAGACACAACAGACTATCCTACAACAGCTTCCTATCTCGATCTTTACTTAAACTTTTCCCAATACGGTCAACTTACCACTCAGTTGTGTGATAAACATGACGATTTTGATTTTCCTATCTTGAACTTTCCCTTTCCAGATAGTTACATCCCTTGTTCACCATCTTATGGTATTTACATGTCACAGTGATTCGTCATTCTAGGGCTTGCCCTGAATATCTTCACCAATATTTTCGTTATAGATGGAAGCTGCTGACAAACAAACTTACGGCACAGGGATTAGGGAAATGCAGGTTGGTGAAGACTATGGGCAAGTTTTATAGTCATCTTTATATCACCGAGAAAATTCTGTGTCTTTGTGTGATATTGAGTTGGACGTTTTTTAATTGCTTATTAGAGTGCTTACTTGACGATGACTCGGTTTTCATTTTTGAGGATTGATGTTTACTTGGTGGGTGTCGTCGATGAAGCAGAAGACGCTTACTCTTCCGGTCTTATTCTCTTGTACCTTTACGAGGGTATCCATATAAACATTTCCTATGTTAGTTTAATCGATTTTTGTTATGTTGACACTTTGGAATTCTCTGATTTTTTTTATGCTCAATCCCAAGTTACAGCGGGCTTTCATATAGCCCCTGATTGTAGGTAATTACCTCTATTTTCCCTATTTGGCCCAATCCTTCTGGCCCCTTGGGGGTCAGAGTCATCATTTATGCAAAATATGTCCCCCTTCCCCCAAGGATGTTTCTGAACAAATTTGGTCAAAATCAATTTGTAACCTTATGACTAGTAGCGATTTAAAGGAATTACCTTTATTTCCCCTATATGGCCCGCCCCTCTGGTCCCTTGGGGTCAGTCACCGTTTATGCAAAATATGTTTCCCTTCTCCCAATGATGTTTCTGACCAAATTTGGTTAAAATTATGGCAGTTCTTTATGACTAGTAGGAAATAAATGAAAATGTTGACGAACGACGGCCCGACAGAGAGACGGACGGACGCCGCGCCATGGCATAAGCTCACAGGCCCTTCAGGCCAAGTGAACTAAAAATACTCCAAACACCTAAGTTTAGGTCCAAAACTAGTTGTAGCAAATTCTCCGGTCCCTGTGGATTCGGCTACGCCTTGGTTGTGTCATAAAAATTCTATTCTTATACCTACAATGTACCTGATGAAAATGTCCGAAATTTGTCAAGTTTTTGTGCCAGCGATAGGCTGTCATTAGTTATACAGTTAAAGTACTCAAATGGAGAACCATGGTTCTGAACCAAATTTTGGTATATAGTAGGGGCAAAACATTTGAATCAAACTTCGTTAATTTTATCAAGATTTTACTGCACATGTTTCTATTGATGCATTAATTTGTATTTGCTATCTTGCAATACCCATCACCAATAGGCAAGCTATATTTGTGACCTTGATTGTAGATCTATGGAAACTTATTAATAGCATTCTTTCCCAATGGCCAAGTATCAGCCAGAAGATTTTTGAAGGTTTTTACAAATTTTACCCTTGTGACCTTAAAAGATAACTAAGGTCATTAGTTTAAGGAAATGCTATAGTACTTAATGGCCAAGTATTGGTAGTCGGGGCTAGCTGGTTGTTCTACAGAAGAATTTTAAAGGCTTTAACATATTTAACTTCTGAGACTATGAAAGTGGGTCATGGTAATGTGTTCATGTACTCTTTTCAGTTGTTGAGAAGGCAGACGATGCACCATGGGATAAGCTCACGAGCTCACATGACATATATTGGCAGCTAAAAAGCATACCCGTGCCAATCAGGCAAGTGGATTTTAAAGAAAACAAACTCAAGGACTTTTATTCTATTATTTAATCTTTCTTGTAGCTTTAAAGCATAACAGAGTACTTGTACTCAGCTGTTGTGAACTTTAAATCACAACCATCAGACAGAACTCGACTTTCATCATGGAGTGACCTTCCCCTGAACAGGAAATGACATCCATCCTGGAGTTACCTACCCTGATCAGGACATAAAAAACTCCTTTGTCTAAACTGAGGATAGCAAATCCATTATAGATTTAACCTCCCCCTGAGCTGAGCAGGGTTGCACTTTTATTTTAGAGTTACCTCCCCTGAACAGAAGGTGGCACGACACTGACCTCCAGTATAGTGTTACTTTGCCCTGAACAGACGGTATCACTTACACCACTGAGGAAGCATAGACACTGTCATACAATAATCACAAAAAAATCAGAAAACATTTAGCTAGAAACAATATCACAAATGGACTGAATCTCTACTGTTATATATATAATATACTAAAGTCATTTGTTTATACACAGAAGAGGCCAGTCTGAGGCTAGGCATTTAACAATAGCACACTGCTAAATATCATCAACAATAGCACACTGCTAAATATTAACAATAGTACAATGCTACTCTTTCTTAAGAATAGTCTGCATTGATGAGTTATTAGCAAAATCAGTCTTGAACACTGATTCCTGTACATGAGAACAGCAAGCTACTAGTGAACACTCCACCAGTCAACAACAGAATAGCTCCTTGTAGTGAACATTTCATTATAGTCTGTATCAGAATAGCTCTTAGTAGTGAACAGTTAATTATAGTCTGTATCAGAATAGCTCTTAGTAGTGAACAGTTAATTATAGTCTGTATCAGAATAGCTCTTAGTAGTGAACAGTTAATTATAGTCTGTATCAGAATAGCTCCTTATAGTGAACATTCGATTATGGTCTGTATCAGAAAAGCTCTTAGTAGTGATTATTTAATTATGGTCAACGTCAAAGAAAGCGTATCTTGTCCAACTGATACCAGCTCAATATCTCACTATTTGCTTCCTGAACTTTATTAAACTACTCATATATGAACAGGAGTTACTTTTTCAAAAGGAAATATCAGTCTTCGGAATATACTACATGTACTGTACTTACCAATTGTAATATCTTTGACTAAATTGTTCATAAATATAAATTAGGTGTCGTGGATATAGATAAAAAACATAAAGATACAATTCTCCAACATGTGCAAAACCAGTGTTCAATTAAACTTAAATAAACATATTTTCTTTCACTTGTAATGATAAAAACAATGAAATTGCCCAGTGCAAGTACTAATTAACATTCTGTACTCTAGGAAAATATCTTGATAAAACAAATACTGGAATATGAAAAAATAAAACACTGTTTAAATTGTTAATTAAAGCTGATCCCAAGAAAAGTGAATTCATCATTTTGATATTTCATAATGTTATTCCTGAGAAAAATCTTGTATTCAATTTCAGAAAAAATAATGTAGTCATCAAATAAACAGATTAACCTAAAACTTAAAAAAAAAGTTGCATGCTTCATTTTGTTTGCATATACAAATAATTATTACATAGACTTTGTTTCCCGCAAGATATTAAACATACCAGGTATGACAAACTCGACATATTTCATGATTAAAACAGGAAAAATAGTAAGCCGTGATTGTGTTGCAATGCGAATAAAAAGGCATAATGAGGAACAACAATGAATCCACATCTGATCAATTCTCGTCAGCAGAAGACATGCCCTTAACAAACAGCTTTAATAGCTTACCCTTTGAACAAGTTCATGTAATCGTACAAAGGGCTGATCTCTTACTGATGAATCCAATAAATTTTCCCACATTTTTCACAAACTTGACTTGAATGTTAAATACTATATCTAATGGTAACTTACTTTTCTGTATTTTTCATGATTTTATTCACGTTGACCCCATTTACTGTTCAAAATGACCATAACAGTGTCATCAAAATTCATGCTTTCACTAATCTGACAACAATCATGTTGATAATTATTTATTTAAGTCACACATGATCTTACTTACAGGAAGGGAGGTAACTCTCACAGTTAGTCATTAACTTTGCATTCCAAAAACTAAACAAACAAACGATACCATAATAATTTACAAATAACAGCGACAGATTTCAACCGAGGATAAAAAAAATCAAATGACACCTTGGAAACAGGTATCTAAAGATACTGACCTTTTACTTGTAAAGCCACGATGATTCTAGGTAGTCTATGTGAAAGACTGAACAAGTTAGCTGTTTTACATTCAATGCTTTGATAGAAATTGAGGTTTCAAAAAAAAACCCATTGAATTAATCAACCTTCATCTAATAGTGCTTGACCTTGACCTTCAACCTTGTGAGCAGTAAATTCACTCTTATCCTCATTCACCATTGTAGTTAGGTGAATGTTCTCCCATACATTGCTATGATAGAAATGTCAACGATGTGACGGCTGGACACACAGACAGACATGAAAAGCCTCCATGTAGCCATGTTCATAGCATTTACAACAGAAACGTCATGGCAAGCTCACCAAATACCTTGGCTAATGTAATTCTTTGGCTTACATTCATTTAGTACAATTACCGACTCAATTCTTTTCAAGTTTACATGTATATTATCAATGAATTTTCAACTACAGGGACTTCATATACATATAAGTACAAGTATATAAAGAGTACAGACTTGTAGCACTTTTACAATTTGTGTTTTAACTTATGTAATGATCTGAGAATTAAGTACATGTTATTAGTACAATTATACCCGCAATTCAGCTACATATTCTACCACGAATATAGCGTGTGAACCCAAACCAAACCTTATGGCAGATCTTCAGCAAATATGTACAAAGGGAGGTAACCAAGACTAATTTAAATTAACACAGAATTATTGCTTTTTTTCTGACAATCAAACACTTGATTTAATGCATTTTCAAAAAAAAAAACTTTTCTAAGGAGGTTAATCATTGGGTTGCGTAGATTCTATACATAGGACTATGATGCCACACCTATAGCTAGTCCTAACCAAGGACTATGATGCCACACATATAGCTAGTCCTAACCTAGGACTATGATGCCACACCTATAGCTAGTCCTAACCTATGACTATCTAGCCCTTACCTAGGACTATGATGCCACACCTATAGCTAGTCCTAACCATGGATTATAATGCGACATCTATAGTCAGGACTTTAATGCCACATCTACAGCTAGTCCTAACCGAGGACTTCAATGCCACATCTATAGCTAGTCCTAACCGAGGACTTTAATGCCACATCTACAGCTAGTCCTAACATAAGAGAATGATGCTACATCTATAGCTAGTCCTAACATAAGACTATGATGCCACATCTATAGCTAGTTCTAACATAAGACTATAATGCCACATCTACAGCTAGTCCTGACTATGATGCCACATCTATAGCTAGTCCTAACATAGGACTGATGCCACATCTATAGCTAGTCCTAACATAGGACTGATGCCACATCTACAGCTAGTCCTAACATAAGACTACAATGCCACATCTACAGCTAGTCCTAACGTAAGACTGTGATGCCACATCTATAGCTATCATTTAGATAATATTTCTATGGATAATTAGGTCATATTGTGTACAATTCCTAATTTAATTTTTTTTCTTTTTTTTCAAGAAAGTGCAGCTCTATCAAAAAGAAAATGTGTTTTGATGTCAATTTGGTTTGTGGGGGTGGGGTTGGGGGTTGGGGGTTGGGAGTTGTTCCTGGTATAAGTAAACTTGATATAGGAATACATGACAGTGACTGTTTACAATAATTTGTAGGACATTTACAGCTTGCTGTACTGTAATAGGAGATTCCTTATATATACAAACAATATAAATATACATAACATAATATAGACATTTCTTAAATACAAACACAACAATTAAAAGTATACTCATAATTATAATACCACAAGTTCTCCAGATTTGTCTTCCAAATTGATGTACCCTTTGAAACAATTAATGATATTATGCATAAGGAAATTTGAAAAAGTCACCAAAAAGACGTTGATAATGATAATAACTTGTTTACGTACATAAACTCTGGATAACTGAAATAACACATGTTTACAAAGAATTCCACATTTAACCTTAGGCAATGTCTCAAATCATTTAAAATGAAACTTGCTATTTTTTTTATTTTTTTTTTTTGGAATCATACTGTTGTAATACCTTGTTGCTAAAAATATTACAAAAAAACACCTAGCAATGAAATTGGATGCGTCCATTTAAAACGTTAACAGATCTATTGTTTGTAGACTACTCGCCCGGATAATTCAGGAAAGAAGAGGTCCATAGGGTCCGTATCCAAGGGCTGTAGAGCACCGCTCAACTGTAAGTCTATATATTACATCACGGTGTCCCTAATTTGTTTAGCCAACCAGAAGAATCCGAAATAACCTAAACGAATCAGAGGAGATAGCAACTATTCTACAACAAAACAGATTACAGCCGCTATGTATTTATGCTAATGATAAAAGCTTTAGACAATGACGGTGATAATAGCGCCGAATATAGCAATAACATATGGACAGGGGCTACCAGTAAGTTGGACAATGACAAAGGCTTGCTGACTCTACCGATTTATCATTTCGGCCATAGTCTACCGCTTTTTAGACCAATCTTCCGCCTATCGCTTTGATGTCCAAATTTTCCCGTTTTTTATCGTAACACTTTACTTTCTTCCTGTCTTATTTCAACAAAAGCTGTGTGCAATGCTACCTCTTTCTACCTCTGTTGAGGTGTGAATCTATCATTCTTGGTCATCAGAGGTTAACATGTCTACTTTTCTTCATTACAAACCAACTTTCAGATCAATTTGTACACATATGTACTGGTACTCCGAGGCAAGCATTTATACACATATCTTTGTTTGTTTTCAATATTTCACAGTTTATCTTAGTAAGTGAAGCCACAATCATAAATGGATTTCAAATCCGCCCTCAAAATGTTAAATCAAAGTCTGCCAGTTACTATTTCAGAATGGGAAAAGAAGGTATTAAGAGTATTTTGATTTCCTGGTGACAACTGAAAAGACCTTAGGTAGCAGTGCAAACTTAAAATATGTAAGCAAACATATCTTCTAAAATTTATTAAGGAAGAAATTGATAAGTGATACACTAGCTTATTCATCCTACCCAATGGACTACTAACTTTCAAGTTCATTAGTTTCCTCAAGAGTTCCTGTTAATGTCAACATAATATATATAGAAAAACATGTTATAAACACTGAAATTCTGTAAACATGTACGGCAAAATAGTAAAGTTTTAATGATAAGTACGGTACAAACCCTTTTTGTTCTTTGACACATCAGAAAACTGGAAGGTTGAAACTGTGAGACAGACAAACACTGCACAAAAGCATCAATAACAACAAACAACCTTGGGCCTGTGGCTCTTAAAAATGTCATTGAATCAACTTTGTAAACTGAACAAAGAAACTCAGAAAGCATGAGGACACAGACAATGAGAAATTCTAAGTAAACTTACAGGAAAACAGCAGCTATTTGGCAACTTTCTTGCACCAAATTCTAAAAAAATCATAAAAAGCAGTTCCGACTATTTTTGGCAAGTAGCTTTGGTACGACAATTCTACATCAGACAACAGTAACTGGAAGAGTATATATGCTTTGTGGCTTATACAAAGAAACTGTAAGCTTAACAAAAGTCAGGTACAAGTCTCCTAATGTCCGATAAAATAATGCCGAATTCTGAATGTCAATCAATTCACGTAATGTCCGATAAAACAAAGCCGAATTCTGACTGACCATCAAATCTCGTAATGTCTGATAAAACAATGTCAAATTTTGACTGTCAATCAAGTCTCGTAATGTCCGATAAAACAATGCCGAATTCTGACTGTCCATCAAGTCTTGTAATGTCTGATAAAACAATGTCGAGTTCTGACTGTCAATCAAGTCCCGTAATGTCCGATAAAACAATGTCGAATTCTGACTGTCAATCAAGTCCCGTAATGTCCGATAAAACAATGCCGAATTCAAGTCTTGTAATGTCTGATAAAACAAAACCGAATTCTGACTGTCAATCGAGTCTCGTAATGTCTGATAAAACAAATGTCTGATAAAACAATGTCAAATTTTGACTATCAATCAAGTCTTGTAATGTCTCAATCAAGTCTTGTAATGTCTGATAAAACAATGTCGAATTTTGACTGTCAATCAAGTCCTGTAATGTCCGATAAAACAATGTCGAATTTTGACCGTCAATCAAGTCCTGTAATGTCCGATAAAACAATGTCGAGTTTTGACTGTCAATCAAGTCCTGTATTGTCCGATAAAACAATGTCGAATTTTGACCGTCAATCGAGTCCCGTAATGTCCGATAAAACAATATTGAATTTTGACTGTCAATTAAGTCCCGTAATATCCGATAAAACAATGTCGAATTTTGACTGTCAATCAAGTCCCGTAATGTCCGATAAAAAAATGCCTAATTCTGACTGTCAATTTAAGTTTGGACACAGAATAATGATATCCACACCAAAACCCCTTCATAGCTTTACCTTCAACAGTTAACTCTACTTTACTTTGACACCTCCCCCAACACAGTGATCAATCTACGTGCGAGTCCGAGTCCAGTGCTCATAAAATTATGAAAGGACTCATAGAAATTCAGGAAATACTTCAATTTAACATTGTGGGACCCATTGTTTTCGGCAATCTGTACAAAAAGGACCCATGAAAATAAATTGTAAATTGATCGCTGCAACATGGAACTTTTAATAGTGGACCCTGCCATACTGTGATCTGGTTGATTCCATTGCAGTCCACAGTCTTAAATGGTTTATTAAGCGACGTATATCTTTTTAAAATCTTACCGTTGTTAACACTTATAACTTAACCTTAACTTCTCCTCAGATTTGCTCTTCATTTAATTCCAATTAATCGTTTAGATCAGTATCTTTATATTTCCACAATCACTTGGTACATTTCTTCGAGTGAACCACATAAAAGAGACACAATTTCTTACAGGACTAGACAACTTTTCAAATACATGTGTATGCAACCACTTGAAAAATGTTTGCTTTGTGGATATCAAAAAACTAAGACTGCTAAAGGACTTCAAAATTCAACCACTTACATAGGATATCCATCAAGTGAAAACTGGATGACATTAATATGGCGAAAGTTTATTTTGAAATATTGTATGTAAGCATCTAGACTGGATATCAATTACGATAAACATGTTCTTTTTTCATATATATTTTTTTTTTGACAAGAAATTAAAAAAAAAAAAAAAAAATTAAAACATCATTTTTCTCTGATGCCTACAGCACTGACTGTTTAAACCGGAAATTTTAAGTTAAAAATCACAATTCATAGTAACTTTTAATCCTTTGAGGAACCCAACGTTAACTATTATGATCGTATGGAGTCCTGGGAGAAATATTGGAACATGTTCAGCAGTATAAAACTCAATAGAAATCTAGTACAAGAAAAAGGAGTATTATAATTTTTCTCGCTAATAAAGTCGAACATAAAAAGATCAACTCAATGAAACTTCCGAGTATCAAACTTATAAACATAAAAACAAAATTGACATATAATATCAAAAAACAAGTTGCATTGATTTGAAAATAGCCTGAAGTTAAATAACTTTACAGAAATACTGTTGAACATAACTGAAAGCAAACAAGAGAAACCAAATAAGGGGAAAGGAAAAAAGACATCTGTAATCTCTTGATAGGCTTAGGAGAGATAAATACGACACCCGATCAATGGTATGCTAGTACTTACTGAATAAACATCAGACTTTATTATTTCACTTCTACAACCATAGAAAGAAGTTGTAGACAGGTTTATCACTGAATTATAAACATTGGACTTTAATATTTCATTTCTACAGCCATAGAAAGAAGTTTTAGACAGGTTTATTACTGAATTATAAACATTGGACTTTAATATTTCATTTCTACAGCCATAGAAAGAAGTTTTAGACAGGTTTATTACTGAATTATAAACATTTATCATACTAACCTGAGGGGAAAACCCAGAGAATCTCATAATGAACCATTCCAAACACTAAATTAAAAGAGTTTAAATGTATTGAGGGGTAAATGCGTTATTCACTTCCTGGGTTATCAAAGTTGTTTTACTAGATTTTTGGAGTCACTGCAAATTCAAAATTGTTGAAAGATCAAAATGTCAGACAATTTTCAATATAAATATATATATATATGATTGTACCATGTTTAATATAAATAATTATATACACATGTATATATTAAACGTTTTTGTACACTGAGAAGTATCACATAAGCCGTAAATTTATACCAATGTGTTCAACTTGGAAAAATATTCATAACAAAAAAGAGCAGGAAACACATGCAGAGGAGACAATATTTTTTGCGATCAATATTTCCACATGTTTGCAATCAATATACAATTATAATGTTTCAATAAATTAAATGAATATTTTCATAAAATTAAGAACAAATGATCAGTAGTATACATGTATAACAGCGATGTATATTGAGTCAACAAGAAAATAAAACCGGGAATTGAGAATAAAAAGGGAAATTTACAAACCTTTCGCATATACACTCTGTATATTTCAGACAATGAAATGTCAGCTTTTTAAACATGTTAAAAAGACATTAAATTAATCATCAAATTATTGTCCACTTCATGATTAAAAACATAGCATTAATAATAATAACAATAATAATGTCAATTAGCACATGAAATGAAAACAACAGCATTTCAGAAAAAAGTGAAATTACTAAAACCCAATTATTCATGAAAAACAATAAGTGAGGGTCAAAAGCATCGTTGATTAACATATACATGTAGCAATGCTTTCCTCCCTGCACAATCAAATATCTCTGTAATTGATATATAAATCGGTCACAATATCTACGAGTTTGGATTTCTCAAATCACATTTACTAAGATATGTTTCACTTCTATATTGAGTAGGTATACATACAGTACACAACTGTACAACAAATTCACCAGACCTGTTGTGGGCCCAACATCAGTCATAAACAAGTCTGCTAGAACCCTGGTAAAATCAACCATGAAGTCCTTATCAACACATTATGGGCCCTTTTTGGGAACTCTTTATAAGGGTTGGCTCTCATTTTACATCAAAGTAGTCTCCCCTTCAATGATTACATGCCACTTTTAAGTTGTCTCCCCTACATCCATGTATCGTATCCTTAGTGTGCCGAGTAGAAACTGATAGAAAACTCCAACGATTATACAACCATCCTTAATGATTTAGGTGGGTTATCATAGGAGAAGGAAATCTCCCCTGATAGTAGCAGACATTACAAGATATGTTTGGTAGCAAGATATCTAACACAGTTATCTCCCCTAGCAGTTATAAGTGTTGGGAATAGTCAAGTCGTCTCCCCTTCTAGTTATGAGAGTTGGGAGAAGTCCTGTTGCCTCCATTTCTAGTTATGAGTGTTGGGAGAAGTCCTGTTGCCTCCCCTTTCAGTTATGAGTATTGGGAGAAATCCAGTTGCCTCCCCTTCCAGTTTGGAGTGTTGGGAGAAGTCCAGTTGCCTCCCCTTCCAGTTATGAGTGTTGGGAGAAGTCCAGTTGCCTCCCCTTTCAGTTATGAGTGTTGGGAGAAGTCCAGTTGCCTCCCCTTCCAGTTTGGAGTGTTGGGAGAAGTCCAGTTGCCTCCCCTTTCAGTTATGAGTGTTGGGAGAAGTCCAGTTGCCTCCCCTTTCAGTTATGAGTATTGGGAAAGTCAAGCTGTCTCCCATTCCAGTTATAAGTGTTAGGAGTAATCCAGTTGCCTCCCCTTCCAGGTATGAGTGTTGAGAGGAGTGGTACAGATGACACTATAAATATATGAGGATTAGGTACAGACAGCCAGTGAGTATCTATGTGGTATCTCACTACTGCCCAGTCTAGTCCAGGGTGAAGATGGACAGAGCTTTGAAGCCATGTAAAGCTCACAGGGTCCTTTGAGCTGTGAAGCCATATAACATGGAGATTTGTAGCAATTAATACTATGTAGAGTAACCATGTACTAGCACTGTCTTGGCCTAGCGAGTTTGTACCATTCTCAGGCCAGTGTGAGTTTTATAGCTTTATAGCATGCTCAGGTCCCGCTGGGTTATGTAGCCAAGGTACATATTCAAAACACTTTCTCATCCAAGTGTACTCTGTAACCCTGTAGCGTTATCAGGACCACATGAATTTAGAATCCATCCATCTGTAGAAATCACTTCTCCTCGGAAGTATTGTCAGTGTTCTCGGGCTTGGCGGCTGGCTCTTTAGAGGGCGTTCCTGGGGCACCTGGGGAGCTGTTAGCTGATGCTGCAGACTCTGTCTCTTCTTTAATCGGTTCCATTTCACTGCCATTTTCTGGCTGCTGTAAAAAGAAAAGTATATTGTCAGCAACACGCTATCGTCTGGCTATTTGTAAACATTTTCTTCAGGTTGGAAAGTATGATCTATGTAAAGATTATTTTACACAACCAAAATAGGTTTTTATGTGACATTTCGATGACTAGTACGATATGTACCCTGTCATCTTCATCAGACTAATGACCAACAAAGAGTATGCACACAGCAGGTGGAAATTGCTGGGCTTTGTTGGTCATTAGTTTGATGAAGGTGACAGGGTACATATCGTACTAGTCATCGAAACATAGAAACATATTTTGGTTGTGTAAAATAATCTTCACATATATTGTCTGGCTACATAACCACTTGATAAAACTTTCAAGAAGTTAACTGTAAGCTGTCTGACTAACGGTGTCTGTAGTTGAATCAGTAAACTGTGACTAGCTGTGTCTGACTAGCTGTGTCTGTAGCCGAGTCTGTAAACTGTGTCTAGCTGTGTCTGTAGCCGAGTCAGTCAACTGTGTCTAGCTGTGTCTGTAGCCGAGTCAGTCAACTGTGTCTAGCTGTGTCTGTAGCCGAGTCAGTCAACTGTGACTAGCTGTGTCTGTAGCCGAGTCAGTCAACTGTGTCTAGCTGTGTCTGTAGCCGAGTCAGTAAACTGTGTCTAGCTGTGTCTGTAGTCGAGTCAGTCAACTGTGTCTAGCTGTGTCTGTAGCCGAGTCAGTCAACTGTGTCTGTAACCGAGTCAGTCAACTGTGACTAGCTGTGTCTGACTAGCGGTGTCTGACTAGCGGCGTCTAACCACTGATTTACCTGTGCAGTCTCTGAAGTAGTCTCACTACTTGTCTTCTGCTGTTCCTCTTGTTTCATTACCCCAATCCAGTACTCGTAATTCTCTTTCATGTTCTTCGTCAGCAGACAGTTCACCTTCCGTGGCTTCTTATCAAACTTAAGCAGCACAGGAGATCCTACAACACAAATTTTTTTATCAGGACTTCAGATACATGCATAACAAATTGGATTGGATCCAGACACAAGTTTTTATCAGGACTTCAGATACATGCATAACAAATTGGATTGGATCCAGACACAAGTTTTTATCAGGACTTCAGATACATGCATAATCGAGTGGATTGGATCCAGATACAAGTTTTTATCAGGACTTCAGATACATGCATAACAAATTGGATTGGATCCAGACACAAGTTTTCATCAGGATTCAGATACATGCATAATTCAGTGGATTGGATCCAACACAATTATTCCTTGGATAAAAGTGTTTTCATGTTCATTTCATAAAACCGCAGATTAAGATTCAGATATAAATACCAATATAAGATGACACATACATTGAGGACAGTTTTGGATTTGTGTCATTATGCAATTATAGCATTTTATGAGGTTGATTCAAAGTTCATGTATTTATCAACCTTAGAAAAGATAATGACCAAGAACTAAGTGTTTCTATTTTCAGTAACAGCTTTTAAGTATTCAGCTGATGTTATTTCTACTGTAACCTTGCATTGCTCTCTGTCAATTTTCCCGTCGGGCGATTTTGAGGCATTTTATCTTGCATAACAATTTTAACAGTATTTAGCATCTTATATAACATGTTTGGAGTATTAGTTTGGTGAATTTGTGGTTATGTGAAATGATATTGACCGAGACAACTACCACTTTCTCAGGTCCATTACCACATACACTACACCTTCATAAAGTCTATAACTGATAAATTTAATTAATAATCTGAACCTTTCTACATCTCCAGATAACAGCTGCTACATCACGAATATCTTAAAAGGTGTTTTCTTTATTAACTTATGTGTACATTCAAATCACCGTTTAAATAATAAAAACTTCATTTCATTCATAAACATATAAGCTACACAATAAGATCAAATAACATTGGAATAGAATTCAGAATCAAGTTTTTACTTATATATTTACAGTCTACACTGATATTCACTCGATAACCATTGTACTGCAAACTAGTGTTATTTTCCAATAACTATACTTGAGAACGTGCAAAATTTCTATGACGTCGACAACAATACATGAGGGCGGAGCTATGCAAATTATCCCGTTCGAATCACAATTGTATGACGTCATTAACAATTGACATGGGCGGAGCTAGCTACCGCTTATGCAAATTTCATGCTGTTACATTTATTGAACTGTTTTCACGTTTGTAAGTTTTGAAATGAAATAATGTCTGCAGATAGGGCTAAATTGAACAGAAAAATTATGAACCATTTACAGGAAAATACTGTAAATATAAGAATTAACCTTTGATTTTGTTTAGTTTATGAGATCATAAATCCAATGGAGCAGTCGGTAAATTTAACGTAAACGCTTCGCGTTTACGCAATTTACCTCGTGTTCCATTGGATTTATGATCTCATAAACTAAACAAAATCAAAGGTTAATCCTTAAATAAAATGACCATTTTGAATATGTAACATGGTAACTTTGTTAGAAGATTACTTTTACGCTTACCTGTGTCCTGATCCGTCTCGTTTTCATCCTCCGTGTCTTTACATGTACTGTCTGCTTTATCTGTATCAGACTGTCCTGAACCTAAACAAACACCAGCTGCTTATAAAGTGTTGTAATCATAGAAATATAACACATACTAAAAGTTTCCAGAATTTACACAAATTCAAAAACTGGTTTCTTAAATCCAAAACCAAATCGTTCTAGTTTTTCATAATCCTTTTGCACAATTTTTTTCTTTCTCTGTTTCCATAAAAGTAGATAGATGAAAAATATCAAAAAGATATGATTCCTCAATTTTGATAGATTATTACTTATGGAGTGATCTCCCTTTCTTACCCTCTGCGTCACTGTCTGCGTCCTCCACCCAGGTGCCGGGTAGGAGGCCGCCGGTAACCATGGCGTTACACAACGGTGCCACCAGGTGGTTGATGAAGGTCTGTTGAAGCTTGGCAAGCTGTGGCATCTTTCTGTCCATATAAGGAGATATTGGCATTCCCAGGTTCAGTTCCTCGTCCCCCTGCATCCAACAAATCAGGTCAGAAATATTATACTGTCAAAACTTGTTTTCTCAAAGTCAGTGGGGCAGTTGGAAACTTCCAGTTATCTAAGTTTTTTTTCAAGTTAAATGAATTTGAATAAAATGGGTGAAGTTTGGCAGAGACTGACAAATTACTTCGTATTGAATGGGGCTTTCCAGTTACATGAGCTCAAGACAACACAGATTTTCGGTGCTATTGAAATGCTTGAGGAAAGTCAAAAATGCTTCAAATTAACCGAAATTTCAAAATAACTGGTAGATGAATACAAAGAAAGTGTTAGAATGGGGATTTTATTTTCATTCAGCTTAAGCAGTATTTCAATGTATCGGAGTTCAAATTAAGCGGTTTCGTTTCTTCATCACCCATACAAATTTATCATAATACCAGGAAAAAATCATCCTGTCGTTTTCCTCACAATATATGGCAACTTTTTTTAATAACAGAATATTCAGTATTCTTCAAAACTGGAGTAAATTAGCCATCAAAAGAGCCAGGTGTCTCTTAGTAATCGTGATGACATAAGTCAATCTTGCCAAAGTGTCCAACATCTACACTTAATTATACCTGATTTTCATGCATTAGTCCTTGACCAATTCGCTCTGAAGACAGCTCGAACAAACTGACTAGAAAAGATTGACCAACTGCTTCTATCTTTGTGTTAAATGCTCATTAGTTGGGAGATTTACTGAATACACCAATATATTCGGCCATGATCAAGAGTTTTGGATCGCCACTTCATTATACTATTCCTATTTTTATAATTACAGATCAATATTTTGACACCAGTAACAATTTATAGTATCATCAAACGGACCTGTTCGTAAAACTCCTCGGCGATACGATATGTCCACTGTCGATGTAGATGTTTGGTTTTAGCCGGTCCGTTTATGTCCGCCAACTTGATGACCATCTGCATCACCAACAGGCGTTCCGTTTCTACGGACCAGTCAATTCCTGTGGACGACTCCTCGTCATTTACCTACACAAACACAACAGATACATACATTACATATACAATACACATACATTATATACATTATATACACATATATTATATACATTATATACACATACATTATACATTATATACACATACATTATATACACATACATTATATACACATACATTATATACATTATATACACATACATGTACATTATCACAAGTGTATAGATATTCACGGATACATTTTATATTAAATCACCTGTCTATATTGCTCTTATTAATTTACTTTGTTTCAGGATTTTGAATCATTTAATTCAAATAAGTAATACAATTTGTATTTTAAAAAATAATGTGTGACCTATATTTTGGCATGATTGCATGGTATTACAATTTGACAATGGGCATTATCGGCATCAAAGATTCCAGCAACACAAGATAATTTCAGATATCATAAAATATCAACAAAAACACAATGGAGACCTTATCTTACAACTTCAAAATATATTCACTAACACTGTAAAACTTGATTTAAGACCAAAGAACTGACACTGGAAAAGAACATCTCCATAAAGCATCTCCTTTAGATTTTATTACAATCCTGTTAAAACATATTAAAAGAAGAGTAAAATGATTAGGATTAATAAATTTGAAAATTAGAAAACCATTTAGCCTAGATAAAAACAAAGAGTTATAAAGAATTTGTATGCCAAGACCAGAATTAAAAGATTTTTTTTGATCAAGTCAAAACAGTTAGATATTAAAGTTCTTACTTAGTAACTATATATTTTCAAAAACAGATATTGAAGTTCTTACTTAGTAAATATATATTTTCTTTGTTATTTTAATAAAGTATGTAACTACTAGTTATTCAATAATAAAACAAAACACCATAAGGAATCAAAATATTAGAAAAAAAGAAAAGTATTGTCAAAAAGATGAAAAGATGATTACTGCTTTATCACCCCTCACCATTCCCAATGAAAAAAGGTGTGATTTTCCCAAATTTCCTCTTAAAAATTCCCAATTCAGACACTTGCTTGAGGAGCTTCTTGTGACATTAAGTTTAACAAGAGCACTGCAAACGGAGACAAGATACGCCCGTCGTACCCTATCGGAAGTATAACGGTATGGAAACACAAAGAAAGTTCTGACACTTTCTACATGATATCCGAAAATTGCATCAGATACGAAGTCCTACAGGGCCATAACCCTTGTAAATAATGTTGAATTAAACAGTCATTCAGGTTCAGCTATTGAACTATGAGTAGTATTCACTAAAGAAACTGTCACGAACATCGAGTTTCACATCGGTAACGAGTGACACGAAAGTGTACTCAATTTAAATCACAGTCAATTCAGCGCTTGCATTAACCGACGCTCGACAAGCGTCTGACTGTTCCTTGTATTTTTTTGTTGTTTCAAGCTTGAAGAGTTCCAAATCTTTACACAGGGTCATGGCGGATAGCTTGGGCTTCCGCAAAGTGGGAGGAAACGGGAGAATTTAATAAAATGCGGGACCCGCGCGGGTCATTAATTTCAAACTGGAGAAACTGATTTCTGTCTGAAATAATAGGGAGTTTCCCGTCCAAAGCGGGAGACTTGACAGGTATGTAACTTCCGTTTATTTTGTTAAATAGGCAATGTCATTAATATCAACAAAATAAATGAGACCATACACATCTGTTAAGGCAATGCAAATATCAAATATGCATTGGGTTAAAGAGATATAGTTTGGGTATTGCAAATACATGTATTATGTTTTGGATATTGCAAATACATTTATTATGTTTTGGATATTGCAATGGTCTATGATGCAATGTGGATATCACTATGTACATCCCTGATATTCCCTGGATTACGCTCACTTACATATAAATACTTTCCACCCCCCCTTTCTAAGTAAAATTGAAGGCACAAAGACAGCTATTTCATTGGTGTGGAGTAAAAAAGTCTGACCAATCACAAGACTGATACCTGCTCCTTGAATTCTTGATACTACAGAGGTTATGCTCACTTGCATTCTCTGTAACCCTAGGCCTGGCATATGTCATACGACAGGATGAAAAGCTCAGTGAATGCCAATGGGGACAAAACAAGATTAGTATAATCCTTTGATGTAAATCAAAAGAATCTTTTGGCCTTGTAACCCTAAATTTTAATGTCTTTTAAGAAGGCTGTTGCTAGCTTGATAGCATCTGAACTAAAACATATCTCACAGACTTGATGTATATTAATATGAAGCCAAAACCGGAGTTATCAAAGTCATCAATGACTATCAGAATGACTCCGACACAACAAGAAATATTGAATATTCATGACATCACAAACTCAATATACCAGATAGGGAACCATCACAAATATGCCACAGCCAGCGATTGGTTATGGGGAACCATTACAAATATCTCACAGCCAGCGATTTGTTATGGGGAACCATCACAAATATCCCACTGCCAGCGATTTGTTATGGGGAACCATTACAAATATCCCACAGCCAGCGATTTGTTATTGGGAACTATCACAAATATCCCACTGCCAGCGATTTGTTATGCTTGGGAACCATTACAAATATCTCACAGCCAGCGATTTGTTATGGGGAACCATCACAAATATCCAACAGCCAGCGATTTGTTATTGGGAACCATCACAAATATCCCACAGCCAGCGATTTGTTATACTTGGGAACCATTACAAATATCCCACAGCCAGCAATTTGTTATACTTGGGAACCATTACAAATATCTCACAGCCAGCGATTTGTTATGGGGAACCATCACAAATATCCCACAGCCAGTGATTTGTTATTGGGAACCATAACAAATATCCCACAGCCAGTGATTTGTTATTGGGAACCATTACAAATATCCCACAGCCAGCGATTTGTTATGGGGAACCATTACAAATATCCCACAGCCAGTGATTTGTTATTGGGAACCATTACAAATATCCCACAGCCAGCGATTTGTTATTGGGAACCATTACAAATATCCCACAGCCAGCGATTTGTTATGGGGAGCCATCACAAATATCCCACAGCCAGCAATTTGTTATTGGGAACCATTACAAATATCCCACAGCCAGCGATTTGTAATACTTGGGAACCATCACAAATATCCCACAGCCAGCAATCTGTTATACTTGGGAACCATTACAAATATCCCACAGCCACCGATTTGTTATGGGGAACCATTACAAATATCCCACAGCCAGCGATTTGTTATGGGGAACCATTACAAATATCCCACAGCCAGCGATTTGTTATACTAGGGAACCATGACAAATATCTCACAGCCAGCGATTTGTTATACTAGGGAACCATGACAAATATCCCACAGCCAGCGATTTGTTATAGGGAACCATTACAAATATCCCACAGATTTGTTAGTGATAGAGCGATACACTTACACGTGTCAAACACCGTCCACCGCAACCAGAAATATGACACTGAAAATATTGCTTGCATTACTTTTTTTTGAGGGAGAATATGAGAAATGTCAGAAATCTTATTCATTTCATTCACTTTAGTTTTAGAAGAAAACTACAGCGTTCTCCTACATATTATCAAGCCATCTCTTATATAGGCATAGAAGGTATTTAACAGATATTATGCTTCAAGAGCTTAAAGGGTTATTTTTAGTTTTATTGCAAGTTCTATCACTTTATATAGCACTAGATTCTTTCTGAGTCAGCAATCTAAAACTGCTTCAGAAGATTTTTTCGAAGCATTAGTTTTAAATTCAGTAATTGTGCTGCAGTCTTCTAAAACAGCTCCTCACCGAACATTTATTATATGTGTAGCTTTAGAAGTACCTGGTAACACTGCAAAAGCTTTTCTAAAGCATTAATTTCATTCAAAATTCTGTACTACAAATAACAAGTCTACTGCAACCAACTGCAGCTGAAAATCTTTCAAAGATGAAGAAAGGGAAAATCTATCTAGAGATTTAAGTTTGATGATGCGTTAAGCAAAACATTTACTGCACGGAGTAGAACTACAACTGACTGACGAAAGTCATACTGAACATTTACTATGTTATCCTAACACAACTACTAATTTTAAACTAACAACATACTGCTGCACTTTTAGGTGGTAACATATAAAATATGTATAAATTGTTTGTTAATGGATATCAACAGGGCTGACTTAACACCTGTGTAAATGAGTACAATACCGTTAGACATCGTAACCAAGATGTCCGCCATCACCTTTAGCAGTTACCATTGACACAACTCCGCATAAAGCAGTTACGTGGCCATAGATTCGGTTACAAAAAGGATATAAAGCCTCATTAATCATCAATGAACACGAAAGAGTTTCGGTGTTTGTCTACTTACTTTTGCATTGAATTCGGCAAGGATTTCGAAGTGGCGTTTGAGATCTGTAGCGAGTATGAGTTCTATGACGAGGAAGCGGAACCTCTTGAACTCGGCCTGGTCAAGGCCAGACAGATAGTTGTTGTGTTGATTGGCCAGCAACAACTGCCAAGCTGCGGCGGCATGGTAGTTCTCCAATACTGACCGATCATTGTACAAGATGGCCTGAAACGGACAAGAACCAAATGGTCACTCACTAAAACGGATCAGTCATTATTAAGATGGCCTTAAATGGACAAGAAAGATGAAATGGTCACTATACAGACTAACCAGTCACTGTATTGAAATTTTCAAAGGTAGCTTGACAATAATGAATTGCTTTAAGTAGTTTAAATAATATTAGTTCAGAATAAACAGAAGGAATAAGGTTTTTATCATATTAAACAAGATATGTTTGAGAAACAACCAGGGGGAGGGGGAGACATTCATGAAGAATATGCAAACTATGGGCAAGGACTTCCATTGACAGCTTTTTCGCAACATATCAAATCTGATGGTAAATGTTTCAAAAATTTTATGGAAACAAAGAAATTAACTATTCAATGAAGAATTTCATAGTCATCCCATATCTAAATCAAAGAGGATACAACAAGCATCTTTTCTCCAGCATTAAACTCATTTATTGTTACATGGTGTTGTACAAAACTTAGTCCAAGATTACACCTTAGGCTTCTTTCAATCATTTTCAATTGGTTTCAGTGCTAATAAACTGTATGCTACTAACTGTGAGAGTTATCTTCCTTCACATAGTGTCTATGTACTGATATTCTTATTACAGTTACTCCAGTTTTCCATAGAAAGATACAGTTCCCTGTTTACATAGTATAACTGACAATCCTGATTAACTTACCTGTTTAGCGTGTGTGGCCACGAGAAAAGCGTTCGTGCGACCTGGATGGTTATAATCATGCATGGCCGCCGCTGTATATAATGCCATTAGTTCCAAGGCAGGGAAGTTTCCTCCCATAATGCCATAGCTGTCCTCCGCCAAGAAACTTCCTGCCCTGTGTGTCATTTTCTCAACACAATCCGACTCTGTAGACATCAGGTGTAACATGTTAAGGTCCTTGTTATCATCTCAAATAAAATCGAAATAAAATTTACATTTTATTCCTTTACCAAACTAAAAGCTAAACTTCTGAATGATTCCCACATTTAAAACATTCAAAATCTTTCCTTTGTGGTTGACCCATTTCATGAACACATGCAGTACACATAAGACTCACAAGAAGAGCCGTTTCGTGAAAACCTGCTGTAGATACCCGCCTCGCTAGAAGAGCCATTTCATGAAAACCTGCTGTACATACCTGACTCACTAGAAGAGCCGTTTCGTGAAAACATGTCAGTGGTATGTAGTTGTGTGAAGCCCGGGATGGGTTGTGTGGATAGGTAGTACACACCGTGTAGAACATCAGACGCGTGTATACGATTATGATCTACAATATCACAACATACATGATATACATTATCATACAAGTTTATCCTAATACGCATTATCATACAAGTTTATCCTAATACACATTATCATACAAGGTTATCCTAATACACATTATCATACAAGGTTATCCTAATACACATTATCATACAAGGTTATCCTAATACACATTATCATACAAGGTTATCCTAATACACAATATCATACAAGTTTATCCTAATACACATTATCATACGAGGTTATCCTAATACACATTATCATACAAGGTTATCCTAATACACAATATCATACGAGGTTATCCTATTACACATTATCATACAAGGTTACCCTAATACACATTATCATACAAGGTTATCCTAATACAAATTAACATACAAGATTATCCTAATACACATTATCATACCAGGTTATCCTAATACACATTATCATACAAGATTATCCTAATACAAATTAACATACAAGATTATCCTAATACACATTATCATACCAGGTTATCCTAATACACATTATCATACAAGGTTATCCTAATACACATTATCATACAAGGTTATCCTAATACACAATATCATACAAGATTATCCTATTACACATTATCATACAAGTTTATCCTAATACACATTATCATATCTGTTTATCCTAATACACATTATCATACAAGGTTATCCTAATACACATTATCATACGAGTTTATCCTATTACACATTATCATACAAGGTTATCCTATTACACATTATCATACAAGGTTATCCTAATTAAAACACATTATCATACAAGGTTATCCTAATACACATATCATACAATGTTATTTACAACCACAGCATGACATATTCTGAAAAGAATGAATCTCATTTTCTCAAAAGACAAATACACAACAATAATTTTCAAAAATTCCAATCATTGCAGAATTGCAGGCATCTCATTAGTCTATCATAATTCAAAATCATTAAATATCTGTTCATTATACAGTACATTATTCGGTACTGGACAAACAGAATGCCTAAAGTAATTATACTAATTAAATTATACCTGAAGCTGCCGTAAAAACATCTGACCTGAACCTGTTCGTCGAGATGGGACACAATCCTCTTACTTACATGGTTTGTCTCTATAGCCGATTTCCAACTCATGGAAGAAGTGTAAGAATGGTGCTACAGGTATTCGGAATGTCTCGAACAAACCCACTTCCATGAATAACTTATATATCATCTGTAAATCAAGAGAAAATTACTTTTACATTGCATCTTAATCAACAGAAAATGAAACACATAACTATGTTTAAGAAATCAAACATGAATGTTAAGTTTTCAGTACAACACGGTACCGTGTCGGGACTTGAACCCACAACCCAGCCATCATAAGCCCGGTGTCCTACCACCAGACTACAGTGCCGCATTATTTCCATTACATTATGAATTGTAACACTTCAGCAAAGCTACAGAATGGATTGTTTCTCAATTTTTTTCAAAGACATGAACCCTTTCTAAAGTGCGAAATAAATGCTGCTTTTAGAGGTATCAACCCCTTCTGAAATGCGAAATGCGAAAAAAACACTGCTGGTAAATTTGAAACACAATCATTACAATCACGTAATACATACCCGACTAAGGATTGTATCATGGAATTTATCCGACAAGTCAAATATAGGATAATCCCACTCGTTCAATTTATGTATGTGTAAGAGTTCACATTGGTCAATCGTATTCACATCATATGGAAGATGTCCACTACACGCACTATCTACACTGTCTGTCCGGTCCTCCCCGTCAACAAGTGAGGGGAGGGACGGCACATGCGAAATGTCTTTAACATCTGGAACCACAGAAGGGATTTCGTCTGGTTCATGGTCATCCACGTCTTCTTCGTCCGCGTCCTCTGCTGTATCGACGCCCAGCTCGTCCGCTATGTGAGTATCGTGGACCACCTAGAACATAAAATACACAATATTTTGGTTAACTCCACCTATCGGCAGGTGTTTTATACGTACAACTTTCAAATCACAGATGGCTCAGATATTAAAATGGTCATCATTGCTGCAGGGACCACTTGTACAAAACATCTCAAAGTCGAGAAAATCCTCCAGCAAAGTATTCTCTAAAGCAAAACTTCGGGCTAGGGAAAATCTTGGTAGTAAGTGAGAGGTTTAATACCAGTGGGGCCTGGATTTGACCAATACTCAACAGACTATGGTGTACTCGTGTTTTATAGGTAACTAACTGAACCTTCATTTACTAAATTTAAAGTTGTTTTTTTTTTTAATCAAAATTTAATATTAGAACTGCTTTTATTCTGTATCAATAAAAAATCATCTCTACAAGTACAATCTTTAAGAATATTTTTTACTCTTTATGTTTATACCAGAAGATACAAAGGCATAAGAACACCACTAGAAGCATTTTAAAATTGTTTGAAAACATAACATAGAAAGTTTATTACTTTTACATGTTAAGCACATTTTTTTTCCATATTTCTTTTTATTTCTAAAAAGACACTATTATTTTTACATGTTAAGCACAAAATTAATTTTTGGAAAGCCAGTCGGCTTCCTTGTCCCATTTGGCTGCCAGATATTACTCTTCTAAAGTATCACATTCAGATCACACAACAGATTTTCTGATGAAAATTGCAGTGTGTTTATAGCTATAATGAGGTCTATATTCCACATAAAGCAATTACTGTTTGTTGTAGAAATTATGACAGATTTGTGGCATGGCAGAATATGGTTTGATCAAGTTTGTACTTGTGCAAAAGTATCAAATAGATAATGTCGTCATATAACTAACCCGTTCAGTCATGTCATATACATGTACATTGTATATGGTGTTACACATGTGTAATAACATTATTGTGATGTTATAAATAAATTGTGTCTTTATGACATCATACGATTATCTCGGCAATGAAAATCTAAACATCAGAGTAAATTATATAATTTGCCTGTCTTATAAAGAAATTAATTTGAGAGTTTTGGTGTATTTTCTCATGATTATAGGATTATAAGTTTATGTGATGAAAAGAATCTTACACTTGTGTCAACATAATATGGAATTTATTCAACTTGTTCAAATAATTTAATATGTTGCACACCTAAAGGCTCATGACATATTAAATTCTTGAACTCATTTAAAAAATTCTATATTTAATATCAGGATACAGAAACTGAAACTCCTAACTATATATCTGGTAAGCTGAAACTCTTACCTACACATATATAAACTGAATGTAAGAATAATGAAAGGTTTTTCTAAACAAAATAATTTGTAAATATAAAACTGTGTAAGAAATAATGTACCCACATCTTGAGAAAATGTCCCTAAGAGTAAGAATTTTTATCACATTAGAGGGGTACGTGTGTTTATTTCAACAGAAATAATATAATATAAAACTGTGTAAGAAATAAGGTACCCTCATATTGAGAAAGTGTCCCTAAGTATTTTTATCACATCAGAGGGGTTCATGTGTTTATTTCAACAGAAATAATATAAAACTGTGTAAGAAATAAGGTACCCTCATCTTGAGAAAGTGTCCCTAAGAATTTTTATCACGTTAGAGGGGTACGTGTGTACAGAATAAATTGTATTCTCTACCTGGATTGTAATTTTGTCTATCAGAGACAATCTGTCAATAAAGCAGATTTTCAACAGTAACTTTTCAAATATTGATGTGTACTTGCTGGTATCTTCAAGAAAATCACGTATAATTAGAGTACCGCCATTATTGGATTTGCGGAATACTGAACACTACACTGTTCATGTGTCTTCAATCTATTGATATTAAGTCCGCCTCTTTTCTATCAAGCGTAGACTCTTATTGGAAAATAAACAGGTTTATCGCAAGTTGTGAGGTGTGAGATGAAAACGTTATGGAGGGAGCCGAATTATTTTCATATTCAGCCTGATGAGAAAAGTAGCATCTGACAGCCATAATGGAAGTTAAAGATCATAAACGTTAAATTCTTTGTAGCGATTCTGTCTCTGTTGTCAAATAAATCGGGAATATTTTGGCCGACATTCAAATGGATTTTCTTCTCCTCTAAACAGTTCAGTAAAGGTTCATACAGTGTTTTGTATCAGGGAAATCAGAAGGACAGGAGAACGTCTAGCCCTCTCCCAGATTTCGATAAATTGAGACAGACTTTTTACCACATTTTCAGAATGTACGCACACATGACACTTTGCTTTACAGGGAAAAATCATTATCAAGTTTGCCCTAAATTGACATCACACTTTCCATTCGGAACCAACATGATATTGAGTAAAAGCGTCAGACACAAGTAATAGATATCCTCAATAGACACCACCTACGACTATTTAATTCTAAATACAGCTGTGCTTTTCGAGTTTTTTTATTTACTTTCTAGGTAATTACATACAAAATATTTAAATCTTAAATACACTGGTATTTCAATAATTGTTGTTATACTGCCAATTTATTTTTCTTCAATCAACAAGAAAATTGTCTTTAAAAAAATCCCTTTATCTTTTTTTTTTTTAAAAAGTTTAAATTTGAGAAATTAGTTTAAATGCATATTTTGATTTCAGAAATAAATTATTGGAACAAAACATTCCAGGGTATGACTGAAGTTTTATAACAAAACATTTACAGATAGTTAAAAGTTATTTATAGGTATCTTTTATCCATAAGTTACTCAAAAGTTGTGCAAACTGAATTGTTTGCATGGTAGTTCAGAAGTTGACCAACTTATAGTCCCACAACATTTGTATTATTTGATTTTGAGCAAATTACTAATTATCTATATATATATATATATTGTTGAAGAAATACACTCAATATTTGTTAAATATTATTGAGTCAATCAATATTTATTTGTTAATTATTGAGTTATCTACTGATTGTTACCGTAATGTTAACAAGTTTCTAATAATTTGTCAATGTTATTGAATCACCCAATATTTATAAAATTAGTTCATGTAGCTTAGAGTATATATGCACAGATATAAGATTCAAAATTACATAATTTACAATAATTTACCATCAAGTCAATCAATATTGATATGACTGATAATTGAGCCACCTAATAATGATAAGGACATACAATTTTTAATTGAGCCACTCAATATTGATACAACATAATTCATTGAACAATTCATAATTGACATAATTCATATTTGAGTCACTCAATAATGACAATGTATCAAAGAGACATTCAATATGTATATAATCTATAACTCAAACATTGATGTTATTTATAATTGATCTACTCAATAATGATATAATTCTTAAGTGAGTTACCCAACATTAGCAATATTATATACAGTAAAACCCCACTTACTCAAATTTTTGGGGACCTGACCCATGAATAGCTCGAGGAATACATGGTATATTCCAGTTATCCCAGGATGGTTGAACGTACAAACTCGGTTGGGACCAAACAAACTGTTCGATGAATGAGGGGTATTCAAGTAATCCAGGTTCGAATAAACCAAGTTCGAGTAAACCAGGTTCGAGTAAACCGGGTTCGAGTAAGTGGGGTTCACTGTATCAGTGAATCATTCAACAATGGTAAATCGGAGCCCAGTTACGTGATTTAGATGAGTCTAAAGCAACTAAACATATTGAGCAAGCAAGTAACATACACAATAGTAACATTCATCACAAAGCTAAAACAATAACATTGATGCAATAGGAGAAATATCTGACCAATCACAAACGGCTAGAAATGAAATTTAAATGCAGCGCTGATGAGGAACTAAAGACGTCACACAGATTAAACATGAACATTAGTGTTAGTACCACATCTATATTGTTACGAAAATAAATAGAAGCTTGAAAGAAAACGTGTTATAAACCATATACCAGTTCTTCCTTGAAATCTTTCTGCCTATAGATTAGATTTCATATTTCTACACCTGAGCCAACATTAATAGACCCAATGAGCCTTCACCTTATCGGCCTACCTTGCAATTCTACAGTTTATCAAAGTTCACAATTTGAAGCAAAAATTACAAGAAACCCCCATAAAAAGTGGAATTTTCATCTTCAGTACAAGAAACCCCCCTAAATAGTGGAATTTTCATCTTCAGTTTGAATTTTAAATCAAATAACCTATTACCGTAGGATCCAACATTATAAAAGAAAACAGAACTGTAACACTATAGTATAAAACAGTCTGTTGTTCCAGCAGGGCATTCTAAGTAAATATAAAACAGCTACTGATTTAAGGGCCATCAGTAACGTAAGTCATACATTCAGGTTGGTTTAGTAAGACAATGCAGCAAACACTTTGTTGTTGAAAGCATGCAGAGGTTCTAGCCTTCGGGTTGGAGGGGGCATGTTAATTGCCATGGCAGAGGGAGACACATGACCTTTCCACTCCGACCTTCCCATGAGGACCCTTACAAATAAGAGTTGTCACTCAAAAAAGATTTGAAAATAATGACCGTCATATTACCAGTACCTGATCTGTCTTTGCTGTCCTTTTAAGGATTTTTCATAGACTTTACTAAATAATACTAGTTTCAGGCATATATAGTTCCCCAATTTAACACAAAAAAATGCCTAATAGGTCTACCGTATAACTATAACCTGACCTGACTTCAGGAACAATTATTACAGCAGTACTAGTATTGTATGGCAAGGAAAATAATCTTTATATCTAGAATACACTCGCCTAACTCATTCACCCCTGAAGATACTTTTGAACTCGGCTTCCAACTTAAAGGTTGGAATAGAACATATTGAACTTCAGGGGATAAATCTGGCTTATAATAAACTTCAGTTTATTTGGTTCATTTTCTAACACTGTCCCTTATACAAGTCACAAACATGCAAGGATTTTGATTTTGAACAACACAATTTACCTGGTTACCTGGTCAAACTTGGCTTTACAGATTCAATTTGGGCAAAGTTGAAACGGACAGATGAATAGCAGATTACGATTGAAGCTAATAAACTCCGGCCCTGAACATAATGAGTTTGTGATGATTCAGGGCTGACCCCCAACGTTCCACATGATGACCTTTCTCTTTCTGTGAGTATGAATGAATTAATGCCCATATTCATTGCCATATAGATGTGGATGCAGACAAGCATACTAATTGGTCATTGGCACCGGAATAAACCCATTTTCCACAGGATGTCCACTATGTATCAACCTGAATACTGCATTATTAGCAAGAATATGAAATTAGTCTGGACATGGAGAAACACGAGGAAAATTTCACCTACAGTAATTGTACCACTCAGCGCCCTTTCAATCCTGTAAATATTCTCACGCTAAAATCATTGTGCTAAATTTTGATTGCTCTAATTACATTTTCTGTATGTTGTTTTCTACAGGCAGAGATAACAAACCTCAATTTCCAAATTCAAGATGGCCACCCATCAACAATTTAATTTTCTTTTCTTGCCAGTCCCAAAATATAAAGACCACAACTAGGGACCAAGGAGAACTTTTTCTACGGATTTTGAGAATGATTTCTCCAGAAGTTCTAAAGAAATAAAGATAACAAAATTGTTTAAGGACGGATCATGGATCACAGCTATTTGAATAGCTCAGTACCATTTGATGACGGTTGGCCAAATATTAGGGTAGAAAGGGTTACTGCGTCAATCAAATGATTTTTTTTGGCCTGAAGAACAGTAATTAAACACTGCTAAATTCACTTCTTTTTATCAAGTTTCATGAAAATGTTCAGATGATCTGTCGATATCGTGACAATAACAGAAAACGGGTTGGACAGTGTAAAACCTCACAGGACCCAATCCCATTGTCACCATATGACTTTATATAGTCGGCTGTTGCAAAGTCAAAAACAACCGTACAGCCCCTCATTTCCTCTCGGTACACAACTCCAGCAAGGAATATGAAGCAGCCTCACTATGATATTAATTATTGATTGGTTCTTCAATCGTGTCTCCGACATTGAATCTAATTAAATATTTTTAGGCAATAGTGATTAATTTTCATCTTCCAAGTATTACTCATTGAATTAGTAAGTTGGCTGTCGTACATATCGAAAACGACTAATACCCTGCAATCTCAGCGAGACACGGCTGTAACAGGATATTTCTTTGTGATTGGGCAATTCTGTAATCCAATCAGGAGTCGGGCAGAAACATATTCTCACTGTTTCCTACATTAATTGAATTTGTCAGAAGAAAATTCAATCTAAGAAGGATAGCACTCCAGGTAATCCTTATTAGGCAACGTTGTATCGTGATCACAGAAGCAGTCTGCGATCCTGTACACTACGTACCATATAACCTGATGTTAGACGAAATATAAAATTCTATCAATATGTGTCATTGCAAATGATGATTTCACGATGTAAATTCGTGCAAATCATTTCCAAAAATTTTAAAGGAAATAGTTCTACGAATATCATCTGCTTTATACTAAAATATGAAATTTCATTTCAAAACTCACAAAATAAAGAAAAAATCAGTCACTGCCAAAATCATACTATACCAGGCAGAGTCAAATGATACTACCAGGGTCTAATTACCAGACAGAGTCCTGTAAATAGTTTTCTTCCTTTCAAATCTATTTTGTTACACAATACAATCATGAACATACTTTGTCATGGAAAAGAAAACAAACAACGGACTGTTTAAAAGTTAACATAATCAAACTGAACACCACTGTGAACATTCTTCAGTGGAAATTTGATAGAAAAACTTTGGCATTTTCTATAAACGTATGTATGAACGTAAACAAAAAATACAATGGATTTTTCCTGATAATTTGATGTTATTTTCCAATATTACAGTAAATATCCGCTGCTTAGTTTCAGTAGTATAGCCTGTTGGGGAGAAACAATGTTTGTGTAGAGATTCCCTCCCACTTATAGAAGACAGAGAGATCTGTGATTTAGTGACATTGACCTACAGTGGCAGACGGTCCTTCAGATAGTGTTGTCGTCCACTTCGCCGTCAGCCTGTCACACGCCATCAACTAGAATTGTTAACAAGCTTGTAACTCAAAGACCAGAGACTTAGGGTAAAACCAGGACACAGACAAACCTTGTTGCAATGACACCATATCTGTATCAAAACTCGACATCATCAACTGGAAAACGCATTGTGCAAAAAAAATGAAACTCGAGTCTGATGTCAATAGAATGAAAATCACCATACAATAAAACCTTGTTGTACTAACACCATTTCTCTAGCAAAACTTTGAAAACTTCAAATGATTTATGTTGGAAATAAAACTTGAGGCTGATGCCAATAGATTGTAAATCACGATACATTAAAACCTTGTTGTACCAACACCATGTCTGTATTAAAACTTTGAAACAATTCATGTCAGAAGTAAAACTTAATCTGATATCAACAGACTGTTGATCAATATTATATAGTGAAACCTCAATCTTTTGACTGCCATCATATGTCAAAAGAATTTTTGGGGCATTATAAAGGGGTTTAGTGACAAATTGATAGGACCATTCATAAGAATTTTGAAGAAACGAGGAAAAAAAAGACCCTAAAATATTTTGGCAGTATATGGAGGTGGCAGTTAGATGAAACTCTTAACGAGGGACATTATATCATAGTGTTGCTATATGGACATGCTGACTCTACATTGAGAACTTGTGCTACAGGTTTGACTTGTGAATACTTGAATTCTCAGTTAAAATGGTGCTATTTCAATATTGACAGTAATTATCAATGGAACGGATATTTGCAGACAATTTAAATTCACGGCAGAGACTCGTTGCCTGTTAATTGATCTCTCGAAAAACAATAATTGATTTATCTTAATGAAATACTCGCAGGGAAGCACTTGTGGGTTACTGTGTCTTTGAAGTTGTTTTATAAAGACAGGTAAAAGATTAAATTGCATGTTATTTGTATGAATGAGCGCCTTCATATGTAACGATACAGGATTCCAGTTCAATTAATCAGTTACTCTAATTGGAAAAATAAACATCCACAAAGAACAACACAGACCTTCAGATTCATGAGGATTAAACTCATAGACCCCCGAAGAAACATTTCAGCTCTTCCAATTTAGTGGGTGGAATAGTTCATTGTGCAACTTCAGGGGAGTCTGAGTTCGGAGATGTTCTGTTTCAAGTACTGAGTTCATCATTTAGAGCTGTTTGTTGGTATTTTCCAATCACTGAATCAGTCTTATAGTCTCCTTTATCTAATCCTGTGACCATGAAATGTTTCAGAGGCAGCCTTGCGGAAACTGAACAAGGGGCCCGATGGGCCTGTATTGCTCATATGATTTTTTTTTCTTTTTAACAAAGGGGGCAAAATCAAATTGAAGCCTTGGAAAAAGTATTGATGAGATATTGGTTCTGAGTTTACATCGAGTACATCAATTGTTTAGATAGGACAGAAAAAGCAATAGCATATATCTATGGTTTGCTCGGGTAAAGTATATATAATATGTATGTATATGCTCAGCATGGTATGAGCATAAGATATATTCATGATCTTTATAAATATATTTTAGTACTATAGAGACTGTGATATCATTGAACAGCCATAGGTGTAAAGACATTACCAACCAGGATGACACATACACCTAACCAACGTCATATGGACTGAACGGTAACCAGGGCAACATATCGCTTTATTAATGTGATATGCTCAGAAGGGTAACCGGGGCAACATTTACACTTTTACACATTTCATATGCTCAGAAGGGTAACCAGGGCAACATTTACACTTTTACACATTTCATATGCTCAGAAGGGTAACCAGGGCAACATTTATACTTTTACACGTTTTATATGCTCAGAAGGGTAATCAGGGCAACATTTACACTTTTACACATTTCATTTGCTCAGAAGGGTAACCAGGGCAACATATACACTTTTACAAATTTCATATGCTCAGAAGGGTAACCAGGATAACATATACACTTTACTAATGAGATATGCTCAGAAGGGTAACCAGGGCAACATTTACACTTTACTAATGTGATATACTCAGAAGGGTAACCAGGGCAACATTTACACTTTACTAATGAGATATACTCAGAAGGGTAACCAGGGCAACATATGCACTTTACTAATGAGATATGCTCAGAAGGGTAACCAGGGCAACACATACTCTTTTACTAACGTCTTATGCTCAGAAAGGTAATCAGGGCAACATATGCATTTACTAATGTGATATGCTCAGAAGGGTAACCAGGGCAACATATACACTTTTACTAACGTCTTATGCTCAGAAGGGTAACCAGGGCAACATATATACTGTTACTAACGTCTTATGCTCTGAGGGATAACCAGGGCATCACATACTCTTTACTTATGTGATATGCTCAGAAGGCCAGCTTAAGCTAGAGATACTTCTACCCATCATACTCTCAGAAAGTACCAGGTAACCATGCAAGATGATATTTCTCATCTAAACTGTACACACAGAAAGTTAGCCAGAAATGACAGATACTCTAGATCTCCTAATGCATCAATATTATCTTCCTCATCTAGCTGTTCTACCAACCATCAATCTAATCCATTAAAATCCAATCTATCATTCTTCACCATAATTTAGATTTCTTAATTAAGAGTCCAAAATCATTCAACATTTCTTATTTCAATCTGAGGTAAAAAGTTGACATCTTTGAGTTTCAACAGAACTATATATAGAATTTTATTTGCAGTAATTTTAAATCAGCTGAATGATAGAAAAGATTTGTAATAAGATTTTCTAGTCTGATATTATATGAACTTTGACATATCACTATAAGACACATGAACTTTGACCTACTGACCCCTACAGTAAGGGTCAATGACCTAACAGGGGTGTGTTTCCAAAGCATGCCACTTACCCTTCTAAACTGTGAAGCTGCCTGAGACGAGGATGACCCCCGGTTGTACACGGGCCTCTTGGGAGGCGACCCCGAGACAAGGTCGTCAGAGGTCAGCACACTGTCACTATGATCACTGCTACTTGGAGAGTCATTACTCTCGTAATCTGAGGTAATGTTTAGCCTGCGAAGAGAGGTCATCTGCTGTTCTTTAATAAGAGGAAGTTTAGATCGGTCTCCCTCGTCCATGGCAGAAGGGGATATGTCAGAATCCTCTTTAGTAGTACTAGTAGAATATGAACTGATATGTTTAGAGGACGATAATGAGGATGATGGTAAGCTATCCCCCCTTCCAGTGGAACTTTCCAGTCCCTGGACGGAGGAAGCCATGCTTTTACGTGAAAATCGCTTGGAATGGCTAGATCCCGCAGGCGAGGGTGAAGCAAGAGAGAATGAGCGTGATTTTGGAATTGTTAGAATGACTGTTGGGGAGCTTGGGGAGGGGCTATTACTACGGCTTCCCACCGGACTGGAGGCTGGTGTTCCATCACGAGAGTGTCGGAAGCTGGAACTTCGGATCCGACAGGGCTCCAGCTCCAGGGTGGGCATGCCTGTGGCCGAGGTGGTGGTAGTCCAGGTGCTCGTGGACATGCGCCGGATCAAACTGGGTGGCAGGCTCCTACGCATCTTCTGTAAGGAGAAAAACAATTCAAAGTGATTCACAGTATCAAAGATCAGGCTTAACGTGTTTCAAAAGTAAAGAAGTTAAGATCACAATTGTTCATGGTGAGCAGCAATAGTTAACATTCCAATCAAACCCAGTGACCCCACTTATTTCCTATCAGTGACTGCATGTACATCAGCTCCGTTTCTTTTCTTCTCTTTATATCAAAATAAGCGAAGATATTAAATTGAGACCCATATTTCTTCATGTTTTTTTATTTCCATTGTGCATCCAAATGTGGGTCCCTACTTTTTAAAAGAATAGTGCTAACACAAGTAAAAGGATTAATCACCAAAACCTTTGGTCCTTTTTTATGTCACTAGGGAATTTTAAGTATCACAGTAAGTTCCAGACAACGGTCAACACTAAAGGAAAGTATATTTTGGAATGACAAACTGAAGCAATTAACATTTCTTGTTAGAACTTCAACCGAAAGACCAAATTTATATAGATAAATCCAACTATCTTTATGAATCAGTCAAAATTATCCTTACTGAGGACTGTTTATAAATTGCATTGACTACCGTCGCATGTCTATAAAATGTATAATACAGGTGTAGGAAGTATGGCGGTCTTTATTAGGAGACCCAGTGACTCCACTTCATCCTCCAACTCAAACTTACTACTATCAGTTTGTACACTAGGGCAGAAATACTTCAAATCCGTTAAAAAATCTAAATTTCAACAAGAATTTTAAGAACTCATGTGAATATTTCTCTTAAAAAATCTGTCCTCTTTTTTTTTATGTTTATTTTGATCATTCCTATTTTGAAACTGTCAGGAAAATTTCATATGAAATAGTCAATGGAGGCCTTTTTTACTACATCAAACTTAAACTTCTGTCTGTGCTAATGATGAAAGTAAGACACAAATGAAGCTGCACTTATGAAATATAATAATTGATAAGGGTATATCAAAACTGAATTACTTTCCAAGATACAGCTGTTAACAAAGGCCGTATAATTCAGTTATAATTCTGACTCTTAAAACCTATGGGAGAATTTGAGGGATTTTATGGGATCAGCAAAATATCTATGAGATTTTTCTATATAAAAATAATATAATTTTGAATTTTCAATGAGATTTTCAGGGAAAATATGGGTAAAAATCCCCAAATCTCACCCCAAACTGATCCCTGATAATTACCCTAATAATACAAATATGTCTATAAGTTATACCACAGTTGATACTATACTTTAGAATACTGACCCCTCTCCATGCATAAACAACACACAGTATATCTGACAAAATCCCTCCCTTTTGGAGCCTCTTTTGACCTTTGACCTGGCATTTAAATTAACCTGAATTTAATTTCCTATATCCATAATGTGAATTAGCAAGTTTAATCTGGTTTGGCCTGTCAGAATTCTTCATAGAAAATTTGCAAGCATCATCACTTTATCATACATCTCCCTGAAAGGCGTTTTTTGTGACACTTTATGACTGAATGGTAAACAAATGCCGAAATTCTATTGAATTATCTCGGAGTGCATTCACGTAAAGCTCGGTGGTAATGACCGTCTCTTTTTATTCCTAATTCTTTTGTCGTCAAAATTAATCACGGTGACGAGATGCTCGTTCTCCAGCATGTCGCACATGATCCTCGCAAACTGATCGATACTTGATGTCAATCTAATGCATATTTGATGAGGTCATTGAGAGATACACCAGGGTCTAGTTGTTCCAATGCTGATAAGCTGAGAAAGCCGTTAACAGGAATCGCTCATCTAGAAATATTTTCACCGAAACTGTTATTCGACAATAATCTACCTGTATAGGAATTCCAAAATGATTATCAAACAACAAGATATACAATATTTTGGTGAGTTTTCAGATCATTCTCCAAAACAAGATATTTGGAATAAAATATTCTTACATTTAGAAATCCTCCTAAACGCCATATAAATGATATCCTTTTTCTCATTACAATCGTTCCATAATGTTTTATTAACGCCCAATGTAGTTATAAAACTATATAGACTTGAGGGCTGATACACACTGCAATATCATGCCATAACTCCCTAATCCTCACAAAAATCTCAAAAGTTATCACTAACAATCCTTATAAACTTTTATAAACGTCCCATTCAGCTCAATTAACCATGATACAAACTACCCATAACTCTACAGATAGCAAACCTTTCAAAGATTTTCTAAATGATTAGAAACCAAAAATTGATTAGAAAATAAAGAAGAAGTAAAAACTCTTGGTTTTGGTTAGTAAAATCATATATCAGGAACTCTTCTGTGTCAATACAGGTAGGTTGTCAAGAATGCAGCGACATTTGTGTAATGCATGTTCCACCTTTTAGTGTGTTTTCACTAAGTAAAGAAACCAGTTGTACTTCAATCAGGGAATTGTGTGCAGCATTGAGGAAAAGCCTATTTGAGATGTAGATACAATGTTATTAATGTGACATAGCTTGTTATCGATACAATTGCCGCTGGTCGAGGTGTTGCAATAATCGACACGCTGGATAAACCAGATTTAGTTGCTTTATCTTTCAATAACATGTATTATCTGAGGGAATATTTTCCCCCATCAAGTAGTTACTTCCAATCAATACGCCAATCGATGCCTCGGCCGGCTTTGATCACCGCTGATTGTTTCAGACAAAGCTAATCCTGTTTTCTACCTGACTAGGGCTGGAAATGTAAGGGGTGAGAGGGGGGCGTGAGAGATGATCAAACAACAAAGACTTAAGGTCCAGCTTAACGGCACCGAACCTTAATCTACGATAACATTCATCAAATTCACAACTGTCAAATCACGGGTAAGCACAAACTGAACCACCGAACCATCAATCTGTTTTTATTCTATCATATGATATAACATACTAACAAATATGCCTGCAATATCAGAAGTGCTCAAAATTTCTAATTGCCAATGTCCCTCTTTAGTTGACCATTCGTGCAAAGGTTTGGTTGGTTCTAGCACTTATAGTTTCAGAGAAAGTAAACTAACTTAAACGCAAAAACTTCATTGTTGATGGAGATGCTGACAAGGTCAATGGACAACAGAAAGGTAAGTCTCATCGAGAATTTGATGTATGGGTGAGTTGTACTACCTATAGGATACAACTATGCATGGTCCAAGTTTGGTTGGTCGACCACTAATACCTTAAGTGAAACTAGCTTAAACACATCAAATTCATGTTGACGCGGCCGCCGTCTCCAAAACAGCAACCCTTAGTTTTGCTTCTGCTACTTTGTCGAGACGAGACGTAAAATCTGACACTACTAAGAATTTTATGTAAGATTATTAGAGGGAATTTCAAATTTTTCTACTATGGGGCCCTGAGATCCTGTGCAGTACCTATATATGTGAGTCATTATTGGCATAAATACCGTAATCAATATTCAAATCATCTTGATTAAATTTCCTACAAGAGAGTACAAGAATGGATGTAAACCTTGGGTAACATGGAGGGTCGTTCCCCCGTGTACGGACTCTCTTCATTGTCAGAGCTGTAGTTGGTCGACTCGGTCAGGGACACTAGGGGACTGACTCGGGGCTTGTGGAACGACGAATGACTCTCCGCTGGTTTGAGAAGATTTCCCAGAGTTCTCAAGCCACTGATCACATTAGGTGGCAATGACACATCTGCAAGCATGTCCGTGATAAGTCCATGGGCTTCTCCGAGGATTGCTGACTCAAAACTGGATGAAGAACACTGCAAATACAAAATAGGAGAAGAGACTTATAACCAAGCAGAACACGTACCTAGAAATTGTGTATTGATCCTATACTACATGTCTGCCGTACCTCCAGTTTGGTCGCGTTTCTAATTGTACTCTGTCTGGATTCTCATATCAAAACAAACAAGATAGTTTAGTGGAGCCCCTAAAATCCAGCCACCTTCCAATCCCCGTCAAAACTTATGGGATTAGCAGACAGCAGCGTTGCCACCGGCGACTGGATCAACGAAGCTGGATGGACACAATATTGCAAAATAGTGCATGACTTTGGTGCATGATGTGCCTTCATATGCAATGACATATTATTTACTAGTGATGGGCTGTGAGGGATAAGCGGTATATTGAAAAACAATCAGTTTATCCATCCCAATTCCATTTGAATATCGATAACAAACACAACCTTATAATCAGTTTATCATTGAAATCAAAGTATTCAATGTATAAGATTTTGATAAAAAATGCACTTGAGATTTAATGTTTAAAAAAAACTTCGATTTTAATTATTAAATAAACAATGGTAAAATTTTAAAGAAGCCCTTGTTAAACAAATTTTGAAAAAAAAACTTCAACTTAGGAAATGTCTCATGTTATGCACTTTTGAATGAATACTGAATAATTCCAACACCATGCTTGGAGATAAGTGAAGAATCAACCAAAGATATTTTAGATTTTCATTCAACTGGACTCATCCCTGTAAATTCACCCTCGTTATATAATGAAACGTCATAGCTGTGATATGGTCTAATGGGAAATATATTTAATGACATGTAAAAAATAGAGCAAAACTATGTGTCCATAAAAAGAAACCGATCGGAAAAAAATAAACAAAGGATGGTCATACAAGCATGCAACCAAGTCTTTTCAGGTGTTTTTATTGCAGCTTTCCCATTAATCAAATCATATTGGGGAAGGTATATACATATTCCAGTAGACAGATAAATTTGAAAGCCAATTTTTGGAAAAAGTTGCCTGCAAGCTGGTATATTTTGGCGACACTGCTAGACAAGCTATGGGAGACCAGATTACGTTTTATGGCAGCTGTCTACAGGTCCAAGGATACATACATTAAACATGTTTTACCTATATTTGAATGATACAGCTTTAAATAAACGCCTTTTTCATTGCAGTAAAATTCAGACTTCTGAAACATTCACGGTCTTACATGAGTTTCCATTTCATACAGGATTTATCAAACAAGTCTGGCGAGCCAAATTGAAAAATTTGTGACAAGTTTCATAAATCTCATAAGAAATGTAAGGATTTTTTTTATCACAGGGCCAATTACTATAGACATCTGAGACACCCTGAATTCCAACATATTGGAAGGCCCAGGGCCAAGACAATAACTTTTTAACTATAGAGGTCTACACATTGAATGTCTTAAGTCATCTCAAACCGAAGGTCTTTAACATCCTAAATCAGTTATATTGAAGGCCCAGGGCCAATACAATAACTATAGAGGTCTGAGACACCTTGAGTGTCTAAGATATCTCAAACCAAATGTCTTTAACATCTTAAATCAGTTATATTGAAGGCCTAGGGCCAAGACAATAACTATAGCGGTCTGAGACACCTTGAGTGTGTGTGACATGTACATTCCATGCAAAAGTGGAGGTCCAAGACATCTCACAATCAAAGTTCAAATGCTTTGCATTAATGGTCCAAGCCATATTGTACTTGAGATACAAGACATCTCCTACTTTTAGATTCAGCAGAGCCTGGAGATGTAGACGGCCCAAAGACGTGTCGGCAACAGATCCTACGTTTCAATATAACTTATCACCCTGGGGTTGTGTGTTGTAGACTTCCCACATCCCAGACATCTCACATTAAATCATACACCTATTGTTATTGATAAAACAATTCAAATCTATTTCTACTGAAAACCGTATTGGTTTTTACTTGATGTATTTCAGCAACATCCTTCTCAGATACAAAGGAATACACAGCCGACTTCTGTGTCTAGATAAAAAAGGATGTTTAGAAGTGATGCTTCTATGTCTAGATAAAAAAAAAGATGTTTAGAAGTGACGAAGAATATCAGTTGTGAATTTAAAAGTGACAATTGTTACTATAGAAACACACTGTAATGTAAATATTTTGAGAAACAAAGCTTGTATTGTGACACAACGCTTACAATAACATTTTGTTTAAGTCTGATAAGACGGAGAGAAACTGTACATGTTTTGAGGTAAAAGATTATCAACAAAATGAATCAGGTCAATAACAACTGAAGTGAAGTGGCAAACAATGCTGATCAGCGTCTTTTAAAGGCCCAATATACGTAACTTTCGGCAAAACTTGAAGCGAAAATCAAGCCTAATAACTTTTTATATTTATATAATTTATTAAGATTAACTGATATCAGCAACATTCAAGAAGAATCCTTACGCGGTTACTTTACTGGCAGCATTTGAAACACAGTATTTGTAAGCACGCGTCCATTTTGAACTGTCTTCTAACTTCGGCTTGTTGTTGAAGTGGGCCCCACCAGAATTATTTTCAATTCTTTGGATTTTTCTGTAAAGAGTTTCTTGTTAGTTACCGCTCAGGTTTACTTCGTTCTAGACTTATTTTGCATGGCTATATAATCAACTGGATTTTTTTTCAGATTTTTTCAGAACCCCAAAACATTTCCTGAAGATACGTATATTGGGCCTTTAAGTTAACTGCCCGATTTGTAACACATTTTCAATGTATAAAAACAAACACTTCAGTGACAATTCAGGTTCCGTTAAAAATACGCTGCTGCCAACAGATACATTACCAATGATACAATCCTGATTTGCATAATAGTGATAATTGGGCCATACATTATATATATATTGCATCACGAGTGTCTACTAGTGTCTATAGATACCAGACTTAGGACAAAATCATTTTTGTATCACATCAATTTATACCATATTCAATATGCCATTTAAAATTTAAGCAAATTCAGTAAATACAGCTCAATATTCAGAGGAACAGGAAAACACTTTGACATGACTAGGTTTTAATATATTATTAATATGACTATATTTAATCATATAGAAAAAGTTATACTGAAAAGATAGAAGCAGGGATTCTGTCCAAAGCAAAAAGGCTTTAAAAACTTCTAAATATCTACGGGAAGAATATTCCTATATGACGATACAATGTAAAATACCATAATTTTAAAGTGTTCTAGGCTATGATGTAATCACATTTGAACAATAACCTAAATGTAGAAAATTAAAAGATTTCAAAAGTCGAAACTGAGGCGGACTTGAACAGCTCCTTTGAAAAGTGGTATGCTAGAAATCGATCAATATAGATAGGAATGTGTTATCTGTTGTAACATATATGATGTGTGTAGTGTTCCTTTATAGAGCTCCTCCTGATTTGCTTCAGGTTGAACGAGTTTCGATCCCCCTCCCCAACTCTACAGCAGTACCCCCTCCCCAACTCTACAGCAGTACCGTTACAAGGCCTATACAAACAAGTGCACAAACAACCCCCATGGGCCATGCCTTTCATCTCCTGCTTCTTTTACCTTTTATTACAGGAGTATGAAGAATGATAAACTGGATTAAGATGAAATAGCTTTGGCCACACACTATAGTACACATTCATTCCTGACAGATCATCCATCGGTACAGGTATCGCCTCATCACTGTATTCCCTCACAAAGCCTCATCAACTGTATACAAGTACTCCCAGCCCACAAACCCCTAGAAATAGAGCAATGAAGTTGCAACGGAAGGTGAAATCACGGAAAGAAAACTTCACAGGATTTGTTCATGACCTTATAAATTTTATTTTGCAATTTAAATTTATTTCTTAATGAGAGGTTACCCAGTGTTCAAATGATCACTCTGATGGGGGGCTTTTAGTTGCTTAGCTCATTCACCCTGAAATTGCATAATGAACAATTCCTAACTGTGAATTGGAAGAGTTTAAGTATGTGACCAGGGGTAAATGAGTATAAGGTAATATGTAACCAGACTAGGAATAATTGATCTCTCTTATGGTTGCAGATAACTTGATATGAACCTAGCTACATGCGTTAATATCCAGATGTTCAAAAATTAATTACCAACTTATCCTTCTTGTTAAAATATTACCCTTGAAAGGCATCATGCTGATCCACAATTAAGTCGACAACAAGCATGCTATGCTAATTTCTAAATTTATTAAGTCATTGTGTTAAACTATATACCTGAACAAGAATTCTGTACAGATTTTTCATGTGTTTAAAGTAGAAATTGTTCTTTTCTTTTTGAGATTTTCATGCACAAAAAGTTTTATCATAATCCACCAGCATGCAGATCAGAGTGGCATAATTACTGCCATGTGAGGATGCCACATTTCGGACAGCATTAAGTGGCAACAAGGCTATACAGACCATGGTTATGCCACATTAAATCTTCAGCCTGTATCTTTTTACGAGTGTTTAATGTGATGTTTCAAATGGTCGAACTGTTTATATTATAGCATGCAGGTAATGCATATTAGTGTTGAATTGAAACCCTTTAAAGCGAGACGAGGGGGGGGGGTATTTTTTGTAAGCGGAGGTAGAGCAGGCTGTAATCTGTCCGTCACATCTCTCTCCTATATGTCAAACTCATTCTCAAAGTGTACATTATGTCAGACTTACCAGCATTGCTGATCTACAAGACTGACGTATAAACATATTATAAAGAGCCGAGCGGCTTGGAGTCGGTACAACATCTACCTTACGTATACTGGCAATATGCACTCACTGGAAATAGACTCTCCCTAACTGATCAAATAAAATATTAAGATGAAATTTAGATATTGCATATCAGATTTATTGGTGAAGCCAATTTTTGGAAAATGATGGGTTTGATATCCATGTTTTGTGCCATGCTATCTGGTATAAGGGAGTCTAGAAATTCCTCCGAGATGTTTTACACAATGTCAAGGTCACCTTGAAGAAAACAAGTCAAGGTAACATGGGGTCAAACAGTGCCTCAAAACGTGTTGGCAGTCACCCTAGATTATATATACATGCTTTACTGTTCTCCAGTTATAAAACGCATATAAAGTTAGATTCAATTTCCAAACATTTCAAATCCTTGGATAGGATTTGGCAAGTTACTGAAAAAGACAATTGGAAGTTGAAATGGAAGATTTGTATTTCATTTTGAAAGTAAAGGCTTAATGCCAAGTCCTTATGTATTACGCTTTAATAAAATTGGCACTTTAAGGCTTAGATATACAGTTTTAAGTAAATTTATAAACAGTATTAATTTGTTTCACTTTCGTCTTCATCTTCTTTTATGCTTCGGCAGCAGGCTAGGGTTATCTTGCTATATAAAATAATATATGACTGACGAGGGAAAAAGGACCATCTTATCTCGCAACTAAAGTAACACACATGGTTCTACTCTGAACATTAAAATTTTTCTGGTTATTTATGTCTTAATATCTTTTCCGTTTTATTTTAGTTTATCTCAATTGTTATACATTGTATATTCATATTCTACCTATTGTTTTCAGCCCATTTGCTATGCATTTTCTAAATCTCAAAGTTTGTACAACATAAGTTTTAATGATTTTTCATTGATTTGTTCTAAATTGCCTGATTCTGACCCTCAAGACACAATATTTGACCCCATGGGGTCAGAATTTGTGACTAGTGCATGACTTTTACCATTAGCTTTGATGTCCTGCAAAAACACTCCTTAATCACATAACCTTAACTGTCTGAATCTTTTCACATTGTCTTTATTTCAAACATTTCAAACTGATGGTTTTAACGTCAGTTTTATTGATGATTCTGTTGACATCTAAAAACTGAGCCTATCCTAAATATACCTGAAGACCACAATATTTTGACATGACATTGTATATGTGTTGTTTCAAAGTTTCAATCAAACACATAACTGACAACACATGACCGATATATGTAACGTCAAAACTGCCATTTATGGAAATACTACACACTGTAATTGCGACCTTGACTTATAAAAAATGTAACAATGGGTTCATAAGTTCTCCTGGCACTGAAGAACTGTGATGACCAATATCAAATTCAAATCAGAACCGAACATCAAAATGTCAATGCTGAGAAAGATATCAATATCCTCGTTTAAAGTCCTCACAGACATTTAAACCACACCACCAATGGGGCCATAACAATTCTATTAGTTTCAAATTCATCGTAATCCCTTGATAATGGAGCTAACGGTCCATCATTTACATGATCTTTTTGTCAATGATTCGAATAAATGTGCCAAAATGTTCCCGTCATGATCTGTTTACTTTACAGTTTAAATCAAGTCAAGGTTTTAACTGTCAATATTCCAGGCCTTAATGTCTGCAACATATCAGACCTGAGAAATCGAGGATTTTCAAAATCAATTTTAACAGGATCATGCAAGGTTCCATGGAATTCAGTCATGACAAAGAGATGTGAATTAAGAAATTTATAGAAACAGCTCAAAAAATTTGCTATGAAGTACTAAGTACATGTATGTTTATACCTAACACAAATGATGATCAATATCCACATATTTCCTTGTTTAAATTGTTAACTGTTACAATCTCAATATTCATATTATCATCACTCTGAGTTGCAGTTCCAAAAAGAGGGAAATGGTAGCTATAGGGACAGCGGTTTGGGAATTTTATCATCAGGAAAAGGGGAATCTTGCTTAAATTATCATTAGTCAATCTGCAAAAACTATTCCATCCTCGAGAATAAACACCTTCAACGAAGATTATCTGCAGCAATATTTAATTAAATTTGACTGAAGCTTAATCAACTATAATTGGTCAAAAGAAATATATACCATTGCAAAAGCATTTGTTCACATTATGAAAGTTGTATGATCAAGTATCATTTCCAATTAACTCAAAATTTGCTTTCCTGCTCAGTTTTACACCCAAATAATCAGGTTACAGTTTTCCCCTGCTAGATAGGGTCTTACAAACTGACCAAAAACTGAAGAATTCATTCTCATATTTCTTACAAAATTAGTGTTATGATCTATTTTGCTAATTCATACAGGCTTTTGTAAAATTTATATACTGTAAAAGCCAATAAGTTTGCGCGTGGAAATATTTTGCTTAGTCTGCAGCCTCCAAACTGTTTGCAGTGTGGAAAGTTTTGCTCTGTCAGTCATGCTGTTTAATTTGCATTGTGTACCTACCAGGTATAATATTATATACTATAGAGTTTGAGTGGTATTAATATATGTTTGTGAGTGGATATATTCGATTTTATTGCCAGCGAAATAGGCAAAATTTTCCCCACTGCGAATATTTAAAGTTTTACAGTAACAAAATCAATGTAAAGGATGGGATGCACACATATTAAATTACATTAAAATGGTCAGGGTATAAAATCATCTGAGGTCATCACAGTTTGAATGTCAGTTTTTCTTCCTATATTCAAGGGACGACATGTAGATCCCTCGAGAAATCTGACACAGGCCTCCCTAAGGGAAGATATTAATACATACTTACCATAAGTGACGGGAACTTAACAAGGCAATCTTTTTAAAATTATTGTAACTGTGAAATTGGACAAAACCCTGGACAAGATATATACATTTCCGAGGGGTTTTATATAAGCAATATACATAATGTATTTATTGATACAGAAATTGGCTCACGGCCAATACATATACATACACAGTAGCCTAAAGGGCCTGTATATTGTACTTCTTGTTGATCTTAAAGAATTCAGTAAGTGGTGTCTTTATTGCCGTTGTGCATGGTCTCAAACTCTTGTCATTTTTTATTCAGGTAACAAGAAAATTACCAGAAAGATCAGTTTAAAATATTAACCGGTCTCTTTAATATGAGAAAAGCCTCTTGAGCAGGCTAACAAATAAATGGTTATACCATAAGACTCCAGGAAACAACTCAACCAACAAGTCAATGACAGTTATCCTGGATTTCTAGAAAGTTCTATAAAAAGGTGTGCAATTTCATTATCATAAGTACTGGCACAGAAGAATTTGAAAAAACTCTGATTACTGAAAAATGTCCCGAGAGAAAGTCGATTTATAACTATTGCCCAGAAAGCCAATTATACAGAAACTTTAAATCTAATCTAATCTAACTCAAATACAAATTTATTTACACAAGTTCAGGACCCAAAAAAACCCACAAATATCTGAAAGCCATACACAAAAGAACATCTTGGAGGGGAAAGCTGTTTGTTTACAGCCCTGTACATCTTTTGTCAGAATAAATCCAACCTTGACAGACATTTTAGACACTCGCGACGATGATGACATTTAGAATCTGTCAAAACTCGCAGGGAAATTATGAGATTTTAAAGATCAAGTTTTCCTGTAATCCTATTACAGAAATTACCTATCCCAGCGGAAATTGAACCAGTTAAAAGCCTCATATTCGTATATTAGCTAAACTTTCTCAAACAAATTCCAGATATATACCACTATCATACATGTTTATTAGCTCCTAAACTCAGATCATCATACAACATCTGTATTACAATGTACAGTGGACTCCACTTAATATCACTCCTGTTAATAGCAAATTCTTCTTTATATCATGTTTTTCCCAAGCACCATTTTTCTCTCTATATAATCTATGTAATTTTATTTGGTTAATATCATGTATTTTGAAGTGAATTCCTCTGATTATCATGTTTTTTTTAACCAATCCCATAAAATATCTAGAAAATGATGTCATTTCCATTGATTTCAGATACAACTTGTACAAAATGTTGCATAGAAAATAAAAAATAACCCCAAAAATGTTTTTAATTGTATTAGTCCTATCTATAGTCAAGGATCAGGACATGTTCATCTGCCCATAAACTCCAATTCATATACCATTGCATGTTTAACCATTCTTAGCAAAAATTACATTTCAACTCTCCCAGTTCTGAGAATGAAATAGTTTCCTGTAAAATTTCTGGGGTGAATAAATTGATAGCTCCCAAACTCCAGTAATTGATATTTTTGTCAGGGGTCAAAAGAAAACTACTTTGGGAGACATTATACCAACAGGGAAACTTTAACCAAACGAAGATGAAGCAAATACATCATTTTATTTTCTTTAAAGATGTCCCCTTATCAGAAGACATTACGTAGAAAACCATGAGTCCTGTAGGAGGCAACTTCCATATACTCAGACATAGTGGGGTGATAGCAGATGTATCCCCCCCCCCCCCAAAAAAAAACCCGGTGAATTTAAATCACATGGATTTCAAATTTGCAACCCAAAGGTGGAAGGCTAGTGGTAGAAAGTCAGGACACCTTAACCACTTGGCCACCGCGGCCCCTTTATTAGCCCTAAGGTAACATACCTTAGTATGGTATACCTGGGTGTTGAACCCCTACACTCCTGGGATAATATCTCTGCATAAGAATTGTCAAATCTTTCGCACAAATATTTCCATACTCAAAGCTATGCAATAATCCCATCTTTGATGTTTTTTTACAGACAAAAAAAAATTCAAATTCTGTGCTGGATATCTCTGGCCATTTGGTACAATACTTGTTCGCTGGAGGCAAAGTCACATTCCAGGAAATAAATATGGCAGTAATTGATGCAAAAAACAACAACAAATCTTACAGCCCCCGAAGTATTTAATGTTAAAAGCATGTCTTTCTTATTATATGCAAACCATCAAAAGTATCTGAAGACAGAAAGCACAAAGAAATAGCAAATGCACAAAGTATTTCAATACAGAAAAAAAAAGATTTTATATTCAACTTTTTACAGTGATAGCATATGAACAGGGTTACAACCAGATTACGGAAATAGCTCCATTAACAAAACCAAATAGATCACGCTTAAGGTAGAGTCAACGTCTAGGTGCATAGCAATATTCTTGCAATTGATATTCATTCAGAACAAGTGTGTAGTTAATTGACTGTGAAGACTTTTATCAGTATTTGTACCGAGGAGCAGATTTCTGCACTAGTAACCAACATATCATGTAGGATTGATCGGAATCTTAGAAGGTACACAACGACAGTGTTGAGGGAACTTCAGAAGTAGGCATACACCTGTCGGGTTGAACTTAATGTTTACACAGTGATAGAGGTTATACAACTTACATAATTCGGCTATACTTGTACATTTGTTATTAAACTAGACAGTGGCATTCACGGTCTGGTTTGGTTTATTTTGTTTTATGTCCTATTAACAGCCAGGGTGACCATTTAAGTTTTGCAGCTGGAGGAAAGTTGGAGTACCTGGAGAAAACCACCCACCTATGGTCAGTTCCTGGCAGCTGCCCATGTGACTTTAATAGAACTCGAAACCCAAAAATGACACTTGTAAATCTACAGACAATAGTAAAACCCAGGTATCCACATTTCTTTCAGTTCTGGAAAATTCTATTCTAATCATGGGGTCCCATATGTGTTTGGATCATTTGCACAAGCTTGTAAAGAGTGAAATTACATCTTTTTAAAGGAAGATAATTCATACTGTTTACATTTTCTAATATGGTCTTTGAATTACACTTCAAAACAGTTTACCAAGAGTTGTTTATTCAGGTGAGAGTCACAAAAAAAGGAGGACTTATTATATAATCGTTGCTTCTGTAATTTCTTTTCTACACAAAGTCAATCAAGTGTACAAGTCATTGAAACTTAAAGGACTAGCTAAATTAAAACTTAGGTAGAGAAGGGACTCATCTCACAAATGGGTTTCTGTGTTGGTAAAAAACAAAAGTATGACATCATGGAAGTTTTGTTTTTGTATCAAATTCAAATCAATACCAGAAATAGTCTTCTTTATTGTTATTTAAGGATTAACTTTCTATTTTGTTTAGGTTATCGGGGGATAACTACAATGGAAAACGGGTAAATTCAATAAGCCGGTTATGTATAATTTACCAGTTTTCCATTGTAGTTATCCCCCGATAACCTAAACAAAATAGAAAGTTTATCCTTATATTTACAGTATCTTTCTGTGAAATGTTCGTAACTATTTTGTTCACTATAGTCAAATCTTCGGACACAGATTTCATTTCAAAACTAATAAACGTGGGAATATTTCAATAAATGTAACAGCATGAAATTTGCAAGCTCCGCCTACGTTAATTGTTGGTGACGTCACACAATTGTGTTTCAAACTGTAGGATTTGCATAGCTCCGCCCACATGAATTGTTGTCGACGTCATAGAAATTTGTCACGTGTTTGACTACAGTTATGCAGTGATTAATGATAGTCTTTTGAGTAATGGTTATCGAGTGAATGTCAGTGTAGACTGTAAATATAATGAATTATTTCATTTTTAAGTAATATATACATTGTATGATCTTAGCTGGTTCATTCTAGTTCTTCATAATTATCAAGGCTAGCATTATTATTGCCATTACACAACAGTCACATGTACTGTGTATATTGCAATACTATGTAAGCTTGGCATTACATAATGGTGTTATTCTTGTGAAAAAAAAAGTACAAAACATGTTAACAATATATAGACTGCACGGCACATTTGTAAATTTCAAAGTACTAAAACAGGTTTAGAATTCCAGGTAATGTGTTGATACAGTAATGATAAAAAATTGTTTTCGACACAAGTCCAGTCTTGACCTGTGGATACAGAGTATTGATATTTCCAGTGAATGTCGTGATTTGCAATTACACACTAAATTAGACATGAAGTGACAGACCTAGGTGATTAGGAGAAAGCTAAAGGGTTCAGGAGTACCGACTTTCCTTCGTGAGATCTGGGGAGATTCGGCTTCGCATCACTTGTAATGAGTAGTGGAGCTGCATCTGTTGCGTCATATGGAAACTAGGGTTATTTATAGTCACACATCCTACAGGTTTAAATCGCTTGCAAATTTAAAAGCCATTGCAATTGGTATCCTACAGTTAACCAGGGCAAGCTTCCGCATGAAAATGTTCCTATTGGTGTGCTCTAGTTTTATTATTGTTCAAGATGTGAAATGGAAATCCGGACAATTTCATTATTTTATCTCCAAGTTTGTAAAATTGTATCCATGTCTATCTCTAAAATTAAAAGTACAAAACAAGATTCTTTATAATAATCAGTAATCAGATCAGATGTTATTAATCCATAGAAAACCCCACTTCAGTCTGGCAGATGACCCAATACCTTCTCCCAACTGATTCGAAAATCAAACTTGAAACAGTCTTGGCATAACTTAAAGGCAAATCTCATAATATGCTTTCTCTGATCACGACAATACCCTCCGTGTAAATCAAGATAATTTGACACACTGTGAAATTTTACAAAGACCAAACTATCCTCTTGAGACTGATGTCAAGTTAAACCTTTAAATGTGGTTACCAGTTAACAAGTATGTTACCAATGTGACAAAATCGTTCACCTTTTTCCTTGTATTGCTGTAGCAGCCTTGTACAAAAATTGTCATATCTTTTCTATGTCCAATGAAATATGTTTATTAGGTTTACTGATGACAATCTTATCGGCTAAAAGCTATTTTCTGGGGTATGACATTGCCACAGAAATGGATCATTAAACAAATCCAATTTACAGAAACCTCTAAAAATAAGGTCAAATCTTAGCAGTTAGAATAATGACGTGTGTTCTGAATCTGTCAGAAAACTCATATATAGCATGCACTTAAGACACGAATTACCTCTAATGGGTCCCTGAACAGTTCCAACAGGAAAGTATTGATCATTTTCATAGAAAATGTCACTTTCCTCCACCAAGTACCAAGTCACTCATAATCACGGCACTAACACTTCGGCTATAAAACAATACAAGTCTACCTTAAGAAAACACGGGGACCTTGAATTAGAACAAAATGTAGTAAATGACCACAAAGACCTTGGGACAAATGTACACTGCCAGGACGTTGGGACAAATGTACACTGGCAGGACGGTGGGACAAATGTACACTGCAAGGACGTTGGGACAAATGTACACTGCCAGGACGTTGGGACAAATGTACACTGCAAGGACGTTGGGACAAATGTACACTGCCAGGACGTTGGGACAAATGTACACTGCAAGGACGTTGGGACAAATGTACACTGCCAGGACGTTGGGACAAATGTACACTGCAAGGACGGTGGGACAAATGTACACTGCCAGGATGTTGGGACAAATGAAAAAAGGCAAACACCTTGGGACAAATGTACAAACTTACCAAAAGGACTTTGGGACAAATATACAAACGGACCAAAAGGACCTTTGGACAAATGTACAAACGGACCAAAAGGACCTTGGGACAAATGTACAAACTGACCAAAAGGACCTTGGAACAATTGTACAAACTGACCAAAAGGACTTTGGGATATGTGTACAAACTGACCAAAAGGACCTTGGGACAAATGTACAAACCGACAAAAGGACCTTGGGACAAATATACAAACTGACCAAAAGGACCTTAGGACAAATGTACAAACTGACCAAAAAGACCTTGGGACAAATGTACACACTGACCACAAGGACCTTGGGACAAATGTACACAATGACCACAAGGATCTTGGGACAAGTGTACAAACTGACTAAAAGGACCTTGGGACAAATGGACACACTGATCACAAGGACTTTGAGACAAATGTACACACTGACCACAAGAACCTTGGCAAGCATCAGCAGACTACTCTGATCATAAGATCTTCGATCAAGATGTTCACCTCGACCTTGGGAAATGTTTGTTTTTTAAGGTCATCAAAATGTGGGGAAAGATTACAATGTTTGCCTAGCTGACATGTTTCACCGACTTTTAAGGATATAAAATTTGTGCTTTTAGGAGCAATATAAAATATGGTGTAATACAACTATGATAGTCAACAAAACCTGAGCTAGGGTACTAGAATAACTATATAGGCCACTGCCAAACAACCTTAGTCAAGAAATTCGGTGTAACTACTGTGGACCACTGCCTATCTAGACCATGACTGATACCCAGTGTTGGTCAATAAACTCTTGAGCCCCGCCGTAATGCTATTAGGGTGATGATATAGTTACAGACTGTGGTCAAAAGCTTGGTCATTACAAACACATTGTCGTCCCAGATCCTACAGACAACAATTTCCAATCTGTCCCTCTCACCCAACAGATTAACCAGTTTGATTTGTAGGCTAGGCTTCTATAATAGTTAATTAGCACCAACACAAGAAAGGACAATACTCACCAGTATAAATTGACTAATTAAGCTTGAGATATATAAAGTGTTTAGTCCTTCAGACTGCAGTTAACTCAACAAGACTTTCATTTCTACACTGAGTAAGTGAGTACCTTATATATATGTTATAATCCCATTAACTGTAGCAACTGATCATGTAATGTCACTGGACTCTCACTCATGCACTGAATAGACACCAACCCACTGCAGGGTTACTTCATATTGTCTATGAATGCCAACTTAAAGCAGTTCAAAACTTATATTTACCATGTTTAGAATCTGTTTATCTCATAAAAATTCCTGAATTTATTATTTGGCATTTAGCTTAGCTCAACAATGTATTTATCATGTATGCTTGTTCATTGAATAAAACAGCCATCGCCCGGGGACGGTCAAAGGTATCACACGTAATAATTATGACTTAAAATAATGCTGTCAACAATTGGTCGATGGCATGCATGGCCTTATAAATGACAACTGAATTTGGTAGAGTTATATAGTGGCAATGTCATGCAATTGTAAATTTTTTTTTTTCAAACTACAGCTTTCTATGTCTATACGACTGGGTAGCCTAGATCTGCAGTAAGCCAGTAACGTAGATTTTTTCAAGGTCACAAGAAACATTATACCAGTTTGATGATGTCTGCGGTAACATCTTGATCCCAGCTAATGACTAGTGTTTTGTCACAACATATCGAGTAACGTGTTCTAGTCTCAGTGTGTTGTGTAATGTCACCAACAGTCGTACCAAAAAAAATAGATCGTAAAGGTTAACATGACATTTTAAGACCTCTCAAAGATATATTTCCTACCAGTGGTCTTGCGGTTTGTCTATTTACACAAGAGTCACAACCCATACAGCAACTAAGTGTATTCAGCAACTTATAATCACCGACAGTGTCGGTAAATTTTGAGGTACTTAAACATGTGCTATCTGTATCCTATCTATCAAGCTTTTACATACCTAATTTACACATGGTATATACGGTAAGGACACCAGGTTTACCGAGTATCTTTCTCTACAATTAGAAATTTAACTGACAAGAGTTCAGATAAGAGCGAAACAAACCATCACAAGTTTCAAGACCTTGTTTTTCAATTATATTTGTATTATATCTTGTAAACCATATTTATCTTGGGAAGTCTTACTGCAATAAATTTTGTCACCATGGAAGATGCCAGCAGCATTTTGAGGATATTTCACTTTCTATGAACAGCTATATATATATGGTCATTAAAGGACAGGCAGGGTCTTGATGGCGGAAGAAAGCAGGAGTTCCAAGAGAACAACCATATCTAGTTTTAGTTTTGGTTTGGTTTGTTTTATACGTCCTTTTAACAGCAAGGGTCATTTCAGGAGGTGCCAGGTTTTGGAGGTGGAGGAAAAACCACAAACCTACATGTACAGCCAGTACCTGGCCCTGGTTTCATCAACGTTCCTTAACTTAAAAATCTCCATAGGAAAGCATTACAGAATTTAAGGAAAGTTCCTTAACTAAGGATTTCCCCCTTAAACTCTGTAATGCATTCCTACGGAGATTTTTAAATTAAGGAATTTCCTTAAGTTAAGGAACGTTGATGATCCCAGGGCCTGGCAACTGTCCCATGAAGTCCTCAAACCTGAGACACAGTGGGAGGGCTTAATAGGGCATTATATGGTGATGTCATAAAACCATTTCAAGAACTAAGACCAATGCTAGCCAATGGCTATATCCCTGAATATCCTAAAACAAAAATGTTAAAAACACCTACTAGTATTACATATGTGCATGCTGCAACTATTACAGCCGTAAACCTCCAGCCACTGAATCAACTACCAGGGCCTTTAATCATAACAGGTGCCCTAAAGCAATCAATGGAATACTGTACCAGTAAATGTCACCAACACTTAACATACAACACACAATTAAACAACTTGAAAAGCAGATTCCACAAGAATTTTTCTGGTTTGAGGTATATTTTGCTGTTTTTACATCAACAGTGAATCGCTCATGCATTCCTCCCTCATGCATACCAAGCTAGTATGTAGAACACATTTCCTCCAAACTGTCAAAAGTGTGTAATTATCACCTTAAGTTTTCACTTCCTCTATAGCCTCCATTGCTGACTACACCAGACATTGGAAATGTTTAAATCTGTAAGAATCACCGAGTTTGTTGTTGTACTCCAGGCAGCAGTGTTTGGAGTCTATGAGAATCTTGAGGGGTTGGTTGTTGTACCTAATACAGGTGTGTTTGCCGTTAATGAGAACTTCTGCGTTTTGTTAAGTTGAACCTAATGTAGGAATGCTTGAAAGTCTATGAGAATCTCAATGTTTTCGTTGTTGATAAAGAACAGTGTCTTGAGTTAATGAGAATCTCTGGGGTTTGTTGAACCTTACATTAATTAGCAATGATTGGACGTCTATGAGAATCTCTGGGGTTTATATTTTACCTGATACAGGTGGGTTTAGAATCTATGAGAATCTCTGTGGTTTGTTGTACCTTACATTAATTAGCAGTGATTGGATGTCTATGAGAAATCTCTGTGGTTTGTTGTACCTTACATTAATTAGCAGTGATTGGAGTCTATGAGAATCTCTGGGGTTTGTTGTACCTTACATTAATTAGCAGTGATTGTAGTCTATGAGACAAATCTGTGGTTAATATTTTACCTAATACAGGTGTGATTGTAGTCTATGAGAATCTCTGTGGTTTATATTTTACCTAATACAGGTGTGATTGTAGTCTATGAGAATCTCTGGGGTTAATATTTTACCTAATACAGGTGTGATTGTAGTCTATGAGAATCTCTGGGGTTAATATTTTACCTAATACAGGTGTGATTGTAGTCTATGAGAATTCTCTGTGGTTAATATTTTACCTAATACAGGTGTGATTGTAGTCTATGAGAATCTCTGGGGTTAATATTTTACCTAATACAGGTGTGATTGTAGTCTATGAGAATTCTCTGTGGTTAATATTTTACCTAATACATGTGTGATTGTAGTCTATGAGAATTCTCTGTGGTTAATATTTTACCTCATACAGGTGTGATTGTAGTCTATGAGAATTCTCTGGGGTTAATATTTTACCTAATACATGTGTGATTGTAGTCTATGAGAATTCTCTGTGGTTAATATTTTACCTAATACAGGTGTGATTGTAGTCTATGAGAGTTAATGCCTGGAAGATCAGGATTTATTTTTTGGTTTTGTACCCGACACGGAAAATGTTTCAAAGTCTAAGAGACTCTCCGGGTTGTGTTTGTGCACTAACATAGGTATGCAACACTCATACAATGTATACACAGGATGCTATTTTTCCAACAGACATTCCAAGTAAATTGACTTTCAACCTGTTCTAGAAGGATCCCTATTTTCTCTATTACAGTAAATATCCTAAGAAATAAATACCTGAAATGTATACAACTCTTCACAAACTCGATAAATATAAGCTATAGTTAAATTCTGGACAGTTTAACAAATCAGTTTTAGAAATAACTATTTTAATACTTTTTTCTGTCTTTTTATTTAATTTCAAGGTAATCAAATTGTTTGACAATTCATGACTTCAAATTTTGGACATTTACAGAACTTGAATTTCAAGATACATTGTAAATAACATTTTACAGATCCAAACATTCATCTGAATCAAACTTAAGTTAAAACACTGCGTTATTGGGAGAAATAATCAATATATTATTCATTTTGTAGGTACAACAAAGCTGTTAATGTGTTTGATTGCAGCTTGTGCTGGAAGCTGGTTTGTCTACCACAAGTGTGTAGGCGGAAGCAGATGAGGCCAGGCCAGTGACGTGACCGATTACTTTCTTAAACAATGAAAAATCTTGGGGAATCATATTGCACTCGAGAATCCCGATCATTGGGTTGGGTGTTATAAGGGATCAGCATATATTTACACTGGAGCTGTAACCTAGTTAAATTCTAGCTATATATATCAAACCGTTCTTCTGATTGCATTAACGAACCTCATTCACCCCTTACAATTCATTTGAACTCTTCCATTTCAAGGGTTGGATTAGTTCATTATGATATTTCAGGAATGCATGAGTTAAATGCCAATAGATGATGCTTTTCAATCCGAGACCTTCACTCCTTTCCATCATACTTTCCGGGTAATCATAGCCCAATCATGTCACACCATCGAGTCGGGCGATTGATGGAAAATCCTGGATGGTACGTATTTTGATTTATGGTACTTGCCTATCATGGAAAACACAGAGAAGCCATTTCTATATGCTTTTCCGAAATCAACGACTATAAGTTTTGGTTTCCTATTTGTAACCGAGAAATGATACTTCAAAATACTACAGTTTGGTATTGTAGAGAAAAGAATAAAAAAAAGAACAATTATCTAAAGAGTGAAAAGGAAATGAGCGTTCATCTGTATGTATTGCTCTGCCTCAAATTACATACAGTTTATACACAGCTGTTACGTCTAGTCCTGTTTTCTCTCTAAGTTTTTGGTAACAGGAAATTTCAATCCTTTTATAAGTCGGTCAGCTTCAAAAAGGATGCGGAGGATTTTGTTACTGAACAACCTGTGTAGGCATTGCTGACATGTGCATTGTCAACATGTCTTAACCCATTCACCCCTGAAGACACATTTGAACTCATCCAATTCAAAGGTTGGAATAGTTCATTTTCAAAATTCAGGTGTGAATGAGTAATCTCATTGTTGTCAACATCAAATTTTTCAGTCAAATTGTTACAAAATCTTAACATTGTAATTAACGTGGTCTTGACTTTGAAACCAATTACATTGGAACCTGGTTATATTGAAACACTCTGGGAAAGCCAAAATGCTTTAAATTAACCGGGATTTTAAAATAACAGATGGATAAATACAAAGAAAGTGTTGGGACAGAATTTTTTTTCTTTCAGATTAAGTGATATTTCATTATATATATATATCCAAGTTTAAATAAAGCGGGTTCGACTTTACTGGTTCTTTTGATTCCTGATTTGTTGGTCTGATGTCAGAATGATGTGACCGAGCTCTGTGGTGTCGGGCTGTTGTGCCCAGGATATCACATGTTAGTTAGATGCAACTCTGAAGTAGCACTTGATCATGGCATTACCTTCCTATGTTACAAGGATGCACATCCTAAACAAGTGAATTGTCTTCATATTTCACTAATACTCAGTCTTAAACTGCTAATAGAATAATATCTTTCCAAATAAAGATGCATCACAATATCACTTGATTTATAATATTTGAACATTTTAAGGCCAATATACGTAACTTCAGAAAATGTTTTCGGTTTTCTGAAAAATTATTAAAAAAAATCTAGTTGATAACCATCCGAAAATAAGCCTAAAACAAAGTTCACCTGAGGTAACTAACAAGAAACTCTTGACAAAAATATCCAAAGAATTGAAAATGATTCAGGTGTGGCCCACTTCAACAACAAACCGTAGTTAGAAGACGGTTCAAAATGGACACGTGTTTACAAATACCGAGTTTCAACTGCTTTAGTACCGGTAATTGCGCAAGAATCCATCTTGAATATTGCTGATATCAATTAATCTTAACTAAATATATCAAGTTATTGTTTTTTGCTTCAAATATTGCCGAAAGTTATGTATATTAGGACTTTAAATATCATTCGTCTGTTTGATGTGACAAAAATGGTAGTGACGAACTCTCTACTTGACACTCAGTAAATATTGTGGGAGTTGAATATTGCCTGGTTCATTCATTGTCAGTATAATGTGACCAGGTGGGGTGTATATACTTCAGTGTGGTGACGTAGCACTTAAAATTGGCAAGATTCGGACTATCGCAAGAAGGCTTACACAAACATATTGCGGCCTCCCAAATACAATCACATTCAACACGCACATCCAGGGATAATTCTGACTCTAAAAACCAATGGGAGAATTTGAGGGGTTTTATGGGATCAGCAAAATATCTATGAGATTTTCCTATATAAAGTAATATAATTTTGAATTTTCAATGAGATTTTCAAGAAAAATATGGGTAAAAATCCCAAATCTCGGCCCAAAGTGATCCCTGCACATTCATACTTTTTACAACGGGAGGCTGTCCTTAAATCACCCTGGCTGTTAATAATAGGATGTAAAAACAATCAAACCGAACCAAACCCATTGATTTCACACCCCAGAAAATTTGACAAAGACCTACAATTGTAGGTATCGAGTAATTATTGACAAACAGTGATAACACCCCAGGCAGTTGGACAAAGACCTACAATTGTAGGTATCTAGTAATTATTGACAAACAGTGACGACAAACTAGACCTATCAAAATCCAAAATTGTAATCAGTCTTAAAATGAAATAGATATAAGTAAGGCATTCTAAAGAAATTTGTAAAAAATACTTTCAGAAATAGTAATTAAAACAATTATTTGAGGACAAATCACTGACAAAGGTCTATTTTAATATGTACAGGACGCTATCTGATGATGAGCTAAAAATACGTACAAATATGTGAGCAAGCTTCAATAAGTTGACTACTCAAAGGGTTACTAATCTGATAACAACAAATTTTCACTTTACACGATCTATCGCTTGTTTTCAGGCAAATCAAACTTTCTGGAAATGTCATCTTTTGTTGTATCACGTAATTTGGCACATACTATAATTTTCATGCAGAGCTTATTTCCGTCCCAGAACATGGTGGCAGCTGCGCACCCATTGACTGACAAAACTCCAGATTGTGTTCAGAATCACAGGTGGGATAGTGCAGTGTTTAGTAAATAAACCTAAATCTACATACTACACAGACCATTTGAATATAGGGAAATTCTTAATGTTAACTTATGTATTTAGCTTTACAATCTAATATGAAAATACTCTGTGCTTTAATTTATAAAATTCAAGGAGATTTTTCCTTGCATCGTTTTGTCTAACTTTATGTGCTCAAAATTCATTGTTTCTAACAAGATGGTTCATTTTGTTTTAAGTCGATCCTATTAACTGCCAAGGTCATTAAGGACGTGCCAAGTTTTGGAGGTGATAGAAAGCCGGAGTACCCAGAGAAAAACCCCCCGACCTACAGTCAACCTGGCAACTGCGCATGCCCCACGTGGGTTTTTAACTCGTACCCAGAGCCAGAGGTGTAGGGCTAGTGGCAGAATGTTGCGACAACCTAACCACTTGGTCATCGGAAATATAATGAGGAAACATAATTAAATCAACATCACTTGATAATGACCTAGTGTTGGCAATATTAAAAGTGTTCAAAAGTTGTTCAAGATAATGAATATCCTGTCACACAGACAATTTATAAAAGGTCTACGAAGCTCAAGGCAACCATATATGATGAGATCGCGATCGAGAGCAATAGAGAGGTGTGGCGACACTTATAAGGTGTCGAACATCATGTGAATACATAGCAAAATACTGAAGCAAAGCAACATCATTTAAATCCCAACAAGGTGCTGCGGCCCTCAATCATGTCAGGAGAAAGCTGAAATCAGCTGTCATCTACATAATCATTTTTGGTGGCCTGATGACAATGATACTGAGATTAAACAAAGCCAGCTCGGAGACAGCAGCCACTGGATGTGGTAGGGCCATCACTGCTGATTGTGGACACCACCACCTTTCCCTGGTAATAATACTGCTGCTGAGGCTGTGCCAGGAAAGTTTGACACATAATCAATAAGGTCCTCACAATATCAAGGGCTTCCCATGATATACTCTCAGTAATGAAAGATTCACTCCTCTAAGCTGTACATATTTATATACATGTATATGAAACAGGTAGAGCTAAATCTTACATTATCTGTTACTTATGTGTAGCCTGATAGACCATTTACATGTACAGTGTACGTTTTTTTGTGAAACAGGTATAGAGCTCAATCTTATATATCATTTACATGAACATATTTTTTAATAAGTGAAACAGATCTAAATCTTAATATATCTGTAACTTATGTGTACCCTGATAGACCATTTACATGTATGATACATAATTATGTATTTGTAAAACAGACAGAGCCAATGTTTCTTCACATGAATTTTATGTGAAAAATTTCATGTAAAATTCAGGTGAAGACATATATTGCCTGTGTATAGATCTGATTTTCAGGGTGGTCGGGTGGTGCAGTCGATAGCGTTCTTGCCTTTCACCAAGGCGGCTGGGGTTTGATTCCCCGACCGGACCTGAAAAGGTATGGGGTCATCTGCCCAACCACTTGGACCATCCGGGCCAACAAGAGTGATTAATATACACATAAATGTAAGTTGTATAACTTGCTTCATCATTGTTGTAAAATAAATAAAGTTTATATTATATCTGATTTTCAGCAATTTTTGTCTTTAAAAGTTATGATATGAGCTTTCCAAAGATCAGCAAACATAATTTGATGAAAAGAAATATTGCTGAAGATCTGGACATTAACAACAGGATATGCTACAGAAGCTGATAATGAATACTCAACACCAGTTGTTGTGTAGGAGACAATGGAGCCAAACTGTTACAGTAAATACTGTATACACCACAGCTAATGATCATCTGATGCTGTAAATCAAGGCTACCACTTCAAATCCATTTCAAGTAAACAACCCAACCTTTCTAAGTTAAATCTTAAGGTATGTGAACAGTGTGTAATAAACAATACAGTGTATGTTTTTATATAGCATGCTGAAGTGGTATAAACATACAGTGTACCCTCGACCTATCGCCACCCAAATCTACCGCCACCCTCTCATAACGCCACCTAAACCTCTAGAACGGATTTCCCTCCTATATAATTCCCTCATTAAGTTCGCCACCCTCGCAAACCACCATCCGCTACATCCTTTAAAATACAAACGTCCCAAATCGCTATGTATTTCTCTCGACGATATCGCCATATTGTTCTGTTTTTGGAGATCGCAAAACTCTTAAGTGTTCTATTTATAGACTTAAGGGCATTTCCAGTTTTCACAGTTCGCACAACTTGTACATGCAGGTAAATTAGCTTTACGCTTGAATGCTTTCTATCACTCGGGTAGATCGATATTAGGAGGTTTTCATAGTGTCACTACCACACATACTTATGGCTTGGTTTGTAATAATAGCATGACTGATTTCTACTCACTTGGTGATCTTGTTAAGAAATTGTGTATAGTATGAACATTTGGCTTCGTCAGTCAAGTCGGAAATTTCAAGACAAAAGCGTGTCCGAATATTTTGCATAAAGTTCCACAGAATTATAAACGGATGGAATGTGTTGAGTGTTGTCAGCAAAGTATATTTGATGCTGCTTAACTTATTCACCCCTGAAATTTTATAATGAACTATTCCAACCTTTGGATTGGAAGAGTTCAAATGCTACATCAGGGGTGAATGTGTGAAGCTTAATGTAAAGAAAGACTGTGCAAAGACAAGGACATAATTCACCTGACCTTTGACCATATGCATGTATAAGCAACTTTTGACTTTAACCTTTTGACCATATATCAGCAACTTTTGACTTTAACCTAACAGATTATATACTGAAAAAAGCTTAACAGCATATGTGGCCCGACTCATGTATATATAAAATAAGTGAGATTTTTCTAGCGAAGGATTTAGTCTGATTGACACATGCCACTCGTGACGTAAGCGTGCTTCATCAAAAACAGTCAAGGATTGCTGCGTGCTAAGCGCAAACTCCTGCAGGACGAAAAATCTGCAATTAGCAAAATTAACAAACTGCTTGCGAAAATGTGAAAGCCCAGAGTAAAATAATCAATTCTCAGGGAAACTCTCAGTCTAGAACACGCGAGGATGTAGCCAAATATATTTCTCTGAAATGAAGTGCATATTGGCAAGTGCTGCAAATCAGTGAGTTGTGTGTTGAAACCAGTCCCACTGAGATATATATTATGTATGTAATGCGCAAAAACTCCTCAATATTTGAAATTAACAACTGTATATAAATATAAACTCAACTTATCACTGCAATTTCATTTGATTTGAAAAAAAAAAAAAAAACATCCATCATTCCTATTTTGTGTTGAGTTTGTTCTTAATATAATCATGCAGTTATGTCAAAGTGGTCCATCATGTTTACCTACATGTGTGTATATATATATATAACAGCAATTGGAATTTTCTTACAAAGAAAACATGTTTAGTTTGGTATAATATATGATGACATCATCAAAAAGATTGTTATTGTGCAGATAACTTCTAATACACATCTCAGAATTAATGATGCTGAAAGAAAGTTGAAACTCTTGAGAAAAATTTTGGTCAGAACCTGAAAGGGCACATGTACGACTCAAGCTCACGACCCAGAGGTGATTCGGCTAGGACGTGTTAGCAGAATGTGAGACACCTTCCATTAACCATTTGACCACCGGTACCACAGCCCCAAGTGGTGACCCCTACTCTACTATCAATCACATTTGTGGTGAATGTTATGTAGCACATATCATAAAATAATCATGTACTTGACATTTGTTTTACATTTTACACAGAAGAGATTATCTAATCTCAAGTTTGAAACCTTAATAAAATGTGCATATATGTACAGTATGCAATGTTTAATCTATGTGCTAGTCCCGAGTTCAGTACTCATAAAATTATGAAAGGACTCATAGAAATTCTGGAAATGCTTCAATTTAACATTGTGGAACCCATCATTTTCGGCAATATGTACAAAAGGACCCATGAAAATATATTGTAAATTAATATATTGTAAATTGACCACTGAGTATGTACACCCTACAGATAATATAACCTTTAAGCTTTGAAATGGCATTGTTGGAGTAACAGTTGTTCTTCAGATCAAATCATTAGATCTAAGAATATATATATTGCAATGGTTGAAAACGCTAAATTTAAGGGTTCAAAATCACTCCCTCCAATAGTCCGAAATAGAGTTGGCAAGTGTATGGCAGACAGCCCCAACTCAACATGAATGAATTTGAAAGCAAAAAACTTGAAAATGTTATTACCTAATAAATACTTTAAAACATCAATAAACTGTTGATAAGCAGATTTAAAGTTAAGTACAGTTTGCTTATAAAGGATCGCTGACCTCAGTTCTGTCGAGTAAATTATAAACATGGTCAATAAAATCTGGACACCAACATCGGGACTACCTGGCTGCCGGGACAACAAGGCTTCACCGAGAATCATTAAAAAGCAAACAAATTACAGCGTGACATGTGTGTATCACTTTATCAATACATTAAATCACAAACACATAATATAAAACCGAGGCAAACAATCTCAACAACACTGCCATCTATCTCCACGAAATTGAATAAACTGGTAGCTTGTATGTAAATACAATATCCTCTCGGAATGAGTTTTTTATCTCTACCATGTACAAGAGAGCTGAATACCTACACATATATATATTTATATCAGTTCCAAGATGACTTGAATCTTCCTTTACAACACAACTTTATTATGAGTTGAACCAAGACATATTTATTTAACGACTAGTTACCTACAGATAATTGTACACTTATGATTTCACAAACTAAAGGAACCGTGTGCAGCATTATATTGAGTTAAAAGTCAGTGGATTTCAGATGACTACCAGTTGGTATGTCTTTCTTTTGCTGGCTTACTTTTTTACAAAAAGTTCTCGTTACTTCATTTGACATATCCAATGTTTATAAAACTTGGCATGGTGTCTCCAAGTCATCCAATGTTTCTCCTGGTGATATTAGTACATATCGTAGTATAATCATCCTCATCTCATCATCAGTTTATTGTGATGTTACTTTTCATTCCCAACAAAAAGGTTATACTTCATTCCAATAGACAAAATGCTAAATTTTGCTGTATGATTTACCCCAGACGAATTAACAATTTTAAAAATTTTAAAGATTCAAGCGAAAAATCAAGACTAATAACTTATCATATTTATAGATTTAGTCAAAATTAGCTGATAACAGCAATATTCCAGATGAATTAACAAATTAAAGGCCCAAAATACGTAACTTTCAGCAAACAATTAAGCGAAAATCAAGCCTAATAACTTATTATATATATATAGATTTAGTTCAGATTGACTGATATCAGCAATATCCAAGATGAATTCTTACGTGGTTACCGGTACAGCAGCAGTTGAAACTCGGTATTTGTAAACACACGTCCATTTTGAACCTAAAATTAAGATAGAAATCCACGGGGAAAATAACTTGACGTGAAAACTGCATGTATTCATATATTCCTTTCCCTCCATGAAAACACCTTGGAAATATTCAAAGTTACAGATGTAGATGATTTATAGTTTACAAGCAAAATTAAATTAGCATGTAATGTACATGCTTTACCCTTGTCACAATGAACAGGGCATGGTGTACCTTTTGGATTGAGAAAGTTAATGCAGTAATGCAATAAAATTATGATTTATGTATGTTCACGTACATGTATTTTAAATAAACACATGCATAACAATAGCAGCACGTACATGTATTTTAAATAAACACATGCATAACAATAGCAGCAATGTAGTGTTCCAAGGGACAGTTTTTTTTCTCTTTTCTGCTTTTATATTATAGACAAATTAAAGGCAGTGAAATGGAATATGCATATAATATTAAGTTATTACTGAAATGAAAACAAGATAGATATACATCTTTTTTCCTTTTTAACAATAGAATAATTTTCATCTCTTGCCTACAGGTGAATTTACACAAACAACATCTTTCAACAATATCCATGAATACCAAATGATATATGTGTATTGTACAAAAAACAAATTGATAAATATCTGAGATAGAACTTTTATTTATAACGCCCTTTTATTATCAAAATATGCCTTGATGATGAAAATACGGAAAAAAATCTTGATAAACCCACACATATTGTACACCAAGTACCGGTATTAACTCATTCACCCCTGGAGACCTATTTGAACTCTTCCTATTCAAAGGTTGGAATAGTTCATAATGTAATTTCAGGGTTGAATAAATTAAATCAGGGTTTAAGATGAGAATGCTTTGGACTCTTGATTGAATATTGGGTGTTTTAGATAGAACTTTGGATTTTCATCAATTTGTTGCTCCCTTACATCATTGAAATTCCGAGACTGATTTTTTTTTCAGATTTCATTTCATGGAGTCCTTGCATTGGTACCTGGGGTATTCAGATTACATGTCATTTAAAGCTACACTTGTTAAGTTTTTAGACTAGATCAGAAAAATGATTTGTCTCAGCAACTAAATATTAAGTTAATTTGACCTTGTACTTTGTACGACAGTATTTTGGTTCTTGTAAGCATGAAGCATTAAAACTGACTTTGTATATAGGAATTGGTCACAGTTGGTGTGACAATACGGTAAGTCAACTCATTAACTTTCTTGGTGAAGGTCAAAAGTCTCCTCCAAGATTATTTTGGCATCTTTCAGGGTCTGAGACAGGAGAAGCAACGAGGAAAACAAGCAGAAATTGATAAACAGGTTTTTAGTCATAAAACTGAATTTACTCCATCATAAAAACAGTATTGGCACCTCTTATAAGTTTATAATGTCAGACAAGTGTTTTACATCCATCCACAAAAATCTGTGTATAACCACATGGTCCAGGACTCACTGATGAATTAAAGACTGCCCGGAATAAAGATGTAATTCTCCACCCTAGGTAAACAGCTCTTCTGGCGTATTTGTTTACATAGGGTTTTCACTCAGCTGTCCGTGGACTTCTTCAATATGTTACAATATACACCTGTCTTAAAGAGACATACTACCTTACAAATAACAGATGTGATTTTCGTCAGTTATCTCCCTTGTTATTTTTATTACTGTTGAAACAACCTATAACAAATAAAATATCAATGTGTGTGAAGTATGTGTTTATATATATACATTTAATAATGTCTTACACATTACGTAAGTGATTTCCGTCAGAGTTATCTCCCTTGATATTTTTAGTTAATACTATTGTACAACCTAGAAAAAATTTATATCAATGTGTGAAAAGTACTTTTTTACTTTTAATTGTGTCTTACACATTACGTATGTAATTTCCATCAGAGTTATCTCCCTTGATATTTGTATTACAGTTGTTTTTACATTTATATTAATTAATAGCGTCTCGCAGTCAATTAAACCAACTAACGAAATTCTGACTGTCTGGTACACGAAGTCCTAGACAGTCTTCTAACCTATAATTAAGACTAGACATTGTGAGAGGTTGGATCATCCTTCCTTAAAAAATCTTGTTACAGTACAGACCTTGAAATGTCATACAATCGCTCAAATTATGCATAAAAAATCCAGGCGATTGATCTTGCTCACTTTGAATAATATATACATACTGAACTCATGTTTAAGTCATTTGAAAAACCTTGACATAGCAACATGACCTTTTTTCATGCTCGATCTAAAATATTGCATACTAATACACATATCATTTATGTGTATTTAATATTAATGAAATTCATAAGGCACAATCCTGCTCAAGCTGCTGTATAAAACACAAACTAACATAAATTGGAATAAACCACATGCAAACGAAGTGATCAAAATTCCTACATCATTGACATAAGTACGACTCTACATGAAAATGTTTAGCATAGCTAGATGAACCTGTGATATGTAATTCATACATCCCCTTCAATCAGAAGATTACACATCAAACCATTAACCACATAAACTCAATGATATTGATTTACAAACAAGGTAGAGACACTGGAACTGATGGATGTTTCCACAAGTACTGTTTGACACAGTAGTTATGTTTTATTTTGTAAACGAAGGTACACATATGTCACATCATCTTGATATAACTAGAGCACCGACTAGTCCTTCAGAAAGGGCATAATATTAATGTTCATTTGCCATTAACATCTACATTTTCAATTATCTGTCAATTTCTGTCATCCCCTCTCCTGCCCCCTGTTCACACGGGTATAATAATTATTGAAGTTATCCATCAAAACAAAGCCATGAATGTCTTTATCTAAAAACTAAGACATGTTGATTAAGCTACAAAATGTAACTAAAACTGGAAAATGTCTGTAAGACATGAATTTCCACTCTTGTCGCTTTTGTTTTTTCTACATTTAACAATCCTGACCCTGGCCTTGACCTTTGAACCCTAAAACACAATGATGTCCAAGGTATATATACTTGACATTAAATATGCCTTTGTATAAAGTTGGACAAAAATATGTGAGAGCAGAAAGTTGTAACATATTTTAACTGAATTGGACCAGACAGCAGGCAACACTCTACCTCCCACAAACCTGACTCGAACCCCTCTTTTAATGATAAATATAAACTTCATTTATTTTACAACAATTATGAAACAACTTATATAAATGGGATATATATGGGTCTTATTGTTGGAGGAAACGAGAGTACTGGGAGAAAAGCCACATGGTTGGGCGGATGACCCCAACTGTTTTCACTGACCCTGCATGCAACCTAGACTGCAGGTGAAAGGCAAGTGCACTATCCAATGCACCACCTGACCCCCTTTTTTTTATGTCAGTGACATATGTAGCACCTTCCTTTTTGATATCAAATGTACCACATTACTTTATGGGATAAAAGTCCTTAGTACTGTAGCCTGGCTGGGTTGACAATACAGAGCAGGTGTAGTACCAGCTGGTATATATATATATATATACACCTATATATTAAACTATTACTCTTATGTAGGTGTTATATAGTACTTCTAGTAAGTGATGAGGTGAGAGTAATGGCTGATTACACAGCCTCAGGTAGCACATACAGATAACACAGCACTGCAGGGGGTCTTCAGGCAACAGGTCACCACACTCACACCTGATTGGTCAAACTCATGGGGGTCACAGTGCTGTATCATGAGTTAATAAGGTAACATGTCTATTAATTAAAATGTCAGTGTGGGGTTGTTAGTTGTATACTAGAGTACCTGTACAGGTCACCTGCCTCAGGTAATTACCTGTGACCTGCCTCAGGTAATTAACACAGGTAAAGTGGGTCATTATTGTCTTTATATCAAGGTCAGAGCACTGGTCAACTGGTCCGGTCAACACGTTTTTAGACAGTTATCAACATTCTTTCCATTTTGAAGAGAAAGTTTAGAAAATCAAAATGCATGGTATTTTAAGAAAAAGTTTGTCAAAGATATTTCAATGCTTCATGCCAGACAATTCATTTCTTTACGTGTGAATGTTTGGAATAAGTCTTTTTCTAAAATTTGCAATTCATGTTTTTTAAATAAGTACTCATAATACTCTACTATAGCAAAAATATACAATCCACATATTTCCCTGCATAAACCTTGTACTACCCCAGGCCTATACCTAGGTAGTAGTGAAATATATTTGTAGATGGAATAAATTAAAGTCAAGTACCAAAACAGAAATAAACATCCACATACATGTCGTGACACCAAAGACCTGCAATAGGAAAAGTAATCCATTTACCTGCCCGTTACTTCTTAGAACTCATTATGAATACAAACAAAGGTAAAAAATTTCGACAAATGATTAAAAAATTTGCTTATACTGTTGTTTAGAGAAATAGAGTTACTTTGAAAGTATAAAGCCACAGGTTATTCATAATATATAAAATGTTGATTATAACAGTAGTCTAAATTCTTCAAATAGATTTTGACTATACAAACATGAAAAAATGTATTTGTAACATTTAATATTAACCAGATGAGGTATAAGAGTTTGAGGCGGTGCATTGGAGACCATTTCACCAAGGCAACTTGGGTTTGATTCCCCGACCGGATCTGAAAAGGTACGCGGTCAAATGCCCGACCAATTGTGGGCCCGGTTTTCTCCAGGTACAATGTACTCGCACAATAAGATTCATGATGCTCACTATCATCCGGGCCAAAAAGAGGGATTTATAAAAGTTTTGATAACTTTTTTAAAAAATGTTTTAAATTAAATAAAATTTTATTTAGAAAAAAGTAATTTGACTTCACACTAAAAACACAAACTATACTTATTTCTTTTATAACATGCTATATTTTCAATAGGATAACAAACTATGCGTATTTCTATTACAACATGCTATATTTTCAATAGGATAACAAGATACCTTTTTATGTAGATATATATATTATCTGTGAATGGTCAGACATTCCCTACAAGTCAATGACTTTGATCCATGATATATATTCTGTGTACTGTGGGTGTCTGTCACACTTATGAATAGCCCATGTGTCAACCCAGAGGAATTGGGGGCAGGAGGAAAGCATGCTGGATACATGCCATATTGATTTTCCTCTACAAGAGACTGTTAATTAAGAAAGAAAATTAAGTAGACTCCTGGACTGTAAATGCATTGGCCCAAAAGTCAATAACCCTGAGTTTATAAGTACAAACTGTGAAAATGCGGGGTTGAATCAATGGAACATCTGACTTATTGAACATGTAATAATATCATAACAAAATGTTGTTACAAGGTACATAACAATATATACTTTATGTATTCCACGTTCTAAATCCTAGTGTAAGCTGTGGATGCAATTTTTTCTGTCAAGAACTATAGAATGGAAATAAAAAATATTCTGGATACTGCCAATAAAACACATTGGATGGCTTTAGGTTTTTATGCTGTTTTTCATTTGTCTTTTAAAGATCATGACCTCTCTTCATAATGTAAACAATGTAGTTGCAAATATATTAACAAAGGTTTTAATTTTCGCTAAATTCATGAATGCATTGAATTTAATACCTCGTAACCATATAAAGCAGGTTTCACAATAATTTTGTGATTCATGAAATTGATCAAAAGTTAAGGTTTGAATGCATTTTAAGCAATAAGTTACAGGCAATCGCAAAATATTACAACTGTGAAAATCGGAAATTTAACAAAGTTCTATACAATAGACTTACAATGTAAATGTACAACTACATGTACAGTGTACAACTACAGTATAACACAACCTACTAAAAGTGATGTCTATTCTCTCTACAAACTATGTAAATACACAAACCATATTTACTGCTATAATGACCAGCCTTCCCCATCATCTATCATGTATAAAAATTAAATACATAAACATGCATAAAATCTACAATATACCTACATCTGAAACAAAGTGACACGAACAATTAATCCATAACGGGCAACAGATGGTGCCATGTTGATAAATTGTAGTGGAAATTCATATAGATTGACACTTTGTACATACAGGGATATAAACCTTTTTTAAAACTTGTGTATTCTGCATGCAGGTAGGCAATAATATTATATATAGACCCGGGAAACATATCTTTGAAATAAAAAGGTCTCAGTGCAATTCATTTTGCAACAATTTTGTAACTATGGTACATAGGGACAGTGTCAACAGAACACTTTAAACATTAACCCACTTCATGGCTCACTATAACAACATGTATAGCTGGCAGAGATCCACAACAACCACTGGTACTGCTCAGGATCACAGAAAATACGGTCCTTTCTTCATATCATTATGTACAGTACCCCCCCCCCCCCCTGGTACTTGCTTTATATGCATGGTGACAAGAAATTAAAACAACATACAGTGTAATAAGAGGTGGGGGATGGACCAAAAAAGCTTACTTCAACCCTTCAGTCCACAATGCAATCCCGGCCATTGAACAAAACTAGAGGGCAATTAATTATAACAGAACATAAGATTGAAGTCCTGACTTTAATGACTGTATCATCATATTACCCACCTCCGACCATGGAGGGTGGTCGATGGCACAGTGGCTAGCATAAATACAGTACCTTGGTATATGTACTGATAATTCTACCCCCATACATGTAATGAATGTATGAACAATACAGTACATGTACTGATAATTCTACCCCCATACATGTAATGAATGTATGGACAATACAGTACATGTACTGATAATTCTACCCCCATACATGTAATGAATGTATGGACAATACGTACATGTACTGATAATTCTACCCTCATACATGTAATGAATGTATGGTACAGTACATGTACTGATAATTCTACCCTCATACATGTAATGAATGTATGGTACAGTACATGTACTGATAATTCTACCCCCATACATGTAATGAATGTATGTATGGACAATACAGTACATGTACTGATAATTCTACCCCCACACATGTAATGAATATATGGACAATACAGTACATGTACTGATAATTCTACCCCCATACATGTAATGAATGTATGGACAATACAGTACATGTACTGATAATTCTACCCCCATACATGTAATGAATGTATGTATGGACAATACAGTACATGTACAGATAATTCTACCCCACACATGTAATGAATGTATGGACAATACAGTACATGTACTGATAATTCTACCCCCATACATGTAATGAATGTATGGACAATACAGTACATGTACTGATAATTCTACCCCACACATGTAATGAATGCATGGACAATACGTACATGTACTGATAATTCTAACCCCTTACATGTAATGAATATATGGACAATACAGTACCTGTACTGATAATTCTACCCCCATACATGTAATGAATGTATGGACAATACAGTACATGTACTGATAATTCTACCCCACAATGAATGTATGGACAATACAGTACATGTACTGATAATTCTACCCCACACATGTAATGAATGTATGGACAATATGTATATGTACTGATAATTCTACCCCCATACATGTAATGAATGTATGGACAATACAGTACATGTACTGATAATTCTACCCCACACATGTAATGAATGTATGAACAATACAGTACATGTACTGATAATTTTACCCCCATACATGTAATGAATGTATGGACAATACAGTACATGTACTGATAATTCTACCCCCATACATGTAATGAATGTATGGACAATACAGTACATGTATGGATAATTCTACCCCCATACATGTAATGAATGTATGGACAATACAGTACATGTACTGATAATTCTACCCCCGTACATGTAATGAATGTAAGTATGGACAATACAGTACATGTACTGATAATTCTACCCCCATACATGTAATGAATGTATGTATGGACAATACAGTACATGTACTGATAATTCTACCCCACACATGTAATGAATGTATGAACAATACAGTACATGTACTGATAATTTTACCCCCATACATGTAATGAATGTATGGACAATACAGTACATGTACTGATAATTCTACCCCCATACATGTAATGAATGTATGGACAATACAGTACATGTACTGATAATTCTACCCCCATACATGTAATGAATGTATGGACAATACAGTACATGTACTGATAATTCTACCCCCATACATGTAATGAATGTATGGACAATACAGTACATGTACTGATAATTCTACCCCCATACATGTAATGAATGTATGGACAATACAGTACATGTACTGATAATTCTACCCCCATACATGTAATGAATGTATGGACAATACAGTACATGTACTGATAATTCTACCCCCATACATGTAATGAATGTATGGACAATACAGTACATGTACTGATAATTCTACCCCCATACATGTAATGAATGTATGGACAATACAGTACATGTACTAATAATTCTACCCCCATACATGTAATGAATGTATGGACAATACGTACATGTACTGATAATTCTACCCCCATACATGTAATGAATGTATGCATGGACAATAAAGTACATGTACTGATAATTCTACCCCCACACATGTAATGAATGTATGGACAATGCAGTACATGTACTGATAATTCTACCCCCATACATGTAATGAATGTATGGACAATGCGTACATGTACCGATAATTCTACCCCCATACATGTAATGAATGTATGGACAATGCAGTACATGTACTGATAATTCTACCCCCATACATGTAATGAATGTATGGACAATACAGTACATGTACTGATAATTCTACCCCCATACATGTAATGAATGTATGGACAATACAGTACATGTACTGATAATTCTACCCCACACATGTAATGAATGTATGGACAATACAGTACATGTACTGATAATTCTACCCCACACATGTAATGAATGTATGGACAATACGTATATGTACTGATAATTCTACCCCCATACATGTAATGAATGTATGGACAATACAGTACATGTACTGATAATTCTACCGGTACCCCCATACATGTAATGAATGTATGGACAATACAGTACATGTACTGATAATTCTACCCCCATACATGTAATGAATGTATGGACAATACAGTACATGTACTGATAATTCTAAGTCAGTGTGCTGGTTAATATGGCCCACTCGGCTGTGCTTGTATGTAGGAGAAACAACTTGTTATATACAAATTAGTGTAAACCATGCCTACCATGCTGGTCTGTCAGTGTTCATCAATGATGTGACTGTAATCAGACAACCATATGCATGTGCTCCATAAACCTATGTGCATCAAGGCCGAAGTGGCCAGTGCTGACCCCTCCTTGGCCAGAGCTAGGTTTCACATACAGACATTAGCAATTCAGCTTTGTTAACCCAGGCACATTTGGTCAACAAGCCAACTTTTGAAGGAAATAATTGTTTTCTCTTATCACTGCATGAACATGTAAAATATCAATGTGGTGTGAATTGACATGGATTCAAGTCCACAACTCACTTATGGAAAAACGCCAGTCTCTCCTATGATTACCAGATCAGCTGCCTGGAAGATGCTACTCATTTATACAGCTGTGTTGAATCAAGGAAACCATAGTTTTGCTCAAGGACACAACAACACTATTTAACTGTTTTTAGTTTGATCCACAACCTAAAGCTATCACCAAGCTTTGTGAATACTTTCAATAGTGTACTATACATACAGAGTATGCTGTCTGTAACAATCATTTAACCCACTGACCCCTGAAGACACAAAGGTTTGATAGCTCCCTGTGTAATTTCAGGGGGGAATGAATGAAAAAAGTAGTCAATGCTCCCTAACTTTCCACCCAATGGATTGGTTTTCAAATATCTTAACATACACAGTTCATTCTCATTCTCAATAAATCAAAACAGTTGATTCATTTCAATGCAAGACTGTCAGCAAATTATATTAGTCCAAATGACTAGTAAATTGTTTAAGGTACTAGTCCTGTGGTTTTGTGATCATGACTAGTCCTGAGGGCTTCAGTCTCAGCTGAAACATTAAGTGATGAACAACAAATCGCGGAGTGATGAACTTTTCAAAATCTAGTTTCTGTGTATCCTGAATGCTAAATTTGTACCATTTCCTCTCCTTGAATAGGTTATAGATTAGAATCCAAAAATGAAATAGAAAACTCAACTAGTCCACGTACAGGACTAATAAACAGAGCATGTATTTTACTAGTCCTTCAGAATGTTACTAGTCTCAGGCGTGTGTTAGTGTCAAACCCTGATTGATATATTTAAGCTACGTCTAGATCTCTTTTTGTACCCTTGTCATGTTTTCAGTTTCTAGACAATGCCAGAAAAAGTGACAATTTCAAAACAAGCAACTGGTGAAATGTTATTGAAAAAAAATGTATTTCAACAAGGTACAATGTACATGCATTTCTGCTTTGAACTACAGACTGTTTTATGATAAAGAATCTGGGTACCCTGGAAGGCATCAACACAAATTATAATTTGTTATATTATCTTGGTGTACAAGCATGTGTTAACATGCACTTCTGTGTAATTATATTTGGGAGCCTGGTACACAATCAAATATTCAATTAAAATATGTCAATCACAATTAATTACCCTACATCAATCACGATTGTGAGTACATAGTCATCATTATTGGCACCAGGCTTTTTTATAATTGATTGGTGTTGTGCATGTACTTTGCAGTCTGATCATGACTGATGCCCCAAAGCTATAACTATATAGATGCCAAAAGGGTTACCAAAGTATACGTAATACACATGCATGACCACGGATCACTTTGGGGCGAGAATTGGGGATTTTTACCCATATTTTTCTTGAAAATCCCATTGAAAATTCAAAATTATATTAGTTTATATAGGAAAATCTCATAGATATTTTTGCTAATCCTATAAAATCCCTCAAATTCTCCCATAGGTTTTAAGAGTCAGTATTATCCCTGCGATGACTCTATGCAGAGTAAACTACAAACGGCAACATTTGCTTCCATTTCGGCTAAATCTTTCTTGAGGTGAAAAAGATCACAAACTGGAATTTCGCCCTTTTGTTAGTGATGATTTAAATTGATGTTAATTCGTGAGCAGATGTTTGTATGCATATTCTAAGTACAGAAATGGCCGGAGCAATTTCCATATTTCGTAAAAATATTCAAAGGTAAATTTCTTAAACCATGCATTCTAATCAATATTCCTAGCTTTCACAAACATATCTGGACTTGTTAATAAAATTTATTATAAGATTTTGATAAAATGCTCAAATGAATACAGATTTTCCCCGGAACCAACTTGCCTATAGCGGACTCAAAATTTATAAAGTTCTTACAAGGCAGTACAATTTCATATTATGGAGTACAATCATAATTATTATAAGTATTTAATATAGCTCATAAATGCATGCAAACATATATACTTTATAGTCAACAAGTCCTAACAATATTTATAGCAGATGACATTGATTAGGAACAACAAAATATGACACACCATGGGTCTAGACAGCGGTTTTCTTTTTCTTTGGAATAAGGATGACAGTAAATTTTGCATCAACAGGTCACCGATAACACTGAATTAATATACAATATACTGGTATGTATAGTCAATATATGCATGATTATTTTCGGATACCAGTAGATTGGATGATAAGATATAGGTTTGAATAATAAACCAGAGATGAATTATATGTATAGCTGTAAGTTTTATGGGTGCCTTCATCAGAAAACAGCCTTTAGCCGTAGCTTTAGCCGGGCTGACAAACCTTCCCTCATAGCCAGATGATAAATGTACACAAACTATAAGGTACATGATATGTATAAGGGCCATTGTAACAGAAGTCTATGCACACCAAAGTTTTTTTAAAGTCTGTAACATTCAATTTCACATTTTATAAAAAATGACAAGGTGGCAAAATGCAAGAGAAGTTCCTGTCAAAAGTACTGAAATAAAACAAACTATATAACATACATGATACAATCAAATAAAACAAACTACAAACATGTACACATATAAATGGAATCAACAATGTAAACATTTCCACGCTTGTTTGTTTTTAAGTACCGGTGCTATGTTCTAAAATTAACTCATTATGATAAATGTTTGAAAATCAACTTTACAAATGTACAAAATTTTGTGTTTATTTTAATATATGTATATTTCTTCAATTTTCAAAAAGTGCAATTTATGATTTATTTTCATGGGTCCTTTTAAATATATTTTGCTAAAAACAATGGGCTCCACTATGTTAAATTGAAGTATTTCCATGAGTCCAATCATAATTTTATTAGTATACGACTCGGGAATCGCATGTAGATTGATCACTGTTCAAGTATACTGTAAGTAAAATGTTGCAGCAATTATTGATTTGAACACCCTGAATTCAGGGACATATTATTAAAGTTCACAAATGTTCAATTGCATATATATGTAATTAAATAGTTTAATCAAACCAAATTCATTTTTGGTCATTTCTGTGACACTGTGTGTGTGTGAAATTAATGATAGTGATAGCATGCGCACACAATAGTATATTATCAGGCACCTGACTCATATGGACGAGATCTCGGTAGTAAAAACTGTGTGATGCGATTCCAGAACAATTATATGCGCATCTGATATTTAAACAGATATTAATTAAACTTTCGTGATGATCAGTACACATGTTAATGATGTGAACAAAGTCACAAAAGTATCAGAAATAAATGGCACAAACCAACAAAAAATTCAGATTAAGTTTGATAGCTCAAGAGATAAACTGAAAATGAAGTGATTTATAAATCTGTATAGGAACACTGAACAGTATGTATAACTTGCATGTAATGTTGACGGATCAGTTACTGTTTGTATAGCGCTATCTACCATATTTCAACACCAGGATAAGATACTTCTTCACACACACACTCTACAGACAGTTTCAGAGATAAACAAATAAATTGGATCATTAGTATAAACTTGACAGTCCAACTCATTCATATACGCTAAGAGAGTGTCATTTGCATAAGTATGATCTAATTAACAAATAATTGCATATGAAAATGTACTGGGACAATGTACAAAACCTTGCTTATATTATGACTAAATAAATGGATGTATACACCACATTAAGTTGATTTTGTAGACAGTATATGAACGTTATGTATTTATACATATATACGATTAAAATGTTCGTATACCATCCTATGCATGTGCAGGATTTGTGGCATGTATAGTACAACACACATACATACATATCACGCTAGCTTGTACACTATATAAACATGTGACACAAGAACTACCTACATCACAAAAGCTCTATTCTATTAATTTGTCAATAGATGTTGGGCAATTGTATTAGTGTACTGTGTATACTTAAAACTAGTCGAGCATGGAAATGTAAACTTCTTCAAACAATACAAATTTGGCCAGCTATAAGGCCCTTTGTTATCACTGTACAATACACATAGATTCAAGACTACTCGTTAGAACGATGCTCTTTGTTTGACCATTCAACTTGATAGGTTAAGAGAATATAAATTTTTGCTGATAACAGAAATAAATGAACCATGGTAATCTTTTAAAGAGTTGTCTTGTACCTACCTGTGATTTTGGTATCAGAGCTGGTAGTGACGTACGTCTTGCCGATCTATGAGCGGAAAACGCATGTGCACTTGAAGAACTTGATCGCCGCCTCTTAATGACCGATATTTTCCCATCGTGGGTCATGAAATTATTTATTGGAGGTTTTAATATTGTTTCCATATATTTCGATATAATGATTCCAACTAGGCCACAAATGTAAGCCAAATATGGTCTGAGAGTCTGAGGCAATTCGCCTAAAGCTGAACATGCCAAAAATCTGGTGAAACTTACAAGTGTTATGACCAGAACACTGTGTATAGTTTCCAGAGACGAAAATACACTAGCTGTGCAAACGGAAAACAGCACAATAAAAACTACGAGGGGTTGTGTGGCTGGACTGGAAGCAGGTGTGTCGCCACCCCCTCCCGTGTCCTGAGGGGGCGAACTTCCTGTGCCCCCAAACCAGCTGCTGATGAGAATTTGAGCAATAGTCTCCCCAACAAAACAAGATGAAAAAAGAAAATAGATACTTGTAGTGTTCCAACTTTGTCTCAAATAAAGTGACAGCCAGTAAAAACAACACATTATAGTAAACATTGGCACGAGCACCCCACATAGTCGTTGAAAATACGAACCAAGATCACATTTCACTAGTTGGTAAAATAACACACTGCCAAGAAGAACGACTATTCCATATGCTGCTCCGACTTGCTGGGTCGAGTAATTGTGTATACCGAACCAATTCAACACAAGATTAAAATGTCCTTGTTCCAGCGGCTTCACAAGTATTTGTATATACCCATTGTTGTCTGGTTCATCGTCGTCTTTCTGTGAATCGTTTTTAGAACCCCTTCTGCTGGACACAGACGAACGATGAAGAGCCATTTTCGTCTCTCGGTCTACCACATTACAGGAATTATGGGTAATAATTCAAGACAGGCCCCCTAGCGGCAAAGGTCATCAAAACACGGAAGTAGTAGTATTTGAGGTACTTTCACTATCACGTACTTGTATATACATTAGGCTAGTAAGGTGACTATATTTTCGTGAATCGATTTCAGATCGAAACACGGATCACGGCGTTACACCTCCGTTGTCTTCTCGACAATGAATATCAGTGGATTACCGACAAGTGCGCATCGGAAAGACGCGAATCACAAGAGGGGGAATCTGGAAAATCGATATACTGTACAGTATACAGCTTGAAGTCGGTTACTTACATTGTAAAAACGTGTGTCTGAACATATGTGAACATCATACACGTTACCTGTTAACGCGTTCTGTACTTTTTTCTCTTTCTAGTTACCAGTTATGCTACGTTGCATGGCAATATGTCGGTAATTACACAAACAAATTCTTCTTTTCATGTTTTGTGTCTGAAATTTCTTTTTTGCCTGTTTTTGCATATAGAAATAATTAGGACAAACATTCTTCTCCTCATACCAACTTTTTATTATTCTACTTATTACGAGAATTGACTAACAAGATATTACAAGAAATTATCTGGATGTGAAATTTCATATAAGGGTATTAGACCATCTTTAAATAAAAAAACAAAAACAAACAAACGTGCGTTTGAATTGTCATTGATATCTAAGTCCGTGGTTGTCATTCACGAAAGTGACTACACACTAAAATATCTACATAAGGCTTGAAGTGAATCGACGATCGATGTTTATCTGAAAAGAATATGATACCTTTTTATTCTCCAATTACTTGCAAGAGAAAAGCGTTGTAAAAGGCTAAATCACAAGTAATTGATTTATGGCTAACATCCACGTGATATAGTCAACAATGGCTTTGCATTAGAGCCTGCCCGTAGAAGAAGAAATTCTGAAATATGTGCATTTTATAAAGCAAATGATGTAAAAAAATATTATTCAATGATGGAAACTTATTTTTACTTGTTTATTTTTTTCTTTTATAGATGACGTAATACATTATATGTAGTTCCTCACAACGTTTCAATGACACGGTCATCTTTTCCAAGTGACTTAAGTAAACTAAACGACTATTGGTTTACATATTTATATGGATAACGTAAAATGTGCTCATTGGATCAATAGAAAATGATAATAGTGTAGTACTACTGCAAACCTATCGAATTTCAGTAACCGAAACTGTTACAATTTCCGATTTTGTATTCACTACATGAGTGACAACTTTCATCCGTGATAGATCTAGAATTATTATTTATAGTAGCTGTGATTATGTACTTTTAATATAATTCTAATATAGATTCCGCCACCATAGGTGATTGAAATACAATTCCGAAAATTAATATCCATGAAGCTTTTACTTTCCTGGCGATATACATTAGTACAGGTCTCGTTTTACGTCACTGGTTGCCATGGGTTTTACGTCACTGGTTGCCATGGGTTTGCTTGTTAAAGACGAATGAATAACCTTGATGATTTTAAGAGAATATTACTACCCTTGTCCACCGATTTAAAACGTCAATATTTTGATAATTTTGTAGAATTAACAGATCTGTCTTTAAAAAGAAATATTCGTGAAATTTCTTTCCAGAAGCGAATTCGACGCATTTTCTACGGGAATTGTACGAATGATTGATAATTATTTATACACAATAAATATTAAACGTATTCCTTAAATTAAAGGACTTGGAGCGTAGACGATGTTTTTATCCAGTTTCCGTTAACAATAAACACAGTCGTAATTGAAGGACAGCATTTCCTTAGCCACTGTTGCCAATGTCGGGTACTACTGCTTAGGAACTTTTATTGAACGACAGAACTTTTATTCCTATTCATAAAAGTGTATGTTTCCACTTCCATTCTTGGTGAGATATTAATTGGGGTTACAACCACAGGGACCTGAGAATTTGTTACAGCTAGTTTTGAACCTAAAATAGGGCGTTGAGAGTAATTTTACACATTTGGGGGGTTAAGATCAATTTTCAATAAAATTGCCCCCCCTCCCCCAGTGGTCATAAAAGCTTATGACAATTGAGGGGGCATGTTTATCGAAAATTGATCTTAACCCCCCAAATGTGTCAAATTACTCTCAACACCCTATTTTAGGTCCAAAACCAGCTGTAACAAATTCTCAGGTCCCTGTGGTTACAACACTGTCAGAATATCTTCCGTATAACATCAGAGGTAATCGATTCAACTCTAATAATACACCAATAGGTGGTTGAAGTAACGTCCCAAAAATGAATATTCACGAGGATTTCCAAGCGATATACATTAGTAAATGCCCCGCTTATACGTCACTGGTTGCCAGGGTATATAAGAGAATATTCAATGTTTCGGTTAACGATACATGTATGTCATCTGACTCATTCAACTTGTAGTTTGAATCAGAGTGATCTCCCTTCAAACCGAACTTTAATACTTTTATAAAAAAAATATTCGTAGATTTTCATCTAGAAACGAATTCCTATCGACACATTTTCCGTCAGAATTGTACATGTGATAAGTCAAAGAAAACTGTTTAATTCGTGTACTGTAAATCGTAACATTTTCCCTAATATTAAAGGACTTGAAACTCGAAAGATATTTAGTTAGTTTCCATTAGCCTTAAACAAAGCACAGCCGTATTTCATTGGAATTTGATGAAAGTGACGTATATGTTTCCATGGAAACCAATTTCCTTAACAACTTTTCGACGTCAGGTACATTTGTGCTGAAACTGTTACAGTTCCATCTTAAAAACAGAAGGACACATTCAAAATAAATGCTGGAGAAAATTACCGCATCCAACAAATTGAATAACAGTGTGCAATACTATAGGCCCATTCGTCTGGGTTCTAATAAGTATTAAATTCGGGCACAGCATTTCCGGAAAGCGAATCTCGTATTGATCATTCTTGTGAGACGTGCAAACAAGGCTCAAATCCATGCAAGAATGGGATTTTAAAATGAAAGTGTGATTATTCGAATAATATTCTCCGAACATGTATATGTTGACTTTGACACAAAAATTGATAAATGTTAATGTTCATTAAGCGGACATCAACGTGTTTTGTTTTTTTTTTTTTGGGGGGGGGGGGGGGAGGGGGGGGGGCTAAATAAACAAACGTGATAAGAACAAATACCTCCTCTGATAAGCATACAAAGGAAAGATCAAGCATTAGTTGTAGGGAAGTATTGATACCTGCACTTTGTAGTGAAATATATGCCGCCGGTGATTGGAAGGAACAAGCCGAGTTTATAAGAACATTAATGGTTGCATTTAATCATTGTGATTATTTATTGAGCGAGAGACATACATTTAACCACAAAGGACCGTTCATAGAGATGGGACGTTAGACAATTAATTTAGGTTGAAGACTCTCGGGATAAATGGGGGCCTGAAGGAATGCTTGACCCATGGAATACGAATTAAAATCTCGTAAAAATTGTTGTTATGTACATATAGTGACAAAGTGACCGTACTTTGTGAAGCTGGAAATATTTATTACAAACATGACGAACCGTTAACAGACCAGACACTTAGTTACACCAGAGAAGACATATAGTTACACAAGATAAGACACATAGTTACACCAGATAAGACACATAGTTACACCAGATAAGTCACATAGTTACACCAGAGAAGACATATAGTTACACCAGATAAGTAACATAGTTACAACAGACCAGGCACTTAGTTCAACCAAAAAAGTCACATAGTTACACTAGATAAATCACGTAATTACACCAGAGAAGACACTAGACACCCGCGTACAACAGACAAGACACATAGCTAATGCAACAATATTCACTAGACGTATAATTGAAGCATGAGATACACAAGGACAGACACAAGGGTGTGGTAACACAAGGACAGACACAATGGTGCGGTAACACAAGGACAGACAAAAGGGTGCAGTAACACAAGGACAGACAAAAGGGGGAGATACACACGGACAGACAGGAGGGTCCGATAAAACAAGGATAGACAGAATGGTGAGAAACACACGGACAGACACAGGGGTGCGGTAACACAAGGACAGAAGGAGGGGTGAGACACACACGGACAGACACAAGGGTCCGGTAACACAAGGACAGACAGAAGTGTGAGATACACACGGACAGACACAAGGGTGAGTTACACACGGACAGACACAAGGGTGCGGTAACACAAGGCCAGACAATAGGGTCCGGTACACAAGGACAAACACAACGGTCCGGTACAGAAGGACAGACACAAGGATGCGGTAGCACAAAGACAGACACAAGGGTCCGTTTACACAAGGACAGAAACAAGGGTGCGGTACACAGAACAGACACAAAAGTGATATACACAAAGCCAGACAAAAGGGCGAGATACACAAGGACAGACAGAAGTTTGAGTTACACACGGACATACAGAAGGGTGAGATACACAAGGACAGACACAAGGGTGAGATACACAAGGACAGACACAATGGTGAGATACACAAGAACAGACACAAAAGTGATATACACAAAGCCAGACAAAAGGGCGAGATACACAAGGACAGACAGAAGTTTGAGTTACACACGGACAGACAGAAGGGTGAGATACACAAGGACAGACAGAAGTTTGAGTTACACAAGGACAGACAGAAGGATGAGATACACACGAACAGACACAAGGGTGCGGTACAAAAGGACAGACAGAAGGGTGAGATACACAAGGACAGACAGAAGTGTGAGATACACAAGGACAGACACAACGGTGAGATACACAAGGACAGACACAATGGTGAGATACACAAGGACAGACAGAAGGGTGAGATACACAAGGACAGACACAATGGTGAGATACACAAGGACAGACACAATGGTGAGATACACAAGACAGACAGAAGGGTGAGATATACAAGGACAGACACAAGGGTGAGATACACAAGGACAGACAGAAGTGTGAGATACACAAGGACAGACAGAAGGGTGAGATACACCAGGACAGACAGAAGTGTGAGATCCACAAGGACAGTCACAAGGGTGAGATACACAAGGATAGACACAAGGGTGAGATACACAAGGACAGACACAATGGTGAGATACACAAGGACAGACACAATGGTGAGATCCACAAGGACAATCACAAGGGTGAGAAACACAAGGACAGACACAATGGTGAGATACACAAGGACAGACACAATGGTGAGATACACAAGGACAGACACAAGGGTGCTGTGCACAAGGACAGACGGAAGGGTGCGATAACAAAAGGACGGACAAAAAGGTACGGTACACAAGGAAAAACACAAGGGTGAGATACACCAGGACAGACGGAAGTGTGCGATACACAAGGAGAGACACAAGGGTGCAGTACACAAAGACAGACACAATGGTGAGATACACGAAGACAGACAAAAGGGTGCAGTACACGAGGACAGAAAACAAAAGGGCCCGGTAACACAAAGACAGACAAAAGGGTGCGGTACACAAGGACAGAAAGGAAGATGCGGTACACAGGGACAGACAGGAGGATGCGGTAGCACAAGAACAGGCAGAAGGATGCGGTAACACAAGGACAGACAGAAAAGTGCGGTAACATAATGACAGACAAAAGGGTCCGGTTCCACAAGGACCGACACAAGGATGTGGTAATACAAGGACAGACAAAAGACTCCGGTACCAAAGGACAGACAAAAGACTCCGGTAACACAAGGTCAGACAAAAAGGTCCGGTACGCAAGGACAGACACAAGGGTCCGGTAGCACAAGGACAGGCAGAAGGATGCGGTTACACAAGGACAGTCAGGAGGGTGCGGTAGTACAAGGACAGACACAAGGGTCCGGTAGCACAAGGACAGGCAGAAGGATGCGGTTACACAAGGACAGACAGAAAGATGCGGTAACACAATGACAGACAAAAGGGTCCGGTACGCAATGACAGACAAAAGGGTCCGGTTCCACAAGGACAGACACAAGCATGTGGTAACACAATGACAGACAAAAGGGTCCGGTTCCACAAGGACAGACACAAGGGTGAGATACACAAGGACAGACAGAAGTGTGAGATACACAAGGACAGACAGAAGGGTGAGATACACCAGGACAGACAGAAGTGTGAGATCCACAAGGACAGTCACAAGGGTGAGATACACAAGGATAGAGACAAGGGTGAGATACACAAGGACAGACACAATGGTGAGATACACAAGGACAGACACAATGGTGAGATCCACAAGGACAATCACAAGGGTGAGAAACACAAGGACAGACACAATGGTGAGATACACAAGGACAGACACAATGGTGAGATACACAAGGACAGACACAAGGGTGCTGTGCACAAGGACAGACGGAAGGGTGCGATAACAAAAGGACGGACAAAAAGGTACGGTACACAAGGAAAAACACAAGGGTGAGATACACCAGGACAGACGGAAGTGTGCGATACACAAGGAGAGACACAAGGGTGCAGTACACAAAGACAGACACAATGGTGAGATACACGAAGACAGACAAAAGGGTGCAGTACACGAGGACAGAAAACAAAAGGGCCCGGTAACACAAAGACAGACAAAAGGGTGCGGTACACAAGGACAGAAAGGAAGATGCGGTACACAGGGACAGACAGGAGGATGCGGTAGCACAAGAACAGGCAGAAGGATGCGGTAACACAAGGACAGACAGAAAAGTGCGGTAACATAATGACAGACAAAAGGGTCCGGTTCCACAAGGACCGACACAAGGATGTGGTAATACAAGGACAGACAAAAGACTCCGGTACCAAAGGACAGACAAAAGACTCCGGTAACACAAGGTCAGACAAAAAGGTCCGGTACGCAAGGACAGACACAAGGGTCCGGTAGCACAAGGACAGGCAGAAGGATGCGGTTACACAAGGACAGTCAGGAGGGTGCGGTAGTACAAGGACAGACACAAGGGTCCGGTAACACAAGGACAGGCAGAAGGATGCGGTTACACAAGGACAGACAGAAAGATGCGGTAACACAATGACAGACAAAAGGGTCCGGTACGCAATGACAGACAAAAGGGTCCGGTTCCACAAGGACAGACACAAGCATGTGGTAACACAATGACAGACAAAAGGGTCCGGTTCCACAAGGACAGACACAAGCATGTGGTAACACAAGGCCATACAAAAGACTCCGTTACCCAATGACAGACAAAAGACTCCGGTAACACAAGGCCAGACACAAGGGTCCGGTACCCAAGGACAGACAGAAGGGTGCGGTAACACAAAGACAGACAGAAGGGCGAGATACAAACGGACATACGGAATGGTGCAGTAACACAAGGGTGCGGTAACACTAGGACAGACAGAATGGTGCGATTACATAAGGGCAGACAGAAGGGTGCGGTAACACAAGGACAGAAAGGAGGATGCGGTACACAGGGACAGACAGGAGGATGCGGTAGCACAAGAACAGGCAGAAGGATGCGGTAACACAAGGACAGACAGAAAAGTGCGGTAACATAATGACAGACAAAAGGGTCCGGTTCCACAAGGACAGACACAAGGATGTGGTAACACAAGGCCATACAAAAGACTCCGGTACCCAATGACAGACAAAAGACTCCGGTAACACAAGGCCAGACACAAGGGTCCGGTACCCAAGGACAGACAGAAGGGTGCGGTAACACAAAGACAGACAGAAGGGCGAGATACAAACGGACATACGGAATGGTGCAGTAACACAAGGGTGCGGTAACACTAGGACAGACAGAATGGTGCGATTACATAAGGGCAGACAGAAGGGTGCGGTAACACAAGGACAGACAGAATGGCGCGGTTACACGTTACACAAGGACAGACGGAAGGGTGCGGTAACACAAGGACAGACAGAAGGGTGCGGTAACACAAGGACCGACAGAATGGTGCAGTAACATAAGGGTATATATAAAGTGACCTAAGAGTAAAGGTACACATTATACTCATTTGAAATTGTACGGTACGTACTAGACTAGACAAGAGGGACATTGTGTGACCTAAAGGGGAGACCAGCAGTCCCAAACATGACACGGCTATGGTATTTCTACTGTTTGTGAACTGGCTAGGGCTATAACTACACAGCGCCACACTCCTACACAACTAGACATATTACTAGTGGTTATGTAGATTGGTGTCGGTGATGACAATATAATTAAACTGGACAGTTTTATTAATCATCTCTACTGCCCCACTAAGCCATCATTAAACTTTTCGCTCCCTGCTTTCCGCACGTGAACCATTACCGACAGCTACTCACTGTTCCCCCCTCCTGGCCTATCTAACACATATATAATCGTTGTGGTCTGGCTTCATTCGTCCGCAGCTGGAATCTTACGTCTGGTAAAAATAACAGCTTCGCTTTCAGAATATTCTCAAAGATTAATCATGAAAAAGAAAGGGAAGAAGCAAATATCAAAGCTGTGAGAGACAGTCACCTCGATAGAGAGCCAGAGAGAGAGAGAGAGAGACAAATAAAGTGAGCGTCAAAGCTTTAACGCGGAGAAACAAAAGAAATAGAGAAAATATATAAAATCGGAGAGTTATTTGTAAGAGACAGAGGCAAAGACAGAGAAACTCCGAGACAATGATCGAGATATACAGAGCGAGAAGATAGAAACAATACAGAGGCGGATAGGTGGGAACGATGGATGTGACGGATAAAAAAAGAGAGAAAGAAAGAGAGAAAAACAAAAATATAAAACCAGAAGAAGAAAACGAATGAGACGAAAAGAATTAGGATAAAAAAAGATAGGAAAATGCGGAGACAGGTTATGAGAGTTCGATAGATGTCAAAAAGTATAAGAAGCCGAAAAAAACCAAGACATGTATGACGGGAGTATATGAGAATTACAGACATCTGATCGAAGTGTGAGAAAACGCGAATATGAGAGTGTAAGAGAGACTGAAAAATACATACGATGAGAGATTGAGAGACGACAAAAAATTAGAGAAAAAAAAATCAGAAAAATATAGAGACACATATCCCCGGCCATGACACCTGTGTTGTATTCTTGAGCAAGATACTTTACTCTGCTTGTTTCAGTCTACTAAGCTGTTATTGAGTACGTGGTTGGGTAGTGCTAAAAATTGCAGAATGCTTGCTGTGAGCGCCGAAATGGCAGCACCGGTTGTATGCTCCCCAGGTTTGGTTTAGTTTGGTTTGGTTTATTTTGTTGAGTTGAGAACGATATTATTTGGTTGCTAAGACCCTATAACCCGGATAATAATTTGAGAATCGCTTTGAGGCGGCCTTTAAGGTCGTGATAAAGCGGTATAAAAGAACCTCGAATTATTATTATTACTATATAACGGGAGTGTAAGAGAGTGTAAGAGAGTGCGTGTGTGAGAGAGGGAGAGGGAGAGGGACAGATGAGATCACGGGAAGGATTGGCGATGATCTATAACAGTTTGAAACATTGGACAAAGTTTGATAAATGTTGAACAAACTATAATATAGACACTTTATACTGTTTCAGCAATTTTCGATAAAAAATGCCCCCTCAATGGTCATAAAAGCTATAATGACCATTGAGGGGGCATTTTTATCGAAAATTGATCTTAACACCCCCCACCAAATGTGTAAAATTACTTTAAACACCCTATTTTAGGTCCAAAACTAGCTGTAACAAATTCTCAGGTCCGCTGTCAGCCCCAAACGTTGTAACCATAATAATGTCATTTAAACACACACAAAAAAAAAAAACCGGATTTCCTGGTGAAAAAAAACCTACAACTTTTATACAGAATACATCAATGACCCTGTTTATAGAAAAATATTATGTAAATTCCTGGAAACTGTCATATTTTCAGTTTTTGTCTTATTAAATTCTATCAAGCATTTTTAACATGCCTATAAATCTAAGATGACCAGATTCACTGGCGGTCATATCGTTATGAACGATAAACTACATTTCGCCCACATAAGTTTTACCTTTCCGTAACCTCGAGTCATTAGTTTTATTGAATGGAAAAACATGTAAATTTCCGGCCGTATTCGTCGCGTTCACTGTCCCGAAGCCTCTAATACAACTGTCGCCATACAACCAGCATTGTTGATGTATCAGTCGAAAATCGATCGAAATAATACATAGAATTTTTATATTTCTGTGACAAAGCCGTTAAAATCAATAATTCTGTCACTAGATTAACACACATTTGGCCGATCTAGGTGATTAAATCCGGAGATTGTAACACTGCGGTCCGGACACTAGGGAACGATAAAGACGGAAGGTGGACGTGTGTGACGTCATTACCTGCTGGAGCCTGTCTAAACCGAACAAAAAATAAACAGGAATCTTGTAATATCAGGATCATATATTGTGTTTTCTGTGACTATTCGTAGCCCGGGTTTGATCCATGCATTTTAGAACCGCATGTTATCTACATATGGAATCCTGCATTATTATGAAAACTTTTTTGCTTGCAAACTTTTGTAAGAATCCACTACGCGGATTCATACAGTTTGCAAACAAATTTTTTTTTCATACCCCGATGAAACTAAAAAATAATTGACATCAACGCTTATAATTAATTTTTTAAAACATGTTTATGTACAATTTTACTGATCTAACAACGGATTCTTTTTAACAAATACAGTATGCAACGTCAATTGCAGCATTGTGACGTCACATTTTTCGAGCCATTTTCGGATTTTTTTTCATAGACGCATGAAAAAAATTGTCATCAATGCTTAAATAATAGAAAATTCTGTGGCCATTGTGTTTTATGCGGAACATTTGTAAAATGTGATGTTGTATTAGCTAGATCCCCTTATAAACTTTGTATCATTTGAACCCCCGGATTTTGTATGTACATATTAACGACGTGAGCATAGTTTGCCACTAATCCGATGTTTATAGATAGTCACCAATACTTCGATTCGACTGGGCGATAGTATAATTAACCATCAATACCGAAGCTTTCATTAGTAAGAGATATGGTTACATATACTAACGTTTGTTTGATTGAAGGATGACATGGCTAGTATCAATGTTTTGATTGGAGAGTGAGATGGGTACAGATAGTAACGAATGTTTTGATTGGAGGATGAGATGGTTACAGATAGTAACGACTGTTTTGATTGGAGGGTGAGATGGTTACAGATAGTAAGGAGTGTTTTGATTGGAGGGTGAGATGTTACAGATAGTAACGATTGTTTTGATTGGAGGGTGAGATGTTACAGATAGTAAGGAGTGTTTTGATGATTGGAGGGTGAGATGTTACAGATAGTAACGATTGTTTTGATTGGAGGGTGAGATGTTACAGATAGCAACGATTGTTTTGATTGGAGGGTGAGATGTTACAGATAGCAACGATTGTTTTGATTGGAGGATGAGATGTTAAAGATAGTAACGATAACATTGATTATATGGTGAGATGTTACAGATGGTAACGAATGTTTTGATTGGAGGTTGAGATGTTACAGATAGTAAAGATAACATTGATTGTATGGTGAGATGTTACAGATAGTAACGAGAATGTTGATTGCAGGGTGAGATGTTACAGATAGTAATAAATGTTTTGATTGGAGGGTGAGATGTTACAGATAGGAACGAATGTTTTGATTGGAGGATGAGATGTTACAGATAGCAACGATTGTTTTGATTGGAGGGTGAGATGTTACAGATAGTAACGCAGGTTTTGACTGGAGAGTGAAATGGTTACAGATAATAACTAATGTTTTGATTGGAGGGTGAGATGTTACAGATAGTAACGATTGTTTTGATTGGAGGATGAGATGTTACAGATAGTAACGACTGTTTTGATTGGAGGGTGAGATGTTACAGATAGCAACGATTGTTTTGATTGGAGGATGAGATGTTAAAGATAGTAACGATAACATTGATTATATGGTGAGATGTTACAGATAGTAATAAATGTTTTGATTGGAGGGTGAGATGTTACAGATAGGAACGAATGTTTTGATTGGAGGGCGAGATGTTACAGATAGTAACGAGTATGTTGATTGGAGGGTGAGATGTTACAGATAGTAACGAGAATTATGATTGGAGGGTGAGATGTTTCAGATAGTAACGAGTATTTTGATTGGAGGGTGAGATGTAACAGATACATTATGTAGTAACGAGTATGTTGATGCGAGGGTGAGATGTTACAGATAGTAACGAATGTTTTAATATGAGGGTGATATGTTACATATAGTAACGATTGTTTTGACTGGAGGATGAGATAGTTACAGATAGTAACAATGGTTTTGATTGGAGGATGAGATAGTTACAGAATGTAACGAGTGTGTTTGATTGGAGGGTGAGATGTTACAGATAGTAACCTTTGTTTTGATTGAAGAATGGCATGGTTAGTACCAATGTTTTGATTGGAGGATGAGATGGTTACAGAAAGTAACGACTGTTTTGATTGGAGGGTGAGATGGTTACAGATAGTAAGAAGTGTTTTGATTGGAGGGTGAGATGTTACAGATAGTGACGATTGTTTTGATTGGAGGGTGATATATTACATAAAGTATCGATTGTTTTGATTGGAGGATGAGATAGTTACAGAATGTAACGAGTGTTTTGATTGGAGGGTGAGATGTTACAGATAGTAACCTTTGTTTTGATTGAAGAATAGCATGGTTAGTACCAATGTTTTGTTTGAAGGATGAGATGGTTACAGAGAGTAAAAATTGTTTTGATTAGAGGATGAAATAGTTACAGAAAGTAACGACTGTTTTGATTGGAGGGTGAAATGTTACAGATAATAACTAATGTTTGGATTGGAGGGTGAGATATAACAGATACATTATGTAGTAACGAGTATGTTGATGCGAGGGTGAGATGTTACAGATAGTAACGAATGTTTTAATTGGAGGGTGATATATTACATAAAGTATCGATTGTTTTGATTGGAGGATGAGATAGTTACAGAATGTAACGAGTGCTTTGATTGGAGGGTGAGATGTTACAGATAGTAACCTTTGTTTTGATTGAAGAATGGCATGTTAAAGCATGTTTTGATTGGAGGGTGAGATGTTACAGATAGTAAAGCATGTTTTGATTGGAGGGTGAGATGTTACAGATAGTAAAGCATGTTTTGATTGGAGGGTGAGATGTTACAGATAGTAAAGCATGTTTTGATTGGAGGGTGAAATGTTACAGATAGTAAAGCATGTTTTGATTGGAGGGTGAGATGATACAGATAGTAAAGCATGTTTTGATTGGAGGGTGAGATGTTACAGATAGTAAAGCATGTTTTGATTGGAGGGTGAAATGTTACAGATAGTAAAGCATGTTTTGATTGTATGGTGAGATGTTACAGATAGTAAAGCATGTTTTGATTCGAGGGTGAGATGTTACAGATAGTAACGAATGATTTGATTGGAGGGTGAGATGTTACAGATAATAACTAATGTTTTGATTGGAGGGTGAGATGTTACAAATAATAACTAATGTTTTGATTGGAGGGTGAGATGTTACAGATAGTAACTAATGTATTGATTGCAGGGTGAGATGTTACAGATAGTAACGATAACATTGATTGTATGGTGAGATGTTACAGATAGTAATGAATGTTTTGATTGGAGGATGAGATGTTACAGATAGGAACGAATGTTTTGATTGGAGGGCGAGATGTTACAGATAGTAACGAGTATGTTGATTGGAGGGTGAGATGTTACAGATAGTAACGAGAATTATGATTGGAGGGTGAGATGTTACAGATAGTAACGAGAATTATGATTGGAGGGTGAGATGTTTCAGATAGTAACGATTGTTTTGATTGGAGGGTGAGATGTAACAGATACCTTATGTAGTAACGAGTATGTTGATGCGAGGGTGAGATGTTACAGACAGTAACGAATGTTTTAATTGGAGGGTGATATATTACATAAAGTAACGATTGTTTTGATTGGAGGATGAGATAGTTACAGAATGCAACGAGTGTTTTGATTGAAGGGTGAGATGTTACAAATAGTAACCTTTGTTTTGATTGAAGAATTGCATGGTTAGTACCAATGTTTTGATTGGAGGATGAGATGGTTACAGAGAGTAACAATTGTTTTGATTGGAGGATGAGATAGTTACAGAAAGTAACGACTGTTTTGATTGGAGGGTGAGATGTTACAGATAGTAACCATTGTTTTGATTGGAGGATGAAATAGTTACAGAAAGTAACGACTGTTTTGATTGGAGGGTGAGATGTTACAGATAATAACTAATGTTTGGATTGGAGGGTGAGATATAACAGATACATTATGTAGTAACGAGTATGTTGATGCGAGGGTGAGATGTTACAGATAGTAACGAATGTTTTAATTGGAGGGTGATATATTACATAAAGTATCGATTGTTTTGATTGGAGGATGAGATAGTTACAGAATGTAACGAGTGTTTTGATTGGAGGGTGAGATGTTACAGATAGTAACCTTTGTTTTGATTGGAGGATGAAATAGTTACAGAAAGTAATACATATAATAGGTACATATAATAGCATATTTGCAATTTGAGAGTCAGATAGTCACAGTAACAGAGCGCCTGATTGGACTTTTGGATGATTGCAATAAAAACCAAACTTTTGATTGGATAAAGGGATGGTTACAGTAAGAAACCAAACTTTTGGTTAGATAATGGGGTGGTTACAACAAGAAACCAAACGTTTGATTCTATAATGGGTTGGTTAAAATAAGAAACCAAACTTTTAATTGGATAATTGGGTGTTTACAGTAATAAACCAAACTTTTGATTGGATAATGGGGTGGTTACAATAAGAAACCAAACTTTTGATTGGATAATTGGGTGGTTACAATAAGAAACAAATCTTTTGATTGGATAATCGGTTGTTACAATAAGAAACCAAACTTTTGATTGGATAATGGGTTTGTTACAATAAGAAACCAAACTTTTGATTGTATAATGGGGTGATTACAGTAAATAAACGATATTTCAATAAGAGTGTGCTATGATAACAGTAGGTAGCCAATATTTTAATTGGAAGACGAGAAGGTTACAGCTAGTAACCAATGTTTTGATTGGATAATAGGATGGCTACATAGTTAACTGTATTTTGATTGGATATTGAGATGGTTACATATATTACTTAGTAACCGATGTTTTGACAAGAAAGTGGATTTATTAAGTTAAGTTATGCATGTTTTGATTAGATGATGGGATGTTTTGATAACAGGGTGGGGGTAATAACGGATATTTCTACACGTTTGATCACGATTCGAGGATGTGGACGCCAGCGAGGAATGACACAGGTAGGAGGTATGTAAAACCTATATGTGTCCTTTTTGAAAGTTTCATATGTATATACACAGGCTAAGAAATTGTAGATTCACATTTATAAAGAATAGTATAATAAATACACATTGTAATTTTTGTAACGTGATAATCTTGTAAGATTTTTTTTTGTTTGGCAACTTAGTTTTCAAAGCAGATACAATTTTCACTTCGATTTATTAGTTGTATTTTTCAATGTTTTCATTACGAACGGGTCAGATTAAAACTTCGAGACAGCGAAATAATCGATTCATAGAAGTTCGATTCATGAAAAGTAAAGTTATAGTGTTATATAATAAAAAAATCGGACTTTGTCAAAAGTTCGACACATCGAGAAATCGAATCATCGAAATTCACTAGTGATGATAAAAGTTTCAGTCCGATATCATTGCGAACTATTTGTGTACTTTTTTCCGATATTCTAGAATCAAATCATATAGAGTAGGGAAATTAAAAACCTTTATAGTATTATTGAAATTAATAGATAACTAATTGATTTTATTAATATTTTTTAGTATTTTTACTATTTCGAACAAACAATAGAACTTCATCCTGTGGCGTATTAATATTATATAACCCTAAGGCACTCCGTCTCGATCAGTTGTAACCGAAATTAAAAAAAATAAATAAAATCAGACTTTTGGGAATTTCAAAAATGTAATAAAAAGAAAACTCAATGGTTTCCCAATTAATATATAATATATTTCACTCGTATGGCAGATTTTAAAAATATAAAAAAATCTGCCACATCGTAGATATATTTGATATTTAATGGGAAACCATTGAATAGCCTCCATATATAACACAGGCAAACTCACCGGATAACAGAACAGTAACTCAAAGTAATGTAAAACCTCGACGTCACAATAACTCGAAGTAATGTAAAACCTCGACGTCACAATAACTCGAAGTAACGTAAAACCTCGACGTCACAATAACTCAAAGTGATGCAAAACCTCGACGTCACAATAACTCGAAGTAATGTAAAAAATCGACGTCACAATAACTCGAAGTAACATAATACCTGGACGTCACAATAACCCGAAGTAATGAAAAACTACGACGTCACAATAACTCGAAGTAATGTAAAACCTGGACGTCACAATAACTCGAAGTAACATAATATCTGGACGTCACAATAACTCGAAGTAATGTAAAATCTCGACATCACAATAACTCGAAGTAACATAATACCTGGACGTCATAATAACTCGAAGAAACGTAAAACCTCGACGTCACAATAACTCGAAGTAATGTAAAACCTCAACGCTAAAATAACTCGAAGTGATGAAAAAATTAGATGCCACATGCAATAAGTCAAAGTGATGTACAATCTCGAAATCTCAAGCAAGAACTCGAAGTGATGTTGATAAATGCAATAACTAAAAGTGATGTAGAAATTCGACGTCACATGCAGTAACTAAAAGTGATGTAGAAATTCGACGTCACATGCAATAACTAAAAGTGATGTAGAAATTCGACGTCACATGCAATAACTTCAAATGATGTAAAGTGACACGGTGTCAGAGAAACAATTAATAACGTTCTATAAGAGTAAAAAAGCGTCATAATAAACTACATGTATATCAACACGATGTCAAATATAGTAACCAAGAGGATTAACACGATATCGTTCCGTATTATATTGTATCAATATACCTCGTCAGGGTTATTGGTGCACTAGTAATAACCCACATGACTAATATTTTAATCAATCTAATGTCATGTCGTGTTAGCATGGTTCATAGCTTACAAGTTAACCATACTCTGTCGAGCTAGACACCCCGGGGGATATTCAGTAAGTGAAAATCCCTTCACGCATACTATGTACATGCAATACATCCGCTAACTAGGTCGCGGATGACGTACATGCAAATGAGTTAGGGGTCAAATTGGGTCAATTGCATTCATCGTCGAACGCTTGAACTCGTAAATGTTCGGATTGTGTTGAGGGTGGCAGTGTGTATTGGTAAGGGGATACGAAATCGCCCGTTAATGTCTTATAGTTGTTAAAGACGCTTTTATTTCCGTTTGCCATTGTCATCTATGACGCAGTTCCCTGATTGTCGTGATGGTCAAATCGTATTGTTATATTAAAAGAAATCTTTAAGTATTCAAGATCAACTGCAGGAAATGAAACACTCGGCTTTTTGCGTTTTACGCTCAGACAACGTGCGATGCGTACAGATCAGAACTTTTATATGTATAGCTCACTATGTTATCACAGGCACTATAATCTCGTCTGTCAAACACCTATATTATAGATATATATAGGTGTTCGAGACAAGTGCCTATGGTGTTATACGTATAGATCGGTGTGTAATATTACTGTGTTATTACACAGATCACTGTGTTATTATACAGATCTCTGTGTTATTATACAGATCACTGTGTTATTATACAGATCACTGTGTCATTATACAGATCACTGTTATACGTACATATCACTGTGTTATTATACATATCACTGTGTTATTATACAGATCACTGTGTTATTATACATATCACTGTGTTATTATACAGATCACTGTGTTATTATACATATCACTGTGTTACACGTACATACCACAGTGTTATACGTACATATCACTGTGTTACACGTACAGATCACTGTGTTATACGTACAGATCACTGTTTTATACGTACATATCACTGTGTTATAACTACATATCACTGTGTTATACGTACATATCACTGTGTTATGCTTACATATCACTGTGTTATACCTACATATCACTGTGTTATACGTATATATCACTGTGTTATACGACATATCACTGTGTTATACGTACATATCACTGTATTATACATACATATAACTGTGTTATACGTACATATCACTGTGTTATACGTACAGATCACTGTGTTATACGTATATATCACTGTGTTTTACGACATATCACTGTGTTACACTACGTATCACTGGGTTAAACGTACAGATCACTGTGTTATACGTACAGATCACTATGTTATACGTACAGATCACTTAGTTATACGTATATATCACTGTGTTATACGACATATCACTGTGTTATACCTACATATCACTGTGTTATACGTATATATCATTGTGTTATACGTACAGATCACTGTGTTATACTACATATCACTGTGTTATACGTACATACCACTGTGTTATACGTACATATCACTGTGTTATTATACATATCACTGTGTTATTATACAGATCACTGTGTTATTATACAGATCACTGTGTTATTATACATATCACTGTGTTACACGTACATACCACAGTGTTATACGTACATATCACTGTGTTACACGTACAGATCACTGTGTTATACGTACAGATCACTGTTTTATACGTACATATCACTGTGTTATAACTACATATCACTGTGTTATACGTACATATCACTGTGTTATGCTTACATATCACTGTGTTATACCTACATATCACTGTGTTATACGTATATATCACTGTGTTATACGACATATCACTGTGTTATACGTACATATCACTGTATTATACATACATATAACTGTGTTATACGTACATATCACTGTGTTATACGTACAGATCACTGTGTTATACGTATATATCACTGTGTTTTACGACATATCACTGTGTTACACTACGTATCACTGGGTTAAACGTACAGATCACTGTGTTATACGTACAGATCACTATGTTATACGTACAGATCACTTAGTTATACGTATATATCACTGTGTTATACGACATATCACTGTGTTATACCTACATATCACTGTGTTATACGTATATATCATTGTGTTATACGTATATATCACTGTGTTATACTACATATCACTGTGTTATACGTACATATCACTGTGTTATACATACATATCACTGTGTTATCATACAGATCACTGTGTTATACATACAGATCACTGTGTTATCATACAGATCACTGTGTTATACGTACAGATCACTGTATTATACTACATATCACTGTGTTATACGTACAGATCACTGTGTTATACATACATATCATTGTGTTATCATACAGATCACTGTGTTATATGTATATATCACTGTGTTATACGTACATATCACTGTGTTATTATACAGATCACTGTGTTATTATACAGATCACTGTGTTATTATACAGATCACTGTGTTATACATACAGATCACTGTATTATACTACATATCACTGTGTTATACGTACATATCACTGTGTTATACATACATATCATTGTGTTATCATACATATCACAGTGTTATACGACATATCACTGTGTTATACGACATATCACTCTGTTATACGACATATCACTGTGTTATCATACAGATCACTGTGTTATACGACATATCACGGCGTTATACTACGTATCACTGTGTTATAACTACATATCAATGTGTTACACGTACAGATCACTGTGTTATACGTATATATCGCTGTGTTATTATACAGATCACTGTATTAAACTACATATCACAGTGTTTTACGTACAGATCACTGTGTTACACGTGCAGATCACTGTGTTAATTATTATACAGATCACTGTGTTATACGTATATATCACTCTGTTCTACGAAATAACACTGTGTTATACTACATATCACTTTGTTAAACGTACATATCACTGCATTATTATACAGATCACTGCGTTACACGTACAGATCACTGTGTTATACGTACAGATCACTGTGTTAGTATACAAATCACTGTGTTATTATACAGATCACTGTGTTATTATACAGATCACTGTGTTATCATACAGATCACTGTGTTATACGTACATATCACTGTGTTATACATACATATCATTGTGTCATCATACATATCACTGTGTTATATGTATATATCACTGTGTTATACGTACAGATCACTGTATTATACGTACAGATCACTGTGTTATACATACATTTCACTGTGTTATACGTACATATCACTGTGTTATCATACAGATCACTGTGTTATCATACAGATCACAGTGTTATACGACATATTACTGTGTTATCATACATATCACTGTGTTATACGACATATCATTGTGTTATCATACAGATCACTGTGTTATACGTATATATCACTGTGTTATAACTACATATCAATGTGTTACACGTACAGACACTGTGTTACACGTACAGATCACTGTGTTATACGTATATATCACTGTGTTATTAAACAAATCACTGTATTAAACTACATATCACTGTGTTACACGTACAGATCACTGTGTTAATTATTATACAGATCACTGTGTTATACGTATATATCACTCTGTTCTACGAAATAACACTGTGTTATACTACATATCACTTTGTTATACGTACATATCACTGCATTATTATACAGATCACTGCGTTACACGTACAGATCACTGTGTTAGTATACAGATCATTGTGTTAGTATACAGATCACTGTGTTATTATACAGATCACTGTGCTATTATACAGATCACTGTGTTATTATACAGATCACTATGTTATTATACAGATCACTGTGTTAAAATACAGATCACTGTGTTATTATTACAGATTATAAAGACCACTGTGTTACTATACAAATCACTGTGTTATCAAACAGATCACTGTGTTATTAAACCGATCCCTGTGTTATTAAACAGATAACTTTGTTATTAAACCGGTCACTGTCTTATATTAAACAGATCACTGTGTTATAAGTATATATCACTGTGTTATACGTACAGATCACTGTTATAACTACATATCACTGTGTTATAACTATATATCACTGTTATAACTACAGATCACTGTTATAACTACATATCACTATGTTATAACTACAGATCACTGAGTTATTATAAAGATCACTGTGTTATACATACATATCACTGTGTTATTATACAGATCACTGTGTTATTATACAGATCACTGTGTTATATTAAACAGATCACTGTGTTATTATACAGATCACTGTGTTATTATTCAGATCACTATGTTATTAAACAGATCACTGTATGATTAAACAGATCACTGATATAACTACATATCACTGTGTTATACGTACAGATCACTGTTATAACTACATATCACTGGGTTATACGTACAGATCACTGTTATAACTACATATCACTGTGTTATTATACATATCCCTGTGTTATACGTACAGATCACTGTTATTACTACATATCACTGTGTTATACGTACAGATCACTGTTATTACTACATATCACTGTGTTATAACTATATATCACTGTTATAACTACATATCACTGTGTTATAACTACATATCACTGTTATAACTACCGATCACTGTTATAACTACATATCACTGTGTTATTATACAGATTACTGTATTATACGTACATATCACTGTGTTATACGTACATATCACTATGTTATAACTACATATCACTTTGTTATACGTACAGATCACTGTTATAACTACATATCATCGTTATAACTACATATCACTGTTATTACTACCGACCACTGTTATAACTACATATCACTGTGTTATTATACAGATCACTGTTATAACTACATATCATTCTTATAACTACATATCACTGTTATAACTACAGATCACTGTGTTATACGTACATATCACTGTGTTATACGTACAGATCACTGTGCTATACGTACAGATCACTGTGTTATACCTATATATCACTGTGTTATACGTACATATCACTGTGTTATACGTACATATCACTGTGTTATACGTACAAATCACTGTGTTATACCTATATATCACTGTGTTATACCTATATATCACTGTGTTATACATACATATCACTGTGTTATACATACATATCACTGTGTTATACGTACATATCACTGTGTTATAACTACATATCACTGTGTTATACGTACAGATCACTGTTATAACTACATATCATTGTTATAACTACATTTCACTGTTATAACTACCGATCACTGTTATAACTACATTTAAGGATTAAAGTTAAAATATTAAATCAGATATTATGATACTTACTGCGATGAAATTAAACAGTATCGTTTGGTTTCGGTAGACTGTTGAAACAGCCGCCTTCTGAGGTGACGAACTCCCGCGAAATTTCAGTCAACAAGTAAACAAAAAAGTTCCAAAAGATTACATCTTTTTATAGTTATTTTTTTCACATAAGTTCATATATAAACAAACCATACTGTCTTTGTTTCTGTTATTGTATTTAAAAAAAAAACCCATTAAAATGCTTCTTATTTATTTCTTAAATAAATTAACACATACTACGCGGCAGGATATTGATCGAGTCTGGAAAGTAGTAACGCGGCTTCGTGTTCAAATCGTAACGGAGTGTATTACTGCGCGCTGCGCCAATAGGCGCGTGATCCACTGATTTTATCGGAAAATAAAGTTCAGTAGGCATTCGTTGAAATGTATAGGCAATATACTATCAATTCCAAACAGACTGTAAATATATCACTGTGTTTTACGTTCATATCACTGTTATAACTACAGATCACTGTTATAACTACAGATCACTGTTATAACTACATATCACTGTGTTATACGTACATATCACTGTGTTATACTATATATCACTGTGTTATACGTACATATCACTGTGTTATACGTACAGATCACTGTGTTATACCTATATATCACTGTGTTATACGTACATATCACTGTGTTATACGTACAGATCACTGTGTTATACCTATATATCACTGTGTTATACCTACATATCACTGTGTTATACCTACATATCACTGTGTTACACGTACAGATCACTGTGTTATACGTACAGATCACTGTGTTATACGTACATATCACTGTGTTATACGTACAGATCACTGTGTTATACGTACATATCACTGTGTTATAACTACATATCACTGTGTTATACGTACAGATCACTGTGTTATACGTACAGATCACTGTGTTATACGTACAGATCACTGTGTTATACGTACATATCACTGTGTTATACGTACAGATCACTGTTATAACTACATATCACTGTGTTATAACTATATATCACTGTTATAACTACAGATCACTGTTATAACTACATATCACGTACAGTTATACGTATACTGGGTTATACGTACAGATCACTGTTATAACTACATATCACTGTGTTATTATACATATCACTGTGTTATACGTACAGATCACTGTTATTACTACATATCACTGTGTTATACGTACAGATCACTGTTATTACTACATATCACTGTGTTATACGTACAGATCACTGTTATTACTACATATCACTGTGTTATAACTACATATCACTGTGTTATTATACAGATCACTGTATTATACGTACATATCACTGTGTTATACGTACATATCACTATGTTATAACTACATATCACTGTGTTATACGTACAGATCACTGTTATAACTACATATCATCGTTATAACTACATATCACTGTTATTACTACCGACCACTGTTATAACTACATATCACTGTGTTATTATACAGATCACTGTTATAACTACATATCATTCTTATAACTACATATCACTGTTATAACTACAGATCACTGTGTTATACGTACATATCACTGTGTTATACGTACAGATCACTGTGCTATACGTACAGATCACTGTGTTATACCTATATATCACTGTGTTATACGTACAGATCACTGTGTTATACCTATATATCACTGTGTTATACGACATATCACTGTGTTATACGTACAGATCACTGTGTTATACCTATATATCACTGTATTATACCTATATATCACTGTGTTATACATACATATCACTGTGTTATACGTACATATCACTGTGTTATACCTATATATCACTGTGTTATACGTACAGATCACTGTGTTATACCTATATATCACTGTATTATACCTATATATCACTGTGTTATACATACATATCACTGTGTTATACGTACATATCACTGTGTTATAACTACATATCACTGTGTTATACGTACAGATCACTGTTATAACTACATATCATTGTTATAACTACATATCACTGTTATAACTACCGATCACTGTTATAACTACATTTAAGGATTAAAGTTTCTTTCTGGTGGTTTTATCAACGGATAAAGTTCGGTAGGATATCGATAGTTGGAATGGAACGCGAAGCGTTCCATGAAACAACTATCGATATCCTACTAAACTTTATCATTTGATAAAACCACCAGAAAGAAACCTTAATCCTTATATTTACTGTCCAGACCTTATATTCCAACGTGTAATTATTTCTTAAATCAGATATTATGATACTTACTGCGATGAAATTAAACAGTATCGTTTGGTTTCGGTAGACTGTTGAAACAGCCGCCTTCTGAGGTGACGAACTCCCGCGAAATTTCAGTCAACAAGTAAGCAAAAAAGTTCCAAAAGATTACATCTTTTTATAGTTATTTTTTTCACATAAGTTCATATATAAACAAACCATACTGTCTTTGTTTCTGTTATTGTATTAAAAAAAACCCATTAAAATGCTTCTTATTTATTTCTTAAATAAATTAACACATACTACGCGGCAGGATATTGATCGAGTCTGGAAAGTAGTAACGCGGCTTCGTGTTCAAATCGTAACGGAGTGTATTACTGCGCGCTGCGCCAATAGGCGCGTGATCCACTGATTTTATCGGAAAATAAAGTTCAGTAGGCATTCGTTGAAATGTATAGGCAATATACTATCAATTCCAAACAGACTGTAAATATATCACTGTGTTATACGTACAGATCCCTGTGTTATACCTATATATCACTGTGTTATACCTACATATCACTGTGTTATACCTACATATCACTGTGTTATACGTACAGATCACTGTGTTATACGTACAGATCACTGTGTTATACGTACATATCACTGTGTTATACGTACATATCACTGTGTTATACGTACATATCATTGTGTTATAACTACATATCACTGTGTTACACGTACAGATCACTGTGTTATACGTACAGATCACTGTGTTATACGTACATATCACTGTGTTATAACTACATATCACTGTGTTATACGTACAGATCACTGTTATAACTACATATCATTGTTATAACTACATATCACTGTGTTATACGTACAGATCACTGTGTTATACGTACAGATCACTGTGTTATACGTATATATCACTGTGTTTTAACTACATATCACTGTGTTATACGTACATATCACTGTGTTATACGTGCAGATCACTGTGTTATACGTACAGATCACTGTGTTATACGTACAGATCGCTGTTATAACTACAGATCACTGTTATAACTATATATAACTGTTATACGTACATAAAACTGTTATATGTACATATACGTACATATTATTATGTAATACGTACATATCACTGTATTATACATACATATCACTTTGTTATACCTACATATCACTGTGTTATACGTACATATCACTGTGTTATACGTACATATCACTGTGTTATACGTACATATCACTGTGTATACGTACATATCACTGTGTATACGTACAAACTATGTGATATTCAAACAGACCTGACATAATGCGAACAGTAAGTACATGTTTTGAGTGAGAAAGTCCACGCTGAGTGTAAGAACGATGACCCGAGGCCATCCCACTCCTATTTTCTAAGGATTGACATTTTTTCACAGTTTGAGAAGAATTTCTATATTCGTATTTTGAAAGTTCGTGAAAATTCTTCCTATGGGGTTCTACTTTTATATGTCTGATAATATGTGTGTTTATAACACTGGTTCAATACTATGAATTAATAACGTACATGCTTATGCAGAGCCAGAACCCTTCCCACTAGCTTATAACGTGTGTTTCATCAAATTTTGATTAATTTAAACAATTATGTTGTCTTAAGTTCTATAGTTGCTATACTTTTCTTCGTGACTTTTGATGTTTAACGATTTCTCTAACCACGATGTCATATTTCATTATTTATTTTTTTGTTCTTTGGAAAATAATCCCACGAAGAGTTTCGATGTATTCACAAATTAGGAATCCGCCAATATACTTTTCTTCCTTCTCCTAAACCTGTCCAAAATGTTTTAGAAGTCTATACCATAGAAGTGACCGGTCCTATACAATGTAGTAACCCCGTAACCCTTAAGGGTTCTCGAGCCACTGCCGAAAACTGTAACTATGCATTGAACACATCTTTTACGACATACCGATTTCATTAGTGAATAATTCCTGAAATGATAATCATATACTTTGAGGGAGTTTTAGATGAATTAATAATTACAGCGGATCTAAACCAGAACTCGAACCTTGGGCCTCCATTTTCACACTGTTACTTTAAACGACAGAGGAACGATGTGTTCAACAACGTAAAATTATATCGTAAAACAATCAATTTGAGGTTATTGACGAAAACAAAGAGTTCCCTTGTCCTTTCCGTGTAGGACAGGGCTACTTAAGTAGTTCTTCTACACAGTCACTGATGAAGAACCACAATATCTACGTTTATCCTCCACACACAATTTTTGATTGACGACCAACATTGATATGAATAGCCGGCCGGTGTCTTCTCTTTGTTGCAACCAACTGCAAATCTGCGTAGTTCATTGTTGAGCGCCTGTCAAATCATTCTCGGGGTGCGGTGAAGATCTCTCCTGGTTTTAACCGTGTCGGCATCCAAGGGTGGCATAGTCCGAAGGGTTCAGACTATCGGATGCGCTAATATACTGGAGTTGCTGCCGACCGCCAGTAACCCCATTCGGAATAGGGAAGACACCGCCGGGAAGAAATAGTAGGTATAGACTGTAAGAGGGAAAACAAAATACATAAGTTCGAAGCATAACAAATACTTAATAAGGGCTCTATTCCAGGCACCGGTTTCATCAACTTAATTAAAACATTTCCATAGGAAAGCATTACAAAGTTTGAGGAAAGTTCCTAAAGATGTTCCCCTAATCTTCTGTGATGCTTTCTTACGGAGATTTTTAAGTTAAGGAATTTCCTCAACTTAATGAACGTTCATGAAACCGGGGCCAGTAGTCTGGAATGGAGTATGCAATTGGTTGATATTCTATTATACCTCTCATCAGATCTACAGTGTTTCTACAAGACTCAACTCAAATAATAATGAAACCGTTCTCATCCTCAAGCACTGTCGCGTGTCTTCAGTCTAATTTCTCGCTTAGGTTATGACTTTATTAACAAATCTTATTTTATCAATGAACACCGAATACTTTATTCAATGTTAACATTTGACTTTTTTTATCGTTTGCCATGATTTGAAGACAGAATCAACGTAAGAGCAAGGGAACGATTTTATTAATATAGGCCCAGGTATACAGCTCACTTCAAAATCTTGAGGCATTTCAGTTTTAATTCCTGGAACTGAAAATTGGGAGACGAATATGTTTTGCAGTTTCTACGAAGTAACTGCAACACTGTTGAGCATTGGTAGAACATCTTTGAACAGTGGGAGAACATCTTTGAACAGTGGTAGAACCTCGTTGAACAGTGGAAAACATCGTTCAACAGTGGAAAAAACATCGTTGAACAGTGATAGAACATCGTTGAACAGTGGTAGAACATCGTTGAACAGTGGAAGAACATCGTTGAACAGTGGTAGAACATCGTTGAACAGGTGAAGGCTATCATTGAACAGTGGAAGAACATCGTTGAACAGTGGTAGAACATCATTCAAGACACGGCAGCAATGACCAGAACCAGTCCTAATGAAATTTCATGGAGTTACGCTTTTAGCTGCAGGCCTTTGAAAGTGAACAAAGAATTTTGCCTATCTCGTTATTCTCCTCGATGAATCAGCTGATGCGATTTGCTGGGAGAATATATCAAACAGATTGAAAACAAGTGCGGTCTTACAATCATCGATCATATTCAAATCAAGGAAATGTGTATTGGGCGTCTGTCTGACCTTAGCTACAGCGAGAACCAAAACGATGAAAAAGCATCCTATGGTCGGTCATCAGGGACCCCCTCGTGTCGTCCCCAACAGGTTGACCGCCCCATTGTAAACGTAGACGTCTCAGTTCTCAATGGTTTCTCTGAATGTTAATCTCCATTTCCCATTGTCTTGTTATACAAATCTATGCTAAAAGCTTTACTGATTTGGCTTTAACCAGAAGAAATGACACATACTTAATTTTCGGTCGGGATAAATATCACGTGTACGTGCAATGGAAATCAACCGGAAATCGTCGGCACATTCCGTTAACGGGAAATTCGTTTACGCAAAGAACCGAAGGTTTCCGATTGACAAGACGAAATGCTGATTCATCGTAGAAGCATCGGTTGCCTCGTCGGCAAAATTAATATTTGACATGGTAGGTTGCTGAAGGCTTTTAAAACATTTGATATATGCAAGGACTGCAGCAAGACATGCACTTTTAGCACCAATAGCTGTTTTATACCTAACTATTACCGTTTTTTTCAAACACTTCAACACAGTCTTGCAAAATGCTTAGTTTTGGTAAATGTGTGCACAAAAAAGGCATTTTTTCTTTTTGAAATACGCAGTTGCAGTATTGCTTCAATAAGTTTGTGATGTTGACATGACAACAAAACATGCGTGCAGTTATTTTAGGATTAGTGAGAGAAATAAATTGCGAACACGATGTTGGCTTAGGGGGGAATTCATGTGGACATGGGGGGGATGCAGATATTAAAAGTGCATGTCTTATTACAGTCCGTGCACATATCAAATGTTTTTAAAAAGCCCTCTGAATCCCTTAAAAAAACTTACCTTTTTACCCCCAAAACCGGCAATTTTACTATACAAATTGCACTCCCCCCCCCATATTAACATTACTGCCCCCCTAATGTTGGCTTTACACGGTGATGGTGTGCAGTATGATTATAACAGGTATGTCTTGAATCAACTAGAAGTGACCAGTTACCATGGCAACCAAAATTATGGAATTTAAACATTTAAATAGCTGTGCAGGCACATCTACACATGTTCCCTAACATACCAGTGAAGTTTTGTGAAAATCGGTCTACAAGTAAAGGAGGAATCGTCGGACAATAAAAACTTGTTAATAGTGACCTGTTACTATGGCAACCAAAATTTTGGAATTTAAACAGTTGCATGCACATCTACACATGTTCCCTAACATACATGTGAAGTTTTATGAAAATAGGTCCACAAGTAAAGGAGGAGTTGTATGGACAAGATGTATGGACAGGCACCAATACCAAAAGCCCTAGAAGCATGATATTTGGCTGAAAGGTTCCTTGGATGACGCTGGACAAAGTTTGCGAAAAGAAAAGACCTTGATCTATATTCAAGGTCACAAGGGTTCAAATCTGTTAAAACCTTTAAACGACTTCTTCTGAAATACCAAAAACCCTATAAACATGGTATTTGGCTGAAAGGTTCCTTGGACAAAGCCTGACAAAGTCTGTGAAAAGAAATGACCTTGACTTACATTCAAGGTCACAGGGGTCAAATCTGTTTAAACATTCAAACGACTTCTCCTTAAGTACCAAAAGCCCTAAAACATGATATTTGGCTGAAAGGTTCCTTGGATGCAGCCAAACAAAGTTTGCGAACAGAAATGACCTTGACCTATATTCAAGGTCACAAGGGTCAAATCTGTTAAAACCTTTAAACGACTTCTCCTGAAATACCAAAAGCCCTAGAAACATGGTATTTGGCTGAAAGGTTCCTTGGAAGAAGCTGGATAAAGTTTGTGATAAGAAATGACATTGACTTATATTCAAGGTCACAGGGGTCAAATCTGTTAAAACCTTTAAACGACTTCTCCTGAAATACCAAAAGTTTGCAAAAACTTCGGGCCAGATGAGCTAAAAACAACCTGACCAATCGCTAGGCTGATGCCTGCCTTTTGAAGATTACAAAGGAGTAGCAGTGGACTTCAAAGCTTGTCAATTTTTACCATCATGTAACCACAAGATGCCTTTTTGCCATTCCATTCCAGAAAATTCTATTGAAAATCAAAAGGATTGGACAGCAGACTTTGCCTGTATTAGGACTCACTAGTCAAGATTCTATTGATGTACATCAAAGGGTCACTAGTCGTCTTGCCCCGTCAACAAGTTAGCGCACACACGGAAACTTCAGTTTTGCTATGATATATTCCAGGAGTGTAGACAGCACAGACAAGCATTTCCCTTGGATATTCAAGATACCCACATAGGAAATGTGGAATAAGGGAGATCTCTCTCTCATTGGAGGGGACTTGGAGGTTGACACCTATGTGGTAAGAAGGGACAGAGGTCATTGCCAGGAGGTCAAAGAAAGGTCACCACCAGGAGGTCACACATGTTACACCAAGGTCAACAGTATGCTAATCACAATTAACACAAGACAAAGACAGCATTAATATGTTAATTTAATATTATAATTTTCATATTTTTTTCAATAGTTTGCATAATTGCAGATATTTCCTGTACAATGTCCAATAACACATAAGGATGCCGGTCCATTTTATATGGAGCATACATACAGTAGTACCATGTATGTAGTAAATATATACACATGAATATGTAAAATAAGTAAAAACACTTCCATGCCTTCATAAAATAAAGCATACATACACACTCATCAGAATTAATTCACAATCATTCTTGGGGCAAATTCTATCACTTAGTACTTTATCTGATGACCTTGTTCAAATTCATGTATTCTTTTTTTTTAATAATTTAGAAATGGCAACATTTTCTTAAAAAAAAAAAGAGAGACAAATTTCAATGTTCAACATGCATAATCAATATACATGTACAGCTAGCTATACACTCTAGTGTAACATAAACTTAATGGCTATCAGTACATGCTAGTGTACTTCACTAATTAACTAACTGGTCATATACTGACTCACGGAAACTCATAATGAATCATTTCAACCTACGATAGGAAGAATTCAATCTATCTTCTGGGGTGAATTTGTTAATTACTCTTGACTTTCTCTTGGGAACGAATATGTATTTAAAGGGAGATAACTCCCACTCAATAGGTAGCTATTTCGATTTAAATATTGACCACAATTCTATAATAACATTTTAACCTATTTTCCCTGAAACTGCATTATGAACTATTCCACATTTTGAAATGGGTGAGTCCAAATGTGCCATCAGGGGTAAATGAGTTAATGGGCAACACTGTTACAGGAAATGACCACAGGGACTCGAGCTCCAGTTGATAATATCATCTCTTGACTATTGGGGTAGACATTTTCACTGAAAGTTTTACAAATTCTCAGATCCCTGTGGAAATTACCACTCAGTCTCAATACATCACATCCCAAATCAAGATACAGAATTTATAGAGCTCACTCTTCAATATATTATCCTCCGATCTACTTAAAAATGTAATGCCTTACAATGTAGTTCGATCTTTTTGTATGTATTTCTTCTTTTTTAATATCTTTGTATATAAAATTGATAAAAATACATATATAATGTTTGGAATGTTTCATCTTATAAGGAAGGCTTCATATAAAGTCCACTTATCTAGTCTATATCATGAACTAATTACTAAATACTCTTTAATTATTTAAGTTGAAATAGGAATAATAATGTAAGGTGTTGTAGAAAAATGTTCTGCTTTATTTGAAAAATATCTGAAAGATGAACAGGCCCGGGTTTCATCAACGTTCCTTAACTTAAAAATCTCCTGCATAATTTAAGGAAAGTTCCTTAACTAAGGATTTTCTTTTTAAATTCTGTAATGCTTTCTTATGGAGATTTTTAAGTTAAGGAGTTTCCTTAAGTTAAGGAACATCGATGAAACCAGGGCCAGGAAACCATTTCAAAGATATAAAAAGAAGAACAGAAAAACATAAAAAGAAGGCCAAGTACATTTTACTTATGAACTTATTAAACACCTACAATTTTAAAGTAGACTTGTCCTGTCTTTGATATGGTGAAGTTCAAATGTGACTTTAGGGGAAACCACATGTTCACTCAACATCGTCCATAATTTATGACACATTGATTTGAAAAAACTCTTCTTCATAAATTTAGCTAACAACTGTGAGAACAATCCTTCAAAATACATTACAATCCCCAAAATGTAGAATATTTTGACTTATTATGGTAATTTTATCTTCATAATTAAGGTAAGTTGATTTTCAGCATAAAAACCAGCCATAAAACTGTTATCATTGATGGGGGGGTGGGGGTACATTAGTGTTGATCAAGGCGGACAATGGAATGGCGGTAAAATGCAGATTTTAAAGTTACACCAGGTTCATTACTTTTTTAAAATGGCAGCAATTTTCATCAGTATGCTGGTTTCACACAGACAAAATTTGAGCAACTTGTTAACAGTATCAGACAGTATCAATGTTATGCACATGTAATTACAGCGTTTCTTATAAAAAAATTCAAAATATTCAAATGGCATGGAAAAAGTATTACTCACTGATCAATAAAAACTGAAGGTAACAAATTGGTGTACAATAACGGGAAGACCTACATTTGTTTTTAGTTCTAGCTTATTCATCAGTTTCAGAGGTACAATGTAAATTTGTACTCCAGAATAAACAGTCAAATCTCGTAAGCTCAAAGTTTGTGGGACTGGGGGAAACCTTTGAGTATCCAAGTATTTATGTTAAGTTAGGCCAAAAGTTTGATGTGAAGTCGGGCTTGGACTCATGAAATGCCTCAAATCAAACATGGTCTTTGAGTTGTATGCGTTTGAGATAACGAGATTTGACTGTGTTTAAAATACAGTTATTTCACCTCCAACTTGTAAATACCTACAAGCCATCATGAAATTCTTTCTCGTTGAATACCTAAGTACACTGATAGCTTATTGTTTTATTTGGAGAACGAGATAAGTAAATCTATGATCGGCTGGTACCGGTATGTGTATGGTCCATAATGACATTATAGTGTGACAGTATACCGTCTCAGCTAGCACACTTTACTCACACATCACGTCATGAAATTTCCTCAAACACGTGTAGTTTGGTTGGTAGATGCTGTTCAGATAAATTTTGACAAGATGGATAGCTTGTCTATTATGAAATGTATGAATCTGGTACGATTGTTCTTCAGGTAGCGAAAGGCACAGTCAGTCTATTTCCGTAACTCAACGTAATTTGCTGGGAACAATCCGTTCATCCCACGGCAATCCCCCCTCCACCAGCCATCATCAATCTGGAAACAAAGTTTAAACATATATCAAACAGATATATAGAGGATATCTAACAGTGTCTTCAGTAATTTCACGAGTGGAGATAATATTTTGATATTTTTGCGCACTCGTGAAAAATATCAAAATATTAGCCGCACGAGTGAACTTTGTTTGGTATTACTGAAGTTACTGTTAGATATTCTGTTTATTACATTTTTTATATGAAAATCTAGAGTGGTAGCTTCTGATTTTCCCAAACGTCGTTTGTAAGCAGCGTTCTGATCGGTCAAATCAGAAAAAGTGATATTTTTCATATTTCTCACTAGTGAAAAATATCACTTTTAAAGAATGAATTATTTTTTTACAGATTTTTTTAATTGTTTTTTTACAGCAAGTGTTGTGCTAAAATTAAAGTGCACAAAAAAAGTACATTTAAAGTATGTGTAGTGTCAGATGGTGTAGTGGATAGCGCACTTGCTTTTCACCAAGGCGGCCGGGTTCGATTACCCGACCGGACGTGAAAAGGTATGGGTCACCTGCCCGACCATGTGGGTTCTCACCGTGTACTCCGGTTTCCTCCCACAATAAGACCCATCGCGCTAACATCCGGGCCAACAAGGGCGATTAATATAAGTTGGATAACTTGTTTCATAATTGTTGTAAAATAAATAAAGTTTAATTTAAAGTATGTGTCTGTATGTAAAACTAAAGGTTTGAATAATTTTGTAGAAAATAATATCTCAATAACATCTCCCTTTGATTATAGTTAAGTTGGTAATTACTCCCCCTCACATCATTGTAAAGAACTTTCTCCCAGTCAGATGTATGCAACTTGGGTTGTAAATCAGGTCCAGCTCCTCATCAGCATTTGTGTGTTAGCCAGATACTGTGAACGTTCTTATTTCGGCGCACTCAAATTTTAGCGTATATACCCAAATTTAAACAGTTAAGCTCATTAATAAATTGGTGCACTCACAATACTTGCTGTGGAAAGTAATATACAGAAACTGTAAATAGTACAATCATAATTTAGCGGAATGATTTTAGCGTAAAAATTGCCAAAATAAGATTACCGCTAAAATATGTATGTTAACAGTATTCTGTATGGCTGTTGCATGGTAAGACACCAATGGTACAAGCTGAAGAGTTGTTGGTGTGAATTGTTTTTTAGGTGTAAATCTGAAAGGTATATATGTGTACATGTACTGACAATATATGGTATGACTGGTCTCTTGTACATGTCTACCTGTAAGTACTGTACATTTTTCACTTATTCAACTTCTGTTTGCGATGTGGAAATTTTGCACTGTCAGTCGAGTTGTTTTTTACTATGTGCCCTATAATACTTTTAGATACAGCAGAGTTTGAGAAGTGTTAATATATTTGCGTGTGGATATATTTGTGGATATTCAATACAAGCAAAATAAGCGAAATTTTCCAAACCGCGAAACATTCCGTATTTACAGTACTTATGTGGAACAGTGTGATAATGTTTTCTGAGGCCCACAAAAATACCAGAGTTTAAGAGGGAAAGGACGAACCTGTTTTGATAAAATGATAGTCTAATGAAAGAACACTGCTCCTGAACAATGCTTGAAGTCATTGCTTTAGAAGAACACCGAGGCAGTTTCTTCACTTACCATTTCAATATTTGTAATAATATCATCAGGGTCAAAGGTCAATTCGTCGTCATCAGTAGCTTGGTAGTCGTACAGTGCCACTGCCGTCTTGCCGTGATCTGCTGTTGCGTATTGGTCCTCCTCAAACTGTTCATACTCGTCCTCCTCTACTGGTTCAGAAGGTGCAGGCTGTGGTTCAGGTTCGGGCTCAGGTTCTGGTTCAGCCTTGGGTGTATATGTCACATCACCATATTCATCATCAGGTTCAAAACTCTCAACACTAGCCTGAGGTATAGGTTGTTCACGTTCTGGTTCAGGTTCTGGTTCAGGTTCTTGTTCAGCCTCCCAACGTTCTTTGTTACGACGCTCCTATAGTGAAGAATAGTGAATATTGGATTAAAAGTCTCTATAGAATACACGACTGAGATGAAAGAAGGTGAGTCTAGTCCAACAGGGATAAGACATTTAACATATAACTCCAAATATCTATTACAGAACACCAAAAACAATATTTCATAGATATTTAATATATAGGTATTAAAAGAATTTCAACAAATATCTTTTGGAATAAATATTCAATAAATTAAAGATGTAGATCAACTAATTATTATTGAGCCATTTTTTTTATTACACTAAGCTAGATGATTAAGAGTAGGGAATCGGGTATGCTTTCATGTAAAGTTGTCTCACCTCTTCCTGTTTTTTTTGTTCAGCTTTTTCCCTTTCCTCAAGTTTTCGCCGTCTTTCCTTCTCTTCCTCTGCTCTCTTCCTGGCCTCTTCTTCATTTGATTTCGCTAAGTTTTCAAATCTGTTTCTTAAATTCTTTGCTCCATCTGAACCTGAAAGTACAAAATTGGTAACACACTTGAATAATGAAGTTTGTAGAACATGTACACAGTATTAAGATGAGTGTTATTATTCCAGAGTGCTAGTATACCGTAATTTCCTGCGTATTACCCGCACCAGGGTATAGCCCGCGGGAAGTAAATGAAGGCATTTTGGAGGCTTTTGTAAAATAAATCCCAGGTAACCCGCACTGGCAGATTGCCCGTGGGTTATACGACGAATGTATACCTAGTGAGTACGAGTGTACTTTGTATGTGATTTTGTGATTTATAGTTTTGAATGTTGGAAATCAGAGACACATGATGGAAATATTGTGTTGATTTTGTAAATATATATGTGTATAATTAAAGATATATATAAACTTATCAATGGTATTTTTGCTTACAAATAGCGTAGATCTACATGTTGATACAAGTTGAAACATTTAATAATGTATAGCCCGCATTTTTTAATAGTTTGGTAAAAACATCCACAGATAGTCCGCACCGGCAGATAGCCCACACTAGGTATCTTCTGGTGTTAAAAATAGCCGGCGGGCAATACGCAGGAATTAACGGTACTAGAGGCAGCAGGAATATCAAGAGATCGTTTAACTCATCCACCCCTGAAGACACATTTGAATTCTTCTGATTCAAAGGTTCGAATGGTTCATTGTGAACTTTCAGGGGTTGATGAGTTTAACATGGAAAATCATGAGCAACAGACTCTTCAATGGCCTTAGTTGCAGGATGTGGACCCATTGCACAAAAAGTGTGTTAAATTTATCAACATGCTCTCGCTAGCTTTTATAAAATGAGTTTTCAAGAATACCAGTATTTCCGTGAAACTTTGATGACTGGGACTTGACCAGAGATAAACTGTAGCCTTAAGGAGAGTAAAATTGTAAGTTTTAAGGAGGCTTGTAGTTTAAAAAAAAGAAACAATAAATCAGGAAGCATGAAACCTTAAGGGCAGTAAAAGATTGAGGAACAGTTTAAATGTATTTATATAAAATTGGAACAATGACGCTTGGCAAAGACCTGACCCTATACTTCCTCCCTCTGAGTCCATGGTAATTATTATTTTTTTATCAAATTTATTTTAAAATTGAATTAACTAGACCTGCAAGCCAATGGCTAACTTATTCCCCGTGCCCTCCCCCCCCCCCCCCCCCACATCTTTGTTAAAAACTTTTACAAGGCAATTTTGATGACGAACTTTTTTTTACCTGGAGATACATCAGTTCTACACATCGTTCACAACATCCCTTTGCAGTTTCACTGAAATTGGTTTACTGGTTTAGGAACCTTTTTTTTCAGTCAAAATTTTCCAACAAAAACCTATTGATAGTGACCTGGTTACCATGACAACCAAAAGTCTGCAAAAAGTAATCTACATGCATATCTACACATGGTACATAACATTTATGTGAAACTTCATTGAATTTGGTTCACTGGTTAGGAGGAGTTGTCTAGTCAAAAGTTTCCAACAAAAACCTGTGTATATTGCCTAGTACCATGGCAATGAAAATTTCTGTTAGGAAAAAAGAAATCTACAGGCATATCTACACACAGTCCCTTAAAATCCTGTGTAGTTCCATTGAAAGCGGTTCAAAGGTTTAGATGGAATTGCACTGACAAATTAGTATTCCACAAGTATTTGGAAAAAAAATATCCTGCTTGCACATTAACACATGGTCTCTAACATTCCTGTGTAGTTTCACTTGAATCGGTTCACAGGTTTATTAGTAGTTGTCTGACAAAATCCCCCCCCCCCCAAAAAAAACAAAGTATAATGACCAGGTTACCATGGCAACCAAACTGTTTTAGCGTTATATAGATTACGCACTTCTACAATGTATAAGGATTATTGTCACCATGTTTCGTTGAAATCCCCTTAGAAGGAGTATCCGGTACATGGTTGTGTCTACAGATGGGTGGACCAACAATCTGATTCCAGTATACCCCCCTAACTTGCTGCGGCGGGTATAATAAAAGTTATCTTTTCGCATTCAGAGATAATCCCTGGAAACTATAGTATGGACAGACAAGTGTACAGACAGACAAGTGTACAGACAGACAAGTGTACAGACAGACAAAAGGACAGACAGACACTGTGGGATCCTAATGATCCATCACTTACTAGAATCTGCCTTGGTTTTCTGGTAGGATGTTGAAGCTCCAGCCATATCATTAAAGGACCCAGCGGACTGAAATATGTCAATATACACTGTCAAATATCAAAATATACAAATACTGAAATATGTCAATATACACTGTCAAATATCAAAATATACAAATACTGAAATATGTCAATATACACTGTCAAATATCAAAATATACGAACACTGAAATATGTCAATACACACTGTCACATATCAAAATATTCAAACACTGAAATGTGTCAATATACACTGTCAAATATCAAAATATACAAACACTGAAATATGTCAATACACACTGTCAAATATCAAAATATACAAACACTGAAATATGTCAATACACACTGTCAAATATCAAAATATACAAACACTGAAATATGTCAATACACACTGTCAAATATCAAAATATACGAACACTGAAATATGTCAATATAATCTGTCCAATATCAAAATAAACAAACACTGAAATATGTCAATATACACTGTCAAATATCAAAATATACGAACACTGAAATATGTCAATATAATCTGTCCAATATCAAAATAAACAAACACTGAAATATGTCAATATACACTGTCAAATATCAAAATATACAAATACTGAAATATGTCAAAACACACTGTCAAATATCAAAATATACGAACACTGAAATATGTCAATATAATCTGTCCAATATCAAAATATACAAACACTGAAATATGTCAATACACACTGTCAAATATCAAAATATACAAACACTGAAATATGTCAATACACACTGTCAAATATCAAAATATACAAACACTGAAATATGTCAATACACACTGTCAAATATCAAAATATACAAACACTGAAATATGTCAATACACACTGTCAAATAGTGAAATATACAAACACTGAAATATGTCAATATACACTGTCAAATATCAATATATACAAACACTGAAATATGTCAATATACACTGTCAAACATCAAAATATAGGAACACTGAAATATGTCAATACAAAATGTCACATATCAAAATATACAAACACTGAAATATGTCAATGTTAACTGTCAAATATCAAAATATACAAACACTGAAATATGTCAATATACACTGTCAAATATCAAAATATACAAACACTGAAATATGTCAATGTTAACTGTCAAATATTGAAATACACACACATGTACATGTATTGGTCTTGAATCCCTACAGAAGCAAAATTCAATGCATTTTCATCATTGCTAAAATTTTATAACGGCCATACTGTAAATCATGAAATTTTCATTGGGCCCAAATTTTGGTGTTTCTTGACAAAACTATCATTATGTGAATATCAAAGTGGATTTAAAAGTACCCATTCAAACCATATTTTTTATCATATTGTAAGACTTTTATATGAAATGCCATTTAGTTCTTCAGTTAACATTTTAAAAAGTTGGTAGTTACTTTATCTGATGTGTTGTTTGAAATGACATACCTCATCCTGGTTTTCTGTGTCTACACCAAACTTTCCCCCGAAGCCCTTCTTCATGTCCGTCTGGGACTCGTGTAGGTCGGTCTTGCCCATCTGACTGTAGCCTGCCGCAGAGGCGTCTTGTCTGTCCTTCTGTACTCCATATTTACCACCAAAACCTTTAGAGTAGTCTAAAACAGCAATTTACCACCAAAACTTTTAGAGTAGTCTAAAACAGCAATTTACCACCAAAACTTTTAGAGAAGTCTAAAACAGCAATTTATCACCAAAACCTTTAGAGTAGTCTAAAACAGCAATTTACCACCAAAACCTTTAGAGTAATCTATAACAGCAATTTACCACCAAAACCTTTAGAGTAGTCTAAAACAGCAATTTACCACCAAAACCTTTAGAGAAGTCTAAAACAGCAATTTACCACCAAAACCTTTAGAGTAGTCTAAAACAGCAATTTACCACCAAAACCTTTAGAGTAGTCTAAAACAGCAATTTACCACCAAAACCTTTAGAGAAGTCTAAAACAGCAATTTACCACCAAAACCTTTAGAGAAGTCTAAAACAGCAATTTACCACCAAAACCTTTAGAGTAGTCTAAAACAGCAATTTACCACCAAAACCTTTAGAGTCGTCTAAAACAGCAATTTACCACCAAAGCCTTTAGAGTCGTCTAAAACAGCAATTTACCACCAAAACCTTTAGAGTAGTCTTAAACAGCAATTTACCACCAAAGCCTTTAGAGTAGTCTAAAACAGCAATTTACCACCAAAACCTTTAGAGTCGTCTAAAACAGTAGTCTAAAACAGCAATTTACCACCAAAACCTTTAGAGTAGTCTAAAACAGCAATTTACCACCAAAACCTTTAGAGTAGTCTAAAACAGCAATTTACCACCAAAACCTTTAAAGTAGTCTAAAACAGCAATTTACCACCAAAACCTTTAGAGTCGTCTAAAACAGCAATTTACCACCAAAGCCTTTAGAGTCGTCTAAAACAGCAATTTACCACCAAAACCTTTAGAGTAGTCTTAAACAGCAATTTACCACCAAAGCCTTTAGAGTAGTCTAAAACAGCAATTTACCACCAAAACCTTTAGAGTCGTCTAAAACAGTAGTCTAAAACAGCAATTTACCACCAAAACCTTTAGAGTAGTCTAAAACAGCAATTTACCACCAAAACCTTTAGAGTAGTCTAAAACAGCAATTTACCACCAAAACCTTTAAAGTAGTCTAAAACAGCAATTTACCACCAAAACCTTTAGAGTAGTCTAAAACAGCAATTTACCACCAAAACCTTTAGAGTCGTCTAAAACAGCAAAGTAACACAACTATATAATACATGTATCATGGAAAATCTTCAAGTAAATGTAGAGTTTAGCAAATATTTCAGAACACATTTTAAATACACCATAAAAAATTGATCTTTTTGAATACCAAATCTGTCTCAAAGTTCCTCTTTTTTTTTTAATTCTTCAAAGGTTTTTTATGGGAATTTTATGAGAAAAAAAATCCTTATCAATTGTCACAGATTTCGTACTCAGCCTAACAGACAGGTGTTCATACTGACATGACTGGTGTTAATCCACCTGCCCAATTCACAATACCCGGTAAGTACCCCATGTCTGACAACATTTATGTACACATCACAACATATTGTTTCTGTAATTTCTTTTAAATAGATTTGTGTGGAAAATATTTCATCAGGATTATATTTTGTGAATTTTTTAAAACCATGGAATAAACAAAATTAAATCCCCAACTAAATTTAATGCTTTTAAAGAATCTCTTGGTTCACTTTTGAAAATCTCATCTTTACACTTGATAAATGTACATACCCTCAAATCCTGAAATACATTTTAAACTTTCTGTAAAAATGTAAAGATGTATGATGAAGAGCATAGCTACAGAATGATATGAATTAATTTATGTATGAATTAATTTATATATGTTCCATGTTTCAAAATCTTGCAGGAACCAAATAATGGCCGACAGCGAATACCTATTTTTCTGAAGCGTGAATGACGCCATATTTGAACAAATATCATCTCATATCATGACTACTCTCAACATTTGTAGAGTTGAGTATTTATAGAGTTGAATATTTGTAGAGTTGAATATTTGTAGAGTTGAGTATTTGTATTTTTGTAGAGTGAATATTTGTAGAGTTGAAAATTTGTAAATATTGATACTACAAAGTCTAAAATTTCTGAACGAAATTGTATGATTTAAACATATTTATAACCCAAGTAATAAACATTACATCTTATGAGGTACTGATATAAATTTGACTTGTTGCCAGCCATTCCAGAGAAAGTTACATAACATGCTATATCATATGGTTTACTATAAGGTTTTAAGTCATTGTTTACAATATTAAAGAAAGAGATGTTGAATTGTACTGTACAAATTTCTAGTGTTCTGAAAGTTACATAACATGCTATACAATAGGATGACAATGATGTTTAAAGTCATCGTATAATGTCAACAATTTTACATAGATATGTGCTGTATAGTACAACTTCCTACCGTTCGGCTCGTCTGGCCAGTCTCTGTGTACAGACATTTCTTCAACTGTGAAGAACAGTCCAAGTCATTTTCATACTGAGAGCATTTTTTTCCAAGTAGAACATATTGTATCATGATTATAATATCGTGATATCTATTGTGACAACACTATTTTTGTTCATATCATATCATGAATACAATATCATGGTACATATGTATTGAGACTACAAAACTGTGGTTCAATCATATTTTTACAACAATATTATGATACATATCGTATCGTGACTACACTATCATTACGGGGGTATACATATTCAATTTCATGAATCTGGGTCATCATGATAATGTCACTGGAATATATCTCCGATTAATTGTGAATCTGACCTTTCTGTGATTCATGTTTCTCCAGTTTCTCCTGGTGTTCATATCCGACTGCCGATTTGTCCATGTTATCTTTCTGTACTCCATACTTCCCACCGAATCCCTTGGAATAATCTAAATTAGAATATCATGATTAGTTATACAGATTAATGAAAGATAAATTATATAAGCTATAAGAAGAATGAGGCCAGTTATTCATAACTTGATAAGTTTTTATCACATGAAGATCTTTAAAACATAGTAATGAAAAAAGTCAGAAATATGATTTTTAAGTAATAAACTCTTTTTACCTTTTTGGGACTCGTGTTTTTCTAACTTCTCTTGGTGTTCATAGCCCACCGCAGATTTATCCATATTATCTTTTTGCACACCAAATTTTCCTCCAAATCCTTTGGAATGATCTACAAATAAAAGAACAAGAATTAAATATAATAATTATCAACAGGAATCTGAGGATGCACACAAGAGTTAAATCTATTTCAATTCACAATTAATAAGTAACCTAGATCTACTAAAATAGGAATTTTAACTACTTAAGCTATTTCTTACAATGTTATAACTTTTATTGTGTGTAACTTATTTGCCTAACTATTCATATCTGTTGTTTGCAAGTTATCTGCCTATCTCTTCCCTATCTGTTGTTTGTAATTTATCTGCCTAACTCTTCCCTATCTGTTGTTTGTAATTTATCTGCCTAACTCTTCCCTATCTGTTGTTTGCAAGTTATATGCCTAACTCTTCCCTGTCTGTTGTTTGCAAGTTATCTGCCTAACTCTTCCCTATCTATTGTTTGCAAGTGATCTGCCTAACTCTTCCCTATCTGTTGTTTGTAATTGATCTGCCTAACTCTTCCCTATCTGTTGTTTGTAATTGATCTGCCTAACTCTTCCCTATCTGTTGTTTGCAAGTTATATGCCTAACTCTTCCCTATCTGTTGTTTGCAAGTTATCTGCCTAACTCTTCCCTATCTGTTGTTTGTAATTGATCTGCCTAACTCTTCCCTATCTGCTGTTTGCAAGTTATCTGCCTAACTCTTCCCTATCTGTTGTTTGCAAGTTATCTGCCTAACTCTTCCCTATCTGTTGTTTGTAATTGATCTGCCTAACTCTTCCCTATCTGTTGTTTGCAAGTTATCTGCCTAACTCTTCCCTATCTGTTGTTTGTAATTTATCTGCCTAACTCTTCCCTATCTGTTGTTTGCAAGTTATCTGCCTAACTCTTCCCTATCTGTTGTTTGCAAGTTATCTGCCTAACTCTTCCCTATCTGTTGTTTGTAATTAATCTGCCTAACTCTTCCCTATCTGTTGTTTGCAAGTTATATGCCTAACTCTTCCCTAACTGTTGTTCGTAATTTATCTGCCTAACTCTTCCCTATCTGTTGTTTGTAATTAATCTGCCTAACTCTTCCCTATCTGTTGTTTGCAAGTTATATGCCTAACTCTTCTCTATCTATTGTTTGCAAGTTATCTGCCTAACTCTTGCCTATCTGTTTGTAATTTATCTGAGTAACTCTTCCCTATCTGTAAATGATTTTTGACTAACTCTGACCCTTTACTCCTGTTTGTACAATGCTCACCTGTTTGAGACTCGTGTTTGCCTAACTTTTCCTGGTGGTCCCATCCTACAGCTGATTTGTCCATGTTTTCCTTCTGAACACCATACTTTCCACCAAATCCTTTGGCATAATCTGAAAATTGAGGAAACATTACAACAAAGTTTATACATATAGTTAGATATTTGCATGTACTGTAAAAATGTACCGTTAAGCATTTTGCTTTAAGCAAATAAGCACAAAAATATTCACACACAAATAAATAGATTATTTCCATTATAAATACATAGATTTTTTTATCGTTGCAAATGTATCCACATCAGTTTAATGGGTCACGATGCAAACATGTCTACTTGCAAAAAATCAATTTTGGGTATAAAATTTATCACAGTGAAATCAAGGCCACTTTTGTATCAGTTTAAGTGGTCCTTTAATCTATAAAATTAATTTGTAATAATTTTTTCTTAGATTCCAAACATGCACTTTTGTCACAATCCTACTTTGTATAACTGTTAGATGACAGGTAAGTAGGTTAGCTAAGTACACTAGTTATGACACCGGCAAGTACGCTATATGCTATTGTACGGCTGGGCGTTTTGGGCTTCCGTAGTCAATTCCAACAACATGCTGTCAGCACAGTTAGTAATGCTGGATATACCGTATTTCTCCAGCAATAAGCCCAGGGGGCCGGTGCATTAAATAAAGTCAAAAGTGGGGAGGGGGCTTATTGTCGGATATGAGCCTCAACATGACCAACATAATCGGTCGCCATCTTGGATTTTTCATGACGTACTGTTGTAAGTAATACAAGTTTTCTGGACCCTGTTTTATCAACTTTCCTTAAGGAATTGAATGTTCCCTGAACTCTTGTAAAACTTCCTTTTGAGATTTTCCAGCTAATTAAGGAAACTGAGGCCACATCATTGGGCATCTGAGAAAATATTACAAATGGCTCACATATGAACAGGATGCTTTGTAACACATTTCTAGGCCTGTAACCTAATTATAAGCATAAATCATTACCTGTTGATGCATGCTGTTTGACTAGTTTCACCTGTTTGTGATTGATTCTGGCCTAGCTTAACGAGTCGGTGACTTTGTGTTTGCCTAGTTTAACCTGCCTGTGACTTGTGTTTGCCTAGTTTAACCTGTCTGTGACTCGTGTTTGCCTATTTTTACCTGCCTGTGACTTGTGTTTGCCTAGTTTTACCTGTCTGTGACTTGTGTTTGCCTAGTTTTACCTGTCTGTGACTCGTGTTTGCCTAGTTTTACCTGTCTGTGACTTTGTGTTTGCCTAGTTTTACCTGTCTGTGACTCGTGTTTGCCTAGTTTTTACCTGTCTGTGTTTCCCTAGTTTTACCTGTCTGAGACTTGTGTTCCCTTAGTTTTACCTGTCTGTGACTCGTGTTTGCCTAGTTTTACCTGTCTGAGACTTGTGTTTCCCTAGTTTTACCTGTGTGTGACTTTGTGTTTCCCTAGTTTTACCTGTTTGTGACTCGTGTTTGCCTAGTTTTTACCTGTCTATGACTCGTGTTTGCCTAGTTTTACCTGCCTGTGACTTGTGTTTGCCTAGTTTAACCTGTCTGTGACTCGTGTTTGCCTAGTTTTACCTGTCTGTGACTCGTGTTTGCCTAGTTTTATCTGTCTGTGACTGTGTTTGCCTAGTTTTACCTGTCTGAGACTTGTGTTTCCCTAGTTTTACCTGTCTGTGACTCGTGTTTGCCTAGTTTTACCTGTCTGTGACTTTGTGTTACCCTTGTTTTACCTGTCTGTGACTCGTGTTTGCCTAGTTTTTACCTGTCTGTGACTCGTGTTTGCCTAGTTTTACCTATCTGTGACTTTGTATTTCCCTAGTTTTTACCTGTCTGTGACTCGTGTTTGCCTAGTTTTTACCTGTCTGTGACTCGTGTTTGCCTAGTTTTACCTGTCTGTGACTTTGTGTTTCTTTAGTTTTACCTGTCTGTGACTCGTGTTTGCCTAGTTTTACCTTTTTGGGACTCGTGTTAGCCTAGTTTTACCTTTTTGGGACTGTGTTTGCCTAGTTTTACCTGTCTCTGACTTTGTGTTTGCCTAGTTTTTACCTGTCTGTGACTTTGTGCTTCCCTAGTTTTACCTGTCTGTGACTTTGTGTTTCTTTAGTTTTACCTGTCTGTGACTCGTGTTTGCCTAGTTTTACCTTTTTGGGACTCGTGTTAGCCTAGTTTTACCTTTTTGGGACTGCGTTTGCCTAGTTTTACATGTCTCTGACTTTGTGTTTCCCTAGTTTTACCTGTCTGTGACTTTGTGTTTGCCTAGTTTTACCTGTCTGTGACTCTTGTTTGCCTAGTTTTACCTGTCTGTGACTCGTGTTTGCCTAGTTTTACCTGTCTGTGACTTTGTGTTTGCCTAGTTTTACCTGTCTGTGACTTGTGTTTGCCTAGTTTTACCTGTCTGTGACTTTGTGTTTGCCTAGTTTTACCTGTCTGTGACTTGTGTTTGCCTAGTTTTACCTGTCTGTGACTTTGTGTTTGCCTAGTTTTACCTGTCTGTGACTTTGTGTTTGCCTAGTTTTACCTGTCTGTGACTTTGTGTTTGCCTAGTTTTACCTGTCTGTGACTTTGTGTTTGCCTAGTTTTACCTGTCTGTGACTTTGTGTTTCTTTAGTTTTACCTGCCTGTGACTCGTGTTTGCCTAGTTTTACCTTTTTGGGACTCGTGTTAGCCTAGTTTTACCTTTTTGGGACTGCGTTTGCCTAGTTTTACCTGTCTGTGACTTTGTGTTTCCCTAGTTTTACCTGTCTGTGACTTTGTGTTTGCCTAGTTTTACCTGTCTGTGACTTGTGTTTGCCTAGTTTTACCTGTCTGTGACTTTGTGTTTGCCTAGTTTTACCTGTCTGTGACTTTGTGTTTGCCTAGTTTTACCTGTCTGTGACTTTGTGTTACCCTAGTTTTACCTGTCTGTGACTTTGTGTTTGCCTAGTTTTACCTGTCTGTGACTTGTGTTTGCCTAGTTTTACCTGTCTGTGACTCGTGTTTGCCTATTTTTACCTGCCTGTGACTTGTGTTTGCCTAGTTTTACCTGTCTGTGACTTGTGTTTGCCTAGTTTTACCTGTCTGTGACTCGTGTTTGCCTAGTTTTACCTGTCTGTGACTCGTGTTTGCCTAGTTTTACCTGTCTGTGACTTGTGTTTGCCTAGTTTTCTCCTGTCTGTGACTCGTGTTTGCCTAGTTTTACCTGTCTGTGACTCGTGTTTGTCTAGTTTTACCTGTCTGTGACTTGTGTTTGCCTAGTTTTACCTGTCTGTGACTTGTGTTTGCCTAGTTTTACCTGTCTGTGACTCGTGTTTCCCTAGTTTTACCTGTCTGTGACTTGTGTTTCCCTAGTTTTCACCTGTCTGTGACTTTATGTTTCCTTAGTTTTACCTTTGTGTGACTCGTGTTTCCCTAATTTTACCTGTCTGTGACTCATGTTTGCCTAGTTTTACCTGTCTGTGACTTGTGTTTGCCTAGTTTAACCTGTCTGTGACTCGTGTTTGCCTATTTTTACCTGCCTGTGACTTGTGTTTCCCTAGTTTTACCTGTCTGTGACTCGTGTTTCCCTAATTTTACCTGTCTGTGACTTTATGTTTCTCTAGTTTTACCTGTCTGTGACTCGTGTTTCCCTAGTTTTACCTGTCTGTGACTCGTGTTTGCCTAGTTTTACCTGTCTGTGACTTGTGTTTCCCTAGTTTTACCTGTCTGTGACTTTGTGTTTCTCTAGTTTTACCTGTCTGTGACTTTATGTTTCCTTAGTTTTACCTTTGTGTGACTCGTGTTTGCCTAGTTTTACCTGTCTGTGACTTGTGTTTGCCTAGTTTTACCTGTCTGTGACTTGTGTTTCCCTAGTTTTACCTGTCTGTGACTTGTGTTTCCCTAGTTTTACCTGTCTGTGACTCGTGTTTGCCTAGTTTTACCTGTCTGTGACTCATGTTTGCCTAGTTTTACCTGTCTGTGACTTTGTGTTTCCCTAGTTTTACCTGTCTGTAACTCGGTTTTCCCTAGTTTTTACCTGTCTGTGACTTGTGTGTTTGCCTAGTTTTTACCTGTCTGTGACTTTGTGTGTCACTAGTTTTACCTGTCTGTGACTCATGTTTGCCTAGTTTTACCATTTTGGGACTCATGTTTGCCTTCTTTTACCTTTTTGGGACTCATGTTTGCCTAGTTTTACCTGTCTGTGACTTGTGTTTGCCTAGTTTTACCTGTCTGTGACTTGTGTTTCCCTAGTTTTACCTGTCTGTGACTTTGTGTTTCTCTAGTTTTACCTGTCTGTGACTTTATGTTTGCCTAGTTTTTACCTGTCTGTGACTTGTGTTTGCCTAGTTTTACCTGTCTGTGACTTGTGTTTGCCTAGTTTTACCTGTCTGTGACTTTGTGTTTGCCTAGTTTTACCTGTCTGTGACTTGTGTTTGCCTAGTTTTACCTGTCTGTGACTTGTGTTTGCCTAGTTTTACCTGTCTGTGACTCGTGTTTGCCTAGTTTTACCTGTCTGTGACTTGTGTTTGCCTAGTTTTACCTGTCTGTGACTTGTGTTTGCCTAGTTTTACCTGTCTGTGACTTGTGTTTCCCTAGTTTTACCTGTCTGTGACTTGTGTTTCCCTAGTTTTACCTGTCTGTGACTCGTGTTTCCCTAATTTTACCTGTCTGTGACTTTATGTTTCTCTAGTTTTACCTGTCTGTGACTCGTGTTTCCCTAGTTTTACCTGTCTGTGACTCGTGTTTGCCTTCTTTTACCTTTTTGGGACTCATGTTTGCCTAGTTTTACCTGTCTGTGACTGGTGTTTGCCTAGTTTTACCTTTCTGTGACTCGTGTTTGCCTAGTTTTACCTTTTTGGGACTCATGTTTGCCTAGTTTTACCTTTTTGTGACTCATGTTTGCCTAGTTTTACCTGTCTGTGACTTTATGTTTCCTTAGTTTTACCTTTGTGTGACTCGTGTTTCCCTAATTTTACCTGTCTGTGACTTTGTGTTTCCCTAGTTTTACCTGTCTGTGACTCGTGTTTGCCTAGTTTTACCTGTCTGTGACTCATGTTTGCCTAGTTTTACCTGTCTGTGACTTTGTGTTTGCCTAGTTTTACCTGTCTGTGACATTGTGTTTGCCTAGTTTTACCTGTCTGTGACTCATGTTTCCCTAGTTTTACCTGTCTGTGACTCATGTTTGCCTAGTTTTACCTGTCTGTGACTTTGTGTTTCCCTAGTTTTACCTGTCTGTTACTCGGTTTTCCCTAGTTTTTACCTGTCTGTGACTCATGTTTGCCTAGTTTTACCATTTTGGGACTCATGTTTGCCTTCTTTTACCTTTTTGGGACTCATGTTTGCCTAGTTTTATCTGTCTGTGACTGGTGTTTGCCTAGTTTTACCTTTCTGTGACTCGTGTTTGCCTAGTTTTACCTTTTTGTGACTCATGTTTGCCTAGTTTTACCTTTTTGTGACTCATGTTTGCCTAGTTTTACCTGTCTGTGACTTTGTGTTTGCCTAGTTTTACCTGTCTGTGACTCGTGTTTGCCTAGTTTTACCTGTCTGTGACTCGTGTTTGCCTAGTTTTACCTTTTTGGGACTCATGTTTGTCGACTTTTTCTTTGTGGTCGTATCCAACAGCTACTCGATCCACGCGATCTTTCTGAACTCCAAACTTGCCGCCAAACCCAGTGGAATGATCTACACACGTGAAATACAACACACATTCCATAACATGTCACATGCTTGTTAGTATCTATAGGTAAACGTACACTCTAAAACGAAACATCAAGTAAACACAAACAGTCCCTGCAGGCAAAAACCTATCAATGAGGCACTTTACTTCAATATTTTGTTTTAACTTTCATATTCAAAAAGCATTTCCTAGCACACTATTTAGTTAAAAAGCAGTATAGGAGCTTTGGGGTCTTATATCAATCTACAGGAACTCATATTTTTGAGTTGAAACCAATTTTTGTTGAATCTTGTGACCTTGATTTTTGGACATGAAAACAACCACAGGCACAGCATTAATAAAGTATCCTTCTGCCTACAATCAAATATATATTTCCTATTTCTTTAATGTGTGAATAAACTAACTTTCAACAGGGCTTTATCATCCCTCTTTTTAGGTCGGTAAACGGACCCATTCCCAATGAAAAAAAGGTGTGATTTTTCCCAAATTTCCTCTTAAAAATTACCAATTCAGACACTTGAAAAGAAATTGGTGGTTTTACATGCTTAAAGAGCTTCTTGTGACATTAAATTTAACATGAAAGACAGGCTGTAAATGTCATGAGAACTGACAGTGCTTTAAATAGTAATTAAGAAAAGAAATAATGTACTTAATTGTTATAATAGTGTTTGTCAAAACTTCACAAATAGCTGTTATGTCGATTAATTTTTCCCAATTTGATCTCAGGGTCTGATTCCCGAAACCCCCTGATAAAGCCCTGTTCAATTTGTAACAGGACAGGGTGGGTGGAGGGAGGGGGGCAAAAAGATTGTTCAAAATATCATGCAAATCTGAATCTGAACAAGCCTGCATGCTATTAACACACCCCGACTTAAGTTGAGTTCTGTTTTTTCAATGAATTATAAACATTTTCATTGAGTACAAAAACGAATATGTACAATATTTATGATGTCTTTGACGTGTCAACAAACTTACTTTTCAATCTATAACAATGTTAGTCTGAAGTAGAAGACTGTTTAACCTAACTTCTGCAATAGTTCAACATACTAACCATTTCTAAGGAACTTGACTCTTTAGAATAATATCTTTATATTATATATTGAACAAATATTAAATTCAAATGTTTTCTTATTCTTAGCAAGGAATTACTGTTTGAATTTTTGGGGTTGTGGTAAAAAAAAAAACAGATGGTGTCAAAGCCACCCAATGCTCGCCTGTTCACACATAAATCATGTTATATTTACTGTGTAGCCATTCAAGCGGAAAATATAGGTCAAATCCAGCATCCAATGGTTAGTATGTGTTGTGTATCCTTAGACACATCAAACATATAAGTTTGGTTGATGTAGGACTTAATAGTTACATCACAACAGACTTCACCATTCTTCTAAACCAAACTCACTAAGTCTGCAAACATGGTCATTCAAGCAGAAAATATAGGTCAAATCTACCATCCGAAGGTTAGCATGTGCTGTGTATCCTAGACATATCAAGCATATAAGTTTGGTTGATGTGTAGGACTTTTAGTTACTTCACAACGGACTCGACCATTCTTCTGAACCATTTTTACACCGACTCTGACGCTGATGCCGGGGGTATTGCAATAGCTTTCGCTGTTCTTTGAACAGGCAAGCTAAAACTGGTTTGTAATTACACACAGGTAGAGCCAGTGTTTCACACAGCTGGAGATGACCCTCAGGCAGTGTTACAAATCCAAAGGTTTACCCTTGGGAAGTGTTACACCCATATCATACCTGTTTGTGATGCATGCTTTTCTGTTTTCCCTGAGTAATCATACCCGACTGCTGACTGAAATATAAAAAGAAGTTCATCAATTAAAAATAAAACATGTCATGCTCTCATGGAAAAAAACCTTGGAACAATTTCTTAATCCCACCCAACAAGGATTCTCTACTGTAAATATATGTCAAGAGAAAAATGTGAACTGGCAGCATCAATACTAGAATTAAGTCAATTCATTTGTACTGAATATAACCATAACAACTCTGTTTCTTAATACATGTTCATATGTTTTCCAGTATGAGGTGTAATGTAATATAGAATTCAAGCCTCTAAAAACACCGATCAGCATTGCTTGCCACTTACAAAACAAAAAGTTTGTATTACAATATACTCAAAATATTAAGTTTCAGTACCAAAACTGCACTATTTCAGTTTCCCTAAAACTTATTTTCATGGCGACTTAATTTCACGTTTTCATATGAAACAACTATTTCACGGCAATTTAATTTCACGATAAATACCGTCGTAAATCCTATGTACATTGCTCCTACAGTTCGCATACCTTTGATTGAAACTATTTCACAGCAATTAATTTTTAGTGAATTTTACTCATCCGCGAAATACGCGAAAATTAATCACTCGCAAAAATAAGTTGGTTTACTGTAACACTTTTGTACCTGAAGGTCACGTGGTAGGATCTCGGCACACTGCATAGCATTTCGCCACAAACTATCGGTAATTATATCACAATGTCATTTCTTTTAAATCTGAAAATTAGTTTCAAGTCTAAAAAGATATCTTTTAAGAAATTTAAAGCAGAGTGCCAGCATTACCTAGTCTATCCAATCCTGCTGGACCCCAAACTTACCTTGTCTGTCCGATCCTGCTGGACCACAAACTTACCTTGTCTGTCCGATCCTGCTTGACCCCAAACTTACCTTGTCTGTCCGATCCTGCTTGACCCCAAACTTACCTTGTCTGTCCGATCCTGCTGGACCACAAACTTACCTTGTCTCTCCAATCCTGCTGGACCACAAACTTACCTTGTCTGTCCGATCCTGCTGGACAACAAACTTACCTTGTCTGTCCGATCCTGCTGGACCACAAACTTACCTTGTCTGTCCGATCCTGCTGGACAACAAACTTACCTTGTCTGTCCGATCCTGCTGGACCACAAACTTACCTTGTCTGTCCGATACTGCTGGACAACAAACTTACCTTGTCTGTCCGATCCTGCTGGACCACAAACTTACCTTGTCTGTCCGATCTTGCTGGACCACAAACTTACCTTGTCTGTCCGATCCTGCTGGACCACAAACTTACCTTGTCTGTCCGATCCTGCTGGACCCCAAACTTACCTTATCTCTCCGATCCTGCTGGACCACAAACTTACCTTGTCTGTCCGATCCTGCTGGATCCCAATCTTACCTTGTCTGTCCTATCCTGCTGGACCCCAAACTTGCCACCAAAGCCCTTGGCTGTATCTGCCACACTACTGTGCTTCTCTATTTTAGCTATGTATTCGTTACCTACAGCCACCTGTTTCAATAAAATATATATATATGAAATTGTGTGTTTGGAAATTTGTACCCACTGGCCAAGAAAGCTATCTTTTGGAGAGGAGTCATTTGTATTTAGTTTATATCTTATAAACTCTCTCCTGTCTACCAGACGTGTTGTTTACAATCTACCAGAAATGTTGTTTATAGTCTACCAGACATGTTGTTTACAATCTACCAGACATGTTGTTTACAATCTACCAGACATGTTGTTTATAATCTACCAGACATGTTGTTTACAATCTACCAGACATGTTGTTTACAATCTACCAGACATGTTGTTTACAATCTACCAGACATGTTGTTTAAAATCTACCAGACATGTTGTTTATAATCTAACAGACATGTTATTTACAATCTACCAGAAATATTGTTTATAATCTACCAGACATGTTGTTCACAATCTACCAGACATGTTCACAATCTACCAGAAATGTTGTTTACAATCTACCAGACATGTTGTTCACAATCTACCAGACATGTTCACAATCTACCAGAAATGTTGTTTACAATCTACCAGAAATGTTGTTTACATCTACCAGACATGTTGTATATAATCCACCAGAAATATTGTTTATAATCTACCAGACATGATGTTTACAATCTACCAGAAATGTTGTTTACAATCTACCAGACATGTTGTTTATAATCTACCAGACATGTTGTTTACAATCTACCAGACATGTTGTTTATAATCTACCAGACATGTTGTTTACAATCTACCATAAATGTTGTTTACAATTTACCAGACATGTTGTTTACAATCTACCAGACATGTTGTTTACAATCTACCACACATGTTGTTTACAATCTACCAGACATGTTGTTTATAATCTACCAGAAATGTTGTTTACAATCTACCAGAAATGTTGTTTACAATCTACCAGACATGTTGTTTACAATCCACCAAAAATGTTGTTTATAATCTACCAGAAATGTTGTTTACAATCTACCAGACATGTTGTTTACAATTTACCAGACATGTTGTTTACAATTTACCAGACATTTTGTTTACAATCTACCAGACATGTTTACAATCTACCAGAAATGTTGTTTATAGTCTACCAGACATGTTGTTTACAATCTACCAGACATGTTGTTTACAATCTACCAGAAATGTTGTTTACAATCTACCAGACATGTTGTTTACAATCTACCAGAAATGTTTACAATCTACCAGACATGTTGTTTACAATCTACCAGAATTGTGTTGTTTATAATCTACCAGAAATTTTGTTTATAATCTACCAGAAATGTTGTTTACAATCTACCAGACATGTTGTTTACAATCTACCAGACATGTTGTTTACAATCTACCAGACATGTTGTTTACGATACAAAACCATAAACAAAATTATCCTACAAATTTTATACTCACTCCAGTCTACCAGAAATGTTGTTTACAATATAAAATCATAAACAGTACATGTGACTGATCCTGACTAAAGCTATATTCCATTGTACCTTATCCATGCGGTCCTTCTGTACACCAAACTTGCCACCATATCCATATGATGACTTGGGTCCTTTCTCAAACTCATCCTTCTTAATGTTTTTATCATCAATGGCAACATTTTTTCGAAGATCTTCCATTCTAAAACATTAAATGCAAAAAAAAAAGAAATTACACTGTACATTATATTGTATTCTTCATTATAAAATCATTTCTCTTTGTTGTGGTAGTGATAAGATCACTGTAAATTAGAACATTATTTTGTGACTGACACAAGAAGCCTGTAGAAAACATCTCTTGACTCTAGGAATTCAATTTTAAGACTCTTTCATAACAAGCGGTGTAAGATAGGAATATTACACCGAAGGGGTTTTAAAATCAGGTAAAACCCTTGGCCATTAATTTTGCATCAATTTGAAAATCCCCAAGATGGAATGCTTCTATCCTATACCCTTGGGCAGGATCATATTTCTCATTCCTATCACTAAAATTAGCTCAGACAAAACCCAATAACAGCATTGCAATTTGTGCATCGCAGCATTGAAATGTTACTAGTTTTGTGACAACAAGTCACCGTGTCACATTATAACATCTTGCACATGGAATAGAATCTATGACAGAAAAAAAAAATCTACCATCGTTTCCTTACCCTGGACAATTCTAATGGTAAATCTGTTAGAAAGAAATGAGAAAAGAATTCCTTTGGTGTTGATTTTTTATTAAGCAAGGTAATAGCACTTATCTGAAATTTTTCGAATTTGATTTTTGAACTTATTATGATTTAAAACTAAAAAGAGATAACTTTGGAAGTTCATTTTAATTTTTTTTAAGCAAACTTTTTTTTTTAACATTTGAGTTTCAGCAATTATTTCCTTTCAGATTTCACTTATTTTTTCATATATTTAGTGTACATTTTCAAAAACTTATAAAAATAAAACTTTTGCTTTCCTAAAACTGGAAAAGTAATCTCTTTGGCTTTCAATACAAATCCTATTGATATACATCAACTTCGGGCACATGTAACATAATGTTAATCTTATGTGAATTTTGTTTGGTTTTAATAAAACAGCTATCCTATCATTTAAAATAACCAGGAAAATGTCTTTGTAAATGGTTCCCTTTTTAGTTTCTGTCTGTGAAGTTCCAATTTTGTCAACAACATTTCTCGAGTGACTTATCACTACCGTAATTTCTTGCGTATAGTGCACATTTTTTTAGGGAAAATCGAAAGGTATCTTATGAATAGAATAGAATAGAAAGAAGCCAAGTCACAACATTACAACTAAATCGAAAGATTTATTTTTCCAATTTAATCTAGAATATGTAGAATACTGCTACATACTTGATTGAAGCTTGGTGACCAGATCCTTCGATTGTCTTGGCCCCCCATCTTTGGTCAACCTCACTCACATCATTCTGTGAAAAAAGGCAAAAGCTATGAAAATAACATGTTCAAGTACAAGAAAATGTCCATCAAAGAACTTGGAACCAGGCTAGGAGAATCCACAATCTACAATAAATCCTTTAAACAACGACCGCCACCGAAAAGGATTAATCTTTTTAAAAGTTCTGTCCCAAGAATGGGACAATATTGACATTAAATGTATATGAAACACTTGACATATTTTATAACTATGCAGTCCTATACAATTGCTTGCTGTTTATTTGATATAGACGATTAGATATATATATACAGGCAACATAAACCTTACAACTGTGATCAAAGACTTACAAACAAAACTGGAACAAGTCTTCAAATCACACATTACAAAAATGCAACAAGAAAAGGACCCCCCCTCCCCACATTTTTTATAACGATAGTACAACTTACGACAAAGTCGGGGTCTGTTTCCCATTCATCATCTTCTTCAGCAGGAGGAGCATTTGATTTTATGTTGTGTCCAACACCTGACTTCCACATCTTGTGTTAGGTTTGTATGTCACTGCAAAACAATGAATAATATAAACATATTTTGAGTAAAGTTTTGTTGACGTTTCAGTTTTCTCTGATTTGTTTTATCTATTTTTTTTTACCAACTTATAAAAGTTTTGAATGCAATGTGAATCACTTCTGAAAACTTATTGTCATATTTCTCCTTTTGGGCCCCACCCCTCACGCCCCTGGAGAACCAGACTCACTGTTTATAGAAAATTAGTTCCCCTTCACCTAAGGATGCTTCAGAGAAACTTTGGTCAAATTAAAGTCAGCATTAATATTGTGGTTTATGACTAGTAGGGATTTATAGGAAATGTTGACGGATGGACAATAGACTCTGTGCCATGACATAATAGAAGCTCACTTGCCCTTTAGGCAGTGGAGCTAAAATGATAGTGGTACAAGGATGAGTAACCCAAGGCTACCCCTATATGTTTATGTTGACTTTGAGCTCTTGTTAAGTATATATATTGCATGAAGAACTGTTAAGGTCAGCTTTCTTCTTTTAGTTCCTATGGTTGAAAGATAAGAACAATTCCGAACCAACATTGTCTATACCTTCATTTTGTTATGTTATTGGGGACACATGTACAATAGTTATTATTTAAGGCTAGTTTCCATTTGAATTGAGTTTCTTAAGACACCAGATTGAGAAATATTGACCGATGTATGTCAAGTGCTAGGACAAAGATAAAGATCCAGATAAAACAAGTGAGCTTATTTAAGCCCTGCATGATCACTCCTATCAAACATAAACACAATTATTTTTGGAGCATTGATGTTATGTTGGACACTTACTCCCGATTAAACCACAAAACCAAATTGAATCAATCATTTAATATCGAGGCCCAAACCCATGCTATTGAACACACACTTGTGCCAAGGCCAATAACTCTTACATATGTCACATCATTACGTCATATACAATGCAGGTCTCACTATACCACTACACTAATTACTATGGGTACTATATAATGTATGCTATTCTTACTTAGAACACTACAATATCCTGTTAAAATATTTAATCTGACTGTGAATTTCCCCATCGCCTCTTACGGAGGTGCCTGTGACCAACCACTGTATGAACCACTGGGTGTAAACAAGGCAAGGTTTCCCCACCTTGTATAGGTTGTAAATTGTCTGGTGGGGTTTGTTCTTATGAAAAGGAGGGAGGAACGTAATTTGAAGAGTTCTGACGCTCTCATCTGCTAAAGATTTGGGTCACTGCGACTTTTAAAGTCAGAATTCCTCTTTAGATAATCTACATAAATATGCAAAATTTTAGCAACCCTTCCATGGGTTACTGCAGCTTAAACTATGTTTTATATTGTGAAAAAAATGAATACATAAACATAAGATTAATGGAAAGAACAGATGTTTTTCTACAAACAAAGCTGCTAATGTAATTATAACAGAAATTTGTGATTGTTAACCAACTCAGTAACTGTCAACACATGCACATTTCTAAGAAAACAACAGGATTAAAAACATCTGTTTGAAAATGTCACATAATAATAATAATAATAATTCGAGGTTCTTATATACCGCTTTATCATGACCTCAAAGGCCGCCTCAAAGCGGTTCACAAATTATTATCCGTGGTTATACGGCCTTAGCAACCAGCTAATATCGTTCTCGACTCCCTGGGGAGCATTTAACCGGTGCTGCCATTTCGGCGCTCACAGCTAGTATTCTACAATTTCTAGCACTACCAAACCACATACTCATTTACAGCCGAGTAAACTGGAACAAGCAGAGTAAATTATCGAGCCCAGCATCCTACCACTAGACCACCGTGCCTCACCAGACCACCGTGCCTCACGTGATCACATGATCCCAAATGGTACAGTTCATAAAGAAGCTCTCACGAGATGCTGTGGCGATGGCCATTTTCAAACAGATGTCTGAAATATGGTTATTTTTGGGGGGACTAGGAGTGACCAGCTGCAGAGAGCTCAATTGATAGTGTCTTTTGGAGTTTGAATCAAAGGGTCCTGAATTAAAAACCCGGCCCCAGCCTGGCAGTGCACTTTCCCATCTTCTGTTACAGAATATTTTGGACATTGTACATGTCTAGTTGATCGTTTACAGTAATGGTAATTCTTTCTCAAGGTAATAAAAGTTACATTGAAGTTCAATAAAATAGTTGAGTTCATGGGAATTGACAATGACTTGACCGAGCGACGAGCCCATATTTTCCCTGGCCCTGACACATGGCTTGTTGCATTGGCAGACAGATGTCTAGTGTACGTCATGGCCTGGGGAAACTCTGTATGATCTGATGAGGGGAGGGGGCTTTTTGGAACAAAGTTATGACAGAAACGGTTTCTGAAACCTACATGTACAGCTCTTGAGATTGCTATTTTCGCAAGATATGGTCCGCTTTTAAATTCGTCATGGGTCTGAATTTTAGGGAAATAATGCTACAACAAAACAACATACGATACAGTGTCGTAATATATTGTTTACCAGCCGGCAAACTTGGAAATGAATCATCGTAAGACGTTGAATCATAAGTTAATGCAAAACTAATGCTTTTTAAATCTTCGCGAAGACTCCCCTGTTGAAAATTATTTTGTGTTCGTTCAAGACTTACACTCAAACTATCCAACCTGTGCGTAAACGTCAAAATTCCAATATAATGTTTATCGCTTGCAGTCTTCTTCCTTGTGGGCACAGTTCGGACTTCCTACTTCCTGTCAAGTCACATGACTTTCTCGTACAGCTGTTAGTGTGAGGATAGTTTCGTATTTTCTACCGGAAGTGTTAATAAAAGTGAAAGTAGTAAAGTTCCCGGCTGATAAAACTATGAAAATAATTTTAAGTTACGTTTTGGTCAACCTCTAATTTAATTGGCACAGTTCTACTAGTGGGCATGGTTTTTGACTTTTGGACTTTTTGAGTGTTGCTGAATTCGAGTTAACACGTGCCCTGACACCAGTCTGGTACACAGGGACCTGAGAACTTGTTACAGCTACAAATGTAGTTTTGGACCTAAAATAGGGTGTTTAGAGTAATTTTACACATTTGGGGGGGGGGGGGGGGGGGGGTTAAGATCAATTTTCGATAAAACGCCCCCTCAATGGTCATAAAAGCTAAAGGATGGAAAGCTTTCCAGGTCGAAAAATCAACCCTACCTACCTTTCTTGCATCTAAAATCACATTTCTAGTTCAAGTACATCAAAAACTCTTGGTACCGTTGGAAAGATGGTTAAATAATTATTTTACAAACCTCCTAGACGTCTAAATGCAAGTCAAATGTATCCTCCGTCTGCAGAAATAATCTACATTTCCTCAAAAAACACGCATAATTTCGTGTCACAAAGTTTTCGTCGGCCAGTATTCACGGTGGGGAATCACGTGGTCTGCAGTTGGTGAGTAACACGAATATAAAATGGCCGCCGCCACTATTGAAAGTGAAGATAGAGGTAAGACACTGAAAATACTCATAACATAAGCATTTCATAGTGACGAGCATATAACATACTGAATTCTGGACATATCGATACCTCACTTGTGCTGCAACGGTCCGTAGTTTTCTGTAACATTCTGACCAAAGTTTTGAATCGAAGCGATTCTCCTCGAACGAGGGATGGTGGTTTACACGAACATTTACTATTTCGTACGTTTTCTTTGTCTAGACAAGAACTTGGGCTGAAAAACTGATCTTTGCAGAAAGCGACGGTCTAAGGTCGATTGTAAATCGAACCTTTCTGTTGAAAAATATTGTTTTCAGTGTCAATTCTTTAGTTTTGTTAAGTGATGAGTAAACACGAACTAAATTGCGGTGATGAGTACACACTAATTGCTGAAGAAAGTTTTGGTATCGGATATTAAGCGAGCAAAAATAAGAATGTTTGAACTGCCATAATATTTTGGTGGTACTTTATAATTGAAAGTTCGACATGAGAGCAAAAACCATTTGTCTGTTCAGTCAAAAAGGCGATCAGCATAAGCCACTTGTCGCATAACGTGTTCAGTTTTGGAAGCATCCCGGAAAGCCAGCACTCTATCACTTTACAAGCGTAAGATGGCTATTCTAACACCACTGTCAGTAACAAAGGGGCGCAGGAGAGCTAGTACAAATGTTGGTAGAATATCACCATGATACAACATGTATGTAAGGCTGCAGGACCTGATCATAGTATGGTCAAACCAAAAGTATCCCGTGAGTTAGCTCCGGAAATATTACCAACCTCTATTCAGAAAAGAATAAGCAATTTGCGTCACAAAATGAAAACTAAACACAAGTCGATATTTCTTGACCCCGATGTTCGAGCAACACTCAACGATCTACATGATAAGTATGTGGTTCTGTCTGCAGACAAAGCATCTAACAACTTGATCATTGTTTGCAAACGCTATTACATTCATTGCTTGCAAAAAGAACTAGGCCTGCTTGATAACCAAAGTAACCCTACTTACACATTGGCCGGTTTTTCGAAAGATGAAATACTGTCCAACCATGCTTCGGTATTGCAATCTTTCTAAGTACCGGTTAATGAGCAAGATGCTGACCTACCTTGTCTTTATTGGATACCGAAACTACACAAGGATCCTTATAAGCAAAGTTTTATCGCTGGCTCTGCTAGTTGCTCGACCAAGCCATTATCAAAACTTCTTACTACAATTCTTAGTACCATAAAATCAGGGCTTCAGTCGTATTGTGACACTGTGTACTCCAGAAGTGGAATTAATGGGATGTGGATTTTGAAAAACTCAAAAGATCTTTTGATCAATCTTGAACACCCCCTCTTAAAAAACGTCTTTTCGATCAAAACATTTGATTTTTCAACCCTGTACACTACCATACCTCATACAAAATTGAAGGAACGTCTCCGATCTCTTGTTATGAGAGCTTTCTTTTCTAAGAAAGGCGGACGACGATACAAATATATGGTAGTGAGCTATCTCGGAGCATACTTTGTCAAAAACACGACAAAAACTAAGAGGAAATATACTGAAGAAGATATAGTACGGATGATTGAATTCCTGGTCGACAACATTTTTGTTGAGTTCGGGGGAAAGATTTTCCAGCAGACTGTTGGCATTCCCATGGGAACAAACTGTGCCCCACTCTTAGCTGACTTGTTTTTGTTTTCATACGAGGCTGAATTTGTGGAGGAGCTAATCAGAACAGGTAACAAAGACCTTGCCAAATCTTTTAATTTCACTTTCAGATATATCGACGATGTGTTGTCTATAAACAACAAGAAATTTGCTGACCACGTCGATCGTATATACCCTTCTGAACTTGAAATAAAGGACACAGCAGACTCTTCTACATCAGCTGCTTACCTCGATCTCTACTTAAACTACGACCAACATGGACAGCTTACTACTAAGCTATACGATAAACGTGATGATTTCAATTTTCCGATCGTTAACTTTCCATTTTTTGATAGTATCATCCCTGCTTCTCCAACCTAGGGTGTTTACATGTCGCAGTTGATTCGGTATTCCAGGACTTGCTCTAAATATCGTGATTTTCGTGATCGATGTCGACTGCTGACAAACACACTAACAACACAAGGATCCGAGAGATGCAGGTTGATCAGTACTATGGGCAAGTTTTATGGTCGCCTTATTTGTCTCATTGAGAAATATTCTGTATCTTTAAGTGATATGAAGATGGAGGTTTTTGAGTATGCTCATTAGTGTGTTTACTTGTTGTGATTGACAATGATACTCGGTTCTCATTTTGAGAACTTGATGTTTACTTGGATGTGACAAAGATTTACATGGCGGGTGTCGTCGATGAAGCAGAAGACGCTTACTCTTCCGGAACACCTGGTCTTAGTCTCTTCTACTTTTGCAAGGGTCTCCATGTAAATCTTTCCTTTGTTCAAATTTTGCCCCTGGTTTAATAGATTTTGAGTTTGGATTATGATTATGTTGACGCTTCGGTATTCTCTTATTTTATTTTATACCAACCTCTCTTATGCAACAAATCACTAGATATGGATGCAGTACCGTTATCATCCTTCCAAATTTAGAGCCAGACTTTGAGGTGACATATACTAAACATAAAACACATTTTCTTTAGTTTCCATATGAGATAAAAACATTGGGTAATTATAGAAGGTTGTGACAAACCATGGCAGACCAAAAAGATACTTGTATTGTGTTTTGTTGATGGTTTTTTGGTTGAATTTACGGGCGGGCACCTCTTGTTCTCCTATCACCTGATGCTATATGTGAAGTTGGAAAGATAACCACATGCTTATGAGTAGAATAGTTTTTATACAATATGAGAAGTCTAGCTTTTGTTCTTCGATGGGCTAGGGGTTCCCAGCTAAGATAGGTTATCTTGTTGGTAACACAGCTAGACTCTCTAGATCTGAATTTGTTGTACGGGTATCCCATCTTTGAATGCTTTCAATTGATAGGATATGATATATAAGCATGGAGCTAAGTATTCCAGGGATAGTCTTATAAGTGTGGTGTATGTTTTTAATTTTCTGGTGCATGATGACATGTTGCGCCTAATGAAGCCTATAGTGTCTTGTATGCTTCGTTTGTGATGTTTGGTGTGTAGTTGTTCTAATTTAAATTACCACAATCTATTCCAGAAGTTGGCTGTGTAATGAATATGGATGTTTTATTGGTTTTGTCCTCCTGGAAATATTAATGATGGAACTGTTTTTCATTGAACTTCATTTGCCTTTTCCACTCGCAGGTTTCTGGAATTTTCAATTCTTCTTGATCCAATTTGTAACAGTCATTCAATGAAGATATTTACTATAAAGTAAACAGTCGTCTGCGAAGACCTTAACATTACAGGAAACAGAGTCTACGATATCATTGAGGTATTTCAAAAGAGGAGGGGCCAACAACTGTCCCCTAGTGTATCCCAGAAAGAACATGGTCACTGCAAGAGGAAAGGGGCAACAACTGTCCCCTTGGGTACCCCAGAGCGGACAGGGGCACTGTCAAAGCAGGTTCCGTTTACACTACCTTTTGATGTCTGTTTCTTAGGAAAGAAGAAAACCAACGAACAATTTCTGTAGATTGATATCAAAGAATGTCAGTTTACTTAATAGTCTAGAGTGAAGAACCTTATCAAAAGCTTTGATGAAATCTAATAAAGCAATATAAATTTGTTTTATCAATGTTTCTAGCAATATTGTCAATAGTTGAAAACTATTGTGTTTTCGTAGAGAATTTAGATCTAAAGCCATGTTTGTGATGCTAGTACGAAGGACAGGACGGTAATATTCTTCAGATTGTTAATCACCTTTTTTGAAAACTGGTACTATAAGTGCTTCAAGCCAGTCACTTGGTACGGTGCCGGAGTCTAAGGATGTTTGAAAAAGACAGATAGTGCTGGTTTGATTTCAGATACCTAGCTAGTTGCTTTATGTAATTGAAGATTCTGAAGGAGCTTGTGTACACCTGGCTCACTTACACTGATAGAAGGCATTTTTTGAAATTGGGATGGGCCTTAAGTTGGTAAACCTGGTATTCGAAAGATCGTCACTGGTGAAAACAGACTAAAATTGTTTTGGTAAGTGTGCTTTACATTCATGGTATGAATAATATGGGCCATTGTTGGATTCCTTATAGGTGGTTTGCAAAATGAGTCCATCCTTTTATTTTTAATAAGTTTTTCTGTACAGGTTTATGATGTCATGTATGTATGCTCTGCGTGTGCCTAATTCCATTTTAGATTTTAGGTGTGTATGTATTTCCCAGTTCTGTGGCCTCTGAGGTCTTTTAGCCCTATTGTATGCTCTTCTTTTCTGCCTTGCAAGTTTGTTTATATTGTTGTTATCCCAAAGGTTTGTGAATTTGGACGTGATAGTGGCATATGATTTTTAATTGCACAATTTATCACATCTTTAAAGGATGACCAATTAAGCTTTGTCAACATTCATATTCATGTTCCGAAAAGGTGTAAATTTCCATTCAACGTCATCTCTCATTTGAGCTATGTTCGCTTTATCCCATAGAAGTATGGTACGCCTTACAGTTTATGGGCGGATTTGATATATCACTGTCAATAAAAATAATATTTATTATGGTCTGATACACCTCGGATTACCTTTCATTTGTTTTTACCAATGAAGGGATGATTTTAAGAAGAAATCCAGAGTATTGTTACCCTTGGTGGGGAAAACTACTAAATGATTAAAGCCAAGATATATCATATATGACTGGAAAACAACAAACATTGCTCAAATAGGCTATATGAAAATAAAAATAAAAAAAAAACAATCATCCAAATTACCGTCACATATCAGGGACATTTATTATATGATCAAAATGTCTCTTTGACATAAAAGACAAATGTCTTTTTGCTCTCATGTCGCACTTACAATAATAAAGTACCACCAAAATATTATGGCAGTTCAAACATGCTATTTTTGTGCTCGCTTAATATCCGATACCAAAACTTTCTTCAGCAGTTCGTGTGTACTCATCACCGCAATTTAGTTCGTGTTTACTCATCACTTAACAAAACTAAAGAATTGACACTGAAAACAATATTTTTCAACAGAAAGGTTCGATGTACAATCGACTTTAGACCGTCGCTTTCTGCAAAGATCAGTTTTGTAGCCCAAGTTCTTGTCTAGACAAAGAAAACGTACGAAATAGTAAATGTTCGTGTAAACCACCACCACAGGGACCTGAGAATTTGTTACAGCTAGTTTTGGACCTAAAATAGGGTGTTTAGCGTAATTTTACACATTTGGGGGGTTAAGATCAATTTTCGATAAAAATGTGGAAAGCTTCCCAGATCGAAAAAAAGACCCCACCTACCTTTCTTGCATAAAAAATCACATTTCTAGTTGAGGTACGAAAAAACGCTTGGTACCGTTGGAAAGATGGATAATTTGTATTTTATAAACCTCCCAAATGCCTCCTCTTTTGCTGTCATTGGATGGCGGTCCATTTAAATTTAGCCATCCAATGACAGCAAAAGACCAGCACGCGGGGTGACGTCAACCTAATGAATATGTAACGAAAATGGCCCGCACGCCGCCAAGAACTCTGAGACACGGGATTTTAGCGTGTTTTTTGGAGGAAATGGAGATTATTTCTGCGGAAGGAGGATACATTTGACTTGCATTTAGGAGGTTGATAAAACAAATTATCCATCTTTCCAACGGTACCAAGCGTTTTTTCGTACCTCAACTAGAAATGTGATTTTTGATGCAAGAAAAGTAGGTGGGGTCTATTTTTCGATCTGGAAAGCTTTCCACCCTTTAGCTTTTATGACTACTGAGGGAACATTTTTATCGAAAATTGATCTTAACCCCCCGAATGTGTAAAATTACGCTAAACACCCTATTATAGGTCTAAAACTAGCTGTAACAAATTCTCAGGTCCCTGTGACCACCACCCCCCCCCCTCGTTCGAGGAGAATCGCTTCGATTCAAAACTTTGGTCAGAATGTTACAGAAAACTACGGACCGTTGCAGCACAGATGAGGTATCGATATATCCAGAATTCAGTATGTTATATGCTCGTCACTATGAAATGCTTCTGTTATGAGTATTTTCAATGTCTTACCTCTATTTTCACTTTCAATAGTGGCGGCGGCCATTTTATATTCGTGTTACTCACCAACTGCAGACCACGTGATTCCCCACCGTGAGTATTGCATATTCGGTGACTTTTGACTTCACCCCGCGTGCTGGTCTTTTGTTGTCATTGGATGTCTTAATTTAAAGGAAGACCGCCATCCAATGACAGCGTAAGGTTTCCGCGTGCAGTGACGTCAACCGCAATGAATATGTTAATAATGGCCGACAAGCTGACGAAAACTTTGCGGCACGGAAATTTTGCGTGTTTTTGGAGGAAATGGAGATTATTTCTGCGGGAGGAGGATACATTTGACTTGGATTTAGGAGGTTTGTAAAATAAAAATTATCCAGTTAGCCAGGTGTGAATTTCTCACCTCCCTCTCCCCCGGGCCATCACTGGTCAAGTTTGATTATAGGCTAGGGCCCTGCTAATTGATGCACACAATTACCAAACACCAAGCATTTTGCAAGACTGTGTTGAAGTGTTTGAAAAAACGGTAATAGTTAGCTACAAAACAACGATTGGTATTAAAAGGGCATGTCTTACTGTAGTCCGTACACATATCAAATGGTTTAAAGTCTTCTGAATCCCTTCAAAAACTTACCTTTTCACCTCCAAAACTGACAATTTCACTTTATAAATTGCCCACCTATGTCAACATTATTGCCCCCCCCTCTAAGGTTTGCTTTAACACAGTGTTATTGCGCCCCTCATATATGTAACAATCTACATCTTGTCCTGCTCTCTTCTCCCAAAGTTTTCAACGAATTTCTTTAAAATTTTGTAGATTTTAAGACAATAACAAGAGCGTTTTGTGACATTGCCATTAAACAAAAATGTTAATATTTCCATTAGTTTTGCATTTCACTAATTGGCATTGGTTGGGTGTATATTGTTCTGCCACAGGTCACTCTTATTGTTTTGTTTCATTGCATGTTTAAGTTGAAAATGAAGTGGAGATTTACAGATATTTTTTCATCATAGCTAAAATCAGCTGAAAACCTGGGACACTGTAGGCCTGGGACACTGTAGACCTGGGACACTATAGGCTTTGAACACTGCAGGCCTCCTGGTTAAAAGCATCTGCTACTACTAGCTCTCCACCAGGCACCACTGGGTCATGGAATGAAGGACTTTGTGGGAAAGTTGCAAGGTGAATTAACTGGCATTGGTTCTGCTGAAACTGTGGCTTTCCTCCATCAAAACACTGTACATCCTGAATTGACTTAATATAGCTTTAAATGGACATAAAACACACATTTTAGGCTTAATTATTACATATGGACTGAATACTTGTAACGACTTTCATGAATGGGCATAACTTGTGACATTTTTTTTCTGCAACGTGTTATCTTTATAGTGTAATCTGGTGATGTGTCAATGGAGAAATCAGTTTTTGTGAAAGAAAAAATGGATCTGGATATCAATTTTTTTCTTTTACAAAAACACTATATAAGTCTATATTTTGAGCAATGCCTTAATGGTCAACAAGACCAATGGCCAACTCAATTTCATGTGGTGTGTGTTCAAACCTTATAAAGAAAGGCCAAGCAGAAAAATTAACAGTCATATGAATGAAAGGGGTTTTCCAATATTTACTATAATTATTTCATAGAAAATATACAATGTGTTTGTGTTGGCCTTTCACACTACAGCGAACCAATGAACCATGGAAATCTATATTTTAATACTGGGAGATTTACAAAAGGTCACGTGATATTTTACATGTATTTTTAGCTCAGGCATGCGAGCGCGTAGCTTAGTTCAGTATAGATTTGTGACATCAAAGTAAGATAGACTCTGATCAAAGTTTTAGTATATGCCTGCCTTAATGTTATCAGAATGTACATTAGTGTTTCTAAATCCATACTGTTATTTTCAGTTTTAGGCTAATTGGGGCTGGACACTGTAGGCCTTGAATACTGTAGGCCTGGGACACTGTAAGCTTCAGACACTGTAGGCCTTGGACACTAGGCCTCAGACACTGTGGGTCTCGGACATTGTAGGCCTCGAACACTGTAGGCCTTAGACACTGTGGGTCTCGGACACTGCAGGCCTCGGACGCCGTAGGCCTCGGACACTGCTGGCCTGGGACACTGTAGGCCTGGGACACTGTAGGCCTGGGACACTGTAGGCCTCGAAGACTGAAGGCCTCAGATACTGTAGGCCTGGGACACTGTAGGCCTCGAACACTATAGGTCTCGGACACTGTAGGCTTCGTACACTGAAGGCCTGGGACACTATAGGCCTTGGACACTGCAGGCTTCAAACACTATAGGCTTCAGACACTGCAGGCCTGGGACACTGTAGGCCTCAGACACTGAAGGCCTGGGACACTGTAGGCCTCGGATGCTGTAGGCCTCAGACACTGTAGGCCTCGGACGCTGTAGGCCTTTGACGCTGTAGGCCTCGGACACTGTAGGCCTCGAACACTATAGGTCTCGTACACTATAGGCCTTGGACACTGTAGGCCTGGGACACTATAGGCCTGGGACACTGTAGGCCTTGGACAATGTAGGCCTGGGACACTATAGGCTTTGAACACTTTAGGTCTCGTACACTATAGGCCTGGGACACTGTAGGCCTGGGACACTATAGGCTTTGGACACTGTAGGCCTTGGACAATGTAGGCCTGGGTCACTATAGGCTTTGAACACTGTAGGCCTCCTAGTTAAAAGCATCTGCTGCTACTAGCTCTCCACCACTGAGTCATGGAATGAAGGACTTTGTGGGAAAGTTGCAAGGTGAATTAACTGGCATTGGTTCTGCTGAAACTGTGGCTTTCCTCCATCAAAACACTGTACATCCTGAATTGACTTATTATAGCTTTTAATAGGACATAAAACACAAATTTTAGGCTTAATTATTACATATGGACTAAATACTTGTAACGACTGACTGAATTTTATTTTTAGAGCTTAATATGAAAAAAAACAAAATTAAAATTTAATAATTTATGCTTGTATTGCAGCATAAGATTACAGTATTGATCAAATGAAAAACTTATGGTTATACTTTATTTTAGATGAAAACAAATGTTGCTGACAAAGGCAGAGCAAAAAGAAAAATGGGAAACGGTTCAATTATCTTCAAATGAAAGGATTTTGTGAAGATTGCTTGTATCCATCCAAGGTAAGCAAAATACAGGCCCTTTGGAACTTTTTTTATTGGTTTGCTACTGTTGATCACTGTTTCCTTGCTGCAGAGTTGAAATTTATCTTGGTGAAGATTGTACGCGTTTACCTATCAAACAGTCTATTTTATTTATTTGATAAAAAAAGAGTTGTTCATCTTTATCTTTTATTACAGGGGCAAGCTAATGTCCAGTTGCAAAAGGGTACAATATTATTCCGTAATAATTGTTCAACTTCCAAGAACAAGACTAACAAAATTTGAGCCAGGTTGTTTGAGGGTTGCCTCCCTTGATCCAATACATTCAAATATAACACCCACTCATTCCGAAGGCCAGGAGCTAAAAGCTTCTATATCAAATCAATTTATCTTACAAAGATTTCTCTCATATCTGAACATACTCTTATCAATCACTTAAAATAGAACACTAAAAAACTAAAGGCTAAATTGATTGTTTTAAAAGAGACTGTTATCAGCTGCTAGGTTTATTAGATAGAAGTTTCGTCACTGTAATATTACAGGGTAAAAGGTTTGCATTCTGTATGTAGGTCTGAAACTTTGTTCTGAGCAAACCTAACCTAATTTCTTTTATATACAATTATAAATGTTACCTCTGATATTGTGGAGGGTGCGTAGGTGAATCAATCACATTTTCAAATGAAAAAAAAGTGAAGAACCACCAACATTATACATGCTTGTGAAATACTTAAAGTCTGTATTATGTATGTTGTTATAAAATACAATAAAAAAATGAATCTTATTTTACATGTCGTGTTACAAAGTGGAGAATTTCATGGTTCTGGCCAGTAATAAGTGCAACCTAGGATGCCTCAATTAGGTGCTTGCATGCTCAAAAAGATTCTTGGTTGTAGTAAGTTTTGGAGCATTTGATAGCCTTTGAGTTATGTTTTTGTCTGCCCTGTAGTTAGTGAGCTACCTGGTCAATGGTTGTTGTGTGGCCCTGAAGTTAGTGAGCTACCTGGTCAATGGTTGTTGTCTGGCCTGTAGTTAGTGAGCTACCTGGTCAATGGTAATTGTCTGCCCCTGTAGTTAGTGAGCTACCTGGTCAATGGTAATTGTCTGCCCCTATAGTTAGGGAGCTACCTGGTCAATGGTAATTGTCTGCCCCTGTAGTTAGTGAGCTACCTGGTCAATGGTTGTTGTCTGCCCTGTAGTTAGTGAGCTACCTGGTCAATGGTTGTTGTCTGCCCCTGTAGTTAGTGAGCTACCTGGTCAATGGTTGTTGTCTGCCCTGTAGTTAGTGAGCTAACTGGTCAATGGTTGTTGTCTGCCCCTGTAGTTGGTGAGCTACCTGGTCAATGGTTGTTGTCTGCCCTGTAGTTAGTGAGCTACCTGGTCAATGGTAATTGTCTGCCCCTGTAGTTAGTGAGCTACCTGGTCAATGGTAATTGTCTGCCCCTGTAGTTAGTGAGCTACCTGGTCAATGGTAATTGTCTGCCCCTGTAGTTAGTGAGCTACCTGGTCAATGATTATTGTCTGCCCCTGTAGTTAGTGAGCTACCTGGTCAATGGTAATTGTCTGCCCCTGTAGTTAGTGAGCTACCTGGTCAATGGTAATTGTCTGCCCCTGTAGTTAGTGAGCTACCTGGTCAATGGTTGTTGTCTGCCCTGTAGTTAGTGAGCTACCTGGTCAATGGTAATTGTCTGCCCCTGTAGTTAGTGAGCTACCTGGTCAATGGTAATTGTCTGCCCCTGTAGTTAGTGAGCTACCTGGTCAATGGTAATTGTCTGCCCCTATAGTTAGTGAGCTATCTGATCAATGGTTATTGTCTGACCCTATAGTTAGTGAGCTACATGGTCAATGGTTGTTGTGTGGCCCTGTAGTTAGTGAGCTACCTGATCAATGGTTATTGTCTGTCCCTGTAGTTAGTGAGCTATCTGATCAATGGTTGTTGTCTGCCCCTGTAGTTAGTGAGCTACCTGGTCAATGGTTGTTGTCTGCCCCTGTAGTTAGTGAGCTATCTGATCAACTGTTATTGTCTGACCCTGTAGTTAGTGAGCTACCTGGTCAATGGTTATTGTCTGACCCGGTAGTTAGTGAGCTACCTGATCAATGGTTGTTGTGTGGCCCTGTAGTTACTGAGCTACCTGGTCAGTGGTTATTGTCTGCCCTTGTAGTTAGTGAGATACCTAGTCAATGGTTATTGTCTGCCCCTGTAGTTAGTGAGCTACTTGGCCAATGGTTATTGTCTGCCCCTGTAGTTAGTGAGCTACCTGATCAATGGTTGTTATCTGCCCCACAGTTTCTGAGCTACCTTGTCAATGGTTGTTGTGTGGCCCTGTAGTTAGTGAGCTACCTGGTCAATGGTTATTGTCTGCCCCTGTAGTTAGTGAGCTACCTGGTCAATGGTTGTTGTCTGCCTCGTAGTTACTGAGCTACCTGGTCAATGGTTGTTGCCGCCCCGTAGTTACTGAGCTACCTGGTCAATGGTTGTTTTCTGCCCCTGAAGTTAGTGCGCTACCTGGTCAATGGTTGTTGTGTGCCCCTGTAGTTAATGAGCTACCTGATCAATGGTTGTTGTCTGCCCTGTAGTTAGTGAGCTACCTGGTCAATGGTTATTGTCTGCCTCTAAAGTTAGTGAGCTACCTGGTCAATGGTTGTTGTCTGACCCTGTAGTTAGTGAGCTACCTAGCCAATGGTTATTGTCTGCCTCTAAAGTTAGTGAGCTACCTAGTCAATGGTTTTTGTCTGGCCCTGTAGTTAGTGAGCTACCTGGTCAATGGTTATTGTCTGCCTCTGAATGTAGTGAGCTACATGGTCAATGGTTGTTGTCTGCCCCGTAGTTACTGAGCTACCTGGTCAATGGTTATTGTCTGCCCCTGTAGTTAGTGAGCTACCTGGTCAATGGTTATTGTCTGCCCCTGTAGTTAATGAGCTACCTGGTCAATGGTTATTGTCTGCCTCTGAAGTTAGTGAGCTACCTGGTCAATGGTTATTGTCTGCCTCTGAAGTTAGTGAGCTACCTGGTCAATAGTTGTTGTCTGCCCCTGTAGTTAGTGAGCTACCTGATCAATGGTTATTGTCTGCCCCTGTAGTTAGTGAGCTACCTGATCAATGGTTGTTGTCTGCCCCTGTAGTTAGTGAGCTACCTGACAAGATTTTCTTGTGAACATTTCTGCAGAAACTCGGTTTAAAACGGATTCCGCTATCCATTGTTTTGGCCAGGAATTGGGTAAAGAGCTGTTCAACGTAAAATCGCTTCTTCAAAACACATCTTATTCGTCCTCGATGCCTAAGGATTCTGCCCGTTCATCTTCGCCTCAAGATCTCTCTCCTGCAGTAAAAGCTTCTCTGACCTCGCCCGCTCCTTCACCGCCAACCCACACCAAGCCTCCTCCTATTGCTCCGCTTTCATTGAAACCCACCTACGCACAGGCGTGTAAATCAGACAGCAATCCAGCACCATTGGTATCACCCCATCCTTTTAAGTCCAACCTAGATTCAATCTCTGATTGTACAACAGTTACAACTGACTTGGAGAACGCTCATCATGTAGACAACCAACCAAGGTCGTGCGCTCAGCGACTGCACCACACTGATCCACCTGATGGAATGAACTCACATAACGACGGCCTTGGGGGTGGTTTTGTAGCCGTCACAAAGAGGAGGAAAACAACACGCATCTTTTTGAGTGGTATGTCTTCTACCTGCAACGCTGATGACATTCGCTTTTATCTCGAGAAAAGAGGTATTGTGGCAACATTTGTGCGCATTCTTAAGAGCCGTTACTCTGAGTCTGTCTCCGCTCGCGTTAACCTGCTCTCTACAGATGTCAAGAAAACGAGGGAAGATAATTTCTGGCCGAAAGGTATTCGTGTTCGGAAGTGGTATTCACATAACCAATATTATGGTACCAACGATAAATCAAACGTTGAAAATGACCCGTAACTCTTTCCTTTACTCCTTGTGCATTTATGCCCTCGCGATGGCCTCTGTACGCATAATGACCTGGAATGTGACTGGCATCATGTCTTCAGCCTCGTACCTTCACGATACGTTACAGACAGAAAAAGTTGACATTTGCGGGATTTCAGAGCATTGGCTTTTTGAAGAAAATGTTCACTTACTGCAAAGTATTCATTCCGACTACGACTATAACGCTATCTGTGATTGTTCAACCCATTCCTTAGCTGGCCACAGAACGCGTAAAGGAGGTGTAGCCCTTCTATGGCGAAAAGCGTTGTCGAACCGTATAACCGTGGTTGATTCAGACGATGACCATATCACGATTATAAAGCTTGTTACTAACTCCGGTGTATGGCATGTGATACAGGTGTATCTACCCAACACGAGCTATGGTTCTGAAGTTTTTAACCAGTACATTGACAAGATTGATAATCTGTGCGAGTCTTTTTCTTTTCAAGGCTCGATCATTATCATGGGGGATTTTAACGCTCGTCTTAGCGGTCCTCGCCTACCAGCCTACCACAACAACAGAGGTGCTCGTCTTCAACGTTGCCTGGATCGTCACCAGTTGTGTGTCTTAACTACATCATCCATCTGTTCCGGCCCCTTATTTACGTACGTGCACTCCGATGATGGAGCTTCTTCACTTATTGATCACGTAGTTGTTGACTCTACGAAGCTTGATCTTATCTCGAACTGTCACATTGGCGGTCAGACCTACTTAGACGTCTCAAATCACAGACCCATCTTTTGTGATTTAACTTTTCCTACCGTGTCTCATGTGGACTGTCCACAGATGGAACGCACCACTTTTAAATGGACTTCTCCGGATGGCACCGCCTCTACAGGTGCAGTAATTTATAACCAGAATCTTAGTCGATTTATTTTGATGTCCAATCTCAACTACCTCGAGTTGAATTCAAATTCTGACATTGATGTTTTTACTGACTGCTTGATCAAATGCCTACAAGACGTCTCTTCAGCTTCCCTTCAAAAGAAAAAGTTCCGGAAATTCCTGAAGCCTTATTGGAAAGGTGAACTAAAACACTTACACAATGAGATGTGGAAGTTGAGGTGTATTTGGGATGACGCAGGTCGGCCTCGAGGTCCCGACTCTCCATCGTTTCGAAAGTATAAGGAAGCAAAGTGTAAATTCCGACGTAAGCACCGCCAATTATCGGAGGATCATCTTCTGAACTTGAACTCAGATATTGAGGTTGCAGCAGATATGAACTTGGATTCATTTTGGTCCCTTATCAAAGCCCGTTCTAACAGAGTGTCCAATGGATCTGCAGGAGCCGAAATGGTGTTTAACAACTTGACCATTAGAGATCCATCGGACTTAGCGTCGCACTGGGGGGAGTACTTTGCTGACATTTATTCGCATTCAGTAGACAGCTGCTTTGACAGTGACTTCACTACTTCTGTAAGTTCCGAGCTTTCAGATTTTCTTCATAGTAATGGCCCTTTTCAAGAGCCAACTGCTATAGTTTTTACGGCTGAGGAAATCAAATCTTGCTGTAAAAATCTTCCTCGTGGAAAGGCACCTGGTGTAGATTCACTTGTTTATGAAAACCTAATATATGCTTGTGACTCTCTGTATAATTGCCTTTGCAGATTATTTAATTCTTTTGCAAAATTAGAATACGTTCCGATTTCCCTTAAACAAGGCTTGATATGCACATTATATAAAGGTCATAACAAAGCAAAAAATGATCCAAATAGCTATAGAGCAATTTCGCTTCTGCCAATTGTATTAAAAGTTTATGAAAAATTGTTACTGACTAGACTAGAATCTTCAGAACATTTTAGTGTCAATCCCTTGCAACATGGATTCCAAAAGCAAGTTAGCAGTACTATGACTTCATATATTGTGCATGAAGCCATTGAGTATGCCACCGAGCATGATAGTAAGTTATTTACGTGTTTCCTAGACGCTTCAAAAGCTTTTGACTGCGTGTGGCACGACGGTCTGTTCCTCAAACTCGCACGTTTGGGCTTCAGTCGGAAATATGTATGTGTAATTATGTCTTTGTATAAAGATATGTTTAGTGTCGTCATTTATCAAAACTTTGTGTCGAAAATGTTCAAGATATGCCAGGGAACCCGTCAGGGTAGTATTATCTCCCCTTGGCTATACTCTGTCTATATCAATGATCTACTTAACGATCTTTGTGAGTCTCAATACTCCTTAAGCATTTGTGATATTAACATTACGTGTCCTACACAAGCAGACGACATATGTCTTCTTGCACTTTCTAAACAAAACTTAGATATGCTCATGCACATATGTTATAAGTATAGTTGTAACTGGAGGTTTAAATACAATCCCTCCAAATCAGTAATTGTTGTTTTTAACGAACGAGCTAGTATTCACTCACAGTCGAATCGTAGGTGGCACTTAGGCGACAGCGGCGTCACTGAGTGTACAAATGTTAAACATGTTGGGATTAGTATAAACAAGTTTAAACCAGGTAGACCCGATGTTGATGAAGTTATCCAAAAATTACGTGGTCAATGTTTTGCTCTCTTGAACTGTGACTTATTTGGCCCTAGTATCAACCCTTTAACAGGGGTGAAACTGTACCTCTCTATTGTTCTCCCTCGAAGCACCTTTGGCTGTGAATTGTGGTACTCGCTTACAGACTCAGATTGGCGGCGTTTGGAAACAGTACATCACTTGTGTGCCAAACTTATTCAAAATTTTCCTCTGAGAACCAGGTCTGACATCGCATTGGGTATGCTTGGTTTATCGTCATTTCATTTATATGTAGATCAATGTAAACTTCGCTTCTTCGCGGCATTATGTAGAAACAATACGAATTGTACATCTAAACAATTGTTTTTATTGCGCTTGTATCAAAAACATCTCAATGTACACAAAGCAAAAAAGGGTTTTATTGTTGATGCTATTGATATACTGAACAAGTACAATTTTCATGATATTTTGCTTGAATTCTTTAATATGAGTAATTTTCCTTCAAAATTGCGTTGGAAATTCCTAGTCAAAAGTGTCCTTCTTTGTAAAGAATCAGATGACTGGAAAACTCGTTTATGTCGCTCGCCTTATTTCTCGAGATTCCTACAGCTCCATCCTGAAATGAAACCTTCAGTCATCTGGTACTTTTCAAAGTGTCATCCATCTTTTATTGCAACCTGCAAAACTGTGTCCAAAATGTGGATTACTCCACCTGATTGCGAGCTATCATGCGCTAACTGTAAAGGTACATTTGATGACGCAGTCGCCCATTGTTTGTTAGACTGCGCCGAATTTGAATTAGCAAATTTGCGGGATAGGCTTTCGTCAAAATTTGTAAACGAATATCCCGTTCATGTTTATGTGTCCTTCGATCAGTCAGATAGGGAAGTCCAGGTGGCAACTCTGCTTGGTGCTCCAAGCGATGCTATTCGTAATTCTTTTAACGACGATGTTAAATCGCTCACGTCTTTTATTAAGGACTGTCTCATTTTTTCGGCAAAGGCATTTAACATGACCTTCCAGTAAAGAAAGCTTTGACATAGCAATCAATTTTATGAGTTTCCTACTGGCGACCTCCCACTGATTGTTTTGTCTCTTACATTTCCATAAAGCTATCTTTTCGATATGAAATAATTATCAATTGTAAACCAATCCTTATTTGTTTGCACTTATATATATATATATATTTTTTGTTTCTCTTGTCACCTGCACCTAATTGTTTTCGTCTATTGTACTCTTCATTGTTTTGGAGGAAATAAAGATATGATGAATGTCCAGTTGCAAAAGGGTACAATATTATTCCGTAATAATTGTTCAACTTCCAAGAACAAGACTAACAAAATTTGAGCCAGGTTGTTTGAGGGTTGCCTCCCTTGATCCAATACATTCAAATATAACACCCACTCATTCCGAAGGCCAGGAGCTAAAAGCTTCTATATCAAATCAATTTATCTTACAAAGATTTCTCTCATATCTGAACATACTCTTATCAATCACTTAAAATAGAACACTAAAAAACTAAAGGCTAAATTGATTGTTTTAAAAGAGACTGTTATCAGCTGCTAGGTTTATTAGATAGAAGTTTCGTCACTGTAATATTACAGGGTAAAAGGTTTGCATTCTGTATGTAGGTCTGAAACTTTGTTCTGAGCAAACCTAACCTAATTTCTTTTATATACAATTATAAATGTTACCTCTGATATTGTGGAGGGTGCGTAGGTGAATCAATCACATTTTCAAATGAAAAAAAAGTGAAGAACCACCAACATTATACATGCTTGTGAAATACTTAAAGTCTGTATTATGTATGTTGTTATAAAATACAATAAAAAAATGAATCTTATTTTACATGTCGTGTTACAAAGTGGAGAATTTCATGGTTCTGGCCAGTAATAAGTGCAACCTAGGATGCCTCAATTAGGTGCTTGCATGCTCAAAAAGATTCTTGGTTGTAGTAAGTTTTGGAGCATTTGATAGCCTTTGAGTTATGTTTTTGTCTGCCCTGTAGTTAGTGAGCTACCTGGTCAATGGTTGTTGTGTGGCCCTGAAGTTAGTGAGCTACCTGGTCAATGGTTGTTGTCTGGCCTGTAGTTAGTGAGCTACCTGGTCAATGGTAATTGTCTGCCCCTGTAGTTAGTGAGCTACCTGGTCAATGGTAATTGTCTGCCCCTATAGTTAGGGAGCTACCTGGTCAATGGTAATTGTCTGCCCCTGTAGTTAGTGAGCTACCTGGTCAATGGTTGTTGTCTGCCCTGTAGTTAGTGAGCTACCTGGTCAATGGTTGTTGTCTGCCCCTGTAGTTAGTGAGCTACCTGGTCAATGGTTGTTGTCTGCCCTGTAGTTAGTGAGCTAACTGGTCAATGGTTGTTGTCTGCCCCTGTAGTTGGTGAGCTACCTGGTCAATGGTTGTTGTCTGCCCTGTAGTTAGTGAGCTACCTGGTCAATGGTAATTGTCTGCCCCTGTAGTTAGTGAGCTACCTGGTCAATGGTAATTGTCTGCCCCTGTAGTTAGTGAGCTACCTGGTCAATGGTAATTGTCTGCCCCTGTAGTTAGTGAGCTACCTGGTCAATGATTATTGTCTGCCCCTGTAGTTAGTGAGCTACCTGGTCAATGGTAATTGTCTGCCCCTGTAGTTAGTGAGCTACCTGGTCAATGGTAATTGTCTGCCCCTGTAGTTAGTGAGCTACCTGGTCAATGGTTGTTGTCTGCCCTGTAGTTAGTGAGCTACCTGGTCAATGGTAATTGTCTGCCCCTGTAGTTAGTGAGCTACCTGGTCAATGGTAATTGTCTGCCCCTGTAGTTAGTGAGCTACCTGGTCAATGGTAATTGTCTGCCCCTATAGTTAGTGAGCTATCTGATCAATGGTTATTGTCTGACCCTATAGTTAGTGAGCTACATGGTCAATGGTTGTTGTGTGGCCCTGTAGTTAGTGAGCTACCTGATCAATGGTTATTGTCTGTCCCTGTAGTTAGTGAGCTATCTGATCAATGGTTGTTGTCTGCCCCTGTAGTTAGTGAGCTACCTGGTCAATGGTTGTTGTCTGCCCCTGTAGTTAGTGAGCTATCTGATCAACTGTTATTGTCTGACCCTGTAGTTAGTGAGCTACCTGGTCAATGGTTATTGTCTGACCCGGTAGTTAGTGAGCTACCTGATCAATGGTTGTTGTGTGGCCCTGTAGTTACTGAGCTACCTGGTCAGTGGTTATTGTCTGCCCTTGTAGTTAGTGAGATACCTAGTCAATGGTTATTGTCTGCCCCTGTAGTTAGTGAGCTACTTGGCCAATGGTTATTGTCTGCCCCTGTAGTTAGTGAGCTACCTGATCAATGGTTGTTATCTGCCCCACAGTTTCTGAGCTACCTTGTCAATGGTTGTTGTGTGGCCCTGTAGTTAGTGAGCTACCTGGTCAATGGTTATTGTCTGCCCCTGTAGTTAGTGAGCTACCTGGTCAATGGTTGTTGTCTGCCTCGTAGTTACTGAGCTACCTGGTCAATGGTTGTTGCCGCCCCGTAGTTACTGAGCTACCTGGTCAATGGTTGTTTTCTGCCCCTGAAGTTAGTGCGCTACCTGGTCAATGGTTGTTGTGTGCCCCTGTAGTTAATGAGCTACCTGATCAATGGTTGTTGTCTGCCCTGTAGTTAGTGAGCTACCTGGTCAATGGTTATTGTCTGCCTCTAAAGTTAGTGAGCTACCTGGTCAATGGTTGTTGTCTGACCCTGTAGTTAGTGAGCTACCTAGCCAATGGTTATTGTCTGCCTCTAAAGTTAGTGAGCTACCTAGTCAATGGTTTTTGTCTGGCCCTGTAGTTAGTGAGCTACCTGGTCAATGGTTATTGTCTGCCTCTGAATGTAGTGAGCTACATGGTCAATGGTTGTTGTCTGCCCCGTAGTTACTGAGCTACCTGGTCAATGGTTATTGTCTGCCCCTGTAGTTAGTGAGCTACCTGGTCAATGGTTATTGTCTGCCCCTGTAGTTAATGAGCTACCTGGTCAATGGTTATTGTCTGCCTCTGAAGTTAGTGAGCTACCTGGTCAATGGTTATTGTCTGCCTCTGAAGTTAGTGAGCTACCTGGTCAATAGTTGTTGTCTGCCCCTGTAGTTAGTGAGCTACCTGATCAATGGTTATTGTCTGCCCCTGTAGTTAGTGAGCTACCTGATCAATGGTTGTTGTCTGCCCCTGTAGTTAGTGAGCTACCTGGTCAATGGTTGTTGTCTGCCCCTGTAGTTAGTGAGCTACCTGGTCAATGGTTATTGTCTGCCTCTGAATGTAGTGAGCTACCTGGTCAATGGTTGTTGTGTGGCCCTGAACTTAGTGAGCTACATTGTCAATGGTTGTTGTCTGCCCCGTAGTTACTGAGCTACCTGGTCAATGGTTATTGTCTGCCCCTGTAGTTAGTGAGCTACCTGGTCAATGGTTGTTGTCTGCCCCTGTAGTTAGTGAGCTACCTGGTCAATGGTTATTGTCTGCCTCTGAAGTTAGTGAGCTACCTGGTCAATAGTTGTTGTCTGCCCCTGTAGTTAGTGAGCTACCTGATCAATGGTTATTGTCTGCCCCTGTAGTTAGTGAGCTACCTGGTCAATGGTTGTTGTCTGCCCCCGTAGTTAGTGAGCTACCTGGTCAATGGTTGTTGTCTTGCCCTGTAGTTAGTGAGCTACCTAGTCAATGGTTATTGTCTGCCCCTGTAGTTAGTGAGCTACCTGGTCAATGGTAATTGTCTGCCCCCGTAGTTAGTGAGCTACCTGGTCAATGGTTGTTGTTGCCCCTGTAGTTAGTGAGCTACCTGGTCAATGGTTGTTGTCTTGCCCTGTAGTTAGTGAGCTACCTGGTCAATGGTTGTTGTCTGGCCCTTCTTACAACACAAAATAAAAGGATGCAACTGGATTTGAAAAGCACAGTGAATTTCTACAATAAGACTCTGTGATCCTTGGATAGGGAAACATGCCCAAGGTTGGCATACTATATCAGTATTGTAAGATCTCAAATAATCGGCTCTTGAAATTAATTATTAAAAGAAAAAAAAAATATTATCATAATAAAGAGATCCAATCGTGAGATGAGACAATATTTTCAATTAAAAATTTGTGGCCCAAGCATCTCTAATACATCTAATTATCGTGTGGGTAGAATTATAACAAACAAGTGCCAGCGTCAATAAAGACAGTTTATATTTAGTGTTTATTACGAGCATATTTAATGGCCTAACACTCTGTATTTAATGAGACTTTAGAGAACGCCATGAATACTAATGAGACTTTGATTGGTATTTTATGTAATGATTTAAAAGTTTGCTGTATAAATCATCTAAAGTCTCTCAGTGCTTTGTCAGACAATTATGGCGATATTGCCCAAACCTGTTTTATAATATCGCCATATTGTAGTCAAGTCAGTGTTACTGTAACTATCGCTAATAAGAATTCTTTTATGAAAACTCCAGACCTTTATTTGATACATCTATACAACAGCTTTAGTTAACATAAAATATCGGAAAGAATTCTTACATGCTGTCAATGTACTTATTTTGGAGAACACAAATTTTAGTACCACTGCCTATGCATTCGAATATAATCACAGTTAAATTTTTGGCTTTGTATTCTAGACAATTGTCAGTCTTCCTAAATATTGACTGAGGCCCAAAAGTAGGGGGTTGGGGTTGGGCTTATTACCTGACATCCCCAAATGCATAGGTGGAGGTCAAAAGTGTGTGTGTGTGGGGGGGGGGCTTATTAAAGAACATGGACTTATTGCCGAGCAATACAGTTACCAACTTTAAACAGGTAAGCTAATAATGAATTAGCGCACTCACAATATTTTCTGCAGAAAATGATATAGAAACCGTCTTTAGAAAAAAATAAAAATAAGATAATAAAATAAAAATGAAAATAAAAATAAGATTATCACTAAAAAATGTACCCTTGAACATCTGGTTTTCGACAGGGTAATCAATTATCGCAGATAGCACACGAAACAACTGTGAATAAAATATCCCAATATTATTGATGCAATAGTCTATCTTTTACCTTACCTGTCCAATTGTTTCTCTGTCAATTCGTTATTTTCTAAACCCCGACCGCCATGACACTGTATTGTGTTATCGACGGTAGTGCTCCCTTGCGTTTCAAAAGCATTGAAGACCACACCAATCAGATTTTGTAACAGGAAAACATTTTCAAGAACCAACTTTTGAGTTTCAAATAATCATCCTTCAGAAAATTCACATTTTGATGTAAATAATAAGTTTTAATATTTTTTCATTGGAGGTGACATCAAAACTTGCACAAGTCAACATCTTTTTTTGTAATTCTCTGTTTGAAACACCACATTGCCAACCATTACATTCTTTTTATTGAAATTGTATACTATATCACTTCACAGGGTATGATGTAAAACAACCCATCATTTTCCATTTTTTATGAGAAAACAAAATATGAAATATGCTCTTTCATAGAGTTTTATTCATAACACAACAAAAATTTTAATTAAGTTTGCCTGGTTGTGATATGTCACTAAAAGTCACATAATCAGACTCAGGACATCTGGCACAATGTTTACTAAGCGTTGCAAATTTGACTGAGTCTCAGAACGCTACGGGAAAGTTTTAAAGATGTACAGTCAAACTTTGATGTTTCGAACTTTGCGGGACTGTCGTGAAAACTTCGAAACATTGTGAACATCGAACATTGACATGTATATATGTACTGTACATAAGAAGAACCAATGCAGTGTTAGTGTAACGTAACACAGGCTAAGAATTGTGGGATTCACATTTATAAAGAATAGTATACTAAAATACATGTACACACTGTAATTTTTGTAACATGGTAATCTGTAAAAAAAATTTTGTTCGTCAACTTAATTTTCAAAGCAGGTAAAATTTTCACTTCGATTTATTAGTTGTACTTTTCAATGTTTTCATAACAAACAGGTCAGATTAAAACTTCAATACAGCAAAAAATTTGATTCATAGAAATTTGATTCATGAAAAGTAAATTAATAGTGTTATATAATGAAAAAAATCAGACTTTGCCAAAAGTTCAACACATCGAGAAATTTGAAACATCGAAGTTAGATTAAAAGAGGTTTGACTGTATATGAAATGGGTTTAAGAAAATACTTGATTTTACGTGAGTATATATTTAATCTGTGATAAAATTACCCGTTTGAAACGCAAAGTCTACTTTTCTTGGTCAAAACGAGAGTTTTCTAAAGATAAAACAATATTGTTTATATTCCCTTTTGAAGTCTAACTTGATGCACTGTACTTATGATATGTAAGTAATAGGGTTTGAAAAGTTTGAAGGTCAAGGCGAAGGTCACTGTTACTAAAAGTGGATCATAGGAGGAGAAGGGGACGGTTACTGTCCTTGTGTCGAAAATCAGTAGACTTGTTGTTTTGAAATTTGCTGTTGTTATGTGCTGTGATATTGAGATGTAGGGCTGTATGTTAATTTTAGATGTAACCGATTTTCAGTCACATTTGCATGAATGTTTGAAGATCCTGTTCAATCCAAATATTTACACTTTCACTATTGATAATGTTTAATTAGCCCCCTACTGGTGAAGCTTACCTGCCGTCTTTCCGTCCGTTTGTCCGTTGTTCTGTCAACTTTTTGGGGTTTCCGAGCATTATCTCTGTTGAATGATTTTTACAGAGTTATGTCCCTTGGACTTCCGATAATTCAGTTTTCGTACATTATCTCTGCAACTTGTGCACATATTGAACTGAAACTTGGTATACAGATATCTAGGCCAAGTCCCTGTAATTTGTTTAATGAATCATTGCATCTTAATAGCTTGTGGGGGCCGGTAGGGGACATTGCTTTAGTAATACTCAATATGTTTGTTGTATTTATTTGTTCTTGAATAATAAATTGATCAACTGTGTTTGTTAAGTGTCATCTTTAAAACGACATTGTCTGAACAGCCCTAATTTGAATGAAATTGGCGCCAATAAATATCCTTAGTCATTTGAGTGTTTGATGCAATGGTGTTGTTCTCCATGTTATTTGAAGCGCAAAAACCATGTAAGAAAACCATGTATTACGTCAGGAGAGTTAATTTTACTTTCATACTCAAACGAAATGTATTTCTGCTGGTAATGTTCATATAGTGAGTTGCAGAGCAAATGTAAATTTATATTCATGAAACTGTTGTGGAAACCCAGATTTAGCACTGGAGCCCAACTTATTGTACATGTGTATTCATGTATTTGAGGCATGCCTTGCTGCACATAAACATACAGGTCCCTGGGACCTCAACTTTGCAAGCCAAGGGTGTGCAATGTGCTACTCTCCTTTTCACCCTTAGGTGAAAAAGAGAGTAGCATATTGTATACTCTTAGTTTGCAAAGTTGCAAATACAGGCCCTTGGGACCTTTACCTTGCTTCATGTCGTCAGTTTAGCCAAACCAACAGGCTTTATTTTTGTATAAGTAGCCGTGCTCGTTTACAAGGACATGAAACCTTTATTCTCCCTGCTGGCTGTGTTTAGGGTAAGAAAGGTGTCATGTAGTAGGTGCTCAGGGGCACCTAACTTAATATAGCAACGCATCGTCCATAGCAACGACTCTCGTGGCAATGATAGGCTCGGGGTAATTCAGTTAATTATCAGTTTAAAACAGTTTAATCACCTTTCTATACAAGGACTCCAGTGTTTACTGTATATTACTCATCTATCTCCTGAGCTGTTTTTCGTTTGCCATGGATTCACTGTCAACTTGATACAGTAATATAATACAAGTATCTGCAAATGATGAATTTGACGAGGGATGTTTGCAATATTTTCCAGTTGATATTCAAATTACTTAAAAAAAGAGATCAATAAAACTAGAATCATTGAAGTATTTTGTAAGTGGAATGATAAAAAAAAATATTTTAGCACTAGTATTGAAACCTTTGGGAAATCACTTTATATTCTCTTTGAATAAGGAAAAAAAAAAAAAGTTCTTCATAAATCATAGATGCATTAAAAAATCCAGTTTATAAAACTGTTTTCTGTTATATGACTTGAAGACAATACTTGTCAAAAACTAACAAAGATTGAATGCATGAAGTTTGGTAATTAATTTTAATTTATGTAAAATATACCAAAATGATGATGTTAATGTACAATATCCTTAGAGCTAATATACATTGATAATGTAAAGTACCCTTAGAGCTATATACACTGATAATGTAAAGTATCCTTAGAGCTATATACACTGATAATGTAAAGTACCCTTAGAGCTAATATACATTAATATACACTGATAATGTAAAGTATCCTTAGAGCTAATATACATTAATATACACTGATAATGTAAAGTATCCTTAGAGCTAATATACATTGATAATGTAAAGTATCCTTAGAGCTAATATACATTGATCATGTACGATATCCTTAGAGCTAATATACATTGATAATGTAAAGTATCCTTAGAGCTAATATACATTGATAATGTACAATATCCTTAGAGCTAATATACACTGTATAAGGTTGCATGCTTCATCATCAGATTCATAGACCCTAGATGGGTGGTAAAGTGGTAAAGGTGCCTGACATTCTGCTTCCACTAGCCCTCCATCTCTGGGTCGGGCCTCAGAGGCCTACGTGGTGCAGTCACCAGGGACTAGCTTTAAGTCAGTGCTGTTTCTCCAGGCACTCCTTCCTCCACTACTAAAACCAGTGGCACATCCTTAAATGACCATAAAGCTGTAAATGGATGTAAATATAAATAAAAATCATAGACCATAGCAATATATGTGGCTGTTTATGTATTTTCCTTCTATGTTGGATGGCAGCACTGAAATACTTACATGTTTTACCAGTACACCCCCTCAACATTTAGACATTCGTGCACCTACTTCCTAAACAAGCAAAAGTGGTTAGCATCATTGCAATAATTTTATCGCAATTGTTGTAAGGTAAATCCTGTCTATTTATTCATTTACTGTTAATATTTAGGGCAAGTTTTTCTCCTGCCCATACAACTCCAACAACCCAGGTGGAGTGAGTGTTGCAGTATCTATGCTGTAGTATTCAAGCGAGATGGCATTATAAAAGATGCTGTTGGAAGCACGATCCCACTACCAACAGAACACAATACATTTCCAGCTCACACATGCATACACACAAAGGGAGATATTAACCAGGTGGTATAGGACTTGTAGTTAGCGCCCGATGTGGCAGCTCCTTTGAACTCCTCAGAATCGTATATGTTAGAACTGTATGTGTTAAAATTGTACATCAATGTGCTGTACAGTGCTTTAAAGTAGCTTTGTTAGCTAGGGCGCTAAACCAAATGTATACTCATTTATTTTTATCTAATATACATATTATAATGGTAATCTTATACTCCTGCCTATTGTGTTGATATACTGTACTAAATTATGATTGCACTACTGGAGTTTCTGCCAAAATCTTATTTTTAATGAGTATATGATTTAGTCCTACTTAATGTTTCGGTTTTTAAGGATCTTTCAATCGGAGACCCATTATGGAAAGGCGGCTGGTGCATCTTACTTATATGGCATGTTATCGTTGATATGAAAACTATATGGCTAACTCTCCATGCATATCTACTAGTATGGTTGATGAGGTAAAATTTAATGGTAACTGCCCATGATGTCTGATAAACTAATGGTAGTTAGCCGTGGATCTCCATGGTGAATGCTTGAGAAACTAATGGTAACTAGCCGCAAATATCCATGGTGGTTTTTGGAGAAACCAATGGTAGTCAGCTGCAGATCTCCATGGTGGTTTTTGGAGAAACCAATGGTAGTCAGCTGCAGATCTCCATGGTGGTTTTTGGAGAAACCGATGGTAGTCAGCTGCAGATCTCCATGGTGGTTTTTGGAGAAACCGATGGTAGTCAGCTGCAGATCTCCATGGTGGATTTTGGAGAAACCAATGGTAGTCAGCTGCAGATCTCCATGGTGGATTTTGGAGAAACCAATGGTAGTCAGCAGCAGATCTCCATGGTGGTTTTTGGAGAAACCGATGGTAGTCAGCTGCAGATCTCCATGGTGGTTTTTGGAGAAACCAATGGTAGTCAGCTGCAGATCTCCATGGTGGTTTTTGGAGAAACCAATGGTAGTCAGCTGCAGATCTCCATGGTGTATTTTGGAGAAACCAATGGCAGTCAGCTGCAGATCTCCATGGTGGATTTTGGAGAAACCAATGGTAGTCAGCTGCAGATCTCCATGGTGGATTTTGGAGAAACCAATGGTAGTCAGCTGTGGATCTCTATTTTGGATGTTGGAGAAACTGGTAGATAGAAAAACAACTACTGATGAACTTTAAGACATTGAGTATTTCCATGTTCTATAGTAGTAAGGAATAATAATACTCGGCCCTTTGAGTTCTGTGGATTCTATGGTAGATGGAAGTTCTGTAGATTTTGTGAAGGATGGGAGTTCTGTAGATTCTGTAAAGGATGGGAGTTCTGTAGATTCTGTAAAGGATGGGAGTTCTGTAGATTTTGTGAAGGATGGGAGTTCTGTAGATTCTGTAAAGGATGGGAGTTCTGTAGATTTTGTGAAGGATGGGAGTTCTGTGAATTCTGTAAAGGATGGGAGTTCTGTAGATTCTGTAAAGGATGGGAGTTCTGTAGATTCTGTAAAGGATGGGAGTTCAGTAGATTCTGTAAAGGATGGGAGTTCTGTAGATTCTGTAAAGGATGGGAGTTCTGTAGATTCTGTAAAGGATGGAGTTCTGTAGATTCTTTAAAGGATGGAGTTCTGTGTATTGTATCGTAGATGGGAGTTCAGTAGATTCTGTAAAGGATGGGAGTTCTATGGATTCTGTAAAGGATGGGAGTTCTGTGGATTCTGTAAAGGCTGGGAGTTCTGTGGATTCTGTAAAGGACGGGAGTTCTTAGGATTCTGTAAAGGAGGGAGTTCTTAGGATTCTGTAAAGGAGGGAGTTCTGTGGATTCTGTAAAGGAGGGAGTTCTGTGGATTCTGTAAAGGAGGGAGTTCTTAGGATTCTGTAAAGGAGGGAGTTCTGTGGATTCTGTAAAGGATGGGAGTTCTGTAGATTTTGTGAAGGATGGGAGTTCTGTAGATTCTGTAAAGGAGGGAGTTCTGTGGATTCTGTAAAGGAGGGAGATCTTAGGATTCTGTAAAGGATGGGAGTTCTGTAGATTTTGTGAAGGAGGGAGTTCTTAGGATTCTGTGAAGGATGGGAGTTCTGTGGATTCTGTAAAGGATGGGAGTTCTGTGTATTGTATGGTAGATGGGAGTTCAGTAGATTCTGTAAAGCATGGGAGTTCTGTGGATTCTGTAAAGGACGGGAGTTCTTAGGATTCTGTAAAGGAGAGAGTTCTGTGGATTCTGTAAAGGAGAGAGTTCTGTGGATTCTGTAAAGGAGGGAGTTCTGTGGATTCTGTAAAGGATAGGAGTTCTGTGGATTCTGTAAAGGAGGGAGTTCTGTAGATTCTGTAAAGGATGGGAGTTCTGTGGATTCTGTAAAGGATTGGAGTTTTGTAGATTCTGTAAAGGATGGGAGTTCTGTAGATTCTGTAAAGGATGGAAGTTCTGTGGATTCTGTAAAGGATGGGAGTTCTGTAGATTCTGTAAAGGATGGGAGTTCTGTGGATTCTGTAAAGGATGGGAGTTCAGTAGATTCTGTAAAGGATGGGAGTTCAGTAGATTCTGTAAAGGATGGGAGTTCTGTAGATTCTGTAAAGGATGGGAGTTCTGCGGATTCTGTAAAGGATGGGAGTTCTGTGGATTCTGTAAAGGATGGGAGTTCTGTGGATTCTGTAAAGGATGGGAGTTCTGTAGATTCTGTAAAGGATGGGAGTTCTGTAGATTCTGTAAAGGAGGGAGTTCTGTAGATTCTGTAAAGGATGGGAGTTCTGTGGATTCTGTAAAGGATGGGAGTTCTGTGGATTCTGTAAAGGATGGGAGTTCTGTAGATTCTGTAAAGGATGGGAGTTCTGTAGATTCTGTAAAGGATGGGAGTTCTGTAGATTCTGTAAAGGATGGGAGTTCAGTGGATTCTGTAAAGGATGGGAGTTCTGTAGATTCTGTAAAGGATGGGAGTTTTGTAGATTCTGTAAAGGATGGGAGTTCTGTAGATTCTGTAAAGGATGGGAGTTCTGTAGATTCTCTAAAGGATGGGAGTTCTGTAGATTCTGTAAAGGATGGGAGTTCTGTAGATTCTGTAAAGGATGGGAGTTCTGTAGATTCTGTAAAGGATTGGAGTTCTGTGGATTCTGTGGTAAATGGGACAGGTGAGTAATGATTTTTTTTCACAAGGGTTTCTTCATTTGTTATCTCACCGAAAATGTTTTTAAGGAGGCTGGACTCTTTCGCAATTAACTGCTAGATTTCCTAAAAACTTTCATATTTTGATTATGCTACCAGGTAGAGATGATTTTGTGAAAATCTAAGCATTCCTATGACTTGTTTCATTTTGGTAAAAAACACCAAAAAAATGATTTTTTTCAAAATTTAATGATTTTTCTATTTTGTTTCTTGTGAATGTTGTTGAACTTCACAAACATACAATAAAATAAAAAAAGAAATAAATAGCTACATCAAAAATATTTTATTTGTGGAAAAATAGACAAAACGATTTTTACAAAGTGTGTTATTTTTATATCTAGCGGACAAATTTCAGTATTCACAGTCAATTTATTTACATACCGTATAGTTACATAAAGCACAAGCAAAGAATTGAATCAAAATATCACAGACAAGCTTTTTATGCTACTTATTGAAAACTAGATGTAAAACTGTGTCTATGGTAGGTTGTCTCCCTTGATGCTATTAGGAAGTTTTTGTAGTGGGTAGTATTTTTACATAACACATATATACTGTGAATGCGTACAAGCCTAAAACATTTTAGAACATAACAACTACCGTCGTTCTGTGTTATATTTTCAACAGCATAATAGTGCATATATAATGACACCAGGCACAGCCCTTGTGTAAACGTTCTGCCAACACGGATAATTCTACCACTCGCCGTATCTCTCTCCAGTTTGAGAAACCATGGCCAGTTGTACTGGTACTATAGGCCTACATTCCGTTTCTGTTTCTATACTGTTGCCGTCGCTGTCAGTGTCCGACCATGTGACGATATCGTGTACATCTGTTTTTGTTGTTGTTTTGCAATAGGAGTGGTCGTGATAATACTTTATTTGCTCGTAATCTTGAGTTGAAGACCGTCCCCTCTCATCTTGCCATTGTTGACACCGCGACATATCACTGTGTAGAACGAATTTGATACCCCATTTCAAATTCCAGGTACACAAATAGGAAGCTACGTCACAACAAAACGAGAATCAAAACTTGTGTATTACGCAGGGTCGAGCATCCTTAAGCATACATTTCATTAAAAATCACACTTCAAATTGGAGGTGTGCACACTGTGATTTTCTGTATTTCCTGTTCTGTTCATTGTCTTTTTTCTAGTATAGAACATGACTACCAGGTATATTATTATGTATTAAGCACATAAATATAAATAATTCTTTCCCTGGCATTCCCCAGACAAAGCCCCTGGGACCTCCAGCCCTCAGGCCACCAGACTCTATAACATCCTGAGCCCTCTGACCCCATCTTCGGACCTGTAGCACCTTGTATCCTCAGTCCCTCCAATGTCCGTCCCCTCAGACTTCTAGCATTTGAACCTTCAGCCCCTGGACCTCCAACCCTTAGGACTGCCATTTCCTGGGACAAAACATCCCCTACAACCTTCAGCACCAGGGACTTGTAGACTTGGGACCTCTAGTCTTGGGGCGTCCATCCAGCCCTGGGACCTCTAGTCTTGGGGCGTCCATCCAGCCCTGGGACCTCTAGTCTTGGGGCCTCCGTCCAGCCCTGGGACCTCTAGTCTTGCGGCCTCCGTCCAGCCCTGGGACTTCTAGTCTTGGGGCGTCCGTCCAGCCCTTGGACTCGGGACCTCTTGCCTAGGGGCCTCCATCCAGCCTTGGGACTTCTAGACCTTGGACCTCTAGTCTTGGGGCCTCCGTCCAGCCCTGGGACCTCTAGTCTTGGGGCCTCCGTCCAGCCCTGGGACTTCTAGTCTTGGGGCCTCCGTCCAGCCCTGGGACGTCTAGACATAGGACCTCTAGCCTTGGGGCCTCCATCCAGCCCTGGGGACTTCTAGTCTTGGGGCGTCCGTCCAGCCCTGGGACCTCTAGTCTTGGGGCCTCCATCCAGCCCTGGGACGTCTAGACATGGGACCTCTAGCCTTGGGGTCTCCATCCAGCCTTGGGGCCTCCATCCAGCCTTGGGGCCTCCATCCAGCCCTGGGACCTCTGGACCTGGGACCTCTATCCAGCCCTGGGACCTCTAGCCCCTGGGACCACCTGCCCCTTACCCTCCTGCCCTATAACCTCCTACCCTTTAACCTTCTTCTCATCAGACCACCATGCAGCCCCTCGAGCTGATTTCTGATTTTCAATTTAATAAGGGGAAGGGCAAGGACATCTATTTATTTATACAGCTTGTGGGGCTGCACCTTTAGTTCTCAAAGGTAAATGAAACTAAATGTTATAACATTGTTAAATGATAAAACACATTTGTTTCCTATGATCCTATGTAGTAACCCCTAATTACTCAGCAACACGCTGTTATCAGTACCTGCTGTTACCTGTATAAACGACTCAACGCTTCAAAAAAAAATAGTATCATCAGCTTGTGTTTCAAATGATGGGTCTCCCATAGTGACATAACAGTACATTTGAGATGAATGATACTAAAGCTTAACACAAAATGAATATTGGTTCAAGAGCAGAAATCATACCTCAGACTATAGTAATGTTTTGAACCGTGTTATCTCGAACTCATATATAAACTAGAAGACCCCATTTAATTCAAAGTATTTCGTCCCAGGGTTCAACTGTATACGCGATATAAACACCAGCAATTGTTATGTTGTTCATTGTGTTTTGCAGTAGATTGATGTCAGTTCTGCATCAGACATTGGTCATAGGATATGGGCTTCAAATTTAATTCAGCAAAAGTAACATTTGAATTTGACACTTTCTTGACAGTGAAAATAGCTGATTTTGAAAAGAGATAAAACAATTCTTACATGATCTTTTTCAAATTTCATATGTATGTCACCTTGGTCCTTTAATAAATCCTTTTTATTTTGTGACTTTTCAGGAAAACGAAATGGCTGACAGGTGGCCATCTTTGATTTGATTGTAAAGGCTATTAGAATTTTGAATTACTATTTCTTAAGAGGAATTCTCAATTTTATAGAATTAAAAGCAGATAAAAGTTCAGAAGTGAAAAGACCAAACTAACAACAGACAATGGTGAAAATCGCTCTGGGGTCTCTGTGGAAAAAGAAAAATCCATAAGAAAATTTATTTCTAGGCTGATGGAAATGGAGAATTGTCACATGACCGTTAATTGATATAGTATTTCATTATGTTCTATCTCCCTCCCATCCAGTCCATAACTGTCGCACCTGTCAGTAACCTGTCCAACAAGAGGCCTGCACACCTAAATCAGAGAGGCTGTTTCTCACCTGTGTGGCTGTGGGTCAAAGGTCGCACAAATACAGGTATGCCAACCTCCAGCCATATACATACATAGTCTTGTTGACATTAAATTATTTGTGAAAACAGCCAGTCAAAGGGTACAATTTAGTTTGGCTAGAATTTAACTATTATTATTTCCATTTTCCATTAGAGTGAATGTGCCGCTGATTTGTTCAGGGTATTATTTATTTCTGTTAAACGTGAACAATGATTCTGATTTGTTAAGGTCCATTTTGAACGGAGATCACGACTATTTGTTAGAGTCCTGTCCTCCCTTTGTGTCCTGGTGTTACACGGGTCTCATTGCCGAACATTGTCAGGGTTGACCCACAAACCCCCGGAGTAAAGGAACTGTTGTCCACGACTGTAACCACATCACAGGCTGTCAGGTAGCAAGGTAAGTGGTTTATATTTAATTGAACAACATTTATTCAGTAAGAGATTTAAATAATCTTATTGCATAATAAAGAATTACCGGGTAGAGACTTTTTGTTAAATATTTACTTATTATGCGATTAATGATCCATCTGCTTTTCTAAACTGAATATTAGAGGTGAGAATTTGGAGTGTTTAGAATAATGTAAGCCTTTATCAGAATTTACATGTGATGCAGACTTTTAAGGTTTAATCACATAAAAGGATAAAAAAAGGATTTTTCAGCCCTTTTGTCCAAAATCAACCCCAATTTTAATCTCATTTCCATCTTTGAAATGTGCTGGTATATAACATGTACTATCAGAGCAATGGACTGGAATTTTCTTTGTTTGCCTGGGTGGTTTCTGCTTTGCTACCGAGTATTTTGGTTAGCCTGGAGACGAAGACTGGGATTCTCACCCAGATCCCTTAAACTCTGTTTGGATGGTATATATGCCCGGGGCTTTATCACCCCTCTTTTTAAGTCCGGTAAACGGACCCATTCCCAATGAAAAAAATGTATGATTTTTCCAAAATTTTCTCTTAAAAATTCCCAATTCAGACATTTGAAAAAAATTTGGTTGTTTAACACCGCTTGAGCAGCTTCTTTTGACATGAAGTTTAATAAAATTTAGACAAGTGTCAACAAGACATTAAGCCACTATTTGTGTTGTGTATGACGTTTTGTTTCAAGATTTGTTTTATAATTTCGGCGTTTTCTGACATGTGTACAAATTTGAATTTAATATACACACTTTCATTAGGCATTATACCCACTCGCTTGAAAATGCAAGTACAATAATTTTCTACTCGCAATTTCAGAAATCAACTCCCATTTGGCGAGTGCAGGAGTTTTAAATTCAAACCCTGCTTGTAATATGTTGGACAGTGAAGTGACAGATGAAATGATGGTTACTGTTCCTTTTACCAATGTCGATCATAGAGTGATCTAGATAAGTGTGTGGCAGAGTTAATATAAGCTACATAGGTGGCAAAAGACTAAAAAAAGATTTTACTTATCTTGCTTAGTCTTCCGAGTCAGAGATAACTTAAGAATATTCATTCTACTTTTTGGGCTTTTTAACAGTGTTTCCACATTGGAACTGCATACTTGCCAAGTTTTTTAAAATTTCCATGGGGGAGATTACGCGTGCTAAGAATTGAAAACATAAATAATATGTACATTCAGAGGAAAATTAACACTTTTAAATGGCTTCTTTTGAGCTCTTCTTTCATGTGAAATCATCATATCTTTAAAAATAGGAACAGTTAAGCAGATCCCAAAGTTGAAGATGCAACATTTTAGGGTCTAAAATCGGGAGTCTCCCTCCTAAATATGGAGGGTTGGCAAGAATGGAACTGTTTCTGTCAGTTTTCAACAGCCATATGGTGTATCGTAGTGCACTAGAGTTCACACTGATGTGAACAGAGTGCACTAGAGTTCACACCGATTTGAACGGAGTGCACTAGAGTTCACACGGATGTGAACGGAGTGCACTAGAGTTCACGCTGATGTGAACGGAGTGCACTAGAGTTCACACTGATGTGAATGGAGTGCACTAGAGTTCACACTGATGTGAACGGAGTGCACTAGAGTTCACACGGATGTGAACGGAGTGCACTAGAGTTCACACTGATGTGAACGGAGTGCACTAGAGTTCACACGGATGTGAACGGAGTGCACTAGACTTCACACTGATGTGAAAGGAGTGCACTAGAGTTCACACTGATGTGAACGGAGTGCACTAGAGTTCACACTGATGTGAACGGAGTGCACTAGAGTTCACACTGATGTGAACGGAGTGCACTAGAGTTCACACTGATGTGAACGGAGTGCACTAGAGTTCACACTGATGTGAACGGAGTGATCTAGAGTTCACACTGATGTGAACGGAGTGCACTAGAGTTCACACGGATGTGAACGGAGTGCTCTAGAGTTCACACTGATGTGAATGAAGTGCACTAGAGTTCACACTGATGTGAACGGAGTGCACTAGAGTTCACACGGATGTGAACGGAGTGCACTAGAGTTCACACTGATGTGAACTGAGTGCACTAGAGTTCACACGGATGTGAATGGAGTGCACTAGAGTTCACACTGATGTGAACGGAGTGATCTAGAGTTCACACTGATGTGAACGGAGTGCACTAGAGTTCACATGGATGTGAACGGAGTGCACTAGAGTTCACACTGATGTGAATGAAGTGCACTAGAGTTCACACGGATGTGAACGGAGTGCACTAGAGTTCACGCTGATGTGAACGGAGTGCTCTAGAGTTCACGCTGATGTGAACGGAGTGCACTAGAGTTCACACTGATGTGAACGGAGTGCACTAGAGTTCACACTGATGTAAACGGAGTGCACTAGAGTTCACGTTGATGTGAACGGAGTGCACTAGAGTTCACGTTGATGTGAACAGAGTGCACTAGAGTTCACACTGATGTGAACGGAGTGCTCTAGAGTTCACGCTGATGTGAACGGAGTGCACTAGAGTTCACGTTGATGTGAACAGAGTGCACTAGAGTTCACACTGATGTGAATGAAGTGCACTAGAGTTCACACTGATGTGAATGGAGTGCTCTAGACTTCACACTGATGTGAACGGAGTGCACTAGAGTTCACGTTGATGTGAACAGAGTGCACTAGAGTTCACACGGATGTGAACAGAGTGCACTAGAGTTCACACTGATGTGAACGGAGTGCACTAGAGTTCACACTGATGTGAACGGAGTGCACTAGACTTCACACTGATGTGAACGGAGTGCACTAGAGTTCACACTGATGTGAACAGAGTGCACTAGAGTTCACACTGATGTGAACGGAGTGCACTAGAGTTCACGCTGATGTGAACGGAGTGCTCTAGAGTTCACACTGATGTGAACGGAGTGCATTAGAGTTCACGCTGATGTGAACGGAGTGCACTAGAGTTCACACTGATGTGAACGGAGTGCACAAGAGTTCACACTGATGTGAACGGAGTGTACTACAATGATTTCTCTCGTACACTAGACCTTTGTTCGTTATGAGTACACTACGGTACAAACATACAATTGTGCACTGCCTTTTTCACTGCAAGTACACTACAGTGTGCACTATATATATATAGCTGCCAAGTTAACAAACATACAATTGATAACAAAAATCTCTGATAATGTTGTGAATTTCTTTTTTTTTCTAAATTAAACACTAACTTATTTACCCCTGCAGACACATTTGAACTCTTCCAATTGAAAGGTTGAAATAGTTCATTATGAAATTTCAGGGTGAATTAGTTATAAAGAACATTCTGTTCAGAGTCAATTCTAAATAAAATTGCTGCCAAATATTTCTATCTACACCCTAATAATAACTCATTCATCCCTGAAATCATGTAATGAACTATTCCAACCTTTGAATTGGGAGAGTTCAAATGGGTCAAAAGGGGTTGAATGAGTTAATTATTCTATCTTAATTGTCTGCAGTACAGTACTTACATGTTTTCATTGATTTGACAATAAACTGATCCCTGTGTCGATATTTCCTTGTCACTTCAATTCATAAATCCAAATGTATATCATATAAACAAATCGACAACAGGTAGTTCCTGCCAGCTGTCTACAATTTAAATATACATTAAATATAACATCAGTAAAGATATCCCTCCAGATGGTCTCAATAATTACATTATATATGGATGTATCAAGAGTCATTATTCTCTTGTATGTTTTCAATTAAGGGTCTCAGCGTAATTATACTAGTACTCCTCCTAAACCTTTCAACTGATTTCAATGGAATTACTTCACAGAAATGTCGGGAACTCTGTGTAGATATATATACAATGTATATACATGCAGATTTTTTTACCTCAATACATACCCACATAAGGAGATATTAGCCAGGTGGTATAGGACAAGTAGTTAGCGGCCGATAAGGCAGCTCCTGTGAACTCCTCAGAATTGCATATGATACAACTGTATGTGTTAATTGTATTGATTGTATAAAAATTGTATATCTTTGTACTGTAAAGCGCTTTAGAGTGGCTTATGGTAGATAGATAGGGTGCTCTATCTAAAATTGTATTTTCATTACACATGTGAAATCTGAGACCACATATGAATAAATATGGACTGGGAAGCTGAAAGTCATAGGTTTAATCCCTGTAGAAGCACACTACTCTTCTCCCTGCTATACCTGGATGCAGTTTAAATGAAATCAAAGTATAAGAGGGTTTTTTTGTATTTTTTTTTTAATCCAACTCATTCAAAATTTATTATTTTTCTGAGATGACTAAATGAATGCAATAAAACAATTTATGGGAGAATTTTATAAACCATGACAAAAATATTAAGTGTGGATAGGACATATTTGTGTGGCCTATACCTGCTGGCTACTAGGTGGTGATGTTCACATAATTCTTGTTGTCATCTATGCTGGTGCTACCATAATGAAATTATTTTGAAATTTCTGTGTGCCTCTATAATTTGAGAGTGTATGATGCCACCAGCATATAAGTTGACTGGATCGGCCGGCTCTGCTGACTTCTTCATTGAGCCCTAGGGCACTGGGGTACACCATTAATTCAATTTCAAATTCTCAATTATTCAACACCGTAAATGCCAACTGATTCTGATCAATGTAAAGGTTACAGAATTTCTTGTAATAAATAGGAAATGGGATGTATCAGCCCCGGAATTGGAAGATTCGGAAAATAAAACTAGTATTGTAGTAAATGAATTATGAGGGCCTCTGCTTTGTAATATGGATGCTCTTCAGGGATTAAAAAAAAACTTTACTCTGATAAAATTCCAAATTTTTCGCTGTTTCTGACTCAATAATTTCCAGAAGTTGTCTGATTTGGTTTTTGTTGTTTCGACCATTTCTGTCCTCAAAATGTCACCAAATCAGCGCGAATGACAAATAATTGATGAACTCATGCTTATACAGAGACCATTGTAATCTTTCATGTATTTTTATCAACTCATCCACCCCTGAGTTTCATAAAGAACTGCTCCAACCTCTGAAGCGGAAGAGTTCAAATGTGTTTTCAGGGGTGAATGAGTTGATCAAACTTAGGATTCTCCGTTCCACTGCCAAATCATTAAAGAAGCATTGGAAACCGTGTTTCTGGCATAAATATAGGATCAATAAATTATATTTTCTGAAATGAAAAAAAAAAATTGTAAAATTTTTATGAAAGTTGTTAAAGAGGAAATAATCAAATTTGATCAACAATGGTGTATTTGGCTGAGTTGTATTTGGAATGAACATTGGATATCAAGTCAGTGTGATGTTAGTTACCAATTGATCTATCTTAAAGAATTTGTGCAACAAAAAATGAAGATTTTGTATTTGGTAAAAGTAGTATTGGAAAACCATAATAACGTGCCCTGACTATCGCCCAGGCCATGGTTTTCTTGCATTGACATGAAATTCGAGTCATACGCCTTGGACCTCTCAAGCGAAACTAGAGATAATGAGTTCGTTGGTCACATGATCGTGTGACGTCATCTTAGTACAAGGACTCCTCAATCTAACCTTACCTGCTTACATTCTTATATTAGGTCTGCTGATTGTCTGTGACAATTTACCTATCCATCGCAACGATTGCACTTCAAGAAAATACCAAGAGTTTCATTTTCTATTTTGACCATTTTATATACCCTTTTATCCCCATGGAACTGTAATAGACTCTCCAATTCTTTGATCTGGTTGAATCCATTTGGTCTACAGTGGTGGCAAGGGTTAATCAACAAAGTTACAGTACATTGAGATTCTATGAGAAGCACACCCCGTTATCACCATATTCAGTCCAATAACAACACCACTCCTGTAGGTTAACATCATACTTGACTATTTTCTCCGCTGTGTCAGAAACTTAGATTTCTTAATCTCAAGTTGAATTCCCAGTTAAGGACCCCTGTACTACTTGGGCTGGCAAAACACTAGAGAGTTCCACTCACTGTGTTCTGTTGTAGACAAAGTACAGTAACTTCCCATGTAACTATATATTTTACCATTTGTTTTATAATTTTCATTTTTTTTTTTGTTACTTCATGATCAGACATATGAACTTTAACAGCTGATGTACATATGTGTAGATTGAAATCAGTCTAAATAAATAAGTGTTGTCCAAATCTATGAAGTACAATGAGTTTAATATCTTTGTATTGGTAAACTTTGAAGTACAATGAGTTTAATATCTTTGTATTGGTAAACTTTGAAGTACAATGAGTTAATATTTTTGTATTGGTAAACTTTGAAGTACAATGAGTTTAATATCTTTGTATTGGTAAACTTTGAAGTACAATGAGTTTAATATCTTTGTATTGGTAAACTTTGAAGTACAATGAGTTTAATATCTTTGTATTGGTAAACTTTGAAGTACAATGAGTTTAATATCTTTGTATTGGTTAACTTTCTTCTGAAACGTGCTTGGCAATATTTATCTCAGATGCCAACATTGAAAAAGGAAAATTGTAAAAGACTGAAAACTATTTCATGGCATCAACTTGACTTTTGAGGGTGTAAACAGAGTTTTGTTCATTGAATAAATTGTGTGAAAATTTGTATTTTGGACACAAATTCTGGACTTATCAACACTATAGGGGAATTTCTAGTTACAATATTTCTTAAAGTCAATAACTACTTTTTGGTAATTTTTGGATTCCTTTTTCGGTAAAATTTCAGAACATAAAGCAAGCTGCATGTATTTTTCTTCTACTGAATACAAAGTTCAACCCGAGCCTATACACAAATATCCATGTTCTGGCAGTTTTTTCTTGCCCAATTCATGTGGAATCACATTTGCAGTTATAATTGCTTGCCTGCGGACAAAAAAATGTGAAGATTTCTCTGAAAGCATCTTTTATCATAGAACTTTACAAAATTACATATGATACCTACGACGTGTAAATAATGTCATAATGTGATATCGCGGCTATTAAATCTACTGTAACAGTATTTATTACAATTCTCCGGGCGTGTTTTTTACTCGTTATGAATTTATCTTGGAGACATGATGCTGGTTGTGTGATATTTTCCCCCGTCACTAATGGAGTGTAAAGTGAGAGTGGGCCTCAAGGCAGTGTCTATAGGAGTCTCGGCATCTCTGCTTCCCGAAAATGTTTGATAGCGGTGGTGTTGTGAAGGGTGCGAGGGGCTCTGGTATAGATACTGTTAAACCTGATATTGATTTCTCGCACCATTCATTAAATCGTAGATATAATAAAACGTGGGGCAGCCAAGTCCCCTGAGAACCATTCACGCTAATGTGTCTTTGTTACCTCAAATTTACCTCCAATGAACGACAAGTGTTTGATATCCACGGGGACTCAGATTTATTTTCTCTTCCTCGTTAAAGCTCAGTTATAGAACATGAAATACATCAATTCTGCACTAAAATAATCTTTTGAGTTGGAAATTGAAATCAATTTGCAATGCACTCCGGTTAAAGAAGATATTTATTTTCCAAGATTATCTTATTTCCGATATTTCTTTAAGTTGGTTTGATGACTTTCAGAAAGAATGTTTTCGCACAAGGAAGTACTGAAAGGTCTTGTGATGATGACAAATACAACATTTCCTGTAATAAACTCTCCTTCCCACACAAAGTGTTGGTGATTACAACTACCATATTCGACCTAAAAATGGAGGCGGGGGGGGGGGGGGGGGGGGGTATGTGTGTGTTATAATCGTACGGATAACATCAAAATAGTGGTACAGCCCTTGATAACGTTGACTTAGTTTAATGGTTTGCCATCATAAATATCAGTAAAACCCCACTTACTCCGAACTGGTTAAGTCGAATACCCCTCATTCGTCAAAAAGTTTGTTTGGTCCCGACCGAATTCGTACATATTCAAACAACCTCGTCACATTACTTGCCCACGAGTTGAGTAAGTGTGGTTTTACTTTATAACCACAAAGAAGTGATTTTTGTTTCATCATGGAAACATCCTTAAATTGTTGACACAATTAACCATTAATTGATGGAATAGGGTTAATGACACAGTTTAATGGTGGAAGTAATTTTAATTGTTGTGATTTCCCTATAATTTTCACACAACCACTGATCAAGTACAGTAGAGCCTATTTAATGGTGAGAACATCCTTACTATGTTAACTCTAGGAATACAAAGAGGTTTTTATTGTTTAAGTGTTCCTATGTAGGGCATCCTGACTGAGAGGCCAGTGGCCGGGGGAGATGGACCAGAGCTGGCTAATTTGAATTTTATGTCCAAACATCAGTACTTGACCATTGTCCAATCAGCGTAAAACTGGTTCATTTTGATTTGAACAGCGTGTGATTTATTGCGGATGATGGGTTTTATTTTCCACAGAGACCTCTGCTGTTCAGTACTATGTCCTAGATTTTTTTTTATTACACTTGTTGAAAATCGGTTAGAAGTGGGGCTAGTAAGATTTGCTGTTCTCTAACTGCTGATGAAGGCGAATTCTTCACACAGAAGTGAAAGGGCTTTTTGTACTTTATACTATTGTATATTTATTATGAATGTTTTATACAGGTTCTAAATCGATGCCCTTTTTGTGCTGAACCTGGCCTATAAAATAGTTTTGTTTGACATATTGTATGTGCTGTTTGATGTTTTCTGAACATGGTTTTATGGTTGAATATAGGTCAATCCCCTTTCCAAATCTGCATAAATTATTAATTTCAGGAGATCAGTTAAAAATTGACACACTAGATAGAGATACGAACACATGTATGTCTGTCCTGGTTCCATATGTTTCTGATCAGTTCCAGAATTAACTTATTTACCCCTGATGACACATTTGAACTCTTTCAGTTCATAGGTTGGAATAGTCCATTATGAAATTTCAGGCGTGAAAGAGTAAAGCGATTTATTTATTTTTTCTGGTGTTGTTGCTAGTAGTCACTGCTGATAAAGTAATTGAAATTAAATATGAACAGCAAATAAAATTACAATAAATTCTTTAAAATCCTATCTGTCAAAATTTAGTGTGAAGCATCCTTGGGTTAAGAGGATTCATTTTTTATAAATGGTTGGACTTACCCTCTGGGGGCCTGTGGTGTGGGGCCAAATGGGAACATGTTGTGAATTGAAATTCTTGGAGGGATGGGGCCCAATAGGGGAAATTAAGTATTTAAAGAAAAAAAATCTTTATTCTTGTAGCGGAACTGGACTGAGTCAATCACTGGCAACCAGGTAGCTCAGTTGGTAGAGTGTTCGTCTAGAGTTCAGAAGTTCCAAGGTTCAATTCCCGGTCTGGCCGCTAAATTTTCTCCTGTTACAAAATTTGTGAGCTTGCCATCCCTTGTTCAAAGCATTGGGAGTACCATTAGCATTGGGAGTACGATTAGCATTGGGAGTACCATTAGCATTGGGAGTACCCTTAGCATTGGGAGCACCATTAGCAATGGTAGTACCCTTAGCATTGGGAGCACCATTAGCATTGGGAGCACCATTAGCAATGGGAGTACCATTAGCATTGGGAGTACCCTTAGCATTGGGAGTACCATTAGCATTGGGAGTACCATTAGCATTGGGAGCACCATTAGCAATGGGAGTACCATTAGCATTGGGAGTACCCTTAGCATTGGGATACCATTAGCATTGGGAGCACCATTAGCAATGGGAGTACCATTAGCAATGGCATACCCGAACTTCGGTTGTAAATAGTCGTGTTATTGGGGCGAAGACTTGAAAAACGGGGGAAGGAATAGTGGAACTGTACTGGGGTAACCTGGTAGCTCAGTCATGGAGTGTTTATCTAGAGTTTGGAATGTCCGGGTTCAAGCTCCTGTCTAACCAGTCCGCAACATTTTTTCTTTCTCCTGTTACACTCTACAGGTGATCTGGGCCTCTTGTACATTTTGTGAAAACTTGTATGTTCATTTATACTGGTACTGTTTGGTTTATTTTGTTTTACGTCCTATTAACAGCCAGGGTCATTTTAGGACGTGCCAGGTTTTGGAGGTGGAGGAAAGCCGGAGTACCTTGAAAAAAAACACTGACCTATGGTCAGTACCTGGCAACTGCCCCACTTGGGATTTGAACTCCTAACCCAGAGGTGGAGGGCAAGTGGTAGAATGTCAGGTCACCATACAAGTAATCTTGTAAGCCAGAAATGAAATATTAATTGAAACTTTTTAACAAATTTAGCAGCTGATATTAAAAAACTCCTGATGTCTCGAATAAAAATCTATTTAGTTGAGCACCCCCCCCCCCCCCCCCTACTCTTACATTGATGTCTTTGTGAATAAATGAAATGTTAGTTTGCCATCCATTTCCCAACCTAGCCACCTCTCAAGATTCAAGAGACAGTTGTTTAAAAAGAATTTTCTGTGTGTTTTGTAGAATCTAGATCGTTTGTCCAGGCACTTTTTTTCCATTGGACATTGGAAAAATCTAGTCCAGGCACTTTGGTACAGATATGTACATATCTGACCAGAATCGATGAATCCCTAATAAGCCATCATGTTCTCTCATTAGTGATAGGTTTCTTTATGAGTATGGTCCAGCACTAAACATGTCAAGTCTGGTTTTACGACCTCAGAAAATTATACCTTTGACAACTTACCCTCTTAGACAACAAAGGAGATTTCCTGTGATGTTTCTCTTCCTTGGAGGTTGATGAATAATTTTTTTCGCAGATATTATTGTCTTCATGATATTAGTGTATGTTAATAATCCTCTTGGTCACCGCGCGATGTTTTTTACGAGGTATGATTATATATTCTGTGGACAGGGAATGATTTCAGCACTTTATGTCACCTCACTGACCAAACATCTCAGATATTCCTGTTGGTAATGCACTAATCTTAGGTTTGTCATAGCAAATGGTACTGGCTGTTACCCTTTTAGATGTAGAGATTTGTGTAAGCTAAAACTATATTTTATAAAAACCTTGATACAATGCCCCTCCTTTATAGATAGTGAAACTTTGATGTAATGCCCCTCTTTTATAGACAGGAAAACCTTGTTATAATGTCCTACTATATAAACAGGAAAACCTTGCTATAATGCCCCTCCTTTATAAACAGTAAATTCTTGTTATAATGCCCCTCCTTTATAGACAGGAAAACCTTGTTATAATGCCCCTCCTTTATAGACAGGAAAATCTTGTTATAATGCCCCTCCATTATAAACAGTAAATTCTTGTTATAATGCCCCTCCTTTATAAACAGTAAATTCTTGTTATAATGCCCCTCCTTTATAGACAGGAAAACCTTGTTATAATGCCCCTCCTTTATAGACAGGAAAATCTTGTTATAATGCCCCTCCATTATAAACAGTAAATTCTTGTTATAATGCCCCTCCTTTATAGACAGTAGAATCTTGTTATAATGCCCCTCTTTTATAGACAGTAGAATCTTGTTATAATGCCCCTCCTTTATAGACAGGAAAATCTTGTTATAATGCCCCTCCTTTATAGACAGGAAAATCTTGTTATAATGCCCCTCCTTTATAAACAGTAAATTCTTGTTATAATGCCCCTCCTTTATAGACAGTGAAATATTGATATAATGCCCCTCCTTTATAGACAGGAAAATCTTGTTATAATGCCCCTCCTTTATAAACAGTAAATTCTTGTTATAATGCCCCTCCTTTATAAACAGTTAATTCTTGTTATAATGCCCCTCCTTTATAGACAGTAGAACCTTGTTATAATGCCCCTCCTTTCTAGACAGTAGAACCTTGTTATAATGCCCCCCCTTTATAGACAGTAGAACCTTGTTATAATGCCCCCCCCTTTATAGACAGGAAAATCTTGCTATAATGCCCCCCCCCCTTTATAGACAGTAGAACCTTGTTATAATGCCCCCCCCTTTATAGACAGGAAAATCTTGTTATAATGCCCCCCCCCCCCTTTATAGACAGTAGAACCTTGTTATAATGCCCCCCCTTTATAGACAGTAGAACCTTGTTATAATGCCCCCCCTTTATAGACAGTAGAACCTTGTTATAATGCCCCCCCCTTTATAGACAGGAAAATCTTGTTATAATGCCCCCCCCCCCTTTATAGACAGTAAAACCTGGTTATAATGCCCCTCCTTTATAAACAGTAAATTCTTGTTATAATGCCCCTCCTTTCTAGACAGTGAAACCTTGATACAATGCTCCTCCTTTATAGACAGTGAAACCTTGATATAATGCCCCTCCTTTATAGACAAGAAAACCTTGTTATAATGTCCTTCCTTTATAGACAGGAAAATCTTGTTATAATGCCCCTCCTTTCTAGACAGTATAACCTTGTTATAATGCCCCTCCTTTCTAGACAGTAGAATCTTGTTATAATGCCCCCCTTTATAGACAGGAAAATCTTGTTATAATGCCCCTACTTTATAGACCCTAAAAATCTTGTTATAATGCCCCCCCCCTTTATAGACAGTAGAACCTTGTTATAATGCCCCTCCTTTATAGACAGTAGAATCTTGTTATAATGCCCCTCCTTTATAGACAGTAAAACCTTGTTATAATGCCCCTACTCTTATAAACAGGAAAACCATGATATAATGTCCCTCCTTTATAGATAGGAAAACCTTGTTATAATGCCCCTACTTTATAAACAGGAAAACCTTGTTATAATGCCCCTCCTTTATAGACAGTGAAACATTGATATAATGCCCCTCTTTTATAGACAGTAAAACTTTGATATAATGCCCCTCCTTTATACAAAGTAATTAAGCATTGTTTTCGTACTAAAACATTGCTATAATGTCCATCCTATAGGTACAATTGTTTATGTTTACAGACTGCACTGTACATGTCTACATTAACATTGTTTTCCCACTAATGTTTATCTGTCCATCAAGTAAAGCAGTACAGTTGTCAAGATAGAACAGTTTATGACATTTGGAGAAATGTATAGTGTTATACTGACATACATTCTAATACACATCCAAAGGGAATATCCCTTACTCTAAAATTAGACATATCTCATGGAACTTAAGGGTCCCTGTCCCATCGCTCTGTGGTAGTTCCTATATACTTAAAGGTCCCTGTCCCATCACTCTGTGATAGTTCCTACGTAACCTCCCCTTAAGGATCCCTGTCCTATTACACTGTGGTAGTTACAATATACATACAGTGACCTCTCCTTATGGATTCCTAACCCATCGCTCTGTGGTAGGTCCTATATACATACTGTAACCTTCCCTTAAGGGTCCCTGTCCCATTGCACTGTGGTAGTATATATATACATACAGTGACCTTTAAGAATCCCTGTCCCATTACACTGTGGTAGTTACAATATACATACAGGGACTTCCCCTTAAGGGTCCCTGTCCCATCTCTCTGTGATAGTTTCTATATACATACATTGACCTCTCCTTAAGGGTCCCTGTAATCTCACCTTAAGGATCCCTTTCCCATTGCACTGTGGTAGTATATATACATACAGTGACCTCCCCTTAAGGGTCCCGGGCCCTGTCCCATTGCACTGTGGTAGTTCCTATAATATACGGTTTGTGGCAGTGGTATGGGGATCCTTAATTTAGGTGGCAACTCAAGGGTCCTCTACTCACTGCCTGGCCCAAGTTTCATCAACATTCCTTAACTTAAAATTTCTCAGTAGGAAAACGTAACAGAATTCAAAAAGACAATCTAAGCTAAGGATTTTCTTAACTTCTGGAATGTTTTCCTATGGAGAATTTTAAGTTAAGGAATGCTGATGAAGCTGGTGCGTGAAGCAGTATCTGATTCCTGAATAATGGAGCTGCTGACTTTAAGATATTTAGTCCATCAATTTTTTTATAACCTAAATGTTACATTACTGAAATGGCTATCTCTAAACAGTAGGTGTTTTTTATGCTTATCGTAAACATTTGAATGCACAAACTTATAAGGTCTTTGGAAGAGGCCAAAGGTCATAGATACAGATGATGTGTAATGCAGAGTCATTATCCCACTGCGGACTTTACTTCAAGGTCAAAGGGAACTTCAAGGTCTAAAGGAACTTCAAGGTCTAAAGGAAATTCAAGGTCAAAGGGAAGATTCAAATGTTTAAGAGTAATGACAATGGTCCCTCACTTTGTCTGATTTTGCTGTATGCAAGTATATGGCTTCGTAAAATCCAAGCACATTCTGCTGAAAACTTCCAACAGCATTGGGCCAAAGGGGGGGGGGGGGTTGTATTAGTTAGCCAATAGGGACAGTATTTTGTAGGGGGTACTCTGCTTTTGTCAAGGTCGTTTAAGAAACCATTGACGTTAATTCGTCAAAGTCATTGTACCTATTGTATCCAACCAATCAAAATGCTCATCTGTCTTGACTGCAGACCCCTAATCATTCAATACTCGTCATTTGGCTAGCTTAAACCGAACGTATTGATAAGAGACAATGACATTGTCAAAACTCATTTCATCTTCAATATGTCATGCTTTAAAATGCTGGAGCGGCTTGCATTTTTGTCATGATACAGGGACATTTTATAGAGATTGTCCATAGCATTTTATCATTATCTAAACAATGACTTATTTTTCCTCTTTTATTCCCCAAAGACTCAGTTTGATGACATGGAGAGAAAAGAGTTTTTGAACTGTCCATAATGATAAAGATGATGGATGAACCTTTTTAGGGCTTTAATTGCCCTCTCAGAAAATATTCAAATATCTGGTCTGTGTTTCAGATCTGCTGCAGTGAGTTCTAATGATGGGTAACATTTAAAAATGACTTTTTTAGCAAATTATTTAAATGATGTTGCTGCACTAAGATGGACTGTTGTCGTATTTCATCAGCGGTAATTTTGATGACGCATACATTTTAGTGTTTATGCACCACAGATATGGCTGTGGGTGGTGTTATTGTTTGTTTTCTAAATCCGTGCTTTTACAGATGTTTTGAATTTTGTGAGCTGATTTGAATTTTTATGTTGAATATCATTACTCCTGCCACCAGTAATTGGTTTTTGCCATGTCTTGATGTGTTTTAGGGAACAAATGTGCCTGTTATCTTTTTTATACAATGATCTAGTGATTTTTGTTGGCCATCGTTCGATTTGGTTTGTTTTTTAAACTAGCTATGGTCATTTGAGGGCGTGCCAGGATTAAGTGGTGGAGGAAAGCCAGAGTTCCTGGAGAAAACCACCAGCCAATACCTGGCAGCCGCCTCATGTAGGTAGGCCTTGAACCCACAACCAAGAGAGCTAGTGGTAACAGAGTGTCAGACACCTTAACTACTTGGCCACTGCAGCCCAGTGGTGGAGAGCTAGTTGTAACAGAATGTCAGACACCTTAATTACTTGGCCACCGCAACCCAGTGGTGAAGGGCTAGTGGAAGCAGAATGTCAGACACCATAACTACTTGGCCACCACAGCCCAGAGGTGAAGGGCTAGTGGTAACAGAATGTCAGACACCTTAACTACTTGGCCACCGCAGCCCAGTGGTGGAGAGCTAGTGGTAACAGAATGTCAGACACCTTAACTATTTGGCCACCGCAGCCCAGTGGTGGAGAGCTAGTTGTAACAGAATGTCAGACACCTTAACTACTTGGCCACCACAGCCCAGTGGTGGAGAGCTAGTTGTAACAGAATGTCAGACACCTTAACTACTTGGCCACCGCAGCCCAGTGGTGGAGAGCTAGTTGTAACAGAATGTCAGACACCTTAACTACTTGGCCACCGCAGCCCAGTGGTGGAGAGCTAGTTGTAACAGAATGTCAGATACCTTAACTACTTGGCCACCACAGCCCAGTGGTGGAGAGCTAGTATGTCAGACACCTTAACTACATGGCCATCGCAGCCCAGTGGTTGAGGGCTAGTGGTACCAGAATGTCAGCCATCTTATATACTTAGCCATCATTGTCTGTTTTCCTGGACTACTTTATTGAGATGCTCATTCAATTAGAAATAAGAGATGAATTTTTCAGTTCTTGTTTCTTTTTTGATTTTGTCCATTTCTCGTCCAAAAATGATTTTAATGACCAAATATCTCCCTCAACATGTTTTGAACGAAGTGATACAAAATTATTCAACCTATTGCCTCAGTTGCATATTCATCATGTAAATGAAAACGTCACCCCATAAGCCACTGTGAAGTTTTCTTGAAGTGTATAACTCTGTATGGAAGACCATGTATTTCACAGGGAGTTGGTATGTATCCTCAACTTATTCACCCCAAAGACACATTTTAACTCTTCCCATTCCTGGTTTTGAGTAGTTCATTAAGAAATTTTAGGGGTGAATGAGGTTAAACGTGAGGACAACATGACATCAGCCACTTTAGAAGTTCAACAAATAGCTGATGCACTAAAACTTCATTACTTTAATTGCAAAAGATTACATGTTTAGTTATTTAGGTCAATTTCAGCTAGCAGTCGCTGAGTTTAGTTTTAATTTCAAAGTTGAACACAGTTACACTGTCCTATTTTATTTTGATGTTAGGACAATTAAGAAAGCTGCTTGCACTGTTATTTGATTTTTGAGCACGTAATACTGTAACATGTTAGTCGTTGCCATTCCTTAGTAAAACGTTGGTTTTATAGTTCTTTTATGTACATGGACTGTGCCTCGCACATACATGTAAGTAAATAAGACTGAAAGTGTCTTACATACAACCAGTGTAGTATTTTGGGGATGACTTAATCATTAACTACACTGTATGCTCTATTATAGTGTCTCCTTATTTGATTTCTCTGAAATTTCTGAGATTGAGAGCAAAAATTGCAATTTCGATTACACATTTTATTATTACATCAGTGGTAAGAAGAGGTGAGGTTCAAAACCAAGGTCGCAGTCTGGTCAAAACCAAGGTCACAGTCTGGTCAAAACCAAAGTCACAGTCTGGTCAAAACCAAGGTTACAGTTTCGTCAAAACCAAGGTCACAGTCTCGTCAAAACCAAGGTCACAGCCTCGTCAAAACCAAGGTCACAGGCCGTCAAAACCAAGGTCACAGTCTCGTCAAAACCAAGGTCACAGTCTGGTCAAAACCAAGGTTACAGTCTTGTCAAAACCAAGGTCACAGTCTTGTCAAAACCAAGGTCACAGGCCGTCAAAACCAAGGTCACTGTCTGATCAAAACCAAGGTCACAGTCTGGTCAAAACCAAGGTTACAGTCTTGTCAAAACCAAGGTCACAGTCCGTAAAAACCAAGGTCACAGTCTCGTCAAAACCAAGGTCACAGTCTCGTCAAAACCAAGGTCACAGTCTGGTCAAAACCAAGGTTACAGTCTGGTCAAAACCAAGGTCACAGTCTCGTCAAAACCAAGGTCACAGGCCGTCAAAACCAAGGTCACTGTCTGGTCAAAACCAAGTCACAGTCTGGTCAAAACCAAGGTCGCAGTCTCGTCAAAACCAAGGTCACAATCTCATCAAAACCAAGGTCACAGTCTCGTCAAAACCAAGGTCACAGGCCATCAAAACTAAGGTCACAGTCTGGCCTTCACATTGCTGTTGCCATATGTTGTTTTGTTAAGTCAGGTGTGTAACAATGATCTCTGTTTTTGAAAAGGTTTAATAATCCTTTCATTTCAAAGAGAAATCTTCAGTAAGCAAGATAAAGTCAATATTATTTAACATGTGATTTGTAACTGTAATTCTTTTGGTGAGAAAATATGTTATCAAAATAAGTTCAGATGCTGATACCCTGGTGATATACAGAGTTACTACCCTTTTTGTACTCTTCAAAAATTTTACTTAGTGTTTCTGTCTGTATGATTGCACTTTATTACCTCAGATGTTTAAACCTAGAAACCATAAATGGAACTTGATATCATGCTATGATGATGTGATGAAACTATTTAAAAGGATCATCTTACGTTTATTGTCATTTCACAGATGGTTATTACACTGTGAAACAGAAGAGGCAGGGTCTCATTGAGACAAACTTCTCTGTCACGTAGAATTAAGGGTTATAGGAATGATGTGCAGTCAACCCTTAACATCGTATAGAAGATATACATCAAGGGCGACCAGGTGTACACACCCATTAATGTAGGTGAGAATTACGAGGCCAAAGATATGCTGAGATGTGTTTTTCTTCCTACTTAATTATGTTTTTCTTCATGCAATTTTTTTTCATCAGTAAATTAATTAATATCATGGTTAACAAAAAATAATCAATTACATCAAAATTTGTAAAACCAGAGAGTTAAAAGAATTTGAGTAATTTACTGCGGTCTGGAAAGAAAATATCATATTGATAAGATTATCAATAAGATGAAAATCATTAAGATGAAAATAAAATAAGATAAGGATTCATAAGATTAGAATCAATGAGATGAAAATCAATAAGATAAAAATGAATAAGATGAAAATCAATAAAATGAAAATTGATAAGATGAAAATCCATAAGTCCATCAATAAGATAAAAAACAAAAAGATTAGAATCAATAAGATCAATAACAGAAATATTATATACAGTAAAATGAGAATAAAAAAGTGTATATTCAAAAAATAATTTAGAGTAAATTAGATGAAATCAAAATAAATCGAAATAGAAAAACCAAAACATAGATAAATTCAAAAAGACCAAGGGTAATTATTCAGATGAGAGTAGAATAGATAATACCAAAATGAAGATGTTGTGAGTTATTAAGATAAGAGCATTGAGACTAGTAAGATCAGGAAGTTAAGATTGTCACTGTCCTCCACCACCTTGCCACACTAATCTATCAATAGTTAGAAGAGTGGGAAGAAATTCTCTGGAGAAACAATAAATTGTGCTGGTTAATCCTCACAGTGGTCACCCATCCATTAGAGAGGTGAAGCTGTTTGTCCCCTGTCATGTGCAATGGCTCTCTGTGACAAGCTGACAAATGTCGGGGATGTTAGAATCTATCACTCTGGCCTTGCAAATTGTCAGGCTTCCAATGACAATGTCATGTGAGTCTAAACAGGCCACTGTTATTATAAAAGTGGATCTTGTCTAAACAGGTCACTGTTATTATAAAAGTGGATCTTGTCTAAACAGGCCACCGTTATTATAAAAGTGGATCTTGTCTAAACAGGTCACCGTTATTATAAAAGTGGATCTTGTCTAAACAGGCCACCGTTATTATAAAAGTGGATCTTGTCTAAACAGGTCACCGTTCTTATAAAAGTGGATCCTGTCTAAACAGGCCACGGTTATTATAAAAGTGGATTTTGTCTAAACAGGCCACCGTTATTATAAAAGTGGATCTTGTCTAAACAGGTCACCACTGTTATAAAAGTGGATCTTGTCTAAACAGGCCACCGTTATTATAAAAGTGGATCTTGTCTAAACAGGTCACCGTTATTATAAAAGTGGATCTTGTCTAAACAGGCCACCGTTATTATAAAAGTGGATCTTGTCTAAACAGGCCACCGTTATTATAAAAGTGGATCTTGTCTAAACAGGTCACCACTGTTATAAAAGTGGATCTTGTCTAAACAGGCCACCGTTATTATAAAAGTGGATCTTGTCTAAACAGGCCACCGTTATTATAAAAGTGGATCTTGTCTAAACAGGCCACCATTATTATAAAAGTGGATCTTGTCTAAACAGGCCACAGTTATTATAAAAGTGGATCTTGTCTAAACAGGCCACCGTTATTATAAAAGTGGATCTTGTCTAAACAGGCCACCGTTATTATAAAAGTGGATCTTGTCTAAACAGGTCACCAGTTATAAAAGTGGATCTTGTCTAAACAGGTCACTACTGTTATAAAAGTGGATCTTGTCTAAACAGGCCACCAGTTATAAAAGTGGATCTTGTCTAAACAGGTCACCGTTATTATAAAAGTGGATTTTGTCTAAACAGGTCACCACTGTTATAAAAGTGGATCTTGTCTAAACAGGTAACCGTTATTATAAAAGTGGATCTTGTCTAAACAGGCCACCGTTATTATAAAAGTGGATCTTGTCTAAACAGGCCACCGTTATTATAAAAGTGGATCTTGTCTAAACAGGTCACCACTGTTATAAAAGTGGATCTTGTCTAAACAGGCCACCGTTATTATAAAAGTGGATCTTGTCTAAACAGGCCAACGTTATTATAAAAGTGGATCTTGTCTAAACAGGCCACCATTATCATAAAAGTGGATCTTGTCTAAACAGGCCACAGTTATTATAAAAGTGGATCTTGTCTAAACAGGCCACTGTTATTATAAAAGTGGATCTTGTCTGAACAGGCCACCGTTATTATAAAAGTGGATCTTGTCTAAACAGGTCACCAGTTATAAAAGTGGATCTTGTCTAAACAGGTCACCACTGTTATAAAAGTGGATCTTGTCTAAACAGGCCACCAGTTATAAAAGTGGATCTTGTCTAAACAGGTCACCACTGTTATAAAAGTGGATCTTGTCTAAACAGGTCACCAGTTATAAAAGTGGATCTTGTCTAAACAGGTCACCACTGTTATAAAAGTGGATCTTGTCTAAACAGGTCACCAGTTATAAAAGTGGATCTTGTCTAAACAGGTCACCACTGTTATAAAAGTGGATCTTGTCTAAACAGGTCACCACTGTTATAAAAGTGGATCTTGTCTAAACAGGTCACCACTGTTATAAAAGTGGATCTTGTCTAAACAGGTCACCGTTATTATAAAAGTGGATCTTGTCTAAACAGGCCACTGTTATTATAAAAGTGGATCTTGTCTAAACAGGTCACCAGTTATAAAAGTGGATCTTTTCTAAACAGGTCACCACTGTTATAAAAGTGGATCTTGTCTAAACAAGTCACCACTGTTATAAAAGTGGATCTTGTCTAAACAGGTCACCACTGTTATAAAAGTGGATCTTGTCTAAACAGGTCACCACTGTTATAAAAGTGGATCTTGTCTAAACAGGTCACCACTGTTATAAAAGTAGAACTTGTCTAAACAGGTCACCACTGTTATAAAAGTGGATCTTGTCTAAACAGGTCACCACTGTTATAAAAGTGGATCTTGTCTAAACAGGTCACCACTGTTATAAAAGTGGATCTTGTCTAAACAAGCCATCACTGTTATAAAAGTGGATCTTGTCTAAACAGGTCACCACTGTTATATAAGTAGATCTTGTCTAAACAGGTCACCACTGATATATAAGTGGATCTTGTCTAAACAGGTCACCACTGTTATAAAAGTAGATCTTGTCTAAACAGGTCACCACTGTTATATAAGTAGATCTTGTCTAAACAGGTCACCACTGATATATAAGTGGATCTTGTCTAAACAGGTCACCACTGATATATAAGTGGATCTTGTCTAAACAGGTCACCACTGTTATATAAGTAGATCTTGTCTAAACAGGTCACCACTGTTATAAAAGTGAATCTTGTCTAAACAGGTCACCACTGTTATAAAGTAGATCTTGTCTAAACAGGTCACCACTGTTATAAAAGTAAATCTTTTCTAAACAGGTCACCACTGATATATAAGTAGATCTTGTCTAAACAGGTCACCACTGATATATAAGTAGATATTGTCTAAACAGGTCACCACTGTTATAAAAGTGGATCTTGTCTGAACAAGCCATCACTGATATATAAAGTAGATCTTGACATTAAAGGAATGCTTTCAATAATTGGGTGATTTTCAATAGAAATACTCTTCATTATAGCTAATGTACTGATATACAATTGCTAAAGCCAATTTCTTTAACCTAATTTTTGTGTAACATTTAAGTGAATTTAATGAAGACAATTTGAACCATGAAATTGCTTTTTTAAGCTTGAATGTCAAATCATCCCTTCCAATAATTTGAGGTTAGAAATGCAAGGAATTCTATTCTTGTATAAAAATGCTTCCTGTGCCTGTGTTTGTGAATTTAATTATGTCACTTTGTTCTTCTATGAAATAAGACTGACATACTTACCGGTAGACTAAGCTACTCCTTCAGTCCGTTTCATAGGTCAGTATTTTGGGAATCTGTTTCATTCAGAAATTTTCCCTGGGATTTGTTTCGCTATTTTATCAGATAATACCTATGGTTCTTTTATAAAACGGGACTTCAATTGTAAATTACGCTTTTTATGAAGTGCTCATGTGAAATGTCAGATGCTCCAGCTGATAACCTTCGCTGTGTGATGACAGCGTTACATGTGATAGGGATCCGAATGTTTAACGGGAATTTGAATGAGATTTCGTGTTACTTCGGCGACAGAAAGGTTAGAAACAGGAAGCTGTGCTCCAATGACCAATAAACTGTTCACAAGTCAAATGCTAGGGCTGCTATTAAAGGTATAAAAACCAGGTTCATTTGTGATGCGAAGCCACACTACCCTACATATATATATAAACTTGTAATGTTTGGTGAACCAATGCTGTGAAATGTTTGATGAACCAATCCTGTGTAATGTTTGGTGAACCAATGCTGGGTAATGTTTGGTGAACCAATGCTGTGTAATGTTTGGTGAACCAATGCTGTGTAATGTTTGATGAACCAATGCTGTGTAATGCTCGGTGAACCAATGCTGTGTAATGTTTGATGAACCAATGGTGTGTAATGTTTGGTGAACCAATGCTGTGTAATGTTTGGTGAACCAATGCTGTGTAATGTTTGATGAACCAATGCTGTGTAATGCTCGGTGAACCAATGCTGTGTAATGTTTGATGAACAAATGCTGTGTAATGTTTGATGAACCAATGCTGTGTAATGTTTGGTGAACCAATGGTGTGTAATGTTTGGTGAACCAATGGTGTGTAATGTTTGGTGAACCAATGCTGTGTAATGTTTGGTGAACCAATGGTGTGTAATGTTTGGTGAACCAATGGTGTGTAATGTTTGGTGAACCAATGGTGTGTAATGTTTGGTGAACCAATGCTGTGTAATGTTTGGTGAACCAATGCTGTGTAATGTTTGATGAACCAATGCTGTGTAATGTTTGGTGAACAATGGTGTGTAATGTTTGGTGAACCAATGGTGTGTAATGTTTGGTGAACCAATGGTGTCCAATGGTGTGTAATGTTTGGTGAACAATGGTGTGTAATGTTTGGTGAACCAATGGTGTGTAATGTTTGATGAACCAATGCTGTGTAATGTTTGATGAACCAATGCTGTGTAATGTTTGGTGAACCAATGCTGTGTAATGTTTGATGAACCAATGCTGTGTAATGTTTGGTGAACCAATGGTGTGTAATGTTTGGTGAACCAATGGTGTGTAATGTTTGGTGAACCAATGCTGTGTAATGTTTGGTGAACCAATGGTGTGTAATGTTTGGTGAACCAATGGTGTGTAATGTTTGGTGAACCAATGGTGTGTAATGTTTGGTGAACCAATGCTGTGTAATGTTTGGTGAACCAATGCTGTGTAATGTTTGGTGAACCAATGCTGTGTAATGTTTGATGAACCACTGCTGTGTAATATTTGGTGAACCAATGCTGTCCCAACTTGTAGAAATTTGATTATAAATGGAAATTCTTAACCTCTAGCACATTGAAATAGGAAAACAAAGTAGAACTTCTTAAAATGTCTGAAACACAGAAATAAGAAAAATAAAACAGAACTTCTTAATACAATTTCAGAGTATTACAGAAATGGAAAAACTTAATTTTTGAATATTTAAAAGACAGAAATTGGAAAAACAAAGTACATTTTCAGAATATTTGACACACAGAAATGGGAAAACAAAGTAGAATATCAGGATATTTGAGACACAGAAATGGGAAAAACAAAGTACAATTTCAGAATATTTGACATGTAACAATCACAGACACACACAAATGGAAAAACATAGTTCTGTAGATTTTCACAACTACAATTTTGGAATACAGGTATTTGACCCACATGAGTGGGAAAATAAAGTACAATTTTAGAATATTACAGAAATGGGATACAAAGTAGAATTTCAGAAATGGGAAAACAAAGTAAAATTTCTGTCAGTTTGGACTATTCTTTAAACTTTCACGGACAGATTCCATCTAGACTGGCAACTGTAGAGGCTGTTACAGACCTGATACATGTAATCTTCAGTGGTTTTTGTCACTCTAGTTCAACTCTAGTGAAGTGACATGTGTTAGCTGACACCTGACATTTTGGGTGAAGGTCTGACCTTTCGATCAGTCTACTTATGTAACACTGATCAGTTTCAGGCTAAAGTTCTGGCTATATAAGGTCTACTTTACAGTACAGTACATTCTTTATCAGTTTCAGCAGCAGGTAACATTTGACCTTCAATCCTGGCAAAACTTGACCTTCAGAATTTGATTCTTATCCGAGGGATTGATTTTTTTTATAATTAGAAATTATTTTCAACATGCAGGGATATAGTACTGCACTATTACATTTTCTATTTGAATATTTATCCATGTTTGTTAATAAATATTTGTCTTTCATTGAAAAAACAAATTATATGAATTGTCAGCATTTTTTTCTAAACTTGTTACCCTTGATATAGATTGTCTGCTCTTAAAATGAAATATGAATAATCTGTCCTTTGATTGGCTTTGTCTGAGCTTGATGTAAATGATCATCCCATGATCTTAAATACATCTGTTCTTGAAATAGTATTACAGTGCACTCCTCTTAATATCATGTTGCATTTGTCAGACAAAAACATGATATTAACAGGAATGCGACATCAAGCAAAAAACATGTTTTTCCACTAAATCTAGTGCATTTCCAATCCCCATAACTAAAAGTAAGCTTTTCAATATGCATATGAAGATGTTTCAGTATATAGACAACATTATTTCAATTAAAAATCATTTTTGGGGTTATTTTTTATTTTGTATGCAACATTTTGTACAAGTTTTATCTGAAATCAATGGAAATGGCATTATTTCTGGATATTTTATGTAATTGGTTATAAAAAAAACATGATATCAAGAGGAATTCACCTCAAAATACATGATGATATTAACCAAATAAAATTACATAGATTATATAGAGAGAAAAATGGTGCTTGGGGAAAACATGATATAAAGAGGAATGTAATATTAACAGGAGTGATATTAAGTGGAGTCCACTGTATTACCAGTGAGATATCCAATGGTTGTTGCTGATTGCCATACAGATAATTTATAATAATAATAATAATAATATACAATATTTGATATAGCGCCCTATCTAGCTAACATAAGCCACTCTAAAGCGCTTTACAGTACATAGATATACAATTATTATACAATCAATACAGTTAACACATACAGTTATATCATATACAATTCTGAGGAGTTCGCAGGAGCTGCCTTATCGGGCGCTAACTACTTGTCCTATACCACCTGGCTAATATCTCCATATGTGTGTGTATGTATGCGTGTGTGCTGGAGATGAATTGTGTTCTGTTTGTAGTGGGACCGTGTTTCCAACGGTATCTTTTATAGTGCCACCACACTTGAATGCTACATCACAGATACTGCAACATCCACCCCAGACCATTTTATACTCCACCTGGGTTGTTGGAGTTGTGTGGGCAGGAGAAAAACACTTTCTCTGAATGTTCCATGCGTGTGACGATTACGAGGATCGAACCCCGGCCGCCTGCATGGAAGGCCGGAGTGTTAACCACTCGACCGATCCGCCCATTAATTTGAAATGTCGATTTTGAAGTAAATTATGTGTGTTAAAGATTATGTGCTGATACAGGAGTTGTCTTTCTTTGATTTTTAAATTATGCCTTCGATATGAATTGTCTGCCTGTGGTAAAAATGTTTGCACCTGGTTTAAAATAATTGACTCCTTTTGAAAAGTTTTCTCTCCTTGGTTGAAATTTTCTGTTCTTGATATTAAGTTGTCTGCCCTTCAATTCAGTCTTCCGCCTTTGTTATGAATTGTCTGCCCTTGGTAAGAGTTGTCTGCTCATGGTCATATTGACCGCCTTTGGCTTTAAATTTTGTCCTGAAAAAAAAAATCTGCCCTTGATAAATATTTCTTAAGAGTCTTTTCAAAAAGATTATCTCACCTCATGTAATGCTCTTTATTCTCAATTCTCAATCCCAAGAGAAGAATGATATATTTTTTGGTCATAAAGATTTTTGGTTACTGATGAATCACATCAACTAGCTGATATTTACAAAATTAGCATAGAACTAAAGTTTGCAGAACGATGAAAAAAGATATTGTGTAAAATGATATTCTCCACAAGATATTAGTGATATAGACTCATATACTACACATGATATTAGAGATACACTCAATGTATATAGATAATAATTATGGCCATGATCGATCATCAGGTTTGTGTATTATGGTGTATATAATGACTTCTAAATCATCTTTTTTCTATGCGTGTGAATGGTTTGAATATTTTATGATTCCCTGAGGGAAGATAAACTACTCCTATCTGTTTTCATTGGGACTGAATACTAACTATATAAGAAATTACAGATACCAAATTTTCTGTTTGTTTTCAACTGATTTGTGACTTTGAATGATGGAGTAACTACCGTATTCGCCGTATTTAGCTCCCATGGCACCTAAAAAATTGATTCCAAAGGAGGGGGGGGGGGGGGGGGGCTTAATTGGATAGCAAACTAAGATCTGGTCAAACAATGTTGTTTTTATCAAGTACAGTGTACCCTCGACCTTTCACCACCCGAATCTATCGCCACCCTCGCATACCGCCACCTTAACCTTAAGAAAGGATTTCCCTTCTATATAATTCGATCCCTTGCCACCCTTGCATATCGCCATCCGCCACACCCTTTAACTCTTTACCACTCGAACATTGTTGCAACATTGTATCTATTTTACTTGGTGGGGTGTCAGAGTTGGCTCTGTTCCAACCTCTGCAACAGTGTATAATTTGTGTTCCCATTTCCTCAGGCATTTTTAGGTCATCTGACCCAAAGGGTCAAGATGACCTATAGTTACCGTGCTTCGTCCGTCGTCGTCCGCCGTGCGCCGTGCGCCGCCCGTAAACTTTTCACATTTCAAACTTCTTCTCAAGTTCTACCAATGGGAATAAGCTGAAACTTAGCTGAAATGATCCTGAGATGGTCCTGACCAAGTGTTGTTATTTTTCGGGTCGGTCCGAAATCCAAGATGGCTGCCATAGCCGACATCTTGAAAAACACATATTAAACTTCTTCTACAGTTCCACTGGTACCTGTGAGCTGAAAATTGGTAGGGATGTTCAGGAAGGGCAGCCCATAAAATGTTGTTATTTTTCGGGTCCGAAAAACTCTCGACATTTGTGCCATGGCGGCCATTTTGTGACATGATTGCGCAATCACTGTTTTCCTGAACAACACCTATTTTAAACTTCTTCTTAAGTTCTACCACTGGGATTAAGCTGAAACTTGGCTGAAATGATCCTGAGATAGTCCTGACCATGTGTTGTTATTTTTCGGGTCGGTCCGAAATCCAAGATGGCCGCCAGAGCCGCCATCTTGAAAAACACATTTTCAACTTCTTCTCAAGTTCTACCAGTGGAATTAAGATGAAACTTGGCTGAAATGATCCTGAGATGGTCCTGACCAAGTGTTGTTATTTTTTGGGTTGGTCCAAAATCCAAGATGGCCGCCAGAGCCGCCATCTTGAAAAACACATTTCCAAATTTCTCTCAAGTTTTACCTGTGGGATTAAGCTGAAACTTGGCTGAAATTATTCTGAGATGGTCCTGACCATGAGTTGTTACTTTTCGGTCGGTTCGAAATCCAAGATGGCCGCCATCTTACAAAACACATTTCCAACTTCTTCTCAAGTTTTACCTGTGGGATTAAGCTAAAACTTGGCTGAAGTGATTCTGAGATTGTCCTGACCAAGTGTTGTTATTTTTCAGGTTGGTCGGAAATCCAAGATGGCCTTCAGAGCCGCCATCTTGAAAAACACATTTCAAACTTCTTCTCAAGTTCTACCTGTGTGATTAAGCTGAAACTTGGCTGACATGATCCTGAGATGGTCCTGATCAAGTATTGTTACTTTTTGGGTCGGTCCCAAATCCAAGATGGCTGCCAGAGCCGCAATCTTGAAAAACACGTTTCCAACTTCTTATCAAGTTCTACCACTGGGATTAAGCTGAAAATTGGCTGAAATGATCCTGAGATGGTCCTGACCAAGTGTTGTTACATTTCGGGTTGGTCCAAAATCCAAGATGGCCGCCAGATTTGCCATCTTGAAAAACAAAATTGCCGTCCGTAAACTTTTCACATTTTAAACTTCTTCTCAAGTTCTATCCGTGGGATTGAGCTGAAACTTGCTAGAAATGATCCTTAGGTGGACCTGACCAAGTGTTGTTATTTTTCAACTCCGTTGGAATTAAAAGATGGCCGCCATGGCCGCCATTTTGAAAACACATTTTAAACTTCTTCTCAAGTTTCACCAGTGCTATTGAGCTTAAACTTGCACGAAATTATCCTGAGATGATCCTAACCAAGTGTTGTTATTTTTCAGATTCCTCTGAAATCCAAGATGGCCACTACAACCGCCATTTTGAAAACATAAATCTAACAGTAACATTGAGCTCAAACTTGCAAAACATGATCCTCAAATGGTCCCAACCAAATGTTGACATTGGGCAAGTTCGATCGCCGACTATAGTTAATTGTTCGGCTGTTACATTTAATGTATTTATATATGTGTATAAACCGCAACCAATCACCGTCACGTTTACAAATGGTGACGCATGCGCAAACAAAGTCTAGTTACTATAGTCCTATAGTTAAATGAATCGATAGTGAGGGTCTAGTCGACATAGACATGCGCATTAAAACTCCTTCTTTCTGTACACATGCGCAGTACATTATAACTAAAGTGTGTTCGGTTGAACTCTAGTAGACTACAGTAACTATAGTCGGCAATCGAACTCGCCCATTGTCACAAATCTAAGATGGCTGCCACATATGTCATTTTGAACTTCTCAAGTTCTACCAGTGACATTGAGCTGAACCTTGCAAAAATTATCCTCAGATAGTCCCAACCAAATGTTATTTATCGGGTCCGTCAGACATCCAAGATGGCTGCCACAGCCCCCATTTTGAATACACATTTAAAACTTTTCATAGAAAAATGATCCCCAGATAGTCCCAACCAAATGTTGTTATTTCTCCAGTCCGTCAGAGATCCAAGATGGCTGCAACAGCCCCCATTTTGCATCCACATCTAACACTTTCCATGATCTGAAACTTGCCTAAAATGATTCTGACCAAATGTTATTTTTCGCACTTTTCCGAAGAAATCCATGATCATCACCATCTTGAAAACCACATTTGTGTGGCATATTGTTACATGATTGTATTACTAATTCCTAGAGGAGAGGAATTTATATAAGCTATTAGCTTGTTTTCCAATCCTCCCTATTTGTATAATTTCTATATATGTAATATACATGTACACTGATGGAAATAAAATATTGTTTAAACTAATTCCATAATGGTATCACAATTGGTAGTCAGATGACCGTTAAGGCCCTTGGGCCCAATTCAATTTCAATTTTTATTCAAAATTGATGTGTGTTTTTAAAACTTATTTTTCAGATAATATTCAACAAAATATGGTATTATAAGTATACATTTTTTTGTTTCAGTGGAACCTGCACAATATTTTGATACATATTTAAATTTCAAAATCAGAAGTATATGCAAGTTTCAATAGATTTATTGCAAAACATTGATGCAACAGATGGATATTTGCAAAAAAATAGTTTTTCATATTTTTTTTACTGTTATTACAGATTTGATCCCTTCATTTTCTAAAAATATGTCTTTAGACCAAAAGTCTTTGTAAGATGGTAATTGAAATACTCCCATAAAGATAAGCATTGGCAGGCAGACATTTCGTTTTCTGTAATGTAGTGTACCATATCTGATCTTCTCAACCCTTTTACTCACATTTCCGCCGGGTGTAATCATTAGTATATCGCACGATATCTACCGAACTTTCTGGCTTAAAGACGAGATAAAACTAATCTAAAGGTGTAGTAGTATCAATATTAAAACCATCACGCAATACTGATCGAATTTCTTGTGGAAAAGCATGAACAATAACATCGTTAAGTTCACACGGTTGATCGCCGTAGCAGTGAGTAGGGTTGAACGCTTCCGGGTTGTCTTCGTCGCTCTCATCGCCAACCTGAGTCACTGTCACTACTAAAAACTACATCACTTTCAATGCCTGAATCCTTCTTGTTTGAAAAACCATAAAATCTATCTGAATCTGAATCGTCAGAGTTGAAAATTTCCTCATTGGAATTCGTTCCCGGCTCGGCCGCCATTACGTTTCTAGCCACGCTTTCACAAGTTGACATTTTGCGATTTCTTGACTGAATTACGTCACAAGGTCAAGGTGATGATCTATAAAAAGTATCTAATTATATTGACCAATCACAGAGCTACACGCAGGTATGCGTCATTCAGCCCAGTCATGTACAGTGGTCGAGATATTTAGTTTATAAATAGGTGCACGGGGAAACACGCTTCCGCGGAAAACATGGCCATGCGTTCTCGGTCGCTTGTGAGTAAATACGATGCATGCGTCCAGACACGCTTCTGTGGAAATAACGGACAGGCGTCCAGACACGCTTATGAGTGGTACAGAGTTAAAATACAAACGTTCCGAATCGCTATACATTTCCCTCGGCGGTAACGCCATATTGTTCTGTTTTTGGATATCGAGGAAAGCTTTAGTGTTCCATTTGGAATGGCATGCGGCAAACATAGATTAATAACTATTTTCAGATATAAATTTGTGCCAATGTAGATCTATATGACGATATAATACTAAATACAATTTATTATGCAATTTAATTCTTGGTAATAATTTCCATAATTTGATACTATCGCCACCCTCTTTATACCGCCATAATTGCTGTGGACGAAAGGTGGCGGTATAACGAGGGTACACTGTAAATAAGTACGATGTTTTGTGACCAGGATGGGAAGTAAATAACCATGATGTGCGACATTATTTGGACAATTTGTAAACATATTACCAATATTTGTGTTTTTTTACCTGTAAACATGTACACAGTGAGGTTTACCGTACTGTTACAGTGCACTCCTCTTTATATCATGTTGCATTTATCAGACAAAAACATGATATTAACAGGAATGTGACATTAAGAGAAACATGTTTTTCCACTAAATCTAGTGCATTTCCAAACTAAAAGTAAGCTATTCAATGTACATATGATGATGTTTCAATATAAAGAGTACATTTTTTCAAATAAAAAACATTCTTGGGGTTATTTTTAATTTTCTATTCAATATTTTGTACAAGATGTATCTGAAATTAATGGAAATGACATAATTTTTCTTGATATTTTATGTGATTAGTTAAAAAAACATGATATTAAGAGGAATTCACCTCAAAATACATGATATAAACCAAATAAATTACATAGATTATATAGATAGAAAAATGGTGCTTGGGAAAAACATGATATAAAGAGGAATGTAATATTAACAAAGGGTGATATTAAGTGGAGTCCACTGTATATAGAATCATCCAGCAACCTATGTATTTGGATAATGATGACACATTCCTGTCTGTGATGGTGTTTATGATGTGATGAACTGTGATAGTGTTTATGATGGGATGAACTAGAAATGGACATTAATTTTTTTATCAATTTCTGAAGCCATCATGGAGTGTGAAAAAGACATCACATATTGTTTTTAATGGACCTCATGTAAAAACCCCCATAGCAACTTAGATATGTCAATACACATGGTCTGGAGTGGGTGTTGCAATATCTGTGCTGTAGAATTCAAGTTAGGTTGCACTATAAAAGATGCCATTGGAAACATGGTCCCACTACAAACAGAACACATTTCATCTCCAGCACACATGCATACACACACATAGGGAGATATTAGCCAGGTGGTAAAGGACAAGTAGTATTATCATTATTGTCTCCCCTGGTGATTGTATTACCTGGTACATGTAAAGTCAAAATGTGATAAACAAGAAGTTAAATATAGGATTTACCTAAAGACGTCTGTTAGGCTTGAAATCATAAGCGAAACACAACATTGGCCGTGTTGAATGTGTTTTTTCAATTAAATATATATGGATTTATTGAACAAATCACTTTCATTTTAAGATCAAATTTGAGTAGGAGCTACAGATTTGGCTGAAAGAGAGTTTTATATTTGTAAGCTGGGAGGACAGGCTCTGAGTACAATTACCTGATATTTAAGTAAACATGGCTATAGATAATGTAAATGGGCACCCCAGGTAAGTCATTTGACATTCTAAAGTCATAACTGTGATTAGTGGGTCCGTTATATAGATCTCGTCAGAACCGCAAAATGTGCATTCAATCTATGGGCACTTTAAATTAAAAAAAAATAGATAAATAAATAAACACTTCTTGATATCAAAGGGATATGCATAAATTGTAATGGTTGATCTGTGATTTAATTTTTAAAGAATGAATTTCATTTCATTTAGAAATGCAGATGATGTTTAATTAAAGTAAATTTTAGGAGCATGATATCCATTGGCTTGCAAACTGATTTCATTATGCATGCTTATAAGCACATCTTGTAGAATACATGTCTTAACAAAAAGTATGGGCCTCGTAATACCATAAAATGTTACAATAAGGCAAAGAAATTCTCTTTTTTTATGTGAAAAATAAACTTTTTTATTACAACATTAATTGTTGTGATTAAGAACATTTTATGTAAAACTAATGAGTTCTACACTGAGACACAAAGACTTAGTTTTATATACATTTAACCTTTAAAACTTATTACTGCACAATGTTATTATCAATTTGGTGATTTTACAAAGTCCTATCATCCTACTTTGAAGCCAATAATTTTTTTCCACAGCTGGTACAAGACAGGTGTAGGGTGGCTATATATGTACACACCTTGGCGACCACAAGGGTTTGATTCCCTGCTCTGAAAGGGAAAAAGTATGGGGTCATGATCACCTGCCCTTACCATGTAGATTTCCTCCTGAATATCTGATTTCTTCCCACATAGGTCATTCACCCCTGTAAACATATTTTGAACACTTCCAATTCATTATCTGGAATAGTTCATTATTGAAATTTTGGGGTTGAATGAGTTAACACATGTTTTGTGTGATAACCTTCCACGCTAGCAAAATATAAGTTGTAACAATGTTCAAAGTTATTTCATAATTGTAGCAAAACATCTTCTGAAATTTTATGACAGTTTATATTTTTGAATAAAAGAGAAAGCACTGCATGACCTAGATAATAGAAAACAAATTGGATAATATATGTGATTTCATAGCATTTTAAGTTATAATGCTGATGAACTAATTATTGAAGTCACCAGACATGATGTGGGCTAAAATGATCGTCACTGTATGTCATTTCAGTAATGTTAACTGAAGTACACGTTTTGTAAATCCAAATTACAGATACAGTGCACTTAATATCACCCCTGTTAATATCACATTCCTCTTTATATCATGTTTTTCCCAAGCACCATTTTTCTCTCTATATAATCTATGTAATTTTGTTTGGTTAATATCTCATGAAATGAGGTGAATTCCTCTTAATATCATGTTTTTTTTAACAAATCACATAAAATATCAAGAAAATGATGTCTTTTCCATTGATTTCAGATAAAACTTGTACAAAATGCTTCATAGAAAATTAAAAAATAACCTTGAAAATGATTTTTGTATTGAAATAATGTTATCTATATATATTGAAACATCTTCATATGTACATTGAATAGCTTACTTTTAGTAATGGAGATTGGAAATGCACTAGAGTTAGTGAGAAAAACATGTTTCTCTTAGTGTCACATTCCTGTTAATATCATGTTTTTGTCTGACAAATGCAACTTGACATAAAGAGATTGCACTGTATCAGCTTCAATGTTCAATTGAGGTTTTTAAATGTGATGTATCAAGGGGTAGAAATTAAGGCTGACGTACAATATCATCTTGAATAGGGCTTGTTTTTAAACCTTATTTTAAGCATAATCTGTCTGGATTTGAATTTGGATAAGCTAACCAAGATTGGCTTAAGCCTTTGATTTGGGATTAGCTTGGATGGATTCCTGGCGACTCCCTGGAGGTGAGAATTGATGGTGAGTCCTGACCTTACCTCAGCGTCCTTTGTCCCTGCGATTTGTGGGTTACAGCGAGAATATGGCTTTTAGGCCATCGAAACCAGCTGCTGGATTTCAAACTATAGTCCCCTAGAGGCCATATCTGGACACAGCAAAGCCTGGTTTATTTCTGTAATTGTGTTGGTTCCTGCTCGAAGAGTAATGGCAGAGCTAGTCTGTGTAATCTAAGGTTTTGTCAGGCTTGGCTGTGTTTCTGTGGTGCAACTAACCTTCCGACTGTTTTGGACATGTCTGAGAATATTTTCGGTGATACAGCTGTTTTGAATTTTGTCCTAGACGTTCTGTTGAATTTGCTTTTGTTTGAGGTTTCCATTTGGCAATGATTTAATTTCTTATGTCTGTGACTTCCTGTTGATAATATAAGGGTTTTGTCTGACTTCCTGTTGACAATATTAGGGTTTTGTCAGTGACTTCCTGTTGACAATATTAGGGTTTTGTCTGTGACTTCCTGTTGACAATATTAGGGTTTTGTCTGTGACTTCCTTTTGACAATATTAGGGTTTTGTCTGTGACTTTCTGTTGACAATATTAGGGTTTTGTCTGTGACTTCCTGTTGACAATATTAGGGTTTTGTCTGTGACTTCCTGTTGACAATATTAGGGTTTTGTCTGTGACTTTCTGTTGACAATATTAGGTTTTTGTCTGTGACTTCCTGTTGACAATATTAGGGTTTTGTCTGTGACTTCCTGTTGACAATATTAGGGTTTTGTCTGTGACTTCCTGTTGATAATACAGTGCAATCCTCTTTATATCATGTTGCATTTGTCCGACAACAACATGATATTAACAGGAATGTTGTATCTGGACATAATTTTCTGGATATTTTATATGATTGGTGAAAAAAACATGATATTAAGAAGAATTCATCTCAAAATACATGATATTAAACAAATAAAATGACATAGATTATATAGAGAGAAATATGGGAAAAACATGATATAAAGAGGGATGTGATATTAACAGGGGTGATATTAAGTGGAGTCCACTGTATTAGGGTTTTGTTTGCGACTTCCTGTTGACAATATTATATTAACTAAATTCAATAGAGAGAAAATTATCCTTTTCTATTACCAGGACATTGTAGGACAACTCTCACAAAAGTTAAAGTGCCTCCTTAAACAGGGTGAAAAACATGAAAATCATGTGACTGCATGACATTGAATCATTTACCCCTAACACACATTTGAACCCTTCCAATTCAAAGGATGGAATAGTTCATTATTAAATTTCAGGGTGAATGAATTAAAGATGCTTATCTCTTTGTCAAGGAGCCTCTCTTTGACTGTTTACTTCATTTCACTATCTTTTGATTTAATTTATCTTTATTGTATTTGTTCACTGTATAACGCCACGGAAGGAGAGAATTAATATAGGCAATGCCTGATATTCTATCCTTTTGACAACATCTTCCACCTTATTTTGTCAATAAAATTTGTTGAAATGAAATGAAAATGAAGGAGTCGAAGTCCCCTCAGAAAGTGTACATGTACATGTGATTTGATATTCTCCCTAAAAATACAATTTGTGTAACAGTTGGACATGATAGAGATTTGGAATTTCAATTTCCTGTCCAAGCCGACGTAAAAACAATATTTGATCCCACGCAAAGCAAGTTTTACGAATGATTAACATGGACTACCTATTTCATGTTTTATCGTCAGTCGAATCATCCTTGGAAATGTATCGGTGTGCGCGGTAATTGTGATAAATATATTCGTGCCATCAGATTGCTGTATGGCAAAGGTCGCAGGGTCAAACACAGGTGATCCCATTAAAGTCCGGCACTGATGCAGTTGTACATCAACTATACAACATTAGAGCATGGCTGACATTTACGGAGATGTCTGTCGGATAACACTCGCGGAAGAGACAGAGATGGCGATGTGACATTCTGTGAAAAAACCCTGCTGTAGTTTCACATGATGCATATCTGATATACTGCTTATCATTCAATGAAACAATTATTGTATGTAGACATGATGGAACAGGGAGTTTTGTCTGTGAGAACTATCTTTTATACATCACCTAACAGATAAGTGGAACTAGCCTGCATACATGTTTCTGTATATTATCCATATTCACGTTTTTAAGCTTAAATGAGTTTCAAGCAGTATTGAATCTGTCATTTCAATAACATTGAAAGCATTGAAAGCTCTTTTAGGCTTAGAGGAAATGTGAAATGAAGGAGATCTCCCCCATTGAAGGGGCCAGATCGTTACCCCCATGTATAAAGTTATCCAGTGTATTGGACAATTAATATCTTTTAAAATTTCCATTTGGAAGATTCCATGTAGACATGCTCAACTTAAAATCGTAAATGATCACAAACCCAAGGGACAAAACACCTTGATATTGCATAATGTGACTTGTTTTTCAGATACAAGCAGCTAACATAATAATAAAACATTTTAATAAACAGGTTTTTGTTTTGGAGAGAGACTCTAAATTTTGGATTCTTAGATTCTTGGATCCTATTAGATTCAATATTTCCAACCAGTGAGTTTGCTATTTCAATATTCTCAGATCTAAGGCTTTCATCTGAAGACAGGTAATATTTTTTTGAAAATGTTGAATAAATGTTATGAGAACCTGTTGTTATATTGCTTTGACTTGATGTTAGATCCAATGCTCCAATTGAGAATTTCCATACCTTTGTAAATGGTACTGTAATATTTGTTAGCCTATTTGAGATTGTAAATCTACTGTTAATGGTTTTTTGCTTCTTTAATGTGATGTTATGAGTCCCCTACCAGTGAAACGTGTACGTAGGTAACACCAAAATTTGTCAGCACTCTAGCCGCTTCATTCCAGGAGGGATTTCGATCAGACTTTAAATATCTTTGACAAAATTGAGTTTCAGGGTTGTATAGGGTCAAGGTCAAGGTCTCTGGTACCTTTTTTTATTACTGTCAGTGCGTAAGCAGCTTCTAATTCCATGAGGAGATTTGGATCAAATTTCACACACTAGCAAAGGACCATAATATCTTAGACAAGTTTGATTTTCAGGTTTGTGAAGTTCAGGTCTTGATGGACCATTACAGTGTGTCTAAAAACCTTACGACTGAAGTGGACATGTATGATGCTTTATAAGCTATATTCAGAATGCTTCTTTAAAAGAAGTTTATTCTAATGACTAGTAGTATCCTTTACATTAAATGTATAATTATAGCAAAAAAGGTGGAAAATTATTTACTGAAAAATAATGGCAATTACCGGTAACCTCAAATAATCAAGACATGGGAAATTTATAAGTCAAAAATTAAAATTTGATAAACATTTTATTGGATGGTTGGGTAGTGTGCAGTGGATTGCCTTTCACCATGGTGGCTGGGGTTCAATTCCCCAACTGGACATGAGAAGGTATGAGGTCACCTGTCCGACCACGTGGGTTTTCTCCAGGTACTCAAGTTTCCTCCTTCAATAAAACACTTCGCACACTAACATCTGGGCTAACAAGAGTGATTAATTTGTTGGATAACTTGTTTCATAATTGTAAAATAAATAAAGTTATAAACATTAAATGCAAGATTTGAAAGTCTGCTTAGCATGAACCAACACAAAGTTAGGGGAGATAAGTGTTATATGCATTGGGACCAGGGTCCTTAAATAAAATTTTAATGTACAGAATTGTACTGTAGATAAAATTGAGATTGACGGGTCGGGAAGCTGACAAAGGGATGTGTTGACCATGCTATGGTGCGTGCCCTGGTGATGGTGCCCCAGATGTGAATTGTAGCCAGCTGTGAGGACTCATTATTACTAATTGTCATATCCTCTCTGTTATCAATGAAATCTTGTGTTATTTCTATCAAAAATAAACCGTGCATTGAAAAATTCCTGAAAAACAATACTACAATTGGGCAATAAACCTTTCATAATTGATGTGTGCAATAGCTATCTGTATTCTAGATCAGTAAAGTGGTTGTCCAACTGGCCTATAATTATGTTATGTCCTTCATGACTGTGAAAAAATAATTTTGCATGCTACCTTACAATTTGTCTCTTGTCACCACCCCCCAACCCCAACTAAGTGGGTCCATTTGTTGTAGAGGCACATTGTCCAGCTTTGCATTCTCCCTCTTTTCAGTGAGTTATCCCCCTTTTTATATTAACCTAATGAACAGAATTTTGTCCAACTATGCACTCATTCAATTTTTAATGGATCTTTTTGAACATGTTTAATGGTCATTAAAATTTAGAGATGTGCGCTGACCTGACTTAGCATCCCCCCCCGGCCCCCCCTCTCTTCTCAGAGAGTAATATATGCCCCTTTCATGTAAAAACAAGCACAATTTTGTCTTACTATGTAAATTTTTAAAGGATCTTTAAAAATTTTATTGGAATGACCAGAACAATAAGGAATTTTGACTCCTGCAGTGATTTTGCATTTTTATCCCTTTCCCAGCAAAAATCAGACAGATTAAAAAATGTATTTGCACTATGCGGGCATGATGTTGATTAATATTTTGAACAGGAGATTTTTTTTTAGAATAAAAAGCTGACTTTCAAACATTTCAATTTGCATAGGAAATCTTTCTTATCTAAAGAAATACTGTAGATCTGCTTATAAGATATCTATAATTATGATCAAGTGATGAATCAAATTAATTTACGGAGGTATATTAGTGCCTACATTTCATTCGCTTATCACTCTATAACTGGTGTGGAAGATAAAACTTACAATATAAATTCATGTACACCTTTAACACATTCACCCCTGCAGACACATTTGAACTCATCCAATTCAAAGGTTGGAATGGTTCATTGTGAATTTACAGGTTAAGATATGTGATAAGAGGGAATAATCGGTAGAGTCGACGGACTTGGAAGCCAGGGGAGAACACTTTGATCACCGGTGGAAGCACACTCGTCTCTTTCCTGTTACAGAGGTAATCTCCTATGTACCTCTCACTTATTGATCTACAAGGAAATAACACAGAGTCTTAGAAAGTCAAAATGTCACTAGGTCAACATTGAAATTGACTTGCTTCAATTATCGTAAAAGATAGGAACATCTACATAATTACTGTTTTATGTCTGCGGAGCAATTTTACAGTGCAAACACTGACGATTGTATGATCGGAAGCAGGTAATTAGTAATTAGATCAGCCGAAAACGTAGATTATTGAATTATTGTAGATGCTTAAAGGTATCCCCTTCCGTTGTCCTCCCCCCAGGGGAACAAACTCTGCAGCTGGCCCTCTGGTATTTGATCGAGAGCTAGGTGGACACAGTTAGTGTCTGCCGGCTACTGCGGTCAGTATCCTTCTGATACACTGGCAGTCTGTAATTACTACAGAAACATCAAAAACTGTGGTCATTTACTGCCACAAAATGACCTCCAATGAGAAGCTAACAGGAGTTAATGATGGGGATAATAGGTCCTGCTAATAGCTAGCCAATAGGTCATGCAGCTGGAGCTACCAGTGGTCAGTCATGTTAGTCAGCTGAAATTCATCAGTTTTAACTAATTTCAGTGACCAAAACAGTAAGAGGGAAGCTGAGGGCAGTTGGAGCTTTAATGACCAATCATAATGGTCATTTGGGGATTAGAGTGGACATGCTGGTTAGAGAAAGATACTGAGAAGGAGGGAAGAGCCACACTGTTCAATAGTGCTTGGAGTGAGTGACCACACTAATCTGAGTCAGAGCTTTAAAGGCCCAATATATATAACTTCAGGAATTTTTTTGTAATTCTGAAAAATTCTGTAAAAAAAATCCAGTTGATAACCATCCAAAAATAAGCCTAAGACTAAGGTAACTAACAAGAAACTCTTGACAGAAAATTCCAAAGAATGGAAAATAATTCAGGTGGGGCCCACTTCAACAACAAGTCGAAGATAGAAGAAAATTCAAAATGGACGCGTGTTTTGCAAATACCGAGTTTCAACTGCTGCTGTACCGGTAACCGCGTAAGAATTGATCTTGAATATTGCTGATATAAGTTAATCTTAACTAAATATATGAATATAAAAGTTATTAGGCTTGATTTTCACTTCAAGTTTTGTCGAAAGTTACGTATATTGGGCCCTTAAGTGGTCATATTGGTCAGCCAGAACTTTGATTGATCACAATGGTCAGCCATAGCGTTAAGAAGCCTTCCTGATCAATCATAACTTTGGGTGGCTATACTGATCAGTCAGAGCTTTGGGTGGCCACAATTATCAGTCAGAACTTTGGGTGGCTATACTGATCAGTCAGAACTTTGAGTGGCTGTACTGATCAGTCAAGAGCTTTGGGTGGCTATACTGATCAGTCAGAACTTTGAGTGGCTGTACTGATCAGTCGAGAGCTTTGGGTGGCTGTACTGATCAGTCAGAGCTTTGGGTGGCTTTACTGATCAGTCAGAGCTTTGGGTGGCTATACTGATCAGTCAGAGCTTTGGGTGGCTATACTGATCAGTCAAGAGCTTTGAGTGGCTATACTGATCAGTCAGAGCTTTGGGTGGCTATACTGATCAGTCAGAGCTTTGAGTGGCCATACTGATCAGTCAAGAGCTTCGGGTGGCTATACTGATCAGTCAAGAGCTTGAGTGGCTATACTGATCAGTCAAGAGCTTTGGGTGGCTATACTGATCAGTCAAGAGCTTTGAGTGGCTATACTGATCAGTCAAGATCTTTGGGTGGCTATACTGATCAGTCAGAGCTTTGGGTGGCTGTACTGATCAGTCAAGAGCTTTGGGTGGCTGTACTGATCAGTCAGAACTTTGGGTGGCTTTACTGATCAGTCAGAGCTTTGGGTGGCTATACTGATCAGTCAGAGCTTTGGGTGGCTATACTGATCAGTCAGAGCTTTGGGTGGCTATACTGATCAGTCAGAGCTTTGGGTGGCTATACTGATCAGTCAGAATTTGGGTGGCTATACTGATCAGTCAGAGCTTTGGGTGGCTATACTGATCAGTCAGAGCTTTGGGTGGCTATACTGATCAGTCAGAGCTTTGGTGGCTATACTGATCAGTCAGAGCTTTGGGTGGCTATACTGATCAGTCAGAGCTTTGGGTGGCTATACTGATCAGTCAGAGTTTTGGGTGGCTGTACTGATCAGTCAGAGCTTTGGGTGGCTATACTGATCAGTCAGAGCTTTGGGTGGCTATACTGATCAGTCAGAGCTTTGGGTGGCCACAATTATCAGTCAGAACTTTGGGTGGCTATACTGATCAGTCAGAGCTTTGGGTGGCTATACTGATCAGTCAGAGCTTTGGGTGGCTATACTGATCAGTCAGAGCTTTGAGTGGCTATACTGATCAGTCAGAGCTATGGGTGGCTGTACTGATCAGTCAGAGCTTTGGGTGGCTATACTGATCAGTCAGAGTTTTGGGTGGCTGTACTGATCAGTCAGAGCTTTGGGTGGCTATACTGATCAGTCAGAGCTTTGAGTGGCTGTACTGATCAGTCAGAGCTATGGGTGGCTATACTGATCAGTCAAGAGCTTTGGGTGGCTATACTGATCAGTCAGAGCTTTGGGTGGCTATACTGATCAGTCAGAGCTTTGGGTGGCTATACTGATCAGTCAGAGCTTTGAGTGGCTATACTGATCAGTCAGAGCTATGGGTGGCTGTACTGATCAGTCAGAGCTTTGGGTGGCTATACTGATCAGTCAGAGTTTTGGGTGGCTGTACTGATCAGTCAGAGCTTTGGGTGGCTATACTGATCAGTCAGAGCTTTGAGTGGCTGTACTGATCAGTCAGAGCTATGGGTGGCTATACTGATCAGTCAAGAGCTTTGGGTGGCTATACTGATCAGTCAGAGCTTTGGGTGGCTAAACTGATCAGTCAGAGCTTTGGGTGGCTATACTGATCAGTCAGAGCTTTGAGTGGCTATACTGATCAGTCAGAGCTTTGGGTGGCTATACTGATCAGTCAGAGCTATGGGTGGCTGTACTGATCAGTCAGAGCTTTGGGTGGCTATACTTATCAGTTAGAGCTTTGAGTAGCCACAATGATCAGTCAGAGCTTTGAGAAGCCACAGTGGCCAGCCATACAGCTTTGGTATGCTGTAAATTTAGATCTTAGATCTGTTATAGACTACAGTACCTATACCATACCTAGACTTGTTCCCGTCTCTAGAATAGTTTACAGATATTGAAAAAAAATAGCCAAACATTTTGGTCACTTGGATGTATGATTCCTAAGTCTGAAACAAAGGGGAGATAATCTAATAGTACAATAAAGTAGAGAAAATCTCTATAAACTTAGGGTAGCCAGTTTATACCTTACCATCAACAGCTGCTAAACATTAGCTAGGAAATCTTAACAGGGATGTTTTCAAAATCGGCCCCAAATTGGAAAAAAAAATAAAAAAATAAAGCTATTTTCTTTGTACTCATGGGAAGAAATCTCTGTTCTGCAAAAACTCATTGATTTTGATATTTGTGAGGCTGTACCGTGTAATTTGGTGACTGGATTGCTGTAATCATACCATCAGTACTGTCTACCACTATGTGTATAACATTCAATTACCAGCCACGTCTCATCAGACCAAATTATAAAACTCTTCTCTCATTAAAACTACAAACTGAAGCTCTAATCAAAATTGTTATCGCACTGAGATATCCAAGATGGCAGCTGCCACGATCTGATGTCATGGTTTCAATTTAAGGGCCATTTCACCCACATACCCAAAAGTGATTTTGTCATTAAAAGTTTTTTGGTTTGTACAACAAAGAAGAATTACTTGAAGTTCTCATTCATATTTGCCAAAAGCCTTTTGATTGTTTGACACATTGAATTTCCTCACAAGATGATGTTAAAAAGAGGATGTGTTGGTGATAAATTAGAATTTTGCTTCAACATATTGAAATATCCTAGATTTGTTACAGAAGGCTTATCAGGGTGGAGGAGGAAATCTCAGCTGATAATTAGAACTATTAGGGATAAGGATGTCATGTGATGGGTGGATTCTGATCAAGGTTAGAACTTCATTTTTAGCTCACCTGGCCCGAAGGGCCAAGTGAGCTTATGTGATGGTGCAGCGTCCGTCGTCCGTCCGTCCTGCGTCCGTCAACTTTTTCCTTTAAACGACTTCTTCTAAAATACTAAAAGGCCCAGTGACATGAAATTTGGCTGGTAGATTTCTTGGAAGGAGCTGAACAAAGTTTGCGAAAAAAAATCACTTTGACCTAATTTCAAGGTCACAGGGGTCAAAAATGTCGAAACCTTCAAACAACTTCTTCTAAAATACCGTCAGGCATAGAGACTTCATATTTGACCAGTAGCTTCCTTGGATGAAGCCAAATAAAGTTTGCGAAAAGAAATGACCTTGACCAATATTCAAGGTCACAGTGAGGTTAAATCTATTTTAACCTTTAAACGACTTCTTCTGAAATACCAAAAGCCCTAGAAACATGGCATTTGGCTGAAAGGTTCCTTGGATGAAGCCCAACAAAGTTTGCGAAAAAAAATGACCTTGACCTATATTCAAGGTCACAAGGGTCAAATCTGGTAAAACCTTTAAACGACTTCTTCTGAAATACCAAAAGCCCTAGAAGCATGATATTTGGCTGAAATGTTCCTTGGATGAAGCCTGACAAAGTTTGCGAAAAAAAATGACCTTGACCTATATTCAAGTTTACAGGGGTCAAATCTGTTAAAACCTTTAAACGACTTCTTCTGATATACCAAAAACCCCAGAAGCATGACATTTGCCTGAAATGTTTCTTGGATGAAGCCCGACAAAGTTTGCGAAAAGAAATGACCTTAACCTATATTCAAGGTCACAGGGGTCAAATTTGTTAAAACCTTCGAACAACTTCTTCTGAAATACCAAAAGCCTGAGAAGCATGATATTTGGTTGAAAAGTTCCTTGGATGAAGCCCAACAAAGTTTGCGAAAAGAAATGACCTTGACTTATATTCAAGGTCACAGGGGTCAAATCTGTTAAAACCTTTAAACGACTTCTTCTGAAATACCAAAAGCCCTAGAAGCTTGATATTTGGCTGAAATGTTTCTTGGATGAAGCCCAACAAAGTTTGCGAAAAGAAATGACCTTGACCTATATTCAAGGTCACAGGGGTCAAATTTGTTAAAACCTTCGAACGACTTCTTCTGAAATACCAAAAGCCTGAGAAGCATGATATTTGGTTGAAAAGTTCCTTGGATGAAGCCCAACAAAGTGTGCGAAAAGAAATGACCTTGACTTATATTCAAGGTCACAGGGGTCAAATCTGTTAAAACCTTTAAACGACTTCTTCTGAAATACCAAAAGCCCTAGAAGCTTGATATTTGGCTGAAATGTTTCTTGGATGTAGCCCGACAAAGTTTGCGAAAAGAAATGACCTTGACCTATATTCAAGGTCACAGGGGTCAAATTTGTTAAAACCTTCGAACGACTTCTTCTGATATACTAAAAGCCCTAGAAGCATGATATTTGGCTGAAAGGTTCCTTGGAAGAAGCCCGACAAAGTTTGCGAAAAGAAATGACCTTGACTTATATTCAAGGTCACAAGGGTCAAATCTGTTAAAACCTTTAAACAACTTCTTCTGAAATAACAAAAGCCCTGGAAGCATGATATTTGGCTGAAAGGTTCCTTGCATGTAGCCTGACAAAGTTTGCGAAAAGAAATGACCTTGACCTATATTCAAGGTCACAAGGGTCAAATCTGTTAAAACCTTTAAACAACTTCTTCTGAAATAACAAAAGCCCTGGAAGCATGATATTTGGCTGAAAGGTTCCTTGCATGAAGCCTGACAAAGTTTGCGAAAAGAAATGACCTTGACCTATATTCAAGGTCACAGGAGTCAAATCTGTTAAAACATTCAAACGACTTCTTCTGAAGTAGCAAAAGCCCTGGAAGCATGATATTTGGCTGAAAGGTTCCTTGCATGAAGCCTGACAAAGTTTGCGAAAAGAAATGACCTTGACCTATATTCAAGGTCACAGGAGTCAAATCTGTTAAAACATTCAAACGACTTCTTCTGAAGTAGCAAAAGCCCTAGAAGCATGATATTTGGCTGAAAGGTTCCTTGGATGAAGCCTGACAAAGTTTAGGAAAAGAAATGACCTTGACCTATACCCAAGGTCACAGGGGTCAAATCTGTTAAAACCTTTAAACGACTTCTTCTGAAATACCAAAAGCCCTAGAAGCTTGATATTTGGCTGAAATGTTTCTTGGATGAAGCCCGACAAAGTTTGCTAAAAGAAATGACCTTGACATGTATTCAAGGTCACAGGGGTCAAATCTGTTAAAACCTTCGATCGACTTCTTCTGAAATACCAAAAGCCCTGGAAGCATGATATCTGGCTGAAAGGTTCCTTGGATGAAGCCCGACAAAGTTTGCGAACAGAAATGACCTTGACCTATATTCAAGGCTTCAGGGGTCAAATCTGTTAAAACCTTTAAACGACTTCTACTGAAATACCAAAAACCTTAGAAGCTTGATATTTGGCTGAAATGTTTTTTGGATAAAGCCCAATAAAGTTTGCGAAAAGAAATGACCTTGACCTATATTCAAGGTCACAAGGGTCAAATCTGTTAAAGCCTTCAAATTACTTCTTCTGATATACTAAAAGCCCTAGAAGCATGATATTTGGCTGAAAGGTTCCTTGGAAGAAGCCCGACAAAGTTTGCGAAAAGAAATGACCTTGACTTATATTCAAGGTCACAAGGGTCAAATCTGTTAAAACCTTTAAACAACTTCTTCTGAAATAACAAAAGCCCTGGAAGCATGATATTTGGCTGAAAGGTTCCTTGCATGAAGCCTGACAAAGTTTGCGAAAAGAAATGACCTTGACCTATATTCAAGGTCACAGGAGTCAAATCTGTTAAAACATTCAAACGACTTCTTCTGAAGTAGCAAAAGCCCTAGAAGCATGACATTTGGCTGAAAGGTTTCTTGGATGAAGCCTGACAAAGTTTGCGAAAAGAAATGACCTTTATCTTTATTTGCCTAGAGACATGAAATTTGGCTGGTAGCGTCCTGGGATGAAGCCAAACAAAATTTGAAAATGAAAATGATGTTGTAGGGTAAAATATGTTTAAATCTTAAGATGTTCTTCTAAATGTCTTACATTAAAAGATTTTAGGGGACTTTAGGGTTACACTATAATATAAGTCAGAGATTAATACCAGGTGAGCGATGCAGGCCCATTGGGCCTCTTGTTTTATCATACAAGCATATTTTGGTTGTTGATTTAAATGTTACAAGCAAAACAAAATTTAAAGAAGAAAATTTATAAATTTTTCATCAATGATTTATTAGACTTTTGTCTTTTTTCCTGGTAATGAGAAACCCCAGGACAGTGGTAGTGCCTGGTCAGGAGATTATGAAATACAAAACCATGTAATGTCTCGTAACTCGGACTGAAACACTTACGGAGAATTATATTTTAGTTGGTCTCTTTGTCCTCTGACCATTCACCCACCATCTCATGACCATTGGTCTTGGAACAAAGTCCGACAACTTTGGTCCCTCAATGTCTATCCTTATTGGTATGTCCATAGTCTCATTCACTCAGGGACAGCCTGCATCTCCAGTCACTTTTAATTCTTTTCATGGTGCTGAGACCCCTCTCATAGGAAGCATTGGATAAAGGATAGATGCTGGTGAGATGGACAATTTTGAGAATGTTGGTAAATCCATCGTCGGCAACCCACTGTACACTTCTCTGAGGTTTGCATCCCGTGGGCTAAAATGGAAAGAAATTCTCGTTTTCGTACTAAATAAGTAGCCAATCATATCGATAGTTTCATCCGTGACTACATACAGCCGGGACATCAAGCCGGGGTATCCCGTTTCATTTGTAGCACCGCCTGTCAACAGAACCTGTCGATTGTGTTATAATTGTGTCAATTGTGATCAAAATATAAGGTCCTGCTATATGGCGATTAATATCGGCGTCATGCATACAGAAAAATACTGGTCGTGGTCACACCAATTCTGGCCCACGGGATGCAAACGTCAGAGAATTGTACCATGGGTTTCCGACGATGGGTAAAATCCTGTTGATTAACATCCTCCTTGCTGACCCTCTGCCACACAACCAGGGGATGAACACCCCTAAAATGGTTGTTCCGTGTAACATACAGTTTAAGATCCAGCCATTCCCTCAATTGCAGCACCACAATCACAGCCAGCGGGATCAAGAAGAGGGCAAAAGTGGTCAAATATGACCCGGACATCTGCGTTCCCATATTGACAAAGGGCTAGAAAGACAAAATGTGAACAGCTCTTTTATAAATCATGAATATATAATATTTTGTTCAATATTTTTGGTGTGTAATCTATTAAATTCTATGATCAAGTCAGTAATATGTAAATATTTTTCAAAGAACCCTTTGTGCAATCTGATTGAGAATTGGATTTTAAAAAAAATGACACTATTAAATGTTTCTTTAAATATAAAAATTTGATTTTTTTCTAAGTCAATGTACTGTCTAATTTTTAAAACTTTTCATTTGTGAACTGCCCTAGCTTACCTGTTCCATCAGTGGCCTCTGGTCAGTTTTTGTGGTCAAACACATCCTCTGGCCAGTTGTTGTGGTCAAACACATCCTCTGGTCAGTTTTTGTGGTCAAACACATCCTCTGGCCAGTTGTTGTGGTCAAACACATCCTCTGGTCAGTTTTTGTGGTCAAACACATCCACTGGTCAGTTTTTGTGGTCAAACACATCCTCTGGTCAGTTTGTGTGGTCAAACACATCCTCTGGTCAGTTTTTGTGGTCAAACACATCCTCTGGCCAGTTTTTGTGGTCAAACACATCCACTGGTCAGTTTTTGTGGTCAAACACATCCTCTGGTCAGTTTGTGTGGTCAAACACATCCTCTGGCCAGTTTTTGTTGTCAAACACATCCTCTGGCCAGTTTTTGTTGTCAAACACATCCTCTGGTCAGTTTTTGTGGTCAAACACATCCTCTGGCCAGTTGTTGTGGTCAAACACATCCTCTGGTCAGTTTTTGTGGTCAAACACATCCACTGGTCAGTTTTTGTGGTCAAACACATCCTCTGGTCAGTTTGTGTGGTCAAACACATCCTCTGGTCAGTTTTTGTGGTCAAACACATCCTCTGGCCAGTTTTTGTGGTCAAACACATCCACTGGTCAGTTTTTGTGGTCAAACACATCCTCTGGTCAGTTTGTGTGGTCAAACACATCCTCTGGCCAGTTTTTGTTGTCAAACACATCCTCTGGCCAGTTTTTGTTGTCAAACACATCCTCTGGCCAGTTGTTGTGGTCAAACACATGGCATGCCAGGTATGCTGGTTCCTCATTCAAGACATTTTCAAACCGCTTCTGAATACAGTCTAAAATGTCCTGCAATATTTCACGTTTCTGTTGTTTCAAAAAGTCCTGGTCTACAACATTCCACAGAGTGTGATCCTTATATTGGTCCCCCAACAACGTCATTGTTCATCATATCTTGTAAAGATAGCTGGGCACCTTGTAAAGATAGCTGGGCACCATGTAAAGAAAGCTGGGCACCTTGTAAAGATAGCTGGGCACCTTGTAAAGGTAGCTGGGCACCTTGTAAAGGTAGCTGGGCACCTTGTAAAGATAGCTGGGCACCTTGTAAAGGTAGCTGGGCACCTTGTAAAGATAGCTGGGCACTCTGAATCTTTGTGACATCACTGGAGACATTTGTGTCTTCTCTTTGAAACAGGAGACTTATTTTTGTCACATCTGACCAAACATCCTTCACACAGTATAGATACCAGATGAACTTGTATTGCATCATCTTTGCAAGTACAGTGTACCCTCGTTATACCGCCACCTTTCGTCCACAGTAATTATGGCGGTATTATAAATGAGGGTGGCGATAGTATCAAATTATGAAAATTATTACCATGAATTAAATTGCATAATAGATTGCTTTTCCAACATTTTATTAAAACCAAGTTTAGTATAATATCGTCATACAGATCTACATTGGCACAAATTTATATCTGAGAATAGTTATTGATATGTTTTTGCCGCATACCATTCCAAATGAAACGCAAAAGATTTCCTCGATCTCCAAAAAGAGAACAATATGGCGTTATCGTCGAGGGAAATGCATAGCGATTTTAAAGGGTGTGGTGGATGTTGATATGCGAGGGTGGCGAACTTAACGAGGGAATTATATAGGAGAGAAATCCGTTCTAGAGGTTTAGGTGACAGTATGCGAGGGTGGCAGTAGATTCGGGTGGCGATAGGTCGAGGGTACACTGTATTCCTTTTACCCTTTGCTCGATCGGCAGCTTTATTGGTTACGTCTTCAGCATTCTCAGCATAGTTCATTATATGCATGATAATGATTTTCCAATTGGCAATCAGCTTTGTAACAGCTAGCAACTTATGCTCGACCCATCGTGTGCCGTTTGCTTTAGATGGCTTAAGGAAGTGGTCATCCATAATGCCAGCTATGTCCTGTGCCTTTTTGTTTTTTGTTTTTGTTTTCCTCTGACAAACCATGGTCATCTGAACTCACGTTCAAATCAGCCTCAGGTCGGCTGCCTTGCTTTTCTGTTTCAATCAAATTCTCTACCTACGTTCTTTAAAAAATTGTGTTATTTTCTGTCGGAACAACATAACGATACATTGGAACACGGTTATTTGACCATGACATTATGGCGCGCTCAGCAGCACACGACTTAGACTATTTATATTTAGCCAATCAGAATAGCGTAAACTCAGCCTTGGTAATCCCCACTGGGAATTCCCTACTTCTCTCGTTGCATCGAACAAAAAAAGGGACTCGCACAAACGGACATATTTTTTGTAATTTTCTAAATTTATAAGCGTCCTTGGGCCATATTTTAAACGCTAAATGTGAAATAAAGGCGCATTTTGCATGTTAGGCTTTGTTAGCTTGTGTTAAATTTGAACCTTGCTGATAAGTCAAAGGTGGCAGTTAACTCATTCACATGGACATATTCAAAATGAACTTTTCCAGTCATTGACTTAGAAAGGTTCAAATGTGACTTAAGGGCATATAGTGCATGTCTATCCTGTCCCGTCCTGTCGCGTTACATCACATCACGTCCCGTCATTTCCAATGGCCATGTAACCAGCTGGGGACAGGGGCATTTATGTCTCACAGACATTTCTAGTTTAAGCAAAGTTAATCTTATATAATAAATGTTTTTTTCATGCAACATGTTTCTACACTTTTCTCGGTGTGAGATGAATAGAATCATTCACTCCTCAGTCATAGGGTCAAGGTCATATAAAGTAAGTCATAGGGGTCAAGGTCATATAATGTCAGTCATTTTGAGTGCAGGTTATATAATTTCAATCATAGAGTCAAGGTAATGTAAGGTTTATTTTATAGTTCAAGGTTATATAGTGTTAATTATATGGGTCAATGTTATATAAGGTTAAATACCGGTATATGAGTCAAGGTCATACAGGGTTAATTATTTGGGTCAAAGCTATATAGGGTTAATTATATGGAAAAGGTTATTTAGGGTTAATTATATGGCCAAGATTATATAGGGTTAATTATATAAGTCAAGGTAATACAGGGTGAATTATATGGGTCAAGGTTATATAGGGTTAATTATATAGAAAATGTTATTTAGGGTAAATTATACGGGTCAAGTTTATACAGGGTTGATTATATGGGTCAAGCTAATACAAGGTTAATTATATGGGACAAGGTTATACAGGGTTAATTATATGTGTCAAGGTTATGCAGGGTTAATTATATGAGTCAAGGTTATATAGGGTTAATTATATTGAAAAGATACAGGGTTAATTATATTGGTCAATGTTATACAGGATTAATCATTTGGGTCAAGGTCATATAGGGTCAAGGTTATACAAGGTTAATTATATTGGTCAAAGTTATAGCTAACCAGTTACAGTAGAGTGCTGGACCTACTGGTGTATGAGGATGTATAACTTTTGGACACCTGTACTTGTATAGGACCGTGTCAGCTGTCATCACAGATGAAGTGGTCACTTTGTTGTGGCTGTTAAAAACACCAGTACATAATTGTGTTGGTGTTTTTCTCCTGTAGACTTGTCAGTTATCATCTGCCCGACACAACAAGGTGTCACCCAGTACACATGTGGCTTGCTGTCAAAATTATATTGAGATGTATCTGAAAAATTAGACAAACTCTTCACTTTTTGTGAATGTCCAATTCAAAGTTAATAGTTCATCCTCGTGCAGACAAAATGTTCCCTTATAATCTCAGATGAAATGTGAACTCCCAGACAAAATGTGAACCTACAGACAAAATGCGAACCTTTTCAAAAAAATGTGAACCTTTAGAAAAATGTGAATTTGCCAGCAAAATGTGAAGCATCAGAAAGAATGTGAAACTCTCAGACAAAATGTGAACCTTCAGAAAAAATGTGAACCTTCACACAAAATGTGAACCTTCAGAAAAAATGTTAACTCGCAGAAAAAAGGTTCATCTTCAGACAAAATTTTCACCAAATACAAAATCTTTACCCCTTGACAAAATATTCATACTACACAGTATGATTTTCATACGAGAATTTTCATGTACATCCAGATAGAACTGTTCACTCAGACACAAACATACTATTACATAACTTACCATTCAAATTTGCACAAGGTTTTTAAACAATTTAAACGCAGAAATTTCTTTGACATTTTTGGGTAAGTCATTCAGCTGCCTGGTGTAGAAATTCAGATTGATTATATTGTAAAATCGAAAAACAAGAATAGAAACTTAAATGTCAAGATAATTAACCAATTTCGTAAAGTTGAGCTCCTGATTTCTGAGAACCTGTGTACTTAAAAAAGCTATTAAAGTGTGCACAAATTTCACTTGGTTATGATAAGTATATTTTACCAGGAATTTGGGACATTTATACATCACATCTGTTGATTGTGCAGCCTTTGACTGATATAGACTTTTAAAAATAAGTAGTTTTAAATTTACACTGATAAATGCACAAAAGATCTGACGATGTGATAATCATTTTAAGAAAATATGGTGTAAATCTCAGCTGGGTAATAAGTGTTTTGTTGAAGCGTGTCAGTGCTGCTGTAGGTCTATAGTGTAACATGGCAGTATTTATCTACAGGACAGTGTTTCCAGGGTCTTCTCCTTTAAGTTACACAGGGGACGGAACATTTTAAATAGATACGTAACATGTGACTACGCAGGCAAAAAACTGTATTGATTTTACTCTGTGGCTGTATAGAGCAGATTTCTATAACACAGCAAGGCAAGTACCGCTAGATTTTATGTAAGGGGCAGATTTTAACGTTTTACTTTAAACTGGCTAGAGATCAGACCCGTGTAGGATTCTGACAAAGTGATAATTCCGCTCACGCAAATAGAATTCACTCCATTTGGTGATCGAGGCAGAGCGAGATTTTGTAAATGTCACCCGCTGCCCTTAACGTGCTGACGACACTTGAAAAGAAATTCTTCGCACAATAATTCACCCAACTTGCCGAGGAGGATCGTAGAAGGTAAGTGCTGGCTGTGTAAACAAAACGATAATTCCCCAATTATTTCTCGTCTTTCTTAATGTATAGGCATGTTGTAACTACCCTGTAATAGATGGTTTATTTACAACACGCCGCAGATCCACAGTCTATACTGTACATAGAGCCTGTTAAACAATTAATGAAGAAATCTGTTGATGGGATATATGTGCACTTTTAAAACAGATTTTATCTTCTATAGAATTTATTTCTGAACGAAAGTTATGTAAGAGTTGACAGACAAAAAAATCAATATTCACTTGATAACATTCTAAATAAATTCTGTAATGACAATTGAATTTTTTTTTCTTGCATTCCCATGACTCATACTACATGCATTGCAGAAAAAGCATTATCAACACATTGCATATAGCATAGCTTTTACACAAAAGTGATATGAAGATAAGACGTTGACATAAGTGACATGCTTCTGTTTACTAAAGCTAAATAAGATTTTTCAAATTGATCAAGCATAATATTCAATAATCATGATCAAGTTAAGGATGTATGCTATGTATAACTGTGATAAACAAAAGAGTTCCAAACTAAAAAAATCTCCTTTACAAAAGAGCTCCACATAAATAAATCCCTTTCCAATATGAGCTCTACACCAATATTTGTTTTTCAAAATAGTGCTACTGTAAGAAACTTGTAAGACAAACATTTAAACTGAGAACAGAGGTATTGTTACCTTGTAATAGGATGAGGAAAGGTGATAAAGATAGTGCCGTCCCGGGAGCTCGAACCGTGACCCTTGGCTCTCCAGTCTGATGCCTCTACTGCTGAGCTAAAGGGAAATCCCCTACAGCTCACGCTTGTAAGGCAACCTAATTATCAATGCACATCTTTTACAACCTTGCTGTACAATTGTACCCATACATACTCTAGAATGTTTGTTATTTGATCCACCTAACCCAAATGAAAGGCACACAAGAATGCATGCATTGATTGATAATTAAGGTCCCGGTGTCTTTCTGTAGTATGAGATAATGCTAATTTGTTAGCTCACCTTGGTCCCAAAAACTCACCTGGTCCAAAAGCACCAAGGTGAACTAATGCCATACCATGAAATCCATCATCTGTCATATGTCGATCAGTTTTCCTCAACAATTTCTTCAATCAACTTCTTCATACTTGCCAACTTTTTGAAATTTCCATGGGGAAGATTACCCGTGCTCAGAAATGAAAACATCAATAATATGTATACATGTACATTCAGAGGAAAAATGACACTTTTAAATGGCTTCTTTTGAGCTATTCTTTCTGATGAAATCATCAGATCTTTAAAAATTGGAACAGGTAAGCAAGTTTCAAAGTTGAAAATGCAACATTTAAGGGTCCAAAATCGGGAGTCTCCCTCCTAAATAGGGAGGGTTGGCAAGTATGCTTCTTACATCAACAGATTGTGGTAATTCACAAATTGTACAAATGATTGGGCTGAGGAGTGAGGTCTAAGAAGGTTTATTCGGTCAAAATTGCTTTCTACAACTTTTCTCTACGACTGTTTGATGGATATCAATTGTATTTGGTTTGAAGCATCTTTTGATTTTAAGGACTTTTGCTTCAGAGTAACATGAAATTTGTCAAGAAGGTCCAAGACCAAGGTCACTGTGTCAAAGGTCAAGGTCAAATTTTGTAGCTTTTTACTGATGGATATTTTGTTATGACTTTGTGAAGCAAAGTTGGTCAGATTCAAGCAAGAATTCAACTGACAGAAAGTCAAGGTCACTGGGTCAAAAGTCAAGGTCAAATCTTATATCTTTTCACTGTTGAACATTATGAATAAAGTTGGTCAGAATTAAAACAAGCCGTCAATTGACCAAAAGTCAAAGTCACATAGTCAAGGAGGTCAAGGTCATTGATTCAAAAATCAAGAACACCATTTTTAACTATTTTTTTTTTTGAGAAAACGATTTAACAAAGATCAAATTCACTGAGTTATATCATTGGGTTAATTACTCAATGATTGATGATTTTTGGAGATATATAGACTTATAAACATGGCCGTTGCTTACCTGTCAGCCATGCAGTGTTCTAGTTTAAACTTTGTTGAGGTTAATGATAAGTTCAGTGTAGGACACAACATCAAAAGTATTGGTACTAGTACAACCAATATCAGGTGCCTGTAACTATTTTGATAAAGATTATTTTTATGAAAGTTATTTCTATTAGAACTATTCCTATGAAAAACTATTTCACTATAAACCATTTCTTTGCAAAATGTTTTTATGAGAACTGTTTCTGAAATTTGGAAAAACTTTTGTGACACAATTATGAATAACAAATGTGTGTTTTTATAGAACATAATTTTCTATACACCTCTTTAAGTAAAACAGGAAGTGGATCATCAATCATATTTGTCACCTCAGACAGAGTCACTAAAATGTTTGTCTGCCACTTATCACAGAACCTGTGTAAATCTGCTTGTGTAGATCCAGTGTTTCAAACAGTGGTGTATTTGTTTTCAATGACAGAAAAAAATCTGAAACAGGGTTGCACACCCTGGCAAAACAGTGCTGTCAAAAAGAAAGTAAATGCTCCAGTGCCCCCCCCCCTCCCCCTTTTCTTACTTATCAATGACTTTATTATTTAGCATTTATGTTTCAGTTGTTGTATTATTTAAGAGCTTGTCATGTTTTAATTCATTCACTCCTGAAATTTCTTAAAGAAATGCTCCATTTGGAAGAGTTTAAAAGTGCCCTTAGGGGTGAATGAGCTAGCTATCTTTTAAGTCTTGTGCTTACGCGAGAATTATGATGCTGGATGGCTGGAAGTGATGTTGCTGTTACTGATCATTTAGCTGTAACATGAATAGTGTAGTATATACCTTCATCAATACATTTATCAGTCAGATGGGCTAAAATCTTAATTTGATTAAAATAAGAACATGTATGCTTCAGCTGGCATTCATTCACTTATAAATGCAGAAAAAACTTCAACCATGTGAAAACATGTTCTAATTCAAAATATGTTATATCATCTGAATATTAATAAATGTAATAAAAAATGTTTTTAGCTACCGTATGTTATTTATGGATACGAGTCTGTAACATACAGGAGGCCATGGTTAATGTCAGTTGCTTGCTGTTTTACAGGTATTTTCATGCTAAAAATTGTTAAAGTGTCTGAAGATCCTTCATCATCATAACTCAAGTTTTTACCTGCTAAAACTAGTTTGGTCAGGCTTAAGCTTGGAATACAAGGAGTAAGTTAGGATAAATTTACAATTTAACAAAAGCAGAGACAACCTAAAACTTTCAATATCAAGCCCACAAAAAGATCTCTGTATTACATATAGGGGCCACGGTGGCCAAGTGGTTAAAGTGTCTGACAATCTTCCACCACTAGCTCTCCACCTCTGGGTCAAGATGGCAAAGTGGTTAAAGTGTCTGACATTCTGCTACCATTAGACCTCCACCTTTAGGACCATAATGACTAAGTGGTTAAGGTGTCTGACGTTCTTTTACCATTAGTCCTCCACCACTGGGTCACGTTCGCCAAGTGGTTAAAGAGTCTGACATTCTGCGTCCACTAGCCCTCCACCTCTGGGACCGCGGTAACCAAGTGGTTAAAGAGTCTGACATTCTGTGTCCACTAGCCCTCCACCTCTGGGACCGCGGTAACCAAGTGGTTAAGGTGTCTGACATTCTGCCACATCTAGCCCTCCACCTCTGGGACCGCGGTAACCAAGTGGTTAAGGTGTCTGACATTCTGCCACATCTAGCCCTCCACCTCTGGGACCGCGGTAACCAAGTGGTTAAGGTGTCTGACATTCTGCTACCACTAGCCCTCCACCTCTGGGTGGCAGGTTTGAGGTCTACAAGAGGCAGTCACCAGGTACTGGCCATTTTTTGATGGTTTCACTCTGGTGACTACTTCACGTTCCTCCACCACTTCAAAACAAAACCTGGCACATCCTTAAATAACCCTAGCTATTAATAGGGCATGAAAAACAACAAACCAAAACAAGTACGTCTGTAATATACCTGATGGGTGATCTTGTCATCACCTGTGATAGGTTTGGTCCAGATTTACTCCAGAAATCTGAATTTGTAAATGTGCAATATTGTTCCCAAGCTTTATCAGTTAGAATAATGGCCTTGCTAATGTTAAATGCTTCATGTGCTTTCCAAAAGATATTTTATTCATGATAAATTTAATTCAGATTTACTTGATAAACAGGAAACGACATGATAAGAAATTAAAAAAAATGTTGCGTGATGTAATTTTGATAATAAATTGTGCATGAAATTATCGTAGAAACTGAGTGATATTTAAATCTGATATTTGTTGCATAATGCCTACTACTCAATTGTGTTTACTGAGGCAGAAATATGTTAATAATTTATTTGATCATTTTGTGATAAATTCTATAGAGATTTTGAAAAATTAGGTCTGCATGTCCGTAACATTACAATTGATTTACGATGTTATAAAAATACTGAAATAGTTTAATGGGGTGATAAGTCATTGCATCTTTCTACATAATATACATTAACTGTAAAAGTGTAGATATCAAATAAAAGAGGCGCAGCAGTCTAGTGACTATAGGGTTGTGGGGTCCAGTCACGGCATGTTACGGTATGCACGGCACTCTGTGTCTTGTATCCTTGAGCAAAATAATTCACTTTGCTTGATACTTTACAATTCAACTATAAATGAGTACATGGTTGGGCAGTGATTGAAATTGTAATGCTAGCTCTGAGTGCAGAAATGGCAGCACAGGTTGTATATTCCCCAGCAAGCTAAGAAAGATATTGGCTTGTTGCAAAGGCCCTATAACCACAAGATCTCAAAATAAAGATTCTTGATTTCACAACAAACATTCTACATCCCACAAAAAAAAATCTTTTTCACAAAAACGCACCTGATATTCTACCCTTGGAATATTCTTTAACATGGCATTAAATCACTCATATATTGTTTGTAATGTCACATGAAATATCTGGATGTGTAGCTGTACATTATTGACCTTACAAGTCGAGTTTTAGACACCACGTACGACAGGCGTTCTAGACACAACAATCACTTCTTAGACATCACAACATTGATGTTAGGTCTACAACACAAATTCTACATGTTGTATCAAATATCATTAACTCATTCACCCCTAAAGACACATTTGAACTGTTCCATATCAAAGGCTGGAATAGTTCATTATGGAACTTCAGGGGTGAATAAGTTAACCCTTTCACCCCTATGTAACATGAATTAACTCCACCATGCATTGATTTGGGTTAGTCCATTTTGGGGTATAGTGATGAAAGGTTTAACCTCACAACAAACACTTTGGACCTCGAAAATAGATTCACAAAAAACGAAGGATGTCATGGTTTAACAATGATATAATGTTATACGCTTTGCTATTATTATCCTAGCAAGAAATGCCTGAGAAACCAAACCAGAGCTAGCGTCAAAGACACTTAAAAGACTTAAGGGGATTGGTTTCCTAGAAAGTTACTGCAGAATGATTTATAGTGTTGGAACTAATGAGGAACTGTACACTGGTTTATACATACTCGGTAACTAATTATACCACGGAGGATTAAAACGCTTAAAGGTCACAGCAGTGCTGGCTAAGGCACTTACTCGCAGCACCTTCTCATGGAAGCTCGGCTATCTTAGGCTAACTAAGCGAGAGCTGTTTGGAATGTTTGCGCCATTGTCATGTGACATGGAAGCTCGACTGTCCTAGACTAACTAAGCGAGAGTTCTTTGGAATGTTTGCGCCATTGTCGTGTGTCGTGGAAGCTCGGCTATCTTAGGCTAACTAAGCGAGAGTTCTTTGGAATGTTTGTGCCATTGTCATGTGACATGGAAGCTCGGCTATCTTAGGCTAACTAAGCGAGAGTTCTTTGGAATGTTTGCCCCATTGTCATGTGACATGGAAGCTCGGCTATCTTAGGCTAACTAAGCGAGAGTTCTTTGGAATGTTTGTGCCATTGTCATGTGACATGGAAGCTCGGCTATGTTAGACTAACTAAGCGAGAGTTGTTTGGAGTGTTTGTACCTTTGTCGTGTGTCGTGGAAGCTCGGCTATGTTAGACTAACTAAGCGAGAGTTGTTTGGAGTGTTTGTACCTTTGTCGTGTGTCGTGGAAGCTCGGCTGTATTGGACTATAACTAAGCGAGAGTTGTTTGGAGTGTTTGTACCTTTGTCGTGTGTCGTGGAAGCTCGTCTGTCTTAGATTATAACTAAGCGAGAGTTTTTTGGAGTGTTTGCCCCATTGTTGTGTGTCATGGAAGCTCGGCTATGTTAGACTAACTAAGCGAGAGTTGTTTGGAGTGTTTGCCCCATTGTTGTGTGTCGTGGAAGCTCGGCTATGTTAGACTAACTAAGCGAGAGTTGTTTGGAGTGTTTGCCCCATTGTTGTGTGTCGTAGAAGCTCGGCTATGTTAGACTAACTAAGCGAGAGTTGTTTGGAGTGTTTGCCCCATTGTCGTGTGTCTTGGAAGCTCGACTGTCCTAGACTAACTAAGCGAGAGTTGTTTGGAGTGTTTGCCCCATTGTTGTGTGTCGTGGAAGCTCGGCTATGTTAGACTAACTAAGCGAGAGTTGTTTGGAGTGTTTGTACCTTTGTCGTGTGTCGTGGAAGCTCGGCTATCTTGGACTATAACTAAGCGAGAGTTGTTTGGAGTGTTTGCCTCATTGTTGTGTGTCGTGGAAGCTCGGCTATGTTAGGCTAACTAAGCGAGAGTTGTTTGGAGTGTTTGCCCCATTGTCGTGTGTCTCGGAAGCTCGGCTATGTTAGGCTAACTAAGCGAGAGTTGTTTGGAGTGTTTGCCCCATTGTCGTGTGTCGTGGAAGCTCGGCTATGTTAGACTATCTAAGCGAGAGTTGTTTGGAGTGTTTGTACCTTTGTCGTGTGTCGTGGAAGCTCGGCTATCTTGGACTATAACTAAGCGAGAGTTGTTTGGAGTGTTTGCCTCATTGTTGTGTGTCGTGGAAGCTCGACTGTCCTAGACTAACTAAGCGAGAGTTGTTTGGAGTGTTTGCCCCATTGTCGTGTGTCGTGGAAGCTCGACTGTCCTAGACTAACTAAGCGAGAGTTGTTTGGAGTGTTTGCCCCGTTGTCGTGTGTCGTGGAAGCTCGGCTATGCTAGACTAACTAAGCGAGAGTTGTTTGGAGTGTTTGCCCCATTGTCATGTGACATGGAAGCTCGGCTATGCTAGACTAACTAAACGAGAGTTGTTTGGAGTGTTTGCCCCGTTGTCGTGTGTCGTGGAAGCTCGGCTATGCTAGAATAACTAAGCGAGAGTTGTTTGGAGTGTTTGCCCCATTGTCGTGTGTCGTGGAAGCTCGGCTATGTTAGACTATAACTAAGCGAGAGTTGTTTAGAGTGTTTGCCCCGTTGTTGCGGTGGAGAGGCTACCAGCCGTTTATGATCACCACGTTGCTCTCCAATCCCGATGATGATAGTAATTAGCCTCGAAAGTGTCCACAAGATAGATTCATATAGCCTGAAAGCATGCACCGTTTACCCGCTTATAAGTATAGGGATTAGAAATCTGTTTTTATAGAATGCTTCACTTTCCGCCATTTTCTGAAGTAATTGTATGTATGCGAATAAGCTTGGTGACAACAAAGGCGGCTATCAATCCCTCTAAGACTTCACCTCAATTTACAAAATTGCAGTACGTCTCTGACTCTGAGCAGGAAAGTGATGTGGAAATGCATTCACACAGCACAAAAATCATTTATTACATTTAACTAAGAGTTTTACCAGGGTAAATGAAAAAAGGAATCATTTTTCATTGTTTATATCCATATAATACACTACACAATAACATCCAATTGTTCTTCTCAGCCAAGAGGGTGGTTACATTGACTCAAATGAGATTTTTATATTTTTGTTACAAACACTGAAGGGAACAAATGTAAAGTGAATTGTTTTTTCACATAATAGCTATGTTTCATATGTACATGAATTTCATTGGGGGGAAATATTACAGTCACATATGACAGGAAGTCGCTTAATACAGGTGGTTGTTAAGGCAGGTTTGACAGTGTAGTTCTATTCAGAGATCCTGTTGCATTCATAGCACTATAGTTGCAATTGGATTTGCTTTCAGCAGATATATGATGTCATATGCACATTGTAACATCCTTAAAGCTGACAATGCAACTTAAAAAGCTTTCAATTAATATTTAAAAAAAAATATTCAGATTGTGATTACTCAGAATACTTCCGAGATGTTCCCTACATTGACCATGTGTCTTCCGGTTTTCGTAAACAAGGAAGTGGCAGACATTTTTGATTTACCCTTGCTTGGTAACGTGTATAGACACCCTTGGGTATAAAAGCACCACAAGTTGCAAAACCAGTTTCATTCCGACACTGCCCTCTCGCTGTAGCACGTCTTTTACATGTACAGATAGTCTGTACACATTACGTTACGGCTCGTTTTCGTGTGGTTTTTTTTTTCGAATATGGATATGGATATTGGAAAGATATAAAATGAATGTGAAATGAAATTGTAATAAAACCATCCATATCCCCATGAAACTTACAACAAAAAAACACAACACAACTTTATGTAATATATGTTGCAAGTGAAACAAATAAATGGCTAATTAACGCTTATGCCTACCTTTTTGATATCCAACTAGTACTAACATCCAGCGTAGAAACCATAATAATTCCAAATAAGTCCATGGGAATGGTTCAACTATGTAATTTCACATTGTTGATTACACACCCGGGTGTGCCGTGTTTTACACGTGTTTGCTTGTCAAGCATCTACATGACCAAGACTAAGAGTCGATTATATGCACGTGGAAGTTCGGCGATATATATTGGATTTATTGAAGTATTTTCAGTGATGTACCTTTTATTTCGGATACCCAATTTCAAGAATGAGTTATTTTAGTAACAACCAGCATGGCAGTATTGTGGTTCAAAGTCTACAGGTGAGTGCGTTGGATTTTTGACAGGGGTTGCCGAGTGCGCGGAGCATTGGATGTTGTGACGGTCAGGAGTACTTTGAAAACCGGTTTTACAGGCTATGCCCTTTATATACCCATTGGGACCCATACTCGTTACCAAGCAATGGCAAAACTAAAATGTCGGCACTTCCTTAGAAACGATGGTCGGAACAGATAGGGACGATCTCAAAACCAGAAAAAAAAATCCATTTTTTTTTTTAAATATTAATTGAAAGCTTTTTAAGTTGCATTGTCAGCTTTAAGTATCTCTTGTTTTCTCTCACAATAAGACCCCCTGTGTATTACCATCTGGGAAAACAAGAATTTGTAATATAAGTTGTATATTTGTTTTATAATTTTTGTAAAGTAAATAAAGTTTGTATATATATATATATGAATGAAACATCTGAAGTTACTCCAACAAGAATCAGTGTAGTATTTTTCATTGCACTCAATATAATGCTGTACATTGGATTTATTCTGCTATAAGCCCTATGGATGCTGAAAAAAATCTCAGACACAAAATATTTAGAGGGTTTATTGCAGGGATATCCTGTAAGGATTTCTAATGAGCTCTATTTGAAATGGATGGGCTTATTACCAGACATAAGTTAAATAGGAGATGGAAAAGGTACGACCACACCGGGGTTGGAATCCAGTTTGAAATGGGTGGGCTTATTACCAGACATAAGTTAAATAGGAGACGGAAAAGGTACGGGCAGACCGGAGTTCGAATCCAGGACCTTCCAAACCCTAGACGGAAACTCTACCAATGGAGCTTTCTGGTTGCAGTCGATGGTCAAGATTCTTGTACCTGGTCAATCCTGAAAAAAGAAGAAGATTGAATTCATAGAATTTTGCAACAACCATAATATTTGTACTGTTGCAAACAACTACATGTACATAATACTCAATCCATATAACATACTGCTACAGTCACAGTACATGTACAGTTTAGTCTTAAATATGTTGTGAATGCATAATGAAATATTCATCATGTGGTGAAATAAAAATGTACTGGCTATGAGCGTCATGCTTGAATTAAATTTGATAGGCATAGTAAACGGTAATTAATAGCATCATTTGTTGACATGCTTGCTTGTCAAATTAAGGTAATAAAAGACCTGCATCTTACACAAAGGTTAACTGTCGTGTTACGCATGGAGAAACAGGCTCCAAGCAGAAGTTTGTCACATAAAAATCACTCTGTATTCATCATAGGTTTCAAACTTTCAAGGGATCATGAATGTTGTTTTGATGGATGGTGAAAATTGATACAACAAACGTCTTCCTTGTTCTTCGTTTAACAAGTAAACATCAAAAGTGAACATTAACATTAGCTGTGTATCACCTGAGTTGTATTTGTGGTATATTGTTTACCTGTGCTTACCTGCGCGCACCTGTATTTATCTACATATTGTTTAAATAAGGTAAGTGAACATATTACATAATATTACATGTAATTTAACAACAAATTGAATATACTATAGGATGTCTGGGGTTGCACAAATGGGGGTGGGGGATGTTTATCCGTATATAGGAATATAAACTTAACCTGTTCTTCCATTTACATATGTATGTCTGTCATACAATTCAAGTCCTCTGTAAACATTTAGTCATATGGTAACATGATGTTGTATTATGTATGTAGGTGCACTTACAAAAAACAATATTTACCATTCAGGTATTGTATCCCCTGCAAACAAAGTTTGAATAACTACATAACGGGATGGAGGGAACTAGGGAGGGGGAGAAAGAGGGAGGTGTCAATCTTTGTGAGTACTCCCAGTTATTCTAGTATTGTTTGATCAGAATTTTCTTGTTTGTTTTTATTTCCTATTAAATTATTCATTCCAGAATAGTCCTTGGGGAAACCTTCTACTGTCGAGATTGATGTGGGTTTATTTCTTTTATATTGCTTCATGTGGAGAAATATTTACAGGACTGTTAAAACACCCAGCTTAGGAAAAAGATGGCCCTATAGGAAAGTCAGAGTGAATTTGACATTTACAACTTCAGCTACTAAAAGTCACTTTAAATCTAGTGACATAATATTCAATTTTCAAGCAATATAAATTTTGAATTAGGTATTTATGGCTGCAAAATTCTCAAATTTACCATTACACTGAATTAAATCCTGACAAAGTTTATTGTAAAAGCTTTCTATGTATTCATATTCACTAGGGATTGAAATGGGGGAGTCTTGAGGGGGAAGGGGAGGTATTTAACAGGGTAGGCATGGCGGTGGAACGGAGGCATCAGAGGAGGAGAATGGGGGGGGGGGGGGGGGGGGGTGGAGCAATCATGGAAGAGGGAGGGGTGCATGACATTCATGTACAACTTCATTTACTATAATTTTTGAATTTATTCCTGATTTGTTGCCACCATCCTTTTTGTGTAAAATCCCCAAACCACTGCCAAAAACTCTAGCTATACGTTCAGATTTATTATCAGTATACAGCGTATCTGTATTGATAAATCATCTGTTAAAACAAAAACAAACATTACATATCTTTGGGTCTTAAGTGAATAAAAATACAATGGGCTAAACCTGAATTTGGACACTAGAACCAGGATCATATTCTATCTAGTCACAAGAAAATTGTCTGGACCAGGGGCACTACAGTTATAGATAAAATGAGATTCAGGGGAGGTAACTGTAGATTGAAAAACTATAATGGAGTTCTCTAGTGTTTTTGTTTCAGTACAGCAGCAATCCTTAATCCTTTCACTGTTTTAGACCAACATGGACTGATTCAGATCAATGCATGCTAAAGTTTAGTTACGTGGGGGTGAAAGGGCTTAACTGACTGGTGGTGTTTGGACAAAAAATTCGATTTAATTACAATTTTTTAATATTTTTCAACATTTTTTTTTAGTTAATTTTCAAAAACTGCATGACATGTTATTCATAAAATCATTACGTTTCCTGATCTAATTTCACTGCAGAACTAGAATTATAAATAAAAAAAATCTAAGGTTAAAAAATTTTGAAATGAAAATTTAAGCAGAACTGTTTGAGAGAGAATTTAGAGAACCAATTTTACATTAATTTCCAGTGCTCTCGTCTGTCTGCTTTGTCATAACGTGGCTCCAGCACATTAACTACGGAGTAGGAAGTATCCTGGTGTGAGTTACGTCTCCGAGGACACTGATACGCTCGTTCCCTACAGGCAAATCCCGTCTCCGATACTCTCAGGGCGAGGGATTCAATTACTGGCTATGACAGCACCGAAATAAAAACAAACGTTGAAGCTATCATAGATAAACACCCATTTTTACATTTAATTAATTATAGCCGAATAGCTCGATAGATTTTTAAATGTTTTTATGTTGATTCAGTAACAACGAAGAAAACCTGCATTGTTATGTTGGACGAGTAGATGTCCTTGGAATATTCAACACCATCTGTAACGGGGAAAAAATCGGAAACGCTAATAACAGTGTCTCCATTCAAACTAGGTCATGTGATCATTTCTGCCTTCTCATATGGAGAAGTTGTCGGGGCTTTTAGTCACGATATGCTAAAAACTGTAAACAAGCATTAATATTTGAAGGGTTTTAAGAATAGCTTTGTAAGTGGCACTGGGAGAAGGGATAGAAGGATTCTTTTAAGATTACATTTACTCAATGGCCATTCACCCCTGAAGACAGATTTGAACTCTTCCATTTAAATGGTTGGAAGAGTTCATTGTGAAATTTCAGGGGTGAATGAGTTTAAGATATTCATCATTTGAATGTTCAGATTAGCAATATCAGAATTTCTACTAGAAATATTTTGACCTGGGTTAAAGGCCCATGAGCTAAATGTATCTGCCTAATTAACTTAACACAATTTAGTATTATACCCTTTAACTAAAAGTAATTTGAGGAATTCATATAATAAATTTTGTCACAAAACCATTCCAATTCTTTTCAAATAATTTTCTTCTAAGAAACGTCTGTAAAATGCAAGTCATTGACGATAAAGTTTTGTTGTCCATGATTGTGTTCAGGAAACAATGTTTCCCATCTATACCTGGTGATGGTGTCTATTGTTCAATTATCCCGAAATACAATGTATTAAAGCATTACAACAACGGTAAAATATAAATGTTGACCTCCAAGAATGTTTGGTTTGGTTTGGTTTATTTTGTTTTACATTCTATTAATAGCCAGGGTCATTTAAGGACGTGCCAGGTTTTGGAGGCTGAGCAAAGCTTGAGTACCCATAGAAAAACCACCAACTTATGGTCAGTACCTGGCAACTGCTCCACATGGGTTTCGAACTCGCAACCCAGAGGTGGAGGACTAATGGGAGAATGTCGGCACACCTTAACCACTCGGCCACCACGACCCCCTTCGAGAAAGCGGCTTTCCCTCATGCCTTTAAGGAGGCAACTTCAAGGGATATTTGGTCAAAATGAAGAAGTCTCCCTAACAATGAGGGAGGGTTGACAAATTTCTTCTCAAATTCCACTCGTGCCATTGAGCTGAAAATTGGTCAAGATGGTCAGGAAGGGAAGACGACAAATTGTTGTTTTTTTCAGCCTCGACAGAGTTCAATCCGGCAGTCACAGCGGACAATTTGTGACATTATTGCGTAATCATGGTTTCCCTTCAGTCACTTAAATAAAACTTTTCAGCTAGGATTACAAAGTGTAATTTCTAAGCTCTACTTTTTGCTGAGATTTGAAAATCAAATACAATTATTTCAGGCCTTTTTTTATGGACTAAAACACAGACAAAAAAGTATTTTCAATACAAAATAAATGAAGCACATTTCAGAATTAGCCTTAAGGATGCTAAACATTCGTCACTTGTACTTGACTTCATGCTCATTTATTTTAGCGTTTAATTACCAATTTAACTTGTTTTCTTCCAGAATCCTCCCTCTAACCATTCAGGGAAATTGCTTTCCGATTACATCAAATTGAATTTTGAATGCATAGATTGCTTTAACTCTCCCCCCCCCCCTTCACTTTCAGAAAAATCAATATTAAAAACTTAATTTTCTTGTGTGTATTGTAGACTTTCATTCTAAACGAAGAATTTTTGTACGTTTCTTTGTATGCTTTTTTCTGCCTATATATTTGGACCTGAACTTTTTAGTGCTTTTGAGATGTTTTTCTTTGCTTTTTTTACTTAATTGAAAAAAAGCGCAGACTTCAATTTCAATTTCTAATTTTATTTTCCCTTCACAATGAAATTTGATGAAACAGCGTTCTGTTCATACAAATACTACATGGTTTGACATTTAACTCTTTATCCTCTACATTCTTTAACGGATTTTAATAAAACTTCATATATATTGGTCAGGTTTGTGAAGAGGGCTTGTTCAGGCTTTTGCCTGTTGCCTAATAAGTAATTCCTGTTGAATATTAATTCAATAAAGTCTTGTAAAATGAAAAAAAAAGGATCTTTGTGAAATGAAAAAAAAAGGAAATGAAAGGTATGTGAATACCTTGAACAAGTTCATGTTTCCAGGTTTCCAAACAAAAGAGTAAAACAGGAAAAAAGCACTGCAAAATATCAGCTATTTCAAGTCACTGAAAATTGAAGGGCATTTACTACAATTTTTCTAAACTAGGCCAGGGATTAATAATGTTTCAACTTAATTAAGCAAATGACAAAATAAGTTTAATCAGGAGAGCTGCGAGCTTTGTAATCTGTTTCGTTCCAATAAAACAAGAACAATGTGGCCGAACTGAAAGTCTTTCATTATTTCTGCAACTGATAGCTGATTGTCTTCGAGACTTTCAAATGAAATTTATAAGTCAATTTATCAAGTGTTATTGTCAGCAGACACAATTTTAGTTCAACCATGTTTTCACGAATGGCTCTCCTCCGAAATTTCATTGAATCACAAATCATTGATCAGTTTGTGAATCCAACCAGCAATGTTCAAGTTTGTTGTCAAGGGGATTTTTAGAAAAGGTATAAGGCATTACCTCATCCTAAGTCATGCATGAACAAGGGGAATGGTTTCCGAGCGATTTTAATTAAATTGTCTGTCTTAAAATAAAAAATCCTCCTCAAACACCCTTCAGGTTTTCTTTAGGCCATATATGCAGAGATTTTTGCTTAAAAGATAAGAAAGTTTATGTTAATGTTAAGAGGAAGACACTAAATTCAATTCGTTTGCAATTTCATCAAGAGAGGATTTCAATATCCTTTGTCAGATATATAGCTTGTTTATAGCTTACAGCAAGTTTTCTACAGCTTTCGTAATGGTTATCAGAAAGTTTCGACATTTCTATTAGGTAACTTTGTTAGAGATTATTTCAGTGACAGACACACGGCTAGAAGACCCTTGTTGTATCTATCAGATATGTGGACTTGTAACATAGCAACAATTCCCTTTCATGTGTTTATCTGTAAATAATAATTATGATGACCTAGTTAGGATTTTGATTACGTTTGTTTACAAGATGTTAAATTCATGGCATATTGTAAACAAGTTATGATTGAGAATGATGCTTGTAAACTTCTCACTTTGAAGACATGGCATTTGCTTGGATATGTGACCAAGATTTACACGGCGGGCATTGTCAATGAAGCAAAAGACGCTTACTCTTCTGGATCACCTGGTCTTATCCTGTACTTTTTCAAGGATCTCTGTTAATCTTTCCTTCGTTCATATTTTACCCCTAATTTAATCATTTTTTAGTTAGGATTATTTGTTTTGTTGACGCTTCGGTATTCTTTGATTTTTTTTTTTCATTCAACATGATTTTATGCAAATAATTAAAAGAGAAATTACTTATGATTTTACACAAGACAGGCATTTTAAGCCTCAGAGTGCTAACAACGATCTATTACTTCAGCATATTTCTCCATATGCCTTATAATAAATTCATAACGTAGCATCAAAACAATCTATTCATTATGATTTCATGGGTTGAATGAGTGAAGGATGATCTTGGCTGTATCTGTTTTGAACTTTTTGGGGATATGGAGTAGTCCCTTGTCTACCTTTTGTTTTAGTTGTGATTGGTCCATAAAATAAATTGTTGTTACTTTATGTACAGGGTCTTTTTGATGACAGATTTTATAGTATATTTCAGACATTAACACTTGATCGATTATATACAAATTGCGGCCTTCACAAAACGAGGATATTTACCATAACTCCAAGGTTGATCTACAGGCGGTGAGTGAATTATTAATGAAGCGTTTTGAATGAGCTGTGTGATTATGTTATATACCTGCCTCTATCCCAGAGTAACATGTTATGATTGATGGGCGAAGTTTGGGAGATAATGCTTAATGAAAGTGTTAAACACTTATGTTTCAGAGATACCGACACCACAAGAATTTGTATTTTGAGATTTTATCACAGAAATGCTATACAGGAAATATGAGAACTATGTAGTAAATATGAACAATAGTAAATGTGAAAAAAGTACAGTAAATATGAGAAGTATTATACAGTAAATATGAGAAGTATTATACAGTAAATATGAGAAGTATTATACAGTAAATATGAGAGAAGAACTATACAGTAAATATGAGAAGTACTATACAGTAAATATGAGAGAAGTACTATACAGTAAATATGAGAGAAGTACTGTACAGTAAATATGAGAGAAGTACTGTACAGTAAATATGAGAGAAGTACTATACAGTAAATATGAGTGAAGTAGTAAACAGTAAATATGAGAGAAATAGTAAACAGTAAATATGAGAGAAGTCACTGTACAGTAAATATGAGTGAAGTAGTAAACAGTAAATATGAGAGAAGTAGTAAACAGTAAATATGAGAGAAGTAGTAAACAGTAAATATGAGAGAAGTAGTAAACAGTAAATATGAGAAGTATTATACAGTAAATATGAGAGAAGTAGTAAACAGTAAATATGAGTGAAGTAGTAAACAGTAAATATGAGAGAAATAGTAAACAGTAAATATGAGAGAAGTAGTAAACAGTAAATATGAGAGAAGTAGTAAAGAGCAAATATGAGAGAAGTACTATACAGTAAATATGAGAGAAGTACTATACAGTAAATATGAGAGAAGTCACTGTACAGTAAATATGAGAGAAGTAGTAAACAGTAAATATGAGAGAAGTAGTAAACAGTAAATATGAGAAGTATTATACAGTAAATATGAGAGAAGTACTGTACAGTAAATATGAGTGAAGTAGTAAACAGTAAATATGAGAGAAATAGTAAACAGTAAATATGAGAGAAGTAGTAAACAGTAAATATGAGAGAAGTAGTAAAGAGCAAATATGAGAGAAGTACTATACAGTAAATATGAGAGAAGTACTATACAGTAAATATGAGAGAAGTACTATACAGTAAATATGAGAGAAGTAGTAAACAGTAAATATGAGAGAAGTACTGTACAGTAAATATGAGAGAAATAGTAAACAGTAAATATGAGAGAAGTAGTAAACAGTAAATATGAGAGAAGTAGTAAACAGTAAATATGAGAAAAGTCACTGTACAGTAAATATGAGATGAGTACTATACAGTAAATATGAGAAGTATTATACAGTAAATATGAGAGAAGTACTGTACAGTAAATATGAGAGAAGTACTATACAGTAAATATGAGGGAAGTAGTAAACAGTAAATATGAGAGAAGTACTATACAGTAAATATGAGGGAAGTAGTAAACAGTAAATATGAGAGAAGTACTAAACAGTAAATATGAGAGAAGTACTATACAGTAAATATGAGAGAAGTACTAAACAGTAAATATGAGAGAAGTACTATACAGTAAATATGAGAAGGATTATACAGTAAATATGAGAGAAGTACTATACAGTAAATATGAGAGAAGTACTAAACAGTAAATATGAGAGAAGTACTATACAGTAAATATGAGAGAAGTACTATACAGTAAATATGAGAGAAGTACTATACAGTAAATATGAGAGAAGTACTAAACAGTAAATATGAGAGAAGTACTAAACAGTAAATATGAGAAAAGTACTAAACAGTAAATATGAGAGAAGTACTAAACAGTAAATATGAGAGAAGTAGTAAACAGTAAATATGAGAGAAGTACTATACAGTAAATATGAGAGAAGTAGTAAACAGTAAATATGAGAGAAATAGTAAACAGTAAATATGAGAGAAGTACTGTACAGTAAATATGAGAGAAATAGTAAACAGTAAATATGAGAGAAATAGTAAACAGTAAATATGAGAGAAGTACTGTACAGTAAATATGAGAGAAATAGTAAACAGTAAATATGAGAGAAGTAGTAAACAGTAGATATGAGAGAAGTAGTAAACAGTAAATATGAGAGAAGTCACTGTACAGTAAATATGAGATGAGTACTATACAGTAAATATGAGAAGTATTATACAGTAAATATGAGAGAAGTACTGTACAGTAAATATGAGAGAAGTACTATACAGTAAATATGAGGGAAGTAGTAAACAGTAAATATGAGAGAAGTACTATACAGTAAATATGAGGGAAGTAGTAAACAGTAAATATGAGAAGGATTATACAGTTAATATGAGAGAAGTACTATACAGTAAATATGAGAGAAGTACTATACAGTAAATATGAGAGAAGTACTATACAGTAAATATGAGAGAAGTAGTAAACAGTAAATATGAGAGAAGTACTATACAGTAAATATGAGAGAAGTAGTAAACAGTAAATATGAGAGAAGTAGTAAACAGTAAATATGAGAGAAGTACTATACAGTAAATATGAGAGAAGTAGTAAACAGTAAATATGAGAGAAGTACTAAACAGTAAATATGAGAGAAGTACTATACAGTAAATATGAGAGAAGTAGTAAACAGTAAATATGAGAGAAATACTAAACAGTAAATATGAGAGAAGTACTATACAGTAAATATGAGAGAAGTACTATACAGTAAATATGAGAGAAGTAGTAAACAGTAAATATGAGAGAAGTACTAAACAGTAAATATGAGAGAAGTACTATACAGTAAATATGAGAGAAGTAGTAAACAGTAAATATGAGAGAAGTACTAAACAGTAAATATGAGAGAAGTACTATACAGTAAATATGAGAGAAGTACTATACAGTAAATATGAGAGAAGTAGTAAACAGTAAATATGAGAGAAGTACTATACAGTAAATATGAGAGAAGTACTATACAGTAAATATGAGAGAAGTACTATACAGTAAATATGAGAGAAGTACTAAACAGTAAATATGAGAGAAGTACTATACAGTAAATATGAGAGAAGTACTAAACAGTAAATATGAGAGAAGTACTATACAGTAAATATGAGAAGGATTATACAGTAAATATGAGAGAAGTACTATACAGTAAATATGAGAGAAGTACTAAACAGTAAATATGAGAGAAGTACTATACAGTAAATATGAGAGAAGTACTATACAGTAAATATGAGAGAAGTACTATACAGTAAATATGAGAGAAGTACTAAACAGTAAATATGAGAGAAGTACTAAACAGTAAATATGAGAAAAGTACTAAACAGTAAATATGAGAGAAGTACTAAACAGTAAATATGAGAGAAGTAGTAAACAGTAAATATGAGAGAAGTACTATACAGTAAATATGAGAGAAGTAGTAAACAGTAAATATGAGAGAAATAGTAAACAGTAAATATGAGAGAAGTACTGTACAGTAAATATGAGAGAAATAGTAAACAGTAAATATGAGAGAAATAGTAAACAGTAAATATGAGAGAAGTACTGTACAGTAAATATGAGAGAAATAGTAAACAGTAAATATGAGAGAAGTAGTAAACAGTAGATATGAGAGAAGTAGTAAACAGTAAATATGAGAGAAGTCACTGTACAGTAAATATGAGATGAGTACTATACAGTAAATATGAGAAGTATTATACAGTAAATATGAGAGAAGTACTGTACAGTAAATATGAGAGAAGTACTATACAGTAAATATGAGGGAAGTAGTAAACAGTAAATATGAGAGAAGTACTATACAGTAAATATGAGGGAAGTAGTAAACAGTAAATATGAGAAGGATTATACAGTTAATATGAGAGAAGTACTATACAGTAAATATGAGAGAAGTACTATACAGTAAATATGAGAGAAGTACTATACAGTAAATATGAGAGAAGTAGTAAACAGTAAATATGAGAGAAGTACTATACAGTAAATATGAGAGAAGTAGTAAACAGTAAATATGAGAGAAGTAGTAAACAGTAAATATGAGAGAAGTACTATACAGTAAATATGAGAGAAGTAGTAAACAGTAAATATGAGAGAAGTACTAAACAGTAAATATGAGAGAAGTACTATACAGTAAATATGAGAGAAGTAGTAAACAGTAAATATGAGAGAAATACTAAACAGTAAATATGAGAGAAGTACTATACAGTAAATATGAGAGAAGTACTATACAGTAAATATGAGAGAAGTAGTAAACAGTAAATATGAGAGAAGTACTAAACAGTAAATATGAGAGAAGTACTATACAGTAAATATGAGAGAAGTAGTAAACAGTAAATATGAGAGAAATACTAAACAGTAAATATGAGAGAAGTACTATACAGTAAATATGAGAGAAGTACTATACAGTAAATATGAGAGAAGTAGTAAACAGTAAATATGAGAGAAGTACTAAACAGTAAATATGAGAGAAGTACTGTACAGTAAATATGAGAGAAGTACTAAACAGTAAATATGAGAGAAGTACTAAACAGTAAATATGAGAGAAGTAGTAAACAGTAAATATGAGAGAAGTAGTAAACAGTAAATATGAGAGAAGTACTATACAGTAAATATGAGAGAAGTACTATACAGTAAATATGAGAGAAGTACTATACAGTAAATATGAGAGAAGTACTATACAGTAAATATGAGAGAAGTAGTAAACAGTAAATATGAGAGAAGTACTATACAGTAAATATGAGAGAAGTAGTAAACAGTAAATATGAGAGAAGTACTATACAGTAAATATGAGAGAAGTACTATACAGTAAATATGAGAGAAGTACTATACAGTAAATATGAGAGAAGTACTATACAGTAAATATGAGAGAAGTATTATACAGTAAATATGAGAGAAGTAGTAAACAGTAAATATGAGAGAAGTAGTAAACAGTAAATATGAGAAGTCACTGTACAGTAAATATGAGTGAAGTAGTAAACAGTAAATATGAGAGAAGTAGTAAACAGTAAATATGAGAGAAGTACTATACAGTAAATATGAGAGAAGTACTAAACAGTAAATATGAGAGAAGTACTAAACAGTAAATATGAGAGAAGTATTATACAGTAAATATGAGAGAAGTAGTAAACAGTTAATATGAGAGAAGTAGTAAACAGTAAATATGAGAAGTATTATACAGTAAATATGAGAGAAGTACTGTACAGTAAATATGAGTGAAGTAGTAAACAGTAAATATGAGAGAAGTACTAAACAGTAAATATGAGAGAAGTACTATACAGTAAATATGAGAGAAGTACTATACAGTAAATATGAGAGAAGTATTATACAGTAAATATGAGAGAAGTAGTAAACAGTAAATATGAGAGAAGTAGTAAACAGTAAATATGAGAGAAGTAGTAAACAGTAAATATGAGAGAAGTACTATACAGTAAATATGAGAGAAGTAGTAAACAGTAAATATGAGAGAAGTAGTAAACAGTAAATATGAGAGAAGTACTGTACAGTAAATATGAGAGAAATAGTAAACAGTAAATATGAGAGAAGTAGTAAACAGTAAATATGAGAGAAGTAGTAAACAGTAAATATGAGAGAAGTCACTGTACAGTAAATATGAGATGAGTACTATACAGTAAATATGAGAAGTATTATACAGTAAATATGAGAGAAGTACTGTACAGTAAATATGAGAGAAGTAGTAAACAGTAAATATGAGAGAAGTAGTAAATAGTAAATATGAGAGAAGTACTATACAGTAAATATGAGAGAAGTACTAAACAGTAAATATGAGAGAAGTACTAAACAGTAAATATGAGAGAAGTATTATACAGTAAATATGAGAGAAGTAGTAAACAGTAAATATGAGAGAAGTAGTAAACAGTAAATATGAGAAGTATTATACAGTAAATATGAGAGAAGTACTGTACAGTAAATATGAGATGAGTACTATACAGTAAATATGAGAAGTATTATACAGTAAATATGAGAGAAGTACTGTACAGTAAATATGAGAGAAGTAGTAAACAGTAAATATGAGAGAAGTAGTAAACAGTAAATATGAGAGAAGTACTATACAGTAAATATGAGGGAAGTAGTAAACATTAAATATGAGAAGGATTATACAGTAAATATGAGAGAAGTACTATACAGTAAATATGAGAGAAGTACTATACAGTAAATATGAGAGAAGTACTATACAGTAAATATGAGAGAAGTAGTAAACAGTAAATATGAGAGAAGTACTATACAGTAAATATGAGAGAAGTAGTAAACAGTAAATATGAGAGAAGTAGTAAACAGTAAATATGAGAGAAGTACTATACAGTAAATATGAGAGAAGTAGTAAACAGTAAATATGAGAGAAGTAGTAAACAGTAAATATGAGAGAAGTACTATACAGTAAATATGAGAGAAGTACTAAACAGTAAATATGAGAGAAGTACTATACAGTAAATATGAGAGAAGTAGTAAACAGTAAATATGAGAGAAGTACTAAACAGTAAATATGAGAGAAGTACTATACAGTAAATATGAGAGAAGTAGTAAACAGTAAATATGAGAGAAATACTAAACAGTAAATATGAGAGAAGTACTATACAGTAAATATGAGAGAAGTACTATACAGTAAATATGAGAGAAGTAGTAAACAGTAAATATGAGAGAAGTACTAAACAGTAAATATGAGAGAAGTACTGTACAGTAAATATGAGAGAAGTACTAAACAGTAAATATGAGAGAAGTACTAAACAGTAAATATGAGAGAAGTAGTAAACAGTAAATATGAGAGAAGTAGTAAACAGTAAATATGAGAGAAGTACTATACAGTAAATATGAGAGAAGTACTATACAGTAAATATGAGAGAAGTACTATACAGTAAATATGAGAGAAGTACTATACAGTAAATATGAGAGAAGTACTATACAGTAAATATGAGAGAAGTACTATACAGTAAATATGAGAGAAGTAGTAAACAGTAAATATGAGAGAAGTACTAAACAGTAAATATGAGAGAAGTACTATACAGTAAATATGAGAGAAGTACTAAACAGTAAATATGAGAGAAGTACTATACAGTAAATATGAGAGAAGTACTATTCAGTAAATATGAGAAGGATTATACAGTAAATATGAGAGAAGTAGTAAACAGTAAATATGAGAGAAGTACTATACAGTAAATATGAGAAGTATTATACAGTTAATATGAGAGAAGTACTATACAGTAAATATGAGAGAAGTACTATACAGTAAATATGAGAGAAGTAGTAAACAGTAAATATGAGAGAAGTACTATACAGTAAATATGAGAGAAGTACTATACAGAAAATATGAGAGAAGTACTATACAGTAAATATGAGAGAAGTACTATACAGTAAATATGAGAGAAGTACTATACAGTAAATATGAGAGAAGTACTATACAGTAAATATGAGAGAAGTACTATACAGTAAATATGAGAGAAGTACTATACAGTAAATATGAGAGAAGTACTATACAGTAAATATGAGAGAAATAGTAAACAGTAAATATGAGAGAAGTACTGTACAGTAAATATGAGAGAAGTAGTGAACAGTAAATATGAGAGAAGTAGTAAACAGTAAATATGAGAGAAGTAGTAAACAGTAAATATGAGAGAAGTACTATACAGTAAATATGAGAGAAGTACTATACAGTAAATATGAGAGAAGTACTATACAGTAAATATGAGAGAAGTACTATACAGTAAATATGAGAGAAGTATTATACAGTAAATATGAGAGAAGTAGTAAACAGTAAATATGAGAGAAGTAGTAAACAGTAAATATGAGAGAAGTACTATATAGTAAATATGAGAGAAGTACTATACAGTAAATATGAGAGAAGTACTATACAGTAAATATGAGAGAAGTACTATACAGTAAATATGAGAGAAGTACTATACAGTAAATATGAGAGAAGTATTATACAGTAAATATGAGAGAAGTACTATACAGTAAATATGAGAGAAGTCACTGTACAGTAAATATGAGAGAAATAGTAAACAGTAAATATGAGAGAAGTAGTAAACAGTAAATATGAGAGAAGTACTAAACAGTAAATATGAGAGAAATAGTAAACAGTAAATATGAGAGAAGTACTGTACAGTAAATATGAGAGAAGTACTAAACAGTAAATATGAGAGAAGTACTATACAGTAAATATGAGAGAAGTATTATACAGTAAATATGAGAGAAGTCACTGTACAGTAAATATGAGAGAAGTCACTGTACAGTAAATATGAGAGAAGTACTATACAGTAAATATGAGAGAAGTACTATACAGTAAATATGAGAGAAGTAGTAAACAGTAAATATGAGAGAAGTACTATACAGTAAATATGAGAGAAGTACTATACAGTAAATATGAGAGAAGTACTAAACAGTAAATATGAGAGAAGTACTATACAGTAAATATGAGAGAAGTACTATACAGTAAATATGAGAGAAGTAGTAAACAGTAAATATGAGAGAAGTACTAAACAGTAAATATGAGAGAAGTACTATACAGTAAATATGAGAGAAGTACTAAACAGTAAATATGAGAGAAGTACTATACAGTAAATATGAGAGAAGTACTATTCAGTAAATATGAGAAGGATTATACAGTAAATATGAGAGAAGTAGTAAACAGTAAATATGAGAGAAGTACTATACAGTAAATATGAGAAGTATTATACAGTTAATATGAGAGAAGTACTATACAGTAAATATGAGAGAAGTACTATACAGTAAATATGAGAGAAGTAGTAAACAGTAAATATGAGAGAAGTACTATACAGTAAATATGAGAGAAGTACTATACAGTAAATATGAGAGAAGTACTATACAGTAAATATGAGAGAAGTACTATACAGTAAATATGAGAGAAGTAGTAAACAGTAAATATGAGAGAAGTACTATACAGTAAATATGAGAGAAGTACTATACAGTAAATATGAGAGAAGTACTATACAGTAAATATGAGAGAAGTACTATACAGTAAATATGAGAGAAATAGTAAACAGTAAATATGAGAGAAGTACTGTACAGTAAATATGAGAGAAGTAGTAAACAGTAAATATGAGAGAAGTAGTAAACAGTAAATATGAGAGAAGTAGTAAACAGTAAATATGAGAGAAGTACTATACAGTAAATATGAGAGAAGTACTATACAGTAAATATGAGAGAAGTACTATACAGTAAATATGAGAGAAGTACTATACAGTAAATATGAGAGAAGTATTATACAGTAAATATGAGAGAAGTAGTAAACAGTAAATATGAGAGAAGTAGTAAACAGTAAATATGAGAGAAGTACTATATAGTAAATATGAGAGAAGTACTATACAGTAAATATGAGAGAAGTACTATACAGTAAATATGAGAGAAGTACTATACAGTAAATATGAGAGAAGTACTATACAGTAAATATGAGAGAAGTATTATACAGTAAATATGAGAGAAGTACTATACAGTAAATATGAGAGAAGTCACTGTACAGTAAATATGAGAGAAATAGTAAACAGTAAATATGAGAGAAGTAGTAAACAGTAAATATGAGAGAAGTAGTAAAGAGCAAATATGAGAGAAGTACTATACAGTAAATATGAGGGAAGTACTAAACAGTAAATATGAGAGAAGTACTAAACAGTAAATATGAGAGAAATAGTAAACAGTAAATATGAGAGAAGTACTGTACAGTAAATATGAGAGAAGTACTAAACAGTAAATATGAGAGAAGTACTATACAGTAAATATGAGAGAAGTATTATACAGTAAATATGAGAGAAGTCACTGTACAGTAAATATGAGAGAAGTCACTGTACAGTAAATATGAGAGAAGTACTATACAGTAAATATGAGAGAAGTACTATACAGTAAATATGAGAGAAGTACTAAACAGTAAATATGAGAGAAGTACTAAACAGTAAATATGAGAGAAGTACTATACAGTAAATATGAGAGAAGTAGTAAACAGTAAATATGAGAGAAGTACTATACAGTAAATATGAGAGAAGTACTATACAGTAAATATGAGAGAAGTACTAAACAGTAAATATGAGAGAAGTACTATACAGTAAATATGAGAGAAGTACTAAACAGTAAATATGAGAGAAGTACTATACAGTAAATATGAGAGAAGTACTAAACAGTAAATATGAGAGAAGTACTAAACAGTAAATATGAGAGAAGTACTATACAGTAAATATGAGAGAAGAACAGTAAATATGAGAGAAGTACTAAACAGTAAATATGAGAGAAGTACTATACAGTAAATATGAGAGAAGTACTAAACAGTAAATATGAGAGAAGTACTATACAGTAAATATGAGAGAAGTACTATACAGTAAATATGAGAGAAGTACTAAACAGTAAATATGAGAGAAGTACTATACAGTAAATATGAGAGAAGTACTATACAGTAAATATGAGAGAAGTACTATACAGTAAATATGAGAGAAATAGTAAACAGTAAATATGAGAGAAGTAGTAAACAGTAAATATGAGAGAAGTCACTGTACAGTAAATATGAGATGAGTACTATACAGTAAATATGAGAGAAGTACTATACAGTAAATATGAGAGAAGTACTAAACAGTAAATATGAGAGAAGTACTATACAGTAAATATGAGAGAAGTACTATACAGTAAATATGAGAGAAGTACTAAACAGTAAATATGAGAGAAGTACTATACAGTAAATATGAGAGAAGTACTATACAGTAAATATGAGAGAAGTACTATACAGTAAATATGAGAGAAATAGTAAACAGTAAATATGAGAGAAGTAGTAAACAGTAAATATGAGAGAAGTCACTGTACAGTAAATATGAGATGAGTACTATACAGTAAATATGAGAGAAGTACTAAACAGTAAATATGAGAGAAGTACTATACAGTAAATATGAGAGAAGTAGTAAACAGTAAATATGAGAGAAGTACTATACAGTAAATATGAGAGAAGTACTATACAGTAAATATGAGAGAAGTACTAAACAGTCAATATGAGAGAAGTACTATACAGTAAATATGAGAGAAGTACTAAACAGTAAATATGAGAGAAGTACTATACAGTAAATATGAGAGAAGTACTATACAGTAAATATGAGAGAAGTACTAAACAGTAAATATGAGAGAAGTACTATACAGTAAATATGAGAGAAGTACTATACAGTAAATATGAGAGAAGTACTATACAGTAAATATGAGAGAAATAGTAAACAGTAAATATGAGAGAAGTAGTAAGCAGTAAATATGAGAGAAGTCACTGTACAGTAAATATGAGATGAGTACTATACAGTAAATATGAGAGAAGTACTATACAGTAAATATGAGAAGGATTATACAGTAAATATGAGAGAAGTACTATACAGTAAATATGAGAGAAGTACTATTCAGTAAATATGAGAAGGATTATACAGTAAATATGAGAGAAGTAGTAAACAGTAAATATGAGAGAAGTACTATACAGTAAATATGAGAAGTATTATACAGTTAATATGAGAGAAGTACTATACAGTAAATATGAGAGAAGTACTATACAGTAAATATGAGAGAAGTAGTAAACAGTAAATATGAGAGAAGTACTATACAGTAAATATGAGAGAAGTACTATACAGTAAATATGAGAGAAGTACTATACAGTAAATATGAGAGAAGTACTATACAGTAAATATGAGAGAAGTAGTAAACAGTAAATATGAGAGAAGTACTATACAGTAAATATGAGAGAAGTACTATACAGTAAATATGAGAGAAGTACTATACAGTAAATATGAGAGAAGTACTAAACAGTAAATATGAGAGAAGTACTAAACAGTAAATATGAGAGAAGTACTATACAGTAAATATGAGAGAAGTACTAAACAGTAAATATGAGAGAAGTACTATACAGTAAATATGAGAGAAGTACTATACAGTAAATATGAGAGAAGTACTAAACAGTAAATATGAGAGAAGTACTATACAGTAAATATGAGAGAAGTACTATACAGTAAATATGAGAGAAGTACTATACAGTAAATATGAGAGAAATAGTAAACAGTAAATATGAGAGAAGTAGTAAACAGTAAATATGAGAGAAGTCACTGTACAGTAAATATGAGATGAGTACTATACAGTAAATATGAGAGAAGTACTATACAGTAAATATGAGAGAAGTACTAAACAGTAAATATGAGAGAAGTACTATACAGTAAATATGAGAGAAGTACTATACAGTAAATATGAGAGAAGTACTAAACAGTAAATATGAGAGAAGTACTATACAGTAAATATGAGAGAAGTACTATACAGTAAATATGAGAGAAGTACTATACAGTAAATATGAGAGAAATAGTAAACAGTAAATATGAGAGAAGTAGTAAACAGTAAATATGAGAGAAGTCACTGTACAGTAAATATGAGATGAGTACTATACAGTAAATATGAAAGAAGTACTAAACAGTAAATATGAGAGAAGTACTATACAGTAAATATGAGAGAAGTAGTAAACAGTAAATATGAGAGAAGTACTATACAGTAAATATGAGAGAAGTACTATACAGTAAATATGAGAGAAGTACTAAACAGTCAATATGAGAGAAGTACTATACAGTAAATATGAGAGAAGTACTAAACAGTAAATATGAGAGAAGTACTATACAGTAAATATGAGAGAAGTACTATACAGTAAATATGAGAGAAGTACTAAACAGTAAATATGAGAGAAGTACTATACAGTAAATATGAGAGAAGTACTATACAGTAAATATGAGAGAAGTACTATACAGTAAATATGAGAGAAATAGTAAACAGTAAATATGAGAGAAGTAGTAAACAGTAAATATGAGAGAAGTCACTGTACAGTAAATATGAGATGAGTACTATACAGTAAATATGAGAGAAGTACTATACAGTAAATATGAGAAGGATTATACAGTAAATATGAGAGAAGTACTATACAGTAAATATGAGAGAAGTACTATTCAGTAAATATGAGAAGGATTATACAGTAAATATGAGAGAAGTAGTAAACAGTAAATATGAGAGAAGTACTATACAGTAAATATGAGAAGTATTATACAGTTAATATGAGAGAAGTACTATACAGTAAATATGAGAGAAGTACTATACAGTAAATATGAGAGAAGTAGTAAACAGTAAATATGAGAGAAGTACTATACAGTAAATATGAGAGAAGTACTATACAGTAAATATGAGAGAAGTACTATACAGTAAATATGAGAGAAGTACTGTACAGTAAATATGAGAGAAGTAGTAAACAGTAAATATGAGAGAAGTACTATACAGTAAATATGAGAGAAGTACTATACAGTAAATATGAGAGAAGTACTATACAGTAAATATGAGAGAAGTACTATACAGTAAATATGAGAGAAATAGTAAACAGTAAATATGAGAGAAGTACTGTACAGTAAATATGAGAGAAGTAGTAAACAGTAAATATGAGAGAAGTACTAAACAGTAAATATGAGAGAAGTAGTAAACAGTAAATATGAGAGAAGTACTATACAGTAAATATGAGAGAAGTACTATACAGTAAATATGAGAGAAGTACTATACAGTAAATATGAGAGAAGTACTATACAGTAAATATGAGAGAAGTACTATACAGTAAATATGAGAGAAGTACTATACAGTAAATATGATCATAACAGTTATGACTGTTGCTTTTAAGTCGATATCATTGTAATACAGTAGATATAATAAGTAAACGTTTTTCGGTGGTCGGGGATGTGGTGCAGTGGATAGCACACTTGCCTTTCACCAAAGTGGCCAGGGTTTGATTCTGCAACCAGACCTGAATATTAACCTTACAGACCAATACATTTATCAAGGACCAGTCTTTATGAAAACCGGTCTTAATCTCTCTTCATGTACATTTTCAGTCATACTCAGAATTTCTTTTGACTGTGAAGCATGATGGTATTCACGTTGTGAGTCACATGCCTTGTTTTATTCACAATCGCACTTATGAAAAGATGCTTCGATTGATCTGCTCAGGAATAGAAGGGGTGGGGGTAACTTTAATGACTGAAGAGAAACCTCATCATGTTTACTTACAGGCCAAATTTGTGTCAGCTAGGTCAACACAGTTAAATTCATCACCCAAACTCAAAAGAAACCAAAATCATTCTCCACTTACACAGACTCCCTTTGTATTCCTAGCTTGCCTGTCCATAAACTCTATTAGTTTCCGTGTTCCCTGTTTCCGAACCCTCCGTACCAACGTTTCCCTATCCCTGGTGGGAGACTCGTCTCCTGAAAGCTAACAGATCATGCTGTTAGAACCTTGATATGAATGATGGCTCATTGTCCCGAGAATATAGATCCTGATTCTTCCCTTCACCGGGAAGTAATTAGCGATGTCTTTAAAGGCACCCGGAAGAGCTCAGTGGGATTTTCTTTCTTCCGGGACTTTCTTAAAAGCTGTGCCTACTACATCTGATATTAGAAGAAATCATAAAGTTTTTTTTTATCTCCAAGATGTGATATTCAAGATTCAGTGAAAAGGTTAACAGTTGTAATGAACTGTCGCAAAAAAAAAACATGAGCTTCACTGAAGATCGATGCATCTTTGTCTCATCGTTGCTAAGGCAACAGGAAAAATATATACCAGGTATGTATATATATAATTATCAACTGAGAAACTGTATAAAATCGTTTTACCAAACCTTACATGTAAACTGTTTATCTCTTTCTCATCTTATTTCTTATTTGACTTTTTATAACAAAATTAATTAGCTGCAAAAGGTTTTAATGAAAAGGCTTTGCTATTAATGTTTTAATATTAAACATGTCTATAAACTGTATAGCATGGCTACTATTTTGATATCACGCTACATGGTGTTGGATCTTTAAATTATTTTCCGTACTTCCTTGTTTGATACAGTCTAGCTTCTTTGTTAAAATTGTCACACACAGGCTTTCCGGATCTTGACAAGAGCGAGCTTGTTAGACCGCAGATCATAAAACCAACAAAATTAACAAACACATGTATTAGATTGAAAATGGTCGGTTTATTAATATAATAAAATGATGGTTTGTGATATGATTATCATTTGCATTTGAAATAATAATTTACATATACATATTATAACATTTGTTCTTTATAAGGTTGGGACCAAAAATATGCCACCCATGGTTCGAAAGCTATGAGCCCTATTCTGGGCTAACAAGCTTTGGAACCATGGCCCTACCCAAGCTCTTATTTATATTCTACATTTGTTCTGAAAATTTAAGGTACCCTGGTAGATTTCTAATAAATAGCCAGTATCGACCAGATTTCATTTACAACTTTACAATTATGATGTCACAATTGTAATGACATCATAACAACCACTCCAGTGTTATGGTCTCGTAACACAGAACTGGCCTTGGTAGAGTTATATAGTGGCAATGGAGAGCAAATGTAAATATTTACAATTAATCATATCAATATGTGCATGTAAACACTTTCTGATTAAGGGATGGGGGTGTATATCTATTTTAATAAAATTTTAATCAAAACGAGCAATCATCATTATATACACATTAGTCATACAACCGTGAATAGGAGACATTTACAATAACGAAACACCTGTTTCACAATCAAAACCATTCATGTAAATTATACATACAGGAGTGGTGTACATTTGATGCAGTATCGCATAAATATTAACTACCAAGGGTAATTCCCTGATTTTTCTGATTTCTTTCTCACATTTAATAATATCTGGTGCTGTTTGTGATGAAAGATTAACCTGGAATACATACCAATTTAAAATGATGCGACACCTGTTGGATGTTCATTTCATAATAAACAGCTGAAATGGGACAACATCTAAGGTTGTCTGTATAACCTTGTATTACAAAGTAGATTTACTGATTTATACACCTACATTTTTAGAGTGGACTTACCCAGTCTTTGATATGGTAAAGTTCAAATGTGACTTTAGGGAGGAATATGTTAACATTATGCAATATTTCTCAAAACATTATGCAATATTTCTCAATAGTAAAAGATTTTTGATTGGCTGTTATATTGAAGATGTGTGTGGTATCATGGCGGCCGAGTTAGCAACACAATTGTTTCCGGCTGGATGATTTCACTTTTTTTAAAGCAACATCAAATCAACTCCAGGCCTGACATAGTTTTATTGTCTTCAGTGTCAAAAGTATCAAAAGATAAGCTCATCACTAAAGGAAATTGAAAATTTCAGTTCCAATTGATGTTCGTCACAGCAATGTCTGATAAACTCCTGATTAGCCCCTGAAATTTCATAATGAACTATTCCAATCTTTGAACTGGAATAAATCAAATGGGTCTTCAGTGTTGAATGGGTTAATTGACTTCAAACTTCACAGGTGTTGGCAGGATATTATGATGTGTTTACATTACGATTGTCATGTATTGGGACTGGCACATCACAAGGAACAGGAAGTGGAATTCATTCATCCTGAAGACACATTTGAACTCCTCCAAATCAAATGGTTATTTGTAGCTATATCATGGTTTAAGCGACTTCTCCATAACCACTGATTGGAAATCAGCATTATTTACCTGGAAGTATCCCTAAGTGCTCAGGATTGAAAATTGTACTCATGGTGGGACTGACCCCCATAGGGGGCTGAAGGGCGGGGCCAAAAACGTTTATTTAGATATATTGGTTTAAGCGACTTCATCTGCAAAACCACTGATTGGAAATCAGCCTTATTTAGTAGGAAGCATCCCTAGGTGCTCAGGATTCAAAATTGTACTCATGGTCCGACTGACCCCTAGAGGGCTGAGGAATGGGGCAAAAAAGGGTTATTTAGCTATATCATGGTTTAAGCGACTTCTTCTCCATAACCACTGATTGGAAATCAGCCTTATTTGGCAAGAAGCATCCCTGAAGGTGTTCAGGATTCAAAGTTGTTCTAATGGATTGACTGACCCCTCAGGGGGCTGGGGGATGGGGCCAAAAAGGAAATATTTTACCATGATAACCTAGATTCCAATGTATCTAGGTGAGCGATACCTGTCCTCATGGCCTCATTGTTCATTTTACTAGATCAGACACTCACAAAAAAAACCCCAAATAATGCATCATAAAAATTGAATTTTTCCAAAATACCATGCATGATTTTACAGAATGTTTCGCAAGTAATATTTAACAATTTTGTTTTACGAATTGTAAAATCCATATTTTCATCAATAGATTCACACAGATAACATTTTTAACAGATAATTCTTCTTTCCAGTTTTGACACGTTTCATTTTCCAACCAAATTGTTGCCATGGTTTCCAATAGGACGGATTGACTACACATGAAGTTCTCATCTGCCTTTTCATCACTTTCTAATACATTTGTTCTCATTTTATAAAAACTGTTAATGGACTTTACACATTTGAATATTACGATTCGTGCTAAAAAGTAGGAACTCTAGCAATCCTTTGACACTTTCCGTAACAGATATCCTATTTGTATGCAGCCGTGTTCCAGTGAGTGGGTCACACATTATGTCGGTGATGTAATAGACACGGTATTATGCAAGATAGCATTAACGGAGACACAAAATATTTGGAAAAATTTTTATTTTTAGAAACAATCCTATACATTCATGAGAAATGCTTTTCACGTTGCCTTTTTAGCCCATCATTATAGATTTATAGATTATTAACTCAGAGAACTTTAAATTACAGTTTGATGCAAGAGAGTCGAGATTTTCTTCTGTGATTTTAGTTTTTAGGTCACCTGAGACGAAGTCTCAAGTGACCTATTCCAATCATGTTCCATTCATCGTTGTGCGTCATGGGTCGTGCGTAAACGTTTTGCATTTTTGACCTCTTGTCCAGAACCAGTGGATTGAATCTTTTCAAACTTGGCCAAAATGATCCTTAGTTGATGAGGATACAGATTTGTAAAATTGGGATTCCTGCCCCTAACCTAGGGGCTAGGGCGGAGCCCCAAAGGGAAAATTATCCTTAATTTCAAAAATCTTCTTCTCCAGACTCAGAGATACTACAGCCTATTTCAATATCCCCAGGCTTTCCGTTCTCCCTCGGGGAGGGGGTAAAGTTTACTATAGTTTATATAGGGAAATAACACTTTTGGGTATATTATGTCCATTTGGAGTACGACAATATTCCTACTTTGTCACAATCGTCCTTGGAGAAAGATGGAATCAAACTGTAAAATTTGGATTCCAGCCCCTACCACAGGGGCCAGAGCAGGGCCCCAAAGGGAAAATTATCCTAAATTTTAATTCTTTTCTTCTCCAGACTCTGAGGTACTACAGCATATTTCTCTACATGAATAGAAAGATCACTATAGGGGCTTTGTTTTAATTTGTAAATTTTAGTACCCCCGGGCTCTCCGTTCCCCCTTGGGGAGGGGGTAAAGTTTACTATAATTTATATAGGGAAATAACACTTTTGGGTATATTTTGTCCATATTCTTTGAGGAAATCTTTCCTTCTTGGTCAAATTCATTTAAAAAAATTTAGAATTCTTTTCCTGTAATGGCATGACAAATGTTAAATTTCACCTAGTTAACATGTTGATTTCATCATTAAAATTGAGGTACCATACCTATAAAGCTTCTCAGGTGAGCGATACAGGCCCTCTGGGCCTCTTGCATTTTTATTGATTTAATGTAAATAACACCATTGTGTCAATTATTAACTAAAAGGACATACAATTATGGTCAGATACAAGAAACTCGAGACATTTTTCTGTGTTTACAGATTTCATTTATAGATTTAAGGGGAATAGCACCACTGCATCAATAATGTTTACAAAGGAGAATTCCACTCAAAACTCTTTGTTGACTTGACGAAATACTTCAAATTAATGGGGTCTTCACATTTAATGAGTTGGAGGTAACAAAGTTTGACTCCAGAATACTTTATATATTTGAATAAGTTATTTTTTAATTTGTGCATATATTACAACAGGCTGGTTCAATTCTATTTAAGCCCCCTCCCCATCCCACCCCCTGTGGACTTTAAATCATTTATCCGGAGTGAAGGATTATGTAAATGGTGAGTAATACTAGAAATAATTGATTTAAAGTTAGCCATGCAGATTTAGGATTTGAGCAGGTGAGGATGTGATGAACATGGTATTAACAGGTTGTGATCAGCTTATCTGTAAATCAATGCTGGAGGATCGCTCTACAAACAAGCTATGTACACAGGCATGTGGATATTAAATACTGCCAGGGTTCTGGAGGGCCATACTGTATAAACCTGAGAAAAATCATTATGTTACTGTGTGGCTACAGCTAAAAATGATGTATCATAACGGATTATATCAGTGTTATGGTAAATCACATCACAATACTGTAATAAAATATTATATCAGTGTTATAACGGATCCACTCAGTGTACAGATATATTACATCAAAATTATGATAAAATACATTAATGTTATTAAAGATTACATCAAAATTATGATGTATTACATCAATGTTATAACACATATTATATCAATGTAATTAATTATATCACATCAATATTAATATATTTTGTCAATGTAATAGTATATTACATCAGTGTAAAGATATATTACATCATTGTAATAACAGAAGACACCAGTGTAAATATCTATTAAATATTACATGTATATCAATGTAATACCTGATTATGTTACAATGATGATTAATTATTCGTGTGTGTAATTAAGGTTGACAGACATAGGGTAGTGAAGACATAAGGTGTATCAGATATTGTATAATAACTCTCAGTATTGCCCCCCTCCCCCCTCGTCCCCACCCCCACTAGACCTCCTTCTCTTCCTCCCTGAGACAATTGAAGCTGGTATACCATCCAAACATTCTTGTGATACTGATCCAACAGCTGGGCCAGTCTTTCCCAGGAATGATGTACATGTGTGTCCCACAGAAATATTCATGCATATGTACCCTATCATCTCTTCTTCCCCTTTGTTCTCATTGAACACCGTCAGACACACAAGATTCTGTACAGTCAGTTTGGGGTTCTTGATCATTATAAACTACACCACTGACATTGAGTGTGCTCTAGGGCATTTAAGGGCACTGACAAAAAAAAGATGGTGTCACGTCTTAGTTCGAGTGCACCAGTAGATCTCCTCTGATACAAGATAGGTCTGTTGTCAGATGCTATCCTTCCTCCATCAGTCAGTGAACACAGGCATTATTGCCCTCATAAGGAGGTTCACAGGTAATATTTCTGTATGGTGCTTCTTGGGACATATATAAATGTTACTATTATGTTGTACTGACGTTAATGGGAAACCTCGGATGATGCTGCAGATAAGTTATATTATTATAACTTTTATTCGATTGGTGCAGTGGATATCGCACTTGCCTTTTACCAAGGCGGCCGGGGTTGGATTCCCCGACCGGACATGAAAAGGTATGGTGTCGCCTGCCCGACCACGTAGGTTTTCTCCAGGTACTCCGGTTATATCATATACTCGCTCCCTCAATATCTATGAAATACATGCAATCATAGAAGGTATACCATGAGCAATATGTATCCAATCAGAAGTGACCTTCCATAGTAAGTACCTCAAATATCCGAATACAATTTACTGACCACGCATCAGTCTATGATTAGAGTGTTGAAAAATCGCACATGCAGATGAAAGTGTAACGTTAGTACACGTAACATTCTACAGTCGTTTCACAATTAAAAAATATATAAACTAAAAGGCCAATCTGGGGTTAGGGGAGCTTTGATTACACATCAGCGCACAGTTAGGCACTTCCGTGTTTGGAATGAACACAGTAACACAAGAGGACAACTTACAGTATTTATAGTAAATGAAATAGATAATTCCAGGTGTGCACAGTTTATTACATTAAGTATCATATAACAAAGATATTCTTTTACTGTCAATCAATTTAAATGGAGACATTTGAGCACATTCTTACAATTACATTTTAATGTTATTTTAAATTATGACACATCATGGTCAATTCCAAGGTTAGTGCAAAGTAAGGTAACTCTTGATTTATTTTATTCTATATCAGGTAGACCATTACAGTTAATCCCTCTGGAGAACCGCCACTAATCCCTGTAATTATCGCTACCAGTATAGATTACTGCTCAGATCAGCGATTTTTCGATTATCTCCCTTGGGTGTTAGATAGTTTAATCAAATTCTAGTTCAAGATTCATTTTATTTAATGGTCCACAATACTCCTCTGTAAATTGTATGCTTTATCAAGATAGATGTACTGCATTTTTTTTTTGCAAACAAGTTTCATATCTAATATAAAAAATAAGGACCTTAGATGAGGTTAATCATTCTCTTGTAGTTTTTGTAATTTAAATAAAAAATATCAATTTATAATAAAGTTATTGTTGCCTTTTGATTTCTGTCGATACATGGTTTTATTGACTTTAGAAAAAATATCAACTTCAGACTTTGTCCTCGGTCAATATTTTTTCTCAGGTTGATAAAACCATGTAATCGACCTCATCAAAAGGCTGTAATTGTATATTGTTTTTTTTATTTAGTTAAAGGGGCATCCCGGGGAAGTCTTCAATGAATTTCTTGAAGGACATGCTGTCTGCACTACCAGATACATTTCCCTGTTATTTCAATATTCAAAGTCCACTCAAAATGTGTTTATTAGCCACTTGCAAAATTGCATTCCTCGGGAAAGCCCCATAAAAATAGCACTGATCACAAGTGATAGCGTTCTCGGTCAATTTGACGATGGGGCCCAAGAGGGGACGCGTAATGTATATACATGTACGTCCGATGATGAACCAGACACAAAGTCCGTGTATACATTTATTGAATCACATTCACATTAATAATCAGACGTTAATTTCACACGATATTCATATGAAGAAATTTATGTCGACATCTCTGCATCATTTATCGACACCAGTACCTGACTGAAACCGATGCAAATGGGTACAGAAACCCACACGACACTGCACTCTTACATTGTACGTGTAACAGTGTTATGTGGGTGACCGACGATGACAACCATAGGGCGAACCTTAATTTCTGTAAAAAGTTTTTTTCTAGAATCCTCATTTAGAACCATTTCACAAAAGGTGTGCATGCATTGAAAAGTACAAAAATAAAATGAAATGATTCCGATAATATTTGTACAATCCGTATTTTATAGATTAAGTATGACAAGAATTTTTTATCCGCACATGATGACATAAATTTATTCATTTTGTCCAAATTGAATCTGTGTACATTAAACTCAATCACCATATACCGGCGTTTTACAACGTAACCCCCCATACGGTTTTTCTTGTATGTGAAAAGGTCTTTCTCTTCAGCAATATAATTCAATAATGCCGTTTTACTGGAATATTATAAAGGGAATATTACAATACACGCTTTCAAGTTTTACACACGCATTTCATGTAACAGAGGAATGAAAGAGTTATCCTTTGGGAGGCCCCAAAACCAAATCAAAACTGTGTCACCGGCAATCCAGAAGAAAACTGTAACATGCAAACAATTGGGCTGTTAGTCTCTCCCTTGAATACTTCCCATCCGTCATTATGCTTCCGTAATATAATCCTTACGTTAAAGTTTGACCATTCGGCCACTTTTTGCTTGGTAGTTACATGTAGGTCACGCGGATCGCCATTTTTTGTTTACCGATGTAGCTTGTTTTGCGCATGCGTTATCATATGTGATGCAAAAAAATTTACATGTCCAAATCGTTGATCAACGAATAGTGATTCCCTTTTTTAATTATTAATTAAAATTTTTGAGAACATATTTCAGTGTAATTCGCCCATTAATTTTCCACAAGAGTATACATTTAATTCATATATACAATAATTCTAAATAAGCATAAAAAAATATAGTTTTACCGTGATGCCTCTTTAAATGCAAATCAAACACAGCTGTAGCACAGTCAAGGGTGGTGTGTGTGTGAAGGGGGGGGGGGCACAGGGCTCGTTAGAGTTTAAATTTATATACACAAAAGTGACATGACTACAGGATGCATGGGAGGTTGAGTTGGGTGGAAGAGTTTATGATAGTTTGATTTAAACAAAAAAGGCATGTCTACTGAGTGTAATGGGGGGGGGGAGGGGTCATTAATTGATCAATTAGCATATCATTACAACAGGAGTCCCTTGACCTCTGAACTTTAAGAGACAGCTGTTCTAACAATGAAGCTATCTTGTCACTGGAAAATATCCAGCCAAGTCCATTATATTATCATAATAATCATTTTATACACACAGGAAAGCACAACTGTGAAGGGGGGAGGAGTAGGTGGGGGAACTAAACACAACTGGGGAGGGGATGAGAGTTAACATTACTTGGGAGGTTGATGAGATTAAATACAACTGGGGAGGTAGGATGAGAGTAAACATTACTGGGGAGTTGGGATGAGAGTAAACTTTACTGGGGAGATGAGATGAGAGTAAACACAACTGGGGAGTTGGGATGAGAGTAAACTTTACTGGGGAGGGGATGAGAGTAAGCACAACTGGGGAGGTTGGATGAGAGTAGACACAACTGGGGAGGTTGATGAGATTAAACATAACTGGGGAGGTAGGATGAGATTAAACATTACTGGGGAGGTTGATGAGAGTAAACACAACTGGGGAGGTAGGATGAGATTAAACACAACTTGGGAGGTTGATGAGATTAAACACAACTGGGGAGGTGGGATGAGATTAAACACAACTGGGGAGTTGGGATGAGATTAAACACAACTGGGGGGATGGGATGAGATTAAACACAACTGGGGAGGTGGGATGAGAGTAAACACAACTGGGGAGGTGGGATGAGATTAAACACAACTGGGGAGTTGGGATGAGATTAAACACAACTGGGGAGGTGGGATGAGATTAAACACAACTGGGGAGGTGGGATGAGATTAAACACAACTGGGGAGTTGGGATGAGAGTAAACACAACTGGGGAGGTGGGATGAGATTAACACAACTGGGGAGGTAGGATGAGATTAAACATAACTGGGGAGGTGGGATGAGAGTAAAAAAAACACATTTTTCTTAGTCTCTTTGAGTCCCATTAAGGAAATATACAGTGGGTTCATAAAATGTGAGAGAAGCCTCGCAGGAAAAACGATGAATCCAGCACACTGTTATCCAAGTTCCAAAAAACACTGTTTTGGACATATTTTATACCAGTAGAATTGAGCAAAGCTCTTTCTTCTGACAGCACAGTGCATCAAACTGTTGATAAATCTATTGTGATATCAAACTAGTAACAGTATTTTCAGCTTTATCAAGGACTTCAAATATTGGAACTCTGAAAACCAGTTTAAATCCAATTGAAAAGAAACAGTGATGTTAAATTGAGAAATTATTTTTTTCAATTCAATTTTCATCTTGACAATAATTCTTCACCAGCTGCTTCATCTAATTTTCAAAATTGGTTTAAAAGGTGACCTTGAGCTGATGCGTTGCTAAGGCAACAGGAACTGGGAAAAAATAGAGCCATGTCTGCCAAATCGTAATTGTTATAATTTTACAGAGTTATGCTAAATCTGTTCTCTATCATCAAGCTCTAGAATTAGTCCTCAGGGTAGAATGTCCCAGTGATCAATTTGGTCAGCACTTCTCTGACATTATTTGACAATGAAGTTGTTTTTTTCATTCCTTTACTAAGCTGTCCTGCTTTAGATTTGGGTGGGCTTATTAGAGGACAATGCAGTTGTTTTTGTCATTCCTTCTGAACTCTCCTGCTGTAATTTTGTGTGTGTGTGTGTGGGGAGGGGTGGGGGGATGAAGTTGTTTTTGTCAATACTTCTGAACTGTCCAGCTGTAGATTTGGGTGGGCTTATTTCCAGGTAAGTGTTTATTTCTGGACAAATTTTGAAAATTCCTGGAACATCATTGTAAATTTTCTATGTCATGAATCTTCAATTATTCTGAGGGCAAACTGTGAATGTTCAATGTTAAAATGTTAGGTGCAATATGACAAACTCTCATATCAGTCACAAGTAATCTGAAAAAAACTAATTTCATTTACGCCTCCAGATGTATACCGGGTATGTAATATATATTTTTAAATGATTTCAAAGTAAATCCCTCAAGACAAATCCCACTTGAATTCTTCTGTTTTAATTAAATATTTTTGGCTTCCACATTGCTGCGATAATTCCTTAATATCAGTGATTTATTACAAGTGACGGAAAAACATTGATTGAACATAAGTTTCAGAGAAGTTATTAACTTTGGCTGAATACTCAAATCATATTTGTTTTCAAATTTCTACATGAAGGTTTCCCCAAGTGACAAATTAAATTGTTTTATATTCTTGTATTTAGGTTTCAGGGAAGGATGCCTCCACTTTTAGCCATAAATAAAATGCGGAAGAAGTAAACGTAAAACACTCAAAAGAAATTTTGTTTAATTAAAGTGAAGATCATACTTCAAGTCAGAGTTTTGATATTACCAAAGCTGTAGGTGTTAAATTTCATAAACGTTATATTTTTAAACTTGTGGATATGTTATTTTGGGAGTTGGGGTTAACAATGTTTTATTATCTGGAAGTTGGAGGGGTCTGGAGGATATGTCACTCTAAAGAATATGTCACTCTGTAGGATATATCATTTTAGAGGATAGGTTATTCTGGAAGTAATGTCATTCTGGATGTTATGTCATCCGAAAATCCTTTTATTGAACGAAACACAATCTCCCATGTTACCAGAATATCAAATTAGGAATTCATTTGATTTTTTTTTGCACCTGTCATGAAATGGTTTGGGCATAAACCATATTTTACCGGGAATAAGCCCCCTCTCACGAACAAGCCCCCTCCCCACTTTGACAAAGGTTCATGGAAAAGGGTGGGAGCCTGGGAATAAGCCCCCACCCTAAATTTTGTCTTTCTCTCAATGAAAAGCATGTTAATTTCTTTTTAATTTTGTGCCTGAACATGAAATACATCTAACCGTGTGCAAAAAAATATCTATAAGGCTATAAACTTGTTTTCAAACATTGTTTAGCTGGTGTTAATTAAGAACACCATACTTTCATGTTTGAAGTGTTGCCTTTGGCCGTCGTAGTTTCATTTCCACTCATTAACATGAACTGTTCTTTGGTGATAAGTTGTATGGTGATAATAAATTCCTGGTCAAGTACTGATTTGGTGACAACCCACATATTTTACACAGACTTATGACCAACTTTGAAAAGTCAAGTAAAATGATATGACCTACACTGTAGAGCCTTGTCATATGCCTTGCTACCAAAATATTAATTACTTCGTGTCATTGTGACACATCAAATTATTTCTTAATTAATAAAAAAACATCCTGTTTGTTAGCTACTTGCTGAAGGTCAGAGTTAACGCAAGAAAACTTAACCCACTGAAATAGATATTAGTCATAATCACTCATCACTCACTCAACATTCTGAATAGCAATTTTGATAAAAATGTTCTGAAATCCTTGCCTGGGGTGATGGAATGTGGGAAGGAAATAAGGAATAAATACCACATGGACCCTCCCTGGATATTACTGGGCTGTCTCCCTGCTGGAAATAAATCTTAAAACTGAAGTATCGTAAGTCCTGGTGCTTTAGGAAAGTAGGATGTTTCGTTGATGTTTTTTGTTGGGAGTTGATTACGAGTGAGATTTAAAGCTTGACTCCAATAATCTGATACTTGTTAACCTTTAGTTGGTACATAACTTATCATCATATCTCATCACGCATGAGAGGGTGAGGGGAAACGGGAGGATTACTGGAATAGCCCAGGTGATCTTGTCCTTCTCTCCTCCTAAATAATTTTTTCTTCCCAACACTAATAAAAAATCGGATAATGCCCACCAAAATAAGTAAATTTCTGTATTAAAAGTAAAAGTGTAAAGGTCACTCGGAGCTCTTATGAACAAACAATGCTCCAAAGACAAGAAACTTTGCTTATATCAGATTTTAAAGGCATCAGAGCGGCAGTCATTCCCAGTGTCTGCTAACTTTATCCAGCAGTGTCTAAAAGTTTATACAGAAGTCTGAAGGTTTTGAAATGAAAAGGTCAAATGTTGAGGTCACATTAAGCTATTTGACCTCCATTACAAGTAGGATATTGGGGTGTTAGCTAATGCTATGCTGGAGGTTTAAATCATGAAACCAGTAGATTAAGGAAGATTTTGTCATCTGTCCTTTTTTTTCAGAACTGGAAGTAATTCGGCACATTTGAAATCTGATACCTGATCACCTGTAGCAACACCTGAATTCAGTAAGTTGTCATTAGGAGGGAACCTGATCCTCAAATTTCACCATAGAATTTTGTAATGAATTTGGAATTCTGGTTACAACTTCATTATCATTATCATAGGAGACTACCGGTAAACACCAAGGAGATACATTGCCGGACAAAAATGTACATATGAGAGAAAAGAAAAAAGATCCTCAGGGTTTGAATTTAACACTCGCACACTTGCCAAATGCGAGTTGATTTCTAAAATTGCTAGTAGAAAATCATTGTACTTGCATTTTTTGACGAGTGGGTATAATGCCTAATGAAAGTGTGTATATTATTCCAATTTGTACACATGTCAGAAAACGTTGTCGAAAGTATTTAGCAAATTGTGAAATGAAACCACATACACATGTACAAGTACAAATAGTACAATGTCTTGTGGAAACTTGTCTAAATTGTAAATTAGGCTGATTCAGAATGCATCATAGTGCTTTCATTATCCACAAAGTTTCTAATTTGTCAAGTTAAAATTAACCCACTCGCCACAACACAAAATGTGAGTTGGTAAAAAAGTGAAATTCTACCCCTGGTCCTCAGATGTTGCAAGGATGATTAGGCTGTGTATTTGGGGACACTCTACAGTGGTTGTTCCGTCTTCATCTGTGCCCCTGTGTGAAACATGTTCATTTCCGCTCCACAACTTTGTAACCTGTCATAGTCGAGGGATGAAACGTTGTGTGATTCACCCCTGAAGACACAAGATTTGAACTCTTCCAATACAAAGGTTGGAAAAGTTCATCGTGAAATTTCAAGGGTGAACAACCCATCAACACAAAAGAGGTCATCAGGGCTATTAAAAGTACTGTAAACAAACTTTTTTTTCGCATGCGATTAATTTTCATGTATTTTATGGGAAATTAAAATTTGCGAAAATTAATCGCCTCAAAATAGTTTTAATCAAAACTTAAAACTTAAAGCAGAATTTATTCGCCATGAAAAAGTCTTTTCATACAAAAAACGCTTAAATAAGTCACTGCGAAAATAAGTTTGTTTACGGTAGTGTAGACTTTAATTGTACAAGGAGAGAAAATGATAAAATTTCATTTCTAATATCTCTTAGCTCTTTAGAAGTCCTTATAATTGTTTTAAAGGCCCAATATACGTAACTTCAGGAAATTTTTCGGGATTCTTAAAAATTATGAAAAAAAATCCAGTTGATAACCATGCAAAAATAAGCCTAAAACGAAGTAAACCTGAGCGGTAACTAACAAGAAACTCTTGACAAAAAATTCCAAAGAACTGAAAAATATTCAGGTGTGGCCCACTTCAACAACAAACCAAAGGTATACGTAGAAGACAGCTCAAAACGGACGCATGTTTACAAATATCGAGTTTCAACTGCTGCTGTACCAGTAACCGCATCAGAATTCATCTTGAATATTGCTGATATCAGTTAATCTTAGCTAAATCTATGAATATAATAAGTTATTAGGCTTAATTTTCGCTTCAGGTTTTGCGGAAAGTTACGTATATTGGGCCTTTAACTTTTATTTTCATGGAGCGGAATGCAGCAGACTAGATCCATTTCTGAACCAGCACAGTAAACTTAAGCACTCTGTACTAGTTGATACATTTTGAAGGTTATTTTTTTATCAGGACAAGGTCAAATGTTGAACCGCCCTGTCCATTAATTAGTCTTCTGATACAGACAGTCTCACTGTGTGGTAGGTTATTTGAACTGTCTTGAAAAGTAATGTGATATACATGTATATGTATTTGCATCTGATTCAAAAAGTTTTTATGCTGGATGTAACTGTTCTGAAAAGGAAACTTTGGATCTACAAAATCTGCTCATGTGACAACCTTCATTAAGAGGCCACCTGTGAAAAGAGGCCACTTTAATGTTTTCTAGTGTAGTGATTTATTGTGACAAAAAAAAACATGTATTAAGACACAATCTTTATGAATAGGTCACTTTTGAAGTTTTCTAGTGTAGTGATTTATTATGAAAAAAGGCCCCCATTAAATATTAAGACTAAGAGGCAATCTTTATGAACAGGCCACTCTTGAAATTTTCTGGTGTAGTGGTTTATTGTGAAATAAACATCAGGTCCCAGTTGTTCAAAGGGTGATTAGCTTAATTACTATTTAACAACATTTTTCAAACTTGAATAATTCTGTCAATATACAAGGTATAATCTTAAAAGTTTGCATATTAATTGACACTATTAAATATTTGATACCTGCAAATTTGTAACTAAATATATTGTTCAATTTTAAAGTTACAGGATAATTAAAATTTGCACTAATCACTGATTAAGCTAATCACCTTTTGGACAACTTGGCCCTGGTGGCCACTTGTGTTTAGACACCACTTTGTTTGACTTCCAAATGTTGGTCTCTTTCTACAGGTGGGACTGTGTGCAAATTTAACTCATCGCTTAAGTTCAGCAAACCTTATAGTCTGGGCAGGTTTGGATCAGATATGAAAGGAGTGAATGCTTTGAAACAAAACGGACTGACTTAATTATGTACCATACGAGTATAAAAAATTAAAGAAGTATGGTATTTTCTTGGTTTGGAGATTTCATGTAGTATTTTATACCATGTTAAGAGAAAGGTTTAAATTGGGGTTTTTTTTCATTCAGTCCAGCTAATGGAGAATAGCATTAATATTTGATACTATGTATCTTGTTACCGGAGAATGTCCCTGCGATGAGACTATTATAAACATCGCTATATTTTCTAAGAGATTGTTGATAACTGACATGGCAATTTGGAAATTGACTTGAATGTTTTATTGTTTTGTCGATAGAGGTGTGGTTGTCAAGGAATCTCAGTGGTGTTTCCGAGTCAGTGTATGTAGATCCTTACCAGCTAATGTATATGTAATAATTCTAAATTCTAAAAGAATATCACGAAAGTCTCGAAAGTCTCGCAGTATAGTTTGGTTAGCTTGTGTTAAATGTCCTATTAACAGCTATAATGGTCATTTAAGGATGTGCCAGGTTTTAGTGGTGGAGGAAAGCTGGAGTGCCTGGAGAAAAACCACCGACCTATTGTCAGTAACCTGGCAACTGCCCCACGGAGGCCACAAACCAGTTACCTAGAGGTGGTAGTGATAGCAAATGTTGCCTCAAACCCGTGACCTAGAGGTGGTAGTGATAGCAAATTTTGCCTCAAACCCGTGACCTTGAGGTAGTAGTGATAGCGAATGTTGCCTCAAACCTGTGACCTAGAGGTGGTAGTGATAGCAAATGTTGCCTCAAACCCGTGACCTAGAGGTGGTAGTGCTAGCAAATGTTGGCCGCCTTAACCTGTCTGATTTGGCCGTCGCGGCTCATGCACTCAAACTCACAATCCATATCAAATGAGATATCTGTTTTACTCTTTCTTCCCTTAAAACCATATTATCGATATAAATTCGAACATATAAGATTTAACTGGTATTTGTTGTAAGCAAAAGTGTGCATAATGACTATAGCTCATCAAGCTATTAGTTGTCAGTTCACAGGGACTGATAATTTTAAGGACATGTCCTGTACCATATTAAAAAAATTATTATTTGTTTTTTAATTGTGTAAGAGTAATCTCCCTTATCTTAAAATGATCGTTCTCTAAAGGACATGTTCTATACCATATAAAAAAAATTATGATTTGGGTAAAATTAAATATTCAAATTGCAACAGACACTCGCTAATTTTAATAACCACTTTGCTTCTTTACTGTTTTGAAATGAACTTACTGGAGTTAGATGAGCCCGATGACCAAGCCATCACTTGTTGAGGAACCCCTATTTATTATTTAATTAGCATGTGGACATGTGGCTCTAAACGTTTACATTGATAATCAATATTTTCACAAATGGCTGCCCCATGCAAATAAACAATAGGCTTGCAATTATTTAACGAATGTGATGACAGTACTAGTTCTAACACCAGGAAATGTATGTTAACCTACCAGATCAGTGGAAATGTACTGATGTGCTCTGTTATATAATTGCTGATTTAATTGACTGAAAGAATACCATGCAAATCAGTCTGGGTAACAATATAGTTATAATGCTTCATGCCGCAAAAAAATGATCCAAGGTCATGCTTTTATTTCGAGAAATGATGGTGGAATGACGTACATCTGTGGTCTACACCAGCTGTAATTAAAGTGTTCTGTTTATTCAACAGTAGTGGAAATGAGAGGTCTAGACTGGCCATGCTTGTGTACTATTAGTTCTGTTTGGAAACAAGAGTCAGCTTCCTCAGATGGAACATTGAGATGTCTGTCCATGTCTGCCTGGTTGTGTTTATCTGTGGAACTACACAGATGTCAGCTGACAATAACAGACCGCTGTAAACATACCCAATGTGTCCAGACCAGGGCTGAGTGTCACTGGTCCTCCTCCCCAACAGACCCTGTCAATATATCCAATGTGTCCAGACCAGTACTAAGTGTCCTCCCAGATCCTCCTCCCCAACAGACCCTGTAAATATATCCAATGTGTCCAGACCAGTACTAAGTGTCCTCCCAGATCCTCCTCCCCAGCAGACCCTGTAAATATATCCAATGTGTCCAGACCAGTACTAAGTGTCCTCCCTGATTCTCCTCCCCAGCAGACCCTGTAAATATATCCAATGTGTCCAGACCAGTACTAAGTGTCACTGGTCCTCCTCCCCAACAGACCCTGTAAATATACCCAATGTGTCCAGACCAGTACTAAGTGTCACTGGTCCTCCTCCTCCTCCCCCCCCCTCCTCCCCAACAGACCCTGTAAATATACCCAATGTGTCCAGACCAGTACTAAGTGTCCCTGATCCTCCTCCCCAACAGACCCTGTAAATATATCCAATGTGTCCAGACCATCAATAAGTGTCACCATGTCCAATGTTTCCAGAACAGGGCTGAGTGTCACTGGCATAGTTGAACTCTCCACTCAACACCCCCACCCTCGATTTTCCTCTGTGTCACTGACATTGTGGAACTCTCCACGACTCACCCCCCCCCCTCCCCCCACCCATCCTCTCCCCCTACCTCCTCATTCTTCCCCTCCCCCTCCAGTATGGTAACCCTGCTGACAGCCATGACATTGTTAAGTTGATGTTTAAGTTGGCCATGTGTGTCAGTGATTATAACTCAAGTCCAGTGTAATTACTGCATGCTTTCCAAAATCATCTTGTCAGAGTCCAGCTGCTGTTGTGGTCAAGCCTCCCACTGAGTTGTGGATGCCAATCTTAATTGGTGACTGAGTAGTTAGGAAATGGTTCCATCTAAAATAAATAAATATTACAGAGTGGTCTACATACTGTAAGCATATATTTACTTTCTGGTACTCCCCAAATTTAGAGGATCATTTAATTGATTAACACTCCCACCTTTAGAATATCATATACATGTACCCCTGTAGACTTGCTCCTGTCTTTAGAAAAGTAGCAGATATTGAAAAAAGAAAAATTAAATAATTGTGATCACTTGGATGTCTGATTCTAGAGTTTGAAACAAGGGGGCGATAAGCTAGTAGTAAAATAAAGTAGAGAAATTCTCGATAGAAACTAAGGGGCTGGTAGCCAGTCTGATGTACCCAGTATAGCATCACTAGCAGTCCATGATAGCATAGATAAAATGAAAATTACCGTAAAGTAATTAACCTCAATTTTGAATCTTGAAATTTTTAAGAAAATAATTAAGCATATTATTGTTAGTTTTATATGGATTGACGAGGCTGACTGAATTATCATAGTCCAGGATTGTTGAGATTATATATTTCATTTTTTTAAATCATTTTCCGGTGAGACTAATTTGTGAGTGAGGTTTACATGTATACAGGCGCCAAAAACACATGTTCTATTTTGGTAGCGAGTGGCTTTCGGTGGTGGGGGGTGGGGTTATGTAGTTAATTTTGGTGTACCACAGATAGAAGACAGCATGCAGCTAGGGGATCAGTTCAGTCACTATGATGTCAGCACATAGTGGAACACCAGCTAGGATTAGACATAGTGCTACATCCTGTTGGAATACATATTAACTATGACCACCATCGTTATGAAACATTTGCAGAAGTCATTTTCTACAGAACATTCTGTCAAATAAATCATTATTGTGATGCATTTTACAGAATTTGAGGATTTTTGAAAAATAAGAAATAATTCTTTCACCCCTAAAGACGCATTTGAACTCTTCCAAATCAAAGGTTGGGATAGTTCATTATGAAATTTCACAGGGGTGAATGAGTTAATACAGAAACAAACGCCAGTAGGTTTGATCTTTTGACCTTTTTTCTAACAAGTATAAAATTATCTGGAGTGGATGTTTCAGGCTGAAGCATTCAAGTGAGTTGGCTCTATAAATGATGCTATTGGAAGCACAGCCTCACTACCAACAGAACACAATACATCTCCAGCACACACACACACACACACACACACACACTCACAGGCATATATTCACACATGTGGATATATTAGCCTGGCATCATAGGACAAGTAGCTAGCACCTAATAAGGCAATTCCTGCAAATTACTCAGAATAAATTGTATTTGTATGTTCTGTAAAGCACTTCAGAGTGGCTGATGATTTCATCTTCGTTATAAAAGGTCAAAACACTTAAAGTTGAAAAAGATAGCTACTTTCAATCCTAAAGACACATTCTAACTCTTACAAGTCAAAGGTTCGAATAGGTCATTTTTAAATGCAGGGGTGAATACTACATATGGTTCATCTATTCTCACTTTAGTGTGTTAGTTATAATATTTCCTTCTACAAGACCATTATACTTGTAAGATTTAGAGAAATCTTTTGTGAAGCTTTTGAAAAATAAATGCAGAGCTGTTTCTTCTTCAAAAATACTTTTATTTCAAACGACTTCTTACAAGGTTAAATCAACATTGAGCACATGTCATGGGATTTCAAACATGATTTCACGGCGTGCTTAGTATTCCTACATGGACATGAATCTGTGGCTCGGAGGTGAACACAAGTCGTTAGTGTTGCGTGTGTCGGTGTCAGAAGTACGTTTAATCACCTGTTAACATTTCTCCCAGGGCTATCACCCGTTTTTTGCCTGGTTGAGCAAATATTCGGGGTTTATGAAAACACTACTGAATATTTTTTCAGGCAGAGGCAAGGAAAAGCGTTGATAGATTGTTCCACTATCACAGAGACATCAGTCGTTGCCTTGTGTTATTATATATACAGTTACCCTGATACTACTGGCATTGTGGAGCTCCTTGGCACACAAATGTCAAAATTCCTACATCAAAAGTGGGCTGCTAGGCCTAAACCTAATATCACTGCTCCCATGGAGTTTGATCTGCATGCGTTTGTTTGTACTGGCGATTGGTACTGAGTGCAGCATGTTTCTGAATAAAACACACATGTAAAACAAACACATTTTGTCGTAATAATAACATATAATTATTTCAGCTGCTGATGATGATGATGATGGTTATGATGAAGCACTAGTGTGACCTCAATTTACAAAATGCCATGATGACCTTTGTCCCATATTGCATCACTACACCAAACAAAATATTGGACCTTATGATTATAATCTTCATTATTGCTAAAAACAATCCCTCAATTATAAACATAATCATTGCTGATATCATAGTAGAGACAAATTTTATTTTAAACAGAGTCAAAATTTATATTCATTATAACAAAAGACAAGATTCACTGAATTTTTACCTGACTAAAAATACATAATTCTCTTTCAAAGAAATAGTTTGGAAATGTTTGAGAAACTGTTTTCTATTTCCAGTTTCTGTTCTTTCTTGCAAAATGATAAAAATAGTGTAACATTAAAAAAATATATTGTGATTAAAAGTGATTCAAGGCAAAATCTTGTGGTTTAAATTTTTCATAAATATTTAAGGGTGCATGTATGCCACCTTCCTGTGATATGGAGAAAAGGGGCTCTTTAAATGAAGGGGTGCTTACTGTGTGTATGACAGTATAACAGTGGAACTCTATTGTTAGATCACCTGGTCCAAAGGACCAAGGTGAGCTTATGCCATACCGTGGCGTCCGGCGTCCGTCCCTCCGTCAACAATCGACTTCTTCGTCTTAACCACTGATTAGAATTTAATCAAATTTGGTAGGAAGCATACCTATGTGGCTCAAATTTATACAAATAATGGGGCTGACCCTCCCCATCCCACCCCAAAACAATACAGAAACAAACACAATCGTGATATTGTCATTGATATAAGGGTCTAGCCAAGCCCTAGGGACTTTGGTTCTCAGTTGAGCTTAAAAACAGTGAGTTGAGATACACACCCATTAACCTATCTTTAATTTATACAGATATACTTCAAGGATAATTCTATGAGTCTGTCCCTGCCCATGGCATCTTTTTTAGATTTTTTTTACCATGATTACCTTAAGCTTGATACCAATTTATCCAGGTGAGCGATACATGTCCTTTGGGGCTCTTGTGTCTATTGTGGGGCAGGGGATCTGACTTCTATTCCTAAACTTAACCCATTCACCCCTGAAGACACATTTAGACTCTTCCAAATCAAAGGTTGGAATAGTTCATTATGAAATTTCAGGGGTGTAATAGTTAATTCAATATCTTTTGTGTGTTCCGTTCCACCATGAAGCAACAATGGATGTTTATTTGATAAAGTTGGTTATGTATTTGTGTAGCAGGGCAGGATGGAAAGGGGGAGGGGGGGGGGGGGTGTTAAGTCAACCTTATGTTTGGGCTAATAGAATATTCCACAGAGAAGGAGGAAGGGGGATTGCTGAGGTGAGAAGAGCAAGGCTTTACAAGGTCAGCCATGTGTAATGGTTACTGGGACATTACTCAGTTAGATTGTATTTTGCAGATGGAAATAACAGGTCAGCCTTGTTATTTTGTTATTATTATCTCGACACCTTTTCGTGCCTCATTGACTCCGCTCCATCATCAGCCCTGTATGGATGGTCTACAGTTACTGGATCTGCCTCCTGTTAACCCTGGAGAAAGGCCAACATTACAAGTGTCCAGGCGAAGGCTCCTGGTGTTTTATCAGTTCTGTTTCTTTCTTCCTATTTTTAATTTAGTTGTTCTACTGACCTAGCTGAGGATCTTTGGATCAATAAGGATATATAAATATATTCCTATGAACTGCAGCTAAAGTATTGAATTACTCACCTTTTTAACAGTAGATGAAAGTTGGATTTTTTTTCCAGTAAATTATTTATTTGCTTTCCATACTAGTCTTGACTGGCAAATAACATTTTCCTACCACAATAACTCAGCCTCTAACCCAGTTATAAGCCAACCCAAATATGTTCAAATTCATTGTCCTGTGATAAGCCTGCCTCAATTTTTGAGTCATTGATGACATCATAATGGCACTCTGAGCTTTTTATCAGGATAAATACAGTAACTCTGTAGATAAACATTCATAGTGTTAATCATCATATCCTTTTTACAGTTCATAGTTGTATAAACCTTTCTGCCTACATAAAGTGTCCATACTTTTACATTAGCTAATTTTAGATAATTTCGTTATTTTCTCTATATTCATTTAAAGACAAAAATAGAAGTTGTTGGAATTTTTAAGGGAGTAAAATGATTTTGAAATGATCCCAAAGCAAAACTTTTGCAAAATATTACTACATGTATCACAGATATCCTTGCTGACTTATTTGCTATAGTAAAATGGCAAAGCAATTTCATGTCAGTAAAATGCTAACCAGGGTGGAACTCTTCTTTGTTGGAGATACAATACAGGTCACTGGGACACTCAACCTTAAGTGTAATGAAGATCTTTAGCCTCACTTAATAGGTATTTTATGGGCGTTTCAAGCCTCCAGAAACGAGAATACTGAAATAACAAATCGGATGATATAACATTATCATGGGGAGGTAGACACAGGTAGTTTGTTTTCATGTGATTTATCTTTACACAAATTTCACACAATATGTCATTGATAAATGCAAGTTCTAGAATTCTCGACAGAAATATTTGCTGGTAACTTAATTACTTTGGGTGAGGATATCTCTGTACCTAAAGGTACATTTGTAGTTGTACAATAGGCTGTGATACATCTACTATCAGCAAGGATATAATGCCAATCGTTATTACATAAAATTATTTTACTGAGACATGAGTGTATCATATCAAATTGGCATTATAATGTTTACATGCAGGCACAAATTACCTATCAAAATTGATGTTGTACAAGCAAATATGTAGATAAATTAAGAGCTAGTGCTTAGTTTATGACTAATTAACTTTTTTAAGTTTTCAATTACTATGGTAAATACTGAAACTAGCCTGTGTAATATTAAAACGATTTGCATAGCAATGTTTAAAATTTTTTTACTATTACACAGGCATAATTGACGCACATGTCTGTCCATAATGCATACAGATGTTTCACCTGTCTGACGAGATTTTGAACACACCTGTAGTTTGTAGGTGAACAGGAAGAAGTGTGTTTGTGTTTTCGTAACTGAGATTTTACAAAAAAGAACGCTGGTTTTATATTACATCAGCAATGAATCCGTAGAGTCCTATTTGATATAAAGATATTTACATATATATGTATTAATACATACATCATCATCATCATCAATCAAACCCGCCCCCACCTATCCCCCACCCCCAACTTCTACCCCTGCCCCCACCTTCTATCCCCCACCCCCACCTCAAACCCCTCTCCCACTTCTCCTCCTATATCACATATTCACAAATCCCAAAAGCTAGGTCAAAGGAAACTGTGGAAATGAGAAATTTATGAATAAAAACAAATTATATATGATGTATGTAATTTTCTTTGCTATGATGAGTTACACAAATAATAAAAGGCAGCTTTTAAAGGCCAATTAATAATTCTGTGTGTGGTATATGTTCTGTCATCCGGCCAGTTCTCTGTTCCCTGACACATACCGTGCTGGGAAGTGGACAGAAAATATCACTAATGTATTTTTGTCTCCTTACAGAGTGTTTGCCCAGCTGTGTCCCCACGTATCAGTAGAGTGCCCTCTTCAGCAGCCACAGTAGCTGTGTGGATGATTGCTGTGTCCCCAGTATCAGCAGAGGGCCTAGCTCCTCCTTTGTCAGCCACAGTAGTTCTGGATCCCTACTACACTGTAACACACAGCTGTGGTTATACAGCAACTTAGTGTGTTACACTGCTAAAAACACAGATAAATCTGTACCAACTAAGCATCCTCGTTATACAGCTGATTTGATCTGACAAACTGGTCTGGGAAAACGGCCTCTCAATCCAGACCCCCAATCAGGATAGCCAGCGCTGAGGGAATTTCATCCTCCAGGTTTTTTTTTTTTCCGTCAGTTGTGTTGACTTGGTTCGCCCCACAAGAGATTGGACCATACAATATCACTAGTGTATTGTGAGTGATATCTGCCTGCTTTTTTGTTGTCTCCTCATATTGTTGCCACAGATTTTGGAGGAGGAAAAAAAATTCTTTGAGAAAAAAATATGGCTGAGCAAGGAGGGACTTACACAGAGCCAATGGTGGACCAAGTGGACCATAACGACCCGGCGTCTAAAAACAAATTTAAGGCCAACTTCAACAGATTCAGGAAAAGTAATGTAGGGAAGCGCTTTAAAAAGGTAAGAATGTCTCGCCATTACATGTGTACACAAGTTGTAAACGTAACAGCACAATATTTCACATTGACACATTTAGTGGAAAAAAAATCTATTCAAGCTCAGAGTATATTGGTGTATATAGTGAAGAGGGGACATTAGTCTTTGAATCGACTTTGAAATTGATTTTTTTTCCCGTTAAATGTTTCCTGTGTTGTGTTATACTGTTAAAGGCACCAAGTATGAGACTGGCTTCAAATGACAACAGGAGTAAATTCATGACAAACTTTTATCTCATTCTGAATTTACACACTCCATCGCCATAGTAACTGTGGCAACCATATTCCCAGTGGACCCATTAGGAGGAAAATCCTTGAAAAGTCTACTCTAAATATCTAGGCATTTACTGTGTATATAAGGTTTCATCCAATTTAGCTAAGGAAAAAAATCACTTAACACCATACACAGACAAAAGTGTATCTAGGTTTTATCAGAATTTCCCAACGCTGTCCAATATATTGAGGTATTAACTCCAGAAGTTTTCTTCACAATTAAAGTAGATAATGTTACATTTTGTGATTTGTGTATTTAGAGAATGTACTGCACTCTAAATGTGTCTATATGACAAAATCCCGTTAAACTAGGAAATAAAAATCTTAGAGGACTGCACAGTTTGTTCATGTTTATAAGCAAAACTCATGTCAGTATCGTCTTTGATTTGAAAAATGCATAAAAAAATAAATCAGGGCGATGGCTGACAATTAAGACCTGAAATTTGAAATAAAAATTTGTTTAGAGATTTTACAAACAAACAATATGATGAATCATACAGTTCATGAAACAATCATTAGGATTTGAATACATAATATGTTGCTTTACTCAGATTTTTATTCAGTGAGAGAATTATATGTAATGTTACTGCTAATAGGGTATTGATGTTTACAATATGTGACTTCAATGTTTCTAGGATGTATTCACGTTATGTGTTTATCACATGGACATTGATGCAAAAAATGTCTCAAATTTGTGGATATCAAAAAATATAATATGGCTTCCACAATGATATTTCTATAGAATACTGTCTGTTAATTAATTCTGCGAAGATAGTTAAAAAACATTTGCATACAAACCAGGATATTTATTAAGAAAATCTCCATGTGTCCAGGATATTTGAACGGAATTTGTGACTTAACCATCAGGATTTTTATACAGAGAATGTAAAAATCCCCAGGAAGTCGGTACATATAATTTGACTACCACATAATTATTACCAGGATATATGGTACCATGCATGTCAGTGCTACCAAGATATATTTGTTACCACCAGGAAATTTATAAAGGTCATGTGACTACCACCAGGATAAGTATACAAATCATGTGACCAGTACCAGGATAATTATATCGTTATCATGTGACAACCACCAGTACCAGGATAATTATACAGATCATGTTACTAAATAAACAGATCATGTGCTTACCACAGGATCCCTATTATACTGATCATGTTACTTCCTCCAGGATAAATGTACTGATCATGTGACTACCATCATGATAAATATACAGATCATGTGACTACCTCCAGGATAAATGTACAGATCATGTGACTACCATCATGATAAATATACAGATCATGTGACTACCTCCAGGACAAATGTACTGATCATGTGACTACCATCATGATAAATATACAGATCATTTGACTACCTCCAGGATAAATGTACAGATCATGTGACTACCATCATGATAAATATACAGATCATGTGACTACCTCCAGGAGTTATATATTGATCATGTGACTACCTCCAGGATGAATCTACTGATCATGTGACTACCTCCAAGATAAATATAAAGATCATGTGACTACCATCAGGACAAATATACAGATCATGTGACTACCTCCGGGACAAATGTACTGATCATGTGACTACCTCCAGGACAAATGTACAGATCATGTGACTACCTCCAGAACAAATGTACTGATCATGTGACTACCTCTAGGATGAATGTACTGATCATGTGACTACCATCAGGATAAATATACAGATCATGTGACTACTATCAGGATAAATATACAGATCATGTGACTACCACCGGGAGTTATATTGATCATGTGACTACCATCAGGATAAATGTACTGGTCATGTGACTACCACCAGGATACATACAAAAATCATGTGACTACCATCAGGACAAATATACAGATCATGTGACTACCACCAGGAGTTATATTGATCATGTGACTACCTCTATGATAAATGTACTGATCATGTGACTACCTCCAGGACAAATGTACTGATCATGTGACTACCACCAGGATAAATAAGCAGATCATGTGACTACCACCGGGAGTTATATTGATCATGTGACTACCTCCAGGATGAATCTACTGATCATGTGACTACCTCCAGGATAAATGTACTGGTCATGTGACTACCATCAGGACACATACAAAAATCATGTGACTGCTGATACATTCAGGATAAATATCCAGATGATGTAGATTGTTGGACTTCCTCTAGGGCTATAAGGTTAACAAACGGACCATGTGACTACTTTAAGGATAATATAGACAGACCATGTCATTTCTTTCATGTTATTCAATAAATACAGTTTTACATTATATTGCCACTAGCTAGGATAATATTTCAGAATTAATACATGACTTATCATATTTTATTTAAAACATGCAGAACTTTGGTTTATTATTACAATTTATCAAATTAAAGAATGAAAGATCAAGTACATGTGATTTAAATCAAGTCACTGTAAGAAATGGCATGCCTTTTAGCTCACTTCGGTGAATGGTGCAGCATCCGCTGTCCGTGTGATGTCAACTTTTCCCTTTAACATTGTTTAAATGACATTATCTGAATAATCAAAAGGCCTAGAGCTGTGATATTTACTTATAAGATTCCTTTTGATGAAGTTTTACAACAGTTTGCCAAAAGAAATTACCTTGACCCTTATTTAAAATCACAGGGGTCAAAGTTAAAAGCTTCAAAGGACTTCCTCTAATGTTTGACTGGTAGGCGTCCGGGATGAAGCTGGTATAGTTGCAAAAAGAGATGACCAGGTCATAGGGATAAATTTTATTAAAAAAAATCATTTGACTTCTGAGAATAATACAAAAAGCCCAGAATCATTATGTTTGCTCAATAGGTTCCTGGGATGAATCCTGGCACATTTTACAAATACTTCTTTGAGTACAAAGTTTTAAGGTCATTAGGGTTCAAATATGTTGAACCCTTAAAACAAACTTCTTAAATTCTGAAAGGTCCTATAGATATGATGTTTGTGTGAAGGCTTTGGTGGAAAAAACCAAACACACTTTGCAAGCAAAATTGACCTGTACATGTGTACTTTCTAGGTCATAGGGGTGAAATAGGTAAAATGCTTCAAATAACTTTTTCTGGATAACCAAGAGGCCAAAGGGGATGCTATATATGACCAGTTAAATGATGGGATGTAGGACTACCAAATTTGTTCAACTGAATGACCTTGACTTATTTACATTGACGGTCACAGGGGTCAAATATGTACAAAACCCAATCTGATTAAAACCAGATCTGAATTCCACTACGTAACAGTACAGGTACACTCCGTTCCATTAATGAAACGGAGTGTACCTGTACTGTTACATAGTGGAACGGAGTGTACCTGTACTGTTACGTAGTGGAATTCAGATCTGGTTTTAATCAGATTGGTCTGAATTCCACTACGTAACAGTACAGGTACACTCCGTTCCATTAATGAAACGGAGTGTACCTGTACTGTTACATAGTGGAACGGAGTGTACCTGTACTGTTACGTAGTAGAATTCAGATCTGGTTTTAATCAGATTGGTACAAAACCTTTAAACAATTCTTCTTGAGAACTGACAGGCATAGGATGATGATATATGGACAGTAACATGCTTGGATGAAGGGCTACCAACTTTGTTCAATATATGACCTTGACCTATATATCCAAGGTCGCATGAATAGCTGTCGGTTTTACTGTGTATTAAACATTCCTTAACCCTTGTTTGAATTCTAATATGTTAAAATGTTTGAACAGGTTCTTGAGTGATTTTGGGTCAAGACACTAATACCCTGTGTTTCCTATAGATTTATGTTAGACTTCTTTTAAGATTATAGTTGTGTGATAAATCCAAGTGAGTCATGCAGGCCCATTAAGCCTCTTATGAAAATTAACAGAATTGTCATAAAAGAAAAATACATTGTATATTTGTTTAATTATCCAAGTGAGTACAACAAAACACTTTGGCATCTACTTGAAATTCCCATTGTCAATAAGTGCACTTTGCATTTTGAAATTCCAATTGTCAATAACTGCACTGTGCATTTTAAAATTCCCATTGTCAATAAGTGCACTGTGCATTTTAAAATTCCCATTGTCAATAAGTGCAATGTGCATTCTAAACTTCCCATTGTCAATAAGTGCACTGTGCATTTTAAAATTCCCATTGTCAATAAGTGCAATGTGCATTTTAAAATTCCCATTGTCAATAAATGCACTGTGCATTTTAAACTTCCAATTGTCAATAAGTGCACTGTGCACTTACAAAAACTCTTGATAAAAGCATGTATAGGAAATAGATTCCATTTGAAATCTTTGAAATAAACTGTTTTGATTTCCCTAGAGTCTTTGGTTGAGTGACTGACAATTGTATTGGCAGATAAGTGACTGTAAGGAACACTCCAGAATAAAAATTTGAGGGTGCTCTTATGGGGTCAAGTACGGTAGTGATGTCCTCGTTTTCCCACAAATTGGTTCAAACTTTCTCAACTGTCCTTCATCAAAAATGAATAGCCAGTAATTATGGATGAAAGTCCCAACTTTCCTAATCAGATCCTGGCCTTAATACACAGTAGAAATTATTCATGGCCCTGTCCATTGCTCACCTGTTAAGAATGACTTGTCTTCTACCTTACTTTGTGGTGTATGGCCTGGCTTTCTATTATCATAGCAAATACAATTGACACATACTGTCAACATACATGTTTTAGCTGTAGTCTTGATTTTTGTAGCATTTCTTTTTTTGCTAACTATACCAGGCTGTTAGAACTGTTATATCAGTTAGATCGACTTACCTCATTTTGACCAAAATATATACCAGGCTCCCTTAGCTTGAAATATGTACAAACTCACACGAACTCCAAATCTCTGTACTGTTGTCAAATGATCTCCTTTGTATGTGTAACGTTAGATGATAACAGCTGTGTCTGGATCCAATGAATGCTTTTTGGTGCTATTTTTATACAATAAGGACTAAGTTGGCTAGCATAGCATTTCCAGTTGTGTTTTACTCCGTTTCTTCCTCATTGGAGATTCAGAGGCTGTCACCTATATGAACTTTATTACCACAGGGCAAGCTTGTTCATTTTCAAAGATCAGCTTGCCTGATTTCAAAGAATACATACCCATTGGGCCTCTTGGTGATGTTAAATTGTCTCCTGTTTTTCGTCTTTTTTTTCCCCAGCAACAAATTTAAGTCTCCAAAGTGGATCAGAGGTGTCGTCCTTCACTTTAGACAAAGATTATAAGACAAAATCACTTCTAGTTGGTGTGTCTATTGACTGTTTGGAAATCTCCACCTATATACCCTCAAAGTCAAATTGAACCTCAAAATATCAAAGACTGGGTCAGTCCAGTTTAGATTTGAAGGGATAAATGAGTGAAGAACATAGCCTCATTCACCCCTGAACTTTCATTATGAACTGTTCCAACCTTTGAATTAGAAAAGTTCAAATGTGTCTTCAAGGGTGAATGAGTTAATCTGTTTTACTGGTCAAGTCAGATGAGAAAATATTTTTATTAGGTCATCTGACCCAAAGGGTCCTCCATGCGCCGTCCGTAAACTTTTCTTTAACAATCTTTGTTCCCTTAGGGTGATAGGGAAACCAACCCTTTATGTATATGGGTGACAGAGAAACCATACCCTATGGGTGACAGAGAAACCATACCCTATATGTATATGGGTGACAAACAAACCATACCATATTGGTGACAGAGAAACCATACCCTATATGTATATGGGTGACAGAAAAATCGTACCCTATAGATGACAGAGAAACAATACCCTATTTGTGACAGAGAAACCATACCATAGGAGTGGCAGAAAAATCATTCCCTATGGGTGACAGGGAAACAATACCCTAGGTGTGACAGAGAAACCATACCCTATGAGTGACAGAAAAATCGTACCCTATGGGTGACAGAGAAACCATCCCCTATGGGTGACAGAGAAGCCATACCCTAGGAATGACAGAGAAGCCATACCCTAGGAATGACAGAGAAGCCATACCCTAGGAGTGACAGACATATGGGTGACAGAGAAACCTTATACCCTATGAGTGACAGAGAAACCATATACCCTATGGGTGACAGAAAAATCATACATATGGGTGACAGAGAAACCATATACCCTATGGGTGACAGAAAAATCATACATATGGGTGACAGAGAAACCATACCCTATGGGTGACAGAAAAATCATACATATGGATGACAGAGAAACCATACCCTATGGGTGACAGAGAAACCATATACCCTATGGGTGACAGAAAAAGCATACCTATCGGTGACAGAAAAAGCATACCCTATGGGTGACAGAAAAAGCATACCCTATGGATGACAGAGAAGCCATACCCTTTATGTATTTGGGTGACAGAGAAGCTATACCCTATAGGTGACAAAAAACTCATACTCAAAATGTTATAGAGGACCATTGTACAGGTACATGAGTGATAATTTTATCGCATTTGGAAGAATAACAGCTCATGACTTCATCAAGTCATGCAAAGATGATGGACGAAATTGAAAAGAAACAACACTGAAATGTCATGCAAAACTGATTAACAACAATTTGAGTTCAAAGTTATATACATTTAGATTTCTTTATTAGTCGCACAAAAATACTGAGTTGTATGATTTGATTGTCGTCATCAGTGGCATATATGATTATAGATATGTCGAACTAAAAATATTCTCCCTGATTACAATTGGCGCCAAATTTCTGTAATTGATAACTGGGTTTAATTAAGACCAGCAATGATAGGGGAGATAATTGATTACAATTATGTGGAGATGAGGTAGTTTGAGCCTGGTGATGTCCTTATAAACCGCATAATCAGTGCTTACTGGGTGCAACTTCACACGTTAATACAGAACTAGAGGATCGTGAAGTACATCAAATAATCGCAGTACCTTCAAGTAAGCTAATTGCTCCTTAAGTTGAACCACTAACTTTTACGTACGTTTTTTATAGTTGGGAAATTTCATCGAATTATTTACTCAAAATCGTCTTCTGTAATGTGTTCTGTGTTTGTTTTGGGTTCATATCATAAAGCTACAATATTCTATATAAAATATTGAGGAAGAAAATTTGGTTTACGTTCAATGCTTTAATATTTAGGGTGTTAAGGAACGGTGAAAGAATATCAGTAAGTAAAAAAAAATGGGAAAGTCATTTGGCAAATTAGATTTGTTTCCTGACAATTGTCGAGCAATCTTAACTCCGTTGTAAGTCGTGGATCTCGGAGCCGATGTGTGACATAGAGGTTCACTAACGTGCTGGAGTTCACAAAATACTGCGAATTCATTTTGGTTGTCAGTTTCACTTTAGTAAATGTAGTTTGTTTCGTGTGGCGTTTGTCACGTTTGGTAGATTTCCCACAGGGATAGTGATCTCCTTGTACAGTAGGTGTTTCCGGGATAAATCACTCGCATCTCCCGCAATCGCAACAACTGGGTTCAGAATTAGAAACCCACCAATGCACGTGTCATGTGTTTTGTACTTTATAGACTTAATCTTGCTGAAAAAAGCCATTGATCAGAATAACGGAGGAAACATGTTGAAATGTAAATACTGATCGATGTACAGGGGGAAAGGAAGAAACCGTTCTGTTCATATTTCCATTTTTTTTTTTAGTTAACGTACTGGAAATACTGCAATTTATCATGATTTTCTGCTATATCTGTATGGAAATGACTATTTTGACAAACAGTTCTGAAAAACAAACATGTTCTAGCTGTGAAAGAAATTGTTTTTGTAATGGTTCCTATTGCAATAAAGAATACGGTTATGCTCTAGGAAGAAGGAACTGTAAATTAAACTTGGACTCTGGGCGATAAAAGCATTATACAGTTACGTGCCAAAAATCTTTCAATTTCTTTTATTTTGCTATATATTCTTTGTATTTCTATCTTTTTTCAATGAATTTTCCCGACTTTGTTTATGGGTCAATTTTAATGAAATTTTGTGTACTCATAAAGAATTGTTTCCTGTTTCATCTCATAATCTTTTCTCTGTTTTCCGTTATGTATGACCAGAGAAATCATAATTTATTTACAACATCCAATTTTCGGGACACCATTTTGACGTCATTTTGGTAGCGTTATATAGATAAATGGCGTTACATGGAAATTAGCAGTGTAGACAATTTTGTATAGCTCCATAAATACACAACCGAAAATTAAATGAAAATTATGAGAGGAAACCTTGGATATTTTTGTACCAAATGACGAAAAATGGTCAAAATCCATCCATAGACGAAGTCATGATAATTCATTGAAAAAAGTTTGAAATACAAAGAATATATAGCAAAATAAAAAAATTTGAAAGACTTTTGGCACGTAATTGTATATCTGCGTGGGATATGCTGGTGGATATCTGAGTGGGCCCACTTTATTTACACTTATAACTAACCACAATGAGGGGCCATTGATTACAACATTTACATTCTTTATGTTTCAGTCATCAAGGTCTCACACCACAGACGCCGTTTGACTGTTCTAGTATAAGTTGTTTAACTATTGCGGTCATACACTTAATTACCAATCAACATTTTTCATGAAATTTTAATTTTAAAAAAATTTATTATGCACTGAAATGTTAGATAAAATATGTTGTATATGATAATCATCATACCCATATCTTAGTTATAAAACTCACTCTATAGAACTAGGAAACCTGAGGTTAAGTAATTTGATTCCCAGCAGAGGCATTACGGTAGAAATAATGACCTCTGTTACATATAAAAGAATAACTATAGTAAAAAGTGTATGAAAAATAATATAAGTAATATATCACAGGCTAGATGTAGCTACCAGCCCCTAACTTAACTTTGTATTGAGAATTTCACCACTGATTTTTACTTCTAGCTTATCTCCCCCTTGTTTTATTCCAACTAGAATCAGACATCCAAGTGATCAAAATAATTTGACTATTTATTTTTCTTAATAATTCAATTATCTGTATACTATTCTGGAGACGAGGGTCTCATCACAAGCATGTGTGGTTATTTGGTGTGTACCACATGCATGGTTATTTGCTGTATACATAATGTACCACACATTTGGTAAAATAAAAATTATCCATCTTTCCAACGGTACCAAGCAGTTTTTCGTACCTCAACTAGAAATGTGATTATTGATGCTTGAAAGGTAGGTCGGGTCAATTTTTTCGACCTGGAAAGCTTTCCATCCTTTAGCTTTTATGACCATTGAGGGGGGCATTTTTATCAAAAATTTATCTTAACCCCCACAAAAGTGTAATATTACTCTTAAACACCCTATTTTAGGTCCAAAACTAGCCGTAACAAATTCTCAGGTCCCTGTGGCCAAAATTAATGGATCAGGGATATATAATCATAATTAAGTCTTAAACTGTCTCTAGTTTGGACTAGCAGTCTATAACAAAAATTATCAGGAAAAAGTGATTTATGATTGGTTAAGCATAACCTTCAAGTTGACAATGCAACTTAAAAAGTTTGTTTTTTCAAAACTAATATTTCCTAAGTCTTTTAACATCCACTGTCAGCTTTAAGTCTGAGATTGTTTCATGATCTCGTGGCCAGTGGTGTTGGATAGAAAAGTTCAAATTTGGGGATTTTATAATTGGAGGGAAACCCTTAGCAAACTGTTATAGTATGTTTGATCAGTCCTTGAATGGAATTTCTCTCTCCAATCCTACCTACACCACAGGCCATGAGAGATGCTCGGGACTTCCCCCATGACTTTGCCAAATGGGACACGTGTATCTTACATGTACAATAGTGAGAAAAAGTATTGACACCTGCATGTGTACATGTATATTGTGGAATGTACTGTAAACAAGACCAGTGTTTACTGTTTCTTATAAACATTCTTGTGTATATATACTCTCACTTAGGCGTGTGACTCCAGGACATTATTTTCAGTGTGTATTTTCTATCTGACACATTTGAAAAACAGTAACATTTGTGTAATGTTGATGGTTCTGTATTTGGTTAACTAAAATGAACAAATAAAAATGTGTGCATGCAGATTAAATTGGTAAAATTTGTTTCATGCTTCTGTACATACCACTGACTAATGAAAGCTAACAATGCTTTGGACCCATGTTAGCAGCTTGATTGTAAGTTTGATTTCTGAACAAATCATACTTTTTAATACAGAGCATTTTTTTTGTAGGGAAAATGAAATTAACCTACTTACAACTCTTATAAGATAAGAGGCTGCTGGTTGTCCTTTTTCTATAGGATATGCTTTGCCGACTGTGACTTGGCTTCTGTCATATCTCTCTGTGTAATACAGTGGACTCCACTTAACAGTACCCCTGTAAATATCACATTCCTCTTTATATCATGTTTTTCCCAAGCACCATTTTTCTCTCTATATATAATCTATGTAGTTCTATTTGGTTAATATCATGTATTTTAAGGTGAATTCCTGAACCACATTAAATATCCAATAAATGATGACATTTCCATTGATTTCAGATACAACTGGTACAAAATGTTGCATAGAAAATTAAAAAAAATAACCCCCAATAAACGTTTTTTGATTGAAATAATGATATCTATATATTGAAACATCTTTCATATGTACATTGATTAACTTACTTTTAGTTATGGAGATTGGAAATTCACTAGATTTAGTGGAAAAAACATGTTTTTCTTAATGACACATTCCTTTTAATATCATGTTTTGTCTGACAAATGCAACATGATATAAAAAGGAGTGCACTGTACATACCTCATACATTGTTAAAGTAGGTTATTCTGTGCTTAAATTAGGAGAGGGGGGGGGGGGCGCAGACCAGCTACAACTTTAATCCTGAATATTCTGAACATTATACCTGCCTGAGCTACTTGGTCACATTGTGTACCAACCAACTGTCCCAACCCTTCAAGTCTCAGTAGAAACCATGTAATATAACTTGGTCCAGTAGTTAGTGCTACATGTCAGGTACATAGATGGAGCCAAACTTGACGACTGCAAGCACATTGAAACAAATTGTGCTTCCAGAGGGCTTAATTTGTGCTAATAGTGCAAGCCTACAGGGGTCCAACAAAAAATGAAATGACTTGGTCTGATAACACCTGATCGAACCATGTGGAATCAAAAGTTTATTCATGAAACTGTTCTCATGCTCAACCATAGTTTCTGTGCTCAACACTGATTTCTTGTTCTGGCTACATTTTATTTAAAAACTCTTATTTTGTCTAAGTATTAAGGGAAAATGAAGATCTATGGAGCAGAATACTAATAGCAACATTTACAATTGACTTTTTGATCGTTGACATATTTAAGTAAAGTTTCAAGAAAGCAGCAGCTTGAGCACAGAAACCATGCTTGATTTCATGAATACGGGCCCAGGATAATTACATTATTATATTTAGGGTAACATATTTCTTTGTGAAAATGATGTACATCCTTAGGCTTATGTACTTACATAGCAGCTATATGTACCATCCTTATCCTACAATAACCCCTGGGGGCCAATACATGAACTCTGAGGTAGAGTAGGAGGTGGGCTTATTGCAGGACCATGAAATAACATGTATTGGTATTTCAAATCAGCTGTTTTTGACATGGGTGGGCTTATTACCAGATATGGGCTTATTGGCAGATAAGTACCGTAGATGTTCATCAAAGAGTTGACTGGAAATGTTTCCCATTAACTTTTATTTCTGTTATTGCGTTTTGTGTGGTAATGATCTATTATTGCGTTTTGTGTGGTAATAATCTATTATTGCGTTTTGTGTGGTAATGATCTATTATTGCGTTTTGTGTGGTAATGATCTGTTATTGCGTTTTGTGTGGTAATAATCTATTATTGCGTTTTGTGTGGTAATGATCTGTTATTGTGTGGTAATGATCTGTTATTGTGTGGTAATGATCTGTTATTGTGTGGTAATGATCTATTATTGCATTTTGTGTGGTAATGATCTGTTATTGTGTTTTGTGTGGTAATGATCTGTTATTGTGTGGTAATGATCTGTTATTGTGTTTTGTGTGGTAATGATCTGTTATTGTGTGGTAATGATCTGTTATTGTGTGGTAATGATCTGTTATTGCGTTTTGTGTGGTAATGATCTGTTATTGTGTGGTAATGATCTATTATTGCGTTTTGTGTGGTAATGATCTATTATTGCGTTTTGTGTGGTAATGATCTGTTATTGTGTGGTAATGATCTATTATTGCGTTTTGTGTGGTAATGATCTATTATTGCGTTTTGTGTGGTAATGATCTGTTATTGTGTGGTAATGATCTGTTATTGCGTTTTGTGTGGTAATGATCTGTTATTGTGTGGTAATGATCTGTTATTGTGTGGTAATGATCTGTTATTGTGTGGTAATGATCTGTTATTGCGTTTTGTGTGGTAATGATCTGTTATTGTGTGGTAATGATCTGTTATTGTGTGGTAATGATCTGTTATTGCGTTTTGTGTGGTAATGATCTGTTATTGTGTTTTGTGTGGTAATGATCTGTTATTGTGTGGTAATGATCTGTTATTGCGCTTTGTGTGGTAATGATCTGTTATTGCGTTTTGTGTGGTAATGATCTGTTATTGCATTTTGTGTGGTAATGATCTATTGCGTTTTGTGTGGTAATGATATCATGTCTTCTACACCAGGCAGGATCATGGGGGAAGGACAACCTCTTACTCATCCTAACCATAGCTGGAGTGTTCATGGGCCTCATCCTTGGCTTCGCGCTCAGAGTTGTAGAACCTTCGAGTCAAGCAAAGATGCTGATTGCTTTCCCCGGAGACATCTTGATGAGGATGCTGAAGATGTTGATTCTTCCTCTTATCGTGTCCTGCATGATCACAGGTATTGTAACATATATTCTGTACAACAGTAATCAACTCATTCACCCCTAAAGACAAATGTGAACTCTTCTAATTCATAGGTCGGAATCGTAGTCCAATATGAAATTTCAGGGGTGAATGAGTTTATTCAACTTATAATAGCTGTAACATTAATGAGGCAGAAAATTACTTTTGAATATAATTACATACACCATATTTTTAATTTCGATATATATATAAAAAAGGTAAATATGTTTATGTGTCCTGTTGATGATGGAAGATCTTGGTGTTGTTTTTGACATCTTCAGTGTTACAGAAACATCCTCTTGTACACATTGGCGAGGTGATTGTTTGGTTGCATTAAAAGGGATGTTAATTGTGTTTTGCCCAGAATTGCAAAATAACCACTCATTTGATGACATCTGCCAAATGAAAATAATGAATTTAACATCAGTGTATATTTCTGTTTCTCTGCCCTCTACCCACCTGTATCCCCACCCCAGCCATACTTAATAATATGTTACTCAAAACTTCCGATTGCATCTCGCTTTCATCACTTTAATCTTCTAATTTTCAGGTTTAGCATCAATTGATGCCAAGTCGAGTGGTCGTATGGGTCTACGTGCCATTATTTACTACTTCGGCACGACCTTCACCGCCATCATTCTGGGTATCATTCTGGTCGTATCCATCCACCCCGGTGACAAGAACCTGATGCCTCCAGATGAGGAGGGACCATCCAAGGGGGACGACAGGGTCAGCTCTCTAGACGCATTCCTCGACCTCATCAGGTGAGCTCTTAACTGTTAACTTATTCACCCCTGAAATGTCATAATGAACTATTCCAACATTTGAATTGGAACAGTTTAATTGTGTCATCAGGGGCTGTTCGATACCATTCATTGAGGAGCTTAAGATTTAACCATGAACTCTTTCACCCCTAAAATTTCATTATGAACTTGTCCAAGCTTTGAATAGGAAGATTCCAAATGTGTCTTTAGGGGTGAACCAGTTAACCATAACACAAGTCTGTGATAATTTTTGTGTCACCTGAAAAGGCGACATATAGGGATCACTATGTCGGTGTCGGCGGCGTCTACACCAACAGTTTCCGTGCGATAACTTAAGTTTCCTTGGGCCAACTTCATACAGTGCTTCCTTACCAAAAGTGTTTGCTCGGGATTGCTTTTCAGGGTCAAAGGTCAAGGTCACTTGCTATAAATAGAAATTCTGTTTCCGTGCAATAACTTGAGTTTCCTTGGGCCAATAAAACTCAAACTTCATACAGTGCTTCCTTACCAAAAGTGCTCGTTTGGGATTGCTTTTCAGGGTCAAAGGTCAAGGTCACTGTTGCTATAAATAGAAATTCCCTTTTCCTGGGCCAATCAAACTCAAACTTCATACAGTGCTTCCTTGCAATTGCTTGCAATTGGTTTTCACAGGCAAAGATCAAAGGCCAAGGTCACTGTTTCTATAAATAGAAAATATGTTTCCGTTCTATAACTTAGTTTTCTTGTGCCAATTAAACTCAAACTTATTACAATGCTTCATTACCAAAAGTGCTTGTATTATAATCAACAAAATAATTCATTGTATAGGAATCAATTTGGATAACCATAAAAATTCCACTTGGAACTGATACAATGCATATCCATAGCTAGCTCCTAAAAACTTATCTCCCAACTTGCTTCGCAGGCAACACTTCCGTGGAATTCTTGTTATTTTAACTCCCCACAAACAGTGATGAAGGTGACCTCTATCATATCACAAAATTAGGGCAGAGTGATCTTTTTCACATTCAATGTAGTAGAATTACCTTTGACATTACAAACGAGCGATTAAAGTGTAACCTTTAAACTTATAACCAAGTGATAGAATGACTTTTAACAAGTTAAAAAAAGAAGACTTTTAGCATTACTAGAGTGGGTTTAATGACCTTTAACCTTACTAGAGTGGGTTGAATATCTGTAACCTCAATAGAGATGACAGAATGACCTTTAACCTTAATAGAGTGGGTTGAATAACCTTCAACCTTACCAGAGTGGGTTGAATGACCTTTAACCTTACTAGAGATGACAGAATGACCTTTAACCTTACTGGAGATGACAAAATGACCTTTAACCCAACTACAGTGGTGGAGTATTGTCCTGTAATCTTGCCACGTAGTAATAGAAGATCATTGTATTATTTTCCAGTCTTCTTTCTGGAACCAACATAACCCCCTGCTTCGAAAAGAAACTGTCTAATGTGCACAAGTAAATTTTGTTACTTAAATAGAAAAAAAGGTGCAAAAGTAATGTGAAATTATATACAGGAACAGTATACCCCGGTAACAGCATGGTCTTTGAAGTATTTATGTTGGGGCGGGGCAGAGTTTACAACCAGCTAGGTGTTGAGTTGACAGGCTAGGTTTCGTCCTCTGGACAACTCAAGGGTACTGGTTGAAAGACATACAGGCCAGCCCTGTGTTAGTATAGGATTGTGTGGGTATAGAACAAACAACAAAAAGCAAGTCCAATGATCAAAAATTAAAAAAAAATAAATTTAGATTTCGAAAACTTACCATTCAATTTTTTTTGTTTTCCTTTCAGAAATGTTTTCCCAACCAATTTGATACAGGCCAGTTTTGCTCACACACGTACAAAATACATAGATGTGACAAAAAATGTGAACCAGTCATTACTGGTACGAACATCAGATCTTGTTCAGCTCAACATTTCAAAGGAGCACGTCAACAAGAGTCTGGCCATGTCACTCAACGCAGCCATCGTGAACATCACCAACAAAAATCTCTCCGAATATTCAGAAGTAAGCGTGAAAATGTCAAAGGTCGTTGTGGAGAGGCAGCTACCTTTTAACGATGGCATCAACGTTCTGGGTAAGTCAAGGCCACTTTGGGGTCAAGGTAATTTAATTTATACATGTATATATAACTCCATTTTAATATCCCCCCCCCCCCCCACCACCACCACCACCACACACACACACACACACACACACACACACACACACACACAACGAAGTTAGGGAGGGGGATATACTCGCATTGGGTTTTGTCTGTCCATCTGCCCTTTTGCCATGGTAACCAGGTCACTATAAACAGATTTTGGTTTGAAAATTGTGTCCAGAAAACTACTCCTAAACCTGTGACCCAATTTCCATGAAACTACACAGGGATGTTAGGGACAATGGGTAGATGTACAGATGAAAATTTGTTACTCAGCAACATTGCCTTATAAAACTATTTATTGCAAAGGGTGTTGTGGGTGGGGGGGGGTTAGTTTTAGTTGTTGCTGATCTGTTTTGTTAAATTGTTTCTTGGATTATTTTTAATAGATAAATACAAAAATCTTCAAAATGAATATTTTCATGATCATTTATGACTGATAATCAAAGTAAACAATAATAGTTGTTGTTGATATATTAAAGTAAATTATAACGCTAAATAATGTATACAACTGAATAAACTGCATTTTTCCATGAAATAATATATATATCATTCAATTTGTATTAAAGTATAGATATTTCTTTATTAAATGAATTTCAGTTTATCTAAAAACAAAAAAAATTGTATTGTTTTTTTTGCATGATTTGAATAATTATGGTATTTTGATTTTAGATTTATTATTTTTCAAAGTGTTGACTTAGTTGGAGTCTTATCCAATAAATCATGTACTTTGATTTTCAGGAATGTACTAGTGAATGTCATAACTGCAGGGTTCACTTTTGGGCGCGATTTCGCGAGATTCTCGCTGTATTTTCAAATAAATCGCGTTTAAGTCCGTTCTAAAGCGAGAAAAAATCGCGCATGCCAAAATTCAGGTATAGTGGATACCTACATCGATCAATAATACCGATCGTAGTTCCAGAAGTATTTCTTTCTGCAAATCCTAATGATAGTGTGTACCAGTCATAGTCTCAACGGCGCTTGTTTGTACAACTCTGAGCGCTTGTTTAGATGACAAAGCCACCACGCAAACACAAACGTGCAAGTGAGGTGTCTGTTTTGTGACAGGTTTGGGGGGAAATGTAAGTAGTTAATGCCTCCAGAAACAGTATTGAAAGTTGATCAAACAGCCTGGGATGTCTTAGTTTATTAAATTAACGTTAACCCAATCATTGAAAACAAGTAGATGGTTGAGAGAGGAAATGACTCCACCGATTCCACCGGTGCTGGGGCCAATAGGCCAACGGTACTGACTGTATCCGTGACGATGTCAATGCTATTGATGTTTAGTAGCAAGTTTAATGTTAGGAAGTGTTGATTTTGGAGGAATTTTTACTTTAATTAGGCCTGTATATGACAGGGTTAAAATCACAAACAAGGACGATTTTCTCCAGGAAATAAAATAAACAAAAGATCAGGAAACCCAATTACTGTACCTTGTGTTATTTATTTATTGACTCAATAAATCTAATTGTTATAGCATTCCTATCAATTCATACTTAATTACGTGTCATAATACCAAAAATCTTTGGAAAATTAGGAACAAGAAAAAAAATCCCATCCATATGTGAAAAATCTCATTGAAATTAGGTAAGGGAGATTTTTTCTCTCATTGTGCCCAAGGTCTAGGGTGAACCCTGTAACTGTACTATTCTTTTTTTTTTCAGGAATCATCACCTTCTGTACCGCCTTTGGTATGATGCTGAGTAAGATGGGGAAGCGGGCTAACTTAATGGTGGATTTCTTCCTCATCCTTAATGATATCATTATGCAGATGGTTGTTCTAGTCATGTGGTAAGTTATCTCCCCTTCCTGAGTTGATTTGGATACAAAATATAAATTTATATGGGTTAAGTTACCCTGAAATCTCGATAATTAGCCGCAGCTTATTTTCTTTTTTGGTAAGGAATCCCAGGCTTATTTTCTTTTTTGGTAAGGAATCCCAGGCTTATTTTCTTTTTTGGTAAGGAATCCCAGGCTTATTTTCTTTTTTGGTAAGGAATCCCAGTATTATTTTCTTTTTTGGTAAGGAATCCCAGTATTATTTTCTTTTTTGGTAAGGAATCCCAGGCTTATTTTCGAAGACCATCTCCCAGTTGGATCATGCAATATGTATATCTTATGCCATCTAATATGGTCTGTGCCAATAAAACTTGTTGTATCTCTCATAATAAATAAAAAGTAAGTTGAGGGTTATTCATTCACCGAGAAAATTGTAATGTACCAACTCTTCAGGGTTGATTAGAGTTGCTTCCCTTGCATCACAAGCAAGAAATAATATACCACTCATTGCATGAGTGTGGTGCCAGGTTAATCCTGGTATACATATGAGCGTCCGTCTAGAGTTCCAAGGTCCCGGGTTGGAATCCCGGTCTGGCCGTGCATTTTTCCTCTCCTGTTACACATATTTGGTCATTATAAAAGGTACCTATAAAGTCTTTCGGATAAAATACGAGTGTAATGATTCCAGAAATACTTTAAGAATTTAAAATTTTATAAAAGTACGGTATTACATTAAAATCAATTTGTTTTTGAAAACTCCATTAAAATGTTTCCATATAATAAATTTCTCACTTTATTCATGAAAATAATGTGTTATTTGGTACTTGTTTGTTTGAAGGAACTAACCATGCACTTACTTGAACCCAGTTTACTTGAATACCTCTTGTTCGTCGAACCGTTCTTTTGGTCCCGACGGAGTTCCTACTTATTCAAACAACCTCAGATAACTCAAATACCATTTATTCCTCAAACTGTCGATATAAGGAACTATAATCCAAACTTTACGTTTACAGATATTCTACCAGTATGTTTGAAGGGACTATAATGAAACTTTAACTTTACAGATATTCTACCTGTGTGTTTGAAGGGACTATATTAATAATAAAACTTTACGTTTACAGATATTCTACCTGTGTGTTTGAAGGGACTTTATTAAAACTTTACGTTTACAGATATTCTACCTTTGTGTTTATAGGGACTATATTAATAATAAAACTTTACATTTACAGATATTCTACCTGTGTGTTTGAAGGGACTTTATTAAAACTTTACGTTTACAGATATCCTACCTGTATGTTTGAAGGGACTATAATAAAACTTTACATTTACAGATATTCTACTTGTGTGTTTGAAGGGACTATAATAAAACTTTACGTTTACAGGTATTCCAGCTGTGTGTTTGAAGGAACTATAATAAAACTTCATATTTACAGGTATTCTCCTTTTGGAATCATGTTCCTGATTACTGGTAAAATCCTGTACATTGATGACCCAGGGGCAGTAGGTGCGCGACTCGGCATGTACATGGTGACCGTTCTGACCGGTCTGTTCATCCACGCAGTCATCACACTGCCAGCATTGTACTTCATTGTGACCAGGAAGAACCCACTGCTACTATTCAAGGCAGTTCTGCAGGCGTGGGTCACGGCTCTCGGTACAGCTTCCAGGTCAGTCTACACTGTCAGACAGGAAATGAACTCTGAACTATTGGCAGGATGGGTGTGGTGGGGGTTAGTGTTTGGGAGAGATTTAGGTGCATTTTCATCTCTGCTAGAGAAAAGATAAATCTGTCTTTTACCAGTGTATAGAAAATACAGCTCACACGTGCAATTATTCTAAAACGTCACTATCGCATCATCACTTTATGCAATGTAACCAAAGAAACGTCAACAATTTCGTCACACATGGCATCGGCAATTGATCACATAACAACTTATTTATGTTAAGAAGGTGTTGGAGAAAAATAAGCAATCACTCCTGTATAATGTTGACAGAGAAATCACAACCCTCGGGATACGATTTATGAATCATAGCACTAGGCAAAGCCTTAAATTTGTGTTAAAATTCATAAATCTTACCCTTGGGTTGAGATTTCTCAGTCTACACTTGTACATCACACAAGGATGATAGATTCTATTAGTTTCCATCTACCCCGGGAAAGGATTGCTTAAATTTAGGTGCTAAACACACTGTTAAGCCTTGTGTAAGGAAAAAAAGAACGTTCCCCCGCTGGTTGAGATGGCTCAGTATCATCCCAAGAATATATAAAGAAATATATAAAGAAAAGTTATTAATTTTCCTTGCGAAGTTAAATATAAAAAAGAACAAAAAACAAAGACTTTGCCGCAAGGCCTTTCTGCCCTCTCAGGCTTCTTCAGGCGGACTGTTGTTCCAAAAACTCACATTTCTCCCATTATATTTAAGATATCTTTTTCCCCCACACTTTGCAGGTGCATTTTCATCTCTGCTAGGGTATATATATAAAGAAATATATATATTAGGAAATGCATTATTTCCTCCAAAATGTTATACATGTATGACATTCTATGTTTATAACAGAATAATTTTCTTGGTCCCCACAGATTCGTTTTGAATGTTGTTTTACTGTCATTAGATTTAGTTTTTTTCTTTGGAGATGAAAAATTAATATTCTTTAAGCGAAAAATAAAAAAAAATTGTACATGCCCTTAGCTGACAAAAATCTGCTATACTGTTAAAAATTTTAATTTAAAACTAGATGTATTAACAGTAAAGAAATGTTCATGGAGGCAATAGTACTACAGACTTCAGAAGAGAAATATGCCTTGTCTTTGATTCCTTGAATATTAATTGACTCTGACGTGATTTGTTATGTAGCTCTGCGACTCTACCCGTCACCTTTAGATGTCTGGAAGAGAACATGGGTATCGACAAACGTGTAACTCGCTTTGTGTTGCCCATTGGCGCTACAATCAACATGGATGGTACAGCCCTGTATGAAGCGGTGGCCCCGATATTCATCGCTCAGATGAACGGCATTGAGCTTGGTATCGGCCAGATCATAACCATCAGGTAAGGGACGTGTTTTATGAAAAATTTAGAGAATATAGAGGCATCAACAAAACTATAATCTGAACTCAAAGTTGATTAAACTAGAGACAAAATATAAACAAAGAAAAGATTTACATGAAGGGCCTTGAATAAGTACAAGAGGATAAGACCAGGTGTTCCGAAAGAGGAAGTGTTTTCTGTTTCATCAACGACACTCGCCATTGCAAATCTATAGGTATCATCCATGAAAATTTTAAGACTGCGGGATCATTCTCAATCACAACAACTAGGCATACTAACCAACACATACTAGGGTTTAGAATGTTTCTCAATGAGACCAAGATGTCAACCATAAAACTTTTTGAAAATTTTCTGTAGACAAACATCAAGGGCCAACAACGTTGACAGTGATAAAGATGAGTTGTAATAGTTTGTTTCATAAATGGTAAGAAAAGAATAAATTTTGTATTATTTATGTAAACCTTGTGCTTCGCAGTTTGACAGCCACCTGTGCCAGTATAGGGGCTGCCAGTATACCGAGTGCTGGTCTCGTTACCATGCTGATGGTACTTACCTCCGTCGGCCTGCCAACAGACGATATCTCCCTCATTCTCGCAGTAGATTGGTTCCTGTAAGTATCAGTGGGCACAACAGCATTAAGGAGACATGCTACTTCAGAGATATATATTTCTCTGATAAGAGAATGAAATACAAAGGAACCAGTAGTTGTTATGCCCCTGCCATGATATAGGGGGCATATAGTGTTACTCATGTCTGTCTCGTCCCGTCCCATTGTTATGTAACCAGCTGGGGGCTCACAGACATTTCTAGTTTTTATAAATTGTTGTTGAATTAATTTGAAAATTCAAAAAGAAAATATCCTCTTCTTAAAAATATAGCATCATGGTATTTGAGATTTTACTGATTATGTTACTGTGTTAATGATTATAAGTTTTGTAAGGTAATTTATTACCAAATGTGAACTAAGCTCTCTTTAATGCAAATTTCATATTGAAACATGTTGATATTATCATCTTTACCAATCAAATTGTATTAGAGGCAGTGTTTTAAAAGTTTCATGCTACTTAGTCATCAAGTCTGAAAATCTAGCTTATTACATAAAAAGTAGGATCTGCAGTAGTACTTAAATTTTTGGTCGGTTTACACAAGTGTCTGGTTTTGTGGAGGTAGAGTATATGTTAATTAATTAGAGGAAAATGATGGGACCAAAATCAAACACAGGTGTCTGGTTTTGTGGAGGTAGAGTATATGTTAATTAATTAGAGGTAAATGATGGGACCAAAATCAAACACAGGTGTTTGGTTTTGTGGAGGTAGCGTATATGTTAATTAATTAGAGGGAAATGATGGGACCAAAATCAAACACAGGTGTCTGGTTTTGTGGAGGTAGAGTATATGTTAATTAATTAGAGGTAAATGATGGGACCAAAATCAAACACAGGTGTTTGGTTTTGTGGAGGTAGCGTATATGTTAATTAATTAGAGGGAAATGATGGGACCAAAATCAAACAGTAAGGTCAGAATAGACAGAGATTCAGATTAGACAGGGGTCGGAATTGACAGGTTATACTGTACGTTTTATTTTTATGAATTACAGTGACAGAATCAGAACCTCCATCAATGTACTGGGCGACAGTTACGGTGCGGCCATTGTAGCTCACCTGTCATCCAAGGAGCTCGCCGAACTCGACGAACAGGAAGCTGCTCTAGCCGTCGAGGGCGGAGAAGTCGAACTTCAGGACCTGGAGGATGATACTACGATACATCCTCCGCCTAATGGACCAGCCACGGACAAGTCCATGTACCCCGAAGTCAGTTAATCACGAGGCAGCTAGGCGATACGGAAATATTGTAGTCATGTTGTGGTCACTCAGTATAATGTACGTGTAAAGTCTAAAAGATCTGGCCTGACTAATGTGTTCTGAATTCTAGAAACTCTAGTGGGATGATGATGTTTTTGGTCTTTGTAGATAGATATATTGTTTGATACAATAGATAGGTCAATTTGTATAAATCAGCCGATCATGATTATTACTTAAAGTGCTTCATAAATAACCCTCCGTAGATACGGCTAGCTAGGTCAGTAACAAGGAATGTATAGTGTACAAGTGATGGAACTCCGTTTCTGGATAAATTCTTCCTTGGTATGCAGGGTTTTAAGTTCCATCAGTAGTGAAAAGAAATGTTCTCAGAGTGTCGTCTGCCCATTTTGACCAGTCTATTTCTGGATCCTTAGTCAGGCCAGACGAAGTGAAAAAGTTTGCTTTGGGAAAGGAAAAGATTTTTGAAAACAATGTTTCTAAGCTGTACATTTTTTAAATATATATACATCATTGATATTTTATTGAAAAAGGATGCAGTTCAGCTTCATGATGCAATACAATTAACAGTCAACCATTGAAAATATAGCAGACTTTTGTACAAAGTATCTAAATTTAAAGACCGATACATTAATTTTTAATGTATCAAATATGAAATATAATATCATCTTGTTGTATGTTTATCAATGGGTACATGTACACTCGCACCAAGGAAACCTATTTATGGTACACTTGTACTAAAGAAATCTTTTTGTACTATAAGGAAACCTTTAAGGACCCCCATCCCAACGCCCAAACTGTATATGTAAGATTGAGCTTTTCCCCATAATCAAAGGATTGGTTAATCATTTTTTGAACGAAATCAATCAAGCCTAGGCTGTTAGATGTTTTGAAAAATGATGAGAATATGAAAAAAAAACTTAAGTCTTTAGCGAGAAACATTCCTGATATGAACAATAGCATTAAGTAAATTGGTGCAATCCAATTCAAAACTTGTTGTATTAATATATGTGCTCATTACCTAAAGTCCAGAAATATCCAGGGGGTTCGCCGCCTGGGACCCTAGCCTACTACCAGGTTTTAGCCATGGACCCACTTGGGGCCTAATGTGTCCACAAGACCCCCGAGAATTTTTTGCGCAGATATACGTTTTCTTTTAAATACCCCCTGCCTAGTCTATTGGCATTACTGTTATATTACAGTGGAACTCTTAAGTGTTTTTGAATTGGGACATGGGGTCCTTAAAGTATACATGTACAAGAAGATAGGCAGTTGCATGATCAGTATTGATATCTATACAGAAAGCTAACCAATCAAGTTTGTTGTCCCTGACAGAAATTTTTCATGATTATAATTGTTGTTGTTCCCAGTAAAGAACTTAAATGGTTGTATTTGTTGTGTATAGTAAAGATCCTACACAGTTCTGTTGCAATATTGTCATGCTCACGGCTGAGTGCATGGAGACATGTTTTTTTAATTGATAAGAAAACTTGACATATAAAATTAATGTAAATATATCATATTTCATTATATTCTTAATTGCTGTAATAATTGCTTTAATATTCTGTACCTACATTATTAAATATCGAAATTCTTTCAATTTCATTTTTTATTTTTCACAAATGATTCCATGACAAGTTTATATAACCTCCCTCAGTCTGGGATACTAGCAGGCGAAGGGAGATAACCTCCACTGACAAAAATAGGATTAGATTACCTCCCCTTATATAATAGAATAATGGCTAAGTCTAAGGTCATAGCAATAGAAACATCTTGAGGAAATTTCTGGTAATCTTTGAAAATTTACTCCCACAAATGCATATGCCTGAAAGCCATGCAGTGAATTACGACATAGTTTGAAAATACTCGGACTTCATCGACGCAAGACAGGACTGTTTTCTTTGGTGTTGCCATGGGCGCAGCAATTTTTTAACATGACGTTGACACCATGTGACCATCTATACATGCATTCAAGGGAGTAGACTTGGAAGATTACCTGATAATTCTCCATTGAGATGTTGCGATTGAGGTCATAGAAATCAACCTGTGTCAGCAGCAAGGATGAGTTCCATCAATATAGTGACAAGAAATGTTCTCATAGTGTCGGCTGCCCAGTTTCACCAGTTAATTCCTGGATACTTGGTCAGGCCAGATGAGGTTAAAAGTTTGCTTCTTGAAGCCTGCCATCTTCCCCTCCTTTGGGTCACAGAACACATATTGTTGTCAGGATGATGGAGAAGTTATCTCCCCTTTCCCGGGTTCTTTGACACAGACTTACATTAATTGTAGGCCACACATGGCAACGCATTTTCTATGAAGTCAAAATATTAATCATGATATGAAAACCTTTGAAAAAGCAATAAGAATTGCCTCTACTTCCAGTTTTTGTACCTGTTCTGAAAAAAAAGAAAAAAGAAAAGATTTTAATAAAGTAGTACGGAAAATGTTTCTTATATATATATGACAATTACGTTTGCTCTTTTGAAAGCACTTTACTTTTTTTATAATTTGAAAGATTTTATTAAAGTTGAGGAATTATTTTTTCTTATACGAGAAGTATGATGAGTATCAGTGTTTACTTAAAAACTCCCTTTTATTCACGATAACCATGTTGTATATAATTCCGTAGTAGATATGTGTACATTAATCCTTCTTGGTTGTGGTGATTGTAGTGATGAGTCAATGAACTTCATTGTAACCATACTTATATTCTAATGGAAGAGATTTTTATCCACAGATAATATGTTTTTATATATGATACTATTAAACAACTGTTTGAGATTTTTTTCAGGAAATTAATTTTTTTTACATATAGAATAAATAATATACATTTCTATGTAAACCTCTGATAGAATTTAGCCAACCATTATCACATGTAGCCTACTATCAACAGATTGTGGGTTTTTTTATTCACCCTTCGTCTGTGGTCATTAGTTCATCTGCCCTTAAACAATCTACCCGGTATGGTATCGCTTTTTTTTTCAGAAATGCTGGATGGATCATTCTCAAATTTCATTTGTAAGTTTGCCTTGGTCCCTTTAAAATGTTGGTTGTGCATTAATTGTCCCATTTTTCGGACTTTTCCAAAAAACAATATGACTAATACTAGGCTTTCTTAGATTAAGACAGTAATACAATTGTAACCGCTAATTCTTGAGAGACCCTTTGGGACTGTTCCAAATAAAAGTTTATGCACAGGTTCCATTTACTCCCAAGTTGTGTTTTTTTTTGTCTTGGGACTGGTAAGGAAAAACAAAATGGCTGACAGGCGACCATCTTTGATTTGACAGTAAATTACTATTATTGCTAATTCTTAAGGGGAATTCTCAAATTTCATATAATTTTAAGCTAATAATTGGAAAGATTGAAAAAGATCGATCATTTTATTAATAAATGAATATTTAACCATGTTTGGTGCCAAGATCCGGGATCTCTTGTTAAAAGTTTAAAAATCTCTAGAATTTCAGTTTTTCATTGCAACAGTGCATTTTAAAGGATTGAAACAAATCCAACTTTTGTAAAACAACAGTTTAATGTATAATACATTAGGACATCTGTGTATTTTTAAATCTGTCAAAACTTCCTTTGTATATAAATATGTATATAAAATAACGAAATCAGCTTCTAATTGTGAAATTTTTGTTTGTGTTTGTGAAATTTTGTGTCGGTACATGTGAGATTTTTTTTTTTTTACATTTCCCCAATACTTCTATTGTATTTTCATACTTTTATAATCATTTCCATGTGGCACAAGTTTCAATTGGTATACGAAAGTACATTGTGTATTTATAATATATTTGACCTAATATTATGGTACATTACGTAACCATGGAAACTTTGTGGTTTGCAAAGTGTAATTATTCATTAACAGCAGCATTTCAATACTCAATATGTGAACATTAACAGGGTAAGATTGCTCTAGCTTATGGTGTAAGATAATTGATCAATTATACATAAATCTTTTCTGCATCTTTGAAACACGTCCACACAAAACAAGAAAACTCGCAGTAAACTATTAAAATGGGTTAATAATTCTTGACCTCAACCACTAGGCTGAAACCTGTCCTTTAACTCATTCACCCCTGTAATGTCATAATGAACTAATCCAGTCTTTGAATCGGAAGAGTTCAAAATTTGTCTTCAGGGGTGTAGGAATTAAATTTTTGATTTATTGAGCCTTTATATAATGGTGCCATGAAATTTCTTTGACCTCAATCAAACCAGTTTAAAAAGAATGCCTTCAACTTTGTCCCGTCAATTGGAGGTCAGAAAAATTGGATGATGAGGAGCATATAATTTAGTGTTGGAAATAATTTATCAAGTCAATTATCATATAAAGGATAAATAGATATCCCCGTAGCCTGTCCTGTTGGTATGGAGTGACAGGTATTAAATCAGTCATGTGATCTAGCTGACAGAGTCATCTTACATTTAAGTAATAAGAAATCTTTTGGAAATGGTGGAAGGATCCTTAAAAAATTCTAAAATGTCTTCCAATACCATTTCAATACGTTTTTAGCTCACCTGGCCCGAAGGGCCAAGTGAGCTTATGTGATGGTGCAGCGTCCGTCGTCCGTCCGTCCGTCCGTCCGTCCGTCGTCCGTCGTCCGTCCGTCCGTCCGTCCGTCCGTCCTGCGTCCGTCAACTTTTTCCTTTAAACGACTTCTTCTAAAATACTGAAAGGCCCAGTGACATGAAATTTGGCTGGTAGATTTCTTGGAAGGAGCTGAACAAAGTTTGCGAAAAAAAATCACTTTGACCTAATTTCAAGGTCACAGGGGTCAAAAATGTAGAAACCTTCAAACAACTTCTTCTAAAATACCGTCGGGCATAGAGACTTCATATTTGACCAGTAGCTTCCTTAGATGAAGCCAAATAAAGTTTGCGAAAAGAAATGACCTTGACCAATATTCAAGGTCACCGTGAGGTTAAATATATTTTAACCTTTAAACGACTTCTTCTGAAATACCAAAAGCCCTAGAAACATGATATTTGGCTGAAATGTCCCTTGGATGAAGCGCGACAAAGTTTGCGAAAAGAAATGACCTTGACCTATATTCAAGGTCACAGGGGTCAAATCTGTTAAAACCTTTAAACGACTTCTTCTGAAATACCAAAAGCCCTAGAAGCATGATATTTGGCTGAAAGGTTCTTTGGATGAAGCCGGACAAAGTTTGCGAAAAGAAATGACCTTGACCTATATTCAAGGTCACAGGGGTCAAATCTGTTAAAACCTTTAAATGACTTCTTCTGAAATACCAAAAGCCCTAGAAGCATGATATTTGGCTGAAAGGTTCCTTGGATGAAGCCGGACAAAGTTTGCGAAAAGAAATGACCTTGACCTATATTCAAGGTCACAGGAGTCAAATCTGTTAAAACCTTTAAACGACTTCTTCTGAAATACCAAAAGCCCTAGAAGCATGATATATGGCTGAAAGGTTCCTTGGATGAAGCCGGACAAAGTTTGCGAAAAGAAATGACCTTGACTTATATTCAAGGTCACAGGGGTCAAATCTGTTAAAACCTTTAAACGACTTCTTCTGAAATACCAAAAGCCCTAGAAGCATGATATTTGGCTTAAAGGTTCCTTGGATGAAGCCGGACAAAGTTTGCGAAAAGAAATGACCTTGACTTATATTCAAGGTCACAGGGGTCAAATCTGTTAAAACCTTTAAACGACTTCTTCTGAAATACCAAAAGCCCTAGAAGCATGATATTTGGCTGAAAGGTTCCTTGGATGAAGCCGGACAAAGTTTGCGAAAAGAAATGACCTTGACCTATATTCAAGGTCACAGGGGTCAAATCTGTTAAAACCTTTAAACGACTTCTTCTGAAATACCAAAAGCCCTAGAAGCATGATATTTGGCTGAAAGGTTCCTTGGATGAAGCCGGACAAAGTTTGCGAAAAGAAATGACCTTGACCTATATTCAAGGTCACAGGGGTCAAATCTGTTAAAACCTTTAAACGACTTCTTCTGAAATACCAAAAGCCCTAGAGGCATGACATTTGGCTGAAAGGTTTCTTGGATGAAGCCGGACAAAGTTTGCGAAAAGAAATGACCTTGACCTATATTCAAGGTCACAGGAGTCAAATCTGTTAAAACCTTTAAACGACTTCTTCTGAAATACCAATATCCCTAGAAGCATGATATTTGGCTGAAAGGTTCCTTGGATGAAGCCAGACAACGTTTGCGAAAAGAAATGACCTTGACTTATATTCAAGGTCACAGGGGTCAAATCTGTTAAAACCTTTAAACGACTTCTTCTGAAATACCAAAAGCCCTAGAAGCATGATATTTGGCTGAAAGGTTCCTTGGATGAAGCCGGACAAAGTTTGCGAAAAGAAATGACCTTGACCAATATTCAAGGTCACAGGGGTCAAATCTGTTAAAACCTTTAAACGACTTCTTCTGAAATACCAAAAGCCCTAGAAGCATGATATATGGCTGAAAGGTTCCTTGGATGAAGCCCGACAAAGTTTGCGAAAAGAAATGACCTTGACCTATATTCAAGGTCACAGGGGTCAAATCTGTTAAAACCTTTAAACGACTTCTTCTGAAATACCAAAAGCCCTAGAAGCATGATATTTGGCTGAAAGGTTCCTTGGATGAAGCCGGACAAAGTTTGCGAAAAGAAATGACCTTGACCTATATTCAAGGTCACAGGGGTCAAATCTGTTAAAACCTTTAAACGACTTCTTCTGAAATACCAAAAGCCCTAGAAGCATGATATTTGGCTGAAAGGTTCCTTGGATGAAGCCTGACAAAGTTTGCAAAAAGAAATGACCTTGACCTATATTCAAGGTCACAGGGGTCAAATCTGTTAAAACATTCAAACAACTTCTTCTGAAGTACCAAAAGCCCTAGAGGCATGACATTTGGCTGAAAGGTTTCTTGGATGAAGCCTGACAAAGTTTGCAAAAAGAAATGACCTTGACTTATATTCAAGGTCACAGGGGTCAAATCTGTTAAAACCTTTAAACGACTTCTTCTGATATACCAAAAGCCCTAGAAGCATGATATTTGGCTGAAAGGTTCCTTGGATGAAGCCGGACAAAGTTTGCGAAAAGAAATGACCTTGACCTATATTCAAGGTCACAGAAGTCAAATCTGTTAAAACCTTTAAACGACTTCTTCTGAAATACCAAAAGCCCTAGAAGCATGATATTTGGCTGAAAGGTTCCTTGGATGAAGCCGGACAAAGTTTGCGAAAAGAAATGACCTTGACCTTTATTCAAGGTCACAGGGGTCAAATCTGTTAAAACCTTTAAACGACTTCTTCTGAAATACCAAAAGCCCTAGAAGCATGATATATGGCTGAAAGGTTCCTTGGATGAAGCCGGACAAAGTTTGCGAAAAGAAATGACCTTGACCTATATTCAAGGTCACAGGGGCCAAGTCTGTTAAAACCTTTAAACGACTTCTTCTGAAATACCAAAAGCCCTAGAAGCATGATATTTGGCTGAAAGGTTCCTTGGATGAAGCCGGACAAAGTTTGCGAAAAGAAATGACCTTGACCTATATTCAAGGTCACAGGGGTCAAATCTGTTAAAACCTTTAAACGACTTCTTCTGAAATACCAAAAGCCCTAGAAGCATGATATTTGGCTTAAAGGTTCCTTGGATGAAGCCTGACAAAGTTTGCAAAAAGAAATGACCTTGACCTATATTCAAGGTCACAGGGGTCAAATCTGTTAAAACATTCAAATAACTTCTTCTGAAGTACCAAAAGCCCTAGAGGCATGACATTTGGCTGAAAGGTTTCTTGGATGAAGCCTGACAAAGTTTGCAAAAAGAAATGACCTTGATCTTGATTTGCCTAGAGACATGATATTTGGCTGGTAGCGTCCTGGGATGAAGCCAAACAAAATTTGAAAATGAAAATGATGTTGTCTTATAAGGTCACAGGGGTAAAATATGTTTAAATCTTAAGATGTTCTTCTAAATGTCTTACATTAAAAGATTTTAGGGGACTTTAGGGTTACACTATAACATAAGTCAGAGATTGATACCAGGTGAGCGATGCAGGCCCATTGGGCCTCTTGTTATATAACCAGATCAAGTTTTTCCTGGACCATATTTTCTATTCCCAGGTTAAGTTTTTTTTTAGATGGCTATTCCCAGGTTAAACTTTTACATTGTTTATGATGTTTTCCAAAACTTAAATATATATTTATATGATATGTGCTAAACAGGTCTTCAGGACAAGGCAATGCATCTCAAACTGGATTACACCAGGTTAGAAAGTCACCAACATTTCAATTACTAATTGTGTCCAAAATACTCATCTTTTTAATTGTGTATTATGAATAAAAAACAGTATTTTGTTCTTGTATTGTGTCATTATGAAATATACTTAGAAGGTGTTTTTTTTTATTCCTTTATATTTTGTTATCAAAATAGATATATATTATATATACATAGCATTTATTGAAACATGTTCCTACATCAAAACTTTATCTAAAAATGGCAATACATATAAATTGTCACATTGAAATCATCGTTATTGTAACATCCTCAGCAAGCATTTTGTACTTTTTTAAAGAAACAAATAAATGATGCCAAATTTAGATATTTTGAAAATATCCTATTGGAATGTGGAGAATATTTGTTCATTTTAAATGTGCCTGACACATATGAATATGTATACCCTTTCTTTTATTCAGCATGTCTTCCATACAGTTGAAGCATAAAGGATTAATGATTTATGTAAGATGTGTGCTGATTGGTTCACTATTCATATATTTATGTAAGATGTGTGCTGATTGGTTCACTATTCATATATTTATGTAACATGTGTGCTGATTGGTTCACTATTCATATATTTATGTAACATGTGTGCTGTTGGTTCACTATACCTAAACTTTTGTAAAATGTGTACTTATTGGTCCACTATACAAGGTACCTGGATTTATGTAAGATGTGTGCTGATTGGTTCACTATACCTAAATTTATGTAAGATGTGTGCTGATTGGTCCACTATACAAGGTACCTGGATTTATGTAAGATGTGTGCTGATTGGTCCACTATACAAGGTACCTGGATTTATGTTAGATGTGTGCTGATTGGTCCTCTATACGTTCCATAATGTAAGGTGTGTGCTTATTGGTCCATCAAAGCTACATTTCTGTAAGATGTGTGCTGATTGGTCCACTTTACAAGGTACCTGGATTTATGTAAGATGTGTGCTGATTGGTCCTCTGTACCTTCCTTAATGTAAGGTGTGTGCTGATTGGTCCATCAAAGCTACATTTCTGTAAGGTGTGCACAGATTGGTCGAATAAAACTCCATTTCAGGCAAGTGTGTACTGATTGGTTCATTTGATCTCCATATATCTAGGTTGCATGATGATAGATCTACTATGAGTTCTGGAAAATCGTTTGGAAGACACTTCTGCCGATTGAAAAAGAAATGGTATGCAAAAATATCTCCCATTCGTATAGACTTGTACGCTCAGTATTATAAAGTGTAATATGTAGACACAAACCCCTGGTAGCATTCCCTGCAGACGATCCTGAATGAGGTGCTTTGTCAATATTTTGTATATAAATTTTTTATTGAATATTCCACTTTCTTGGATGTGTATATTTCCCTTGCTAATTGTCACAGTTTTGTATATACTCTGTCATTAGGAAAGGTAGGGTTTATTGTAACTCATTTCTCTAACATCTTCTCATTAAAAATCAATATCATACAATTATATATCAGTGTCATTTCTTGTGTTTGCTAATACTTACGATCCATGTTTCTGTTATCAGAATGAATGATGTTAACCATTGCTACTGGAAGAAAGTGCTTCCCTTGGATAGAGGAATACGACTATATAAACATACTTTGCTTTTTGTGAATGCTGAGAACTAGTATTATATGCATATTTAATTGGCATACTTCTGAAGACAAACCTCCATGTTTGTGATCATAATTCTTTCGTATTTAATTTTAAGTATTGTAGTCATTGACTAAGCGGCCTCCTAAACAACCAGTCCCTCACCCCTATGTTACTTGATGGACTCTGCCATGTAATGATATAGATTAGACCATTATAGCCTGAAGCGGTGAACGAGTTAAGGACTAGGTACAGCCATATTGGTTGTTACCTGGTTGAAAATGGTAATATTGAAATTTTAATGTTTCCTTCCAATATATGGCATAAGCTTTATCCCATTATGTTTAATATTAATATAAAATGCAGTTCAGCCCCCAAAATAAAAAAAAAATCTGTACTGAGGAAAAAATATTTAATAAATAATATCCAGATGGGAGTGCGCAAATATTTTTCATATAGTTCTTTGAAACTTTTCAAAAAAATAATACAAAGTTACTGCAATGTTCATAGAATGAATCAGGGAGAAATACACAGGTACCCCCTCTAAAAATGTCGTCCATTGCATGCTGTTTTCAGTTCAGGTAAAAGTAGTTACCTGTATCTCGTGGAGGCAATATAGGGGCATTATTTTATATTAAAATGGGTTATTTGTCATGTACATTGTAAATGGAAGTTTCGTGTCAAATAAATGTAAAAACTTAAAATAATAACACGGACATAACGTAATTTACATTTACGATGCAGTTACCTAATTACTGAAAAGTTTGAGAAATGTATTTTGATCCCCATGTGCCTCAACTGCCACACATGTTTACAATGGCAACAGTTTACACTAGCGATGTTTGACAGGTGCAAAGCCGAGAACGAATCGGTATAATCAGTGAGTTAATACTGTCCGATCCACGCGGAAGTGTATAATATATACGAATCTCTTCAGAATTTATACAATACAAATTAAATTTTGTTGACAATTCTTTCAAAATCATTAATTTACCTGAAACGCCGAAGAACATCTTTTCACGTGCTGTACATTCGTCAAAAAAAAGAAAACTGCATGGCAATCGCAAAAAAACAATTTATCGTGATAGGAAAGGGCAGTTTTTGCTTTGTGACGATATATATATACCAAATAACATTTACCTTTACTGCATGATTGAATCCAATTTAATTGTTAATTTTATCGATGTTTCACCATACCTCTAAGTCAGGCGTATGAATATCTATAAAAGTAAATAGTTCAAAATGGAGAGCAGAGGAGTATATTTCGCTACATGCAACGGGAAGATGTATGATTTAAGAGATCTGACATAATGTCATAACTCGTCTTTCCGTATACGGTAAGATTTTTGTTTTGGCTATGTGGCGTGCCACATAAATTTGTCGATCGGCGATGAAAATTTTAAAAATTTGATCCAGATGTGACCGGTGTTCAGAATGTGAATAAGTGTGATGAGTACGATCTCTTATTCTGCGGTTTTCAATTGAAAGAGAGATTTATTCAAAAATCGAAGGCTCGTTTATCATTCTGTGTATATTAAAGTAACAAAAAATCTTTCGCAGTATTCTGCAAACGTGCACGCGTTTGCAGACATATAACACTAAATATCAGAAAAACCACCAAACGTACCAAAATATGGTTGAAATTATCGATTCTCCATCACAAAATGTACTTTGTGGTCTATTTTAGTCATGTCATGGTAAAAACACCCCCGCCTCCTGTACCTATAGTCCTTAACCAGAATTATAAGGATTTCTCCTGGAGTGGCTTCCCCTTGCAGTTTAATTTAAAGGACTCGCACAACTAAATCACGAGGTGTCACATTTGTAGTATCTACAGAAAATTTGTTCCGGCTAAGTACAGTGATTTAAATAGGTAATTGTTGATATATTCTGTATTGAATGAAATCTATAGATATTTATAATTAACTTTACACAAAATGTATACTTTTTGTAGATTTTGGTATGTGATGTCGGATTGATATGGGGTCAGAGTCAGAGGGTGTCACTGGTTTGACATGTAAATTTCCAGTTGTCCAAAGCAGACGCCTGTAGCGAGCTAAAATGCCACGAATCTCCTGATAAAATGCCATTTGACGTATTTGTCATGTATGTATCTGTGAATCCAGGCAATTGTCACCAGTGTTGAACTTCAAATATTAAAGTTATTAGCTCTAAAGCTTCGTAATAACATATAGTAAATTATTTAGTTGTGCGAGTCGTTATAAGGAGCAATGGTCTATAAATGGCTGGTTCTACTTGAAATATACCGCCAATATATACAGGTATACATACTACTGGATACCGCCAAATATCTACCGAGCGGGGCCACCACTTTTAAATTTCTGTCAGACAGCATATTCGTGCCATAATTTGTAAATACAGAACACAATTTTAAAAAAAAACATCAGAGAATACCAAAGCCTCAACAAAACTTATTATCTGAACTCATACAAGAAAGAAAGTATGATAAGTTAGTTGCAATTACAGGGGCCTGATATTTTGTTACAGCTACATGTAGTTTGTAAGTACGCTGATGTTTTAAGCGCACCGAAAGGACAGCACATGACTGACGTCAACTTCATGAATATGCAAATAATCTTCCACGATCATGAAACTTGGAAATGTATAGTGTATTTTGGAAGTTAATTGGGAAACTGTCAGCGGAAGAAGCATGCATTTTGCGTGCATGTAGCAGGCTTGTGATATAAAGGTCATCCATTTCCCAACATCGTCGGAAACCCATGCCATGGTACGCTTGAAATGCGTTCGAGAAGTGTACCGTGAGTTTCCGACGATGATCATTACCTGATGATGAACACACCTGTTGATCAAGTGATTAGATGAACACACCTGTTGATCAAATGGTTAGATGAACACACCTGTTGATCAAATGGTTAGATGAACACACCTGTTGATCAAATGGTTAGATGAACACACCTGTTGATCAAATGATTAGATGAACACATCTGTTGATCAAATGATTAGATGAACACACCTGTTGATCAAGTGGTTAGATGAACACACCTGTTGATCAAATGATTAGATGAACACACATGTTGATCAAATGGTTAGATGAACACACATGTTGATCAAATGGTTAGATGAACACACCTGTTGATCAAATGGTTAGATTAGCACATCTGTTGATCAAATGGTTAGATGAACACACCTGTTGATCAAATGATTTATTTAAGACACTGCTTGTAATTACCTGTTCAATACGTCCTGAAAATTAAAAATGTTATTGAACCCCCTCATAAAACATCATTTGTTCAATAGCAAAAATCTGTAGGAAGATATGAAATATCAGTTGATTTGATCTGACAGAAAGTTAATTATAAATATTTCGCATGTGCCCCGAAGCTAAGAACATATATCTGAAAGGCGATCTTTGGTTTCGTCACTTGATTAAGTAGAATTGAAGAGGATTCTTGGAAACCTATCCTATTATGGGCTTATTTTTGACGGAGGACCCAATCAATTTATCAGTATCATCTTCTCAATTAGCTGACTCGAAGAGAGTTTCCGGCGATGATCATGACCTGATGATGAACACACCTGTTGATCAAATGGCTAGATAAACACACTTGTTGATCAAATGGCTAGATAAACAACATGTTGATCAAATGATTAGATGAACACACGTGTTGATCAAATGGTTTGATGAACACACCTGTTGATGAAATGGTTAGATGAACACACCTGTTGATCAAATGATTAGATAAACACACCTGTTGATCAAATGGTTAGATGAACACACGTGTTGATCAAATGGCTAGATAAACACAATATATTGATCAAATGATTAGATGAACACACGTGTTGATCAAATGGTTTGATGAACACACCTGTTGATCAAATGGTTTGATGAACACACGTGTTGATCAAATGGTTTGATGAACACATCTGTTGATCAAATGGTTTGTTGAACACATCTGTTGATCAAATATATAGATGAACACACCTGTTGATCAATTGGATAGATGAACACATCTGTTGATCAAATGGCTAGATAAACAACATGTTGATTAAATGGCTAAATAAACAACATGTTGATTAATTGATTAGACGAACACATCTGTTTCTCAAAAGGTTAGATAAACAACATGTTGATCAAATGGTTAGATAAACAACATGTTGATTAAATGATTAGACGAACACACCTGTTGATCAAATGGTTAGATAAACACACCTGTTGATGAAATGGTTTATTAAAGACACTGGTTGCAATTACCTGTAAAATACGTCCAGAAAATTAAAAATGTTATTGAACCAACTAATAAAAAAGCATTTGTTCAAAAGCAAAAATCTGTAACAAGATATGAAATATCAGTTGATTTGATCTGACAGAAAGTTAATTAGAAATATTTCGTATGTGCCCCGAAGCTAAGAGCATGATATATCTGAAAGGCGATCTTTGGTTTCGTCACTTGATTTAGTAGAATTGAAGAGGATTCTTGGAAACCTATCCTATTATGGGCTTATTTTTGACGGAGGACCCAATCAATTTATCAGTATCATCTTCTCCATTAGCTGACTCGCAGAGGTCGTAAAATCCAAGACCTTTGGTCGTTATTGTAATAGATATTAGACCAAGATGATCTTAAGGTAGTTTATAAGTATATATTAATCCTATAGATGGTATTAATATGTATGACTGTATCTAACACGGGCACACAATACCCGATATATTTATATGATGAAAGCACACGTATCACTTTCAGGGCATTGTTTATGTAGCTAACATAATCTCGTCATTTAGGTAACTAGCACCGACAGAGAGTGGATGCTGTGTATACAAATATAGACTGTAATCGTAGAGCTTCGCAACGTGACGACGAGATAATGACACATTTGAGTAGGATTTCAGCTACGATATGGCAGTGCTCGTTGGATATATTGCGCTGGCCGGCATTCCTCAAACTCAGGTGCTGACTCGGAGTGCTACATGAATTATAACCAGGACACGATATTGAGGGCAATCGACAGATTCATTGTATATGGAATATAAGCCATCCTTCTTATAAGGTAAGCTTAATGTCAAAGACGTATTAACATTAACGTATTCTATAGTTACTAGCAGCAAATTTCAAGGAAAGTCAAATCACTGATATCTATGTTAATGATTCATGTAAACTGAATTTTTGTTTATTGAAAATAAGGTCCAAAAGGAAATGTTAATATTTTCTGTAATGTATTGGTATGTACATTTTATCACCACTTAATAAGATACCGTACATTTACATTGAGTGTGGTTCAAGTGTGTTTCAGTTTGAACTCTAATTATATATGTAAAAATAAAAAACGACACGGACACATTACTTAGCGCTTTCACTCCATATAATTATATATATATAAATAAAAAAAATATTATAATATATGACGTCATGATATTATATATATCTGTTTTCAACATCCTATATTACAATTACATTTTTGTGTATAATCTCCATTCTACAGTATTTTTCTTTATTCAGCAATAAACAAAAATGTTTTTTTACCATAAATAAATTGCATTATCTACATGTATGTATATACAGGTATACAATGAGTGGTTGTTGGATATGGAATTGATTTCACTCGAGTTAATTATTTTTTTTAAAGTTACAAAAGACATGATTTTTATTTAAATAATTAACGAAAGTGAAATAAATTCCATATCCAGTAACTACGAATCGTATGACCTGTTTCTAACACAATAATACTAAGTTGCAGTGACAGTGTTGTTTTCTGTGAACCGCGGAATATTTGCGCTAAAACACATTTATTCCGCCAAAATGTGACCACGTCAATAATCAGCACGTTGCGTTGAACCACTTGATTTCCGGTCAAAGTTCCACTTCTCAACCAATCGAAAGTCAGGAAGGTCATATTCCACTAGTGGTATATAATAGTTATTTACACCACAATACCCCGTGTTATTTCACTCTCAGACCATGGTATAAACGTGTTGCCTTCGGTTAATATTTGATTCTACAAGGTAGGTATAACACCATATTGACCTCACCAAAGGTCTATATCATTTGTTGATTGTCTCCATTCTACTGTACTCCAGTCCCTATAATAATATATCTGTGTATTGTCTCCATTCTACTGTACTCCAGTCCCTATAATAATATATCTGTGTATTGTCTCCATTCTACTGTACTCCAGTCCCTATAATAATATATCTGTGTATTGTCTCCATTCTACTGTACTCCAGTCCCTATAACAATATATCTGTATATTGTCTCCATTCTACTGTACTCCAGTCCCTATAATAATATATCTGTGTATTGTCTCCATTCTACTGTACTCCAGTCCCTATAATAATATATCTGTGTATTGTCTCCATTCTACTGTACTCCAGTCGCTATAATAACATATCTGTGTATTGTCTCCATTCTACTGTACTCCAGTCGCTATAATAACATATCTGTGTATTGTCTCCATTCTACTGTACTCCGGTCCCTATAATAATATATCTGTGTATTGTCTCCATTCTACTGTACTCCGGTCCCTATAATAATATATCTGTGTATTGTCTCCATTCTACTGTACTCCAGTCCCTATGACAATATATCTGTGCATTGTCTCCATTCTACTGTACTCCAGTCCCTATGATAATATATCTGTGTATTGTCTCCATTCTACTGTACTCCGGTCCCTATGACAATATATCTGTATATTGTCTCCATCTACTGTACTCCATTCCTTATAATAACATATCTGTGTATTGTCTCCATTTTACTGTACTCCAGTCCCTATAATAATATATTTGTGTATTGTCTCCATTCTACTGTACTCCAGTCCCTACAATAATATATCTGTGTATTGTCTCCATTCTACTGTACTCCGGTCCCTACAATAATATATCTGTGTATTGTCTCCATTCTACTGTACTCCGGTCCCAATAATAATATATCTGTGTATTGTCTCCATTCTACTGTACTCCAGTCCCTATAATAATATATCTGTGTATTGTCTCCATTCTACTGTACTCCAGTCCCTATAATAATATATCTGTGTATTGTCTCCATTCTACTGTACTCCAGTCCCTATAATAATATATCTGTGTATTGTCTCCATTCTACTGTACTCCAGTCCCTATAATAATATATCTGTGTATTGTCTCCATTCTACTGTACTCCAGTCCCTATAATAATATATCTGTGTATTGTCTCCATTCTACTGTACTCCAGTCCCTATAATAATATATCTGTGTATTGTCTCTATTCTACTGTACTCCAGTCCTTATAATATATCTGTGTATTGTCTCCATTCTACTGTACTCCAGTCCCTATAATAATATATCTGTGTATTGTCTCCATTCTACTGTACTCCAGTCCCTATAATAATATATCTGTGTATTGTCTCCATTCTACTGTACTCCAGTCCCTATAATAATATATCTGTGTATTGTCTCCATTCTACTGTACTCCAGTCCTTATAATAATATATCTGTGTATTGTCTCCATTCTACTGTACTCCAGTCCCTATGATTACATATCTGTGTATTGTCTCCATTCTACTGTACTCCAGTCCCTATAACAATATATCAGTGTATTGTCTCCATTCTACTGTACTCCAGTCCCCATAACAATATATCTGTGTATTGTCTCCATTCTACTGTACTCCAGTCCCTATAATAATATATCTGTGTATTGTCTCCATTCTACTGTACTCCAGTCCCTATAATAAAATATTTGTGTATTGTCTCCATTCTACTGTACTCCAATTCCTATAATAATATATCTGTGTATTGTCTCCATTCTACTGTACTCCAGTCCCTATAATAATATATATCTGTGTATTGTCTCCATTCTACTGTACTCCAATCCGTATAATAATATATCTGTGTATTGTCTCCATTCTACTGTACTCCAGTCCCTATAATAATATATCTGTGTATTGTCTCCATTCTACTGTACTCCAGTCCCTATAATAATATATCTGTGTATTGTCTCCATTCTACTGTACTCCAGTCCTTATAATAATATATCTGTGTATTGTCTCCATTCTACTGTACTCCAATCCTTATAATAATATATCTGTGTATTGTCTCCATTCTACTGTACTCCAATCCCTATAATAATATATCTGTGTATTGTCTCCATTCTACTGTACTCCAGTCCCTATAATAATATATATCTGTGTATTGTCTCCATTCTACTGTACTCCAGTCCCTATAATAATATATATCTGTGTATTGTCTCCATTCTACTGTACTCCAATCCCTATAATAATATATCTGTGTATTGTCTCCATTCTACTGTACACCAGTCCTTATAATAATATATCTGTGTATTGTCTCCATTCTACTGTACTCCAGTCCCTATAATAATATATATCTGTGTATTGTCTCCATTCTACTGTACTCCAATCCGTATAATAATATATCTGTGTATTGTCTCCATTCTACTGTACTCCAGTCCCTATAATAATATATATCTGTGTATTGTCTCCATTCTACTGTACTCCAATCCCTATAATAATATATCTGTGTATTGTCTCCATTCTACTGTACTCCAGTCCCTATAATAATATATCTGTGTATTGTCTCCATTCTACTGTACTCCAGTCCCTATATTATTATATCTGTGTATTGTCTCCATTCTACTGTACTCCAGTCCCTATAATAATATATCTGTGTATTGTCTTCATTCTACTGTACTCCAATCCCTATAATAATATATCTGTGTATTGTCTCCATTCTACTGTACTCCAGTCCCTATAATAATATATCTGTGTATTGTCTCCATTCTACTGTACTCCAGTCCCTATAATAATATATCTGTGTATTGTCTCCATTCTACTGTACTCCAGTCCCTATAATAATATATCTGTGTATTGTCTCCATTCTACTGTACTCCAATCCTTATAATAATATATCTGTGTATTGTCTCCATTCTACTGTATTCCAGTCCCTATAATAATATATCTGTGTATTGTCTCCATTCTACTGTGCTCCAGTCCTTATAATAATATATCTGTGTATTGTCTCCATTCTACTGTACTACAATCCTTATAATAAAATATCTGTGTATTGTCTCCATTCTACTGTACTCTGGTCCCTATAATAATATATCTGTATATTGTTTCCATTCTACTGTACTCCGGTCCCTATGACAATATATCTGTGTATTGTCTCCATTCTACTGTACTCCAGTCCCTATAATAATATATCTGTGTATTGTCTCCATTCTACTGTACTACAGTCCCTATAATAATATATCTGTGTATTGTCTCCATTCTACTGTACTCTAGTCCCTATAATAATATATCTGTGTATTGTCTCCATTCTACTGTACTCCAGTCCCTATAATAATATATCTGTGTATTGTCTCCATTCTACTGTACTCCAGTCCCTATAATAATATATCTGTGTATTGTCTCCATTCCACTGTACTCCAGTCCCTATATTATTATATCTGTGCATTGTCTCCATTCTACTGTATTCCAGTCCCTATAATAATATATCTGTGTATTGTCTCCATTCTACTGTGCTCCAGTCCTTAAAATAATATATCTGTGTATTGTCTCCATTCTACTGTACTCTAATCCTTATAATAAAATATCTGTGTATTGTCTCCATTCTACTGTACTCTGGTCCCTATAATAATATATCTGTATATTGTTTCCATTCTACTGTACTCCGGTCCCTATGACAATATATCTGTGTATTGTCTCCATTCTACTGTACTCCAGTCCCTATAATAATATATCTGTGTATTGTCTCCATTCTACTGTACTCCAGTCCCTATAATAATATATCTGTGTATTGTCTCCATTCTACTGTACTCCAGTCCCTATAATAATATATCTGTGTATTGTCTCCATTCTACTGTACTCCAGTCCCTATAATAATATATCTGTGTATTGTCTCCATTCTACTGTACTCCAGTCCCTATGATAATATATCTGTGTATTGTCTCCATTCTACTGTATTCCAGTCCCTATGATAAAATATCTGTGTATTGTCTCCATTCTACTGTACTCCAGTCCTTATAATAATATATATCTGTGTATTGTCTCCATTCTACTGTACTCCAGTCCCTATAATAATATATATCTGTGTATTGTCTTCATTCTACTGTACTCCAGTCCCTATAATAATATATCTGTGTATTGTCTCCATTCTACTGTACTCCAGTCCCTATAATAATATATCTGTGTATTGTCTCCATTCTACTGTACTCCAGTCCCTATAATAATATATCTGTGTATTGTCTCCATTCTACTGTACTCCAGTCCCTATAATAATATATCTGTGTATTGTCTCCATTCCACTGTACTCCAGTCCCTATATTATTATATCTGTGCATTGTCTCCATTCTACTGTATTCCAGTCCCTATAATAATATATCTGTGTATTGTCTCCATTCTACTGTGCTCCAGTCCTTATAATAATATATCTGTGTATTGTCTCCATTCTACTGTACTCTAATCCTTATAATAAAATATCTGTGTATTGTCTCCATTCTACTGTACTCTGGTCCCTATAATAATATATCTGTATATTGTTTCCATTCTACTGTACTCCAGTCCCTATAATAATATATATCTGTGTATTGTCTCCATTCTACTGTACTCCAGTCCCTATAATAATATATCTGTGTATTGTCTCCATTCTACTGTACTCCAGTCCCTATAATAATATATCTGTGTATTGTCTCCATTCTACTGTACTCCAGTCCCTATAATAATATATCTGTGTATTGTCTCCATTCTACTGTACTCCAGTCCCTATAATAATATATCTGTGTATTGTCTCCATTCTACTGTACTCCAGTCCCTATGATAATATATCTGTGTATTGTCTCCATTCTACTGTATTCCAGTCCCTATGATAAAATATCTGTGTATTGTCTCCATTCTACTGTACTCCAGTCCGTATAATAATATATATCTGTGTATTGTCTCCATTCTACTGTACTCCAGTCCCTATAATAATATATATCTGTGTATTGTCTTCATTCTACTGTACTCCAGTCCCTATAATAATATATCTGTGTATTGTCTCCATTCTACTGTACTCCAGTCCCTATAATAATATATCTGTGTATTGTCTCCATTCTACTGTACTCCAGTCCCTATAATAATATATCTGTGTATTGTCTCCATTCTACTGTACTCCAGTCCCTATAATAATATATCTGTGTATTGTCTCCATTCTACTGTACTCCAGTCCCTATAATAATATATCTGTGTATTGTCTCCATTCTACTGTACTCCAGTCCCTATGATAATATATCTGTGTATTGTCTCCATTCTACTGTATTCCAGTCCCTATAATAATATATCTGTGTATTGTCTCCATTCTACTGTGCTCCAGTCCTTATAATAATATATCTGTGTATTGTCTCCATTCTACTGTACTCCAATCCTTATAATAAAATATCTGTGTATTGTCTCCATTCTACTGTACTCTGGTCCCTATAATAATATATCTGTATATTGTTTCCATTCTACTGTACTCCGGTCCCTATGACAATATATCTGTGTATTGTCTCCATTCTACTGTACTCCAGTCCCTATAATAATATATCTGTGTATTGTCTCCATTCTACTGTACTCCAGTCCCTATAATAATATATCTGTGTATTGTCTCCATTCTACTGTACTCCAGTCCCTATAATAATATATCTGTGTATTGTCTCCATTCTACTGTACTCCAGTCCCTAAAATAATATATCTGTGTATTGTCTCCATTCTACTGTACTCCAGTCCCTATGATAATATATCTGTGTATTGTCTCCATTCTCCTGTATTCCAGTCCCTATGATAAAATATCTGTGTATTGTCTCCATTCTACTGTACTCCAGTCCGTATAATAATATATATCTGTGTATTGTCTCCATTCTACTGTACTCCAGTCCCTATAATAATATATATCTGTGTATTGTCTTCATTCTACTGTACTCCAGTCCCTATAATAATATATCTGTGTATTGTCTCCATTCTACTGTACTCCAGTCCCTATAATAATATATCTGTGTATTGTCTCCATTCTACTGTACTCCAGTCCCTATAATAATATATCTGTGTATTGTCTCCATTCTACTGTACTCCAGTCCCTATAATAATATATCTGTGTATTGTCTCCATTCTACTGTACTCCAGTCCCTATAATAATATATCTGTGTATTGTCTCCATTCTACTGTACTCCAATCCTTATAATAATATATCTGTGTATTGTCTCCATTCTACTGTATTCCAGTCCCTATAATAATATATCTGTGTATTGTCTCCATTCTACTGTGCTCCAGTCCTTATAATAATATATCTGTGTATTGTCTCCATTCTACTGTACTCCAATCCTTATAATAAAATATCTGTGTATTGTCTCCATTCTACTGTACTCTGGTCCCTATAATAATATATCTGTATATTGTTTCCATTCTACTGTACTCCGGTCCCTATGACAATATATCTGTGTATTGTCTCCATTCTACTGTACTCCAGTCCCTATAATAATATATCTGTGTATTGTCTCCATTCTACTGTACTACAGTCCCTATAATAATATATCTGTGTATTGTCTCCACCATTCTACTGTACTCCAGTCCCTATAATAATATATCTGTGTATTGTCTCCATTCTACTGTACTCCAGTCCCTATAATAATATATCTGTGTATTGTCTCCATTCTACTGTACTCCAGTCCCTATAATAATATATCTGTGTATTGTCTCCATTCTACTGTACTCCAATCCTTATAATAATATATCTGTGTATTGTCTCCATTCTACTGTATTCCAGTCCCTATAATAATATATCTGTGTATTGTCTCCATTCTACTGTGCTCCAGTCCTTATAATAATATATCTGTGTATTGTCTCCATTCTACTGTACTCCAATCCTTATAATAAAATATCTGTGTATTGTCTCCATTCTACTGTACTCTGGTCCCTATAATAATATATCTGTATATTGTTTCCATTCTACTGTACTCCGGTCCCTATGACAATATATCTGTGTATTGTCTCCATTCTACTGTACTCCAGTCCCTATAATATTATATCTGTGTATTGTCTCCATTCTACTGTACTCCAGTCCCTATAATAATATATCTGTGTATTGTCTCCATTCTACTGTACTCCAGTCCCTATAATAATATATCTGTGTATTGTCTCCATTCTACTGTACTCCAGTCCCTATAATAATATATCTGTGTATTGTCTCCATTCTACTGTACTCCAGTCCCTATGATAATATATCTGTGTATTGTCTCCATTCTACTGTATTCCAGTCCCTATGATAAAATATCTGTGTATTGTCTCCATTCTACTGTACTCCAGTCCGTATAATAATATATATCTGTGTATTGTCTCCATTCTACTGTACTCCAGTCCCTATAATAATATATATCTGTGTATTGTCTTCATTCTACTGTACTCCAGTCCCTATAATAATATATCTGTGTATTGTCTCCATTCTACTGTACTCCAGTCCCTATAATAATATATATGTGTATTGTCTCCATTCTACTGTACTCCAGTCCCTATAATAATATATCTGTGTATTGTCTCCATTCTACTGTACTCCAGTCCCTATAATAATATATCTGTGTATTGTCTCCATTCTACTGTACTCCAGTCCCTATAATAATATATCTGTGTATTGTCTCCATTCTACTGTACTCCAATCCTTATAATAAAATATCTGTGTATTGTCTCCATTCTACTGTACTCTGGTCCCTATAATAATATATCTGTATATTGTTTCCATTCTACTGTACTCCGGTCTCTATGACAATATATCTGTGTATTGTCTCCATTCTACTGTACTCCAGTCCCTATAATAATATATCTGTGTATTGTCTCCATTCTACTGTACTCCAGTCCCTATAATAATATATCTGTGTATTGTCTCCATTCTACTGTACTCCAGTCCCTATATTATTATATCTGTGTATTGTCTCCATTCTACTGTACTCCAGTCCCTATAATAATATATCTGTGTATTGTCTTCATTCTACTGTACTCCAGTCCCTATAATAATATATCTGTGTATTGTCTCCATTCTACTGTACTCCAGTCCCTATAATAATATATCTGTGTATTGTCTCCATTCTACTGTACTCCAGTCCCTATAATAATATATCTGTGTATTGTCTCCATTCTACTGTACTCCAGTCCCTATAATAATATATCTGTGTATTGTCTCCATTCTACTGTACTCCAATCCTTATAATAATATATCTGTGTATTGTCTCCATTCTACTGTATTCCAGTCCCTATAATAATATATCTGTGTATTGTCTCCATTCTACTGTGCTCCAGTCCTTATAATAATATATCTGTGTATTGTCTCCATTCTACTGTACTCCAATCCTTATAATAAAATATCTGTGTATTGTCTCCATTCTACTGTACTCTGGTCCCTATAATAATATATCTGTATATTGTTTCCATTCTACTGTACTCCGGTCCCTATGACAATATATCTGTGTATTGTCTCCATTCTACTGTACTCCAGTCCCTATAATAATATATCTGTGTATTGTCTCCATTCTACTGTACTCCAGTCCCTATAATAATATATCTGTGTATTGTCTCCATTCTACTGTACTCCAGTCCCTATAATAATATATCTGTGTATTGTCTTCATTCTACTGTACTCCAGTCCCTATAATAATATATCTGTGTATTGTCTCCATTCTACTGTACTCCAGTCCCTATAATAATATATCTGTGTATTGTCTCCATTCTACTTTATTCCAGTCCCTATGATAAAATATCTGTGTATTGTCTCCATTCTACTGTACTACAGTCCCTATAATAATATATATCTGTGTATTGTCTCCATTCTACTGTACTCCAGTCCCTATAATAATATATATCTGTGTATTGTCTTCATTCTACTGTACTCCAGTCCCTATAATAATATATCTGTGTATTGTCTCCATTCTACTGTACTCCAGTCCCTATAATAATATATCTGTGTATTGTCTCCATTCTACTGTACTCCAGTCCCTATAATAATATATCTGTGTATTGTCTTCATTCTACTGTACTCCAGTCCCTATAATAATATATCTGTGTATTGTCTCCATTCTACTGTACTCCAGTCCCTATAATAATATATCTGTGTATTGTCTCCATTCTACTGTATTCCAGTCCCTATGATAAAATATCTGTGTATTGTCTCCATTCTACTGTACTCCAGTCCGTATAATAATATATATCTGTGTATTGTCTCCATTCTACTGTACTCCAGTCCCTATAATAATATATATCTGTGTATTGTCTTCATTCTACTGTACTCCAGTCCCTATAATAATACATCTGTGTATTGTCTCCATTCTACTGTACTCCAATCCCTATAATAATATATCTGTGTATTGTCTCCATTCTACTGTACTCCAGTCCCTATAATAATATATATCTGTGTATTGTCTCCATTCTACTGTACTCCAGTCCCTATAATAATATATCTGTGTATTGTCTCCATTCTACTGTACTCCAGTCCCTATAATAATATATCTGTGTATTGTCTCCATTCTACTGTACTCCAGTCCCTATAATAATATATCTGTGTATTGTCTCCATTCTACTGTACTCCAGTCCCTATAATAATATATCTGTGTATTGTCTCCATTCTACTGTACTCCAATCCTTATAATAATATATCTGTGTATTGTCTCCATTCTACTGTACTCCAGTCCCTATAATAATATATCTGTGTATTGTCTCCATTCTACTGTACTACAGTCCCTATAATAATATATCTGTGTATTGTCTCCATTCTACTGTACTCTGGTCCCTATAATAATATATCTGTATATTGTTTCCATTCTACTGTACTCCGGTCCCTATGACAATATATCTGTGTATTGTCTCCATTCTACTGTACTCCAGTCCCTATAATAATATATCTGTGTATTGTCTCCATTCTACTGTACTCCAGTCCCTATAATAATATATCTGTGTATTGTCTCCATTCTACTGTACTCCGGTCCCTATAATAATATATCTGTGTATTGTCTCCATTCTACTATACTCCGGTCCCTATAATAATATATCTGTGTTTTGTCTCCATTCTACTGTACTCCAGTCCCTATAATAATATATCTGTGTATTGTCTCCATTCTACTGTACTCCAGTCCCTATAATAATATACCTGTGTATTGTCTCCATTCTACTGTACTCCAGTCCCTATAATAATATATCTGTGTATTGTCTCCATTCTACTGTACTCCAGTCCCTATATTATTATATCTGTGTATTGTCTCCATTCTACTGTACTCCAGTCCCTATATTATTATATCTGTGTATTGTCTCCATTCTACTGTACTCAAGTCCCTATAATATATATCTGTGTATTGTCTTTATTCTTATGTACTCCAGTCCCTATAATAATATATCTGTGTATTGTCTCCATTCTACTGTATTCCAGTCCCTATAATAATATATCTGTGTATTGTCTCCATTCTACTGTACTCCAGTCCCTATAATAATATATCTGTGTATTGTCGCCATTCTACTGTACTCCAGTCCCTATAATAATATATCTGTGTATTGTCTCCATTCTACTGTACTCCAGTCCCTATAATAATATATCTGTGTATTGTCTCCATTCTACTGTACTCCAGTCCCTATAATAATATATCTGTGTATTGTCTCCATTCTACTGTACTCCAATCCTTATAATAATATATCTGTGTATTGTCTCCATTCTACTGTATTCCAGTCCCTATAATAATATATCTGTGTATTGTCTCCATTCTACTGTACTCCAGTCCCTATAATAATATATCTGTGTATTGTCTCCATTCTACTGTACTACAGTCCCTATAATAATATATCTGTGTATTGTCTCCATTCTACTGTACTCTGGTCCCTATAATAATATATCTGTATATTGTTTCCATTCTACTGTACTCCGGTCCCTATGACAATATATCTGTGTATTGTCTCCATTCTACTGTACTCCAGTCCCTATAATAATATATCTGTGTATTGTCTCCATTCTACTGTACTCCAGTCCCTATAATAATATATCTGTGTATTGTCTCCATTCTACTGTACTCCGGTCCCTATAATAATATATCTGTGTATTGTCTCCATTCTACTATACTCCGGTCCCTATAATAATATATCTGTGTTTTGTCTCCATTCTACTGTACTCCAGTCCCTATAATAATATATCTGTGTATTGTCTCCATTCTACTGTACTCCAGTCCCTATAATAATATACCTGTGTATTTTCTCCATTCTACTGTACTCCAGTCCCTATAATAATATATCTGTGTATTGTCTCCATTCTACTGTACTCCAGTCCCTATATTATTATATCTGTGTATTGTCTCCATTCTACTGTACTCCAGTCCCTATATTATTATATCTGTGTATTGTCTCCATTCTACTGTACTCAAGTCCCTATAATATATATCTGTGTATTGTCTTTATTCTTATGTACTCCAGTCCCTATAATAATATATCTGTGTATTGTCTCCATTCTACCCTATTCCAGTCCCTATAATAATATATCTGTGTATTGTCTCCATTCTACTGTACTCCAGTCCCTATAATAATATATCTGTGTATTGTCGCCATTCTACTGTACTCCAGTCCCTATAATAATATATCTGTGTATTGTCTCCATTCTACATGTACTGTACTTTCGTTCTGTCGGCATACTGTATCTATTACTAACTTTAGAAGGTGCTGCATTTGTGTGTGTTACGTTATCTTTAATGATAAGGGGTGGCAGACTCTGCTGGTAGATTGTATTTTCCCCGGGGTTTGCTGGAGCCTCCATAGCAACAGTTAATCTCATTTGAGTAGTGGCACGATACATAATATGCACATTTTCGTAGTACACGATTTGAAATTATACAGAACTAGTTTAATTGTACTTATAAATTAAAGTGGTTTTTCGGCATACTGTATCTATTACTAAATTTAAAAGGTGCAGCATATGTGTGTGTTACGTCACCTTTTTACTGTACTCCAGTTCTGATTATGAAATATTTGTTTGTCCTTGTTGGGAAACCATTTCCGCTTAACGTTGTCATTTGCCGCGAGCAGAGGTTCTTTGTATGAAACAATCCGTTCCCAAGTGCTTGGAAATGGAAAATTCGTCCTCAAACTCCTCTCAGGACGTTCTCAACCTCTTCTCGCACTGTCAGCACACGATAATGTGTTGATCATGTTATCGGTAGGTTGTATAAAGTCGTATATAAAAGATAACTGTGTTTTCTATACGAACTCTTCATACGTCTTTAATGGAGTCGCGTTTCATATGTGTAACCATTAATTAATTCCGTTAGAAATACAATCCTTTGCCAATGCACCTGCGGCTCATAGGAATAATTTAGAGATGTGTAAAGATCATAACATCAACTACTGATGAAAGCGTTCGCTGACTTTTGTCATTTTGTTTGGAATATTTCTCATACGAAAGATATAAGCCTAAAGCAAAAGATTAATCAACCTTAGTAGTAAGTCAGTTTAGAACATGTTAGAATCAAATAAGTCCTGGTCGTCTGCCCAAATTAAGTCCTCACATTGGATTCCCACCTTTTGGTCCCTGGCATCACTTAAGAGACCTAGGAGGACGAAACAGCTGTGTGATGCAGTGTATTGCATTTTTTTCGGCATACTGTAACTATTATTAAATTCTAAAGGTGCGGCAAGTAGTGGGAGAAACCAGAGTTCTGGCACACTTGTCCCCATAGGATTAGTAAGGGGAAATGTAACCCTCCCCAAAGAGACGTTGATATAGGAATACCACTTTTATAAACTTATATTTAATATTAAAATCGATATTGACCTGGGAATGTCCATCCTTTTTAAAGCTGTACCTCCTCATTAAACAGAAGTCTGTTCCCGTCATGGATATACTGGACACCGGGAATTCCCTAGCAAATGGTATTGACCCCCGAACAGCTGTGGTCACACGCATCCCCGAGTCAATACTTCATTAAATTTCAATACCTGTAAAAATCAATAATAATAGACGTTTAAACCGACAGCGAACGATTCATTTGATCCATTGTCTTCGAACATGTATATTTAGCAACAAATGTGACGTTATATGTTACCCTCACATACATGTATGTTTCCTTCTCTTTAGGGAGGGTTATATTTCCCCATACTAAACCTATGGGGACAAGTGTGCCAGAACTCTGGTTTCTCTCACTACTGCAGCATATGGGTTTGTTACGTCATTGTAAATGTAACTATTGTAATACAACGGGAATAAGGGCAGGTGTTCCGATACTATTAACTCGTTTTACTTCATTTATGATACAACCCTGTAAATCTAAGTCAAATTTCAGCAGAATTACGTAAAATTAGTGAGACCTCGCGAAACAACAATGAGCGAACAAATTACACGTATGGGAATGATTAAAACGACAAATTACACAAAAGTCTAATCTTTCATTACACCATTGTGTAGTCATACAGCACATCTTTGTCTAGTCATACATTACACCATTGTGTAGTCATACATTACACCATTGTCTAGTCATACATTACACCATTGTCTAGTCATTCATCAAACCATTGTCTAGTCATACATTACACCATTGTCTAGTCATACATTACACCATTGTGTAGTCATACATTACACCATTGTCTAGTCATTCATTACACCATTGTCTAGTCATACATTACACCATTGTCTAGTCATACAACACACCATTGTCTAGTCATTCATTACACCATTGTCTAGTCATACATTACACCATTGTCTAGTCATACATTACACCATTGTCTAGTCATACATTACACCATTGTCTAGTCATACATTACACCATTGTCTAGTCATACATTACACCATTGTCTAGTCATACATTACACCATTGTGTAGTCATACATTACACCATTGTCTAGTCATACAACACACCATTGTCTATTCATTCATTACACCATTGTGTAGTCATACAACACATCATTATCTAGTCATACATTACACCATTGTCTAGTCATTCATCATACCATTGTCTAGTCTTTCATCAAACCATTGTCTATTCATTCATTACACCATTGTCTAGTCATACATCACACCATTGTCTAGTCTTTCATCAACCATTGTCTAGTCATTCATCAAACCATTGTCTAGTCATTCATCAAACCATTGTCTAGTCATCACACCATTGTATAATCGTTACCCGTTTCTGACAATAATACTCGTACTTTGTCATACTATGAATGATAACGTCGTGTCTGAAATCTCTACAGTGAAGATTTAGTCCTTTCTGGTAGGCAAATAAATAAGAGAATACCGAAGCGTTAACAAAATCATAATCCAAACTCAAAATCGATTAAACCAAGGGCAAAATTTAAACAAAGGAAAGATTCACATGGAGACCCTTGCAAAAGTACAAGAGATTAAGATCAGGTGTTCCGGAAGAGTAAGCGTCTTCTGCTTCATCGACGACACCCGCCATGTAAATCTTTGTCACATCCAAGTAAACATCAAGTTCTCAATATGAGAACCGAGTATCATTGTCAATCACAACAAGTAAACACACTAATGAGCATACTCAAAAACCTCCATCTTCATATCACTCAAAGATACAGAATGTTTCTCAATGAGACAAAGATGGCGACCATAAAACTTCCCCATAGTTCTGATCAACCTGCATCTCTCGAATCCTTGTGTTGTTAGCTTGTTTATCAGCAGTCGACATCGATCACGAAAATCCTGATATTTAGAGCAAGCCCTGGAATACCGAATCAACTGCGACATGTAAACACCATAGGTTGGAGAAGCAGGGATGTTACTACCAGGAAATGGACAGTTAACGATCGGAAAATTGAAATCATCACGTTTATCGTATAGCTTAGTTATAGCTGTCCATGTTAGTCGTAGTTTAAGTAGAGATCGAGGTAAGCAGCTGATGTAGAAGAGTCTGTTGTGTCCTTTATTTCAAGTTAAGAAGGGTATATACGATCGACGTGGTCAGCAAACTTCTTGTTGTTTATAGACAACACATCGTCGGTATATCTGAAAGTGAAATTAAAAGATTTGGCAAGGTTTTTATTACCTGTCCTGATTAGCTCCTCCACAAATTCAGCCTCGTATGAAAACAAAAACTAGTCAGCTAAGAGTGGGGCACAGTTTGTTCCCATGGGAATGCCAACAGTCTGCTGGAAAATCTTTCCTCCGAACTCAACAAAAATGTTGTCGACCAGGAATTAAATCATCCTTACTTTATCTTCTTCAGTATATTTTCTCTTAGCTTTTGTCGTGTTTTTGACAAAGTATGCTCCGAGATAGCTCACTACCATATATATTTTTATCTAGTATTTTTTAGCTATCATATTTCTAATGGAAATTAATCCTACATTTTTAGTATTCTGCTAATATCAAATATTCTATATAAAATTCTTATTGATAATTAAATGTCTTTTTTACTTCGGCAGGAAATGACAACAAATGCAAGTAGCGAGGCATTAGGTCCGCTGTCTAGTACAGCCTACCTATGTATCGGTATTTACCAAACAATAATGGGTAAGTATATATGGTATATTGTCCGAAGTTTCTACCTATGTATCGGTATTTACCAAACAATAATGGGTAAGTATATATGGTATATTGTCCGAAGTTTCTACCTATGTATCGGTATTTACCAAACAATAATGGGTAAGTATATATGGTATATTGTCCGTAATTTCTACCTATGTATCGGTATTTACCAAACAATAATGGGTAAGTATATATGGTATATTGTCCGTAATTTCTACCTATGTATCGGTATTTACCAAACAATAATGGGTAAGTATATATGGTATATTGTCCGAAGTTTCTACCTATGTATCGGTATTTACCAAACAATAATGGGTAAGTATATATGGTATATTGTCCGTAATTTCTACCTATGTATCGGTATTTACCAAACAATAATGGGTAAGTATATATGGTATATTGTCCGAAGTTTCTACCTATGTATCGGTATTTACCAAACAATAATGGGTAAGTATATATGGCATATTGTCCGAAGTTTCTACCTATGTATCGGTATTTACCAAACAATAATGGGTAAGTATATATGGTATATTGTCCGTAATTTCTACCTATGTATCGGTATTTACCAAATGATGATTTGTAAGTATATATGGTATATTGTCTGTAGTGCCTATCTGTATCTTAGGTATTTACAAAACAATAATGGGTATTCTATTCCGAAACGTGGCATTTTGACAAACGACAGCAGGGAAACGAGTAGACTTTGCAGCCCCCCCTACGACGTCACGCTTCTTTTCCCACGAGCCGACAAAAGGTAGAGTGCCCGCTGCCAGGTATAGTTCCCGTTGCTAAGGAAAGCCGGTAACTATACCAAATAGAACATGGTAGTTATCCAATAATCCCCCTAGATGTTATCATGTGATGTACTTAATTAACCTTTAATACTGACTGCGGAGTTTTAAAAGGTATTTATCAAATGCTATTATTGATTTTCTCCTTTTGCTATGCATAATGAGGAGGTAATTGTTTAGATTGAAGTATTGACGTGCGTATAACCTCTTAATATAGCATGAAGGTTGATAATAGAGGGCCGCGGTGGTTAAGGTGTACCAGTAGTCCTCCACCTCTGGGTTGTGAGTTCGAGTTGCCAGGTACTGACCGTAGGTCGGTGGATTTTCTCCAGGTACTCCGGCTTTCTTCCACATCTAAAACCTGGCACGTCCTTAAATGATCCTGTTAATAGGCGTAAAACAATATAAACCAAATGATAATAGTTATCTCACATGCATTTACATATTGGTGCGTTTTAGAATAAATTATTCTTGTTTGGAATCTCAACTAAACTTAGCACTAAAACTACGTCTATTGCTGCCACTATTCTGTGACCTTTGACCCATAACATTTCCCCTCCCGCTCCGGAAAAAAGCTTGAATGCTACCTGATATCTATTGTTCTAACTACCAGCAGCTTAGATTTCAATGATTCATTCGCCTTCCTCCGAACGATTTAACCTGAAGTTTTGTTATTGTGTTAAAAAGTCAGTTTCTCGAATTGTATATGTATGTTTCCCTTTGTGCTTTGTTATACTCGTTTGATTTCATAGTGACCAATTAAACTAAATGGCGGAAAGCGGCCATTTTTGATTTAGACATTGCAAGATTGTTAACTAGGTCGAATTGACAACTGCTAGAGGGATCTTTCTCATGTTTCATATGTAGGGTCCCCTTGGTCCCTAGTAGTGCCCTTTCGATTTTGTAACTGATCAGAAAAACAAAATGGCTGAAAAACAGACATCTTGGATTTTGATATTGGAAGATTGTTTTCACTATTTCTCAAATAAGTAATGGATAGATCTTTCCCAATTCCATATGTAGGTTCTTCTTTGTCCTTATATATAGTTGTGCCATTTTGATTTTGAGACTGATCAGAAAAAACTAAATGTCTGACAGACTGCAATCCTTAATTTTGACATTTAAAGTTTGTTAAATTTCTTTTTTATTTTGAGAAGTACGTGTAGGTACATGTATAAATGGGTCTTTCTCAAATTTCATATGCAAGTTCCTCTTGGTCCTTATAGTTGTGCTATTTTGTTTTTCTTGCCGATCTAAAACAAGAACAAAATGGCAGACCGACGGCCATCTTGGAAATTTAGCTCACAGGCTACCATCTTTCCATCAACAATGCCTTTTTCTTAAGAAAAAGAAAGAAGGAAAAAGACACCACTTTTTAAGAACAAATGAAGATTGTCTATTTGTTTGGCAACAAGATCTTTCTGGGATCTATTGTTTAATGTTCATATAAGGATTGAAAGTCATTTTTTCAACTTTCATAGTGCTATGAAAGGTCAGCCGTTACATCCATATTGAATGAAGCCCGCTAGGGTTTCATGCTAAATATGGATGTAACGGCTGACCTTTCATAGCACTATGTAAGTTAAAAAAAAAAGACTTTCAATCCATGCATTTACATTTTTACAGATACTGAATTCCATATATATTTTTTCAAAATAATTAGTTTATTAGCTGCGCTTCTATAGGCGTCGTCATTTAAACGACATTGGCGGAACAGCCAAGCCAGCTTGAATAAATTTAGCGCCAATGATAATGACGAGTCGTTTGAGCGTTGGACGCAAGGGCAATCTCCATGTTATTCGAAGCGGCGCGAAAAGACTCTCATTGAACTAGCTTGATCTATGACGTCATAATTAAACCACGTGCTACGTCTCGAGAACCATTGCTTTCATACTTTTATGAAAGGCATTTTTGCTGGTAATGTTCATATAGTGGTTGCAGCGCTAATGTAAATATACAAAAATGTTGTGCTTACTATTAATGTGCATACGTTAGTATCTCTGATGCACGGGAGATTATTTATCATATGTCTTAAATATTTATAAGACATATAATTTATATAAGATATGTTCTAAAGAAAGTTAATGAAAGATGTCGCATTTGGTTTTCTACATACGACATTATCTCTTTTATATGAGAAATGATATAGAATGAAATGAAACGAAATGTTTTAATTGCTACATCACAACCGTTTTTATTAATAGTATATTTAGATGGGTATGATATGTCTACGTCATAATGCAAACTTTTATTAACTTACAATAACATACATTTTTTTATTGAAACACATTAGCATATGTTGTTTTAACTTTGATCTGCCATTGCTCCCGTAATAAATCGCCATCTTGCATTTCCAACTGGATCTCGGGTGTGATTTTTTTTGTGTTGCAGGGACGGTTTATTATATGAAGTTTTATTTTGTGTCTAACACACCAAATATCGTTTATTTCAGTGCATATATTAAGATAATCATATTTGTTTCCCTGTAAAAGGATCAATTTTTCATTTGAGATAAACATGGATATTTTACTCTAAATGCTTACTTAATCCCTTTTCTGAACTTTCTGATATCGAAACGTAGTAACCCATACAACAAAATCACTTCAATTGCTATCGAAAAATACACACTATTGTTAGAAGTTTTAGCGTTTCAGTACTTTCAGTACTTTGATTTGTTTAAAGCGTTGCTCATAGTTTAGAATAAAAGCACATGGGTGCTGTCATATTCAATAAAAATATCAAAAGCTTATCAAAAGGTCGTCGATATCCTTTCTTTAAATAGGAATTCAGTGTTATTATATCCACCGTATTAAAGCCAATAATGAATCTGCACTGCCCCCCCCCCATGTCAACATGAATTGCCCCCCTAAGCCAACATCGTGTTCGCAATTTATTTATCTCTCTTATCCTAAAATAACAGTGTGCATGCGTGTTTTATTGTCATGTCCACATGACAAACATATTGAAGCAATACTGCAACTAGTTATGTATAGAAAACTGCGTATTTTAAAAAGAGAAATGCCCTTTTTGTGCACACATTTACCAAACACCCAGCATTTAACAAGGCTGTGTTGAAGTGTTTGAAAAAACGATAATAGGTAGGTACAACTCAACTATTGGTATTAAATGTGCATGTTTTACTGCAGTCCTACACATATCAAATGATTTAAAAGCCCCCTGAATCCATTGAAAAGCTTACCTTTTTACTTCCAAAACCAGCAATTTCGCTATATAAATCCCCCCCCCCCTCCATTTAAATATCATTGCCTCCTCCTAAGGTTGGCTTTAACACGGTGATGTCGGTATTGGAAATAAGACAAAAATACATGATGAACAAAATAGGTACATTCCCCATTTAGTAATAATGTATCGTTTTGGACACATATTCCACTATTTTTATAGTTTAGGGATATCTAACCTTACCGTCGTGACAAAATTCTGACATAGAATTGTTCGATTAAGGATTTTATTTTGACTTTGGTGTTAATCAGGAACTACAAAATATGTATATTGTACGTGGCAAAGTGCTAAGCGAATCATTTGACAGGTATCGTCAAATGACTGCGAGCAAATTTAAAATACTAACAATATCAGACCTAATAAAAAATGGAGTTCCGTTGGACCAGGCCCCGGTTTCATCAACCTTAAGCTTCCTTAACTTAAGGAAACTCCTTAACTTAAACATCTCCATAGGAAAGCATTACAGAATTAAGGAACTTTCCTTAAATTCTATAATGCTTTCCTTTGGAAAATTTGAAGCTAAGGAGTTTTCTTAAGTTCAGGAACGCTGATGAAACCGGGACCAGTAATCCTTATCTTGAAATCTATCTCATTTTCATTCAATTTCCTTCCTTATTAACAGTGACGTAATTGTGTCTTACATAATTTTCACATTTTTAAACTTTTGTTCTTTGCTGCAGCTGTTTAGCTAGTATTATCTCTTTATGATCGTCAATGCATCCTGTTGCTTTATCTAATTTATAGTGTCTACTATAAAATCAAAGACTTGCTTTCAAGATTTCATCGATTCCAATACCTATCTGTATTTAAGATACGAACATGACTATTGGATATAAAATTGCATTAAAAGCGAAACTTTCTGTAACACTTAACCTTGACTCGAGATTAGCAAGACTGTTTCTATTAAGAGAGTTAATGCCATGCCGTCTTTTTAAGGAATCTCTTGGTTCCTGTTTTCCTTTGCCAGTTTTACATAGATCTATTTGATTCTGTACTTTACTGACTTCTGACTTGTCTTCAAACAAAGCTATAGTCTCTATGTCCATTACAGGTCTGTCATCTATACTTTGTAACGGATTTGTGATCATAGTGCTGCTGAAAGGCAAACCCAAGTATAACGTGATGCACAGTATCCTCCTACTGAACATGGCTGTCACCGATCTTCTCATCTCCATCATCGCTTACCCAATGTCCGCCTCCTCCAGTCTGAACGGCAGGTAACCATGCTTTCTCGTCTGATATACAGGTTTTACTATGCTAAACCTTGCGACCAATGCCTGACATAATGATAAGAAGCACGCTATGTCTATTTAGCTTTAATTACCGTGATGATTTTGAAGCCGAACTTAAAACGTATACACCGTGTTATTTAAGCATGGTTAGCTTTAAAGTCGTAAACACACATTTTCAAAATTGGATTTGTCGGAAGTTTATGCATATTATTATTATAAATAAATATAAGTGCAAATGTTTACTTCAAATTTAACTCATGCTGGATCTAACTTTAAATGAATTATTCCTATTATTTCTTTTAGTCTTGATTCGATTAAATCTTCATAATCGTTAAGATTATTTATTTATTTATTGAGTTATTTGATTCAATTCAACAGACCCGAGGATCAAATTACAGAATTGATAACAATGATAACAAAAGTATAATAAACTATTACAATTAAGTACATGCAAGTAATGTATAAGATTGATAATAGTAAAGTATGGTATGTAGTGCTTAAACATGGAATTATTTAAAACATAGTGCCTCTACGCGAGATTTAAAAGAAGACAGAGTGCATTCAAAAATACAGTCAAGAGCACTGGTATTTCGGTTGAAAGTTCTAATTAACCAATAAAAAGTACTGAATTTTCTAACATTTAGCCTACTATGAGGACAACTAAATTGCAAATGTACAGAGGATCGTAAGTATTTTCTTGGAGCTAACACACCAATCCTTTCTATAAGATATGGACAGTCAAATAGACCACGAACAAATTTGTAAAAGAAAAAAAGATCTAAATGTTGGCGTCTGCTTTCTAGAGAAGGCAACTTAAAATATTTACAGATTACCATACATTTCCTTACGGTTGAAACTAAATTTGGAATTCGATTGTTGTCTTTATTGTACCAATAAAGATTACGTAACTATAACAAAATTGCTACTAACACTAAGTTTGAAACACTCCCGTACACTGTCTATCTATATGTAGCAATATGTTCTGTCTCTTTTCAGTTGGGTTTACTCTGATGAAACCTGTATTTTCTATGGATTCTGGGTATTCTGCCTCGCTATGGGAAACATGAACACATTTGCAGCCATCGCCATTTGCCGTTACATTGTTGCCGTCAGACCAGAATACAGTCAGTCATTATTTTTTGTTTTGTTTACAGTTTATTTTCGTATTAAGTTTTAAGCTCTAAATAATGCCTAACTAACCACAGGCACTTGTGGTCAGGAGAATAACCATCTTAGGCATATATATATATATATTTATTAACACCTGGTCTTATTCTCTTGTACTTTTGCAAGGGTCTCCATGTGAATCTTTCCTTTGTTCATATTTTGCCCCTGGTTTAATCGATTTTGAGTTTGGATTATAATTTTGTTAAAGAGGCATCACGGTAAAACTATATTTTTTTATGCTTATTTAGAATTATTGTATATGTGAATTAAATGTATACTCTTATGGAAAATTAATGGGCGATTTACGCTGAAATATGTTCTCAAAAATTTTAATTAATAATTAAAAAAGGGAATCACTATTCGTTGATCAACGATTTGGACATGTAAATTTTTTTGCATCACATATTATAACGCATGCGCATAACAAGCTACATCGGTAAACAAAAAATGGCGATCCGCGTGACCTACATGTAACTACCGAGCGAAAAGTGGCCGAATGGTCAAACTTTAACGTAAGGATTATATTACGGAAGCATAATGAAGGATGGGAAGTATTCAAGGGAGAGACTAACAGCCCAATTGTTTGCATGTTACAGTTTTCTTCTGGATTGCCGGTGACACAGTTTTTATTTGGTTTTGGGGCCTCCCAAGGGATAACTCTTTCATTCCTCTGTTACATAAAATGCGTGTGTAAAACTTGAAAGCGTGTATTTTGTAATATTCCCTTTATAATATTCCAGTAAAACGGCTTATTGAAATATATATCTGAAGAGAAAGACCTTTTCACATACAAGAAAAACCGTATTGGGGGGGGGGGGCGGGTTACGTTGTAAAACGCCGGTATAGGGCAATTGAGTTTAATGTATACAGATTCAATTTGGACAAAATGAATAAATTTATGTCATCATGTGCGGATGAAAAAATCTTACAAATATGATCGGGTTTGGACCCCGGTAATAAATTTGAAATGAATCAAAATATATGCATTTTATAAGTGAAGTCATTAATTCATAAAAAAAAAAATATATACATGTATGTCCCATGTCTGCAGTTGTGTTGAAAATTTTAACGAACCTTTAAATTTACATAAAAAAAGTAAATTGAATCATAACATACATAAATGGATTAAGTATTGGACAATTATCTTCTCGACAAGTTCCAAATTTGATATATATATTATACATGTATTCTACATGTTTAGTGCGCGGTGCGTCATATGAGTGCACGGACTTCCGTGATACATATATAGTTGTAAGTGTTAAAGTATGTTGACGCTGAAAGTTGGATAGATTTTAGATGAATATATAGATAGTCTGAAAAAAAATCTTCAAGACATCGAGTTGTATAAAAAAAATCGGAATAATTTCATTTTATTTTTGTACTTTTCAATGCATGCACACCTTTAGTGAAATGGTTCTAAATGAGGTTTCGTGAAAATAACTTTTTACAGAAATTAAGGTTTTCCCTATGGTTGTCATCGTCGGAAACCCACATGACACTGTTAAACGTACAATGTAAGAGTGCAGTGTCGTGTGGGTTTCTGGCGATTTGCATCGGCCTCAGTCAGGTACTGATGTCGGTAAATGATGCAGAGATGTCGACATAAATTTCTTCATATGAATATCGTGTGTAATTAACGTCTGATTATTAATGTGAATGTGATTCAATAAATTTATACAAGGACTTTGCGTCTGGTTCATCATCGGACGTACATGTATATACATTACGCGTCCCCTCTTGGGCCCCTTCGTCAAATTGACCGAGAACGCTGTCACTTGTCGCGTGATCAGCGCTATTTTTATCGGGCTTTCCCGAGGAATGTAACTTTGCAAGTGGCTAATAAACACATTTTGAGTGGACTTTGAATATTGAAATAACAGGAAAATGTATCTGGTAGTGCAGACAGCATGTACATTCAAGAACTTCTTTGTAGACTTCCCCGGGATGCCCCTTTAACAATTCGGTATTCTCTTATTTATTTTTATAGATAATATAGCGAAATATGAAAAATTAAAAAAAATACATAAAAACTAAATTTTCAAATTTTCTTTTTATGTTACGTATAGAGCTGAAATTTGACTATTATTTTCATCATGGTTTTAGATGATTAATAACATAAAAAGGAAATTGGAAAATGTTGTTTTTATAGATTTTTTTAATTATTCATATTTCGCTTTATTATCTATATATAGATGTCTAAGATGGTTATTCTCCTGGGCACAAGTGCCTGTGTTTTAATCATATCATTATGAACGCTTTTATTTTAATGTTTCCCGATGTTAAATGTACTAATAAAGCATAATACTATTAAGAGTTCTGACTCGTAGGGTTTAAAAATTATAAACATTTCATAAATTATATATATTTAGTTATCTATATAACCCACTCAGATCAACGTATGGAAATATTTTACAATTTATTGAAAAATGTGCATGTTGTTTATTTATGATTTTTTTCAAACGTTAGAATATCTATAATTGAATATTTGTTTATTTCATGCCACGTTGTTGTTATCCATTATAATTACCATCCATTTTGATAATTCATAATCTTATTATTCCTTAATAAAATGGTACTCATACATTATTTTATGGGCACGGTCACATTTCGTATTCAATTAAATAATAGGAAACAAGTAACGAGTAAAAGTTACTATAACCGGAGATAGGTACAATAACCCGAAATAGGTACAATAACAAGTAATCATTACAATAAAAGGAAAAAGTTACAATAACACGTAGTCGTTACAATAACAGGAGATGGTTACAATAGTAGGCAGTCGTTGCAATAACAGGAAATATTCACAACAACAGGCAGTCGTAACATTAAGAAGTAGTCGTTACAATAACAGGTAGTCGTTACAATAACATGTAATATTTACAATAAGAGGAAAAAGTTACAATAACACGTAGTCGTTACAATAACAGGAGATGGTTACAATAGTAGGCAGTCGTTGCAATAACAGGAAATATTCACAACAACAGGTAGTCGTTACATTAAGAAGTAGTCGTTACAAACACAGGAAATAGTTACAAACACAGGAAAAAGTTACAATAACAGGCAGTCGTTACAATAAGAAGTAGTCATTACAATAACAGGTAGTCGTTACAATAACATGTAATATTTACAATAACATGTAATCTTTACAATAAGAGGAAATAGTAACACGAACAGGCAGTCGTTACAATAACAGGAAATAGTAACAAGAACAGGTCGTCGTTACAATAAGAAGTAGTCATTACAATAACAGGTAATCGTTACAATAACAGGTAGTCGTTACAATAACATGTAATATTTACAATAACATGTAATCTTTACAATAAGAGGAAATAGTAACAAGAACAGGCAGTCGTTACAATAACAGGAAATAGTAACAATAACAGGTCGTCGTTACAATGAGAGGTAGTAATGTTTTATAAAATGTTTTAAACGATCTAAAACTACCTAATAGTTTAGATATCTTCTTCTGTACTCCCTGGATTATCCCTTACACACTTGATGTCCGCGCCCCTGAAATATGTAATAGTAGAACTGAAAGCTAAGTGCTCACCACCTTGTTAATGAGACGATAAAGTAGTTTAGTATAAACTTTATTTTATTTCTTTTTCAATTCAATACATATTGAAGAGCAAATACACAAATTTTGAAATTGGATTTGGAAACAAGTTTTGCAACTTATATTAATCCATCTCCATAAAGTAGTTTGAGTCTTTGATGTATATACATATAATCCCTCAGTCGCGTAACGGTAAAATAGACAAGCTGTTAAGTGCTATAACATAATTATGCAAGGGGCACAGATTAGCATTGCCTTTGTTTAAAGAAGATATTTAGCCATGCAAATATGCAAATAGTTCAATAGGACATATATATATATGAAAAGATCTACGCATAATATATAAACCAATTGCAACCAAATACATTCAAACTTCAACGGTTACACATGCTTGTGAATCCCTTTCTGTAATTGTAAATGTGTTTTTCTGTTATTTTATAGATTATCTACTAGCGAAGAAAAATGCAAAATATTTCTTGTTGGTGATATGGATGTATGCAATACTATGGACCGGTCCACCTTTAGTAGGATGGAGTACCTACACGTTCGAGGCATACGGAACGTCATGCACCATCAACTGGGGAGGCCGGTCCAGCTCAGACAAGACCTACAACGTCACCATAATATTCACGTGCTTTGTGTGTCACCTCGTCATATGTTGTTTCTGCTATTTCCACGTGATAAACAAGTATGTGACAGCAACAAAATCAAACGTAGGGAAATCATTACGATCTTCAAATACCACGCAGCGGAACACCGATGATAGTTTTAATTTGGAGGCTGTGGTTTCTTACCATAAAGTTACCACATCACGAAAGGTCACCACGGTAAATATGAATATAAAAATGAAAATCTAAATTAATAAATTAAAGGGGTTTTACGCACATGACCCTTCTGCTTCTACATTAGTTTAGAAATGTTATCGCTGAAGAGTCCTAGGAGGACGAAACAGCTGTATGATGCAGTTCAATTAATTTTTTCGGCATACTGTATCTATTACTAAATTTAAGAGGTGCAGCATATGTGTATGTTACGTCATCTCTTTGAAGTAACCAAATAGAACAGAAAATGGAAATTACATTTTTTTTTAAATCAGAGAATACCAAAGCGATAACCAAACCATATCCGAACTGAAACCCGATTAAACAAGGGGAATATATGAACAAAGGAAAACTTTACACCCCGATAAATACAAGAGAAATGACCGGAATATTAAGCGTCCCCTGCTTCATCCACGACATCCGCCATGAAAATATTTGTCACATCCAAGTAAAAAATGATTTAGGAAATCTAAGAGAGAAATACGGAACCTAATCGGGTATCGAGTAAGCAAAAAGGAAAAAAAAAGTTGACGTCACATGCACATGCGCTGCACCTTTTAAGGATGTACACCTCTGAGAAACCAAAATGTTCCTGTAATAGACGTTTTTGTCCCTATACATTTTTGGATAAGGGAGTTCATGGCATGACAGAAAATGCAAGTTAATGGTATGTCATTGTGCTTGTTTTGTGCTATGATCGGTCAAAAATACCAATATGACATAATAAGAGGTTTCAAGTGAATTTCATAGTTTTGATCAATTGCAGGACATCTTCATACAATATCTTCCGAATTTGTAAACCGAAATGTACATGTATGATTGTTTGCAGAATTGACAAATATAGTGTTTTCTTTTGTGTTAAGGAAGTAAAATTCTCTAACTTAATATTTTTATTCAGGAAAACAATTGCAGTTACCCCTAACACTCATTTTTTAATGAGATAATCCTCATTTTGTTACCATTTTTTGCAAATTTAACGCTTAATAAAAAGAAGTTCTGCTATTAAACTTTTTTTTAAATATTTAGCGGATGAAAAGAAAATGGGTTTCTCTTTATAAACTAACCATCTTTGAAATGGGGGGTTAGGTTTTTTTCTGTCTGGAACTTTAATACTAAAGAAAAAGAGGAAGAGGATGTTGCATTATACAAATGTATAATTTTTCCTATCCTCAGGGGATATGGCGCTTTTCAGCATTGAAATTGAGCCGCTAGTACCTATGATATAACTCAGATGAACGGTAATAACCCTGGATCGTACGTTCCAGAATATTTACTATTGATTTTCCCTTTATTTCTTGTAGTGATTCATATCAATTTTCATACCTTATTAATTTTTTGTCCGGTATATGTGTACTAGAAATCTGGTAACAATATCTTAATTTAATTTTAGAATATTTTATTGTACTGATCTAATGTTCAATAGGAATAAGGCAACATGCATAGCCTACATCAGCCCCTTCTTACAAATATAACAGTGTATAAAGATCATATAATACTATAACATAATCTTCTTAAGATAATAATCAAAGTACTGAAAGTACTTAAACGCTAAAACTTCAAACAAAAGTATGCATATTTCGACAGATATTGAAGTGTTTTTGTTGTATGGGTTACTGAGGTTCGATATCAGAAAGTTTCAGAATAGGAATTAAGTAAGTATTTAGAGTAAATCCAATAACACGCGAGTTGTTTAGATTGACGAGTTGTATTTCAAGCTACATGTACAGGGGGTGAATACATTTAAAAAGGGAGGAAGATTAGTGTGGAATATTTTAATTATACATAGGAATTAGGATGAGGTCTTCTTCTGGCTTCGAGCTAAAGGGAATTTCCCTTTAGCTGAGTGGTAGAGCGTCCGACTAGGGAATGAAAACGGATGTAATGTAGCAATTTAAACCTTTCATCTCATTTCATTGTATTGTGATTTCAATCTTTCTATGTCAAAATCCTAAATGTCTGTTTTTCAGCCATTTTGTTTTTCGGATCAGTTACAAAATCAAAAGGACACGACAGTAGGGACCAAGAAACTTACATATGAAATATGAGAAAGATCCCTCTAGTTGTTGTCCATTAGTTAACAATCTTTCAATGCCTAAATCAAAGATTGCCGTCTTTCCGCCATTTTGTTTTTACTCATCAGTATGAAATCAAACAGGCATTACTAAGCACAACGTGAAACCTACATATGCAATGTGAGAAACTGACTGAAGAAGTTTTTAACACAATAAAACAAAACTCTTCAGGTTAACATTATCGTTCGGAGGAAGGTGAATGAATCATTGAAATATACGCTGCTGGTAGTTAGCACAATGGATATTAGATGAAAAATAAAAGGATTCGCAAACATATCTTTCGTTTCAAATGATAGTTCGAACTATCTCATTTGTCATTAAATGTCACGGTAAACAGTCAAATTGTTGTTCCAAAAGAACGACGGCCTATTACGATATCTTTACCAAGGTTGAGAAAAATAATGGTATGCAAATATGTCATATTCACTTACATCTCTAGGCCTAATTATCCTTTATTAAGTTCGTTTACAAAGCAGGGAAAATTACATGTATGTTGGCCGTGACTTATGTATAAAGGGCCACACATAATTCCGGGAATGTACACCATAAAGTTTTTTGCACACCAGAGAAATAATATAAGTGTTATTTCTACTAAATAACTTATATTGGGTCAATTGCTATGTACACTTTACAGGTTATGGTAAAGTTTCGTTAAAACAAAAATGTGAACCTACAGTCAGGGACGTATATATGTCCCTGCTACAGCGTGTAGTTATGTGTGAAGCACAGAGAACGTAATTATAAAACCACGAACTTTTGCTCGCCATAGAAAAGTATAAGTGTTATTTTTGATAATCAAGTGTTTTTGCCAATTCATATGAACATTATGCAGGTTCTGATAATGTCTCATTAAAAATTGTATAGTCAGTACAATATTAAGTAAGAAAATCGATGAAGTTTGTGCAGTGACAATCAAGGGAAGTAACTCGTAAATAACATTATGATATCCAGAGAGTGGATTTTAACTGTAATTACGAATTAATACTTCCAACCGACGAATTGGTCAAGTATTTGGGTTTACGCACATGTATAAGGTAATATAACATTGAAATCAAAATCAGTGTATTTGGCTATGCGCGATTATATAAGCAAAGTACACCATGCCAGGAATTCCACGATCCGTATACGAGTGTCAAGCACAGAGATGTATAGCACGAATGTGTGTGTACACGCGAGAGGTCAGCCAACAACAGAGACGTAATATTTAAATGAGCCGTGGGAGTGAAAAACTTATTTCTTTGTTACAAATCGCATATAGATTATTAAAGTCATCATAATTATTAACAATAACATGGGGACATCATTTCCTGTTAGGTTTAGGCTTTCAAATAGTTCAGACATCATGAGATTGGTAGCAATTCAAGTTTTTCCGGAGCGAGAGGCGAAAAAATGACATGGGTCAAAGGTCACAGAATATTGGCAGCAATAGACGCAAAAACTACTCGTAGTTTTAGCGCTTGAAATAAGAGATTTTTGTAGTTTCGATAACGATTGCACAATTCATACTGTAAACTATTTTGGCACACTTCAGTGTTAGTGCACAGTTGTTTGAGTTTCTGTCAGTAAATAATAAATACATATGTGTGAAATCAGCCTCCCATTACAGTAATGTAATGGAAGTATACCAATGTTATTTCTAAACAATACACACAATACTTGTTGCGAGTCTATCGTGCAAGTCTCGGACGAAACACCGACATTTCCGATGAATTTAGATATTAATCCACCACTACATGCTAGTTTCGTTTCATCTATAATACGATAATTTCTCCGTCGCATAAACGGTTTTTTTATGACGAGCTTACCGGCAACTTTTTAAGCAAGCCGCCATGGCCTGTACATATGTGACGTCACGAAGCCGCATGGAATACAAAACAATAAATAACGTTTTGATTCAAATATAATACATGCTGACCATTGTTGAGTCTATCAAATTATAGACGAGCACGTGGAACGTATATTGCTTTTTTTTTTAAACACGAAGAAATTTCCTTATAAATGTTGAAATTTACATAGATAAGGGAGACAACTCTAACTCTCGGGGGAAAATTGAAAGAAACTCAAGCAACTGTGGTTAGTGTATAACAGAATGTAAACAGGCAGGCGTCATGATGAATTGGTGTACACAAACAAGTATAGAAAGCAAACTACAGAAACTGTAGTCAGCCCGATCATAATTTAACTTGACACTTTCATCAGAAAAACGTTTTTTTTTTTTTTTCAAAATATGCACGTTCGCAGTATATCAATCATTGTAACAGTTACTCTTGTAGAAAAACATATTTTTCCTAACTGTTCTTTATCATTTTTTCTCTTTCAAAAAAAATTACGATATGGTAAAATAAGGATATTGATATGTATGTATAAATAAACATAAAGGTAATTTATGGATATATGTATAAATCAGATGAAAATATATATACAATAATTGCATGTCTGTATGTAACTGATGAAATGTATGTTACCATACTGTTCAAAATAAAAATACTAATACTATTAGTAATATTAATAATAGTATTAATACTACTGTGAACCAACTCATTTTCGCCCAACTTAATTTTGCGTTTTCATGTGAAACCACTATTTCGCGGCGATTTAATTTCATGATAAATACGGTCATAAACTTTATTACAGTACAGTACTCATACAGTTGCACACCTCTGATTGAAACTGTTTCGCGGCGATTAGTTTTCGAGAATTTTAATCAACTGCAAGATACGCAAAAATTAATCGCACGCCCAAAATCAGTTGGTTTACAGTATAAAAGAATCTAATAAAAACGTCCGGTGTCCCAAAGGAATCTCTGACATTTTCATATCTTCCTCTGTTTCCTCTACGCAGATGTGCATGGCCATGATGATTTCCTACCTGTTTGCCTGGACGCCATACGCTGTCCTCAGTATCTGGGTTATGTTTGTGGGTGACGTGGAGCCATGGGTTCACGTGATACCAACGATGATGGCTAAATCCTCCACCTTATCAAACGCTATCATATATGGTGTACTGAGCAGCAAGTTCAGGGAGTCAGTCAGAATAATGTTTAAACGAAACCGGAACCGTATAGCTTCGGCAAGCATAATAACCCACAGGAACCAAGTTGAACCAGTCGGCTCTTCCAGTCGGAATCAAATCCAGCCAACAGAAGTGCCGAACCACCCAAGGCCTTGGGAAAAGTAAGTAGTACGATTTGTCTTTGATTATGACGTAATCAATCAGTAACCTCAGCGTCTTTCTAAAGTAATATGAAACGTAAATTTATGAAAAGTAAAACAAATAGCAGGCTTTGTGATTTTAATAATTAGAAAAATAATCTCAAAGTTATTCAATCAACAACCTCAAAGCTATTAAATCATCAGCTAAAATGATCATTTAACTTTTGTTGTCATTTTTTATATAAGGCTGCGTTCAAGAATTATCTTTATTTTACCGATGTTGTTGCATTCCTATAGGTAATCATAAATAACATTCAGATATTTATCTTTTCGCAATTACTAGCGCATTACGTGTGAATTACATATTTATACAGTTTTAATGTGAAATCCGTGTAGCACCCTATCATGGCCTCATAAATAAGACAAAATAAATGAGAGAATACCGAAGCGTTAACTTAATCATAATCCAAACTCAAAAGCGATTAAACCAGGGGCAAAATATAAACAAAGGAAAGATTCACATGGAGACCCTTGCAAAAGTACAAGAGAATAAAGCCAGGTGTTCCGGAAAAGTATGCGTCTTCTGCTTCATCGACGACATCCGCCATGTAAATCTTTGTCACATCCAAGTACACATCAAGTTCTCAAAATGAGAACCGAGTATCATTGTCAATCACAACAAGTAAACATACTAATGAGCATACTCAAAAACGTCCATATTCATATCACTTAAAGATACAGAATATTTCTCAATGAGACAAAGATGGCGACCATAAAACTTGCCCATAGTTCTGATCAATCTGCATCTCTCGAATCGAGTGTTGTTAGTTTGTTTGTCGGCAGTCGACATCGATCACGAAAATCCTGATATTTAGAGCAAGCGCTGGAATACCGAATCAACTGTGACATGTAAATACCATAGGTTGGAGAAGCAGGGATGTTACTATCAAGAAATGGAAAGTTAACAATCGGAAAATTGAAATCATCACGTCTATCGTATAGCTTAGTAGTAAGCTGTCCATGTTGGTCGTAGTTTAAGTAGAGATCGAGGTAAGCAGCTGATGTAGAAGAGTCTGTTGTGTCCTTCATTTCAAGTTTAGAAGAGTATATACGATCGACGTGGTCAGCAAACTTCTTGTTGTTTATGGATAACAACGCATCGTCGATATATCTGAAAGTGAAATTAAAAGATTTGGCAAGGTTTTTGTTACCTTTCCTGATAAGCTCCTCCACAAATTCAGCCTCGTATGAAAACAAAAACAAGTCAGCTAAGAGTGGGGCACAGTTTGTTCCCATTGGAATGCCAACAGACTGCTGGAAAATTTTTCCTTAGAACTCAACAAAAATGTTGTCGACCAGGAATTCAATCATCCTTATTATATCCTCTTAGCTTTTGTCGTGTTTTTGACAAAGTATGCTCCAAGATAGCTCACTACCATATATTTGTATCGTCGTCCGCCTTTCTTGGAAAAGGAAGCTCTCATAACAAGAGATCGGAGACGTTCCTTCAATTTTGTATGAGGTATGGTAGTGTACAGGGTTGAAAAATCAAATGTTTTGACCGAAAAGACATTTTTTAGGAGGGGGTGTTTAAGATTGATCAAAAGATCTTTCGAGTTTTTCAAAATCCACATCCCATGATTTCCACTTCTGGAGTATACAGTGTCACAATACGACTGAAGCCCTGATTTTATGGTACTAAGAATTGCAGTAAGAAGCTTTGATAATGGCTTGGTCGAGCAATTAGCAGAGCCAGCGATAAAACGTTGCTTATAAGGATACTTGTGTAGTTTCGGTATCCAATAAAGACAAGGTAGGTCAGCATCTTGCTCATTAACCGGTACTTGGAAAGATTTTAATTACCTTGGTTATCAAGCAGGCATAGTCCTTTTTGCAAGCAATGAATGTAATAGCGTTTGCAAACAATGATCATGTTGTTAGATGATTTGTCTGCAGATACAACCACATACTTATCATGTAGATCGTGTTGCTCGAACATCGGGGTCAAGAAATATCGACTTGTTTTCATTTTCATAGTTTTCATTTTGTGACGCATTCTTTTCTGAATAGAGGACCTAATAGACTTCACCCACTCTGAAAGTGAATCCAATTCAGCATGTTCACGTTTAGTCCATTGTCTGGCGTAATCTTCCACCGAGTCCATAATAATTCACATGCCAATTGATAGATGAAGTCTCTCGATACTTAGGACCTTTCATGAAAAGCTCCCGGAGCTTTATATTTGGGATAATATTCAGCTTACCAGTTACTATGTGGCCAGCTGGGCCATAGCAATATTGAGATGAAGAACATGAACATGCTGAAGGAGGAGTCATTCTAAGGTCATTTATATTTAATTGTTGCAATGTTTGCTTGTAATTGAAAAGTTTTGGTGCAATATGTATAGAATAACAGTAGGAAATACTCGGTGAACTTTTATATCGGAAGTACGGTGGTATGTAAGCTTGAAAAGACTTTTGGTGCAATATATTGCTGATGTTAATTGCATCAATCCCCTTATTGGCAAATTCGACTTTCATGAAATGTCGAGTCGATGGTGCCTCTTGCCTGTCCGTACGCACAGGCTTGAAAAATCGAATTTCTGCCACATCATCAATAATCTTATGGAGTCTCGATGCTAGTTTCCACAGGTCAACCGGAACATATTTTATTTGAGTCATTTGCAGAGTTCGTAATGTAGCCCGGGGAAGTGAATACAACGTTGTCCTGACGTGGTGTACATCTAATGGTCCAGCCTTTAAGCTTCCTTGAAATACTTCCTTGAAAAATATTTCTTTCTCGTGCATGATTTTTTTCATAGAAACTAAAAACAACCTTATTAATATTACTCTGATAACCAAAAACTCAAAAACTCGATATGATCATGTAAAATATATGACTTACAAAATGCAATATGATTTATATGGAAAACATTTCCAGGATTTGACGAAAATATACTTCAATGTGACCATGCTACTGGCAATATCATAGCAGGATGTTAATATTTACAAATTTCCTATATTGTTTACAAAGTTCAATGACATTATATAAATCAGTTGATCATCTTGCTATACTCCTAAATTGAAAAGTTACACTGTAATACAATAATGTTACTTTTCTTACAGACGCCCAAAAGGACGATTTCATACATACAACGTTCATCTCATCAAAAATGACGTCTACATTGGGAAGAATTTAGTGACCCTTCCTCATGAAGAGCAGCCATTTTGATCTTTCTTTGCGTCATAGTTTTACTGGAGAGTACACTTAAGATGACACTACATAGGGAGGATGTGGACCTTTCTACATAATAATGGAAAATGATTAAATATTTGTATGAGTCCGTCGAATTTGGTTAACGTTTAGGTCAGGTTTCTTTAGTGGTAAACAGTTTAGTCAACTAGTATAAAATGATATACATTCTTGCCATGAATGTTCACAGTTTAGTCAAATAGTATGTCATTACATAAATTCTTGTCATGAATGTTCTTCAGGGTCTATTAAAGATGGGATTGATTCAATTTGTGGAAATAATTTGGGTTTTTTTTTTTCGAATTTTGGAACATGTTTTGAACTTAAACTTTTCGGTTAAAGTTTTGTTGCAGGCTTCTTTGATGACATATGGTTCAGTCAGAGAATATAAGGATCTTAATTTTTGTTATGAATGTTCCTGTGGGATCTTCCAACCACGGTATGAATTCAATTTATGAAAACTTTCTCAATTTGTTTTTTTTTCTGTTTTTAAACATGTTTTGGGCGTAACTTTTTCAGTTTAAATGTATGATGCGCGTTTATTCAATGGTGTACAGTTCAGTCAGATAATGTGTTATGACATAAAAGGTGCTGTTGCAGAACCGCCCTAAGCGATTTCTTGAAATCGACTATAATTTCCAGTAAAGGTATGAAAAATACATATGGAAGAAGATGTTATTTTCCACTTCACCCACAAGCGTGCCCATAGCGCCATCTACTTGACTTTTTCGTTTACAAGCATACCTGTGTTTTTCACAAACCCATAAGTGGTATTTCTGTTTGTCACTGAGAGGTTTTCTCATGACTAGGTATTGTACATGCATTGTAGTTTAAAGTGATAAACAGTTGACCATGAAAAAACAAACGAATTTAGTCCAAGATGACGTAGAAAACCAAAATTCGAAAATATTCATCAAATTCAAAATACCATTTTTTAAAATCAAGCGGCAAATTCGGCACGATAATATGCGAGTACTATCGATGTTAGTGTTTTAAAAACATATTTGACTCTCCCTTTGTATACCAGCAAAAGAAAGTCGTGCCGAACCACTGGATAAGGGCAGTAATTAAATGTTGAACAATGTATGTGGAATAAATGCATGGGCGATACAAGTGGTCCTTGTCGTACACAATAATTCAACGTATTGATTTATTATGAAAATTATTTGATACACTGTCAATGGCAAAGTAATATGTTCTACTATGTTTAACATACTTATAGTAGTTCCGTATTACGTATGATTTATCATTTTTCTCACTTGACCATCTTCGTCTTCAAGCAAAAGTTCCCTTTGCCACTTGGTCTTTTGACTACTCACCGCGAATGGTGCTCGGCGTGTTGTTATAATTGCTGTTACGTTTTACAATTCTATTTAGTTCAGTTATTCTGTAATAAAGTTGTCTTCGTCTCACATAGGAAAATGGAGAACTCCTGCGTTGGGTTGAGATGTAAGTTAAGTTCAAGTACAACTAGGCTGGCGACTGGGTGAAATATGTTCTCCTTTCTGAAGGTGTCATACTTTTTGAATCAACAGAAACAAAGATGTGTCCAAAATGCTTTCTCAGATACCTCAAGAAACGTCCTGCATCCGAGAATGCCAATGAACCGGAACGGAAAAAAGCTTCCGTAGACAATGTTGATTCTGTTGACGAACCTGTCACTCTGGAAGGGTATCTTTCTGTAGATGATTTATACTATGCCCCTTCTTCGAACAGAAAATATAGCATTTGCCGAACTTACAACATGAATAGTTCTAGCTGCATCAGTGAGAAACAAGACACCAGCTGCTTATCATAATAAACTGTACATACCTGAGAATTCCAGGGTGTGTTCAAGTTATCTTCTTGGTAAGGATATCAGTCCTGACATTGAGCCGGTTTTGACAGGGAGGGATAAACTTGTTAATCACTTAGCCACCAAGTCACCAGCTGTTATCAACGATTTACTCAAAATCATACAGAACATGTCCAATAACTTTTCACCGCTTGTATTAAACTTCGACAACATGGATGATGAAGATTGCCAAGCTTGGACAGGCTGGGATTGTAATCAATTAAATCAAATACACGATGCATGTTCCGAACATATTACTGGTACAAAAGCGGCCGAAGATGAAAAAGTTGCTCTGGAGATGAAGTCACTTCTAAACAAGTCCAACATCCTAGCAGAAAATGCCACACCTATCACGGAGAGCCAAATCCCAATGGCAGAAGGTAGAGGCAGCCCAGCTTGAGTTCCCTCGTCTTGACCAAGAATATCTAGAAACTCTGGTATGTGGGACGTACCAGGTGAAGTTGGCCCCCGGATACATATCGGAACATTTGACAGCAGATGGAGATTATGAAGTCATGGCATACCAACACTTTTCTGACCTGATTCGATGTCAAATCCGATCTTGTCATAAATCGCAAACGAAATACAACATATGGATCCAGTACTCAGTTACCGAACAACCACCAATACAGAATTACTACTGTACGTGTCCAACCGGTCAGAGGACTGTTGGTATGTGTGCTCATATCGCCAGTGGTCTCTTCTACCTTGGGGTCTATGTCCATAGTCAGTCTCGAAAACCACTTCGACCAACCAAGTTTATGCCACTGATGAAGTAAACAGCCCGCTAATACATATAATCCAGAATGTAGGGAAGATACTACATTGAATGTTTCTGATATACACAACGCAGCGTCATTGTCACTCTTCAAAAATGATCGACAGTGTCTAGAATGTAACTGTGAAGGATTATAACACTCATAGGGGTATATATATGATATTAAGTTCTAAATACACAAATAATACATGATGAGCTGAATGAGCAAGAACAAAGCACATTAGTTGTACAACAAAGTCATGGAGATAGGAAAATTGGTAAAGGGACTAACATTATTCTGATAAAAATCTTGAAAAAATAGTTTCCTTGAAGGCGAATTCGTGTAATACATGTAATATTTCAACGTACATTATATTTCTTGTCCGGACGAGATGTCTCCACTAGCATGCAGTGCTTCCAGCACTTGATCTATATGAAGATTTATTGGGGGTTGACTAATAGAAGTTGCGAAAACGAGGCATATCCAGTAATTCTGAAGCGCATTTTTTTTTTCTTTTTCGTGGATTGCACAAATGAATGGATATATTTTCTATCGACAAAATTCGATAGTACTCGGGGTACGAATAAGACAAAATGCCGTTTAAACGTACATTCAACTTTATGAGAATTATCATTTTTTATGTTTGGTGTCAAATTTCAAAGAAACTAACGAAAAGATTCATACAATCGATACCCCATGTATATGTCTATCCGGGCATTAGGTAAAGGATGGATTTCCTTCGTGGGCGGTTTTAGAGCATTCCTGCAACAGCACCTTTTGCAATAAATGTTCTTACTGGGTCTAGTAATGGTTAAATTAATTCAATTTTGTTTCAATTTTTGACATGTTTTGGACTTCCCTTTTTCGGTTAAAGTTTATTGGCATGTTTCTCTAGTGGTTTTATGGTTCAGTCAGAGAGTGTCTTAGGATCCTAATGTATTTGTGGGCTCTTTCAACCACGGTGTGGATTCAATTAATTAAAACTTTCTCTAGTTTTTTTCTACGTGTTTTTGATTTGACCTTTTTCAGGTTAAAGTTATCTTCAGTGGTGTACAGTACAGTCAGATACCAATATGTTATTGCCTAAATATTTGCATTTACAATTTATTGGATCTTATAATGGTGAGATTTATTTGATTTTTTTTTCAAATTTTTGACATGTTTCGAACTTTACTTTTTCGGTTAAAATGTTGATGCAGGTTTTTTAATGGTCTTATTGTTCAATCAGAGAGTGTTTTAGGGTCCTAGTGTTTGGTATGAATGTTGTTGTGAGTCCTTTTAATGGGATATGGATTCATTTCATGATAATAATCTTGCTTTGTTCCTCAAGTTTGTCCAGGTCGGATTCCATCTACTTGCATTGCAATACCGACTTTATGTCAGGTTTACTTCTATTTGAACAATTCTTTTGCATCGTATGTTAAGTAGGAAATTAATAAAGATATATCTCTATGATGCAATGCCCTGTGTGCATTCCTTAGACAGTACATCAATAAAATTTCCTTTAAACGTTAACATCATAATGAGGACGATCACTTTTCGTAACAGGAACAACAGTGTAAGCATTTGTATCACATGAAAATGACACTGACTAACAACCAATTAAATTCATTGGATAGTGGTAGACGTGCGTAAATTGCATCCGTTTGCGTTGCTCTTGTATTATTTTGGTATTCAAGGTGTAAGGACCAAATGTTCGAAAAGTGATTCCGTTTCACATGCAAAAACAACTAGAGTGATCCGATAATGCCATTATTGATGATAAAGCCGTTAAAAAGGGAACGAATAAAATACGATAAAGTTACTGCCAAGCATTGAAACATATTGCAGCTCTACAGGAGCAGCGATTAGGGAAAATGCATAACAACGGAATGATGTTTTCAATGTACAAAGAAAACAATGAATTAGACAAAATGTTGAAATGATATTTTTGATGTGAACCTACACTATGATCGTGTTTTCCTTCTAAAAAAAGAATAATGAGACTTAGTCTGGTGGAATGGCGTAACAGGAAAAAACTATAGTTTGAGTTAACATTGGGACGATGGTGCTAGCTCTACAGGAACACAATAGTGTGAGTTAACATTGGGACGATGGTGTTAGCTCTACAGGAACACAATAGTTTGAGTTAATATTGGGACGATGGTGTTAGCTCTTCAGGAAAACTATAGTGTGAGTTAACATTGGGACGATGGTGTTAGCTCTTCAGGAAAACTATAGTGTGAGTTAACATTGGGACGATGGTGTTAGCTCTACAGGAAAACAAAAATGTGAGTTAACATTTGGACGATGGTGTTAGCTCTACAGGAACACAATAGTGTGAGTTAACATTGGGACGATGGTGTTAGCTCTACAGGAACACAATAGTTTGAGTTAACATTGGGACAGGCGTTAGCTCTACAGGAAAACAATAGTTTGAGTTAACATTGGGACGATGGTGTTAGCTCTACAGTAACACAATAATGTGAGTTAACATTTGGACGATGGTGTTAGCTCTACAGTAACACAATAGTGTGAGTTAACATTGGGACGATGGTGTTAGCTCTACAGGGAAAACTATAGTGTGAGTTAACATTGGGACGATGGTGTTAGCTCTACAGGGAAAACTATAGTGTGAGTTAATATTGGGACGATGGTGTTAGCTCTTCAGGAAAACTATAGTGTGTGTTAACATTGGGACGATGGTGTTAGCTCTTCAGGAAAACTATAGTGTGAGTTAACATTGGGACGATGGTGTTAGCTCTACAGGAAAACAAAAATGTGAGTTAACATTGGGACGATGGTGTTAGCTCTACAGTAACACAATAGTGTGAGTTAACATTGGGACGATGGTGTTAGCTCTACAGTAACACAATAGTGTGAGTTAACATTGGGACGATTGTGTTACCTCTACAGGGGAAAATATAGTGTGAGTTAACATTGGGACGATGGTGTTAGCTCTACAGGGAAAACTATAGTTTGAGTTAACATTGGGACGATGGTGTTAGCTGTACAGGAAAACAATAATGTGAGTTAACATTGGGACGATGGTGTTAGCTCTACAGGGAAAAATATAGTGTGAGTTAACATTGGGACAATGGCGTTAGCTCTTCAGGAAAACTATAGTGTGAGTTAACATTGGGACGATGGTGTTAGCTCTTCAGGAAAACAATAATGTGAGTTAACATTGGGACGATTGTGTTAGCTCTACAGGAAAACAATAATGTGAGTTAACATTGGGACGATGGTGTTAGCTCTACAGGAAAACAATAATGTGAGTTAACATTGGGACGATGGTGTTAGCTCTTCAGGAAATCTATAGTGTGAGTTAACATTGGGACAATGGTGTTAGCTCTTCAGGAAAACAATAATGTGAGTTAACATTGGGACGATGGTGTTAGCTCTACAGGAAAACAATAGTGTGAGTTAACATTGGGACGATGGTGTTAGCTCTACAGGATTACGTTTTCGCTCCATTAAACACTCAATTATGGCTCTGCGTTTATCTATCAAGGAAAACAATAATGTGAGCTAACACGGAAATGGTGTTTTCGTATCATGGATAAAAATGAGACCAATCATTAAGTGCTATCATACGTTGGGACTGGGTTTCGATCTAACAAAATATATCATTGTTTATTAAGATGTTCTTTTCCTTATTCATTGAACCTTATTTATGAGGTCTGACATTAGGGTGGGGTGAAAATTGCGGCCTAAATTTCTGCCAGCAAAGTCTACCACCTTGCTTTTATTTTGAGAGATTAACGTTGAACATGTGATTTTACATAAAGAAATAAGTTAACGATACAGCATGATAAACATGTGATTTTACCTATAGAAATAAGTTATCGATACAGCATGCCAAACATGTGATTTTACCTAAAGAAATCAGTAATCGATACAGCATGCCAAACATGTGATTTTACCTAAAGAAATCAGTAATCGATACAGCATGCCAAACATATGATTTTACCTATAGAAATAAGTAATCTATACAGCATGAAGAACATGTGATTTTACCAATATAAATAATTTATGGATACAGCATGCCAAACATGTGATTTTACCTATAGAAATAAGTTAACGATACAGCATGCCAAACATGTGATTTTACCTATAGAAATAAGTTATAGATACAGCATGCCAAACATGTGATTTTACCTATAGAAATAAGTTATAGATACAGCATGAAGAACATGTGATTTTACCTATAGAAATAAGTTATAGATACAGCATGCCAACATGTGATTTTACCTATAGAAATAAGTTATCGATACAGCATGCCAAACATGTGATTTTACCTATAGAAATAAGTTATCGATACAGCATGATACACATATGATTTTACCTATAGAAATCAGTAATCGATACAGCATGCCAAACATATGATTTTACCTATAGAAATCAGTAATCGATATAGCATGCCAAACATGTGATTTTACCAATAGAAATCAGTAATCGATACAGCATGCCAAACATATGATTTTACCAATAGAAATCAGTAATCGATATAGCATGCCAAACATGTGATTTTACCAATAGAAATCAGTAATCGATACAGCATGCCAAACATATGATTTTACCTATAGAAATCAGTAATCGATATAGCATGCCAAACATGTGATTTTACCAATAGAAATCAGTAATCGATACAGCATGCCAAACATGTGATTTTACCAATAGAAATCAGTAATCGATACAGCATGCCAAACATATGATTTTACCTATAGAAATCAGTAATCGATATAGCATGCCAAACATGTGATTTTACCAATATAAATAAGTTAACGATACAGCATGCCAAACATGAACAACACTGAATAAATATTTAAAAGTTTCCCCTTTTTTAAGTGATGCCAGTTAACAGTTTTTCATTGGTCCGTTATATCTTATCAAAGCTCCACCCCTAGAAACCACAGGTTCATGTGACCTGGATAATTACCATCTATATATAGATAACATAGAAAAATATTAATATTTTAAAATATAAATATATAACAAATAATAGCAAAATTTCAGCTTGATACGTCAAGCGGTTAAATTCCACAAAATAACATTTGACTTTTTCAGTGTCTGATAGCCGAACTTTTGGGTAAATCTTACCGCTTGATGTATCAAGCTAAAATTTGGCTATTATTTTCATTATGGTTTTAGAAAAATTAATAACATCAAAAAAGAAAATTTTGAAACTTTTGTTTTATATTTGTTCAATTATTTCGCTTTGTTACATTTATATATAGATGGTTATTCTCCAGGCCACATGTGCCTGTCCTATAAACAGACAACATTCTAATGTAAAGCCACTTGAATTGTTCTTGTTTTTAGATACCATTGTAATGCAGTGTTGTCGAGTCTAACAAATTGGGGTTTTTTTTGCAAACAATGAAGTATTAAACAGACCAACTATTTTTCATTTTCTGAAGAACATATATACATTTCAAAGGTTAGTTTATATTAATTATTTTGCCTGTGGAACGAAAACAACGTTAGATAAAGATTAATTACTTTTCCTAAAGAAGGAAAATATACATCCAAATATGGGATCATATATTTTCGTTCGAACAAAACCTAATCTCAGCGTATGATAATTTTCTTAAAGGACAAAAACACAGCCACGAATTGATCATTTATGCTTAATTGCACCTGACGAATTATAAATAACCTATCATTTCTACAATCACATGTTTGTGTCTTGAGTTCATTTTTTATAAGGAGAGAATCAAATTGTCTGGCCTCCAACTGTGAAACCTACAAATAATAAGAACAAAATCCAAAAATACTTATCAATGAAGCTTTAAATAGCTGACAATCGTCGTTTTTACCTTGAATAAATAATATCTCTGAATATTTTTGTTTGTGTGACATTATTGATCGGAAACACGAACTACAATGATCTAAGCTGCTTGGCACAAAAAAATTGGTACATGTATGTTTGCGAAAATGTGTCACTAGGTTATCGATGAACATACAGGCGAGCTAACTCTGTTGTCGCTAGGTTTATCGGTGGACACGTCAGGCGAGATAACTCTGTTGTCGCTAGGATTATCAGTGGACACGTCAGGCGAGATAACCCTGTTGTCGCTATGGTTATCAGTGGACACGTCTGGCGAGATAACTCTGTTGTCGCTAGGGTTATTGGTGGACACGTCAGGCGAGATAACTCTGTTGTCGCTAGGGTTATTGGTGGACACGTCAGGCAATATACCTCTGTTGTCGTTAGGATTATCAGTGGACACATCAGGCGAAATAACTCTATTGTCGCTAGGGATATCGGTGTACGTTTCAGGCGAGATAACTCTGTTGTCGCTAGGATTATCAGTGGACACATCGGGCGAGATAACTCTGTTGTCGCTAGGGATATCGGTGTACGCTTCAGGCGAGATAACTCTTTTGTCACTAAGGTTATCGGTGGACACGTCAGGCGAGATAACTCTGTTGTCGCTAGGGTTATCGGTGAACACGTCAGGCGAGATAACTCTGTTGTCGCTAGGATTATCAGTGGACACGTCAGGCGAGATAACTCTGTTGTCACTAGGGTTATTGGTGGACACGTCAGGCGAGATAACTCTGGTGTCGCTAGGGTTATTGGTGGACACGTCAGGCGAGATAACTCTGTTGTCGCTAGGGTTATTGGTGGACACGTCAGGCGAGATAACTCTATTGTCGCTAGGGTTATTGGTGGACACGTCAGGCGAGATAACTCTGTTGTCGCTAGGGTTATCGGTGGACACGTCAGGCGAGATAACTCTGTTGTCGCTAAGGATATTGGTGGACACGTCAGGCGAAATAACTCTGTTGTCGCTAAGGTTATCGGTGAACACGTCAGGCGAAATAACTCTGTTGTCGCTAGGATTATTGGTGGACACGTCAGGCGAGATAACTCTGTTGTCGCTAAGGTTATCGGTGGACACGTCAGGCGAGATAACTCTGTTGTCGCTAAGGTTTTCGGTGGACACGTCAGGCGAAATAACTCTGTTGTCGCTAGGGTTATCAGTGGACACGTCAGGCGAGATAACTCTGTAGTCACTAGGGTAATTGGTGGACACGTCAGGCGAGATAACTCTGTTGTCGCTAGGGTTATTGGTGGACATGTCAGGCGATATAACTCTGTTGTCGCTAGGGTTATTGGTGGACATGTCAGGCGAGATAACTCTGTTGTCGGTAGGGTTTTCGGTGGACACATCAGGCGAGATAACTCTGTTGTCGCTAGGGTTATTGGTGGACACATCAGGCGAGATAACTCTGTTGTCGCTAGGGTGATCGGTGGAAACGTCAGGCGAGATAACTCTGTTGTCACTAAGGTTATTGGTGGACACGTCAGGCGAGATAATTCTGTTGTTGCTAGGGTTACAAGTGGACACGTCAGGCGAGATAACTCTATTGTCGCTAGGGTTACAAGTGGACACGTCAGGCGAGATAACTCTGTTGTCGCTAGGGTGATCGGTGAACACGTCAGGCGAGATAACTCTGTTGTCGTTAAGGTTATCGTTGGACACGTCAGGCGAGATAACTCCGTTGTCGCTAGGGTTATCGGTGAACACGTCAGGCGAAATAACTCTGTTGTCGCTAGGGTTATTGATGGACACGTCAGGCGAAATAACTCTGTTGTCGCTAAGGTTATCGGTGGACACGTCAGGCGAAATAACTCTGTTGTCGCTAGGATTATTGGTGGACACATCGGGCGATATAACTCTGTTGTCGCTAGGGATATCGGTGTACGCTTCAGGCGAGATAACTCTTTTGTCACTAAGGTTATCGGTGGACACGTCAGGCGAGATAACTCTGTTGTCGCTAGGGTTATCGGTGAACACGTCAGGCGAGATAACTCTGTTGTTGCTAGGATTATCAGTGGACACGTCAGGCGAGATAACTCTGTTGTCACTAGGGTTATTGGTGGACACGTCAGGCGAGATAACTCCGGTGTCGCTAGGGTTATTGGTGGACACGTCAGGCGAGATAACTCTGTTGTCGCTAGGGTTATTGGTGGACACGTCAGGCGAGATAACTCTGTTGTCGCTAAGGATATTGGTGGACACGTCAGGCGAAATAACTCTGTTGTCGCTAAGGTTATCGGTGAACACGTCAGGCGAGATAACTCTGTTGTCGCTAAGGTTATCGGTGGACACGTCAGGCGAGATAACTCTGTAGTCACTAGGGTAATTGGTGGACACGTCAGGCGAGATAACTCTGTTGTCGCTAGGGTTATTGGTGGACATGTCAGGCGAGATAACTCTGTTGTCGGTAGGGTTTTCGGTGGACACATCAGGCGAGATAACTCTGTTGTCGCTAGGGTTATTGGTGGACACATCAGGCGAGATAACTCTGTTGTCGCTAGGGTGATCGGTGGAAACGTCAGGCGAGATAACTCTGTTGTCACTAAGGTTATTGGTGGACACGTCAGGCGAGATAATTCTGTTGTTGCTAGGGTTACAAGTGGACACGTCAGGCGAGATAACTCTATTGTCGCTAGGGTTACAGTTGGACACGTCAGGCGAGATAACTCCGTTGTCGCTAGGGTTATCGGTGAACACGTCAGGCGAAATAACTCTGTTGTCGCTAGGCGAGATAACTCTGTTGTCGCTAAGGTTATCGGTGGACACGTCAGGCGAGATAACTCTGTAGTCACTAGGGTAATTGGTGGACACGTCAGGCGAGATAACTCTGTTGTCGCTAGGGTTATTGGTGGACATGTCAGGCGAGATAACTCTGTTGTCGCTAGGGTGATCGGTGGAAACGTCAGGCGAGATAACTCTGTTGTCACTAAGGTTATTGGTGGACACGTCAGGCGAGATAATTCTGTTGTTGCTAGGGTTACAAGTGGACACGTCAGGCGAGATAACTCTATTGTCGCTAGGGTTACAAGTGGACACGTCAGGCGAGATAACTCTGTTGTCGCTAGGGTGATCGGTGAACACGTCAGGCGAGATAACTCTGTTGTCGTTAAGGTTATCGTTGGACACGTCAGGCGAGATAACTCCGTTGTCGCTAGGGTTATCGGTGAACACGTCAGGCGAAATAACTCTGTTGTCGCTAGGGTTATTGATGGACACGTCAGGCGAGATAACTCTGTAGTCACTAGGGTAATTGGTGGACACGTCAGGCGAGATAACTCTGTTGTCGCTAGGGTTATTGGTGGACATGTCAGGCGAGATAACTCTGTTGTCGCTAGGGTTATTGGTGGACATGTCAGGCGAGATAACTCCGTTGTCGCTAGGGTTATCGGTGGACACATCAGGCGAAATAACTCTGTTGTCGCTAGGATTATCGGTGGACACATCAGGCGAGATAACTCTGTTGTCGCTAGGGTTATCGGTGGACACGTCAGGCGAGATAACTCTGTTGTGGCTAGGGCTATAAGTGGACACGTCAGGCAAGATAACTCTGTTGTCGCTAGGGTTATTGGTGAACACGTCAGGCGAGATAACTCTGTTGTCGTTAAGGTTATTGGTGAACACGTCAGGCGAGATAACTCCGTTGTCGCTAGGGTTATCGGTGGACACATCAGGCGAGATAACTCTGTTGTCGCTAGGGTTATCGGTGGACACATCAAGCGAGATAACTCTGTTGTCGCTAGGGTTATCGGTGGACACATCAGGCGAGATAACTCTGTTGTCGTTAAGGTTATTGGTGAACACGTCAGGCGAGATAACTCCGTTGTCGCTAGGGTTATTGGTGGACACGTCAGGCGAGATAACTCCGTTGTCGTTAAGGTTATTGGTGGACACGTCAGGCGAGATAACTCTGTTGTCGCTAGGGTTATTGGTGGACACATCAGGCGAGATAACTCTGTTGTCGCTAGGGTGATCGATCAACACGTCAGGCGAGATAACTCTGTTGTCGCTAGGGTTTATGGTGGACACGTCAGGCGAAATAACTCTGTTGTCGCTAAGGTTATCGGTGGACACGTCAGGCGAAATAACTCTGTTGTCGCTAGGGTTATCGGTGAACACGTCAGGCGAAATAACTCTGTTGTCGCTAGGGTTATCGGTGAACACGTCAGGCGAAATAACTCTGTTGTCGCTAGGGTTATTGATGGACACGTCAGGCGAAATAACTCTGTTGTCGCTAAGGTTATCGGTGGACACGTCAGGCGAAATAACTCTGTTGTTGCTAGGGTTACAAGTGGACACGTCAGGCGAGATAACTCTATTGTCGCTAGGGTTACAAGTGGACACGTCAGGCGAGATAACTCTGTTGTCGCTAGGGTGATCGGTGAACACGTCAGGCGAGATAACTCTGTTGTCGTTAAGGTTGTCGTTGGACACGTCAGGCGAGATAACTCCGTTGTCGCTAGGGTTATCGGTGAACACGTCAGGCGAAATAACTCTGTTGTCGCTAGGGTTATTGATGGACACGTCAGGCGAGATAACTCTGTAGTCACTAGGGTAATTGGTGGACACGTCAGGCGAGATAACTCTGTTGTCGCTAGGGTTATTGGTGGACATGTCAGGCGAGATAACTCTGTTGTCGCTAGGGTGATCTGTGAACACGTCGGGCGAGATAACTCTGTTGTCACTAGAGTTATCGGTGGACACGTCAGGCGAGATAACTCTGTTGTCGTTAAGGTTATTGGTGGACACGTCAGGCGGAATAACTCTGTTGTCGCTAGGGTTATTGATGGACACGTCAGGCGAAATAACTCTGTTGTCGCTAAGGTTATCGGTGGACACGTCAGGCGAAATAACTCTGTTGTCGCTAGGGTTATTGTTGGACACACCAGGCGAGATAACTCTGTTGTCGCTAGGATTATCGGTGGACACATCAGGCGAGATAACTCTAATGTCGCTAGGGTTATTGGTGGACACGCCAGGCGAGATAAATCTGTTGTCGGTAGGGTTTTTGGTGGACACATCAGGCGAGATAACTCTGTTGTCGCTAGGGTGATCGGTGGAAACTTCAGGCGAGATAACTCTGTTGTCACTAAGGTTATTGGTGGACACGTCAGGCGAGATAATTCTGTTGTTGCTAGGGTTACAAGTGGACACGTCAGCCGAGATAACTCTGTTGTCGCTAGGGTTATCGGTGAACACGTCAGGCGAGATAACTCTGTTGTCGCTAGGGTTATCGGTGGACACGTCAGGCGAGATAATTATGTTGTTGCTAGGGTTACAAGTGGACACGTCAGGCGAGATAACTCTGTTGTCGCTAGGGTGATCGGTGGACACGTCAGGCGAGATAACTCTGTTGTCGTTAAGGTTATCGGTGGACACGTCAGGCGAGATAACGCCGTTGTCGCTAGGGTTATCGGTGAACACGTCAGGCGAAATAACTCTGTTGTCGCTAGGATTATTGGTAAACACGTCAGGCGAGATAACTCTGTTGTCGCTAAGGTTATCGGTGGACACGTCAGGCGAGATAACTCTGTTGTCGCTAAGGTTATCGGTGGACACGTCAGGCGAGATAACTCTATAGTCACTAGGGTAATTGGTGGACACGTCAGGCGAGATTACTCTGTTGTCGCTAGGGTTATTGGTGGACATGTCAGGCGAGATAACTCCGTTGTCGCTAGGGTTATTGGTGGACATGTCAGGCGAGATAACTCCGTTGTCGCTAGGATTATCGGTGGACACATCAGGCGAGATAACTCTGTTGTCGCTAGGGTTTTTGGTTGACACGTCAGGCGAGATAACTCTGTTGTCGCTAGGGTTATCAGTGGTCACGTTAAACGAGATAACTCTGTTGTCGGTAGGGTTGTCGGTGGACACATCAGGCGAGATAACTCTGTTGTCGCTAGGGTTATTGTTGGACACGCCAGGCGAGATAACTCTGTTGTCGCTAGGATTATCGGTGGACACGTCAGGCGAGATAACTCTAATGTCGCTAGGGTTATTGGTGGACACGTCAGGCGAGATAACTCTGTTGTCGGTAGGGTTATCGGTGGACACACCAGGCGAGATAACTCTGTTGTCGCTAGGGTTATTGGTGGACACATCAGGCGAGATAACTCTGTTGTCGCTAGGGTGATCGATGGAAACGTCAGGCGAGATAACTCTGTTGTCGCTAGGGTTATTGGTGGACACGTCAGGCGAGATAACTCCGTTGTCGCTAGGGTTATTGGTGGACATGTCAGGCGAGATAACTCTGTTGTCGCTAGGGTTATTGGTGGACACGTCAGGCGAGATAACTCTGTTGTCGCTAAGGTTATCGGTGAACACGTCAGGCGAAATAACTCTGTTGTCGCTAGGATTATTGGTGGACATGTCAGGCGAGATAACTCTGTTGTCGCTAAGGTTATCGGTGGACACGTCAGGCGAGATAACTCTGTTGTCGCTAAGGTTATTGGTGGACATGTCAGGCGAGATAACTCTGTTGTCGCTAGGGTGATCTGTGAACACGTCGGGCGAGATAACTCTGTTGTCACTAGAGTTATCGGTGGACACGTCAGGCGAGATAACTCTGTTGTCGTTAAGGTTATTGGTGGACACGTCAGGCGAAATAACTCTGTTGTCGCTAGGGTTATTGATGGACACGTCAGGCGAAATAACTCTGTTGTCGCTAAGGTTATCGGTGGACACGTCAGGCGAAATAACTCTGTTGTCGCTAGGGTTATTGTTGGACACACCAGGCGAGATAACTCTGTTGTCGCTAGGATTATCGGTGGACACATCAGGCGAGATAACTCTAATGTCGCTAGGGTTATTGGTGGACACGCCAGGCGAGATAAATCTGTTGTCGGTAGGGTTTTTGGTGGACACATCAGGCGAGATAACTCTGTTGTCGCTAGGGTGATCGGTGGAAACTTCAGGCGAGATAACTCTGTTGTCACTAAGGTTATTGGTGGACACGTCAGGCGAGATAATTCTGTTGTTGCTAGGGTTACAAGTGGACACGTCAGCCGAGATAACTCTGTTGTCGCTAGGGTTATCGGTGAACACGTCAGGCGAGATAACTCTGTTGTCGCTAGGGTTATCGGTGGACACGTCAGGCGAGATAATTATGTTGTTGCTAGGGTTACAAGTGGACACGTCAGGCGAGATAACTCTGTTGTCGCTAGGGTGATCGGTGGACACGTCAGGCGAGATAACTCTGTTGTCGTTAAGGTTATCGGTGGACACGTCAGGCGAGATAACGCCGTTGTCGCTAGGGTTATCGGTGAACACGTCAGGCGAAATAACTCTGTTGTCGCTAGGATTATTGGTAAACACGTCAGGCGAGATAACTCTGTTGTCGCTAAGGTTATCGGTGGACACGTCAGGCGAGATAACTCTGTTGTCGCTAAGGTTATCGGTGGACACGTCAGGCGAGATAACTCTATAGTCACTAGGGTAATTGGTGGACACGTCAGGCGAGATTACTCTGTTGTCGCTAGGGTTATTGGTGGACATGTCAGGCGAGATAACTCCGTTGTCGCTAGGGTTATTGGTGGACATGTCAGGCGAGATAAATCCGTTGTCGCTAGGATTATCGGTGGACACATCAGGCGAGATAACTCTGTTGTCGCTAGGGTTTTTGGTTGACACGTCAGGCGAGATAACTCTGTTGTCGCTAGGGTTATCAGTGGTCACGTTAAACGAGATAACTCTGTTGTCGGTAGGGTTGTCGGTGGACACATCAGGCGAGATAACTCTGTTGTCGCTAGGGTTATTGTTGGACACGCCAGGCGAGATAACTCTGTTGTCGCTAGGATTATCGGTGGACACGTCAGGCGAGATAACTCTAATGTCGCTAGGGTTATTGGTGGACACGTCAGGCGAGATAACGCTGTTGTCGGTAGGGTTATCGGTGGACACACCAGGCGAGATAACTCTGTTGTCGCTAGGGTTATTGGTGGACACATCAGGCGAGATAACTCTGTTGTCGCTAGGGTGATCGATGGAAACGTCAGGCGAGATAACTCTGTTGTCGCTAGGGTTATTGGTGGACACGTCAGGCGAGATAACTCCGTTGTCGCTAGGGTTATTGGTGGACATGTCAGGCGAGATAACTCTGTTGTCGCTAGGGTTATTGGTGGACACGTCAGGCGAGATAACTCTGTTGTCGCTAAGGTTATCGGTGAACACGTCAGGCGAAATAACTCTGTTGTCGCTAGGATTATTGGTGGACACGTCAGGCGAGATAACTCTGTTGTCGCTAAGGTTATCGGTGGACACGTCAGGCGAGATAACTCTGTTGTCGCTAAGGTTTTCGGTGGACACGTCAGGCGAAATAACTCTGTTGTCGCTAGGGTTATCAGTGGACACGTCAGGCGAGATAACTCTGTAGTCACTAGGGTAATTGGTGGACACGTCAGGCGAGATAACTCTGTTGTCGCTAGGGTTATTGGTGGACATGTCAGGCGAGATAACTCTGTTGTCGCTAGGGTTATTGGTGGACATGTCAGGCGAGATAACTCTGTTGTCGGTAGGGTTTTCGGTGGACACATCAGGCGAGATAACTCTGTTGTCGCTAGGGTTATTGGTGGACACATCAGGCGAGATAACTCTGTTGTCGCTAGGGTGATCGGTGGAAACGTCAGGCGAGATAACTCTGTTGTCACTAAGGTTATTGGTGGACACGTCAGGCGAGATAATTCTGTTGTTGCTAGGGTTACAAGTGGACACGTCAGGCGAGATAACTCTATTGTCGCTAGGGTTACAAGTGGACACGTCAGGCGAGATAACTCTGTTGTCGCTAGAGTTATCGGTGGACACGTCAGGCGAGATAACTCTGTTGTCGTTAAGGTTATTGGTGGACACGTCAGGCGAAATAACTCTGTTGTCGCTAGGGTTATTGATGGACACGTCAGGCGAAATAACTCTGTTGTCGCTAAGGTTATCGGTGGACACGTCAGGCGAAATAACTCTGTTGTCGCTAGGGTTATTGTTGGACACACCAGGCGAGATAACTCTGTTGTCGCTAGGATTATCGGTGGACACATCAGGCGAGATAACTCTAATGTCGCTAGGGTTATTGGTGGACACGCCAGGCGAGATAAATCTGTTGTCGGTAGGGTTTTTGGTGGACACATCAGGCGAGATAACTCTGTTGTCGCTAGGGTGATCGGTGGAAACTTCAGGCGAGATAACTCTGTTGTCACTAAGGTTATTGGTGGACACGTCAGGCGAGATAATTCTGTTGTTGCTAGGGTTACAAGTGGACACGTCAGCCGAGATAACTCTGTTGTCGCTAGGGTTATCGGTGAACACGTCAGGCGAGATAACTCTGTTGTCGCTAGGGTTATCGGTGGACACGTCAGGCGAGATAATTATGTTGTTGCTAGGGTTACAAGTGGACACGTCAGGCGAGATAACTCTGTTGTCGCTAGGGTGATCGGTGGACACGTCAGGCGAGATAACTCTGTTGTCGTTAAGGTTATCGGTGGACACGTCAGGCGAGATAACGCCGTTGTCGCTAGGGTTATCGGTGAACACGTCAGGCGAAATAACTCTGTTGTCGCTAGGATTATTGGTAAACACGTCAGGCGAGATAACTCTGTTGTCGCTAAGGTTATCGGTGGACACGTCAGGCGAGATAACTCTGTTGTCGCTAAGGTTATCGGTGGACACGTCAGGCGAGATAACTCTATAGTCACTAGGGTAATTGGTGGACACGTCAGGCGAGATTACTCTGTTGTCGCTAGGGTTATTGGTGGACATGTCAGGCGAGATAACTCCGTTGTCGCTAGGGTTATTGGTGGACATGTCAGGCGAGATAACTCCGTTGTCGCTAGGATTATCGGTGGACACATCAGGCGAGATAACTCTGTTGTCGCTAGGGTTTTTGGTTGACACGTCAGGCGAGATAACTCTGTTGTCGCTAGGGTTATCAGTGGTCACGTTAAACGAGATAACTCTGTTGTCGGTAGGGTTGTCGGTGGACACATCAGGCGAGATAACTCTGTTGTCGCTAGGGTTATTGTTGGACACGCCAGGCGAGATAACTCTGTTGTCGCTAGGATTATCGGTGGACACGTCAGGCGAGATAACTCTAATGTCGCTAGGGTTATTGGTGGACACGTCAGGCGAGATAACTCTGTTGTCGGTAGGGTTATCGGTGGACACACCAGGCGAGATAACTCTGTTGTCGCTAGGGTTATTGGTGGACACATCAGGCGAGATAACTCTGTTGTCGCTAGGGTGATCGATGGAAACGTCAGGCGAGATAACTCTGTTGTCGCTAGGGTTATTGGTGGACACGTCAGGCGAGATAACTCCGTTGTCGCTAGGGTTATTGGTGGACATGTCAGGCGAGATAACTCTGTTGTCGCTAGGGTTATTGGTGGACACGTCAGGCGAGATAACTCTGTTGTCGCTAAGGTTATCGGTGAACACGTCAGGCGAAATAACTCTGTTGTCGCTAGGATTATTGGTGGACACGTCAGGCGAGATAACTCTGTTGTCGCTAAGGTTATCGGTGGACACGTCAGGCGAGATAACTCTGTTGTCGCTAAGGTTTTCGGTGGACACGTCAGGCGAAATAACTCTGTTGTCGCTAGGGTTATCAGTGGACACGTCAGGCGAGATAACTCTGTAGTCACTAGGGTAATTGGTGGACACGTCAGGCGAGATAACTCTGTTGTCGCTAGGGTTATTGGTGGACATGTCAGGCGAGATAACTCTGTTGTCGCTAGGGTTATTGGTGGACATGTCAGGCGAGATAACTCTGTTGTCGGTAGGGTTTTCGGTGGACACATCAGGCGAGATAACTCTGTTGTCGCTAGGGTTATTGGTGGACACATCAGGCGAGATAACTCTGTTGTCGCTAGGGTGATCGGTGGAAACGTCAGGCGAGATAACTCTGTTGTCACTAAGGTTATTGGTGGACACGTCAGGCGAGATAATTCTGTTGTTGCTAGGGTTACAAGTGGACACGTCAGGCGAGATAACTCTATTGTCGCTAGGGTTACAAGTGGACACGTCAGGCGAGATAACTCTGTTGTCGCTAGGGTGATCGGTGAACACGTCAGGCGAGATAACTCTGTTGTCGTTAAGGTTATCGTTGGACACGTCAGGCGAGATAACTCCGTTGTCGCTAGGGTTATCGGTGAACACGTCAGGCGAAATAACTCTGTTGTCGCTAGGGTTATTGATGGACACGTCAGGCGAAATAACTCTGTTGTCGCTAAGGTTATCGGTGGACACGTCAGGCGAAATAACTCTGTTTTCGCTAGGATTATTGGTGGACACATCGGGCGATATAACTCTGTTGTCGCTAGGGATATCGGTGTACGCTTCAGGCGAGATAACTCTTTTGTCACTAAGGTTATCGGTGGACACGTCAGGCGAGATAACTCTGTTGTCGCTAGGGTTATCGGTGAACACGTCAGGCGAGATAACTCTGTTGTTGCTAGGATTATCAGTGGACACGTCAGGCGAGATAACTCTGTTGTCACTAGGGTTATTGGTGGACACGTCAGGCGAGATAACTCCGGTGTCGCTAGGGTTATTGGTGGACACGTCAGGCGAGATAACTCTGTTGTCGCTAGGGTTATTGGTGGACACGTCAGGCGAGATAACTCTGTTGTCGCTAAGGATATTGGTGGACACGTCAGGCGAAATAACTCTGTTGTCGCTAAGGTTATCGGTGAACACGTCAGGCGAGATAACTCTGTTGTCGCTAAGGTTATCGGTGGACACGTCAGGCGAGATAACTCTGTAGTCACTAGGGTAATTGGTGGACACGTCAGGCGAGATAACTCTGTTGTCGCTAGGGTTATTGGTGGACATGTCAGGCGAGATAACTCTGTTGTCGGTAGGGTTTTCGGTGGACACATCAGGCGAGATAACTCTGTTGTCGCTAGGGTTATTGGTGGACACATCAGGCGAGATAACTCTGTTGTCGCTAGGGTGATCGGTGGAAACGTCAGGCGAGATAACTCTGTTGTCACTAAGGTTATTGGTGGACACGTCAGGCGAGATAATTCTGTTGTTGCTAGGGTTACAAGTGGACACGTCAGGCGAGATAACTCTATTGTCGCTAGGGTTACAAGTGGACACGTCAGGCGAGATAACTCTGTTGTCGCTAGGGTGATCGGTGAACACGTCAGGCGAGATAACTCTGTTGTCGTTAAGGTTATCGTTGGACACGTCAGGCGAGATAACTCCGTTGTCGCTAGGGTTATCGGTGAACACGTCAGGCGAAATAACTCTGTTGTCGCTAGGGTTATTGATGGACACGTCAGGCGAAATAACTCTGTTGTCGCTAAGGTTATCGGTGGACACGTCAGGCGAAATAACTCTGTTGTCGCTAGGATTATTGGTGGACACATCGGGCGATATAACTCTGTTGTCGCTAGGGATATCGGTGTACGCTTCAGGCGAGATAACTCTTTTGTCACTAAGGTTATCGGTGGACACGTCAGGCGAGATAACTCTGTTGTCGCTAGGGTTATCGGTGAACACGTCAGGCGAGATAACTCTGTTGTTGCTAGGATTATCAGTGGACACGTCAGGCGAGATAACTCTGTTGTCACTAGGGTTATTGGTGGACACGTCAGGCGAGATAACTCTGGTGTCGCTAGGGTTATTGGTGGACACGTCAGGCGAGATAACTCTGTTGTCGCTAGGGTTATTGGTGGACACGTCAGGCGAGATAACTCTGTTGTCGATAAGGATATTGGTGGACACGTCAGGCGAAATAACTCTGTTGTCGCTAAGGTTATCGGTGAACACGTCAGGCGAGATAACTCTGTTGTCGCTAAGGTTATCGGTGGACACGTCAGGCGAGATAACTCTGTAGTCACTAGGGTAATTGGTGGACACGTCAGGCGAGATAACTCTGTTGTCGCTAGGGTTATTGGTGGACATGTCAGGCGAGATAACTCTGTTGTCGGTAGGGTTTTCGGTGGACACATCAGGCGAGATAACTCTGTTGTCGCTAGGGTTATTGGTGGACACATCAGGCGAGATAACTCTGTTGTCGCTAGGGTGATCGGTGGAAACGTCAGGCGAGATAACTCTGTTGTCACTAAGGTTATTGGTGGACACGTCAGGCGAGATAATTCTGTTGTTGCTAGGGTTACAAGTGGACACGTCAGGCGAGATAACTCTATTGTCGCTAGGGTTACAAGTGGACACGTCAGGCGAGATAACTCTGTTGTCGCTAGGGTGATCGGTGAACACGTCAGGCGAGATAACTCTGTTGTCGTTAAGGTTATCGTTGGACACGTCAGGCGAGATAACTCCGTTGTCGCTAGGGTTATCGGTGAACACGTCAGGCGAAATAACTCTGTTGTCGCTAGGGTTATTGATGGACACGTCAGGCGAGATAACTCTGTAGTCACTAGGGTAATTGGTGGACACGTCAGGCGAGATAACTCTGTTGTCGCTAGGGTTATTGGTGGACATGTCAGGCGAGATAACTCTGTTGTCGCTAGGGTTATTGGTGGACATGTCAGGCGAGATAACTCCGTTGTCGCTAGGGTTATCGGTGGACACATCAGGCGAAATAACTCTGTTGTCGCTAGGATTATCGGTGGACACATCAGGCGAGATAACTCTGTTGTCGCTAGGGTTATCGGTGGACACGTCAGGCGAGATAACTCTGTTGTGGCTAGGGCTATAAGTGGACACGTCAGGCGACATAACTCTGTTGTCGCTAGGGTTATTGGTGAACACGTCAGGCGAGATAACTCTGTTGTCGTTAAGGTTATTGGTGAACACGTCAGGCGAGATAACTCCGTTGTCGCTAGGGTTATCGGTGGACACATCAGGCGAGATAACTCTGTTGTCGCTAGGGTTATCGGTGGACACATCAGGCGAGATAACTCTGTTGTCGCTAGGGTTATCGGTGGACACATCAGGCGAGATAACTCTGTTGTCGTTAAGGTTATTGGTGAACACGTCAGGCGAGATAACTCCGTTGTCGCTAGGGTTATTGGTGGACACGTCAGGCGAGATAACTCCGTTGTCGTTAAGGTTATTGGTGGACACGTCAGGCGAGATAACTCTGTTGTCGCTAGGGTTATTGGTGGACACATCAGGCGAGATAACTCTGTTGTCGCTAGGGTGATCGATCAACACGTCAGGCGAGATAACTCTGTTGTCGCTAGGGTTTATGGTGGACACGTCAGGCGAAATAACTCTGTTGTCGCTAAGGTTATCGGTGGACACGTCAGGCGAAATAACTCTGTTGTCGCTAGGGTTATCGGTGAACACGTCAGGCGAAATAACTCTGTTGTCGCTAGGGTTATCGGTGAACACGTCAGGCGAAATAACTCTGTTGTCGCTAGGGTTATTGATGGACACGTCAGGCGAAATAACTCTGTTGTCGCTAAGGTTATCGGTGGACACGTCAGGCGAAATAACTCTGTTGTTGCTAGGGTTACAAGTGGACACGTCAGGCGAGATAACTCTATTGTCGCTAGGGTTACAAGTGGACACGTCAGGCGAGATAACTCTGTTGTCGCTAGGGTGATCGGTGAACACGTCAGGCGAGATAACTCTGTTGTCGTTAAGGCTATCGTTGGACACGTCAGGCGAGATAACTCCGTTGTCGATAGGGTTATCGGTGAACACGTCAGGCGAAATAACTCTGTTGTCGCTAGGGTTATTGATGGACACGTCAGGCGAGATAACTCTGTAGTCACTAGGGTAATTGGTGGACACGTCAGGCGAGATAACTCTGTTGTCGCTAGGGTTATTGGTGGACATGTCAGGCGAGATAACTCTGTTGTCGCTAGGGTGATCTGTGAACACGTCGGGCGAGATAACTCTGTTGTCACTAGAGTTATCGGTGGACACGTCAGGCGAGATAACTCTGTTGTCGTTAAGGTTATTGGTGGACACGTCAGGCGAAATAACTCTGTTGTCGCTAGGGTTATTGATGGACACGTCAGGCGAAATAACTCTGTTGTCGCTAAGGTTATCGGTGGACATGTCAGGCGAAATAACTCTGTTGTCGCTAGGGTTATTGTTGGACACACCAGGCGAGATAACTCTGTTGTCGCTAGGATTATCGGTGGACACATCAGGCGAGATAACTCTAATGTCGCTAGGGTTATTGGTGGACACGTCAGGCGAGATAAATCTGTTGTCGGTAGGGTTTTTGGTGGACACATCAGGCGAGATAACTCTGTTGTCGCTAGGGTGATCGGTGGAAACTTCAGGCGAGATAACTCTGTTGTCACTAAGGTTATTGGTGGACACGTCAGGCGAGATAACGCCGTTGTCGCTAGGGTTATCGGTGGACACGTCAGGCGAGATAATTATGTTGTTGCTAGGGTTTTTGGTTGACACGTCAGGCGAGATAACTCTGTTGTCGCTAGGGTGATCGGTGGACACGTCAGGCGAGATAACTCTGTTGTCGTTAAGGTTATTGGTGGACACGTCAGGCGAGATAACGCCGTTGTCGCTAGGGTTATCGGTGAACACGTCAGGCGAAATAACTCTGTTGTCGCTAGGATTATTGGTAAACACGTCAGGCGAGATAACTCTGTTGTCGCTAAGGTTATCGGTGGACACGTCAGGCGAGATAACTCTGTTGTCGCTAAGGTTATCGGTGGACACGTCAGGCGAGATAACTCTGTTGTCGCTAGGGTTATTGGTGGACATGTCAGGCGAGATAACTCTGTTGTCGCTAGGGTTATTGGTGGACATGTCAGGCGAGATAACTCTGTTGTCGCTAGGGTTACAAGTGGACATGTCAGGCGAGATAACTCTATTGTCGCTAGGGTTACAAGTGGACACGTCAGGCGAGATAACTCTATAGTCACTAGGGTAATTGGTGGACACGTCAGGCGAGATTACTCTGTTGTCGCTAGGGTTATTGGTGGACATGTCAGGCGAGATAACTCCGTTGTCGCTAGGGTTATTGGTGGACATGTCAGGCGAGATAACTCCGTTGTCGCTAGGATTATCGGTGGACACATCAGGCGAGATAACTCTGTTGTCGCTAGGGTTTTTGGTTGACACGTCAGGCGAGATAACTCTGTTGTCGCTAGGGTTATCAGTGGTCACGTTAGACGAGATAACTCTGTTGTCGGTAGGGTTGTCGGTGGACACATCAGGCGAGATAACTCTGTTGTCGCTAGGGTTATTGTTGGACACGCCAGGCGAGATAACTCTGTTGTCGCTAGGATTATCGGTGGACACGTCAGGCGAGATAACTCTAATGTCGCTAGGGTTATTGGTGGACACGTCAGGCGAGATAACTCTGTTGTCGGTAGGGTTATCGGTGGACACACCAGGCGAGATAACTCTGTTGTCGCTAGGGTTATTGGTGGACACATCAGGCGAGATAACTCTGTTGTCGCTAGGGTGATCGATGGAAACGTCAGGCGAGATAACTCTGTTGTCGCTAGGGTTATTGGTGGACACGTCAGGCGAGATAACTCCGTTGTCGCTAGGGTTATTGGTGGACATGTCAGGCGAGATAACTCTGTTGTCGCTAGGGTTATTGTTGGACACGCCAGGCGAGATAACTCTGTTGTCGCTAGGATTATCGGTGGACACATCAGGCGAGATAACTCTGTTGTCGCTAGGGTTTTTGGTTGACACGTCAGGCGAGATAACTCTGTTGTCGCTAGGGTTATCAGTGGTCACGTTAGACGAGATAACTCTGTTGTCGGTAGGGTTGTCGGTGGACACATCAGGCGAGATAACTCTGTTGTCGCTAGGGTTATTGTTGGACACGCCAGGCGAGATAACTCTGTTGTCGCTAGGATTATCGGTGGACACGTCAGGCGAGATAACTCTAATGTCGCTAGGGTTATTGGTGGACACGTCAGGCGAGATAACTCTGTTGTCGGTAGGGTTATCGGTGGACACACCAGGCGAGATAACTCTGTTGTCGCTAGGGTTATTGGTGGACACATCAGGCGAGATAACTCTGTTGTCGCTAGGGTGATCGATGGAAACGTCAGGCGAGATAACTCTGTTGTCGCTAGGGTTATTGGTGGACACGTCAGGCGAGATAATTCTGTTGTTGCTAGGGTTACAAGTGGACACGTCAGGCGAGATAACTCTGTTGTCGCTAGGGTTATCGGTGAACACGTCAGGCGAGATAACTCTGTTGTCGCTAGGGCTATCGATGGACACGTCAGGCGAGATAACTCTGGTGTCGCTAGGGTTACAAGTGGACACGTCAGGCGAGATAACTCTGTTGTCGCTAGGGTTATTGGTGGACACGTCAGGCGAGATAATTCTGTTGTTGCTAGGGTTACAAGTGGACACGTCAGGCGAGATAACTCTGTTGTCACTAGGGTTATTGGTGGACACGTCAGGCGAGATAATTCTGTTGTTGCTAGGGTTACAAGTGGACACATCAGGCGAGATAACTCTGTTGTCGCTAGGGTTATCGGTGAACACGTCAGGCGAGATAACTCTATTGTCGCTAGGGCTATCGGTGGACACGTCAGGCGAGATAACTCTGGTGTCGCTAGGGTTACAAGTGGACACGTCAGGCGAGATAACTCTGTTGTCGCTATGGTGATCGGTGAACACGTCAGGCGAGATAACTCTGTTGTCACTAGGGTTATTGGTGGACACGTTAGGCGAATTAACTCTGTTGTCGCTAAGGTTATCGGTGGACACGTCAGGCGCGATAACTCTGTTGTCGCTAAGGTTATCGATGGATACGTCAGGCGAGATAACTCTGTTGTCGCTAGGGTTATCGGTGAACACGTCAGGCGAGATAACTCTGTTGTCGCTAGGGTTATTGGTGGACACGTCAGGCGAAATAACTCTGTTGTCGCTAAGGTTATCGGTGAACACCTCAGGCGAAACAACTCTGTTGTCGCTAGGGTTATCAGTGGACACGTCAGGCGAAATAATTCTTTTGTCGCTAGAGTTATCAGTGGACATGTCTGGCGAGATAAATATATTGTCGCTAGGGTTATCTGTGGACACGTCAGGCGAAATAACTCTATTGTCGCTAGGATTATTGGTTGAAACGTCAGGCGAGATAACTCTATTGTCGCTAGGGTTATCAGTGGACACGTCAGGCGAGATAACTTTGTTGTCGCTAGGGTTATCGGTGGACACGTCAGGCGAGATAACTCGGTTGTCGCTAGGGTTATTGGTGGACACGTCAGGCGAGATAACTCTGTTGTCGCTAGGGTTATTGGTGGACACGTCAGGCGAGATAACTATGTTGTCGCTAGGGTTATTGGTGGACACGTCAGGCGAAATAACTCTCAAATACTTACTACATCCCTAAACGGATAGATCTTTCTGCCGTTATGAACACAATTCATCTCCAGCACACACGCATACATACACACACACATATGGAGATATTAGTTAGGTGGTTTAGGACAAGTAGTTAGCGCCCGATAAGGCAGCTCCTGCGAACTCCTCAGAATTGTATATCATAGAACTGTAAGCGTTAATTGAATTGATTGTATAAGAATTGTATATCTATGTACTTTAAAGCGCTTTAGAGTGGCTTATGTTAGCTAGATAGGGCGCTATATCAAATATTGTATATTATTTTAACGGAAGACTAATAGGAGGAAAATAATTTAAGATGGAAAATGTATCCTTTATCACTTTGTATATTTATATTATATCATTACAGAAACGAACTTTTTCGTTTGTTAACATGATTCGCTTTAAATATCTCCAATGTTTTGAAATTTGGAAACGATAAATAAGACTAAAGTGCCATTTGAGTTTTTTGAGTTTGTTAAGATGAATATATAATTTCTATGGATCAGCTTTATGAATTTACTTTCTCAAGAAAACATTTTGCAAAGCAGTAAAAAATGAAAACACGTATCCGGAATGACTCAAAGAATGCAAAAGGAATACAATTTTCAAAACAACATATATCGTATTGATATATAATATATAACACCTAGGATACTCTTCAGTACGGAGCCAATGCGTTTTAGTAATCTGTGCTCACGAATGGTCAGTCTGTGCGCTCGTTTTAGTAATTTGTGCTCAAGAATGGTCAGTCTGTAGGCTCGTTTTAGTAATATGTGCTCAAGAATGGTCTGTATGTGCGTTCGTTTTAGTAATTTGTGCACACGAATGGTCAGTCTGTGTGCTCGTTTTAGTAAAATGTGCGCACGAATGGTCAGTCTGTGCGCTCGTTTTAGTAATCTGTGCACGCGCATGGTCAGTCTGTAGGCTCTTTATAGTAATATGTGCTCAAGAATGGTCAGTCTGTAGGCTTGTTTTAGTAATCTGTGCTCACGAATGGTCTGTATGTGCGCTCGTTTTAGTAATTTGTGCACGCGCATGGCCAGTCTGTGTGCTCTTTTTAGTAATCTGCGCAGGAATGGTCAGTGTGTGCGCTCAATTTAGTAATATGTGCTCACGAATGGTCAGTCTGTGCGCTCGTTTTAGTAATATGTGCTCACGAATGGTCAGTCTGTAGGCTCGTTTTAGTAATCTGTGCTCACGAATGGTCAGTGTGTGCGCTCAATTTAGTAATATGTGCTCACGAATGGTCAGTCTGTGCGCTCGTTTTAGTAATATGTGCTCACGAATGGTCAGTCTGTAAGCTCGTTTTAGTAATCTGTGCTCACGAATGGTCAGTGTGTGCGCTCCTTTTAGCAATATGTGCATGCGCATGGCCAGTCTGTGCGTTCGTTTTAGTAATCTGTGCGCACGAATGGTCAGTCTGTAGGCTCGTTTTAGTAATCTGTGCTCACGAATGGTCAGTGTGTGCGCTCCTTTTAGCAATATGTGCTCACGAATGGTCAGTCTGTAGGCTCGTTTTAGTAATCTGTGCTCACGAATGGTCAGTGTGTGCGCTCCTTTTAGTAATATGTGCTCACGAATGGTCAGTCTGTAGGCTCGTTTTAATAATCTGTGCTGACGAATGGTCAGTGTGTGCGCTCATTTTAGTAATATGTGCTCACGAGTGTTCAGTCTGTAGGCTCGTTTAGTAATCTCTGGTGACACACTGAATTGACGGGTATAGAGGAAACATATAAGATAATACCGAAGTGTCAACAAACCCATAATCTGAATTCAAAATCGATAAAACTACAGTAGTGGCAAAATATGACGAAAGAAAGATTTAAATGTAAAAGGAAAAAAAATAGAGAATACCGAAGCGTTTATAAATCTTAATCCGAACTCAAAATCGATTAAATCAGGGGCAAAATATGAACAAAAGAAAGATTTACATGGAGACCCTTGTAAAAGCATGTTCTGCTTCATCGACGACCCCCGCCATGTAAATCCTGGTCACATCCAAGTAAACATCAGCTCCTCAAAATGATAATCGAGTCATCATTGTCAATCACAACAAGTAAGTACATTAAAGAGCATACTCAAACACCATCTTCATATCACACAAAATACAGATTATTTCTTAATGAGACTAAGATGGCGACCATAAAATTAACCCATAGTCTTTATCAACTTGCATCTCTCGAATCCCTGTGCTGTAAGTTTGCCCGTCAGCAGTTGACATAAATCACGAAAATCACGATATTCAGAGCAAGCCATAGAATGACGAATCAACCGCGTCATGTAAACACCATAGGATGGAGAAAGGGATGTTTCTATCAAGAAAGGGAAAGTTTACGGTCGGAAAATCGAAATCGTCACGTTTATCATAAAGCTTAGTAGTAAGCTGTTCATTTTGGGTTAAACTCTTTCTTCATTACGCTTGAATTGACCGATACTGTGCAATCTCTGTGTTATAGTCAGATGACCAGTTGCTCTCCAATTAGGTGGATTGTCAAACAAGTATCAACTGCAATTCTATCTACCTATTTATATATTTTATATATTATAAGTTACTACTGGTGGATTTTTTAGTCCCCGAAGTTTGCTGGAGCCTCCATAGCCACAGTTTATCTCATTTGAATAGTGGCACGGTACATAATATACACATTTTCGTAGTACACGATTTGAAATTATACAGAACTAGTTAAATGTTACTTCTTAATTCATAATTAAAGGGGTTTTACGCACCTGACCCTTCTGCTTCTACATTAGTTTAGAATTTTTAGATTCCCACCTTTTGGCCCCAAGCATCATTGAAGAGTCCTGGGAGGACGAAACAGCTGCATGATGCAGTTTAATTCATTTTTCGGCATACTGTATCTATCACTAATTTAAAAGGTGCAGCAGATGTATGTGTTACTTCATCTTTATATATCGCATTACTCATACTATTATACTTAACACATAATCTCAATTTATACGGTATTTAAGGTAAAAACATCTAAATTATTGGGAATTTGCTTTAAACTCCACTTCATACAGTGTCATCGTACTGTGTGTGTTTTGTCCCTTTATTATTTTATTATATATTCCATATGGATTTTATAAGCATATGTGATATGTGATTTTCCTTTTTTTATGTTGTTGATTTATTAAAACAAAGGCAAAGTATGCATGTAGCAATTACACCGTATTTATCCGGTAATAAGCCCAGGGGACAGAGCATTAAATAAGACTTTAATAAATATAAATAAAGTTGTGTAACAATGTACTGTCAAAATTCTAAAATAAAACAAACAACCCTAAAAACTCCAAGGATGCATAATGACCCATATACAATTCGTATCCACTGAAGGGCCAAAATAGGCAAAAGCCCTCTCGAAAAAAAAAATCAGAGAATACCAAAGCGTCAACAAAACCATAATCCGAACTCAAAATCGATTAAAATAGAGGCAAAATAGTTACAAAAAAAATCATGAAAAATTCGTAAAAGCACAAGAGAATAAAACCATGTGTTCCGGAAGAGTAAGCGTCTTCTGCTTGATCGACGACACCCACCATGTAAATCTTTATCACATCCAAGTTAACATCATGTTCTCAAAACGAGAACTGAGTAACATTGCTATCAGTGATTGCTATCAGGTAAATAATCTGACCAGTAGCTAGGCTGATACCATATCATTCCTTTATGGACTTCAAAGCCAGACAATGTTACTGTTATGCGACCAATTTGCTGTATATTGCGTTATCAATCTGTCTTTTTGTCTTACCCACAAGCCCGGACACACTTGGCTTTTGATGCTGGTGTAACGTAAACATACAATATAAGTGTACAGTAAGTTAAAGTGAGCTGAAGCCCTTGAGCGTGGAGAAAACTATGCTATGCTAAGTGTCTTTAAATCATCTAACTGGTATCTCCTCTAACTTTTCTCCTTTTTTCAGTACTATGTCTACTCCATCGTCGGAAACCCACGATATACTTCTCTGGCGATGTGCCGACTCCGTTTATGTTGTTATATTGTAAACCCCTATTACTAGTATATGTCTGTATTACTTTTCTACCTTGACACCAGTCCGATAAATATAAAAAAAATACATTACAGACCCGACAGAGTCCAGCCACGCAGGATCAACGACACCAAATTTATATTTACACACAGAATATGAATATGAATACTATGTATTGCTTTGTTGACCATACAGTGTAGCTGTTAACTTCTACGTCATCTTATACATCAAGGAGTTACGTCATCTTCGATATCAATGAGTTAAGTCATCTTCGATATCAAGGAATTACGTCATCTTCGATATCAAGGAATTAAGTCATCTTCGATATCAAGGAGTCACGCTCATTAAAACTGTCTGCACACCTTGACAGTTAATGTCATGTCAAAATCGAGTGTGCACTACTTTGTGGATGAGGCAAGAAGGCAGTGAGCGTAACCCATGGAGATCGAGGATACTTTCACGCTTGAAATGATAGAAGTACAACGCATGGAATACAAACAATGACCATTTAGATTATTTCTTCGTTGACGTCACCGGCATGAAATGATAGAAGTACAACGCATGGAATACAAACAATGACCATTTAGATTATTTCTTCGTTGACGTCAACGGCATGCAATGAGATACCATCCAATTTTATCGTACTCGATATTACTATAATACAGTGTTATCATTATAGATATATACTGTACAATTATTATACTAGCTCTATAATACCGTACTAACCACAAACAACACCGTATATAGTATACACTATAGTATAAACCGCGAGAGCCCCGTTATACTAATATGTACATTGGTATTGCTGTTCTTTTAATGTTTTACCGATGGCGAGTTTGTTTGGTACGTTCATAGGGGAGCCTGAGAATTTGAGGGTTGGGGTTTGGGCAGTGGTGGCTGAGGAAGAACGGGGGAGGGTTGGGGTTTGGGCAGGGGTGGATGGGGAAGAACGGAGGAGGGTTGGGGTTTGGGCAGGGGTGGCTGAGGAAGAACGGGGGAGGGTTGGGGTTTGGGCAGGGGTGGATGGGGAAGAACGGGGGAGAGTTGGGGTTTTGGTAGGGGTAGCTTAGGAAGAACGGGGGGGGGGGGGGGGCGGTTGGGCAGGGGTGGCTGAGGAAGAACGGGGGAGGTTTGGGGTTTGGGCAGGGGTGGCTCGGAAGAACGGAGGAGGGTTGGGGTTTGGGCAGGGGTGGCTGGGAAGAACGGGGGGGGGAGGGTTGGGCAGGGTTGGCTGAGGAAGAACGGGGGAGTGTTGGGGTTTGGGCTGGGGTGGATGGGGAAGAACGGTGGAGGGGGGGTTGGGTAGGGGTGGCTGAGGAAGAACGGGGGAGTGTTGGGGTTTTGGCAGGGGTGCCTGAGGAAGAACGGGGGGGGAGGGGATTTGGGTAGGGGTGACTGGGGAAGAACGGGGAAGGGTTGGGGTTTTGGCAGGGGTGCCTGAGGAAGAACGGGGGAGGGTTGGGGTTTGGGCAGGGGTGGCTGGGGAAGAACGGGGGGGGGGGGGGGGGGTTTGGGCAGGGGTGGCTGAGGAAGAGCGGGGGAGGGTTGGGGTTTTGGCAGGGGTTGCTGAGGAAGAACGGATTAGGGTTAGGGTTTGGGTAGGGGTGGCTGAGGAAGAACGGTAGAGGGTTGGGGTTTGGGCAGGGGTTGCTGAGGAAGAACGGGGGGGGGGGGGGGTTTGGTAGGGGTGGCTGGGGAAGAACTGGGGAATGTGTTAGGGTTTAGGTAGGGGTGGCTGGGGAAGAACGGGAGAGGGTTGGGGTTTGGGCAGGGTTGCTGAGGAAGAACGGGGGAGTGTTAGGGTTTGGGTAGGGGTGGCTGGGGAAGAACGGGAGAGGGTTAGGGTTTGGGTAGGGGTGGCTGGGGAAGAACGGGGGTTGGGGGTTGGGCAGGGGTGGCTGGGGAAGAACGGAGAAGGGTTGGGGCTTGGGTAGGGGTGGCTAGGGAAGAACGGGGGAGGGGTTGGGGGTTGGGCAGGGGTGGCTGGGGAAGAACGGGGGGCGGGGGTTGGGTAGGGGTGGTTTGGGAAGAACGGGGGGGGGAGGGTTGGGCCGGGGTGGCTGGGGAAGAGCGGGGGAGGGTTGGGGTTTTGGTAGGGGTGGCTGGGGAAGAACAGGGGAGGGTTGGGGTTTGGGCAGGGGTGGATGGGGAAGAACGGAGGAGGGTTGGGGTTTGGGCAGGGGTGGCTGAGGAAGAACGGGGGAGGGTTGGGGTTTGGGCAGGGGTGGATGGGGAAGAACGGGGGAGAGTTGGGGTTTTGGTAGGGGTAGCTGAGGAAGAACGGGGGGGGCGGTTGGGCAGGGGTGGCTGAGGAAGAACGGGGGAGGTTTGGGGTTTGGGCAGGGGTGGCTCGGAAGAACGGAGGAGGGTTGGGGTTTGGGCAGGGGTGGCTGGGAAGAACGGGGGGGAGGGTTGGGCAGGGTTGGCTGAGGAAGAACGGGGGAGTGTTGGGGTTTGGGCTGGGGTGGATGGGGAAGAACGGTGGAGGGGGGGTTGGGTAGGGGTGGCTGAGGAAGAACGGGGGAGTGTTGGGGTTTTGGCAGGGGTGCCTGAGGAAGAACGGGGGGGGGGGGAGGGGATTTGGGTAGGGGTGACTGGGGAAGAACGGGGAAGGGTTGGGGTTTTGGCAGGGGTGCCTGAGGAAGAACGGGGGTTGGGAAGGAGTGGCTGGGGAAGAACGGGGAAGGGTTGGGGTTTTGGCAGGGGTGTCTGAGGAAGAACGGGGGAGGGTTGGGGTTTGGGCAGGGGTGGCTGGGGAAGAACGGGGGGGGTTTGGGCAGGGGTGGCTGAGGAAGAGCGGGGAGGGTTGGGGTTTTGGCAGGGGTTGCTGAGGAAGAACGGATTAGGGTTAGGGTTTGGGTAGGGGTTGCTGGGGAAGAACGGGAGAGGGTTGGGGTTTGGGCAGGGGTTGCTGAGGAAGAACGGGGGGGGGGGGGGGGTTTGGTAGGGGTGGCTGGGGAAGAACGGGGGAGTGTTAGGGTTTGGGTAGGGGTGGCTGGGGAAGAACGGGAGAGGGTTAGGGTTTGGGTAGGGGTGGCTGGGGAAGAACGGGGGTTGGGGGTTGGGCAGGGGTGGCTGGGGAAGAACGGAGAAGGGTTGGGGCTTGGGTAGGGGTGGCTAGGGAAGAACGGGGGAGGGGTTGGGGGTTGGGCAGGGGTGGCTGGGGAAGAACGGGGGGCGGGGGTTGGGTAGGGGTGGTTTGGGAAGAACAGGGGGGAGGGTTGGGCCGGGGTGGCTGGGGAAGAGCGGGGGAGGGTTGGGGTTTTGGTAGGGGTGGCTGGGGAAGAACAGGGGAGGGTTGGCGTTTGGGCAGGGGTGGCTGGGGAAGAACGGGAGAGGGTTGGGTTTTGGGTAGGGGTGGCTGGGGAAGAACGGGAGAGGGTTGGGGTTAGGGTAGGGGTGGCTAGGGAAGAACGGGGGAGGGTTGGAGTTTGGGTAGACTTTGACTAGCTTTATTTTGCCAACTCTCATTAGTCACTGATGGCCATTGACCAGACAAGACATGTGTTCGGCTGTATGGGGACTATAGCCGTCTGACCGCCTAATGTTATCTGTGATATTTACATGTGATCTAGATATACAGGTAGGTATAATATTTAGACCAATGGTGATTGGAAAAGTGACCATCTTGACCGTTTATCTGTAGACGATAACCAGTCTGACCAGACAGTCTATCACCTGTACCGCTGTCTGACCGCAATACATGTTCTATATCTCTCGTTTGATATCTGCACAAACATTTCTGTGATATTAAAGGCCCAACATACGTAACTTCAGGAAATTTTTCGTGATTCTGAAAAAAATCTGAAAAAAATCTGAAAAAAATCTAGTTGATAACCATGCAAAAATAAGCCTATTTAAAAGGAAGTAAACCTGAGCGGTAACTAACAAGAACCTCTTGACAAAAAAATCCAAAGAATTGAAATGACGTCAGGTGGGGCCCACAACAACAAACCGAAGGTAGAAGACAGTTAAAAATGGACGCGTGTTTACAAACACCGTGTTTCAACTTCTGCTGTACCGGTAACCGCGCAAGAATTTATCTCGAATATTGCTGATATCAGTTAATCTAAATTAAATCTATAATTATAATACGTTATAATGCATTATTTTCGCTTCAAGTTTTTCCGAAAGTTACATATATTGGGCCTTTAACTTGAAATTTTCTTCGTATTGATAGTGGGATGCTGGACTGCCTGGGACTGGTGTTGCCCAGGACAGTAGGGGTCGAATTCACATCAACTAGAACTGTTTAGCCATTCAGCATATATTAGCATTGGAGTGCATTTTTACCAAAAATTCTCCCAACCATTTAACTCTCCACTTTCCACCTTCCCCACAAAGTGTAAAATTAGTCTAACCCCTTTTAGGTCGATCTTTAATGTACATGGTTGAGAATGATTTTATTTCATCAAAGAATAATAATTTAATTTGATAACAGTTTTGCTATTTATTTAATGGATAAATGTCATTGTGTTAATTGTATCTCTCAGCACAAAGTTATGATTTTTTCAAGGAAGACAATTATCACCCGGATCACCAATATTGTGTAAGTAAGATACATTATTGATGAATATTTTGTACAATATTCCACTCTTTATATATGAAACATCATATCCTGATTGGTTTTAGCTCGTATTTTATCACTATAACTGTGTTCATTTTCAATAAAAAAACACGTTGTGTGTTATAAAATTTTGTGATAAAGAAAATGTTTTTATGGTTAATAAGCAATTCTTCTTTTCATATTCTATTTTTGCATGTGCTCCCAACAAAGCCGCACACTTACCATATGTTCAAATTGACGAAAAACAAAAAAATTGGTTTTGTTTTTACACTTTACACAATTACATAAATTTTATATGAAAATTTAAAAAAATTCTGATGGTTAATTGCTGGTGTACGGAGCCTGTCTTTTGCAACGTATGAACGAAGCCAGTCATGTTGACGAACGTCTCAGGTCGTGCAGACCCCGAAAGACTACAGATATATCATCGTCGGAAACCCACGGTACATTTTTCTGACGTTTGCATCCCGTGGGCCAGAATCGGTGTAAACCTTCGTTTCCCCGAATAGAAGTTTATTCGAAGATTTCGACCAATCAGAATGGTCGTTCTCGTGACACTCTGTTAGATAATTTTACCGTGACCACGACCAGTATATTTCTGTAGGCATGATGCCGATGTCAATCGCTGTATAGCAGGACCTTATATTTTAATCACAATCGACACAATATTAACCCAATCGACAGGTTTAGTTGACAGGCGTTGCTACAAATGAAACGGGATACCCCGGCTTGATGTCCCGGCTGTATGTAGTCACGGATGAAACTATCGATATGATTGGCTACTATTTTAGTACGAAAACGAGATTTTCTTTCCACTTCAACCCACGGGATGCAAACTTCAGAGAAGTGTACCGTGGAAAATGGACTTCTGTGTAAACAGACAAGACGTGACAGAGGAGAGTGGAACGTTATCTCTTGACTGGAAAGCATAAAAACAAGCAATACTTTACGGGTTATCACTATTATATCATCATCAAGATAAAGGCCAGCGAGAAAGTTGTTATCGTCGACCTTGTCAGATGTGGGGTTAAAGCTTATAGCCCGCTTATGACATAGATATATCTATATTTATGTAAACACAGCTGTCAGATCGGTGACCGAACAAAGTCCATTACGAAGAGAATTACATGCGATTTAGTGATCACTGAAGATCATTTCATCTGTTTAGGCGGACGGGCATGCTTGATTGAGTATTTGAATATATTGAATTGAATATATTTCGGAATCGATTTCAAGGTAACTTTTCATTTCCTTTTATAGAATTGATAACCTTCTATACAACTTAATTTCATACAATCTTTTTATAGATAAAGTAACAGCTGGGATGTCCGTGTTGCTTCTCAGTATCTTCTTATCCAGCTACAGTTTAACTGATAGGTGTGGTTATTGTACAACTTTATTATCAATTATTCCTAATGTTCAATTATATTATGATCCACATTTGAAATCGTTGTGGTGCTGTTTCGAATGATACTTATTTGTTAATATAATATTTATAAATTTATAACATATGTATAATTGTTATGATATTTATAGTACATAGGGATTAAAAATCTTTTTTTTTTAAATAGTGCTAGGGCTTCATACTAAATATGGATGCACCCGCTGACCTTTCATAGCACTATGAAAGTTTAAAAAAAAATGACTTTCAATCCATATATTTACATTTATACTAAAGAACAATTGCTTAACTCTATTTATATCTTTTTCCAATAAATAATTTATTATCTGCGTTTGTACATGTGTCGTCATTTAAACGACATTAACGGAACAGCCCAGCTTGAATAAAATTGGCGCCAATGATGATAATTAGTCATTTGAGCGTTTGACGCAAAGACTATTATCCATGTTATTCGAAGCCGCGCAACAAGACCCTCGTTGAACAAGCTTGATATATATGGCGTCATAATCAAACCATTTGTAGTCAACGTTAATTTTTTTTTCAATATTGAATTTTTATTGATGCTTATATTTCCGCCAACTCTCCGACAACAGTCTTTGTCATTTTATTTTGATTCGTGCTTATGTATAAGTTTGTTTATATACTGTTTATCTATTATGGTCCTGTTGAGAGGGCACTATTGCCTCATAGCATTGTCGAAGGATGGAATAGTGCCTGAGCCGAAGGCGAGGGCACTACCTCACCACGAGACAGTACTATGAGGCAATAGTGCCTTCTCAACAGGGACATAATGGGTTTAGTACATCACCCTGTCATTTAAATACACACGTACACACAAAAACTCGTTTTATCGTGCTAGACCATGGCCAGTTTTTAGGTCGTTTCCAGAGTCAGACATTTTCAAGCAGAGCAGTAGCACGACGTAATAGTGACGTAACTTTTAAATAGTGAAGTCATGATAGATTCTCGTTGAACATCGCGCCAAATTTGATAGTGTCCGGGTGAGCGGGCGCTATCGCTTCATAGAACCCATGTGTATAGCCAATGGGAAGGCAGGCCTCAGTCACGTGATGTACTAAATGATGATAGTTTTTAATTTCAGCTTCTTATCAATGCAACAAACCCAAAGGGATTGATGGAGTTGAAAGTATTCCTGTTTTCTGCTGTAATACTAATATTGTACAAAGGTAAGATAAAACAGCATCAGCAGCAGGATCATTCATATCCCTGCATTTTGTATTATAAACATAATACATTTTCCTTTAAAATAAGTATCTTTAGATTATACTGTAATTGTGCAAAGAAATTTGCATATGGAATTTTTTGTATTCGCGAAAAGGTACAAAAAGGCAAGAACGCAAGAATACGTCCACGCGAAATATAGGTAATCTACAGAAATGCTATGGCGACAAAAACTCGTCTAAAGGCCCGTGACTCATTAAATTATCAAACTCGTTTAAAAAGTTCCATATTACATCGACACTCGTGTAAGATCCTCTATGCAACAATGTGTTCATTAGAATGAAATTGATTTCTATAACGTCTGTAACGTTCCTCTCCGTTATATGACTATAATTAAATCATACTTAGAAGAATCATTTCCATTGGCTTAGAAAAGTGTTATCACCTCATAACGTAAAACATGGCGTCGCCATTTTTAACCCCGTTTGTGCTTTACTGATACAACAGCGTAATGATTTCTGAGAGGAAAGAGTCCCGCAATAAAAGTGGATTTTCGCTGCAATTTTATAGAAAAGATTTAATCATAAGGAGCCACAACATAAAAATCGAAGTGTACTCTAATCACAAGCTGCTTACTTACAGAGTACACTCCAACTTTTTGTGTTATGGCTCAATCACATGAAAAATAGATGAGTTATCTCTTAATCAATATGTGTGTTTATGCATAAGATATGACTTTATATACCTGTGTTTTTGACTTGATCTACCCGTGTTTTGGACTTGATCTACATAATGTAGCTGTGTTTTTGACTTGATCTACCTGTGTTTTTGACTTGATCTACCTGTATTTTTGACTTGATCTACTTGTGTTTTTGACTTGATTTGCCCGTGTTTTTGACTTGATCTACCTAATGTACCTGTGTTTTGGACTTGATCTACTCATGTTTTTTATTTGATCTACCTGTGTTTTTTATATGATCTACCTGTGTTTTTGACTTGATCTACCCGTGTTTTTGACTTGATCTATGTGTGTTTTTGACTTGATCTACCCGTGTTTTTTACTTGATCTACCTTTGTTTTTGACTTGATCTACCCGTGTTTTTTACTTGATCTACCTGTGTTTTCGACTTGATCTACCTGTGTTTTTGACCTGATCTACTCGTGTTTTTGACTTGATCTACCTGTGTTTTGACTTGATCTACCTGTGTTTTTGACTTGATCTACCCTTGTTTTTGACTTGATCTACCCATGTTTTTGACTTGATCTACCCATGTTTTTGAGTTGATCTGCCCGTGTTTTTTACTTGATCTACCCATGTTTTTTTGACAGTGAGACTAGGGTGTTCCCGGTCGATCCAGAAGAGGAGCGTTTTCCAGTTGTGTAACCTTATACAGTTCCACAGTGACGTCATGTGTGTACGTGTTAATGACTATGGTTGTTTTTGTGGATTAGGACAGAACGGAAACCAGCCATTGGACAACATAGACAGGTAAATAATTACTGTTGGATATGAATACGTTTTGTAAAACAGGATGGAAGAAATATATTCAATATTGAACAGATAGAGGTTTCGTAACAAATCATCGTGTTTACGAGTCTTTGTCCTCTTGAGTCAGTGAAAATATAATGAAAATATTTCTTAATTTACATGGAATTATATAAGATTGCTATCTTAGTCCGTGATATATAAACATTGGAAAAATAATAATCAAGTTTGGAGTTCTATAAACGCCGGGTTAGGCACTTCAGTAGTACAGTGTAATGGAGATGTTAATGTTAACTTTATTTTACGACAATTATGAAACAAGTTATATAAACTTTTATTATAAGCACTCTGTTGTTGACCGGGATGTTAGCGGAGGGTGGGTAGGGGTGGGCTTTCATATGTTGCTATTTGAAAAGTTTTTATGGTTTTATTTTTATGTTAATATTTTATGAAGATCGCGTGTTTTCTTTTTTACGTGCAGATGTTGCTATGAACATGATAATTGCTATGGAAACCTAAGCAGGTGCTACTGGTACATACCCCAGATACTTCACTACTGGTACAACTGCGATCACGTGACGAAAACATGCACGTGCACAGGTAACAACGTCTTACTTACTTCAACTTAAAATAAAATATACATAACATCACATATTTAACATTAGTCGAAGTACATGTATATGAATATATGATAAGCAGGCCCCCGGGATGTAAATATAAGTCATCTGAATTTATTTTTGATTCCTGGACCTGAAATAACGTTCTTCGGTGCGCAATCCACACAAAACACTTTTGACGGGTTCCATGACGCTTGGTCCCGGTTTCATCAACGTTCCTTAACACAAAATTTTCCATTTGAAAGCATTACAGAAGGTTCCTTAGCTTAAGATTTCCCCCTTAACCTCCATAATGCTTTCTTATGGTGATTTTCAAGTTAAGGAAATCCTTTAGGTTAAGGAACGTTGATGAAACCGGTGTCTGTTATGTGTAGATCCACGAAAATATCATCTCCATTTTGTTGGTCCCTAACGTTAACATCACTGACAAGTCCTAGAAGGACGAAATTTCTTGGATTGCTGTTACAATCCATCTTTGGCAAGTTTTATGGTTGCCATCTTGAGTGATATGAGGATGGACGTTGCTTATTAGTGTGCTTACTTGTTGTCATTGACTATGATGACTCGGTTCTCATTTTGAGGATTGATGTTTACTTAGATATGACAAGATTTGGCGGGTGTCGTCGATGGAGCAGAAGACGCTCACTCTTCCGGAACACATGGTCTTATTCTTTTGTACTTTTACTGGGGTCTCCGTGTAAATCTTTCCTTGTTTACATTTTGCCTATAATTTAATCGATTTTGAGTTCGGATTATAGTTTTATTGACGCTTTGGTATTCTTTGATTTTTTTTATCTAATGCGTTGTTACGTTCATCTTCGTGATCTTTAGAGCGCTTGTGTTTACATTTTTTTCATTTCAGGTAACTGGTTATGTCAACAAGATGTGTGTGAATGTGACTTACAATTTGCTCGATGTCTAAAAGACGCTTTTAGAACCACGGAGTTCAGTGCGGCGTACAGGAACTATAACATTTCGCGTTGTGTGTGACAGGAACTATAACATTTCGCGTTGTGTGTGACAGGAACTATAACATTTCGCGTTGTGTGTGACAGGAACCACAGATATTGATGCACTAAGTACAAGGCCAAAGTAGCATGGAGGAAGCAAAGGAAACTTTCTCACCTCATGTGGCAACATTAACGGATACAAGGTAACACAAGTATTGTGTAATCTGTATTCAACAGGCTTTAGAGGAAGTGAAGCTGCATACACGCAGAAAAAAATGCTAAGAGAATGCCATTATAGGCTTATTAGTTAGATCATAAAGGGTCTGGTGGTTAAACTTGTGGACCAAGAGCTCTTTAACCAATCACAAACACCAGAGAGCTAGTAGAACTGAGATCTGAGAATCACATACACGGAAATCGGAATCGTTATTTCCGGGGACAAAATGACATCTAGCAATATTGTGTACTCCGGAACATATGTAACCTTCAAATAGCCAAGCAATTACACAAATGTAATAGGACGGGGAAAAGTAATAAAACGCGACCCTTGGCTCTCCAGTCCGATGCTCTATCGCATAGCTGAAGGGAAATTCTCTACAGCTCATACGCTTGTAAGACAACCTAATCATTGTACAATTGTACATCTTTTAATTCAAACATACCACAATGCACTTCTTCAAACCGGAAGTTCATACTTGATAAAACAGAGGTCCAGTCGTTAACCCATGACTGAATGAATACAGTTGTGTGATGTGTGGGCCTTTTTTTGTTGTTTAATGTTTAAAACTCAACAGCTTAACAACGTTACCTTGAAGACAATGTACAGCGTCGTAGAGCACAAATTATCATATTTGAAAACTTTGTCCACGTGACGACATTGGAGGGTCATGACAATCTTAAATGGCTTTGTTTTGAACACGCATCTTGTGCAATGGTCAGATTATATAAAAACGTAAAAAAAATCTCATCGACATGTGTCTGAAATGCATTTTATTCGAAAAACCCATCCAAAGTTCGACTGCGGGTTATAGTCAAAACTATATAAAGTATATCATATTTCTTAAAAATTCTTCAATATGTGTATCTTCCAGAAAAGGAAAATTTGCAATTTCTAAACCATAACGTGTGCAGTTGCATCTTTTCCAATTCAATAATCAGACTTTAATTTTCTTTGATGTAAAACATTAATATGCAAATGAGTTAACACCAAGGTTTTCCACAATTTCCTTATAAGAAAGGGTGACAAAAAATGGATAGTGGGGTATGACTATCAGGAGGAATTCTGAGAGGTTATGAATTCCTCAACCGAAAGGATTTGGTTTGATTGTTTTTCTTTTCCGTCCTATTAAAAGCAATTGTCTTTTAATAAGGACGACCTCTCGGTGTATGCGATGTGGTTGCGTATGTTGTGCGCGTATGTATTTAGGATGCGGTATAGACGATTGTCCGGATATTTTGCCGATTTAAAGTGCTACCACACTGAAGTATACTGCCGATGGCCCCCAGCAGAACACCCCACCCGGTTACATTATACTGACAAGAGGTGAACCAGTCGTTCCACTCTCATAATGCTGAGCGTCAAGCAGAGAGTAGTAACCACTGTTGTTTAGAAACTGGTATTTCTCAGCCAGGGGACATAAACCATAGACTTCCCAAAAGGGACGGGTGTTCAACTTAAGGCCAAAAGTGAGGTTGTGTCAGGGGAGATATTAGGAAGGAAAAAGTTATTTAGAAAGAATAAAAAGGATAAAATTTCAAATTTAGTCGCCTCTTACGATCATGCAATGAGGGCAGCAGGCACATTGACGCCTTACCTGCAGGGCACCCACCGAAAGGAAAACGCAGTTTAATACGACTTCCTGTTATAATTTCAGAATGAAAGGGATATGTATTTCTACTACGTCCATTTCTGGCTACAGATCTGCGCGGATATTGGTCCTTTCCATTCATAATTTCTTAGATGATATGCATTTCTTTCCTTTAACATATCATCCGAAAGCAGATTTTATGAACATTAGTCTATTATTACCTTTTGCAAACAGGAATTAAGAATTGATTTGAGTCTGACGCACGAACAAAGGAGCCGGTCTCTGCAAAGTACAAGATTTTTTGGCATTTACGATAAATTAAAAGTATATCAAGCAGTATATATAACAGTCATTGTAAAGTGACGTAACTCTGAGTTTAATATCATCATCATCATCATCATCATCATCATCATCACATCATCATCATTGATGACATACACTGTAATTGGATTACATATTACATTGCGTTTCGTATCTTTATAAAGTAACAGTGTCTGTAATATTATGTAACATTGTAGCCTCGTCCTTGTGTAATAAAACGGCATGGCGGTAGATTGACCGTATGTGTTTGGCTGATCACTTTTACATGATCATCTTCCAGCTAACAACTCATCAACATGGTGACAGGCATCGATGAGAACTGGGCAATAGGTATCGTTAGTCTACCCGACGTCTGTGATTCCACCTGAAAGTAATCATGAATAAAGGAAATGAGCCAGCACAGGTAGGCCTAGGCGTCAACAATAGAAACAACCCTACTGGCGTGTTTATGAAAAGACGGGATGACTGTAACCCGCGACAGAATGAAGTCGCTGAGTCCAATAATTTTGGTCAAGCCAGTACTTTGGACCTTTGGATTAGTTCCTGACAGAATTGAGGTCGAGGACAGCATCGTGTAATTTAGGGAACCAGGAGGATAGGATGATCAGGGACAAGATTGAGGCCATTCAAAAAATGGCCAGCCCTACTGAAGTCGCAGGTATCCGAATATTTTGTAGCATTGTGCAGCATATGGCCAGATTTATCCCATCACTCTCTACAATGATGGTACCTATACGTGAGGTAATAAGAAAGGACGTGGCGTTTCAGTGGTCAATATCTCATGAGGAATATTTCAACAGGGTGAATCAATCTCTTTCCTCAGCCTCTGTGTTAGCGTACTACGACCCAGATAAAGAACTGGTAATACAGGTGGATAGCAGCAAAGACGGTATTGGAGCTGTCATGCTGCAGGACGGCAGACTAGTGGAATACGCGTCTCGTGCGTTGGCTTCCTCGGAAAGGAAGTGGGCACAAATTAAAAAAGAAGTCCTGGCTACTTTATATGGAGTCGAACATTTTGACCAGTTTACGTATGGACAAGGTTATAGAAAACGACAACAGCCCTCTTGAATCCATCCTGAAGTAACCTCTAAGCTGTGCCCCTAAGAGACTCCAGGATATAATTATGAAGCTCTACAGATATGACGTAGAATTCCATTTCCTGAAAGGCGCATCGCTGGTCATTGCCGACACATTAAGCCGAGCATTCCTCAATAACACCATGCAATGTCTCATGGACATTAAGGTTCATGAGGACATTTCTGATGTACGTCTTGGGGAAATTCGCAAGGCAGCACAGGATGACCCAGATATGCAGGTACTGATTGACACTATAAATGATGGCTGGTCAGATACTAAAGAGGAAGCGCAAGGCCAGTGTAAACCATACTATGCTGTGAGAGACATGTTAGGGATAATAGATGGCTTAGTGGTCAAAGGAGAAGCCAATGTTATTCCCAAAGCCCTCAGGTCTGATATCAAAGGCAGATTGTACAAGTCACATGTTGGTCTATTCTCCATGTTGAGGAGAGCAAGGGGCACCGTTTTTTGGCCCGCGATGAAAAGTGAAATTAAGCAAATGGCGGAGACCTGTGAGGCGTGTCAGAAACTGGCACCAAGATCTACAAAACCCCCACTAAAACAACATGATGATGGAGACTCGCCATGGAGCAAAGTAGGCATGGATCTGTTTGATATCAAGGGACGACAATACCATGTAAATATTGACTACTACAGCAATTACATTGAGGTAGACTACCTCTCAAAGGTTACCTCAAATACAATCGTGAGCATACTAATGAAACAATTTGCTCGTTTTAAAATCCCCAGGACAGTAGTATTTGATGGTGGTCCACATTTTACTGCTAGAGAATTTCAAATTTTCGTAGATTAATCTGGAATAAAGCACGTGACGACATCCCCTCAACATCAACGTGCCAACGGCAAAGCGGAATCAGCCGTTGAGGTGGCCAAACACTTAACGTTAAAGTGCGAACGGAACAACGAGGACCAATATGAGGCTTTACTGGAACGTACCCAAGTAAGATACGGGACTGAGTCCAAATGATATGCTTATGGGCCGTCGAACACGTACATTTCTTCCTCATTTGCCCCACATTCCCAAAAATAAGGTCATAAAGAGGAAGTGCGAAGGGCGGAAAGAAAGTGTAAGACGCTACTTCGATTTAACAGCGCGTGATCTACCAATGAAGGACAGAACGTGTATTTCCAATACAAAGAACGTGAGCGATGTATTTTAGGTCGTGTAGTTGAGTGTTGTAGTGACCGTACCTTTATGATACAGACTCACAATGGTGCAATATATCGACGGAATCGAACGCATTTTCGTACGACAAAGGTGGAAACTGTCATTTACGATAACTCGCCATGTACGCGTCGGCATGACAACAGTGACAACACGGTAGCAAGGGACATCACAGAATCAACAGACCCTATAAAAGGTCATCTTCGCTAGCCAAGGGTTACGATCCGCACACTCATCTTCACCCTTGGCATATATAGACCACATTTCGTAAATCCCGCGACGAGAATTTTCATTGGATGCAGCTAGGTCTGGCTGCGTCCAATCAGAGCGCACCTTACATTTGATCACGCGCTCTTATGGGACAGAAAAAAATTGTAAACAAGGTGCACGTGCAGTGTCGACTGTGTCATGGATCTTAACCAGTAAAACAGATAAGAACAATCTTCACCGACACATTTACGGTAAGGACTCAGTGCGTGGATCGCCGTTTCCTGATGCTGTCTAATTTGATCAAGCTTGAATTTTTTACAGACCAACCGAATGAGATGTTTTTCCATGTTTACATTCATTGCTGAAGCTGTTTTGTTATACGCATTTTGATTGGTCGGTGATTACGTGATTCAAAAGGACACAACGCACACCGACCGCTAGGTGGCAGACCCGGGAGCTTTCAATTTTGCCATGATATATTCCAGGGGTGTAGATTACATAGGTGATCGTAACCCCTGGATATCGAGGATGATAAAAGGTGTTTCCAACAAAACAAACACCACAGTGAATTCTGAGCATGTCAAAACCTGTTGAAATGAAACAGCAGAAAGTGATGTAGTCGCTCTGGAGTTCAGATATCCTTAGCATGTTTCCAGCTATAATTAGAACATTTTTCGCATTACTGTCGTCTGATTGGTCCTCGTAATTTTGAATGATTGTAATGTGACATAGTTTAATCGTCCCTTCACAAGGAGTTCCGAAACCCTGATTCTTGATCCGAAGGGTTCTGACTCTGATCCGTTTAAATATTGGGACGGCTACAGGCTCGAGCCTTCGGACTACCTGAGTCTTAATTGTTCATGTCATCCTGTTGGCGTCTACACAAAATCAACAAATCTACACAAAAAACTACCCATCCTGCAAAAAGACACCAGGCAACATCGCTAACAAAGTTTAAATTTTACTACAAAAAAATAATAACAATAAAGACTAACCCTTGCGTTAGAATGATAGATTTTGAGTCTGATCAACACATTTTTCTAAATATCATCCTGTATTCGGACCAATAACTAGAGGACCCCATTGCAATCTATGCAGGGATTGGAGGGATATATTTGTATTGGCATGACATTTATTCAAGGTAAGTTTTTTTTATGCCAATGATGTATAAGAACCAAGAGGCATAGCATCGCACGACCAACTAGAGACCGGTGATATTATATGACCACAATGTAGTCATTGGGATGGGGAGAAGAAGACTTGTACGGCATTTTTTCTGTCACATTAGTGTTACGATCGGGACAGACACTGACGATGGGCACAGACGGAGAAAGCCATCACCAACATACTCCACGACATCGTCAGGCAAGTTTTTGTGTATGTACAAAGCACAAACAGAACAATATTTAAATGATATCTTAAAAGATCTGAAGCGAGTACCACTTTCAAAACAAGGACTAATTTTCTGATTTGAACATATTTATTACCCCAAAGTTGAGTAGAAGATTAGGCACAGGTTATTTCAACTTATCAACACCTTTTCCTTTAATACGGTACATAAAGATATTTCCATGATAACATTTAACAAGGCCTACAATACAATTACTTTACTTAAAACCTGTTGCTGGATTTGATAAAAACTTGCACGTTTCTGAACACCTCTGTATTTGTATATACGGACAGATTTTTGTTGCCAAATAAAAAATAAACCTAAATCCAAATTAACTGGATAAATGTCAAATTAATTTATGTTATGAAAAGGTGTAACTCGTGCTGTGTTAAAAAGCTTGCATTTTAAGCAAAAATGACCAAAATCCTCACAGGAATGTCCCCAAATACATGATGGATTATAGACATAACACGGAATAAATGTTTTTCAAAGAACTTCACTGTTGTCTTAGTCTCGTGTGTAATATATTTAACTTGCGTTCGCCAAAATAATTATAAGACGGTGGAGACGAATTGACACCATTACATATAGAAGATTTGAAGCTATTCAAATTAAGATGGCATTGTTTTTTGTTTCATTGTCTAATGAATTCCAAATCCATTAACTTGATGGCAGAAAAGATAAGTTACTTCATGAAAGTCTAAAAGAAGGATTACTGTAATTATACATTAGTTCCGTAAATTGCATCGATTGTTGTCACCCACTGTGTTTATAAGGCCGATAAATAGCTGGGGTTAAATTATTTTTCATTTTATATAAAATATTCAATTTTTGCTTTTTTTCTCCCTTCTGAGGACAATGACTAACATCAGTGACATCATCGTGGATGAGAACGGTATTGTGCATTGATTTGGCCCTCTATTCAGTTGATTTTTGTTCATAGAATCTTTGTAAAGCAAAAACAAAATCCCATTTTTGGAAAAACAATTTAATGCGGAGTCTGTAGGCAATAGTTACAACAGGTTATTGATTGGATGCTACCGAAACTGTCCGAAGTTGCAGAGAAAATTACTCTAACTTTCGAAATAATAATGCTAGATATCAGACAGACATTGCGTGGTGCTTGTAGTTTTCGATAAACACATCAAACAAAAAGTGTCATGGCAAAACTGAAGGCACGATAGGTGAAAAAAATCCTGACCAATTGCAAGACTGCATACCTGTCCTTTGAAGATTTCAAAAGAGCCGCAACCACGAGATTCTTTTGATGTACACCAAAGGGTCGAACCACTCTTCTTGTCTCATCAACAAGGTAGTGTACATCAATTTTGCCATGATATATTCCATGGGTTTAGAGAGCGTAGGTGATCGCATAGCCTCTGGATATCGAGGATGACATGCATTTGGGAACATTTTCCTTGATGGCTCAGCCAGGACGTTACATAGAATTGTATATATATACACAATTATCATATTTGTTCAAATTAAAATTTTTACATTTTATTGATGTATTTTAATGCCCGGGCTATAGTGACAACTGAAATTTGTCTGAATTTAACACATTATTTTTTTTAGCAAATTCCAGAAATAAAATCATGATATTGTATTCATTTCAACTTTAAATTCCGAAAACTGAGTATTGTTACCGATCTATTGTCAGATCGAAATTATCAGTTTTTTTAATATTTATAGTATTTTAATTCACTATGGCGTATGCCATATACATGTAGCTACTGATAAATTAATTTTATATATATTTTAAATGAAAAAAGAGCTACACGTATGTATTTTTCTAAATGTTGCAAATATGTGTTCATCAAATTGTGATATAATGAAATAAATATTGTCCATGGAATCACGGACTTAGATAGCAGGTATATAGTAATTCCGTGATAGAATGCTATGGAAGAAGTTTTAATTTTGTGACATTTGTATTTTGCTTGATCCTTGCCATGAGGGCCGGTCATGAGTGTTACAAGGGAGATAACCGCCACTGATGTTTGGACTGAAACTGAAGTAATCGATATTATAACAATCAATAATTTGTGTGTAAAATATTACTTTTGCCACAGACGTATAAACGTCTCTGCTTTTGCTTATCATTTTCGTACAATTGTTGCGTATTTGTAAGATTTAGGAAGATTTGTGTATATTTGGGTTGATTTAGGTTGTTCGTCGCACCTGTGATTTTGATGCCGATCGACTCTTCGAGAGTTATATGTATCTATTCTTATAATTACCGCCTCTGTTTCGGATCTTTGTATAAAAAGCGTTACCTATAATAGATACGTGTTGATTTGACATGTGTCGGATGTGACAGTCCCGTACACTCCTATCATAATAACACTTATTACTTGTCCAAGCTTACAGTTCGTGAACTTTTGTCAATTTATCATACGCATATTAAAATTGCCATCATCTTTAATTTTGCGTGCGTAGACAAAACCTAAATATACACATTACTGGGAAAACCCTGACGGAAGCTGTGCTGACTTCGAATTCTCTGTGTTGTGCAATATTAAAGGACGAGGGGCAGTGCGGTTTCTTTCAGGTAGATAATCTAGAATTCACGACGGTCTAGCATAATAAGGTAAGGGAAACTGGAATGAATATTTGAGTGATTGTTATATATTTGTACATGTACGTAGTAGCCATTGTGAACAAAGTACATACAGATTGTACTTCCGCCTGGACATGGTTACAACGTAAACAATAGCCGACACTAATATATATTCAACATTTGTTTATATTGGTTTACATTGTTTGTACAGTATGTGCAGTCGGCATTATAGTTTTACTAGACGTAGAATTTTGGATGCTACATGTGCATACATTAGAGTTGAAATCGTATATAGATGACTTTTAAAATTCTACTTTCGATTTACATGTACATGTATATACATCAAATGTAGTGTACGTCTACATGTATATATACATTTTTATGCACATTAATTGTTTTTATTCGATGTTTTCCATTATATTACTAGAGCTGACTTAGCTTACTTAACTGATTATATATATACACTGTATAATGTTCATGTACATGTACTCTGTACATGTATATGTAAATATACATGTATCTGTGTGCAGTATATATTGATATACATGTACATGTACTGTACATACATTGTATACATTTGTACATTCATGTGCTACTCCAACAATAGGGGGGGGGGGGGGGGTCTTCAGGCATGCATGCCTACAATGTATACCCTTCCCACAACCCTAGGAAAAAATTAAAACTATATACATGAACAGTGTATCTGTGACAAAAAACAATAAATACAATAGAGGGAATTTTTAGGTCACTTGATATTATGATTATATGAGCTTTTATTGTAAACCTGTGTTATTCTATTTCAGTCACTAAAATCATAAACTAAAACAGGCATTATGAAGTTCTCTGGATCACAGTTGCCATCTCCTAAAAGGTTTATGGAGCGATATGCAAAGGCACGCGAGGAGGAAAACATCCTGCTGGTAGGGGCCGTGGGGGCGGGCAAGTCGGCCACCATCAACACACTGTGTGCTGCCCTCTCTGGGGAGAAACTGTACCGCGCCCCTGTAGGGTCCCAGAGTGGACAGTCCGGCAAAAGAACCACAACACATCTTATATGGTAAGTCACTTGTAAACTAGATAAGACATTGTAAAGAGTTTACCTTTCATATTTGATATCTAGATATATATAGCTACCAGGCATATTTATTTTTACATACAGACTGTATGTTCTGTCACTTGCCATTAATATATGCTTAAATAAGGAAGAATATTTCCTAGTATGCTAATTATTATGTGCATGTATGTGTAGTAGTTCTTTTGTTCAAGTTGTATATGTGTCCTGTTTATGCACAGGTATCTGGAATTTATATTTTGATATATATCATGTTGGGAATAGCCCTTAAATTTAATCCAAAAATCCTACTTCCTCTCATACATTTTATATATATATAGAGATCTAGAGGAATTATGACTTTTCGATTCGGGGCTATTCCCAACACATTAATTAAATTTCAGATACCTGTGGTTATAATGATATATTTACAGTCTACACTGACATTCACTCGATATATAACTATTGCTGTTACACTCATTGAACTGTTTTCACATTTGTAAGTTTTGAAATGAAATATATCTCCGCAGATGGGGCTAAATTGAACAGAATAGTTATGAACCATTTACAGAAAAATACTGTAAATATAAGAATTAAATTTTGATTTTGTGTAGTGTATGAGATCGTAAATCCAATGGAGCAGTAGGTAAATCTAACAATTTACCTCGTGCTCCATTGAATTTATGATCTCATAAACTAAACAAAATAAAATGTTGATCCTGAAAAGCTCTTAACATACATGTACATAGTGCAGTTATATTATAGTTCTGTTTTTTATATGCCCTGATATAGGTATAGCAAATGTGGAATCGAAGAGAAAAGGATAAAGGAGATGAGAGTACCGAAATATTTTCCGAACTTAGTGGACATGACTGGACTGGGAAATGAAAACTCGGCCCAGCAGAGGAAGCTGCTGGACATGATAATCACTGGTAAAATCTGGGACAAAACTTCCATTCCCGCCATCCAAGATGTCCAAAGGACTCAGGGAGATCGCAGACTTGAGCGCATGTTTCCGTTGGTATATAGAGGAAGGAGGATCCACAAGATACTATTTGTGGCAAGTGCCACTGATAGAATTCCCACCGAACTTATAGAATGTGTGAAAAGTGTGGCTCAGCCAGATGGCAGTGCAACGTGCCTTAACCCCAGATGTAAGTAAACAGACTTAGATCTCCTGATGCTAGATTAACACAAAGTCCCAAAGATCTCAATTTTCTGGTGCTTATATACTTATACAAGTCACAATGATCTCACTTGTCTGGTGCTAGACTTATACAAGTCCCAAAGATCTCGCTTGTATGCAGTGTAAGACTTATACAAGTCCCAAACATCTCGCTTGTATGCAGTGTAAGACTTATACAAGTCCCAAACATCTCACTTCTCCAGTGTTAAACTTATATCAAGTCCCAAAGAGCTCACTTTTCTGTTAGACTTACACAAGTCCAAAAGATCTCACTCATGCAATTGTAGACTTACACAAGTCCTAAAGACCTTACTCGTCTGGTGTTAGACTTACACAAGTCCTAATATCTCACTCGTCTGGTGTTAGACCTAAACACTCTAATGTTTACTTTAAACAAGTCATTAAGATCTCATTTGTCAGTTTAAGAATTATACACAAGTCCAAAAGATCTTACTTGTCTAGTGTTAGACTTGCACAAGTCCAAATGTTCTCACTTATCTAGTGTTGGACTGCCACAAATCTAAAAGATCTCATTTGTCTCACGGTAGACTTTTTCAAGTGTAGATACCACAAACCATATTATGTGATAACCAACCATCACAACATTAGATCAGCTAGGTGACCACTTTTGTTACACCAAGAACTGATTGTAAACAAGGTTGATTTAAATGTTTCAAAATTATCACATACCTTAATCGACACAATAACACCAGCTTGGGTGGGGAAAATACAATGTATTGACAATCGTATAGGAACTTATTTGGACCAATAAACTTGCAAAGTCTAAAAAAAAAATTTATAGCCATGAACTACAATTTACTCAAATAATTACCAAGTATTCCTACTAATTATTCATACATATGCATCATAGTAAAGAAAGGTGTACACAATCTGATTAAAATACAGATCCTCACTATTACTATCGTGTGTAGGATGATCCTAATCGTGTGTAGGATGATCCTAATCGTGTGTAGGATGATCCTACACACGATAGTAGTAGTGAGGATCTGTATTTTAATCTGATTGAGGTGTACGCTATGTCATTTTCTTTATGTTTGTCTTATGGCAATTATAAACTTGGGTATCTAAAAAAAGGTTTTTTTCAGTAATATTGTCAACAAATAAATATTTAATTATGTTTTAGCCATAAAAACAATAGCATTTAGGTTTATATAATTGGATTTAATTTTTTTTCATTTTATTTTCTTTCCTTTTTTTCACGACAATCAATCAGTACATAGAATATTTTGTACAAATAGTTTATGCATATGTTACATATAAGTAAACAACTTTTTTTTAGATATACCAATTTTCGGTTTACTGTCAAAGCAAGACTTGGTTTCCGAGACAGAAATTGATTTGAAGAAAAAGGAGCAGGAATTCCTGGAATGTCTTGGAATCAATGCAGACACCTCCTACTCGCTGTGGCAAAACAGTGCCAGCGGAGATTACAGTTTCTCCAACCTGGAATTCATGGACAAGTTGTTTTCTCCGGACATCCGCCATGTCCTGGATGAGATTTCCATAGTGAAACTTTGGATGGGAGACCTCTATGAAAATCCGTCATTATTCCTGGTGATCCTTGTCGGTATAGCCGCTGTTTTCCTGGGAGTAAACTCTTTCTTTCCGGTTTATGAAATTATTGAAAACTTTTTTGGAATATTCTGGAAGGGAAAGAAGAATCTAGGGCTTTAGCAGTATCTGAATAATTTGATTTTAATTGTAATAATGTGACAAAGTTTCAGTGAATATTGTTGACTGCTTTAAGATTAAAGGCCCAATATACAATTTTGGCAAACCTTGAAGTGAAAATCAAGCCTAATAACTTTTTTTATTATTATAGATTTGGTAGTTAAGATTAACTGATATCAGCAATATTCAAGATGAATTCTTGGGTGGTTACCGGTATAGCAGCTGTTGAAACTCGGTATTTGTAAACATGCGTCCATTTTGAACTGTCCTCTAACTTCGGTATTTTGTTGAAGTGGGCCCCACCTGAATTATTTTCAATTCTTTGGATTTTTTTGGCAAGAGTTTCTTGTTAGTTACCGCTCAGGTTTACTTCGTTTTAGGCTTATTTTTGCATGGTTATCAACTGGATTTTTTTCCAGAAGTTTTCAGCACCATGAAACATGGACTGAAGTTTAGTATATTAGGCCTTTAAATTGATAAAATGTGAGAGCTTTGCTCAGCTGTGTCAAATTGGAAATTTGAATAAGAGGATATTATTGAAATAGATTTGTCTGTCCATTAAGCCATCTGTCATCAAAATTTAAAAAAACATAGATATTAGTCTGGAGAGAAAACATCTTCGAATGTGTGAGATTTATGTATCACATGGTGGGCAACACTTGGTGAAATTTACAGTGCAAGTACATCTCGGCATGAGATTTTGTCTTGGACCATGAGAGTTTGCAACCCTACATTTTTCATATTTCTCATAGTTAAAACATTAAACTTCACTTAAACATTTTAAGATTTTTTTGTTAACTTTTTTTGTCAGATTTCCCCTACTTTTGTATTGGAGTAAAGACTGAACTTTTTAAAGATGGTATTTATTTAGGGAAAAAGAAATATCAGTTTTACACAAAAAGGGAACAAATATCTGTATTGAAAAAAAAAGTTTTGCACAAAAAGGGAACAAAATATCTCTATAAAAACTAGTTTAACACAAAAAGACAACAAAGTTGTTTATTGCATACTTTGTGTAATTCTTTATTTTCTGCAAGATTTAATTTTTGTTTGTTTCAAGTAAATCTAAAAAAAAATAAGATTATTAGTGAATATTGATATATCAAAGCAACAATTCTCAATCTTCATTGGGTTGAATAGGCTTATCATTTGAAAGGAAGACATCCCTTGCAATTAAAGAAATATCAATTAAATGCTTTACTTTAATATTAAAAAACATAGATTTTAATGAAGGGATTTCAGAAAAGTGAAAAACATAAATTTCCATGAAGGGGTTAAAAAAAGGGAAAAAAATAGATTTTTATGAAGGGATCAAAGAAAAGTGAAGCTCATAAGTAAATTTTTTGTAATGTTCATCTGTGTAGAGAAAGTTGTCAAAGTTATGTGTTAAACTGATGTGTCATGTTATTTGTATTTTTATATATTTGTTATTTATAAGTTAAACAAACTATTGTATTGTTTTTTTGTACAGCTTAATTTTATTTGTTATGATGATGCATTTGTGTATTTCAAAGTGTGATTTTATCAAAATCAACCAGCACATCTTTGCCATTAATGAACAGTGGGCAATCATTTCTCTACAACAGGTACACTATGTACAGTGCACCCTCGACCTATTGCCACCCGAATCTACCGCAACCCTCGCATACAGCCACCTTAACCTCTAGAACGGATTTCTCTCCTATATAATTCCCTCGTTAAGTTCTCCACCCTCGCATACCGCCATCCGCCACACCTTTTAAAATACAAATGTCTCAAATCGCTATATATTTCCCTCGATGATAACGCCATATTGTTCTTTTTTTGGAGGTCGAGGGACCTTAAGTGTTCCATTTGGAATGGCATGCAGCAAAAGCAGATCAATCACTATTTTCAGATATAAATTTGTGCCAATGTAATTCTATATGACGATATTTTACTAAGTTTGTAGCTTTGGAAATGCAATCTATTATGCAATTTAATTCATGGTTATAACTTTCATAATTCGATACTATCGCCATGCACCCTCATTGTACCACCATAATTGCTGTGGACAAAAGGTGGCAGTATAACGAGGGAACACTGTATATGTAAGACAATATAATGGTATTGTAATGAAATAAAGAAAAGATATAATAATGATAAATACTGCATTTATTAGAGCCTAATTACAGTCTAATTTGTCATTGATGTATATGATATTGAAAGATATACCAACTCATTAAATTAACTGTATGAACATCTTCTTGTCACAATCCCTGCTGTCACAGGCTGTCAAATGTTGCCAGGGGGTAGGAAAATCAGATTGCAAGATTCACTCTAGATGTATGGAATAGAGCAGATTGTTATCAGGGGAAAACAATGACATGAGTTGTGAAAGCTGGTAAAAAGCTGTTGAGAAAAGGCATGGACGTATATAACGCTTAAAGGAAGAATAAGAGATGTGTGAGAGTTTAGGCTTTATGGCAAGATAATACATTGAGAAAAAAATCTTTTTTGTTTCCTTGTAAATAGATAATATACTCATTTATTTCGACAATGTGGCCATAAATTATTTGTACATGTTCAGCAATCATCAAGGTGTGCAATCACATGCTATATATATATAGGGGAGATAATCCCAGCAAACTTGTTATAGATGTAAATAATTACATTCTATATATATATATAGGGGAGATAATCCCAACAAGCCGGTCCCAGTAAGGTAAACATTCACATTTCATATAGGGGAGAAAATCCCAGCAAACTTGTTACAAATGTAAACAATCGCATGCTATATATATAGGGGAGATAATCCCAGCAAACTTGTTACAGATGTAAACAATTACATTCTATATATATATATAGGGGAGATAATCCCAACAAACTTGTTACAGATGTAAACAATCACATTACATATATATATAGGGTAGATAATCCCAGCAAACATGTTACAGATGTAAACAATTACATTCTATATATATAGGGGAGATAATCCCAGCAAGCTTGCTACAGATGTGAACAATTACATTTTATATATGTAGGGGAGATAATCCCAGCAAACTTGTTACAGATGTAAACAATTACATTCTATATATATAGGGGAGATAATCCCAGCAAACTTGAAACAGATGTAAACAATCACCTTCTATATACATGTAGGGGAGATAATCCCAGCAAACTTGTTACAGATGTAAACAATTACATTCTATATATATAGGGGAGATAATCCCAGCAAACTTGTTACAGATGTAAACAATTACATTCTATATATATAGGGGAGATAATCCCAGCAAACATGTTACAGATTAAACAATTAAATTCTATATATATAGGGGAGATAATCCCAGCAAACTTGTTACAGATGTAACCAATCACATGCTATATAGGGGAGATAATCCCAGCAAGGTAACCAATCACATTCTATATAGGGGAGATAATCCCAGCAAACTTGTTACAGATGCAACCAATCACATTCTATATAGGGGAGATAATCCCAGCAAGGTAACAATCACATTCTATACAGGGGAGATAACCCCAGTAAACTTGTTACTTATGTGAACAATCACATTCTTTATAGGGGAGATAACCCAGACAAACTTGTTACAAATGTGAACAATCACATTCTTTATAGGGGAGATAATCCCAACAAGCCTGTCCCAGCAAGGTAACCATTCACATTTTGTACAGGGGAGATAATCCCAACAAGCCTGTCCCAGCAAGGTAACTATTCATATTTTATATAGGGGAGATAATCCCAGCATGCCTGTCCCAGCAACGTACATATAACCAATCACTTTCTATATGGGAAGCTTCTCCCAGCAAGCTTGTTATATGTCGTGCGGATTGGTCGAGTGGTAAACACTCCGGCCTTCCATGCAGGTTTTTCTCCTTCCCACACAACTCCAAAAACCCAGGTGGAGTATAAAATGGTCTGGGGTGGGTGTTGCAGTATCTGTGCTGTAGCATTCAAGTGCGGTGGCACTATAAAAGATGCCATTGGAAACACAGTCCCACTACAAACAGAACACAATTCATCTCCAGCACACACACACACACATACATACACATCCACACGGAGATATTAGCCAGTTGGAAAATGACAAGTAGCCTAGGTAGCGCCTGATAAGGCAGCTCCTGCGAAATCGAACTCCGCAGAATTGTATATGATAGAACTGTATGTGTTAATTGTATTGATTGTATGAGAATTGTAAATCTATGTACTGTAAAGCGCTTTAGAGTGGCTTATGTTAGCTAGATAGGGCGCTATATCAAATGTTGTATATTATTATGTTGCAAATTATCTAAAATTAAATGTGTGAGAAAACACTAATATATGTGGGTAAGAGTGACAGTTTAGCATATTACAACACCCTTTTATAGAAAGTGAATAGATAATAAGCTTAACTTGGTCCTACTTGTAAAATATTATAGTAAGTCTTGAATTTCATGACTATTAATTTTCATTCTAGACGTATCACATTCATTCACAGTATGATTATATTTAGACAAACTACACACTTAAACCAGAGTGGTTTGGTTTGGTTTGTTTTTCATTTACTGTCCGATTAACAGCTTACATAATTAAGGAGGTGGATGTATTGGTGATATTTCACGGTTTTCTTCACAATTTCTGCTAATAGACACAGTGGCCTGAGAATTAGTTACAGCTAGTTTTGGAGCAAAATTGATCTAATCCCCAAAAGTGTAAAATTACTCTGAGCAACAATCAGTTGAGAGTTGATTGTACTCTTTGCTTGACAATGGAAACAGACATTTTCGAAAGCTCGCAAATTAAGTTTTCATTTCCTGTTTGTATACAAAACAAACTCAGTACATATTACTCTGAGGACCTTAGTTTAGGAACTCTCAGGTCCCTATGCTATTGGGCATTGAGAATGTACATGTAGATCTAGATTTTCAAGTGTGGCCGTACCTAGTGAAGTTTTTAAATGTTAGCTATTCTACCTCACCAAGTCAAATTTACTGGCTTTAATTTCTAAGACTTTGTATCTTATTTTTCCTTTCTAAGACTTTGTATCTTATTTTTCCTTTCTAAGACTTTGTATCTTATTTTTCCTTTCTAAGACTTTGTATCTTATTTTTCCTTTCTAAGACTTTGTATCTTATTTTTCCTTTCTAAGACTTTGTATCTTATTTTTAATTTCTAAGACTTTGTATCTTATTTTTAATTTCTAAGACTTTGTATCTTATTTTTAATTTCTAAGACTTTGTATCTTATTTTTAATTTCTCAGACTTTGTATCTTATTTTTCCTTTCTAAGACTTTGTATCTTATTTTTAATTTCTAAGACTTTGTATCTTATTTTTAATTTCTCAGACTTTGTATCTTATTTTTCCTTTCTAAGACTTTGTATTCTATTTTTAAAAGAAAATAAAATAATAAAAAAAAACTTAATCCATACAATATCTTATTATTGTTTTGTTTCAGTAAATAACAAAATTAAGAACAGATAACATTTCATTATTTTAATCTATAAAATGTATATATATATCTTTATGCCCCTGCCATGAAATGGGTTGGGGGGGGGGCATATAGTGTTACCCATGTCCCGTCGTGTCCGTCGCATCCTGTCCCATGGTAATGTAACCAACTTATTTAAATAACTACTGATCCGATTGTCATCAAACTTCGTAATACATAATAAGCATGAAGAACTAATATCATCTGGGGGCGGGGCGTTAATGTCTCGAGACATTTTTAGTTTTCTTCATTTTCACATTTTGACATTTACATACAAAGTTATGTTAATAGTCTTTTGTGATGAACACATTGATCAACCCTTAACTCTCCTTTCCCAGTAGCAACATTATATTTTACTACTAATGGAGTATTTGCTTTTTGATTTGTCCAAAGTAAAACAGCCAGGGTCATATTAGGACGAGTGTCTAGAGAGACCAAACAGCCAGTATCATATGAGGACGGTTGTCTATAGAGATACAATAGCCAGTGTCATATGAGGACAGGTGCCTTAGGAGAAGCCGCTTAAAACGGAAAGAAATGAACGCATGCAAAAGCTGATCCGTAGTGTTGCAATGAGGGCAGACGGTCAATGTCGAAGAAACGAAACAAACAAAATCCAGCAGGGATGCCCATTCATTAGTCGCCTTTTACGATATGTAGTGGGGCCGAACAAGTCCACGTGCACGGATTCCAGGTTTCCTTTGGAGTAATGGGGGATACAGTTGATTATGTAACATTGACAACTATAAGGGCGTCAGTAATGGATGCATGGTTTAAATTTATCATACTTGATATAGTCTTTTACTGCCGAAGTTTCGTTTGTGTTTTGAACAAGTATGGTCCAGAGTGGCTGGGAATTAGGGTTTCTCCCCACACGTATAGATCCACAAATGGTAGAAATGCTACAGTAATAAGTAGTGATATTGTATGTCACAGATCTTGATACATGTAGATACCGGCGGTGATGCAGGACACGGTTACTCTTCCGGAACACATGGGTTTTCCCCGCTATTGTTTTTGTTGATGATGTCGCCATAACTTTTTAAAGTGCGTCAGTTGTTTCTCGGGGCTTTTTCTTTTGACGATACATTTTAATAGAGTATATCTTAAACTTTTCCTACGGCTATGGAGCTGTCCACTACGGACACGTTCTGGTTCATAGTATCCAATCTTTAAATCGACAAAATCCGTGACAACAAATTTATAATGAGTCAGTCATCATTGAATTTAAGTTTCACATATTTCCAGAAATATAAATCATCAAAATAAAAAGTGTTTGTAAATGTACAAGTCACAAGTGTTCCATAATTAAGTTCAAAAATACAGTTTAATAGCCTAAAACGAAGTAAACCTGAGCGGTAACTAACAAGAAACTCTTGACAAAAAAATCCAAAGAATTGAAAATAATTCAGGTGGGGCCCACTTCAACAACAAACCGAAGGTAGAAGACGGTTCGAAATGGTCGCATGTTTACAAATAGCGTGTTTCAACTGTTGCTGTACCGGTAACCGCGAAAGAATTCATCTTGAATATTGCTGATACCAGTTAATCTTAACTAAATCTATAAATATGGTAAGTTATTAGGCTTGATTTTCGCTTCACGTTTTACCGAAAGTTACGTATATTGGGCCTTTAAGTTGTGGGTCACGCAATAGACTAAAGGAGCGAGTATGTTCTCTATGGTCATGTCATCAAACATGGGCTACCGCTTGACTGGAAAAGCTAGCTCGCAGTAATTCCCCTGATATACTTATATTAGCTGGACATCACATGAGTACTGTAACTGATATTTTCTTATTACATAAGTTAGAAAGACCAATGTGTGATAAGTCTCTTTCGACTGCAAAGGTAAAAAGTGGTATATTTCCACATGAGAAAAACGTGTATATAATGTTACTTTTTATAGAAAACCTAATAAAATTGTTAAAAGTTGGTTTACACAGTCCAGAGACAGCCATTGCACCCAACACACCCCAAAATCAGCTGATATGGCGTCACGACGTCACGTCACGTCATCACTGATACAACCCAACTCTCGCCAAGAACGTGGTTTGTAACGCCTGCTTTCTATCGACGAGACTGTCGGGCTTCATCAAGCCTTATGCCCACTAAATGTTTTCATTGATACGAACACAGACGATACTTAAGTACTTAAGGCACATCGTGTTTAAATCTATCATGACGTAGGCGGGCACCTGTATGCCTTACCATACTTGTAAAATCGAAATTTCTCTTTCAGATTAGTTTTTAACTTGTCGTCTGATCTTTCTGTGTATGCATTTAGATGTCCACTAAGTAGGTCTTTAGGAGAATCTTACTCATCTGTCCATCCATTCTTCAAAAGAAAGTGGTGTGGTGTGGTGTGGGGGGGGGGGGGGGCAAAACGCAGGTTATTCAACTGCAATCTGATTTTGCGAGCGCTCGGAAACGTCTGCTTCTCTTGACAGTCAAAGAGTACACCTGTCCGTCTTCTGGACTCTATTTGTAGTAAATTGACTCTGTAATGAAGAAAAATGAGCATAAAATAAATGCCTTCGTAACATTCAATGAGGTCAAGGTCGTAAATCAAAGTCTCAACCTGAGGTTATTTGACTCGTGACGAGCATCATCACAATAATAATCAATCCGTAGGTGTTTACATTGTGTAAAACAACGGCATGCACCACTGCACATACTCTTGTCTCGATGTCACAGTATCATCTAAAACAAGCCGCGGTGGGCGGGTGAAGGTGTTCCGACATTCTACCTCTAGTCCTCCATCTCCCGGTTGCGAGTTCGAAACCCACGTGGGACAGTTGCTACAATGTTGGTACTGACCGTAGTTCGATTGTTTTTCTGCGGATACTCCGGCTTTCCTCTACTTCCAAAACTTGACACGCCTTTAAATGACCATGACTGTTAATAGGACGTAACACAAAATAAACTAAACAAAACTTCAAGTTTGTAAAGAATGTGTGATGCGTCAACATTGATATTTCATTATAACTCAACTATATTTTAGGTATTTTCTACATGCCTCATACATTTGAAAAAAACCCTTTAGATATCCTTTCTTGAAATGTTTAAAATAAAGCTTGTTGGAATTCATTTTTATACAAATAAACTTCTGTTCTTCTTAAGGAAGTATGCTACGTGTACCCTTATGTGAAAATACTTCTTTAAACACAGAGTTCCACATTAGAAAACTTTTTAGAAATATTTTTTATGATTCATTAGCTACAGATGAAGGTAAATTAAATAGATTTAAATGGAAGAAATTACTCTAAGCACACTGTGTATGATGGTATGTATCATCAAATCGTAATTTATCTTCTGTGCTGAATACAGTGAATACTGTGCACATATATTTGCCATAGTGGATCCTGAGGAGTGGGTGGTTCTTTCGATGGATGGGGAGATACTGAGATACTATCATTCTGGACGAGAACGTCAGGCGCATTCATGGCGATTATTTCGTTTGAGAAATATGGGAGTATATTATTAGATTAATCTGTTCTGTGTTATTTTCAGTAAAGGTACAAGGTCACAGAACTTGTTAGAGGTCACGGAAACGCTTGTCTGATAGCCAAATCTTGAAATACTATTTACATAGATCACATAGACACGTTATATATACCGTCGTTCCACGTACGGGGTCGGGGGCACTTATATACACATATAGACAGAGTACTGGACGAGTGCATCGAGATGAACTATCTCTGGTTTCAATCTCTACAAGATCGTGATAAACCCGGTTACTGTTTAGTGTTAAAATTTCGTGAGATTTTGAAGTTTAATTTTAGTCGTTGTCTGTATGGAAAAGGTTACCGAATTAAGGATAACACTAACGCATCATTGCAGGAAATTTTGAAATCAATGTACAGCCCGTTTTATTTAGATAGCTGATTGGCTGTGATGTAAATTAAAAGAAACAGATACACAATCTTGCAATCAAACTAATGGATCTCTTTGAACTGGACCAGAATTTAAAAAGCATTAAAAGACAACGCTGACCGAGACAAACTTTTAGCACTATCGAAGTGTTAACCTTCGAGGTAGAAATAATTTTGCACATTTCTCGCTCTTCGAAAACGCTCATTCGCCTTGTTTCATATACATAGTATACAGAGTTTGGTCTGATCTATAATGTGTTTTACGTCATGCGATATATTTTGGTAATAGGGGGAAACCGGAGTACCTGCTGGAAACCACCGACCTGCGGCCAGTGCATGAAGGCGAACCTGCGACCCAGAGGTCAAGGGCTAGTAATCGAAGACGGTCAAACGCCTTGATAACTAGGAAAATCTACGCCTTTATATAGAGCTTGATGCGTCAAAACTGTAATGTGCTAATAAAGGTTAATTTGGTAAATTCACGGGCGCTTGAATCTGGGGCGTCCCGGAGTCCAGATACATCAATTGTACGAGCGCCCGTGGTAAATTTTACGACACTGGTGCAATGGACAGCACATTCGCCCACGACGGCAGGGGTAAACTTTCCCAATCTAGCGTATGATTTGAAGCTTATGGTATTAACATGAAAGTATCCCTTCTACGTCATTTGTATTGCGGATATCTGCGAACGTTCTCCAAACAGCGGTCAAGAAGCTACATTTAACAAATGATAAGGGTATAGTACACATTCGGACGTCACCATAGTAACAGATAATGGAACATCTCATGTTAACAAGGTCCAGTACAGCACAAGTCTGTGTCTATTGTAATGGAACCGGCGCATGAGCAAGGCCTCCGCGAACATTTCGTGTCACATTCATACACATCGACAATACATGAGCATATATTTCACGAGTGGGGCTAATATATTGATATTGTTCACGAATGCACAACACGAGTGGATCATTTCAAGAATAGGCCCCGCACGAGTGAAATATATTTGGTTATATTTACATTTGCGCTGCAACCCACTATATGAAGATTATCAGCAAAAATGCCTTTCATAAAAGTATGAAAGCAATGGTTCTCGAGATGTAGCTCGTGGTTTCATTATGACGTCATAGATCAAGCTTGTTCAATGAGAGACTTTTCGCGCCGCTTCGAATAACATGGAGAATGGCCTTGCGTCAAACGCTCAAATGACTAATAATTATCATTGGCGCTAATTTTATTCAAGCTGAGCTGTTCCGCCAATGTCGTTAAAATGACGACACATATACAAACGCAGGTAATAAACTATTAATTGGAAAAAATATAAATGAATTTAAGCAATTGTTCTATATTAAAAATGTAAATATATGGATTGAAAGTCATATTCTTAACTTTCATAGTGCTATGAAAGTTAAAAAAATAACTTTCAATCCCTATTTCATTTTCCCATTGCCGTTTGTAAACAGTGATTTGATTGGTTAAATGAGAAAAAGTGATAATTTTCATTCACTATCATATTTCTCATTTATGAAAATATCACTTTTTTTTAGAATATTGTTTGATATTTCACTGGTGAAAATATAATAAATGGCGTTTCAAGTCTCATCGATGAATGTGTTTGTAAATTTAAATTTCATCCAAAAGTACCATTTCTGTTTTGGTAAACCCTGTAAAACCAAACAATATAAACTGGGTATTTTTGTCTCCTTTGCCTTTGGCCGCTGTTGTGTGCTTCTCGCCTTTGTACTACGTGCCAGACATACATCTGCCCGATTACATTTCTACACAGACACATACATCTAACATATTATAAACCTGTATCTTCTACTGATAAGAAGGATACTTGGATTTCGTGTAAAAATATATTTGTGATGGACGCCTCTGCGCTCCAACAGGTATCCGGTTGTTCGTATCGTGTTGGCCATCTTTAAAATACTGTACGAACAGGAATCTAAATATGCTAAATATATCTTTATTATTTTCAGAAAAAATTTCAAGTTGTTTTATTAATTTTAACAGTGCATTTGATTTGTTTTTACTTTGTTGCATAAAGCGTCCGCATTTCATTTAAATCCAATTAAGTTATTATGCAGAATGTTTATGGGTGTTTGCAGTAAACCAAAGAATATTGAAGTTAAAACAATCCTGAAAGACGAATCAAACATCGAAATAAGCAAAACTAAAACAAAATGTTAAAGGCCCAATATACTTAACTTCAGGAAATATGTCGTGATTTTGGAAAATTCTGAAAAAATATCCAGTTGATAACCATGCAATAATAAACCTAAAACGAAGTAAACCTGAGCGGTAACTAACAAGAAATTCTTAAAAAATTATTCTTCAAAATAATTCAGGTGGGGCCCGCTTCAACAACAAACCGAAGTTAGAAGATGGTTCAAAATGGACGCGTGTTTACAAATACCGAGGTGAACTGCTTCTGTACCGGTAACCGCGTAAGATTTCATCTTGAATATTGCTGAAATCATTTAATCTTAACTTAATCTATAGATATAACAAGTTATTAGGCTTGATTTTCAAAACAAAAGGTAGGACAACAGTTAGGACTGAGGAGCCACAAAAAAAAGGGAGGACAACAGTTAGGACTGAGGAGCCACCAAAACAAAAGGTAGGACAATAGTTAGGACTGAGGAGCCACCAAAACAAAAGGTAGGACAACAGTTAGGACTGAGGAGCCACCAAAACAAAAGGTAGGACAACAGTTAGGACTGAGGAGCCACCAAAACAAAAGGTAGGACAACAGTTAGGACTGAGGAGCCACCAAAACAAAAGGGAGGACAACAGCAGGAACAGAGGAGACACAAAAACAAACGGAAGGACAACAGCATGAACCGAGGAGACACAAAAACAAAGGAAGGACAACAGCAGGAACTGAGGAGACACAAAAACAACGGAAGGACAACAGCATGAACCGAGGAGACACAAAAACAAAGGAAGGACAACAGCAGGAACTGCGGAGACACTAACACAAAAGGGAGGACAACAGTAAGAACTGAGGAAAAAGCCAAAAACAAAAGGGAGTTCAACAGTTAGGACTGAGGAGACAACCAAACAAAAGGGAGGACAACAGCAGGACCTGAGGAGACGCCAAAAGAAAAGGGAGGACAACAGCAGGAACTGAGGAGACATCGAAAGCATGATAAACTACTTAATTTTAATCACTTTATCTTGCTCATTAAACCCTTTGTTTTTCCATTATTTCAAACATACTTGTTGGCCAAGATGGAAGTGCACATAATGAAGGTCCAGGTTTTGGAGGAAGCCGGGGGAAATTGGGACAAATCCATGCTGTCGACCATTATATTGACACGTTCAAACGGGGAATCGAACCCAAGTTTTCTTGATAAAAAAAGAAAAGAGTGCGCTGTCGACTGGGCAACCATTCGTAACATTGAGATGTTTTTAATTTCATTAATGCGATGCATAGGACGAAATGTGTAGTCAGTAAGTTAAGATAAAGAGGGGACTAAAGGAAGGGAGATTATCGGGGAAAGGGGGGGGGGAGATTATCGGGGAAAGGGAGAGGAGATTATCGGGGAGAGGGAGGGAAGATTAACAGGGAAAGTGGGGGGGGGGAGAGATTATCGGGGAGAGGGTGGGGACATTGTTTCCGAGTCATGTCTAGTCTAGGGCATAATACTTCATCATCCAGTAGTCGATAATACCCAGAGACATTAGGCCTACTTGTACGCCGGAAGGAAGGTGTTAGCCAGGGTAACGACGGTATTAATTTTAATCTACTAGCATTAGACATGGTCTTGTTATAGGGAATACACACAGAGTTTAACTCAGCAGGTAACGAGCGCAACAGTTCACCCGAATTCTCTTACCTACGTAGATATGCCATGCCAAACTTACTTTTAAAACCATGCTGTGATTCAAAGGTAATGGATATTGTTTTTATTGCCATTTCCGGTTAAGAATTTTGTAACTCTCCTGTAAAGAGGTATCATTAACACTTCTAGTCTTAATGTAGAGCACTCAGAGGGAACGTAATCACAGGTATGTAAAAACTGCTAGTTTATATTTCTTCCAAATGTATGTATTTACTTTTTAATCAGCAGGCAATAAAATGGATATTTCCTGCGCACCTATTGAATAAGATTCCTACTTAAATAAGCATTAACTCTAATGACTCTTTAACAACACAGTATGCCATTTTTTTAACAGGAAACGTGCTTTCAGCTTCCCTTTAATTACAACGCTAATGGTTAGCTTCTTTTGTCGAAAATGACATTGAATGAATTTCAATCTCCTAATTTTGTTTTCATGCATGTATTAACAAAAATCGGTAAAATCCATATTGCATGAAACCCGTATGAACTGCTTTTGTAATTGTGTCGTTCTATAAGCCAATTTAAATAAAATTGGCGCCATTAATCAACCGTTGTCATTTGAGCGTTTGACGCAGGGGCATGTTATCCGAAAAGAAGACGGTCTATCATTAAACATATGTCTTGTTGACGTTTGGCATGGTTTGTTATACTCCTTATCTCGATTCATAGCCTCATGTCTACATATTGCATTATGTCTCTCCATTAGCAACATGTCAATCTGGATGACAGTAGTATACATGCAGTCTCCGGACGACGTCATTTTGGCGCCATGTTGGCCTACGATACGTCAAATTGTGCACATCGCCAAAGAAAACAGCTCTTTCAGTATCTTAACAAGTTAAAAGAAAAATCTTTATGAATCGGAAAAAATCACATGATATTGTATAAGATAATATATGAATTGTTTATTTAACCATTGAATATCTATCAGATTGTATTTATGGTGAATACAAATGCAGTCTTGGTGCAAAATAAATATAGACGGCTAAATAACCTGAAACGATATATAAGTATGTAGTTCGTATAACAAAACTGCAGCACAAATTGAAATATATTTACTGTTCATGATAGTGTTTGTTGTTTTCATTTGTAATATTCATTTGGGTATATGTAATTACTGTCAACAAAATGTTCTAAACCCCATTTTCTTTCAGTATGGGGTGGTCATTTTATCGAATACTGTGGTTTTCGACCATCAGCTTCATATCTTAGACCTCATGTCCATCATCTTTTATGCGACACGTTTAGAATTCGAATGTAATCTGTATTCTGGAACCAACATCTGACGAATGATTGGAATAAACTTCATGCTGAGATGTTAAATATGTACGTATTGTTACCCCCCCCCCCCCCCCCCCCCCAACATTCATACCTCATGAACATTTGCCATTGATGCGGCTAAGGACATTGCAGCTAAGATGAAAGAAACTCTTACTCAATGTTTAATGCCTGATCAGAGATATTTGAGAGTTTATGCCCCCTTATCTCGATTCAGAACTGGCCCAATGTGACAAAACACATAGGTATCTTTATTTGGCCTTTGTAAAGGTTATATGCACTTCACATAAAATAGCTCTTAGCAGATATCCGGTTAGAAACATGATTTTTCTGTGTGGCACGATCCATGATTGTAAATTTATCAAAGAGACGTCAAAGCTGCCAATCTGGTCGCTAAATATTTTCCCATGCAGGGCATTTTTCATGTATTTCTGATATAAACCGCTTTCGAGGCGGTATTTTTTTCACGTATTCTGACTTTTCCTGAAGTCTTTCCATTCGTATTGCGTACATAGATATTACGAAAAGTCTTGTGGAGTTTCTTGGCAGTTGCTATAGCAATGGCTTAGATATATCCTCTGGATATTTATATAATAATGACAAACCGTCATTGTTTTTTGTTATTTGAATATTTTGTTTTCTCTTCTTTGCTTTTAAATGTTTTCGCACTCTTAGGAGATTGATCTGGTTGGGTTGGATTGTGTTTGCATCCTATTTAAAGCTAGGCTCTTGTAAGTAGGTGATGTGGATGCATGTGTTGAAAGCGTGTGTATTTGGGAGGTTGCAGTATGTTCGTGTAAGCCTCCTTGCGATAGTCCGGATCTTTTGCCGATTTAAAGTGCTACCACCCTGAAATATACCACCGAACACCTCACCCAGTCACATTATACCGACAACGGTGAACCAGTCGTTCCACTCCCATAATGACTTGTGTCAAGCAGGGAGTAGTAACTACCATTGTTAGAGACTCTGGTATGTCTCGGCTTGGGTAAGGAACCCAAAGCCTTCCTCACGGGAGGAGGGGGGGGGGAGGACGCTTACCTAAAGGCATAATGTGAGGTAGTGCCAAGGGAGAAATTAGGAAGGAGAAAGTAGTTTAGAAAGAATGGTAAAGATAAGATCCCTTCTACGGTCATGCAATTGGGGCTGTAGGTTCAATCCCTACGTCCTACTTGCACAGCAACCCTCTTTGTGTGTCCTTTTTATATGTCAATATGTTCTCACTGTCTAAGCGATATTATTCTTACTCTTCATTCGTTCCGTTTTGCTCTTCCGGAACACCTGGTCTTATTCTCTTGTACTTTTACAAGGGTCTCCATGTAAATTTTTCCTGTGTTCATATTTTGCCTCTGGTTTAATCGATTTTTAGTTTGGATTATGATTTTGTTAACGCTTCGATATTTCTTTATTTTCTATGACAAGCTATCACATCTATTAAACAATTAGCATACTACGCCTGATTTCTGAATGAAAAATATTGAGATGTGAAGTTAACATATTGCTCCATATTCATATTGTATCTTTAGATCAATGCCTTCACAATTCTTTCATTTCGTTTTACAAAAGCAGTTTCTCTTGATAGTGCCGTAAATTTCTTCCTCGTGCGAAGTTGAAATCAACTGGTTTGATTTGTCAAAAATTTCTGTGACCCTATCGGAAGTAGACTCGCTATCTATGGGGCTGGATATTGTCTCTTGCATCAAATGTTCCATAAACAAACCGGCCATCATGGGAGGCCCTGGATCTCATAAAGCTGTTCCGAAGAGATGTTGACTGGTGGTATTTGGAGAGTAAAGTATGTTGCTGTTTCAGGACTAATTTCAGTCATTTCTTGATATAATACGGCGAATGCGTTATTCCACTAGAATTTGTCTTGTCAGCTTAGAGTTATTCATAAATCATCGTCAAAGAAATTTGATAGAGCATGACATCATGTAGAATAAACCACTCACGTTTTGAATTATAATCGTCGCTCTCCTTTCCATGCCGTTAGATATGTTGAACTCTGGATTCATTGTGTTTCGATTTGCCGTTTACGGGAGTGTTTTCAGGAGATCTAAAAATAAGGAAAAATTTATCGCCAATTCCTACATATGTTACACCACAGTATACACACGCTTCAGTGTTCATTTGTCTGATGCGGTTGTAGGTACCTTATTAAGAGTATATCTATACATCGAGTAGAAAGGACGAGAGGAACATCAATACATGCTTCGGTTCCACAATTACCTGGATGTGACCTAGATTACATAATGAGTGTTGTCGATGAAGCAGAAGACGCTTATTCTCCTGGAACACATGATATTATTCTGGTTTTGTTGACTCTTCGGTATTCTTTATGTAAAAATTATTTTACACAACCAAAATATGTTTTATGTGACGTTTCGACGACTAGTACGATATGTACCTTGTCACCTTCATCAGACAATGACCAACAAAGCGTATGCATACATTGTACAACAGTTGTAAAATTTGTTGGTAAATATCGTCCTAGTCAGTCACCGAAACGCCACATAAAAACATATTTTGGTTGTGTGAAATAATCTTTACATAAATCATACTTTCCAACCCGAAGAAAATGTTTACAAAAAATCTTCGGTATTCTCTTTTAACCACAATTGTAGTGTAAAGTGTATTTCAAATTTCATCAAAATAAAAGAAAATTATAGTATTATAATGATGATAACGTCCTTCTTCTGTCTTATATATCTATTTATCCATGGAAAGAGAGGGGAATTTAAATCATGTACATGTATGCACTTTTGTAAGGTAATCGGGTTTATATAAATTTATTCATATTCGTGTTACATAAACACCAGGACCATTATCCCTTAATTTACAGCCTTGGATAATCCAGATAAATACATCTCACACGTGCTTAGACATTCTGCCCGTGGTTCGTGCAAACTACAAATAGGTTTTATTGTCTAGCAGAAATCCGTGTCTAATACTGTGCAGCTTTAGCATATACAAAAATGTTAGTGTTATCTAGAGAGTCGCTGTTTGATGTTTCCCTGCAAATTATTTCAACCGATAACAAGTACGTATGCACAAGTGTTGATTAAAAAGCCTTTTCCGAGATTTTTATTAATAATTTCGAAAATACATTTACTGACAATTTGTTAAAGCTTTCTGGTTGTTAGGAATATTGCTTTATTGCATTCTTTGTGAATCTGTTTATGATGAAACAGTCGTTTTAAAGGCCATACAGTATAAGGTTCCGCACTTCACACTTTAGCTATACAAGATGACTTACCCTCCAACCGGAAGTCCACTTTGGCTGTAACACCTTGGTTGCTATCCACTGATTAAATGGAAAAGTTCTCGCAAAGATGGTTTCCGAATAGCCGGTCGCCACTGTACATTATATAACATGATTTGTCGATTCATTAATGTTTAGGAAGAAACACGGACACGGACAAATTAGTCACAATGCCAACTTACTAATTCTTTCACACAAAAAGGTGTATCTCTTTTGTGACGCCATATAAAACCTTTCCGGTATTACTTAAACAGGCTTTGTAAATTTCAATATTTTTGAAATTTCCTCTTTTTCTGGTACTATCTTTGGTGAGCATACTTATTTCTTTTCTCTAAACTTCCATTTTTAACTGATGTCGAAGTCTTCCAAAAACATGAACATGCCTGCCTTAGTACAATGTCTCTTTGCTAGGTTGCGCTCTTTGATATTTTGAATCGAAACCTGCCAGAGAGTCGAATGTCTGTCATTATCTATACATACCACTGTTTCCTTTTCCGGAAATAATAAACCGCCGGTAAAACATTTCCTATACCTCATGTCTTATGTCTCACACGCTTAAACACTATTTTGATAGGTCACCTTACATAGAACATTACATTGCCCTGTTTCCTCGTTGAAGTCGGTAGTTTTCGAAGCTAGCGTATTTGTACTGTCGTGTATTATGTCATTCAATAAGAAGAAAATGTGATTTTCCCAAAAAACGGTAATAATTTCAAAACTAAAAAGCAACATCATGTTTCCGGAAGCATGTATCTATTAATTGCAGAATGATTAATATTTTTCCCATCTACATGTAGGTTGCTATTGTAAAAAATCCATAATAAACAATGCATTCTTGTTCAGGTATTATCTCAGTCAACCATTTTATATTGCCGCGTACCTTTTATTTTGTCCCGATGTATTAATTATAAAAATACACCATCAGCAACAACAGGAACAGAGAAATGGCAAATCAAAACGAGACACTAAAAAGAACTAAAAAGGATAAAGTTAAAGGAAAAACAACAGGAACTGAGGAGACACCAACACAAAAGGAAAGACAACAGGAACTGAAGAGACACCAAAACAAAAGGAAAGACAACAGGAACTGAGGAGACACCAACGCTAAAGAAAAAAACAACTGGAACTGAAGAGACATCAACACAAAAGGAAAGACAATATTAGGCTCAATGGGAGACATAAAAAGATTTCATTGTGAACCAAAATCGTAAACTAAGGTTTCTAAGTACTTTAAAGTGTGTAATGTGTTCCTATCCTTCTACAAACCTTTAGATTACCTACGTACTTTTGTGAATCACTGTATTCCCTAAGCATACCTTGGAATGAAAGGTAAGAGAAACACATCAAAACAACATACAGAGAGTACCCCGTGGGACCAGCCAGTCCCTTTAGTGTACATTAAAATGAATGGAGAAAAAACAGAGATGCTATCGAATTACGCACGGGACACCGCGGGATCAGCCGTTCCTGTAGAATAAACTAGGAATGGGGGAAAAGGAGATATCATCAAAATTACGTAGCGTACTCCACAGGACCCGCCAGTCCCAGTAGTATGCATTGGTATGGATGAAATAGAATTTATCAATAGTACGTATGTGCACTTCAATGCAAAACAAGGCAATGACGTCAAAAATTGATCGAATTATTTGACCTCCTGTAACGAAGTAAAACAATTGTCGTTAATATGTTGATCTTCACTTCATAGTTCAATACGCAGAGAGCTAATGGGGAGATAAGGTCTTATCAAAATACTTCCGCGTGCGCGCGCGCTCCCTGTCGGCCGGTGAATCAGTCCGTAGAGATGTTATATAGCAACAGATGAATGTAGGCTTACAAAACAGCATTTACTCCGTCCGAACAGTAGCATACCCAGGAAAACTTTATTTTGATACGGTGCTGTAAATAATCTCCAAGGACACGACGATCCAGGAATGACATATCGAAATTAATTTTCTGTCCATTGATTTTTACTTTATTTTCCATTTTCACACGTCGGATTGATATCACGGAGTTACAAATCTTTTAAGCTGTAGTTGACAAGTGCTGCAGGTAGGGAGTCCTTACTACGGAATTAGGACTAGCGTTGAGGCCTATCTTAACCGGCTGATAGTTAAATTTGTTCTGTGATACGGTATATCCTGCCGTTATGTATTATACCCTTCACACTTAAGAAATGCCAGTCGACGATGACAGGCGGCTTCTCCAACACTAGCAGATAGAGGAAATTCTTGTTAAAGTACGGAGAATCCTTTGTATACACGAGGCCGACCCAAGGTAACTCATCATTTACCTAACTAGTAGAACGGGAATTATTGTGTTAGGTCTGCAGTGCTTTAGAGTTGTTATTTACTGGAGCTCTTCGTGTTAAGTGTTGTGATTCCCCGACCAATAGCATTATTCAGCAATTTGGTGAAATATTTCAACATTTTTCCGGATCGTTTTATTTCTTTATAAATATTATTTGAACAAATGTTACTTGGCTATTGACGTGTACACTGGTTCTGAAGCGAACTCGTGTGATAAAGTTGTGATGTGTTATTTATATGAAGGATATTTGTGATGGGATATTTACACCTGTGCACAAGCTACTGTAAGTAAGAGGAACCCTCACGTGACCTCGTGTGATGCACGATCTAAGCATTAAGAACAAAGCAATGAATGGCTCACGTTACCGTAGCAACGGAAATGACAGCAAGGACACCATTTTCAAGGTGGTATTGTTGGGATGTCCAGGCGTCGGGAAGACAGGTAAGCAAGTTTAGGTGAAATCATTATACCTCTTATTATTCTTTTAATTATTTCCTTTGTTTTCAAAAGGAATACTCATTAAATCACGTTATTTAACAAAACAAATGATAACAAGAACTGAGTTCGGTCTGTCAACACTAAACCATAATTGAAGACAATATGCATGCTTGCTTGCTGCCTGTTATACCTTCGATGTGTAGGGAGGGAGCAAGGAATCCTTTCAACTCCTGTATTCACCGTATCTTCTTGCGCTCTGTCATCTCAGTATCTAGTGTGAACCTCCAATCAAACCTTTGCTTTTCTCTCTGGTGTCAAGAGGATGATGGCGGGGTTGGTTTGTTGTCAAAGTCCTTTTTCAGTACTTGGTCAAGCATCGTATCTGCAACATTCATCTTTCTGGTCAAACATTTTAAGGGGGGGGGGGGGGGTGGCCTGGTATGATAGGGTATCGGTACAAAACTATCTAAGCATTCTTCTCCGACTTTAAATGCAGAAGGTCGACAAATCATGAAAATCAAGTTCAGTCATTATCCAGCATATAGATACATATAAAAATATGGGTAAGAACATGATATCGTAATGGGTAAAACAAAATAACCATTCTTAAGTATTAAATATAATAACAGTAATAATTTCATATGATACAGCCCATCAACGAAACTACGTTCAACAAGAGACACGAACGCATACAAGTTGTAAACAAGTAATAGAACGGTCTCCATTCTACAGTAGGACCTCGTTATCTCGAAGTCGACGGGAAAACTTCGAGTTACATTAGTCTGAGTATTAGTTTAGAGATTGGCAGGTGCCAAAAAATACTTTGAATGAAATGGGTGTTCGAGTTAAACTGTTCGCGATAACGAGGTTCAGCTGTATTCGATGTCTTCTCATTCAGTTTGTCATTAAAATGGATGGCATACTTATTTCTTTTAAACCACAGTGTATAATTTATCAGCTCGCTTTACACAGCACGAATATCATTTACAAAAACACCCTTCAAATCATATACATGTGTTTAAAACAATTAATAGGACAAAAAGAATGCTTCGCAAAAACGCATGACCTTGTTAGCATCATCTTTCATCAAAGAATTTCCAGATAAATAAAGGTAATTTCTCTGCTTATCGAAGGCAGATCCCTAGGATTTTCAATATTCGTATTCAAGAAGTTGTCTCAGATTTTGGCAAATTGCATTTTAATCCTTCATTTATTTTGACAATCTACCCAACGTAAGTGATATAAAGTTATGAATTCTGTAGAAAACAAGCAAATATATAACGATAATGTGAATATGTAAAGGCAAAATTAAAGATCCCCGTTGCATTGCAAATAAAACAGTAACTATATATGCTCAGAAAACAAATTTTGCTGATATGATTATATAGCTATGATGCAACGACTTCTAAAACGCAAAATCATACATTTAAAGATACCCGTGCAGAAGGAGAGGGAGTATGAAGACCAGGAGGATTAAAGGGAGGGAGGAAAAGCCTAGTGTTCTAGAAAACGTAGAAACTTATTAAAGAAATTATGTTCTTTAAACCAAGGGAGGCAAACAATAGTATACCCTCCATTTAATCCGGCAAATCATTTTAATAAGTACATACATTTTAACGATGACAGAAATTAATGCCACGAAATTAGCATAATCTCATGTATTTTACATCGAAATCTTGATCACATCGCAAAGTATCATTAATGATACCTGCATAACAATCTCAACTTCATCATCATTCCAAAAGGCCAGTAGTCATAAAGTAGTGATGAAGCTGTCGTCATACCATGGATTCTTTCTAAAATGGGCTAATTTGAATTGTAGATAATGGAAACAGTATTCGGCTTTACATCTTTCCAAAATCATTTTGTTGAGAATGAGGACATGTTTATAAGTTCTATGGGCCCGGGAAATACATGAAGTTTCACATATACAATACCCGGTATCTCACTAACCTCAATCTTAAATACTGTTATCATCTATTCTTTAGATATGTTCATATTGAGCATTCCCCACCAATCGCACACTGATACAACATACTGATTCTTACACTGAATACAAACATTGTTGTCGTTTTTGTGGCACGTTTCGATTTTGATGGATATGAAACAAATGTATTATGCCTAGCGGGGTCCCGACTTCATGCCAGGAGAGCGCAGAGATGTAGACGTTTACACAATACGGCTGACACTTGTATTTGGCTCGGAACACACAGGAATGGCGCCATATTAGAAAATACAAACAAAAACCAAAAAATAAAACGACCACAACAAACAAAACAAAACAAAAACTAACAAACTATGCAAGTCGTTACAGATAAGAATTAGGACACTGACTAAAATCTTATTTAAGAAATAGATTAATAAGCTAATATATATTTATAAAAGACCTAAACGTCATACAAGAATGAGTTAAAGTAACGTGACGACTCTATTTCACGATAAATAGTCAGCTTACCTTTTCTCAATAGTAACGTACCCCACTTGTGTTTATTGCTTGAATTACTCGGGATTCTGTCTTCATATTGTCAGGATAGATGTACCTTGTTGACTAAAAAATTACTCATCCATGGTAATTTATCCGATAACCCAAAAAACTATGCTGGCAATTGATTGTTAAAGTATAAGTATTACATATTTATCAGACTTTTATTGTTTTTATTGTTTTTACACAAATGATGATTTTTCGTCTGTCCATGAAGTACATTGTATCAATGCCGTTTGTTGAACTTTTAAAGTACATGACAAAATAAAAGGTGCGAATGAAATTAGTAAACACACTTGAACGTGTAGCATTTATACGAGAAAAACACAAGCAGATGCACATGATGCGTTTGATATGCGTATTCAAACTACTAAACTAGTAAATTTGTTATGCATAGCCTTGGATCTATTTCGATATCCATTTATTATATGCATTGATGCACAAATGTGTAAACATGTTATGAAAATGGAAATGGCCATTATTTCATGTTTTCACAACATCCTCGTTATTTTAAATTACAAAGATATGCTGTAATCTATTATATAGGTAAGTACAGAAGAACACAGCCTTATTACGTATTTACAAAGATAAGTTGCAGATTTTTACAATGTATTACCGGGGCTAGCATTAACGCCCGTATGAACTACACATGGATGTTGTTATGGATTATATTTTCTGTTTGTTTCCTTAGCTCTTACGGTGCGTTTCCTGACCAAGCGTTTTATCGGGGAGTACTGCCCTACCCTAGGTAAGTAGTCATTTATCCCACACCTGTACTGTTTGTAAAAAATCAACAATAAAAACATCGACTCGCTTGTACGAAATTTTGTTTCCCACGTTATTGTATGCGTTCGGAACACTTTTAGACAGTGTCATGATTTCGTCATATGGCCCCGGTTTCATCAACGATCCTTAACTTAAGGAAATTCCTTAACTTAAAAATCTCCATAGGAAACCATTACAGAATATAAGGGGGAAATCCTTAGCTAAGAAACTTTCCTTAAATTCTGTAATTTCTCTGATATTCTGATACCAGTTTTTGATGTTGACTTGGTCTTAGTTAAATTCCATATCATGAATACCCCTATGTGCTTCACATCCCAGCACTTTGATTAATAGAGAATATTCAACAGTGTCTTTAGAAATGCCAAATATGTTCCACAAGTGGGGCTAAAATTAGCCATACGAGTGAAGTATGTTCGATATTACTGGAAATACTGTTAGATATATTCTGTTTATTACTTTAATAGCGAAATCTACCGGGAAGGTTTTTTCATTTTCCCAAATGCTTTTGTAAGTAGTGTTTTGATTGGGCAAATCAGAAAAATGTAATTCTTTTAACTAATGAAAAATATCATATTTCTCACTAGTGAAAAGTATCACTTTTATAGAATGAAAACTTTCGATATTTCACTGGTAAAAATGTTTTCTGCTTTTACATTAGTTAAGATATTTTGGATTCCCACCTTTTGGTCCCTAGCATCAATGGAGAGTCCTAGGAGGACGAAACAGCTGTATGATGCCGTTTGTTTCATTTTTTCGGCATACTGTATCTAATACTAAGTTTATAAGGTGCATAATATGTGTGTGTTACGTCATCTCTATCTCCTGCTATTCATTCAGACCCCCGCCTCTGAGATTCAGACTCCGACACCCTGCAATTCAGACAACCTACTCCAAATTGCCATTATCATCCTTCATTTAATATTATTGTTATGTCTATTTCTGAGATCATCACCCCCTTTCATTGTCCCAGTCCGTTCCGTTGCCTCCTTGGCGCATCTTTCAAACAATCTGAGATATTTCCCTATACCTTGTGCTGGTTCACCTATGACGTATGCTAGTCCCCTGGGGATTACTATTAGACGTCATAGGAACAACGTTAAACGGTCGATTAGCTAACGGGCCACCCGAGGTTACATGGTAAGGTTTTATAACAGCTACTCACAACAAACATCACGTAAGCCTGGTGTACCAACTTCTTGTAACCTCATCAAAACTAAATCGCTTTGTAAATTATCTACAGGTTGATATCTATGTATGGTACACCTGTTATCTAGCGTTAAAGGTCCTCGCGCCATGGTTTCTGCACTAAAACCACATCTTTTCTTGTTTATTGGGGGATAAACCACTTCAAAAAAAAAATCTTGATAACGATTACTAAATTTATATAGACATTAATTAGTAAACAATTAATTATTATTATTTTATTGTTCATTTTTGACGCTTTTTACTACATTTCTTCCGCTTTAAGACCCTCTTTTTTATGTTTAATGTTTCTGCTAGGGCGAATTGGAGGATAGGTATCTGGATGAAAAAAAAATCATAGAATACCAAAGCGTCAACAAAACCATAATCCGAACTCAAAATCGACTAAAAAAACTTTCGAAATGCGTTCAGGATGGTATGGCTTATGGAGGTGTTCAGCATAGATTAAAACAAATGAGTACAATTTTAATTCTTAAAGTAAGGTTTATGCTACGGCCATGTGAAACTACTCGGCTGGAGGTAGTTTCTCTTTCGTTCACTTCATGTTTTGATTTGAAAGCAAGACTAAAGACATATTTAATGGAACGTTGTAGATTACCTAATATGCCAAAATATTCATTTACCCTCAGCAAACTTTATATAAAACTTACAGAGAGTACCAGTATTTCCATCTGTTTCGTTACACATATATAGGGGGGATACAAAAGGGCCAACAAACCATAATCCGAACTAAAAATCGATTCAACCAGAGGCAAAAATATGAACCAAGCAAATATTTACACGCAGACCATCGTAAAAGTACAAGAGAATAGGACCAGGTTTTCCGGAAGAGTAAGCGTCTTCCGATTCATCGATGACACCAAACATGTAAATGTTGGTCACATAAAGAGACACTCCAGTTCGTGATGGATTCGATACTGTAGAATGTAATACTAAATCATTCGAAACGCTGTTGTTTGTTTTTGTTTTTGTTTTAATTTTAAATGTGAAGAAGGAGCACCAAAAAAATCAATTTTAAATAGCAATGTCAAGTCTAATATAGAACGGGAAATATAATATACCATCGCTTGTGTAAAAAGGAAATACTTCAGAAACTGACGTGACACTTAGACAAAACGAAAAGATACGAACTCCTACGAAAACAATAATCGCCAGAGGGTATTCCAATGTTAACGAAACATGCAAGAAGGTCACTAGACATGCAAACATTCTGGTAACGCAGACATAAAAATAGGACTTTCCACATAGATACATGCAGATAACTGCGTCTCGAAATAATGAAAGGCATGTTTTGTGGGAGAAATTAGAAACGCAGATGTCAAGCATAAATACCATTGCTACCAACCTGCAAAGACTCACGACGCCATTTCTGAAGTAAACGGACGCAGAAAAGTTATATAAATAGCATGTTTGTATTGAGCGGAAACAAGCTTCCATACTGGAATATTGAACATTTCATCAACAGATCTCGAATGACAGTTTGCAAAAATTAAAATTAAACTTTATTTGTTTTACAACAATTATAAAAGAAGCTAAAACAAGTTACCAATTTATTATATGAATCACTCTTGTTGGCCTGGATGTTAGCGTGCGAGGGGTCTTATTGTGGGAGGAAACCGGAGTACCCGGAGAAAACCCACGTGGTCGGGCAGGTGACCCCATACCTTTTGTTTGCTAAATTATATTTATGTCAATTTAGATCTTTAGTAGGAATAAATAAAATATACTACACAAAATGACTCTTTAGTAAACTTATCATTGGAGTACATACTTTTGATTAAAAGCCAAATTGAAACTTGAACTCAGAATAACCTTAAAAAGAACGCCTACGGTAGCCGCTATAACTGATTGTGTCCCCTTTTAAGTTACTCGTATTGGCGATAAACTGTCATCAATTAAGCGAGTTTTAAAGTCGATATCACTTTAAGTATCGCAGGAATGTTTTCAAGCCGTTTCAAGGGCCAGAACTGGACAACCATATCTCGTCAACGAGTTGGTCTAAACGGATTTAGACGAAATAGCAATACGACTAGACTGAAGCGTATCTTATTGACGTGAAAGATTATAACACTTCTCTGGGGAAACACTTTCCACTGATAGGTCTGGACTATGTTGTGTTCTGCTGTTCCATTCCGTGTATTTGCCGTTCGGTAACGGAATCTACAACGATGCCGAATTGGGCACAGCAATATATGAGTTTCTCTCATTTCTATGTGTGTAATACTGGCCTGTCTAGGAACATTAGAAAGCTGAGATTATTTTTTTCTGCGCAAACTATGTTTGCAAATATGGGGTATGCTTATAAATCTCGCTGTATCTTTTGTTTTTCGTTAAAAACGCTCAAGAAAAAAGTTGATATTTTCAAAATGGTGGCCAGTCAAATTATTTTCATGGTTTTTGAGCTTAATCAGGTAGTTGAAATGAGAAAAAATACTCTTTCGTAACCAAAGGTGTAAGATAGGGAAAATTTACTCTCGGGATTTTCAGATTTGGCAAAACCCTCGGTAAAGCCTAGGGTTTTACCAAATTTTAAAACCCCTCGGGAGGAATTTCCCTATCTTACACCCCTGGTCATGAAAGAGTCTTATGATACTACATGATTGTACATTTCGTGGGTGTAATATTCGCAATTTACTGTCTGGAACTTATTCGAGGGAGTTTAATTTCGCGGACAACAAAATAATTTTTAAACGCAGATTATATTTCCATTATATGCAAAAATTCAGGTGTTGTTAATTTTCGCGAACTTTTTAAAACCCTCACGAATATTTGCAAATATACAGTATATGATGAGGTTCAATACGTTATGTTTTTGTTTCGGGTCCGTGCTTCTAATGCCTTCATAGAGTCATACCGTTGAGAATAACTCAGACTTTATTATACTCTTTGTTAATAACAAGGACATAGAGTCCTGCATTATGACACGATCTACGGTTCACTGCAGTTGTCTGCAGGATCCTGTTGGTCAAAAATTTGTTATGGCCAACGCATCATCTCATACCACTGAAGATTATTATTTGGTAGTTCGATCGGTTATGGCATCATGGCCGTGACCTACCAAACAGTGGTGGCTATGGTACGTCACACCGCTAGTATGAGTTGGGATTTATATAAATAAACTCGTCAAAATAGAAATGAGTGAGAAACAGCCCAACTTGAGTGTTCAGCAAATATTTTCTTAAACCGTCTATACTCCAAAGTAGAGAGAGAAAATAATAAAAGGAGAGATTTTGTCCTGCGTTGTGTTCATTATACAATCAAGATTATGGTTGGAGAAGTCTTTGATTCTTCAATATATGATATAATCATTTAAATATAGAACATATCAAGGGTAGCTCTATTAATTAGCTCATTGTTAAAGTTGTATATACAGTGACGTAGATATACTTCGAATACTTGAAACATCAACAGCAGTACCATAGTTAGGAACTGACTTGTATACTTATTCTTTTTCTTCATTTTTGTAGTGCCCTGCAGATAGGGCGCAAGCAATCTGATTAAAATACAGATCCTCACTATTACTATCGTGTGTAGGATCTGACGTAAAAATAAAGATTATACCGAAGCATTAACAAAATCATAATCCAAACTCAAAATCGATTAAACCAGGAGCAAACTATGAACAACAAAGGAAAGCTTTACATTGAGACTCTTGTAAAAGTACAAGAGAATAAGACCAGGTGTTCCGGAAGAGTAAGCGTCTTCTTCTTCATCGACGACAACCAAAAACTATCAAACCAAACCAAATCAAGTTTGTGTTTTTTATGTAATATATCTCGGTTATTTTCTTTAATCACCTTCCATTGCTTAAAATCTTGTAGAAGATGACGTAACACACACATATGCTGCACCTTTTAAATTTAGTATTAGATATAGTATGCCGAAAAAATGAATTAAACTGCATCATATAGCTGTTTCGTCCTCCTAGGACTCTTCAATGATGTTAGGGGCTAAAAAGGTAGGGATCCAAAATGTCTAAACTAATGAAGAAGCAGAAGGGTCATGTGTGTAAAACCCCTTACATTGACATATCCTAATCCCCTATCTCTGTCCGGTATTAAATAGACCCGTCTGATAGGATATACAGGATTAGATTAACACTATGTAGTATCATCAGACAGATTAACACTGACTGGAAAAAATCTCTGTACTGACGGCATATAATGTTTTATGTTGGGTATTATATCCCCCTCTGATAGCCGCCTAAGTCGATAAAACATGTTAGGAGCCTCTTTAAGTCGACGAAAGTATGCTAGTAGGTCAGGAATCCTTGTTATACAAATACAAATATTGATTTGACATTTAAATATTCCGGTAGATTAGCAGATTTGTTAAAGTAAAACATCTCTCGGCTCACCTAGACGCCATTATTGTTTACAAATGTATTAGGGTAAACGTGTTTTGGATTTAAATAACCTCGAATGGGCCTATTCTGTTAAGATTAATAGATGTTTTGATCCTTCAACGTATTAATTGAAATGTTGAGTTTAAGATAAAACATTTGTAACGTTTAATATTACCTTGACAACAGACATTTTACTATTTAAAACTTTAATATTTTTATTATGAAAAAATGAGGCGAGAAATCCCCCAAAAAAATACATTATAAACTATGATCTTTTTTTGGAAATTGTTCAAATGAGATTCTGTCCGTTCAGACGAACAAAAACAATGCACAGAGACCTTAAACTTTGTTACAGCTAGTTTTGGACCTACACTAGGGTGTTTAGACTAATTTTACACTTTTGGGGTTGGGGGGTTGGGGGGTTGGGGTTATATCAATTTTCGATACAAATGCCCCTTCAGTGGTCATATAGCCTTTATGAGCATGGGGGGGGGGGGGGGGGGGGCTTTTTTATTGAAAAATGATATCAATCCCCAAAAACTATAAATATAGTTTTAAGTTAAGGCACACAAACTTTCGAGGAGAATTCATACCACAGCACATTATCTAGAATCAGCCTTCCTCTACTACTTGCTGCATCCAATGCAAGTTTCTTGCTGTCATTTCCACCCCTTTTAATTTAGTTTTTGTTTAAACTCCTAACATTCCCCAACGTCACTAAGTTGACTGTATCTAGCATAGTGTTGAATATTTTGTAAATATATCACGGGCAATATTTTTTTCGTTTGACATTTTTGTAAATAAACATAAAAAGAATTTTCATAAATATTTTTCCAATTATGCACGCAACCTTTCAGCACTACAAGGATTTTTTGACCGTTCTGTCATATCAGCGAGATTTCAATAAAATACTGCCTTTATCAAATCGGATACGACGTTCTTCATAATGTTTAACATAACTGTCTTTATCGTGTTACGAATGGCGAGACTTTAGACAAACTATTTAACGCTTGATAAACGAACACTGATAGAGGTGTTAGCGGCAGTGTGTGGGTGAACTGATGCGTGACCTACTGTGCTGCTGCTGCTGGGATGGTAGGTACGGATCACTGCTAGCTGATTCACATCATCAGACAGTCACAGATCCCCTATCTAACCAGCAGGAAACACGTACTTGATATTTCATCCTCAACTTAGGACCAGTTCTGAATTGTCTGCTACCGGGGTAATCCCGACTCTCCTCTCATTTTATTCATTTCTATCCCCTGTTTAACCCGTAGAGCTTAAAGTAATCAGTTTGATTTTGGCGATAAAACGAGTAACGGAATAACGAAATAGCACAAATAATTTTAGCCATCATAAAAAGCGATTGGTATGAACTTGGATTTCCTCGTAAATATAGTATATGTGGGAAACAGTGCGATGTTTACAGTTCTCAAATGAATTTTCAAGCTTATATTGTAAAAACTCTGCAATGCACGAAGACATAGTTTCACGTAAATATTTTGCGAACATGGGAAACTTGCCGGATCTTAAAATGTATAATGTTAAAGTAACGCTAGACCAACTGTTTATTGTGATGTTGATTCAAGAAGAAAATGATAATTGTAGAAATGCCTTCGTTCCCACAAACATATTTTTCTAACAATTGATTATTTTAATCTTTGTTATTTTGAAATAAAACGTTGATGTCACAAGGAACCATTGGATACATAATCTAAAAGTAACTAGTGTTTTGTTTTTGTGAACAAAAACGCATGTCTTTTCCTGAGAACATTGCACAAACTATACAGTAGTAGTTCCATTTAAAAAATATCTTGGCACTTGTTTGACAAAGTTATTAGAGAAACTGCCTCCCACTAGATAAGAAGATGCATACATTAACATTTTTTTAATTGTAATAGGGGCCGTTATAGAAGTCTTCAAAACTAGACCACCCCCCATTTTTTTCTGTATATAGAATTTCATACATATGAAGAGCAGAAACTTGATTGTCAGGATCAAAACCCGGAAGACTGTGCTGGAAAAAACACAAAACGACAGACATTTACCGTTAGGTTCTCAAATTCTGAGATCTCTGATTAGCAGATAAGATTGCATTTCGCAGTGTTGTTAGTTCTACCTTTCCGGAAACACAAGTTCCCAGATAATAACAGTACGAACTTCCGGAATACCTAGCAGGAATCCGGACTCCGATCTCACTGATCGTAATGGCTGATACACGGAAACACGAGCTGTTTCGTATACCGTTTAGCTGTTCTGTTTAGTGCCTTGTATATAATACATCAGATCCCTGATCTGTGATCTATATCATAAAGGTAACCAATTAATGTGTATTCTGTTTCGGGCACGAGGAACATGGAGGGTTTGCCTGTACCCCAGGTTATTGTGTCAGATTTGATATCTGAGAGTACATTGCCGTAAGCCGTACGAGAGAAAACCGGCAAATCTAGATCTATTCAGACGTAGTCCTATCGGGACTTGATACAGTATACAAAATATGGAGGAAGGATGGCATTTGTACAATAGTGTTAAATTATATGATTTGGCTAGCATTTAATATTTGAACGTTCCTTTAGCAAGTTGGGTTATATGTGGTTATTTTGCTTCTATATTCCCATAACACCCGTTCCCGAAATAAATTCACTCCTTCTCATTAAACCCCATCTGGTCTCTGGAGCATAATAAATAGAAAAATAGGCACCATGCAGTGTATGTGTGAATCTTATACCGACCCTAGAAAATTCAGAGAGTTCTCTGTTGAGTCTTATATCTCAAATGAGAATGTTGCAAGTACAGGTCATTGTGAATTGCCTAGTGGGAAATCGCGGAAAGTGTGATTGGTTTCTGACAATATAAACAGAATTGCAATGCCTTGCTTTATTATTCGATGCATTTGGTAGCATTATGTTTTGTCTGCAGTTCCAAATGCAATTTGCTACAACAAAAAGCGGATATTCCCATCGAAATGCCCTTATTGTCGTTTGGCATTCTGCTACCAATAGCCTTCCATCTCTGGGTGGCGTATTCGAAGCCTGCCATGGGGCTATCGCAATTTAAGGTACTTTCCGCAGTTAGGTTGTTTTTTTTCTCCGGTTGCTTCGGCTTTCTCCCACTCCCAAATCTAGTACGTGCTTAAATGACCATTACTGTTAATAGTACGTAAAACACAAACAAACCACAGTTTAGTTAAAACACGAATCTAAATACCGAAGATAGATATATACATATATATTATGATCATGACGTCAATCGTTAGCATTGGCCGTCACTGTCGTACTAATTGTGCATGTAAAACCAAAAACATGTACCAATTTACCAGAAATTGACATCAGCTTCGTTTTGGAGCACCAACTAATGAACCTAAAATCAGGATAAACATACAAGGATCACATCTTCTCTCATAAATCAGTATTATTTGTATTCTCTACAGCACTTAAAGCGTTGTCAAAATGGCGGCATGTAGTCATTTTTTTTATTACCAAAATGTTTTTATAAGCCTATGTTTTTATTAGCCAAATGTTTTTCATCGGAGGATCATGGAAAGATAACGGAAATACCAGCTAAGCCATGTGTTATAACCTGCTGCGCACGTGCTGTAGAGTCTTCAGGGAGGGGCAATAGGTGAGGGCTGAAGGGGTAGGGGGTGCTGATTGCGAGATAACACGACACACAGGTGCCAGGTTGATTTTTATTAGTATTAGGTTTTATGTCCGAAAAGATCGACTACAATTCCTGTTCAACTGGTATGTTGGCAATTGTTTCGTTTTGGATAGCGGAGAACACCTGTTTTCAAAAGTTTCATTGTTTGCTTGGCACGAGAAGTCCACGTATTTTAATTTCGATTTAAACGGTAAATGTTAACCTAAATTCTTTGTTTTTTTTCTGCAAACGGTGATTGATTCATTTCTTTTTAAGTTTTGAGAATGTCGGGGATGCTGTGTTATAATATTAGTTACAATTCATGTCAATGATACCGTGAATGAAACCTTCTTATAAATAGAATAAAATTAAATTGGATCTCGAATGAATTCATCCTAGAATTCTCGGTCATTGCTTGATCAGCACTCTTGCGACTAATTCTACATCCGCCCGTTGGTATCGCGGTTAAAAGTCTACCTCTTATTCCGGTACCTGTGATTTTCGTCTTTCCTCTAATGCATCACCTTTCTCAAATATGTCTTGAATGCAAATATGATCCTACGGATATTTCGTCTAATTCTACTTCCGCCCGTTGGTGTGATATTCGTCAATCCTCTAATTCATCACCTTTCTCAAATAATGTTTGAATGCAAATATGATCCTACGGATATTTCGTCTAATTCTATTTCCGCCCGTTGGTGTGATACTCGTCACTCCTCTAATTCATCACATTTCTCAAATAATGTCTTGATTGCATCTGCAACAACACTGGTCAGATCTTTCATCTAATTCTAAGTCCCACACATAGTACGTTGACAGTTTTCTAATTCCATACGCTGTCCAATGGTTCAATCATCTGAATCATCCACTTCTCTTTACTCTCTACTGCTTTATAGATATAAATAGTTTTACAACTTGCATAGATGTCTTCATCTTGGCCCTTATATTGATGATTGTCAGGGTAACTTAACGTCTGCTTCGTAACCACTTTGATCATTCATAAACATTTGTCGCTCGTGTTATTCTACTTTCGGTGTTGCTATTAACTCTACTATGGTTCATTTGGTACTATCAATGACGCGGAAAGTCCGCTTTAGGATTCCTGCTTCAAAGATTAAGGAAGATTGTACAAAACCCTTATCAATAGTACCTTTTTACACAAAAGGACTCTTGGTCGGTCAGTGACATCGGCCTGGCAGATTCAAACGCAGTGATCCCGGACCCAGGTTTCCTATTCACAGGACACCGCCCTAGATAGCAATCAGCAATGGCCTTTTCTTAAATTGGGTGGTTATCTTTCTTCTTTGATAAAGAAGAACTGATATTTCCCTAGTTATCTCCCCCTACTGTGATGGAAAACTCTTGTAGACGAATTGATAAGATAGGTCAATTAATGAGAGGGACGAGTTTATTCAGCACGTGTTAAACCTCTGAACCACTTCACTGAATACAATTTAAAAGACCTGTATTAAGATTGTAGTGTAATATAATTAGGAAAACGATGAACAGCGAGCATGTGTTCGGTCACGATGAGCGTGCTAGCATGCTGCGGAAACATGTTACGTTTCAATTAAAGACTAATATCTGATTAAGTAGTTATTCGCTATAAACTGCGCTGAATAGTTAATGTTTATAACTATAATGGAAAGATGCTTGGAGATTTTGTTCCAGACTCCACAGCAGGGAGAGCATGTGTGTTGATGGGTACGCTCATCTATCGCACTCCGTTTTGGAGACGTAGAACTCCCAACCTTGTCGACAGCCCAGCGGTCACCAGTTTTTACGACCATCGCATACTCCCTTCCTTGTTAGAGGCTATCCGTGGAAAGTCTTAAATATTAATTCATAAGGGTACATGAACACCACCCATAGTGAGGGTTTATGTACCATAATAGACACAGCTTGAATATACTTTATTAGTATACTATAGAATCAAAACACTGAATGCTCCCCCATTACTGATTCTTGGTTTTCTTTTAAAATCTAAAACAATACGTGCAACCAAAAGTATAGTTTGTTTAAGTAATACAGTGGTTCGAAACGCTACTACATTGAAAACCTCCATTTGTTTTTATTGTTGATTTTGATTAAAAATAATGTTTCTGATCGATTTAAAATTTAGATTTTTGAAATAATGGCTCATTCTGGTTCGCTGTTTTAGCCACAACAATAGTGGGTGTGGCTACGCTAGTGTGCGTGTGGCTACAATTGTGTGTGTGGCTACGACCTTCTGGTCGAGATACAAAAAAGTGCCCTTCCCCCTATAAAGCACTTGGTATACTCTGAACAACTGTCCGAGAGCAATACGCAATACCATGCACGTCTCTATCATCATTAGCTTGCGCATGCTTGTTGTGTTGTCCTCCCGGTGGATTAACCCGTGGGTGCTTGGCTCCACTGCTGACAACTGACTGTTCTACTTACATGATTTGGTTACCTGCCGAAATGTTGAACATCGTTTCTTAGGTCTACCTTTTAGTTTGGGCATATTTGAGAACACGTGATACAGATAATCAACGCTGACGACTTCAACGACATTCAAAAGTTGCACCTTAACACTCTTTGAGAGCCGTCATGGGGCTGCTGTTTTCAGTGGTCAATTTCTTTTGGATAGATGATAATAATGAAAGGTTCCCATATACCGCTTTATCAAAACCCCATTCCTATGTCATGTTAAGTAAAGCGGTTCAAAAATTATTATCCGTGGTTAAAAGGCCTTATTAGCACCCAGCCAATAGCTCTCTCCGTTTTCTTGGGAGCAAACATACGGTGCTACCATTTTGACGCTCACAGCTAGCATTCTACAATTCTAGAAACTGCCCTACCACAAACACATTTATATTACAGCTGGGTAGACTGAAACAGGTGGAGAAAAGTATCTTGCTCAAAAACCAACATGGCTCGAACCAGCAGTCCTCTTGTCACGTGTTACACGTCCTACTATATGATACTACCTTTTACCCCTAAAGACACATTTCGACTCTCCCAATTCAAAGGTTGGAATATTACATCATGGAATTTCATGGATGAATGACTTAAGTCTCATTTATATAACAAACGCCCAGTTTGGGTACTTGCCCGTGCCAAGGTATCTGAAAGTATCCTGTCATAAAGGGCAAAATTTGAAATATTATTTGAAATTGCCTTCAATTTCTAAGTCATATCCTTCCGTTTTCTTTCCATAATGATTCTCCTTTTTTCTGTCTGTCAGCAGACTGACTCGGAAATGAAGGGTGTTTGAGATTCAGTTAAATGGCTAATTGGTAAATAAATTCACAGTGTACACGAAAATGCCATTAAAAGCGTTCTTGGCACTCTGACTTGCCGCGAAGGTGTCGGTCATGCGTTTGGGGAGGTGAAAACAGCTCGACCCGACGTATCATATATGATTACAACTGTCGGCCGTCATCCCCCTCTCGCTGTTCAGTTTCCTCGTTTCTGCTCATTCCCCGATAATTCTGACGCTCCTCTGTACCGACATTTCCGATCGTTGTCCGTCAAAACCCCGACATAACAGAAAATCTTGGCACCACTTCAACATGCCAATTTCACTTTCTAAGTTTACATCAATAAGTGATATAGCCGATCTGCTCCCAATAACACTTGACCTATATTTGTTATCATTTCTAAAAGTAGATATACAATTTGTACATGCTATGATTCTGTGCAGATAGAAGGAAACATCTCATTGATAACGAAATATCAGCCACCGTTAGCTTCATTGATCACCAGCGTCTTAACCACGAAACATCTTTTTCTTGAAATAATAAAATATCCAGCGGAAAGAGCCTGACATTTTCTCAAAGCAAAAACTAAAGCAGATGCAATTACGCTTTATTAAAGAAATCAAGCATGTAATTTCAGTAACAATAAACGTGTATAATAAGGCTATTAAACTTAATAACTTTATCGTGTTTTTCGGTAAATAGGAAATTTGACTAGATAGACACGACTTCATACAAGTAATTGAACTGTGCACAGGTTCAAACTTTGTTATTTCCGCAAGATCTTAGTTATCTTGATAAAGAGGCCATATGAAATACCAACAGATAAGTAAAGTTTAAATACACTTACACGTACATTTTACAACAATTATGTATTTAATCAAGATATCCGTTATAACAATCACTCTTGTTAGCGCGGATGCCAGCGCGCGAGGGGTCTTGTTGTGGGAGGAAACCGGAGTACCCGGAGAAAACCCACGTGGTCGGGCAGGTGACCCCCATACCTTTTCACGTCCGGTCGGGGAATCGAACCCCGGTCGCCTTGGCGAAAGGCAAGTGCGCTAGCCACTGCACCACACAATAAACCCGTTTATAAACGATTACTGGTAGTTTATATTATACAACGATGGCTTTTGTGCTGGTGCCTGGAGAATGTAATGAGATATGAACTGTGAGTTTGTAAAACACGCCATTCAGGCGAGGTGAATAGTGTATCACCCTTGGTATGCTGTGTACTATACAACAATGTATATTGTATAACGTCAGGTAAGGTATGTACTACCTTCCAGGTGTCAAAATGATAAAATACAGATTCACACTTTCCCAGTGCCAAAACCATTTACGAAGAACATAATTATACAAGCGGTATTCTAACTCGAGCCCTAATTGCTTTTCCGGAATATTCTTTCCTTTTTCTCTTGTTCATTTTGAGGTATTTTCCAACGTTTGATGCTAAAATCGGTAGACAGCATACCAACGTATTTTAGCCACGACCACAACAGCACAATGGAATGCACTTTTTGTTTGTTTGTTTGTTTACTGACATAATCCTATTATGACATCACGACACAAACTTCTGTTCTCGATGTCACTACACATCAACGTCTAACCATGACGTTACAACACAGGAGTTCATCATGACGTCACGACACAAACTTCTGTTCCCGATGTCACTACACATCAACGTCTAACCATGACGTAACAACACAGGAGTTCATCATGACGTCACAACCTATAACCATAACGTTATGACACATCAGTGTAATATCATACGTCATTACACGTGCTTTTTACGTCCTCACATGGCCTTACGACCTTCGGTGGACGAGAAAAGATAGGAAAGAGAGTAGAAGGGATAAAGTATGTAGGAGGAAAGGAAAGGGGAATGGGTTGAGAGGGTGGATATAGGAGTCGTTGGGCCTACCAACCTGAAGAAAGCCATCATCTATCATCTTCTATAGACTTAAATACATGCGTCGTGCTATGGCTTTCTTCAGATAGACCCTTTTACCCTGTTAGCTATTTAAAGCATAAAAGTAGCGTTAAGAACTCATCTTTATATGAAATAAATCAACTGCTTATTCTCGAATGAGCCAACGTTTGATAAAATAGCCGAACCCTAAATCCCCAAGATATTACATCAATTAACGAAGAATCTATCTATACTTATTAGCAATACACTGTGTATGCACCACGGAATCACGGACGTGACTGCCGAAATCGGTCGATCAGAACTGCCCTAAATAAACTCATACTACAACTAAAAGGTTTTAATTGTGAAATCAATTTTGAACAAAATTATATGGTTGGCATTTTATCAATTACATCGGCTATCGTATAATTTGAAAGCTTATTTCTACCGTGTGTGTATACATACTGTAGGACCAAGAATATGTGTATATGGTATAATATTTTAAACTTTTAATGATAAGAAATGTCAAGTATGTGTACATGTTTAAAGTAAGTGGCCATTAGCTTACTTGTAGCTAAATTGCACTGAGTTGAAAACATCTCAAAAAGTTCGTGATCTTAAAAATTGAAAATCGTTCAGTTATGATAATTAAAAATAACTTAAAGCCAAAGGGATTTTTGCTTGGTTTTTGTTGTTGTTTTTTTCCATCGTTTGTTAAAATTGGTGAAGAAATGGACCTAAGAAGCTTGTCTTTTATTTTAAATGTGTTTTTAAAATAAAGAGATATTTTTACCTCTGCTAACTTAAAATGCCTAGTATTAGAAATAAGATGCATTAGTTTGGGATGAATGATATATACTGAGTTTGTTTTGCACACAAACAGTTTTCAATTCCTGTTTGTGTACAAAACAAACTCAGCATAATATTATAACACCTAACTTTGGTCTGAAATGAAATAATTTAGTTGCTTCCCGGATTGCATTCAAAGTTCATATGTAAATCAAAATACTTTAAATCACCTTTCTGTAAACAACCTTGATATTTCAGAAACCTGGCTTGTGCTTCATGGTTTACCATTCAAAGTTGTTTGCATCCGATTTTTTGGTTTCATAATTTACCTAGCATACTATTAAAACACCTAACTTTGGTCTGAAATGAAATAATTGAGTTGCTTCCCGGATTGCATTCAAAGTTCATATGTAAATCAAAATACTTTAAATCACCTTTCTGTAAACAACCTTGATATTTCAGAAACCTGGCTTGTGCTTCATGGTTTACCATTCAAAGTTGTTTGCATCCGATTTTTTGGTTTCATAATTTACCTAGCATACTATTAAAACACCTAACTTTGGTCTGAAATGAAATAATTGAGTTGCTTCCCGGATTGCATTCAAAGTTCATATGTAAATCAAAATACTTTAAATCACCTTTCTGTAAACAACCTTGATATTTCAGAAACCTGGCTTGTGCTTCATGGTTTACCATTCAAAGTTGTTTGCATCCGAATTTTTGGTTTCATAATTTACTAATAATTACGGATTATTCTTATTGTGTATCTGACATATTAGTTACATATTTTACTCTTTTATGTTTCAGAGAGCATCTATAAATACCGCACGAACTTCGATGACGATGAGGTCAAAATGGAAATTTTAGATACTGCTGGACAGGTCAGTTTAATAATATAACCTCATATTTAATCAAAATAAGATGTCTGTGTACATTGTATATCACGCCCTCACAAAGTCCACTAAGTATTAATTTGAACTAGATACGAAACAAGGGGCTAGGATGACCAAGTGGTTAAGGTGTCCTGATATTCCACCATTCTACTAGCCCTCCGCCTCGGGGTTGCGAGTTCGAAACCTACGTGGTGCAGTTATCATGTATTGACCGTAGGTCGGTGGTTTTTTCTGGTACTCCGGCTTTCCTCCGCCTCATAAACCTGGAAAGTCCTTAAATGACCAAGGCTGTTAAAAGGACGTAAAACAAAATAAACAAAACCGAAAGATACGAAACAGGCTTGTTATAAGTAAAATATCTCTTTATCTAATTGCATAATTTCTGATGTTTAAGAATAGAAGTAAGTTGAAAAACATTAACTAATTGCTTTTCGCGAAAATAAACCACTTACAGAAAAAAGTTGAAGTTTATTTAAAATTACACCCAATTAAAGATAAATCCGCTCTTGTCAAAAAAAGGAAATTATTTATTACACCTCCAAAACATATATCGGGTAAAGGGTCAATGTTTGACATCATTACAATCGTATAAACAGGAAAATTCAGACGGAGAAATATGGTAAAGTTTAACAGTACATTAACCGAAATGTGACATTAAAAGACATATGTGATATTAAATGGAGTCAATCGTGCTTTCTATAGAAAACAGTTTGGCGTAGAAAAAAAATTAGTATGCCCTAACTCCCAACAGCTTCTGTTTAGTTAATTCTTACAGCGTACCATGTCGTGAAAACAACCCCGTTAAAATGGTCCGAAGTTCAAACTCAAAGTCGATACGAAAGACAACACTAGATTCTGACCAGTCGCGAAAACAAAATGTTCGATATTGTAAACTCCGGCACAATATTTCGTCTGATACGAAATCAGAAAATAATACAAATAATGATGAAATCATGGCTCTGATAGAGACGACATCTGTTGTAGCCCTGGAGAAATGATTATAATTCTTGAATAATTACTTGTAGGTATGTACCGTGTATACTGTGTATGTGTTATATACAAAGCGTCTGGCGAGATATCCAACATTTTGCACCTGTCTAGTTTAGTAAGTAGCTGTCCGAGTCTGTGATAGAAATCATCAGGCGAAGACCCCCAGTGTAGCATTGCTGGTTTTACCGATTTTTTTGATGCGCCATTCTTCTGTACCATAACACATCTATATTACGTAAGCTTAAAGGCCCAATATAACTTCAGGAAAATTTTCGTGATTCTGAAAAATTCTAAAAAAATCCAGTTAATAATCATGCAGATATAAGCCTAAACGAAGCATACCTGAGCGTTAACTAAAAAGAAACTCTTGACAGAAAAATCCAAAGAATTGAAAATAATTCAGGTGGGGCCCACTTCAACAACAAGCCGAAGTTAGTAGACAGTTCAAAATGGACGCGTGTATACAAATACCGAGTTTCGACTGCTGCTCTACCGGTAACCGCATGAGAATTCATCTTGAATATTGCTGATATCAGTTAATCTTAACTAAATCTTTACATATAAAAAGTTATTAGTCTTGATTTTTGCTTCAAGTTTTGCCGAAAGTCACGTATATTGGGCCTTTCAGTTCCGGTGTGACCTTTCCTTACCTTTTTACTCAGCTTGAATGCAAATCTTGATTTTGATTTAAACCTAACTTATTGCACTTTGCAATGGGATTAGGCACAAGTTATCCCAACTGAAAAAAAAATTCTCTAAATGTTTTACATCAATTATATAAGTTAGCAATCAATACTTTAAAGGCCCAATAAACGTAACTTTCGGCAAAACTTGAAGCGAAAATCAAGCCTAATAACTTATTATATTTATAGATTTAGTTAAGATTAACTGATATCAGCAATATTCAAGATGAATTCTTTCGCGGTTACCGGTACGGCAGCAGTTGAAACTCGGTATTTGTAAACACGCGTCCATTTCGAACCGTCTTCTACCTTCGGTTTGTTGTTGAAGTGGGCCCCACCTGAATTATTTTCATTTTTTTGGATTTTTTTGTCAAGAGTTTCTTGTTAGTTACCGCTCAGGTTTACTTCGTTTTAGGCTTATTTTTGCATGGTTATCAACTGGATTTTTTTCAGAATCTTTTAAAATCACGAAAATTTCCCTGAAGTTACGTATATTGGGCCTTTAAAAAAACCTTCGTGATAATAAAAAGCACACGAAATTGAAAATTGAAACACTCTGTAGCGTATACACCCTCTGTGAATCAATTTCAGTGTCTTTACTGTGAACAGTCTTTGTTTTACATAAAACAATGTTTTGGTTCTAGTTTTTAATAAAGTTGGTTGATAACAATGCTTTCCTTTATTATTTTTTTCTAGATAAATAGCATCGAAAATGAAATACACTACAGCGTACATCAGTTGTACTGTCTTTATTGTGAATATTGTGTGTTTTAAATAAAATGGTGTCTTGGTTCGATATACTTTTTTTTAATAAATTTGATTACAATACGTAATTGAAATTTTGAATAACAGTGTTTTTCTGTTAAAATTTTCTAGATGGAAGAAGGATGGAAGGACGGTTATGCATTGTGGGGAGATTGCTTTGTGTTCGTGTATTCCATAACCGACAAGGACAGCTTTGATGAAATCATCAACATCAAACGCCAAGTAGAAAACGTTCGACATTCCACCGCCATTAGTGGTATCCTAGTCGGAAACAAGTCAGACTTGCTCCACGATCGACAAGTGCCAGTGAACCATGGGATGGAGTTGGCGGACGAAATTGGTTGTAAATTTTACGAGGTATCGGCCGCTGATTGGACTCAGGTTTCCGTCATTACAGACATGTTCCAAGACTTGTTTCGCGAGTGCAGGAGAGCTAAAGTCGCACGAGAAGGACGACAGCGTAAGGCGAGCTCGTCCGTCCGTTTCAAACAGGCAATACAGAAAGTTATTTCCGGGAAAGCCCCGGCTCGACGGACACTCAGTGCCTGAGAGAAGTGACTCGGGAGAATATTTAATGTGATATTTATTTTAATTCCATGGATTATCGTTTTTGATTAATTGATTCGAAAAATTCGGAGGATAATTCTACCAGCAATAGTCAATGCAACTAATTTGAAAAACAGCATCGATGTCTTACTACGCATGAGCAGTTTCCGCTTCCGGTGTCACACAACCAACCAAACTTTCAAGGCAACATTATTTATTGGTAAATATCAATTGTATTGCTTTAAAATTGTATCATAGAAAGATGGAAAAGTGTCTGTAGGTTTAATAATGAGACTTCGAACACAATCAACTGCGTAGTAGAGGCAGCCCACCTTAGCATTTGCCTTTGTGCAAGTACCCCTTGCAATGTAGCGGCCCAGTCCCGAGTTTTTACGAGCAGCAACATTTTACGGGGGACTCACCATTTCCCCTTTTCTCGTTATTGACAAATTAGTTATCGTTTTTTAAGGTTTCCATCGAACTAGTTACGCATATGATAAAAATAGTACAAGCTGACAAAAAACTTTGAAAAATTACAGATATTGGATTTTTTTTCAGAAATCCCCGAGTTTGCCGACAGTTTTTCCTGGTATCTTTGATACATGGAAGCTGACAAGAGTGCTGGTGAACTACAGCTGAGAAGTCAGACGGTTATTCTCAACTCTCTGGTCTGTTTATATCAAGGACGCGTGGTCATTATTCTCCAGCTTTCCGGAATGAATCATACAGGGGATTCGCAACTTCAGTTTTTTTTTCAATCTTCCGCACAAAGTACGCATATGCTACACGTATATTAAAAGCGGTGAACAAGTGCACGAGATGATGTGCTATTATACACAAGTGATACCACAATCTGCATATCGTGTCGTCTGAGACAGGTGTATATGCTGTTTCAATTTACACACGTGAGCATATAGTGTGCATACGCCTTTATTTTGAACACAAGAAGTAGTGTGTTGAGATGTAGAATGTCTCATTTTCTGCCCGACACTGTCACAGAAGTTAATTTACCGATATCGAAATGTCTCCATTTATCGGTTCGTGATGCCTGGGAATACGCATATTGACATCATGAGAATTTTTATAAGAATTTGTACTGAAACGGACTAAATGATGAAAGTTAAGGGTGTATGCCTCCTAAGACCTTACCCCTTCATTATTTCTCATAAGAATCGAACCAGCCGAATAGTCGTATATATAAATTTATAATGACTGGTAGTTTGGAATAGGTTTACACAAATATTGATAACGCACTAGAAATAAAACAAGAATTGATGACAAACTGACCAGAAAAGAAAAATTACTAAATTTTAATTTTAAGGGAGATAACTTTTACCCTAAACTACGTACAATGTACATGTGTATACGGTCTTAGCAGGCATATACCCTTGCATAAATTAGCGCAATGATAGGACGACGATGTGATGAAATATATTCTGACGCGTGTAATAAATTCCCAATTACCCACGATGATGAATACCTGTTACTGCTGATGTATGAAGGACGATGATGTTTGGACGAACAACAATGCTACAGTCTTTCATGGTACAGGTATCGTCTCGGGATGTGAGTTTGTTTCCTTGACAATTTAGTGGGACGCGCGTTTTCTGTTACTTATTAGTGGTGTCCTTAATTTGGACCTGTCTGGGACCTAAACGAGAGTGACATTTTTATTGACATCATGTAGAATGGTAAGATTGAGTCAATAATGGTAAGATTGAGTCAATTATGGTAAGATTGAGTCAATTATGGTAAGATTGAGTCAACTATGGTAAGATTGAGTCAATAATGAGTCCAAGCAACTGGATAGAACAAGATAAAATGTAAGAAATATCAAACAAAGCGGTTATTTTAGAGTGAAATGTGGGTAAATTATTCAGACAGAATGTATCGTGTGACGATGGCTGATCTTTGTACTAGATCAAACTATTTGCTTTTGAGACGACCTTTACGGTGAAAATGTGATACGTGACTTCCTGTGAGAGAGTTAATTATTAAAATTAATTTTACAAAGATGCTAGTGTTATGCTCATTGAAAAAAAACCACCAAATATATGGTGAGACATCACAATTTCTTATTTTCATGATAATTTGCTTTATGCGAGGGCATATGTTCTACCGGTTGAACCGGCACTGACAGGGGGCACAGAAATATTCCACGATAAACAAATGCGCTTGGACCAAACTAAAGACAGCTAAAAAAATAAGAATAGCATGTCCCGCTTTACGCGTCCACAAATTTATATAACGTAAAGTTTTAATATCTGCAATTGAATTTACATTGTTTTACACAGAAATAACGCAGACAAGCAAAAGTCAGCAATTTAGTTTCGGTCAAGTATGTCTGGACCCCTCAAACCAAACGTGCCAGATTTCCAAGAGGTCAGCCTCGGTCCAAATCTGTGCCTGGTGTTTTCGTTCAGGTTTAACCGATTCAAATGTTTCAACCGGTAGCGCGAAGGTACCCTTCATATATATTCCATAGATATTCCTAAGTTCAAATTGATAAGTATGAATATCTAATTCGTTCTTCATCCACCCCACGAAAACTGCGCACACAGCGGTTACGTCTAAAATAAAGCGTGAATTCTTGCTATTATTAAGAATATTTTTCAAAAAGAGGAATAATTAGAGCTTTTTGCTTCTTTTTCGAATCAGAAAAAAATACCAAATTATATGTTTGAATCTGTTTACACTGGCAAAACTCCGAAATATGCTGCGAATAATTATAAAACTGCTTAACTTAGTTTTTCTTGTTCTTTTGACACCTTAAGTAGTACCGTTTCCGTCAATAATTACAGTTACATTTTCAAATAAGTTCCTCAACCATTAAAAAAATAATCAACGGTTTTTGCCATTGGTGGAGTTTTTTTTTCCAATTGGCACTTCATTCAAATGGGACCTCGAGCGATTCATTTTAATATAATTGTTTTTTGAAAAAAAAATGGCTGTGTTTGATACTCAAACAGTTTTTATTCTTTTCATTTACCAGGTTGGGAAGACTATTTGTAAACAATCGCCAACCTTTTCCTTACATTCCTGCATTCATGCATTACACTTATAGCTACAAAGCGTTAAAGAGCCCTGACGTTCAGGGTTAGTGGACGCTTGAAAACAACAATTACCACACCGGAAGTAGCACTTGTATATGTAACTAGGTAGTTATTAACCCAAGATAAATCTATTTTCGCCGGTAACAACGACGTATATATGCTAGTGTCAGAGCTCTAAACGGTTTGGCAAGGCACGTGCCTTGCTCGCGCACACGAGAATAATTACAACATCCATTTCGGCTTCAAATTCCTGATGTGACAAACACGTGTCTTCTTTGACAGTGAACAAATTGAAAGAAACAATCTTAATTTAGAGTTTGAAACTGTTGTTATGCGATGAATGGCATGAGCTATGAAATAGGATTACATCGAATAGGAGATTCCAATAAGAATTTTGGACAGAAAAAGCATGACATACACAGATTAACAATGTCATGGTCTCTTTCTATTTTAGACATTACTAAATGTACAATTAAGGCAAATAGAACACATTTCAGCAGCAGAAACATAACTGTCTCGATTCTAACTTATGTGTAAGCTTATAGAAATATAAGAAACATTTATGTGTCTCTTAGACAGTTCAATAAATTACGTTATAAAGATGACGTAACACACACATGTGCTGCACCTTTTAAATTTAGTAATAGATACAGCATGCCGAAAAAATGAATTAAACTACACCATATAGCTGTTTCGTCCTCCTAGGACTCTTCAGTGATGCTAGGGGCCAAAGGGTGGGAATCCAAAATGTCTAAACTTATGTAGAAACAGAAGAGTCAGAATTCATAAAAGAATTTATAAAAGAATTCCTATCCAATTAAGTCCAGTGTTAGTTTCATTGCATAGATCGTAAATATTTCCTTCGGATGCGGTTCGTGCTCGTGAATTGGACATGTCAAAAGTACAAAGGTTACTGAAGACTTCCGAAGGTATTGTACGTACAACTTTTGATACCCTTTTGTTACACCTTCAAGGAAAACTGAAACAGGTGAGCATTTGCAGAGGGGACTACAATGGAGTATAATGTATATTTGTTGAACAGCGCGAGGAAAATAGATTACACGCATATTTTAAAAGGTCTGTTATTTGATGATATGCCAAAAGAAACAGGCATCGGTAGTACAAATATATATAACCCCAGATCGTAAAACAGCTAACAAATAGCACAAGTACATACATAGACCACTGATCGGTTTCTAAAGTTAACACACAATGTAGATTCTAAATAACCAACGAACAGATGAAAAAAATCCCACATAGTACTATATATATAGCCATCGATATATGGTACAGACATATACGATTTCGTGCAGTGTGTTGTTAAAAATTAGAAACATATTTCTGCTATATATTTCAACTTTGATGATCTAAAACCAGAATTTACAACAATCACTATCACTTTGAAGCTTCTCCTGTTTCGAACTACATACCACCATCGTAAGAATCAAATATTTAGGTGACTTGATGCTGTTCCATGAACATGGCTACATAAATTCAGGGATAACATAGTATCTAGTTACTCATGCAATATGGAGCACAGGGACCTGAGAATTTGCTACAGCTATAGCTTTGGACCTAAACAAGGGTGTAATTTCGATAAATAAAATGCCCCCTCAATGGTCATAAAGGCTACATGATCATTGAGGGGGCATTTCTATCGAAAATTGATCTACCCCCCCCCCCCCCCCAGTGTAACATTACTATAAACACCCTAGTTTAAATCCAAAACTAGTTGTAACAAATTCTCAGGTCCCTGTGATATGGAGGTGATAGGTATGCGCACAAATGTCAAGATAATTTGTACAATCGTATATGTGTCATCAATGCTCATGTATTATCAGTTATTGTGAGCTTATCATCATAATAATGATATGACGTCACAGGGTTTTATATGACGCCCCAATGGAGACAAGAAAAAGAAACTCAAAATTGCAGAATATGGCTTTATTATACGTATACGTCTCTGATAAAACACGTCACGGAGTTTTCGTTGGGGATTTTTTTTTGAGCCCAGACCCATTCAACAGACAATAAAGTTACATTTATAAAACCATCGGTCATAAACTTGCAATAACTTGTACAAGACAACCCCGAACTCTGACACCTGTGGTCTTATAGCTATAAAGATTGTTAAGGATAATCACTAGAACTCAAAAAGCAGCGTGTGCGGTTTTATAGAGATCAGGGGGATACGCCTGTAACATGGAACGGCCTATCAGGGAAACTATTAAATCTGTGTTGTATCATGGCGTCTAGAGAGATGGTTTTATTTCTTATTTTTTTGATAATATATCTTAACTCTTGAAAAGTGTTTGATTCAATTCACCAGACATCGTTTACATTATGATCAGCGTTGCGTAACCCCGGTACTCAAAATGGCCGCGGATTATATAGAACATGTATATACACAATTTTCTTCAGATTTAACAGGGTTAAAAAAAACATGTACTTTATGTATATACATGTATATATATGTAAAAATAAAAAACGACACGGACATATTACTTATATTACATTACTTGCTTATGTGTATATATATATATGTTTGTATTTGAAACAAAACTGAGGATACGAGACAAAAGCTGATATTATGATCTCGTCCACAGGGACCTGAGAATTTGATACAGCTAATTTGGAACCTAAATTCAGGTGTTCAGAGCAATTTTACACGTTGGTAATAGAGGGGGAGGGAGGGGCATTTTTATAACCCCCCCCCCCCCCAAATTGCTCTTAACGCCTTAATTTAGGTCCAAAACTGGCTGTAACGAATTCTCGGGTCCCTGTGATCCCGCCCAGACATAATTAAAGGTATCACCGGTGACGACGGTAAAGCGGTACTTCCTTTCGCAAGTACCTGCATTGGATCACAAATTGAATAGGTTGAAACCAGATCTAATAGTTCAAATTCATAGTGCTCAATATGTATTTAAACCTTAGCAAATTGTTAAAAAAATTAAGTTATAAGGGTTTTCCCCGCAAACGACAACTTTTGTGACTTAAAGGCCCAATATACGTAACTTTCGGCGAAAATGAAGACAAATAACTTTTTTATATTTACAGATTTAGTTAAGATTAACTGATATCAGCAATATTCAAGATGCATTCTTACGCGGTTACCGGCACGGCAGCAGTTGAAACTCGGTATTTGTAAACACCCGTCCATTTTGAACTGTCTTCTAACTTCGGCTTGTTGTTGAAGTGGGCCCCACTTGAATTATTTTCAATTCTTTGGATTTTTCTGTCAAGAGTTTCTTTTTAGTTACCACTCAGGTTTACTTCGTTTTCGGATTTCTTTTGCATGGTTTTCAACTGGATTTTTTTCCAGAATTTTTCAGAATCACGAAAAATTTCCTGAAGTTACGTATCTTGGGCCTTTAACAGGAGAGCTTACAAGAAACTCTTTCTTCATCATTCCGTTATTACAGAAATCATGAGCCCGTACATGTATCAACAGTGTAACCCTTGGTTACACTAACTGCTTATCAATGGCGGCATGTTTTCGCCGTCAACTGCAATCTCCATCAATTCTGTGGCCCGGGGGAAGTGACAAGTGTTTAGGTTTCCGAGAAGCAGTGTTTACACAGAGGCCATTCTCCAATTATCGTTTTCTGGCACCTTTTCCATGGCCTCTTCGCCAACAACAAACTCTGAGCAACTATTGATACTGTTTCCCGCCATACTGATACATTCAATTTTTCTATGGAAACAGATGTTACGGATATGACGTCAGTCAACGTTTGATGTTGTTTTAGTCTGGAAACTCACTCTGAAATAAAGATAATACCAGTATTGCAATTTTAGTAAGATCGTCTTCAGTAAAAGAAGAGACAGTGTACTCTAATCTCGTAAAGGATACATGTATATGCTGGTGTTTTAGCACAACATTCAATGCCCACTTCCTGGGTTGTCTTTAGGCCTTTGCCCCTCATTTTCACCTGAAATAGATTAAGTTGATGACAGATTATTTTGCAATACTACTTATAGTATTTGTGTTAATTTAAGTGCATTTGCCTGCTCTTTCTATTAAATGCAAGTCAAGGACACTTTGGGCTAAATGTTACCAATATAGCAAAAGCAATTATATTACTATGTAATGAAACAACGTTCAATGTTTGATTCCGTCGTTATCATTTTGTTCGCTAGGGTCATTAAGAAACTACTGATTACGTTGCCACTAAATACATAGCGACACAGCTAAGCAAGTAAGTATATAGTCATCTATTAAGTACGGACGCCAATTGATGCCAAATGAAATCTTTGAAAAATGTTTTGTTTATTTCAGTATTTCATTTGGCACGTATGGGCTTCCATAATTTTCTTCCAAATGTTAATATGGAGAACAGCAAATCTTAACAGACATAATGTTTCCGATAATTACAATATACGCACAACATATAATGTCGCTTCTGCGCACATACTTTAATGTCAAATGCAAACACGTGTTAACATGACCCCGGGTTAAGTTCAAGGTCACATGGGTAAATGTCATATGTTTCATGGCGAAAGTCAATCAGTGCTGTAAAAGCGAAGATCATGGAAACCGGACCCAAGGTGAAGGTTACAAGAGTGAAGGTCACCGACACTATAACAAGGTTACCAACAAACAAAGAGGTCAACATCATGCAGGTCAAGGATATATTTGAGTGAAGGTAAAGGACAGGTTTATGTTAAGGTCGCTTAATTTAATGTGAATAAATTCTGTCAACAGAAAATCATTTACCATAGTTTAGCTGTTACAATACCAACCAATAACTGCCTTGCTATTACATAATCACATATGCGCATACGACCAGTTAGTTTTCGGCTCAATTATACCATAGTGGTTCGAACTTGTGCAGCATAGTTGCCCGTTTTTCACACATCACAGTACTATTACTAGATCGTGCTCTATTGGACAATATACAACGCTAAGATAGTTGATAATTGAGCACGATTAGAAGCACGATCTCATCCGATTCCGGCATTATTCGGAATCAAATCGACGGGCGGAGTTGTCAGAGACATTACTAATAGCATCGTTAGAAACCCACGTGACACTTCTCTTACGTTTAGAACACTGCCACGTGGGTTTCCGACGACGTACGAATATTATACAAATGTAAAGATCAGAGCAAAGAAGAAAAAGGGAACAGATAAGATAAATAAAGGACCCTTATAACATACATTTATAAATTAAAGGCCCAATAGAACTTTTGTATTACGAATACCGGGTGATGCATCAGGTCGAACACTGTAATTGCAGATAAATGAAGAGACTATGAGGAAATTAGTCTGAGTAAATAATGTTTTCTGCTAATGGATGCAGCCGAGGTCAACTTGATACATCCGACAAAGTCGATATCCTTAATTTAACTCTATAAATAGATGACATGTCAATAGTAGAGATCCAGTGTTATTATCTAGCGGTATTGGCTCGGAACTCCCCGTGGACACCTGTTATTAGCCAGGGAGCGCGCCCTTGCAGCACATCCTTATCAAGGTTAGAACCCCTACAACTATAACCAGCAAACGTAGATAGTCTCCGGATTCTGTTATCCCAAAGTGAGTTACACTAAAACACATAAACCAGTTAGTCTACTCAGCAACCCATTCGCCAGTAATCTCTGTAGATACGGAGTCCTAGTGTTAGTATCAGTCAATGACCTTGGCGGTTTGGGCCTGTACCAGTTCAAAAATAACACTGTACATGCTTGTGAAAAACGGGGGGAAATTAAGATAAAGTCCATTCTAAATCTAAATCTTTAAAAAGTCGGTTGTTGATATCCGGACGTACATGAAAGTTTGTATAAAACAGGCCAACTTTTTTTCTTTTCTTTTTCCTTAGTGGGAGGAGGGAGGAAGGTGGAGGGAGGGGGGCTGTTTTTGGACTAAAATGGAATAACTGAATCGAATCAATGATACTCTCCCCTATCAATATTCGGACTGCCGCTGGTACCAAAGGCAAAATAAGTAGAGTGCTGTCTAGACGTTTCCAAATAATGCGCGCGTGTAAAACGGAAGTTAAATGTAATTCAAGTATTGTTAACTAGAATAACGTACCTAATTCTCCTGGGCCATATGCCTCGTACAACGCCTGTGTCGCTGACTTATCACTTTTTTCAGTTCATCTGGGTACATCTTTGTAAGACATTTCCTATTAATTGATACAAATAAATGCATTTCGAGATTTTCTGCACTATCTTAGGTGTGAGAGGTCGGGACGGGGGAGGGGAGGGGAGGGGTGGGGGGAGGGGGGGGGGGGGGAGAGACGGCCTGGGCTGGGAACATAACTGATATGTCATGCGCTCAAAAATAACATGTGGGAGGGAGAAATTGTAACATTGAAGAAAATAACATTAAGCAGTTGAGCTCATTACAAAAGACCGGATATATGTCTAAAGCTACTGGTTTTGCTATTATATATCTGTGTGTTTAGAATAGGCTAGGTTTTTTTTACCGGGGGTGGGGGGGGGGGGGGGGGGGGTAGCGTAACTGTTCCTCCTCTCAAATTTCAGAAGTCTTTGTTGTCCGTAGTTTTTCATCATTTAAATAGAAAAAAATAGGCTTAGACTTACCTAATCACTCTCCAGACGCCATCTCAGTCCTACCAGGCTTCATGAAAGATAACTCTGGCTACATGTTGTTTCGTCAATCTGCTTAAAATGTAGATCCTCACTTTTACTATCGTGTATTACTATCGTGTGTACACGATAGTAATAGTGAGGATCTGTATTTTAATCAGATTGATATTTCGTGACACGGAATCATCGAAAATTATGGCTTTCTATCGTCAAATAACTTCCGTTCAATACCATTAACGAATAATATGATGCACATCTATTATAGCGCGGACCCATCTATAGTTACCTAGCGTGCACCAACTTGCTAGTCCGAAGGGTTCTGACCCTCTGGCTCGCCTGTCGTCCAAATATTTAGCGGTACAGGGAGTCAGAACCCTTTGGACTATACAACTTGCAAAATGTAGACTTAGAAAAATGTTTACTAAGGATATGCTGTGGGAGCAGGAGACATAATTGATATCGAGGGGTTTTGCTCACCTACGCTCTCTACATCCCTGGAATATGTCATGGCAAAAATTGGAGGCTCTGTATGCGCCACCTTGTTAATGAAGCAAGGAGACTGGTTCGACCAGTTGATGTACATCAAACGAATCTCGTGGTCAGTAATTACAGTAATAACAGTAATTTCGACAGGCATTGAAGTCGGTGGTTGCTTCTTTGCAATCTTCAAAAGACGGCAATATAGCGATTGGTCAGGATTTGTTTTACCTGAGCGTGCCTTCAGTGTTGCAATGACATGTTCCGGGGTGTAGAGAGCGTAGGTGAGCGTAACCGATGGATATCAAAAATGTGGAGGAGGGGGGGGGGATGTCGTAGAGAGAATTTTGACCCTCGCGCCATTTACACACTCTTAAAATGTGCGATTTACACACGGTAACTTACAGGTAAATAGACAATATGTTGACACATTTTCTTTCTCACAAAGGTCTCAGCAATTAAGGATAATCAGTACTTTGAATACATATGTGATCACATGACCTTGAAAGTGGGTCAATGTCATTTTTGGAGGACACTTGACAGAACTTTGTTCCATGTGCATACTGGTGAAATATCAGTACCGTGTTCGTTTTGGTTACGAGAAGAATTTGTTACAGCTAGTTTTGGATCTAAACTAAGGTGTTTATAGAGGAAGTTTACACTATCAATTTATTAATAAATATGCCCCCCCCCCCCTTCCTCTCAATGGTCATACAGCCTTCATAACCATTGGGGGGGGGGCATTTTTATCAAGTAAAATACTTTGGTTTATGTGCTAAACTACATGTAGCTGTAACCAATTCTCAGGTCCCTGTGTCTCCAACTAGATATGACTATGAAATCGAACATGTAGATGAAAGTGTATTGTTGTTACACGTGACATGCTACAGTCGTTTTAAGATAAAAACTAAGCAGGAAGGCCAATTAGGGTTTAGGGGAGCTTTGATTACACATAAAGCGCACAGATTGCAACTTTCGTGTTTGAAAATGAAAACATTTACAAAGGTAGAAACCTACAGCTTTTATAGTAAATAAAATCGATCATTACAGGTGTGCAGATTTTATAACATTAAATTGTATTCAACAATAATGTATATGTGGTAAAAGTGGATTTTGTCATCTGCGGTTTGAACAGTTACGTTCAATTCCGTAAGGAATTTGTAGTGTTATGTGACTCTGTAGTGGGTTTGGCTCTTTCCAGGTGTGCGTACCTTTAGTCGCAAAATAGTAGTACTCTAGGATGGTACAGCCTTGGGGTTACGGGGGATATTCTGTCTGGTTTGACGAATGTCTGCCCGGGTATTTTTAGTTTATCTGATATGACGGCCATCTTGCCGGGTGAGCCGGGGACAGTTTGTGTAATGCGCTGTCATTGGTCGAGACTGCGGTGGTGGAGCCAGTCATCGAGTCTCTTAGATTACGGATGTTATTCCGGGTATTTACACTAAGGGTCAAGGTCAGGGCTATTTAAGCCGTAGACGGGAGAGAAACCTCGCCACTTCCCTACCGGGATTTGGTCATTATCAACGCTTTGAAAACAAAGTGACTTAGCTTAGTGATACGGCTACGTTCTGAGACCGGAGCGGCTATGCATGGTTAGTTTTATTAGTTAGCTGACACTCTGAAAACAGAGTGGCTTATAATGCATGCGTAAGTTAGGTCTATTAGATAGCTGACACTCTGAAAACAGAGTGGCTTTATTGCATGTTTACATCTAGTAGATAGGCCTAGCTGGCACTCTGAAAACAGAGCGGCTTATATGCATGTGTACGTGTTCTGAAAACAGAACTGCTTAGCATAGGAACATGTTCTGAAACCAGAACAACTTAGCGTAGGAATTAACGTTAAGTTGTGGTCACTGTGCATGTGTAGACTAGTGTTTACTAGGTGTTGTTTCTAGAGGGAGGGTGGAAGTCTAGCCCGTCTCGTAGGCTGGTAGTTATAATTATGGACCAGGTGGGATATATACTCCATAGTTTCGTAGTACTTGTCAAGTTGGTCATATTTACAAGGCATTGAGGTGTGTATTGAGAGTTAACATGGAACTTCTCCAGGGATTGTCTTGTGCATGTACTTGTGGGTAGCTTGTCATAGTCTGGGTAGCCTATTATTTGGATAAGTCTGCTTTCCTGGTGTACATTTTGTTACCATTTCTATACTTGTTACATTCTATTGTACTTCAGGCTTTACATCTGTTTTAACTGGAACTTGGTTGTTTTGTTATGTTATTTATGTAAATGAAACCAAACTCGTCTTAATTCATAATAAACTTGTAGAACTTTTACTGTGGTGTTGTTGTGGGTCTTTCCTAACACTTCGACTAATCTAAGGGAAAAGAACCGGAAGGTGGGTTTAGAAGGTGACTGTTGGCCACTGGTTTTATGTCACGGTCCGGTACATTTTGTACCACATTTAAAATTACACAACGCGAAGTCAATTGTGGTGGCAAACTCTCATCTCCTGACCCCTCCTACTACATAAATGGTGCCTGGTGACCAGGATTAGTCGTATTAGTGAGGAAAGATACCAAAGGTTAAACAACAGAGGTCTAGAAATGAATTGAGACTAATTAGGTATTATGGAATAGTTTTATTTGACTTAGAGCAGACATTATAATTAACAAGGGTTGCAGAGTTCAGTAAAATTAATTAAGTTATAAGGGGAGATTACTGTGTCAAGCATTTTGAAAATGGCATGCTATGTGGAAAGTACTAGGAAGAGTTCAGTCAAGGTTGTAGGAAATGATGTACAGCAGGGATTGGGAAACAGGAATTTTGACAATGGCAGTGAGCTAGGGATAGCTGGTGTGTAATGTGTTAATGGTGGATACTGGATCACCTGTTTTGGTAATGTCCCAGACCAGGTTTAGAAAGGGTTTAGTTCTGCGGTGTTGGCAAAGTGTTGTGTAAATCTTGTGTCAGCGGACGGGGAAAGGTTAACGGTAAAGGTCAGGCCACCATAGATTAGATGGGGCTCTCGTCCTTTCGACAAACCTACGTCATGGCAGATTTGGGAGGTTTGGATGGGATATTGGGAATAGATTTTTGAGATGAGTATGATGGTGGTATCCAGGTCTATCGAGATGCACGGAACACGGGTCAAGGTCAAGGTTAGTTGATTCAATCGGAAACTTGCAGCTGTTCTCATGGAGATATACAAAGTAAAGTTGGAGGAAAGGAATTTTGTGTGATAAATGCTTATATGATTAAGACCACAGTACCCTAAGATAATTGTTTCAGTGGTAATTAAACTTTGTGGATAAAGATATTTGTTCAGAACTAAGTACTGGTGTTAGAAGAGTACCGGCAGTGACTTTTGTGGTGCAAGCTGAAAATAGGGATATAAGTGGAGACAGGAAGTAGCTTCCTGGCTGTGTTTTAGAGTACAGTACAGGAATTCTTAAGTGAACTTCCTGGATGGTGAACTTTCTGAATGTGAATCAGTCGGTATTGTGATTTATGACAAACAGTATTCATTAGTTGGCATCCATGGGTAGGAGTTGTTGTGGTAAATTAGAAAAACATTTTGCCATATAAAAGAGTACCATGTGAAGTATTTAATCTTATGATGTTTGATGTCTCGCAGGAAGTAATTTGACATCTAGCAGGAAGTAGTTTAATGTGTCACAGGAAGTAGTTCAGTACAATGTCAAGTTATCAGTGTTTAACAGTGTCTAGCATTTATTGCAGTGTTTTTGGCTGATAGACAGTCTGTTATGTATTGGGTAGAATCTTATAGTAAGATTCAAATGTTCATAGTTGTTATTCCAATTCATGGAATACAGCTAGCCAAAATTGTTTGACCTGCCAGTAGACAGTGTGGTACCTAACACACTGGAGCAGGTTTCACTCTCCACAATAGGTTGCACGAGTGTAACCGCTGTGAGAGGAGGTCCAGGAGCCATCCATGGGTGACGTAACATCGGAGGGACCATGAAGCTGGAGGATTGTCCATCTCGATCCAACTGGAGTGGAGGCCAGCCGGAGATCTCCTGTTTCTATTTGGATGTGACGCGCATACGTGTGAAGGAGGGAAGACTGTGATGTGTGTTCGTTCGGACTACGAAAGACTTTCGGTTGCGGTTTGTGCCAGTGAAATGTGTTTTTGAAAGACATTTTTTTTTTATTTTCAGGTGTGTTCGTGAACATTTATTCATATTTAACGCGATCACTATTGTAATTGTATATCAGATAATGAATAGGATACCGTTAAGATTTTAGGATTAAGTTGTGTGGCTCAGGTAAGGATTTTGTAGACAAAGTTAATTGACTGTTGGTAATTACTTTGATCTTAAGGTGGGAGGTATGTGGTAAAAGTGGATTTTGTCATCTGCGGTTTGAACAGTTACGTTCAATTCCGTAAGGAATTTGTAGTGTTATGTGACTCTGTAGTGGGTTTGGCTCTTTCCTGGTGTGCGTACCTTTAGTCGCAAAATAGTAGTACTCTAGGATGGTACAGCCTTGGGGTTACGGGGGATATTCTGTCTGGTTTGACGAATGTCTGCCCGGGTATTTTTAGTTTATCTGATATGACGGCCATCTTGCCGGGTGAGCCGGGGACAGTTTGTGTAATGCGCTGTCATTGGTCGAGACTGCGGTGGTGGAGCCAGTCATCGAGTCTCTTAGATTACGGATGTTATTCCGGGTATTTACACTAAGGGTCAAGGTCAGGGCTATTTAAGCCGTAGACGGGAGAGAAACCTCGCCACTTCCCTACCGGGATTTGGTCATTATCAACGCTTTGAAAACAAAGTGACTTAGCTTAGTGATACGGCTACGTTCTGAGACCGGAGCGGCTATGCATGGTTAGTTTTATTAGTTAGCTGACACTCTGAAAACAGAGTGGCTTATAATGCATGCGTAAGTTAGGTCTATTAGATAGCTGACACTCTGAAAACAGAGTGGCTTTATTGCATGTTTACATCTAGTAGATAGGCCTAGCTGGCACTCTGAAAACAGAGCGGCTTATATGCATGTGTACGTGTTCTGAAAACAGAACTGCTTAGCATAGGAACATGTTCTGAAACCAGAACAACTTAGCGTAGGAATTAACGTTAAGTTGTAGTCACTGTGCATGTGTAGACTAGTGTTTACTAGGTGTTGTTTCTAGAGGGAGGGTGGAAGTCTAGCCCGTCTCGTAGGCTGGTAGTTATAATTATGGACCAGGTGGGATATATACTCCATAGTTTCGTAGTACTTGTCAAGTTGGTCATATTTACAAGGCATTGAGGTGTGTATTGAGAGTTAACATGGAACTTCTCCAGGGATTGTCTTGTGCATGTACTTGTGGGTAGCTTGTCATAGTCTGGGTAGCCTATTATTTGGATAAGTCTGCTTTCCTGGTGTACATTTTGTTACCATTTCTATACTTGTTACATTCTATTGTACTTCAGGCTTTACATCTGTTTTAACTGGAACTTGGTTGTTTTGTTATGTTATTTATGTAAATGAAACCAAACTCGTCTTAATTCATAATAAACTTGTAGAACTTTTACTGTGGTGTTGTTGTGGGTCTTTCCTAACACTTCGACTAATCTAAGGGAAAAGAACCGGAAGGTGGGTTTAGAAGGTGACTGTTGGCCACTGGTTTTATGTCACGGTCCGGTACATTTTGTACCACATTTAAAATTACACAACGCGAAGTCAATTGTGGTGGCAAACTCTCATCTCCTGACCCCTCCTACTACATATATACTAACTATCAATTTAAAAGGAGATATCTGACAACGTTCTTGACAAATACATTTTAAGGATATTTTAAACTATGGTAACTTTTGTCTAAATCCAAGGCGGGTAAAATGTTAGGTAACTCTTGTTTTATTCTATAACATGAAGATAATTGATTACAGCTCAAATAAACGGTCTATCGGTTATCTCCCTTTGTGCGTTATTTCTTTATCGACGAAGACAGTTTATATAGTGTTATGATAGTGCCTCCTCTATAATATATAGGTCTACCACAGAGTGAGGGGAGCATTATCTTTCCTATAGTATGTACCTCAAGGGACGGTAGCACGACTTTTACCTCCCATGTGATAAAGCTACATAAGTACATACATTTGGTTATGTTTTAGTATTGTAGGGTGCCCCATATGACACCCTACGTATGTCGTAGATATTGAATGGTATAATTTGAAGGTATAATACACAGTAGAATGTCACTAATATAAGGGTTACTTGTATTATTGAAGGGTGACCCTAATGTAGAGGTAAGATGGAGGTATTGTAAGGTGTCCATAATGTAGAGGTTAGTTGTATGTATTGTAAGGTGTCCCTAATGTAGAGGTTAGTTGTATGTATTGTAGGGTGTCCCTAATGTAGAGTTTAGTTGTATGTATTGTAAGGTGTCCCTAATGTAGAGGTTAGTTGTAGGTATTGTAGGGTGTCCCTAATGTAGAGGTTAGTTGTAGGTATTGTAGGGTGTCCCTAATGTAGATGTTAGTTGGAGGTATTGTAGGGTGTCCCTAATGTAGAGGTTAGTTGTAGGTATTGTAGAGTGTCCCTGATGTAGAGGTTAGCTGGAGTTATTGTAAGGTGTCCATAATGTAGAGGTTAGTTGTAGATATTGCAGGGTGTCCCTGATGTAGAGGTTAGTTGTAGGTATTGTAGGGTGTCCCTAATGTAGATGTTAGTTGTAGGAATTGTAGAGTGTCAATAATATAGAGGTTAGTTGTAGATATTGCAGGGTGTCCCTGATGTAGAGGTTAGTTGTAGATAGTGTAGAGTGTCCATAATATAGAGGATAGTTGTATGTATTGTAGGGTGTCCCTTATGTAAAGGTTAGGTGTAGATATTGTAGGGTGTCCATAATGTAGATGTTAGTTGTAGGTATTGTAGGGTGTCCCTAATATAGATGTTAGTTGTAGGTATTGTAGGGTGTCCCTGATGTAGATGTTAGTTGTAGATATTGTAGGGTATCCCTGATGTAGAGGTTAGTTGTAGATATTGCAGGGTATCCCTGATGTAGAGGTTAGTTGTAGGTATTGTAGAGCGTCCATAATGTAGAGGTTAGTTGTATGTATTGTAGGGTGTCCCTTATGTAAAGGTTAGGTGTAGATATTGTAGGGTGTCCATAATGTAAAGGTTAGTTGTAGATAGTACAGGGTGTCCCTAATGGAGAGGTTAGTTGGAGGTATTTAAGAGTGTCCTGAATGTAGATGTTAGTTGTAGGTATTGTAGGGTGTCCCTAATGTAGAGGTTAGTTGTAGGTATTGTAGGGTGTCCCTGATGTAGAGGTTAGCTGGAGGTATTGTAGGGTGTCCATAATGTAGAGGTTAGTTGTAGGTATTGTAGGGTGTCCCTGATGTAGAGGTTAGTTGTAGGTATTTTAGAGCGTCCATAATGTAGAGATTAGTTGTAGATATTGCAGGGTGTCCCTGATGTAGAGGTTAGTTGTAGATAGTGTAGAGTGTCCATAATATAGAGGTTAGTTGTATGTATTGTAGGGTGTCCCTTATGTAAAGGTTAGGTGTAGATATTGTAGGGTGTCCATAATGTAAAGGTTAGTTGTAGATAGTACAGGGTGTCCCTAATGGAGAGGTTAGTTGGAGTTATTTAAAGAGGCATCACGGTAAAACTATATTTTTTTATGCTTATTTAGAATTATTGTATATATGAATTAAATGTATACTCTTGTGGAAAATTAATGGGCGATTTACGCTGAAATATGTTCTCAAAATTTTTAATTAATAATTAAAAAAGGGAATCACTATTCGTTGATCAACGATTTGGACATGTAATTTTTTTTGCATCACATATGATAACGCATGCGCATGACAAGCTACATCGGTAAGCAAAAAATTGCGATCCGCGCGTGACCTACATGTAACTATCAAGCGAAAAGTGGCCGAATGGTCAAACTTTAACGTAAGGATTATATTACGGAAGAATAATGAGGGATGTGAAGTATTTAAGGGAGAGACTAACAGCCCAATTGTTTGCATGTTACAGTTTTCTTCTGGATTGCCGGTGACACAGTTTTTATTTGGTTTTGGGGCCTCCCAAGGGATAACTCTTTCATTCCTCTGTTACATGAAATGCGTGTGTAAAACTTGAAAGCGTGTATTGTAATATTCCCTTTATAATATTCCAGTTGTAAAACGCCGGCATAGGGCGATTGAGTTTAATGTACATACAGATTCAATTTGGACAAAATGAATCTGGGTTTGGACCCCGGTAATAAATTTGATATGAATCAAAATATATGCATTATATAAATGAAGTCATTAATTCATAAAAAAAACAACATATACATGTATGTCCCATGTCTGCAGTTGTGTTGAAAATTTTAACGAACCTTTAATTTACATAAAAAAAGTAAAATGAATCATAACATATATAAATGGATTAAGTATTGGACAATTATCTTCTCGACAAGTTCCAAATTTGATATATATATTATACATGTATTCTACATGTTTAGTGCGCGGTGCGTCATATGAGTGCACGGACTTCCGTGATACATATATAATTGTAAGTGTTAAAGTATGTTGACGCTGAAAGTTGGATAGATTTTAGATGAATATATAGATAGTCTGAAAAAAAAATCTTCAAGACAGCGAGTTGTATAAAAAAATCGGAATAATTTCATTTTATTTTTGTACTTTTCAATGCATGTACACCTTTAGTGAAATGGTTCTAAATGAGGTTTCGTGAAAATAACTTTTTACAGAAATTAAGGTCTGCCCTATAGTTGTCATCGTCGGAAACCCACATGTCATTGTTAAACGTACAATGTAAGAGTGCAGTGTCGTGTGGGTTTCTGGCGATTTGCATCGGTTTCAGTCAGGTACTGATGTCGGTAAATGATGCAGAGATGTCGACATAAATTTCTTCATATGAATATCGTCTGTAATTAACGTCTGATTATTAATGTGAATGTGATTCAATAAATTATACACGGACTTTGTGTCTGGTTCATCATCGGACGTGCATGTATATATATTACGCGTCCCCTCTTGGGCCCCTTCGTCAAATTGACCGAGAACGCTGTCACTTGTCGCGTGATCAGCGCTATTTTTATCGGGCTTTCCCGAGGAATGCAATTTTGCAAGTGGCTAATAAACACATTTTTAGTGGACTTTGAATATTGAAATAACAGGAAAATGTATATGGTAGTGCAGACAGCATGTACATTCAAGAACTTCATTGTAGACTTCCCCGGGATGCCCCTTTAAGGGTGTCCTGAATGTAGAGGTTAGTTGGAGGTATTGTTTATCATCGTTAATGTACAGGTTAGTTGTATGTATTGTAGGGTGTCCCTAATGTAGAAGTAAGTTGTAGGTATTTTAGGGTGTCCCTAATGTAGAGTTTAGTTGTATGTATTGTAAGGTGTCCATAATGTAGAGGTTAGTTGTATGTATTGTAAGGTGTCCCTAATGTAGAGGTTAGTTGTATGTATTGTAAGGTGTCCCTAATGTAGAGGTAAGCTGGAGGTATTTTAGGGGGTCACTAATGTAGAGGTAAGCTGGAGGTATTGTAGGGTGTCCCTAATGTAGAGTTTAGTTGTATGTATTGTAGGGTGTCCCTAATGTAGAGGTTAGTTGTAGGTATTGTAGGGTGTCCCTAATGTAGAGGTTAGTTGTAGGTATTGTAGGGTGTCCCTGATGTAGAGGTTAGTTGTAGGTATTGTAGGGTGTCCCTAATGTAGAGGTTAGTTGTAGGTATTGTAGGGTGTCCCTAATGTAGAGGTTAGTTGTAGGTATTGTAGGGTGTCCCTAATGTAGAGGTTAGCTGGAGGTATTGTAAGGTGTCCATTATGACATTTCCTATTAATTGATACAAATAAATGCATTTCGAGATGTTCTGCACTATCTTAGGTGTGAGAGGTCGGGACGGGGGAGGGGGGGGCTGGGCTGGAAACATAACTATTATTTATTTTTAACTATGTCATGCGCTCAAAAAAGAACATGGGGGAGGGAGAAGTTGTAACATTAAGAAAAATAAAGACACCCAAAATATAACATTTAGCAGTTGAGCTCATTACAAAAAACCGGATATATGTCCAGGGCCTCTGGCTTTGCTATTATATATCCGTGTGGTTAGGATAGGTTAGGTTTTTTTAAGGGGGTGGGGGGTAGCGTAACTGTTCCTCCTGTTATATTTCAGAAGTCTTTGTTGTCCGTAGTTGTTCAAAGTCCGTTATCATTTATATAGAAAAAAAAAGGCTTAGACTTCTCTAATCACTCTCCACACACCATCTCACTCCTACCAGGCTTCGTGAAAGATAACTCTAGCTACATGTAAGATTTTTCTTTTTCACAAAGGTCTCAGCAATTAAGGATAATCAGTACTTTGAATACATATGTGATCATATGACCTTGAAAGTTGGTCAAGGTCATTTTTTGAGGACACCTGACAGAACTTTGTTCCATGTACAAACTGGTCAAATATCAGTACCCTGTGCGTTTTGGTTACGAGAAGAATTGAAAATGACGGTACCTAAATGAAACTAGTATCACGTTAAAAACCTCACAAACATTGTGTGATGATTTTATACATGTGTAACAGAGACGTGCACCACAGGGACCTAAGCATTTATTACAGCTAGTTTTAGCCAGTAAAAATACCTTTGTTTAGGTGCTATACTACATTTAGCTGTAACCAATTCTCAGGTCCCTGTGTCTCCAATCATGAAATCGAACATGTACAGTGTAGATGAAAGTGTATTGTTGGTACACGTGACATTCTACAGTCGTTTTAAGATAAAAATTAAGCTAGAAGGCCAATTAGGGTTTAGGGGAGCTTTGATTACACATAAAGCGCACAGATTGCAACTTTCGTGTTTGAAAATGAAAACATTTACAAAGGTAGAAACCTACAGTATTTATAGTAAATAAAATCGATCATTACAGGTGTGCTGATTTTATAACATTAAATTGTATTCAACAACAATATATTTACTAACTATTAATTTAAAAGGAGACATTTGACCACCTTCTTGACAAATATATTTTAAGGATTTTTTAAACTATGGTAAATTTTGGCTAATTCCAAGGCGGGTAAAATGTTAGGTAACTCTTGTTTTATTCTATAACATGTAGATAATTGATTACCGCTCAAAAAAACGGTCTGTCGGTTATCTCCCTTTGTGCGTTATTTCTTTATCGACGAAGACAGTTTATATAGTGTTATGATAGTGCCTCCTCTATAATATATAGGTCTATCACAGAGTGAGGGGAGCATTATCTTTCCTATAGTATGCACCTCAAGGGACGGTAGCACGATTTTTACCTCCCATGTGATAAAGCTGCATAAGTACATACATTTGGTTATGTTTTAGTATTGTAGGGTGCCCCATATGACACCCTACGTATGCCGTAGATATTGAATGGTATAATTTGAAGGTATAATACACAGTAGAATGTCACTAATATAAGGGTTACTTGTATTATTGAAGGGTGACCCTAATGTAGAGGTAAGATGGAGGTATTGTAAGGTGTCCATAATGTAGAGGTTAGTTGTATGTATTGTAAGGTGTCCATAATGTAGAGGTTAGTTGTATGTATTGTAAGGTGTCCATAATGTAGAGTTTAGTTGTATGTATTGTAAGGTGTCCATAATGTAGAGGTTAGTTGTATGTATTGTAAGGTGTCCCTAATGTAGAGGTTAGTTGTAGGTTTTGTAGGGTGTCCCTAATGTAGAGGTTAGTTGTATGTATTGTAAGGTGTCCATAATGTAGAGTTTAGTTGTATGTATTGTAAGGTGTCCATAATGTAGAGGTTAGTTGTATGTATTGTAGGGTGTCCCTAATGTAGAGGTTAGTTGTAGGTATTGTAGGGTGTCCCTAATGTAGAGGTTAGCTGGAGGTATTGTAAGGTGTCCATAATGTAAAGGTTAGTTGTAGATATTGCAGGGTGTCCCTGATGTAGAGGTTAGTTGTAGGTATTGTAGAGTGTCCATAATGTAGAGGTTAGTTGTAGATATTGCAGGGTGTCCCTGATGTAGAGGTTAGTTGTAGGTATTGTAGAGTGTCCATAATATAGAGGTTAGTTGTATGTATTGTAAGGTGTCCATAATGTAGATGTTAGTTGTAGGTATTGTAGGGTGTCCCTAATGTAGATGTTAGTTGTAGGTATTGTAGGGTGTCCCTGATGTAGAGGTTAGCTGGAGGTATTGTAAGGTGTCCATAATGTAGAGGTTAGTTGTAGATATTGTAGGGTGTCTTAATGTAGAGGTTAGCTGTAAGTATTGTAGGGTGTCCCTAGTGTAGAGGTTAGTTGTAGGTATTTTAGGGTGTCCCTAATGTAGAGTTTAGTTGTATGTATTGTAAGGTGTCCATAATGTAGAGTTTAGTTGTATGTATTGTAAGGTGTCCCTAAATGTAGAGGTTAGTTGTATGTATTGTAAGGTGTCCCTAATGTAGAGGTAAGCTGGAGGTATTGTAGAGTGTCCCTAATGTAGAGGTTAGTTGTATGTATTGTAAGGTGTCCCTAATGTAGAGGTTAGTTGTATGTATTGTAAGGTGTCCCTAATGTAGAGGTTAGTTGTAGGTATTGTAGGGTGTCCCTAATGTAGAGGTTAGCTGGAGGTATTGTAAGGTGTCCCTAATGTAGAGTTTAGTTGTATGTATTGTAAGGTGTCCCTAATGTAGAGGTTAGTTGTAGGTATTGTAGGGTGTCCCTAATGTAGAGGTTAGCTGGAGGTATTGTAAGGTGTCCCTAATGTAGAGTTTAGTTGTATGTATTGTAAGGTGTCCCTAATGTAGAGGTTAGTTGTAGGTATTGTAGGGTGTCCCTAATGTAGAGGTTAGTTGTAGGTATTGTAGGGTGTCCCTGATGTAGAGGTTAGCTGGAGGTATTGTAAGGTGTCCATTATGACATTTCCTATTAATTGATACAAATAAATGCATTTCGAGATGTTCTGCACTATCTTAGGTGTGAGAGGTCGGGACGGGGGAGGGGGGGGGCTGGGCTGGAAACATAACTATTATTTATTTTTAACTATGTCATGCGCTCAAAAAAGAACATGGGGGAGGGAGAAGTTGTAACATTAAGAAAAATAAAGACACCCAAAATATAACATTTAGCAGTTGAGCTCATTACAAAAGACCGGATATATGTCCAGGGCCTCTGGCTTTGCTATTATATATCCGTGTGGTTAGGATAGGTTAGGTTTTTTTAAGGGGGTGGGGGGTAGCGTAACTGTTCCTCCTGTTATATTTCAGAAGTCTTTGTTGTCCGTAGTTGTTCAAAGTCCGTTATCATTTATATAGAAAACTAGCTAGCTACATGTAAGATTTTTCTTTTTCACAAAGGTCTCAGCAATTAAGGATAATCAGTACTTTGAATACATATGTGATCATATGACCTTGAAAGTTGGTCAAGGTCATTTTTTGAGGACACCTGACAGAACTTTGTTCCATGTACAAACTGGTCAAATATCAGTACCCTGTGCGTTTTGGTTACGAGAAGAATTGAAAATGACGGTACCTAAATGAAACTAGTATCACGTTAAAAACCTCACAAACATTGTGTGATGATTTTATACATGTGTAACAGAGACGTGTGATGCAACGAAAAATGTAACAATTACGAAAAATGTAACAATTGTTACATTTTTCGTGCGTGGTACACGAAAATTGTAACAATGTTACATTTTTCGTGCATTGTGTACGAAAAATGTAACAATTATCACATTTTTCGTGCGGGATGCACGAAAATTGTAACAATTGTTACATTTTTCGTGGCAACTGTTTTTTAGAGCTTAGACAAAATTGGGAAACTATACACATATCGGAAGTATACTTTAAGGGGAATAAAATCGCAGTATGCGCCATCATCACTTTAACTCAGTTTCTGTAATTTGTCGGTTCGAAAGCATAATATCGCTACTATAACAAGTCATGCAGCCGTATATATGTACATTTTATTATGTTGGCTGATTCGAGCAATTCTACTATCTTCTTTTTTTTGATGTTTGAAATAAAATCTTTCTCCACAAATGCGGCTATATTGAACAGAGTAGTATGCATAATTTACAAAAAAATACTGTAAATATAAGAATTAGCCTTTCCTTTTTTTAGTTTATGAGATTATAAATCCAATGGAACAGTTGGTAAATTTAACGTAAACGCTTCGCTTTGGAGCAATTTACCTGTGCTAGAATAGATTTATAATCTCATAAAAAACTAAACAAGATAAAAGGCTAATCCTTTATCAAATACTTTTTATCCAATCCCTATGCATGTTAATTAATATCGGTTTGAGGTATATAGCAAAAGTCTACTCGATGTGACCCAGCAGTGATGCATCGTCATAACGATTTCCTGAAGACGTTATTACGCGAAAACTGGCACTAAAACGACTTTCAAATGCATTATAAATTATTGTTGTATACAATTATGCTGAAATCCTCATTAATATGACGGGGATTCAAATTGTAAATCACGTGCTGATTTTCGGTTACATCGGTTAATTTGTATTGTGTTAACTACATTAATATTCACTCTATCTGAATAAAATAAAGACGACGTACTCCATAATTAAACGGATACAGTTATTTGCCATTTCAACTATTTGTTAGAAAATCTTCTTATTTCTCAAAACCACTCCGATTAACGGTTCCGGCAGTTTCTCGGAGTGCGTGGAAACAGTGGTGTAACTTCGGGGTAGGGGTGGGGCCAAGTTACCATGTGTTCCATTTGTCTAAGGGCACTTAGTATAGTCAAACTATATACAATGTAATATTAAAAACTAAAAAACATTAAAAAAAAAACACCAAAAAACTTATAAACTATTGTGGGTTTAATATCCATGTTATTAATATCACGACAACACGGTTGGCATTGCAGGATAACATTTTTTAGTATTGCTGCAAATAACATGTTAACAGTCGTTGATATTATATTAATCTAGATCTAAACAGATATTTTTGATATCGTGTGGACTTAATTTCGTTCATTTACAAAATCACCAAGTTTAAAACTTCAACGAAATTTACATACCAATTTTTTAACGATCACATTTTGACCTACCAGGTCTCATTATTATCAATTATTTCGTCACTTAATTTTTTTACTCGGATTTTGTTAGGGAAATCTCGGCTAAATTACTAGTTCACAATAATCCTACTGTTAGATTCCAAGTTATATATTTCTTTTATTTTAAAATTCATACAAAACTTGGAAAACTTATCATTACAAAATATTAGAACCGTTTTAAATTTCTCACAACGCACGAATTCTATTTTTTCCCGCGCAACCGAACTGCCCCAAGCCCAGTTGTCACTGGCCAGATTGAAGATCATCGTCAGTAAAAGGAAGACGTTATTTGGTAAGTGTACGATTGGAGTATTATGCCAATCAGTGTTTGGTATTACATCGTAATACATTTATGATGAAATGGCTAATAAATCTATCTACAAAAATCTCTTCAAAAGCTTGCATACGCGTTTAATGGTTCTGTAGAGACACAAAATGTCGCAACGGCATTCTCGTGGCACTCGATATTCGAGTGTATGAGAATGGAAATAACTCATGTGTGACTGCAATGTACACACTGTGTACTTCTTTTATTATATAACCTGCAAATAAATAAATACTTGTAATACAGAAAATTAATTTAACGGTACTCGGTGATAATTATGTTTTAATCAATTAGTCTAATAGTCGTATGGTCTAAACTTGTGTCTAAGTGCCCCAATCCCAGATGATTTATACCCATGTCTTAGTGACCCATTCCGACATCAGATATACCTATGTCTAAGTCCTATTCACACATGATTTATACCCATATCTAAGTCCTATTCACACATGATTTATACCCATATCTAAGTCCTATTCACACATCATTTATACCCATATCTAAGTCCTATTCTCACAAGATTTATACCCATGTTTAGGTCGTATACACAAATGATTTATACCCATGTTTAAGTGACCCATTCCCATATGGTATATACCCATGTCTAAGTGACCAATTCCCATATGGTCTATACCCATGTCTAATTGACCAATTCCCATATGGTCTATACCCATGTCTTAAGTGACCCATTCCCACATGATGACCTATTCCCACATGTTATATACCCATGTCTATGTATGACATTCCCATATGGTCTATACCATTTCCACAGGATCTATTTTAGGTGACCTGACCAAAGGTAATGGTGACCTATTGCGATCGTGTTTCGTCTGTCGTCGTATGCTGTCGTCCTTCTTTTAACTTCTTCTCAACTCCCGCTTTGTCAATTTCATTCAAATTTGGCAGGAAGCATCCCCATTGGAAGCCATTTCAAGTTTGCAAAACATCTAGCAATTATCTCCCCTTTGGTTTACCAAACGTATTAAAAATACATCTTAAATACTCTTTTTTTCTCAGGGACCATCCGTCGTATAAGCTTGGTTTTCGGTAAAAGGTCTTCAGGGCAAAGACTACAACGTTTGCAAACGGAAAAAAACGGCCCTACTAAGAGTCGAGCAAGTTTCTGGTGGTAACCAAAATCATGAATAAGCAATAAAGTGCCAATTTTCTCGAAAACCATGGACTTTTTGTATATGCACATGCATTTGAAAGTTGAAGGGGCAACAGAAATTATTATTTTGAAATTGGAAATATCATTCCAATTGCCAGCATACACAGGTGGCTGTTAAGGGCTATCGGGCCTCTTGTTAGAAATTAATGTAGCATGGACAACTTGTGTACATGATATATTGTACACTGGTCACGTATAAGCGTTTCCGCCAATAGTATATACGTATTATTATCATGAATTGATATTTTTCCCACTTTCTGAATGGCTAAAACGTGGTCACGTAGAGGTCAATATTTTGTGATATTGACCTTGGCTCGTATTCATGAAACCGTTCTCATACTCAAGCATGTATTTCGTGCTCAAGCCTTATTTCCTGTTCTGAATATACATTATTTAAAAAATCTAACTTTGTCAAAGTTTTGGAAAAAAAGTTGAAGAGACATCAAGCCAAAAGCTGTTTCAACATTTACATTGACTTTTAGACTCTTCGACATGAGTAAGGAGAGTTTGTTACTATTGTGACCAATTAAAAACGTTTTTGCTTAAATTTCTCTTCCATAGCCCATTATGTAAGACTGGCCATGTATATTGTTACATTGTTTGTGCACAACGCACGAAAAATGTAACAATTTTGTTACATTGTTCGTGAATGGTTGACGAAAAATGTAATAATTTTGTTACATTTTTCGTGAATGGTTGACGAAAAATGTAACAATGTTACATTGTTCGTGCACAACGCACGAAAAATGTAACAATGTTACTTTGTTCGTGCACAACGCACGAAAAAGTACTTGATGAATATGTTCTCAGTAGTTCCTGATAGTCTGGTAGCAGGGACCGATAAGCATGCAATACGGTCCGGGACCGTACAACGGTTTTTTTGCTGTTTCTATACCTCGGAGATGTGCTCTTTAAGAATCTGAATGATGCCACTCTGTCATCATTGGGTAATCCGCATAACATGCAAATTAAGGCCGCCATTACTGAAAATCATATTTTCGTCAATATCTCAGTAACTATACACGGTATCAAAATAATTTTGGTGTTTATCCCTATGTTTTGAGGGGTAACGAATACGATTAAGCCATTTTAGTAATGATCACATTTAAAGGTTGTGCTGAATATGCAATTTAGGCCGCCATTACTGAAAATCTTGTTATGGTCAATATCTCAGTAACTATGCATGGCATCAAAATAGTTTTAGTGCCTAACCCCGTGTTTGAGGGGTAAATAATCAGAATAAGTCATTTTAGTAAAAATCACACCAATAGGTTGTGCTGAATAGGCATAATTTGCCGCCATTACTGAAAATCTTGAATTCCTCAATATCTCACCAACTACAATTGTACATATTGTATCAAAATAATTCTGGCGTCTATACACATGATGTCAGGGATAAAGAATCTGATTAAACCACTTCAGTATTAATGACATCAATATTTTTGCAAAGTCGTCATGTGCACAGAGCATCCTTTTTACCTATGCTAATACATGCCGCAACTGCTAATTTGTCTCATTATGCAGGGCCGTGGCGGCCGAGTAGTTAAGGTGTTCCAACATTCTACCACTAGCCCTCCACCTCTGGGTTATGAGTTCGAATCCCAAGTTCCCCCGTAGGGCAGTTGCCAGAAGCTGACCGTAGGTCGGTGTTTTTTCTCCGGGTACTGCGGCGTTCCTCCACCTTCAAAACCTAGCACGTCTTAAAATGACCCTGGCTCTTAATAGGACGTAAAACTAAATAAACCAAACTAAATGTCTCATTCCTCAAACAAATCACTTTCAACAACATTGTCATTCATCAACCCGTCGGGTTTGCCCATTCTGGCAGTGTGCGTCCAGTGACATCCAATTATCATTGTGCATGACAAGTGAGCTGTAAAACATCCATACATTCTTGTCCAACAGGTGTATTCACAGCACAATTACATTTGATCATTTTCAGCACCTCCGGCGGAGCAACACAAACATTTGGATGGAATGTTACTGGAATCAAGCATCTAGTGCATTCCCCAAGTTTCGATCCGAACTCGACAGAATCTAGTGGTGGAGGTTCTTAGCTGAGAGCTGATTTCCAAAAGGAGGTCTGAATGTGCCCCCACTTTACGTTCTTTGCCACATTTTCCCACCCATCCATCTGCGACCAGTCTTCACTCCGGACCTCAGACATATTTGATGTCACCACGCTTTGACCCTGAAGGAGGTTGCCATGAATACTGTCGCTTCTTCAATGATATCATATATATCCTCAGATGAAATGCCCCAGTTGTGCAGTTCTACACCACCTTTAAGGACTTTGATGACAGTGTTTTTCCTACTCCAGAGCACTGAGCCACATTGTCAAGCCTAAGAGGGCATTGGCGGCTGGCAGCTGTGAAAGCAAGTGTCCATCTGTTCAATTGCAATTGCCCCAATGTCTATAGTAGTTCGTACGTCACTTGATCCTTCCTTTGTAAGACGTCGGGTCATTTTTAACTTTGCATAGAAATGCAGCAGGAGGACAAAAACATTTGTGTCCTCACATATATGATGATGGTTCTTTTTTACGCCACTTTCAGCTGCCTTAACCATTTGCGGTCTGTTTATTTTATCTGCTTTTTCGTGGCAAGTCATGAGGTCTTCCCTGCGGAAGACAATACCATCCTGAATTACAACTAGTACAGGGTCAGTAGAGGTAATGTCCAGACTGTTGATTGGGTTCGTCCTGTGCTTTCTTGATCAAATTCTGACATATCAGGGCCCGTGTTCATGAAACCGTTCTCATGCTCAAGCATGGATTCTGTGCTCAAGCCAGCTTTCTTGAAACTTTCCTTACTCATGTCGAAGAGTCCAAAAGCCAAGGTAAATGTTGGAAACAGTTTCTGTCTTCATGTCTCTTTAACTTTTTTCAAAACTTTAACAAAGTTATGTTTTAAAATAATTAATAGCCAGAACAAGAAATAAGGCTTGAGCACGAAATCCATGCTTGAGCATGAGAACGGTTTCATGAATACGGGCCAAGATCTATAACCTCTACCTTATTCTCAGTTACTCTACTGAGTCTGCACCAGTTGTTATTCAGGATGGCATTGTCTTTCGCAGGGAAACACCCATGACTTGCCATGAAGAAGCTGATGTAATAATCATACAGCAAAAGGTTAAGGCATGTAAGAACAAAGATAAAATCATTGAAGAAGCGACAGCATTCGTGGCTGCCTACTACATGGTCCAAGTTTGGTGACATCAAACATGTCTGGATGTCCGTAGAGAAGTCTGGTCGCGAAGGATGGGTAGAAAAAATGATACAAATGCTCCAGAGCTTAGGTCACTCCAAACTTCTAAAGAGGCATTCAAACAGAATGTAAAGCCGGCTCACATTCAGGATGAGGATATCCGACGGGGTGGTGATTGTTACAATACTGTTGAAAGTAATTTGTTCGAGGATTGAGTCAAATTAGTCGTGGCAACATGCATAAGCATAAGTAAAGGGGATGTAGGCTAGTTCTGTAACTACTCGGATATACACAGACGTTGATTTTTTTGTATATTTTGGTGTGATCAATATTGAAATGGTTTAATCTGATTCTTTACCCCTGACAAGATGTGTATAGACGCCATAATTATTTTGGTACCATATGTGGTTGCTGAGATATTGACGAAAACGAAACTTTCAGTTATGGCGGCCTAAATATGCCTTTTCAGCACAAGTGTGATCTTTACTAAAATGGCTTAATCTTATTCGTTACCCCCCAAAACATTGGGATAGACACCAACATTATTTTGATACCATGTATAGTTACTGAGATATTGACGAAAAGAAGATTTTCAGTAATGGCGGCCTTCATTTGCATATTGTGCGGATTGCCCAATGATGACAGAGTGGCATCATCCAGATTCTTAGTGAGCACACCTCAGAGGTTTAAAAACAGCCAAAAACTTTGTACGGACCCTATTGCAAGGTTCTCCAAAAATCTTTGGTTTGGCAACCGGACTATGAGGAAAAGCAATAACAAGTTCCAAAATTCAAGATGGCCACAGGGGGCCGTTTTGGATTGTCCGATCAGTTCGTAAATAACGCATGCACAACAATGCATCAAGGGGGAACCTACCGTGAAAAATAGCGATAACAAATAAATAAACGGACGGAGGATCGATGAAATGTGAACTGACTTGCCAACCATCTGATGATGGCGGACTAAAATAGACCGTTTTCACTGTTTGAATGGTTCACGCGGCATTTGCATAATTTCGTAAGCAACAAACAGCGAGGGAGTGCTATAACACTGTTTCACACTAAACAGAAGATAAATGTATTTTCCGCTAATCATGTTTCAATAATCGATGTATTTGTTCAGGTGAAATCGTGAATGTATGTCCTTAAATTCGGCTAGCGGCGTCAGACGCATTTATCGTTGCAAAACAGAAAGGTTATTATAGCCCGGTGGAACTCTTCTATGTGGCGGTAAAATACTATCCGTGGGATTATTTTTCAAATAGTCTATTTGGGCGCCACCTACCCAACCTAAAACATCAGGAGGATCCGAATACTTCATTTACAAATGTTTAGATAATCCAGCCAGTGCTACACGCCAGAAATAATCACCTTGTTCGCGTTCAATATTGTAGAGATTATGAATATATCAGGTGTTTACAAAGCTTTATCGTTAAAAATCTACCCTGTTCTTTCCGTTTTTCAATGTCGGCATATAAGAGCATTTATTCTCGTTACACCTTTTGTCTGTAATTAGGGCACCGTGTGAACTTGTTCACATTATTCGGAATTGCTTTTTTAAGTTGTTATTTTACCTTTTAAAAGTCGACAAACTGCCCTCATTCTCATTTGATGTCTTAATACCTCGGGTAGACTTTTCCTATTTACCTCAAACCGATATAAAGGCTCATAGATGTACATGCAAAGGAATTGGATAAAAGATATTTCGGACGACAGATCCAGACTGATGTCATAATTGACATGGCAAAAATGCATACGCTGTGGGGGCTGATTCAGGCCATCGTAATGCGAAACTGTAGTTTCTCGAAATGCATTAAAAAACGGAAGTCGAATGGCTCGAATCAGCCACCACAATACAACGTGTACGGTTACATGACTTGTAATAGTAGCGATACTATGCTATCGAACTGACAAATCGCAGAAACTGAGTTAAAGTGATGATGACGCATACTGCATTTTCCCCCCTTAAGGTATACTACTGATATGTGTATAGTTTCCCCGTTTTGTCCAAGCTCTAAAAAAACAGTTGCCACGAAAAATGTAACAATTGTTACATTTTTCGTGCATCACGCACGAAAAATGTTACAATTGTAGCCGATCGTGGCTTACGGGTTCGTCATATACATAATTATGTAATATCAACAACCATGTGGGTTTCAATTGTTCTTTATTCCCTGGTCGAAAGACCCTCTTCAAAGGGAAGAGGGTCTCAATCCAGGGGCGACAACCTGTAGAGCTGCTGTGGACTTTGCTTTACGTTGAATTATTATGGTCTGCGGCCAAAAAGATCAACACCATGCAAATAATGAAACCGTCCACACAGCTTGACAACTTGTACAGGTGTACATACAAACTAAAAATAGCTCACTGTCACATATATATATAATGTATGACAAGTGCACATATACAAGTTGCACTTACATATTGATTAAAAAACTAAACAATATAAACAATACATTGTCAATAATGACACTGTTACATTCTCCCCTCCTTACAAAGAATATGTTTTCATATTCACTTAAGGGTATATATACCAAAAAATATTCAAAAAGTCATTGCATATATAATGAAAACATATTTCACAGAGTACAAATAAAGATGATTTAGTATCTATAACTGTTGCAATACATCAGTCATTACAAACTGGAGAAGTTGGGAAAAAATATTTTCACAATGGTACAAGCATAACCAAAAATGTACTACGCACCACAAATACAAAATATAAAAAAATTAAGATTACTGCAACCTTATCCACTTCTCCCCCCTCCTTACAAAGAAGAGTTCCATGTCTTCTAACAAAAGGGTAACAGGTTACAAATGTATTAACAAAAACATTAAAAAATTTTGTAAAATTTGTAAAAAAAACAGGTATTCCACCCAAAAAAAAAAAAAAAATCCTGAAGGTAGAAATCCATATAGGCATCTTTACAGCTGTACTTTAAGACTTTAAAATTTGTAAAAGTGCATCTCGGGCCATATCCGGCATGTTCCTAAATGCGTCACCTGACGTCACTTCCAGTAAGAATCTAGCCTTTTCAAGCCAATTGGAGGTCAAAGGAGGCAAAGTTGTCTGCTGTGAGCATACATACTCCCCTGATCTCATCCAAAATGGCTGCTGTCTCTGTCGACCCGACCTCCGAGGTGCAGGCGCTGGCGACTCTCTGGGACGCGTCGGTTGCTCAATATGTGACCTGCGAGGTCTATCCGGCGGGGCGGCATGTGGTATAGGAGAAGCAACAGGTGGCACATCTTCAGCCTCAAGAGCGTCTTCCAACAGGAAATCCTCATCTTCATCAGTTGTATCCTTCTGGTTATCCGATTCAGAATTGGGCTCCCCGATAGCTCCTGAACCTCTATCTGATATGGGTGGCCTCAGGATATATGTTGGTACATCCATTTCCATGTCATCAGAACTATCATCATCACTTGAAGATGCATGTACTTGTTCTAGTTCAGCTGCTTGGCCCCTCTGATTCCTACATGTCCTTGTCCGTGGCACTGGATGTGGACGAATCAGTTCAACAGGCTTCTCCTGGAAAGGCAATGAGCCCACAGGTAACAAGTGGTTCCTATGTAAGGTTCGAACCTTGCCCTCACCATTCTCCTTCCTGACTCTATACACAGGAATATCTTTGTTTTCCTGCCCAATTACGATGTAGACGTCCGACTCCCATCGATTGGCAAGCTTGTGACGGCCTTCAAAAGCTAAAATCTTGACCAGCACTCGGTCATCAATGTCTAACCATGCATGACGAGCCTTCAAGTCATACGTAACTTTCTGTCTATGCTGAGCCTCCTTCGCTTTCCTACTAGCCAAATCAAAAGACTGACTCATCCTTTTCCGAAGCGACTTCACATATTCTGGTATCCTAGTTGTACCTTCACTTTCACCAATACCAAACACAAGATCAACTGGTAACCTTGGCTGACGGCCAAACATCAACTGGAAAGGGGAGTAACCGGTTGAATCATGTCGCGTGCAATTGTATGCATAGGTGAATGGCCCAAGGAAACGTTTCCAGTCCTTCTTCTGGGTTTCATCTAATGTCCCAAGCATGTTCATCAGAGTCCTATTAAAACGCTCGCAGGAACCATTACCACTGGGGTGATAAGGTGAAGTCCTAGTTTTGTCGATATGCAACATCTGGCACAAATATCGAATCACCTCCCCACAGAAATTGGCTCCCTGATCCGAGTGAAATCTGCGAGGTATACCATAATGTTGAATATAGCCTAGGAGTGCATCTGCTGATGTCTTGGCAGACATGTTACGAGTCGGGTAAGCCTGGGTATACCGTGTGAAAAGGTCAGTCACTACAAGCACATACGAATAACCTCCTTTGCATGTTTCCAGGGTGAGGTAGTCCATAGAAACTATTTCCATGGGTTGTGTTGTCACTATGTTCACTAAAGGCACTCGCTGATTTGTCGGAGTCTTGCGTAGAATACAACGCGGACAGTTCTTAACCCAATTACCAACATCTTTAGACATTCCTGGCCAAAAAAATCTATCTTTCAATAAAGACAAAGTTCTGTCACGTCCAGGATGACCCACATGGTCATGAAGGTAGGTTAACACTTTCTCCTTAAAGCACTGTGGAAGCACAAGCTGATCCGTTACCAATCCATCCTGTTCCAGACAACGGTATAAAACACCTCGCTTCAGCTTTAAACTATCCCAAACTCTAGTGATGGTGGTTTTCTCAGGACTTGACTGAATGGTCTTTTTGCTTGGTTTCTCATTACGTCGAAGATATGGTAACCATTGACTAATGAATGGATCTTGAGCTTGTAACTGTCTCCATACTTGTAGTGTCATGGCCTGGATATCCTGTACATCTTGCACGTCTTCATCCAGAACATCTACTGCATCAACTGATAAACAAACACTCTCCACTAAGGAATCATCACAACTAATCCCAGCTTTACAAAGAGCATGAACACCATCCACAGAAATGTGTTCAGTATGCGTCTGCACATCCTTGGTGGTGCTGTCACTGGGTTTAGGAAGTCTTGACATGGCATCTGCATCAGCGTTATGTTTACCCGGTCGATACTTAATATCAAAATCGTATGTTGCCAGAGCCGACAACCACCGATGTCCGGTTGCATCAAGCTTTGCTTTGGTTAAAATGTACGTCAACGGGTTGTTATCAGTAAACACAGTAAATATCCTACCATACAGGTAATCATGGAACTTTTCTGTGATGGCCCACTTAAGTGCGAGAAATTCCAGTTTATGAGCTGGATAGTTTCGTTCCGCCTTGCTGACTCCTCTACTGGCAAAATATATAGGACGAAGCAAACCTTCCTGTTCTTGATACAGTACTGCTCCTAGTCCATTTCCTGAAGCGTCGACATGGAGCTCAAAAGGAAGGGTGTATTCCGGGTAACCCAAAACCACAGGACTGCAGAGGATATCCTTCAACTTCTGAAATGCCTCATCATGCTTCACACTCCACATCTACGGTTTTGTACTGGACATTAATGCCTTCTTGGACGACTTCCTAGTTCTGGTAGGTGGCAATAGATCATTCAGCGGCCTGGCAACCTGACTGAAATTCCTGACAAACTTGCGGTAATAGCCGGCGAAGCCTAAGAACTGTCTCAGTTCATCAGCATTGGAAGGTGTAGGCCAATCACGCACTTTTTCAATCTTGGTAGGATCTGGCTCTATTCCATTTGCCGAAACAACATGTCCAACATAAGTTACCTTGTCCTTGAAAAATTCACACTTCTTCGGTGATAACTTAAGATTGCTCTCCCTCAGTCTCTGGAATACTTTCTGCAATCTTTCCATGTGTTCGTCATAGGTTTCCGCAAAAATAATCAGGTCGTCGATGTAAACTAAACAAATAGTCAGGTTTAGATCTTCCATGCACTGCTCCATCATCCGTTGAAACGTGGCAGGTGCGTTCGTAAGACCGAATGGCATCCTGTTAAATTCAAAGAATCCCAACGGGCCAACCGTAAAAGCTGTACGCTCTTTGTGTTCCTCAGCAATGGGGATCTGGTGGTATCCAGACTTCAGGTCAAGTTTGGTAAAGTACCTTGATCCGGATAGGCACTCCAAAATGTCGTCAATTCGAGGCAAGGCATATGAGTCACGAATAGTTCCTCTATTTAGCTGTCTAAAATCAACACACATCCGCAAAGACCCGTCTTTCTTGCGTACCAAGACAATATTTGAAGCAAACGGTCCATGCGCCGGTCTAATTACTCCTGCTGATAGTAATTGTTGAAGATGTGTCCTAACCTCTTCATACATGGAAGGCGGTATCTTACGATGACGCTGCTTAAATGGTTGTGGTTCCGACAACTCAATCCGGTGTTCCACTAAGTCAGTACAACCAAGGTCGTTATCATCATGAGAGAAAATGTCCTCAAACTCCTTAATCAACTGGATACCTCTCTGTAATTCCTCACCAGACACAACACTTTCACTGAAGTCAATCTTCTCCATAAACTGTGGTATTCTATCTTGTACGTCCACAGGCAGTTCTTGAACAGTCACTGGTTGAAGCTCACATAATATGGCTCCAGGAGGAATCACAAAAGTTTGTGTGGTGACATTGGACAACTGAACATCCACAGTTCCCTTACAGCATGCATCACAAGATGTTAAAGCTGGTGCCACATCAATGCAGATCTGGCTGATGGCTGTATAATGGCACAGGTAGCTGGGTATGGGACTCTCTGATTAACAAACCCTTTCATGGTCACTGTAGTGTTAGGCTTCAAGATGTAATTACCGGCAGCAGCATTCTTTACCAAAGCAATCACATTCTTGTTCCGAGCTAGTTCTCTGTTTCTGTAAGATAAACACCTAAATGCTAAGAACCATGGTGTAGATAACTTTCCATGTTGCGCATACCTCACACCATATTCCCCAACACAATCCTCCATCAAAGAGCTAAGGATGTTGGTGCCAATAAGAAAAGGTACAGTTGTGTTGTAGCTACTCTGAGGTACCACCAAAAACAAACAAGATATCTGCTTTGTATCACTAAGTCCCTCAAAAGTAACATCAGCTTCAACATATCCCATGTAGGGTAGCTGTTCACCATCTGCGCATTCCACATGCAGGAGCTTATCCAGTTTCTGCACTGGTAAATGTGATAAAAAATCATGATGAAACTTCTCGCTGATAGTGGAGACAGTAGCCCCTGTGTCCAATAAGGCCATGGCATTCACTCCGTCAACGCACACAACTACTTCATTTGGACTGCCAACTAGCTTGCTAGTCTGTACAGTGTTGACAATGGGTGTAGGACCTGTTGTGTTCACACCTACTGCTGGTCCTTCCTGGTAGGTGTCTTGGCGTTTAAATCACCTGGCAACACAGTTTCACATCTAGCCTTGATATGTCCTGGTTGATGACATCTCCAACAAATGATATCGGCCCTCGGCTGGCTATTTCCATAACCACGCCCTCTTCCCCGGGAACTGCTACCTCGGTATCCATGGCGATCATCGCTATATCCCTGACTTGTTCCACGGTTTCCATCATTGTTGGATCTGTCACCAAACCTCTTCTCCAGACTCTTGATGGCTGCAGTCAACTGGTTAAGTGTTGCCTTCAATTCATCTTTCTGCTCCCTCTCGGGTGAAGTTACTGTCAACTTTGCTGTAGCTGGCTTGACCCTGGATTCACTGATGGTACTTGTCTTCTCACGTGCCCTCTCGATGGATCTAATAGCAATACACAACTCCTCATAGTTGTCGATAGCATCCGCTTTATGACCTGACACTTCACGAAGATCCTGTTTAAGTCCAGACCAGAACTTATTGTGAAGTCTCCTATTCCTCTCCCCTGATGACAGAGATGAGTCAGCACGAGTTAACAATCCCTCCAATCTGCAAGCCCAATCTGTTACATTCTCATCTGCCAACTGATGTGCAGCATAGAAATTTTCCAGTAAAGTTTCTTGGTCATCTACTACTCCATACAAACTGCGAAGTTTAGTAATAATCTGAGCTGGAGTTGCCTGGGGTCCTAATGTCATCATCACATTTGCAGCAACACCCCTCAAGGATTGTCTAATGGACTGTCCAATCAAATCCATATGCTTCCCAGCATTAATCAAACACTGCACCTCAAACTTCCAAAGCTCAAAGGAAACATCACTTTTCCCTCCTTCACCAGAAAAAGATGGCAACTTATAAAACCTAGTGTCCATGTTCGATGAAGTTGAAGTTCCAGATGTTGAAGTGTTTACAACACTGTCACTGTTGGCAACACTAGTAGTTGAAGCACTACTGATGGTATGAACAACACTTGCTGTAGAAACCATACTACTGGCCGCACCACCCAACTGCTCTGATTTCACTGTCAAGGTTGGGAGACCACCTGTGGCAGCCAAAAATTCCACCATTTGCTTCTGTAAACCCTGCAACTCCTCCCCTTCAGCTTTACCACCCTTTGACATCATGTTGAAAAACTCTGCCAAAATCCTAAAATGATCAGTACCCTCCTCCTCAGTAGCCTGGGATTTAGGAAGACTCGAATCTGTCATGTTGATGGATTTTACACTTAACAAAAAATAATTTGCATGTGATCTACCGTATGTCACAACAAAAGTGTAAAATGTTTCAATATAGTACAAAAATGTATAATATTTATCAGAATATACTATCTGACTGGCTGTAAGTTATACAATACAGTAATTAGTATAACAAAATGACAACATTACAGGAATGTAATGCAAAAATTTGAGAAATCATGTAATACTGGTTCACCGGTAAGTTATGAAAACCAAATGTTATCAAAAAGGCACAGGGAAAATACCATCTAATACCAAAGTGGTTTTTTTCCAGAATGAGCAAATAAATGCCAGAAAATGTAAAAAAAATATTACAAGGTTTGATATATATATCTCAGTGAAATCAAAAATATGTTTCGTACAATGTGTCTAATATCATAAAGTGTACAGAAATTAAGTATGGCATCAGAAAAACCAAATCAGTATATATAGCCAACAGCTGATAAATGTCAACAAGACACCGGAAGTAACAAAAACACAAATAGTGTATACCGGAAGTACGGAATTACACATGTTCAAATCACAAAATGGTATTTAAAGTGTAAGGTCAAAATATCATCAGAAGCAGCATGTTTATCATCAACACAGCAGTTCATTGGTACTCAACTGACATAATTACACAGTCTCAAGTCCAGCATACAGTCTACTTTCAACACAAAATGTCACTTCGAGAAGCAGTCATCATCTCACACGCGTGGTTCATCAGAATGGAATGTCCTTTCCAAAAGGGATGATCAGGTTGTTGACAAAACATCTACGTGGGCGCCAAATGTAGCCGATCGTGGCTTACGGGTTCGTTATATACATACTTATGTATTATCAACAACCATGTGGGTTTCAATTGTTCTTTATTCCCTGGTCGAAAGACCCTCTTCAAAGGGAAGAGGGTCTCAATCCAGGGGCGACAACCTGTAGAGCTGCTGTGGACTTTGCTTTACGTTGAATTATTATGGTCTGCGGCCAAAAAGATCAACACCATGCAAATAATGAAACCGTCCACACAGCTTGACAACTTGTACAGGTGTACATACAAACTAAAAAATAGCTCACTGTCACATATATATATAATGTATGACAAGTGCACATATACAAGTTGCACTTACATATTGATTAAAAAACTAAACAATATAAACAATACATTGTCAATAATGACACTGTTACACAATTGTTACATTTTTCGTACACAATGCACGAAAAATGTAACATTGTTACAATTTTCGTGTACCACGCACGAAAAATGTAACAATTGTTACATTTTTCGTAATTGTTACATTTTTCGTTGCATCAGACGTGCACCACAGGGACCTAAGAATTTATTACAGCTAGTTTTAGCCAGTAAAAATACCTTTGTTTAGGTGCTATACTACATTTAGCTGTAACCAATTCTCAGGTCCCTGTGTCTCCAATCATGAAATCGAACATGTACAGTGTAGATGAAAGTGTATTGTTGGTACACGTGACATTCTACAGTCGTTTTAAGATAAAAATTAAGCTAGAAGGCCAATTAGGGTTTAGGGGAGCTTTGATTACACATAAAGCGCACAGATTGCAACTTTCGTGTTTGAAAATGAAAACATTTACAAAGGTAGAAACCTACAGTATTTATAGTAAATAAAATCGATCATTACAGGTGTGCTGATTTTATAACATTAAATTGTATTCAACAACAATATATTTACTAACTATCAATTTAAAAGGAGACATTTGACCACCTTCTTGACAAATATATTTTAAGGATTTTTTAAACTATGGTAAATTTTGGCTAATTCCAAGGCGGGTAAAATGTTAGGTAACTCTTGTTTTATTCTATAACATGTAGATAATTGATTACCGCTCAAAAAAACGGTCTATCGGTTATCTCCCTTTGTGCGTTATTTCTTTATCGACGAAGATAGTTTATATAGTGTTATGATAATGTCTCCTCTGTAATATATAGGTCTACCACAGAGTGAGGGGAGCATTATCTTTCCTATAGTATGCACCTCAAGGGACGGTAGCACGATTTTTACCTCCCATGTGATAAAATAAAGCTGCATAAGTACAAACATTTGGTTATTTTTTAGTATTGTAGGGTGCCCCATATGACACGGTGAGTCGTAGATATTGAATGGTACAATTTGAAGGTATAATACACAGTAGAATGTCACTAATATAAGGGTTACTTGTATTATTGAAGGGTGACCCTAATGTAGAGGTTAATTGCATTATTGTAGGTTGTCCATAATGTAGAGGTAGGTTGTAGGTATTGTAGGGTGTCCCTGATGTAGAGGTTAGCTGGAGGTATTGTAGGGTGTCAATAATGTAGAGGTAAGTTGTAGGTATTGTACAGTGTCCATAATGTAGAGGTTAGCTGGAGGTATTGTAGGGTGTCCCTAATGTAGATGTTAGTTGTAGGTTTTGTAGGGTGTCCCTAATGTAGAGTTTAGTTGTAGGTATTGTAGGGTGTCCCTAATGTAGAGGTTAGTTGTAGGTATTGTAGGGTGTCCCTAATGTAGAGGTTAGTTGTAGGTATTGTAGAGTGTCCCTAATGTAGAGGTTAGTTGTAGGTATTGTAGGGTGTCCCTGATGTAGAGGTAAGTTGTAGGTATTGTAGGGTGTCCCTAGTGTAGAGGTAAGTTGTAGATATTGCAGGGTGTCCCTAATGTAGAGGTTAGCTGGAGGTATTGTTTATCATCGTCAATGTAGAGGTTAGTTGTAGGTATTGTAGGATGTCCCTAATGTAGAGGTTAGCTGGAGGTATTGTTTATCATCGTTAATGTAGATGTTAGTTGGAGGTATTGTAGGGTGTCCCTAATGTAGAGGTTAGTTGTAGGTATTGTAGGGTGTCCCTGAGTAGTGGTTACCTGGAAGTATTGTAAGGTGTCAATAATGTAGAGGTTAGTTGTAGATATTGCAGGGTGTCCCTGATGTAGAAGCTAGTTGTAGGTATTGTAGGGTGTCCCTAATGTAGAGGTTAGTTGTAGATATTGCAGGGTGTCCCTGATGTAGAGGTTAGTTGTAGATAGTGTAGAGTGTCCATAATATAGAGGTTAGTTGTATGTTTTGTAGGGTGTCCCTTATGTAAAGGTTAGGTGTAGATATTGTAGGGTGTCCATAATGTAAAGGTTAGTTGTAGATAGTACAGGGTGTCCCTAATGGAGAGGTTAGTTGGAGTTATTTAAAGAGGCATCACGGTAAAACTATATTTTCTTATGCTTATTTAGAATTATTGTATATATGAATTAAATGTATACTCTTGTGGAAAATTAATGAGCGATTTACGCTGAAATATGTTCTCAAAATTTTTAATTAATAATTAAAAAAGGGAATCACTATTCGTTGATCAACGATTTGGACATGTAATTATGTCCCCCAAACGAAGTGGGGGGACATATTGTTTTTGCTCGGTTTCTTATTATTATTATTATTATTCTTGTTTCTTCCACTTTCTTCCGCCGCGGAGGTTTCCGACCGTTTTCTCAAAAACTACTGGACGGATCTTCACGAAACTTCACACACATACTCATTAGGGGCGGGGTGTGTGAAAACGGGTTGTTTTTTCGCGACCGGAAGTCCAAGATGGCCGCCAGAGCTAATTTCCGGTTTTCAAAATTCAGTCTCCGATTTCAGTAAAAATTGGTACATGGGTGTTTTAAGGGATGCTGAATAACATGGTAACATTTTCGTAAAGTTTGGTTGCCACCGAAACGAAAATGGAGGCCTCTGATTGGTCGAAATTTATATATTGTCCGATTTCAATGAAATTTAATTTATATGTGTAGTATTACACCAACAACATTGTCGTCACATCCGTTTCATGATTCGTCAACATGGCCGCTATTTCCTGGCTTCTGATTGTTCGAAATTTATATATTGTCCGATTTCAATGAAATTTTATATATAACTGTAGTAGGACACCACGGACATTGTCGTAACCTCCGTTTCCTAATTCGTCAACATGACCGCTGATATATGGGGTGTCAGCTATATTTCCATTGTGAGTTCATTGGGCTCATCAGTTCCGACCAAAGGGGTAGTTTGGGGGACATCTGTAATGGTACCCCATTACAATTAGCACTTGTTTTTTTGCATCACATATGATAACGCATGCGCATGACAAGCTACATCGGTAAACAAAAAATGGCGATCCGCGCGTGACCTACATGTAACTATCAAGCGAAAAGTGGCCGAATGGTCAAACTTTAACGTAAGGATTATATTACGGAAGCATAATGAGGGATGGGAAGTATTCAAGGGAGAGACTAACAGCCCAATTGTTTGCATGTTACAGTTTTCTTCTGGATTGCCGGTGACACAGTTTTTATTTCGTTTTGGGGCCTCCCAAGGGACAACTCTTTCATTCCTCTGTTACATGAAATGCGTGTGTAAAACTTGAAAGCGTGTATTGTAATATTCCCTTTATAATATTCCAGTTGTTAAACGCCGGTATAGGGCGATTGAGTTTAATGTACATACAGATTCAATTTGGACAAAATGAATCTGGGTTTGGACCCCGGTAATAAATTTGATATGAATCAAAATATATGCATTATATAAATGAAGTCATTAATTCATAAAAAAAAAAAAAATCATATACATGTATGTCCCATGTCTGCAGATGTGTTGAAAATTTTAACGAACCTTGAAATTTACATAAAAAATGGATTAAGTATTGGACAATTATCTTCTCGACAAGTTCCAAATTTGATATATATATTATACATGTATTCTACATGTTTAGTGCGCGGTGCGTCATATGAGTGCACGGACTTCCGTGATACATATATAATTGTAAGTGTTAAAGTATGTTGACGCTGAAAGTTGGATAGATTTTAGATGAATATATAGATAGTCTGGAAAAAAAAATCTTCAAGACATCAAGTTGTATAAAAAAAATCGGAATAATTTCATTTTATTTTTGTACTTTTCAATGCATGCACACCTTTAGTGAAATGGTTCTAAATGAGGTTTCGTGAAAATAACTTTTTACAGAAATTAAGGTCTGCCCTATAGCTGTCATCGTCGGAAACCCACATGACACTGTTAAACGTACAATGTAAGAGCGCAGTGTCGTGTGGGTTTCTGGCTATTTGCATCGGTTTCAGTCAGGTACTGATGTCGGTAAATGATGCAGAGATGTCGACATAAATTTCTTCATATGAATATCGTCTGTAATTAACGTCTGATTATTAATGTGAATGTGATTCAATAAATTATACACGGACTTTGTGTCTGGTTCATCATCGGACAGTGCATGTATATACATTACGCGTCCCCTCTTGGGCCCCTTCGTCAAATTGACCGAGAACGCTGTCACTTGTCGCGTGATCAGCGCTATTTTTATCGGGCTTTCCCGAGGAATGCAATTTTGCAAGTGGCTAATAAACACATTTTGAGTGGACTTTGAATATTGAAATAACAGGAAAATGTATATGGTAGTGCAGACAGCATGTACATTCAAGAACTTCATTGTAGACTTCCCCGGGATGCCCCTTTAAGGGTGTCCTGAATGTAGAGGTTAGTTGGAGGTATTGTTTATCATCGTTAATGTACAGTTTAGTTGTATGTATTGTAGGGTGTCCCTAATATAGAGGTAAGTTGTAGGTATTTTAGGGTGTCCCTGATGTAGAGTTTAGTTGTAGGTATTGTAGGGTGTCCATAATGTAGAGGTTAGTTGTAGGTATTGTAGGGTGTCCCTAATGTAGAGGTTAGTTGTAGGTATTGTAGGGTGTCCCTAATGTAGAGGTTAGTTGGAGGTATTGTAAGGTGTCCCTAATGTAGAGGTTAGTTGGAGGTATTGTAGGGTGTCCCTAATGTAGAGGTTAGTTGGAGGTATTGTAGGGTGTCCCTAATGTAGAGGTTAGTTGTAGGTATTGTAGGGTGTCCCTAATGTAGAGGTTAGTTGGAGGTATTGTAGGGTGTCCCTAATGTAGAGGTTAGTTGGAGGTATTGTAAGGTGTCCATAATATAGATGTTAGTTGTAGGTATTGTAGGGTGTCCCAGATGTAGAGGTTAGTTGTAGATATTGCAGGGTGTCCCTGATGTAGAGGTTAGTTGTAGGTATTGTAGGCTAAGACTTCTCTAATCACTCTCCAGACACCATCTCACTCCTACCAGGATTCGTGAAAGATAACTCTAGCTACATGTAAGATTTTTCTTTTTCACAAAGGTCTCAGCAATTAAGGATAATCAGTACTTTGAATACATATGTGATCATATGACCTTGAAAGTTGGTCAAGGTCATTTTTTGAGGACACCTGACAGAACTTTGTTCCATGTACAAACTGGTCAAATATCAGTACCCTGTGCGTTTTGGTTACGAGAAGAATTAAAAATGACGGTACCTAAATGAAACTAGTATCACGTTAAAAACCTCACAAACATTGTGTGATGATTTTATACAAGTGTAACAGAGACGTGCACCACAGGGACCTAAGAATTTATTACAGCTAGTTTTATGCAGTAAAAATACCTTTGTTTAGGTGCTATACTACATGTAGCTGTAAGCAATTCTCAGGTCCCTGTGTCTTCAATCATGAAATCGAACATGTAGATGAAAGTGTATTGTTGGTACACGTGACATTCTACAGTCGTTTTAAGATAAAAATTAAGCTAGAAGGCCAATTAGGGTTTAGGGGAGCTTTGATTACACATAAAGCGCACAGATTGCAACTTTCGTGTTTGAAAATAAAAACGTTTGTAAAGGTAGAAACCTACAGTGTTTATAGTAAATAAAATCGATCATTACAGGCGTGCTGATTTTATAACATTAAACCGTATTCAACAACAATATATTTACTAACTATTAATTTAAAAGGAGACATTTGACCACCTTCTTGACAAATATATTTTAAGGATTTTTTAAACTATGGTAAATTTTGGCTAATTCCAAGGCGGGTAAAATGTAAGGTAACTCTTGTTTTATTCTATAACATGTAGATAATTGATTACAGCTCAAATAAACGGTCTATCAGTTATCTCCCTTTGTGCGTTATTTCTTTATCAACGAAGATAGTTTATATAGTGTTATGATAGTGCCTCCTCTATAATATATAGGTCTACCACAGGGTGAGGGGAGCATTATCTTTCCTATAGTATGCACCTCAAGGGACGGTAGCACGACTTTTACCTTTAGGGTGTCACTAATGTAGAGGTTAGTTGTAGGTATTGTAGGGTGTCACTAATGTAGAGGTTAGTTGTAAGTATTGCAGGATATCCCTAATGGAGAGGTTAGTTGGAGGCATTGTAGGGTGTCCCTGATGTACAGGTTAGCTGGAGGTATTGTAGGGTGTTCCTAATGTAGAGGTTAGTCGAAGGTATTGTAGGGTGTACCTAATGTAGAGGTTAGTTGTAGGTATTGTAGGATGTCCCTAATGGAGAGGTTAGTTGGAGGTATTGTAGGGTGTCCCTGATGTACAGGTTAGCTGGAGGTATTGTAGGGTGTTCCTAATGTAGAGGTTAGTCGAAGGTATTGTAGGGTGTACCTAATGTAGAGGTTAGTTGTAGGTATTGTAGGATGTCCCTAATGGAGAGGTTAGTTGGAGGTATTGTAGGGTGTCCCTGATGTAGAGGTTAGTTGTATGTATTGTAGGGTGTCCTTAAAGAAGAGGTAAGTTGTAGGTATTGTAGGGTGTCCCTGATGTAGAGGTTAGCTGGAGGTATTGTAGGGCGTTCCTACTGTAGAGGTTAGTTGTAGGTATTGTAGGGTGTCCCTGATGTAGAGGTTAGTTGTAGGTATTGTAGGGTGACCCTAGTGTAGAGGTTAGTTGTAGGTATTGTAGGGTGTCCCTAATGTAGAGGTTAGTTGTAGGTATTGTAGGGTGTCCCTAGTGTAGAGGTTAGTTGTAGGTATTGTAGGGTGTCCCTAATGTAGAGGTTAGTTGTAGGTATTGTAGGGTGTCCCTAATGTAGAAGTTAGTTGTAGGTATTGTAAGGTTCCCTTATTTAGAATTAAGCTGTAAGTTTTGTAGGGTGTCCCTGATGTAGAGGTTAGTTGTAAGTATTGTAGGGTGTCCCTAATATAGAGGTTAGTTGTAGGTATTGTAGGGTGTCCCTGATGTAGAAGTTAGTTGTAGGTATTGTAGGGTGTCCCTGATGTAGAGGTTAGTTGTAGGTTTTGTAGGGTGTCCTTAATGTAGAGGTTAATTGTAGGTATTGTAGGGTGTCAATATTGTAGAGGTTAGTTGTAGGTATTGTAGGGTGTCAATATTGTAGAGGTTAGTTGTAAGTATTGTAGTGTGTCTTAATGTAGAGGTTAGTTGTAGATAGTGCAGGGTGTCCCTAATGGATAGTCTAGTTGTAGGTATTGTAGGGTGTCAATATTGTAGAGGTTAGTTGTAGGTATTGTAGGGTGTCCCTAATGTAGAGGTAGGTTGTAGGTATTGTAGGGTGTCCCTGATGTAGAGGTTAGTTGTAGGTATTGTAAGGTTCTCTAATGTAGAGTTAGGTTGTAGGTATTGTAGGGTGTCCCTAATGTAGAGGTAGGTTGTAGGTATTGTAGGGTGTCCCTGTTGTAGAGGTTAGTTGTAGGTATTGTAGGGTGTCCCTGAGGTAGAGGTTAGTTGTAGGTATTGTAGGGTGTCCCTGATGTAGAGGTTAGTTGTAGGTATTGTAGGGTGTCCCTAATGTAGAGGTTAGTTGTAGGTATTGTTAGGTTCCTAATGTGGAAGTTAGTTGTAAGTATTGTAGGGTGTCCCTGATGTAGAAGTTAGTTGGAGGTATTGTAAGGTGTCCCTAATGTAGAGGTTTGTTGAAGGTATTGTAGGGTGTCTTAATGTAGAGGTTAATTGTAGGTATTGTAAGGTGTCGCTGATGTAGAGGTTAATTGTAGGAATTGTAGGGTGTCCCCGATGTAGAGGTTAGTTGTAGGTATTGTAAGGTTCCATAATGTAGAGGTTAGTTGTAGGTATTGTAGGGTGTTCCTAATGTAGAAGTTAGTTGTAGGTATTGTAAGGTTCCCTAATTTAGAATTAAGCTGTAAGTTTTGTAGGGTGTCCCTGATGTAGAGGTTAGTTGTAAGTATTGTAGGGTGTCCCTAATATAGAGGTTAGTTGTAGGTATTGTAGGGTGTCCCTGATGTAGAAGTTAGTTGTAGGTATTGTAGGGTGTCCCTGATGTAGAGGTTAGTTGTAGGTTTTGTAGGGTGTCCTTAATGTAGAGGTTAGTTGTAGGTATTGTAGGGTGTCAATATTGTAGAGGTTAGTTGTAAGTATTGTAGTGTGTCTTAATGTAGAGGTTAGTTGTAGATAGTGCAGGGTGTCCCTAATGGAGAGTCTAGTTGTAGGTATTGTAGGGTGTCAATATTGTAGAGGTTAGTTGTAGGTATTGTAGGGTGTCCCTAATGTAGAGGTTAGTTGTAGGTATTGTAGGGTGTCCCTAATGTAGAGGTAGGTTGTAGGTATTGTAGGGTGTCCCTGATGTAGAGGTTAGTTGTAGGTATTGTAAGGTTCTCTAATGTAGAGTTAGGTTGTAGGTATTGTAGGGTGTCCCTAATGTAGAGGTAGGTTGTAGGTATTGTAGGGTGTCCCTGATGTAGAGGTTAGTTGTAGGTATTGTAGGGTGTCCCTGATGTAGAGGTTAGTTGTAGGTATTGTAGGGTGTCCCTGATGTAGAGGTTAGTTGTAGGTATTGTTAGGTTCCTAATGTGGAAGTTAGTTGTAAGTATTGTAGGGTGTCCCTGATGTAGAAGTTAGTTGGAGGTATTGTAAGGTGTCCCTAATGTAGAGGTTTGTTGTAGGTATTGTAGGGTGTCTTAATGTAGAGGTTAATTGTAGGTATTGTAAGGTGTCCCTGATGTAGAGGTTAATTGTAGGAATTGTAGGGTGTCCCCGATGTAGAGGTTAGTTGTAGGTATTGTAAGGTTCCATAATGTAGAGGTTAGTTGTAAGTATTGTAGGGTGTCCCTGATGTAGAGGTTAGTTGTAGGTATTGTAGGGTGTCCCTGATGTAGATGTTAGTTGTATGTATTGTAGGGTGTCAATATTGTAGAGGTAAGTTGTAAGTATTGTAGGGTGTCTTAATGTAGAGGTTAGTTGTAGATAGTGCAGGATGTCCCTGATGTAGAGGTTAGTTGTAGGTATTGTAGGGTGTCCATAATGGAGAGGTTAGTTGTAGGTATTGTAGGGTGTCCCTGATGTAGAGGTTAGTTGTAGGTATTGTAGGGTGTCAATATTGTAGAGGTTAGTTGTAGGTATTGCAGGGTGTCCATAATGGAGAGGTTTGTTGTAAGTATTGTAGGGTGTCCCTATGTAGAGGTGAGTTTTAAGTATTGTAGGGTGTCCCTAATGTAGAGTCTAATTGGAGGTATTATAGGATGTCCCTAATGTAAAGGTTAGTTGTAGGTATTGTAGGGTGTCCCTAATGTAGAGTCTAATTGGAGGTATTATAGGATGTCCCTAATGTAAAGGTTAGTTGTAGGTATTGTAGGGTGTCCCTAATGTAAAATTTAGTTTTAGGTATTGTAGGATGTCCCTAATGTAGACGTTAGATGTATGTAGTGTAGCTATATAGTGTCCCTAATGAAAATGCATGTTAGTTATAGATATTGTAAACTGTCCTTAATGAAGGTTCTCTAAGATGAATATGAAAGTAAACTATTGAGAAGAAGGGAACCTAATTGTTAAATGCAGATATTGTGAATAATCTTAAGCAAAGTTAGCGTCTTCCAACTTCAACTCCTTCCAACGTTTAAATTCACATATTCTCGCCGGATCGTCCTCACCAAACTCGGGCTGTTGGACCGGTTATTAGTTATGACCGGATATTATTTTCCAGGGTTTCTTTTGCCACTCGTCACATGATTGTCACATCAGTCATTACTAGCGGATGTAGAGAGCTGTTTTGAGAGTTGTGTACATATTTACGCCGTCATGTCTGGGATCCTAGATAACTGTCAGATACCGAAGTGTGATTGTATCGAGCTTGGAGAGAGAAGGAATGCCGTCGTAGCCATCATTTCAGGGGTGTTGGTAAGTGGAAGTGCAGATCAGCACGAAATGTCATGCATGATCATTGCATGTAAATATGATTATTGACAACCGGCCTAGGCCTAAAGTACAGTCACTGACAGTTGTGTGTGAGCATAACACGTGAGTCACGAAATCTGAAATGACATATTCGAAAAAAAGTAAACTCTTTGGATCCAGAATGTGATCGCAGGGTGGTCTGATGCCAGCTTAGAATTAGCATTTGCACTCCTAAATTTTTAAATCTTACTGAAAATAAGTCAAAGTAAATAATAAGTTTTATTAGGCATTGTGGCTGCACATTCTGAATCAGTTTTCATCGTTTGGGAATGCTTAAGATGCAGCAAAATTAATTCTGTTGTACATTATTACATTGTAGTGTTTAAAATGAAATTGTCTAATTTTTATACAACTTAAATATAACTTGAAATAGATCTAACAGGAGATGATCATGAGCACAGCCAGACCATGGTTCGAACTGGGGACATTCCAAATTCTAGACAGACGCTTAACCGATTGAGCTATCTGGTCGCCGACAATCGACCTGGTCCATAGATCAGCTACATTAATATTCCTCTCTCCTTTAACAAAATGAAAGTCTTCGACCCTATAAAGACACACACGAAACCCTATACCACGTCATGTCATTGGTATATTTTTTTGGGCATTGGGCATCAAATCAAATGCAATTGGAGAGCCTGAGGAAAAATGCACGGCCAGACCCTGACTCGGGTTCAAACACAGGACCTTCCAAACTTTAGACGGACGCTCAACCAATTGAGGTATCTGGTGGCCGACGATCAACCTGGTTTAGATCCACAACGTTAATATTTAACCAGAACACTTGTTGAGGATCAACCTAAATATGTGAAAATGTGTATCAGCTAGTGTTCATAATTATGTTTAATATTCCAGTTAAAATATGAAATTTGTTTGTTTCAGTTTTTTACTGGCTGGTGGTGTGTCATTGATGCGGCCGCTCTGGTCCCAGACAACGCTGACTTCAACCATGCGTACCATACATGTGGGGCCATAGGCACTCTGGCATTCTTTATGTAAGAGTTTTAGACTATACCATCACTTTTCAGTCTGACAAAACTTAATTTATACGCTCCCACTTTTCTACATCGTCGGAAACCGTACCGTGGGCTAGAATAGATGGAAGCCCTCGTTTTCGTACTAAAATAGTCATATTGATACTTTCACCCATGACTACATCCAGCCGAAAGGATCTATCAGAATGTCTCGAGAAATGACCATTTTGATTGGTTGAAATCTCTGAATAAACTTCTGTTCGGGGAAACGAAGATTTATATCTATTCTAGCCCACCGCATGCAAGCGTCAGAGAAGTGTACCGTGGGTTTCCGAAATTATGAAAAAAAAATACAAAAAGTATATAATTAGCCACTTTGTTGCATACTATTTCTATAATGTTGAACATTATAAAGTTGTTCAGCAAAAATTACCTTGCTATGATTAAAAATGGCGAAATACTGATGTTTTTAAGAAATCAATACAGTGTCAAAAGGTCAATTTTTTGCCTTTCCTGAAGTGCAAAATATACACAGATATACGCATTTCAAAATTGCGGCCGAATTGGTATTTTTTTTATAATTCATTAAAAACAAGTTCTACAAGCAACAGACACCTATATTTTTTACTCAATTTTCAGATGCATATACGCTATTAAAATTGATCACAATTTCTTCAATATAATTGACAATGTTTAAATGAGATTAAAACGAGACTTGAAACCTCAGAAGAATACATCCTTATGTTAAGGAACGTTGATGAAACTGGGGTCTGAGATACAAGAATATATATATAGGAAATTACACCCATATTTCCTTAATAAATATAGTAATCAGTCAGCATTGATCTGGTTTTTCATACACCACCAAGCTTTGCGTTGAATTAAAATGGCTAGGTGATTGAATGTCTTACTTGTTATTCATCAACAAGTGTTTTAACATTCTGCATTGTTTTTCAGAATAAATTCCGTATCAAATGGACAAATCCGAGGGGAGGCCTACACGACAGGATGTATTGGACAGACAGGTGAGTCAGGCCTAATTAATGGCTTGAGTTTTAAAGGCCCAATATACGTAACTTCAGAAAATTTTTCGTGATTCTGAAAAATTATGAAAAAAAATTCCAGGTGATAACCAGGTAAGAATAAGTCTAAAACGAAGTAAACCAGAGTGGTAACTAACAAGAAACTCTTGACAAAAAAAAATTCAAAGAATTGAAAATAATCCAGGTGTGGCCCACTGCAACAACAAGCTGAGGTAGAAGACAGTTCAAAATGGACGCGTGTTTACAAATAGCGTGTTTCAACTGCTGCTGTACCAGTAACCGCGTAAGAATTCATCTTTAACATTGCTGATATCACTTAATCTTAACTAAATCTATAAATATAATAAGTTATTAGGCTTGATTTTCGCTTCAAGTTTTGCCAAAAGTTACGTATATTGGGCCTTTAATGCCAACATATCAATTGAACTTTCTTGAAAATATTGCCTGTCTCACACACAGTCTGAATGGAGATTCCAGAGGATGAGGTAGGGCTCTTGTAAGTTTTATACCCTGCATCATCGGAAACCCACGTTACACTGCTCTTGTGTTTGTGTCCCATGGTCTAGAATAGACTGAGAATCTCGTTTTCGTACTAAAAATAGTAGCCAATAATATTGTTCTTTCATCATTAGCTAATGTATATCTGTCTTGAAGTAGAAAATATTAAAACCAAAGCAACATTACTTTGCTGTCACGAAATGTTTATGACTTTATCTATGTCGTTGAATGACCTAGATTTTATCATGTGATCAGGGATCTGTTATTTATTTATTTAACTATTACAGGTGCCCGTGTCTGGCTTTTCCTGGGATTTCTCCTATCCTTCGGCTCTCTCATTGCAGCATCCTGGATTCTTTTCGGATTCTATGTTGTACAAGGTCAGTTCTAATTTTTGTGTCACAAAAAAAAAAAACCCATTAATAGTCTTTATGCTTCTAGGTAAAAAGTCATGTAAAAAAATATAAAGATTCACCCTACAATGAAGGTTTGGTGAAAACTACAGCAAGATTTTAATATATGAATGTATCTTATCTTTTCTAGGTGATCAACAATACCAATGGCCAGGAATAGCTATCTTCCTGCAAAACGCACTGATATTTTTCAGGTAAGTGAGGTGTGTGGGTATGTGAAGATGGGATGGGGTTGTTGTTGTTGTTGATTCATTCATATTTACCTAGTGTATATATATATATATATATTCATGAGGGCCGTTTAATTCAAGTGTTTCTGTAAATCAATTTTGTATTGATGAGAACTCCAATATCTCCCTATAGTATATCTTTTGTGTATTAGGTATTTATTAATTATACCCCCACCCCTCCTTCCCCGGGTATACTGGAAGCAACCTGTCTGTCTGGCTGCCTGTCTGTGTGTCGGTCTGTTGTCTTCCTTCTAACTTTTTCTAGTTATCTCCATCTTTACCAGTTGGAAGATTTTGATGAAACTTCACTTAAATGATCAGTATATTATGTATTGTTGTGCATCACCATCCAGATTTCAATCATTTTCCATTTCAAGGGAGTTATGTCCCTTTATCCAGAAAACCTGTCTGGCGATTTCAGTCTTAACTAATTGTCAGATTTTGATGAAACTTCACTTAAATGATCAGTATATTATGAAGTTGTGCACCTGAATTTTAATTTCAGATTTCAACCCTTTTTAGGAAGTTCTGAATTAAGGTCCTTTATGGGAAATAATTTTAATGGGACACTCCATCGTAACAAACAAGTAGATTTTATAGAAACTTCACTTGAATGATCATTATACTATGTAGTTGTGCACATGTATTTCAGTACCATTTTCAACCCTTTTTATGGGAGTTATATCCCTTTATGGTAAATATCTCCATCTAGCGGCAGGTAGTTTCCATTTGAGTAAGTTGACGAAAAGGTCAAGGTCACTAGATTAAATAATGAAGTTACCCTTGGTATGAAATTTCTATTTTAAAGGCCCAATATACGTAACTTCAGGGAAATTTTCGTGATTCTGAAAAATTCGGGGAAAAAAATCCAGTTGATAACGATGCAAAACTAAGCCTAAAACGAAGTAAACCTGAGCGGTAACTAACAAGAAACTCATGACAAAAAAAATATAAATGATTGAAAATAATTCAGGTGGGGCCCACTTCAACAACAAACCGAAGGTAGAAGACGGTTCAAAATGGACGCGTGTTTACAAATAGCGTGTTTCAAATGCTGCTGTACCAGTAACCGCGAAAGAATTCATCTTGAATATTGCTGATATCAGTTAATCGTAACTAAATCTATAAATATAATAAGTTATTAAGCTAGATTTTTGCTTCAAGTTTTGCCGAAAGTTACGTATATTGGGCCTTTAATGCAATTGCTCAAAGTTGAAAACTTTCTTCGATAAAAATTTTAACAAATATATGTAGGGTTGAGCTTTTACTTGTCAATATAATTATTTAGTAGAATTAACTGTGTAAAAACACTGTATGAATTAAAACTTGTTCTTCTTTTTCAGTTCCCTGATATTCAAGTTTGGCAGGACTGAAGATTTGTGGGGATAGAAATTAAACAGCAAGAAAGAAAGACAACAAAAAAACTTTGAACTATGATGGCAAATTTCCAGTGTATGTATATGTTTACCCTGAAATATGTACAAAACAGGAGACAACTCTTTCCAAGAAATGTGGACAGTTTGCAGAGCAAAACGCTGGAAAGACACATGATCAGGGCTTTGCACTGGAACCTGCAATAGACTACAGCAATGCAAATGTACAGCTGCAAAGAACTCTCTATAAATGTATTGCCTGACAGCTGGTAGGGATTCCTGGATGTATTTTATGTGAGCATCTTTGTGAATTCAAAAATTTCTAAACAGAAATACCACAAGACCAGTGTGTGTTAAAGGTGTTCTTAAAAAATACTAACAATAGAATTTTCTAACTTTTCTAAATTTATGTCATCATTGAATTAGCCTTAAATTCATCAATATATGTGTTATACCGTACTTAACCATAGCAGAAGTATTTTTCATTAGTAACTAAAATTGCTTTTTGTAATAAATGTTTACAAATTAGCTGTAATGTATTGTGCCTATCGAAAGTGGTAACTAAGGGAAGTAACTCTGTTCGGTGAAAATGTGAGTTTGTTTTTCCAAAAGAGATAATGTTGGCTACATAATACAGTGAGCAACAGCAAAAATGTAGAGACTTTTAATCAAAGACTGATTGACAGAAATATGTGTATGGTTGGGTTTGGGAATTCATTATGAAGGTGTAATCAGACGAATATATATATATGGGGGAAATTCAAGGGGAACAACTGGACTGTCCGTTCTTAAATGTAACATTTTTAGGTATAAATCCTGGTAGATCTGCCAATGTTTGTACAGGCCTCGCAAGGCTTTACCAAGGTTTGCCTGAATGCAGTACCGTAAACAGGTTACAAAGTCCAATCTTATTTAATAAAAGAACAACTTTTGTCCGATCAGTTCAACTGTTAAAATCAATACCAGCCTATGACTGGTACCGCAGTACATGTATGTCCGTAAAGTGATAGTTTTGTTTACTGCATATGTATTTTATGTTGATTCAATTTGTTTACATGGAGGAAGTGTTCTCTCTCATCTAGTTTGTTTCGTGCTCTGTAAAGCATGTGTATCTTTGTTATTGCTTAATTTCCTCATAAACTGAATATTTTATCAAACAGTTCAATATATATACATATTGACAGTCCGTGATTGATTACAAATGTATCATAAATCAAAATACTGAAATTTAACATGTACATACATAAAATTATTGTCATCAGTTGCAGCATATAAGTCAACTGTTGCTGATGAAATAGAATTTTTGAAGAAAAGCACTGCCAAAATGGTGTTTAAGAAATTTTGACTTGAAAATCTTTAGATGAATCAGGATGATTGAGGAAATGTGATGTAGGAATTATTACAAAATAGCTTTTGAATAGACAATAATTTTAATTCAGGGCTAACCAGCTGGCTAAATTTCAGTTTGGAACATTACCTAGTTAGATATGAAGTGCTGTTTGAGATTTCTATGGAAGCAGTATGTGGTGACAAGGGAGATAATTCTACAGAAAAACATTTTAACTGTCTGATAATGAAAAGTATCCTTGTCAGGTGGAGTGACAGAGAATTTCGGTCTAATCAAACATCAATGTGGTGTATTATGTTTGATTAAGATCCTTGTAAACCTAGATGACCTGATTTTAACATTTAATTTATAAATCATGTTTCTGTTATCATATAAGACTTCATCGTTGGAAACCCACGGTACACTTCTCTGACACTTGCATACCGTGGGCTAGAGTAGATGGAAACCCTCGTTTTTGTACTAAAATAGTAGCAAATCATATCGATACTTCCATTCATGATTACATCCAGTCGGGGTATCCGTATAATTTGTAGCACCACCTGTCAACAAAACCTGTCGATTGTGTTATTATTGTGTCGATTGTGTTAGAAAATAAGGCCCTACTATACGGAGATTGACATCGGCGTCATGCCTACGGAAATATACTGGTTGTGGTCAAGGTAAAATGATCTAACAGTGTCATGAGAAATGACCATTTCGATTGGTCGAAATCTCCGAATAAACATCTATTCGGGGGAAACAAGGATTTACATCTATTCTTGCCCACGGTATGCAAGCGTCAGAGAAGTGAACCGTGAGTTTCAAATGATGGTTAGACTTATAAGTTATGTAACTGTATATATTATATATATGCATGTGTAAATATTGTTTGTAGGTACATTGTTTTGTATTCTTTGTCGCTTTGTATCAAATTCAGTATTTTACTTAATGAAAACATGTGAATAAAGTTATTTGTCAGACTGACAGTTAAATTTTACTTCATTTTGACTGTTTGGAAGGCCTTGGTATCAATGGTTTCCCATCCCTACTTGGAATGGTTGGTGGACACTCGGAGCTTAATATTTTGTCAATTCAACGTCTATAAACTTTATATTTCAAAATCTACTGCCAATCTTCCAATAAATAGTTTTAAAGATTTCAACTTAAATTTGGCTTGTACCATCATGGTTTAAAATGTTGATGGGTTGGTACAGTGGGTTATGCCAGAGGTTGATTGTTTTATTGGAAGTGAAATGGTAAGAGTTTACTTGCTGATAAAAGTTATTTTTGGTTAACCTTAGCTGAAAGTATTTGTATCATTGCTGTTGTAAAATAAATAATATTTTGTTGCAAGAGTACAATGCTAGCATTGTACAGTACTGGCACTGCTGTGTGGACTGGATACAGCGCGGAATAAAGGAATACTTTATCTGTGAGCGATTGCCAGATCATCCAGATATATGTAATGACTACCCTGTCCTCCGGATGTACATTTCTTGAACAAGAGGCCCAGAGGACCTGTCATGATCACCTGGTTACATTGGTATCTAGGTTATTGTGGTAAAATATTATCCAAAAAGATCCCAAGGAGAGGGATAGACTGAAAGACCAATCCTTGAAGCATATCTATATAAATAAAAAATTTGGTAAATGGGTGAGTATTTTTTTTCAAGTTCAACTAAGAAATTAGGTCCCTAGGGCTGTGGCCAGACCCTGACATCAATGCTAATATTACGTGGTTATCTCTTTATGCCAAGCACTTGTATATAAAGTTTTGGGGTAGGGATCTCAACCATTTAAAAGTTGTGACACGGGGTTTTAGTCTGGAAGTGCATGGCAGACCCTGTGATCAAATCTTAAATCCTGATTGCTCTTGTCTCTTCATGCCCAGCAATTGCATATATACACTTTACAGTTTTCGGGTGGGGATCTCAATCGCCTAAAAGTTATGACTCAAAAATTAAGTCTGCAAGAGCATGGTAGACCGTGGAATCTAATCTAAAATCATGATTTTGAACGTCTCTTCATGCCAAGCAATTGTATATTCAACCGTTTGAAAGTTACGTCTCGGGTGTTGATTCTGCAAGGGCGGGACACGTCCCTAGAACAATCATAATATCATGATTGTGTTCGTCTCTTTATGCTCAGCAGTGGTATATATTGTTAATCAAAGTTTATTATTTGCCCCAGGAAGAGGGGGGGGGGGTCATCCCCTGAATCTGTAAAATCATAATTGATATCCAGTACATAGTTCTAAAGAAAAAGTTGTTAATAACAACAATACGATCAAATTTATTCCCTTTTTGACCTGCTCGTCGGCCCCCTGGGAGCTCAGTAAAACCATGAGTATATTGCTTTAACCAATATAGATATTGTTTTCCAATCAGTGGTTATGGAGAAGAAATCGCTTGAACCAATATAGCAAAATAGTCTTTTTCGGCCCCGCCCCTCAGCTCAGCAGGGGGGGGGGGGGGGGGGTCAGTCACACCATGAGTACAATTTTGAATCATGAGCACCTAGGGATACTTCCTGCCTAATAAGGTTGATTTCCAATCAGCAGTTATGGAGAAGGAGTCGCTTAAATCAATATAGCAAAATAGACTTTTTGGCCCGCCCCTCAGCGTCATAGTGGATCAGTCCCGCCATTTATAATTTGGAATCCTGACCACCTAGAGATGCTTCTCACCAAATAAGGTTGGTTTCCAATCCGTGGTTATGGATAAGAAGTTGCTTAAACCAATATAACTATATAATTCTTTTTGGCCCCGCCCCTAAGCCTCCTTAGGGGTCAGTTCCAACATAAGTACAATTTTGTATCCTGAGCACCTACTGATGCTTCCTGCCATATTACGTTCATTTCCAAAATGAATTGTTAAAATTGTTGACAGACGACGGGCGCCACGGTATGGCATAAGCTCACCTCGGTCCTTCGGACCAAGTGAGCTAGTAATTCTTGATTCAACAAGTTCACAGGACCACGTTACAATAGTAGTGTATAAAACGTAGGGGGGGGGGGGTCGATATCGAACCCCTTCCTACATTTTATACATACATTACTAACGAGTCCCTGTGACCAGATCAACTGTCATCAAATGCAACACATTACTCTAACCACCGTCTCGCTATAGATGAGATATGTTAATTATGTCCAGAAAATAACAGATGATCACCTTTGTATCAGAGTCATCTTGGCATACGTTTTTCCAATCTCTTGGTTTGGATAACAAAGGAACCACCGATGGATCCATTCCAAAAATCCCAAAGATAGTGTCTCTTGAAAACTTCAAATAATTCTTCATAATCAAATTTTAAAATGTTAAGTAACTGTGGTCATCGTATCAGGTTTTGGTTGTTGAAGACATGAAGGTAACCTGTGAATAAAGTGGCGTAGCTTCCGTGCATGCCTGGGCATACAAAAATAAACATTGTGACAATTATCCGTCAGCTTCACGGGGTTCCCCCCCCCCCCCCCCCCAAACCCCGACCGGCACTTCGCCCCCGGACCCCCAGGCATGCACATACAAATTGTACCTTACGATTGCTCCACTTCGGATTCGAGGCCGTGACCAATTTGTGAAGAGCTAGAGTGAACCAGAATGTCGACGTCAGACACTTTAATATAGCCCACTTGGCCAAAGGTGGGTGTCAAAAATAAATGTGTGAGCAAATCAAAAGAACAGAAAAGAAAAATGAACTTACCACAGGACTGCAAAGTCTTAGGTAATGACTTCTGGCCTGAAGCTTGACAATCATTTTGCCTTACTTTCTTAACGAACAAATTCTTGATTTCATATTCCATATTTCTCGCGTTCAAGTAAAATCGGGCCTATCATAACCTTGTCTTGTCCTCTTTAATTTTGTATGCGAGTTTTGTACTGTAACGTAATACTACTTGATTTTGTATATTACATCAGCTGTAGATAGTAGGGTACCTTGATTTATCGTGATGGATCAGGGGAAGAAAGTGCTCTAGACGCCTGTGATTTTTTTGTTGGTAAATGTTTTGCCTCGGTACAATCGTTTTGATAAGCTGATACTCCTGTAAAAAAAGTTATCTTCTATCAGAAAACTTATCATCTTCGATATCCAGGTGTTACCCTCTCTACATCCCTGGAATTTACCATGGAAAAACTGAAGGCAAGTTCAGGTAAAAAAAACTGACTAATCGCTAGGCTGCATGACTGTCCTTTGAAGATTACAGCCTCGAGTATACGGTGCGTTTGCAATTTTTTTTCGAACACTCCTCGTATTAACAAAGAATTTATAATGTTGTTGTAAACTCAATATGGATGAGAAGCCGAACACCTATACACAAAAGTCCATTCCAGAAAAAAAATGCACACCCCCTCTAACCCAAAATCTATGATGATGATACTGTGTGAAGATGGTGTTTCGTGATGAACCACGAGTAGTTTAAAGGCCCAATATACGTAACTTCAGGAAATTTTTCGTGATACGAAAAATTTTGAAAAAAAATCCAGTTGATAACTATGCAATAATAAGCCTAAAACGAAGTAAACCTGGGCGGAAACTAACAAGAATTGTTTTAAAGAAAAAATCCAAAGAATTCAAAATAATTCAGGTGGGACCCGCTTCAACAACAAACAGAAGTTAGAAGACGGTTCAAAATGGACGTGTGTTTACAAATACCGAGTTCCAACTGCTTCTGTACCGGTAACTGCGTAAAAAATCATCTTGAATATTGCTGATATCATTTAATTTTAACTCAAACTGTAAATATAACAAGTTATAAGGCTTGATTTTCGACGTAGATGTCAAATGTATTGTTATTGTGCTTGTGGGTAGTTTGAACACCATGATCAAGAAATATCGACTTGTGTTTACTTTTCATTTTCATTGCAATCTGCTTATTTTTTTCTGAATATTTGACCTGATCAATATATCGACTTTACAGACCCTGAAAGTGAATACAACTCAGCAAGTTCACGTTTAGACACATTTCTGACCCATTCGACCACAGAATATTAAGTATCTTGAAATTCACATCCCTCATCATCTATACAATTACAATCGTCATCATCATCATCATCATCATCATCATCATCCCACTAAAACATCATCATCATCATCATCGTCGTCGTTGTCGTCGTCGCCGCCATTTTCGGTCAACATTATTGTAATAACTTGATCCTTGTTTTCAAACACTATCATATTTATTTTTTGCAACACCACAAAACAAAACGAAACCTGCTTGATAACAAAGTTTTTTTCTGTATTGCAATCTTTCCATATGCCGGTTTATGAGAAAGACACTGACGCACCTCTTTCAGTCGTTATAACAATGTTTCATCGTTGGCTTTGCTGATTGCTCAACCAGGCATTTATCAAAAATTCTTACTACCATTCTTCAGTACCATTAAATTAGGGCTACAGTCGCGTATTGTGACATTGTATAATCAAGAAGTGGAATTAACGGGATGTTGATTTTGAAAAAAAAATGAAAGATCTTCTTATCAATCTTCGACACTTCCTCCTAGAAATGTTTCCTCTATCAGAACATTTCAGTTTACTTTTCCATTTCATACCAAACTTACAGAACGTCTTTGGTCTTCTTTTCCTAGAAAGATGGACGACGAAACAAATATGGTTGTGAGCTGTTTTGGAACATACTTTGTGAAAAACAACAACAAAAGCTCAGTAAAAGGATTGGATTCATGGTTAACAATTTCTTTGTTGAGTTTTGAGGAATGATTTTCCAAGGAACTGTTATCATTCCTATATGAACAAACTCTCTCCTACTCGTAGTTGGTTTATTTGTTCGTACAAGGCTATATATTTGCCAAAGAGCTTAATAACAAGACATGTAAAAGAACCCTTGACAAATATTTCAATTTCACTTTCAAATATCGAGGTTGCAATCTGATCTGAATCTTTTAATCAGATTGTCGAGGTTGTGTTTTCCATAAATAACAAAAAGTTTGCTAACCATATTGACCATATACTAATATATATATACACACCCTCTTGAATTTAAAATCAAAGGCACAACATACTCACCAAGTTTACCTCGATCTTTATTTACATTATGACCAACAGGGCCATCGTACTATCATATACCAAAAACATGACGATTTCGATCTATCACGTTCTTGATAGTAGCATCCCTTCATATTCAACCTATGGCGTTTATATGGCATAGCTGATTCTATACCATCACCCACTCCTCGGCCCGGCAATTTTTAAGACAAAATATGAGATATCTATGATCGCAAACTTGTTTACAATGTTTTTATATTGGTTTTGCTAGTTATAGTATTATATTAAGAGTATATATGATCATGATTAATAAAATAAGAATACTCTTGTGGGAGGATCAGAATATTTATAAGGTCTCAGAAATATGCATTCATTTGGCACGTGTTGTGCAATGGAGATTAAAGGTTCAATACTGCTATATCTATTTCATTAACTTCTTCTTTTTTTGTAATGGAAGTTCAAAAGTGTAGATATTGATAAATGACAGGGTTAAATTTTTTTCTTACAAATTTCATCTTTTTTATGTAACTAAGATAGAATAATAGTATAACGATATTTCTTTACAATATATTTGGACTCTAAGGAATATGAACAGTATATTTTATGCAATAATTAATTGCTTGAACAAATATATGCTGTGAAAACGAGGTACTTTTTAACCGTCAAATGAACTTTAATTCTTTACAAGTAATTAAATGATGTATTTGATTGAAGTCTCGTTGGAAATCTGTTCCTGAAATTTCAAACTTTTGTGCAGATTACAATTAGGGTATTATGACTACCGAGAACATTCTTTTAAAAAAGGTTCTTAACACTTTTGAGTTGAGATAAGGTTTATTTTTAACATCTATCAGTTTCTGATTGTACCAACTAACGTCACGCTACCACAATTGGTACAATTTTGACAGTTTTTCTGTGATATTTACAAATTAAGATATTGTACCCGGAATCTTTCATGCCCCTGTCATAGGCTATGGTATTTGTTTTTATTTTGACTAATAGGTGTTCCCAGAGACGTGAGTTATATACGTCTCTGATGTTCCTATTGCAACAGTATATACTTATTTTATAAATACCATACTGGGCTACAGTTATACATACCCATTTTGATATTATACGGTCAAAAGGACCACAGGGACCTGAGAATTTGTTACAGCTAGTTTTGGACCTAAAATAGGGTGTTTAGAGTAATTTTACACATTTGATTTGGGGGGGGGGGGGGGTTAAGATCAATTTTCGATAAAAATGCCCTCTCAATGGTCGGTCTTTTATGACCATTGAGAGGGCAAAATTGATCTTCACCACCCAAATGTGTAAAATTACTCTAAACACCCTATGTTAGGTCCAAAACTAGCTGTAACAAATTCTCATGTCCCTGCAATAAGGACCAGAACTCAACATTTGAACATGCTTAAAATGACCCCCTCCAAAATTCTCCAAAATTTCGTCGACGCACGGTGTTTTTTACTTGTTTTCTGGTAGTTTTACTTTGATGTCATCGTGAAGTTGTAAATTGTTACAGAAAACAAAATTATTTCGTGATAATGCTGACAAATATCCATTTTGTTATCCTGTCAAATGAAAATGCTGAAATAATATTTTCAAAAACGTTTCCAATCATTTTCTGACCGTGCACCAGATGGGGTAGCGTACCATGTGGTAGCGTGACGTTAGTCTTGATCTATTTTCCAGTATGATTTGGGGATTTTTATGATAATAAAAAATGTTCATCGGCACTGTGCCACATTGAGCATATTCTACATTTTATTCCATTAGTTATAAAAAGAGTTTTCCGAAATAATGCATGCACGCGAATAAGACAATTGCGTTGTGTTCATTTTATTATTAGGCCTAATATTTTAGCACGTATAGGCCTATGTGGTTGCTGAATGTCCGGCCAATCAATGGAAGGGAGGGTATAAATTGCCCCTACACCGGTATGTTCACCTTTGCAGAACCTTATACGAACGTGTCGTTATCGTTTTTCGGAGTCGGTCAAAAGTTGCGCTAACGGCGTTAACTTATCGAGGTTTACACATAAGGCAAAATGGCGGCTACATCAAAGAAACCATGGCGAAATTTCAGACGAAAAATTGCAGATGAAAGCGACTCTGAAGATAATAAAAATGAACAGCAAGATGACGATATGGAAATAGAAGAAGAGAGAACAGCAGTTGAAATAATTGAAAAGCCGGTAAAAAAGAAAAAGAAGAAAAAAGACAAGAAAGAATCGGCGAAACTTCTAAGTTTTGAAGATGACCACGACGTAGAGGGTACGAATGATTCACTTTCAGTTATACCTTTTTTTTTTGTCATATTTAAGAAGAATTTAGCTCGCGGGATCATTTTTATGCAAACACGTGGCCTTTAAATTTCCTTGTAAAAATAGCTTTACCACTTCATACTATTACAAATAAGGATACTGACAGACATGCTACAGGTTGGCCACAACGGCTCGGATGGGAAATAATCTCATCGTGCACAAATGGTATAAATGTGGTTGTCTAACTTTTTGTCAAATTGACAAACCATTTTAGTATAAAACTAATTAACAGTTCGGGTAAAACCACTAATCAGCGTATTGATTTGTTACTAAAAATAGACAAAGTAACTTTAAACTCCACTTTTTCAGTGTTTCTTTACAAGTCGCATATATTTAGGTATTAAAGGGGCATCACGGGAAAGTCTACAATGAAGTTCTTGAATGTACATGCTGCCTGTACTACCAGATACATTTTCCTGTTATTCCAATATTCAAAGTCCACTCACAATGTCTTTAATAGCCACTTGCAAATTTGCAATCCTCGGGAAAGCCTGATAAAAATAGCGATCACATGTCAATCAAATGACTGTTTTGTCGCAAGTCGACGAAGAGGCCCTAATAAAGGGAGAGGGTGCATACTGTATAGGTCCGATGATGAACCAGACACAAAATCTGTGTATAAATTTATTGAATCACATTCACATTAATAAACAGACGTTAAAATTACACACGATATTCATATGAAGAAATATATGTCGGCATCTCTGCATCATTTATCGGCACCAGTGCCTGACTGAGATTATAAATGGGTACAGGATACAACCATGCATTGTCAGAAACCCAAATGACACTGCACACTTATAGGCTCTCAAGTCAGATGTCAGGAATTCTGGCTCAATGGTAAGACAGCTCCCCAACAAGCGAGAGTCCCGGTTTGATTCCTGGTCTGGCCACAGCAATATACAAATAAACACAGCACAAACAAGCAAGCTGTGAACACATTCAAGCATAATCAATAAATATACAGTGTAATAAGCTAAGCAGCAATAAATTTGGGCCATATAGACCTATCTGATATAATAATATATAATTTAAGCCATGCCTTGGACATGTACAAGGCACACATGTATTTGATAGACTTATAGGATAAATTAAGTCATGCATAGCAAAATGTATTAAACAAGGCACACATGTACATGTATTAATACAAATGCTATTGCTAATTTAATTAGAATAGCCTATCTATACTGCCTGAACTAAAACGTTTACTGCAGATATATGTGTATTGCATTAAGCACATTATTGCGTATGACATGCAATTTACAATGAGTTATGATGTTAAAATAAGGCGCAATAAAAATTAATGGATGATTATGATTAGCCTGCACTGCATCAATTCAATATCATTGTTATTCTGCGAAGAAATTTGTTTCTTATTCTCAAGATAAGCACTAAACATCAAACAATATCAGCATTGCATCAAACATCATTCCGATATCATATCACTAAAATGTTCTTTTTGCTATTATTCACAAAATGAGCACAAAACATTAAAAACAATACTTATTAGCATTGCAGCAACAAATCAAAGATCATTGTCATTCTAAAGAAAACTGAAACATTAATACCATTGATCAGTACTAAATTAAATCAATGTCATCATTATATTTAAAAAAAATCTGTAAATTCACTAAATTGAAACAAATTTTCGAAAACATCAGTTTTACATATTTTCATTATTAACAACACTTGCCATTGTTGCTTTATCAAATTTATAAACCCACATCCAAATTTTTGCTCCATTGTTTGTAAAAAAAAAAGCTGCCAATTATCTTAAATTGAGATTTTGATCAATTTTTCTATACCTTCCTGTTATATGTTCAAAAAATGAATTGGTTATGGTTTGACAAAAATTCCAAGTACATGTACTCCTTAAAAATATACAAAATATTTAACATTTTAGGTTCTCAAAATTTTAATGATTTTATGCATATACAATGTATGTCTGATATTCAGGGTAGAACTACTAACCATGTCTTTTATTTTAAATCTCATTATCAATTACAGATGGAGATGTTTTCAAAATCAAGAAATCCAGTCAGAGCAAAAGATTAGCCAAACAGATGAAGAAGGAGAGATTGAAGGAGAAAGAGGAAAATATAAAATCTAAAGAAGAAAACCCCAGTTCCAAAGATCCACCTCCTAAGAAATCTGAAGAAGAAACAGATGAAAAGATCAGGGTAAACTAATTGACTGTTGCCAATGCATGCAGGAAAGATTTGTTGAGAACTTAAACAAAGCAAAATATACATAAAAGGGACCCCCCCTTATTCCCAGCTCCTATAGCGTAATAGCTTGACACACTTACACTTGTTAAGTCAGTGTGTTTGCTACCAGATTTTAAAACAGCCTGTGCCTTATTGAATTGGGAAAATTAAAGTAGGATTTTCAGATAAATTGGGAAAATATTCTTGAATTTTGCTTCATTTTGTGAAAATAGCACAAATTTTGACTGGGGGAAACAGCCTTATATCAGCTGTAAAAATGGGCAAACAAAGGCACTGTAAGTGGAATCTGATTTTTATTTCATGGTTAAAACAATTTTATAAGCATATAGTAAAAAAACTGTTCATTGTGATCATGGATTTGCTAACAAGAAATGGATAACAAATAAGATGAGTTCTGGTAGTAGTAGTCTATTACTGAGTCTTATGTTGTTAGCTTGCACCCAAGTTCACAAAGTTAAACATCTGGAGATTATTTAGATTGTTTTCTTTCCACTGAACTGTCAGTTCAAAGGCACACCATGAATAATGCATGATATGTTACATACGTAACTGTTAAACAGTGAGGCCTTGTATACAAAACTACATCAAAATGTTTTGGTAGATTGCACAGGTTATTTTACTGTTTCAGAAACTGAGGGAGGAGTTTATGACCTTAAATGGTGATGATGCAGCAGCGCTGGATATAGACAGTGATGAAGAGGACAAAGGAACCCTACACAAGTTGTTAGGGAGTAGGTGTCAAACAATTTGTCAATGTTGTTTATTATGCCCCGCCATGAAATGGGGGGGGGGGGGGCATATAGTGTTACCCATGTCCGTCCCGTCCCATCCCGCCCCGTCTCGTCCCATCCCAGGGTAATGTAACCAGCTATGAAAAACAATTAATTTAAGTAGAACAAATGATAATTCAATGATCAACATTATTACAAACAGGAGAAAAGTCCTTGCAATGCTATTCAATTTTTAGTGAAAAAACACTTGAAACAGGGAGAAAGCACGTCATTTATTTAAGAGTAAATTATTCAGCTCTGAGTGAAATATAAGGAGTTATGGCACCTTTTCTGCCTTGAAAATAAACCTATTTTGAGAATTTACCCATTGATGTTAAAGAATTTCAGTGTGTCTGTGAAGGTAATACATGTATTCAGATATTTACTTTCCTTTTAACCTCAGGCCCCAGGATCATGAAATGATCGTTGGTCTAAAGTTGTCTTAAGTTTGGACTTAACCAATCATAAATGACGTCATTAAAAGTTGAGTCATACGTGATTGGCTATTAAAGCTAGGCCCCGAGATCATGAAACAATCTTACACTTAAGTTTGTGCTTAGCCAATCAGGTATGAGGTTACTTTTTGAAACGTTATTTGTGATTGGTTAAGTCCAAACTTAAGACAATTTTAGACTTAAAATTGTTTCATGATCCCGGGGCCAGGTCTCTGGACTGAGAGAATGTTCTCCGGGAATTTGTCAGATCTATATACTTACAAGGTTGATTATCGTTTATTACAGAGGGTGAAATACCGGATGTTTATAATCCCTAGTGTCTATATACTTACAAGGCTGATTATTGTTTATTACAGAGGGTGAAATACCGGATGTTTATAATCCCTAGTGTCTATATACTTACAAGGCTGATTATTGTTTATTACAGAGGATGAAATACCGGATGTTTATAATCCCTAGTGTCTATATACTTACAAGGTTGATTATTGTTTATTATAGAGGGTGAAATACCGGATGCCAACATGATCCACAATATCAGGAAGAAGCGCCAACAGGCCAGAGATATGGGAGACTTTGTACCATTGGATAATGCAGCTAAACCAGAGAATGCCTCATCTAGACTTGTCAGGTACGCATCAGGTCTACAGTGATATCAGATATTTTGTGTGTAACAACTTATATAGAGGTTCAGGATCTTACACAAGTCTCATTGTAACATGGAATTTATTGAACGAGTTCATTCATTTAATTTAATGTGTTACTAGCCTTCAGGTAAGTGACATATTAAATTATTTAACAAGTTAATTAATTCTATTTCACATCGACTCTATTGATTCTATTTATCACATAACTTACATTCATGAGAAAATATTCTTAAACTCTCTCCAAAAATAAAATTCTACTTTGACCGTACAACTTCCACTAACAATCATATGACATAAAGACATCTTTTTATTATGACGTCACAATTATGACATGGCCATAATATATCATGACAGGGCTCTACAATATTATTTGTTCACACTTGTCCGTTTGGGCAAGTAATTCTTAAATCTACTTGTCCGACAGCCAAATGCACTTGTCCAAACTTTTCCCACTAACTTGCAGAAAAATGATTGCCTTTATGATAATCATATTATAATAATAAAATAAATTAAGTTAACTCTTACAAACTGAATTTTGTCAAATCCATATTACACCTGTCAGCGTGTTTCAAATTATAAACAGTCAGATTAGTCTTTGTCATGTAAACGCTTATACATAGGGCGATCTCTTAAATACAAACGCAACAGCGATTCAGATTTTCATGTTCGGAACACATCTGGGTTTACCGCGATCTCTTTGATACAAACGCAACAGCGATTCAGATTATCATATTCGGAACACATCTGGGTTTTTAAATAACATACCAATAGCTTACCTCCGGGAATCCGAAAGTGGCCATCGTAGTTCAATCGATCTCTTTGAAGTCACATTTTATTGAAAAACGAAATGAACAACTCTTGAATTTTGTAAGAAAGACATTTTAATCTTTTTTGCCATTTCTAAAAACATAGTTTCTGCTAAAAATCACTTGTCCGAGCGGGCAAGTGAGTATCCTGATGTACTTGTCCGACAGAGATTTGTACTGGTACGGACAAGTCGGACAAGCGTAATTGTCGAGCCCTGCATGACATGGCTGAACAGGTCATTTATGTAATAAAAATGGTGTACATAACATGAAGTATATTAAAATTATTTGATATTCAGTAATTGCAATATCAGTATTAAAATATAGTTAGTTGTTGTGGGAGAAGAACAACATAAAGTCTGGGACAGTTGGTGAAGCTGTTTAATTATCACAAACAGTGTACCCTCGACCTATCGCCACCCGAATCTACCACCACCCTCGCTTACCGCCACCTTAACCTCTAGAACGGATTTTCCTTCTATATAATTCCCTTGTTAAGTTCGCCACTCTGGCATATCGCCATCCGCCACACCCTTTAAAACACAAACGTCTGGAATCGCTATACATTTCCCTCGACGGTAACGTCATATTGTTCTGTTTTTGGAGATCGAGGAAATCTTTAGTGTTCCATTTGGAATGGCATGCGGCAAAAGCAGATCAATAACTATTTTCAGATATAGATTTGTGTCAATGTAGATCTATATGACCATATAATACTAAGCTTGTTTTTGATAAAATGTTGGAAATGTGATATATTGTGCAATTTAATGCTTGGTAATAATTTTCATAATTCGATACTATCGCCACCCTCGTTATACCGCCATAGTTGCTGTGGACGAAAAGTGGCGGTATAACGAGGGTGCACTGTACTTATCACTGTCAGTAACATACTGTTAACGTTTGTAGAGAGGACGACAATGATAAAAGTGAGGATGAAGACGGCAGGATTGACTTCTCTGTAAATGTGGAGGCTTTGGAACGGCAGCGTATCAAGGACCAGTTCTTGGCTGCAGAGCATGGTAAATAGAACCACACAATGAATTGTTATCAGTTTGGAAAATTTAGTGCCAAGGGGGGGAGGGGGAAAGGCCATTTTTCTTATCTTGCCAGTGGATTCAAAGAAGAATTTTCACTTTACCTTTGACATTCATTAGATGTGTAGACTAGGAAAAAAATTTAAAGGTTACAAAAGCTAGTCATAAAATATAGGCTGAATGACATCTTATTTTCTACACAAGTTTGTAAAACCAATTAAAGATTTTATGGCAAGACAGAAATCTTTTGACAACTTTAATGTAATCTCGGTACTTTATTTGTCCACAGGAAGTGACGAGGAAAGCGACCAAGAGAGGGAGTGGGAGGCACAACAGATCAGGAAAGGAGTAACGGTAGGGGATATATACCACTGTCACTGACAATTTTTTGTAACGTCCACCCCCAACTCTATGTCTCTACTATGTCCAGACCAGTCATTGCAAAGTTCTATGCCCTTATATCAGTATTATCACTTAGAAATGTGAACAGAACACTTTTGGAAAAAGCTACACCAGCAATATGTGTCCAAAAATTGCTGGTCATAAATATTTTAACTTTTCAAATAAACACTTTGTAATGGTTGGGGTCTAAAATTAATTTCTCTGACATCCTGTAAATATTTTTGTCGGTAAGTCACTGACGATTCTTGTTCAGACGAGTTATTGTCAAGTTCTATGCCCTTATCACTTAGAATTGTAAAAGAACCCTTCTGGGAAAGTTATAGCAAGGCTATGTGTGATTAACCATCAAACTACTTGTCATGATAAATCTTTAGACTGTTCAAATTAACAATTGATACATTTGGGGTCTTAAAATCAATTATTTTACATCTTGTAAATATTATTTTGGTAATGAGGTACAGTCTGTGGTCTTCTGCTGAACTTCTAACGTGTGTTGAGTCCTCAATATGTTAGGGTGATGATATCTCACCCTCACCACAATCGCTTCAGATATTATTTTCGTTATGGTGTTACATTGTTGGTAGGTCGGACAGCCATTGGATGCAAAAACGGAGGATCAGGAGGCAGACGAGGATGGTACAGGACAAAGTAATGGCTACACCTACCAGTCTACCACCGCCACTACATTCCAACCCTTCACAGCCATGTCCAAGACCAACAACCTGGCCGATATCAATATGGACGTCATTAAGAAGCGTCTCAAAGAAAGGTCTTTTATGTTCAATATCTTCGAAGATATAACTTAAAACTCTTTCTCCTCTCTGCCAAATTGTGTTATCATGGGTTAAGTATTACAAATCACACCATAAGTTATCAGTAATTTGACTAACAGGATATTGTTTGTATATTTGATTTATTTCCTGTGAGATGCTATTTTTGCAATGATCAGAAATGGGAAATGTTTGATGGAGTTCAAATAACACTTTTCACATCTCTGTATTTAAGGCAAATTTATCATGTCGGTATATGCCCATACACAATCTACACCGTAGTATTTCTGTGATAGAGGGCAAGATTACCATTGAATGATTCCAAAATTGGAAGGGAATTGGCTCTGCTTAATTGAATATTAAATTGTTGTTTTGGAACTCCTTTGTCTTTTCCCTTTATATATTACTGTATATAACAACACATGTTAAATAGTTGACTCAATATTTAAAAAAATTGATTTTAAAATGTAATTTTTCCAGCTTTAAAATGTAATTTTTCCCAGGAAATCATAGTCCTCCACCCCTTCAAATTTTAAAATCTTTATATCTTTGAAATAAGTTCTGACAATGACATATCAGTAATCTACTTCAATTTTGATGTATGAATGATATGAATAAAAAGTAAAGCTTATCTAATACATGAATCCTTATGAGCCAGCTTCCTTAAATCCAAAATCAAAAGTAACTGCACTAAACATCAACAATAAAACTCTTATGTGTTGTTTCAGACTTGATGCTATGGAGGAAGTGAGTAGGCGCCACACACAGGAACGAGACAACCTCACCACTGAAATTGAAGATGCTGATCAAAGCACTGTCACATGCGAAGGCAGTGTTGATGCACTGGAGAAGCGATATCGCTTCTTCCAAGAAATGAGGGGGTATGTGAGAGACTTGGTTGAATGTCTCAATGAGAAGGTGGGTTGATAATGCCTATTAGATGTCTTTTTTTATGATATTGTCGCCCCTCTTCACAAACTCAAACGCGTGTCGACAAGCATTTCCTTGTAACCAATCCTTCACCAACCTAACACATTTTGACTAGGAAAGCTTGCATTGTTTACGAGAAAAATGGATTTAGCTCCCTTGGAACAATGCAAATCTCCGTTGGGTCCAGGGCGATGAAGGATTACAACAAGGACATGCTTAAAGTGACACCTTGACATTGTGAAGATGGTGATGTCTCAGTCATTAAGAGATATTTCATTTGCAATTAAAATCTTAGAAGTCAACTACATTGTTTATTATAAAAAAAAAAAAACAATGTTAAAGTTTATCATACTCTTTGGGAAAAATGAAAAATACTGACCTTTGTAAGTTTCTGTTTTCATGATGAATTTGCAAAGGATGTTGAATAGCAGGTTACATCAAATTGTATCACTTTGGAATAAATTTGAATCACCGTTAATATATCTGCAAGATTCTGTATTTGAGGATGAGGCTACAAATCCTGATTTACAATTTGTATTTGATGGACCCACATCCACAGTTCGAATAGTCAAAAAACTTAAAAGATCCAAGTGTTGATCTATGTATGAAATGTTGTCAGTTTAAGTGCATGTGAAAGTTTGTTGTGAAGGGTTTTGGACACTCATGGGCTTCTGATCTGCCAGACTCTAGCACTGTTTACTAGAGTTAACTCCTCAGAAGCCATAACAGTGTTAGTAATGGGTAATAGGTCTGAGGCCATACAGCAAGTGTTTATACCCTTAGTCAGATGAAAGGTCTCCCAATACAACACTGTATATAACATCTAGCTGTATTTGAGAACTTGACACTTTATTTTTGAAATTTGTCTAGCTAGTCCTGTTATGTTTGTAAACAGACATGCTGTTTTTCTTAATTGAGTTAATTTCATGTTGATTCCTGAAGATTTTTTTCTATTTTGAATGTGGCCATGTTATTTGTGAACGCTTAAATTACTGTTTGAATTAAGATTGGAGTCTGGCCCAGAGAACATTTTCAGGATCGAAAGTCCTTGAATTGCTTGCTGTGTTTAGGATGCTCCCACTTTTACTAGATCAATTTTATTTGAATTAAAATGAATTTAGTGTTGTGGAGAAAATCTGTCAAAATTGCTTTTCTTGTACAATGTAGCTTTGTAAGAAATGATGATGATGGCATACAAACAATGCAAACATATAAGATGATAGAATAAAACATTGTTAAGATCCTGTATGTAAGAGACATTGTAGAGAAGATAAAGATATTGTATGGAAGAATAGGGCATCAGATATTTTAATAAGACACTACCTTTATTTGTAAGGTTAAGACATTGACCGCAAGATTGAGATGTGGTATGTAAGGTTAAGACTTTGTTTGGAGGATTAAGACATTGAATGCAAGATTAAGACATCGTAATAAATTAAGACTACTGTAAACCAACTTTCGTTCGCATGCGATTTACTTTCGCGAATTTCGCAATCAAAACAAAGTCGCGAAAAGTTAATTGCTGCGAAATATGATAGGAATGACTTGGTTACTCTTGCAACAGTATCATGACACGTCAAAGTTATCTGTCGGCCAGTAATTAACAATCAGAAGTATTATAAATATTTCAAAAATGATTACTGAAATTATCACAAAATAAAATGTATTGGTTTAAAAATAGTTTGAGTTATCAAAATAAGCAGATAAAATGTATCATTGTATGACAAAGAAGTATGTGTACCTATCAACCATGCTGTTCCAAATTCCTTTTATCATAATCCGTTAGATATATGAATGACACACGTATTAAAAGAATAAAAGTCGACGATACAGCCTGGTTCTATAGTTTATTAATTTGTGAGTTCTATATAGTTGTGTCTCTAAAGGAATAGACATATTGGTACTTACCTGTAGGGATTTGTAACTGAGTAATCACAAGTAATGATCGTTTGAGTGTTTGATTTCAATGAAGGTATATAAGCCAAGCAACAAGCTTTTGAATAACCGTGATTGACCTTTAAATTGCTATAAAAACAAAGCCATTGGCTAAATTTTCGACTGGAAATGGGGCTCCTGACAGGGTTTTCCATAATAATAAGAATTTTAAAGATTGATTTCGCGAAAGTAAATTGCCGAGAACCTGTTGTGTTGCTGAAATCGCGAAAGTTAGTAGCCAAGAAAGAAATTTGGTTTGCAGTATATGTAAGATTAAGACTTTGAATGTAAGATTAAGACTTTGAATGTAAGATTAAGACTTTGTGTAGAAGACTGAAATTTCATGTAAGACTAAGCTGTACCAAAGAATAAAACATCGTAAAAGTATTGCTAGTAAAAATCATACATTTGTTAGAGTAAGATGCTTGAAATATTAAGGCAGCATAACAAAAATAATAAGACTTGAAAATAAGAAATAAGACCCTGTGTATCAAATACTGTATGAGATAACCAGACATTATGTGAAACAAGGTCTTAATGTCAGAATGAGACATGCTAGTTTCATGGTATAGCATACCGCAAAATATCAAGACATTGTTGGTCAGAAATTGACGATATTTCAGAAAAAGAAATTTCAGATTTACAACATGGTATATTTAGTACTAGGTAAGTTAATTGAATGAGAATATGAATGTTGTATGCAAGATTTTTCTTGAAAGTACAAAAACAGATTTTGCTTGAATGTACACAAACAATCTAATTAGAAAGTTAAAGATTGATTTTGAGGAAATGGGGTATACCTTATTGAAACTATTTGAATAACTAATAATAAATGACGTTCATTTTATAACAGGTGCCAATCATCAATGACCTGGAGACGAGGATGTTGAATTTGCTGCGGCGCAGGTCGGAGCTGTTGGTATCCCGGCGACAGCAGGATGTGCGCGATCAGTGTCAGGACTACATGACAAGTCGGTATCCATCTACGTTCCACGATGTGTATGTCCCTCATGGTCGAATGTTTACCACTCAAAAGTCAATGAGTTAGAAATCTCATATTGATAAGAAATCTCATATTAATTAGAAATCTCATATTAATTAGAAATCTCATAATGATACGTTGGAAATCCCAAATTGATACATTTGAAATCTACTGTTTATTAGAAATCTCATATTGATTAGAAATCTCAAATTGATACGTTAGAAATCTCATATTGATACATTAGAAATCTTATATTGATTAGAAATCTCAAATTGATACTTTTGAAATCTCACTTACGTTAGAAATCTTGTATTGATACATTAGAAATCTCATATTGATACATTAGAAATCTCATATTGAGATATTAGAAATCTTATGCCCATACATTAGAAGTCTTATGCTGATAATTTAGAATCTTATAGGAATATGTTAAAAATCTTATACTGATATGTTGGAAATCTTATGGGAATACATTAGAAATCCTTTGTCGATACATTAGAAATTTTATACTGAGAGATTAGAAATGTTAAGCTTAATAAGATTTAGCAATCTAATGCTAAAACATTAACAAATCTCATGGTGAAACATTCCTCTATTTCATACATCAGAAACCCAAATTAGAAAAGTATTGTAGTTGTTTTGGATGTGAGACTTCCTATATTACTTAGATTATTTGATCAAAACAAATTAGCTTGTTATGCTCCAAAGGTCACATCATTTTGATGCCATGATGCCTTGTCCAACGGTCTGTCATCTAATGTGGAAACAGTCAATATAAATAATTTCACATTATAACCCAAGCACATGCTGTAAAAAGCAGAACAGTAGCAAGCGTGATGTACTAAGTCAGTTTATTCTTAGAAAAGCCATAAGGATATCACCGACCATATTGACCGCAAAATCATTGACTACAGGCAAACCTTGTTATCTCAAAGTTGACGGGACCGTAGGAAAAATTTGAGTTATGTGAGAATGAGTGCTAGTGTATAGCTTGGCTGGGATCAACAAGATACTTAAAATTAAACGGGGTCTTCAAGTTATACGAGCTCGAGATAACGAGGTTTAATGACAATTTTTAAGTTCATACACAATTTCCACCAGCTGATATGATTAAATGTAAGTTGTAAGTTTGACTTGACGATTGATCTAGCATCTGTGTCTGGCCCACATCCACTGCAGGATAAAACCTGTACATGATTAACGATGTAATATTATCCATATAGAACCAATAAACAATTTTGATATTTTTGCCCTTTAGGTAAGGCTAAGATTGTGATGGAGTCGTCGGAAGGACAGGCCAAACAGATGAGGGTAGCGGAGCGTGAAGCTAGAAGGTATGGCAGTTGGAAGTTACGATCAGATCATTAAATCAAAATAGACGTAGGGTTTTTCTCATAAATATTTAAACTTTTAATTCTTTACCCTTTCAACCCTATATAACTGTAGTAAACTGTACTATGTTTCAAGTGGTGGAAGGGGCAAGGAAATCACATCAATGCACAATTCATAGTATTAAGTATAGAAATAATTTATATATTTAATAATGTTAAACATTGTAAAGTTATGTCAGTGAAATAACAAGTAAAAAAATCTTTTGCATCAATTTATCAAATTCTATTTTGTTATTTGAAGGTCCCGGCGACGAAGAAAGCGAGAAGTAAAGAGCATAAGAGGCCATCACGAGGGACTGTCATCGGACGATGAGGAAAATCAGTCTGAAATTACAAAATTTAATTTAGAAAAAGGTAAAAGAAAAAAAAATGTTGAACTGTATATCAAAATACCTTTCTATTCGGTGAAATCTTGCAATCAGCTTAATTCACTTACCTGGTAGTAGTCATCTCTATCATAGTTTGATATTTCTGTTACGGTTTCTGTACTACTTCCACAAATTGGATTTTTTTCAGGTTTCTTTCTATGGGGCTTGGAAATGGATGATTTTATAAAAAGAGAAATAACCAAAATAGAGATAAAATACAATATATATAAGTAACAACACTGAGTATAAAAGTTCAGCAGAGCTAGAACAGGTTTCGAACCCAGGACCTGGGATTACTGAAAGTGCCCTGACTCAAGTTCATTAGTTTTATATCTGAAATGATAAAACGCTGCCGAACTTTCTAATGTTTTGCCTACAGTGATGCAAGGATCCTTAACTGTTCAGAAAATAACTTCTAGTTTGTTGGATGCAATTATTTTGTCATCTATTTTCAGACGCCATTGATTCAGGTGTGGAGAGGCTGTTTGAAGATGTAGAAGAGGATTTCAAGGAAGTGACTTGTGTGCGAGAAAGATTCGAATCGTGGAAACAGGAATATGGAGAGACTTATTCTGAAGCCTACATTGGACTGTGTTTACCTAAGCTCTTCAATCCATTTGTGCGACTTCAGTTAATTCAATGGAACCCACTTGAAGTATGATCCGTTATATATTTTACCTGTTAAAAATGAATTGTGAAATTTCTTACCCAGGAAATTTGTTCAGGCCAATGATGATGAAATGGTCGGATTTCAAACACTAGGTGTCCAGAATTTGACCGAGGAATTTGTGTAAAAAATTGTGACGAATATTTGAAAGATTCCAATGCTTATTAGACAGTGAGTGAGAAACGTCGGGAATGGAGATGATATTTAATGACTACATTGATACTCGATTCCGGCTGAAACAAGCTGAATCCTTTATAATGTCATGTCAGTCGATAAGGTTGATAATTCATTCTTATAGGAAAAAAACTTAGAATGTGAGATAGCGATTAATCTATTACTTAAATATGAAAAATATTTTCAATAAAACCAACTTGTTTACAACACTTTAATGGCTCAGATTGTAACATAGAAATAATTTGTTTATCAGTTGAAATTTTTTTTTCTCCTTCACAACGACAACTTCTGCAGGTGAGCTTAGCCTGTTGATAGATCTACATAGGCTTGGATTGTTAATGTAATGGATGCTAAGACATTTGTACCATTTAGCCTCCAACTTCTTTTTATGTATTGAGGTAGAGCATCTAAAATTCTGTCATTTTGAATTTGGTTTTGCCATCAATGGACCAAGAGGCTAAAATACAATGGGCCTGTAATAAAATAATTATCATACTGTTGACACGTAAAGTACCTAGTTTGTGGAATTGTCTGGCAGATTTGAAAGCCTATATTTAATTGTTGTAGGCACATGGGCAGGACTTCGAAGATACCCAGTGGTTTGAGACATTAGTTTTCTATGGCTGTCAGCCAGAGGAAATGGAGCAAGAAGCGAACAATGACGATGTCAAACTTTTACCCACCATTGTAGAAAAAATTATAATTCCAAGAATTACAGGTATGTTTTACAGTCCAACTACGATGTTTCGATCTTTGAGGGGCCGTTGTGAAAACTTCGAAACATCGGGACTTCGACTCATAAATATTGAACATCGAACATCGACATGTATATATGTATGTACTTTACATAAGAAGAACCTGATGCAGCATTAGTGTAATGTATCACATACTAAGAAATTGTAGATTCACATTTATAAAGAATAGTATACTAAAATACACAATTTAATTTTTGTAACGTGATAATCTTGTAAGAATATTTTGTTTGTCAACTTAATTTTCAAAGCTGGTAAAATTTTCACTTCGATTTATTAGGTGTACTTTTCAATGTTTTTATAACGAACGGATCAGATTAAAACTTTGTACAGGGAAAAATTTGATACATAGAAGTTTGATTTATGAAAAGTAAATTGATAGTGTTATATAATGTAAAAAATCGGACTTTGCCAAACGTTCGACACATCGAGAAATTCGAATCATTGAGGTTTGACTGTATTTTAAGCATTTTTCAAACAATAATGAGAAGGTGTCTGGGACAGTGGATTAGATGAAAATACACATCTACAAAGGAAATATGTATGAGATAGAGATTGATAATCATTGTAACGTTTTACTGTAATTTGTGTCTCGGTTGTTCTAGTACTAGCGGAGACGGTTTGGGACCCTCTGTCTACCACCCAGACGTCACGCCTCGTCAACACCATCCAGCGTATCATCAAAGATTACCCTTGTGCTCATAGTTCAAACAAATCCTTACAGGTAAACATTGTCACTTGAAACTGAGAATGTTATCAGAGGACAGTACTGGTTTACTGTCTTCAGGTTCTCATTATCTATTATGGCCCTGTTGAGAGGGCACTATTGCCTCGTAGTTTTGTCGAGGGATGGAATAGTGCATGAGCCGAAGGCAAGGGCACTATCTTATCACGAGGCAATACTATGAGGCAATAGTGCCCTCCCAACAGGGCCATAATGGGTTTAGTACATCACCCTTCCATTTAAATATACACATATACACCAAAACTTCGTGCTACTGTTCTGCTTTAAAATGGCTGACTCTAGAAACGACCCATAGCTGGTAGTAGTCTATCACAATAAAAAGAGTTTTGCTGTATATTTATGTAGGGTGATGTACTAAACCCATTATGGCCCTGTTGAGAGGGCACTATTGCCTCATAGTATGGTCTCGTGATGCAATAGTGCCCTCGCCTTTGGCTCAGGCACTATCCCATCCCTCGACCATACTATGAGGCAATAGTGCCCTTTCAACAGGGCCATAATAGATAAGTAGAATAGACCTGTCACGAAGGACAGTCAAAATTGTTTATAGATCAATGTTGTTAGTGTTGTTTATAGACTGGTACATCTTGTGTAGATAATAGAATATTTTTGAAATTCTTGATTGGGCAGTAATATTTTCAGGAAGCAAAATCGAGTTTCCACATTTTGATTCAGATTTGGTAATAGACTGACATTATTATTTCACTTTTTTGTGATTTTAAATAATAACCTATTAAGAAATAATAAAAACAGTATTTTATATCCACATTTTTGCTTGGAAATATGATGACATGACTAAACACTAATTGAACACAAGAAAATGCAGTGACTAGATAAGGGAAACTTGGCAGGGAAAAAATCTTGGGTTACACATGTCTCTTACTTGATCTTGCTTTCAATATGTTTTTCACAATTGATTGTTACTTTTTCAGAACCTACTGCATGCTGTTGTAAAACGACTTCAGAAAACGTTAGATGATGATGTCTTTATGCCTCTCTATCCAAAATCGTAAGTTTCAGTGTAACAGTTACGATTCTATCTTAGGTCATATAAAGTTTTCCAAAATTTAAAAATAAATTGAAAATCGAAAAAAAAAAAAAATGAAATGACACTAGAATCAGTGTATCACTTTAATATTGCAAATTGTTAATATATATTTTTTACGAGAAAGGACTTGTTTAGTAGGAAATGCTACAAACTGATAGAAATCTAGTATTATCTAGAGATAGAAATCTAGTATTATCTAGAGATAGAAATCTAGTATTATCTAGAGATAGAAATCTAGTATTATCAAGAGATAGAAATCTAAAATGGCCAAGAGATGAAAATCTTGTATAATGTGGAGAAAGAAATCTGAATCTAGCATTATCTAGAAGAATAGGAATTATAATCTTGCCATGCTGAGTTAGATAGCAGTGGAAGTATGTATTAAATATAGAAGATAAAGAAAAGGAGGGTGCCAATTTGGGCCTTTCTCCGGCTTATCGTTGATAAGGCTAATATTTTGCAGGAAGATACTTTGAGGTCAGTTGCATATTGTATTGTGTTCAAAACATCTGATTTTGTGTGGGCTCATAGAATATTTGGAGTCAAAATGGGGGGAGTGTAAAATGAAAATTTTGTTTTTGAAGTTCTCACACGCTGAAAAATGTAGAAAAAAAAGTTGAACAAAAATAAGTAAAAAACTCATAAAGTAGTTATACATTTTATGTAGCATGCTGAATTGAGGATTACCTTTATTTTCCAGAGCGATAGAGAATCGATCATCTGGGGCGGCAGTATTCTTCCACAGACAATCCTGGACCTGTATTAAGGTTGACACTCTTCTCCTAACTTCTTTAGCAGAAAATGGAATCATATGACTTTGTACTACAAATCTGATAAAATGTGTGGCTAACTATATTGTTTTGTATTTCAAATTTGATAAGAGTGGCTAATTTTACTGTTGGCTGTTTTCATCTCTGTGAAGCTTAATGTATCATAATGGGGTTCTTTTCAAATTATACTTGGTACTTTCGCATAGTCCAAAATGAGTTGAAATATGGAAATGGTAGAGGAACTGATGAAATTCATGGCTTAAAACGGATGTGGACAGCAGAAATACAAACCCATTATCTGCATAGATGTTTCTCATTTTCTTCAAAATATATTATGTTAAGCTGTACACTGAATGGTAGAAAATGTCTACATTTAGTTCTGTTAAAATTAAATCTTTGCCACACAAAATTAAGTATAGGAACTTACATTGAGAATTGGTGTTTTACAGTTTATTACCTGTAAATATAGACTGTTTTGCTAACGTTTTTGTTTGATTATTTCAGTTGCTGGGCAGCATAATGAGTTGGCATGGTATCATATCGACCAGTATTCTACAGAACCTAGCTCTGGACGGCCTCCTCAACCGCTACATCATCCTGGGACTCTGTAACTCCGTTTTGAACCAGGAAACCATACACAAATGTCACTCAGTGAGTCTCATTGCTAAACACAGCAATATCATAAATCATGTAATAAAGACTTTTCTGTCAATTAAATATAGGGTATCGATGATGGATAATCTGGAAAAAGTCCAGCCATTTTGTTAAATCTGAAATTCAAGCATGTGTAGTAGTTTATTATTTATAATAAACTTTGTTTGTAAACAGCCTTCATGAAGTGTTCTTAAAGAAATGTAGTCAATATATATATCATAATGATAATAATTATCACATACAGGTAAGTACTTACAAGAAACAAAAGTATACACCTTGGGGGCTTTTCACCTGCACACTATCAATACAAAAGGTATACATATACAGCTTCAATTTGGGAGGTACACAACACATGTTGTATTCAGCCCCCATGGTAATACAGTTATACCTACATAATAAGATGCTTATAAGCTATAGGTATCGTATACATCCAGGACTTTCCAACAAAGTTGAATCCTCTCATGGGCTAACGGTTAAGGACTGTTCCATAATTAATTGTGTGGGGAAGAAGGGAGGCACCTGTATTAAAACATTTTATGGATGATGGGGTCTCTGAAAAGTGCCCCCCCCCCCTTCCACATTTTTAATTTTTGAAACCGCCCTAATATGAGAATCTGAGAAATCTTAAATTGTTAGTTGCCCTAGAAGTATCGTGTGTAGATGAGACAAGTTTCAATTCTAGTTATAAAACTGATTACTATTAAGTAATGATGTTTTGGTCTTCCAGATTGTCTCCACATTCCCAAAGGAGTGGTTTGCCAGTCTGGACGAGGAGAAGACCCTCCCCCACCTGGAGAATCTGTGTAGATACATGGTATCTGCTGCTAAATCTATTGAGAAGGACCTAGCCGCAGCTAAAGACATGGACAAAAAGGAACACAGGTAAATCTCATTGTAAACTGACTGTTTTGCTTGAAAAGTCTCTTTAATCAATAATGGTTTGCTTAGCCAGATCCAGGAACAGCTTATTTATTAAAAAATATTGATAATTTGTGGAGTAATTCATCATATTCCCACTCTATCTAACACTGTAGTTTCTGCTTCATCACCATAAAAATGCTGCCATGTTGATGTTCTCAAGATTTTTTATTTAGTTGTTGAAAGTTTTACTTAAAAGCTTATGTTGAAATTTACAGGGACATGATGAAACAGATAAACAAGATGCTGGTGAACGTCCACGCCCTCAATCATGCCCTCAGCCTTCAAGTCTGACTGGGACACTTCATTGTAGAAGGAACATCTCTGGAATGGTCTCCACACTGGCATATGTGTTCACCGAACTGTGACACATGTTCATCCAACTGTGACCCGTGTTTACTGAACTATGACATGTGTTCATTGAACTTTGACCTGAGTTCACTGAACTGTGACCAGTGTTTACTGAAATGTGACGTGTTTATCGAACTGTGACATGTGTTCATCGAAATGTGACGTGTATACATTTAACTGTGATCTGTTTTCACTGAACAACTTCCTATGGGAACATTCGATAAACAGGTGAACTAACTACTGAATAACATTAAACATTGCTGCAACATTTGTGATTCAGAATTGCTAGAATATATCACCTATCGATAGTAACTTTACATGGTCATTAATGTTGTGTAGAAAAATTTAAATGATATAGTATCTTGTGAAGTTTAATGTCAATACTGCAAAAAAAAAAGTATGCAGGAACATATCTCAAAAATACTACATTAGGCTACACCCAAACAGACCATAGAGAGTTTAGGCTGTATTCGTGTTACCATGGATGTGATATCTTCACCCCAAAGTGATGTGTCATTGTGTATTTCACGAAGGATGATCTCTATACAAATATTATGTTACCTTGTTTGGAGTGTTCTTTAGCCCAACATACATGAGTAATCTCTCTTTGCACCCCTCAGTGTTGTGTTACAGCATTCTCATACAGGCATTCCTGGCTCTCCAAAATGACATGCTAAGCCATACCTCATAAAGGAGACCTTTCTACACCCCAAAATGATGTGCTGGAACCCATCTCATTATTTACACTCTACTTGTCCGATGAACGATACTCTTCACCCCAAAGTGACTTTACACAGTATGTGTGAAGAACGATACTCTCTACACCCCAAAGTGACTTTACACAGTATGTGTGAAGAACGATACTCTCTACACCCCAAAGTGATTTCACAGAGTATGTCAAGAACAATACTCTCTACACCCCAAAGTGATTTCACAGAGTATGTCAAGAACAATACTCTCTACACCCCAAAGTGATTTCACAGTGTATGTCAAGAACGATACTCTACACCCCAAAGTGATTTCACAGAGTATGTCAAGAACAATACTCTCTACACCCCAAAGTGATTTCACAGTGTATGTCAAGAACGATACTCTACACCCCAAAGTGATTTCACAGAGTATGTCAAGAACAATACTCTCTACACCCCAAAGTGACTTGACAGAGTATGTCAAGAACGATACTCTCTACACCCAAAAGTGATTTCACAGAGTATGTCATGAAAGATACTCTACACCCCAAAGTGACTTTACACAGTGTCACGAACGATGCTCTATACATTTTCATATTCATCGATGATTTGTGGAAGTCTCCTCTTAGTGTCATCTAGATAACTATTCCAAGGTATCTTATGGTGATATATAAGAAGCATACACAGTTCACAACATTGTTCGCTTTTATTTGAATCTTCAGTTTGATAAGTTAAGGAGGACCCCAGAAATCATTGATTCTGTACAATTGTGTTAAGAATTCTCATGAGATTTTCAGTCATTGACAAGTAAATCATAATGTTAGCAAATTCAGCTGTACATCTTTTTCATCTGATTCATGAAATATTTTGCATGTATAAATTATGTAGATAATTTCTAGAAACGTTCTGGAATATCATGTCTTTCCTACCATCTACATGTATTAAAGGGAAAAAACAACAACATACTTTTTTCGTTGTGTCATTTGTTTTACTAATTATTTCTGTAAGCAGATTCAATGAATGTCTTCATGAGGGTCATCTTTAGGGTTGAATGAGGTAATATACAGTTAATTCACATAGGTGGATCCAGAGTGGGGCGCAGTCAGTGCGCCCACCATGAATTTTGCCAAGTGACCATTTTTTCCGAGAATTAAAACTGAAAAATTCATCTTCAGATAGCATTGTAAAGCATATATTGGGTTGAATTATTCATAATAAAATTTGGGCTATGCCCAAACACAGAAAATATTCATACATGTATGCATTGAGTGTAATATATAATATACGTCTGACAATTAACTACCCCCATACTTCACCTCTTTCATGTTTCTTTTTCCTCATAATTTGGCTGACAGAAACGCTTAGCCAAATTTGAATGCACTTTGTCTAGTTATCTTCTAAATATTCCCCTTTAACTTAACACAACGTTCCAATCTTTGAATCTACTTTGTGAAACAATTTTCATTCTCCTCTTTGGGTACCCTAATCAGAAACTGAGAAACTGCAAATTCCAGCTCACTTCTGGACAAATATCTCCTATCAGATATGTGTTGGGGGTTTTTTCGGAAGGAGGACAAATCACGCGGTACAAGGTCTCGGCTGTGTAGGATGAGGTAATACATTGACCTCTTCCGACTTAAGAAAGACTAGACTAAAGTTGCTGATTTGTGGCCATGGGCTGCTTCATTTGTCATGTAACAATTGGACCTATTTTAGGACAATTTTTTTCTCATTTGTGTTCGCAGTGTTTTTGAAGAACTACATTCTTATAGAAGCTTTCAGACGCACCCTACCTTTTGGAACAGCAATTTGCATGATTGGTCCACTATTTCCAGTGATCGATTTATGACTTTATTTCCATGGGTCCTTAAGTTCATATTGCTCACAACTATGGGTGCTACAATGTTGAATTCAGGTATTTTCAGAAATTCTGTGGGTCCTATCATAATTGCATGAGTACAGGACTCGGGATTGCACCTAGATTGATCACTGTATTTCTAAATAATATTGCGTATAACATTTCTTTGCTGTCAGTGTTCGTTAAGCAATACTGGGCCTTTTGGCATGTCTAGAATATGTTATAGATAAGCTAGCATTGGGACTTTATTACATATTTAAAGGCCCAATATATGCATCTTTAGGGAATTTGAAAAAAAAATCCAGTTGATAACCATGCAAAATTAAGGCTAAAACGAAGTAAACCTGAGCGGTAACTACAAAAAAATCTTGACCGAAATTTCCAAAGAATTCAAAATAATTTAGGTGTGGAACACTAAAACAACAAGCCAAAGTTAGACGACAATTCAAAATGGATGCATATTTATAAATACCAAATTTCAACTGCTGCTGAACTGACACCAACGTTTAAGGAATTCATCTTGAATATTGCTGATATCAGTTAATCTTAAGTAAATCTATAGAAATATAAAAACAGTTATTAGGTTTGATTTTTTGTTTCAAGATCCAATACACGTAACTTCAGGGACATTTTCGTGATTGTGAAAAATTCTGAAAAAAATCCAGTTCCTGAGCGGTAACTAACAAGAAACTCTTGACAAAAAAAATCCAAAGAATTGAAAACAAACCGAAGGTAGAAGATGGTTCGAAATGGACGCGTGTTTACAAATAGCTTGTTTCAACTGCTGCTGTACCGGTAACCGCGAAAGATTTCATCTTGGCTATTGCCGATATCAGTTAATCTGAACTAAATCTATAATATAGTAAGTTATAAGGCTTGATTTGCGCTTCAAGTTTTGCTGAACGTTACGTATATTGGGCCTTTAAAAGTATTGCCGAAAGTTATTACGTATATTGGGCCTTTAACACTTTATTACCATTTCATGTTTCTTTTAAGATGATATACATAACATGTACATAGACTGATAGATATTTCCAAACAAAACATATTGTCAAAAGGAACAGATTCACCTCAAAGGTTTTGATATCAACATTTAATAAATAATCATCGTACTGTATTTCAATCATGTAAACATATGGAAGTAAATTCAAACAAATGTTCATGTTAATAATTCAATTTATTTTATAGCGACAATCAAACAATATATCATTACACAAAAGTCACTAACATTTTCTAATCAATATAATTATTGAGTATGAAAATTCAAGTTAAAGCCATCTAAGTAGGGAAATATTAATAATGTAACAAGGTTTTGTGGTGTAATGTGTTCAATTCAGGAACAAACACCACTAGTTTCACCATAGTTTTGAAGTGTTACATCCTAAAATCACAATTTGATATAGATATAGATACAAATTTTATATTTGAAATGTTGTGGTAGTATTAAAACACTGTACAGCAGTTCAAATATGAGATAATTCCAAAACATCCAACAGGTCATTTACCAGCTCAGAGGTAACTTAAGGTAACATATCGCTTAACATACAATATCTTTAACTATATGTGGTGCATTAATTGACAATTTATCTCAAAACCTTTCACTTGATTTGGTAGCATTAGATATATGCATGCCTAGCTGTCTTTTTGGTCTACTCTGGGTGTCGGTGTGTGAGGATCATTTACTGTGTAGGTAAGTTCATTTAGTCAAGAAACATGCCCTAAGCACCGTTTTAGGGCATCACACGAAGTAACTTCTCAAAGCACTGAGGATGGATCGGTAGCAGAAGTTATACCACATTAGTGAAATGCCGTCTGAGATATTCACACGAAGTAACTTCTCAAACCTTTGAGGATGGACCGGTAGCAGAAGTTACATCACATTAGTGAAACACCGTCTGAGATAATCACACGAAGTAACTTCTCAAACCACTGAGGATGGACCGGTAGCAGAAGTTGCATCACATGAGTGAAAGCCGTCTGAGATAATCACATGGAAGTATAATTTGTCACTATCTTGAGGTGTATCATACAGAAGTGACGAGCTCGAACCACTGTCTGAGGGCATCACACAAAACACTAGGCATGGAGTTGATATCACGCAGAATGATGTAGAACGGGAAAGGAAAGTGGTCCATGTAAGACTTGATCTCGGGCATCTGTAACAAAGATAAGGAAACTAGTTCATAATATGTATATCTATATGTAAAACAAAATATACAAGAGGCCCAATGGGCCTGCATCGCTCACCTGGTATCAATCTCTGACTTATATTATAGTGTAACCCTAAAGTCCCCTAAAATCTTTTAATGTAAGACATTTAGAAGAACATCTTAAGATTTAAACATATTTTACCCCTGTGACCTTATAAGACAACATCATTTTCATTTTCAAATTTTGTTTGGCTTCATCCCAGGACGCTACCAGCCAAATATCATGTCTCTAGGCAAATCAAGATCAAGGTCATTTCTTTTTGCAAACTTTGTCAGGCTTCATCAAAGAAACCTTTCAGCCAAATATTATGCCTCTAGGGCTTTTGGTTTTCAGAAGAAGTCGTTTGCAGGTTTCAACAGATTTGACCCCTGTGACCTTGAATAAAGGTCAAGGTCATTTCTTTTCGCAAACTTTGTCCGGCTTCATCCAAGGAACCTTTCAGCCAAATATCATGCTTCTAGGGCTTTTGGTATTTCAGAAGAAGTTGTTAAAATGTTTTAACAGATTTGACCCCTGTGACCTTGAATATAGGTCAAGGTCATTTCTTTTCGCAAACTTTGTCGGGCTTCATCCAAGGAACCTTTCAGCCAAATATCATGCTTCTAGGGCTTTTGGTATTTCAGAAGAAGTCGTTTAAAGGTTTTAACAGATTTGACCCCTGTGACCTTGAATATAAGTCAAGGTCATTTCTTTTTTCGCAAACTTTGTCGGGCTTCATCCAAGGAACATTTCAGCCAAATATCATGCTTCTAGGGCTTTTGTTATTTCAGAAAAAGTCGTTTAAAGGTTTTAACAGATTTGACTCCTGTGACCTTGAATATAGGTCAAGGTCATTTCTTTTCGCAAACTTTGTCCGGCTTCATCCAAGGAACCTTGCAGCCAAATATCATGCTTCTAGGGCTTTTGGTATTTCAGAAGAAGTCGTTTAAAGGTTTCAACAGATTTGACCCCTGTGACCTTGAATATAAGTCAAGGTCATTTCTTTTCGCAAACTTTGTCCGGCTTCATCCAAGGAACCTTTCAGCCAAATATCATGCTTCTAGGGCTATTGGTATTTCAGAAGAAGTTGTTTGAATGTTTTAACAGATTTGACCCCTGTGACCTTGAATATAGGTCAAGGTAATTTCTTTTCGCACACTTTGTCCGGCTTCATCCAAGGAACCTTTCAGCCAAATATCATGCTTCTAGGGCTTTTGGTATTTCAGAAGAAGTCGTTTAAAGGTTTTAACAGATTTGACCCCTGTGACCTTGAATAAAGGTCAAGGTCATTTCTTTTCGCAAACTTTGTCGGGCTTCATCCAAGGAACCTTTCAGCCAAATATCATGCTTCTAGGGCTTTTGGTATTTCAGAAGAAGTCGTTTAAAGGTTTTAACAGATTTGACTCCTGTGACCTTGAATATAGGTCAAGGTCATTTCTTTTCGCAAACTTTGTCCGGCTTCATCCAAGGAACCTTTCAGCCAAATATCATGCTTCTAGAGCTTTTGGTATTTCAGAAGAAGTCGTTTAAAGGTTTTAACAGATTTTACCCCTGTGACCTTGAATAAAGGTCAAGGTCATTTCTTTTCGCAAACTTTGTCCGGCTTCATCCAAGGAACCTTTCAGCCAAATATCATGCTTCTAGGGCTTTTGGTATTTCAGAAGAAGTCGTTTAAAGGTTTTAACAGATTTTACCCCTGTGACCTTGAATAAAGGTCAAGGTCATTTCTTTTCGCAAACTTTGTCCGGCTTCATCCAAGGAACCTTTCAGCCAAATATCATGCTTCTAGGGCTTTTGGTATTTCAGAAGAAGTCGTTTAAAGGTTTTAACAGATTTGACCCCTGTGACCTTGAATATAAGTCAAGGTCATTTCTTTTCGTAAAATTTGTCCGGCTTCATCCAAGGAACCTTTCAGCCAAATATCATGCTTCTAGGGCTTTTGGTATTTCAGAAGAAGTCGTTTAAAGGTTTTAACAGATTTGACCCCTGTGAACTTGAATATAGGTCAAGGTCATTTCTTTTCGCAAACGTTGTCCGGCTTCATCCAAGGAACCTTTCAGCCAAATATCATGCTTCTAGGGCTTTTGGTATTTCAGAAGAAGTCGTTTAAAGGTTTTAACAGATTTGACCCCTGTGACCTTGAATATAAGTCAAGGTCATTTCTTTTCGCAAACTTTGTTGGGCTTCGTCCAAGGGACATTTCAGCTAAATATCATGCTTCTAGGGCTTTTGGTATTTCAGAAGAAGTCGTTTAAAGGTTAAAATAGATTTAACCTCACTGTGACCTTGAATATAGGTCAAGGTCATTTCTTTTCGCAAACTTTATTTGGCTTCATCTAAGGAAGTCACTGGTCAAATATGAAGTCTCTATGCCTGACGGTATTTTAGAAGAAGTTGTTTGAAGGTTTCGACATTTTTGACCCCTGTGACCTTGAAATTAGGTCAAAGTGATTTTTTTTCGCAAACTTTGTTCAGCTCCTTCCAAGAAATCTACCAGCCAAATTTCATGTCACTGGGCCTTTCAGTATTTTAGAAGAAGTCGTTTAAAGGAAAAAGTTGACGGACGGACGGACGACGGACGCTGCACCATCACAGGTGAGCTAATAAATGGTGTTTCTCAATGATTTATGCATTTCAGGAAAAACACAATAGTTTTGTATATGGGCAGCATAGTGTTACCATGTTTTCGTTCTGGAGGCAAGTCCCCAGGGGTGGGGCTAGATCACAGAGCATATCCTGATTGTATGGTCATGTTCTGTTTTTCATTCACTGCAAGTTTATTTATTGCACATAATTTACATTAGTGTCATGACTGAATAATATTTTACACAACTGTATATGTATAAGACTTAGTGTAATATTTGAAGTTAATACATATTTGAAATGTAAAAATTCCAATAGTAGTGTCATCAATTTCTGTACTAAAAGATATATTGCTAAGGTTTATGAAGATTTAAATCCTGACAGCTGTCTATACATGTATAACAATTATATGTAGTCAGGATCATTTACAGACACTTACCTGTCCAGGCTCCTTGAACACAGGTACTCGAATGTCCAGTATAGAATCCTGAAAGTAAGTGGATAGTCCAGAGTTAAACAATTATACATACTACATACACAACACGGACTATTTTGTGTTTCCAGATTTAATATAAAAACTTAATCAAAAGCACTGGAAGTACTGAAGGAGGTGTTACTCAGATGCTTGGAATGGTAAAAGAATAAAATGTGAATGGTGTATTTTTTTAAAATGCAAACTGGCTGTAACAAATTATCAGGTCCCTGCGTTCATGGTGTTTGACTTGATGCGCCAACACACAACACCGACTATTTTAAGATTTAATATAAAAAGTTAAAAATCAATTGCAAAATGGATATGAACTTGTAAGTCTAACGACAGAAAATGGAGTCAAACATATATCAATGTAATACCTAAAGTATACATTATCCATTCTATTGGTATATATACCCGCAGTTTGAGGTGTAGACTGTGATACTGATCTAAACTGATCACATTACGGATCATGTTTAACTCTAGTGATTACAGTAAATAGCTTAGCTATGAAATATAAAAAAAAGATTAACACAGATGACAGGGCTTTATCAGGGGATTTGGGAATCGGACCGTGAGATCAAATTGGGCAAAATTGATTGACCTAACAGCTATTTGGGAAATTTTGACAAACACTATTATAACAACTAAATACATTAACTCTTTTCTAAATTATTTAAAACACTGTCATGATCAGTACTCATGACATTTACAGCCATCTTTCTTGTTCATTATTAAAATTAATGTCAAAAGAAGCTCCTCAAGCGATGTTAAACAACCAAATGTTTTTCAAGTATCGGAATTGGGAATTTTTAAGAGGAAATTTGGGAAAAATCACACCTGTTTTAATTGGGAATGGGTCCGTTTACCGGACCTGGAAAAAGGGGTGATAAAGCCCTGGATGAATAATTAATTAATTTGTTATCAGGGATGTTGAGATAACAAAAACTTCTTTTCTTGTCTACTGAAAACGTTCTGTCTATGGGTAGACTGTCAGACATTTAGAATCTAGCGGTAAGAGTTGATCTTTGTTGTGTGTACCTTATTTTCTGGGTTGTCGATGATAACAAACACAAGGAACAGTCTGGCCTCCCTGGCTTGTCTCACAGCCGCCTTCACCGTCTCCATGCCCTCAACAAACAATCCCCGCCCATCAGATACTATCAACAGGAGCTGCGACGTGTCAGGATTACCCAGGGTGCCCTGCTGTCTGGACCGTGCATCCACCATTAAACTGGTCATCTGTTTGAGAAGCTGTAAACAAGTGAAGTACAACACTTGTCATCATTCTGTTTAGTAATGTGGTAAATTTTGATTGTAAATAGGATGGACGCCTTCTAGCTTCGAGCTAGAGGGAATTTATAATTAGCTCAGTTGCATAGCGTCCGACAACAAACCTGGAGATCGAGGATTCGATATCCGGTGGAAGCACATTATTCTCTTTCCTGTTACAGTAAGAAACATCTCTTTAACAAACTGAAAGGTGTGAAATGATGGTGTAATCAAATGTACCGATCCCGTGAGCGACTTTGATTTCTGTTTTGAATTACTGATACCTGCATCGTACCGGAACTTCTCGTGGACTTGTGGGACAGAAATAGCAAGCATGTGCTGATCTATCAATAACTTTTTACGTAAAGCATGCATCTGTACGAATCTCAAACAACAAAGTCGATACGTCCCAAATACCTCTATCCGTTAATACTTCCAGTCTACAAAACTTGGTCCCAAATCTTGTAACACAAGTTTTTACCTGCAAACACCACCATATTATACATGCTGAACCGATGTTATTTGATTTAGTGCCGCAAGCTCACAGAGAACATCTCCTGTTATGGCTATTCCATAATATATATATGGGAAAGGTACATGTAGGAGGCACCTATACATATCAATGTATTGTGGATGGTAGAGTTATAGCAAGATTGCAGGCCTATCTTCTTTCATACAGCGAGTTATACATCAATTTCAAAATATCATTATAATGGCAGTGTTTTTGAAAAAATTCTCAGTTCCTACCAATTCCTTTAATGACCATAGCAGTTAACAGGATATAAAACACAAACAAATCACACTATAAACCTCTGCCTTTTGGAACATCTTGCAATTTTTTTTCTGAGACAAGTGAATAAATGCAAACATCATTGATTCATCCATGTTTGTTACCATATATATTATTTGTCACAAAATGTCCCCCGCTGACAACTAATTTTAATTTAAAATTTCCTTTGGCGCTAGACAAGGCTCTTCATTGTTGGTCGTACAATTTTACAAAAATTTCAAGAAATAGTCACAGCACACATACTTGGCAAGACATTGGTCTTTGGAGAATTTCTCCATATGGTTTCAAAATTTTCAAAGTTAAACTTGGCCATGACTCTGGAAACATTAGGTGGATCATCAAAATAATAAGAACTTGACCCGTATCTTATCATTATACAACTGTATATCCAATTACAGTTCAATATCTTGTTCAAAAGTAAAGGATGAGAAACAAAATCATGAAGGAATGACTGCCAAGGGAAACATTACGTTCCCCATAAATTTCATGACAGGGATATAAAAAGAGGATATCTAACAGTGTCTTCAGTAATACCAAATATATTTCACGAGTGGGGGTAATATTGTGATATTTTTCACGAGTGCGCAGCACGAGTGAAAAATATCAAAATATTAGCCACACGAGTGAAATATGTTTGGTTTTACTGAAGATACTGTTAGATATTCTGTTTATTACATTGTTATAGTAAAATATACAGTGGCAGCTTCTGATTTTCCCAAATGTCATTTGTAAGCAGCGTTCTGATTGGTCTAATCAGAAAAAGTGATATTTTTCACTAGTGAAAAATATCACTTTTATAAAATGAATAATTTTCGATATTTCACTGGTAAAAATGTAATAAAAATGCATAAACACCTCACCATGTTTGATTTCATAATTATTAGTAACGCTGTCATGGCTTTGGTGGCTTGTAAAGTCACAGGGGATTGACACAGATTAATCTGCTTGTTTAATCATACTGAAGTCATACAATCACCTGAGCAATCTTGGTCTTCTTCTGCTCAAACGTGAAGTGTTGTAGAAGTCGGGTCCCGGACTGAGTTGTGAACTGTTCCGTGAAAGGATGAAGCAACCGAACACTCTCTCCAAAACTGACAACACACAAATTAAATAGGCTCTTATAAAACAATGACCTCGGCCCTCAGCAGTATACAGAAAACACGATGATCTTAACAATGACTTAAATTACCGGGGTATAATGATGCACAATCCCTTATTTTCTTTCTTTAAATGAAATTTATCAGAATAGTAATCAGTTTGGTAACTAAAAGCACTCGCCCTCTTCCTCTTTTCATTAAAGGCCCAATATACCGGTACGTAACTTTCGGCAAAACTTGAAGCGAAAATCAAGCCTAATAACTTTTGATATTTATAGATTTAGTTCAGATTAACTGATATCAGCAATATTCAAAATGAATTCTTATGCAGTTACCGGTACAGCGGCAACTGAAACTCGGTATTTGTAAACATGCATCCATTTTGAATGGTTTTCTGACTACGGCTTGTTGTTAAAGTGGGCCCCACCTGAATTATTTTAAAATTTTTGGATTTTTCTGCAAAATTTTCTTGTTAATAACTGCACAGGTTTACTTTGTTTAAGGCTTATTTTTGCATGGTTATCAACTGGATTTTTTTTCATAATTTTTCAGAATCACGAAAAATTTCCTGAAGTTACGTATATTGGGCCTTTAATATAAAAGTATAGTAAAACCTTGACCACTCCCACAGACAGGCTTTCCCATAATACCCTGTCCCCACGACCTTCTTCCTAAAGTTTTGTCTTTAAACTGGGTATAATCTGACCCTGTGATTTTATCCCTGCCGGTGACAGTCATGACAGGGCGCCCAAGTGTTTTAACCTCCATAAACAGTACTACATAAATGTGAATGAGGACGTGTCAAATCTGAAAACTCCTTGGGTGGAATTTCCCTATCTTACAGGGGTAAAGGGGTTTTACGCACCTGACCCTTCTGCTTCTACATTAGTTTAAAAATTTTGAATTCCCACCTTTTGGCCCCTAGCATTACTGAAGAGTCCTAGGAGGTCGAAATAGCTGTATGATGCACTTTAATTCATTTTTTCGGCATACTATTTCTATTACTAAATTTAAAAGGTGCAGCATATGTGTGTGTTATGTCATCTTTACACCCATGGTCAATATAATATTGGGTACATGGTTATTACATAATTCTTATAATATTGGGTACATGATAATTACATAATTCTTATAATATTGGGTACATGGTAATTACATAAATCTTATAAAATTTCGTACATGGTAATTACATAAATCTTATAATATTTCGTACATGGTAATTACATAATTATTATGATATTGGGTACATGGTAACTATATAATTATTATAATATTGGGTACATGGTAATTACATAAATCTTATAATATTTCGTACATGGTAATTACATGATTATGGAGGGTGGGATTATAATTTGGCCGATATGGTTCAATGTAGAAGGGTGAAAGTTTGTCCGAGTGAAAATGTCCCAGTATTCAGGGATATACCAGAGAATCATTGTTGTTGTCTAACCTGCAAATTCCGAGTTCTCCCGACTCCAGCAAGGTCAGAGCATTGGCTATCAATGCTAGTGATTCATACGCAAGCTGAAACGGAACAGTTTCTCTATAGCCAATATATAGAAATACACATCCACCTATACAAAATCTACTCAACTTGCTTTATTATTGAATAATTCTATTAATTTTTGTCTTCATTTGAAAAATAACAATACACAAAACATAAATTAGTTCCTTCCAAGTATAAAATGTACCTTGAAAGTTTTAGCTTATCATGATTTGTAAACCTTTAAAAATTGTTTATCAAATTAAACATGCTCAGAATTAAAAATCATCAATCAAATGTGTGTTTATACCCAAGGGGAAAACAGCACTTTAAAAGGACCCCTTTGAATATCCTTTTTCAGATGAAACCATCAAATTTGAAAAAATAGGAAGAGTTGAGCAAATTCACTGGTTGAAATGCTCAGTTTAGTGTCCAAAATAAGAAACTTCCCTCAAAAATATGGAGATTTGCCAAACATGGTTAATCTGTTCACCACTATGGACAATAATGGACTCACCCATAGCAATGCATGGAAGAGTCTACTCAGGTTATATAGGGGTGAAATAGTTAACTCATCCACCCCTGAAATGTCTTATTGGACTGTTCCAACCTTAGAATTGGCCGTTCAAACGTGTCTTCAGGGATGAATGAGTAAATGTATAGTGTACCTGTTTGGAGTGGTTGTAAATGTATAGTGTACCTGTTTGGAGTGGTTGTAAATGTATAGTGTACCTGTTTGGAGTGGTTGTCGACCATACTAGAGGAATCGTCTATAGCCAACATAATCTGGTACTGTCGCTTGCTTGGCTTGGTACGACGGAGCCAGATCTTGTCTTTGCGGAACTGACTCGCAATGTATGGAATAACCTTTCTCATGTTGAGCCTCTTTCCAGTCCTGTAGTCACCTCTGGGGAAACAGAAAAAAATTGAATCCATTTATGGCGTAGGTATTAAAGTTAACACAATTTATGAATCCTACAGATTAGTGGCCATAGAAGGAACCTAGGTTGTGTGGTTTGGTGTGGGATACATACTTGAGTTTGGTGGCCTGGGAGGGGATTCATATTTGAGTTAGGTAGCCTGGGAGGGGATTCATACTTGAGTTTGGTAGCCTGGGAGGGGATTCATACTTGAGTTTGGTGGCCTGGGAGGGGATACATACTTGAGTTTGGTGGCCTGAGAGGGGATACATACTTGAGTTTGGTGGCCTGGGGGAGGGGCAGGAATACATACTTGAGTTTTGTGGCCTGGGAGGGGATACATACTTGAGTTTGGTGGCCTGGGAGGGGATACATACCGGAGTTTGGTGGCCTGGGGGAGGGGATACATACTTGAGTTTGGTGGCCTGGGGGAGGGGGATACATACTTGAGTTTGGAGGCCTGAGAGGGTATACATACTTGAGTTTGGTGGCCTGGGAGGGGATACATACTTGAGTTTGGTGGCGTGGGGGAGGGGAGGGGATACATACTTGAGTTTGGTGGCCTGGGAGGGGATACATACTTGAGTTTGGTGGCCTGGGATGGGATACATACCGGAGTTTGGTGGCCTGGGGGAGGGGGATACATACTTGAGTTTGGTGGCCTAAGAGGGGATACATACTTGAGTTTGGTGGCCTGGGAGGGGATACATACTTGAGTTTGGTGGCGTGGGGGAGGGGAGGGGATACATACTTGAGTTTGGTGGCCTGGGGGATGGGATACATACTTGAGTTTGGTGGCCTGGGAGGGGATTCATACTTGAGTTTGGTAGCCTGGGAAGGGGATTCATACTTGAGTTCGGTGGCCTGGGGGAGAGGAGGGGATGGGATACATACTTGAGTTTGGTGGCCTGGGAGGGGATACATACTTGAGTTTGGTGGCCTGGGAGGGGATACATACTTGAGTTTGGTGGCCTGGGAGGGGATTCATACTTGAGTTTGGTAGCCTGGGGGAGAGGAGGGGATGGGATACATACTTGAGTTTGGTGGCCTGGGAGGGGATACATACTTGAGTTTGGTGGCCTGGGGGAGAGGAGGGGATGGGATACATACTTGAGTTTGGTGGCCTGGGAGGGGATACATACTTGAGTTTGGTAGCCTGGGAGGGGATTCATACTTGAGTTTGGTGGCCTAAGGGAGAGGAGGGGATGGGATACATACTTGAGTTTGGTGGCCTGGGAGGGGATACATACTTGAGTTTGGTGGCCTGGGAGGGGATACATACTTGAGTTTGGTGGCCTGGGGGAGAGGAGGGGATGGGATACATACTTGAGTTTAGTAGCCTGGGAGGGGGATACATACTTGAGTTTGGTGGCCTGGGGGAGAGGAGGGGATGGGATACATACTTGAGTTTAGTAGCCTGGGAGGGGGATACATACTTGAGTTTGGTGGCCTGGGAGGGCTCCAGTACAAGTCGGAGTTGCTCACACAGTTCCTGTGACAGACTGGAGGTCAATGCTTCATACTTATGCCAGGCCTCGGCTGCCACACTCTCCTACATCAAACAACTTGTTTAGATTACATACTGCTCAGCAAATGTGAATAATTGTAAACTACGCTATAACCTATTAAAACATTTCCAAAATTGAAAACACATAAAAAAATTAGAAATTTTAGCCAAACTGAAAAAAAATAGGATTTTTTAAGGAATTTCAGGGACGCTGGACAGCCTGTGAAGAAGCAAATATCAATAATGAATACACAACTGAAATCATATTCCATTTAATGATCAATCATAAAATAAGGTCAGTGAAGGTAAATCAGATAGACAACAGTAGACTTACATTTTCAACAGACAATGGTAGACTTACATTTTCAATAGACAATGGTAGACTTACATTTTCAATAGACAACGGCAGACTTACATTTTCAATAGACAACGGTAGACTTACATTTTCAATAGACAATGGTAGACTTACATTTTCAATAGACAACGGTAGACTTACATTTTCAATAGACAACGGTAGACTTACATTTTCAATAGACAATGGTAGACTTACATTTTCAATAGACAACGGTAGACTTACATTTTCAATAGACAACGGTAGACTTACATTTTCAATAGACAACGGTAGACTTACATTTTCAATAGACAACGGTAGACTTACATTTTCAATAGACAACGGTAGACTTACATTTTCAATAGACAACGGTAGACTTACATTTTCAATAGACAACGGTTGACTTACATTTTCAATAGACAACGGCAGACTTACATTTTCAATAGACAACGGTAGACTTACATTTTTAATAGACAACGGTAGACTTACATTTTCAATAGACAACGGTAGACTTACATTTTCAATAGACAATGGTAGACTTACATTTTCAATAGACAACGGTAGACTTATATTTTCAATAGACAACGGTAGACTTATATTTTCAATAGACAACGGTAGACTTACATTTTCAATAGACAATGGTAGACTTACATTTTGTAGAGAACAGGCATCGAACCAGGTGACCAACTGTTCCTCCAGTTCTGATCGTAACTTTTCAATGTCAAAATCCTGCATCTGAAAACATGAGCCCAGTAAATTTAGCACTTATAATTACAATGAAGCATTCTTATTTTACCTCAGAGATGGGGTCAAAACTGTATCCTACACATAATATGATAAATGTACAGCCCTTGTTCAAATTGTCCAAATTATGGTGTGGTAGGCACTACAAGAACATGTATTATTTTTCCAGTTTCTGCAACTTAAGTGGTAGGGCCATACCAATTTGATTTATTGTTCGTCGGATTTACCGCTCCTGTTTTGGAAAAATAAAATAAAAGTAAAAGTAAAATATTACCGCTCCAATTTTAGCGTCAATGAAAAATGACGAATCTGGATATATTTTACAATGGTTTAAAATTTAGAAAGCGCTATTCCGGATCATTTAAATGTTTGAAACGAAGGTAACAATGGTATTTCAAGCGTTTTTTCGGCAGCAACACGAGGGAAATGCGAGACGAGGCTTTTTCACTTTTGAAAAAAAACTGGAAATGTGTCAAAAATGGCTTTCTTATCGTGTTGGTCACTACATAATCCGGTCGCCGCAATGTATTGCAAAATACCGCAACAGATGGTTAATCGTTCCAAGATCTCTTGATCAAATAAACAAAATACGGAACTCAACGGTTTCACTAAAAATCGACTTCAAGCGTCAACAGAAAATATCTTTAAAAATCCTGAATTAAGTAGGCGATATCAGAAGATATGTTAATACAAATGTACGACTATAATAACACCTCTATATTGAATTTCAAATTGATATTCTTCTCAAGCAATTGACTCAATTTGACAGACATCATTGTCATTTGATCAGTCTTGTTTTAATAGAATGGCCTACTGTTGATAGTTAAAAAACGTGTTTGCTATTGATATTTAGAAATATTTATGTATGTATTACCATTCGAACTCGAATGCCGTACATTTAAATCCCGAATGGATTACAGTGTAACACTAGGCATGGGTTCATGATGCTTTTTCAACAACGAGATAGATAACAATGAACGGTATATGGACGTCAGCTTATAAACTGATATTAAGCTTTATGATCTGGATATATAATACACAAATAATGCTTGTGTCAATTAATATTTCTACTATTATTACTGAAGCTGAAAGGTTGTCTGCAAAACATCTAGTGCCATATATGTAGCCTTTAGGGTTTGTTTTATAGCGGAACATCATACATATATATATCTTGTCATCACTAATTTAAATCAATTCGATAAAATATGAATTCTGCATGAATAGAAGCATCTTGATTCTACAAGAAAAAAATGTGGTTGCTAAAAGGTGTTTCCTGTGGCTTTGGTTCAATCATTAAACTTGAATGAATAGCCTTTGGTCTTCTATTAGAAAGCAATTTAATAAAGATTTTCTCTCAAATGCTGTTTTATTGCACAGCTTTTTAGTTTGTAGTTTGTACCATGGAAATAATTTTTGAAAAACGCAAAGACAATTTAAATATGTGTACTATTTAGTGATACATTATATTAATAGTCAAACACGTATTCTGACATTTAGTCGTTTGAAAACTACCGCTCGCTCGAACTTTTAAGGAATTCAAAATGTTTGTAAAAACAAAATAATTTCGCCCGCTCGCTCCAATTTTGAAATCTCATTTTCCAAAGAACAATAAATCAAATTGGTATGGCCTAGGTATATAATAATAATAATAATAATTTACAACATTGTACATAGCGCCCTATCTAGCTAACATAAGCCTCTCTGAAGCACATTACAGTACATAGATATACAATTCTCATACAATCAATACAATTAATACATACAATTCTATCATATACAATTCTGAGCTAACTACTTGTCCTATACCACCTGGCTTATATCTCCATATGTGTGTGTATGTATGTGTGTGTGCTGGAGATGAATTGTGTTCTGTTTGTAGTGGGAGCGTGTTTCCAACGGCATCTTTTAGAGTGCCACAGCACAAATACTGCAACACCCACCCAGACCATTTTATACTCCACCTGGGTTGTTGGAGATGTGTTGGCAGGAGAAAAACACTTTCTCTGAATATTCCATGCATATGACGATTACGGGGATCGAACCCTGGCCGCCTGCATGGAAGGCCGGAGTGTTAACCACTCGACCAATCCGCCCACTATATGTAAGAACATGTAGCATTATTTTCCCAGTATCTGCAACTTAAGTGGTAGGTATATGTAAGAATATGGGGTATTATTTTTCCCGTATATGTAGCCAGTGGTAGTTTTGTTAGAAACTGTTTTTTTACCGGTTTATGTAGCTGGTGATCGGCTGTGTGGATCGTAGAGTCCGGTCCACGTGCTACCATGGCTGTCATAGCAACCTCTCCATCTATTTCATGCTTGACATTGTCATCAGTTTCCATGACCGCCTCTTCATCAACTCCTTTTGATGACTCCTCCTTCTTACCAGAGAGTTTGGTGGACATCTTGGTAGCAGCCTCTTCCTCTGCCTGAAGCATAAACATCACAAACACTTTAACTTAATACAGCAATGTAGAACAACTTTTGTTTATGATAGCATTATCTCATACATTTTTAGTTTTAACTCATTTACCCCTTAAGTATCATAATGCACTATTCTAACCTTTGAATTGGAAGAGTTCAAATGTATCGTCAGGGGTGAACGTGTTAAACTTCAAAAACTTTTTATCCGATGTACTATCATTTAATCTCCTGACTTGTAACACATCAACTGACTGTTCTCCTGATTTGTTACACAATAACTGATTGGTCCTTAATGATGTATGTTTTTGTATTTGTACAACAGTACCTGATTGGTCTCTTCCTCGTGCATGTCCACATCCTCGTCCTGTTGTGGGGCCTCAGACTCCTCATCCTCCATATTAGGCAGTGCCTGTTGCTGTTGCTGATCGTCTGTAGCGGTGTCCAGGGTCTGGGTATCATGTGACTTGGAGTCCTTTATGTGTTGGTAGAGGTCAGATTCTGTCTCTCCCTCGTTCTTGTCCTCCTCCTCCTACAAGTAAGATTTTGCAATCAAGCATATTAAACTAAACAAACACACTTTTGCCTATTAATTACTTGCCATTCATATTGGCATGTCTTGTCGGCAAGCCAATTTGACCATCAATGTACATGGCCAGTTTTGCTGGGGTAGCACTTCAACAAGTTCTATATCACGTATCATACGAAAGTGTAAATCATACTGACCTGTGTCGTATCTTCAACCGTTTTTAACTTCTTATATTTATTGTCTTTGGATCCAAGACTGCGATCTGAATCCGATTGTCCAGGCTTCCTCTTCAGAGGCTGGTAAAGAAAGGGTAAATCTGATAATGGCTAGGTCTTTGAACATCATTAAACCATTTAATACAAACACCTCATTTCTCCTTTTTGCGTAAACAAAGCATACAGGGACTATTAGCACTGCAACCTTGACACCGAGATATAGTTACAGTTTGTGACTTTGACCTTCACTATGACAATAACATAGAGATGTAGTTAGTTTGTGCCTTGACCTTCACTGTGACCATAACATAGAGATGTAGTTGCAATTTGTGACCTTGACCTTCACTATGACCCTGACATTGAGATGTAGTTATAGTTTGTGACCTTGACCTTCACTATGACCCTGACATTGAGATGTAGTTACGTTTGTGACCTCAGCAGCAGATGAACCTTACCCTTTTGTTGTCCTGCTGGGCTGCTCCGTGAGTGACCCTTGATGAACTTTCACCTTCATGACCTTCAAGTTGTTCTGTAGATGTGGTGCCAACATTATCAGTCTGAAAAAAATAACAACAGGTATTTACCTAAGATCAAACTAACAGAAGTATTTTTGATGAATTTTGAACTCGATTTGATTTATGTTTACCTATTGTTGGTCGTTCTGACTCTCACCGGCCGATATTTACCTGTAATTGGTCGTTCTGACTCTCCACGACCTATATTTACCTGTTGTTGGTCGTTCTGACTCTCCCCCGCCTATATTTACCTGTTGTTGATCATTCTGACTCTCCCCGGCCTGACTCTGGGCCTGCTCACTCTGTTCCACATCATCCACCCCATGCGATGACTGTCCCTGGTACTCGTTAGATGTGGGATCGTTTTCTTCCATTTCCTCCTCTTCTCTCTCCTCTGCTTTATCATCCTTCAGAAAAACAATTCAACATAACATTAAACAATGATCTCGTGTATTTAATGGACTAGTATATGTGCATTCTAACCTACAAAACAAGCAAGCCCAGGGTTCGAAACAAGCACCTGTCCGTTAGTCCGAGACTAGTAAAAAGTCGGAGGGCTATTAAATATGCTCTGTTTACTATCCCTGTGAACTAGTTGAGTTTTCTATGTTGTTTTTGTATTCAAAAATCTATAACTTATTCAAGGAGAGGAAATGGTACAAAGTTAGCAGGACACACCAAAACTCATTTTAGAGCAAAAACTTGTAATATCTAAATGAGGGGGGGCTAAGGACTAGTACATTAAAATTTTTACTTGTCTTTTGACTAATTAACTGAAAAAGTTAGCTTCTTACCCTGAAACCAGAGGTCTATTTAGTATATCAAGAGGTTACACAAAAAGCCGTTGTTGGATATGATTATTTGTTACACTTGAGGAAGTTAAGTCTCAAAAGTTCCAAAAGACACAAGCTTTAAAGAGGGTATTAGGAAACTTTTGAAAATTAACTTACTTTAGTGAAACGTGTTTCATGATTTCATGTACTTGACAAACTGGTTATAAACAGTTCACGAACACTTTATGGTTTTGAACACTTTGTGAACTGTTCATAAATAGTTCATGAACAATGATCATGAAGGTGTTATTCATGAAAAATTCATGAAAATTTCGCAGGGAAGACCTGCTGAATCCATAATAAACCTACCTGAGCAGAAAATCCTGGCGTATCCTCCTGTCCGTCTTCGTCCTTCAGCTCCTCTGAAGGGTCCTGTTGATCTTCAGTCTTATCCTAGAATAGATGGTCTCCAGTTTTACTACAGTATTGTAGTATTTAATGATAATTCACACCTTCTTAAGACTATTTCTATCACACACTCACTATAAATACTGCAGCAATGATGAAAATGTACACCTGAGCTACCTTAAATATGTATGACTTTCAATTTCTTACACTTGACCGAATAATCTAAATATGAAAATTGATAAACTATCTAAATCTGTCTAATGTGATACCCAATGGCACTCAGATTATTTGTCAGATTGAAAAGGATGTCAGAATACACAAAGATTTGGTAAAATAGATTTAATGTACAATGTTTTTTTTTATACACATTCTCATTTTCATTTTCAATCCACAGAACATCATGGCAAATGCCAAAGAACGTTTTACTAATGAATTCTCTTATCTAATTTTCTAACCTATGTAACTTTACACATCAAGATACACTGACAGCAACTAGCAATACATTTACTAAAGTTTAAAAGATATCTAAGGATAGTATATAAGCATAGATCATTGTTTCTTTTTCAGAAATCTAGTATTTCTAACATCGTAATATACAAAAACAGTATCTGATGAGAAACACATTCAGTTTGATATAAGGTTAAAAATTTTCCTACATTTTTATCTTGGGATTCCGATTCCTCAAACCCATCTTCTTCTTTCTCCTCTACATCCTCTGGTGAACCAGGATTTTCTTGTTTATCTTTGTCTTCCACGTCTTCCTCCTCTCCAGGAGTTATCTCCTCTTGAACTTCATTTTCCTCTTTTCCTTCCTCAGGTTTCATGCTATCATCATCTGCAAATTAAGGTGGCAAGATCTGAACTTAATTTTTTTTAACAAATTGAACAATTCATAATTTATATATTTCAAACTTTAACTTTAGAAAAATGAATGCTTAGAGGAACACCTTTAACAAGAGGCCCAAAAGCCTCAGCGGTCACCTGAGTAGCGTTATAGGTATGGTAGCTCAATTTTAATGATGAAATCAACATGTTAACTATGTGAAATATAACATTTGTCATGTCATTACAGGAAAAGAATTCTAAAGCTTTTGAAATGATTGTCATGAAGTAGGAATGTTTTCCTCAAAGAATATGGACAAAATATACCCAAAAGTGTTATTTCCCAATATAAACTATAGTAAACTTTACTGGGACCCTCTCTGATGGGGATGGATAGCCAAGAGGTACTGAAATTTACAAATTAACTAAAACCCATGATGACCTTTCTATCCATGTAGAGAAATAGACTGTAGTACCTATGAGTTTGCCTAGAAGAACATTTTTGAAATTTTGTATAATTTCTTCTTGGGGCCCAGGCCCTGGGGTAGGGGCAGGAATCCAAATTCTATCTTTCTCCAAGGATGATTGTGACAACGTAGGAATATTCTCCTACTTAAAAGACAAATATACTCAAAAGTGTTATTTCCATAAATAAACTATAGTAAACTTTATCCCCTCCCCGAGGGGTAACGGATAGTCCGGAGGTACTGAAATTTACAAGTTAAACAAAGCCCCTGATGATATTTCTATCCATATAGAGAGATAGGCTGTAGTGCCTCTGAGTCTGCCTAGAAAAACATTTTTGGAATTAAGGATAATTTTCCCTTTGGGGCCCCACTCTAGCCCCTGGGGTAAGGGCAGGAATCCCAATTTTACAAATCTGTATTTTCCTCATCAACTAAGGATCATTTTGGCCAAGTTCAAAAAGATTCCATCGACTGTTTCTGGAGAAGAAGTCGAAAATGTAAAAAGTTTATGCATGACGCACAGCGGACGACGACGGACAGAAAGTGATTGGAATAGGTCACTTATATAATTAGTCTCAGGTGACCTAAAAATTCTGAACAGTTAAAACTAATTGCGGGTCCATTGGATATTCCAACCTTTGATTTGGACGAGTTCAAATTTGTCTCCTGGGGTAAGTGAGTTAAACCTGATTACCTGGTCCATCAGCAGCTTTCTCCTCAGTTTCGTTCTCGTCCAGATTGAGGTCCTCTGGGAGATCCATGGTCTCTGGTTGTTCTTCCTGTTCCTGGTTACCATGGTGAGGGTCAATACGATCATCATCATACTCAGACTGGGAAGAAAAAAAAAATATCTTGTCATAGCTGGATGAAAGGGTCATCAATGTTGAGATTTAACAGAGTTATCTACCCTTTCTTTTAATGTTGAAATAAGCCAGAGTTATATCCTTCTGGCTTCACAAGTTGTGTTCTTATGTTTGTGGGTTTCAAGCATCATAAAATTTACTCTTCCACACTTGGTGAAAGGAGAACTACTGTAAATGTACATATTTTTGTGGTAATTAAATTTTAGCACTTTTCGTGTTGAAATATTACGCTAATAGGGAGATTTCATCATAGCCTATATTAGCACTCTCCTTACAAATATAACAGTGTATCAACTTTTAAATACCAACTTTTTCAGGCAGTAGTTGCAGTAGATTGGGTCTTGACGTCAAAACAAGTTTTTATAGTGGGAAATACCACAACAAATCGCATGAGAATATCAGCAATAGCCGACGGTTTGTAGAGGTGTTCGGGAAAACGAATGGGAGTTGTATAATATTTTAAACATCAGAAGATCCAGAAATAGTGTCCGGAAGACATGGGCTATGTCTAGAGTTGAGATTTTATAGTTTACCTTCGTTTTCTCTGCCATTTTTCCTCAAATCGACCGGCGACTCCATCTTAGACTATCGTGGATTTACTAACTTATGTCACTTAATTTCCTACCGTGAAAATATGGACCTCCATGTGATCATATTTTAGCCAATGAGAATTGAGGAAAGTAGGATTATATCTAATATTATCTCCCCATTACATCATTCCTTCCTTCATTATACTACCAGCTAACTACTTTTTACTCAAGTGACACAGTTATCTCCCTTACCTCATCCATTTCCTGCTGCTGGTGAGGCTGGACATCTTTGTTTTCCTCTGTCTGATCTTCATCCTTTTTATCCTGATCCTTTGTGTCCTCTCCGTCATCTTTATCTGTATTTTCACCTTTGGCCACCAGCTGGCTCTCCGCTTCCTGTCCTGCCCCTGGCCCAGACTCCTCCTCTTTTTCCTAAAACAAAGGTCGTCCAACATCACTAAGTGAACAATATTACACTTAATTATAACTTTATTTGACACTGAAGGTCGCACACATATGTGATGTTTACCTGAGATAAGTGTAAGTGTAACACATGCAGATATTGAAAATGAACCTTACTATCGAGTCACTAACAGAATATTTCCTTACCTTACTATTTTCGTCACTTACACAATATTTCCTTACCTTACTATTTTCGTCATTAACAGAATATTTCCTTACCTTACTATTTTCGTCACAAACAGAGCATTTCCTTACCTTACTTTTTTCGTCACAAACAGAATATTTCCTTACCTTGCTATTTTCGTCACAAACAGAATATTTCCTTACCTTACTATTTTCGTCTTCCTCCTGGTCGTCATCACTACCCCACATCTGCTCGTCTAGTTTGTCAGCATCCTGCTCGTCCACTTCTCCCATCTGTTTGTCCAGTTTGTCCTCCTCATTATCCTCCTCGCCCTCCTCGTCATCACTTTTCTTGTCCACATCCTCTAAATCCTGGGCGTTTGCGTCGAAGTCCTCCGACATTTCTATAGCATTCTCCTCGGAGGCTACGTCTGGGTGGTCCTGAGGCTCTTTCTTCTCATTTTGTTGTCTTGTGTCTTCCAACTTAAATGTAGAGAGTTTGATTTGTAGCCTTGATAGAAAATTTGTCAATCCATAAACTTGATACATCATTTTAACTACCATCTTTTACCTACCATGAAAACTTATATAGTTTCAAATTTATTGGTCGATCTTGTAAGCCCTGATAGAAGCAGTCTGTGACATTAACATTTACAAGCACGAGTCCGGACAAGCAAAACGCAGTGTTAATTATAACAAATATATTAAAATTCAAGGAATTTCCACTAGTCCAAACCAAATTTACTAGACATGGGCATAGAACTAGTGACTAACGTCGCAGACTGTGGAAGTGCAAAGGGTATTTCATTGTGGGAGGAAACTAGAACACTTTGAGGAAACCCATGTGGACAGGCAGGTGACTCATATCCATCACACCTGATTGGGTAATAAGAACCTTTTCTACCTTAAAGAAAGGTGAATAGCTATCTACAGTCCAGACCATCCTCCTCCTTTTCCTCTAATGACAATATAGAGAAGTAAACTTACCTGGTCCTCTGTCTCTATCTGGTCACTAACATCCTTGGCTCCCTCCCCCATTGACAGTATAGAGAAGTAAACCTACCTGGTCCTCTGTCTCTATCTGGTCACTCACATCCTTGGCTCCCTCCCCCATTGACAGTATAGAGAAGTAAACCTACCTGGTCCTCTGTCTCTATCTGGTCACTCACATCCTTGGCTCCCTCCCCCTCCCCCATTGACAGTATAGAGAAGTAAACCTACCTGGTCCTCTGTCTCTATCTGGTCACTCACATCCTTGGCTCCCTCCCCCATTGACAGTATAGAGAAGTAAACCTACCTGGTCCTCTGTCTCTATCTGGTCACTCACATCCTTGGCTCCCTCCACCATTGACAGTATAGAGAAGTAAACCTACCTGGTCCTCTGTCTCTATCTGGTCACTCACATCCTTGGCTCCCTACACCATTGACAGTATAGAGAAGTAAACCTACCTGGTCCTCTGTCTCTATCTGGTCACTCACATCCTTGGCTCCCTCCCCCATTGACAGTATAGAGAAGTAAACTTACCTAGTCCTCTGTCTCTATCTGGTCACTCACATCCTTGGCTCCCTCCCCCTCCCCCATTGACAGTATAGAGAAGTAAACCTACCTGGTCCTCTGTCTCTATCTGGTCACTCACATCCTTGGCTCCCTCCCCCTCCCCCATTGACAGTATAGAGAAGTAAACCTACCTGGTCCTCTGTCTCTATCTGGTCACTCACATCCTTGGCTCCCTCCCCCTCCCCCATTGACAGTATAGAGAAGTAAACTTACCTGGTCCTCTGTCTCTATCTGGTCACTCACATCCTTGGCTCCCTCCCCCATTGACAGTATAGAGAAGTAAACTTACCTGGTCCTCTGTCTCTATCTGGTCACTCACATCCTTGGCTCCCTCCCCCTCCCCCATTGACAGTATAGAGAAGTAAACTTACCTGGTCCTCTGTCTCTATCTGGTCACTCACATCCTTGGCTCCCTCCCCCCCCCCCCATTGACAGTATAGAGAAGTAAACTTACCTGGTCCTCTGTCTCTATCTGGTCACTCACATCCTTGGCTCCCTCCCCCTCCCCCATTGACAGTATAGAGAAGTAAACCTACCTGGTCCTCTGTCTCTATCTGGTCACTCACATCCTTGGCTCCCTCCCCCATTGACAGTATAGAGAAGTAAACTTACCTAGTCCTCTGTCTCTATCTGGTCACTCACATCCTTGGCTCCCTCCCCCTCCCCCATTGACAGTATAGAGAAGTAAACCTACCTGGTCCTCTGTCTCTATCTGGTCACTCACATCCTTGGCTCCCTCCCCCTCCCCCATTGACAGTATAGAGAAGTAAACCTACCTGGTCCTCTGTCTCTATCTGGTCACTCACATCCTTGGCTCCCTCCCCCATTGACAGTATAGAGAAGTAAACTTACCTGGTCCTCTGTCTCTATCTGGTCACTCACATCCTTGGCTCCCTCCCCCTCCCCCATTGACAGTATAGAGAAGTAAACTTACCTGGTCCTCTGTCTCTATCTGGTCACTCACATCCTTGGCTCCCTCCCCCTCCCCCATTGACAGTATAGAGAAGTAAACTTACCTGGTCCTCTGTCTCTATCTGGTCACTCACATCCTTGGCTCCCTCCCCCATTGACAGTATAGAGAAGTAAACCTACCTGGTCCTCTGTCTCTATCTGGTCACTCACATCCTTGGCTCCCTCCCCCATTGACAGTATAGAGAAGTAAACTTACTTGGTGCTCTGTCTCTATCTGGTCACTCACATCCTTGGCTCCCTCCCCCATTGACAGTATAGAGAAGTAAACTTACCTGGTGCTCTGTCTCTATCTGGTCACTCACATCCTTGGCTCCCTCCCCCATTGACAGTATAGAGAAGTAAACTTACTTGGTGCTCTGTCTCTATCTGGTCACTCGCATCCTTGGCTCCCTCCCCCATTGACAGTATAGAGAAGTAAACTTACCTGGTGCTCTGTCTCTATCTGGTCACTCACATCCTTGGCTCCCTCCCCCTCCCCCATTGACAGTATAGAGAAGTAAACCTACCTGGTCCTCTGTCTCTATCTGGTCACTCACCTCCTTGGCTCCCTCCCCCATTGACAGTATAGAGAAGTAAACTTACCTGGTGCTCTGTCTCTATCTGGTCACTCACATCCTTGGCTCCCTCCCCCATTGACAGTATAGAGAAGTAAACTTACCTGGTCCTCTGTCTCTATCTGGTCACTCACATCCTTGGCTCCCTCCCCTTCCCCCATTCCTCCTCCTTCTATATCTACGAAGTCTGTAGCACCTTCGCCAGCTATCTCTTCAGCAAACTCAGCGGGCAGACAGAAACCCTGTAAATAGTCAAGAATAATTTTTCAATCTGTTATGCACAAAATTCATAGGTAGCAAATAAGTTTACAAGAGAAGCAAATTTTATCCACATTGGTCATGCTCAATTTGTGGCTTTTTGAACTTCACATTTTGCCTAGATTTAAACTTAGGTATGGTAATTATAAGAGGAGATCTGGTGTAGGGTCAGAGTGCTCTACTATATAAATACATGGAATTCTCCCAACACCAAACTGTATTGGGTATCGACTGATTAACGAAATTGAAGTGATTCGGAAATCAGCAGATCAAGACTGCTTGATGTGTCGTCACACTATGGCCTACTTATAATTACTAGGTAACAAAATGGCGTCTGCACAGGTGAGAAATTTGGCATGATCAAAATTAAAAAGAAAATGTCTCCAACAACCAAATTCAAGGGAAGCATGGCCATTTTGGTTTTTTACCTTAGGCTAATAAAAAAAATACCCATCATAAAAATGTGGGAGAATCAGCCAGATGTGGTTTGATAATGTCTTACTCAATCAGAGGACATTGCAGCCATCTTGTGCCTTTTATCAATCCAGAAGTATCACTTAATCAGGAAAATGAGAGGATCATGACAGTGGTGGTTTGTGCTGTTTAAATTGACGTGTCCGACACAAAGTCATCTAATATCACTGACCCTCCCCTCCATCTTACACCTCTTACCTTTGTTGCCAGCTCTGTGAAGACCCCCAGCAGAGTGGAGAGCAGTTTGCCTGTTGTCCTGGTAACGGCCAACTGTTGGAGGAAGTTATACTGCACAACTGACAGGAAGTGGTGAATAAGAGGTAGACAGCGCACCAGCATCTGTCCACAGGGGGCGCTACACGCACGCCCAGCCTCCGTATCCCACAGGACAATCAACTGGTCCAGTAACAACTGCAGCTCAACTACAATCTGGATCCAAATTTATACAATTGTCAAAAAACAAGTTGGATTTTGCTGTCAATAGTTTTTATAGGAAGCCATGCATAAATCTAACACAATTAATTTGATAATTACCTGTTCAAAAATCTTTAGTCAAAATTAATTTCAGATTCTTTTTAAAGAGGCATCACGGTAAAACTTTTTTTTTTACGCTTATTTAGAATTATTGTATATATGAATTAAATGTATACTCTTGTGGAAAATTAATGGGCGATTTACGCTGAAATATGTTCTCAAAAATTTTAATTAATAATTAAAAAAGGGAATCACTATTCGTTGATCAACGATTTGGACATGTAAATTTTTTTGCATCACATATGATAACGCATGCGCATAACAAGCTACATCAGTGAACAAAAAATGGCGATCCGCGTGACCTACATGTAACTACCAAACGAAAAGTGGCCGAATGGTCAAACTAACGTAAGGATTATATTACGGAAGCATAATGAGGGATGGGAATTATTCAAGGGAGAGACTAACAGCCCAATTGTTTGCATGTTACAGTTTTCTTCTGGATAGCCGGTGACACAGTTTTGATTTGGTTTTGGGGCCTCCCAAGGGATAACTCTTTCATTCCTCTGTTACATGAAATGCGTGTGTAAAACTTGAAAGCGTGCATTGTAATATTCCCTTTATAATATTCCAGTAAAACGGCATTATTGAATTATATTGCTGAAGAGAAAGACCTTTTCACATACAAGAAAAACCGCATGGGGGGTTACGTTGTAAAACGCCGGTATATGACGATTGAGTTTAATGTATACAGATTCAATTTGGACAAAATGAATAAATTTATGTCATCATGTGCGGATAAAAAATTCTTGTCATACCTAATCTATAAAATACGGATTGTACAAATATTATCGGGTTTGGACCCCGGTAATAAATTTGATATGAATCAAAATATATGCATTATATAAGTGAAGTCATTAATTCATAAAAAAAAGTCATATACATGTATGTCCCATGTCTGCAGTTGTGTTGAAAATGTTAACGAACCTTTAAATTTACATAAAAAAAAGTAAAATGAATCATAACATTTATAAATGGATTAAGTATTGGACAATTATCTTCTCGACAAGTTCCAAATTTGATATATAAATTATACATGTATTTTACATATTTAGTGCGTGGTGCGTCATATGAGTGCACAGACTTCCGTGATACATATATAATTGTAAGTATTAAAGTATGTTGACGCTGAAAGTTGATTAGATTTTAGATGAATATATAGATAGTCTGAAAAAAATCTTCAAGACATCGAGTTGTATTAAAATAATCGGAATCATTTAATTTTATTTTTGTACTTTTCTATGCATGCACACCTTTTGTGAAATGGTTCTAAATGAGGATCCGTGAAAATAACTTTTTACAGAAATTAAGGTTTGCCCTATGGTTGTCATCGTCGGTCACCCACATGACACTGTTAAACGTACAATGTAAGAGTGCAGTGTCGTGTGAGTTTCTGTACCCATTTGCATCGGTTTCAGTCAGGTACTGATATTGATAAATGATGCAGAGATGTCGACATAAATTTCTTCACATGAATATCGTGTGCAATTAACGTCTGGTTATTAATGTGAATGTGATTCAATAAATTTATACACAGACTTTGTATATACATTACGCGTCCCCTCTTGGGCCCCTTCGTCAAATTGACCGAGAACGCTATCACTTGTCGCGTGATCAGTGCTATTTTTATCGGGCTTTCCCGAGGAATGCAATTTTGCAAGTGGCTAATAAACACATTTTGAGTGGACTTTGAATATTGAAATAACAGGAAAATATATCTGGTAGTGCAGACAGCATGTACATTCAAGAAATTCATTGTAGACTTCCCTGGGATGCTCCTTTAAATACATCTATGGAAATTTCTTAATTTCAACAAATAAAATTTGCTCTATTAATGACAAGGAAGCTTCTAGCCAAATATCATAGCTCTAGGCCTTCTGGATATGGAGAAGAAGTCATTTAAAGGATAAAAGTTGACACCGGACCAAAAACAACCATGCTCACCTTGTCACAGCTGAGGGTAACTTCCTCCTGCTCCACTTTGTCACACAATAACTTCACAAAATGTCCTTCTTGTGATTCCTCACCTACATTAAAATAACAACCAGGTACCAGTTAAGACAATTTCCTTTATTGCTTCACCCGAAATATATTTGTGAGTAATCTCCAACTTGGTTGTACCATACATATAATACTTTGGTTGGTGTGTTAACCATGACACTAGGATTCCTACCAATACAACAGTATGATTTGGTTTCAATAGTCCCATACAGATGAAACCAAGGGGATTGCTGTCCCTCTGTGCATAGGTATGAAACGTCAAAGTTTGTTAGTGCTTTAACTGCTTCATTCCTTGAGGGTTGATCAAACTTCCCACAATAAGAAGAGGCCCAGAGGGCCTGTATTGCTCACCTGGATACAGACCTTGACAGACGGACGGCGGACACTGCACAATGGCATAAGCTCACCGGCCCTTCAGGCCAGGTGAGCTAAAAACAGACCATATGATCTCACACAATTTGAAGTTTAAGGGATGTTGGATCAAGGTTCACCGTTAAATACTATTTTTAAAATAGTTTTGTCTGTTCTCTAGAGGCTTTAATCCTTGAGGGATTTGGATCAATCTTCACACAATAACAAAGGACCATGATATCTTGGATAGGTATGACCATCAGTTGCTAGCTGGGTGGGTAGCGACATGCTTTGCTTTATCTGTAACACTCAGAATGCTTTGTTTTGTTTATCATCCTATTACAGTGGACTCCACTTAATATCAACCCTGTTAATATCACATTCCTCTTTATATCATGTTTTTCCCAAACACCAATTTTCTCTCTATATAATCTAATAATGTAATTTTATTTGGTTAATATCATGTATTTTGAGGTGAATACCACTTAATATCATGTTTTTTTAATCAATCACATAAAATATCCAGAAAATGATGTCATTTCAATTGATTTCAGATACAACTTATACAAAATATTGCATAGAAAATAAACAAGAATTCCACGGAAGTGGATGTGTCGCCTGCGCAGCAAGTTGGGAGATAAGTTTTTAGGAGCTATCTATGGATATGCTTTGTATCAGTTCCAAGTGCAATCTATCGTGTTTTTTTCATAACAAACATTAAAATCTACCTTGGTCTTCTTCAATGCTGTCATCTTGTGGAACATGTAACTTGGAGAGGTTCTGGATGACTAGAAGTAGACTAGTTATCAAGCCTTCCACCTTGGCTCCAAACTCCTTAGAGAAGTGTGTTTCCGTGGTAACCAGAGTGCCAGTAGTTTGATTGAGGGCCTCTACCCTCCAGTCGTGGAACTGTGAGACAGTATGTGTGATGTGTTGTCTGAGGTAGGAGAGCGTGTCGGTGAAGGCAGACTGGTTGGAACAGTCGGGAGCACGGAATCCTCCTTCTATAGACTCTAGATCAGGCACCATTCCTGCCAGGTCACACATCAGGCTGCTGATCAGGTCAAGGTCACTCCTATCAATAAATATAAAATACCAATCAAGTCAAGGTAACTCCTGTATATAAATACAGAGTACTAATCAGGTCAAGGCCACTCCTATATATAAGCACAGAGTACATATATAATCAGGTTAAGGTCACTCCTATAATATAATTATAAATATGAAATACTAATCAAGTCAAGGTAACTCATATATATAAATACAGTGTACTAATCAGGTCAAGGCCACTCCTATATATAAACACAGAGTACTAATCAGGTTAAGGTCAGTCCTATATATAAACACAGAGTACTAATCAGGTTAAGGTCACTCCAATATAATTATAAATATGAAATACTAATCAAGTCAAGGTCACTCCTATATATGAACACAGAGAGTACTACTTAGGTCAAGGTCACTCCTATATATATTAACACAGAGTACTCATCAGGTCAAGATTACTCTTATATATAAACAGAAGATATTTTAATCAGGTCAATGTCATTCCTATATAATTATATTCACAAGAAAACTTATCATCTGAATTTCATTTCTACATATAAACACATGTCAACAAAACGTCAAGGTCAGAAAAAACATATGGTTACTAGTCAGGTTAAAGCCACTTCTAAATATAGATTCAAGATACTAATCAGGTCACGGTCACTGATTAATATAGATATGACACTTATCAGGTCAAGGTCACTCTTACACATCTTAGACAATAACTCAGGTCAAGGTCATTTCTAAACCTTAACACGTCACAGATGGTGTGATATGGACCAAAAGGAATGGCACTTGTGAAAAATATCAAAATATTAGCCCCACTCGTGAAATATATTTGGTATTACTGAAGACACTGTTAGATATCCTATATACATTTGCATATATTTTACAGGAAGATTGTTAGCAAACACCTTACCACATCAGCACACCACGGCCATCAGTCACATTCAGTAGTTTACTCTGAACATCCCTCACGCTGGCTTGGATTTTCTACAAGAATTACAATAATACACATAATACATGAATTACCATAATACACATAATACATATATTACAAAATCATTTTTTTTTTTCAAAATTTCATTTTAAAAAACAATTACGATTGATTGAAACATCTTTTGAGATATGTTCTGATCTATTGATGAAATGTTTAGGGGCCTAGTAGTATTGACTAATTAACAGATTAACCAGAAATCATAATACTAAACTGTTGCATCTTACCTCACAGAAAACATTGAGCAATTCTATTTACAGCGAAACATGACTGTATAACTTGAAAACCCCTTTAATTTTAAATATATTCACCAATCCAGCAAAGCTCTACATTTTCATTCAAGCTCACGTTACTTGAATACTTGCATAGCTGGAAGTTTTCCCATGGTCGCACTGACTTCAAGATAATACAGTTTGATTGTATAATCAGGATAATAAGCTTATTATATCAGAATCATTTCAAATAGATTAATTATTATTAGAGTTAATGTGAGAGTAAATATCTTAAGAAATTCATGCAGTCTAAGTAAAAATGACCTTGACCCAACAAGATACTGACCTTGACCTTGTCGGAGGTCTCACTCCAGACCTGGTCACCATGACACACCAGTGCCATGTGTGACAGCCGGGAGGAGGGGAAGGGTGAGGGGTGAGGGGAGGGTCCATCTCCTGGGGAGGGGCAGCAGTTCAGGAGAGCTTCGAACTGTATCATACCCTCTAGTACTGTCACCAAGACAGCCTTTATCCGTACCTGTTGGTAAAATAATGATATTACAGATCGAGAAGACGTTAACTCATTCAACCGTGAAGACACATTTCAACTCCTCTAATTTAAAGGTTTGAATAGTTAATTTCAGATTTGGTTTAATTTGGTTTGGTTTATTTTGTTTTACTCCTATTAACAGCCAGGGTCATTTAAGGACGTGCCAGGTTTTAGAGGTTGAGGAAAGCTGGACTAACCTGAGAAAAAACACTGACCATAGGCAACTGCCCCACGTGGGTTTCGAACTCACAACCCAGAGGTGGAGGGCTAGTGGTAGAATGTCAGGACACCTTAACAACTCGGCCACTGAGGCCCTGTTCATTACAAAAGTTCAAGGGTGAATGAGTTAAATTCTAATTGGAACTAAAATAATTATGTGATTAAATTTGATTAGAATATTTCACTTAATAGTTTTTGTAAGTATGTTGCATGCAAATATATTAAATGGAAAACTATTTCACAAAGTGGTGAACCTTTTGACCAATACACCAACACAGGTGGTAAATGCACAATCTTTAAATTCATTTAAAAATACATAAAATAAATTGTCATAAAAAACAAGAAATATTTTGCAACTTTAGACCATCAGTTGAGATTTCCAAGTTTAGTCTGATACATATAACAACTGAGTCTAGTGGAGAGGCCCTGTAGAGTCTGAGGTCACGCATAGGAAACTAACTTCAGGGAAAGGTAGCCATCTAGGATCAGTGGGAGACATTTAGACTTACTGTCCAATCGGTTAGCTGCTGGACCGGAGGCTGTGGGCGACTCACATCCTCCTCTAGTCTGGACAATACACTGGTCATCTCACTACAAGGTACACAAACATAATACAAACAAAAACCTTTAGAATCTTGTATTCTAAAAGTACAAAATCTTCAAACAAATTATATTTTATTTTTAAATAGATTATTTTTTGTAAGTATGAGACGGGAATGAAGGACACTGACCTGAGTCTGCTGTAGGTTTTACTGATGCTGGACAGACGTCGGTACTGGCGGATCAACAGGTCAAACAGGTGTTCTGTAAATCCTTTACATCGGTCAATGTTACCTACACCCAATTCCTACAAACATAATACCATACCTGTCAACCTAGTACATGTTGTACACACATGGCTGTTGTTAGATCATAGTTGGAATCAGGCTTTTTCATGGTAATGATGCACTTGCAAAACCCAACTTTTATCCACCACATCCTCTATGTATAGACCACACCCACTCTTTACTGACCACACCCACTCTTTACTGACCACACCCACTCTTTACTGACCACACCCACTCTTTACTGACCACACCCACTCTTTACTGATCACACCACCTTTTTATTGACCACACCCACTCTTTACTGACCACATCCACTCTGTACTGACCACACCCACTCTTTACTGATCACACCACCTTTTTACTGACCACACCACCTCTTTACTGACCACACCCACTCTTTACTGACCACACCACCTCTTTACTGACCACACCCATTCTTTACTGATGTCATCCTCCTTTACTGACCACTACCACCCTTTACTGACCATATCCACTCTTTACTGACCACACCCACTCTTTACTGACCACACCCACTCTGGCCTGACCACTACCACTCTTTACTGACCACATCCACTCTGTACTGACCACACCCACTCTTTTCTGACCACACCCACTCTGTACTGACCACACCCACTCTTTATTGACCACATCCACTCTGTACTGACCACACCCACTCTTTACTGACCACATCCACTCTGTACTGACCACACCCACTCTTTACTGACAACATCCACTCTTTACTGACCACACCCACTCTTTACTGACCACACCCACTCTTTTCTGACCACACCCACTCTGTACTGACCACACCCACTCTTTATTGACCACATCCACTCTGTACTGACCACATCCACTCTTTACTGAGCACACCTACTCTGTGCTGACCACACACCCACTCTTTACTGACCACACCACCTCTTTACTGACCACACCCATTCTTTACTGACCACACCCACTCTTTACTGACCACACCACCTCTTTACTGACCACACCCATTCTTTACTGACCACACCCACTCTTTACTGACCACATCCACTCTTTACTGACCACATCCACTCTGAAGTGACCACACCCATTCTTTACTGATGTCATCCACTCTGAACCTGCCTCACTCACATGACCACACCCACTTTTGTACTTACTAAATTCACACTGTTGACCACTATTTCACTGACAATATTAACAACCAACTACAAAGTACATTGACCACACTCTCACTGTTCTGTGCTGTGAGTACTTACATTTGAGGGTGTCTGGAGGGCGGCCATAAAGCGGACCTTCCTAGCTATACATCTGTTGTAATACTGATCACAGCCATCTCCCAAAGTCGACATAACATCTCCTGACCTGAAATAAACATAGAGTTAAAAAACTAAATACTTATCACAAGTAAGTTATCAAACACCTAAAACTGTTGCAGTTTACAGTAACGATATGTGTTTATAGGTTTTAAATACAAATTTTACTGGTGATATGCTCAAGGGGCATGATGAAAAAATTAGGTCAAAAGCCTGATGGTTGTCTTTTTACAAAGTAGGGGCTTTTCACTGGTAAAATACACCATCAAAAAGAAGATGGAGGTAAATCAGCTCAAACTTACCTCATGTCAGGATTTTGTTGTACCAAGGCAGTCAAACTGACAGGCGGAACGAGGAGAGCCTCATTCTGGCTCTCAGTCTTGTTTATCAGCACCAGACCTTTCCTGTACGACAGACCTGTACAAAAGATTTTCTCCCTTCAGTGACTCACTCTCTTGTGGGGATGTATGGCTTTATATAATCCACATAATTATATCAGAACTATTAACCAGTTACAATTGGTTCCGAAGGAGAGGCATTTCCTTCTGAGTCCTGAATAATTCCTCCATTTTGTCTCTCAAAGGGCCATAGAATGGACTTTTATCTGTCTTTTCTCAAAAATTGTAATCATCATCTTCCAATTTGGTTTCAAATTTGGTTAAAATCTTGTTTACTGGTTCTTAAGAAGGAGGCATTCAAAGAAATAATTTTCAAGATAGATTAAAGATATTGGTTTTAAATTTGTTTACTGATTCTTGAGAAGAAGGCAAGCAAAGAAATAATTTTCAAGATAGATTAATGATATTGGTTTGAATTTTGTTTACTGATTCTTGAGAAGAAGGCAAGCAAAGAAATAGTTTTCAAGACAGATTAATGATATTGGTTTGAATTTTGTTTACTGGTTCTTGAGAAGAATGCATTCAAAGAAATAATTTTTAAAATGAATAAATAATAGACAAATTGTAACAATGAATTGTAACTGATGTGTAATAAATGTGGCTGACCTGTGAATGCCAAATGTTTGAATAAGTCGGCCAAAGCTTTACGCTTCTTCTGGTGGATATGTTTTGCTTCGGACTTCTGCTTATCTTTGTCAGCCGACTGTGGGTAGAAAATACATACAAAGTGTACATTAATTACACACACTATAGTCATGTTAGAGTAGAGAACCTAACTGTACATGATAACGATCTTTAAATATAAACTTTATTTATTTTACAAGAATTATGAAACAAGTTATCCAACTTATATTAATCACTCTTGTTGGCCCGGATTTTAGCACGCGAGGGGTCTTATTGTGGGAGGAAACCGGAGTACCCGATGAAAACCCATGTGGTCGGGCAGGTGACCTCCATACCTTTTCACCTCCCGGTCGGGGAATCGAACCCTGACCGCCTTGGTGAAAGCTGGCAAGTGTGTTATCCACTGCATCACCCGACTACCCATAACAATCTTTGAAATGCAGAGTTTGAACAATAACATGTTCCCATAAATATTTTAATTTTTAAGTATTATGAAAGCTTTTCTTCTGATGCATTTCTGTGACAAGACTATATGAAAATACTAAAATGTGACATTACCACAAATATATAAATATCTACTACTTTTTACTTTAACATGTACCTGATTCACTTCAAGGGACTGTAGTTCATGTATTGTCTCGATGATTTCACCTGAAAAAGACATTTCAAAATCATAAATTATGGAAAATTTCACTGACAGACAATAAACTGATCTGCATTGTAAAAATATTGAATTAGAAAAGACAATTAAAATAATAATTTTGTGTAACTAATGTGGTCTGTGTATTTGTGGTGTACTTTGTCAGATATAAATATTTACCTGTCGCCTCGTCCATAGATCTGATGTGGTCTGTGTACCCAGTATTTGTGTTGTACTTTGTCAGATATAAATATTTACCTGTAGTCTCGTCCATAGATCTGATGTGGTCTGTGTACCCAGTATTTGTGTTGTACTTTGTCAGATATAAATATTTACCTGTAGTCTCGTCCATAGATCTGATGTGGTCTGTGTACCCAGTATAGGTGGTGTACTTTGTCAGATGTAAATATTTATCTGTAGCCTCGTCCATAGATCTGATGTGGTCTGTGTACCCAGTATTTGTGTGGTGTACTTTGTCAGATATAAATATTTACCTGTCGCCTCGTCCATAGATCTGATGTGGTCGGTGTACCCAGTATATGTGGTGTACTTTGTCAGATATAAATATTTACCTGTCGCCTCGTCCATAGATCTGATGTGGTCTGTGTACCCAGTTTTTGTGGTGGACTTTGTCAGTTATAAATATTTACCTGTAGCCTCGTCCATAGATCTGATGTGGTCTGTGTACCCAGTATTTGTGGTGTACTTTGTCAGATATAAATATTTACCTGTAGCCTCGTCCATAGATCTGATGTGGTCTGTGTACCCAGTTTTTGTGGTGGACTTTGTCAGTTATAAATATTTACTTGTAGCCTCGTCCATAGATCTGATGTGGTCTGTGTACCCAGTTTTTGTGGTGGACTTTGTCAGTTATAAATATTTACCTGTAGCCTCGTCCATAGATCTGATGTGGTCTGTGTACCCAGTATTTGTGGTGTACTTTGTCAGATGTAAATATTTACCTGTAGCCTCGTCCATAGATCTGATGTGGTCTGTGTACCCAGTATTTGTGGTGTACTTTGTCAGATGTAAATATTTACCTGTAGCCTCGTCCATAGATCTGATGTGGTCTGTGTATATGTGGTGTACTTTGTCAGGTATAAATATTTACCTGTCGCCTCGTCCATAGATCTGATGTGGTCTGTGTACCCAGTTTTTGTGGTGTACTTTATCAGATGTAAATATTTACCTGTAGCCTTTCCATAGATCTGATGTGGTCTGTGTACCCAGTACCGTGTATATGTGGTGTACTTTGTCAGATATAAATATTTACCTGTCGCCTCGTCCATAGATCTGATGTGGTCTGTGTACCCAGTTTTTGTGGTGTACTTTGTCAGATATAAATATTTACCTGTCGCCTCGTCCATAGATCTGATGTGGTCTGTGTACCCAGTTTTTGTGGTGTACTTTGTCAGATGTAAATATTTACCTGTCGCCTCGTCCATAGATCTGATGTGGTCTGTGTACCCAGTTTTTGTGGTGTACTTTGTCAGATGTTTGCTAGCTCTGTGACATAATGCTTGCAGGCGACACTGCAAGGGGAACAACTCTTCTGTCATAAAGACGGGTAGATCCAGTAGCTTTTGCTAAATTTTAAAAACATCAGTAATTAGAAATGATAATAGTGAAAAAATATTACGGTTGTTTCTTTAATAACAATTATAGTGTCTTGACATTGACCATAACACATGGAACAATACTTTTAATGAAGAAAGAATATTGTAACCTTCTTAGATAAATGACTCTGAGATATTACTTGATTAAATGATCTTGATAATTATGTAACTTTATGTAAATGACCTTGAGATATAAGTTAGATAAATGACCATGAGTTCCAAGAATAAATTGAAGAAACTGACATGATCAGGAAACATAGGTACCCAGGTATATATAAAACAGGTAGATCCATAATATCATACTAATGACCTTGATATAACTATCAATAATATATAAATGACCTTGAGATATAAGTTGGATAAATGACCTTGAGATACAACTTAACTTATCATGATAGATAATGATGATCAGGAAATATAGGTACCCAGGTATATATAAAACAGGCAGATCCATAATATCATACTAATGACCTTGATATAACTATCAATAGTATATAAATGACCTTGAGATATCAGTTACATAAATGACCTTGAGATACGACTTTGATTAATGACCATGAGACATAACTCATCATGATAGATAACGATGATCAGAAGAAAACATATTAGGTGTAAGTTAATATCAAAGATAAAACAGACATATCTATAACATCCTACTAATATAATGACCCTGATATAGCTAACAATAGTATAATTATATGACTTAAGATAAATAACCTTGAAATACAACTTAAGTTATCATTGAAGATAATGATGATCAGAAAATATAGGTACCCCCAGGTAATACAGTAGATAAAACAGGCAGATCTATAACATCATACTAATGACCTTGATACAACTATCAATAGTACATAAATGACCTTGAGATATACTTACAGCAATGGATGTGAAGTTGATACTGGACACAGCTTGTGAGAGGTCAGTCAGCCATGACGTCGGCTGACTCGCACCGTCCACCTCTGTACCACTCTCCCTCAGTATTCCTTGGATGGGTAACTCTAATATCGCCTAAAAACATAAATAAATTATATATTGATCCAATCTAAATTCTATTCATTGGCTATAAATGTGAAGGGATTTTGGAACTGAATTATCCCATCATCAAGACTCCGTCAAGTTTAATCAATATTTTTATCAACAATCACATAATTATATTCAAAACATGCATCTGATGACAGAAGGACTGAAAATCATTTTTAGATCGTTTATCAATTTCTGTTCAATTCTATTTAAATAGAAGTTATCAAAACCTATTTTTTTATTTTGTTTACAGATTTATATAATTTAATATACCTAAGGAAATATCTAATGACAGATACAGCTGAACAGAACCTCGTTACAGTATTCGAATAACGTGAGTTTGAATGCTTGTGTAAAGCTTGGCCGGGACTAATAAAATTCTTCTAATTAAAAGGGGTCTTGGGGTTATACAAGTTCGAGACAAAAAGGTTCAACTGTAATTATATTTATGCAAGGTCCTCTGTAGAGCACTACTCCTGGTTTGGCACCTGGCTATTATATTGACCCAAATGACATCAAATATACATGTATACATGTAGGTTAGATAACTTTGAAAATGCATTTGATATGCTAAGTAACCGTAAGAGAAATAGAGGTTACACAACAAGTGGTTGTTGGATATGGAATTTATTTCACTCAAGCTAATTATTTTTTAAAAATGTTTCTACCGCAATGCTATTAAGTCACAGTGGAGTGTTGTTTTCTGTGAACCACGGATGATATTTGCGGGAAAACACATTATCTCATATATTTTCCTGCCAAATTGTGACGACGTCAACAATCAGCACGTTGCAATTTGACCCACGTGATTTCCGTTCAAAGTTCAACTTCTCAAGCAATCAAAAGTCTGGAAGGTCATATTCCACTAGTGGTATATAACATATATTTATCCAACAGTAAGCACGTTTATACAATGGTCTAAGGGTTGAATAATACAGGGTATTGTGGTAGAAGATGATTTACAATAGTTATGAGGTACAACAGGCATACAGGTCATTGATGTATTTCTACAATCTTGAGCTTTACTGTGGCCTACCTTAAAGGATTTCATTTGTTTGTGCAGTGTACGATGGGTCTTCTCCGTCGTCTGCTTCAGGGCCCAGTAGTTCATGTCAGTCCAACGTGCAATCTTCACAAAGCCCTGCACATCAAATATTGTATCTTGGTAGTTTTGACAAAATTACGAACATCTAGGTACATCATCTTGAAAGACGTCATTGAACACAAAATCTGGATTGTTTCTGTACGGGAGACAACAGTCTATAATTCCCTGTTAACTATGTTTGTCAGTAAATGTATCGCTTACCCTTAGTTTATTCTTGTATGGGAGACATTCCCTATTACCATGGGGTAACTATTATGTCAGTAAATGTATCGCTTACCTTTAGTTTATTCTTGTATGGGAGACATTCCCTATTACCGTGGGGTAACTATTATGTCAGTAAATGTATCGCTTACCTTTAGTTCCTTCTGTATGGGAGACATTCCCTATTACCGTGGGGTAACTATTATGTCAGTAAATGTATCGCTTACCTTTAGTTCCTTCTTGTATGGGAGACATTCCCTATTACCGTGGGGTAACTATTATGTCAGTAAATGTATCGCTTACCTTCAGTTCCTTCTGTATGGGAGATATTCCCTATTACCGTGGGGTAACTATTATGTCAGTAAATGTATCGCTTACCTTCAGTTCCTTCTGTATGGGAGATATTCCCTATTACCGTGGGGTAACTATTATGTCAGTAAATGTATCGCTTACCTTTAGTTCCTTCTGTATGGGAGACATTCCCTATTACCATGGGGTAACTATTATGTCAGTAAATGTATCCCTCAACTTTAGTTCCTTCTTGTATGGGAGACATTCCCTATTACCATGGGGTAACTATTATGTCAGTAAATGTATCGCTTACCTTCAGTTCCTTCTGTATGGGAGACATTCCCTATTACCGTGGGGTAACTATTATGTCAGGAAATGTATCGCTTACCCTTAGTTTATTCTTGTATGGGAGACATTCCCTATTACCGTGGGGTAACTATTATGTCAGTAAATGTATCGCTTACCTTCAGTTCCTTCTGTATGGGAGACATGAGACGGTCTAGTTCCTTCTGTATTATGTCAGTGAACTGATCATAGAACTGATGCAGATTCCACAGGAATGACAACAGGGTGGCTACAACACAACAAATTGCTTAATAAATTCTTCTTAATATTCAATATCCCTCACATGATAACGTTTCAGCTATATTGTTATGACTATAATGTCTGTTTTTATGGAACCTCTTTGTTTCCTTCTGCTACATGTTTTACATGAACTGCCACTGTATGCCTAATGGGAAACATGACAATATGCTTTCCAAGACTGAAAGAAACATATCTCCATGTTTCCCCGGGGTTCATATATAGTTATGGTTCATTCATTCATAATACATGGTTCATACAGATTTTTCATATAAAAATTCAAGCACTTTTAAAGCACTTTTTTTCAATTTTCAAGGTGTATTTTTATCCGCAAGGAATATGGGTATAATTGACGACTTAATCTTTTTCTTGCATTGTTTATTTTCAATTTCTATTCTATATAAATCTGAAAAATTGCATATTAACAGCTAGTAAGTATAAATTCCAGCACTTTTCCAGCACTGACCAGAATTCAAGCACTTTTCAAACACTGACCCTAAATTCATCTTCTATATATGGACCATGTAATAATACAAAACATGCAATTTCTAAATAATAAGTGGCCCAATGGGTCTGATCATTCATTTAGTTTTATGTTCACTTTTGTTATCCTAAAAGTTGACTAAAATAAAATTACGGGCAAAATAAAACTGTTTCAATTTCAAAAGACCCTATATAACAATATCTATGGCCCCTTAATGTTTTATTCAGAAGAAGTCACTAATGTATCATAATAAGCAGGTTCCACTGTATTGACATTTGACCTTTTGACCTCGAGACCAATCACATACTTACTAGTTCTTCATTGCAGCATGTATAACCATTACAACAGGCCTTTTGATTACTTAGTATTGAGAGTTTTAAGGAGTAAGAACACTTGAACCCTGGCACCTTGAAAACAAGTCAAAGTCATTAACTTGAACAAACATGGTAGCCCTTCCCCACAATAAGCTACCTTCCAAATATCAGTCCCTGGAGACGATCAGTTCTTGAAAAGAAGTTGTTTAATGATTTTAAACACAGTTGACCCTTGTGACCTTGAAAGTGGGTCAAGGTCATTCATTTGAAAAAAATTTGGTAGCCTCATCCCAACATACTACAAGCCTAATATTGAGAAGTTGGCTGAAGATTTGAAATACATTTGACTCCTGCAACCTTGAAAGTGAACCAAGATCATTCATTTGAGCAAACTTGGTAGCCGTACATCTCAGGCCAAACAATTTAACAGTTATGAAAACATTTCACCAACTTAACTGTATCCATCTTGTTAGCTTGGATGGCAGCATGCATGGATTTCTTCATGTGGAAGGAAACTTATGTACAGAATAGTCAGACTACATGAGACCTCATATCTTTGTTTTGTTTCTATGCTTATTATTAATATTGTCACAAGTTATACAATATCAATATTTTACTAAATCTCACTCAGGACAGAGCTTAAACCATGCAGAGCTTATAGAGTAGTACGAGATTACAGACCTTGTTTAGTGGACGTCTCCATGACAACCAGCTGACAGTGGAAGGCCTTGAGCATGCCCAGTCTTACACTATAGTCCCCTAGAGTTGCAGTCTCCATGAACTGTTTGAAAGACTTCAAAATCTCTGCCTGGCTACTTCCTCCCTCTTCCTTTTGGCCAGCAGGGCCATGATCTTCTTCCTCCTTGCAAACAAACTAAAAACTCAATAATATTGCAAACCATCGTTCAAATTTCTGGAATCTTGAAAGAGTCATGAGTAACAACTTCAGCGACTTATAAAAAACTATAATGATGTCAAACATTTCTATTACCTGTGATCCTTGTTGCAAAAATGCTTGTATTAACTGGTACAGATGGAACCACCATCGGCTTGCGTGGCACTCGTGTTTCCTCCTGACGGACTCCAGACACTGACTCCAACAGCTTTTAAAGATAAAACATCAACAACTGAAATGTCATTAAAACAAACTGGCTTTTAGCTTTGTAAAGAATTTAGCCTACAAGAGCTCTGGCTAGTATCTTCATGTGTTTGTCACCAAAACACCAATAAATATGAGCTGAAAGAATCTTACCTCAATTCTAGTTTTCTCCACTGCATGATCAGTAGTGATACATCTGTCAGCTGTGTAACCATGGAAACGTGCCGTGCAGCATTGGCCTCCCATTCCTGTCATTAAAAAGTTAACTTCACACTGTACATGTATTTCCATTTACTTTACACTATACATGTATTGCCACATCATAATTGAGTCATATATCACAACAAACATGTAACTGTTGGTAGATTTATTCACTTTTAAGTATTAGTAGAAATCAATTTGCATCAAAAGCAGGTATCAATGTTGCACCTTTTTGTATTATAGATCTGATACATGTATATGGAAAAGTTTATAAAGGGCAAAGAAGTAACTCCAACAGTGTAGACAAACTGGTGCTGTCAAATTTTCATAGCAATCCGCTCCTTTGTCAAGACACAGATTAAAGAAACATAAAATAATTACAATACATAAAAACAATATTGAAAGTATAAGAATAAATTGTAAATCAAGAAGCCCATCGGCTAGTGTTAGCCGAAGGCAGAATTTAGTATGTTCGTGTCATCGTCCACCGTGTACACTCTGTGTGCGAGCAAATTACCCGAAAATTTGACAACACCAGTTTGTCTACACTGTTGGAATTCCTTCTTTGCCCTTTATAAAATTCTAAGTACAGTAAAACCTCGTTATATCGCCACCTTCCGTTTTCAGCGATTTTGGCGATAAAACAAGTTTGGCGGTATATCGGGTTCAACATACAAACCCGAATTCGCCGTCCAAACCTTATAACAATTGTTTCAATAACAACTGTAAACTTTGAAGATCAAAATTTACTTCAGAATTTATTTTCGAAAAAAAAAAAAAATTGATTCATATCACATTATTTCATCGAATTGTACATAAATATACATTTATCCCTTATCATGCTATCGCGGCATATTCTGCGATGCAGACCTACTGCTCTTACTGCTTCTTGGGGCATAAAGGCCTACCGTCAGAAAACAAATACGGGGAAAGTCCCCATTTCGCTGCGAGTCTAATACGGAAATGATGACATCTTCCCAACATGTAATTCTGTGAACTTTGATTGGCTCATTAAAATTACTCTCGGAGATTTCCTTCACCAACACGAACTTGGATGCAAAATGCCGGCATCGAGTCGGCCTTTGATGATGAGGAGGAGAAGGATGTTTTTTTCCCGCGAATTTGAATGGTTTCATGATATTGTTTTCATCATAACTTCCGAAACTTACCAGTAGCAAGACAACAAAGGAATAGCCATGGTCATTGATGCCATGTGTGTACACGCGGTCACCTGTCAGTCGGCAGTCAGTCACGTAACAATAACATCTCAACGCGTCCTTCTGACCTCAATTTGGCGATATTAACGAGGTCATGATAGTGTTATTTTAACCATTTTTTCTGAAAATATTATGGCGGATGGTGATAGGCGAGTTTGGGGGTAAAACGGGTGCATTAATGTGGATGGAAATCCGTTCTGAACAAATTCATGGCGATAAGCGGGGTTGGCGGTATAACAGTTGGCGATATAACGGGGTTTTACTGTAATTCACATCCTATAAATATCTTTTTGTAAAGATCCAGTTTTATTTAGAAAACTATCGTTTATATTACTTCTTTGACCCAGAAAGATTGATAGAGATTGACCTATAGGTAGGACTTACCTGTGCCTTCTCTAAAAGCAGTTCTAGGCCTGTGAGGAACTTCATTATAGAGCCGGTGACTGGGAAGTTTAGGATCCTGTCTATTATTTTTATCAGCTGAAAATAATATATCAAGAAATTAGCAAGCAGTACCATTTAAAATTCAATAAAAACAATAAGCAATTATTGGTCTATCTCTGCTGGCTGACTTACACTAGTCTTTATCTTTCATGGGTGACTAATAGAATCTATCTCTGCTTGGTGACTAATAGAATCTGTCTCTGCTTGGTGACTAATAGAATCTATCTGTGCTTGGTGACTAATAGAATCTGTCTCTGCTTGGTGACTAATAGAATCTATCTGTGCTTGGTGACTATAATAGAATCTATCTCTGCTTGGTGACTAATAGAATCTATCTCTGCTTGGTGACTAATAGAATCTATCTCTGCTTGGTGACTAATAGAATCTGTCTCTGCTTGGTGACTAATAGAATCTGTCTCTGCTTGGTGACTAATAAAATTTATCTGTGCTTGGTGACTAATAGAATCTATCTGTGCTTGGTGACTAATAGAATCTGTCTCTGCTTGGTGACTAATAGAATCTATCTGTGCTTGGTGACTATAATAGAATCTATCTCTGCTTGGTGACTAATAGAATTTATCTCTGCTTGGTGACTAATAGAATCTGTCTCTGCTTGGTGACTAATAGAATCTGTCTCTGCTTGGTGACTAATAGAATCTGTCTCTGCTTGGTGACTATAATAGAATATATCTCTGCTTGGTGACTAATAGAATCTATCTCTGCTTGGTGACTATAATAGAATCTATCTGTGCTTGGTGACTAATAGAATCTATCTCTGCTTGGTGACTAATAGAATCTGTCTCTGCAAGGTGACTAATAGAATCTGTCTCTGCTTGGTGACTAATAGAATCTGTCTCTGCTTGGTGACTAATAGAATCTGTCTCTGCAAGGTTACTAATAGAATCTATCTCTGCTTGGTGACTAATAGAATCTATCTGTGCTTGGTGGCTAATAGAATCTATCTGTGCTTGGTGACTTATAGAATCTGTCTCTGCTTGGTGACTAATAGAATCTGTCTCTGCTTGGTGACTAATAGAATCTATCTCTGCTTGGTGACTAATAGAATCTATCTGTGCTTGGTGGCTAATAGAATCTATCTGTGCTTGGTGACTTATAGAATCTGTCTCTGCTTGGTGACTAATAGAATCTGTCTCTGCTTGGTGACTATAGAATCTATCTCTGCTTGGTGACTAATAGAATCTGTCTCTGTTTGGTGACTTATAGAATCTGTCTCTGCTTGGTGACTATAGAATCTGTCTGTGCTTGGTGACTAATAGAATCTGTCTCTGCTTGGTGACTTATAAAATTTATCTGTGCTTGGTGACTTATAGAATCTATCTGTGCTTGGTGACTATAATAGAATCTATTTCTGCTTGGTGACTAATAGAATCTATCTCTGCTTGGTGACTAATAGAATTTATCTGTGCTTGGTGACTAATAGAATCTGTCTCTGCTTGGTGACTAATAGAATCTGTCTCTGCTTGGTGACTAATAAAATTTATCTGTGCTTGGTGACTAATAGAATCTATCTGTGCTTGGTGACTAATAGAATCTGTCTCTGCTTGGTGACTAATAGAATCTATCTGTGCTTGGTGACTATAATAGAATCTATCTCTGCTTGGTGACTAATAGAATTTATCTCTGCTTGGTGACTAATAGAATCTGTCTCTGCTTGGTGACTAATAGAATCTGTCTCTGCTTGGTGACTAATAGAATCTGTCTCTGCTTGGTGACTATAATAGAATATATCTCTGCTTGGTGACTAATAGAATCTATCTCTGCTTGGTGACTATAATAGAATCTATCTGTGCTTGGTGACTAATAGAATCTATCTCTGCTTGGTGACTAATAGAATCTGTCTCTGCAAGGTGACTAATAGAATCTGTCTCTGCTTGGTGACTAATAGAATCTGTCTCTTCTTGGTGACTAATAGAATCTGTCTCTGCAAGGTTACTAATAGAATCTATCTCTGCTTGGTGACTAATAGAATCTATCTGTGCTTGGTGGCTAATAGAATCTATCTGTGCTTGGTGACTAATAGAATCTGTCTCTGCTTGGTGACTAATAGAATCTGTCTCTGCTTGGTGACTAATAGAATCTATCTCTGCTTGGTGACTAATAGAATCTATCTGTGCTTGGTGGCTAATAGAATCTATCTGTGCTTGGTGACTTATAGAATCTGTCTCTGCTTGGTGACTAATAGAATCTGTCTCTGCTTGGTGACTATAGAATCTATCTCTGCTTGGTGACTAATAGAATCTGTCTCTGTTTGGTGACTAATAGAATCTGTCTCTGCTTGGTGACTATAGAATCTGTCTGTGCTTGGTGACTAATAGAATCTGTCTCTGCTTGGTGACTTATAAAATTTATCTGTGCTTGGTGACTTATAGAATCTATCTGTGCTTGGTGACTATAATAGAATCTATATCTGCTTGGTGACTAATAGAATCTATCTCTGCTTGGTGACTAATAGAATCTGTCTCTGCTTGGTGACTAATAAAATTTATCTGTGCTTGGTGACTAATAGAATCTATCTGTGCTTGGTGACTAATAGAATCTGTCTCTGCTTGGTGACTAATAGAATCTATCTGTGCTTGGTGACTATAATAGAATCTATCTCTGCTTGGTGACTAATAGAATCTGTCTCTGCTTGGTGACTAATAGAATCTGTCTCTGCTTGGTGACTAATAGAATCTGTCTCTGCTTGGTGACTAATAGAATCTGTCTCTGCTTGGTGACTATAATAGAATATATCTCTGCTTGGTGACTAATAGAATCTATCTCTGCTTGGTGACTATAATAGAATCTATCTGTGCTTGGTGACTAATAGAATCTATCTCTGCTTGGTGACTAATAGAATCTGTCTGTGCAAGGTGACTAATAGAATCTGTCTCTGCTTGGTGACTAATAGAATCTGTCTCTGCTTGGTGACTAATAGAATCTGTCTCTGCAAGGTTACTAATAGAATCTATCTCTGCTTGGTGACTAATAGAATCTATCTGTGCTTGGTGGCTAATAGAATCTATCTGTGCTTGGTGACTTATAGAATCTGTCTCTGCTTGGTGACTAATAGAATCCATCTCTGCTGGGTGACTAATAGAATCTATCTGTGCTTGATGACTTATAGAATCTGTCTCTGCTTGGTGACTAATAGACTTTATCTCTGCTTGGTGACTAATAGAATCTATCTCTGCTTGGTGACTAATAGAATCTGTCTCTGCTTGTTGACTAATTGAATCTATCTGTGCTTGGTGACTATAGAATCTATCTCTGCTTGGTGACTAATAGAATCTGTCTCTGTTTGGTGACTAATAGAATTTATCTGTGCTTGGTGGCTAATAGAATCTGTCTGTGCTTGGTGACTTATAAAATCTATCTCTGCTTGGTGACTAATAGAATCCATCTCTGCTTGGTGACTAATAGAATCCATCTCTGCTTGGTGACTAATAGAATCCATCTCTGCTGGGTGACTAATAGAATCTATCTCTGCTTGGTGACTAATAGAATCTGTCTCTGCTTGGTGACTAATAGAATCTGTCTCTGCTTGGTGACTATAGAATCTATCTCTGTATGGTGACTAATAGAATCTGTCTCTGTTTGGTGACTAATAGAATCTGTCTCTGCTTGTTGACTATAGAATCTATCTCTGCTTGGTGACTAATAGAATCTGTCTCTGTTTGGTGACTAATAGAATTTATCTGTGCTTGGTGGCTAATAGAATCTGTCTGTGCTTGGTGGCTAATAGAATCTGTCTCTGCTTGGTGACTATTAGAATCTATCTCTGCTTGGTGACTAATAGAATCCATCTCTGCTGGGTGACTAATAGAATCTATCTGTGCTTGGTGACTTATAGAATCTGTCTGTGCTTGGTGACTAATAGACTTTATCTCTGCTTGGTGACTAATAGAATCTATCTCTGCTTGGTGACTAATAGAATCTGTCTCTGCTTGGTGACTAATTGAATCTATCTGTGCTTGGTGACTAATAGAATTTATCTCTGCTAATTCTCTGATAAGAATTTTATCTAATGCACCCAATGTATGTTGTTTACCTTTAACATACACTGGGTGCACTATGACGTCATTATGCTCAAGACATCATGATTATAGCATTGGCGACTGCACTGCTCCACTGTCAGCAGGTGGCTGTTCTCTTCCTGGATTTACCCGGACGTTGAAACATGCTTTGACTAATACTAAATGTATGTGTCTGAATCAACTGTATGTTGGTTAACACAAAATGTTAATATAAGTATTGTTTGTCATATTTTTGACATTTATTGGTGTGTAACATACGTTTGCTTACATACAAATTTGACATGGTGCGCCAGCGTGTACAATTCAATGTGTAGGTACGCCAATGCATGTTACACACCAATGAATGTCAAAAATATGGCAACCAATCCTTAAATGTCTCACCTGTCTTAGTGTTGGGTGGTTCCAGTCCTAAGATTTAATTAACAGGTAAATGTCTCACCTGTCTTAGTGTAGGGTGGTCAGGCCATTCAGACAAGAGCTCCTGGACACGAGTGGTCAGTCGCTCCAGGACCGGACGACACTGGACAACTTCTGCTACATTGGGGTCATGATAGATGTCAAATGTTGCTTTCCCTGTCACTGCGGCCAGATCATCACCATTGGACACAGGTGGAGTTATCTGCTCCTGAATCAGTTGACTTGCTAACAGATGTCCTCCAATAACTTGTGAGTCTACTTCACTTGCTAGAAAAAAAATATGTTATTAGCTAAAAAACGGTCTCACTTTTGTTTTGATTTAGTCAAAACAATTTTTAGCTAACATAGCTAAAAATTGTACATTTGATTAGCTACAAAAGTTACACATTGTCAATGTAGGTAAATTATTTCTTTAAAATAAAATTTTTGATCATGTGAATTTTTCTCCAAATTCCCATATGAATCTCCATTTTAATAACATAGATCATTTTTTCAACTTTAAAGCTAGCTATGACAGTTGATTCTAATCCGGAACTCACACAGGACGTCATATGTGAGGGTAGCTATGACACTCCCCACACAGTAGGTGGACAGGCACGGTCCCACCAGATCCTTGGTGTCCACATGGCACGCTGGTAGCCTTAGTAACCAATGAGCCCGACAGAGAGAGGTGAACACCTGGTGGTGACTTTGGTATACATGGAACATCTCTTCCTCCGTAATCATGTCCAGAGTTGTCTCCTCTTGCTCGGCTCCACCCGTGTCATGTTGAGGCTCCATGTCCTCAGACTCCTCCAATGTGTCTGTGCCAGTGATGTCCACAAATTCCTTTGTAACACAAGAAGTTGTAGGTATACAAGTGTCAATAACTTAGGCTTATCTTGTTACCATCCAGCCATCTTCTTTTCCAGCATTAGATTTACAGAGTTACACCTGACTCATACACATATCATACACACATATCAGCATAAAGGGGGAACTATATAGCTATTCTATGTCTTGACTTTCATGACTTTGGAAATGCTTGATACATATATTTCATTCAGATCATTTAAAATGAACTACTTGAAAACTGGAAAAATTCGCACTTGTTTTATTTTCACCATTTTTGCCCAACAATAGTTTGGTGAATTTAAGACAAGGCTAATATTTTTCCAAACCTAAAGGCTTGCGTCTCATTAAATGTGCAGTCAGGATCCATGTTTGAGAGGGCAAATTCAAAACTTTTCATGAGGAGCAAAATAAAGACAGGGCGAAAATTTCCTACAAGATAAAGATGACTGTTATATAGATGAGTTTGATTTTCTTAGACCGCAAGATGCATATACTAACATTTACAAATGTTGGGAAGCTGCTTCTGAACTCCTCCTCCTCAATGACATCTATGTGCCTATCATCGCCATGGACTTTGGACTTGTACCGGTAAAGACTCTCCTCCTGTCTCTCCCGCTCTTTCTTCGCCTCCTCCTGTCTCTGCCAAGCTGTTACAAATTGATGGAACAACAAGGACAAGGTGAAGGTCATGTTGGAGGTCAACTCCCTTCTCACTAGACTGTCAGACTTTACAAGGTCAAGGCTGGCATGTAGTAACCTAGAAACAGGCAAACATGGATGTCAAGGCACGTCAAATAACAAACAACATGTCAATAACATAACAGATACAGGAGGGGTCAATATTACAACTGTATAGTAACCTTGCAACAGAAACAGCGGTCAATACAACTGTATAGTAACCTAGCAACAGAAACAACAGGGGTCAAGACAAGCATGGGAAATCCTAGCAACAGAAGCAACAGGGGTCAAGACAAGCATGGGACATCCTAGCAACAGAAACAACAGGGGTCAAGACAAGCATGGGACATCCTAGCAACAGAAAAAACAGGAGTCAAGACAAGCATGGGACATCCTAGAAACAGAAACAACAGGGGTCAAGACAAGCATGGGACATCCTCGCAACAGAAACAACAGGGGTCAAGACAAGCATAGGACAACAACCTAGCAACAGAATCAACAGGGGTCAAGACAAGTATGGGACATCATAGCAACAGAAACAACAGGGGTCAAGGCAAGTACAATGCAACCTTAGAAACAGAAAAAGCATGATCAAAACCAGTGTGTAGTGACCTACCAATATGGATTGTTCAGCAAGGGAGAACCTAGAGTGTCATAACAACATGTTTATGGTTGTCCTACCTTGTAAGAAGTTGCTTTTCCTGCTGGTATTTAATGTCCTGTGTTTCGTTTCTGCGGATTACGGTCAGGAGGAGGCTGGATGTCAGGTCAGAGGTCAAGGACTTGACAAGGTCAAGGTTACTAGGATATGCTTTAGAGATTGTTGGAAACTTGGCCATCATCAGCAGCTTCTCTTCAAGCTCCCCATGGGACTACAAAACAAAGGTCTCTGTTAGGTACTGATACCAATTCATCAATTCATGTCCCTGGGTTATTTTGTCTTACCCAGTATGTATATACCAACAAGATATTGGAATTAATGATTGATTCGCTTTGTAGTCATATTATTGGTCACTTTTATCATATTTGATTTATAATGATGATTGTGAAAAAGAAAAATTGCTTTATCTCACTTTTGCAGGAGACAGTTATAAACAGGTTCAGCTGTACAACATGACATTGTGCAGTTTTCTACAGCATGCTTAAGGAATTTACAGTGCAATTTTGCAACCAAATCAGCATTCTTTAATATTCCTTTGATCTCAGGAATTTTCCATTGTCACAAAGTCTCTCATGTCACGAAGGTGTACAGCATACCCAGGGGTGTACATTTTCATATTAACTGTACTTGACCTCATTCTGAAATTTTTCATCCCTGAATTAAAACAGATCAAGTCACTCTTAAGTCAACCATTCATGCCCTTTTGTAATATTCCTCTAATTCTAATTTCATTTTTTTAGCAATCATCAGTCAGTTCATATTCTGAAGGTGTTTACCTTTGGATCAATCAGCTGTTGTCGGACTTGTTTCTGTTGAGCACTTCCTGCCACCAGGCGGACTCCATGTCTGACCAGCGCAACAGTGAGACTAAACGGGGTAACCAAATCACGATACTCCGGGTACCGAACATCTAGGTTGTCGAGGAAGGACTCCTGAGTTTTCTGCCACATCCTCTCCTCGGCAAACTCATTCCCGGTTGTCTTGGCAACAGACTTAAGTCTATCCAGGAGCTGGAGAATGTGGTTCTCGCTCCCCACACTTGACATGTAGTCCCTGATTTCACTCACAAGAAACTTAAACTGAAAAAATATTACAGAAAAGTAGACAAATGTGCTGGTTTTCATACACCACAATGCATCATCATCTGAAGTTTCTTTTATTCTTTTTTGTTCATTTCACTTCAATAAATTTTGTTGACATATTAAAGATATCTATAGGATTAGACAGCAGGCTTGGGACCTATATAAGTCTTCTCCCAAGACCTTGTTTGCTCAATATAGATCTTTTTGTCATCGCTGAGTGTGCTATATATTATTATGTGATTCTCACATCTGCATTTTAGTAAGACATATACTCCCAGTATATCATACCTGCATTTGTATACTTAAAAGACAAAGTCCAACCAAATGTATTGTGAATCAGTGGTCAATTTATAATTTATTTTCATGGGTCCTTTTTATTTTTACACATTGCTGAAAATGACGGGTCCCACAATGTTAAATTGAAGTATTTCCAGGATTTTTATGAGTCATTACATAATTTTATGAGTACTGGACTCAGACTCGCACGTAGATTTGATCACTGGTGAATTAAGATAAACGGTCAGCAAAGCCTTGGATATTACTGGTATACCAATATATAATCCAAAGCACATCTTCCCAATCTTCCATACACAAATTTATTAAGTTGTTTTTTTCTTTTACTTTTGACATACATACATTTAATTCAACTTAAAAATGACACAGTAAATTATATGATAAACATTTTATATTATTGTTTAGTTTGCTTTGTTTCTGTTTTACATCATATCAAAAGTTATGGTCATTTAAGAATGTGCCAGGTTTCAGTGGTGGAGGAAAGCTGGAGTGCCTGGAGAAAGACCACTGGCTCAACACCAGTACCTGGTGACTGCCCCATGTGGGCCTAGGACCTGCGACCCAGTGGAGGAAGGTTACTGTAAGAAGAATAACAGACACCTAACCGCCTGGCCATCACAGCCCTATAACATTGTTATTTGATCCACACTATTTGGCTTACCTTGGAGGGTTTTGGCCTGTAGGCCTGTTGTAGTTCCAATTTGGTGACCTTTTCCTGGAGATGTGTTGTCATGGCAACTAAATGAGGTATCCGAGGGTGTAACAAGTGGTCAGGCAGACTTGACATTGGCTGGCCAGTGGCCGACAGATGATGCTGACCATACACTCTTAACTCTGTCTGTATGTCCTCCAACTTTAATAGAAAAGCATAAGGAATGTACATGTCAGACTTGATCTATCACAAGCAATGTCAGCTTAACATCTCTAAAACAAATTTTATCAATCTGATACATTTCCATTATTATAAAATTTAATGAACAATTAAAATTGTTTAATCAAAATAGTATGTCAAAATATCAATCATCTTCTGAAGATTAATATATGAAAATTCAGATTGTCAATAAAAATTAGTATTTTTTTGATGAAATGCACATTTAATGTAAAGATGCCTAGAAAAACTGAACACATCAAGGACAATGCACTCTTGCACACAAAGGATAGTTATATCATACAATAGTTTAACAAGCTATCAACTTCTGACTCCTATTCCCCTGTTCCATTCAAAAGGGAAAAAACAAATGTGGTTGTTCTTTTGACTTCTAAAGCTGCATGCCCATCAATGTGGATTCTTTCTGGAACTAGCAATCTTAAACAATGACTGACTGATTAAGCTAAATCACCTTTCAACACACCTTAGTATAAGTAGATACAATTTTTGGGATAAAACAATGTTGTCATGTCACCTACCTCTTGTTTGGCGTACTTGAGTTTTACAGACACTTTTTCCACTGGGTCCACGCTGACCGTTGGCACCAGCAGCGCCCTCTGGAGGAGGCCGAGGTGGAGCCAGGCTGTGCCTATGTCCATCAGAGTGACCCTGGGATCGGCCCCAAACACTTTAAACACACTACGGAAACATCTCCCTATCTGACAATCCAGATCCGGTAAACTCTCAGTCAAACAACTCTGGCACAATTCTAGATTGTCTTTGAGCAGCCCCTCAATGACAAAGTCACCTCTGACATCCTCTTTGAGAGCTTGACCTCTGACCTCTGTCATCATAGTCTCGACATCACTGAAGTGTCTGTTGTAACATTCCTCGTTGTCAGGGGAGACAACTGAGCTGGCAGACTTCAGGAAGAACACAAACACCTCTAATAAATGCTGTTTTTCCAAAAACCTGCAATGACAATAAAAACAAAGTGGGTAGTTGCTCAAATCGATATTACCCTAACCCCACAAAATGGTCCAGTGTAACCTTTGACCATTTATTCTTTACAAATGACCAACAAAGTCTAATCAGGCGTAGGACTTTATTGTGTGATGAGATGGTGTGAATATGATTCATATCTGTCCAGGGGTTCATGAGATCTTTTGTACACAATTTGTTTATTCCCAAAGTGTTCAACATCGACCTTTGCCCTTTAACCTTGACGGATGACCACCAAAATGTAATCGGATGTAGACATGCACCATGTGATGCTATAGTGTGAATATATATCAAATCTTACCAGGGGTTTTTAATATACATGAATGAACATTCTATGCAAGATCTGGGCACATTCAGCATGGGATGCACAGCCAAAGTGATTACTATATATATATGTTTACCTCCTTACCTAAGTGGTGGGTATAATGATGTGACCAACAGTATACAGTAGAGAGTTCCACTTCCTGTTTATGACCCCTGGGGGGTCAGCCCAATCATTTGTATAAATTTGGATCCCAGCCACCTAGGGATGCTTACTACCAAATTTGATTAAATTCTGATCAGTGGTTAAGAAGAAGAAGTCGATTGTTGACAGACGGACGGATGCCAGACGCCACGGTATTGCATGAGCTCACCTTGGTTCTTTGGACCAGGAGAGCTAAAAAAGTTATAGCATCTTAAAAATTCGATAATTTTTTTAAAAAAAAAGGCTGTAGTGGCCATCTTGGATGTGCAATCGAAAAAAAAAAAGTTAACTGTAAATCTACATCCGACCCCCAATAATCCTGTGAAATCCGGAATCCGACTAGTGGTTTCGAAGATTAAGCGCGGAAAAGAAACAATAACAATATTAGTCACCCAACTCTGTTAGGGCGACTTAATAATAATAATAAGAAATGGAACAAACACAATATGTCCCCCGACTTCGTTTGGGGGACATAATTAGTCTGCACTTACCTTGGAGAATTCTGTTGGCTTGACAACACTGCAGCATGTGACCAGAGATGCCTAGCAACAAGAGCAAGCCTCTGGGCCTGGGCCTGACACTGTCCAAGAGAAACCTGTAGACACTGCAGGTCGGACGGAGCAGACCCCAGGGACCTCTTCTGTCCCCCAACCCCACATAGGAAGGAACACACAGCATATGTAGACGTGGCCATGTGGAATGCATAAGGACCCTGGATGATAAAACAAAGGAAATGGCAATTACGGTGGAGTTTTGACACATACAATGCTGTAGAAACCAAAAGAGTGTTCATGCAGTTTTGTTAAATTTTAGAAATTTCTTCAGTGCATAATTTGATATTTACCTTTAATCTTAGGATAATCTTAAAATCTATATTAAAGCTGGTATCCTATACCATAGGTTAGTATATAATGTTATAGACACAAGATGATATATAACCTACAAAGATCTTGTCGTTGAGCGGACTGCCTGCGTCCTCATCCCCACCTTCACACCACTGAAGCCAGGAGTCCATATGTTTCACAGCCGTACAGTTCCAAGATTTCCTGAAAAACTGTTTGTACAGCATCATCCACTGTGGGAGGAAAGAAATCGCTCAATGAAACCAGAAATAAAACACTTCATTAAAACACTAAGACAAAGGTAAAAAGAATTGCCGTTTAGTGTTGTCAGTGAGCTCGGACCTCAGGACTGCTGGAGGATATAGAGATCAATATACAGTTCTGATATACAGTCCAACCTCGTTATCTCCAAGTCGATGGGACCATGGTAATACAGTGCACTCCTCTTTATATCATGTTGCATTTGTCAGACAAAAACATGATATTGACAGGAATGTGACATTAAGAGAAACATGTTTTTCCACTTAATCACTTAATCTAGTGCATTTTCAATCTCCATAACTGAAAATAAGATATTCAATATACAAATAAAGATTTTGCAACAATTTTGTACATTTTGATTGCTGTTGTAAAGCTTGGCCTGGACTGACAAAATACTTCAAATTAAACGGGAGTTATTCAATTTCGCGATAATGAGGTTCTTCTGTATATCGTAAAACAGAAAATGTTTGCCCTGTCTTTATTTAACCCTTTCAAACTTGGGTCCTCATCATACATGTAATACGAGACGCAAGCTTACATTGTATGTTTGGAAAAATATTCGCCCTTCCATTGTTGGTTGAAAAAGGCAAAACTAAAATGAGGGCAATTTATTTTTTAGTTTTAAAGTAGATCTGATATATAGATCTTTCATCAATTGTTCTTTGTCAATCATGATTTTGGATTGTGTCCGATCTCTTACAGAGAGACCAGTAATACCATTACCTGTTTTTGGTCAGTGTGTCCGAGCTCGTTGTACAGAGTGACCTGTGAAGGGGACACAGGCGTAAAGGTCATACAGAAGTCAGTCAAAGTGCCACAACCTTCGCGAATATCACTGTTGTAAAGCCTGGCTACCAATGCCACTTCAGCCACGAGGCTAGTGTACTCAAACAGAGGCCACAAACACACATGTTGCCAAGGTGACCAGGAAGCTTTTGTTTGACAAACATTCCCTGACTGTGATTGGACAATATCAGTAGCCATGTTGTCATCATTCTTTTGGTCCAAGTCAAACTTTTTCAGAGAATCATGAATCTCTTTCATCATCACATGGAAGTGATCTGCAAGTAAAAGTAACTGAATTTAACATGAGAACAGTCAATATTTCTCGATTTGGTTTACCAGATTTTTATAAAGGAGAGGGAACTAACAACTTCAATTTATTCTTTAACATCTGTCAATGCAGTAAATGTTATTCTTGTAAAATAAAACATGGCTATAATGAGGAAATTTGAAACAAATATAATAAAAGGTTTTCTCTTAAAATAAGATATTAATTCTTTTGGTTTAAAAGGGTCTTAAATGATGCAAGAATTCTGGAAATGGCTGGAATATTCTCAAAACTGAGCATATACAATCAAAATAAAGTAGAATGGGCACAAGTGACAGTCACATAACAAAAACTAACACAATAATTACATTGTATGTCTCACACAAATGCTGAAATTCTATCACTGATCATTATGATGTATTAATCAGTTGAAGAATAATTCTCAAATGACAACTTTAACACACAAAAGTCACCATAACATACACAAGAAGCTTTTTCAACCAGAATTCTTCTGAGAACTTTCAATTTTTTAAATTAGATAATTGTAAAGACCTTGCCATCAGTAAGTGGGCCTATGGAAACTCATTCACCCATGATATTTCATAATGAACTATTCCAACCTTTGAATTGGAAGATTCCAAATGTGTCTTCAGGGGTGAGTGAGTTAATGAAGCACAGAATCTTAACTAACGTTCGTACACAGCAATATTGTGTACACAACTCACCATCATTACATTCCCGGTTTCTGTGTAGAGCAGTCATTGCCTTCTGTAACATTACCATAGTCTGGCCGCCATCACACAACAGAAGCTTTACCTTCTTACGTGTTACCATGGCAACACTCTCAACCTCAAGGTCAACTGCCTTACAATGGTCACCTAGGGCCATGGTCATTGCTGCTTCCTGTTGTGTCTTACATGGAGCTGGATGACCAATAGATTTCCAGAAGTGGACAAACTGTTTGTCGTTATGTTCAAAGGATGGGTTTAGGTGTTTCACCACTGAATGTAGAGGAGGTGGTAAACTGTGGGTAGAGAACAAGACCTTAATGTTCCATGATCTATGTGTTCCTTTTTGTGAGTGATATATGCAACAAATACCTACCTAAAATGTCGGCTTAATTTGTTGTCCCTTAGATGTTGAAAATATTTTTATAAGAAATACCAGGTAAAAACCTAAGTACATACATACTGTATATTGAAGTAAAATTTTTCTTTGCAAATATTTAGACTTGATACATTTATCTTCCATATATAGTAATATTTTCGCACATGAATTGTTCAGCTGACATGCCAATTATGCAAATTACTACATCATTTGTTTATCCACTGGTCACATAAAGAGGAGCAAATTCTATAAAGAATTGATGTTACCTGTCTTTGAGAAGGAGCCACGTCCTCTTGTAAAACATGTACCAGTGTAGGGCCATGTAGTGGTACTCTATTTCTTCTCCTCTGATAGAGCCATCACACGCCTTTAGTAGTCTACACCACCATGTCACAGCATCCAGTACCTACAAAGGTCAAGGTCAAAGTAACTACTACAGTCAATGTCAAAGTAATTACTGCAATAGTCAAGGTCACAGTAACTAAACAGTCAAGGTCATAGCAATTATAACAGTCAAGGTCACAATAACTAAGCAGTCAAGTCCAGAGCAATTTAGTCAAGGTCACAGAAACTAAACAGTCAAGTTCATAGCAAATACAACAGCCAAGGTCAAAGTTACTAAACAGTCAAGGCCAGAGCAATTATAAGTCAAGATCACAGTAAATACAACAGTCAAGGTCATAGTAACTAAACAGTTAAGGTCATAGTAATTAAACAGTCAAGGTCATAGCAATTATAACAGTCAAGGCCAGAGCAATTATAACAGTCAAGGCCAGAGCAATTATAACAGTCAAGATCACATTAAATACAACAGTCAGGGTCATAATAACTAAACAGTTAAGGTCATAATAACCAAACAGTCAAGGTCAGAGCAATTCTAATAGTCAAGGTAACAGTAACTAAACAGTTAAGGTCACAGTAACTAAACAGTTAAGGTCAGAGGACTTATATCAGTCAAGGTCACAGTATCTTAACAGTCAAGGTCACAGTATCTAAACAGTCAATGTCACTGTAACTAAACAGTTAAGGACAGAGCAATTATAACAGTCAAGGTCAGAGTAACTTAACAGTCAAGGTCACAGTATCTAAACAGTCAAGGTCACAGTAACTAAAGTCATGTTTACTGTAACTAACAGTTAAGGTCAAAACAATTATTACAGTCAAGGTCATAGTAAATACAAGTCAAGGTCACAGTAACTAAACAATCAAGGTCAGAGCAATTATAACAGTCAAGGTCAAATTAACTACTCCAGTCAAAGTTAAAATAATTACAACAGTCAAGTTAAGAAGTCTAGGGCTGAAGCTAAAAGTATCCCTCATAATACCATAAGAAACATGGTACACATTTCTGTCTATGTCAACTTCAAACGGTTCTATTGCCTGTTCTGACACTATACTGTATAATTTGGCGTAAATAGAGTAGGTACTCTGCCTGTCAATTCTTCCTACCCACCATTTTACCTGCCTAGCAGGTTTGTTGATATTTACAAAGCAACAAATGACCATTACACTTAAATAATTATACAATGTTTGAGTTCAGTACATAACATCCCACTATCCTCAAGAAGCACTCACACGCAATATTTGTCAATTTTAGTGACAAGAGGAAAGACAGGAAAAAGTGACAGACACACAGTGCAGGAATGAAGAAAGGTAAACCTAATTTCCTTTTGTAGTTTCCTTTAGTATTAAAGGTAGGGACTAAGACATACCCAGCTTAACTAGTTTTTCAGTTTTGAATGTAAAAATCAGGTAAAATTCTTGGCAGACCCACAAAATATCTATGTAGGCCTTGAAAGGCTTTTACAAGGCCTGCCTGAAAGCAGCATCAGATTACTTGTTCTGACCCTGTTTTTTAAATAAACAACTTTCGCCCAAATATTGGAATTCACAGTAGATTTTAGTCTTTTATTTCTAAATTACATACCTTCATTAACAACATTTAAATCTATCCTGAAATTTAGAACAAGGCAGCATTAATATTGCAATCAGTTAGTACCTCTCAATGGGTAGTTACCAAGAAATGTAAGTATACTGATATAACTGACCTTGAAATGTAAGTATACTGATACAACTGACCTTGAAATATTAGTATACTGATACAACTGACCTTGAAATGTAAGTCTACTGATATAACTGACCTTGAAAGGTAAGTATACTGATACAACTGACCTTGAAATGTAAGTCTACTGATATAACTGACCTTGAAAGGTAAGTATACTGATATAACTGACCTTGAAATGTAAGTATACTGATATAACTGACCTTGAAATGTAAGTCTACTGATATAACTGACCTTGAAAGGTAAGTATACTGATATAACTGACCTTGAAATGTAAGTCTACTGATATAACTGACCTTGAAAGGTAAGTATACTGATACAACTGACCTTGAAATGTAAGTATACTGATATAACTGACCTTGAAAGGTAAGTATACTGATATAACTGACCTTGAAAGGTAAGTATACTGATATAACTGACCTTGAAATGTAAGTATACTGATATAACTGACCTTGAAAGGTAAGTATACTGATATAACTGACCTTGAAATGTAAGTATACTGATATAACTGACCTTGAAATGTAAGTATACTGATATAACTGACCTTGAAAGGTAAGTATACTGATATAACTGACCTTGAAAGGTAAGTATACTGATATAACTGACCTTGAAATGTAAGTATACTGATATAACTGACCTTGAAAGGTAAGTATACTGATATAACTGACCTTGAAATGTAAGTCTACTGATATAACTGACCTTGAAATGTAAGTCTACTGATATAACTGACCTTGAAATGTAAGTCTACTGATATAACTGACCTTGACGACATCCGTGTAATCAGACAGCTGGAGGGAGTTTATACCCTTTAGTAGTTCCTCCTTCTGTGATAACAGTACATACATATCACAGAGTTCAGTGTGGTCCCGTCTACCCAGGGCTGACTCTGTAAAACAATAAAAACAAAGTGAACAGGAACTCGCATAACAATTGTACCTCATTTTGACTGCATATACGGTAGTATGCCCACAGTTGGCAACAAACATATTCTATGGTGCGCCTTAGCGCTCTATAGTTAAAATGTACATGTAGATGTTCGATGTTCAAAATTCATGAGTTGAAGTTTTCACGACGATCCCGCAATGTTCGAAAACATCGAAGTTTGACTGTACCCACCATACCTAAGCAAGAGGGATATAATGACAATTAGAGAAGCAATAATATCAAAGAGATTTCTTTATCTAATTATTTTTTTTTGGGGGGGGTTGGCAGGGGGGTGTGTGTGTGACTTATCAGGAAATTTCACTACAAACAAATGGCTAACAAAAGAGAATGACTGCAATTGCAATGAAAAAATCAATACTGCAAACATTTTAGAAAAGTGACAAATTTATCTATTAAGATGTCAAACAATGGTGCATTACAAGGAGATAATGACATTCCTCTTCTTCACTGATTAGTACTTAAAGCTCATTGAAGTTCTACTGAGTATGTTAATGCTCATTGAAGTTCTACTGAGTATATCAATGCTCATTGAAGTTCTACTGAGTATATTAAAGCTCATTGAAGTTCTACTGAGTATATTAAAGCTCATTGAAGTTCTACTGAGTATATTAAAGCTCATTGAAGTTCTACTGAGTATATTAAAGCTCATTGAAGTTCTACTGAGTATATCAATGCTCATTGAAGTTCTACTGAGTATATTAATGCTCATTGAAGTTCTACTGAGTATATTAATGCTCATTGAAGTTCTACTGAGTATATCAAAGCTCATTGAAGTTCTACTGAGTATATTAAAGCTCATTGAAGTTCTACTGAGTATATTAATGCTCACTGAAGTTCTACTGAGTATATTAATGCTCACTGAAGTTCTACTGAGTATATTAAAGCTCATTGAAGTTCTACTGAGTATATCAAAGCTCATTGAAGTTCTACTGAGTATATTAATGCTCACTGAAGTTCTACTGAGTATATCAAAGCTCATTGAAGTTCTACTGAGTATATCAATGCTCATTGAAGTTCTACTGAGTATATTAATGCTCACTGAAGTTCTACTGAGTATATCAATGCTCATTGAAGTTCTACTGAGTATATTAAAGCTCATTGAAGTTCTACTGAGTATATCAAAGCTCATTGAAGTTCTACTGAGTATATCAAAGCTCATTGAAGTTCTACTGAGTATATCAATGCTCACTGAAGTTCTACTGAGTATATCAATGCTCATTGAAGTTCTACTGAGTATATCAAAGCTCGTTGAAGTTCTACTGAGTATATCAATGCTCATTGAAGTTCTACTGAGTATATCAATGCTCATTGAAGTTCTACTGAGTATATCAATGCTCATTGAAGTTCTACTGAGTATATTAAAGCTCATTGAAGTTCTACTGAGTATATCAATGCTCATTGAAGTTCTACTGAGTATATTAATGCTCACTGAAGTTCTACTGAGTATATCAATGCTCATTGAAGTTCTACTGAGTATATTAAAGCTCACTGAAGTTCTACTGAGTATATCAATGCTCATTGAAGTTCTACTGAGTATATCAATGCTCACTGAAGTTCTACTGAGTATATCAATGCTCATTGAAGTTCTACTGAGTATATCAATGCTCACTGAAGTTCTACTGAGTATATCAATGCTCATTGAAGTTCTACTGAGTATATCAATGCTCATTGAAGTTCTACTGAGTATATCAATGCTCACTGAAGTTCTACTGAGTATATTAATGCTCATTGAAGTTCTACTGAGTATATTAAAGCTCATTGAAGTTCTACTGAGTATATCAAAGCTCATTGAAGTTCTACTGAGTATATCAATGCTCACTGAAGTTCTACTGAGTATATCAAAGCTCATTGAAGTTCTACTGAGTATATCAATGCTCATTGAAGTTCTACTGAGTATATCAATGCTCACTGAAGTTCTACTGAGTATATCAATGCTCATTGAAGTTCTACTGAGTATATTAATGCTCACTGAAGTTCTACTGAGTATATCAATGCTCATTGAAGTTCTACTGAGTATATTAAAGCTCATTGAAGTTCTACTGAGTATATCAATGCTCATTGAAGTTCTACTGAGTATATTAAAGCTCATTGAAGTTCTACTGAGTATATCAATGCTCATTGAAGTTCTACTGAGTATATTAATGCTCACTGAAGTTCTACTGAGTATATCAAAGCTCATTGAAGTTCTACTGAGTATATTAAAGCTCATTGAAGTTCTACTGAGTATATCAAAGCTCATTGAAGTTCTACTGAGTATATTAATGCTCACTGAAGTTCTACTGAGTATATCAATGCTCATTGAAGTTCTACTGAGTATATTAAAGCTCATTGAAGTTCTACTGAGTATATCAATGCTCATTGAAGTTCTACTGAGTATATCAATGCTCACTGAAGTTCTACTGAGTATATCAAAGCTCATTGAAGTTCTACTGAGTATATTAAAGCTCATTGAAGTTCTACTGAGTATATCAAAGCTCATTGAAGTTCTACTGAGTATATTAATGCTCAATGAAGTTCTACTGAGTATATCAATGCTCATTGAAGTTCTACTGAGTATATTAAAGCTCATTGAAGTTCTACTGAGTATATCAATGTTCATTGAAGTTCTACTGAGTATATTAAAGCTCATTGAAGTTCTACTGAGTATATTAAAGCTCATTGAAGTTCTACTGAGTATATCAATGCTCATTGAAGTTCTACTGAGTATATTAATGCTCACTGAAGTTCTACTGAGTATATCAAAGCTCATTGAAGTTCTACTGAGTATATTAAAGCTCATTGAAGTTCTACTGAGTATATCAAAGCTCATTGAAGTTCTACTGAGTATATTAATGCTCACTGAAGTTCTACTGAGTATATCAATGCTCATTGAAGTTCTACTGAGTATATTAAAGCTCATTGAAGTTCTACTGAGTATATCAATGCTCATTGAAGTTCTACTGAGTATATTAATGCACACTGAAGTTATACTGAGTATATTAAAGCTCATTGAAGTTCTACTGAGTATATTAATGCTCATTGAAGTTCTACTGAGTACATCAATGCTCATTGAAGTTCTACTGAGTATATCAAAGCTCATTGAAGTTCTACTGAGTATATCAAAGCTCATTGAAGTTCTACTGAGTATATCAAAGCTCATTGAAGTTCTACTGAGTATATCAATGCTCACTGAAGTTCTACTGAGTATATCAAAGCTCATTGAAGTTCTACTGAGTATATCAATGCTCATTGAAGTTCTACTGAGTATATCAATGCTCACTGAAGTTCTACTGAGTATATCAATGTTCATTGAAGTTCTACTGAGTATATTAATGCTCACTGAAGTTCTACTGAGTATATCAATGCTCATTGAAGTTCTACTGAGTATATTAAAGCTCACTGAAGTTCTACTGAGTATATCATAGCTCATTGAAGTTCTACTGAGTATATTAAAGCTCATTGAAGTTCTACTGAGTATATCATAGCTCATTGAAGTTCTACTGACTATATTAAAGCTCATTGAAGTTCTACTGAGTATATCAAAGCTCATTGAAGTTCTACTGAGTATATTAATGCTCACTGAAGTTCTACTGAGTATATCAAAGCTCATTGAAGTTCTACTGAGTATATTAATGCTCACTGAAGTTCTACTGAGTATATCAATGCTCATTGAAGTTCTACTGAGTATATCAATGCTCACTGAAGTTCTACTGAGTATATCAATGCTCATTGAAGTTCTACTGAGTATATCAATGCTCACTGAAGTTCTACTGAGTATATCAATGCTCATTGAAGTTCTACTGAGTATATCAATGCTCATTGAAGTTCTACTGAGTATATCAATGCTCACTGAAGTTCTACTGAGTATATCAATGCTCATTGAAGTTCTACTGAGTATATTAAAGCTCATTGAAGTTCTACTGAGTATATCAAAGCTCATTGAAGTTCTACTGAGTATATCAATGCTCACTGAAGTTCTACTGAGTATATCAAAGCTCATTGAAGTTCTACTGAGTATATCAATGCTCATTGAAGTTCTACTGAGTATATCAATGCTCACTGAAGTTCTACTGAGTATATCAATGCTCATTGAAGTTCTACTGAGTATATTAATGCTCACTGAAGTTCTACTGAGTATATCAATGCTCATTGAAGTTCTACTGAGTATATTAAAGCTCATTGAAGTTCTACTGAGTATATCAATGCTCATTGAAGTTCTACTGAGTATATTAAAGCTCATTGAAGTTCTACTGAGTATATCAATGCTCATTGAAGTTCTACTGAGTATATTAATGCTCACTGAAGTTCTACTGAGTATATCAAAGCTCATTGAAGTTCTACTGAGTATATTAAAGCTCATTGAAGTTCTACTGAGTATATCAAAGCTCATTGAAGTTCTACTGAGTATATTAATGCTCACTGAAGTTCTACTGAGTATATCAATGCTCATTGAAGTTCTACTGAGTATATTAAAGCTCATTGAAGTTCTACTGAGTATATCAATGCTCATTGAAGTTCTACTGAGTATATCAATGCTCACTGAAGTTCTACTGAGTATATCAAAGCTCATTGAAGTTCTACTGAGTATATTAAAGCTCATTGAAGTTCTACTGAGTATATCAAAGCTCATTGAAGTTCTACTGAGTATATTAATGCTCAATGAAGTTCTACTGAGTATATCAATGCTCATTGAAGTTCTACTGAGTATATTAAAGCTCATTGAAGTTCTACTGAGTATATCAATGTTCATTGAAGTTCTACTGAGTATATTAAAGCTCATTGAAGTTCTACTGAGTATATTAAAGCTCATTGAAGTTCTACTGAGTATATCAATGCTCATTGAAGTTCTACTGAGTATATTAATGCTCACTGAAGTTCTACTGAGTATATCAAAGCTCATTGAAGTTCTACTGAGTATATTAAAGCTCATTGAAGTTCTACTGAGTATATCAAAGCTCATTGAAGTTCTACTGAGTATATTAATGCTCACTGAAGTTCTACTGAGTATATCAATGCTCATTGAAGTTCTACTGAGTATATTAAAGCTCATTGAAGTTCTACTGAGTATATCAATGCTCATTGAAGTTCTACTGAGTATATTAATGCACACTGAAGTTATACTGAGTATATTAAAGCTCATTGAAGTTCTACTGAGTATATTAATGCTCATTGAAGTTCTACTGAGTACATCAATGCTCATTGAAGTTCTACTGAGTATATCAAAGCTCATTGAAGTTCTACTGAGTATATCAAAGCTCATTGAAGTTCTACTGAGTATATCAAAGCTCATTGAAGTTCTACTGAGTATATCAATGCTCATTGAAGTTCTACTGAGTATATCAATGCTCATTGAAGTTCTACTGAGTATATCAATGCTCATTGAAGTTCTACTGAGTATATCAATGCTCACTGAAGTTCTACTGAGTATATCAATGTTCATTGAAGTTCTACTGAGTATATTAATGCTCACTGAAGTTCTACTGAGTATATCAATGCTCATTGAAGTTCTACTGAGTATATTAATGCTCACTGAAGTTCTACTGAGTATATCATAGCTCATTGAAGTTCTACTGAGTATATTAAAGCTCATTGAAGTTCTACTGAGTATATCATAGCTCATTGAAGTTCTACTGAGTATATTAAAGCTCATTGAAGTTCTACTGAGTATATCAAAGCTCATTGAAGTTCTACTGAGTATATTAATGCTCACTGAAGTTCTACTGAGTATATCAAAGCTCATTGAAGTTCTACTGAGTATATTAATGCTCACTGAAGTTCTACTGAGTATATCAATGCTCATTGAAGTTCTACTGAGTATATTAAAGCTCATTGAAGTTCTACTGAGTATATCAATGCTCATTGAAGTTCTACTGAGTATATTAATGCTCACTGAAGTTCTACTGAGTATATCAAAGCTCATTGAAGTTCTACTGAGTATATTAAAGCTCATTGAAGTTCTACTGAGTATATCAAAGCTCATTGAAGTTCTACTGAGTATATTAATGCTCAATGAAGTTCTACTGAGTATATCAATGCTCATTGAAGTTCTACTGAGTATATTAAAGCTCATTGAAGTTCTACTGAGTATATCAATGTTCATTGAAGTTCTACTGAGTATATTAAAGCTCATTGAAGTTCTACTGAGTATATTAAAGCTCATTGAAGTTCTACTGAGTATATCAATGCTCATTGAAGTTCTACTGAGTATATTAATGCTCACTGAAGTTCTACTGAGTATATCAAAGCTCATTGAAGTTCTACTGAGTATATTAAAGCTCATTGAAGTTCTACTGAGTATATCAAAGCTCATTGAAGTTCTACTGAGTATATTAATGCTCACTGAAGTTCTACTGAGTATATCAATGCTCATTGAAGTTCTACTGAGTATATTAAAGCTCATTGAAGTTCTACTGAGTATATCAATGCTCATTGAAGTTCTACTGAGTATATTAATGCACACTGAAGTTATACTGAGTATATTAAAGCTCATTGAAGTTCTACTGAGTATATTAATGCTCATTGAAGTTCTACTGAGTACATCAATGCTCATTGAAGTTCTACTGAGTATATCAAAGCTCATTGAAGTTCTACTGAGTATATCAAAGCTCATTGAAGTTCTACTGAGTATATCAAAGCTCATTGAAGTTCTACTGAGTATATCAATGCTCACTGAAGTTCTACTGAGTATATCAAAGCTCATTGAAGTTCTACTGAGTATATCAATGCTCATTGAAGTTCTACTGAGTATATCAATGCTCACTGAAGTTCTACTGAGTATATCAATGTTCATTGAAGTTCTACTGAGTATATTAATGCTCACTGAAGTTCTACTGAGTATATCAATGCTCATTGAAGTTCTACTGAGTATATCAAAGCTCACTGAAGTTCTACTGAGTATATTAAAGCTCATTGAAGTTCTACTGAGTATATCAATGCTCACTGAAGTTCTACTGAGTATATCAAAGCTCATTGAAGTTCTACTGAGTATATTTAAGCTCATTGAAGTTCTACTGAGTATATCAAAGCTCATTGAAGTTCTACTGAGTATATTAATGCTCACTGAAGTTCTACTGAGTATATCAATGCTCATTGAAGTTCTACTGAGTATATTAAAGCTCATTGAAGTTCTACTGAGTATATCAAAGCTCATTGAAGTTCTACTGAGTATATCAATGTTCATTGAAGTTCTACTGAGTATATTAAAGCTCATTGAAGTTCTACTGAGTATATTAAAGCTCATTGAAGTTCTACTGAGTATATTAAAGCTCATTGAAGTTCTACTGAGTATATTAAGGCTCATTGAAGTTCTACTGAGTATATCAATGCTCATTGAAGTTCTACTGAGTATATTAAAGCTCATTGAAGTTCTACTGAGTATATCAATGCTCATTGAAGTTCTACTGAGTATATTAATGCTCACTGAAGTTCTACTGAGTATATCATAGCTCATTGAAGTTCTACTGAGTATATTAAAGCTCATTGAAGTTCTACTGAGTATATCAAAGCTCATTGAAGTTCTACTGAGTATATTAATGCTCACTGAAGTTCTACTGAGTATATCAAAGCTCATTGAAGTTCTACTGAGTATATCAAAGCTCATTGAAGTTCTACTGAGTATATTAATGCTCACTGAAGTTCTACTGAGTATATCAATGCTCATTGAAGTTCTACTGAGTATATCAAAGCTCATTGAAGTTCTACTGAGTATATCAATGCTCATTGAAGTTCTACTGAGTATATCAAAGCTCATTGAAGTTCTACTGAGTATATCAAAGCTCATTGAAGTTCTACTGAGTATATTAAAGCTCACTGAAGTTCTACTAAGTATATCAATGCTCATTGAAGTTCTACTGAGTATATCAAAGCTCATTGAAGTTCTACTGAGTATATCAATGCTCATTGAAGTTCTACTGAGTATATCAAAGCTCATTGAAGTTCTACTGAGTATATCAATGCTCATTGAAGTTCTACTGAGTATATTAAAGCTCACTGAAGTTCTACTGAGTATATCAATGCTCATTGAAGTTCTACTGAGTATATTAATGCTCACTGAAGTTCTACTGAGTATATCAATGCTCATTGAAGTTCTACTGAGTATATTAAAGCTCATTGAAGTTCTACTGAGTATATCAATGCTCATTGAAGTTCTACTGAGTATATTAATGCTCACTGAAGTTCTACTGAGTATATCAATGCTCATTGAAGTTCTACTGAGTATATTAAAGCTCACTGAAGTTCTACTGAGTATATCAATGCTCATTGAAGTTCTACTGAGTATATTAAAGCTCATTGAAGTTCTACTGAGTATATTAAAGCTCATTGAAGTTCTACTGAGTATATCAATGTTCATTGAAGTTCTACTGAGTATATTAATGCTCATTGAAGTTCTACTGAGTATATCAATGCTCATTGAAGTTCTACTGAGTATATCAATGGTCATTGAAGTTCTACTGAGTATATTAATGCTCACTGAAGTTCTACTGAGTATATTAAAGCACATTGAAGTTCTACTGAGTATATCAATGCTCATTGAAGTTCTACTGAGTATATTAATGCTCATTGAAGTTCTACTGAGTATATCAATGCTCATTGAAGTTCTACTGAGTATATCAATGCTCATTGAAGTTCTACTGAGTATATTAATGCTCACTGAAGTTCTACTGAGTATATTAATGCTCATTGAAGTTCTACTGAGTATATTAATGCTCACTGAAGTTCTACTGAGTATATTAATGCTCACTGAAGTTCTACTGAGTATATTAAAGCTCATTGAAGTTCTCCTGAGTATATTTTCTAATTGATTGATCTCTATAACACCCGTACGGTCCCACTAGTAATACTCACTGTTTGTAAAAGCCCGGAGTCTTTCAAGAAGAGCATCATCTGAAGCTGAGTTCAGCTTTATGACAGCTGCCTGCATCATGTGGAATCTACAAAATTTCAAATTACAGTGGACTCCACTTAATATCACCCCTGTTAACCCTAGTAGTGCTGAATTGTCTCATTCTGGCTATGTCTGACTGCTGAATTGTTTGGGAAAACAAAAAAAAAAAATCAAAAAAATTAAAAATGCTTAAAAATGTTCAAAATCAATTAAACAATATAGTTTTGATCCTTAACTACAGTAATATGTAATGTTTTTCCACATAAGGAGGGTTAAAAGTCATAAAGAAGAATTTCATTTGTATACATGTAATTCCCTAATTGTCCAAGGGAAGGTCTGTGTAAATTATGTACTTGTTATTTCCAAGCACCATTTCTCTCTCTATATAATCTATGTAATTTTATTTGGTTAATATCATGTATTTTGAGGTGAATTCCTCTTAATACAGTAGACTCCGCTTAATATCACTTCTCATTTGTCCGAGGAAAACATGATATTAACCGGAACATGATATTAAAAGAAAACGTATTTTCTGACATTTTTCAGCCCTCAAAACCGGAAGTGGACTTGGTTAAATGTCGTAGTGCTGTGACTCAACAGAGAAGATTGTTGAATAAAGATATTTTATCACTAACAATGTTTTTTTTCACTCCAGTGACCGTATAATCTTTGGTTTTATTCTGGAATGCACTTATTTTCATATATATTGTTCGTACGTAATATTATCAGTAGGCTAGCTTCACACGAAACCAGGGACGAAACGTACTGCGATTGTTTACTGCAGTAGGCCTACTGTAGTGATGTAACGTTAGGCATACAAGTGGCTGGTATTCTGCATCAAATTCGTGTTTTGAAATCATGACACTCCGTAAATATTTACCGTTATCTTGATATGTATACTGGTTTTTCGCTTGTGAAATCTGTTGTTTGTTTAATTTCTTTAGATATTCGCTGCAGGTGCGACATCGTGTTCACAGAGTTTGTCGGTTGTATAGCGCTACCGCGAAATGAACTTTTACCTTTGAAACGTGACGTTTCATTGGATGACCTCTATGCAAATAAAACAACCACGCGATAAGATTTAGTCTCGGCACTTATATTTATTTACCAGCCTGCCTAGAATCACGGCATGTCGGAGTCGTACTTTGGCTATTTAAAAATCATAACAAAGACGATATCTCTGCATTTTACGTGAACATTAGCTTAAATTAATTAATTGGACACTTATTGTTTAAAAGACACTTTTTATTTTAATTTCAATCAATATTTCGTCATGTTTACGGAAGACCATCCACTTGTAAGCCTTCTTCACGACAACGTGAATTCGATCTAAGACGAGCTGAAATGAAAAATGGAACTCGTGTTAGGAACTCATTAAATCACACATGGCGTTATATAAGATTACAAAAGTATGGGTTCCCTCACCCAAAGGTGTAATCTTTGCTCCGGTATGCCAAGTCAATCTATTGTTCGACTAGTACGGCAGTGATCAGGTAGGTGTGAAAAAGACGCAGCTGACCACGGCGTTGTTTACATAGCGATTTCAGGTGTGAAACTCGAGTCCCCGGGGCATTTATATGAAATTATTTCTAACATTTACCTGTAATTTTTGTGTGACAGTGGCCAAAAAAAAGTGATATTAACCGAAATCCACCTGGAAACAAGTGATATTAAAAGAATGGCATTACATAGATTATATAGCAGGAAAAACGGTGCATGAAGAAAACGTGATAATAACCGAAAAGTGATATTAACCGACGTGACATTAAGTGGAGTTTACTGTATCTTCATATGTGCATTGAATAGTTTATTTTTAGTTATGGAGATTGAAAATGCACTAGATTTAGTCAAAAAACATGTTTCTCTTAATGTCACATTCCTGTTAATATCATGTTTTTGTCTGCCAAATGCAACATGATATAAAGAGGAATGCACTGTATCAATTGTAAAAATGGAAAAATTTCCCCCTCTTCGCTCTCTAATGAAAAGATTTGAATTTGTCCTGTTGTGAATTTGCCCTCTCAACTTTGCAATTCACAGTGGTATAATTGGATCATCATTGTACATGTACCTGTAATATGAGATGCAAGCCTATGTTAGGTTAAATATTCGCCCTCCCATTGTTGGGTGAAAAGGGAAAAAATAAAATAAGTTTTACGGTATATCTAACCGTTAAAAGAGTGTTTACACCTTGTTAGTAGTTATAAAGCTGTGGTAAAGCTGACACTTAACTGTATTGCTTTAATCAACAAAAATGTCTTACCGGTTGAATTGGATAAGATAATTGGATGGTTGTTGACAGGTTTGTAAAAACTGCTGGAGAGCCTGGGGATTCCAGCGTGCATCCACTGGCCCACTGACTAACAGATCTGAAACAAACATCACATCTTCTTTAAATCCACAGGTCTTACATAAATCCACTAACTTATTAGGAGCAACTAGCTAATTCGTAGAATTAATATCCCCCGCTTTTCCCCCCGTTCGTAAGGGGGTATTCATATCGTAGGTAAAATTCTCTTGGAAATTGGATAATATTTGTTGCTATGATCACACTTGGCAGAGCCCTTTAGGCAATTAACCTTATTACCAAGTTTCAAAAAAATTGGATAACATTTGTTGCCGTTATTGCTCGAACACTAAAGAAAATGACATTTTTCGTTAATCAAAGGGCCATAACTCCTTGACAACCACTTGATATACCTATAACGAGTAGTAGAAATGAAGGTCAAGCTTCCTTGATGTGTTACAGGAAATGCGAAGGTCAAACATATAGGAGATGTCAAGGTCATTCATAGAGAAGATGTGAATTTCAAAGCTTAATAGTAAAGAAAATTCACACGAAAAGGAGACGAAATTAAGGTAATATCTGATATGTTAAAAGCAGAAGTCAAGTTTACCCTTAAAAGGAGAGGAGATCAAGGGCATATATAACTGGAAAGGTCAAAGTCTCAAGAATAGGTTTGGAAGTCGATAAGCTATAGGAAGGAGTGAGGATAAGTGCATTATCTGAGAACTAAATCTATGCCTGATGATATATTACAGGATATAGGTAAAGCCATACCTTATGTTACACAAAAAGGTCAAGGTCACACAAAGCATACAGAAAGCCAATGTCATACCTGTTATGTTACAGGAGAGGAGATCTTTCTGGTCATACTGGGGCAGTGGCACAACCAACTCTCCAGTCATCACCTGCTGTAAGCTCCCACAGAGATTTTCTGTGAAGGCTTCAAGGGCAGATAGCTCTTCTTTGTTTAATGCACAATTGTCTCTGTCAGGCCACACACATTTAATTGTGGAGATCAACCAATCAAAATGTAGCTGTCTGTGGGAGCTCAACGACAAATTCAGGAATAGAATCCCAGCATGCCACAGTTCTTGCATCTTACATCTAAGCTCAGGAAATTCTCTGTGAAACAAAATTCAGTTCAAAACATATTTAATTGAGATACTTGAAAGGAGAAAGAGTGTTAAACTAGAAATATGTCTGGAAGACATGAAGTGCTTGTATTCGACGTAAATAGCGCACAGAGCACCTAAAAATTGTTTTCAAAGGGAGTACTTAATAGGATAACAAAAAGAAGATACATGTATGAACAAAAAAGATTATAATTTAATTTCTATGAAGTCATTAAGTACAATGTTTTTGCCTGAGAATGGGTAGTATGATGTGCAATATTATTGTCATTAGTTTCGGACAATATGGTGTATTACCGATATTTGTGGTTTTGTTCAGTAAACATGCGCATAGCAGGTATACTGAACTGATATATGTGGTACAAGTATATATATATGAGTATAAAAGTTTAGCTTGTTACCCTTTCCTGAGCAAGTGTATACACCTCTCCAGAATTGTCCGGAAAGTTTCCCCATTTATTTTCACATTGGAGAGATGTTTGTCCTCATGGAACTCTTTAGTGCTGGTTATCTCCATGGTACCTGTCCCTTCAGACGACAGATCACCAAGGAGACGGCAGTGATCCTCCCACAGCTGCCGAGCAAGCTGTAACATGTTATTATACATATGGTTGAAACCAATATTGATATTTTCTCATGTAACAATCAAGATAAACATTATCATTATCAACAGCCTGACCATAGGTACTGGTAGCTCAAATTCATTATCAACATGTGATCTTGTCGTGTCACCAAAGAATATAAAAACTTTTAAACGTTTTTTATATGAATTATTTTGATACTGAGGATGATTGTCACCAAGCAGGAATCCCAATTTTGACATTTGCTACTATCTCAAGGGTGATTTTCAGGAAGTAGGAATCATTTCCAATTAAAAAAGGACAAAATATACCCAAATGTGTTATTTTACAATATATAACTATATTATGGATGATCGTCACCAATTGCAAGTAGCTAGGAACAATAGAAAATGGATAAAATATACACATCAGTGTTTTAGCTATAGTAAATTTTACCCCCTTTCTAGGGGAAGACTGATGGCCAAGGGGTACTTTGATTTACATATTAAACAAAGACCCTGATGGCCTTTCCATCCATGTAGAGAAATAGACTGTAGTGCATCTAAGTCTGAAAAAGGAGAATTCTGAAATATTGGTTAAGTTTTCTTTTGGTGCCCCACCCTTGCTCCTACAGTTCAGGGCAGTAATGCCAGTTTTACAATTTTGTATTCTCATCTTCATAGGATTATTCTGGCCAAGTTTGAAATATTCTGTCCACTGGTTCTTGAGAAGAAGATGAAAATGTGAAAAAAGATACACACAATTCTTAACATAACACTTGAAACGATCAATATAGTAGCCCGAGCTTTGCTAAAGTGACCTTTGATTTCTGAGACAATTAGTCATTTCAGTATAGTTATGTACCTTCTACAGAAGAAAAAGGCGATAACACTGGTAAAACATGAAGGCGCATATAACAGTATTCTTGGAGGCACAACTGTGCGAAGTTTCATCAAAATCCTTGCTTATAAACCTCAGCAGGTATAGGAGGTACAGACTTTTGTCTACAGAGAAGGTAGATAGACAGATAGACAGACAGATAGTGTATTCCATTTATCAGAACGTTCCAAATGTTCCAACTTGGAACTGGTCTGCTAAATGGAACAGAACGCGCCGAATTCTGTGAAAATCTAATAATCGAAAAGGAAACAGAAACATTTTCCGGAAAAAACCAAAACGGTTCCGTCATAAATTTGGCAAAACAATGCGAGTAATCCCTTTTATTTACAAATTTTACACACTACGATGCCACTTGGAGTTGGTAGTGATATATTTTTGCTGATGAAATGCTGTTTAACTGGTTACTGTTATATCTTTTAACAATTTATTGAACATTTGAAACGAAAACCGTTCACTGGCCGCCATATTGGATCCAACTTGTAACCCTCAATTGGGACGTTCCCGACGAACTGGTTCGTTCCGGTGAAACGTCACGTTCCATTGAGCGGAAAGTCTGGTTCATTCCAGAACAACCGGAACGTTCCGCTAAATGGAACACGCTAAGACAGACTAGTTCTAGAATACATCCCTCTATCCTAACTTCGATTCATTGCTGGGGTATAAATATTACATAATAAGTACACTGACCTTTTTCGTCACAAGCGCTCTAATATTCTTGACGTATACGTCACATGATGCATGCATCAGTGCCTGGACCAGAGAAATGCCTCTGTCTCTCTGTTGTTGCGTCACCATGGCAGCATGGATTAGGTCAAGAATGACTGGTCGTTCCCCGAAAACAATGTTCTCTCTCATAACACGGTGTAGTGACATCAGCCAATCACAAGCCCCAGCATCCAAGAGACCTTGACCTTGTAACATGACCCTGATGTCATGTTGGCTGTATGGTGACCCGTCCTCCTACAAATCAGAAATGTTTTAAATGTAACATTGACACTAACAGAATTACTGTGAACAAAACCTGAGATTCACATTTAACACAAACACATCAGAAGCAATACAAGCTTACCTCCCCTGGGATAAAGATCTCCACTCCTCGGTTCCTCATGGCTCGTGATATTTCTCCGAATTTTGGATCCATGGCCATAAACAATCTATAAATAGAATTATACACTATATCCTCGTTATATAAGTTACAAAATATTAAATTTAAACCAACAGGCCCATGGGCCTTAATGGTCATCTCACTATAACACACAGAATGCACAGTATTGGCCAATTCAAGTATAATTTGGTAAAAGTTTAACCCAAAATGAACCGGTTTCAAATTTCTTTGATACTTGTCACAGATGACCTAGACATTAATTGCCCAAACCCAAAGATGCATGCATAAGACCAAACTTAGATGAAGACCATCATAGCATGAAGGAAGAGTAAAGTTTAAAAGCTAATTTCAGCCAACCTCCCCATTTGTGGCCCCGCCCTCCACTCCCCTGGGGTCAAATCAATATTCTGATTGCTCCCAGCCATTGATCCATTAATCCAAATTTGGTTTAAATCAACTTAGGCATGAAGGAGAAGTAGCACTCAGAACGAAAATATTACAATAGCACACTGCGCACGATGTAGACGAAACACAATAGGTCATGTTGAACCTTTAGGTCAGATTACATTAAATACTGATCTAGGTAAGGTTTGAGGTGGGTACAGACCTGAAGTCTGGGTGTGGTTTGATGGAGGGAATAGCACCATCAATAACTCCTCTCTCGTTGATGGTGAGGACACCATGAGGCTCCAACAGGGCGTTCAGCCTGTCCAGGACAGAGGCACTAAAACAACAAGCCATGATTAGAATGTGACTGAGTTAGACAGACCTCTACATTGTAACACTGGTGGAATTATAACATCAGATCATCATTATTATAACATCATTTCATCATTTCTAGTTTACACTTTCTTATCTGTGTGAAATCAGTAGGATTTATCCTGATGATTATTGTTGTGATTGTATTAGCCTAAATGTGCGAAGTAATCTGCTGAAATCCTTTTCCGTATTTGTATTGGTGCATCATAGATTTTTTTATAGTTTTTCTAATAAATTTTGCATTTGAGTTTATGAAAGATGTTCTTGCATGCATTATAAGATGATGTAGGTATAAAGCCTGTTGAATTGCTCATTTCTGTGGATCTAATACAATGTGAAGCTGCTGAATTCTTGCCGCGTTGTCTAACAAGATCCTACTATACTGTCTAAGGAGACCCTGCTATATTGTCCACTGAATTCCTGCTGTATAAATTACCACTATTAAAGATCCTTCAGTATTTAACTATTTACACCAGAAATCTGCTGTGTTGTCCGATAAGATCCTTCTGCACTGTATGCTAAAATAATGCTGTACTGATCGCTAGGATCCCACAAAACCATCACAATATAAACACTCAAGACTGCTCCAAATATTTGATAAACAATATTACCAATTATTTAATATCATGGCCAGCCCAAGATAATTATCAAACCATGTTTTTTTCTTCTGGAAGTTCATCATTTCATGACCATGCAATATGGTCAAACTCATGAATTTTAAGGCCATAACATCATGGACCATGAATTCGGTACTATTTCATGACCATGAATGCATTTTTTTACCATGGAAACTGTAACCCTTAAATCTTCATGGCCATGAAATCCATTAACACAAAGCCATGAAAATAATCTATTGTTAAGAAAAAATCATGCCCTTGAAAATCTAAACTAATAAGTATCTATTTTCATGGGAGAATTCATTTGTATTTCTATCACTTATGACCATGAATTAGATCGTTCTTAATGGGCTAATTCATGGAATCTTAATGGGTTACATTCATGGTCATTTCATGGTGTAGAATGCAGTTGTGAATAAAGCTCCTAGATCGCTGACAAGTGTTTTCTAGAAATATTATAAATTAATAATGATGACCTTGATCTTGCCACACATCACTTCAACTTCAACATACCTACAGAAGTTGACATTGTCGATGAGTAGCCAATGACCAGCCTTTAGTGCCTGCACCAGCACACTGTCAATCCACTCGAACGCCCCACCACCCGTCCCCACAGAGGTCAAGGACAACTTGGACGTGAGCTTTGTCAAATCAGACTCCAAGTCCGCTACCGTCCTCAGAAATTCTGAAATAAAATAATAAATACTGGCCATGGAGGTGAACAAATTTTCTATCCATCAATATCAAAAATTATATCTGGTAAATTAATAGTAAAATAATGGAATCACAAAATATAGTTATCAGGATGAAAGGTATACTTATCATTTCGGAAAATGAATTCAGAAACACTTTATGTGTGGTAAAATCCAACACATAGCTACAACATAGAGACTTGTCATCAATCTAGGTCTTATATGTAGTAACATCTAATACATTTGTAATAACAGGAATAAGACAATAGAGCCTTAACAGAAATATAACAACTACAACAAATCCTGTTAAGTTGTGTCTGATGAAGAATCAGTATATATGTAGAAGGAAATAAACAGTAATTCTAAGTAAATATCTTGCTATTTCCCTACCGACTCCTTTGTCAGATGTCATGGTCAGGAGAGATTCTCGTATAGTACCGATGACCTTGGCGAGACAAGCGACCTTGACCTTGACAGCTTGTAGCTCCTCCACACTGGACAGTTTTGTTCCAGACTCTAAAACAACAGAAATTCAGCTGTGTTAATGATAGCTTAAGACTTCTCACATTCACATTACAAAAATTACAGAAATATGTGAATTATCATTTTTTGTAAAATCTTCAGCCTTTTTTTGTTGTCGAATAGAACTGAAATTTTAAGGGTTAAAGAAAGGACAGGATCAACACAGGAATAGCATGTTAGTAACTTTTTTTTAAAATTAGTAATAACATGGACTATAGGTACCTGACACCTTTATTCCATCACGTAATACACAATAAAGCAATGAGGAAAACAAGAGGCCCACAGGCCTTAACGGTCATCTCACAATAAAGATCTATATAGTTTTGTTTAAAGATATTGACATATTTAACCCCTGTCATCTTGAAAATCAGTCAAGGTAATTAATTTGCACAAATTTGGTAGACCATTTTTCAAACATGCAACAGGCCTTATATCATTACTCAAGGCCTATATAGCTACCGAAATGAAGTTGTTTGAAAGATTTTTAACACACTGATGGTCCCACCTGTATCCTGCTGCCTGAAGCTGTTCCAGGCTTGCTGCAGCTTCCTCGCTATGACGACCTGTTGACCTTGGAGCAGTAAGATGGTGGCATCAGAGACCACAGACTCAGTAAGGTAGATTAGTTTCTCTATGTGGTTCTGTAGATCCGCCTACAATGACAAATCTGACATAGAATGGCTGTTTACAATGACTGAACCTGCACAGTAGAATAAGACGAAATAAGATTAGTAGATATGAAAAAATGAACAGAATTCACTGTAGTAGCTTTGAGTAACTTTAAATGTTTTTAATATTGATAATAGGAGAAAGACTAAAGAACCCTCACAGAAAATCTTACTGGACAGTTTTCAAATGGTATATTATGTTTTTATTGATCAATCTACCAAAAAATTTTAATGGGTGCCCCATTAACACTGTATTATCAGCAGTAGAAGGTGATGCAATATTGTGTCGTAATACTTGTTGATACTGAGGTTTAAAGCCTATCCCTCCATCGTAATTCTGGATAAATCCTAGAAATATCTAAATAGTTGTCAGTAAATACAAGGGCGATGACCATCTTAATGAAGAAGATTAATAAAATTGATCACCCCTAAGTGATGTAGACTGAGAAATCTCGACCCTCAGGATAAGATTTATGAATCAGCAAAGCCTCGTGCTAAAATTCATAAATCTTACCCTCCGGTTGAGATTTCTCTATCTACATCTCACAGGGGTGATCAATTATTTTTCTCCCACACTTTCCTAAAGTAAAATCAGCAAAGCAGTGATCTCAGTGCATTGCGCCATCATCAATGGTGGATACAATGTGTGACGAAATTGGTGACGCTACTCTGGTTACACTGCATGAAGTGATGACATGACAATGATCATGACGTCACAATTAGCACGTGTGAGCTGTCTTATTTCCCTACTCGGGTAAAAGACATGTTTGTCTTTTCCCTAGCAAAAATGGGAATGAACCTGTGAAGTGTGGGAGAAATGCTCCTCTCCTTGAATCAAAGCTGGCCTGCAGATACAACATACCGGGGAATGACACTAGTTTTAGTTTTTGCCCTTCATAGGGAAGGCAAATCATTCACACAGAGCGAATGTGTTTACCGTGGCATAGTGGTAACATTTCCCATTGTACACTATAGGCAGTACAGATACAGTGTCACAACTCTATTTACTGTATAATTCATTGAAGTCAACATATTGCACAGCAGTACTGTGTTGTTGAAGTACCCTACTATACCTGTTCAAATCCACCCAGCAGCTCTGTAGTGTCCATGGCGCTGTTCATTGCCAGAACATGCAGGTGATGACCGGTCAAGCTGGACAGTAGCTGGACAAGGCTGGTCTTACCGCAGGACTGTGGCCCAACCTGTACACACATTCAAACTACCACATTCAATGTGTAAAAGATGTGCATTGATAAGGTTGCTTTACAAGCACAAGCTGTAGGAAATTCTCTTTTAGCTCAGGCGGTAGAGCATTGGGCTGGAGAGCCAAGGGTCATGGGTTCGAGCCCCAGCAACGGCATGATCTTCATCCCTTTTAATCGTTCTATTACAATTAATGTGTTATTTTCAATATCTATCTGATATTTGTGAAAATCTCGCCAATCATTTACGAGTACTAAACATCAATTAACCAATTGTTCGGTAGACATTTAATGATTCAACAATTCACTCTGTATAATACTGCAATTCAAAATAAATTCTAAAATTGTTACATCTGCCTGTAGCATACTATTTAAGAACTTATGTTAATATGCACATTACCAGAATGGACATCCAGTTCATCTGGACACACTTCATCACAGCCTCCATCGGTTCTAGCAGGTGGTGAAGAAGGTACAGGGACGGAGTTATCTCCCTTGATACATACTCTTCACAGGGTAGAAACGAGTGGCCTGCCTGTATCATGTGGTCAGATATACTGACATATCTACTGGGTGTATAGAACGGGAGGTTGTCTGGAAATATCTTCTTGTACAAGTCCTTCACCTACAGTGAAAACATGTGTGACCCTTAGTGTACCAGCTGGGTATGAAATAATTGAGTATTTATTTTGTCTTCTTGCATGACTTGCTGTTAAAACAGACCAGGTGAAGCAGCTGGGACATCATATTTACAGACAATTTTGCAGTTTCTCACCCTGACATTAATGGTCGCATGTACTAGTGATATGATAAAAGCACAAATCTATTTTTTATCTTAAGTTTGTCCTAAAGTGCCCTTACTCGCCACTGGTATAGTAGGACCTACCTTGTCTTTGTCCTGAAGTGTCCTCAGTCTATCGCGATACAGCAGCCCCACAAACTCCCCAGGGTTGAATCCATTCACAGCCTGCAAGTCACATATGTATAAATAGAGTACTCAAAACGTTGTATTAATGACTTATAGTGTTGCCAAAACAAAATCTTAGCGTAATAATGTAGATATGGACTAGAAATGTCTGTGAGACATAAATGCCCCTGCCCCCAGCTGGTTACATTACCATGGGACGGGATGCGATGGGACAGGACGGACATTAGTAACACTATATGCCCCCCCCCCCCATTTCATGGCAGCGCATAAAATTGAGGTTTTTTATTGTAAAACCCATTTTTATGAGAAAACTACTTACCACATCCAATTATTATGCAAATGAGTTCTACAACTACCAGTTCTTTAACTCCCAAAACGAAAGTGAAAACGCCCCGTGCGAATACGAAACTAACATGTGTCCATACCGGACGTAGTATAGAATGCGCACGCACCTCGAGCTTCCTCTATACGAAAACGAACGAAGCAACCAAAAGCAACAGGCCTAAAGGAGCCAGAGGAGCCAGGGAGGAGGGTGGGCTCACATTGGATGTGGTAAGTAGTTTTCTCATAAAAATGGGTTTTACAATAAACAAGAGGCCCAACGGGCCTTAACGGTCATCTGACTACCAATTGTAAAATCACTATGAAAATACGTGTAGTCATTAAATCAAGTTATAATATGCCTGTATAGATTGCCAAGTTCAAGATAGTGGCCTTCTTGGATTTCTGATGGGCTTGAAAAATAACAACACTTTGTTGGGACCATCTCAGGATATCATTTCTGGCAAGTTTCAGCTCAATTCCACTGGTAGAACTTGAGAAGTTTAAATTGTGTATTCAAAATGGCGGCTGTGGTGGCCATCTTGAATTTTGAACAAACCTAAAAATAACAACACTTAATCAGCATCATCTCAGAATCATTTCTGGCAAGTTTCAGCTTATTCCTAGTGAGTAAACTTGACAACAAACCCTTTTGGCCCCTGTGACCTTGAATGAATGTCAGGGTCATTTCTTTAAACAAACTTGACACACCTTTATCCCAGCATGCCACAAGCCCAATATCACATCTCTGTGCCTTTTGGTTATTCAGAAAAAGTTGTTTTAAAGATTTTGACCCTTTTGGCCCCTGTGACCTTGAATGAAGTTCAAGGTCATTTATTTGAACAAACTTGGTAGACCTTTATCCCAGCATGCCACAGGCCTAATATCAGGTCTCTGAGCCTTTCAGTTATTCAGAAGAAGTTGTTTAAAGATTATGACCGTTTTGGCCTCTGTGACCTTGAATGAAGGTCAAGGTCATTTGTTTGAACAAACTTGGTAGCCCTTTATCCCAGCATAACACAGGACCAATATCAGGTCTCTGTGCCTTTTGGTTATTCAGAAGAAGTTGTTTAAAAAGATTTTGACCTTTTTGGCCCCTGTGACCTTGAATGAAGGTCAAGGTCATTTGTTTGAACAAACTTGGTAGCCCTTTATCCCAGCATGCCACAGGCCCAATATCAGGTCTCTGGGCCTTTTGGTTATTCAGAAGAAGTTGTTTAAAGATTATGACCGTTTTGGTCCCTGTGACCTTGAATGAAAGTCAAGATCATTTCTTTGAACAAACTTGGTAGCCCTTTATCCCAGCATGCCACAGGCCCAATATCAGGTCTCTGGGCCTTTTGGTTATTCAGAAGAAGTCGTTTAAAGATTATGACCGTTTTGGCCCCTGTGACCTTGAATGAAAGTCAAGGTCATTTCTTTGAACAAACTTGGTAGCCCTTTATCCCAGCATGCCACAGGCCCAATATTAGGTATCTGGGCCTTTTGGTTATTCAGAAGAAAATGTTTAAAGATTATGACCGTTTTGGCCCCAGTGACCTTGAATGAAAGTCAAGGTCATTTCTTTGAACAAACTTGGTAGCCCTTTATCCCAGCATGCCACAGGCCCAATATTAGATCTCTGGGCCTTTTGGTTATTCAGAAGAAAATGTTTAAAGATTATGACCGTTTTGGCCCCAGTGACCTTGAATGAAAGTCAAGGTCATTTCTTTGAACAAACTTGGTAGCCCTTTATCCCAGCATGCCACAGGCCCAATATCAGGTCTCTGGGCCTTTTGGTTATTCAGAAGAAGTTGTTTAAAGATTATGACCGTTTTGGCCCCTGTGACCTTGAATGAAAGTCAAGGTCATTTCTTTGAACAAACTTGGTAGCCCTTTATCCCAGCATGCCACAGGCCCAATATTAGGTCTCTGTGCCTTTTGGTTATTCAGAAGAAGTCGTTTACAAATTATGACCGTTTTATCCCCTGTGACCTTGAATGAAGGTCAAGGTCATTTCTTTGAACAAACTTGGTAGCCCTTTATCTCAGCATAACACAGGACCAATATCAGGTCTCTGGGCCTTTTGGTTATTCAGAAGAAGTTGTTTAAAAAGATTTTGACCTTTTCGGCCCCTGTGACCTTGAATGAAGGTCAAGGTCATTTGTTTGAACAAACTTGGTAGCCCTTTATCCCAGCATGCCACAGGCCCAATATCAGGTCTCTGGGCCTTTTGGTTATTCAAAAGAAGTCGTTCAAAGATTTTGACCTTTTTGGCCCCTGTGACCTTGAATGAAGGTCAAGGTCATTTCTTTGAACAAAATTGGTAGCCCTTTATCCCAGCATGCCACAGGATCAATATTAGGTCTCTGGGCCTTTTGGTTATTCAGAAGAAGTCGTTCAAAGATTTTGATCTTTTTGGCCCCTGTGACCTTGAATGAAGGTCAAGGTCATTTGTTTGAACAAACTTGGTAGCCCTTTATCCCAGCATGCCACAGGCCCAATATTAGGTCTCTGGGCCGTTTGGTTATTCAGAAGAAGTCGTTTAAAGATTTTGACCTTTTCGGCCCCTGTGACCTTGAATGAAGGTCAAGGTCATTTCTTTGAACAAACTTGGTAGCCCTTTATCTCAGCATAACACAGGACCAATATCAGGTCTCTGGGCCTTTTGGTTATTCAGAAGAAGTTGTTTAAAAAGATTTTGACCTTTTCGGCCCCTGTGACCTTGAATGAAGGTCAAGGTCATTTGTTTGAACAAACTTGGTAGCCCTTTATCCCAGCATGCCACAGGCCCAATATCAGGTCTCTGGGCCTTTTGGTTATTCAGAAGAAGTCGTTCAAAGATTTTGACCTTTTTGGCCCCTGTGACCTTGAATGAAGGTCAAGGTCATTTGTTTGAACAAACTTGGTAGCCCTTTATCCCAGCATGCCACAGGCCCAATATTGGGTCTATGGGCCTTTTGGTTTATGAGAAGAAGATGTTTAAATGGAAAAGTTTACGGACGGCGCACGACGCACGGCGCACGACGCACGGCGCACGACGCACGGCGCACGGCGCACGACGACGGACGAAGCATGATGACTATAGGTCATCCTGACCCTTCGGGTCAGATGACCTAAAAACCTCAATTTTATATCAAAAACAATACTTACCACATCCAATTATTATGCGAATTCCTCTTACCTAGTGGATCCTCCAAACCGGAAGGACCATGGCAAATCCAGGAGGGCGGTAACCTGGTCACAGTCAAGGTACCTAAACCAAACTCCTACATGGAGAACAGGGTAAGAAACACCTGTACCCTCTAAACTTGAGCCAGCCTTAGGCTGGCTAGGTTTAGAAGGAGGCAGGGCCTCTGCCAACGAGGACCCTGCCGAGGGACTGTCCATAAGGGTCTACGGAAGAGGACTTAGCTTTGTCCTTCCTCTTACCCCGTTTATCCATCCTGGACAAGTCCTTCATGATGTCAAAAATAATAATAAAAAGAATATTTTACCTTTATTTCGTAAATAAAACAAACGTAATTCACAAAAAACACCGAAAAACGAAAACGAAAGTACACGTGTACAGACACGGAAACGACCGGTAACCAAAACACGTGGTTATGGTACCGGCGTTTGAACACGTTTCCGACAATAAAATACGGTGAAAAAAGGCAAAATAGATATATAAATGAGACAGGGGAAACTGGTTTAAACAACGAAGAAACAATAACACAATGACACAACTATACCGCACTCCAAAACAATCTCGAAAGTTAAGAGCAAACGCTAGGCCATGTGCTTCTTCGGAGAGTTGAAGAAAGAGGAAGCTCGAGGTGCGTGCGCATTCTATACTACGTCCGGTATGGACACATGTTAGTTTCGTATTCGCACGGGGCGTTTTCACTTTCGTTTTGGGAGTTAAAGAACTGGTAGTTGTAGAACTCATTTGCATAATAATTGGATGTGGTAAGTATTGTTTTTGATATAAAATGTCACATTTGAGCTTAACCTTGACAGTTAACACTATCTAGCTTGTATTTGGTTTAATAAACATACAGCCTAGCAAAACAATCATGTGTACAAGTTATGGTATGAGAATTGCTTCTCTTCAATTGTACATGTATGAAAGAAAAAGAAAAACATGCTTTTTTCCAAATCACCCTGAGTAAATAACAACCATCGTCCTTCAGCCCTTGACCTGATATAGGATTGAGTCTCGCATTTTCACCATGGCAGCTTGGGTTCGATTCCCCAATCGGATGTGAAAAGCTATGGAGTCATCTGCCCGACCACATGGGTTTTCTCCAGGTACTCTGGCTTCCTCCCAAAATAAGATCCCCACATGTTAACATCCGGGCCAACCAAATTGACTAATATAATTATAACAATTATAACATAATTATATAATAATATATAATTAATTAATATAATTTTAATAACTTGTTTCAGAATTATTGTCAATTTTTTATATTATTTGAGTCTCAAGTTAATACTGGTTGTGAGACACGTAAAGTGGTCTGTATGTACCTGACAGTGACAGAGAAGGTCACACCACCGGAACACATCTCTCAGGTTAAACTCCCAGGGACTGCCCTTCTGACCCCAGCTCTTGTCAACAGTGACTTCCTGATGGATCTATAGTACAAGCAATATACTACTGTATACAACTCTTATTATTCACAAAATTTATAGAAAAATAAATATTTTATAATCTATTCTTAAAATCATGGCATTTCTAGATCATACAACTTCCGACAAATTCTACAAATCTCCATAACTATTATTTGTGAAGGTTAAATTGCCATTTACATTTTGAAGTGTCAATATTGATACAAGGCTTATAGGAAGTATCAAAATGAAACTAAAACCATGTTGGGTTAGAACATAAATGCCCGCATGAGAAAAATCGGTGAGTATATATTAAGTTAATGTATTGTATACATTGTAACAAGACCATAACAATCAGGATTCTGTATATTTGAATGTAATGAATAAATAAGCCAAATCACAAACCTGCATGTTGAATGTGACCATGTGAGAGAGGAGGTCTGAAGGTAAACTGGGGTACATGGCCGTGGAAATAAAAGTCAGGTCAGCCTTCGTCAGCGGTTCAATGTACACCTGTAAAAGTCAAACAGCGGTTCAACATACACCTGTAAAAGTTGTACAGATGTTCAACATTCACCTGTAAAAGTTGAACAGCTGTTCAACATACACCTGTAAAAATTGTACAGCAGTTCAACATACACCTGTCAAAATTGTATAGCGGTTCAACATACACCTGTAAAGTCATACAGTGGTTCAACATACACCTGTAAAAGTCGTACAGCGGTTCAACATATACCTGTAAAAGTTGTACAGCAGTTTAACATACACCTGTCAAAATTGTACAGTGGTTCAACATACACCTGTAAAAGTTGTACAGTAGTTCAACATACACCTGTAAAAGTTGTACAGCAGTTCAACGTACACCTGTCAAAATTGTACAGCGGTTCAACATACACCTGTAAAAGTTGTACAGCGGTTCAACATACACCTGTAAAAGTCGTACAGCGGTTCAACATACACCTGTAAAAGTCATACAGTGGTTCAACATACACCTGTAAAAGTTGAACAGCGGTTCAACATACACCTGTAAAAATTGTACAGCAGTTCAACATACACCTGTCAAAATTGTACAGCGGTTCAACATACACCTGTCAAAATTGTACAGCTGTTCAACGTACACCTGTAAAAGTTGTACAGCGGTTCAACATACACCTGTAAAAGTGGTTATTTTTTATCTACATTAATGATAAGTAATTGTACAGAACACAGAGAACAGTAGAGGATCCATTATATGAAGAATACAGTAGTACGAAACACCAGTGATATATGAACTTTTTGTTTTAGTGTTTCCAAGTTCCACTTGCCTCTTCATAGACCTACACTTACCCCTGTCATTCCATTGATGATAAGACCTCTGCTCAGCTGTGTAAACCCAAGGAGAAATAACATAGGTAACCTACATTCTTGCCAACCCTCTCTATTAAGGAGGGAAACTCTCGATTTTGAACCTTAAAATTTTGCATTTTCAACCAGTGAATTTGCATATAACTATTCCTATTTTTTCAGATTCGATGATTTCATCTCAAAAGAACCCGTTTAAAACTGTTAACATTGTTTTGAGTGTACATGCACATAATATTATTTGTAGCACAGGTAATCTCCCACGTGGAAATTTCAAACTGTTGGCAAGTATGAACCTATTCTGCCTCTTTCTCCACTCATTTAGGTAAACCCAACGATAAATGCCATAAGTAAACCATTTCTGCTCCTTGGTGTAAACCAGCTGAGCCAACTGGTCACTCTCTGTATGCCTCTCCCTCCACTCACCTGTGTAAACCAGCTGAGCCAGCTGGGCACTCTCTGTACACCCCTCCCTCCACTCACCTGTGTAAACCAGCTGTGAGCCAGCTGGCCACTCTCTGTATGCACCTCCCTCCACTCACCTGTGTAAACCAGCTGAGCCAGCTGGGCATTCTCTGTATGCCCCTCCCTCCACTCACCTGTGTAAACCACCTGAGCCAGCTGGGCACTCTGTGTATGCCCCTCCCTCCACTCACCTGTGTAAACCAGCTGAGCCAGCTGGGCATTCTCTGTATGCCCCTCCCTCCACTCACCTGTGTAAACCAGCTGAGCCAGCTGGGCACTCTGTGTATGCCCCTCCCTCCACTCACCTGTGTAAACCAGCTGAGCCAGCTGGGCATTCTCTGTATGCCCCTCCCTCCACTCACCTGTGTAAACCAGCTGAGTCAGCTGGGCACTCTCTGTATGCCCCTCCCTCCACTCACCTGTGTAAACCTGTTGAGGAAGGATCTAGGCAGCCCCTTCCTGCCCCCTCCCTGATTGAGAGGGTTCTGACAGGCAAACATCCTTGTCTTGTCATGTTGTATGTGGAATGTCTGTCCCAGTTCTGGTACATACACCTCAGCTCTGTGATCTAGACAAGCATTTAGACCCTCCAACACAGACTGGGACGCTAGGTTCAGCTGAAATACATTTAGTATAACTTTTACAGGCTTCCGTACAGTAATATTCTATGGCAGGTGAATTAATGGAGTTTTGAATGGCTAACCAAACAAGAGATCTCAAAGGGATCTTGGCACCCACCATGGACAATCTTCTTTAAAAGTGTTTTTCCCCCTCCTTTTCTCTTTATACATGTATTTAATTTCAGTTACTTAAATTTGAGAATAACTCTTGAAATATTAATATGAATTGTAAGATGGTTATCCTTCAGCAATGACTGCCATGTTGAAGGTTTGAGGTAAAAAATAACAACACTCGATGTAATTCCTTTCTAGTAATCAGCTCAACATTTTTTTTTGAACAAATGGTTCCAGTTGAAGTTCAAAATGTGTTTATCAAGATGGTGGCCATATTGGATTTTAGAACAACTCCAAAAATAAGAAAACTTGGTCAAAACCATATCAGGATCATTTCTGGCAAGCTTCAACTTAACTGCATGAATTCGATCTACAAGTGGCACCAGAGACAAAGATTAATATGTAAAACATGGCGACACACAAAACATGATGGCTATAGGTCATCCTAACCAAGGTCAGATAGGAGAAGTTGCAGGATGTACGCTGTGCCATGACATTTACTAGGCAATTATAACTCGTAACTTTTAATTTTGTACATAACTTTACTCTACTAGATTATTTGCTTTTAAAAGTATATGGAAAATTTTAACTCAAGTTTATGGCTATGTGTTCAGTACGTGAATTTTTATCTTTTGAACAACTGGGTCAACATTAACACTGAAGTATGCATAGTTACCTCATCTAGAACAATCCAATGGCCGGCTTTGAGAGCTTGAAGGAGAGGACCATCCCTCCAGGCAAACACTCCTCCTTCCTGTCCTTCCACGGGTAGGTCAGCACCGAACAGGTCCGTCACATCCTAATACACGTAATAAATATATATATACAGTAGGTCAGCCCCGAACAGGTCCGTCACATCCTACTACACGTAATAAATATATATATACAGTAGGTCAGCCCCGAACAGGTCTGTCACATCCTAATACACGTAATAAATATATATATACAGTAGGTCAGCCCCAAACAGGTCCGTCACATCCTAATACACGTAATAAATATATATATACAGTAGGTCAGCCCCGAACAGGTCCGTCACATCCTAATACACGTAATAAATATATATATACAGTAGGTCAGCCCCGAACAGGTCTGTCACATCCTAATACACGTAATAAATATATATATACAGTAGGTCAGCCCCGAACAGGTCCGTCACATCCTAATACACGTAATAAATATATATATACAGTAGGTCAGCCCCGAACAGGTCCGTCACATCCTAATACACGTAATAAATATATATATACAGTAGGTCAGCCCCGAACAGGTCTGTCACATCCTAAAACAGGTAATCAATATATATACAGTAGGTCAGCCCCGAACAGGTCTGTCACATCCTAAAACGGGTAATCAATATATATACAGTAGGTCAGCCCAGAACAGGTCTGTCACATCCTAATACAGGGAATAAATATATATACAGTACAAGAATTACGCATAATTATATGTTTTACCTTTCTTGCTTTGTCAGTAAAATACATACAGCAAGATGTTATCAGTAACTATGCTGAGTTTCAATTCAATCAGATATCAGTAACGCTATAAAAAGTGGACTTTAACGTAAATTCTCAAAATTCCAAAACATGTAACACAAATTCTTCTAAATTGAGGTTAGCTATTAAGTATAATGGTTTCAGTAGTGTGACCAAGTTTCAATTTAATTGGATAATTATAACACTATGAACAAGAGCGCCGCAAGCGGAGGCATTATACGCCTGCCATACTCTATCGGAAGTATAATGGTATGGAAACACACCAAAAACTGCATCAGATTAAAGTCCTAAAGGGTCATAACTCTAGTAAACATTGTCGAATTGAACAGTCATTCAGGAAAACACAACTTCATGTCATTTAGACATATTGAAGTCAAGTTTATTTAATGTATAAAAATTAAATTTCAGAGACCTATGACTTTGAAAACTAGTATTTGTTATATTTATAGCATTTCAGAAAGTAATCAATCAATGATATAAACACGATCCTTTGCTCCACTCACTGTCTGTTCGGACAGGTTGATTCTGACCAGTTCCTGGCCTGCGGCCTTGGCTATGGCGGCGACCAGGCTAGTTTTTCCCACTCCCGGCGACCCCTCCAGCAGTAGGGGTCGTGTCAGCTGTAGGGCTCGCAGTATCCTTTGGGCGTTCACACACGTAGTAGGTGCCTGAAGGGCGTAACTATCACCTTCCTCGTACGTCTTTATACCTAAAGAAATGAAGAGGAGTAAGTTTGTTGCCAATAGTCCAGTCTTATATTCAGTGGACTCCACTTAATATCACTCATGTTAATATCACATTCCTCTTAATATCATGTTTTTCCCAAGCACCATTTTTCTCTCTATATGATCTAGTATGTAATTTTATTTGGTTAATATCATGTATTTCGAGGTGAATTCCTCTTAATATCATGTTTTTCTTCATGTAAATTCCAATGATTTCAGATACAACTTGTACAAAATGTTGCATAGAAAATAAAAAATAACCCAAAAATTGAATTTTTATTGAAATAATGTTATCTTTATATTGAAACATTTTTATATGTACATTGAATAGCTTACTTTTAGTTATGGAGATTGGAAATGTATTAGATTTAGTGGTAAAAACACATTTCTCTTAATGTCACATTCCTGTTAATATCACGTTTTTGTCTAACAAATGCAACATGATATAAAGAGGAGTGCACTGTATATATATAGAGAGAGAGAGAGAGTGAGAGAGAGAGAATAGGGTAATATCTAGCCGTTTCTTGTTTTTGTTTTGTTTTTGTGGAACAAGTACACTAATTCAGATTTATCAACCCCTATCAAATGGAGAACTAGTATCATCAAACCTAGTCAACAAAGTACAAACATCATCAACTGGTAACTCTGTAATCAATATGTATACCTCTATTGTGATCTGTCAATGCACGTAGCATTAGTACTCAGTATTGTTTGTTTTGTGACCATTTGTATGCCAATTAAATGGTGATTTTGAGGAACATGTATGCCAACATCCAAAATAAATTTTTAGGCAAAATAATTTAAATTTCGACAAATCTAATTCAAAAGTTTTTATTACAATCTTTTGTCATAACTTCTTACGATGTTTTTTGTTCATATTTTGATACTAACTGTATTTTTCAACAATGTATACGTATGGACCGAGTTTTTATACAATTCAATTCCTCAAAAAGCATTATTTGTTTGGCAATTTCATTATGTCACAATTACCTGTAAATATCATGTTTTAGTCTGACAAATGCAACATGATATAAAGAGGATTGCACTGCAGCAAACTTACCTCGACTTATAGCAAAAGGATGGATGCAAAACTGGGTGTCTGTCGTTTGAACAATGTTGTCCGAGTGTCTCGTGTTGGTCATTATAGGAAAATCCTCTGTCTTCGGCTGACCGTTGTGGTCAATAAGGCCTAGCGTGGCAAGATTGTATACTTGGTGGGTTATGCGATTGACGAGCTGAAGAAGGAACTTTAGGGCTGTGTCGCGTAAGTGTCGTATGTCTGCATCATTGCCTCTACTTGTGGTTCCTGAACGTACAATAATAATGAGGTTTTATAGATTTCCCCCAACCTCTACAGAAAATCATGGATTGAATATCATTACCTCTACAGAAAATCATGGATTGAATATCATCACCTCTACAGAAAATCATGAATTGAATATAATAACCTCTACAGAAAATCATTGATTGAATATTGTTACTTCTACAGTAAATTATGGATTGAATATCATTACTTCTACAGAAAAAACATGGATTGAATATCATTACATCTACAGAAAATCATGGATTGAATATCATTGTTTCTACAGAAAATCATGGATTGAATATTATTACTCCTACAGAAAATTATGGATTGAATATCATTACTTCTATAGAAAAAACATGGATTGAATATCATTACATCTACAGAAAATCATGGATCGATTATCATTACCTCTACAGAAAATCATGGATCGATTATCATTACCTCTACAGAAAATCATGGATTCAATATCAACACATCTAAAGAAAATCACGGATTCAATATCATTACTTCTACAGGAAATCACTGATTGAATATCGTTACTTTTACAGAAAATATGAAATTATTTATTGCAGATATACATACAGTCGAACCTCATTATCTCAAAGTTGATGGGACTGTTGAAAAACTTTGAGTTATCTGAGTATTCAAGTTACGTTTAAAGGATTATGCAAGGCTTCGCTGGGACAGACGAATTACTTCGAATTAAACCGGTTCTTTGAGTTATACTAGTTTGAGATAATGAGATTCAACTGTACACAACTACTGACTAATTCAAAGTTTTTGTACCTGAGCCAAGACCGTCCAGGAACACAAGACATGCTCCGTGTATAAAGGCCAGAGCTGGGTCAAGCTTGTTGTAGTTGTGGTCATCAGTCTCCATGCCTTCTTCGTCCAGTGTCCTGGAGCAGGTGTTAATGAAGTGAACCCAGGACAGGATGTCTCGTATACTCACAGTACACCTGTTAATAGTCGTAAGCTTCAGGTAACATATCATAGAGTGTAACCATGACTAGAAATTGTATCTACCATGACTAGAAATTGTATATACCATGACTAGAAATTTTATCTACCATGACTAAAAATTGTATCTACCATGACTAAAAATTGTATCTACCAGGACTAGAAATTGTATCTACCATGACTAGAAATTGTATCTACCATGACTAGAAATTGTATCTACCATGACTAGAAATTGGATCTACCATGACTAGAAATTGTATCTACCATGACTAAAAATTGTATCTACCAGGACTAGAAATTGTATCTACTTTGACTAGAAATTGTATCTACCTTGACTAGAAATTGTATATACCAGGACTAGAAATTGTATCTACCATGACTAGGAGTTGTATATACCAGGACTAGAAATTTTATCTACCATGACTAAAAATTGTATCTACCATGACTAAAAATTGTATCTACCAGGACTAGAAATTGTATCTACCATGACTAGAAATTGTATCTACCATGACTAGAAATTGTATCTACCATGACTAAAAATTGTATCTACCTTGACTAGAAATTGTATCTTAACATTAAATATTCATGATCAATATCTTGCAAGAATACTGCTTCATTTACATAAATATTGCCCATAGCAGTGTGAATGTATAACTCATGTCAAACTCATTTTACAATGCAATATATGTTGCCATGGTGACTATTATTGCCGAATTGACATTTTCAAAGGAGATTTTAATCAATCTGTTCAATTTCATCAAAATCCCCCTCATCAAAAAAGTCAGAGCATTAAGTACATACACTAGGTATAGTAATTTGTAAACGATACATAAATCTTGCTAAATGATTCTAATGTTCTGTACCCAATTTCAACATAAAATTTGTAGAAGAACACTAAAGCTTGCTGAATAATACTTTTTTTTTGTATTAACAATATTGTAAATCGTATAAGATATACGTAATCGTGCGATATAATGTAACATTTGCTTACATTATATTGCAATGTGAGAATTGTTAGAAAAACCAGGCCCTATAAATCAAACATTTATTCCCAGTCAAAATAAACCAGTGATTTTACCTTTCGTAATTACAGGTAATCACATTCCAATATCTTTAATATGTAAGCTTCAGGAAACACACAAACATTATTAGAGATGAAAACAGCCAATTGTGAAAAAGGAGAAAAACTCGCATTTTAAGGAGTTTTATTGGGAAATTTAAAGAATTAACATTATTACAGCAAAATTATCAAAAAGGAGGAATTTTGGAGGAGGATTTTCACTCCTGCTTATGCAGACATTCCGAAGTTGTCATCTTTGGAGTACCGTGTGTTGTGCCTATAACTGTACCTTTTAGCAATATCGTTGTTGGAGAACCAGCGTATAAAGTCCATCATGGCGCGGCCGATGCCACTGGTGCCGTCCTCCTGGTTACACAGGTGTATGCCACTCTTTAGATTGTGTTCTATAATGTCTACCAGGTCCTGACTTTGTTCAGTCTGGGCACACCAGATCTCTGTGAACCGGTTCCTCAGGGCGGGGGACAGCTACAAAACATGGGTTTACATGGTTACGTTTCCCTTGTCTAAAGAATGCATTTATAACCCGCCATCTTGTTATATGAATTTGGGTGGGGGAATCTAGTTAAGTCATCCATTACGGATTCTGGAATGTAGTAGAGGTACAGAGAGAGGTAATGTGGACAATCCTTCTCCATCTGAAGGGACACATGAAAAAGTGAAGTTGAATTTCACAATTACTAAATCATGTATATCTATGCGTTTTAAATTTCATTTTCGTTTTGAAATATTAATTTTACCTCCTTCTTCCCAAAATCTCCTCCTGGATTCATTGTTGCAAAAATCTGGAAGCCCTTCCTAGCAACCACACTGTCAACTTCATCCTTATGGCTGTTTCCACTTCCTTTTTCGGCCAGGAGAAGAGTTCTCTCCGGCTCCAAAACACTGTTTAGCCTCTCAAGAACAGAGTCATCTGCTAAGGAGATCTCATCCACAAGAAACATAGAGCCCTCCCTCATTGAAACTACCAGAGGTCCATCCACCCATTCAAACAGCTTCATTTCACCACCTTCTCCCTGTGTGAAATATAGGGAAAGTGAAACTTACACAGAATGGCAACTACATAACATGCATGCTCTCCATGTGTAAAATATAAGGAAAGTGAAACTTGTTTTGGACAGCCTAAACTAACATCTCTGTCTGTTTGATATTGAGGTTGAAATAATATCACATACCTGGTTCTGGTCATGTGACCTGCATGGTCGTAAACCTCCCAGGAAGTCGGCACTTTCCGTGTGGAGATGACAGTTGATGTTGCGGAGTTTGGTTTTCATCAGAGCTGCATACAGCTGACAGACGGTGGTCTTCCCACACCTGTGGAGAACATACAACAGTTAGATCATTCATAACATGTTTCCCTCCAGTAGGACAGGAGTGTTCTCCCTTTAATAGAACAGACACATAAAACATGACAGCCTTTGGCCCTCCTGATGTTCTATATGCATACCGGTATAACTCGACCACTCACCAACAGAAAGGACTCGCTATACTACATCACCAGTCATAGCAGACCTATACAAATATTGCTGTCATCAGCAATCTTACCCTGTTTCCCCTACTACTAGAATAAGCTCATCAAACTGTATTGAATGGCAAATAAGAACAGCCAGTCTTCATATTTTATAGTACACAATCTTACCCTGTTTCCCCGACCAGTAGAACAGGCTCATTTAACTGTATTGAATGGCAAATAAGAACAACCAGTCACCACATTTTGTAGTACACAATCTTACCCTGTTTCCCCGACCAGTAGAACAGGCTCATTAAACTGTATTGAATGGCAAATAAGAACAACCAGTCACCACATTTTGTAGTACACAATCTTACCCTGTTTCCCCGACCAGTAGAACAGGCTCATTAAACTGTATTGAATGGCAAATAAGAACAACCAGTCACCACATTTTGTAGTACACAATCTTACCCTGTTTCCCCGACCAGTAGAACAGGCTCATTAAACTGAATGGACTGTCCAATCAGGACGGCCAGTCTCCTCATATTGTAGGTCCATACAATGTGTCCAAACTCTGAGACTGTCTGCTGTGTCACTTCCTTTAACAGCTTCACGGTTGTAGGCGAGGTAACGGGGCCCAGGGTAAACAGCTTGTCCGGGTCCACAGTACATTTGAGATGCTTCTGAATGACCTCTAGTACCAAGGTCACTTCCTCAGGTCTTCTGACTCTTCCAGCCAGCAACATGTAACCTTCAAACCATGAATACAAATGTCAGAACAGAGTCAACAGCATTTAGCCTACAAGTCTATACCAACAGTAAGCATTTAATGTTTATCAATATGATATATGATAAACAAACACATGTACATACATTCTATTGTGTGCCTGTATAGTATTGCATTGTCTATATTGTGTTACAATACTATTTTCAGTACCAAGGTTTCAGTATCATGTGCTATACCTTCCTAAATCTATGGACAGATAACATCAGGTCTGTATTCTCCAGCTCAGATTCTGTACAAAGTGGACAAAACTGTACATGTGGTGGTAGGGTATGAAGTAACAAAACTGTACATGTGGTGGTAGGGTGTGAAGTAACAAAACTGTACATGTGGTGGTAGGGTATGAAGTAACAAAACTGTACATGTGGTGGTAGGGTGTGAAGTAACAAAACTGTACATGTGGTGGTAGGGTGTGTGGACAAAACTGTACATGTGGTGGTAGGGTGTGTGGACAAAACTGTACATGTGGTGGTAGGGTGTGAAGTAACAAAACTGTACATGTGGTGGTAGGGTGTGTGGACAAAACTGTACATGTGGTGGTAGGGTGTGAAGTAACAGCTGATACTGTAGAATTATAGCTAAATAAATTTGGCCTATAAGAATATTACTGAATAATCACCCTATTTATAACATGTACTATATATATTTTGCATATTTATACCCAATAATTTGGAAACCATCCTACTGTGGTCAATGTAACAGAACAATGCCAGTACAAGTACAATGTCAGTACAATGTCAGTACAGATGAGGATCTCACCATGGTCAGCCATGTGCTGGTCCCAGTCGTAGAACTTCTTGTGTTTGTCGTCAACATTCCTACACTTGTACCTCTCGGCCCACCTGAACAGATCTCTTAGAGTCATAAAGCCTTGTTTACCGGCAAACACTCCAGATCCTCTTCTCCTTGTCTAAAACAAAGACAGTATGATCATCTATGTATTGCATTCATGCAAACATGATAACATATTGTAAGTATACACCTGTGCAAATTTATGTGAGTTGATATGAATAAGGTAGGTATATTAGTAATGTCAATACACCTGTGAGTCTTCTAGTGTTTATATACCTTAGATGCAGCTATTTTGGTGTTTATAAACCTATGAATATGCATTTTTTTTTCATAAACCTGTGAGTTTTTATGGTGTTCACACATCTATGATTGCGTGATAGCTATAGTACAAACCTGTAACTCCAACATGGTTGTTACAAGTCGTTTGGCATAAGACATTGGTAGGTCACATCGCTGATGAAGAATGGTCTCCAACTCCTTACTGGGGATCTGATCAAAATGAAGCTCCACAAAACGATTCCTGAAGGCTCGAGACAGCATCTGATGGAGACAAACAAACAAACATGAAAGTACCTTGTCAAGGTCATTCGTACTAGGTGAGCTAAATATAATTGACATCAACGCTTATAATTAATTTTTGAAACTTGTTTTCAAATTTAAAACATGTTTATGTACAATTTGACTGATCTAACAACAGATTCTTTTTTACAAATCAATACGCAAATTCAATCGCCGCATTGTGACGTCACATTTTTTGCGCCATTTTCGGATTTTTTTTCATAGAGGTATATGAAAAGAAAATCTCAACCAATCAGAAAGCTGCATTCTGCATACAATAAATGAAAAATATTTTTATGAAACATTATCAAAAGTAGGAAATTTTCTAAAATGACAAGCATAACGTACCTTTCGACCTCCATATTGGCCAGGAGGATTCTGGGTAGCAAACAACATGAACTTTGGGTGTGCCTTCACAGTGTCCTGAGTCTCTGCGATAAACAGCTCTCGATTGTCATCCAGTAACTATCAAAAACCGATAAATACAAAACGTTATACACAGTCTCTGCGATAAACAGCTCTCGATTGTCATCCAGTAACTATCAAAAACCGATACTTATAATTAATAAGTTTAAATACAAAACATAATGCACAGTCTCTGCAATAAACAGCTCTCGATTGTCATCCAGTAACTACCAAAAATGAATGCAAAATACATACTGTATATCCAGCAATGCTAAATATATCATTATTCCTCTGTTCTACAAGATTTTAGCCAATATTTTATTAGCTGGTTAATTCCCCGGGAGTATTGCACAATAAATATAACACATACCAGGACTTTAGTAGAATCTCCCAATCTTTGATCTGGATGAGAGTCCACTGTGGTGAAAGGGTTAATATAAACTTCCCATTGCTTTGAAGACATAAACATGATCTAACTTACCCTGTTCAGACATATACATCATGTAACTTACCCTGTTCACACATAAACATGATCTAACTTACCCTGTTCAGACATATACATTATGTAACTTACCCTGTTCAGACATATACATTATCTAACTTACCCTGTTCAGACATATACATTATCTAACTTACCCTGTTCAGACATATACATTATCTAACTTACCCTGTTCAGACATAAACATTATCTGACTCACCCTGTTCAGACATATACATTATCTAACTTACCCTGTTCAGACATAAACATGATCTAACTTACCCTGTTCAGACATATACATTATCTGACTTACCCTGTTCAGACATAAACATTATCTAACTTACCCTGTTCAGACATATACATTATCTAACTTACCCTGTTCAGACATATACATTATCTAACTTACCCTGTTCAGACATATACATTATGTAACTTACCCTGTACAGACATATACATTATCTAACTTACCCTGTTCAGACATATACATTATCTGACTTACCCTGTTCAGACACATACATTATTAGACTTACCCTGTTCAGACATAAACATGATCTAACTTACCCTGTTCAGACATATACATTATGTAACTTACCCTGTACAGACATATACATTATCTGACTTACCCTGTTCACACATATACATTATCAAACTTACCCTGTTCAGACATATACATTATCTAACTTACCCTGTTCAGACATATACATTATCTGACTTACCCTGTTCAGACATAAACATTATCTAACTTACCCTGTTCAGACATATACATTATCTAACTTACCCTGTTCAGACATATACATTATCTAACTTACCCTGTTCAGACATATACATTATGTAACTTACCCTGTACAGACATATACATTATCTAACTTACCCTGTTCAGACATATACATTATCTGACTTACCCTGTTCAGACACATACATTATTAGACTTACCCTGTTCAGACATATTCATTATCTAACTTACCCTGTTCAGACATAAACATGATTTAACTTACCCTGTTCTGACACATACATTATCTGACTTACCCTGTTCAGACATATACATTATCTGACTTACCCTGTTCAGACATATACATTATCTGACTTACCCTGTTCAGACATATACATTATGTAACTTACCCTGTTCAGACATATACATTATGTAACTTACCCTGTTCAGACATATACATTATCTGACTTACCCTGTTCAGACATAAACATGATTTAACTTACCCTGTTCTGACACATACATTATCTGACTTACCCTGTTCAGACATATACATTATCTGACTTACCCTGTTCAGACATATACATTATCTGACTTACCCTGTTCAGACATATACATTATGTAACTTACCCTGTTCAGACATATACATTATCTAACTTACCCTGTTCAGACATAAACATTATCTAACTTACCCTGTTCAGACATTATACATTATCTAACTTACCCTGTTCAGACATATACAGTATCTAACTTACCCTGTTCAGACATTATACATTATCTAACTTACCCTGTTCAGACATATACAGTATCTAACTCACCCTGTTCAGACATATACATTATGTAACTTACCCTGTTCAGACATATACAGTATCTGACTTACCCTGTTCAGACATATACATTATGTAACTTACCCTGTTCAGACATATACATTATCTAACTTACCCTGTTCAGACATATACATTATCTAACTTACCCTGTTCAGACATATACATTATGTAACTTACCCTGTTCAGACATATACATTATCTAACTTACCCTGTTCAGACATATACATTATGTAACTTACCCTGTTCAGACATATACATTATCTAACTTACCCTGTTCAGACATATACATTATGTAACTTACCCTGTTCAGACATATACATTATCTAACTTACCCTGTTCAGACATATACATTATCTGACTTACCCTGTTCAGACATATACATTATCTAACTTACCCTGTTCAGACATATACATTATCTAACTTACCTGTTCAGACATATACATTATGTAACTTACCCTGTTCAGACATATACATTATCTAACTTACCCTGTTCAGACATATACATGATCTAACTTACCCTGTTCAGACATATACAGTATCTAACTTACCCTGTTCACACATATACAGTATCTAACTTCCCCTGTTCAGACATATACATTATCTAACTTACCCTGTTCAGATATATACATTATCTATTATAACTTACCCTGTACAGATATATACATTATCTAACTTACCCTGTACAGACATATACATTATCTAACTTACCCTGTACAGACATATACATTATCTAACTTACCCTGTACAGACATATACATTATCTAACTTACCCTGTTCAGTCATAAACATTATCTGACTTACCCTGTTCAGTCATAAACATGATCTAACTTACCCTGTTCAGACATATACATTATCTAACTTACCCTGTTCAGACATATACATTATCTAACTTACCCTGTTCAGACATATACAGTATCTAACTTACCCTGTACAGACATATACATTATCTAACTTACCCTGTTCAGACATAAACATGATCTAACTTACCCTGTTCAGACATATACATTATCTGACTTACCCTGTTCAGTCATAAACATTATCTGACTTACCCTGTTCAGTCATAAACATGATCTTACTTACCCTGTTCAGACATATACATTATTAGACTTACCCTGTTCAGACATATTCATTATGTAACTTACCCTGTTCAGACATATACATTATTAGACTTACCCTGTTCAGACATATACATTATCTATTATAACTAACCTGTTCAGACATATACATTATCTGACTCACCCTGTTCAGATATATACATTATCTAACTTACCCTGTTCAGACATAAACATGATCTAACTTACCCTGTTCAGACATATACATGATCTAACTTACCCTGTTCAGACATATACAGTATCTAACTTACCATGTTCACACATATACAGTATCTAATTTCCCCTGTTCAGACATATACATTATCTAACTTACCCTGTTCAGATATATACATTATCTATTATAACTTACCCTGTACAGATATATACATTATCTAACTTACCCTGTACAGACATATACATTATCTAACTTACCCTGTACAGACATATACATTATCTAACTTACCCTGTACAGACATATACATTATCTAACTTACCCTGTTCAGTCATAAACATTATCTGACTTACCCTGTTCAGTCATAAACATGATCTAACTTACCCTGTTCAGACATATACATGATCTAACTTACCCTGTTCAGACATATACATTATCTAACTTACCCTGTTCAGACATATACAGTATCTAACTTACCCTGTACAGACATATACATTATCTAACTTACCCTGTTCAGACATAAACATGATCTAACTTACCCTGTTCAGACATATACATTATCTGACTAACCCTGTTCAGTCATAAACATTATCTGACTTACCCTGTTCAGTCATAAACATGATCTTACTTACCCTGTTCAGACATATACATTATTAGACTTACCCTGTTCAGACATATACATTATGTAACTTACCCTGTTCAGACATATACATTATTAGACTTACCCTGTTCAGACATATACATTATCTATTATAACTAACCTGTTCAGACATATACATTATCTGACTCACCCTGTTCAGATATATACATTATCTAACTTACCCTGTTCAGACATAAACATGATCTAACTTACCCTGTTCAGACATATACATTATCTGACTTACCTTGTTCAGTCATAAACATGATCTAACTTACCCTGTTCAGACATAAACATTATCTAACTTACCCTGTTCAGACATAAACATTATCTGACTTACCCTGTTCAGTCATAAACATGATCTAACTTACCCTGTTCACACATATACATTATCTAACTTACCCTGTTCAGACATATACATTATCTAACTTACCCTGTTCAGACATTATACATTATCTAACTTACCCTGTTCAGACATATACATTATCTAACTTACCCTGTTCAGACATATACATTATGTAACTTACCCTGTTCAGAGCCTCCAGGACATCTGTCGGTGCCAGGTTCAGCTCGTCTAGTATTATCCAGTGTCCCTTCCTCATGGCCTCCACAAGTACACCTGATAAATAAAGCAAGAGATAAGTTAAGGTCTCTCATTCCATTGATTATTGTTCTTGGCAAAAACAGCCGCTTTGACGGATATAAAATTTGATACTTATCATCGGTAAGAAATTCACCGTGCATATGCCGATGATCATGCAGTTTGCAATCCAGCAAATGTATAGATGTCTGATAGAATCTATGTAAAAGCTAGAAGGTTGCTCAGGTGATTACTCTGAGGGTCTTAAATCCCCTCTGCACGGGTGGCGGCTGTCGCCCGCAGGGCGTTTGACTACCAAATCACCTGAAGCGTACTTTAGATATGTACATTGAATAGCTTACTTTTAGTTATGGAGATTTGAAATGTACAAGATTTAGTGGAAAAAAACATGCTTCTCTTAATGTCACATTCCTGTTAGTCATGCTTTTTGCCTGACAAATGCAACATGACATAAAGAGGAATGCACTGTATTAAAAATAGTTGAATATTCATAGGTTGAAAAAATATCTGTCACAGGAAACTGGATACAATATCATTTTTGATTAGATTTAATAATCTATAAAAAATGACAAAATTGAAAATGGTGGAAACAAACCTTCCTGGAAGACGAGCTTGCCGTTTTGGTCTGCGGAATAGGCGCCGATGTACTCCTGCAGGTCAGTATGTTCGTGGTTGTTGACTCGGACACACGTGTTGCCGGTGGTTTGTGCCAGCCATGTGACTAGACTAGTCTTTCCCACCGAAGTCTCACCCTGGATCAGCACCGGATGTTGTCTGTATCAAACACAACACACACTTCAATGGAGTTTTATTTTACTTTAGGTATGTCTTTGAAATGTCAAGGGCATCAGGCATTGTTCTTCTAAATGTGAAGAGTCTATCCTGAGTTTCAACTCAATATTTCTAAAGGGAATTTTTTTTCCAGTGAAAGATCAGAAAATATCAACTTCAAGTTGATAAAACTCATATCATCACTGCTTATTTCATGACACAGTTGAACCTTGCTATATGGAAGTCGACAGGAAAATAGGAAAACTTTATCCGAGTATTGGAGTTGGGAGAGGTTGAATGCTGGTGTAAAGCTTGACCAGGACCGACAAATACTTCAAATTAAACAGGGTCTTTGAGTTAAACAAGTTCAAGATAACCAGGTTCTACTGTATAAGAAATCTTATATCATCAGTTTCATCACTAATGATGATATAAGTAAAGGTCAAATATCAGTATGCACTATTTGGGCACTATTCATGATCAATGATCAAATCATATGTTGTAGGGACATTTTAAAACCTACTTTGTAATTTGGAAACTAATAAATATTTGATTAAATGTATTTAATGTGTTATTGTATTTGTTAATTACTATTTCTTTTAAAACAGAACTACATCCCATGGGGTATAAATATTCTGCTAGCTTTGCACTCTATTTCAACTGTAGTAACGACAAATTTTGAAAATTAAATCAGAGGCCTAAAAGCTTTTACGAATCTCGAAAATGTAAAATAAAGAAAATTCAATGATTCCCCATTAAATATCAAAATTATTTCACTCGTATGTCAGATTTTTTTTTTTAACTCGTGCTACACACTCATGAATTTGATATTTACAGAAAAACATTGATTAGCGTCTATATCTACTTGAAATCAAAGAATGCTTTTGTGTAACTTGAACCAAAATCTCAATAATTTTATTATATCTTCAGCGACTGCTGTAGCTGTTTTCTCACCTCTGATCCTTTAAAGATCGAGCTGTTTGTAAATATTGTGTTGCTTCTTAAGAAGGGACTTTCATAACATCCTAAAATGTTTGTTGCTGAACAAATACAAAACTAAAGAATAATGGCATCGTGACACAATTTTACACCATGATTTAAAACTCGTCCTGTTAGAGAAAAAAGGCCAAACAAATAACAAACAACAGAAACAACAGTTACCTAAGGCCATACCAATTTGATTTACACGTATTCTGACATTTAGTCTTTTGAAAACTACCGCTCGCTCGAAATTTTAAGGAATTCAAAATTTTTGTAAAAACAAAAAAAAATTCACCTGCTCGCACCAATTTTGATATCTCATTTTTTGAATAACAATAAATCAAATTGGTTTGGCCTAAGCTATAATTACGGAAAAAAATCATTAACTCAATTTCATCACATGTACATGAAAATAATAACTAACTTTCACAATTTGGAGAGAATTACATTACTGGTATAGTATGGACTGTGTTCCTAGATCAAAACAGTAGAATATCCAAGATGGCGGATTGTTGGTGAACAGGGGTGTATTCGTGAATAAGACCCCTCCCTACTTTTGATTAACAATTTTTCTCAAGGGGTGGTCAAATACGGTATATTATACAACATAGAAACCAACGGCCTTACCCTGCTGATACAACTCGCGACAAGTCTCGGAGATTGGCTCTCACGGATGGTGTCAATATGTATTTGTCGTGGTTCACTGGTTTGACTGATCCAACTGATATCCAATACCCCTCCACAAAATCATATTTCCCATCGACAGGCATGGGGATGGCTTTCTTCAGGATTGAGTTTACACTGGTTTTTCCGAGGATGTGACGACACACCAACTTCTCTACTTGGGGGTGTGAGGCTCGGTCAAGCTGGGTCAGGAAACTCAGACAAAACCCCTACATTAGAAACAGCTTGGTAAGAATTTCAGACAAAAACTTTACAATACAAAGTACAGATGAACAGAAATTAAAGCCCCAACAAATTTAAAACTGCTGAACAAAATCAGTTGAGTCATAAAACAAACATAAAATCCCTAAATATATAAAAACACTTTATCTGGAAGTTCAACAAGGCAAAAAGTAACAGCTGCTCAGACTAGATAATACAATCTATTAAGCAAGATCGGCTATCTCGGTTGATGATTCTGTAACACTATCACAACCCCGGCCAAATTAGTTACAGGTAACTGATCTGTGATTTTTGCATTTTTTTAGTTTGAAAAAAAAAATTCAATAATACTGAAGACTACATGTTTCCTGTCTGGGGTATCAATAATAAACAAAAAAAAGAATAAATAAACCAGCCTGAGCAGACAGTGCTTCCCCTTAAAACTTAAGTACAGGGTATTGTACTTTGACTTACTTCATACAAAGATCGCAGTACAAGTCCACAGGGGTTTCTAGAGGAATATCTCAGAGCTCTGCACAATGTCCTCAAACTGGCCAAATCAAAATTATAGAATGTTACTCACAGATAAACATACTGAAAAGGAATTAAATAAATGAAAATATATATACAGCACAGTACCTAATTTTCAGGTTACAAGAGGTATACTATTACTTAAGCATAAGGTTATGCATCCGTATATCTAGAGGTTACACTCACTTTTGCTCTCTACACCCCTGCAATATGTCATGGCAAAACTAAAGACAAGCTCAGGTAAAAAAAACCTGACCAATTGCTAAGCTGATGCCCATCTTTTGAAGATTACGAAGAAGCCTCAACAAACTTAAAAAGTTTGTCAAGTTTGTCAATTTTTATCATTATGTGACCTCAACAATCAGTATTTTCTTCTCAATTTCAATTAAATATTATTATCATAATATATAACATGTTTAGTAAAACTTCAACTCCATGCAATAGACACTTTAATTTGCTGAAATCCACATACATAAAATCAGAAAGCCAGCCTATACTGTATTAACACTGCTCAAATTAAACTTATCATTAATGACTGACCTAAAATGTGGTTTGTGCCCAGTTCCATCTGTCAGATGTTTTGCTGCTTGTTCTCGCACGGTCAGGTAAAACTTCACGATTCCGTCTATCTGTGCACCGGACAGTGATAGCCCCTTCAGGTAGTCACTAATAAGAATCTTCAGATCCTGCGATTCTTCTGCTTCATCTACATACAATTCTGTAAACCTGTAACAGACACAGAAATTCAAAGTCACATCACGACTTGAATCTGTGAAATCTTCAGTCCAGGCAGATGCTCTAGCTCAGTGTGATCAATTAAGCTGCATTACACAATTTCCTCTCCACTTTTCTCCCTTCACTATTTAATCTCTTTAACTATTCCCCCTTCAATATTTTCCCTTCACCATTTCTCTTTCACTATTTCCCTTTTCTTATTTCCCCTTCACTATTTCCCTTTCACTATTTTCCTTTTCCTATTTCCCCTTTGCTATTTCCCCTTCCTTTTCCCAATTTCCCTTTCACTATTTCTTTTCACTATTTCTTTTCACTATTTCCCCTTCACCATTTCCCCTTCACCATTTCCCCTTCACTATTTCCCCTTCACCCTTTCCCCTTTACTATTTCCCCTTCACGATTTTCTCTTCCCTATTTCCCTTTCTCTATTTCTCTTCACTATTTTCCTTTCAGTATTTCCTCATTAAAATAAGTAATGAAAAGAAGTTAGTGATAAGTTTTTACATTTCATAGAAACATTTGCAAAGTGGACTATATATCTGTCGTGTGGAGATTCTAGACTTAGTGATAAAACTATCAGAATCATGTACTGTCGGCTTGATGTGTGGTTTTGTGTTCCCAGCTAGCTATATATTTTGTTTTTTTTATATAAAAATGTAATACATAGAATGTCTAACAGTATATCCAGTTATACCAAATATATTCCACTAAAGTGGCTAATATTTTCATACTGTGCACTCAGTATAAAAATATTAGCCACACTAGTGACATATACTAGGCATTACTGAAGGCAGCGTTAGATAATCCCTATCCACAACAAAGCTAGACCTACCTGTTACGAATTCCAGTCGGAAGGTCTTTCTTTCCAACATCAGTTGCTGGGTTCATACACGCAAATAAGCGGAAGTCTGGGTGACGAACCACAGGCTCAACATCCCTGTACCACGAAAAATTAAATTAAAATGAAACAGTGTATGTATAGATAAAATCGCAAAAAATTATTCATATGAGGGCTAATTGATAAGTTTTGAGCCTTGTATTGAAGAATTTAAGCAGGGATATCCATTTAAGTCATACTTTTCCATGACTATTTAAGACTGTGTGCCCAAAGACTGTTGTCATTTTGTCTGTTTTTGTTGTAAATAATGTACATTTTTTCATACTTGATCATACGTTAAATGAGTCATTGACTCAATATGTCATCAAGTTTAAATAAAGACTATTATTATTATTATTAAGCTGTAAAGGTAGCACTCTAAAGTAAACAAGGCAAGTGACTTCTGCAAAATGGAAAAAGTAGAGCATAGAAATGTCTGTGAGCCATAAATGCCCCATTCTCCTATATCAAATAAGTTCTTCATGCTTATATTTATAGGTATGTAAAGTTTGATGACAATCGATCAGTAGTTGTTTAAATAAGCTGGTTACATTACCATGGGAAGGGACTGGACGGGACAGGACATACATGGGAGACACTATATGCCCCCCATCCCCCCATTTCATGGTGGGGGCATAAAAAGGTCTAGCACCTAAGGACATCCATACTGATATGGTAGCAACACTAGCAAATTATGCCCCTCATATGATACAGTGAAAAGGTAGGTGGCGTAATTTAAGCATAGCAGGCAGAGCCTTGAGGGCGACACCTGTCCTGGAAGGCCTGTCAATGTTGCAACTCCAGACATAGTCAATAAAGTCCATGATATTGTTATGGCTGACAGGCAAATGACAGAGAGATATATAGCCAGTACAGTTGAGATTTCACAGAAAAATGTTACAATGAGAAAGCGCTCAGCCCGTTGGGTACCAACGATCAGAAGCACACCAGACAGACTTTGTCGCGTGCTAATCTGAAATTTAAAGAGGAAGATCCTGCTGTCTTTCTTAAGAGGTTTAAATTTGTGACTATAGATGAAACATAGGCCAATTGTTTCACCCCAGAATCTAAACAACAGTCTAAACAACGGAAGCACCCTGGTCCACCTCCACCAAAGAAGGCAAAGACTGTCCCATCAGCTGGAAAGGTTGTGACCTTGGTTTTCCCGGGGTGCTGATGGTATTAAGATTATAAGGTATCTGCCAAAGGGTAAACAATCAATGGCAGTAAAGAGAAAATATTTAAACTCAATCGCCATGGAAAACTCAGTAAAGGTGTGTTGTTCCACCAGGACAATGCCCCTGTTCACAAGTCTGTTGTTGCCATGGCTGCCATTATTGTGGCTTTGAACTGATTGAGCATCCTCCCTATTACTTAACCACTCGGTTGCCAAGGCCCCAGGTCATACATTAATACCTATAGGTAGATATATCAGACCTACCCCCTTTCTGTCAGGATGACAGAACCAGTGGTACTCTCTAGAAGTCCACTTAAACACTCGAGGGTTTCAGCTGCTGCCAGATTGATCTCGTCCAGAAGAACCCAATCTCCTGTCCTCACAGCTCGTACTAAGGAACCCTATCAAAACAGAGAACTATATATTAATCCATGAACTCAGAAATGACACATATCACTTTCGTCCTCTAGATGTACAGTAGCCATATATGTCATAGATATAATCTTTGAAACATCAGTTCAAGTAAGTCATGAAAAATAATGAAATAGTCAATTGATAAATTTTAAGAAACTGTTTCCTTAAATTTATCATCCTAAAACTTAGAAAAAATTCCCTGGAATCGACAATAAGAAAGCAGGGATTTACAAAGGTTCTCCGGCAATTATCCTTAACATTATGTAGAGTAGGCTGAAAGTTAAAAAGTGAGCACTAATGATAAAGTAAGAGAACAACGGTAATGATAAGGCAATGAAAACAGCAGTATCTTACCTCAATGAAAGAAAACGCGAGAACGTTTTCCTTCTGCCTAATCTGAACTTTGAGCTGTTGTAGGTGACGTCTCACTTCTAGCCATTTATCCAGTCTGGTTTGGTTTTTCTCCTTTCCTAGAATTTTACATATTCATCAAATGTAAAAGTTGACAACAATAATACCACTGGTGGGACATTATGCAGGGCTTGATTCAAATCAAATTGTTTCTTTGTCACCATCTTTTTCTCTATCTTTAATACCTTTTATACAGGTTCTCATCTTAGAAACATTCAATTAACAAAATGAACTTTGATTGTGTAACTACAGCGACCTTGACCTTGAAGTGAGACGTTCCATTCTGAAAATATACGCACACACACATCCAGTGAACTTTATGTCAAGGCATATACCCAACGACTAAGGACACTGGTGTCATGATAAAGAAACCATAATAATATGAGATCCAGCTGCCATGCACTGACTTTTACAATTAGGTCTTAACTACAGTTGAACCTCGTTAACTCAAACTTTTGTAACTCGAAGATCATGTGTAACTCAAAGATCACGTGTAACTTGAAGATCACGTGTAACTTGAAGATCACGTGTAACTCGAAGATCATGTGTAACTCGAAGATCATGTGTAACTCAAAGATCACGTGTAACTCGAAGATCACAAGTAACTTGAAGATCACGTGTAACTCGAAGATCACGTGTAACTTGAAGATCATGTGTAACTCGAAGATCACATGTAACTCGAAGATCACATGTAACTCGAAGATCATGTGTAACTCGAAGATCACGTGTAACTCGAAGATCACGTGTAACTCAAAGAGCACGTGTAACTCGAAGAGCACGTTTAATTTTAAGTATTTCGTGAGCCCCGGCCAGGCATCACACTATGTATTCAGATATATATACTTTGATAACTTGGATAAGTTTGTTCGAGGTCCTGTCGATTTAGAAATAATGATGTTCAACTGTATGATGCCTGAGCATTTTTAATACTTTACCTAACCAAGAGTGTCTGGACATACCGCCAAGCATGAACATGAAGTTTGAAGAAGTTAATTTTTGACAGAGATAACGGGCCAGCCATGTTAACTTTCATGTCTCTGTCCTTAAATCTGATCTTGACCAATGCTTATAGGTAACAAATTGTATACAACACATCCTAAACAATGATATCTTGAATGGTTCAATATTTAAAGACCTGACAAGTATATATTAACTAAAACTGAACTTTGATCTAAGGTGTGATATTGAGGTAGAGGTGACAGGTATGACAACCCACCTGATCGACAGCGCTGTATGGCCGGTTTCATGGTGTGTTCCATTAGTGTCAGCATGGTCTCCCACTTCTGTTTGGCAAAGCAATCCTGATACAAATAAACCCAGACCGTAGAGTTATTTCTGATCGGGAAAAGCCTCCGGTATATACTTCACAAGGATGTTACATTGAAACTAAAAGCACAGTCACCTGAAGATGGCCGCGACTCTGGCAATTATTAGCAATGATCAACTCTATTAGTATTGCTGATTTCTTTATGACTCATTAACATATTATTATGAGCTAAATTCATTTTCATTTGTTACAGAGGGACTTTAAGTGACGTGACCAAAAAGAAGAGAATCGAAGTTGGCATTCAGCTTTAAACTGAGTCTTTAGAATAACATAAAATAATATAAAACTTGACAAGTTCCTTTCTCCCTGAAACAGTGTGAGACATCCAACCCGAGTACAGTATCTGAGTTTGAGCATTAAAATAGTTTTACATAATTATACAGTCAAACTTTGTTGTTTCGAACTTTGACTCATGAATTTTGAACATCGAACATCGACATGTATATTTATAAATGTAATGTACATAAGAACAACTAATGTGGTGCTAGTGTCTCGTAACACATGCTTAGAAATTGTACTAAAATACACATTCTTGTAACGTGATAATCTTGTAAGATTTTTTTGTACATCAACTCAATTTTCAAAGCAAGTAAAATTTTCACTTCGATTAATTAGTTGTACTTTTCAATGTTTTCATAACGAACAGGCTAGATTAAAACTTCGATACAGCAAAAAATTTTATCCATAGAAGTTTGATTCATGAAAAGTAAATTGAAGTACTTAACAAGGGCTCTCATGAAGCTGTTGTCATGCCAATACTGTACCTTATGACCTCTATAATCAACCGCTGTGAGGTGTCTCAACATTTTACCACTCATCCTACACTTCTGGGTTACAAGTTCGAAACATACATGGGCAGTTGCCAGATACTGACTGTAGGGCGATGGTTTTTCTCTGGGTACTACGGCATTCCTACACCTCCAAAACCTGGCACGTTCTTAAATGACCCTTGCTGTTTATACGAACATTAACCAAACCAATCTATAATCAACAAACCTGAATGTGACTCAAGAACTTGCTGTTCTCTTTCCTGGAAAATGTTGAGCAGAAAAGGATCTCGAAATCTTCTCTAAAAGGTCTGATGACATGCTTCAAATCCACCGGCTTAAATCTGTAACAGATTTCACGACGTTCTACACAATCATTCATGATCAATATCGGTAAAATCTAATGTATGAGGTAAATGATCAGACATACAATATATAGCCCTCCCCCAAGGAAATCCCTTATATGTGGTGTACATACACCCCCCGAGGAGATACATACAGTATATAGCCCACCCCTAAGGAAATCACTTATATGTACATGTGGTGTACATACCCCCCCCCCCTCCTCCATCCAACCTCTAATCAGATGTATGTAATGTACATAATCAATTGTATGAGATGTATATACCCTCCCAGGAGAACAGACAATTGAAGTCCACTCCATCCCTCCCCAATCAATTGTATGAGATGTATATACCCTCCCAGGAGAACAGACAATTGAAGTCCACTCCACCCCTCCCCAATCAATTGTATGAGATGTATATACCCTCCCAGGAGAACAGACAATTGAAGTCCACTCCACCCCTCCCCAATCAATTGTATGAAATATACATACCCTCCAAGAAAAACAGACATTTGAAGTCCCCCCCCCCCCATCAGTAATATGTGATGTACATACCCTCCCAGGAGAACAGACATTTGAAGCCCCCCACCCCCATCAATAATATGTGATGTACATACCCTCCCAGGAGAACAGACATTTGAAGTCCCCCCACCCCCATCAATAATATGTGATGTACATACCCTCCCAGGAGAACAGACATTTGAAGCCCACCACCCCCATCAATAATACATGATGTACATACCCTCCCAGGAGAACAGACATTTGAAGCCCCCTACCCCCATCAATAATACATGATGTACATACCCTCCCAGGAGATCAGACATTTGAAGCCCCCTACCCCCATCAATAATACATGATGTACATACCCTCCCAGGAGATCAGAGCTGTCACTCTGCTGGTTCATATTGATCACCTTGAGAGTATGGCCTGTAAACATACATAAAGTCCATATACATATGATAATAAATGTGGACATTGTCTATGAACAGTTTGAAAAACATATATTTAAGAATGATTTTTAGTATTTCAACCAACTTTTGATCCTTTGATGCCAATGATAGGGTTATACATGCGTGAATCTGGCTATTTGACGAAAGAGATCATTATTACCATCTCATGCAGGCAAAAAGAACAATTTCCACTTTAAATTAATCGAAAAATTAACTTTCATATTGAATAGTCTTGGTTTTAAATATTTCCTCCAAAAATATTTCTAACAAAACCAGACTTACCGAGTTGCTCAGCGAGGAATTGTACGGAAGACGTTTTACCCGTCCCCGTCTCGCCCACCAGGAGGACAGGCTCGTTCCTACTCACACACACCGACACCTGCTCCAGTAACGCTGACGACTGTCGTGTGAAGGAAAAGGTACTCTGCTGCTGTCTATAAAAAGAAGGTGACCATGAGGAAGGGCTAACTAAACACAACTTCTAACCTCTCAAACTTGTCAAGTTTGATCTTTGACCCATAAACCTTATCCGTCAAAATCTTATCAAATATACTATAAACCAAATTATTTTCGCATGCGTTCTATTTTCGAGTATTTCGCAGGCGATTAAAATTTGCGAAAATTAATTGCCGTGAAATAGTCTCAATCAGAGGTATGCCAATTGTAGGAGTACTGTACTGGTCTGTACATAGAATTTACGAACGTATTTATTGCGAAATTAAAATGCTGCGAAATAGTCATTTCATTAGAAAAAGCAAAATTAAGTCGCTGCAAAATAAGTTGGTTAACTGTATAATTTGTCATGAATTTACTTTGAAATACCAGGGATTTGCGAGTTATCTTGTACACTGTTCCTTACTTCATCGATCAAAACTATATAGCAACAACTACACTGTTGCTTATTAATTACTTTAAAGAAAATCATTCTTTGTACATCAAGCTACTAAAACATTTTTGACATTTTTTACCCTTTTGATGTTGAAAGTAGGTCAACAAGCCTAAATTTTATGAATCCATGGCTCGCTCAAAATATCGCTCTCACTTACCTCATAATAGAACCAAACTCCAAAGCTTTCTTTTCCAGTTGTACGCGCCCACACGTAAAAGAGGTGGAGGTCAGTTTCACTTCTGGTTTGTGTTTGCAGCAAAAATACTCCGCCTGAAAAATTGAACCATCAAATTCTATTGCCTACAATAAAATCAAAATCTTGGTAAGATATCTGATTAACAAATTGTTTGTTAAATCAAACATTTTTTTTAATGATTTTTTGAGAAATCTCATCAGACCAGTACTCATACTAAACTTGTACCCAGGTTAGCTGACAGGAATTTTCAGCTGCAAAATAAATTTTGCACAATAATCACTTTGATATAAATTACAATAAAAGAATGTTTATTTACATTCCTAATTTGTTGAAAAAAAAATGTTCTTTTTTCTTCTTTTCTTTTGCTTAATTTGCACTTAAGAAAGGTCAGAGTGACAAGTAAGGACAAAGGTATGAATGATTCTTTAGACACGCTGTAAAACTGGAACAATTTGCCCTCATTTTATTTTCGCCCTTTCCACCAATCAATCCAAAGGCAGATGAAGTGAACATTTTACAGGACAAAGGCTTGCATCTCATACTACATAATCAATGAGGATCCAAGTTTGAGAGGGTAAATTCAAGACAGGGCAAAGTCAAATCTTTTCCTGAGAGGGGGAAATAAAGACAGAAATCAAACAGGGTTTTCCATAATCCACTGGACCAGTGGTGTGCCTTTTGCATTATGAACAGGGGTGTTTACATGAGAAGGGGAAATAAAGACAGAAATCAAACAGGGTTTTCCATAATCCACTGGACCAGTGGTGTGCCTTTTGCATTATGAACAGGGGTGTTTACAATAGTTTAAGGCACTGAATGGAAAGGTCATCACCTCTGTATATAGTGACATTAGAATTTGTTCTTATGGGTGTTTTTTCAGATTGCTTCTGCTACAAGTATAAATTACACATGTTGTGTAGACAAGTTTGCTCTGAAAAACATTGCCAAAGGAACATACAATGACCTTCACAACAGTTTTTCTCCAATGGTCTCAGACACAGGTTTCTCTCATTTCTAGGTGTGTAATACTGGCCTCTCTAGGGCAATACACCTATGATCGCTGTGGTTTTCTCTCATTTCTAGGTGTGTAATTCTGGCCTGTCTAGGGCAATACACCTATGATCGCTGTGATTTTCTTTCATTTCTAGGTGTGTAATACTGGCCTCTCTAGGGCAATACACCTATGATCGCTGTGGTTTTCTCTCATTTCCAGGTGTGTAATACTGGCCTCTCTAGGGCAATACACCTATGATCGCTGTGGTTTTCTCTCATTTCCAGGTGTGTAATACTGGCCTGTCTAGGGCAATACACCTATGATCACTGTGGTTTTCTTTCATTTCTAGGTGTGTAATTCTGGCCTGTCTAGGGCAATACACCTATGATCGCTGTGGTTTTCTCTCATTTCTAGGTGTGTAATACTGGCCTGTCTAGGGCAATACACCTATGATCGCTGTGGTTTTCTCTCATTTCTAGGTGTGTAATACTGGCCTGTCTAGGGCAATACACCTATGAGCGCTGTTGTTGTATTACACATCTACCCATGCCATACAGCCAAGTTGTACATGATGTCACAATGGCGCAACAATGAAGTGACCTCACGATTACGATAAAATATGATGCCAAAAAGAGAAAAAAAAAGGCGACGTAAAGAAATTAAAACCTTCCATGATATTTTAACTATGTTTACTAGAAAGCTGAGATTATTTTTTTCTTGGCAAACTATGTTTGCAAATATGGGGCATGCCAAATCTCGCTGTATCATTTGTTTTCATCAAATAAGCTCAAGGAAAAAGTTGGTATTTTCAAGATGGTGGCAATGGCAGTCAAAAGGTATTTCCATGGTTTTTGAGCTGATTCGGGTAGTTGAAATGAGAGAAAATACTCTTTCATGACCAAAAAATGAGACCATGAAATGAGAGAAAATACTCTTTCATGACCAAAAGGTGTAAGATACGGAAATTCCACCCTGGGGATTTTCAAATTTGGCAAAACCCTTGTGTAGAATTTCCCTACCTTATACCCCTGGTCATGAAAGAGTCTTACAATCTAAGATGACCTGTGTGACATTAGGTCTGGCTCCTCTGGTGCCCCCCCCCCCCCCCCCCCCCCCCCTCAATAGCTTCCAATACAAGTATACATTACAAGCTTTGAGATTATGAGTTTTGCTCTAATTCACAATGTTAACAGGTATATATCATGGGATACAAAAGCCTACCTTCCTGACATGGAGTCTCATTCCTGTGGACTCTACCACAATTACCTACCATGAACTTTGTGACATTAAGTTTCACACCAATGGCCTCTGCCACAAGTACCTACCATGACCTTTGTGACGTTGAGTTTGGCACCAATGACCTCTGCCACAAGTACCTACCATGACCTTTGTGGCGTTGAGTTTCGCAATATTGGCCTCTGCCACAAGTATCTACCATGACCTTTGTGACATTGAGTTTCGCAATATTGGCCTCTGCCACAAGTACCTACCATAACCTTTGTGACGTTGAGTTGAGTTTCGCACCAACGACCTCCGCTACCAGTACCTACCATAACCTTTGTGACATTGAGTTTCGCACCAATGATCTCCGCAACAAGTACCTACCATAACCTTTGTGACGTTGAGTTTCGCAATATTGGCCTCTGCCACAAGTACCTACCATAACCTTTGTGACGTTGAGTTTCGCACCAATGACCTCCGCTACCAGTACCTACCATAACCTTTGTGACATTGAGTTTCACACCAATGACCTCTGCTACAAGTACCTACCATGACCTTTGTGACGTTGAGTTTCGCACCAATGGCCACTGCTACAAGTACCTACCATAACCTTTGTGACATTGAGTTTCGCAACAATGACCTCAGCTACCAGTACCTACCATAACCTTTGTGACGTTGAGTTTCGCACCAATGACCTCCCCTACCAGTACCTACCATAACATTTGTGACGTTGAGTTTCACACCAATGACCACTGCTACAAGTACCTACCATGACCTTTGTGACGTTGAGTTTCGCACCAATGACCTCCCCTACCAGTACCTACCATAACTTTTGTGACGTTGAGTTTCACACCAATGACCTCTGCTACAAGTACCTACCATGACCTTTGTGACGTTGAGTTTCGCACCAATGACCACTGCTACAAGTACCTACCATGACCTTTGTGACATTGAGTTTCGCACCAATGACCACTGCTACAAGTACCTACCATGACCTTTGTGACGTTGAGTTTTGCACCAATGACCACTGCTACAAGTACCTACCATGATCTTTGTGACGTTGAGTTTCGCACCAATGGCCTCTGCCACAAGAACACGTTTGCTGGGTTTTGGGAGACATGCAGAAAAGCAATCAAGAGCTTCCTGTAGAATGTGTTTGGCTGTTGTCGATGACGACACGTTGAAGTCTGGAGCAATACGTCTACACCAGTTCATAAGATCTCTGAAAGAATGGATCACAAACTAAAACCAATCATTCGGGTCAACAAGAGTGATTAATAGTTTAAATAACTCATTTAATTATTGTTGTATAATATATAAAATTTATGTTTAAAACAATCATCACCTTTAAAAGTTCATTCTAATCCCTCAAGATTAATTATAATCATTTACGATCAATTCAGATCACCCAAGGTCAAATATAAATATATATATATAATCCCTAATCATTGACCAGTTTTGATTATTCAGGCCATGGATTAATCCTCATGTCAAGGGTGTGGCCTGTCAGTCTGTCGAGAGCGAGGTCTTCCTCTCAAAGCCTGGCGATTCAGTTGGCTGATAGAGTCCATGCTCAGGGCTGTACGATCACGCTTCACGAGTTTGTCCCAAGAAAACTTTGGTCTGCCTTGCCCCCGCTGTGCTGCAATGTTCATACATTTGACCTTCGAGATCCAGCTTGTGCTGTGCTCAACATGTCCAAGCCATCTCAGTCTGCCCAATTGGTCCCCAGCACTTCAGCAATGTCTCTTATTTTGAGCCTAGATAGAAGAGTCTCAAAGAGGTTGTCGTCTTCAGGCTTGACCAGGCAGGTCCATCTGCTCATGGCTCTGTCGTTACGTTGAAGGCGCTTGACAGTACTTGCTGATGTTGCCCACATTTCAGAACCATAGAGCATGACACTCCTCACACAGCTGGAGTAAACTTGACCTCTGGTTGCAGCAGGAAGTTGCTTGTTTGTGAGGACAACTTTTTCCAGGCTGACTTGCACTGAGTTATGAAGCAAGCTCACACACCCCACCGGACAAAATGGTATGTCCGAGGTAGCAGAAGTCAGAGTATTGTGGGTCCGGTCTAAGTGGACCTTTAATTTCACTGCAGTTCTTGTGGACCCAGCAAGAGTAATTGGTGCAGAAGAAAGAGTTTCTTCCTGTTCCTCTTAGGAATACCGAGCAAGGGTGCTTTCCTGATCTTCTCAGGGAGTTCAGGTTGGGACCAGCAATCATCACTTTGGTCTGTCCCATATTCACTCTTAGACCTTTTGCTTCCATGCCTTTCTTCCAGGTGGTGATTCTGTCAACTAGTGCCTCTAGTGAGGTGTCAACAATGGCAAGGTCGTCAGCGTACAATAGCTCCCAAGGGTAGCCAGTGCGCAGCTCAGGTGACAAGGCTTCCAGGACAATGATGAAGAGCAGCAGGCTCAGTACAGAACCCTGATGTACTCCCACTTTTAAATTCTATTATAATCACTCAAGGTCATAAATAACCCTCAATGTCAAATATAATCCCTAAAGTTCAAATATAATCCCTCAAAGTTGATTATAATCCCTCAAGGTCAAATAGAAACCCTCAAGTTTGATTATAATCCATCAAGGTCAAAAATAATCACTCAAGGTCAAATATAATTCCTCAACGTCAAATATATAATCCCTCAAATTTGATTTTTCTACCTCCATATTGATCCCTGGGCCTTAAGGTTGATATAATCATTCAAGGCTGATTCTAATCCCTCAAGTTTATGGCATAAAGTCAAACAATACCTTTTACTATGAAGTACTTTAAAATGAGAAATGATTACGGTAAGCACACTTATTCTGGTGCACTCAAATTTTAGCACATAACTGAATTCAAGCAAATAAGTGCAAAGATGAATTGGCACACTTATAATACTGTGTACATTTAAAGTACTTCCCTTGATGTATGTACTAATCTGCACAACTAGGTAAACTACAACCATCAGTATGAAATGTCTAGTGAATGGACAAAACACCTGCTGATAGCAAGGAACAAACCTATGAATTCTCTGTTAGAAAGTGATGGTCCAATAACATGAGCTGCATTCAACCTTTCTATTATGCCAATGTGTATTTAGTCATCAAGTATCATTTAGAGATTTGAATACTAACCGGGTGGAAATGAGTCGGCCATCATGCGACAGGAACTTGCCCACCTCATCAGAGAGGCTATCGCCATCTCCTAGCTCATGTTTTCCAGCAGACAACATGAAGTAAATATCTAGGAGTTTTTCGGTGACTGGGCTCAGGTGTGGGTACAGGGTGTTTATCACCTGATCAGATATAAACAAAATATCATATACAAACTCAACTATCACTTTTGAACCTAGACTAGAAACATAAAACAGCAACTTTTTATGATAACTATGTAAACACAAAATCTTTGATATCATCATGATTAATTAACAAACATGAATGCATTTATCCTGAAGACACATTTTAACTCCCTTAATTCAAAGGTTGAGACAGTTAATTCTGAAATTTTCCCTCCTTTTTTCTTATATGTATTCAATTCTAGACATATGAAATTTGACAGTTTCCTCTTAAGAAAAGGCAAAAATAATTGCAAGGTGGTAGCCTGTGAGTATTTATGTCTAAATACAAGATAAGATACAAGATCAGTTCCTAAATCAAAAGGGCATAACTTGGCACTAAGGGGGTAATTCTCAAGAAATAGCCATAAAATGAACTATTTACAGACAGACCACAGACGGACCATGGATGCAGGGTAATTTTAATAGCCCCATATGGAGATGGTGCGCTAAAAATGAAAGAAATTAGAAACAGTGTAGCAGTATATTTGCATGCATAATCAAAACTCTATTGAGATCAACACATTTCTTGCTATAGACAATCAGAAATCACTTACATTATCATTCTCAGCAATAATCCCTACATCCTGCTATAGTAGTTCAAGTTGAGACGAAGTTCAACTTGACTTAAGTAATGAACCATTAAATTAATATAATAAAAGTTTAATGTTATATTTGTCAGAGAGAAAAACTCAATACTGATATCCTTTAAAGATGGCAAAATATTTTGAGTAGGGTAATAAATTAGATAAATGAAATTGATTAAATTCTGAACTTCAATTGGCAATACTTAGAATAATTAGATCATACCTGTTGTGTCAAATTAGGGATTATTGACCAAGTTTCAATAGAATTGACAAAAGGATTGATGAGTTACGGCCATTACACAAAAACCTATGTATAGTGATCTGGTTATATAACCATAGCAACCAAAATTACTGCTAAAAAACTGCATGCACTTCTACATGTGGTGCCTAACAATTTAGAGTAGTTTCATTGAAATTGGTTCACAGGTTTAAGACGAGTTGACCAGACAAAATGTTACAAAAGAAAACCTGTGTATAATGACCTGGTTACCATGGCAACCATTTTTTCTGCTTAAAAAGACATAAAGAGAGACAAACAGACATGCTGACTCTAGTATACCTCTCCTTACTCTGTTACCAGCGGGTGTATGTATATAATTGTCTTTCCTATTAAACGTATACAGATATATTAGTCTTACCTTCTCCAGCTCTGACCTTGACAATGGTTCTACATTGACCTTGGTCCACATCTTCTCCAGAAGGACAGAACTACTGCTGTGTTGTCTGTGCCAACCACTGCCACTGCCTAGCAACCTGAAATCATAGCAACATAGCATGTAGCCAACCACAAAAACTGTAACAGCTAGAGCATAGCAACCTGTAACCAGATACAACAAACTGTAACTAACAAACGAAACATGTAACCAACCAACCATTACCTAACTCTTACTCAGTATGAATTGATAACCACTTTACTCTCTGCAGCTTATAGAAATGGATGGCAAACATGTTATGATAAAACCCGTAATGTATACCATAAACAAGAACTCCCTGCATTGGAATGTCTCACCTATCTCCCTTCTACCACAACCACTGTAGGCCATGTTGATTTTCAGACAAGACTATAATTGAGCAGTTAATTGATTATGGCAAGCATTGAAAATATTATGAAAATCCCTAAAAAGAATTCCCTAAACAAGGAAGCTACTCGCTAAATATCATCAATGTCACAAGCCTTTCAGTAATTCACATAGAGTCGTTTGAAGGAAGACTTGATGGACACACCTGGGACGAGGGAAAGACCATGACATAAGCTAACTTGGCCGTTCAAGCCAGGTGAACTAAACATTAATGGAGTCATCCCCTCTATGTCAGCTTTACTTCACAGGCAACAGAACCTGAATGTTAACATCATTTTTCTATGGACAGTTCTCATTTCATGTCAATGAGATGTATTTTGGCAACAATCAAATCTGAATATATTATGTTCCAATATTATCTTTTTTGGGATATTTTTCTCTCCATGGTCTAGACGGAACCAACCTCTGAGTTGCAAACAGCTGGAAGCCTGGTGCAGCAGGGATGTTATCTCCATGACCTGGGACAGACAGTGTGTGTCTCTCCAGGAGGGGCAACAGGACAGATATAACATCCATAGGGGCCGAGTCGACGTCCTCCAGTAGGACCCAGTGTCCCTCCATCACGGCGCGGGTCAGTACACCAGCCTGCCACACAAACTCGCCGGGGATATCTGTACAGCGATATGTCCCCAGCAAAGCCTGTAACCAAAGTAAAAAGTTTTATGGTGTGAACCTCTCAGGGTACGGGAAATAAGTTGGCTGTAAGCAAGTTTTCCTAATGTATTTGATCTTATTGAGAAGTCTGTAACATTTCATTTTTCAAGAAGGTATACAATCCTCAAACAAATTATTGGAATAATTTTTTCTCTACAGTAACTCGTTCACCCCTGAAGTTTCAGATTGAATTATTCCAACCTTTGAATAGGAAGAGTTTAAATGTGTTTCGAGGGGTGGGTGAGTTATATAACCCTTTCAACCCTTCACAACTATTGTAGACTGTACCAAGCATTGTCATTGATGACTCCATTATGATGTACGGAGGTGAAAGCCTAGAGTTATAACGCCTTCATCATTACTTTCATTTTCAGCCATTTGAAAATCCTTGGAGTCATGCAGTATGAAGCCAAGCAGAGAACGGAGATACTTCGTACGTAGCCCACGGTCCTGACGTTCACAGACAGTGTGAGTGTCAGGACCGTGGGTAACCGACGATGACGGAGATGAGTAATTTTGGCACAAAAACGTTATTTACTACGGTACTGGTACAGTATGTCACGGTGATCCACGGTTTCAGTACGATTGTACTAGGGCTGATACGATAATACTATGGCTACCATTATAGACTAGCACATAGGATCACGGTACATCCCAATAGCACTACTGTACCGCGATGGTTTTACGACAGTTTGCCCTAGTTCTAGTACGCCAACACCGTATTACTGCCGTGCTTCACTGTAGAGCTTCCATGAGTCACTGTGGTCCCCAGAACACTACGGCAATTCCTGGTTGGCCACAGTTCGATAGCCCTATGGTAGTCCTACCGTGCCACTATGACGCTAAAATACTATGATTCGACTACGGTTTGCTATGGAAGATTAATGCAGAATTAAACTACTGTAGGGAGCTACAATCCAACATGGATCAACAAGGATCGACCCAGTTTAAGTACAGACTCGCTATGGATTAACACAATCCTCCCGGTTTGCATCACCGAAGCTCCTGTGATTTCAAACCGGCACAGTGTGACTGGGGCTTTAACGTAGCAATTCATCAAAAGCGAAACCCTAAACAATTGGTTAATATGACTGTTACAACTCTTTGCCTGCTAAGTAATAGAGTTATCTCCCTAGACCCATGCCAGGCACTGAGTAATTTTTGAAAAAACTTTTATTTCAAGTTTACAATGTACTACCTTTTTTTCAACTTACATATCAATGCATTATCCGAATATCGATGCCATCTCAGATGATTCTGTCAGATAAAAATACTCTCAGAAGTCTATAACATTTAAACTTATATCATACCATTGCTTAAATGGATGAAAATGAGCTCGCAGACATTCCCTGCCGAAATTCCCTGCCGAAATTCCCCATATATATCGGAAAAATTCTGATTGTAAAACAGCGAGAATCATGCCGTAGGAAGCATGGAAGCATGAAAAATGGGAGAATGTAGTAACTTTACAAAATTTTGGGAAACAGTTCTGTTTTTGTCTTCATTTTAGGAAAATAAATAACTTGAATGCCAGGAAAAGCTGTCTGCTTTTCACTGTATGTGAATTCAATATCACTGTAATAGAATAAAAACTTTAGGGGCCAGTAACTAAAGATAGGAAAGAACTAACACTCCAGTCCTTCAAAGAGTTGTAATCTTCTAGGGTGGATACCTAACCGTATTCTGTAGAGATCCTTGCATGTCGTGAATATAATAGGTAGAAATAAAGACTTCTCAACATCCAAGAAAAGTTTTCTTTTTTATTGTGATCTAGAAGTTGTCAGACAACTTTTCTTGGATGTTGAGAAGCCATTATTTCTACATATTAACTTTAATACAGTGCACTGCATGTTGCATTTGTCAGACAAAAACATGATATAAAGAGGAATGTGATATTAACAGGAGTGATATTAAGTGGAGTCCACTGTATAGGCCAAGAAACATGGATTACCTTGCTATCTGTCTGATCACCGAGCTGGATCTTCATGAGGTGAGGTGACTTGACCCGTCCAGTCAATTGGGCAAGATGTTCTACAAGCGACGTCTTTCCGCTGCCGACAGGTCCCTGTAACAGGACGGGGCTCCCAGCAGATACTGCCAGGGCGAGGCTCCGCAGGTTGTTGTTGAGGGACTCGGCTGGCACCAGGGACATCATACAAGACTATAGAAAGAACAGTAGCAACACTGTCAGTCACCAAATAAAAAACAGGGAACCTCAATGAGATTGTTTAAAATCAACTGCTTTCATATATATGTTATACAGACTTACTTAAGGATACATGCTACCTGAATGTGACCTGTGTATCTAAAAAAAAGTCTAAGCTGAAATACCACTGTAAAACATATTCTGTTGATATCTTTAGACTTGTTTAACTGAAACAAAATTTGAAAAGTGTACAAGAACACAGGCAATGATTTTTTTACTAATCCAGATAAATCAAACAATCAAAATATATCAAGGGAGATAACTCTTTAAATGATAGAAAACCACACAAAATAATTAAAATACAAAGTCTGTATCTGTAAAGGATCGTATGTAATATGCAGTTTATAAAGGAAATGTCTTTACTGTAAACTAACTTATTTTTGCGGCAACTTAATTCCGCGTTTTCATATGAAACGACTATTTCGCGGCTATTTAATTTCGCGATAAATCGGTCATTAATCCTTATGTACAGTACAGTACAGCACCCGAACAGTTAGCATACCTTGGATTGAAAATATTTTTGGACGATTAATTTCCGTGAATTTTAATCAACCGCGAAGTACACGAAAATTAATCGCACACGAAAATAAGTTGTTTTACAGTATGTTATGTGTTCTCTTTCAGACTTGACTTCAGAGAGCAAACCTTATCTGTTCAAAATTACTAATTTATGATTTACCTTTTTTTTTATCTATGTTATGTTTACATATCTTTCTTTGGTCTTATGGAAGTAATTTCATCCAGTCATTTACTTAAGAATTATTCTACTACAAAAATCCACAGATCAAAGTAAATTAATTTGATACGGTTTCTAAGTCATTAATTATACAACCATAATTTTCTGTTTCAACTCACTGCTTCATCTGTAGTACTGATCCTTGGTAACAGGATGCCGGTCACCATGACAACACTGTGGTGGAGGTCAGCTTGGTCAAGTCCCATGACAACCTCAGTCAGACTCTGCTGAGATGTCTCTACCGGCAAAATGACCGACTGATCATCCTTTTGCGGGTCAGTCAGTCCGCAGTCTCGGCACCAGGTCTGACGTCTACACATATCAAACCATAGGTTAACGGTTAATGTTCATAAATAATTCATTTCTTATGTTAATGACAAAGAATCAGCAAATTGTATACACAATTGTACATTAAGAATGATAATTTCTCTTTAATCTCAAACTCAATAAAAAGAGTTTTTTGTTCCAACAGAAGATCTCTTCTATAATTTTAAATGTAATTTCATTAAAAAATTCTTGCATTATGTATACAGCATTAAACTCAAAATGGAACAAAATCATTTAACATACAGTACCAAGAGGAAGCGAGGTTGTTAATGACTCAACACTGGTCAAAGTTGTTTATAAGTCACTGAAATAAAACTAGAATCATTTATTGTGTACATACGCTGGAAATGTATAACATCATTTCAGCTACATTCTTGAGGAAAAACTGACCTTTAAGTGTGGAAGAGAAACAAAAAATGTTCTCAACTACTTGTATAAACCTACATGCAATTTAACAAATTTCTAGAAAAAGCCGATCTTTAGTTTGTATATGCATGCTTGTAAGGTTCCACAATACTTTACCACCCAAATGTTTGACTCATGATTGATGACTGTTTTAAATCACTGAATGTGTTAAAATTATGTGTTGACAAACTCTTTATAAGACTTACTGAGTATTCTATGGAATTATACCCTAATAAGCTCCCAAGGTGCTTAAACAGTAAAAGAAAATGGGGGTGGGTGCTTACTTCAGAGGTACAATTCCATACAATACTCATTCAAATTTTGCATTCTCTACACATTACTGGAACAGCTGTACGGTTAGTCCTTTGTGCATCAAGCACATATGCATGGCCATCATGATAAAGTGATGATTTTCGACTATATATGTGAAGCTGATATTATCGGTACGTTGCCAGGTATTTGCTAAAACATATCGTATGAAACGAGTAGAAACTCATTTATGGAAATACATCAAATTACTCAGTAGAATGGTTGTTTTATTTTATTCATTGATTTTTTTTTTATTTTATCTGGTAAAGCGCACGTGTGCAAGTTACACTCATTTGTAGCATCATTTTTTTTTATTTCAAAATGCCTGCTTTATTTTGACAATAAACTTTATTCAATTATAGATATAATTCCTTTTTAATAGTTTTATTGTGTTTCCTCATCAACAATGCTGTAGAAAAAAAAAGAAAAATTATTGATTTTGAATTTCTTAATTTTATCTGGTAAAACGCATATGTGCAAGTTATCACTCATTCGTAGCATCATTAGTTTTCAATTTCAAAATGCCTGTTTTATTTTGACGATAAACTTTATTCAATAATACGAATTAATTCTTTTTTAATAGTTTTATGTTGTTTTTCTCATCAACAATGCTGTCGAAAAAGAGAGCAAATAGCATAACAACCCAGCATAAGCAAGCACCATAAACCAGTACATTTCACCACCAGTACATTTCACCACAAACCAGTACATTTCACCACAAACCAGTACATTTCACCACAAACCAGTACATTTCACCACCAGTACATTTCACCATAAACTAGTACATTTCATCATAAACCAGTACATTTCACCATAAACCAGTACATTTCACCATAAACCAGTACATTTCGAATATCACCACAAACCAGTACATTTCACCATAAACTAGTACATTTCACCATAAACTAGTACATTTCACCATAAACCAGTACATTTCACCACCAGTACATTTCACCATAAACTAGTACATTTCATCATAAACCAGTACATTTCACCATAAACCAGTACATTTCACCATAAACCAGTACATTTCGAATATCACCACAAACCAGTACATTTCACCATAAACTAGTACATTTCACCATAAACTAGTACATTTCACCATAAACCAGTACATTTCACCACCAGTACATTTCACCATAAACCAGTACATTTCACCACCAGTACATTTCACCATAAACTAGTACATTTCACCATAAACCAGTACATTTCACCATAAACTAGTACATTTCACCATAAACTAGTACATTTCACCATAAACCAGTACATTTCACCACCAGTACATTTCACCATAAACTAGTACATTTCACCATAAACCAGTACATTTCACCATAAACCAGTACATTTCACCATAAACCAGTACATTTCACCATAAACTAGTACATTTCACCATAAACCAGTACATTTCACCATAAACCAGTACATTTCACCATAAATCAGTACATTTCTGTAAACACATATCACATGTACTAACGTCAAATTCCAGAATCTCATAAGAGAATATCGCCCTTAATGCATTGTATCAGGAACCTAGAGGAAGGTTGTAAAATCTTACTGCAGTTTGATTGTAGATAAGGTTCCTTCAGAGTCGGTCTGCAGTGTAGAACATACTAAGTCATCCCTCTGGTTTGATGTCATACCCAACATGGTGGCCAGACTGTCAGCACACAGCCTGTAAACCCAGAGTTACTAGTGTGTCATTCTGACTTCAACTACTAAAACATATACTGTATAATGTACCCAAGTTCCTTAAATACATACAATCTCTATAATATCTAAAACATACTGTTTAATGTACCAAAGTTCCTAAAATACATAAATCTCTATATAATATCTAAAACATACTGTATAATGTACCAAAGTTCCTTAAATACATACAATCTCTATATAATAGCTAAAACTGTACAATGTACCCATGGCAAATTCTTTAAATACATACAATCTCTATATAATATCTAAAACTGTACAATGTACCCATGGGAAATTCTTTAAAACATACAATCTCTATATAATATCTAAAACATACTGTATAATGTACCCAAAGTTCCTAAAATACATACAATCTCTATATAATATCTAAAACATACTGTATAATGTACCAAAGTTCCTTAAATACATACAATCTCTATATAATATCAAAAAATGTATAATATACCCAGGGCAAGTTCCTTAAAGGCCCATCCAATATATACCTAACTTTCGGCAAAACTTGAAGCGAAAATCAAGCCTAATAACTTATTATGTTTATAGATTTAGTAAAGATTAACTGATATCAAAATTATTCAAGATAAATTCTTTGGCGGTTACCGGTACAGCAGCAGTTGAAACAAGCGATTTGTAAACACAATTCTTTGGATTTTTTTGTCCAGAGTTTCTTGTTAGTTACCGCTCAGGTTTACATCGTTTTAGGCTTATTTTTGCATGGTTATCAACTGGATTTTTTTTCAGAATTTTTCAGAATCACGAAAATTTCCCTGAAGTTACGTATATTGGGCCTTTAAATACATACAATCTCTATATAATATCTAAAACAAGCTGTATAATGTATCCAAGTTCCTAAATTACATAAAATATCTACAGTTTAACCCCACTTACTCGAATCCGGTTAACTTAAATACCCCTCATTCGTCGAACAGTTTGTTTGGTCTTTTACCATGTTCGTACATATTCAACCAACCTCGGAATACTCGAATAGTAATGTCTTCCTCATGTCCCCACAACTTGGAGTAAGTGGGTTTTACTGTTACAGTACCAGTACATAATATCTGCTACAACATACTGTATAATACCCCCGAAGTCCTTAAATATATACGATCTCTATACAATATTTAAAACATACTGTATTATGGATAGGGGTAATGTACCAAAATTCTTTAAATACATACAATCTCTATATAATATCTAAAACATACTGTATTATGGATAGGGGTAATGAACCAAAATTACTTAAATACATAAAATCTCTATATATGGAATATTTAGTAGCTACAACATCCCTGAAGTTTAATGTAGAAGATGGTATGAAGGATTTTGATTGATGACAAGAGATAACTCACCATACCATCCTAGCCTGGTCTGGGTAGTGACAGAGATAACTCACTATACCATCCTAGCCTGGTCTGGGTAGTGACAGAGATAACTCACCATACCATCCTAGCCAGGTCTGGGTAGTGACTGAGATAACTCACCATACCATCCTAGCCTGGTCTGGGTAGTGACTGAGATAACTCACCATACCATCCTAGCCTGGTCTGGGTAGTGACAGAGATAACTCACCATACCATCCTAGCCAGGTCTGGGTAGTGACTAAGATAACTCACCATACCATCCTAGCCTGGTCTGGGTAGTGACTGAGATAACTCACTATACCATCCTAGCCTGGTCTGGGTAGTGACTGAGATAACTCACCATACCATCCTTGCCTGGTCTGGGTAGTGACTGAGATAACTCACCATACCATCCTAGCCTGGTCTGGGTAGTGATGGAGATAACTCACCATCCCATCCTAGCCTGGTTTGGGTAGTGACTGAGATAACTCACCATACCATCCTAGCCTGGTCTGGGTAGTGACTGAGATAACTCACCATACCATCCTTGCCTGGTCTGGGTAGTGACTGAGATAACTCACCATACCATCCTAGCCTGGTCTGGGAAGTGACTGAGATAACTCACCATACCATCCTAGCCTGGTCTGGGTAGTGACTGAGATAACTCACCATACCATCCTTGCCTGGTCTGGGTAGTGACAGAGATAACTCACCATACCATCCTAGCCAGGTCTGGGTAGTGACAGAGATAACTCACCATACCATCCTAGCCTGGTCTGGGTAGTGACTGAGATAACTCACTATACCATCCTAGCCTGGTCTGGGTAGTGACTGAGATAACTCACCATACCATCCTTGCCTGGTCTGGGTAGTGACTGAGATAACTCACCATACCATCCTAGCCTGGTCTGGGTAGTGATGGAGATAACTCACCATACCATCCTAGCCTGGTCTGGGTAGTGACTGAGATAACTCACCATACCATCCTAGCCTGGTCTGGGTAGTGACTGAGATAACTCACCATACCATCCTAGCCTGGTCTGGGTAGTGACTGAGATAACTCACCATACCATCCTAGCCTGGTCTGGGTAATGACTGAGATAACTCACCATACCATCCTAGCCTGGTCTGGGTAGTGACTGAGATAACTCACCATACCACCCTTGCCTGGTCTGGGAAGTGACTGAGATAACTCACCATACCATCCTAGCCTGGTCTGGGTAGTGACTGAGATAACTCACCATACCACCCTTGCCTGGTCTGGCTAGTGACTGAGATAACTCACCATACCATCCTAGCCTGGTCTGGGTAGTGACTGAGATAACTCAACATACCATCCTAGCCTGGTCTGGGTAGTGACTGAGATAACTCACCATACCATCCTAGCCTGGTCTGGGTAGTGACTGAGATAACTCACCATACCATCCTTGCCTGGTCTGGGTAGTGACTGAGATAACTCACCATACCATCCTAGCCTGGTCTGGGTAGTGACTGAGATAACTCACCATACCATCCTAGCCTGGTCTGGGTAGTGACTGAGACAACTCACCATACCATCCTAGCCTGGTCTAGGTAGTGACTGAGATAACTCACTATACCATCCTTGCCTGGTCTGGATAGTGATGGAGATAACTCACCATACCATCCTAGCCTGGTCTGGGTAGTGACGGAGATAACTCACCATACCACCCTTGCCTGGTCTGGATAGTGATGGAGATAACTCACCATACCATCCTTGCCTGGTCTGGGTAGTGATGGAGATAACTCACCATACCATCCTAGCCTGGTCTGGATAGTGATGGCGATAACTCACCATACCATCCTAGCCTGGTCTGGATAGTGACTGAGATAACTCACCATTCCATCCTTGCCTGGTCTGGGTAGTGACTGAGATAACTCACCATACCATCCTAGCCTGGTCTGGGTAGTGATGGAGATAACTCACCATACCACCCTTGCCTGGTCTGGGTAGTGACTGAGATAACTCACCATACCACCCTTGCCTGGTCTGGGTAGTGACTGAGATAACTCACCATACCACCCTTGCCTGGTCTGGGTAGTGACTGAGATAACTCACCATACAATCCTTGCCTGGTCTGGGTAGTGATGGAGATAGGACATCAGGACATCTGTAGGTATTACATTAGTCAGCTGTCTACCAAACACATGGACAAACCTCCAGACCATCTCCATCAGCCCACAAACATTCTGGATTGAGCAGAAATACACAATACAATATATATAAACTTTTCAGGTAAAGGGAAATGAGGATATAAACCTATAGGTATAGTATATCAACAAAAACTTTATGCAACAATATCACTTTTGGAAGATCAAGATAAACAAAGAGGTCATGGGGGGTTGACTGACTGGGTCATCCATTGTCAAAACTCAAATTTTCTTTCAAAACCAGTCATGTACAATGTTTATTATCATTGTGTACCACACATATTATGAACCTCAATGTTATTTACCCATCAATCTTGTACAGGGAATTTCTTTAACATTTTCCCTTGGTCCAGTGTCCATTGAATTGTGAATTTTTCAAAGAGTAAAATGGAAAATTGCACCATTTTGAAAAAAAAAAATATCCAATAATATTTTTGCACCTTCCCATTGGTAATTTTATAATTATACATATTATGGGAATTATAGTAAAACTTTCCAAGGGGAAATAGGCTACATTTGGGCCCAGATGATATTATAGGAAAATTCCTAATATACAAGCCTACTTCTACCATCACTTCTTATCCATAAAATGGAAGTTTTTCTCTATAAATAAGCTATTGAATCACTCAAAGACTGATCTCCCTCATATGAAGTTGACCAAATACAGTAAATGATATGGTTAAGATAGGATGAACATGTACACAAATATCAAATATAGTCAACCCCACTTACTCGAACTACATGTAGTGACGACCTGATCATCAATAGTTTGATGAATACATGGTATTCGAGTAATCCGAAGTTGGTTGAATATGTACAGACTTGGTCAGGACCAAACAAACTGTTTGACGAATGAGGGGTATTTAAAAAAACCAGGTTCGAGTAAGTGGGGTTTTACTGTATCTCTGTGTAAAATCTGACTATAAATAAAAAACACTTTATTTTTTTTTCCAACTAAGCAATAATCAACAACAAAATTTAGATATAAACTTCTAACAAAAAGAAATCACTCAAAAGGTATTCTTACTTGTCTCTCGGACTCAGCAATCATGCTGTGCTTTGTTTGAGGAGGTACAGGTAGGTACAATCCGCCTTGTCTGAGGTAGCTGATGGTGTAACTGCAGGCACAAGATGTACACTTACAAAACCTATAAACAACCTGTCCCTAAATTCATACTGTTTTCCTACTAAGGACAGGATAAGGATAGAACTTCTGGTAAAAACCTCCTGATTCTTGTCATCAGTGGTGTAAATACCATAACTGACAAAACAGTAAAATTCCATATTGCAAACCTCTGGTACATTTATTTCTTTTTCTTATGGTTTCCTTCCATAATCTGTTTTTATTACCTTATTTATTTTTTTTTTTTTTTGCAATTAAAAATTGCACAAAACTGGTTGAAAATCTGATTCAGAAACCATTATTATGTGTATGATAGTGCTGGGAATCGCCATGATATTGAAGATCGATTATCGGGCTGTCAAGATCGATCGATAATCGATTATCGGTTTGAATATGTAATTTTTAATTAGGGCCGACCACGTGTTAAATACATTCCGGAAAGTCCGGATTCCGTCATATATTAGCAAATTAGTATAGCCTTGTACAAAACGCTGCACCGACCACGATTACGTAAGGTAGCTACAACGCTTGAATGCCGGCGTGGTTCAAGCGAGACATAACAAACACAAGCGAAGTGGATGTTTTATTTTGGTTTATTGAAGATAAAAGCATTCATAACAACAGTACGTATCTGAATAACTTCAGCCATTCAAAATAGAAACATATGAAACGATCTATTTATAGCCAAATTTCACAATCGATCTTTTAAGTGCAAAATCGATTATCGAATCGATCTTGGGTCCAACTCGATTTAATCGATGTTTCCGGTTATCGGTACACCACTAGTGTATGATACAATTATATATAATACTGCAAAATCTTTGCCACTCAATGACATTGTCACTATATATACAATGCACTCCTCTTTATATCATGTTGCATTTGTCAGACAAAAACATGATATTAACAGGAATGTGACATTAAGAGAAACATGTTTTCCCACTAAATCTAGTGCATTTCCAATCTCCATAACTAAAAGTAAGCTATATTCAATGTACATATGAAGATGTTTCAATATAAATAGAGAACATTATTTCAATTAAAAAACGTTTTTTGGGTTATTTTTTATTTTCTATGCAACATTTTGAACATGTTGTGTCTGAAATCAATGGAAATGACATTATTTTCTGGATATTTTATGTGATTGGTTAAAAAAACATGATATTAAGAGGAATTCATCTCAAAATCCATGATATTAACCAAATCAAATTACATAGATTATACAGAGAGAAAAATGGTGCTTGGGAAAAACATGATATAGAGAGGAATGTGATATTAACAGGGGTGATATTAAGTGGAGTCCACTATATAACCTTACCAACAGTAGTCGAGCATTACTATCTCATAAATTGCCTACCAGCACATTAATAATGTTGCCCAACAGCAGTTGTGGAAAAAAACATAAAAAACTTTTTTTCTTTCGAAAAACTAGACGGATAGTTGTTTAGTTTTCTACTATCTTACGCACTAGATTTTTACACGGAACAACGTTAACATGGCAGAGTTGTTAACAGGCTCACAGCCAAAAATGGGGGGGAGGGGGTGAAACTTGAATTCTTTATTTAGGCTTTAGTGATTATTTTTTTAATCGTAAGTGGTAAATATAAACATTGAACCGCTTTCAGTTAGCAGTTATGGGCTGATACATAATGCCAACTGGACAAAGGCAAAGTTAATGAAGTGCTATAATGCCAGCTGGACAAAGGCAAAGTTAATGAAGTGCTATAATGCCAACTGGACAAAGGCAAAGTTAATGAAGTGCTATAATGCCAACTGGACAAAGGCAAAGTTAATGAAGTGCTATAATGCCAGCTGGACAAAGGCAAATTTAACATATATTTAACATATATTGCTATTGCTATGTTTTCAATTCTGAGGACGTGCAATCTCCCCCATGGAAATTTCAGAAAGTTGGCAAGTATGATTATATCGAAAACACAGTGGTATTGCTTACAGAGAAAAAATATCCAATTTTGCTTCTATCTTTGTAAAAATAAATAACTGTACTCTAAAACCCTTTATTAACCTCTTTGATGAACAAGGGGAAATATCTCCCATACCACTAGAATAAGTAATGGATAAAGCAGTGATCTAAAGAAAAATCTGAAGTTATGCATATTTCCTGCTGAATAATCCTTTTCAGAGACTTATTCAGTGTAAACAAAATGAAGCATTTTTTTGTCATTGTTCATGCTTATTCTCAAAGTTTTCAAGGTCAGACATGCTGTATGGTACAAATCTATACATGAAACAGAAAACAGTTCTAATGATGATGTATGTAATACAGAGAATACAGCTATACAAAAATAGGGTTGGAAAATTACATAAATCAGACAGATGCTGATCTAAAATTACATTATTGTTTTTTGAAACATTGATCAATAAACAATAAAATAGATTAGATATCTCACCTTTCCAAGTCTGGGCATAGCGTGACAGCGATGCTTAAAGCCTGACAGAATTCATTGTTTCTGTGATCGTCATGTTGATTCGGAGCAGCTTTGCCCTCTGATCTTTCTTTAGCCCTTGCCACAATGTCTAGGATGATAGTGCGACACACCTGACATACTTTCCTGGTATACTGCAGATTGAGGAAAAGGTCTGCAAGGTTGTAGAGCAAATCTTGCTTTTTCTTCATGACAGATATTGTATCTGAAACGACAAATCAGTTAATAAGCTTGAGGTTATACAGAGGAAACCAGTTAGCTGTCAATGTTATTGATTTTATACAATTATAATTAATATGTATTGTTCTGTATACAAGTATGCATCCTTAAATACTAACAATAAACAAAAATTACGCATGATGATATGTCTCACCTTTCCCGCTTTGCTGATAATGTTTAATTCCCATCGGAAAAATTAGTATGACAAAATACATAAAGCAAGATGATATCAGTAACTTGGCCACGTTTCAATTTAATTACATATCAATACCACTATAAATACAAATTCTCAAAATTCCCATGTTTTTGCCCCAGAACAGCAGAACCTGCAAATAGATTAACTCCAAATTTCAGTTAAATGTTCAGTATGATGATATCAGTAAACACTCCAAGTTTCAATTGAATGTAATGTCACGCTACAAAAAGTGGACTTTAATGCAAATTCTCAAAATTCCCATTTTTTTGCCCCAAAACAGCAGACCATGCAAATAAATTTCGTCCAAATTTAACTGGTTATTTCATAGAAACGGATGGCGACAGTTAGTTAGTGACCTCTTGTGACTTCATTAAAAATGTAGGTTAGCAGAAAAATATCTGTTCTTTCCATGCATATCTAATTTGCATGTGATCGAAAACGTTGCATATTATAAAACACAGCTTAAACACTACAGCGACCTGTGGACGGGTCAGTAAAACTTCCAGTTTACAACTAGATTGGGTTTCTGACCAGTGTGCAAAAGTAATGATAGACCAATAGACCGAGGCCACGGGAAAACCTGTTGGTCTATGCAAAATGCTAGTACAGTAGACCTGATGTTTAAGCAATTTAATTGCCCATGAATGTCGAAAAGTATCAAAACTGTTTGAATAAATCATATCAGTTGCATTTCTCTTGCATATTGTTTATTTCCTGATTTGTTTGGCTGAATTTGTTGTTGCAAATCAATTTCAAATCAAACACCAATTGAAGGAGGGAAGATCACTCTGTTTAAAGCTGTGCATTGACAAGGATATAAAAATTCAGTCTACGGAATGTTTGTTGGGTCTATGCAATTTGAAATGTCCATAGACCTATTGTCTATGGGATTTCATGAATTACTTTCGCACACTGTCCGACTCTTGCTCCTATAAGTACTAATATTAATACCCAGTCTCCAAAAAAGTAATGCTATCGACCGGATGTTGCGCAACACCTTTCGGAATGCAGTGGACAATAGCAACCAAAGGGTAAGAAAACTCCCGATGTACACAGAAAGACTCATCTCTGCATTGAATAAACAAATATGTCTGATATTGTGTCTTGGTGGGTAATCGTTAGTTAATTGCTTTATGCGTGAACTGAAAATGACAAAACATATTTAATAATTAGGAGAGGCATTTTTAAGTAGAATTTGATATAATAAATGCAGTGATACGTGATTGTACTCATAAATCAGTGCGGACCTGCCACAGTGTTGCGAAGCATCCGGTCGATAGCATTACTTTTTTGGAGGAAACATTAAAAACTTTCGACAAAGTGCTTAAAAATGGAGAGTATGAGAAAAGATGGCCAATTAAGAATTGTTTGTGTGAAAACAATAACTTATCACGAAACAATAGGAGCAATTCCCATGAAAAAAGACCGAATGTGATTGTTGTTAATTCATATTTGAAATTGGCGCCCTCGAAATTCCAGATTCGGAGCCTAGTCCCTTGTGTTATGTTTACATCGACCCCCCCCCCATATATTTTATACATACATTACTATTGTAATGTGTCCCTGTGCCCTATCCTAATTATCTTGCGTAACATGTACATTTAACTAGTCAAATACCCAATATATAACTAACCCATACTCCTATATATAACATAAGAGGCCGCTGGTCAGCCTTTTTATTATTGGATATGATTTTGCTGACTGCGACCTCTTATTTCCAAAGCACTAATTCTTTGATGCAGATTCTGCCCTCGATTTAAGGGGAATGAAATCGGCTTGAAAAAACCTACTTCAGTGATTGACAGTTCATAGTGTCTACAGTGTCTACTCACGTTTTATGTAATTAAGATCCCATATGTATGTCAAAGATACAATTATATAGAATATTACGGACCGTCAAACGTGAAATACAAGACCAAGCGGCTGAAGCACCTCTCCGGCTTATTTTTCAACATGGCTTCCTCGGTTGATAAAAAATAGTACAGGGTTTTTTAAACGGAACGAAATGAGTCAGAACTTGGTTGTATTCCGCTTGTAGAACATCGATGTTTTTCCTTTATTGTAATAATCGCAAAAACCACATGATTTTTAAATTTACTTCCGACAATGTTGTCTGCTTCACTTCGACATAAGAAAATCATTATTTGTATAAAATTGAGTGTTTGACACGAAATTCTCCTGATTTCATAATGGATTTATGGAAAGGAATGCTATTTGGACTTTGTTGATCATTTAAATGTAAGTGACAAGCTATATTTTTTTCAAAATCCTGACTTTGAAAAATTGATCGTCAGCATCGGGAAAATCAGCTACAAAATGTATGGGCAGTTACATGTAGAGGTTACAGGCGCCTGTCAAAAAATATCTCGCCGTGTTAAACCTCGAACATTGTTGGAGTAAACTAACCCCTAACCCCACAGACCGAAATGAGAAAGAGAAAAAAATAAGGAGAAAGAAAAGAGAGCCTATCAGCCCACAAGTCCCCGAAGGGCATGGTGATGATCATGAAGGCCAGGGGTTTTAACCAGCTATCTGACCGTAGCTAAATGTACATATGTAGCTATACATTGTACAGTACTGTATAACCGTACCATAAATAGATTGCGATGTTTTGATTATTCAATAACACATCAATACCTTTATGTAAAGACATAGCTTACAGGTCCGCTGTTTGTGCTATTTGTCACATTTCGTCTGTTATCCACTGTATGAAGTTTAAACACGTGCACGTGTTTTCATCGGAAACAGCTTAGCGGAAACAGGAAGTATTGTGATAAAACCCTGTTTTAGGAATACGGAGGCTGTCGCAAAATTCCGGATCTTATCTCGACAAGAAAAATGTAGACCGTATACGTACCAGAGATGTATTAAAGGATACACAGCTGTCTACTGATGTTGTTTATTGATTTTCTCATCCAATTTGTTGTGTAAAAACGTTTACTTGGTTTTTCTAGTGAAAGTGAAAGGAATTTTTTGGTATTTAGCTTAATTAGTTGTGAATTCGAAAGGACTTGTCGCATAGACGTGTCACTTTCCCTGTGATCTACAGGGGCGTAGCTGCAATATAAGCACATAAGCCCGTGCTTGCACATCATTTTTCCAAAGTGTGTGTATTAAACTCGAGATATTTCATAATTCGACTAATAATCGAAGTCCACTGATAATGTTAATCTTTTTAATCGACTCGTCAGATTAACACACCAGGCTGCAGGAATTTTTTATTTGTATAATTATATATATGTTATAATCGGGTTTTGAGTCATGGACTCAGGGGCGTAGCTGCCATGTAAGCACATAAGCCCGTGCTTGCACATCATTTTCCAAAGTATGTGTTTTAAAGGCCCAATATACGTAACTTCAGGGAAATTTTCGTGTTCTGAAAAATTCTGAAAAAAAATCCAGTTGATAATCATGCAAAAATAAGCCTAAAACGAGGTAAACCTGAGCGGTAACTAACAAGAAACACTTGACAAAAAAATCTGAAGAATTGAAAATAATTCAGGTGGGGCCCACTTCAACAACAAACCGAAGGTAGAAGACGGTTCGAAATGGAAGCGTGTTTACAAATAGCGTGTTTACAAATAGCGTGTTTCAACTGCTGCTGTACCGATAATTACTATAACCGCGAAAGAATTCATCTTGAATATTGCTGATATCAGTTAATCTTAACTAAATCTATAAATATAATAAGTTATTAGGCTTGATTTTCGCTTCAAGTTTTGCCGAAAGTTACGTATATTGGGCCTTTAAGTCGAGAAATTTCATAATTCAACTTATATTCTCAAAAGTCCACTGATATTGTTACTCCTTTTTTTCGACTCGTCAGATTAACATACAAATGTATTAGGCTGCAGAAAGTTTGTTAGTTATAAATACTTCAATTTTCAATTTCGTTTCATTCCGTATGCAACAGCATATAGGATAATACACATACATATTAAATCATATAAAATGTTGTGCAAGAGGTCGGAGACTGCAGCCAACACAATGCAAATAATATTTTTAACACAGCTAACTACGACAATATAGGTAATGGCTTTATCGTGAGAAAATTCGTATACAAATGAATATCAAACAACATCCAAACATAAGCATCAGTTTGAAACTGTAACCTTCACTTAGGCCGTTTTTTTTTTTTATAAAATCATGTCATATCATGTTTTAGCGAAAGATATCAGCTGCGCATGTTGACGAACAAACGTATGGCACAGGGAAAGGAGAGGTGTTAAGTGATATGAAGATGGACGTTTTTGAGTATGCTCATTAGTGTTCTCCCTTGTTTATATTGACAATGAGGACTCGTTTCTCATTTTGAGAACCTGATGTTTACTTGGATGTGACCATGCTTTTCTATGGAGATTTTCAAGTTAAGGAACTTTCGTGAAACTAGGCCTGTTCGAATTATACAAAATTATGGTCAACAACAAAAGCATGAGTTCTTACTTCCTGAGTTATATACCTATAAACAGAGACGTATGTATATCAAAGATGGTTTTACATGTAAATGTCCCTGGTTTTACTTACTGACGAGTTAATGACATAAGAATGGTATGGGTAATTATTTTGTTTCTATTCATCATGGAAATTAAACATATCGTATTCCATTTTCGGATTAATAATTTGTATAATGATAGGCCAGACAATGATGATTTAAACAAGTCCAAAACAATGGCACCATTTGAAGTCCAAATGTGACCCCTCCCCCCTCCGAAGTACCCCCTCCCCAAAATGCAAACGTCGCGGGGCGTGCACATCAAATACCTCCAGCTACGCCCTTGATGGTATCATACAATATTAATGTAATAACACCATTGTGACGCCATAACAAATGACGTCTTCATGGCGTTATATGACTGTCTCGGAAGTGAAATTTACCTTTTTTATCGAGAAATAAATTTGAGAGTTTTTGTGTATTTTCTCATGAATATAAGTTATGGTATAAATAGAATCTTACGCTCGTGTAAATGTTACTGTATTATTTAATATGTCACTCGCCTAAAGGCTCAGGACGTATTAATTATCTAACTCGTTTAATAAATCCCATATTACACATTGACACTCATGCTTGCAAGATCCTCTATTAGTGCATCTATATTAGATTAATATGAATATTGCAAATTTTGGATATTGACTATTCGGTCAGGTGGAATAAAAAGACAGCAAATATGCGAAATTATGCCGAAGAAAATAAGCGAGATGTATAACTACATGTACAGCTGTACCTGAGTTGAAAGCGGCAAACTCACATCGCATAATACTTACTGACAGAGACGTGAATTTAACACAGATGGCTTTTATGTCTCTGTTATTGCATACTAACGAGTTAATGTCTTAAGAAACGTATATTTATTAATTTTGTTTTAAGACAGCATGGACGTTAAACATATCATCGTATTTTATTTTTACATCAATGATAAATAATGATATGACCAAATGGCACCATTTGAAGTAACCAATACTAAACGCTCGCAGGGCTTGCACATTGAAACACCTCCAGCTACGCCCCTGATCTAGCGAGCTATATATAGTATAACCAACTAATTTTCCACAGTTTTACTAATACCATATAATTATATGGTATTAATGAGGCTCCTCCCCTTGACCGAGTACAATAGAACTCTCTTTGGTCGGTCAAGGTATACGTAAGTGAAACATGGCCAATGGACACCGTGGGAAATAACTAACAGTACACATAGACCTACAAAACGTTCTGTAACATTGTTGCGAACAATTCAATACATTTTGCCATTACAGACCACAGGAACCTGACAATTTGATACAGCTAGTTTTGGAACTTAACTAAGGTGTTAAAGATTAATTTTACACTTTTGGGGAGTTTAGATGAATTTTGAATAGACCCCCTCAAATAGCCTTTATGACAAATGGGGAGGGGACATTTTTATCGAAAATAGATCTAAACCCCAAAAAGCTGTAACAAATTCTCAAGTCCTTGTGTTACAGACATTTTCCGCGGGTTATCTTTTCTTCGTATTGTAACGTAAACTTTCAGCATGAACAGTATTGAAATAAAAAGGCACATGGCAGTTTTAAAAACACATTTTGGAAGTAACATGCTTACTTCGAACGGAATCCGGTAAACGGTTAGAATAAGTATGTCCTGCTTCTCTTTGATCGCCATTATAGTGAAAAAAAAGTCAAACATTACGTAATCGATAGGACTTTAGGTCCGGGTCACTTTCATGGCGATTACTCGATTGATCGTCCGGATCGTCTGTCTTCATGTGCCAAAACTGGTCTGAGACTAAGTCCGACATGTTGTAATGTTTTTTTGATAATGACAAAATTCACATGAAATTGTCACGTGACACTTTATGCGACAAGTCGGTAACATCATAAGAACCTCGCAATATGTCAGTTATCGTATTCGAGAAACTCCAAAAAGCTGTGACAAATTCTCAAGTCCTTGTGTTACAGACATGTTCCGCGGGTTATCTTTTTTTTCGTATTAATTATATTGTAACGTAAACTTTCAGCATAAACAGTTTTCTCCACACTCGAAAAGTAGCACCGCCCCTCTCGTACAATAACTGACATATTGCTCGGTTCCTATATGATGTAACTAATACTATACGTCTCTGAACCTATATATACATGTATCAGCCGACAAAAGTGGACAAACGTTTTCTGTCTATCAGTGTGTCATTTAAATATCCCAATCCATGCATTTTCCGGCTAGTTAGTTTTGGACCTAAACTTACCTAACTTTCTCATATCAAAAATCATATTTCGATTTGCTGGACGAAAAAAAAACCCCGCTTAAATTGGTTCCATTGGAAAGATGGATAATTTTTATTTCGCACGTCCATCTCCAAAAATACGTCACTTCCGTGAGCGATCGTGGCGGACTGTTTGACATTGAGAGCTTTCTAACCTTTTAGAAAATACTGTATATGACTACTAGGTGTTATTTGAAAACTGATCTAAATCCCCGAAAAATGAATAAATTAACAAACACCCGCAGTGCTACATGTAGCTCACGATCGTTACATATCGAGGCCGCAATAACTAGAGGTCCAAGTTTACATGTAGATGTATGTGGCTTTTCAGAAGATTTCAAAATGTCACATTTTCATATGAATTGTTCATGCAAATTATAATAGACTAACATATTTTTATACTTTCATAACCGCCCATTTATCAAAATTATCTTTCGTTAAATTGAACTTCTTTAGTTTTTAGTCTGATGTTAAAAAATGTATATTAAATTTGATAAATGAGAAAATAATCACTGAATTACATATTCCTTTTTATAACGCTTTGTTCATATATACCACAACAAAGCTTTTGCGTAATTCAAATTGAAAAATGTAACAAAGCTGTTGTTTGAACGTTAGACCCAATCCTTTTCTTATACAGTAGAATCACGTTATCTAGAACTCGTATAACTCGAAGGTCCCGTTTATTTGAAGTATTTTGTCGGTACCAACCAAGCTTTACACTAGCATTCTAACTTACATAACTCGAATACTCAGATAACTCGAAATTTTCCCATGGTCCCGTCGACTTCGAGATAACGAAGTTTAAATGTATACGCACATTTAAATGACTCAAACATAACACCCTTATATATTTTTTTTGCAGACGACAACTTCATGTCTGTAAACGTAGACGTCTGGCTTGCCATACATGAACATGTCACAAACGCAGAAAAAAACTCCCAAAAGGCACCACTCTTTCCCACAGGGACCTGAGAATTTGTTAGGCAGCAGCGCCAACAAGATTGAATTTAACAAAACCAAATCAAACATTGCAATACATGCAGATGGTACTGAATGTGTGTAACATAGTAGTCATTACATTCCCTGGTCCATCTACGGACCCCTGTAATGTATTTGAATAATACTATCAATATGCTATATCAGTGAATTAGGTTAAGTGTTGCTGGTACTTGTCAGTTTTATTATGTCGGCAATCCGTAAGGATTTTAATATGACGTCTGTAATAGTTGAAATGCATCATTGGTAATTAAAGCAAATGTTGAAAGCCGCCATCATTGTGTTTGTCACGTCTCTGTGCATGTGAGGTCCCAAGAAACATAACGCCCCCGCCCCCGCCCACAAACACACAAACCCCGACAAACCTTCACATCAATATGTATATTTCCTCTTCTTTCTGCATGCTCAATATTTCTGTTGATGCAGAAAATCCGTAGTACAGTCTGAACATGAGAACCCATAGACCTGTATGGGAAGCATATCTGATGATTCGTTATTGTATGTGATCAATTCTAGATAAAGCTGGAGGAAGAAAATACTCGTGAAGACTGAAAAATGAAAAATAAATATCACATTAATGACATACCTGAATATCAGACATCAAAGACAAACCATTTGAATGAGTATTTTTTTTTTGTTGGCGGTGTCGGGGGCGGCGTCATCCGTACACTGGTTCCGTGCGATAACTTGAGATCCCTTACGCCGATCAAGCTCAAACTTCACACAGTGCTCCCTCCTTAACAACAGTGCTTTGCTTGAAATTGCTTTTCAGGTTTAAAGGTAAAAAGTCAAGGTCACTGTATTAAAATAAGTGTGCTTTAGCCGATCAAACTGTTTAACCTGTTTAATGAAGTGGGAGAGCTAAAGGCATGGGCCAGAGATTTGGATATACTCCATTTCCCAACAATCCAGACTGGGAAGCCCGGTTATTGAAGAGACACTATTAACTCATCTTCGTAGCCTGGATAATTTAGACGAACTGACAGATTGGGCTAACACGAATCAGCTCTCTAACGATGAAATGGTTCAGAAAAGGATAGCCGAACTGAGCGTGAATCACTGCGAGTACTGCACACGCGTATTCTCCAGGAAAAGTTCTCTCACCATCATATACAAACTGTACATGAAAAGAAAACATTTAAATGTATAACATGCGAGAAAAACTTTTCGTAAAATTTTAATGGAGTACGACACCAAAAGATATGTACTTGACCCGCATTGGTATTGCGCACGTATCAATGTCATATGTGCAATACATGTCTACCGACTTTAAAACAACTAAAACAACACAGCGTGTTACACGGAGACAGTGATGTACGACATACCAAACGGAGGCGTGTAGACACCATCAGGGAAAATTCATCGTCCAAACCAGAGTCCTCTACTGATGAGAGAAGTTCCACCACCAAACCGTCCGCCGGGCCATGTACAGACGGCGATTCCTCCCCCACAGCGTCGTCAGTTAAAACAAGTAGTAAAACGTATAAGAGCAGAACGTGCATGGACGTATTTGAAGATAGAATAAGTTACACGTTCATCACATGAGACACAAACAGGAGGGCGACTTAAGCTTCACCCAATGTCATTTTCTGAAAAGCAAGCTCCGTGGTCAAAAGGTGATGGTATTAACGAGGCCCTACGAACCGCATATGACGTGAACACCCCACATATCCTTGAGTTACGACAACATGTAATGTCCCTCTTTCCCCGGATTTTAATAAGGAAAATGTTACGCAGAGTGTGGATTACATCTACGAAGTGTTTCGTATAAACTTTGGAGTATTACTAAGAAACTCGAAAACAGGAGAGTACCGATATTTCCGGCATTACACCAATGAAACATTGTTTGATCAGCCTCTGTTAATCAGCAACAGGGAAGATATACATAAAAAACTCCGACGTCGTCTGGACACATGCTTCGACAACGAGAGAATAGTAAGTGGAAGCCTGTTTTCCTAACAACTCTTCATATATACATATTTCGTACAAACTTCCCTTTAGGAGCCTGGAACACGTCTTTACCAAAATATGTCGAGGAAAATCGAAGTATCATTGCCCTTACAAAACAACGGACAGAAAGACCCTATAATGACAATCTATGTTTATTTAGATGCTTAGCGACGCACAACAAACAAACCAAAGTTGAAACCACCATACGGAATTATTATCAAAAGTGGACAGCATATTTAAAACAGATGGATTTGGTTGATGTTACAAGTGTCGCACCAAGCTGTTACACCGGGGTTAACTTATGTGAAGTTAACGAATTTGAAAGGTGTTTCAACATTGGTATAAACATTTTTAAAATGAGCGAGGATTTTAGTGTAATTCCAGTCTATAGGAGCAGTGGACGCTTCTGTTCCATCATGAACTTGAATCTATACGACAACCACCTCTCCTATATAAGTTATATTCGAGCTTATTCTAAAAAGTTCCAGTGCGAAACATGCGATCAGCTGTTCACGACATCTTTCAAATGTTTACGTCATAGTCGGACGTGTGTAGGAACAACACGATCAGTATTTCCAGGAGGGTATTATGAAATCAACGACACACTTTTTGATGAATTAGACGAAAATGAAATTCAAGTACCAAATGAAAAACGTTATTTTCCGTGGTTCATAGTGTATGATTTTGAGGCCTTGCTACAACCATACACGACGGAGAGTGACACAAAAAAAAACTTTCTTGGACAAGAGAACATGTACCCAATTCTGTGGGTATTTCATCAAATCTTACTGGTTTTGATTAGCCGAAGTGTTTTGTCGATATGGACTTGGATACATTGATCCGCGACATGATCGAGTACTTGGAAGAAATTTCATATAAATCTGAATTGTTAGCTGAAGACCAATGGTCAGGCAATGGTCAGGCGTCCTTGCTACATTGCAGGAAAAAATCAGCTCGTGCGGAGAAAAAGATTTCGTCATGAAAAACAAATATATCCGTCTACAGGAAAAAACTTCAGCGTATTGTCAACAAATACCGGTACTTTACGTACGTTTTAACTCCTCCAGATACGATTTAAATTTAGTCAAACGGAATATATCAAAGCATCTTGGACTACACGACAAAACAAAGAAGCCATTTACAGTAAACAAATGCAATTCATATATACCTGCATCAGTACAAAAAACTTTTAAATTTTTGGACAATTTCAGGTACCTAGCCCCTGGATCTTCTTACTCGCAGTTTTTACGTGCTTGTGGGATAGGAGAACAAAAAGAGTTCCCCTACGAATGGTTTGACTGTAAAGAGAAGCTAGACGAGGAAACATTACCCTCATATGAACACTTCTACAGTTCTTTAAAAAAGAAAAACATCGCGCCGGGGAAGTATGAATTTTGTAAAAGGATGTGGTACGAACATAGAATGAAAACATTCAAGGACTTCCTTGTCTGGTATAACAATTTAGATGTTGGACCTTTTGTTTGGCAGTGACTGAATTACATAGTTTTTATTTTAACAAAGGGATTGATATATTAAAAAAATACCATGTCAGTCCATGGGATAGCTAGGCAAATGTTGTTTGATGCTGGAAGGAGTAGCGGTGCGTCATTTTCCTTATTCAACCAACAGGATGAAGATCTGTTTCATACAGTGAGAAATAACATTGTAGGTGGACCATCTATTATATTTAATAGACACAGTAAAGTTGGAGAGAGTTTCATCCGGAACGATCATAACAATTAAACCCTGTGCAAACATCGTCGGATATGGGCTATTTATGGGCTATCGGTCAACAAATGCCGATCGGACCGTATATTAGACGCAAATTGGAAAATGCTTTTCGTCCTGAGGTGCGAGAGAAATATATGTCGTCTTTCCATTGGTTGGACTGGATGAGCGAGGAGCGCAACATCAAAATTGTTCATAAATTGAACAATAGAAACGAGAAAAGAATAGGACCGTATCCTGTAGACGGATATTGCGCTGAAAAAATATTGTTTTTCAATTTCATGGTTGATATTTCCACGGTCAATATAACTGTCCACTTACCAACAATATAAAAAGTGAAAAGTGGCATACTCAGCGTGCAGCCAAATTGAGGCAAACGGATGAGACCACCGCGTACTTTCAGGAAAGGGGATATAAAGTTATTGAAATGTGGGAGTGTGAATTTGTGACATGAAAAGAAAAATGTGGGATTACAACAGTTTGTGAAAATGCGGCAACCTACGGGTCACGTTAGTGAAGATGATATTTTATCATCAGTACGAAGCAGGGAGTTTTTTCGATATGATAGAGAAGTTGATATCGTTGTTCCAGATAAATGGACAGATGAATTTAAAAATGGAAATCTTTCTCCTCGTGACTATTTTAGCGAAATGTCTCCCTTATTTTGTACAACTGAAGTTCCATTCGATGTCATTGGCTCTCACATGCTGGAACATGTTCGCAAAAATGGGTTATCCGAAAAGCCCCGAACATTATTGGTTGGTGGTCTCAAAGGAGAGAAAATGCTTCTGTCGCCGCCACTTTTAAAATGGTATTTAGATCATGGAATGGTTGTGACGAAAATTTATCAAACTGTGGAGTATTACTCTGGTGTTCCGTTCTCCTCATTTGTGGAAGATGTTAGTAGCGCGAGACGCATGGGAGACAGTGACCCTCGTTTTGCTATTATAGCCGACACCTTCAAATTAATTGATAACTCGAGCTATGGCGGTCTCATCATGGACAAATCCAAACACCGAACCATTACGTATGTCCAAGGGCACAATGAAGTCAGCGTTTCTGTCAACAACAAAAGGTTTAGGAATTTAACTTGTTTAGACGAAGAAAATGCATATTATAAAGTGGAATTTTCAAAAACAAAAATAAGGTATGATTTACCCATTCAACTTGGATTTTATATTTTACAATATGCAAAAATTACGAAAGTTACAGTTTCACTATGACTTTTTAGATTATTATGTAGAGCGGTCAGACTTTGAGTACTTTGAAATGGATACTGATAGTGCTTATATGTCTTTGTCGGTAGCAAATTTGAATTCAGTCGTAAAAACTGAAATGTCTGAAAGATTCTAAAACGATTTAAAGGGATATTGAACAGACATTTTTGATCAAGATTGTACATTATGGCTTCCTCGTACGTGTTGTCCTGCCCACTCAAAGCACGACAAGCGCAACCCTGGGTTGTTCAAATTGGAGTATGAAGGCGACGAGATAGTTGGTTTATGTTCAAAGACGTACATCATTTAAACAAAACAAAACGTATACAAACCCCTGCTAGTGTTATGACAGGGTACAGTGAAAATAAAGAAAAACTCAACCAAAGCGATTGCAAACTAAAAAGCGGAGTGTTAAGGAACACAAATTCAGCTGTAAAGGAATATCAAAAACAAACATTCGGCAACCACTAAAGATATACAAATCTGTTTTAAAAACTCAAGTTTCGGAAACAGCGGTAAATAATGGTTTTCGCGCGACGGACAAAACCATGTTTTCTTACAACCAGGAGCGTAGTGGGTTCAGTTATTTTTATTGCAAGCGGCGTGTGCTAGAAGATGGAATCCATATTTGTCCTCTGAAACTTGCCTTTGACAGTGTGTGGAGAATAGGTCTTTGGAACAAACTTCTGGTAAATAATGTCGATGGAAAATGTTTTCGAATTATTACAAATATGTACATAGGTATTAAGGCTAGAGTGATGAAAGATGGTGTTTTCTCGAATATGTTCTCATGTAGTTCTGGGGGCCGACAGGGTGATAATCTTTCTCCATTTCTATTTTCACTGTTTCTAAATGATTTAGAAGATTTTATGAAATCACGTGACTGTAAAGGTTTTTCTAATATTAGCGACCAGTTGGAGAAGGAATTACATGTATATCTGAAGCTATATGTCATGTTGTACGATGATGACACTATACTATTAGCAGACACGGCAGAAGATTTACAACACGAATTAAATATATTCTCTGAATATTCTAACTTATGGCATCTTAAAGTCAATATTAATAAAACTAAAGTCATGGTGTTTGGAAGAAAAAATCCCCAATGACCTAAACTTTACATATAACGGTTCTGCTTTAGAGTTAGTAAAAGATTTCAAATATCTTAGTGTATATTTTAGTAAAACTGGTTTGACACAAATCAATATCAAACAGCTATATGGTAAAGGTATTAAAGCGATGTATGGTGCTATTTCTAAATGTAGGGATCATAATCTGTCAATAGATTGTCAACTAGACATATTTGACAAAGCTGTTAAACCTATTGTTTTATATGGATGTGAAGTGTGGGGTTTCTGTAACTATAAACTTATCTACATCTTAAATTTTGCAAACACATACTAAATGTTAAAACATCAACCCCGAATTTTATGATATACGGAGAACTTGGAAGGTTTCCGCTAAATATTAATGTAAAAGTCAGAATGGTTGGATTCTGGGCTAAACTAACGAAAAACCGGAATACACTAAGTTATAAAATGCTTGCAATTTTATCAAATTATGAATGTACATGGTTAAAATATGTGAAAAGTATATTTGAAGAATGTAATTTGATGCATATCTTCAACAAACAAGATTTTTCTAGTATACATTGGCTAAAGAGTACCATATTTTATAAATTAAAGAAAATCTTATATTAAACTTTAGAAATGAAATGTATATCTCTCCGAAAGGAATTAATTATAAAATCTATAAAAATGAACTTTGTTTAGAAAAGTACTTACTAGAACTCCCTCCGAAATTAGCCAAGGAGTAATGTAAATTTAGAATATGTAACAATAAACTTCCAATTGAAACTGGTAGGTGGTCCAATATACCACGTGAGTAAAGAATATGTAATTTATGTAATTAAAGTGAAATTGGCGACGAATTTCATTATTTATTTAATTGTACGTGAGAAACAATCTTCAATAGTAGACAAAAATATATGTCCAGATACTCTTATTTTAGACCAAACGCATTTAAATTTCATACATTGTTCAATTATGTAACGCAACATGAATTGATATCATTGGCTAAATTTATTACTGACATTAATATGGAAATAAATTTACAACAATGATGTCCATCCTGTTCATCCATGTATTAATATCACCCATTTGTATATATGTATTCTCTACACTGTATTGTTTATGAGAAATAAAACAATTGTCATTTTCGTTGCCGTTGTCTTTATACGGGTAATCATCTATACAAATTAAACCAGACCCCCCCCTCCCCCCTCCCCCTTGTTAAGTCATGCGTTACTATCCACCGAGGTCAGGTTACATATGGGCCGCTGTGGCCAAATGGTTAAAGCGTGTTTAACTGTCCACCGAGGTCAGATTACATAGGGGCCGCTGTGGCCAAATGGTTAAGGCGTGCTTTACTGTCCACCGAGGTCAGATTACATAGGGACCGCTGTGGCCAAATGGTTAAGGCGTACTTTACTGTCCACCGAGGTCAGATAACACAGGGGCCGCTGTGGCCAAATGTTTAAGGCATGCTTTACTGTCGACTGAGGTCAGATTACATAGGGACCGCTTTGGCCAAATGGTTAAGGCGTGCTTTACTGTCGACTGAGGTCGGATTACATAGGGACCGCTGTGGCCAAATGGTTAAGGCGTGCTTTACTGTCCACCGAGGTCAGATTACATAGGGGCCGCTGTGGCCAAATGGTTAAGGCGTACTTTACTGTCGACTGAGGTCAGATAAAACAGGGGCCGCTGTGGCCAAATGTTTAAGGCATGCTTTACTGTCCACCGAGGTCAGATAACATAGGGGCCGCTGTGGCAAAATGGTTAAGGCGTGCTGTCCACCGAGGTCAGATTACATAGGGGCCGCTGTGGCCAAATGGTTAAGGCGTACTTTACTGTCCACCGAGGTCAGATAACACAGGGGCCGCTGTGGCCAAATGTTTAAGGCATGCTTTACTGTCGACTGAGGTCAGATTACATAGGGACCGCTTTGGCCAAATGGTTAAGGCGTGCTTTACTGTCGACTGAGGTCGGATTACATAGGGACCGCTGTGGCCAAATGGTTAAGGCGTGCTTTACTGTCCACCGAGGTCAGATTACATAGGGACCGCTGTGGCCAAATGGTTAAGGCGTACTTTACTGTCCACCGAGGTCAGATGACACAAGGGCCGCTGTGGCCAAATGTATAAGGCATGCTTTACTGTCGACTGAGGTCAGATTACATAGGGACCGCTTTGGCCAAATGGTTAAGGCGTGCTTTACTGTCGACTGAGGTCGGATTACATAGGGGCCGCTGTGGCCAAATGGTTAAGGCGTACGTTACTGTCCACCGAGGTCAGATAACACAGGGGCCGCTGTGGCCAAATGTTTAAGGCATGCTTTACTGTCGACTGAGGTCAGATTACATAGGGGCCGCTGTGGCAAAATGGTTAAGGCGTGCTGTCCACCGAGGTCAGATTACATAGGGACCGCTGTGGCCAAATGGTTAAGGCGTACTTTACTGTCCACCGAGGTCAGATAACACAGGGGCCGCTGTGGCCAAATGTTTAAGGCATGCTTTACTGTCGACTGAGGTCAGATTACATAGGGACCGCTTTGGCCAAATGGTTAAGGCGTGCTTTACTGTCGACTGAGGTCGGATTACATAGGGACCGCTGTGGCCAAATGGTTAAGGCGTGCTTTACTGTCCACCGAGGTCAGATTACATAGGGACCGCTGTGGCCAAATGGTTAAGGCGTACTTTACTGTCCACCGAGGTCAGATAACACAGGGGCCGCTGTGGCCAAATGTTTAAGGCATGCTTTACTGTCGACTGAGGTCAGATTACATAGGGACCGCTTTGGCCAAATGGTTAAGGCGTGCTTTACTGTCGACTGAGGTCGGATTACATAGGGGCCGCTGTGGCCAAATGGTTAAGGCGTACTTTACTGTCCACCGAGGTCAGATAACACAGGGGCCGCTGTGGCCAAATGTTTAAGGCATGCTTTACTGTCGACTGAGGTCAGATTACATAGGGACCGCTTTGGCCAAATGGTTAAGGCGTGCTTTACTGTCGACTGAGGTCGGATTACATAGGGACCGCTGTGGCCAAATGGTTAAGGCGTGCTTTACTGTCCACCGAGGTCAGATTACATAGGGGCCGCTGTGGTAAAATGGTTGAGGCGTGCGTTACTGTCCACCGAGATCAGATTACATAGGGGCCGCTATGGCCAAATGGTTAAGGCGTGCTTTACTGTCCACCGAGGTCAGATTCCATAGGGGCCGCTGTGGCCAAATGCTTAAGACGTTCTTAACTGTTCACCGAGGTCAGATTACTTAGGGGCCGCTGTGGCCAAATGGTTAAGGCGTGCTGTCCACCGAGATCAGATTACATAGGGACCGCTGTGGTCAAATGGTTAAGGTGTGCTTTACTGTCCACCGAGGTCAGATTCCATAGGGGCCGCTGTGGCCAAATGGTTAAGGCGTGCTTTACTGTCCACCGAGGTTAGATTCCATAGGGGCCGCTGTGGTCAAATGGTTAAGGTGTCCCGACATTCTACCACTTCCACTTGTCATCCACCTTTTGGTTGCGAGTGCGAAACCCACGTGGAGAAGTTGCCATGTACTGACCGTAGGTCAGTGGCTTTTCTCCTGGTTCTCCGGCTTTCCTCTACCTCCAAAAACTGGCACGTACCTTAAATGACCCTGGCTGTTAATAGGACGTAAAGCAAAATTATCCAAACCAAAGATTACATAGCGTTGCTAACCGACAAAAACAGTTAACGAGTGCTCGGTCAGTCAAGTATATTGCACGGATCAGGATATGAACTCTAAAATTTTCACAAATGATCTTTGTGAAAACTGCAGCATACAGCTGTTTCGTCCTCCTTAATTCATTTTTCGGCACACTGTATCTATTACTAAATTTAAAAGGTGCAGTACATTTGTGTGTTACGTCATCTTTAAATACATCCTTAACTAATAGTTAAAATGTTTATCTCTTTGTTATCTTAGATAGATACTCGTTGGATGACCTGGCCTCGAACTCTCTCTCAGATAGCATAGAAACCACAAAAGCGACTCTTGCCCTGACCGGGGCCTTGAACTCATTATCAGATATATAACATACATTGTAGGATGAAAGTATAGTTGCTCCACTTTGTGTCCCTGTTATGGTAGTCAAAGGTTCTAGCTAAGTTCAAGTTCAAATTCTATATTAACCTTGAGTCTATTGACTCTTCGGTTTTCAAGTAGCAACATTAATTAAACATTTTCAACAATATTAGCGTACATGTATACAATTATATACATAATAGCAAGTTATTACACATAGAATACACACTCGGAGGGAGCAAACAATTACATTAATTGATTCCTCAACGTACGAGGGGTGTTCCATAAATAATGTCAGCTGTGCTTTATTTCGCGGAAATCGTGCAATTTATGCACAAAACCATCTCGTGTCGATTGAGTGATCACTGGCTCGTGACACAGGTAAATATCTCGTCCACACGTTCACTGGCCTCGGTACAGTGTACATCGTTTCATAGCCTATTCGTTAGACTAAACACAAAATGACAGGAAAACGAGTTGAAAATGTTCTTGAAATTAGGGCCTATATAAAAGGTAGGTCATTACTCGGTATAAAGGCTGTAGATATTCACAGCGAGGTGTGTGACATTTATGGGGAGGGCCAAGTGTCTCACAGGACTGTTTGTAGGTGGGTAGGTAAATTTAGTGATGGGCAGCAGCAACTGAAAGATGCTGCTCACCCAGGTCGTCCTGCAACAACTACGACCAAAGGTAACATATAAAAAATCCGAAATATCCTCCAAACTGATGCTCGATTCACCGTAAGACAATTGGCTCGAATGACAAACTTTTCGATAGCAAGAGTTCATGCAATTTTGAAGAAACACCTAAAAGTAAGAAAGATAAATGCAAGATGGATACCCCATTTGTTAACGGATGAGCAAAAGAAGACGCGTGTAACAATGGCAAAAAAACTTCTCAAAATGTACCCAAAACATAGTCACTGGTGATGTGACCTGGGTGTATTATTTTGAACCAAAGCGGAAGGTTGCCAACCGAATATTGGCCACTAAAAATGCCAGACGTCCAAGTATTGCCAAACGAATACGAACGGTAAAGAAGGTTTTGTATGCTATTTTTCACTAATAAGGGTCCAGCTATTCAAATCCCGGTGCCAAAAGGCAGAACGGTCACAGGCAAGTTCTATAAAAACGTTGTTCTGAGAAAGTTGAAGAACTACTACAAAAGTCGCCGCCCCAAAACAGGACTTAAGTATGTCCGACTTTTGCATGATAATGCACCCGCTCACAAGGCACGTATTGTGACTTTTTTGAGTCAGAGAAGGTCCTTCCGCACCCTCCGTATTCGCCAGACTTGGCGCCCTGCGACTATTTTCTCTTTCCAAAACTTAAATATCATTTATCTGGAAGGAGATACAATTCGAGAAATGCCCTTGGATCTGCTGTTTATCAGTGTCTGATGGTTGTACCCATTGAAGAGTATGAAAAATGCTTCCAAAAATGGATTGACCGGCTAAAAAGGTGTGTTCTGGCTGGCGGAGAGTATTTTGAAGGGCAGAGCAAATTAAAATGAACAAAACCACTTCCACTATATGAGCACCGATGCAAGTGACATTATTTTTGGAACACCCCTCGTATAAGCAGCTTTGATATATTTGGACAATTTTTCAATTTCTATGGTGTTTTTAACATTAAATAGTTCAATCAATTTGAACATACTAGTTTTTTAAAATAGTATTTTTTCAAAAATTTGTTCCGTAATTCAGAGTAACATGGGTATTCAACATAAAATGGTACTCATCTTCAGCATCACCTGGATTACAAATTGTACAACCTCTAAAATTTCTCTGTATATTTTGGTAGCGACCCTTTTCAATATTCAGATTATGTGACGATAAACTAATTTTTGTAATTTCTTTCAAAAAATCCCCCGATATTGATTTTCTCAGGTAACACTGCATCACAATCGATATTAAGATGCGAATAAATAAATCCTTTTGAAGATGTTCCAATTTTTAGTTGCAATCTTGTCAAAAAATATCAAAATCCTTTCTCTAATTACATTAATATAGGTATCTCCCCTATTTTCTGTCTCCCAAATATAACCTAACCCTAGACTGTATAATTCGTTTTTGATGTTCAAAACCCATTTATCTTTATTCACTAACATATCGTCATAGCATGACTTCAATATACAATCATCAGCGTTTTTTAAAAATTTCATCCAATACTTGAATACTCTTAATTTTCTTAATGGAAATCGACCGAGTTCTAAATAAACCATTTTATTACACGTATTCCTAGAGAATTTTTTACAGAACATTGTATGATTTTTTTCAACTTCAGGTGCTTTATGGCAACCCTATATTTCGGACCCATAACTTAAAATACTATTAAAGTACATATCAAAGACTGACAATTGAGTTTTGGTGTTAAAATAACTTTTACGACAGGCATTCATAACAGAAAACGAAGCCTTTCGCCCTTGTTCTGCGATTTTTTGTTGGGTTTTTCTAAAAGTTCCATTATAATTATTTAATATGCCAAGATAATAAAAATTCGTTTACAATTTCTAACTGACAACAATTATATTTCCAAATTTCGTCATTTCTCAAGATTCCACCGTTTCGAAACACAAGAACTTTTGTTTTAGTCGTATTTACCGTTAAATCCCACTTTTTTTGTGAATGATTGTAAACCCTCTGGCGTTTCTGAAAATATTACCATATCATCTGCAACAGAAATAAGCTCATGATCAGTGTCTATTTCAATAGAAGGACAGTTGACAATTAAAAATTGTATTTCGCAGTCATTAACATGTAATGAAAACAATAATGGGGACAAACTTTCCCCTTGGAACAATCCGTTTTCACAATTGAAGTAATTAGATAATGAACCATTATGTTTAACACAGCATTTAACATTACTATACAATGATCTGGTTAAATTTAATAGTTTTCCGTCATTGCCTTCCTTTCTTAATTTATACCACAGGTTCTGACGATTTACAAAATCAAACGCCTTTGTATAATCGATAAAACAACAATACAACCTTTTCTTTTTTCTTAAGGTACGCTTAATTAGTGATTGTAACGCAAATATAGCATCAACAGTAGACAGATTTGATTGGAAGCCGAATGGAGCATCTGTTATTTTATTATATTTTTAGTCGAAAACCACCAGCCTATTATTGATAATTGATGTGAACAGTTTCCCCAAACAACTTACCAGAGTAATACCTCTGTAATTGTTAACTTCATTTGTATCCCTTTGAGTTTGGAGGAAATATTTTCCAGCAGACTGCTCATTTATTGTGTTTACTTGTTGTGATTGACAATGATACTCGGTCCTCATTTTGAGAACTTGATGTTTACATGGATGTGACAAAGATTTACATGGCAGGTGTCGTCGATGAAGCAGAAGACGCTTACTCCTCCGGAACACCTGGTCTTATTCTCTTGTACTTTTACAAGTGTCTACGTGTAAAATCTTTCCTTTGTTCATATTTTGCCCCTGGTTTAATCGATTTTGAGTTTGGGTTATGATTCTGTTAACGCTTTGGTAGTCTCTTATATATTTGAACACCAATTTTCTTGGAAATGACCATGTTTAAATATATGGTTGAATAGCAATCTGTTTAAAACCATATCTGAATTTTACTACGTAACAGTACAGGTACACACCGATCTAATTAAACCAGATCTGAATTCCACTACATAACAGTACAGGTACACTCCGATCTGATTAAAACCAGATCTGAATTCCACTACGTAACAGTACAGGTTCACTCCGATCTGATGAAAACCAGATCTGAATTCCACTACATAACAGTACAGGTACACTCCGATTTGATTAAACCAGATCTGAATTCCACTACATAACAGTACAGGTACACTCCGATCTGATTAAAACCAGATCTGAATTCCACTACATAACAGTACAGGTACACTCCGATCTAATTAAACCAGATCTGAATTCCACTACATAACAGTACAGGTACACTCCGATCTGATTAAAACCATATCTGAATTCCACTACATAACAGTACAGGTACACTCCGATCTGATTAAAACCAGATCTGAATTCCACTACATAACAGAACAGGTACACTCCGATCTGATTAAAACCAGATCTGAATTCCACTACATAACAGAACAGGTACACTCCGATCTGATTAAAACCAGATCTGAATTCCACTACATAACAGAACAGGTACACTCCAATCTGATTAAAACCAGATCTGAATTCCACTACATAACAGTACAGGTACACTCCGATTTGATTAAAACCATATCTGAATTCCACTACGTAACAGTACAGGTACACTCCGATCTGATTAAAACCAGATCTGAATTCCACTACGTAACAGTACAGGTACACTCCGATCTGATTAAAACCAGATCTGAATTCCACCACGTAACAGTACAGGTACACTCCGATCTGATTAAAGGCCCAATATACGTAACTTCGGGTAAATTTTCGTGATTCTGAAAAATTCTGAAAAAAATCCAGTTGATAACCATGCAAAAATAAGCCTAAAACGAAGTAAACCTGAGCGGTAACTAACAAGTAACTCTTGACAAAAAAATCCAAAGAATATTGAAAATAATTCATGTGGGGCCCACTTCAACAACAAACCGAAGGTAGAAGACGGTTCGAAATGGACGCGTGTTTACAAATAGCGTATTTCAACTGCTGTTGTACCGGTAGCCGCGAAGGAATGTATCTTGGATATTGCTGATCTCAGTTTATCTTAACTAAATCTATAAATATAAAAAGTTATTAGGCTTGATTTTCGCTTCAAGTTTTGCCGAAAGTTACGTATATTGGGCCTTTAAAACCAGATCCGAATTCCACTACATAACAGTACAGGTACACTCCGATTTGATTAAAACCAGATCTGAATTCCACTACGTAACAGTACAGGTACACTCCGATCTGATTAAAACCAGATCTGAGTTCCACTACATAACAGTACAGGTACACTCCATTCCATGGAACGAAGTGTACCTGTACTGTTACGTAGTGGAATTCAGATCTGGTTTTAATCAGATTGGTTGAATAGAATAAACAAAAAACAAGGCATTAGCACTGTCTTACAATTGATTAAATACTCATTTAATATGCCATCAGGACCACACGCCTTGTTATTATTGTATTTACTAATTGCACATACTATATCCGCCTCAGTAATATCAGCGTCCAACTCATCAAATAATTCATTCGAAAAGTTCGAATCATGATTTTTCAAAAAATCGTTTACATGTTCATTAAAGTAAGGCTTAGTTGAGGTTAAAATTTTGAAATGATTAAAAAAATCATTTTCATTCAAATCACTTCCAACCTTTTTTAAAAAGTTTTTGGAAATACTTGTGAAAACTCTTAAGATTATATATCCTCATATAATCTAGCATGTTACCCTGGAGGCATTTGTATTCGTTTTTAAGCTAACATTCTACCTTTTTATACATTGTTTTCTTGCTAATTAGACTGAGACGGTTTTCGTTGCATCGTTTTTTGTTAAAAGTATAAAGAGCATTTTTATATTCTCTATACATTCTCTTACATGTAATATTAAACCATGGCTTATCTTCCTTAGCTTCTACATTTCTTGCATCACTGGGTGTTATGATTTTGGTACGTGTACAAAAAGATAAAATGAGCTTATTTAATTCGCATGCAAATTCATTCACGCACGTATTTATGTTGTCTTGACTGGTATCAGTAATATTGCAAATATCTAACAAGTTATTAGTATTGTCCTCTAGTATTCTTACAACATCTCTCGCATTATTGTTATTCCACTTCACGTTCACAACTACATCCAGTCTTCTGGAGACCTCTTCTTGCGTACTTTGTAACTTCCGTCTACATACACCTATAGAAAAAGTATTAAACGTACCAACTTCAATTTTTTTTTATATTAAAAAAAAGAGTCTTGTGCTAGAACATAATCGATGAGACTGGATCTCCTGGCGTTATAAAATGTTACATTACCTACAGGATCTGCGGGTGCCGTCCATTTACAATACGTAACCCAGTTGTTTTGCACATCGATATTAAATGCCGACCAAATGCCGATTCACAGTCTGACCATGTTTCTAAGTTTCTTCAAATCGTTATCAGGTAGATAAACGATATTTGACAGGATATCGTCGATTTTGCCTGTGCGGCTATTAAGGTCACAAATAGTTAATATTTTACATGAATTCGCATTTACATAGGTTGAGATGCTGTCTTCAAGAATGCTAAAAAGACCTACATCATGCATGTGCATCATAATAAGTGTCGGGAAGTAATTCATAAAAACAAATATGTCTTCACCATCAACATCTAGACAATTCATGAGATAGTTTTAATTTTACTATACTATCGGTTACATTTCCTACAATGGTGCACTATCATTTAGATATATTTTTGTAAAAGATTACAATGCCTCCACCTTTACCATTAATTCTCGGCATTACATGTGATATATAACCAGGAAGTTGAATGACGTCATCTTTCTTTACCCAGCATTCATATACTGTAAGCATATTATATCATATTTGCAAAACATGTCTAGGAAGCCATTTTCATTCAGTTTGTCACTAAGTGACCTACAAACATTCCAGAAAAAAATATTCACACTTTCCCAGTTTTCCTATCTCCTAAACTGGTTACTCGAACCCAGTGATCAATCTACGTGCGAGTCCCGAGTCCAGTACTCATATAATTATGATGGGACTCATAGAAATTCTGGAAACATTTCAATTTAACATTGTGGGACCCATTGTCTGGCAATACCTAAAAAAAAGGACCCATGAAAATAAATTGTCAATTTATCACTGCTCGAACCTCGCCTGGCCGTTCCGCCTTGGCCGTATCAATTTCCGCCAGACGGAAAGTTGTCCTCTGTCCACGTCATTTACCGGTAGGTAGCGTCGCGAAATTATCACATGACTGCGCGCGCGCAGTTTGGCGTGCACTGGTGATGTGGAGGTTAGCGGGTAGTTTGCCGGTCTGTCTCCAGATGATGATCACGTAACAGTAGGATCGGTACCTCTCGCCGGAGGTTCATCACATGGAGACGATGTGCGTGCGCGGGCCGGAGGGCGTTGGGCGCTGTCACCATTTGGAGTTGACGACGTCCTAACGCGTTTTCCCCGCGCGGTGTTGCTGTCTGGTGTGGTGACTGTACTGCCTGACTGCCTACGTAAATCAAGCTAAACCACAGTCTTTGTAAGTCTTCAAGTAACCCAACCTCTCTGTCGGTCATTCCGGTTCTGGACTGTGGTCACATCGTGTGACCTCGGAAGCTCTCAGCCTTCTGCCTGGATACCCCAGAGCCAACCGTTCATCTTTGCTTATCCCGCCTGTATTTATGTATCTTAAAACAAGCCATAGTCTCCAGCAATCAAGTTTCTTATGTCAACTCTGAATTAATTGTCTCACATACACATTCCAACCCCTATTAGCCTTGTCGTGATCTTTAAGTCGCTGTGTATTACTTACACCCCCCCCCCCCAAAAAAAAAAACTATTGTGTAACATACTTTAGATGTGAATTTGTATAATAAATTGTTTCTGTATGTACACAACATCGAAACCTAGGGCAAAAATAAGTATATAGTTCACAAGAACTACAATAAAACATTAGGTATTTTACTAGCTGGTCGCGATACAGTTTGCAGTAAGTTATATCTAGATGTTGTGTTATTGATATGCACATTCATATGACGTACGCAATAGATAAATATTTGGAGTGGCTTATCACAGTTCAATAATGTCAAAGATTGCGTAAGTATTTGTGTACAGACTGACAAGTGAGATCAAAGCATGAACTCGTCAGAAAATAGGTCAATGCCGTTCGTGATGGAGAAGACGATAAATTGCAATATGGTATGCAGTATATAAGTCAACACAGTTTAAAATTTATGACATAGGGCCGATGCTGTGTCGTCATCCTGGTGTAACTAGACATGCTTAGAACTAGAGGATTACTTGGCGTGTGGGCGTGTTCCCTCGTCCTCGGTCTGGGCGTGGCCGGGGATAGCAGCGCGGAGGGTTTCGAAATGTGGTTTACTACCAACAAAGATGAAATGGAAAACAGCCCAATACATTTTGATAACCCACTTCCTAAATGGCTAAGGGGAACACTGGTAAGAAATTATATCTTTATTTCTATATATGACGAATGTATATGTCATTATTTTTGTAGTAGCTTGTAGTTTTTATCGAGTGACTTTTTTACCGTGTTTTTTTATTTATTTATTTATTTCATTATTTAACAAAGCAACCGATTTTGTGATATCTTAAACGATGCCAGGATTTGTATAATATTTTTGTATGTTTTTGCACTGATATAGGTCCTTTTCAATTTGAACAATGCCAAGTATGTGTTACCACTGTTACAGTATATGGACAATACCACAGGGACCTGAGAATTTGTTACAGCTAGTTTTGGACCTAAAATAGGGTGTTTAGAGTAATTTTACACATTTGGGGGGTTTAGATCAATTTCCGATAGAAAATGCCCCCTCAATGGTCATAAAAGCGGTCTTCCTTTAAATTTAGCCATCTAATGACAACAAAAGACCAGCACACTGGGTGACGTCAACCTAATGAATATGTAACGAAGTGTCCTGCAAGCCGCGACAGACTATGAGACACGGACATTTTGCGTGTTTTTGGAGGCAATGGAGATTATTTCTGCGGAAGGAGGATACTTTTGACTTGCATTTAGGAGGTTTATGAAATAAATTATCCATCTTTCCAACGGCACCAATCGTTTTTTCTTACCTCAACTAGAAATGTGATTTTTGATGCAAGAAAGGTATGTAGGGTTGATTTTTCGATCTGGAAAGCTTTCCACCCTTAAACTTTTATGACTATTGAGGGGGCATTTTTATCGAAAATTGATCTTAACCCCCCAAATATGTAAAATAACTCTAAACACCCTATTTTGATCCAAAACTAGCTTTAACAAATTCTCAGGTCCCTGTGGACAATACCACTATTTCAAATATAATTTTCGACAATGCAATTTTTTGAATTAGTTTACCAATGCCAGTTTATTTTTTTTTTTATATCTTTGAATGATATGGAACTGATTTTGAATTTTTTGTTATAGAAACCAGAAGTTTTATAATATTTGTGGATAATGGCACACATATTTTTTTCGAGAAGGACATTTATAATGAAAACTTTTTTGAACAAAGCCAATAATTTTTACGATGCCACAGAAAATGTTATTTTACATTTCAATATAAGAAATGATATAAGTAATAAAGGTCCGATATCATTGCGCAATATTTGTGGAAATTTCTATTAAACCTTTCAAAGAATTATTAATCAATATTGCATGTAAATGAAACTGATTAATATGGTTGTTGATTTCTGTTTTCTCGCCTTTTCGCGTAATTTTTAACGCGAAAACCCACCTTGTAAATTTTACGCGAAAAGGCGAGAAAATTAACACAAAACGTCGCCTTTTCGTGTTCATTTTCTAGCCCCCACGCACCCACTCCCTCCATAAAAGATAAAACTACATGTACATGTATGCCCTGTGGCTTTTTGATATTCTTACAGCTTTTCACCCTGTCCCTATTAGCTGTAGCCGCAAATATATATATATAAAAAAAATAGCTTATGTCTAAAAGCTTTTTTGGAATCTCGAAAATGTACAAAAAAGAAAGAAAATTAAATGGTTTCCCGTAAAATATCAAATATCAAATATATTTGATTCGTTTAGCTTTGCATTTGTGTAAATATAAAAAAAGTCTGCCATAATCGTGAAATATAATTGATGTTAATGGGAGATCATTGAATAGCCTTTATTTATTTTAAACGCTAACTCTGACAATTACATACCGCTGGTTGAACTGGTTTGCAGTGTCTCAGGAAAACGTGCCTTTCTTATTTTTTTTTTTTTATATTATTATTTTGTTATCATTACAGTTTGACCTATCGTTTTTGATTCACTAAAAACATACAGATTACAAATTGCCTTAGTTTTCCATCCCCAATATTTTTTCTGCTACAGGCATATGCAAAGTCTTTATAATTAAGATGTTAATGAATCCTTTGAGTTAAATATACATTAATGCACTGAATATAAGTTAAACCATGATTATTTCCACTATGACTATCACTATAGTTATATTAAAAGTAGAAGTGAAGTGATTTCTAAAATGTCACATTTTATGATTTCTAAGCATTTATCTAAACTTTGATATTCACTTTGATACGCATTAACCTCACCTCTCCATAGGACAATGTTAAGAGCTTTGGCGGCGTCCGTCGTCAACAATTTCACTCAAACGACTTCTTCTCAAAAACCATAAAGCCAATGGTACTGGTATTGGGACTATAGCATGCTGGAATAAAAGACTACCGAGTTTGTTAAAAATAAATTAAATTGGTATTCGTGCAGGTCACAGGGGTCAAAAATGTGACATGTATAAAATAGGCTTCAAGTGTAACTTCTTCTATTAAACCAAAGGTACTTATATTGGTAACAAACTGTGAGGAAAGGCTGCCAAGATTATTCAAATGAATAACTATCATTTACATTCAAGGTCACAAAGGTTAACAAATGTGTTCACATATTCCAACAACATCTTTCTTATATCGAAAACGTCCAGAGTACTTGAATAATTTGGCCAGGGATATACTCTGATGAAGTATTTATCAAGTTTGTTCAAATGAATAACATTGACCTACTCTCAAGTTCAAAGAGGTCAAATGTTTTAAAATCTTCCAATGATTTCTCAATACTGATATTGGGTCAGTAAAATGCTGTGAGGAAGGGCTATCAAGTTTGTTCAAATTAATTACCTTGACCTTTTCAATAACCAAAAGGCCCACAGTACTGATATTGGACATATAGCAGACTGGGATGAAGGGCTACCACGTTTGTTCGAGTGAGTAACCTTGACCCAGTTTCAAGGTCACGTCGATCAAATGTGTTTGAAAATCTTTAAACAACCGGAAGGCCTATAGATGAAACTGCTATTGGGCTAGTATAATGCTACAATATTCAAACTTCAAATGTACTAATTTGACCCACTTTCAAGATCACAGGGGTCAAATGTCAAAATCTATCAATAGTTTCTTTTGAATCAGACACTCATATGTAGCCTGTAGTTGTAATTTGTTCAACTCTTATCATCAAACCTGTGAGATGAATATCGGGTGAACTATTCAGACCCATTGAGCCTCTTGTTTTATTCAAGATAGATATTTACTACTAGTTGCTAAAACATAATCATTTGTAATCATATCTTAATAACTTTGGTAACACATACATATCTTTTCTTAACAGATAAGGAACGGCCCTGGGCAATATGAGATGGGAAACAGGAGGTTCCTCAACGCTATAGACGGATATGCTAAACTTTCTAGCTGGACTTTCCCAGGAAATGGTTCTGCATATTTTTCTACCAAATTCATCAAATCGACGTCCTATGTTAACTCAGTATCAAAAGGGGACATCTTACCTTTCCTCTCGTTTGATGCAGTAGACCCACCATTCAGCGATATTCAAAAGGCGGAATCTGTCCTGAATGAGCTTGATAACATGAACGTAAATGTCTTCAAATTCCTGGACGAGGGTAGACCAATGTTTGCAGCATTGTCAGACACTTGGAAGCTGTACGAAGTCAACGAGTCTCTAACAACAGTAAAATCGGTCAACGCACCACATCCGGAAAAAGTACCGACCGGAAATGTAGGGTTCATTACGTCCATGTCATGCGCACATCCAGTAAAAGAGTACGGTTCATCAGATACGTTTTTTAATTTTTACACTAGTGTAAGTTTGATACCCGGAGTAAAACACAGATTAACCCTTGTCCGGATAAAATCGATGACCGATCGCCAAGTAATAGCAGAATGGGAGACGGACAAGGCAGCATACATGCACTCATTTTCTGTTACTCCAAATTACGTCATTTTCTTCGTCTCTCCCTATTACATCAATGTTGATGAGCTCCTATTGCACGCAGCCGTGGTAGACGGGATGGATTGGTTTTCTAAAGAAAATACAACCGTTTATATTGTAGACATAAAATCAGGTCAAATCCATAACATGGCTATCCCAAATCTGATGGCATTACACCATATCAACGCTTTTGAGTTGTCAGACGGCAAGATTGTCGTAGACGTTGCAGCCCACACAGACCCGTTCTTTTCAATGGCCTTCAAGATGTCGACTATCCACAACGCCACGGAACGCGCAAGCATCAAGACGACAAACGTGATAAAACGGTTTATTTTTGATATTGAAAGAAACAAATATACGGAACAAACTTTCAAAGATTCTGACAAGTATGGATGTGCATCAAAGTTGGAGGTGCCGACAATTAACGAGAACTACCGATCTAAGCCGTACTGTTATGTCTACGGGGGAGTGTACAATTATGACGGAAAGGACTTTGCTCATATTCCTCTTGTGAAAAAGGACCTGTGTAGTCAGCAGGGAGACAAAGCGCTGTACATTCCAAACCACTATCCGACCGAGGCCTGGTTCATTCCTCTACCGCCAGAGGTCGCTAAGACCGAGGATGATGGTTATCTTGTTTCTTCATTCCTGGACGGAACAACGAAAAAGAGCTACATTGCCATTATTGACCCTAAAAACATGACAATAACCCACAAGGCTATGCTTCCTACAATTGTTCCATTCACCATTCATGGGCGTTTCTTTCCGGATAGTACATAAAACATGAACATTTGAGCGTGTTCGGTATTCTCGCGTTGTTGAGAATCGTACTTCTTTTACGTGCAGGAAATTAGCGATAAATATCTTAACGAGATTATATTTATACATTATAAGTTGTGATTGCTTAGATAATATAGTTTCAGTGAATCTACTGAATGGGTATAATGCAGTTTAATTCATGTTTTCGGCAAACTGTATCTATTATCAATTCATCTCACGCACACACACATACATACACACGCATATGGAGATATTAGCCAGGTGGTATAGGACAAGTAATTAGCGTCTGATAAGGCAGCTCCTGCGAACTCCTCAGAATTGTATGATAGAACTGTATGTGTTAATTGTATTGATTGTATGAGAATTGTATATCTATGTACTGTAAAGCGTTTTAGAGTGGCTTATGTTAGCTAGATAGGGCGCTATAACAAATGTTGTATATTATTATTATTATATTACTTAATTTAAAAGGTGCAGCATATGGGTGTGTTACGTCATCTTTGATTATATTGGTAAGAAAATACACAGTAAACATTATTATTATTCTTCCTTTCGTCGCCCGCGAAGTTTTAATTAGACAATATTAGAAGTATGTTTATTCGTTTGATTAGATTTTATCAATGAATACGTATTCTACTTTTAATATAACAATACACAAGAAGATGAATTGGATTTGTCTTTTTTTCCACTTATAACGATCGTTATGTACACGCATCTTCATAATATTGCTCCAGTAGTGACGCAGTCAAACGTCACAAAAGCGAGTCGCCATTGTTTGCTTTAACGTCAACGAAGTTTAAACGTTCATGGATGGAATAAGGAAATTTTCCAGCATCCAATTGTTGAATAGCTAGACATAATAGATTCCAAAAGTTCCATGTTTCATGATGTTGAAGGAACAAAACAATGACTGTCATCGAATATTGTTTGCGCTAAAGCGTGAACGTCGTCATATCGGAAAATACACAATGAACATTATCCAGATATCATCCTGCTGAACCTGCGTACCAGCTACAGTTGACCACAGGGACCTGAGAATTTGTTACAGCTAGTTTTGGACCTATAATAGGGTGTTTAGAGTAATTTTACACATTTGGGGGGTTAAGATCACTTTTCGATAAAATGCCCCCTCAATGGTCAGCTTTTATGACCTTTTGAGGGGGCATTTTTATCGAAAATTTGAATAAAATGAGTCAAATTCTCAGGTCCCTGTGCAGTAAACCTATTAGTTTACCTGTCGTCTGTACATGTCAGTCTGTAAGTCACCTTTTTGGGATTTCCGAGCATTATCTCTGCAACGAGTGTATATATTGAACTGAAATTTTGTATTCAGATTCATCTTGGGGATATTTAGGTCGGGTTCGAATTTGGTTAAGGTTAAATATTATTTGACAGAGTTACGGCCTTGGACTTCAGCAGTACTCAATATGTTTGTCGTTTTATAAGTTAATGCATATCGTTATCTATGCTGATGAAGATAGAGATGCAGATATAAAGATTTGAAAAAAAATCTTCATATGTAACAACTACTGTACATGAACTTAAAGGCCCAATAAACGTAACTTTCGGCAAAACTTGAAGCGAAAATCATTCCTAATAACTTATTATGTTTATAGTTTTAGTAAAGATTAACTGATATCAGCATTATTCAAGATGAATTCTTTGGCGGTTACCGGTACAGCAGCAGTTGAAACACGCGATTTGTAAACACGCGTCCATTTCAAACCGTCTTCTACCTTCGGTTTGTTGTTGAAGTGGGCTCCACATGAAGTATTTTCAATTCTTTGGATTTTTTTGTCCAGAGTTTCTTGTTAGTTACCGCTCAGGTTTACATCGTTTTAGGCTTATTTTTGCATGGTTATCAAGTGGATTTTTTTTCAGAATTTTTCAGAATCACGAAAATTTCGCTGAAGTTACGTATATTGGGCCTTTAATAACAGGACCGCAAAGCATGCATGGTACATTGTACTATATCATAAGTATATTGTATATTACAATTTTGATTTGTTAAGATTATTTTTAACCACTGAGATTAAAAGTTTGTTATAAACTCAACATATAGCCTCATTGTCGAAAACCAATCGGTTATCTGCAGTCATGCATCCATATCTAGAAAGAATGAGGTTGTCCGGTCACATCGAAAACCAATCGGTTATCTGCAGTCATGCATCCATATCTAGAAAGAATGAGGTTGTCCGGTCAAGCCCAGCATCCATATCTGGTGACAATTCGGTTGTCTGGTCAATCAGCGGTCAATGTGTCTATGGATGTCAGGGATCTGATATCGTCAGGATTCAGTGTACATTATAGATAAGAGATAACGGAAAAGGATTTGAACAGCTATCGGTCAGGTGAATGCGGACATTGATATGCATATGATGTGCAGATGATATAGAAATGAATTTTGTGAAATTTATCTGCATGTAAGTTTAACTACAGACGTAACAGAACACCACTTAAATACACAGTGTACATTATAGATAAGAGATAACGGAAAAGGATTTGAACAGCTATCGGTCAGGTGAATGCGGACATTGATATGCACATGATGTGCAGATGATATAGAAATGTAAGTTTAATCTGACACAGATATGTTCAGTCAGATAAAAAAAATCCACAAGCAAATCAAGGTTTTGCAAAATACCGAGAATCTGAAGAATAGACCTGTGTCGGTTTAATTTGTTCATGAAATTCAAGCCAAGATGCAAATTAGTCGCAGCTGGCAAGCCACTTATTTTTTTAATGCAAGTTTCTGGCTTTTTCTTTTTTTGCGGTAGTTTGAACGTGTCAAACTTTCACATTTTTGCATAGCAAATGCTGTAATTATGTAAAAAGTATAATTTCAAGTTTTAGAACACTTGCCTAAAAGCAAATAATTAATGGAAGTTACCGAAATCTAACCATTAAGTACCTTAAAAGACGGCCTTCTGATATAGGCGTTGTCAGTGTACATGCGTCGAATGCGTGTATGTTTTGGAAGCTTTGGTATGTTCGTATAAACCTTAAAGTATTAACTTTATTTATTTTACAACAATTATGAAACAAGTTATAAAAATTATATTAATTACTCTTGTTGGCCCGGATGTTGGCGCGCAAGGGGTCTTATAGTGGGAGGAAACAGGAGTACCCGGAGAAAATCCACGTGGTTGGGTAGGTGACCCTAAACCTTTTCACGTCCAGTCGGAGAAACGAACCCAGGCCGACTTGGTGAAAGGCAAGTGCGGTATCTACAGCACCACCCGTATAAGCCTTCTTGCGGAACTGAGGCTGACTTTATAGTGTTACCACACTGAAGTTTAATGCCAAAGGCCCTTGACATGATACCCCGCCTGGTCACATTATACTGACAACGATTGAATCAGTCGCTCCATTCATAAAAGTATGAAAGCAATGGTTCTCGAGACGTATAATGGCAAAGGCCCTGATATTTAACATGAAGCCCTAGCGCGCTTCATTCAATATGGATGTAACGGCTGACCTTTCATAGTACTATGAAAGTTAAAAAAAAAAATCCTTTCAAACCCTATATAAGAAAGCCAATGGAGATATCTTTATTTTCAAATTATTAATTTGTTCACATAATTTTAGTGTTCATGGTATTCCTCCGCGCAAATCTTCTGTTTGTTTACGTCTGCCGGAGACAGATCGCGATCGATGACCCTATAAGTCGTTTCAAAACTATGGTGTTTAACTGACAATTCTTATGTTAAGAAATATATAAGACAGTAGTATAAAGATAATAAACAATTTATCTCACAGTATTTTCAGGGTTTGTCGTTCGACCAATTTTCTCATCACTCACACGTGGCCTATCGATTTTATCTACGTGCTCGCGATGAGAAAATTGTTCTCACGACAAACCCTGAAAATACAGTGTGATAATCTATAAGTCTCACCCTAGGTTGTGACATGCTCTCAACAATTGACGTTGTAGCAACAATACGATGACGTCACGGCAACAATACAATGACGTCACGTCGACACCTCAATCACATCACATCAACATTGTCTTGCATTGATATAACGTCAATATTAGATAAACATGAGGTTTAACAGGGTAAGAAAAAATAATAATTCACCTCCTTGGTAGTGAGACATGAGATCTCAAACCTCGGGGTAACATTCTTGAGCGCCAAACACTCGGCAAGCCTCGTGTTTGGCAACTTAAGAACCTGCCCCTCGGGTTGAGATTCCCCTGTCTCACCCCCAAGGGGTTTGATTTAAACATATTTTATTTGTATCAGATATATAAAGTGGGATTGGGCACAAGTTTTCCAACTTATATTAAGCCCTTTCCCAAAGGGGTGAAAGATTCTTTTAATCTCACCCTAGTGTTCAGACAAACACGTGCTTTTTGCAGCTTCTCAACAATTGTAGGACGTCATAGAAACAATGCCATGACGCCATGGCAACAATATAATGACGTCACGTCGACAACTGAATTACATCTCATCAGAATTGTCTAACATTGATGCAACGTTAATATTAGATCAATATGATGAGGTTTAACCGGGTAAGAGAAAAATACCATTTGCCCCCTTGGTAGTTTTACGGGGGATCTCAACCTTCGGGGTAAGATTAAAAAAGCTTACCCCTCGCGTGGGGATTCCCCTGTCTCAACCTCAAGGGGTGAAAGATTTTTTTTTTCTCGGCCAGAGAACAAAAAACCCGGAGCCTTCCTCATAGGGGTAAACGCTAAAAGCCAAATGTGAGACAGTGTCAGTGGAGATAAGGAAGGATACAGTTGTTCCGTGAGAAAGATATGATCCAAAATTTAGTCGCCTCTAACGATCATACCGTAGCGGAACTGGACTGGATCAAATTCACACTTTTGATATATCACCGTGAGACCTTTCCATCAGGAAAGGGTATTTGATTCCAGCATTTCTGGGTCTTAAGAAGAAGATTGTTGAAATTTAAGCCAATTTGACCATTTTGAGTCCTTCCCAACAGCCCCAAGGGTTTGGCCATAAGGGTAGGGCTAGAGTCAATACTCTTCTAAAGTTAAACGGTAATTTCCTGGTTATAATTCCAACTAAAAATTAACAAAATATATCCGTACGTGTCATTTTCCTATATAAATTATAGTAAAATCCACCCTCCTCATAGGGGAATGTCACGTCTGGGGGGCATGCAATTCACAATTTTGATAAAGCACCTGGAAAGACCTTTCCATTTATGAAGAGTATTTCATTCCATGCACATTGTATCTGGGTCTGTAGAAGAAGACTTTTGAAATTTTAACTATTTTGGCCCCTTTGAGTCCCTCCCTCAGGCCCTTAGGAGGGAAGGACCATACAATTTTAGTGCATCTTTGGCCAGGGAAGGTTCCTGCCAAATTTCATTCAAATTGGTTTTGTTTACGGGAAGAACGATGGACAAATGACGATTAAAACAGATCAATTGAGACTTTGTCTCAGGTGACCTAAAAATCTAATATCGATAGTTTAACCGTGAACATTAGAAAGCTAGAATTGATTTTCTGCTTAAACATCGTTTGCATACATTGGGTATACTTAACCAGCTGGCTGATTCGTTTTCGTCAAAAACAATCATGGTAAAAGTTGATGTTTTAAAATGGAAGCCATTCAAAACGTTTTCCTTTAGTTTTGAGCTTATTCATATGAAATGAAAGAAAAATACTCTTTTATGACCAAAGGTTTAAATTAGGGAAATAAATTCAACCCTCTGGATTTTAAGATATTTGGCAACCACCCCCCCCCCCCCCGGCAAATCCCGCGGGTGGAACCTCATTGTCTTACACCTCTGCATGGTCATAAAAGATTCTTATGTATCGCATACTGTATATCACTTATATTTCGTGAGGTATTTATTTTTGCGTTATTTCGTGAGGAGATTCAATCGCGAATTCCAATACCACGCGATTATATCATCGTCACTTCCAGATAGACGTTCGCGAAATTATGTTTTCGCTAAATCAAAGTGACTTACAGTATCCTCTCGATGTGGGACTTGTCATTTAAGCATTTAACATCATTCTGTTCCGTGTTATAGGACCATAACACGGAACAGAATGATGTTTAATGTTTATATTTACATTTTGCCATTGGTTTTGATAATAAATCTATATTTATATTCTACATTTGTTCTGAAAATTTCATGTAGATTTCTAATAAATGGAACAGCGAACAGCAAGTATCGGCCGGCTATTTCCAACGTTATGATTATGACGTCACAATCGTAATGACGTCATAATGACAACTCCAGTGTTATGCTCTCATAACACGGAACTGTACTTGGTAATGTTATATAGTCGCAATGCAGAGCAAATGTAAATATTTACCTATAAAAGGGCGGCAGTCATTCGTAATGAATATTGAATTATTGATTTGTATTGATTGACTGATTGGGACTTGCCATATACATGTATATATGGAAGAGCAGCGGTCCAAATAAAAGTTAGGAAGCTGTGGCCAAAACATACACCATTATTAAATATTTACAGTCTGTTTGGAATTGATAGTATATTGCCTATACATTTCTACGAATGCCTACTGAACTTTATTTTCCGATAAAATCAGTGGATCACGCGCCTATTGGCGCAGCGCGCAGTAATACACTCCGTTACAATTTGAACACGAGGCCGCGTCACTACTTTACAGACTCGATAAATATCCTGCCGCGTAGTATGTGTTAATTTATTCAAGAAATAAATAAGAAGCATTTTAATTTTTTTTTTTAAATACAATAACAGTAACAAAGACAGTATGGTTTGTTTATATATGAACTTATGTGAAAAAATAACAATAAACAGATGTTATCTTTTGGAACTTTTTTGTTTACTTGTTGACTGAAATTTCGCGGGAGTTCGTCACTTCATAAGGCGGCTGTTTCAACAGTCTACCGAAACCAAACGAAACTGTTTGATTTCATCGCAGTAAGTATCATAATATCTGATGAAAGAAATAAATACACGTGGGAATATAAGGTCTGGACAGTAAATATAAGGATTAAAGTTTCTTTCTGGTGGTTTTATCAAAGGATAAAGTTCAGTAGGATATCGATAGTTGTTTCATGGAACGCTTCGCGTTCCATTCCAACTATCGATATCCTACTGAACTTTATCCTTTGATAAAACCACCAGAAAGAAACTTTAATCCTTAAATATATCAAATCTATCAAATTTGTTACTGGTTTTCATTTGTGTACAATGCATCCTAAATAACAAAAAATATCATGTTAGCATAGCAACGAATTGTAATGAAATAAAGGAATAGCAAGTAAGAATAAGAAGTTAGGGGCTGGAATGAAATATAAACATTTGGAATTAAGAACAGCAAGTCAAGATAAGAAAATAAAAAATTAGAATTTTGACCCTGTCGGCTTTCCATACATTATGCAAAGGAATATATATATACACCTGATTTGGGGTTTAAAACAACCATCTGAATAATATTCGAGATTCAACTGCGTTCATACAATATAGTTTTTTTGAGTCAATTCGCCTGCAATAACAGTAAAATTCTCCACGTAAATACACATTGTTTTCATGATAGATTAAGCATTGTTAGCTTAGCTTTGTATTGATCGCTTGCGTATGTGCCAAACAATCGGCTTATAAATTACTAAACAAACAAATCACAGACATTATTATTTTAACTCGTAACAATACACAATGACAATTTCAACAACCCAGTTAAAATGAGGTCAAGGTCAATCTTGATTGGTGATATAACGCTCCAGTGTATAGGATCTCACAGCTAACGACGATCGGTTACACGTAGTGTGCTATAAATAGACTTGTTCATGTGTGTAAGCATAAGTGTACCAAAACAAGACCGCCGTGTGAAGGTTGATCGCAGACAACGCTTTTCATGTCCCCTGTTGGAGGGTTGTGATTTCCCCCACTGACAACAAAATGTTGGCTACATCAAATCCTGGTCGACGGATCATCCACCGTGTCGTCCGAGTTTTATCTTCAACTAGTTGTAAACAGAGACTGAAGGCCGTCTATCCGGAAAACGGGACCGCGGTGAGCAATGTTTACAAACACAAGTCACGTAATACGATATCTAACACTCAACAGTAGAAACTGTACAGGCTGCATTACGTCTTATCGTGAATATCAGACTAACGTTTTACCTGTTACTGGTTATTACGTCAGACTAACGTTTTACCTGTGACTAGTTATAATGTCATACTAACGTTTTACCTGTGACTAGTTATAATGTCATACAAACGTTTTACCTGTGACTAGTTATAACGCAAGACTAGCGTTTTACCTGTGACTAGTTATAACGTCAGACTAACGTTTTACCTGTGACTAGTTATAATGTCATACAAACGTTTTACCTGTGACTAGTTATAACACCAGACTAACGTTTTCCCTGTAACTAGTTATAACGCCAGACTAACGTTTTACCTGTGACTAGTTATAACGCAAGACTAACGTTTTACCTGTGACTAGTAATGACGTCAGACTAACGTTTTACCTGTGACTAGTTATAACGTCAGACTAATGTTTTACCTGTGACTTGTTATAACGCCAGACTAACGTTTTACCTTTAACTTGTGATAACGCATTACTAACGTTTTACCTGTGACTAATTATAACGCCAGACTAACGTTTTACCTGAGACTAGTTATAACGTGAGGCTGATGTTTTACCTGTGACTATTTTTAACTTCATACTAACGTATTACCTATGACTAGTTATAACGCAAGACTAACGTTTTACCTGTGACTAGTTATAACGTCAGACTAACGTTTTACCTGTGACTAGTTATAACGTCAGACTAACGTTTTACCTGTGACTAGTTATAACGCCAGACTACCGTTTTACCTGTGACTAGTTATAACGCCAGACTAACGTTTTACCTATGACAAGTTATAACGCCAGACTAACGTTTTACCTGTGACTAGTTATAACGCCAGACTAACGTTTTACCTGTCACTAGTTATAACGTCAGACTAACGTTTTACCTGTGACTAGTTATAACGCCAGACTACCGTTTTACCTGTGACTAGTTATAACGCCAGACTAACGTTTTACCTGTGACTAGTTATAACGTCAGACTGACGTTTTACCTGTGACAAGTTATAACGCCAGACTAACGTTTACCTGTGACTAGTTAAAACGTCAGACTAACGTTTTACCTGTGACTAGTTACAACGTCAGACTAACGTTTTACCTGTGACTAGTTATAACGCCAAACTAACATTTTACCTGTGACTTGTTATTACTGTAGACTAACGTTTTACCTCCAAAGATCCAAAGAATTCAAAATAATTCAAGTATGACTCTCTTCAAAAACAAGCCAACGGTAAGAAGACAACTTATTTACAAATACCGAGTTCCTCTACTGCTGCTGTACCGGTAACTGCGTAAGAATTAAACTTGAATGTTGCAAATATCAGTCAATCTTAACTAAATCTATAAATATAATAAGTTATTAGGCTTGATTTTCTCTTCAAGTTTTCCCGAAAGTTACGTATATTTGTGCCTTTAATGAGTTGTCTACAGATCGGCCGTCTCGAAATACCCCTTGAGCCAATAGCTTGTAACATCTGCCGTCAGGAATCACCCTTCCATATTAAAGTAAATCAACTATTTATAAATACCGCACAATCTGTTGACTGTACAGCATATAGTTATTAAACCTGTTTGTCGACAAGTTGTTTACTTAGCAAACGTTTTTTTTTTAAACTCGCTTAATCGTTCTTTGAAGCGAAGCCTAAAATAGCTCTAGGTCGACAGTGTCTTTATTTAAAGCTTACGTCAGAACGACTCGTCTGTGACGTGATGCGTCACACTATTTGTAATGGTACTATAATTAAACCTACTTTAACAGAAGATCGTGATATTGGCACGACAATTTACTTTGGAATATATTTTGTCCCATGTTTGGGTGTAAATCAAGTTTACCTCCCCAAACCGTTATAATCTGCCTATTATGTATATATGTGGATGTAAAATGTGTTACAATATATCAACATATATATATACAGTGGAGGGTAGACTAAAGGTTACACCCAAGTGCACTCCTTATATCAGACTCGATACGGGTAAACAAGAAGGGGTTGAGGCCTGGGGGGTGGGGTCATTATCTTATTAGATGGCCGAGTATATACAGTTTCTTCTTCTTCTTCTTTTTGCAGATCCCGACTGCTTCAGGTATTGAGACGTTCTGTGCTGACAGAGTTACCTCCCCTGATCCAGCATCTCTTCCATCACAAGGTAATCATATATATGTCGGGCACAGTTGGTATAACTGGATCAACATGTCGTTTAGTTTAAAAAGTATTTATTCAGAATTCAAGCATGACATTTGATACATACATTTTAAACGGGGATTGGAAAACAATCTTAGAGCTTATGTTAATTCCTCTTCCTAATATATACTACAGGCAAACAAATCTTCGAGACTGTTGACACCTTAAATAACAACATATCGATTTGAATAATATAAAGTTCAACTTAAAACATATTTACAAGTGGTGAAAATTGAATTGAAACTTGTAACGTTTAATGTTTAACACATTAGATTATACCACAACCACTCATGCAGGTATGATAGAAGTGTAGTATAGTGTAGTATGTAGTATATCTCCAGTGTAGTATATTACATGTAAGTATATGTTATACAGTCATAAGCACTTTCGATAACAATATCTTTAGAATAGTACAATTGCAATAAAAATAAGATTGAAAATAGTACATGAATATTAATGAAAATGTGTATTAGCTAATTAGCTTTTATTGATAAAATTCAGAACTGATAGAAATATTTCTTTGTTCTTTCGAACAGTATATATTCACTATGCTCAATTAAGTCAGAAAAATGTTTTAGCAAAAGTCACTTAATGTTCTCTATTAACAAATAAGAATTTCCTTTAGCAACTTTCACTCATTAGTAGAGTCAAAATTCAAGTGTTAATATTAATATAAGTTCTGACGTATTTAACATACCATTCATTGAATTAGATCAATTCTTATTATATATATATTTTAAGGGAGTCAGTGTTTATGAAAATGGTTTATTCAACACAAATTCCATTAGCAAAAGTAGCTTAAGGCAAACATTTTCTTTTAGCAAATAAGCATTTTATTTCGTTAATAAGAAAATGCTAACGGCTAGAGTGAGCACAGATTCGGAACCTCCCCATAGTCAGGTTTCTTCAGTAGGGATAAGTTGAAATAAGACCACATACTTAACAATTTTGTAGGTAGCCTAAATATGGACATGCCGTTACTTTTTCCTTATTATTTCCAATACAAAACAAGTTGATTTATCTGATCTTTTTTGTTGAATTTTAACCGTGGAATAAGAAAGTAAAATTGATTTCTGTTACTTACATGTAGTTGTCGGAAAACATCGCAAAAGTGCATTTTTGAGGATATGCGAAAAGGACCGAAAGTTTCCCTTTGTCAATTTTGTGCTTCGCTTGTTATAATGGACAACAGTTACATATATTGTCGGCGGTATTATGTGTTTGTTTTTGCCTTGCAGTTTTCCCTAAAACGTGGCCGGTATGGGATGCTATGAACGAGCGAGTTACATTCTTGCACGTGGACTGCAGTGCCATAGAGGCGACCACACCTTTGGGCATGTTTGAACTCAAGGTCAAATGTGACGTGGAGCAGATGAGACCGGAATGTGTTTACCTTCAGCTGGTAAATCGTGACATCTACACATCTCGGCTGATACCGCTTATGACGAGACTCGGATACGAGAGTTACAATTTTCTAGGAAATGACAATGGACAGGCGGCATTCTACAAAAACACACCAGTCACCAACGATTGAGAGTGTGGTAGTCGGAACAATCCAGAAAGACTGTAAAAAGAGACTATTTTTGACTGACTTACTAACAATTAATTTATGTATGTAACCAAAGTCGCTAGCCAAAGGTACATTGTTGATATTGTCTACTTACAAACAGATATCCCTGTTAAAAAGCACGTGCAATCAAGACACAAGAATCTCTTTTTTACGTCCAAATCTTTCTGATATGTAACACATGCAAGCAAGACACAAGCATCTCTAGTATACGTCCAAATCTTTCTGATATGTAACACATGCAAGCAGTCACCATAATTTCTCTTTTACGTCCAAATCTCTCTTGATATACAAATGTATTACATATGCAAGCAAGACACAAGAATCTCTATTTTACGTCGAAATCTCTCTAATATACATGTACAACACATACAACACATGCAACAAGCAAGACACAAGAATCTCTATTTTACGTCGAAATTCCGCTGATATAAAACGCATGTAAGCAAGACCCAATAATTTATATTATGTTGATTAACGGAACAAATGGACGATAGACTTTAATCAACAAGGTACATAGTACACCGACTGGATTGTTACCCTTGGCTGGCGAAGGTGATACCTTAATGTTACATGTTTGAAGTGTCATTGTTTGGTGTTGCCGTGTATGTACAATATAATTGACACACAGCAAGCTATTCCTCATACCCTGCTCTCTACTAGCCATTGCTGGAAAACGTTAAAAACGTGCTACACTTACAAAATTGTATTTGTCTCTCACCAGTACCCTCTGTCCTTTCTCCGTCTGTCCGTCGGTTGTATTTATTGTCCGGGCATAATATCCCTAATACCATGACAATTTTAATTGTAAATATTCTATGCCCGATCCTTTTAATTGTAAATATTCTCTGCCCGACCCTTTTAATTGAAATATTCTCTGTGCACATGGAATGGCAGTCTGGGGTATTTCATCAAAGTACTTGGTGCCATCTTATGAAGAGTTATTGCCCTTTGTTCAATGCTGTCACTGTTTTTCCGTGTCTCTTTAACGTGCGAAGGTTTAAGTGTGGTTATCTCTCAAGCGACGATGAAATGTCACTTAACCTCATAAATATTGTTTAAAATGATAAAATATATCTACGAATGTTTAAATTCTTTTCAGTAATATTTCTATTTAAAGTGGCTATCAAAGGATTGTAAAAAAAAATATTTTTTCAGAATAAATCTATGTATCTTTAAATTTTGAACCTGGATATCATGTTCCTTTATTTTTGTACAATGCTAGGGATCTTTGTTTATTTTGATACTGAGGGATAACAATAACGTGTTACGTCAGTCTTGGTTCAATTTTAGCAAGCACATACGCTAAATTTATTTTGATTACTACCGAAAAAAGCATTAAAGGGACTAGATTCTTCATGAATTTACTGTTTAGTGAAAATCAGGCCGGCCTTCTTTGTATGTAAAGTGCTACATGTATACATGTACATGGTAAAAAAGATTTCTATTTTTAGAAGTTTGTATGGGTTACATAAAATTTCCTGTTTTTATCTTAAAAGAGATGTACATTGTAAATACTAGTACTCTATGTGAATATACTGACAAATTATAATAAAATCTTTTTGGGACAAAATGGATTTCGACTTGTTTTGACAGAAATCTGTTCTTTTATTTATCCCAGAAAAATAAATAAAATAAAAAACGATTCTCGACTTCCCGTGGCCTCACCTTTGATCAGAAATTGACTAATCCGGACATTGACTTCAATCTTGTTACAATTTTGTCAAAATGAAAACGATAATAAAGCGCGTTGCATGCGTCAATCTTTTTATTTACATGGGTATGCAGCATTAAAGGCCCAATAAACGTAACTTTCGGCAAAACTTGAAGCGAAAATCAAGCCTAATAACTTATTATGTTTATAGATTTAGTAAAGATTAACTGATATCAGCATTATTCAAGATGAATTCTTTGGCGGTTACCGGTACAGCAGCAGTTGAAACACGCGATTTGTAAACACGCGTCCATTTCAAACCGTCTTCTACCTTCGGTTTGTTGTTGAAGTGGGCCCCACCTGAAGTATTTTCAATTCTTTGGATTTTTTTGTCCAGAGTTTCTTGTTAGTTACCGCTCAGGTTTACATCGTTTTAGGCTTATTTTTGCATGGTTAACAACTGGATTTTTTTTCAGAATTTTCAGAATCACGAAAATTTCGCTGAAGTTACGTATATTGGGCCTTTAATATTTTGTATGTTTGAAAGAGTACAAAGAAAACAAACGAGTATTATTTGAAACAAGGTATCCAAACGATACAAATCCCCTTGCTCCCCTTCATAACAAAGTTTTAAAGAACATATCCCTTTTATTAGCCCGTCCTTAAACAATCCTTGTTGCCGCTATTTCTTGAGAAGTACTGGATGGATCATCCTCCGATTTTATATGTAGGTTCCCCTTGGTGCCGAGTTGTCCATAGTCCATTTTCGGACAGATCCGATAGAAATATTGAGCGACAGGCGGCCATCTTGGATTTTACAGTAATAGTTTGTTATCGCTATTTTTTTTTACTATTACTGGATGAATTATTCCAAAATTGCATAGTACGTGTTTCTTGGTGCTAAGTTGTGCCCATTCGGTTTTAGGACTGTACAGCAAAACAAAATCGCTGACAGACGGCCATCTTGGATTTGACAATGAAAATTTCTTGTTTCATATGTAGGTTCTGCTGGTTCTGAGTTGTTCTACTTGTTTTTTGAGAGAAATTCTCAAATTTCAAATTTCATAGAACTAAAATTATTTATACATGTAAGAGAAAGGAAGGGAAAAGATCCAACAATTGGCAGAACAAATAAAGAATGTCTATAGTGAGCGCCAAGATCCCTCTGGGATCTCTTGTTGGCCGGGTACTCTGGCTTCCCTCCACCTCCAAAACCTGACAGGTCCTTAAATGACCCTGGTTGTTAATAAGACGTAAAACAAAATGAACCAAATAAACAAAACTGGTTTAGAAATCAAGTCGCTAGAGCGGTTACAAAGATTTTCTATAAATAGTAACGGTGACCTTGACATTGACTCTGCTACCCTGGTCCACAAACGTATACATGTATATGATACTCAACCGACTTGTGAAGTTTGATGACAATCGGTTTTGAGAACTGAAGTGACAAGAGTGATGACACAAAGTGAATAGACGCAAGTAATAAGCATCCGATTGCTTTTAAATCATCCATTCTCTTACTACTTAATATTTCAGTACCTGAGGCCGTGAAATAACTGTTTTTGTCGAAAAGTCGTGAAATAACTCTTTTTGTCGAAAAGCATAAAAACCTTGCACGTGTTTTCCGACATAGACGCTGACATGGGTCCAGTTTCCGCCATAAGCGCCGAAATGGGGACAGTTTCCGGCATAAACGCCGAAATGGGGACAGTTTCCGGCATAAACGCCGACAAAGGGACAGTTTCCGACATAAACGCCGACAAGGGAACAGTTTCCGCAATAAAAGCCGACATGGAGACAGTTTCCGATAAAGACGCCGACATGGAGACAGTTTCTGCCATAAACGCCGACATGGGGACATTTTGCGACATAAACGCCAACATGGGGACAGTTTCCGCCATAAACACCAACATGCGGACAGTTTTCGCCATAAACGCAAACATGGGGACAGTTTCCGCCATAAACGCCGACATGGGAAAGTTTCCGACATAGACGCCGACATGGGGACAGTTTCCGCCATAAACACGGACATCGGGACAGTTTCCGCCACAGACGCCGACATTGGAACAGTTTCCGCCATAAACGCCAACATGAACACAGTTTCCGCCATTAACGCCGACACGGAGACAGTTTCCTCCATAGACGCCGACATGGGGAAAGTTTCCAACATAGACGCCGACAGAGGGACAGTTTCCGCCATTAACGTCGACGTTGGGACAGTTTCCGACATTAACGCTGACATGGGGATAGTTTCCGACATAGACGCCGACATGGGGACAGTTTCTGCCATAAACGCCGACATGGAGACAGTTTCCGTCATAAACGCTGACATGGGGACTGTTTCCGCCATAAACGCCGACATGGAGACAGCTTCCGTCATAAACGCCGACATGGGGACAGTTTCCGCCAAAGACGCCGACATGGGGACAGTTTCCGCCAAAGACGCCGACATGGAGACAGTTTCCGTCATAAACGCCGACATGGGGACAGTTTCCGACATAGTCGCCGACATGGAGACAGTTTGCGACATAGACGCCAACATGGGGACAGTTACCGCCATAAACGCCGACATGCGGACAATTTCCGCCATAAACGCCAACATGGGGACCGTTTCCGCTATAAACGCCGACATTGGGAAGTTTCCGCCATAAACGCCAACATGAAGACAGTTTCCGCCATTAACGCTGACACGGGGACAGTTTCCTCCATAGACGCCGACATGGGGACAGTTTCCGACATAGACGCCGACAGAGGGACAGTTTCCGCCATTAACGTCGACGTTGGGACAGTTTCCGACATTAACGCTGACATGGGGACAGTTTCCGACATTAACGCTGACATGGGGACAGTTTCCGACATGGACGCCGACATGGGGACAGCTTCCGCCATAAATGCCGACATGGGGACAGTTTCCGACATAAACCCGACATGGGGACAGTTTCCGCCATAAATGCCGACACGGGGACAGTTTCCGCCACAGACGCCGACATTGGAACAGTTTCCGCCATAAACGCCAACATGAACACAGTTTCCGTCATTAACGCCGACACGGAGACAGTTTCCTCCATAGACGCCGACATGGGGAAAATTTCCAACATAGACGCCGACAGAGGGACAGTTTCCGCCATTAACGTCGACGTTGGGACAGTTTCCGACATTAACGCTGACATGGGGATAGTTTCCGACATAGACGCCGACATGGGGACAGTTTCTGCCATAAACGCCGACATGGAGACAGTTTCCGTCATAAACGCTGACATGGGGACTGTTTCCGCCATAAACGCCGACATGGAGACAGCTTCCGTCATAAACGCCGACATGGGGACAGTTTCCGCCAAAGACGCCGACATGGGGACAGTTTCCGCCAAAGACGCCGACATGGAGACAGTTTCCGTCATAAACGCCGACATGGGGACAGTTTCCGACATAGTCGCCGACATGGAGACAGTTTGCGACATAGACGCCAACATGGGGACAGTTACCGCCATAAACGCCGACATGCGGACAATTTCCGCCATAAACGCCAACATGGGGACCGTTTCCGCTATAAACGCCGACATTGGGAAGTTTCCGCCATAAACGCCAACATGAAGACAGTTTCCGCCATTAACGCTGACACGGGGACAGTTTCCTCCATAGACGCCGACATGGGGACAGTTTCCGACATAGACGCCGACAGAGGGACAGTTTCCGCCATTAACGTCGACGTTGGGACAGTTTCCGACATTAACGCTGACATGGGGACAGTTTCCGACATTAACGCTGACATGGGGACAGTTTCCGACATGGACGCCGACATGGGGACAGCTTCCGCCATAAATGCCGACATGGGGACAGTTTCCGACATAAACGCCGACATGGGGACAGTTTCCGCCATAAATGCCGACACGGGGACAGTTTCCGGCATAAACGCAGACATGGGGACAGTTTCCGCCATAAATGCCGACATGGGGACAGTTTCCGCCATAAATGCCGACATGGGGACAGTTTCCGCCATAAATGCCGACATGGGGACAGTTTCCGCCATAAATGCCGACATGGGAACAGTTTCCGCCATAAACGCCGACCTGGGGACAGTTTCCACCATAAATGCCGACATTGGGACAGTTTCCGCCATTAATGCCGGCATGGGGACAGTTTCCGCCATAAATGCCGACATGGGAACAGTTTCCGCCATAAACGCCGACCTGGGGACAGTTTCCACCATAAATGCCGACATGGGGACAGTTTCCACCATAAACGCAGACATGGGGACAGTTTCCGACATAAACGCCGACATTGGGACAGTTTCCGCCATTAATGCCGGCATGGGGACAGTTTCCGCCATAAATGCCGACATGGGAACAGTTTCCGCCATAAACGCCGACCTGGGGACAGTTTCCACCATAAATGCCGACATGGGGACAGTTTCCACCATAAACGCAGACATGGGGACAGTTTCCGACATAAACGCCGACATTGGGACAGTTTCTTCCATAAACGCGGACATGGGGACAGTTTCCGCTATAAACGCCGACATAGGGACATACGGAAATAGTTTCTGCCATAATTCTTTGTTTGCTTCAAAACTGTTCCAGTGATGGTGTGGGGCAGTTGTCATGGCGTTATAGCTCATCCATCTAGAGGGTTTTATTTGGCGACATTTATGCACGTGCTTAGGTCTGATTCATTTGTGGCGGGGCTCACATTCCTTTGCAACTACATGTCCGAACAGTTATTTTTCTTTTTGTGTTGGATGGGGTGTGGAGTATATTTGTATCCCAGATATAGAGGAGGTGAAACGGTACATGCTAATTGCGTATGTGTCGAGTAGGGGTGACGGAACCACGGTTGATATGCCCAGACAGCTTTCGTTTATCGCGATAAAACGGCTGAACCGGGGTTGTTTGAGGTTAACCTCTTATTTTGTTAAGTTTATGGTGTCATAAATCAAATGCAACATGGGGTAAGTTGCGTAAGCGTACAATTTACCTTGTCCATTGGATTTATTTTCTCATAAACTGATTTAAAACAAAATGAAATGTTTATATCCTTAAAGTCAGTATTTTCTCTAATAGTTCATAACTTATGTGTTCATTATGGTCCCATCTGTGGACATATATTTCATTTCAAAAGGTGCAGTTTCAAAACTGCCCACGCTTACATTTCCTTCATACTTCACATGTCAATTACCTGTGACAAATCAATCATCCAAATATATTTCCTAGTTTATTTCATTACCTGGGAGTCTTAGGATTGCACCTTGTCGAAGTCCTTATAACACAAGATGGGTACCCCAACATTTTTCTTTTCTAAATCACTATCTTATTTCAAATTTAGATTTTACCTAGTGGAATGCAATAAGGGGACCATAAAGATTATTCTAATACCATATTGGCATATACCTATGTAATGAAATGATTGTTTTTGTAAACTTAATTTGAAAATTACTCCAAAAATTAAACAAAAACCGACACAAATGTCAAGTTCGCTTCAATATTTATATATGTTATGGTATGTGTCAAGCTATGATTTTTATTCAAAATAAGGGCATATATATCCTCTCTACGTGAAAAAAGTTTCGTGCAATTTGGAAACCGGTAAAATAGTTTTTGAAACTGAAATAATGAATGTGGTCAAATTTTTAGACATGTCAGTTTTATTCAAAAATGTCTTAAAGTTTCACTGAAATACTTCGTCACCAGGTAAAGATAAAAGTCATGAAATAATCATTTATTATCATCAGTATACGCCTCAGAAAGTGTAAATTTTTGCTTTGTTGGTTGGAAAATAATTTTCAAGCAAGAAGTATCCCACATTTTCCATCCCCACTGTTGTACAAGAAGTGCTACTACTAATGCATATGTTAGTTTCGCACTTGTATGTAATATTAAGTATGAATTGATAAGGTAAATACTTCACAGTTCGATTAAACATCATAAAGAACTCTTTTTCAGAATCGGGCTTTGAAACTTTATTTGGAGGGGTGAATAATTGTGGCCGGTAACTGTATATTTCAGCATAAGGTATAAAACAAGGTGTTCCACTCCCTCATTTCTATTACTGTCCGCATCAAGACAGCACATAGTCTGTTTATAGCTTACTGAATGTTTGTGTATATTATATATATAAATGAATTTTTCAAAACAGATTGGTTTTGTTGATTGTTGTTTTTCCTAACAGAAACAGATTTGATTAGGGGTCAGATTCACTCCAGACATAAGTCACAAGTGAAATACAATGTCTGGATTCGCTATGACATACATGACAAAACTGACCCTGTTAAAGACTACTACTGTGTGTGTACAGCTGGAAGAAGAACGGTTGGAATGTGTGCTCACACAGCCAGTATCATTTATTTCCTAGGATACATGTCTCATTATTCTGCTAAGGAGCCCTTGCCACATGCAAAAAAATTCAAGTCAGCCATGCTTTCATAAGTTAGTTCTTCACACAATGTATGTGGTCTTGCATCTAAATGGATTAGACGTAATTATACCCATTCAGACTTTCATAACACACACTTATTGACAGTAATGATAAAGTATGTTAAGTTTCATTTGGATCACTCATGAAAGGTGGTAGTAATTCACTGTACAAAATATACCACAAAGAAAGGCGGCCATTTTTTCAGCCATCTTGGATTTTTTCAAAAACAAAATCATGTCATGCACTACCACTCATCATGATGAAAAAGTATGCCAAGATTCACTGAGATCCATCAGGCTACATGTATGTAGAAGTAGTTCCCACAACAAAATATAAACAGTAGCGCCATTTTGTCGGCCATTTTGAATTTTTTTAAACCAAAAACATGTAATGCACTACTACTCATCACAATGATAGAGTACTTCAAATGTCATTGGGATCCACCGAGACATGTAGAAATAGTTCAATAAACAACTGTTAACAAATGTGAGACCTGACATGACCAACCGACCAGACAACATGCGCGATTCCTATATATCCCCCTCCCTCCAGCCCTAACCGTCACTTTGTGAAGCGGGTCATTATAACAGGGTCACTGCTAATTGTGTCGGCATGAAATTTGCATAACACCGTGGATAAATCCGTCCAAGTTTGGTGACGTCACATAATAATTGTGTCTCGAACCCGGGAAATTTGTAAAGCTGCGCCCACATATATTGTTGTCGACGTCATAGCGATTTGGCACTTGCTCAAGTATAGTTATTGCTTTGTGGGAAAATGATTATCGGATGAATGTCAGTACAAAATGTACATATTTTTTTTAAAGACAATGTCGGACCTTATGTTATGGCGTCGAGGTGTGACAGAGTCTTGCAAGGCCTACGTAAACGTTGCATAACTGTCTGGATTGAAATGCTTCTTTTAATGAACAAACATGCCCCGAGTACATATCTATCAATACCCAGGCAGGTCACAAGTTCTCCTGGATTCCATGAGAAGGCGAAACTCCATACACCATGACCGGAAATATCAAAATATGTAACGGAATTTAATTGGCGGAATTTAATGGACGAAAACCTAGCCTATCTGAAATAAGGGCTTAATTCACAGTCTGGTACCTTTACATATAGGTATATACGAAAGTGATCGAGTCCACCCCCCCCCCCCACCCCCCCTGGGGGCTGAGACAGGGAAATCGCAAATCGAGGGGAAAATATCAAGACGCCATAATACGAAGCTTAGTCGAGTTTTTGGTAACTTAAGAATCCTTCCAATAAGGTTGAGATTCCATCCCCTTCCTATTCTCAATTTCTCAAGTGAAATGATCGATTCTTTTTCTCTTATCCTATTTGTATCACGTGCATAATGTAATGTTGACGTTGCACAGACGAGATTCAAGGCTGACGTGACGTTGGATTGTTGACGTGACGTCATACCATTGTAATAATAAGGAGAATCCTTCATCCTCGTCTAGACTTAAGGGTGAGATTGATAAAATCTGTTACTTGTAACAAAGTGTGGTCAAAGGTTTGGATTATGTAACAGGCGTACATACATGTATAAATGCAAGTCGAGATTGTGATTGGACTAGAAGTTTTAGCCCGAGACTGAAATGAGCTCCAGCACTGGTAAAACCATGCATGGGACAATATTTTTTCTCAAATCCACTTTCAAAAATGTTTCCCCTCCCCAAACTCTCAACGACCACTGCCGGCCATTATTTTTCTAAAACTTATCCTCATGTGTGATTTTTTCGTAAACATTTTCTAGTTATTATTTCGACAATTTTTCAGCCTCATTTCTACTGTGATGAAGTACGCAGAAAAAGAAAATAAAGTTCCTGAAAAATAGAAAGAGAACAAATTTTGATCATGTCTCCGGGTTTTTTTTTATTATAACCCCATAACATAAAACATAGATTTAATCTATACCTTGCGAAAATTCACTTTATTGATGGATTCTTTTCTCTAACAAACTATTACGCTACTGCATCAGTTAATCAAAATCGACGTTAAAAACAGCGACGCCATTGATAACATAATTGTTTAAACCAATGAAATTAAAAGATTAACAAGATAAAATTATTAATGTGTAGCTGCTTATAGTGTTCTCCTATACTGCAGCCCTTTAAGACATGCAACCCCAGGCCCCGCAGTACCCCAACAGCACCTGAGTACCCCTCCCTCCCCCCCCCCCCCCTGTGTGTTCCACAACCTGCCTCTGTCTCCTCCCCCTCCCCCATCTCGCTTTGTCCATCCATTATCTCCTCATCAGCCCATGATCTGGCTACATAGATAAGTTAGATGTGATTTGCGATGAAAGGTTGGACGAGAGTCAGCACGAGGTTATCACCACCGACTCGCATGCATGTACGCGTCTTGGACGGGTTAAACGTGTGTGTGTATTAATTAAACCAGACTCGTATGAATGTTCATTAACCAGGCGCGTTCGTCTACATACTTGGCTGTATGTTATGGAGTAGCGGAAGTGTACCCTAGACGACAGGGTTAATATTTCAGTCCAGCTACGAGGGGGGCTCACTTTGGCTCTAACTTGCTACAACACAGCTGGGACAAGAGAACTCACTACTGAAAAACCTTGGCCATGGTTCTGTGAAAAAAGCTAAATACCGATGTGGATACTTACATTTTTACGAATGGACCGCCATTCCAAGGTATGTGTATTAGTGCTAGCTTCAATGTTTTAGAAGATTCGTTACGTCTCTCTTCACAAATACGTCCTGAACAATTTCTGAATATTCCTATACATTTAATTAAATATGGTCACTACTAAAACTCATAATATTTAAACACCTAGTGCTCACAACATGTTAAATTTCATACAGCAACATTTAGCACGAACTATTCATAACATTGCATTCTTTAAACAAACCATTCTGAACAAATATTCCCAAACCTGATTATTGATTAATCTTATATCTTACTCCTTAATTCTTACATCCCTTAATGCTCATTAACGTAAACATCCATGATTCTACAATCTATATAATTATCCTGGCACTTACAAGTATGTATGTACTATGCTAAGTTAAAGGCCCAATATACGTAACTTTTGGAATTTTTTCTTGATTCTGAAAAATTCTAAAAAATACAAACAGTTGATAACCATGCAAAAATAAGCCTAAAACGAAGCAAACCTGAGCGGTAACTATCAGGAAACTAAAAAAAAACAGAACTGAAAATAATCCCGGTGGGACCCATTCAACAACAAGCCGAAGTTAGTAGACAGTTCAAAATGGACGCGTGTTTACAAATACCGATTTTCAACTACTGCTGTACCGGTAACCGTGGAAGAATTCATCCTGGATTTTGCTGATATCAGCTTATCTGAACAAAATCTATAAATATCATCAGTTATTAGGCTTGATTTTCGCTTCAAGTTTTGCCGAAAGTTACGTATTTTGGGCCTTTATATATTGAAATATATCTAAGGAAACCAAAAACAACTTGTGTATACACTTAGGTATTGGTATTGGAAGTACTAGTGTTGACCTAAATTTCCTTGAGAATAATAACGTAGAATTGCATGCTTATGATGTACATATGTGTTTGGTATTCATTCAAAGCTACATATTATAATAATGTTATTAACATCTTCAAAGGCTCCTGTTGTTACTATTTCGGTATTTAATATCATAAATGTGGTTTTGCGCTGATAGATCGCCTTTAAATTACCAATCAACTTAATATCCTCTACACAAACACGCGTAAACGTTAAGGCTAGCGCTGGGTGTCTCTGTGCCGTAATCTACCTCCAAAGAAAAAGTGTTCTCCAGTTGGTTTGAGTTTCAGAATCCCTTGCCCATTTGTCCCAGCCTATTGTTAACTACAGGGATGTAACGATATGTATTTCTTATGTATCATTTTGAATCGTTTCGTTTGCTTGTATCTAAAAATAATGGGATCCTTCGGTATTTGGCACGTTATGCAAATATTCAAAATCACTCAAAACTCTACTTTGACTGTAATTATGATAGATACATAATTACTTGCACTCAATCATAATAAAGTTGAATTGCGTATAATATTGTAAGCATCATAATAACGCCATACGTAAGCATCATATCGCGATACGTATCGTATTGTACAGCATCATACCACGATACGTATCGTGTTGTAAGGATCATACAGTGATACGTATCGTATTATACAGCATCATACCACGATACGTATGGTATTATACAGCATCGTACCACGATACGTATCGTATTGTACAGCATCATACCACGATACGTATCGTATTGTACAGCATCATACCACGATACGTATCGTATTGTACAGCATCATACCACGATACGTATCGTATTGTACAGCATCATACCACGATATGTATGATATTGTAAGCATCATATCGTGATAAGTATCGTATTGTAAGCATCATATATCGTGATAAGTATCGTGTTGTAACCATCATATAATAATACGTATCGTATCGTTAGCACCGTATCATAATACTATCGTATCGTAAGGTTATATTGTGACACGTTTCGTACAATGAAGTAAAGAAAAGCTATTGTATACATGTACATTCTTTTCTCCCAAGAAAATAGCTTTGACTGATTAAAACCGCTGCGATCCGACTTATGGTATTAGTCGTGTACATATGTTGTCTATTTCTACAAAATTGCTTGAAGAGATAATTTCATCGTTAAAAAGCCTGAAACTTAGAGTTGCCTTCCACATAATAGTTAAATGACATACATAACACCTTACTAAGGGGAAACAAAGTGAAAACATAGTCTTTAAAGGTCAGTTTCTTCAACGTATTATATTAAGGAATTTCCTTAACCTAATGATCTCCACAGGAAAGCATCGCAGAACTTAATGTAGAAATTCTAAGTTAAGAAACTTCCCTTAACTTCGGTAATGCTTCCCTATGGTGATTTTTAAGAGAAGTAATTTCCATAAATTAAGAAACGTCAATGAAACTCGGGCTAAAACTTTTAATCGAATAATTCACTTTTTATTTTTATTTCACTTACGAATCGAGACGCGGAAATCCAATTAGCACATACTATTTTTCAAGATCCTGACTAAAAGTCCAACACAATTTTGTCACCAGTGTCGCGGATCGTTAGCACCAGCGAAACGTCCACTTGCCATTGCTGATAACCATAAGGATACAGATAGCTTCCCGGTCGCAAGGATAACAGTCGCACCAGATCTAGACATACAGGACAGTCACACTGTAAAACTGTTATTTATGAGGACAGTTAAATTAAAACATTTTTCTCGCTCAGAAGCGTTACTGTGTGTGAAAAATGTTTTTCTGTGCCAGCGTTTTAGTGCTTTCTGAACCTTTTTGCACACCTAATATATTACTGAAAAAGTGGATATTTTCGCGCGTGGATTTTTTTCGCAAAATCCTCCTCCAAACTGTCAGCGGTGTGGGAATTTTTGCGCTATGATCCGTGCAGTTTGGTTATGTGTGTCTAAAATACTATTCCACACTGTAGAGTTTGAGTAGTGTGAAATATGTTCGTGTGTGGATATATTGGCGGAGATTTAACACAAGCGAAATAAGCGAAAATTTCAACGCCGCAAATAATTCCACTTTTACAGTATCCTGTTTGTTTATTCGTTTACTTCGTATAAACTATTAGTCATTAGCCTACTTGCATTGTGTCCACTTTCTTCTCACACACTGAGAAAGAACTCTTCTGACGAAGAGGTATGATATGTTGATGTCAAGTGGGTTTACTTCCGGTCTAGACATTCCGCCATTGTAATGTCAGTAAACCGGAAGGCTGCTAATTGTTGGACGAGTACCGGGGGTGATGTGTCGCCTCGTATTCCTTAGGGATTCAGACCTTTGATACAGTTAAAAGTCATTGTGACATCATTTACTTGTCAAGGAGCATATTATTCACCTTCTTGCACTTTTAAGTAGTTTAGAGAATTAGTTTACGTAAACCTCGTATACATCTCCACGATATCGTAAAATAGCTCTCCAGAACTAATGTTTATTGTTTAAGCATATACGACTTTTAAATAAATCTTCCTGCATCTTGTATCGAAATGACGAGCGGATCTGGTAAAGCCGCGCGTTTCTGAAGTATGTACAGAATATTAAATAGAAACTTTCTAATAGTATATGGCAACTATTCATAGAAAATGGTTGTCATCTCTTGTTATGTTTTTAAACTAGAACAGTCAGAGTATTCGCTCATTTTGGAACTCGTGGATTAAAATACAGGGATAAAACGAAACGAAACTGAAAACTGAAAAAAGAGCAAAAATCCCACATCAATATAAAATTAAAACGAGGTCAATTAACATTAGGTCATAATCAGAGCCGCATGTTCGTATGTGTTTTATTTTTAAAGATTGAATGCACTTACAATGGCGCCAATGTTAATGTTTCTGAGAACAGGGGTGCGAAAGAAGTCCGGTAAAAATGTCGATTTCTATAGACTACAATATACATATATATTTGTGAGTTGTGATTTTGTCACACTTGTTCATTTTTTTCCAATGTACATTTTTAAACTGCTTACTGGAAGAAACATTCCCACTCTCCACGTAAACATGTTTACTCAAGCTTGTGGTCTTTACGGTGAGTGGGTTGAGGAGGGTTACAATAAAACACATATAAATGCGCGTTTTCGAAGGAAGTGGTGACGTCATATCCTAGAGGTGTCGAGTAAATCACGCGCGGACTACGTATACTATGCGCCGGTTGTTAGGATGAGAATGTCGACGGGAGGGTGAGTGAAAGATGACGGGAAGCATGGGGAAACAGTTAGCGTCAACAGGTTTCGGGGATAGTCGGCAGCTAAACATGATCCTAGTGACAGGCGAGAAATGTTTGTTTCTGGTGTACCGAATTTACCGTAATATTCCTGACAAATATCCCACAGGTTATATACTGCATCTAAATACCCTTATTTCCAGACAGATCGTAGAAAAAAATATATAATACATTTTTACATGATATAAATCTTCAGGGGCACAGTATTGAAATATATAATACATGAATCGATATAAACATTGCTACCCTTTAACGACCCCTATAGTTTTTATTGTCCTCAATCGCATCCCGTTTTTAACGCGTCTTACTAGTACATAATGTACAATGAGAATGGAAGGCATTGTTGCAACGCATTTTGTAATACCGCCACATTTTGTAATATTACATTTCGTGTTGATCGAATAACGCAATTTTTAATACTAACCCAATTTGTAATACTGCCGCAAAATGTATAACATTTCGCGTTGATCGAATAATGCAACTCGTAATACTAACGCAATTTGTAATACCGCCACAGTTTGTAATATTACATTTCTCGTTGATCGAATAACGCAACTTGTAATACTAACGCAATTTGTAATACCGCCACAGTTTGTAATTTTACATTTCGCGTTGACCGAATACCAACATGTAATACATGTACTAACGCAATTTGTAATACCGCCACAGTTTGTAATATGACATTTCGCATTGATCGAATAACACAACTTGTAATACTAACGCAACTTGTGAAACCGCCGCAAAATGTCATGTTATACAGTTGTTGACTGGGGTCAAGGGCAACAGCGTTGCAAAAAAGCATGAAAAAACGATGGAAATAATTAATAAATAGGATCTCGCTTGAAACCCGTCTTATACATATTATACAAGGAAGATGGAAAGCATGAATAAAGATGGAAATGATAAATAAACCATACACATCGATCAATTCAGCCATGTAACAACTACAAACACAAATTCGGGAATTTTATACAAACTTTTTCTTAAATAATACATATGAAATGATTTCACAATATCGAACGAAACAGTGGTTCATACCGATATAAATGTTGAACATCTTTTAACATTTCAATTCGAATGCTTACGTTTAGACAATGACAACTACAAAGAGGAGTATGGACTCCACGTTCTCTGACAATTAACACAAACTGATTGAACGGCTATGTTGCCCAATTCTGATCGCATAGGCGGATCCAGGATTTCGGTTTAGAGGTGGCGTATATTTTTCCTGGAACGAAATTTTGTGTAAAGGTGTTCGTTCTCTAATCCATATTGAGTTCACAGAATTATATATATACACACGAGGAGTATTCGAAAACATGTGCAAACGCACTGTATACTCGAGTATCACATGATATCGTGCATAAAACCAGCTAGTAAGAATGGGCTCCATTGAAATCCACTAGCCGGTTTCCTTGCAATTTAGATTGCTTTCTTGTGTAGCCCGCTGTAACTTGGGATTGAGCATAAAAAAATCAGAGAATACCAAAGCGTCAACATTATCATAATCCTAACTCAAAATCGATTTAACTAGAGGCAAAATATGAAATAATTATATGGATACTCTCGTAAACGTACAAAAAAATAAGACCATGTGTTCCGGAAGAGTAAACGTTTTTTGCTTCATCGACGACACCCGCCAAGTAAACATCAATCCTCAAAAATGAAAACCGAGTCATCGTCAAGTAAGCACTCTAATAAGCAAACTAAAAAAGTATGCGTTATACCGTCAGACCGCTCGCACGAGTGACAAACTTGGGTTTAGCATCTGTTCACTTCATTCTGAAGAAAATTCTCAAGATTAGGAAAATAAGTGCTCGTTGGATCCCACATTTACTCACTGGCGAGCAGGAACGTAAACAGGTACAAATGGCTAAGAAACTGCTGAAGAAGTACCCAAAATATCAGAAAAGGGCATTTGATGGTCTCAGAATGGGTGATGAGACATGAGTGCATTTTTATGAGCCTAAGAGGAAAGTTTACAATAGGTTATAGGCGTTGAAACATGCCAAAAGGCCAAGTATTGCTAAACGAACATTGAGAGCAAAGAAGATGTTATGTGTGTAACTTATACGCAACATTCTTAAGAAATAGGGAACCAATTATGCAAATTGCTTTTCAAAAATGTAGGAGTGAGTCGGGAAGCTTCTATCAGAATGTAGTTCTGAAAATATTGCGAACACAAAAGAGAAAAATTCATCCTAAAACGGGTCTCAAGCATGTCCAATTGTTACATGACAATGCCCCAGCCCACAAATCAGCATCTGTAGTCCAGGTTTTTTTGGTCGGAAAAGGTCATTGTATCACCACACCCTTCATAAAGCCCACACCTTACCCAATGTGATTTTTTCGAAATTAAGTAAACAGCTAACGGTGTATGTCATCTTGTGATCGATACAGCCAAATTGTGAGGGAAAAAAACATGGAAGACGTAGGGAGCGGGTAGTTAATTGTAGGGCTGGGCGGTATTACCGGTATACCGGTATACCGTGGTATAAAGTTTTGATGGTACGTACCGTGATACATTAGTCCTGTACCGGTTTTTTGGGGACTTTCATTTAACTTATCAATTTGAAAGAACTATTTGTTACATAGATCAATTAAAATTCCAATATGGTTAATAAGAATTTCTTATAAGTTTGCTGATCAACTAGGACAGACATAGCTTCACTCAAACAATATTAAAGGATAGCACAACGAGAAACTTATTACAGACCTCTGGTGGATTGGCTTCAGAACAAAAACAGTGTCCGAGACCTTAAGCTAGCTCAAACATTCAATCAATGTGGTATACCGTGGTACGTACCGCAGTATTTGCCAAAATACCGTGGTATACCGTGCACGTGATACGTTTGATTTTGTGGTACCCAGCTCTAGTTAATTGTCAGACGTATATTTTATATTAGACTTATTTGATAGAGTTTAAGTAAAATAACTGTTAAAGTCTAATTTGGGGCGTAGCCCCGATTTTTTGAAAGTATTCAACCCAACATATGCTTTGCAATGGTGTCTAGTGATGAAATTCTTAGTTTTATTTCTTGCAAAAAATGGTCACTTGGCAAATTTTAGAGGGGGCGCGCGCCGGCTGCGCCCCCCTCTGGATCCGCCTATGGATCGCTTATTTCTTTTGAAACCAGTTCCATCAGACGGCGAGCGTCAAATAGAAGGAAACCATTTGTTACAAACATACGAACAATCCATGTCAACATCGACAACAACAACCTGACGTTAAAACATACAATTCAGTCAACAACGTATGTTGTGTATTTGGGAGGCCGCAGAATGTTCGTGTAAGCCTTCTTGCGATAGTCCGGATATTATGCCGATTTAAAGTGCCACTACACTGAAGTATACTGCCCAACGCCTCAGCAGAATACCCCACCCGGTCATATTATACGGACAACGGGCGAGCCAGTCGTTCCACTCCCATAATGCTGAACGTCAGTGAGGGAGTAGTAACTACCATTGTTAGAGACTCTGGTATTTCTCGGCCTGGGGACACAACTCATAGCGTTCCTCACAGGGACGACTCTCAACTAAAGGCCAAAAGTGAGGTTGTGTCGAGGGAGATATAGGAAGGAGAAAGTTGTTTAGAAAGAATGGAAAAGATAAAATCCCAAGTTTAGTCGCCTTCTACGATCATGCAATGGGGGCAGCAGGTACAAATTCTTACGCCCTACCTGCAGGGCAGTATAGTCTTCATGAAATTCCTCGTTCATGAAAAAAAAATAATTCAACATCAGGTGTTTCCAATGCCATTATTTGGCGATATCACCACGGCCCCTTAACCCCCCCCCCCCCCCCACCCCTACCGTAATCAACAGTAGCAACCCCCTCGTTTCGTTGTACATGTAGAGTACGTAAGATGTAGTCATCCTATTCCGTGTACATTGGCTCTGATAGCTATCTGTACGCATGTGGAACACGTGAGAGACATGGGCGCGCAATGATATCTGTAAGCCCTATACAATGTGAAGTATTTACCGTACATCTTCAAATAATTCAATCTTGTTTGAAAGAGGTATTTGTATTGGTTTTAAAACTTGTGTTATCGCCTGATAACGTAAATGGCGTCACCGTTTGAAACGTCGTTTTTTTATTTACTAATAGTGTTTACTAATACAACAACGTAATTTATAATTTCTGAAAAGAAAGAGTCCTGCAATAAAAGTGAATTTTCACAAGGATTGTGTTGTAAAGATGTTAATATAAGGATAAACTTCAATCTGTTTTTAACATAAAATATATTTAATTTAATCCTTGAATAATGTAAATGGTGAAAATTGAATTCTTTAATAGAGTTTAATTGTAAATAACACAAAATACAACGTATCTTTATCAAAGCCCATGGATACTTTCTGTGTTAATGATCGAGGCTGATAATAGTGATACCACGAAGCAATACCTGCTATGGTGAGTAAGCAGACTACTTTTTCATCTCGCGTACAATGCAAATCAAATTCTATGGATGGTCGGATGGTACAGTGAATGGTGCACTTGCTTCTCGAGCTCAATTTGATTCCCCGATCAGACATGAACATTTATGGGACCACCTTACCGACTACATGGGTTTTCTCCGAGTACTCCGGTTTCCTCACTCTTTTAAGACCCACCGCACGTGCACGCTAACATCCGGGTCAACAATAGTGATTAATATATGTTTTCAAAAATTGTTGTAAAATTGTTCTAAAAAATAATAACATTTTGTTTTGTGAGTATATGTCTTTATGCGTGTTGGGGATGTATTGTGTTCTGTTTGTAATGACAACGAGCTTCCAATTGTATCATGGTACATCGCATACCATTTCATACTCTATCTAGTTATTAGGGCAGTGTGGGCAGGGCAAACACTTTCTCGATTTCGGGGATTGAACCCCGGCCGTCTTTGTAGAAGGCCGGAGTGTTAACCAATCGAACAATCCGTCTATAAAGATAGCAGAGGGAGCATGAACACAGTTTATCGTAAAGATAACAAGATGAGAGAAGTAAACCGGTTATAAGCCAGGTTAGCTTAATCAGTCGTTCAGACAATATATATTCAAGAGATCTTTGAGAAACATCTCTAAATGTACAAATATGTGAATCTTTTTTTTTCATATGATCCATACAATCAATGTTCTTGTAATTTTAGCTTTAATTTCTAACTTGAATTTTAACGATACACCAGACGAAATAGTTGCGTTACGATTTAACCTTAAGGCGTGAGAAGTAGGGCCCGTGATGACATAAGTTAACACTTGTTCAACTTATATTGCGGTCCGTCCATGATACAAATATATGTATGTTTATTGTCCAAAATTAATGAAAATTGGGAACAAACGGGAATTTTCTTTTTGTCGAAAGTTATAACTGTTTTTTAGGAAGCATTCATATTATAGATGCATTTTTTTCTTATCCCAGCAATAATTTCGAATTTAAAACAACAATAAAATTCGTCAAAGTTATGGGAAATTTTATATAATAATTAGTGATCATTTCTGCTTAGAATCGAATTCAGACATTAAAACTCTTTTTTTTCCCCGTTGAATCTGTTGCTGAATTTGTAGTATCCATCTCATGTTGATGTTACAACTAATTAAGTATTTTTTCCTTACAGTTGTTAGTGGGCGTGGCCCTATTGATAGGGGCGTGGTCAGTCATGGTCTCTGCTGCAGGTGAGTCTGACGACGTCAAATAATAATAATAATATTTATTCAGGTAAAAGGCAACGACTATTACACTGCATATATTACATTCATGAGCTGTGCCTTTGTGGTCAATACGAATGCAATCAGTAAATCTCCCCTTTCTAAATCTAATTGTCGTTATTTCGCCCAGTCGATTAATATAACGATAAACTTCGTTCTGTTGTCCCTCGGGGCGAGAATACGACAATCTTCGTTATTTCACTGCCTTAAGACGATTCTCTTCGTTTTGTCGCCCAGCGGGACGAAAATACAATAATCTTCGTTCTGTCGCCCGGCGGGACGAAATGATGACGACCAAGCGGGTTGACAAAACGATATTCTTCGTCTTTACGGAGCGATATAGCGAAAATTATTATATTCTCGCCCCGTTGCATGACGAGATAACGATAAACAGTAGAACGAATTATTTCGGGTCGCTGAACAGCGACTTCATGTTTTAGTTGTTTCGCGCAACACGAGGAGCATCCTCGATATCCAGGGGTTACGATCACCTATGTAATCTACACCCCTGGAATATATCATGGCAAAATTGAAAGCTCCCGGGTCTGCCACCTAGCGGTCGGTGTGCGTTGTGTCCCTTTGAATCACGTAATCACCGACCAATCAAAATTGCGTGTAACAAAACGGCTTCTGCAGTGAATGTAAACAAGGAAGAACATCTCATTCGGTTGATCTATGAAAAATTCAAGCTTGATCAAATTAGACAGCATCAGGAAACGGCGATCGACGCACTGAGTCCTTGCCGTAAATGGTGTCGTTGAAGATTGTTCTTCTCTGTTTTACTGGTAAAGATCCATGACACAGTCGACACTGTGCCATGTTTGTTTACATTTTTTTCTGTCCCATTAGTAGAGCGCGTGATCAAATGTAAGGTGCGCTCTGATTGGACGCAGCCAGACCTAGCTGCATCCAATGAAAATTCTAGTCGCGGGGTTTACGAAATGTGGTCTATATATGCCAAGGGTGAAGATGAGTATGCGGATCGTAACCCTTGGCTAGCGAAGATGCACGAGGAGATAAAGATAAACAATAGGCCTAATTATTACGGGTCGCTGAGCAACGACTTAATGTTTTCATTATTTTGCGTAACAATTTTTCGTTATTTTGTTCAAAACTTGATTTTTTAAAATCTTTACGTTTTATCTCAGAATGTCAGCTTTAGTAAACGGAACAGGGGAGATAACTCTAACTAGCAACATAAAAAGCTTAGCTTTACACATGGATTATTTGTAAATACACCTCGATATTTGCTCTTAATAGTGTCCCGCAACAAAAACTTGTATTAATTAAGTGTCAATTTCCCAGGTCATGGTAGAGGATACGGTCTTCATCTTGGATCTTCAAACGACCAAGAAGGCGACCAAGCTGGAGGTTTGTAGTTTTACCTATATATATACAATGTATAACGGAAACATTTACCAATAAGGCCAAATAAGTATTACTATATACTTTCGGGTATATTAATGTTTTATTGGCTAATCATATTAACAAAAATACATTGGGAATATACATGCCGTGTACATATACGAGGCAGCAAAATCATATAATACATATATTTCACTTTGAATGATGGCACTAACAAGAAAATAAGAATTAATTAGTAACAACATAAATACATGTATATGAATGATCAAGTGTTACACGGAACATTATATACTTTATAAATACACTGCCATCTGAAAGTTTTGTTACCAACTTTGTGCACATATGTCATTACCAAACAAAAAATGAGCACAATTGATGCAATTTCCTAAAGATAGTCCACGTATCAGTGACAATTGGCATTTCATTTAAAAATACCAAAGTCTTGGAAGTTTCAGGGAGTGTCAAGGGAGGGGTCTATTTTTGATTATGTTCAGAATTGAATAAAAGTTGATTTTCTTTCATTTGTACAATTAAATGAAATTAATGCAATGATCCACTGTCAAAAATATAAGAAAGAAATATATTGTTGAATTGTTTGTATAAAAAAACGTAAAATTGCAAAGAATATTGTATTTTGAGGATTTTAATTTTATCAAAAATACTATATACATGTAGTTGAAAAATAACAAAACATCGCAAGAAGTTTATTATAACATAAAAATATTAATAGTAATACATACTTCAAAATTATTGGGTTGCTGAATTTTAAAGCGTTTGCAGAAAAGATGTATCAGAACTTTTGGATGGCAGTGTATGGATTATTCAGACTTGTTATTTTGCTTATACAATTAAATGTACGTTGTACTAATTCAATCTTAATTTGTTTTCAGTTTGCGACAACGACTGCGAAATAAACGGTATGACTTTTGAGGGGAACAGTGACTTTAGTTTGAGGAATGGGTGTATTGAGTACTCAAAATGTCGTTGTTTCTGTGATGGCAATTGGCGTTGCTATGACGGCATAGACCTTTGTAACCCTGACAACAACGAACCCAAACCTGGTGCATGCCGGGAGTGTGAAGTTAACGGCATTTACTATCCGAGCAACAGCGCGTTCGACTACCGGCGAGGTTGTGAGGAAATGACTGGATGTTACTGTCGCTGTAATGGTTCATGGACTTGCCAGACCGCCAGGTACACCTGTCCTGACCGTCAGAGTGGCTCGCAGGGTACCAATTACCGGACGGGTTCCAGGACAGAATACTCAGGGTCGTCAACGTCTGGAACAAGTACGGATCGTTCATCGTCTTCTGGTAGAAATACCGGATCATCATCTTCATCATCGTATTCTTATACATCATCTTCCTCATCAGGACAGAGAACGTCGTCCTCATCATCTCGTGGATCAGGGGGAGTAGGAGTACGAACGGGGTCACGTGACGGAAATTGTAACACACAGTGTTTGGTGAATGGCCGGAGCATTGCAGCTGACTCGTACTTTAAATATACAAACAGCTGTATAGAATACCAGTCGTGTTATTGTAGCTGTACAGGATACTGGCAATGCTCTGCTGAGACTGGAATCAACATTTGCTCCGACACAGATGCACGTGCTGACCGTGGACTTGGTGTATTGACAGGTCGCCAGAATGAGTATGGCTGTTTATACTGTGACGTTCACGGGACGTTTTACTCACCTGATACTTCCTTTACCTACACAAACGGTTGTGTGGAATGGCAAGACTGTCGTTGCGAGTGTGACGGAGGATGGCAGTGTCAGCCCAATCGAGCTAGATGGATCTGTGACAATGTATGTCGAAAGTGCGAGGTAGACGGTCAGATGTATGACGGGAATACGGAATTTGTCTATCGAAAGGAACAAGAGTGTATTGAATATGACCCCTGTACATGTAAATGCGACGGTTCATGGAATTGCCCATCCGAGAACGGACGTTGGATATGCACTGACCGTTGTCTACAGTGTGATGTTGATGGGCAAATTTACGAAGGAGGCACTGACTTTATCCATCGAGACGACTGCTGGGAATGGGACCCGTGTATCTGCAGCTGTAACGGATCGTACCGCTGTCCAAAGGAGAACGCCAAGTGGGTGTGTACTGACCGCTGCTTAACGTGTGATGCAGAGGGAAGTGTGTACCAGGGAAATACACAATTCCAAATGCAGGACGGTTGTTACCAGTTTAATTGTGACTGTAATTGCGACGGATCCTGGACATGTCCAGCAAGCAGAACCATCGATACATGCAACCAGAATGCCACAACTGGTTGCTTTTATTGTAATGTGCATAATCAGCGATATGAAGGTAATTCCTTTTTCTCTCACACAGACGGCTGTATACGCTACGAGGACTGCACATGTCGATGTGATGGATCATGGGATTGTCCAGGAGAGAACGCAGTTGATACCTGTAGACAGAACGCAACGTCAGGTTGCTACTCATGTGATGTATACGGTAACCGAGTAGAGGGTTATTCCAGATTCCAATTGGAAGAAGACTGCTGGCGTTATGATTGTGAGTGTGATTGTGCAGGTGGCTGGCAGTGTTCCAATGCACGAGTCACGTATATGTGTGGATCTCAACAACAGACGACCGCGGGATGTCGGGACTGTCTTGTAAGTGGAAACAGATATGCCTCGCGAAGTGTTTTTCATCTACAGTGGGGATGCATCGATTACAGTTGTCGGTGTAGTTGTGACGGACACTGGGAGTGTCCTGCATCTTCTGCCACGGTTTCGTGTACCGACAATAACTTACAACCGTTTCAGATTCAGTCTATAAATAACATTCCCGAGTCCTGGTGCAAGACATGTGTCATAAACGGACATACATACCCCGGAAACTCTCAATTCGACTATAGAGACAGATGTATCAATCACCACGTAAGATGTTACTGCAATGGCGGCTACAGAACGTCTACTTCAGTGGACAAGGAATGCGTCGCTGCGTCACGAGATTCTTCTGTGAGCACCGGAACCCGTGACCGGTGTCGACAGTGTACCATGAACGGTGAAACGTTTTCTCCTCGTGCGCAATTCAGCATTGATGTTGGTTGTGCTACGTATCGATGTCGATGCACCTGTAGCGGTCTTCCTGAATGTACTCCCGGTGGAAACCTTGCGTGCGGTACGGCAATTATTGCTAGGGGATCACTCGGTAGCAGGCCTGGGACAACTGTGATTCGCACAGGTGGAAGTCGTACGAGTAGCAGCGGTGGGAGTTCTAGTAGCAGCACTTCATCCAGATCGAGGACAACAGGTGTTCAAGGTACAATAGTCGATTCTAGGCCTGGGACAACTGTGATTCGCACGGGCGGAAGTAGCAGCGGTGGGGGTTCGAGTAGTAGCTCCTCATCCATATCGAGGACAACAGGTGTTCAAGGTACAATAGTCGATTCTAGGCCTGCGACAACTGTAATTCGCACGACGGGCGGAAGTCGAACAAGTACCAGCGGTGGGGGTTCGAGTAGTAGCTCTTCATCCAGATCGAGGACAACAGGTGTTCAAGGTACAATTGTTGATTCCAGCAGGACAGTTAACAGAGGTGGAAGTATAAGAGTGACCAGTGGAAGCACGTCTAATACACGCGGTGGCAGTGTAGTGACCACGGGATCAAATAGGGGCGGAACTGTGAGAGTGACTACCAGGACGACTGGTGGACAGGGGTCTGTCGTCGATAGAGGTCGCACAACGACTGGGGGCGAGAACTCGTACGGCGTGTTCGTGACCCCTGGGAGAAATACCAACAGAGGCACTGTTTCTAGCAGAACCAGAACCACCACAACGGTGGTCAGAGGAGGCACTGGTGGTACAGCAGTGGTAACAGGAAATACAGGTCAATGCAATGTATGCATTGTCAACAGCGTACAATATGCTACAAACTCAGAATTTGACTACACGCGGGGATGCATCCGATACCGTTGCACATGTGCATGTAGCGGAGAGGCTACGTGTAAACCAGCAGGGTTTATCGATTGTCAAAATCAGAACACAGGCGTGGGATGCAGGCGTTGTACAGTTGAGGGTAGACGCTATACGGCATTAAGTCAATTCACATTTAGAAAGGATTGCAGCTCATTATCGTGTTTGTGTGAATGCAGTGGTCGAGCTGTTTGCATCCAAACAACTATTCCTAACTGTAACCCAGAGAGCACAACCATCCCCGATCTTGGTTGCAAAGAATGCCGAGTGGACGGTCAAATATACCCGCCGAATTCCATATTCAATACGCAGAGGGACTGTCTTAGATACACGTGTCAATGTGGATGCAATGGCCTCCACAGGTGTACGGCTCCCTTCAACACTTGTGGCACGTCACCAATACAAGAGTGCCGTGAGTGCGTAGTTGCTGGAAGGTCTTACACAACAAATCAGCCGCTTGTGATGCAGCGTGGGTGTTGGCGTCAACAATGCACGTGCAGTTGCAATGGTCAGCCTGACTGTGACAGCCAGACTGCTGAGTACACATGTGACGATAACGAGGGCGGCGTCGTTACTGACAATACTGGTTGTGTGCCGTGTAGAATCAATGGTGTAGACTATCCTCCAAACAGCAAGTTCGCCAATACAGAAGGTTGTAAAGCATTTAAGTGTCATTGTTTCTGTAACGGAAATCACTATTGTGTTGGTACTGCCACAAACGCGTGTTCTGGCAATAATGGTGGTTTTGAAACTGTGGTTAATGTTGGCCAAGGAGGTACCAGTGTTGTTGGTAGTACGAGCGTGCATGTCGGCACCAGACCTTCCGGGACAATAACCTCTGGAGGAGGGTCAACTTCAACACGTACAGTCATCACATCGGTGGAAACATCCAATACTCGCGATAGAAGGCCAACTCGTATCGAAACATCTAGAACGACAACAGAAACACGTGAGGAGATATTACGCAGGGAGGAAATAGCGCGACAAGAGGAAGCTGCCCGTCTTGTTATGGAAGAAGCACGGCGACGAGTGCAGGAGGAAGCTGAGCGTCGTAATCGGGAGGAAACGGAACGTCTGGAAAGAGAAGAAGCATTAAGACGGGAAAGGGAAGAAAATACACGCCGACAAATAGAAGAAGACGCTCGTCGGGAAAGAGAAGAAACGGAACGCCGAAATCAAGAGGAAGCTGAGAGAATACGTATCCAAAAGGAAACTGAACGACGACGAGCCCAGGAAGAGGCTAATCGGCGTCGGGTCCAGGAGGAAGCTGAAAGGCGTCGAACCCAAGAGGAAGCAGAACGAGTACGGGCACAGGAGGAGGCAGAAAGGCGTCGAATCCAAGAGGAAGCAGAACGAGTACCGGCACAGGAGGAAGCTGAAAGGCGTCGAACCCAAGAGGAAGCAGAACGAGTACGGGCACAGGAGGAGGCAGAAAGGCGTCGGGCTAGAGAAGAAGCTGACCGCCGTAATCGTGAAGAAATTGAACGTCGAGAAAACGAGGATACTGCCCGCATAGAAAGAGAAGAAGCAGTTCGTCGAGAGAGAGAGCAAGAAGTTCGCCGTGAAAGGGAAGAAGCCATTCGACGAGCTAGAGAGGAAGCAGAAAACCGACAACGTTTAGAAAGAGAAGAAGCTGAGAGCGCTCGTGCTCGTGAACGTCAACGAGAACGTAACAGAACGATCGCTGCTACGGATGAGACCAACTGCCATACGTGTACAGTTGACGGAAGTACCTATCAAGTCAATCAAGTTTTTTATGCAGATCGACGCTGTAAACGTTATAAGTGTATATGTTACTGTACTGGACGCTATGCTTGTGAGACTGGGAATCCCATCAATATCTGTGACAGTCAAGGAAATATTATAGCCACTGCTAAAACCTCGACGTCTGTAGATACCACACGTACAGGAAGCAGTACAAGGCAAACAGGAAGAACGGACAATACATCAAGTCGGACGAGAGTGACAGACAATTCAACTGGGAGGATGACCGGGTCGGACACCAGTACAACGAGTCGAACGAGCAGAAATCGAAACCAAAACACACAAACGAGAATATCATACTACGAGACATATTCGTCTCTTGAGGGAAGTACAACCGTAATACGAAATGGAGAGGTAAGGCGGGATGAGCGTTGCTCTCCGTGCATCATAAATGGAAAGAGTTATCCAGGCAGGCGAGACTTTCAGCTCGACGAAGGATGTAAGCGTTTTCAGTGTACCTGTAGATGTGGTGGATCATGGGTTTGTCCACGTCAAAAACCTGCGCGACTGTGTGGTGCTACTACGCCTCCATCAATAGGGTCATCCCAAACGATATCGAGTACTACAAACACACAAACGGACACCCAAGTTGAAACATCCTACTACGAGACATATTCGTCCCTGGATGGAAGTACAACCACGGTACGAAATGGAGATTCTAGCCGGGATGGTCGATGCTCTCCGTGCATCATAAATGGGAAGAGTTATCCGGGCAGGCGAGACTTTCAGCTCGACGACGGATGTAAGCGTTTTCAGTGTTCCTGTAGATGTGGTGGGTCATGGGTTTGTCCACGTCAAAAGCCTGCGCGACTGTGTGGTTCGACTACGTCTACCACAACAGGGTCTTCGCAAACGGTATCGCGTACTACGTTTTACCAGTATGAGGTCCGACAGGGACGTTCCGATGTGATGCTTAGTAGGGAGGAGATAGAAGCAGGAGGATGCGGAATATGTGTGATTAATAACCAGCCGTATAAAGGAGGAAGGGAGTTTTATCATATAGAGAGCTGCAAGAAGTTCCGATGTTTTTGTTCCTGTGATGGATCCTGGAACTGTCCCCGACAAATACCTACATGGGGTTGCCAGGAAAGAAGTGATTCCCAGATAGTTGGCACACAAACTACAGGATCTCGAACAGGTGATTCCGGGACTACAGACTCTCGGTCACAAACCACTCGGACTTCAAGCACTCAGACAGTAGAAACTCGAACAACTGGATCACGAACAGTAAGTACCAAGTTATCGGGTTCACAGACAGGCGATTCTTCATCAAGTAGTTCTGGATCTTTTGAAAAGTCGGTTTCTAGGACTGGACAATCCTCTGGTGGTAGTGATAGATCCTCTGGGAGCAGATCATCAATTGATTCAATATCGTCCACCTCATCATCCTCATCCTCGTCGTCATCCTCTTCCTCCTCCTCCTCTGAATACTCTAGTTCCAGAATATTTTACTATAACTATGAGGAACGCCATGGCCGAGGGACGGCACGGCAAAGAACAGATACAGGGAGTCAGGAATGCAGTGTATGCGAAGTGGCAGGAAACACATATCAAGGTGGATCGGACTTCCGGTACGAAGACGAATGTAAAGGGTTCAATTGTTCATGTAACTGTGATGGCTCCTGGATGTGCCCAAGCCAGCGACCACGTATCCTGTGTCCAGACCAGTGCAAGGCATGTACAGTGAGGGAACAGACATATGTGTTTGGCTCAAGGTAAGTGTTACTGATGTAGCTCAAAGCAGTATCTGGTTTTAATAGGTTCCATATAAGGTGGCATACAGTTTTGGGATCGAAGGACGTTACACGATGTGTGCACGTTGTGAGAACGATGCGATCCTGGGCGATTATTTTTATAGCCCATGTGTGCGCACGATTAACTAACATTGTGCGATGACAATCATGGCTGGTGTAAATTGAGAAATGGCTTAATATATACGGTTTCGTGCCAGTTGTTTCACCATATTTCAATATTTTAGCGTAATATATTAGCTGAAATTTCTATCTAAATCTTTCATAGAACAAATAACTAGTCATTTTGTAGTTTTTTAAAACAAACCCAATAGACACATGTACACGTTCAACACATATTGACAGGTTTCATTCAGGTAAACATTGGCAGGTTTTAAGTTTTACCTGTACATAGATCATATAGTTATACGTTTCTGGTCAGGGGCACTTACAACACTCGCCTATGTGTAAAAAAATAGGTAAAATTAATGAGGGGTACAAAATAACTCACTAAAAGCGTCCAGTTTTCATAACGGTTACTCGGTAACTCTAATTAGAGTTGATGTCGCAGGTCGCCGGACATAAGGCAGGTAATCCACTCCGGTATGATATTCACCTGATATGTTACCTGGGAGCTGAACCCGTTCTTGACTGTCTCATGGTCACTGAAATACAGTTACTGTTTATTGTGAAATTAACATAATCCCAATTAATATTATGCAATTTTTTATAGTTTTTCGACAAGAGGGTTCCGTAGTTTTCATTCCGTAAGATTTATTGACCAGTTGTATTAAATCGTGCGTGTGTGCGATGAGAATCGCACAAATAAACGTACGATCTTTAGATCGCCCAGTTGTGTGCACAATAGGCGAACGATGTGTGGGAGGGTGCGTGCACGATGTGCGCCCGCAATTTTGGTGCGCTGTGCGTTTCCACAACTGTATTTCTTCCATCGACTTTAGATATACCAGTTACTAAGGAAGATGCCGACTTTGTCTATAAATATGTCGCAATAACTTCTGAATTATGTCGACATATATTACAACATCCGAGATACTTTTGCCGAGTTAATTGTTACGAAAGTGGAGAATTCGGCTTTTTACCATGCTAATGCTTCGATGTGACGGCGACTTGCCACTCATCTATATAAATCATTCTCTATGAATTTATCACGTGACTTACATATCTGATATACAAAACATAACAATTAATAAATCTACTTATCATAAGCTTTTTGTGCGCCACTTGGATACATTTAATAAATGGAAAGTCGGTGTCACAATTAATGCGGCAAAAGCATCTTGGGAAATTGTAAAAAATATGTCGACTTAATTTAAAAGTCATTGCGACATATTCATAGATGATGTTCGCAACTTCTCAGATTATGTTGACGCCTTCTAAAAGATAAGTCGACATTTGTAACTCGCAAGTCGAAAGTCGATGGCATAAATATGCCACCATACTTTCATTTTTTATTTCTTCTTTAAAACAAAACTTTGTCAGGGTTTGAGGATCTGTTATGATGTCTTGCTTGAATATGTAATACAATATATCATGGTTTTAATCAGTCTTTTTAAAATTTTAGATTCCTGATAGACTATGACGAGTGCAGAAAATACAGTTGTACGTGTCACTGCAATGGTAGATACACGTGTTTACCTGGTGACGTCATCAATGTGTGTGAGGAAGGGAGCGCACCAGACAGAAACGAAGAGGATGTTGTAGCATGCACGTCTTGTGTAGTGAACGACCAGGAACGACAACCTAACACAAGGTTCCAATACATCAATGGTTGCACTCGTTTTGTATGTACGTGTGGCTGCAACGGAGAGCACGAATGTTCAAGGGAGAACGTTTGTTCGGAGGAGGAGAGACAACTCGAAGATGGCTGTCGCGAGTGTGTCGTAAATGGTACCCGCTTCCCGACCAACTCACACTTTCAGTACACTGAAGACTGCTATAGATTTAACTGTGATTGTGCGTGCGATGGATCATATGACTGCCCAAGTCGCGATACAGAATATGTATGTGATGGCGGTTGCCGGCAATGTATTGTGAACGACCGACCTTTTCATGGCAACTCGCAATTTCAATATGAAGATGACTGTTTCTTGTATAGCTGTAATTGTAGTTGTGACGGCTCGTACAACTGCCCACCAGAAAGGACAGTAAACACATGTGAAAAGCCCGTGCGCAAGAACTGCAGGAAATGTCATAAAGACGGCGAGTCATACGACCCGGACACGTTTTTCCAATACGATGATGGCTGTTTACGCTACAGTTGTGACTGTTTCTGCAATGGTTCGTCTAGTTGTCCCGAGAGTCGTGCAGAAAACATGTGCGGGGCTGCAGTTGGATCCAAGCCATGCACCAAGTGCAATGTGAATGGGACAGTTCAACAACCGAATACGGAATTTTACCATGAGAACGACTGTGTGCGCTACCGTTGTCAGTGTAGCTGCAACGGCGCGTGGGACTGTCAATTCGACTCCGCTATTCCTAACTGTCCGGGAAATGTTCAATCCGGCAGAACCAACAGTAGGGTAGGCAGGCCACGTTGTAGAGCATGTGTTGTGGGTGGTCGAAGATATCGCCCAAATAGTCGATTTCAGTACACGGAGGGATGTGACAGGTTCGAATGTGACTGTGGTTGTAATGGTTCGTTTAACTGTCCAGCTGATCTAACGCGTAATGTTTGCGGAGGTGACCGGCGATGTAAAGACTGTACAGTACGTGGGACAAAATATTCTGGTAACTCTGTATTTGTGTTACGTGAACGCTGCCTCCAGTACCGCTGTTTCTGTAGTTGTAACGGAGAATGGGATTGTCCGGCAGATCGTGCCGTTGACACGTGCACTGGGCGGGGTTAGATTCTTCTACATGCATCAACACATTTATAAGCTACCTTATGTTAAACACATACAACACAATACTAGATTTGTGCTTGGGAACCAAATAGGAGCTGGTTAAAAGCATGTTTACTTAATCAGAATTATCCTTGGTTACGATTAGAATGTATGCCGGGCTGTGATAAGTGTTGGGCACGTGCACTTGGATTTCCTTCACCAGCACAAATGCCAGGCATGCATTGAACGAGAGGCTAGCACCGCGGGGTAGGTCTGTCTGTAATACGTGCTATAGGCGTGTCAGTGTGTATATGTCTTGTGTACATACTCGGGCATTAGTGCTCACACCAACTTCGCAAGCCAAGGGTGTACAATACGCTTGGCTTGCGAAGTTAGGCTCACACCTAAACTTTGAATTACACTTTTTAGGGTTAGGGTTATTTGAAAATGATGTAACTATCCGTATCGACCCCCCTCCCCGATCAATGTTAACCCACATGGGCGATATTTACCTACCTAGTCAGCTTGTAAGCATTATTATTCTGGGAATGTCACCAAAGTGTCAATACTTCATGTTGTGTAATCAGGGTAAGATTATACACATTATAGTTTAGCGTCTCACATTTCATGCGTTCTTGATTATTTTACATGTATATTGCATTTGCTCACAATTACAATATATTTTACGGAAGGAGTGTGTGAAAGAAAATAACGTGTACACCCAAGTTTTGATGCAGACAAACTGAGTGTTTTACTCCTGAAATGGTATCTATCTGTAACACAGTGCTATTACTTCATGTATCCTCCACGTACTGTAAACCAACTTATTTTCGCGTATTTCGTGGTTTATCAAAGTTCGCAAAAATGAACTGCCACGAAATAGTTGCAATCAGAAGTATGCCAACTGTAGGAGAACTGTACTGTACTGTATGTAGGATTTACGACCGTATTTATCGCGAAATTAAATCGCCGCGAAATAGTCGTTTCATTTAAAATGCGAAATTAAGTCTCCGCGAAAATAAGATGATTTACAGTATTCAGTATGCAAGAGTCAACTATTATGTGTTGTGGGTGGGACTAGTGTCTTCCACATGCCCACTCGACGTGGCCATCAGTCCTCAACCCTATGTACTTGTCTCATACATGTTGACGACCGGTATGCTGGACTAGTCTGTCCGTAATACTGATGTCTGGGCATGGTTAGCTCATCCAAGGCTTTTGTGTAGCACATACTGTATTTTAAGAGCTTGCTGATCTTGTGTACATTGATCAGATCAATCTCTATATATACGTTCTCCCACCTCATGCGTGCTTTGAGGAAATCTAACTCCTCATATATTTATAGTAAGTAGAGTTTTTGCATATCACATATATGCATTGAGGGGGTATACTAATATATGTTTACTAAACAGAGCTTGCTTCTCTCACGTGTGCATGAAGCGGACCAAGGCCTCGGTTTCATCAACGTTCTTTAACTTAAGGATATCCCGTTACTTGAAAATATGCATAGGAAAGCATTACAGAAGTTAAAGAGCTACATGTAAGATCCCCCTACCTCCTTTAATGCATTCCTATCGAGATTTTATAGTTAAGGAACATTGATGAAACCAGGGCCAGATCCTTTTCATGTGTGAACGTTGGCGAGCTTCTGAATACTCATGAATATTGTATGCATTGCATTCACGTGTGTATGATTTCATCACAAAAGGAAACGAAAAGGGGGTTTATATAAAAGGAGTTAGGGTTATTTTGACTAATATACAGATGCTTATCATTTGTGTGTTTATATGTTACCATTACACATGTGTACAATCGTGAACTATGTTTTGTAAATAAATTTGTCTTTTTTGACTTTTGGTTTTCATTTGGTAATATCCTCCATACAATGGTGATTTTAAAACCACGTGATTTACCATTACGAAATATTTACGCCGTGCAATACATTGGTTTAGTATATTTTGTTTTACGTCCTATTAACAGCTAGGGTCATATAAGGATGTGCTAGGTTTTGGAGTTGGAGGAAAGCTAGAGTACCCGGAGAAATCATCGACCTACGGTCAGTACCTGGCAACTGCCCCACGTGGATTTCGAACGCACAACCCAGAGGTGGAGTGCTAGTGGTAGAATGTCTAGACACCTTAACCACTTGTCCACATCGGCCCTCAATACAATGATATTTCCGAAGTATATACATATATATGTCATACGAAGACAACAGCATGATTTGTGGAGATAATGCAACAAAAAAGACACGGCGAGGGTTTATGCTAAATTGTGTCCGGCATTATCCTCCCCCGCTCTAGCAGTGAAACTGAACAATTAAAGAGTTTCTAGATAATAAGTATTTGCCCCACCGTACATGTATAAAATGCTTAAGAACCAAGGCCGACGCAGTCGTACCTAAATAAACATTTCTCCTCCATTTTTACGGACGCTGTCAAGCGGACACGGAGTTTATTACTGGACACTTTTGCAAATATTAACGTTTACTTCATTTCAAATCTCACCATGCTCTTAGATCGTATACTGTTTATCTGATATCATTATTTCGGAAATAACAGAAAAAAATTGATTCTTGGATGATGTCGTACTTAGTTTATACGTGACGTCATAGTACGGAACACTTTATAATCTGGTATTTTTCCGGTATGGAAAATAGTGTCTATAAAAAGTACGTTAAATAAAATATGTGAAATCATAACTGCGTACAGGAGTTTCAGCTGAGATTTGATATTGGTTTTGTGTGGATTGTCCGTCATATTTTCTGGGTATATTGACTGGATACCCCAAGATAGCAGTATGTGCATATATTTCCAATAAGTTGAGCGTAAAATCAATTTGAGGACACGAGAAAAAAAACCCGGCAAACGACATGACATTGATGACTGTGCTCAGCAAATTTACCTCACAAAACCGAAAGTAGGCTAAAATCACTAAGCATACATTTAAAGGCCCAATATACGTAACTTCGGGGAAATTTTCGTGATTCTGAAAAATTCTGAAAAAAGTCCAGTTGATAACCATGCAAAAATAAGCCTAAAACGAAGTAAACCTGAGCGGTAACTAACAAGTAACTCTTGACAAAAAAATCCAAAGAATTGAAAATAATTCATGTGGGGCCCACTTCAACAACAAACCGAAGGTAGAAGACGGTTCGAAATGGACGCGTGTTTACAAATATCGTGTTTCAACTGCTGTTGTACCGGTAGCCGCGAAGGAATGTATCTTGGATATTGCTGATCTCAGTTTATCTTAACTAAATCTATAAATATAAAAAGTTATTAGGCTTGATTTTCGCTTCAAGTTTCCCGAAAGTTACGTATATTGGGCCTTTAATGTTTGCGTATTTGAAGTTGTATGTTCATTTAGTTGGTACAACGTATAACGCATATCATGATATAGTGCGGTATGTTAATTTTTTATTCGATTCCGTTAAAAACGGTTTTGAGATTTTTAAAACTGTCATTTCAAACGGTGATAACGTTACGTGCGGTAATACAGTGTACCCTAGGGGGTTCATCGCTCTTGTACATATGTTTAAACTCATTAAAGATATTACTTCCATATTGTTTTAGATTACTGATATTAAATTATTAGCGCAGTGAAATTCATTGTGATAAATTTTCATTTTCATTTTTTTTTTTTTGTTGAGATTTCCAGTTTCAATAATGAACATAAAGGTTGAAATTATAAATCAACGTGAAACGATGCAAATGTGAACATCTATAATAGAAAAAATATCAAGAAATACTGAATGATTCTTTTTCAATAGAATTTTATTTGAGATAATCCAGAAATATGAATATAAACAATAAGGGAGCTAATATTCTGGTTGGACAGAAGGACTGGTCATACTTTTAGTATAAAACATAAAATTGGATTGATCAAACTAGATAAAAATTCTAATTTTTTTCTCTTCGAAATTGCAATAACAGCAATGAACGGGCGCCATCATCTCAGCTCAGATATCTATAACAACATACGGATTGATACAATTAGCTGCAATGGTAATCTGATCCAGGGGTTACGCTCATTTAAGCTATCTACACCCCTGGAATATGTCATGGCAAAATGTAAGGCTCCAGTATGCGCCAACTTGTTGATAAGACAAGAAGACTGGCTTGACCCTTTGATGTACATCAAAAAAGATCGTGGTCCTATAACGGTAAAAATTGACAAGCTTCGAAATCCGTTGCGGCTCCATTGTAATCTTCAAAGGACAGGCATGCAGCCCAGGGATTGGTCAGGGTTTTGATTTTTACCTGACCGAGCCTTCAGTTTTGCCATGACATATTCAAGGGGTGTTGAGGGTGAGCGTAGCCCCTGGATATCAAAGATATGTACCGAATCCTATCATCATAATTATGTATACTGCCGATTTAATTCAGATTGTTTTGACCAAAACGACATCCAAAACTAAGAAGGCGGTGGAATACCTGATTTTTCCTTTCAATGAAAAGCTTCATTTAGGGAAATAACTCAGGAGAAAACTATACAGTGCTGTTCAAGCGACTACAATTAATAGTTCAGTTGTTCCGCCTAAATGAATAAGCCCCGTTACACCCCAACCTCTCTGGCACCATGGCCCATACAATTAAAACTAAAAGTATTCACAAGCAAAGTACATAGAAGCGATGCTACCGGGACAATTTCGATCGTCCATACATCCGGACGGAAACTCAAGGACTGCACAACGCTGAGCGAGGAGATTTGATTGGTCGCCATTCGGTTCGTCTGGACAAAATGATGGAACGTTGTCCAGGAGATTCCCATTAGGCCACACCCACTGTCCGAGTAAACTCTCTGCTCTTACGCCCATCGCCACTCTGCCATTGTCTGTCGGGATAAAATAGACCCTTGCAACATTGGATTAGATTAATATAGAAACGACAACAAGAGATCCCAGATGGATCTTGGCGCGACATCTTCATTTATTCTTTAATGAATATATAGATATCTTTCATTCTTTGTTCTATTTTTCCTATTGCTTCCTCTAATATAAATTTTATAAAAAATAGAGAATACCAAAGCGTCAACAAAACCATAATCCGAACTCAAAATTGAATTAAAGTAAGGGTAAAATACGAAAAAGGGAAAGTTCCACATGGAGACCCTTGTAAAAGTACAAGAGAGAATAAGACCAGGTGTTCCGGAAGAGTAAGCATCTTCTGCTTCATCAATGACACCCGCCATGTTATATTGGTCACATCCAAATAAACATCAAGTCCTCAAATGAGAACCGAGTATCATTGTCAATCACAACAAGTAAGCACACTAATGAGCATACTCAAAAACGTCCATCTTCATACTCCACAAAAATACAGAATATTGCTCAATAAGACAATAACTTGCCCATAGTTTTGAGATTTCCTTTTACGAAATATCAATGACAGTCTTAAACTGTCCAATCAAAGATAATCGCGTGCCTGTCATTTTGTCATCTGATCAGTCCTAAAATCACAAAGTTAACTCACATAAGAAATCGACCAAGCACTTCTCAAGAAATAACAATAACAAACTTGCTTTGTCAAAATCCAAGATATGTATCAGACATTTTGTTTTTCGGATCAGTCCAAATAACAAGTTTGCACCGGAAGGGACTTATTTGAACAACATAAGATGGACGTCTTCAGTCCTTTTGAGTTTCCTTTCAGTTCCCAAATCACAAGACCACAATTAGGATGCATGTATACAATTTGAGAACGACCCATCCTGTACTTCTGCAGATAAAGCGGTGTCAAGGATTGTTTATGGACGGACCCCGGTTTATGGACGAAAGGCGATTCGAATGGTCCACCGTCTAAATGATCATAATACATGTAATTGAGGATCTTACATGAGTGTCAATGTAATATGGAATTTATTAAAAAGGTAATAATTTTATATGTCACGAGCCTTTAGGCGAGTGACATATTATATTATTTAACGAGTTTGATAAATTCCATATTACATTGACACGAGTGTAATATTCTATTTATCACATTACTTATATTTATGAGAAATTACACTGAAACTCTCCAATTCATTCTCAATTAGAAAGGCAAATTTCTTCTTTGACGATACGATTTTCACTACCGAGACAATCACATGACGTCATAAAGATGTCTTTGTTTATGACATCACAATAGTGTTATTACACGTGTGTTATACCATATTTATGACATGGCCGTATGATATGACTGAACGGGTTAGTTATGTGATAAAAATGAATTCACCTCAAATTATTTTAAACTGTGAAGCTGAGAGTCATTTTTTTTTTGTACACACGGTTATTCCAATATATAGAAGCATCTTAACCTATATGTATGTATAATAGGATCCACATCGCTTTGCGTTGACGACCGATCATTTACATTGTACTATGATACTAACAATGATATGTTTGCTCGTTTAAATAGGATTGCCACATCCCGTCTGGTGTGATTGACATGTGTTTGCATACCTGACAAACGAGTTTCCAGATAATTGTAAAAAGAATCGAATTTATTATCTGTGTTGAGGCTAATGAGATTCCCTCCTAAACAGTGACATGTCGAATTCGCTGCGTCAATCGATATTGTCGTTGGTCCCATGAACGCCAAGCACGTGTTATCGTCCCACGAAGGCACCTCGTGATCTGAAAGTATATCCATGAATATTTCAACTATAACCAATATTTTTTGCAACATTTTTATTTCTATAATAATTATAGAATAAGACTATATATATTGCTTGTAGGACTCGTTGAGCCATAAACAATTTCATCAGCTTGCCGATGTAAACATGTTGTATTTGGATAATGTAACGAGAATATGTTTATGCATGTACCCAGATCTTTCTGAAGTTTCATGGCGGGTGTCGTCGATGAAGCAGAAGACGCTTACTCTTCCGGAACACCTGGCCCCGAGATCATGAAACAATCTTAGACATAAGTTTGTGCTTAGCCAATCAGGTATGACGTTACTTTTTGTAATGTTATTTGTGATTGGCTAAGTCAAAACTTAAGACAAACTTAGACTTAAGATTGTTTCATGATCCTGGGGCCAGGTCTTATTCTCTTGTACTTTTACAAGGGTCTCCAAGTAAATATTTCTTTTGTTCCTATTTTGCTCCTAGTTTAATCGATTTCGAGTTCGGATTATGGTTTTGTTTTGTTTTTCTAGACAAAACGAGTTGATAAAAAAGTCTGATTAGCCTTACTGTGAGGACACTAATTAACGGGTGTTATGTCATGCTATATCTGAAAACAAACGTTAAGACCCATGCAAGCAAACTCCGATACAAAAAAGAAGTAAACAGATTGTTTACTTGCATTTTATCGAAGAATCACAAATTGTCAACATGGCATACTGTCAATTTTTAGATTTTGATTAATAAAAATTTGGAGTGAGCTTTTCTTATAGAATTTGCACTGCATATCAAATAAAATGGTTTAATTCTATTCAATCGCAGATGTTTCTCACAACAAAACGTCCATTTGAATTAATGATATATTTGAAAAGGCCATCCCAAACTGCAGTCAGTCAGAATATAAAAATCGATAAATTTGGGATACGACCCTTTACTTCTAAGCACACCATATTGAAGATTCGTCCTTGTTCCTCTAAGCATTCGCTGTGATTAAAGGACCAATATACGTAACTTTCGGCAAAACTTGAATCGAAAATCAAGCCTAATAACTTTTTATATTTATAGATTTAGTTAAGATTATCTGATATCAGCAGTATTCAAAATAAATTTACACGCGGTTACCGGTACAGCAGCAGTTGAAACTCGGTGTTCGTAAACACGCGTCCATTTTCAACTGTCCTCTACCTTCGGCTTGTTGTTGAATTGGACCCCACCTGGATTATTTTCAATTCTTTGGATTTATCTGTCAAGAGTTTCTTGTTAGTTACCGCTCAGGTTTACCTCGTTTTAGGCTTATTTTTGCATGGTTATCAACTGGATTTTTTTCAGAATTTTTCAGAATCACGAAAAATTTCCTGAAGTTACGTATATTGGACCTTTAAAGTCTTCTTTACGTTTTGATAAATTGCTTTCCGAAAATATTACCAAACACAGAATATTGCCAGCATCTTCATTTACTTACCACTGTATGTAATCACTTGTTGTCAATGCAAGTTAACTAGTATATAGCTACTTCATCGGGGATATTCCCTTCGTCTATTTGAAGAACTAGCAATAACATCGGATTTTAGTGATTACTTCATAGATATAATGCATTTAACAGATATTCAAATGTGCTACTTAAAACGGCAATGTTTAACTTTCTAGATAAATTGGATTGAATGGACACCCATGTGGCATATCAACAGAACCAGAAGTCGGATATTGAATCGCACTGGATCAGGGCAAAATCTGCATGCGCCTTATTTGCGTATTTGTAAAAAAAAAAAGTGAAAGTTTCTTCTGCATTTTTCATCATGTCATACACAGCGTATTTTCGTCACGTAAATTTCACGTGAATAACTTTCAAGTAAAACTCAATCTACAAGATTTCTTGATGTGATTTCACTTTTTGTTTACCACATTCCACGTTAAGTTCACGTGAGAAAATTATTGCCTATGTAGTCAGGCCGTTGACAAAAATCAATGTTTAAAAGGTGCAACCTACTATAGCCATAGCAAATAATCTTTGCGGGAACATACGAGATTGTTAGTAGCATGACAGCGAATTACATCAGAAACTGACACGAACTGCATATTGCACATCCGATTGTGGGCGCATGCGTGTCAAAATTCACGGTCATGTGTATGCGCTAAAACCTGAACGTTTTTTAATGAAATAATTACGCATTTAAAATTTACAAGAAACACTAGCTATATGTATTATATTGTGGGCGTCCATCTCGTTGCAAATTGTGACACATTATTGTATTTAGCATCATCGTTCAAAAATTATCATAGAATACCAAAGCGTTAAAAATCATAATCTGAATTATAAATCAATTAAACTTGAGTCAAAATAGGAACAAAGGAAATATATCCACGGAGACCATTGAAAAGTATAAGAGAATAAGACCAGGGCCCGTATTCGTGAAACGTTCTCATGCTCAATCATGGATTTTGTGCTCAAGCCTTATGTTTTGTATAAGGCTATAAATTATTCAAAAAAAAATCTAATTTTGTCAAAAATTTGAAAAAAAGGTAGAAGAGATATAAAGTTGAAAGCTGTTTTCAATATTTAGAGTGATATTTTGACTCTTTGTTATGATTAAGATGAGTTTCGGGAAAGCTGGCTTGAGCACAGTATCTATGCTTGAGTATGATAAAGGTTTCATGAATATGGGCCCAGGTATTCCGAAACAACAAGCGTATTTTGCTCCAATTACGACAACCGGCATGTTAATTTGGGTCACATCTAATTAAATGTCTCGTCCTCAAAGTGAGAACTGAGGCATCATTCTCAATGACAACAAGTAGGTATACTAATGAGCACATTTAAATACATTCACCTTCATAATTATCATGCAAGTACCATAAAATTTGCTCATGGTCTTAATCAGCCTTCATCTACATTTTTATCAAAAAAATTGTTCGTCAGCAGCTAACGTCCGTCACTCAGGGTATCGTTTCGTTAACCTTCGTAACTTACGAACGTTCGTAACTTCTTTTGCGTAAGTCAGATTTACGAATTGCTAAGCGTTTGACAAAAACTTCGTACACAAAGTTACGAAGCTTAGTGGAACGGTACCTAGATTTCAAAATTAAGAGCAAACCCTGGAATAGCAAATTAACTGCGGTGTAAACAACACAGGTTTGAGATACATGGATGTTACTATCAAGATCGGATGGGGATGATTCATACAAACATTTAGTGAAGCTCATTCTACAGTGGTGAACTTACCTAAGTCTCCAAGACACGCTTCAATATTTGTTAAGCATCCTAGGGGAGTAGCAGATGTCTGTTGTTCGGATGCTTGTGTGTCGTTGGTACAAATTGCCGAATTTCCATGCGGCTTTGTCGGCTGAATGGGTGAATACAAAACATTTGCCGAAGTAAGCTGTCTTATTCCTGTCGGACTCTCTGGAATTATCACTAAAAGCGAACACGTGTTGTCGTCTGGGTTATGAAAGAAGGATTTACAAACATTTTTATTTACAACACAGCATGTAGAACAATGCACTAGTGTGGAATCGCTGAACCTGTTGATGACGTCACCCAGAGCAGGTTCGTATCCAAGGAAACAGTCGTTCTTGTAATATTGTTCTGATGATGATTCTACATGTATGAAATCTGCAACAGAATAGCATATCTTATTATGAAATGGTATCTGAATTTAATCCAGAATTGAAAACCAATTGAAGGACTTGAAGTTCACAAGTTGGCTTTGTCAACTAATAACTCTGAAATCGAAAGTGTCAAGAAAATTAAAAAAAAATAACAAGCTAATTTGTAAAACTAATACCCCCGCTTTTCTCCCTTTCGTAAGAACTTCGCCGAGCATTTTAAGCATTTCACCTTGTTAACAAGTTTTAAGAAAATCGGATGATATTTGTTTCTGTTATTGTACGAATTCGAAAGAAAGGGACATTTGTCGTCAATTTAAGGGCCATAACTCCGCCAAATAACATCCGTCAGAAATGGCGATCGAACTTGGTCGAGCCCTTTAGGCATTTTACCTTGTATCTAAGTTTTAAGAAAATCGGATAATATTAGTTAGCGTTATTGCACGGAAACGAAGTGTGACAAACAGACGGACGGACGGAAGGACTGACGGACGGACGAACCCAAATTTATATCCCCCGTTTCGGTAGGGCGGGGGATAAAAATATGAGATTAACTGCAGTTATGTTGTACTACTTTGATAACATGCTTTACGAATAATTTTAGATGAAATTATACTTACTTTTTCAAGTTTCAATGCATAGAAAAAGAATATGTCAAAAAGGAATAAAACACATACATAACCAAATTCATGTTCAGAACAGCATGGTTTGTATATTTACCTAAAGCCATGGCCAGCGTAAGTAGAAGCAGCGAAACTGTCGACATTGTTGTGGTGCGCGGGCGCTTGGGAAATCAACACGAATAATGACAACACATCAGATACACCAAGCTTAAAGTATGTTTATACGCAAGTTATCAATATGTAATATTGTATGCATGTTGGCAATGCTTTAATCGATGTATTACATTGTTGTTCATCATTCAACTGTTGATAGCTGGTTTGCATGCGTTTAATTGGTATCGGTGATTACTTATTAATGTAATTACTTTATACGACGCCGTTATTTTTTTAATATACTATAATATACATGTATGTAGTAATGACAAAATAGAAAATAAAACTGAGAAATTAGTGAAGAATTCAGTTTACCTTAAGTACAACCAATTATTTAATTCGATCTCTTGATGAGAATAATAAACGATCTATGTACAAGAAATTGAAACAGGAGTTTCAACTGAAACCGTTATATATACGTGTGCATATACTGCAGCACTTGCGATATTGATCGATCTAATATTGACTATCAATGCTAAATTAAGACTCTGCGAGCATGACTTGGGACTAGCACGTGGGCGAATAAATATTGTACCTAACACAATCAAGAGTCTGTCAAATGTGTACTGCTATTGGAAATGAAATTCACTTTTTCTATAAAGATATTGTCTTAATTTGAAAAAATTACAAAAATGTATCTCGATAAAATGAAGCTTAATATACGTCATACGTATTAATTTTTTGTCAACTAATTAATCTATTAAATCATGAAATAATACAATGAACTTTGGCGATTCATAAATCAGTCATAATTTATGAGGAAAATGGGCTTGTATCACGTATTATATGATACTTACATGTATATTCCTTGAACGGTTATACGATCTCGCCAAAGGCACAGGGACCTGAGAATTTGTTACAGCTAGTTTTGGACCTAAAATAGGGTGTTTAGAGTAATTTTACACATTTGGGGGGTTAAGATCAATTTTCGATAAAAATGCCCCCTCAATGGTCATAAAAGCTAAAGGGTGGAAAGCTTTCCAGGTCGAAAAATCGACCCCCACCTACCTTTCTTGCATCAAAAATCACATTTCTAGTTGAGGTACGAAAAAACGCTTGGTACCGTTAGAAAGATGGATAATTTTTTGTTTTATAAACCTCCTAAATGCAAGTTTTATGACCATTGAGGGGGCATTTTTATCGAAAATTGATATTAACCTCCAAAATATGTAAAATTACTCTAAACACCCTATTTTAGGTCCAAAACTAGCTGTAACAAATTCTCAGGTCCCTGTGGCCAAAGGCACCCGAGCGAAGCTCTTGAATGATACCACATGAGTGCATAAACAGAGTTATTTCCCCTTGTTGCCACCCTTTGCCTTTGATTTGTTTTCGTCCGGAAGTAGCCCTCCAGTTGGGAAACCTGAAAAACGTCATACTAGAGTGTTTACAGTAATTTTACACTTTTACGGAGTTTAGATCAATTTTCAATAAAAATGCCTCCTCAATGGCCATAAAGGCTAATGACCATAGAGCATTGAGGGGCATCTTTATGGGAAATCGATCTAAGACTTGATCATTCAAATTTTCAATTTCGCGTATGGCAGTTATATGATAACGGTTTTGTTTGTGTGTAGTTACAATCTATTAACACTGTTGATCGGGATTCTAAGGAACGGATCAGTACTCTGAACTGTTGTGATCGTGATTCTAAGGAACGGATCAATTCTCTGAACTGTTGTGATCGTGATTCTATGGAACGGATCAGTACTCTGAACTGTTGTGATCGTGATTCTATGGAACGGATCAGTAGTCTGAACTGTTGTGATCGTGATTCTAAGGAACGGATCAATTCTCTGAACTGTTGTGATCGGGATTCTATGGAACGGATCAGTACTCTGAACTGTTGTGATCGGGATTCTATGGAACGGATCAGTACTATGAACTGTTGTGATAGGGATTCTATGGAACGGATCAGTACTCTGAACTGTTGTGATAGGGATTCTATGGAACGGATCAGTACTCTGAACTGTTGTGATCGTGATTCTAAGGAACGAATCAGTACTCTGAACTGTTGTCATTTTGATTCTATGGAACGGATCAGTACTCTGAACTGTTGTGATCGGGATTCTATGGAACGGATCAGTACTCTGAACTGTTGTGATCGGGATTTTAAGGAGCGGATCAGTACTCTGAACTGTTGTGATCGTGATTCTAAGGAGCGGATAAGTACTCTGAACTGATGTGATCGGGATTCTATGGACTGGATCAGTACTCTGAACTTTTGTAATCATGATTCTAAGGAACGGATCAGTACTCTGAACTGTTATGATCGGGATTATATGAAACGGATCAGTACTATGAACTGTTGTGATAGGGATTCTATGGAACGGATCAGTACTCTGAACTGTTGTTATAATGATTCTAAGGAACGGATCAGTACTCTGAACTGTTGTGATCGTGATTCTAAGGAACGGATCAGTACTCTGAACTGTTGTGATCGTGATTCTATGGAACGGATAAGTACTCTGAACTGTTGTGATCGTGATTCTATGGAACGGATCAGTACTATGAACTGTTGTGATAGGGATTCTATGGAACGGATCAGTACTCTGAACTGTTGTTATAGTGATTCTATGGAACGGATCAGTACTCTGAACTGTTGTGATCGTGATTCTAAGGAACGGATCAGTACTCTGAACTGTTGTGATCGGGATTCTATGGAACGGATCAGTACTCTGAACTGTTGTGATCGGGATTCTAAGGAACGGATCAGTACTCTGAACTGTTGTGGCCGGTATTCTAAGGAACGGATCAATTCTCTGAACTGTTGTGATCGTGATTCTAAGGAACGGATCAGTACTCTGAACTGTTGTGATCGTGATTCTATGGAACGGATAAGTACTCTGAACTGTTGTGATCGTGATTCTATGGAACGGATCAGTACTCTGAACTGTTGTGATCGTGATTCTATGGAACGGATAAGTACTCTGAACTGTTGTGATCGGGATTCTAAGGAACGGATCAGTACTCTGAACTGTTGTGGCCGGTATTCTAAGGAACGGATCAATTCTCTGAACTGTTGTGATCGTGATTCTAAGGAACGGATCAGTACTCTGAACTGTTGTGGCCGGTATTCTAAGGAACGGATCAGTACTCTGAACTGTTGTGATCGTGATTCTATGGAACGGATAAGTACTCTGAACTGTTGTGATCGGGATTCTAAGGAACGGATCAGTACTCTGAACCGTTGATCAGGATTCTAAGGAACGGATCAGTAGTCTGACCTGTTGTGATCGTGATTCTAAGGAACGGATCAATTCTCTGAACTGTTGTGATCGTGATTCTATGGAACGGATCAGTACTCTGAACTGTTGTGGCCGGTATTCTAAGGAACGGATCAGTACTCTGACCTGTTGTGATCGTGATTCTAAGGAACGGATCAATTCTCTGAACTGTTGTGATCGTGATTCTATGGAACGGATCAGTACTCTGAACTGTTGTGATCGGGATTCTAAGGAACGGATCAGTACTCTGAACTGTTGTGATCGGGATTCTATGGAACGGATCAGTACTCTGAACTGTTGTGATCGTGATTCTATGGAACGGATCAGTACTCTGAACTGTTGTGATCGTGATTCTATGGAACGGATCAGTACTCTGAACTGTTGTGATCGTGATTCTAAGGAACGGATCAATTCTCTGAACTGTTGTGATCGTGATTCTATGGAACGGATCAGTACTCTGAACTGTTGTGATCGTGATTCTATGGAACGGATCAGTACTATGAACTGTTGTGATAGGGATTCTATGGAACGGATCAGTACTCTGAACTGTTGTGATCGTGATTCTAAGGAACGGATCAGTACTATGAACTGTTGTTATAGTGATTCTAAGGAACGGATCAGTACTCTGAACTGTTGTGATCGTGATTCTATGAAACGGATCAGTACTATGAACTGTTGATCGTGATTCTATGGAACGGATCAGTACTCTGAACTGTTGTGATCGTGATTCTAAGGAACGGATACCTACTATGAACTGTTGTGGCCGGTATTCTAAGGAACGGATCAGTACTCTGAACTGTTGTGATCGTGATTCTATGAAACGGATCAGTACTATGAACTGTTGATCGTGATTCTAAGGAACGGATCAGTACTCTGAACTGTTGTGATCGTGATTCTATGGAACGGATAAGTACTCTGAACTGTTGTGATCGGGATTCTAAGGAACGGATCAGTACTCTGAACCGTGGATCAGGATTCTAAGGAACGGATCAGTAGTCTGACCTGTTGTGATCGTGATTCTAAGGAACGGATCAATTCTCTGAACTGTTGTGATCGTGATTCTATGGAACGGATCAGTACTCTGAACTGTTGTGATCGTGATTCTATGGAACGGATCAGTACTCTGAACTGTTGTGATCGTGATTCTAAGGAACGGATCAATTCTCTGAACTGTTGTGATGGTGATTCTATGGAACGGATCAGTACTCTGAACTGTTGTGATCGGTATTCTAAGGAACGGATCAGTTCCCTGAACTGTTGTGATCGTGATTCTAAGGAACGGATCAATTCTCTGAACTGTTGTGATCGTGATTCTATGGAACGGATCAGTACTCTGAACTGTTGTGATCGTGATTCTATGGAACGGATCAGTAGTCTGAACTGTTGTGATCGTGATTCTAAGGAACGGATCAATTCTCTGAACTGTTGTGATCGTGATTCTATGGAACGGATCAGTACTCTGAACTGTTGTGATCGGGATTCTATGGAACGGATCAGTACTCTGAACTGTTGTGATCGGGATTCTATGGAACGGATCAGTACTCTGAACTGTTGTCATTTTGATTCTATGGAACGGATCAGTACTCTGAACTGTTGTGATCGGGATTCTATGGAACGGATCAGTACTCTGAACTGTTGTGATCGGGATTCTAAGGAACGGATCAGTTCAGAGAATTGATCCGTTCCTTAGAATACCGGCCACAACAGTTCAGAATACTGATCCGTTCCTTAGAATCCCGATCACAACAGTTCAGAGTACTGATCCGTTCCATAGAATTCCTGTTGTGATCGTGATTCTATGGAACGGATCAGTAGTCTGAACTGTTGTGATCGTGATTCTAAGGAACGGATCAATTCTCTGAACTGTTGTGATCGTGATTCTATGGAACGGATCAGTACTCTGAACTGTTGTGATCGGGATTCTATGGAACGGATCAGTACTCTGAACTGTTGTGATCGTGATTCTATGGAACGGATCAGTAGTCTGAACTGTTGTGATCGTGATTCTAAGGAACGGATCAATTCTCTGAACTGTTGTGATCGGGATTCTATGGAACGGATCAGTACTCTGAACTGTTGTGATCGGGATTCTATGGAACGGATCAGTACTCTGAACTGTTGTGATCGGGATTCTATGGAACGGATCAGTACTCTGAACTGTTGTGATGGGGATTCTAAGGAACGAATCAGTACTCTGAACTGTTGTCATTTTGATTCTATGGAACGGATCAGTACTCTGAACTGTTGTGATCGGGATTCTATGGAACGGATCAGTACTCTGAACTGTTGTGATGGGGATTCTAAGGAACGAATCAGTACTCTGAACTGTTGTCATTTTGATTCTATGGAACGGATCAGTACTCTGAACTGTTGTGATCGGGATTCTATGGAACGGATCAGTACTCTGAACTGTTGTGATCGGGATTTTAAGGAGCGGATCAGTACTCTGAACTGTTGTGATCGTGATTCTAAGGAGCGGATAAGTACTCTGAACTGATGTGATCGGGATTCTATGGACTGGATCAGTACTCTGAACTTTTGTAATCATGATTCTAAGGAACGGATCAGTACTCTGAACTGTTATGATCGGGATTATATGAAACGGATCAGTACTATGAACTGTTGTGATAGGGATTCTATGGAACGGATCAGTACTCTGAACTGTTGTTATAGTGATTCTAAGGAACGGATCAGTACTCTGAACTGTTGTGATCGTGATTCTAAGGAACGGATCAGTACTCTGAACTGTTGTGATCGTGATTCTATGGAACGGATAAGTACTCTGAACTGTTGTGATCGTGATTCTATGGAACGGATCAGTACTATGAACTGTTGTGATAGGGATTCTATGGAACGGATCAGTACTCTGAACTGTTGTTATAGTGATTCTATGGAACGGATAAGTACTCTGAACTGTTGTGATCGTGATTCTATGGAACGGATCAGTACTCTGAACTGTTGTGATCGGGATTCTATGGAACGGATCAGTACTCTGAACTGTTGTGATGGTGATTCTAAGGAACGGATCAGTACTCTGAACTGTTGTGGCCGGTATTCTAAGGAACGGATCAATTCTCTGAACTGTTGTGATCGTGATTCTAAGGAACGGATCAGTACTCTGAACTGTTGTGATCGTGATTCTATGGAACGAATAAGTACTCTGAACTGTTGTGATCGTGATTCTATGGAACGGATCAGTACTCTGAACTGTTGTGGCCGGTATTCTAAGGAACGGATCAATTCTCTGAACTGTTGTGATCGTGATTCTAAGGAACGGATCAGTACTCTGAACTGTTGTGGCCGGTATTCTAAGGAACGGATCAGTACTCTGAACTGTTGTGATCGTGATTCTATGGAACGGATAAGTACTCTGAACTGTTGTGATCGGGATTCTAAGGAACGGATCAGTACTCTGAACCGTTGATCAGGATTCTAAGGAACGGATCAGTAGTCTGACCTGTTGTGATCGTGATTCTAAGGAACGGATCAATTCTCTGAACTGTTGTGATCGTGATTCTATGGAACGGATCAGTACTCTGAACTGTTGTGGCCGGTATTCTAAGGAACGGATCAGTTCTCTGACCTGTTGTGATCGTGATTCTAAGGAACGGATCAATTCTCTGAACTGTTGTGATCGTGATTCTATGGAACGGATCAGTACTCTGAACTGTTGTGATCGGTATTCTAAGGAACGGATCAGTACTCTGAACTGTTGTGATCGGGATTCTATGGAACGGATCAGTACTCTGAACTGTTGTGATCGTGATTCTATGGAACGGATCAGTACTCTGAACTGTTGTGATCGTGATTCTATGGAACGGATCAGTAGTCTGAACTGTTGTGATCGTGATTCTAAGGAACGGATCAATTCTCTGAACTGTTGTGATCGTGATTCTATGGAACGGATCAGTACTCTGAACTGTTGTGATCGTGATTCTATGGAACGGATCAGTACTATGAACTGTTGTGATAGGGATTCTATGGAACGGATCAGTACTCTGAACTGTTGTGATCGGGATTTTAAGGAACGGATCAGTACTCTGAACTGTTGTTATAGTGATTCTAAGGAACGGATCAGTACTCTGAACTGTTGTGATCGTGATTCTATGAAACGGATCAGTACTATGAACTGTTGATCGTGATTCTATGGAACGGATCAGTACTCTGAACTGTTGTGATCGTGATTCTAAGGAACGGATACCTACTATGAACTGTTGTGGCCGGTATTCTAAGGAACGGATCAGTACTCTGAACTGTTGTGATGGGGATTCTATGGAACGGATCAGTACTCTGAACTGTTGTGATCGTGATTCTATGGAACGGATAAGTACTCTGAACTGTTGTGATCGGGATTCTAAGGAACGGATCAGTACTCTGAACCGTGGATCAGGATTCTAAGGAACGGATCAGTAGTCTGACCTGTTGTGATCGTGATTCTAAGGAACGGATCAATTCTCTGAACTGTTGTGATCGTGATTCTATGGAACGGATCAGTACTCTGAACTGTTGTGATCGTGATTCTATGGAACGGATCAGTACTCTGAACTGTTGTGATCGTGATTCTAAGGAACGGATCAATTCTCTGAACTGTTGTGATGGTGATTCTATGGAACGGATCAGTACTCTGAACTGTTGTGATCGGTATTCTAAGGAACGGATCAGTTCCCTGAACTGTTGTGATCGTGATTCTAAGGAACGGATCAATTCTCTGAACTGTTGTGATCGTGATTCTATGGAACGGATCAGTACTCTGAACTGTTGTGATCGTGATTCTATGGAACGGATCAGTAGTCTGAACTGTTGTGATCGTGATTCTAAGGAACGGATCAATTCTCTGAACTGTTGTGATCGTGATTCTATGAAACGGATCAGTACTCTGAACTGTTGTGATCGGGATTCTATGGAACGGATCAGTACTCTGAACTGTTGTGATCGGGATTCTATGGAACGGATCAGTACTCTGAACTGTTGTCATTTTGATTCTATGGAACGGATCAGTACTCTGAACTGTTGTGATCGGGATTCTATGGAACGGATCAGTACTCTGAACTGTTGTGATCGGGATTTTAAGGAGCGGATCAGTACTCTGAACTGTTGTGATCGTGATTCTAAGGAGCGGATAAGTACTCTGAACTGATGTGATCGGGATTCTATGGACTGGATCAGTACTCTGAACTTTTGTGATCATGATTCTAAGGAACGGATCAGTACTATGAACTGTTATGATCGGGATTATATGAAACGGATCAGTACTATGAACTGTTGTGATAGGGATTCTATGGAACGGATCAGTACTCTGAACTGTTGTGATCGTGATTCTAAGGAACGGATCAATTCTCTGAACTGTTGTGATGGTGATTCTATGGAACGGATCAGTACTCTGAACTGTTGTGATCGGTATTCTAAGGAACGGATCAGTTCCCTGAACTGTTGTGATCGTGATTCTAAGGAACGGATCAATTCTCTGAACTGTTGTGATCGTGATTCTATGGAACGGATCAGTACTCTGAACTGTTGTGATCGTGATTCTATGGAACGGATCAGTAGTCTGAACTGTTGTGATCGTGATTCTAAGGAACGGATCAATTCTCTGAACTGTTGTGATCGTGATTCTATGGAACGGATCAGTACTCTGAACTGTTGTGATCGGGATTCTATGGAACGGATCAGTACTCTGAACTGTTGTGATCGGGATTCTATGGAACGGATCAGTACTCTGAACTGTTGTCATTTTGATTCTATGGAACGGATCAGTACTCTGAACTGTTGTGATCGGGATTCTATGGAACGGATCAGTACTCTGAACTGTTGTGATCGGGATTTTAAGGAGCGGATCAGTACTCTGAACTGTTGTGATCGTGATTCTAAGGAGCGGATAAGTACTCTGAACTGATGTGATCGGGATTCTATGGACTGGATCAGTACTCTGAACTTTTGTGATCATGATTCTAAGGAACGGATCAGTACTATGAACTGTTATGATCGGGATTATATGAAACGGATCAGTACTATGAACTGTTGTGATAGGGATTCTATGGAACGGATCAGTACTCTGAACTGTTGTGATCGTGATTCTAAGGAACGGATCAGTACTCTGAACTGTTGTGATCGTGATTCTATGGAACGGATCAGTACTCTGAACTGTTGTGATCGTGATTCTATGGAACGGATCAGTACTCTGAACTGTTGTGATCGTGATTCTATGGAACGGATCAGTACTCTGAACTGTTGTGGCCGGTATTCTAAGGAACGGATCAGTACTCTGAACTGTTGTGATCGTGATTCTATGAAACGGATCAGTACTATGAACTGTTGATCGTGATTCTAAGGAACGGATCAGTACTCTGAACTGTTGTGAACGTGATTCTATGGAACGGATAAGTACTCTGAACTGTTGATCAGGATTCTAAGGAACGGATCAGTACTCTGAACTGTTGTGATCGTGATTCTATGGAACGGATAAGTACTCTGAACTGTTGATCAGGATTCTATGGAACGGATCAGTACTCTGAACTGTTGTGAACGTGATTCTATGGAACGGATAAGTACTCTGAACTGTTGATCAGGATTCTAAGGAACGGATCAGTACTCTGAACTGTTGTGATCGTGATTCTATGGAACGGATAAGTACTCTGAACTGTTGTGATCGGGATTCTAAGGAACGGATCAGTACTCTGAACCGTTGATCAGGATTCTAAGGAACGGATCAGTAGTCTGACCTGTTGTGATCGTGATTCTAAGGAACGGATCAATTCTCTGAACTGTTGTGATCGGGATTCTATGGAACGGATCAGTACTCTGAACTGTTGTGATCGTGATTCTATGGAACGGATCAGTACTCTGAACTGTTGTGATCGTGATTCTAAGGAACGGATCAGTACTCTGAACTGTTGTGATCGTGATTCAAAGGAACGGATCAGTACTCTGAACTGTTGTGATCGTGATTCTAAGGAACGGATCAATTCTCTGAACTGTTGTGATCGTGATTCTAAGGAACGGATCAGTACTCTGAACTGTTGTGATGGTGATTCTATGGAACGGATCAGTACTCTGAACTGTTGTGATCGTGATTCTAAGGAACGGATCAGTACTCTGAACTGTTGTGATCGTGATTCTAAGGAACGGATCAATTCTCTGAACTGTTGTGATCGTGATTCTAAGGAACGGATCAGTACTCTGAACTGTTGTGATGGTGATTCTATGGAACGGATCAGTACTCTGAACTGTTGTGATCGTGATTCTATGGAACGGATCAGTACTCTGAACTGTTGTGATCGTGATTCTAAGGAACGGATCAGTACTCTGAACTGTTGTGATCGTGATTCTAAGGAACGGATCAGTACTCTGAACTGTTGTGATCGTGATTCTAAGGAACGGATCAGTACTATGAACTGTTGTGATCGTGATTCTAAGGAACGGATCAGTTCTCTGAACTGTTGTGATGGTGATTCTATGGAACGGATCAGTACTCTGAACTGTTGTGATGGTGATTCTAAGGAACGGATCAGTACTATGAACTGTTGTGATCGTGATTCTAAGGAACGGATCAGTACTCTGAACTGTTGTGATCGTGATTCTAAGGAACGGATCAGTTCTCTGAACTGTTGTGATGGTGATTCTATGGAACGGATCAGTACTCTGAACTGTTGTGATCGTGATTCAAAGAAACGGATCAGTATCTGAACTGTTGTGATTGGGATTCTATGGAACGGATCAGTACTCTGAACTGTTGTGATCGGGATTCTATGGAACGGATCAGTACTCTGAACTGTTGTGATCGTGATTCTATGGAACGGATCAGTACTCTGAACTGTTGTGATCGTGAATCTATGGAACGGATCAGTACTCTGAACTGTTGTGATCGTGATTCTAAGGAACGGATCAGTTCTCTGAACTGTTGTGATGGTGATTCTATGGAACGGATCAGTACTCTGAACTGTTGTGATCGTGATTCAAAGAAACGGATCAGTATCTGAACTGTTGTGATTGGGATTCTATGGAACGGATCAGTACTCTGAACTGTTGTGATCGTGAATCTATGGAACGGATCAGTACTCTGAACTGTTGTGATCGTGATTCTATGAAACGGATCAGTACTCTGAACTGTTGAACGTGATTCTAAGGAACGGATCAGTACTCTGAACTATTGTGATCGTGATTCTATGGAACGGATCAGTACTATGAACTGTTGTGATGGGGATTCTAAGGAACGGATCAGTACTCTGAACTGTTGTGATCGTGATTCTATGGAACGGATACCTACTATGAACTCTTATGATCGGGATTTTAAAGAACGGATCAGTACTCTGAACTGTTGTGATGGGGATTCTATGGAACGGCTCAGTACTCTGAACTGTTGTGATCGTGATTCCATGGACTGGATCAGTACTCTGAACTGTTGTGATCGGGATTCTAAGGAACGGATGAGTACTCTGAACTGTTGATTGTGATTTTTAAGGAACGGATCAGTACTCTGAACTGTTGTGATCGTGATTCTATGGAACGGATGAGTACTCAGAACTGTTGTGATCGGGATTATATGGAACGGATGAGTACTCTGAACTGTTGTGATCGGGATTATATGGAACGGATGAGTACTCTGAACTGTTGTGATCGGGATTATATGGAACGGATGAGTACTCTGAACTGTTGTGATCGGGATTATATGGAACGGATGAGTACTCTGAACTGTTGTGATCGGGATTCTAAGGAACGGATCAGTACTATGAACTGTTGATCGTGATTCTAAGGAACGGATGAGTACTCTGAACTGTTGTGATCGTGATTCTATGAAACGAATCGGTACTGTAGGACTCACACAACTAAATCAGCCTATCACGAAGTGTTTCATGCGTTTGTAGTCCCTACTGAAAATTTGTTCCGGCTAAGTACAGTGATTCTGGGTAATTTAAATAGGTAATTGTTGACCTATTCTGCATTGAATGAAATCTGTAGATATTTAACTTTACAAAAATATATACTTTTGGTAGATTTCGATATGTGATGGCGGATTGATATGGGGTCAAAAGTCAGAGGGTGTTCCCGTCCCATTTCACTGGTTTGACATGTAAATTTCCGGTTGTCCGAAGCAGACGCCTGTAGCAAGCTAATATGCCAGTAAACTCCTCATTAAATGCCACTTGAAGCCTTTGTCATGTATGTATCTGTGAATTTAGGCAGTTTTCACAAGTGTTGTACTTCAAATATTAAAGTTATTAGCTCGAAAGCTTAGTAATAACATATAGTAAATTATTTAGTTGTGTGAGTCCTGTAGAGGAAAGCTAGATTTTCCGGGTAGAAAAAAACACCGACCTACGGCAAAATACATGTACCTGGCGTAGGCCTCAAAACCATGACATTTTATTGATTGAGAGCAAGTGTTAGCAGAACATCTGAAGAATTAACCACTCAATAATCGCAGTCCCCAACAAAACTTAATTTCCTGACACATAAACCATGTTTCCTGACATATATATCATCTTTTATTCAACACAATATCTAAAAACCAGTGATACTTCAAAAAAATGGACAATGCTTAATTATCATCTCCTAGCAACAAGGATACAAGTACGCGACATACAATGTAGCAATTATATATGTAAATGATCTGCCTGCTCATCTAAACTTATAAAGTAATCAACATCTATTGACAAAACAAAAGTCAGAGTTGACAGATTAGCATCAGAGAAGCGTTAAACTGCTCCTCAGTTCTCAGAATATATAGAGGCTATATACGCACCAGTGAAAATATTCTTTAAAAATCTATATTTAAAGGGTATTTAAAGGGAAACCATTGAATTTTATTTTTTATTACATTTTGTTTTAAACATATTTATTGCCTTCAATAGCAATGGGATTGGGCACAAGTTGTACAACTTATACTGAGCCCTTTCCCTACAATAAAACATTTATATAATGTAATTTTTATTACATTTTCGATATCCCTAAAAGTTTAAATTTAGGGTCTCTGCTTTTAAAGGCCCAATATACGTTACTTTCGGCAAAACTTGAAGCGAAAACCAAGCCTAACAACTTATTGTATTTATAGATTTAGTTAAATGATTAACTGATATCAGCAATATACAATATGAATTCTTACGTGGTTACCGGTACAGCAACAATTGAAACATGATATTTGTAAACACGCGTCCATTTCGAACTGTCTTCTACCTTCGGCTTGTTGTTGAAGTGGGCCCCACCTGAATTATTTTCATTTTTTTTTTAAATTTTATTTTGTCAATAGTTTCTTGTTAGTTACCGCTCAGGTTTACTTCGTTTTAGACTTATTTTTGCATGGTTATCAACTCGATTATTTTCATAATTTTTCAAAATCCCGAAAAAATTCCTGAAGTTACGTATATTGGGCCTTTAATTTTAGAATTTGCGGTAACAGGTGATGGGGACGGAGTGCTAAATCTTACCGAATATTATTACGCCACGGGATATATAGTTTATATTTTAAACGAAATAGTTTACAAAATTTAATACAAATGTGTTATACATTTCATTAATTTAGTTTCCAAAATATTATGAAGGTTTTAAATTTCCGAGTGCACCATATAATTTGATAGCTGCATGAATTAACAATGAAAAACCAGTGTGCAAATAGTGCACATTAGTATCACTTATATAAGCAGTGATGATCAAAGTTTTATCAAATTAATATTTTCTGATATTTCACAGGTAAAAACAAATGAAATACAATCTGTCATCACATCATAGTTATATCAATAAACGTGCCGTTGAAACCACAAATTCAACTGTACAGTGATGTCGATATTGGGTGGAGTACTTCAACTTTCCGCTCTTGTATCACACGAAGCTACGTCATACCAATAGAAGTTCATTGATCCATTATCTATATAAAAAATCAAAGAATGTGTACTATTGTATTTGGAACGGAATATACTAAATTTGTAATGTGTGCTTAATACTTCAATATCGGAGAAACCATTTTTTTTTGTTTTAAGTTCAAACAGAACGATTTTGTGAAATATATATATATGTGGTCCGGATCCCACTTTGATGAAAACGGATCTAAAAGCAAAGTCTACCATTGAATGTCAGTGACGTAGGAAATATGGATCATTGTCCTTCACGTCACGTGAAGCTTTTGTTATATGTATATGTATATAAAAATATAAATATAAAGCTTAATGTTTACAATTTGCACCATATCTTCCCGTTAACTCCTTATTAATCTGGAGTGTACAGACAGGAAGTCATTTTGGCGCCATGTTGACCTAGCTACGTTACGTAAACGCTTTGCACTTCGCCCCAGATAATATCTGCATTATAGTTTTACGTAAATCATTAAGATAATGAAAAAAAAAACATTTTCCATTATGTTAACATGTGAGGACAAAGACCTTTATAACTTGGAAAAAATTACATGATTTTGTATCACAAAATATCTGAAGTGTAAATTAATATAATCATTGAGCATCTTTCAGATTGTATATATTTCAATATGAATGCAATCTTGGTACCAGATAAATATGCATGACGTCCATCTGTTAGGACGTCATAAATATTTATCTGGCATCGTTATAACATTCATATCACTTCTATCTATAAGTCCGTGATTCATATTGACCATAAATACAATCTGTAAGACGTTCAATGGTTAAATGAGTATAGGACTGAAGTATCAAATATTAAAAAAGGAGCTAAACACGAAATCTAACCATGGTGCCATGTCTCAAATCATTAGAAATGGTCATGTATCACAACTAGGAAGTGTCACGTGTGATGTTTCGATGACTTGTATGATAATTACATGTATCACTTTCATCAGACATATGACAAGCAAAGCACATGTGCTCAAGGTACATGTATGAAGAAATTGTATGAAACGGTATTAATTTGTAATTAGATTTGTTCGAACTAGAACACTGACAAGTCGGCAAGAGCCTCTTCATGTGGCCATTAATGTTTGGACCCAATTGTTAAAATCGATGAGGTTGATCTTTAAAAGTCGATTACACATTGTTGAATTCTGGTCAGCTTTGTTTTTATTACATTAAGCACCATGAGAAATTTTGCGCAAGTATGGTTGCAACCCTTATTGTAATAATTATTACATTAAGGCTAACCTTATTGTAATAAATCTCATGTTTATTACAATAAGCGTCGCTTAATGTAATCATTTTTAATTTATTACAATAAGGTTAACCTTAATGTAATAAATTATTACATTAAGCAATTTATTACAATAAGGGTCGCAACACAGCTTTGTTTCAAAATGTTATAACAAAATGTTCATAAGTGAAAAGTTACAAGACATTTGACATTAACCTTTGATCCTTGTGACCTTGGCCTTTGACCTAGCTATTTGACTTCAATAGGTATATTTTGCAAACTGAAATATTGATCAAGTTTCGTGTCAATCGGTCAATAAATACTTAATTACACTGTACATGTACATGTCAGCCATAAGCGTAATTTGTGGACGGACGGCCGCCACGGTATGGCATAAGCTCACCTGGTTCTCCTTCAAACCAGATGAGCTAAAGGTCACATTCATATCCACAGGCAATTCAACCGTTTCAGCTGTTGGATAACTTTAACGCCTCGGTCCGTCTCCTGTAGCACGGACGTCGTGTTGGGCGGGAAAAGGGCTTATTCTATCAACTAAAGCGTCTACAGTTTCGCCGCACAGCTCTACACTAATTTTTTCTATTTTTTTTTCGTAGACCCATCCTCTTGTCAAGTTTTACTAATTACGAACCCTTCGGAACATTTTTTAAACACCAAGGATTCTGAAATTTCCAATCACGAACCAGAGACGTATAAAGCTTTATACGTCTCTGCACGAACAAACAGCTTCCTATTGGAGTTTCATATTTATTGCAATGACAGTAATTATAAGCTCCCTTGAATTGTAAAAAGACAAAAATGTTTAGTAATAACATTTTCTTAATTATTTAGTTGTTTGAGTCCATACGTGCTTAATTACACCCGGAAGTTGTTTCTGAGTTAGTTTGGCCGATTTAAATAATATAGATAAAGAAACAATAGAAATGCAATAATCAATAGACAAACACCTTCTTCGAAAAACATAATATTTCGTTATATAAACATTACATCACCAAAATCTACCCAAATCTACCCCAAACCTTACCCAAATCTTACCCAAATCTACCAAAATCTTACCCAAATCTACCCAAATCTTGCCCAATTCGGTTTAATTCAATTATTAGACTGTATAACGTGGCATGCATAACAATACGCGTTTTTATTCATTTTATAAATATAAAGGGGCATATTAAATACACACATACACGAATATACATATACTAAAAAAGCTTTGACGTCAAGTAGGTATATACATTATTACGGAATGTATCATATCATATTAATACTGGATAATTTTCCAGTTATTGGTTATACAGTTTGGTCATGCTTTACCTGTAAATTAGCATGTATGTTCATAATTACGTAGATTTTCACCTGTTTCCACTATTTGTAAAATGTATAATTGTCTGCCAGTGTAATCATTCGTTGTTGAAATGTTGATTGTATAATATTAAGAAACGTATATATATACTAGTCTCTGGTGATAGGTTATTATTTGTGAGGTTTGGGTAAAATTTAGGTAGATTTAATTTGGGTAAGATTTGGGTAAGATTTTAGTAGATTTGGGCAAGATTTGGGTAATGTGATTTTATATAATGAAATAAAGTTTTTCGAGGAAGGCAATTTTCTATTGATTATTGCATTTCGATTGTTTCTATAGTTATGTTATTTAACATGATTGATATCATGATTCAGTACGATACAGATACAGTCACGTTTTGCTGATAATTTTCTTTGTCATTCGTGGTCCAGGGGAGATAACCCTTACTGATGTTTGGATGACTAAAACCTGGAGAAAACGACATCCATCATCAACATTTGCGAATAATTAATTAATAAAGCTATTGGTTTTCTTATAATTGTGGTGTATTTGTACAATTTGGGTATATTTGGGTAAGATTTTGGTAAGATTTGGGTAATTCATCGCGCCCTCGGGGTACTGGCCCCAATCTCGCTTCGTTTCGCTCCAATCGGACAATCTCGGGCCTTTTTAGCGAGTTTGAACCTAATACCCGAGATGTTCCGAATGCGATTCGCTCGCGTCCTAAGACACTTCGACCATGGTTCTTCCGAGACGTCAGTCGTCCTCGTGTGTTGTATAATGTTTATCTTTGTAATGCATGCATTTGATATATGTTCAATATCGGTATATTTACAGGCAATTCATGAGTAACGCAAATACTTAGTTAAGGCTGACCGACTTGTTCCGGGATTGTTTATGGCCGAGTTGTACAGTGAAGTCAATCCGTCGTCCGTGAGGCATTTTTTTTCCTGGTGAAGAATTCGAATAACAAAACTGCTATAGGCCTATGGCTATATAGATTCTATTACATGAAGTTCATGTTGTGGTCAAGGCAAGGAAAAATGTAAGTTACATTACTTTAATAACAGCATGCATGGCGTTTTATTAGAAGTGTGTTTATACGTATTGTGTCATTATGACTACAAGTGTCTGTGGATATATTGATCAACATTGTCATGCAGATAAGGGATGTATATAAATTTACTAAAAATAATATCATATTACAACACATGCACAACGTTAACATATATAGCCTTACGTTTGAAGTTCTGATGATATTCTCAGTTTACAGCCAGAAGTGCAAGCGCCTGTGCCTTGTCTGTCCAACACCCGAATACTATAAACTATAATATATATGTATCATCTATGAGTGTACTGACTGTATACAGTGTATACTGAGAATATCATCAGAACTTCAAACGTAAGGCTATATATGTTAACGTTGTAGTATTCGGGTGTTGGACAGACAAGGCACAGGCGCTTGCACTTCTGGCTGTAAACTGAGAATATCATCAGAACTTCAAACGTAAGGCTATATATGTTAACGTTTGAAGTTCTGATGATATTCTCAGTTTACAGCCAGAAGTGCAAGCGCCTGTGCCTTGTCTGTCCAACACCCGAATACTATAAACTATAATATATATGTATCATCTATGAGTGTACTGACTGTATACAGTGTATATGTGTATATTTTTTTTATATTTATTTTATTTTTCAGGTTTTTTTTCAATACAGTATAGTCTTAATTACATAAATACAAAGTTAATCCAAAGTATATACCAGAACATGTACAATAATTAAACATTGCCAATACTGCAGTACATACCACCACAACATTACTGGATAAAGTATATGCATACTTGCTATGCACTTGTACATAACATCATGTAAATTAATGATTTGTATGCACTTTTAGTGATGGGACGATGATCAGATAAAGTTGATTAATCACTAATTGACTAATTGATTTAACTGGGCTTACATAGAACAAGGTATTTTTTTTTTCAAAATAGAGACAATAATTTCCTTATAACTTGTACTTTTTATTTATGCATATTTTAATTCATTTTTCAATTTTTAAAGCTCTTATTGTGTTTTGTTATCATCTACTATTAATAAAACCATTTCACCAAATGATGTTTGTAAGCAAATTGATGTAATAATAAAGGAAAGTAAGAAAAAAAAACCAACTCATTAGGTTAATTGCAACTGATTACGAACCAATTCCAACTGATGATTGATTGGAATTTCCCAACACTATGCACCATATTATATACTGATCAGGCAATTTCAATTAATTTCATCCATTTTTTCCATTCATTTACAAATTTCTGCACCCCTGGATGTTCCCCTTTACCATGCGCAATATATATTTTTGGACAACATGATTTTCTTTTATTGAATTAACCTGACCCATCACAGAAAGAGTACTTAATGAAAACATCTTGTTTTATATATATATAATTTCATCAGCCGAATTATTTCATTATCTATTTGGTTAGGGCTGGGCGGTTTTACTGGTATACCGGTATACCGCGGTATTAATATATAAGTTGTGATGGTACGTACCATGGTACATTAGTCCTGTACCGGTTTTTTGGAGACTTTCATTTAACTTATCAATGAACTATTTGTAACACAGATCAGTTGGAGTTGTAATATGGTTATAATTATAATTTCCTATAAGTTTGCTGATCAACTAGGACAGCCATACAATAATGTAGTTTCACTCAAACAATATTAGATATTAGAGGATAACACAAAGAGAAACTTATGACAGTCCTCTTGTTGATTGGCTTCAGAACAAAAACAACTAGAGACCTTTAGCTAGCTGAAACATTGAATCAAGGTGGTATACCGTGGTACGTACCACAATATTTGCCTAAATACCACGGTATACTGTGGTACTTTTGATTTTGTGGTACCCAGCTCTATATTCGGTTGTAAGCACCGGTGTTATTCAAGATACCAAGATTATTTGTTAGACCTATTCTATATGCATAGTAATTAGTGGTCAAAATAAAATGATTGATTCTATATTGTAGCCATTGTAATTTAGAGATTTTAGTGACTTGAAAAGGAACATTGTTAATTTTTCCCCATGTATTTTTATTAAAATCTGTACTGTAATATATAATGACAGCTGTTTTCATTATAACGTCTAATGGGTCACGTACACCCTAATGAGTGTTTTCCTGGGAATGGGTGTCCTCCTAGCCAAGCATGACTGGACAGGAAGTGTCAATTGCACCGCAGGCACTTGATAAAATCATTAATACTGGTCTTACAAAGGATCAACTGTGGTATATGCCAGGCATGTGGTCCAGTGACACCGTACCCCCACCTCACTTAATTTTGTTTTATGGTGGGGGGGGGGGGGGCTCTTTCCTGTTATTATGATAAAAGCCATTTAAATGACTGCATATTTGGATTTTAGTTGCGGACTGATCATTGCTGTACAGTATTGTTTTTTTTTGCACCAAGTGTTTCGTTTACAATATATTGTATTTTCCTCTTATTCTTCATTTAATATTTTAATGTTTAATATGTTGATACCAATACTAGATGGCAATCATGTGGTTCATCAAGGGGGCATGTATACTTTCAGTGTAATGTTAAATCGATAGTTAATCAACTTTTTAGAGTAAAACATCGGTAAATAAGTGTAACCAGGTGATATTGGTACACATGTACTGCAATGTCACCAGCAAGTGCAAAATCAGCACATGCTGTGAGAGACTTGTGTGTAAGTGAGTGAGTAATTAGAGCTTAGCGCAAGCGTCAGTCACTACCTGTCACCTGTGTTCCCCCAAATCATCATTCCGCACCTGGCCGACACGAAGTGCACAACACTATTCCCCTGCTTAGTACCATCATTCTGAAACTGATAATATGCAGGTATTTGTTTGCAAATATAGGGTATGCTTAATATCGCTGTATCATTTGTTTTTGTCAAAAAAACTCAAGAGAAAAGTTGATATTTTCAAATCAAAAGTATTTCATGGTATTTGAGCTTAATCAGGTAGTTGAAATGAGAGAAAAATACTCTTTCATGACCAAAGATGTAAGATAGGGAAATTCCACCCTAAGGATTTTCAAATTTGGCAAAACCCTCGGCAAAGCCTCTGGTTTTACCAAATTTGAAAACCCCTGGCCTCGGGTGGAATTTCCCTATCTTACACCCCTGGTCATGAAAGAGTCTTATATTATCACATAACTGACCCGTTCAGTCATGTCATATGACCATGACATAAATATGGTACTGTATTACACACACGTAATAACACTATTATGATGCCATAAACAAATGGCGCCTTTATGACATCGTATGATTATCTCGGAAGTGAACATTGTACTGTCAAAGAAGAAATTTGCCTTTCTGATAGAGAATGAATTGGAGAGTTTAGGAGTATTTTCTTATCAATTAAAAAATAAGTTATGTGAAATATTTAATAAATTCCATATTACACTGACACTCGAGTAAGATCCTCTATTTTTTGAGGGGTACTTGATGAATCGTTCCCAAATTTCATATGTAGGTTATCTAAGTGCCTACCCTAGGAACAGTATACAGTTGTTGACTGGGGTTGAGGGCAACAGAAGATCTGTTGGACCCGAAGGCAAAATGTTGCCCAAGGCCAAAGGCTGAGGGCAACAGTTTGTATAAGGGTCCAACAGATCATCTGTTGCCCGAAATCCCAGTCATCCCAGTCAACAACTGTTTTGTTAATAGTTGTACCTCCACAACTATGATGCATGGGTGATAGTTTTCCGTTTTGTGACGGAATTCCGTTTTTTGACACGTTGATGGTCAATAAATTTATTTCCAGTTTTGCAGCTTTTTCTTACTTTAATTTTCAGTTTTTCAGGAATTTTTTACTTTCACCCATGATGATGTCATAATTGTTTTGTGACGTCATAGCAGGCAACAGCACTTTTTAACAGTCAATTTCGACAGTTACTTTTGCCCGCTGCCGGAACAGTTTGTCCGTGGCTATATAAGTTGTATGGAAACTGTTTAATAGGAGATTGTGCCTATTTGATTTTTGAATTGATCAGAAAAGCAAAAAGGCTGACTGACTTCCATCTTGGATTTTAACATTGAAAGTTTGTTATCACTATTTCTTGGGAAATGCTGAAGGGATTTTATTCAAATTTAATTTATGTGTTTGCTTTGGTTAAGTAGTTCACTTTTGATTTTGGAACTGATCAGAGAAAACAATGGCTGACGGACGGCCATCTTGGTCTTTTGACATTGCAAATTTCTTAAATTTCATTCATAACTTTCGCTGGTCCATATAGTTCTATTTGTTTTCAAATTCCTTATAACTTAAATAATATATATATGCAAGAGAAAAGAAAGGATAAGATGGAGAAAAAGTCCAACATTTTAAGAATTTCATAAATGAAGATTTGTAAGTCCCCACTGGCGAAACTGGAGAGGACTTTTAGTCTAGATGCCGTCTGTCTATATGTCCGTCTGTCTGTCACCTTTTCAGGGTTACCGTGCATTAATTATCTCTGCACCGTGTCCATATATTGAACTGAAATTTGTCATACAGATACATCATTGGAATATCTAGGTCAAGTTCTGATTTGGTTACGGTTGAATGATTTTTGTACAGAGTTAAGGCCTTTTGACTTATAATTTGATAACCGATAATTCAGTTTCTTTTCATTATCTCTGCAACGTGTGGACATATTGATCTGAAATTTGGTATACAATACATCATGGGAATTCTAGGTCAAGTCCCTGTAATTTCTTTATTGAATCATTGCATCTTAATAGCTTGCTGGGGCCTGTAGATGACATGTATTGCTTCAGCAATACTCAGTATGCTTTTTAGCTCACCTGGCCCAAAGGGCCAAGTGAGCTTATGTGATGGTGCGTTGTCCGCCCGTCCGTCCGTCCGTCCGTCCTGCGTCCATCAACTTTTTCCTTTAAATGAGTTCTTCTTAAATACTGAAAGGCCTAGTGACATGAAATTTGGCTGGTAGCTTTTTTGGAAGGAGCTGAACAAAGTTTGCGAAAGGAAACGACTTTGACCTATATTCAAGGTCACAAGGATCAAATCTGTTAAAATATTTAAATGGTTTCTTCTGATTAACCAAGAGGCCTACAGATATTATATTTGGCTGGTTGCTTCCTTGGATGAAGCCAAACAAAGTTTGGGAAAAGAAATGACCGTGACCTATATTCAAGGTCACAAGGGTTAAATCTCTTAAATCCTTCAAACGACTTCTTCTGAAATACCAAAAGCCCTAGAAGCATGATATTGGACTGAAAGGTTCCTTGGATTAAGCCTGACAAAGTTTGCGAAAAGAAATTACCTTGACCTATATTCAAGGTCACAAGGGTCAAATCTGTTAAAACCTTCAAACGACTTCTTCTGAAATACCAAAAGCCCTAGAACCATGATATTTGGCTGAAAGGTTCCTTGGATGAAGCCCGACAAATTTTGCGAAAAGAAATGACCTTGACCCATATTAAAGGTCACAGGGGTCAAATCTGTTAAAAGCTTTGAGCGACTTCTTCTGATAAACCCAAATGCTTAGAGACATGATATTAGGCTGGTAGCATCCTGGAATGAAGCTGAACGATATTTGAAAATGAAAATGATGTTGTCTCACAAGGTCACACGAGTAAGATATTTTCTTCTGAATGTCTTACAGTAAAAGATTTTAGAGGACTTAAAGGTTACACTATAAGTCAAAGATTGATACCAGGTAAGCGATGCAGGCCCATTGGGCCTCTTTCTAGGTCATCTGACCCGAAGAATGAGGATGACCGATGGCCAATCGCCCATTGTGCACCATCAGTCGTCGTGCGCCGCCCACCATGCGCTGTGTGTAAATTTCCCCGCGACTTCTTCCCAATAACCAAAAGGCCCTGATTGTTGATATTGAACATGTAGCATGCTGGGATGAAGGGCTATAAAGTTTGTTAAAATGAATGACTTTGACCTACTTTCAAGGTCACAGGGATCAAATATGTTGAAATTTTTCAGCAACTTCTCCTCAATAATTGAGAGGCCAAAGGTACAGATATTTAAGCATGTTGGGATGAAGGGCTACCAAGTTTGTTCAAGTGAATGACCTTTACCTACTCTCATTATCACAGGGGTCAAATATGATGAAATCTTTTAGCGACTTCTTCTCAATAAAGGAATTGCCCAGGGTTCTGATATTTCGCTTGTAGCATGCTTGGTTGAAGGGCTACCATGTTTGTTTAAATGAATGACCTTGACCAATGATCTTGGCCAACTTTCAAGGTCATAGGGGTCAAATATGTTAAAATCTTCAAGATATTTCTTCTCAATAACCAAAAGGCACATGTAACTGATATTTGGCCTGTAGTATGCTGAAATGAAAGACTACTAAGTATGTTCAAATGAATGACCTTGATCCGCCACTGTGCTCAGTATCGTTTTTCTATTTTTATTTTATGGATTTTATCTTCAATTTTCAGACCTATAAAATTTTGATTGGGCCTGCTAATTCTGGAGTTCATAGGCCCGAAGGTCCTATAGCAGTAAAACTTTGTCGTGCAGACTGTCATAACCGGCAAAACTGATACATAGTCAGATGACCGTTAAGGCCCATTGAGCCTCTCTTAAATTTTAATTCAGTATCTTTATAGGGGGTTACAATCTTTTAATTTTTAGGTGTAAGACAAATTGTACATAATAAAATCATTGTCTTGTTACTATGTTTACATTAAATACTTGATTTTTGGGCACATGCTATTTTTAACTATAACTATTAAAGATCATTTTGAAAATTTTCATAATACCAAACAATGGTTTGTTTGAGTGGTTTTCACTGGTTTCACTACTGCATGGCCGATTGGCCGGACATAACATCAAAATTCTAGATAGAAGTGTCTCCAGTGTGACTGCTGAATATTGACCTAATGCAGTTTCGCTACATTCCTCTCTCTTTTTTCTTTCTTTTTGACTTCAAAAGACTTGAGTATTTACAACCCAGATTCAAGCATTTCCTCGAAATGTTTACCTTAGTACTTGAAAGCAGGGTTGGTAAAAAGCACCACCAAGGACCTTTTGATTTAGATGGACCCTAATTAAACCAACAGAGCTGAATACTTTCTGATGATAAACCAAGTCCATTTCCATAATGCAATTTGGCCAACATGAGGCTATCTTGGATTTTGAACCGATTTCAGTGAAATTTGGTAGGGACCTTCCCTGACCAAGGAGGTACAGTAACTGTTTATGTTATAGTTCTTACACTCCCCCCCCCCCCTCAAGAGGCCTGAGGGAGGGTCCAAAAAGTGTCAAATTGGTTAAAATTTCAGAATTTCAGCAATTTATTAGACCCAGTTGTACTCGAATCATCAATACTTTTCATAAATCTGGAAAGGTATATGTAGGTGCTTAATCAAAATAGTAAATCAAATAATTTGGGTAAATTTTGTTCATTTACAGTTCCAATAATTCCAAACTTAGTGGGAGTTATAATCAGGAGGTTATGATTAGGTACATGTAATATGGATGTTATGACTTTGAACCACCTCTGTAGGGAGGGACTCACATGGATCAAATTGACTAAACCTGCAGACCATGATATACTGAAATGAATCTTAGTCAGAGATGCTTTAACAAAATTGTGAATTTCATAACCCCAGGCTTAATGTTTTATGTTATGGAGGTAGGTGGTGCAAGGGGGGGGGTTACTATTGTTTATATAGAAAATTGACAATTTTTGGGCAAATATTTGGTCTAAGGTCAAGGTCTGTCACTGTGTTTAAGGTCTTAACCATGCAGAGAGTCAACTTATCAAAGGTCAAAGGTACAGTGTCAAATGTCAAGGTCAAACTTTTGTAGTTTTTCATTGTTGAACATTATTTGTTATGACAAACATCAAGATCAAAGTTCTGTGAAATTGATTTTTTCCGAACACCTATCGTATTGTCCTAATAATGCACAGCAGCATTAAAATGTTGCTTGGTGGAAAGATTGTGATTTCTGGCATGGTCCTTCAAACTTCAAGGTCATTGCTACTATAAAAGTATTTTTTGTGTCGCCTGAAAAGGCGACATATAGGGGTCACTATGTCGGCGTCGGCGGTGTCGTCTTCAGCGACGGCGTCTGCACCAACAGTTTCCTTGCGATAACTTGAGTTTCCTTGGGCCAATCAAACTCAAACTTCATACAGTGCTTCCTTACCAAAAGTGCTCGTTTGGGATTGCTTTTCAGGGTCAAAGGTCAAGGTCAGTGTTGCTATAAATAGAAAATCGGTTTCCGTGCGATAACTTGAGTTTCCTTGGGCCAATCAAACTCAAACTTCATGGAGTGCTTCCTTAACAAAAGTGTTCGCTTGGAATTGCTTTTCAAGGTCGAAGGTCAAGGTCATTGTTGCTATAAATAGATATTATGTTTCCGTGCGATTACTTCAGTTTCCTCGGGCCAATGAAACTCAAACTTCATACAGTGCTTCCTTACCAAAAGTTGTCACTTGGGATTGCTTTTCAGGGTCAAAGGTCAAGGTCACTGTTGCTATAAATAGAAAATCGTTTTCCATGCAATTACTTGAGTTTTACTTAGGCCAATCATACTCAAACATCATACAGTGATTCCTTAACAAAAGTGCGCACTTGGGATTGCTTTTCAGGGTCAAAGGTCAAGGTCACTGTTGCTATAAATAGAAATTCTGTTTCCGTGTGATAACTTGAGTTTCCTTGGGCCAATCAAACTCAAGCTTCAAAACCTTCTTACCTAAAGTGCTCGCTTGGGATTGCTTTCCAGGGTCGAAGGTCAAAGGTCAAGGTCACTGTTACTATAAATAGAAAATCACTTTTCCTGGGCCAATCAAACTCAAACTTCATACAGTGCTTCCTTACCAAAAGTTGTCACTTGGGATTGCTTTTCAGGGTCAAAGGTCAAGGTCACTTGCTATAAATAGAAAATCGTTTTCCATGCAATTACTTGAGTTTTACTTAGGCCAATCATACTCAAACATCATACAGTGCTTCCTAAACAAAAGTGCGCACTTGGGATTGCTTTTCAGGGTCAAAGGTCAAGGTCACTGTTGCTATAAATAGAAATTCTGTTTCCGTGTGATAACTTGAGTTTCCTTGGGCCAATCAAACTCAAGCTTCATAGAGTACCTTCTTACCTAAAGTGCTCGCTTGGGATTGCTTTCCAGGGTCGAAGGTCAAAGGTCAAGGTCACTGTTACTATAAATAGAAAATCACTTTTCCTGGGCCAATCAAACTCAAACTTCATACAGTGCTTCCTTACCAAAAGTGCTCGATTGGGATTGCTTTTCAGGGTCAAAGGTCAAGGTCACTGTTTCTATTCCACTTGGAACTGATACAAAGCATATCCATAGATAGCTCCTAAAAACTTATCTCCTAACTTGCTGCGCAGGCGACACATCCACTTTCGTGGAATTCTTGTTTTAGTTCAAATAATTAAAAAGTGATTGCTTGATGGCAGCAAGATAGCATAAATAAAATGTTGGCTCAAGATTCAGATCGTTAAAATACCCCAAAATTTATGTGATGCCCCCACTTGCAGAAAATATCATGTGGGGGCCAATTCACGCAAATAAATATGTTATACCCCAAAATGAATGCAATTGATATGGGTATTTCAAGTGTTTGTTTCTTTTCAATTTAGAGGTTATTGTTGTCAATTGAAATATAAAAGTAAGACTCTTCTTGACCACCTGATCTTATTCTCACTCGTACTTTTTCAAGGTCTCTATGTAAATCATTCCTTTGTTCATTGCGGTATTTTGGGGTATTTTTCAGCTCACCTCTCCTAAAGGGCCAAGTGAACTTATGCCGTGGCGCAGCATTTGTCGTCCGTTCATCCGTTGTACATACTCGTCTGTCAACTTTTCCTTAAAAAGACGTCTTCTCCAATACCGAATGGCCTAGTAAAATGATATTTGACTAGTATGTTGCTTCTTTGAAAGGATGAACAACGTTTGCAAAAATGAATCACTTGTAACCTACTTTCAAGGTCACTGGCGTCAGAAAGAAGCGGAAGGGTCAGTTTTTTTATGAAAGTGTGTATACTAGGAAAAAAGGATTACCGAAGCGTCAACAAAATATACAGGGGCAAAATACGAAAAAATAAATGTTCCACATGGAGGCCGTTGTAAAGGTATAAGATAGTAAGACGAGGTGTTCCAGAAGAGTAAGCGTCTTGTGCTTCATCGACGACACCCGCCATGTAAATCTTGGTCACATCCAATAAACAATCAAGTCCTCGAAATTATAACCGAGTCATCATTTTCAATCACAACACGTTATAATTCTAATGAGCATAGTAAAAAACGTTCATCTTCATATCGCACAAAGACACAAATATATTTCACAATGAGACAAATATGATGACCATAAAACTTGCTCATAGGTTCCATCAACCTGCTTTTCTCGAATCCCAGTGTTTGTCGTCAGTCGACAACGATCCCAAAAATCACGATATTTAGAGCAAGCCCAAGAATAATGAATCAACTGCGACATGTAAACATCATAGGTTGGAGAAGCAGGGATGTTACTATCAAGAAATTTAAAGTTCGCGATCAGAAATTGAAATCGTCATGGAACTAGACACTACCTAAATGTGCTGCACCTTTTAATTATAGTGAAAGATACAGTATGCCAAAAACATGAATTACACTACATCATATACTTCTGGGACTTCTCATTTGGAAATCAAAATTTCCAAAACTACATTCATTAGTTGCATTTTGCTTCATGATAATTATACAAACGTTTGTAGTACAAGATTTGAAATTTTTTGTACAGTATTCAAATTTTTCTTAAGGGGTTTTAGAAACCTGACCCTTCTGGTTCTACAGTAGTTTTGAACATTTTGATTCCATCCTTTTTGCCTCTAGCATTGCCTGAAAGGACGAAACGGCTGTATGATGCAGTGTAACTCGTTTTTTTCCTTGTGTGTTAGGCTCATCTTTGATTATTTTAACTTTATAATTCCAAGGTAACATGGGTCAGATATGTCAAATCCTTTCAATACCTTCTTCTGAAATACCCAAAGAACTAGAGACTTGCATTATGGATGCAATTAATCTGAAGTACCGAAATGCCTACATATTCTGTTTTAGCTCACCTGCCAAAAGGGCATTGGGAGTTTATTGTATGGTGGTGCGTCTGTCAACTGAAACAAATATTGCAAAGTTACAGGTGTCAATATGCCAAGTATTCAAACGCATTGACATTGACATTTGAACTGGATTTTCAATCCTGATTTTGATTCAAATTCTCTGATGATAGCTTATTGTGGTGTTATAATCTAGCAGCAATATTTAAAATTATGTTTTGTTTTGTTTCAGCTCTACCTGTGAGATGTGAAGAACTCGTTTTCCTCACTTCATTGGAAGGTAGTGATTTGTGTAAAAGGTAACACCCTCTGAACACAAGGAACAACCAGACATAACATTCTCAATACAATATGGAAACGTGCGATTTCTGCAATAAAGAATTCTGCAACACTGGACTGCTAAAGGAACATTTCAGTACACATATCAGTATGGTACAAAGCATGGAAGCATGTGATGTCTGTGGTAAATATTTTAATGATTCCTCCCAGCTAAAGGAACACATGAAGACGCACACCGAGGAGAAACAAAACGAAACCAGCGAAACATGTGATTTATGTGGTAATGCTTTTACTGACTCCTGTCTGCTAAAGGAACACATCAAGTCCCACACAAGGGAGGAACAAGACATGGAATCGTGTGATGTCTGCCATAGAAAGTTCACCAACTTCTCTCAGTTAAAGGAACACATTAAGATACACTTAGACAAGGGGCTAATTAAAGAGAAATGTTATGAAAAACAAACAGAATCCATGGCCTTTCAGCAACAAGAATACAGCAAAACAAACGGACGACGTGAGGAATCGATCATGGATTCTAGTGATACAAATAAATTAGAGACAAGTACTATCTCCTTGAAACAAAACAAAACCGATACGACGAAAAGCATATGCAATTTTAGATACGATATCTGTGACCAAGGGTTTAGAAAATTAAGTGATATGAAAACGCATATTAACAATCATCTAGGAGTGGAAATGTTCGCCTGTGAAATCTGTGGTGAGGTGTTTGATTCTGATTCTGGCCTGAAGAAACATTTCTTAATGCATCATACGATAGATTCGCTAAAGCAGAACGTGTGTACGTTATGTGGTAAGAAGTTTAGGTTTAAACGTAGTCTATACAGACACTTTAAGACTCACAAGAATCATCAGCAACCAACATCTGTTGTACATAAGCAGGGTTTAAAGTCAACATCTGCGGCACAAGTTAATTTGAAACATATAAAAACCTTTTCATACGAGTGTATGGTATGTGGCCAAAATATCCCACACTTCACCGATTTGCAAAAGCACAGTTTGATACATAAAGGTGGGAATCAGTGTGATATCGGTGAAAATGAGTTAAAACAGAGTTTTAACCTGTCCACAGATGTCAGAACATATACGAATATAAAATCATGTCAATGTGGAATATGTGGAGAGGAGTTTGAACAGAGCTGTGACCTTCTCTCACATATCAAAACACATTCGAGTGTGAAAAAAGAGGAGTTCGAACAGAGCTGTGACCTGGCCTCGCATAGCAAAACACATTCGATTGTGAAGGAGTTTCAATGTGGAATCTGTGGGGAGGAGTTTGAACAGAGCTGTGATCTTACTTCACATGTCAAAACACATTCGAGTGTGAAAGAAAAGGAGTTTGAACAGTGCTATGACCTGGCCTCGCATATCAAAACACATTCGATTGTGAAAGAGTATCAATGTGGAATATGTCGGAAGGAGTTTGAACATAGCTTTGACCTGGAATCGCATATCAAAACACATTCGATTGTGAAAGAGTATCATTGCGGACTTTGCGGGGAGGAGTTTGAACATAGCTGTGACCTGGCCTCACATATGAAAACACATTCGAGTGTGAAAAAAGAGGAGTTTGAACAGAGCTATGACCTGGAATCGCATATCAAAACACATTCGATTGTAAAGGAGTTTCAATGTGGAATATGTGGGGAGGAGTTTGAACAGAGCTGTGATCTGACCTCACATATCAAAACACATTCGAGTGTGAAGGAGTATCAATGTGGAATATGTGGGGAGGAGTTTGAACAAAGCTGTGATCTGACCTCACATATCGGAAAACATTCGATGGTGAAAGAGTATCATTGTGGACTATGTGGGGAGGAGTTTGAACAAAGCTGTGATCTGACCTCACATATCGGAAAACATTCGAGTGTGAAGGAGTATCATTGTGGGATCTGTGGAAAAGAATTTGAACAGAAAAGTCATCTTCTTGGACACATCAGAACACATACAGGAGAGGAACCAAACTGTGATGCTTAAACACAGCCGATAAAATTCAGAAGAGAATCCATAAAATGTGATATCTGCAATATAATCCTTTCGCAGAAATGTAATTTTCTTGCAGACATCAGAATACATGAGTGGAACTCTACTAGTAACAAGTCTGATAGATTTCATAAAAATAGTTTTGCTTCTTGCTTACTATTTAAGTTCACAGATGAAGTATTACGTGTGCATGTGTTCTGAAAAGACATTTAAGCTAAGGCAAAGCCTAGTCAAAGGTTGAATTCAAGATCTGCTGCATAAGTTAATTTGAAACCTATAGAAACAATTTTCGCAAGTTATAAGACGAGGAATTCAACAGGGAAACTTGAAGAGTTGATTGATTCTGCTCGGCGAATGTTAAGTTATCTATCACGTGCAAGGCGGTGTCAGTGATTGCCAGCGTAGTGAATCCTCTCCGTGTAAGGAATAGAGCGAGTTAAAGAGAGACATACATTTTCTGGTGCATTATCAATATAAGGATCTATTAGAAAGACCGATATGATGAAATATGTCGACAATCACACTGGAGAGTAAACTATTGAGTACAGTTCTGGTCCTGCTCATCACCTTAATAACATGCATTACAAGCAATTAAATATGATGAAATAAAAATCAAATGTTTGAAATATTTCAGAATTTTTTTCATGTTTTGTATTTTATTGCTACATTAAAAAACAAATTTGATGTGATATCTTCAATCGCAACAAGTCAACACACTTATGAGCATACTCGAACCGTCCATCTTCATATCACACAACGAAACAGAATATTAGTAGATATGATGGCGACCAAAAGTTTGTCCATAGTTTTTATCAACCCGAATCCCTTTGAATCCCTGTATTGTTAGTTTGTTTGTCAACAGTCGATATCGATCACGAAAATCGCGATATTTAGAGCAAGCCCTAGAGTAACAAATTAACTGCGACATGTTAACACCATATGTTGGAGAAGCAGAGATAGTACTATCAAGAAATTGAAAATAAATTCACGTTCAGAAAATTGAAAGCACGTTTATCGTATAGCTCAGTAGCAAGCTGTCCATGGTAGTCATAGTTAAAGTAGGTGTTTAAGGTGTTTTATCAAAATTGTGAATTTCTTTCCCTCAGACTTATTATGAATATATTCTGAAGAATTTGTATTTGAAAATAAATATCTCAATTCCAAAATGATACGAAATGTGTACGTGGCTACACTCCAGAACTGTCTTAGAGTGAAACAATTATCCTAGAGGAAAAATACAACTAAAAGTGTTTTGGTACCCGACATCGGTAGTAGAATACCTATGATAGTTTAGCTAGTTTTAATTTATCTAAAGATGACGTAACACACACATATGCTGCACCTCTTAAATTTAGTAATAGATACAGTATGGCGAAAAAATGAATTAAACTGCATCATACAGCTGTTTCGTCCTCCTAGGACTCTTCAGTATTGCTAGGGACTAAAAGGTAGGAATCCAAAATTTCTAAACTAATGTAGAAGCAGAAGGGTCAGGTTAAAGTCATTACATTTTGTATTTAGTAATATGCCGGGGCGGGTTATCTAAAGATTTTAATTCATATCAAGAATTCCACGGAAGTTGATGTCGCCTGAGAAACAAGTTGGGAGATGAGTTTTGAGAAACAAGCCATGGATATTCATTGAATCAATTCCAAGTTTAATTTGTATGATTTCCTTGCAATGAATAAACTTGTAGATTATGACGTTTAAGTGTCTCATGACACAGACTTCCCATGGATAAATTTGTCAGAATGTTTACCTGTAATAATAAATGTAAGGTGTTATTCAAGACTTTTCATATCAGTAAAGTGGAGACAGATTTTCTATTTATCGTGACAGTGACTCTGACCTTTGAATATTAAAAGCGCTTTTTGTAAGAAAGCACTGCACCAAGCCTGAGTAAGATCAACAAAAGAAAACTCGAGTTATCCCATGGAAACGGATTTTCTTATTATTGTCAATGTGACATTGGCATTCAAATCTAAAAAACAATCCAACGCAAGCACATTAGGCAAGAAAGCACTGTATGCAGTTTCAGTTTGATCAGTCATAGCAAATTCGAGTAATCACATTATTATTAATTTTCAATTCACAGTACGTGGCCTTAACCTTTGAACCTGTAAGCAATCCCAACCAAGCACTTTTTGTAATGAAACACTGTATGAAGTTTGCGTTAGAGTGGTCCAAGGAAACTTGAATTATCGCATGGTAAGCAATTGTCAATGTTAAGTTACATGTACCTTAACCTTTGAACAAGCAAGCACTTTTGGTACATTTATGTAAGGAAGCACTTAGAAGTTTGATTTGCCCAAGGGAACTGAAGTTATTGCGTTGAAACCGTTGTGCGGACGCCTCCAACGACATAGTGATACATGTACCTATATGTCTCCTTTTCAGGCGACACAAAAACAAAATTTTGGTGTGCGCGGGATATTAAAATGAGCAGGCAATACTCAAGAAATTATACGGTATCTTTTTACTGATGAACATTTTGATAAAGTTTAAATGGTCGAAATCAACTGACAAAAAATCGAAGTCACCGGGTCAAAGGTAAAGATCAAATTTTGATTTTTTTTTACAACTGAATATTTTATTATGACATCAAAAAGCAAAGTTAGTTGGAATTCAATAAGGAGACAACTGACCAAAGGTCAATGACACCTGGATAGAGGTCAAAGTCAAATTTTGAAGTCAAACTTTGTATGCAAAATGACCGCATTGAGAACTTCATCTAGACATAATTTCCGACTACTTTTATACATGTAATTATAATTAAGGGGTCACATCACTCAAATTATGATATCATAATGAACACTTAAACTCAATTTATATGAAGTTGTTATACAGGTTTATATGTTTTGGTTCTGTGTTCTGAGTACTTGCGTACACTTTATGTAGTGTTATTGATATTCGATTGAATATGAGAATGCACGTAGAAAGTCTTTTGCAAGTCCATCACTAAAGCGCTGAAGAAAACAGTATGATACATGACTGCTTCCCATACATTATAAGGAAATTATACATTAATCAAAGTACTGAAAGTACTGCAGACACACGAAATGGACCAGTATATGTCCATAATATATGATAAAAAATTATATGAATCCTAGTTTATAGACCAGAAGTTTATTCAAATTAAATGTTGCATTTTTCACAATTGAACGTGGATGTATACATGTTTCAAGATCTTGTACAAGAGGCCAATCGGCCTACATCGCTTTTGAACCTAATCAATATCTTACACTACATTTTAATCTAAATAGAGGACTAAAATAAAGTTACAGGTAAAATATCAGTTTGATTACATATATTCTAAATATCAACACCATGGGTTCTTACTTGTTTATTTAGGAGAAGTCATAAAAATGTCTAACAAATTTGACACATGTGAATGTAAGTCAGGGTCAATCATTTGGAAATCTTACTAGCCATTCATTGCATCATGTAACCGGCTAAAACATTGTGACAAAATGGTGCTTTGTCTTTTAAAGTGAATATCAATCTCCAGGTAATGAATAGGAAACCTTCTCTAGTTGGAATGAAAGATAACAGTCTAAATCATTACAGCTTACTCAGAGATTTACTTGTGAAAACGTCACCTCATTGACAGAAGCACATGTTACTGGGGGCAGCCATATTGTGAGTAAATGGCAGGAAGTGGAGCTCTTCAATTGCAGGTTAGTTTCTTACTTTTATAAGAGAGTACTTCCTATTGTAAATAGATGGGGAATGATAATACATCGTTCTTAGTAAAGGTATGTGGGTTGTCAGAATTGTGTTTAATGTTTTCTTGAGGATTAATACAATTATGTAGAGATGGGGATTATTTTAACACTGGTTGGAGAGTATTCCAGGTGTTACCAGCAGTTTTCAGCAGTAGCTACGGTAGCACGTGAAGAAACTCCAAGTTGCTAGGTTTTGACAAACAGTTGCTGAGACAGTCAGTCAGTCTGTGTCTGTCTGTCCATGTATGTAGCTGTGTTGTCTCAGGTTTGTGTTTGAGTGATGGAAAAAGAGGTGTTTCCTCAGTTCCTGAACTTGTTTGTGTTTAATGCTATGTAGTTCAGGAGGTGATCTATGCTTGTTTATAATTATCTGTACACATTATGGGGATTTCAGGGATATGTCATGCAAGGCCAGAGATCCAAACAGGTTGAGGAAAGGGATGACAGTGATGTGTTGTAACTTATTGTATGTCCTATAACTTAAAAAGGGATTATATTTGAGAAGTTTGTTTCCATACTAAGTCACAGCTATCTCTCATTTATATTCTACTAGAGGAATATAGGTGAATATTGGGTGGACTTATATCATTTTTAAGAGATTAATGATTGGGAAGGAAAGATTTGTGTAATAATTTGATGGAAGTCTAGTCTTATAAGGTTTCAAATATTGGTTAAGATTACATGTATCGTTGAATTAAGAGTTAATAGTTACTAAAGGCGAGTGAATCTTGTAGGATTTTATAAAGAGTTGTAGGTTTATTCTGAGATAACCATGCAGAGAGTTCATGTATTTCACAATGTTTGTACTATTTTAATTGCTGTGTATTTAATAAATGTCTTGAGTTTGTACCTGTATTTCTGAATTATAGTTGTCTCCTAGTTAAAGGATTTGTGCAACGAAATATGAAAATTTCATATTTGATAAAAGTATTATTGTAAAACCATAAAAACATGCCCTGACGATCGCGAGGGGTCTGGTTTTCTTGCATTGACACGAAATTCGGGTTATACGCCTTGAACCTCTCAAGCGAAACTAGAGATAATGAGTTCGTTGGTCACGTGATCGCGTGACGTCATCTTAGTCCAAGGACTCCTCAATCTAACCTTACCTGGTTACATTCTTATATTAGGTCCGCTGATTACCGATATAAAAAACTGTAATTTTGGCAACATTCAGCATGCCAGATACATATAGTGATGTAGTTGGTTTTAGAGTGTACCTTGATATTTTATCCACATAAAAAAACAACATGTTTATAGAGCTACAGAACTATTTGTCGCTTTCAGAGACGGACAAGTAGACATACCACGGAAAGCGACATCAGCATAGAAAACATTGTTAACACGCATATGTTACTTCGACTCGAAAAAATGTGAAATACAATCTAACTATCTAAAAATGCTATTGTAAATTCTATATATATTCGGTTTAAATACGAACAAACGAAACCAGGACCCCATACATATACATTACATATTACATCATGTATATATTAACACGGTACAATAATGACAGGGAATTCACAACATGTATAATAATATGTATCATGTCTTTTTACGGAATTGAATTACTAGGTCGGGATCACGGTAGATAAATATTAATTCGAAAGTACTTATTTTCATTTATTTTACGTCAGCTCAGAAATGAAAACTATTTCAAGATGTGATTATTTTAGTTGTGGTACGGAACATTCCCCATCTTCGATTTGCTTCAGTAAAACCGGACTCCCGATAGTATTGCCATGTCGATCTCTGCGTGGGATAATTCGGGAAATTGAAGAAGGAAATATCGCTTCTTTATTAATAATATAAGCTCAATGTCGGTGACAGTTTTTATCTACCATCGCAACGATTGCGCTACCAACGGTTTTTTTTTCTAATATATATTTTTTCCAGTTAATAAAATATATATTTATAGTGGACGTAATAATGTACATCGCAATGTGCATTTAATTATTATCTGAGAGAATTTGACAGGGTGTCAAGCTTTTGTATACCTTTCTTATGTGTTAATTGACCAGAAGTATGTACCGATTGTCTTTTTACCTCTACTGGCCGCCGCGCATCCCTTTGATATCACAGGTAAGTCATTTCACACCTGTGATGACTTCAGGGGTTATTTGCATTAGGTAACTAGTAAAGATGAAGCTGAAGAATTTATGAAATATCTGTAACTCACATTAATAAGAAATGGTTTATTACTGTAACTCGGATATAGACACCCTGGATCGACCAGAATTTTCAATACACAGTACAAGTTCAAATTAGGCCCCGATTACATACTATTTTACACATACCGTAAAATGCGAAAATAATTTGGAGATAAACATTAATTCTGGTTATTTTCGTCAAATTGGTATAACTATTAAGTTGGTTGCTTGGTGTACGTGTGTATCGTTTTTATGACTCTGGTACGGGTTTCGTCATCCTGACTGATGTCAGTATATATAGCAGTATAAAGGTAAAATGTTACCATCTACCTGTCTTATCAAGGTGAACTCACTGACCAATCAACTAATTAGTGTCACGCTTGTGTTAGATCGCTAATCCCCTGTGAATGGCACGCCCGTGATTTGTAATGTTTCGACAGGGTGTCGATCTCTTGACTACTATATTCTTCGGGATGACGAACGAAATTAGCATTCAAATGTCCCACAAAACACCATTTTGGCCAATACAAGTTAAAAGTATACATGGACTTTCCTTTTAAAAAGTATATTGTACGTAATGTATGTATCAGTATGTAACTGTCACAACAATATTTGCTGTTATACACGTTATACATATACAAGGTTTATGTAAGCAAACAGTGTAATATGGCGATAGCTTGATTTTCCCGGACTAAGATGACGTCACAGGGGGAGTGGCCTCGTTCTGGGTCACAAAATATGCATAAATTAGAGGTCGGTGAAAATGACCTAATAATCGTGTCACCACAAAGTAACCAGACCACGCTTGAAAGATTGGGTGTTCGAATATGATTTTAAAACATGACTTTTTCCAAATATAAAATTTTCATTTTTCGTTGCACAAATCCTTTAAGTAAGAGATTTCCAACTTATGAGCTTGCTTGGTGCAATTAAGTCGTCGGTATGCGGGTAGTAGGCAAGAGTCTACTACCCACCCATTCTACTGTGCCGGTAACCACGCTACCATAGGTTATGTTCAAGTTGAGTTTGGACGCAGAGTCTTTGATCACTTGACCGTCACAACATCATTGCCTAGGCTTCTTGGTTATTGAGAAGTCATTTTAAGATTTCAAATATATCTGACCATTGTGACCTTCATTATAAATTTAGGTCATCCATATGAACAACATCTTGGAACTTGAAAAGTACCCTATATAGATATACGGGTATGGTGTTATGTTGTTTTGCCATGTATTTAACAAAAGGGTGTTACATTTAAGCCTGTTATACATGGAACTATATTCTTTTGCTAAGGAATATGATTGTTTAGTGCAATGGATACTTGAGCATGAGACAACGAAACATGAAAAAACAAATGCAGAAATTTGTCTGGAAAACATGATCGAAGTGCTCGCACCTCCTTAAGATTTCACTATAGTAAAATGATTTTGCTTTACATTTTTGACATCTTGACAATAATTTCATGCATGTGATTGTAGCCACAGTGTAAAAAGTTTCATTGTATATATACATGAACTTTGTTGTTTTTTTCATAAACTACTATATCACAGATAAAAACATCGCATTCCTAATTTGACTTTGTGAAATAATCCTGTTCAGCACTGACATTACTTGGATTCAACAATTCATTTACATGGCGGTGGTGTAGCACGAGCATTTTTGTCATCCTTTTTACATTTCTGTACATGTTTAAAAAAACATTGTTTTCACATTATTATGGCTTTGCAGCTGCAATCGAGCATTGAATTTACGCTTGTGGAATGCAAAAAAACGAGTACACGTAACTTCCTATCAATATTCCTGCTGTCGTTATTCTGTATACAATTGAAATCAAAATTTGAAAACATTCTGTAGTACTTACACATTGATCTTTCCAGCAGTATATTTTGTTTACATACTTTTCCCAATTTCCCAATTTCTCAGGGGTATAATTTAACTGTTTAAGCAACTTAAATTTTAACTCGTCAAATTAGGAACTTACTTGCCATTTTGAAAAAAGACGTTCTCAGTTGTGGTCAAATTCAATTGAAACTATTATATTTTAGCTGACCTGGCCTGAAGTTTGCAAAAAGACACGACCTTGACCCATATTTAAGGTCACAGGGGTCAAATCTATTATAACTTTTAAATTAATTTTTCTAATCAACCAAAAACCCCAGAAGTATGATATTTGACTGAAAAGTTCCTTGGATGAAGCCCGACAAAGTTCGCAAAAAGAAATGACCTTGATCGTCTGCCCGTCCGTCCTGCATCCGTCAACTTTTTCACTTTGACCTAATTTCAAGGTCACAGGGGTTAAAAATGTCGAAGCATTCAAACAACTTCTTCTGAAATACCGCCAGGCATAGAGACCTCATATTTGACTGGTAGCCTCCTTGGATGAAGCCAAATAAAGTTTGCAAAAAGAAACGACCTTGACCTATATTCAAGATCACAAGGGTCAACTCTGTTAAATCATTTAAATGACTTCTTCTGATTAACCAAAGGCCTAGATACATTATATTTGGCTGGTAGCTTCCTTGGATGAAGCCTGACAAAGATTGCGAAAAGAAATGACCTTGACCTATATTCAAGGTCACAAGGGTGTATATTCTTGGTCACAAGGGTCAAATCTGTTAAAACCTTCAAACGACTTCTTCTGAAATACCAAAAGCCCTAGAAGCATGATATTGTGCTGAAAGGTTCCTTTGATGAAGCCCAACAAAGTTTGCGAAAGAAGTGACCTTGACTAATATTCAAGGTCACAAAGGTCAAATTTGTTAAAACATTTAAATGCCTAACAAAATTTGCAAATGAAAATGACATTGTCTTACAAGGTCACAGGGGTAAAATATGTTGAAATCTTAACATGTTCTTCTGAATATCTTACAGTAAATGATTTTAGGCGACCTTAGGGTTACACTATAATATAAGTCAGAGATTGATACCAGGTGAACGATGCAGGCCTATTGGGCCTCTTGTTTAAAGATAGTTCTTTTGGCGTTTTGTTGCAAACAATGTATACCGATACTACAAATTTTGGAAGATAAAGACTATAGGAATAGCAAGATTATTTCATATTTTTTAATCCACTTGTTTAGGACAGCTTACATCATTATTTAGAAACCCGCCATTTACCGAACTATATTGTATATATTTACAATAAATAAATAAATGAAAAATCTAAATAAAAATAAATCCAAATTTACAAATAATACAAAAAATTCTTATAACAGCTTTTAGGATGTGAAAATTTTAGTTATGGTACGGAACATTTCCATCGTAGATTTGTCTCGGAAAAACCTGACTTTCGAAAGTGTTTCCGTGTCAATCTCTGCATGTAATCAATCGGGTATTGAAGAAGGAAATGTCGCTTCTTTATTAGGTGTCTGCCGTTGACAATTTTAACCCATCTATCGCAACGATTGCACTACCGACGTTTTTTTTCTAATTTATATTTCTCAAGTGAATACAAAATATATCTATAGTGGGCGTCATAAGATACGGCCCTGCAAGATAACATTTAATTATCATCTGAGAAAGTTTTTGTATGAATTTAACAGGATGTGTTAAAATCTGTTGTATATCTTCCCTAATGTGGTAACTGACCAGATGTATAAGATTATAATTACATGTACCGATAGTCTTTTTACCTCTTCTCGCCGCGTATTCCTTTGATATCCTGTTATGACCTCATGGGTTATTTGTAATAGGTAACTAGCAAATATGATGTATTGATGCATTACTCATTGAGAAATATTCAGTATCTTTAAGTGATATGAAGATGGACGTATTTGAGTATGCTCATTGGTGTGTTTACTTGTTGTGATTGACAATGATACTCGGTTTTCATTTGAGAACTTGATGTTTACTTGGATGTAACAAAGATTTACATGGCGGGTGTCGTCGATGAAGCAGAAGACGCTTACTCTTCCGGAACACCTCGTCTTATTCTCTTGTACTTTTGCAACGGTTTTCATGTGAATCTTTCCTTTGTTCATATTTTGCCCCTGGTTTAATCGATTTTGAGTTTGGAATAAGATTATGTTAACACTTCGGTATTCTCTTATTTATTAATTATCATATCAAAAGAATTATCATTGTAACTCGGAAACACACACCATGGACTTTTTCCCCCAAAATAAAGAATTTCCTTAAAAGTTATTATCCGGTTCTTTGCTTTGTTTAACACACATATAAAAGCATGCAACTGTACACTAAATAAAATAATGTTGAATATGCATTTCATCCTATTCTCGTTATCTTGAACGTGGAATTTTCAACATACAGGACAAGTACAAATTATAGGTCCCGATCACGTATATATGACTTTATGTGTCTCTGCATATACGATCAAATTATACAGTTTTTGAAATGCCTTTACAGTATTTACAATATTAAGTAGTGGTCGCTGATAGCGTAAAATGCGAAAATAATTAATTTTTTATAGATAAAAATTAATTCTGGTAATTTGTTCGTCAAATTGGTATAACTATAAAATGTTCCCTGTTCATTAGTTGTATGGTTAAATTGTGTCGATCTCTTGACTACGATATTCGTCGGGGTCACGAACGAAATTAGCATTCAAATGCCCTACAAAACACCATTTTACGACGATTTTAAAGTATATCATACGTATTGTAAGTATCAGTATGTAACTATCACAACAAGATTTGCTGTTATACATATATAATGTTTATGTAAGCAAACAGTGTAATATGGCGATGATTTGATTTTCACGGCCTACGATGTTGTCACAAGCGAGTGGTCTCGTTCTGGGTCACGAAATATGCGTAATTGAGAAGTCATTTAAAATGACTCAATGATATTGTCACCACAAATTAACCAGACCACGCATGCAAGATTGGGTGTTTGAATACGGGTTAAAAACATGACTTTTACCTGATATAAAATTTTCATTTTTCGTTGGACAAATTCTTTCAGGACCTACGTCTATACGGCAGAGGATTTCAACTCATCAGTCTTGTGTATTACGTCATCTCTGTACTTTCCTTACTTAACCCTCCTTTTCTAACAAAAAGTTTGACAGAATCTACATATTGTGATATAAACGTGTAATTACTATGACACTTGGACCAAGTTGTATAAAACGTTGAAAACCATATAATAATTAATATTGCACGAATATATCATAGAAATAACATTAGATATCGTTCTATTTCAAAAATGGTGAAAACTCTACGATCGCTTCACATGTATCCATATAGACGCCTACCTTAACCAGAAGTTGCTTAGTCCGGGCGCTGCTGTCGCTTTGCAAAGGGAGGTTACTCGAAATAAGTTATGTTGATACGTCGATAGGCCTAGTGCGATTGTTCACACTAAAAATCATTGTCGTTTTAGCTTGCTTTGAATATACTACGAATTAAAAGGCGATTGTTTTTATAACACAATTTATTTTTTATCATAAGTTCACCAAATATTTACTGCATAGCATAACAGAGTCACTATAAAGCAAAGTTGTGATTGATCAAAACGAAGTATCCGCTAGAGGGCATCGCAGATTTTCGGGTCTTGGTTTCAAAAGTTTGTGTCAAAAACAAGTAAAATTCGGTTTACAAATACCGAACCATATTTAGTATTAAACTGGAACTGCTCGTACTCTTTTATAATTTTAAAAACAATCCAATCGAGTATTTTTGGAATGAAGTCCCACTGCCAGTACGCTGTTTTCTTAAAATACAACGAAAACATTCAAGGTAAACACAACTAAGCCTTTATTAGCAGAAGTCTCAAATGATTTCCGTAACATACATGTATAGTAAATTGTTGAACCATAAGTGTGTCAAATAACAAGCAAATTGTGTATCGAAAATAGGCATGATTTCAATTATTCAAAGTGAATCGTTCATCTGGTTTAATCAACCATTTATCTGTCAGGAATGTTTTAATTCACCCGAGAAAAGTGTTCATCAAAAACGGCACACGTGTATGCCTCTTTCCTTCACATGAAATGATTTCCTCGGCCTTTACACGAACACTGCTCATTTTGTCGTTGATAGTAGGTGCATCTGAAAGTGCAGCTCCAAAAGCGTGACGTGTGGAAACGCTTTGTTGCAGATAACACACCTGTTTTCTTGATGTGGCTTTGGATTTGACTGATTTGTATTCTTATTCTGTGCCCGAGGTGACGAACTTGAACCCTTATCAGACACGTTCTGTGTACGCAACTGCTGTTCTTCATGTGTCTGAAGATGTCTTTGTAAACTTAGTCCAAGTTTAAATTCCTTGCCACAGTATTTACACGCATTCTTCTTAGATAGGTGTGGTTGTGGTTTATGCGTTTGGACGTGTTGAGCAAGTTCAAAACTAGTCTTGCAGTCTTTACCACATATAACACAGAAGATCGTTTTCACTCCCATGTGGTTGTCGACATGTTTTATCATATCAGTCTTTCTTATAAATCCTTGCTTACAAATATTGCACTTGAAATTGTATATATCTTTCGTTGGACACATATCGTTCTCTTTCTTAAGTTCTGAGGATTCATTACTCTCTGAATCACTGTCATTGTACGAGTCAACTCTGACTTTCTTATTGCCTCTATTTGTCACATTGTTTACCCCAAGCCGAGATGAATCACTTGTCGTGTTTGATTTCCTGATAGAATATTGTCCGGTGCGAAACTTCAGGAGACCAGGGCTATAGTTTGCATCGTGCGTTTCCATGACTGGTTTTCTTCCTGAATGTGATCCCGTGCTTACATTAAGCTGATCAGAATCAACGAAGTTGTTTTTATCACACCTTTCCATGTTGAATTCCTCGAAAGTATGCGTCTTAATGTGAGTTTTGAGTTCCGTTCGGTCACTAAATACTTCACTACAGAAATCGCAGTGTTCCAAATCTGTTACAGTCTCCAATAACTGTTGATCGTGCGTGTCAATGTCTGTTTTCCTTTCTGATTTTGATCCCATGCTTACCTTAAGCTGATCAGAATTGAGGGAGTTGTTTTCATCACACTTCTCCAGGTCAGATTCCTCGCCAGTATGCGTTTTGATGTGAGCTTTGAGTTCGGTTCGGTCACTAAATATTTCACTACAGAAATCACAATGCTCCAAATCTGTTTCAGTCTCCAAAAACGTTTTGTCGTACGTTTCCATGTTAGTTTCCTCATCAGTATGCATTTTAATGTGAGCTTCGAATTCCGTTTGAACACCAAATTCCTCACTACACAAATTACTATGTCCAAAATTTGTAACAGTGTCCAAGACCTGCTCGTCGTGCATTTCCATATCTGGTTTCCTTCCTGATTGCAATCCAATGTTAACCTGTAGCTGAGCAGAGTCTGTGGAGCAGTTTTCATCACATTTTTCTATGTTAGATGTCTTGCCAGTATGCGTTTTGATGTGAGCTTCCACTTCCGTTTGGTCACTAAATTCTTCATTGCTGAAATTACATTGTTCCAAATATGTCGTAACGGTGTCGAAAAACTGTTCGTTGAGAGTTTCTATGTCTGGTTTCTTTCTTGAAAGTGATCCAATTCGTACATTTCGCCTACCAGAGTCAATGGACTTTTCAACACTATTTTTCATATTAACCTCCTTGTTACATTTGTTTGGTTTCAGTTCTGTATGTGTCTTGTCATGTGCAAGAAAACGAACTTTCCTCGAAAACCTTTCACCACAGGTAATGCATTTAAACGGTTTTTTCCTTGCATGTTTTTTCCCCCTGGTGTTTGGTTTCAAATTCCTGCGCACATTTACATGAAGGTGACCAGAGTCGTAGACCATTTTATCACACGGTTCTAAAATTTGTTGTTTCCTTCCTTTCTTCTTTTTGTTGAATGCCTTTCCGGGTTTCCGATTTTGTTTCACATCTTTATGCTTATTGACATGTTTTTGAAAATAATATTTATCTAAATATACGTTACCACAGATGCCACATTGAAGTGGTTGCCGACTTTCGTGTTTTTTGCGGTGTTTTTCAAGATAACATTTACTTGTAAATGTCTTCCCACATATATCACACCGATTATGATATTGTTCCACAACTGTATGTATGATTTTGGTATGCAAAATAAGTTTACTTTTCCGGGTAAATTCCTGACCACAGATACCACATTTGTATAGTTCCATGTCTGATTTGCTGGGTGCACGTGTAGCTGCACTACACTCGTCTGGTTTCACTTTTGAGTGTGTTTTGTGGTGTTGAAGAAAGTGTCCTTTCACCGTAAACTCTTTGCCACAGATATCACATCGGTACTGATTAGTGGATTTATGTGATCTGATGTGTCTAGGCAGGTGACAGCTCCGTGAAAACTCTTTACCACAGATTCCACACTGGCATGACTTCTTCCCCTTGTGTGTCCGTAAATGTGCAGACAGACACAACATCTTTGAAAAGTGCTTACCACAAATACTACACACATATGGCATGAATCTTGCACATGAACTCTTCTTCTTTTTCAGTAAAGCAGTCTTTACAAAGTCCTTGGCACAACCTTCATGATTAATTGTGTGCTTTTGCAAATCGGTAAAGAGTGGAAACTCTCTGTCACAGATAATACATTTGTGCAATGCGATTTCTTGTGGTGGAGATATTGAATTAAAGCTCTCACTAGACATCCCTGAATGAGTATCGATGTGCGTTTGCAGATCATTTATGCTTTTATATCCCTGGTCACAGATTTCGCACCTGAAATCGTATATGACATTCGTTGTATTCTGTCCATTCAGCAAGGAGAAGGTACGAGGCTCTCCATCATTTGTATCACTCTGATTCCCACCTTCATGTGTTAAAATGTGTTTTTGCAAATCGGCGAAGAGCGAGAAATCTTGATCACATGCAATACACTTAAATGAAATAGCTTCCTCGGGTTTCAAATCAACTTGTGCTGAAGATGTTGATTTCCAACCCTGATTTGGTCCATCATTCGTTGGTGTCTGATCACTCGTATGAGTCTTGAGATGTCTGTGTAGGCCAAGTTCAAACTTAAATTTCTTGCCACATAACATGCACATGTTCTGCTTTTGTGGACTTGTCTTATGGTGCTTCCTGAGATGTTTCTTTAGGCCAAAAACAGAACTAAATTTCTCCTTACAGATTTCACATGTGAATATTTCCCCTCCTATATGACTGCTGACGTGTATATTCATATCACTTAATTTTCTAAACCCTAGGTTACAGATTTCGCACCTAAAATTGTATTCACTTGCATCCGTGGTTGATTCCCCACCTCCATTTGTCTTGCACACGTTTCGTATTTGTGAACTTATCTCATGCGTTATGATATGTTTCCTTAAGTCACGACCAGAACCGTATTCCTTACCACAGATTTCACAACTGAGTTTTCCCTCTCCTGTATGACTGCTGATGTGCGTTTTCATATCACTTAATTTTACAAACCCTAGGTTACAGATTTCGCACCTAAAATTGTATCTGTTTTTCGTTGTATCCGCTTTACTACATGTATGTTCCTTATGCAAGGAGGTGCTACTTATCTCCAATTCACTTGTATCATTTGAATCTATGTTTGATTCCTCACCTCTGTTTGTCTGGCTAGGTTCCTTATGCTGGGAGGAACTGGATTGCTTATGATTGTCATTACACGTCTCTGTGATTAGTTCCTTGTCTATGTGTGTCTTAATGTGTTCCTTTAGCTGATAGAAGTTGCTGAACTTTCTATAGCAGAAATCACACGATTCCATGTCTGGTTCATCCTCCCTGTGTGACTTGATGTGTTCCTTTAGCTGTGTGGAGTCAGTAAAAGCATTACCGCATAAATCACAGGTTTGTATGTCTTGTTTCTCCTCAGTGTGCATTTTCATGTGTTCCTTTCGGTGGGCGGAATCACTTAAATTAATACCACAGACATCACATGCTTCTATGCTTTGTACAATACTTATATGTGTCTTAAAATGTTCCTTCAGCAGGGCGGCGCTCCTGAATTCTTTATCGCAGAAATCACAGGCTTCCATGATGTCTTGAAGATAATCAGTCAGGTTGTTTCTTTATTCTAGAAGTAGCTACGTAATCAGCCATTTGCACCAGTGCGTTTTCTCTTCATACATTGTAGAATGTCATTGCAAATAAACCAATACTCCATCTTCATCTGATTCCTTCCTCGCACTGCACATGAAGAACTGGAACATAAAATAAGAAGAAATGGTTATTATTGGAAAGATAAAACAAGAGCTGTTGAAGAACAAAGCTTGCCTCTCTATGTATTAACCATGGAAAAATTATTAGCCCCACAGACCCCCCAAATGGTCGTTCATGGGGCTCAGATCTAGATTCACTGAATTAATTATCACAATCAGCTTCAATGCATAGTATGTAGACAACATGATTAAGGTGTATGGATTTCTAAGCTGAAACTAGAACACTGACAGGTCAACATAGGTCCTGTCATGTGGCGATTTATCTTGCGTGTTCATCAATCGATCCTTGATCATGAGCTTTGGACCCAATGGTCAAACCCCAAAAAAGTTGATCTTTGGTCAAAAACCTCCCAATCAAAATCTGACAATCTTTGCTTCATGATGTCATTAAGGAAATGTCCGTTAGTGAAAAGTTCCAAAATGTGACTTTGATTTATATTACCATGTGATTTTCATGTTTTGTCATTTGGTCAGAATCAAACCTCTTGTTTAATTCTGACCAGCTTTGCTTCATAATATCATAACAAACAATTCATCTTTGAAAATATCTTGATTACTACAAGTGTACACATGTACTCTTTTTATACTTTTTATATACATTGTAGCAGCCACTATCATATTATGTAATACATCAATACTGTTAAAATTTGCCTCAATCTACAAGAATTACATGTTATTATATATATGTGTCACTTTTCTCGAAATGTCAAAGTACAAATGGGATATAACAACTATTGTCGAAGGCGAGACAAAAACTAGGCTGTCTCTCAGCACTTGTTCCTGACATTCAGAATATCCTGTTCACTTTAAAGTTGGATTATTGTCACTGAATTATCATTTACACACATAAATATTGTCAAAATTACGTTTTTCTTGAAAATTTCTTTTTACAATGACTTTTGGATACAATATCAAATGTTCTCTGGCTTAAAGCGTCAATTATAGTCCCCTTTGAATAACATTAATTAATTATTATATTAGTATCGTGGACCATTTTGCCTTAACACTGTTGCGGGTTTTTTTTGTAATATAAGATGTAGTATAGTGCGAATATTGTGCCGTTCAATGGGCTCGAACCTGCAACCCTTGGTTCTTGTACAGCCCTGTATGTGCTTAACCACTGAGTTAGGAGAAAATGTACAACTAAAATCTTCTCTCTGCTTTTAAATGTGTTAGTCCTAGTGCTAGGACCTAGATAGCACTAGGACCTAGAACACCAAAAGGCAGGTTCTAATTCCCTGTAACCAGGGCCATGAACACCATTACAGTGGACTCCACTTAATATCACCCCTGTTAATATCCGTTCCTCTTTATATCATGTTGTTCCCAAGCACCATTTTTCTCTCTATATATGTAATTTTATTTGGTTAATATCATGTATTTTGAGATGAATTCCTCTTAATATCATGTTTTTTTAACCAATCACATAAAATATCCAGAAAATGATGTCATTTCCATTGATTTCAGATACAGTTGTACAACTTGTACAAAATGTTGCATAAAGAAAAAAACCCAAAAATGATTTTTAATTGAAATAATGTTATCTATTGAAACATCTTCATATGTACATTGAATAGCTTACTTTTAGTTATGGAGATTGGAGATGCACTATAATTAGTGGAAAAACATGTTTCTGTTAATGTCACATTCCTATTATCATGTTTTTGCCTGACAAATGCAACATGATAAAAAGAGGAGTGCACTGTAGTATAGCTCAGAAACAAAATACGGTTGTGTGCTTCCAGTACAGAGAATCGCACCAGCGATCCATAGGTTCCTTGTTGGACACTCTAATAATGAGCTAACAGAGAAATTTCTTCTAGCTCAAAGCTAGAAATATATCTTAATTAATCCTGTGTACATTTCAAATCAAGCTGCCACATGTATATCTTATTTAAGGTAAAAACCATGACATTTATTTTCAATTATTTTGTTCACATCAGGCCGAGTAAAAAAGCATAATCACAGGCATTTTTGTTAATGCAATTGAATTTGTCGGCCCACATACGTACAGTTATTCTTTTATTAAATAAAGTCAGACCTAGTAAATCTGATGCGCATGCTTCCAGTCGAGCCTCAAAAAAGGCTATAAACATTCCCAGGTCAGTCAGGATCTATACCAGTAAATTTTACATTAAAGAACCGACCCGCATAAACAAAAACGGCCGATGCCTTCACTCAGAGAAGCACAGGAATTTGTAGCATAATTTGTGAAGCAGGTTTTAGTGACGTGCACCCTTGACAACCATAGAAAGCCCCAGTTTCTCACTGCAGTCATGCAAGAATAACATATTTATTTCTATCAAACGGAGAATTCATGATATTTCACTGATATAATGTACTGAAGATGAATACAGTGGAGTCAGCTGTTAAAGTTTTGTAGACCATATGCAGCCTTAATTTCCCAGAAGGCTTTCACGCAATTAAGGGGAAGCAAGTGGAAGTGCACAAACTGTTTACAGAATCAAACCTGCCGCGCTTCGCACCACTTAGGGGTTTGAAAAAAAGAAATATTAATCATATTAACAGTTATATTGATTAAAGTCTTCATTAAAAATTAAACTGGATGTTTTTAATGTCTTCAATGAAACTGGATAAAATGATAATCTGCATAGTTAGCTCTACATTGCTTACATAGTGTATTCCACTTAATATCACTCCTGTTAATATCATATTCTTCTTTTATCATGTTTTCCCAATCACCATTTTTCCCTCTATATAATCTATGCAATTTTATTTGGTTAATATCATGTATTTTGAGGTGAATTCCTCTTAATATCATGTTTTATTAACCAATTAGATGAAATATCCAGAAAATTATGTCATTTCCATTGATTTTCAGATACATGTACAACTTGTTAAAAATATTGCATAGAAAATGGAAACAAAATGCAAAAAATAAGATTTTTTAATGAAATTAGTAGAGGATATTCAATGGTTTACTGTTTAAAGGGGCATCTCACAAAAGTAAGCTTTTTTCATCACTTTTTTTCAAAATATCACATACACATATCGAGCACAGGGACCTGAGAATTTGTTACAGCTAGTTTTGGACCTAAAATAGGGTGTTTAGAGAAATTTTACACATTTGGGGGGTTAAGATCAATTTTCGATAAAAATGCCCCCTCAGTAGTCATAAAAGCTAAAGGGTGGAAAGCTTTCCAGATCGAAAAATCGACCCCACCTACCTTTCTTGCATTAAAAATCACATTTCTAGTTGAGGTACGAAAAAACGCTTGGTACCGTTGGAAAGATGGATAATTTTTATTTTATAAACCTCCTAAATGCAGGTCAAAAGTATCCTCCTTCTGCAGAAATAATCTCAATTTCCTCCAAAAACACGCAAAATGTCCGTGTCTCTAAGTTTTCGACACCTTGCCGGCCACTTCGTTACATATTCATTAGGTTGACATCACCCCGCGTGCTGGTCTTTTGCTGTCATTGGATGGCGGTCTTCTTTAAATTTAGCCATCCAATATCGAAAATTGATCTTAACCCCCCCCAAATGTGTAAAATTTCTCTAAACACTCTATTTTAGGTCCAAAACTAGCTGTAACAAAATCTCAGGTCCCTGTGATATCGAGTGGGTATTCTTATGGACTACAACGATTGGATTTTGCTGATATGTATTCATGAAATAAATAATTTCAAAATAACTAGTGGAATTTCCTATTGGTCTAGCCAGACGCTCTGGCTTCGGATTTCCACCTACTAACGCATGCACAATGAGCGCCGTTTGTAAACACTCTATCTGGTATTACCATTACACCACAATAAGGCCAAACTACTAAGCGAAAAGTTGCTGAATGGTCAAAATATGATGCAAAAAGACGTAACAGAATCATATTGAGAGATGGGAAGTATTCAAAGGAGAAACTAACTGCTCTATTGTGTGTATGTTACATATTTCTTCTGAGTGACGGTACCGGTACACCCAAGGGGAAATTGTTTCAGTCCTCTCTAGCTGTTGATTAAAATGCATGTGTAATTAAACTTAAGGGTATGTTTTATAATATTCCCTTTATAATATCTCATGTTCCAGTTAGTGATATTCATACCTAATCTATAAATTGGTGAAGGTACAAATATCATTGGTTGGGCTGCGACCCCCGGTATTGAATTCAATACGAAAATATTTACATAAGGGGGAGGGGTTAATAAAAATAAAAATTAAAAAAAAAACAAACACTATCAATCTATGTATGTCCCATGCCTGCAGTTTTGTCGAAAAGGTAAACGTCCCTTTGCAAGATGTCAAAAGAAAACAGAATTATCATAACGGGTAGTTACATGTACATGTTTTTCCACATTTCAAAATCTGATATACATGTAGTCAAGTTTAGTGTTTGGTGTGTAATATGAGTGCATGGACTTAAATATTTACATTCCGTAAAAAGTGTTAAATAAACATATGAAGAAGCTGAAAGTTGGATAGATTTTAAATGAATATGAATGTATATATGAATAGTTTGAAAAAAAAATCTTCAAGACATTGAGATGTAAAAATAACGCAAACATTTCATGTCATTTTATTTTTGTACTTTTCAATGCATAGGAAATAATCTAAAAAGTTGAATTCACGAATATTACCTTTTACATGAATTAAGCTTTGTAACATGATGGCTGTTTTCCATACTCATGTGTACCAGTCTCGGCCAGGTAAATATAATATGGATAATTCCTGGTGTCGATAAATGATGCCAAGATGCCGACAAATGTTTCTTAATATGAATATCGTTATGTGTGCAATTGATGTCTGATTATAATGTGAATGTGATTAAATAAGTTTATACACGGACTTGTAAAAGCGGTCATGCGACTTGCGACAAACCTGTTACGATGCGTCATCACCGCTATTTTTATCGGGGTTCTCCCAAGGAATGCAATTATGCAAGTGGTCAATATAGACAATTTGAGTGGACTTTGAATATTGGAATAGCAGGAAAATATCATTAGTAGTGCAGATGCCATGTATATTCAAGAACAGGCATTTAGGCTTTCGAGGGATGCCCCTTTAATAACAAATATATTTCATGAATATAGCAGATTTTTTTGTATTTTCATGTTCCCATAGCACACAGAAATTGATCCGATAAGTTGAACCATTCTCATCTTCCAATTCATTACTTATTAAATCCTGCAGCAGTATCTTATCAATAACTAATGAATAAAGATGATGCCATTTCTTCAAGATCATCTTTCCCCAATAGAGAAGTTCTAGCAGACGACAATGTCGAGCCTTCAATGCCAAGGGCAATGGGGGATTTCAATTTGATCAAGGGAACAACTCATACAATAGTTCCGGTGTAACGTGAAAAAATGACCCGGTTGTAAAACCACCCATCGTTGAAATCACTTTTTCAGGGGACAATTAAATTACAAAAATATTGAGTGGGGTCATTTTTCTACAGATTGCCGTGTAAGATTTCTACTGTGAAATAACCCCGGGTAACATTTGCCACTTAAAATAATGACCCTGTGTAGTTTTTGGATGCCGGGTCACTTTTTCACGTTACACTAAAAAAACCTTATATTTTCACTGCAAAATCTTATATTTTCATCACTGCAGTGAAATTATAAGTTTATCAGTTTGATAATTTTCTTTATTTTACAGGCAAAAATGTAATGTTATCTATAGATTGGTATATATCTGTTCATATGTTCATTGAATAGCTCACTTTTAGTTATGGAGATTGGAAATGCACTACCCCTGCGAAAAGTGATTATGGTTGACCATGGTTGATATCATGGTTGATACCTCCAACCATGGCTGACCATGGCTGATCATGATCTTATTGTAATATTAAAAGTCATTTAACACACAACCATGGTTTACCATGGTCATCGGTTATCAAAATACTTTAAGTTAAGCACTTAATAGTCATATTTCACTTACTATAAGTTATTACATAATGTACAGATTCACATCCATATCACTAAAAATTCTTAATAATGATCATTTTGTTATCATGAAGATAAATAATTGAAAAAAAAAATCAACATGTATCATAATAAACATATTGCCTGAAGATGTGTACAGTTCAATCATATTCATACTGGGTCCAATAATGGTGAGATTAAAATGTTTGTGTGTGTGGGGGGGGGGGGCTTTTTGGCAATTTTTGACATATTTTTTACTTAACGATGGTTCCATAATTTTTTATTTTGTTCCATTTAACAAAAATGTCAAACCATGGTTTTCAAAGCATGGTTAACCATGGTCAACCACAGTCTTTTTTCGCAGGGGCAGATTTAATGGAAAAACATGTCTCTCTTAATGTCACATTCATGTTAATGTCATGTTTTGTTTGACAAATGCAACATGATATTAAAAGGAATGCAATGTCTATAACACCACTGACATTTGCAAATATCCGGAATCATACTTTTCTAATCGTTATACATCCCCTTAAACCGGAAGTATCAAGAAAAGAAAGCGACACGGATAGATCGTTTATAAAAGGAATATAGACACACGTGGATTTTATTTTTATGTCTGAGTAACCAGCTGTCCGAAAATATCAGTCTTTAGCCATAGGGTCGATGCTAAAACTGTTCCATTCACATTGTAACGAATCCCTATGGTCGATTCACGTGTTCAACTTCCGGTATGGCTAGTCTGCTTTCCTGTTTTTATTAAAAAAAAATCAAGGCAATATTCTTATCATAAACTAGGCCTAGGCCTTCATAACAATTCAGACTCGCTAGTTTCCAATGCACTCGAATGTTAGTAACAACAGGCTACCTACCAGTGGTTCCTATAGTATAGGTAAGATTTCGGCCATTTCATCTGGAAGCTTATTATCGCGGTGCTAACATAAGCATTAAGACCATTTCCCGAAATCGAACATTCAGCTGAATATCACTGACACTTGACTAAACAAACACACTCGATAATAACTTACCATTTGTTCTCATATCTAATAGTCTGACGCAGTATTCTTCCAAGGAGCAGTACACTAGGCAACGCCAATGATCCGGACTTGCGCACGGATCGCAGATTGATGAGAACAATGAGTGTCCAGAGAAGAGTGAATAATCTAGGATTTTTATAAATAGGTATAAAGGGAAGTAACTCGTATACTCACGGACTTTGATAGCAATCTAACTCCGCGGTAGAATATACACGGACTTAAAAATGACATTCGTTCATCCCCATAATATCATTGATATTGTTGACGCTTAACCCCAACTTACGGCAGGCGTTTACATAATTATAATGTTGTTGTGAATTAATTCGAACTCATGATCAGTGTGGACGACAGGCCGAACACCTATACACAAAAGTTCATTCCAGAAAAAAATATATGCCCCCTCTAACCCAAAATCCTGGATCCGCCTGTGGGTTATATATACAGTGTATATGTCTCTGGTGTTACGCATTCCAAATAACAAATGCCAATCATCATGTACTGGGGTTTGATGGGTTCATTCCCCTTAAAACAACATTACCTGTATTTACCTGGACAAATCTGAGTATAGTCTGTTTTAATATAGGCTGTGTCCAAATAACAGGCCCAACACCATCGATGTGTGTACTGGGCTTAAATAACTGGCTTAATTCGTCTCTGCATAAAGAAAGGGGGGGGGGGGGGTAAGTAAACAATTTATATTAGTTAAAATGTATAAGCACGATATCAAACCATTTGAACATGATTTTTAGCAATAAAACTTTGTTATTACGTAAGTCAGTAACGGTGTCTCAAGCTGCGCATGCAGGGCACTAGTTTTCATGTTGTTGGTGGTTTATTTTTTTTCCCATAAGCTTGAAATAGTTTATATCAATAATAATTATTGGCGGTTTTAACTTTTAAGTCCTTTTCTTACAAACTTCATTTTTAATGTAATTAAAATAACATGTATCGATAACTCTTCAATCATTATACATGTACTCTAAAATCCGAGACATTTCTTACCAATACAATTTGAACACCGAAGAAAATGTACTTCAAATAGTATCATTTAAACTAGGGTGTTTAGAGCAATGTTACACTGTTTGAGGTTTTGGATCAATTTTCGACACCCCCCCCCCCCCCCCCCCCCCCCCCCACACACACACACACACAAACACACCTACACATCAGTGGTCATATATACATGTATAGCCTTTATCGAAAATTGAAAACACCGAGTTCTCAATTTACGTCCAAAACTAGCTGTAACAAGTTTTCAGGTCCCTGTGATCAAATATTGATATAGCGTTCTTTACTTAGGACCTAAGACAGATGTAGCCAAATGGTAACAGTTAATTAAGTTGTAGTTATTGTTATGTTTTCATTAAGCATTGATGACAATTTTTTTTTCGTTTCATTGGCATGGGGTATGAAAATTTACAAACTGTATGAATCCGCGTATCGGATTCTTACAAAAGTTTGCAAGCAAAATGTTTTTCATACCCCAATGAAACTTAAGAAGCAGGGACGTATATATATGTCTCACATATACGTCACTGTAAGAAGTAATTGACATCAACCGCTTATAATTTATTCTTGAAATTATTTTTCAAATTGAAAACCTGTTGATGAACAATTTGACTGATCTAACAACGGAATTTTTTTTTACAAATCAATACGCAACGTCAATTGCCGCATTGTAACGTCACATTTTTTGCGCCATTTTCGGATTTTTTTTTCATGGAGTAATGAAAAGAAAATCTCAACAAATCAGAAAGCTTCATTCTGCATACAATCAACGAAAAATTAATTTATCTGTATTAAATCTAGTTACAGAATATAAAATATTAACCATATATAATATTCTGTATGGTTCATTTTTTCATAGTTGGTATAATGTGTAGTTAAATCATGTTTTTCTATTGTTACTGGTAACAAATTTGTTCAAGTATTGTTTAAAATGAAAGGACTATATGAGCAGAATTTATACATTTAATCAGGGAATTAGATAATTCCGTGATTTAATATGGTTCATCGTATACAATGTATAAATGGCTTTATACGTCTCTGCTATAAGTAAATATTACAATATGGCATTTATAATGCTGTACTTTTTAAATTTGTATTTTTTTTTTAAATTCTGATATTTATTGCAATCATTTTAATGAAGTCACACTTTTATGAAAGATGAGGATTAGTAATGACACGCGATAAAGTATACGAATATATAACACATGCATACGCGCGCGTACGTCTCTGGTTTAAAATTAAAGATAGCTAGCTTTATACATGTATTTGTATTTAGAACTGACAATGCAACTAACTGACAAACTGTATGTTTGTTTGGCTTGCCATACAGTTGTGACATTTTATTATTACTAAGCCTAAGAAGATTACATTTAACATCGCTGTGTTTATCACATATAGGCCTACGTCCCTGGTTTTTACTGTTTGCAATCGTGAGCCATCGCGCGCGCCGAGTTAATTCAAATTCTCCCGGTACTGGCGGTCGACGTCGTAATCCCAACCCGGCCTCGATTCGTCCTAATATTAATTGTAAGTCGCCGAACTTAGAACTTTGACCCTGGTTCTCCCGAGACGTATTTATTGATTTTCATCTTAGTCGTTAATGGAAAGAAACATGATGAGTAACGCTTTTATATATGGATAAGGTCTACCGAAAGATGTGATAGAGCCGAGTTGTCTTGCTGTCAATCCGTGATCCGTGAGGCACACCCCGAGGAAGAACAACGAATTAACGTTACCACGCTTACAGGTGCACTTTAAATTTATGCTAGCGATAGAGACAAGAAAATAGCATAAGCAACAAGAAACACCGTAAGTTACACTACTTTCATTTGATATGTTAGAGTTATTGGACGTGTTTGTACGTTTTGCTTTGGTTCGGTTTCTCGAAATGAGAAACCGATCGTCGCATCACAGGGACATGCATATATATATATAGATAATATAATTAGATCTACCCTTGAACAACCGGTTTTTGACAACAGGTGCTTAAGCTTAACTTGTGGACATGAATTCGAATGTGACTATTTTTTCATTGAATGTGGAAGGTAATATACATATATAGATTCTATACGGTGTTTCATAATAATATAATGCTAAAATTATTAAGTTTACAATAACAACCTATGCAGATCTAGAGTAGCATTAAAAATCAAAGTACTGAAAGTACTGAAACGCTAAAACTTCAAACAATAGTTTGTATATTTCGACAGCTATTGAAGTGTTTTTGTTGTAGGGTTACTAAGTTTCGATATCACAAAGTTTCAGAATAAGGATTAAGTAAGTATTTAGAGTAAACCCAATAACACACAAGTTGTTTAGATTGGCGAGTTGTATTTCAAGCTACATGTACAATTTAGTTTTGCCCAAAATTACGTTTATTGGGCCTTTAACAATTTAGCTGAAATATCAATTTTTATTACTAATGAAAACATTTATAGGGAAGCGAATGTGTTTATTTCAATATTTGCAATGAAACGGTATTAGTGTGTTAGACACAAAATTTAAAAAAAAGCAAAAAATCATACCCGTGATCCAGATGGAAATGCAAGATGAAGATTAATTACGGGAGCATTGGCAGAGACATGTACTAGTTTGTTTCAATAATAAAAAAAAAGAAGATGTTATTGTAAGGTAATAAAAGTTTGCATTATGACGTAGACATATCATAGCAACCTAAAGGTATGATTAATGTGTGGCAGGTTTTAAGTGTACATAGGATTTAGGTCGTCTTCTAGCTTCGAGCTTGAGGAAATTTCCCTAAATTTCATTTACAAGATGTTACAAAATCAAAAGGATTGGACAACAGTCTTAAAGCCTATATTAGTCCTATTATGATATCTTTACCAAGCCAGAGAAAAATAATGGTATGCAAATATGTCATATTCACTTACATCTCTAGGCTTAATATTATCAATTATCAAGTTCATGTACAAAGCAGCGAAAATTACATGTATGTTGGCTGTGACCTATGTATATAGGGCCGCACAGAATTACGGGAATATACACGATAAAGGTTTTTGCATGCCAGAGTAATAATATAAGTGTTATTTCTACTAAATGTCAATTGCTATGTACACTATACAGGTTTTGCTAAAGTTTCATAAAAACAAAAATGTGAACCTTCAGTATATAGTGATATGTGAAGCACAGAGAACGTAATTATAAAACCAAGAGCTTTTTGCTCGCCATAAAAAAGTATAAGTGTTATTTTCAATAAATCAAGTGTTTTGCCAATTCATATGTACATTATGCAGGTTCTGATAATGTCTCATAAACAACTGTATACTCATTATAATATTAAGTAAGAAAATCGATCAAGTTTGTTCATTCAGTCTTGCGTTAGTGACTATCAGGGGAAGTAACTCGTAAATAACAATATCTTATCCAGAGGGCGGATTTACACTGTAATTACGAACTAATATTTCCGACTGACAAATTGGTCAAGTATTTTGGTTTACGCACACGTACAAGGTAATATATCACTGAAATCCAAATCAGGGTCGTTGGCTATGGTGCGATTATATAATCAAAGTTTAACATAGCAAACTACACCATGCCAGTACATTCCACTGTCCGTATACGAGAGGTATAGGCCTATAACACGAATGCATGTATACACGCGAGAGGTCAACCAGAGGCAGACGTAATATTTAAATGAGCCGTGGGAGTGAAAAATTGATTTCTTTGTTACAAATCGCATAAAGATTATTAAAGTCATCATAATTATTAACAATACCATGGGAACATCATTTCCTGTTAGGTTTAGGCTTTCAAATAGTTCAGATATCATGCGATTGGTAGCAATTCAAGATTTTCCGGAGCGGGAGGGGAAAAAATGACATGGGTCAAAGGTCACAGAATAGTGGCAGCAATAGACGCAAAAACTACTCGTAGTTTTAGCGCTAAAAACCTAGGAAGAAGATATATTTTAGAAGTATATTTTGTTGCATTATAGGCACATTCATTAGTCAAAATAAAAACAAATTCTATAACCTGTGATAAAGTGAACCAATTTGGGAACTAATCACGGCTGAAAAACGGACAAAATCTTTGTGAGTTTTTGATCTATTTTCTAAACTAAATCACATACATACTTGTAGGATAATATTTTTTCTAAAATGAACCAACATACGTACTGTTTGTCAAAAATTAGAAAAAGTTTCAGAAACAATATCTCAATTTGTAGATATCACTAAAAACCTGTCAAAATTGTACCAATTGTGGTAGTGTTCCATTTTTTATGAGAAAATAATATCTAAAATATGCCCTTTCATATGTCGCTAAAAATCACACAACCAGACTCAGGACATCTGGCACTATGTTTACTAAGCGCTGCAAATTTGACCGAGACACTGATCGTTGCAGGTAAGGTTTTAAAGTTGTATATAAAATGGGCTTAAGTAAATACTTGATTTTACAGAAGTATATATTCAATTTGTGATAAAATAACCCGTTTGAATTGGAAAGTCTACTTTTCTTGATCAAAGTGTTTCTTGTTGTGTGGGCATATTGGGCAAATGACACCTGGTGAGAAATCACGCGAGAGTTTACGAGATGTTTACGAGATGGCATCATGCCGACCATATAAGGAATGTGTACATGAGTGACCCTTTATTTCTTATCCCTCTATCAGTTCCATTTTGTTGAGTTATTCAAATGGCCTCCGTCTGTAGTTCATCGTCCGTCCGCCGCTATAAACAAATTCTGTACAGTAATTTGCATAATTGTGAAGTTGATTTTGAAGGTTACTTAATTGTGCAATCCTTCTCAAACTTTATATTGAATTGGTCCCGTTGGCACTCATTTTTGCGGTTTAGTTAAAAAAAATGCCTAAAAGGCATCCTTTCAATTGTTTGTTGTCATAATATAATTTTGAGAGACACAAGCCAAGAGGTGAATTGTTCTCAAGTATTGGTTTCTGGCCCTTAGTTCAGTGGATCCTAAGATCGATCAGAAAACAAAATTTCTGGCAGTCGTCCATCTTTGATTTGACAGATAATTATTCCTATTTCTCAAATTTCATCTAGAAAAATTAAAAACATTTAAGACGAAAAAAAAGAGGACTCATTTGGTTGAGCGTCTGTCTAAAGTTCGGAAGGTCTTGGCTTCGAACCCAATCTGGTCATGCATTTTCCTCTCCTGTTTCATTTGGTGCACAACAATACATCTGATAAGTCTATTTTGGCCTTTTCCCAGGGAAATGTTCTTGTATAGTGTTGTCTTGGGAGGTATCATAAGTGCCAGAGTCTGATGGCTTGAGCACTATATACCTCTCCAGAAAACACTATCAGTGCACTGCTCCCAAGGGTTTGTTTTATTTTGTTTTATGTCCTATTAACATTCAGGGTCATTTAAGGACTTGACAGGTTTTGATGGTGGAGGAAAGCTGGAATACCCAGAGAAAAATCACCGACCTATGGTCAGTACCTGGCAACTGCGCCACGTGGGTTTTGAACTTGCAACCCAGAGGTGGAGGGCTAGTGGCAAGATTTCGGGATCACTTAACCACTTGACCACCACAGCCCCAGGGGAAGGGACATAATAGATAAAGTATATCACATGATTTTCATGTTACATCATCATCATCGGCATTTTGATTAACGTGCAGGATAAGGTGCATCTTCCCCAGCAGTGGGCTCCCTTCAAGGTAACTGGCTTGCTGCACGCATGGCAGACCTAAAATTTGACTTCCAGACATCTCTGTCCAATGGGTTAACATCACGCAGTCCCCACTCACTCACTTACAATTAAATCATTTTTGATATGCACTTTATTGATAAAATAATAATAATGTAACAACAACTACTTTTTCTATGGTTATACCGTTTAGCCGACTTATGTTAAGTCCCTTCTCTGTTCCCCATTCCTGTAAATATTCTTTGATGACGGTCACTGCAAAGTGTTTTGTCTGTTTGACTTTCAAACTTTGCAAAGTCTCTAAAAGGAACAAGTCAGTAGCTGCAGACGATAATTATCAACATTGAAACAAGAGTAGATTTTCTAGCGCCACCTTTGAGTGTATAGCAGGAAAATGAAAAGTGTGCTTCCACCTGAGATCAAACCCTCGATCTCCCACCTGAGATCAAACCCTTGATCTCCCACCTGAGATCAAACCCTTAATCTCCCACCTGAGATCGAACCCTTAATCTCCCACCTGAGATCAAACCCTCGATCTCCCACCTGAGATCAAACCCTCGATCTCCCATCTGAGATCAAACCCTCGATCCCCCACCTGAGATCAAACCCTCAATCTCCCACCTGAGATCAAACCCTCAATCTCCCACCTGAGATCGAACCCTTAATCTTCCACCTGAGATCAAACCTCGATCTCCCACCTGAGATCGAACCCTTAATCTCCCACCTGAGATCAAACTCTCGATCCCCCACCTGAGATCGAACCCTTAATCTCCCACCTGAGATCAAACTCTCGATCCCCCACCTGAGATCAAACCCTCGATCTTTCACCTGAGATCAAACCCTCAATCTCCCACCTGAGATCGAACCCTTGATCCCCCACCTGAGATCGAACCTTAATCTCCCACCTGAGATCGAACCCTCGATCTCCCACCTGAGATTGAACCCTCAATCTCCCATCTGAGATCAAACCCTCGATCTTTCACCTGAGATCAAACCCTCAATCTCCCACCTGAGATCAAACCCTCAATCTCCCACTTGAGGTCAAACCCTCAATCTCCCACCTGAGATTGAACCCTCAATCTCCCACCTGAGATTGAACCCTCAATCTCAATATTCCTTAAAGTCAGACGCTCTACCACTGAACTAAAGGGCAATTCCCTCTAGCTCGAAGCTAGAAATGGACCTAATGTACAATTAAAATCTGCCACACTACTCACCTTTTCAAATCTGTTCGCCCCCGAACACCACAACCCAGGTTCCAACTCCACGGTCACCACAGGGAGGGCCACAAATTCCCTCTAGCTTGAAGCTAGAAGGTGACCTAAATCCTATGTACAATCAAAATCTGCCACATGAGAAGGGGTGTAACTCTTGATGTCACGCTACTTTTCCCATGAGCCAAAAAAAAGGTATAGTGCCTGTGATATGGTCAGACAGATGGTACATTTGTATATGGTTCTCGTAGCCAAGACAGGCATTTATGACTATACCAAATAGAATAAAGAAGTTACCATATTTTACCGGGAATAAGCCTCCAACCCTTGAGAAAATTAATTTATCAAAGGTATGGAGGGGGCTTATTCAAAAATACATCCCTCAGTTCACAAAAGTCCGCCATCTTGGATATTCTACTGTTTTGATCTAGCTATAGGAACTCAGTCCATACTATACCAGTAATGTAATTCTAATTATTTGTTTTGTTAAAATAGTATCCAATAGTCTTCCAAGACACGGTGGATTCCACCTAAAAAATCACTCCTGTTAATATCACATTCCTCTTTATATCATGTTTTTCTCAAACACATTTTTATGCCCCGCCATGAAATGGGGGGGGGGGGGGCATTTAGTGTTACCCATGTTCGTCTTGTCCCATCGCGTCCCGTCCAATGGTAATGTAACCAGCTGGGGGCGGCGGCATTTATGTCTCGCAGACATTTCTAGTTTTTCTCCATATAGTCTATGTAATTTTATTCAGTTGATAACTTAACATCCTGTATTTTGAGATGAATTCATTTTAATATCCTGTTTTTAAATATAAAATTAAATATACAGAAAATGATGTCATTTCCAAATGAGCAAAATGTTGATCTTTATAATGAAATAAAGTTGTCTACAGATTGAAACATCTTTATACACTGAATAGCTTACTTTTAGTTATGGAGATTGGAAATGCACTAGATTTAGTGGAAAAACATGTTTCTCTTAATGTCAAATTATCTGTTGATATCATGTAAAATATTTGTCTTGACAAATGCAACATGATATAAAGAGGAATGCACTGTACTATCATCATTGATGTATTTAGTAGAATTATTGATGACACCCTTACAAAGGTATAAATAATAAAGATATAATGTATTTGCCGTAATTAGCACCCCTCCCATAATTAGTGCCCCTCCCCTATTTAGCACCCCTCCCCTAATAAGCCTCCCCTAATTAGTGCCCCTCCCCCTTTTAGCACCCCTCCCCTAATTAGTGCCCCTCCCCCTTTTAGCACCCCTCCCCTTTTTAGCACCCCTCCTCTAATTAGTGCCCCTCCCCTTTTTAGCACCCCTCCCCTAAATAGTGGCCCTCCCCTTATTATCGCCCGTCCCCTAATTAGTGCCCCTCCCCTAATTAGCACCCCTCCCCATTCTATGGAGGTATAAAAACTATATTAAGTGCCCCTTTTAATCCCGGTGTAGCATGGTCAAAATACCATTATGGTAAAATGACCCTGTGGTCAAAATACCATTATGGTGAAATGATCCCCACCATGGTAAAGTGCCCCCCCCCCCCCCCCCCCCACTTACAAATGTCACTATAATATGCTTTACCATTAAAATTATGTTGTATCAATAAAACAGTGCAAATTTGGATGGGAAGGTTAACAAAAGAGAAAAATATATATTTTTTTTAGTAAATTTTTAATAAGTTTTCTTCATTCATTATATTCTTTAAATCAAAATTCATTAATTATGGTTTTGGATGTGTGATTTTCATGTGAGTCTTGTAGGGATGGGGTGGGGTGGGGGGGTTCACTTTAACCATGGCCATGGTGAAGTGAAACCTTATACATTTTTTTGGCAAGTGACTTTTTTCCATTAAATCTTCATCAGTTATCTTAAATTAATTTTTTTAGTAAGTCATTTATAAGTTTACTTAATTCATTCATTATTTTATTAATTATTCTTAAATCAGAATTCATAAAAATCGTCGGTTGTGGATAGGTGATTCTTGTGAGTCATGTAGGGATGGGGGTTTGGTCATGGTGAAGTAAATTATTTATTCTATACATTACTATACATTATCAAACAGCAATAATGTTTTGGGATATATACATTTAATGTGGTTCAAAACACAAAATCAAAATTGGGGAGGGGGGGGGGGGAGTCATTGTGCAATGACACCCCCCCTTTTTTTTGAACCACATTAATAGTATATACCCCAATTATTGCTGTTTGATAATGTATAGAATAATAAAGTTAAGTTAACTGATAAAGATTTATTGGACAAAAGTAAAAAAAAGTACAAATTGTAGGAGGCTTCACTTCACCATGGTCATGATAAAGTGACCCACCCACCCAACCTCAAACATTCAACTATATTTTGTTCTTTATTCAGCCTACCCATCCAAACTTGCATTATTGTTATTGTTACAACAATGTCCTAATAAAAATATGTGAAAAATATAAATGAAATAACATAATATAGTGACTTAATAAGAGGAGGAGGGGGGGGGGGGGCACTTTACCATGGGGTGGGGGGGGGGGGGCATTTTACCATAATGGTATTTTGACCCCAGGGTCAATTTACCATGGGGTTCAAATTACCATACTTCAACAGCACAACTAAATCATATTTTATTTATGCAATAAACCTCACTGTGCTCATATTTACAAAAAACAACTTACAAGTATTGTTTTTTTTGTGTACAAATTGTTCAAAATTGATGACAATGGTGTCATGCATCTTGAGTACTACTCATTTTTGTGTCACCTGAAAAGGCTACATATAGGGATCACTGCATCGGTGTCGGCGGCGGCGTCTGCTCTAACAGTTTCCATGCGATAACTTGAGTTTCCTTAGGCCAATCAAACTCAAACTTCATACAGTGCTTCCTAAACAAAAATGCTCGCTTGGGATCACTTTTCAGGGTCGAAGGTCAAAGGTCAAGGTCACTGTTGCTATAAATAGAAATTCTGTTTCCATGCAATAACTTGAGTTTCCTTGGGCCAATCAAACTCAAACTCCATACAGTGCTTCTTTACCAAAAGTGTTTGCTTGGGATTGCTTTTCAGGGTCAAAGGTCTAGGTCAATGTTGCTATAAATAGAAATTGGTTTCCGTGCGATAACTTGATTTTTCTTCGGCCAATCAAACTCAATTTTCATACAGTGCTTCCTTACCAAAAGTGCTTGCTTGGGATTGCTTTTCAGGGTCAAAGGTCAAAGTCACTGTTGCTATAAATAGAAAATCGGTTCCCGTGCGATAGCTTGAGTTTCCTTGTGCTAATCAAACTCAACTTTCATACAGTGCTTCCTTACCAAAAGTGCTCGCTTGGGATTGCTTTTCAGGGGCGATAACTTGAGTTTCCTTAGGCCAATCAAACTCAAACTTCATACACTGCTCCCTAAACAAAAGTGCTCGCTTGGGATTGCTTTTCAGGGCCGAAGGTCAAAGGTCTAGGTCACTTGCTATAAATAAAATATCACTTTTCCTGGGCCAATCAAACTCAAACTTCATACAGTGCTTCCTTTCAAAAAGTGCATGCTTGCGATGGGTTTTCACGGGCAAAGGTCAAAGGTCAAGGTCAATGTTTCTATAAATAAAAAATATGTTTCCGTTCTATAACTAAGTTTTCTTGTGCCAATTAAATTCAAACTTTTTACAATGCTTAATTACCAAAAGTGCTTGCTTGGGATTGCTTTTCAGGGTCAAAGTTCAAAGGTCAAGGTCACTGTTGCTATTCCACTTGGAACTGATACAATGCATATCCATAGCTAGCTCCTAAAAACTTATCTCCCAACCTGCTGCGCAGGTGACACATCCACTTCCGTGGAATTCTTGTGTAATAATACACTGTACTTGCATTTACTTTATAAAAACATATCTGACTTTTCAGTCTTTTGTTTTCCTATAAGCGCACCCTCTGGGATCTGAGATATTTTTTTAAGGCATCGTGGACACTAATTAAGACGAATATGGTATGTTCTTTGTGTAATTGTACATATATAAAATAGTATAGTGTGTCCTCATTGTTTCTATTATTAGAAACCAGGTACTTGATGTGGTTTTGATTTGTTTGTTTTGCCTGAGATCCAGTTTCCCTAACAATGTTGTATCACCATTGAAGAAAAACAATAAGGGTGAAACATGGTTTGGTATTTTCATTTTCATTGTAAAAGCATATGAAATTTGAGCAAGATCCATCAAGTACTTCCCAAGAAATAGAGATCACAAACTATTAATTCAAAATCCAAGATGGTCTCCTATCGGCCATATTGTTTTTCAGAATGGCTTAAAAGTTGACAATGCACAAGTAGAATCCTTTCAAGAAAAATTCATAGAACTAAGATTAAGTGCATTAATGAAAGTTAAAGTAAGTAGGGAAAAGATCCATCTTTCTAAGGATGAATGAAAAATCATCGATCATCAATGGTGATTTCTGGGCACATCCTTGTTGTTTTAATTAATTTTTGAGAAGATTCTATAATAAGAAACAATGTTTTGATTAATTCGTTTGAGTAAAGTTTCATGTCCGCTTAAGTAGTTGCTTTATCCAGTAAACGAGGAAAAGATAGAAAAATAAGTATACAAGTATGGTTAACATATTATAGAAAATGATATAGAGGAAAATGCAGAACATTGAAAATTAATAATATGTGCATATAATTATATTTAAAAAACTTTAGATATGTGGTGTTTTTATCAAAAGCCAGTTCCCGAAAAGTAGCCCTGCTATCACCAACTTTAAACTAGTTTATTTTTTCAGAGTTTATGATTAATAAGTTTCATGTCAAAATTAATATTATCAGGTATATATCATTTGAAAGCTATTCTTTAGAAGTCATCCATGGAACTAAATGTAAAACTAACTTTCAGAAAATAATAAAACAGGGCAAAACAACATAGGGTGAACATAATTTAGACAAAACAACCAACTTTAGCACAAACAACCTATTTCCTCTTTTATGATTAGTATTTACAAAGGATTTGATTGAAATTGATTCTGAAAGAAAAGCAAGAGGTAACACGTATAACCTGTATAATGCCAGACCACGGTTCCAATTTTATTTCTGCTGAGGTTTTAGGGCCTTGCAACATGCCGGTGCCCTATAGTAAGCACAGTATTCATCTCTCCATCCATCTGTCTGTCTGTTTTTCCGTCCATCCATCAGCACTTTCATTTCCAGGCATTAATTATCTCAGAAAGCAGAAAGTCAAATTTCCTGAACTTTAAAAAATATGATGTCACATTGTGATATGCAGATGTGCTTGAGGGGCTTAAAAGTACCTAATTTCAAGGTCAAGGTCACTATTTCTAAAATAGAACTTAGTTTATATTGTTACCTACATCATATATGGCTCCTAACTGGTAAACATCGGTGTCAAGTTGTCAGCTGACCATACCTCAAGGTCACCAGGTTAAATGTTACCTTACAGACTAACCCTTGGATCGTGACTTTGAAACACTTGAGTCCCCCACCCCAAAACGATATACATGTATACAACACTCGATACAAGATTGATCCCAGGGTCCTGCCACACCCATACTGACTTAACCCTGTGTCATAATACTTTATAACGCTTGAGATTCCCCAACCCAAAAGAATGTATATATACAATTGCTGAACAAAAAGTGGCAAACATAATTACACTGATGTCAGCTAGGGTGTGGCCACACCCCTAGGGACCTAATTTTCTCAGTTGAAATTTGAAACAGTTGAGATTCCCAACCTTTAACCAAATCTTGAATTTTATACAGATATTGTTTGGGGATTCGTCTTGGGGTCTATAACTGTCCTTGGAATATTTTGAAAAATATTTTACCATATTACTAAATATAAATTTACTAAGTGAGCGATACATGCCCTCTGGACCTCTTGTTCAAATTAATGACCATCATCTTTATAAGTCTTTACAGTGTAATATCTAGCGGAGGCCGGTAGGGGATATGTATTGTTAAAGTTAGCTAAGATATGAAGTAGTCGGCCCATTACATATGTACCTTTTCATTTCAAAGACTTCTTCTGAAAAACCGAAAGGTATAGATTCATGATTTTAAGCTGACTATTTGCCACCGTTCTTCATCTGTGTCATGCGCAGTGGGTAATTTTTCCTTTAAACAACTTCTCAAAAACTGAAAGGCCAAGGGTGCTGATAATTGTCTAGTAGGTACCTGGAATGGAGTGCTACAAAGTTACCTCACATCAATGACTTTGAATTTCTTTCAAGATCGCAGGGATCAATAGTCTTCTCAATAAACAAAAGGTCCAGGGTAATGATATTTGGCCAGTAAGTACCTTGGGTTGAGTGCTACAAAGTTTCCTCATATGAATGACTTTGACCTACTTTCAAGGTCACAGGTCAAATACATTATGTATGTAAAAACCTTCAACAATTTTCCTCTCAATAACATTTAAACTCACATGTCTCGAAAACTTGGGATAACTCAAAGTTTACCAATGGTTCTATCGAATTTGAGAAAATGAGGTTCGACTGTATATAAAAACATCTAACGATCTTCTTCTCAATAAGCGAAAGGTCAAGGGTAATGATATTTGGCCAGTTTTCTCATATGAATGACTTTGACCTGTATTCAAGGTAATTAACATGGATCGAATGTGTTTAAACTCTTTATTAAATGTTTCTTCTCCTCAATAACCAAAAATCTTGGGTACTGATATTTTGCCATTACAGTCGAACCTCGAGATCTCGAACTCGTATAACTCACAGACCCCAATTAATTTGAAGTATTTTGTCTGTCACTTCCAAACATTGCAGTGACATTTAAACTCCGGTAACTTTATTACTTGGGATAACTAAAAGTTTTCCATTGTCCCATTGACTTTGATTGTTGTAACCTGGGATAAAGTTTCCTCATATCAACGACCTTGACCTACTTTCAAGGTCACATGGGTCAAATATGTGAAAACCTTTTACAATCTTTGCACTAACCAAAAGGTCCAGGGTAATGATAATTGGCCAGTAGGTACCTGGGTTGAGTGTTACAGAGTTTCCTCATATACATGACCTTTTCCTTTACACAAGGTCACATGGAGTCAAATGTCATAAAATCTTCATGAAAGTTTTTTTTAATTAAGGAAAGGCCTGTGGTGCGGATATGTGGCCAGTAGCATGCTTGGTTAAAGGCTAACAAGTTTGTTTACAAATGGATGACTTTGAATCCACTTCAAGGTCACAGAGGTCAAAATTAGATTTGTTACTTTAAACTTCATAATAACCAATAAAAAGACAGATCTTTATAATTAGATGACTGTTAAGGCCCATGCACCTCTTTTTAGCTTGTAGCTTCTTTGGATGCAGTCCGAGAAATTATTTGAAGACAATACGTTTCAATATCACAGGGATCAGATTAAATATGTCAAAACATTTAAACAATGTTGCCTTGTAACAATGGGAGAAATCCAATGAGTTCCGACTATCGGATTCGCTAAATAACATCATTATTTAACGGATAAGATAGTCAAACGCTTCAGACTATCTTGGAAGGAGCCGAAAAATGTCTTCAGATAAAAAGGACTCTATCACAATTTAAAGTTCATATGGGTCAAAAACCTTTTTCCTTTATGACATTCTGACCTTGAGGTCATCAGCAGTTTATCTATGTGGTAATGAAACAGAAGGCTCAGACTATTGGGTAAATAATTAGGTCTCCCTACCTGACAATATTTGTGTAGGGGCTTGGTTACCGGTATACTAAGGTATAATGTTGTGATGGTACGTATCGTGGTACATTAATTAGTCCTGTACCGGTTTTTATGAGAACTTTCATTTAACTTTTCAAAGAAGTAATTGTTATATATATCAATTGCAATTCCAATATGGTTTAATTAAAATTTCCCTAAAAGTTTGCTGATCAACTTGGACAGACATAGCTTCACTCAAACAATATTAGAGGATAACACAAGGAACTTATAATAGGCCAGATTAGCTTCTGAAGAAAAACAGCCAGATACCTTTTGCTAGCTGAAACACTCAATCAAGGTGGTATACCATGGCATGTACCGCAGTATTTGCCTAAATACCGTGGTACTTTTGATTTTTTGGTTCCCAGCTCTATTGTTTTTAATTGATTATTATCATTTGAAATATATTTTCAATCATGATTGCAAGTTATATTATTTCCTGAAAGTGTAGTGTAATCCTCTAGAACATGTAGCAATATTTTAAACAACGTTTTGTCTTGTTTCAGTTCTTTCTGTGAGATGTGAAGAAGGACTCGTTCATTGGAAGAGGATAGGGACTTACGTATATACTGTGGTAGTTTTATAGAAGAAAAATGTGCTGATGTTTATAAAGGTCTGTTTAGCACCGCGTTAACTATAGGGACAACCAAACTAGATTATTTTCAAAACAATATGGAAAAGTGTGATTTTTGCAATAAAGAATTCTGCAACTATGCCCAGCTATCTGAACATTTCAGTACACATATCAGTATGGTACAAAGCATGGAAGCATGTGATGTCTGTGGTAAATATTTTAATGATTCCTCCCAGCTAAAGGAACACATGAAGACGCACACAGTGGAGAAACAAAACGAAACCAGCGAAACATGTGATTTATGTGGAAGTGCTTTTACCGACTCCTGTCTGCTAAAGGAACACATCAAGACACATACAAGCGAGAAAGAAAACTTAGAAACCTGTGATTCATTTGGTAAACATTTTACTGACTCAACTCAACTAAAGGAGCACATAATGTCACATAAAGAGGATAAACCAGATTTGGAATCGTGTGATGTCTGCTATGGAAAGTTCACCAATGTCTGTCAGCTAAAGGAACATATTAAGATACACATAGGCAAGGAACTAATCAAAGAAAAATATGATGACAACGATAAGGTTCTGGACGCCTCTCAGAAAGAGGAAAACAGCAAGACAAACAGATTCGAGAAATCAAGCATGGAGCTAGATGATAAAACTGACCTAGAGCCAAGTGCCTTCTTTCCGCTTAAGGAACACAATGAGACAGATAAAACAAGAGACATAGCTTATTCTAAGTACCGTATCTGTGACAAGAATTCTGCTAATGCTGTCCTTCAAAAGCAAACGATGAATTTATCTATAGGATGGATGCGATATAAATGTGAAATTTGTGGTAAACAGTTTACCAAGATGTTGAAACTGACAAGACATTTACGGACACATGTCAGGAAAAGGTCATACCAATGCTGTATGTGTGGTAAGGAGTTTCCACAGAAAGATGACTTGTCCGAACATGTCAAAACACATACAGGTGTGAAACAGTATCCATGCGATCTTTGTGGTAAAGAGTTTTTGCAGAAAGGCCTTCTTCTTAAACATATCAAAATACACACAGAAGTGAAAACGTACAAGTGTTATATCTGTAGTAAGGAGTTTTTGCAAAAAGGTATCCTTCTTACTCACAGTAAAACACACACAAAAGTGAAACCATATGAATGTAATATATGTGGTAAGGAGTTTTCGCAGAAAGGTAATCTTCTTACTCACAGTAGACGACACACAGGAGTGAAACCATACAGGTGTGATATATGCGATAAAGAGTTTTATCAGAAAGGTAATCTCCTTGCACACAATAGACTACATACAGGAGTGAAACCATACAGGTGTAATATCTGTGGTAAGGAGTTTTCGCAGAAAGGTAATCTTTATACACACAGCAAAAAACATTTAGATGTGAAGCCATACAAGTGTGATATCTGCGATAGGGAGTTTTCGCAGAAAGGTAATCTTTTGACACACATGAAAAAACACACAGGAGTGAAATCATTAAGTATAATATAATATGGTAAAATCTTAAAATGTTATATTTATGGTTATAATTTACTAAATGTAATAACAGATGTACACAACAAAACACAGGCGTTCAAATGTTACAAAGAGTAATTTGGGGAAATTAGATCCAAAGACATGCCAAATATGAGAACCCAAACACGGAAGTGGGAGAGTTATTCTTCAAAGATACGAGTAACAAAACGACATATATATATATGGCAATACGCTTTGATCATTGTGATTCCGTGTTTTACTAAAAGTATGTGGTTATAACGTCCAGTTGAGGTTCAACTCCAACACGTCATAAATATACATTACAAACACACAAGAGTGTAACTGAAGATGCAAGGGCTTTACACTTGGACTTATTAGCATACAAAGGCATCTTCAGACACACATCGAAGTAAAGCTACTCATGCATAACGTATCTGATAGGGGCTTGGATCCAGCACCCCGTAAACAAGAAAACAAATCGGTCAAATTCAAAGCCATGCACATCGGAACACACAAGAGCATTGTGTAAAGGAGGCGGTGATTTTACTCGGTCTTACTTATATTAATTACCACATATTCATATTAGGTCTCCAAGTGTAGGAACGACGCCATACATTTGTGCCTTTAGGGACGAACACTTTTCTCAGATGCGTGACTTTAAAAAAAAAAACTTACTGTAAACGTGGAAATTAACGCGCTTGGGAAATTTACACTAATTACGTGAAAGCAACTTGAATGCTTAACCCCCCCCCCCCCCCACGCTTATTATTTTGCGATATACAAATGGTATAAGGCTAATAACGCGAAGGTGTATCGATCGCGAAAATTACCCCACGCGTATAGTTTACCAATCGAAATCGCGGAAATAACCACGTTTAAAGTAACAAGGTGGAAAGGCCTTGTAAGTGTGATATCTGTTATGAGGTTTAGGTCTTTACACTAGCCTTAGGCAAATGCCAGAGGAGAGAAACCGTACATGTTGTGAGAGATTTTGAAAAAAAAACAGTATCTAGAAGGACATTATGCCATTCATTATGCACGGAACCAGTAAGCAAGATATCTGCCGAGGTGTTTTTTTTTTCTGAAAATGAAATTGCATATTATGTGATGAAACATCAGGAATTTTCTTTGAACAGTTATGAATATGATTTAAACCACCATGTACAAGATTATATGTTAATATTGTTTTCCTGGAGATGCAGACAAGAACATTTAACAGAGGGGGAGCAGTGTGGTTCCTAGGAAATGCCTACTAATTGTTTTTTTCATCGAGTTATGTCAGAACACAATGTATTATTACAGGTTATTTTCTTCTTCCTAACATTTATAATAACAGCAGTTCCCTTCATAAATAGAGGGAATGTAGCAAATTTATAAAGATTGGAAATCATGCATGCTTTGTTTTATTTTTAGGTTATCTAACCAGATGGGTCAGGATATATATGTATCCATCGAGCTTCGTCCATCGTCGTCCGTGTGCGCAAGCTTTTCATATTTCAAACTAAAAACTGACAATGCAACTTAAAAACCTTTCAGCAAAGATTTGAAAAAAAACAAAATCTGATTTTGAGATCTTCGCTATCAATTTTGAGTATCGTTTCTAAGGGAGTGTCGACATTTTTGTTTAACCTTTGCTTGGTAACGATCATCGGTCTCGCTAGGTATAAAAAGCTCAGAACATGGAAAAACATATACCATAGTACTACTGGCTGTTTTGCGATTTGAAATATTCTCATGCAAATAATTTGAATGATGCTTTATACACTGGATTTTTAGGTCAGCTGAGACAATGTCTCAAGTGACCTATTCTAACCGCATTTTGTCAGTCGTGCTTCCGTAAACAATTTGCATGTTGACTTCTTCTCAAAAACCGCTGAACCAATTTGAATGAAATTTGGAAGAAACCTTCCCTAGCCAAAGGTGCAACAAATTGTGAATAATATATTCCTTAACCCCAGGTGCCTGAGGGAGGGGCCAAAATGGGCCAAATTATTAAAATTTCAAAAAACTTTTTCTCCAGACATGCTGGAATCAAATACTATTAACCAATGAAAAGGTCTTAAAGTGCTATATCAAAATTACGAATTTAAAGCTTTAGGATACATTTTGTTCATTTTCATTTGGAAACCTTTGAAACTTGGTTGGAGTAATATCCAGGACATGACGGTTTGGTATTAGGCAAATTTTGATCCTGGCCTACTCACGGGGCAGTGGGGATGGGTCAAAAGGTATGAAATTGGCTAAAATGTCAACAATCTTCTCCAGACCCAGATATGAGGGAAACAAATACTATTCACCAATGGGAAGGTCTTAAGATGCTTTATCAAAATTGTGAATTTCATGCTCCATCCCCTTTGCTCCGCCCCCACCTGACTTCAGGTTCCCTCCTTACTATAGTTTTATAGGAAAATGATACTTTTGATTTTTTTTTGTTCATTTCCAGTTGGAAATAATTCAAAGTTGATTGGAATTACAATCATGAAATGACAGCTTGATATTGGAAGAATTTCGACTCTGGCCTGCCCCTAGGCCAAGGACTGTGGGGAGGGGCTCAAAAGAGCCTCTTGTAATGATGAATATTTCGTGGTGACATTGTAAAGCAAAGCTGGTTGGAATTAAACAAGGAGTTGGCTATAATATAAACATTTTCGTAGTACACGATTTAAAATTATACAGAGCTAGTTTAATTTTTCTTCTAAATTCATAAATTAAAGGGGTTTTACGCACCTGACCCTTCTGCTTCTACATTAGTTTAAACATTTTGGATTCCTACATTTTGGCCCCAAGCATCACTGAAGAGTCCTAGCTGTATGATGCAGTTTAATTCAAATTTTCGGCATACTGTATCTATTACTAACTTTAAGAGGTGCAGCATATGTGTGTGTTACGTCATCTTCCAAAAAGTCAAGGTCAAAGGTAAAGGTCAAATTTTACATCTTTTCACTGACGAGCATTTTGTAATGACATTAGGAATCAAAGTTGTTTGGATTAAACAAGGATTCTACTGACCAAATATCAAGTTCATCGGCTCAAAATTAAAGCTCTCTACTGATGAACATTTTGTAAGGACAATGTGAAAAAAGTTGATCAGAATTAAAACAAGGAGTCAACATGACCATAAGTCAAGGTCACACAGCGAAAGAGGCCAAGGTCACTGATTCAAAGGTCAAGGGAACCATTTGTAACTTGTAAACTGAGTTTAATTGTTGGGTTCAAAGTTCAAGGATCGATGATTTTTGGAGATATATAGACGTCAGGGCCCTTTTTACCTGTCAGTTGTCTAGCTCAAACTTGGTTTAAGTTAGTCATAATTTCAGTATAAGGACACAATAACAAAAAATATTGGTACTAATACAAAAAAAAAAAAATCAGGTGACCGTTAAGGCCCATTGGCCTCTTGTGAAACTAGTTGGATATCTCAAATGTAGGCAATGACGTTAATTAGCCGTAAGTTTGCCAAATGGCTGAAAGACGACCATCTTGAATTTTGACATTGAAATATCGTTAACGGTATTCCTTGAGAAATACTGACGGGATCTTTCTTAAATTCAATATGTATGTTCCACTTGATGGTAAGTAGCGATGTTTTGATTTTGGTACTGATCAGAAAATTAAATACTCACAAGCTACCATCATTCGAATAAAATTGCCTTTTTAGGTCACCTAAGACGAAGTCTCAAGTGACCTATTCCTATCACTGTCTTTGTGTCGTCGTGCGTAAAAGTTTTACATTTTCGACTTCTTCTCCAGAACCAGTCTATGAAATCTTTTCAAACTTCGCCAAAATAATCCTTAGTTGATGAGGATACAGATTTGTAAAATTAAGATTCCTGCCACTACCCCAGGAGCCAGGGCAGCGCCCCAAAAGGAAAATTATCGATCCTAAATTTCAAAATCTCGATCCTTCTTTTTACTCAGAGGTACTACAGCTTATTGGATAGAAATATCATTAGTGGCTTTGTTTATTTCTCAAAACTTCTTACTACCTTTCTTAGTACCGTTAAATCAGGGCTTCAGTCTTGTTGTGACACTGTATGCTTCAGGGGTGGCATTGGTGAGATGTGGATTTTGATAAACTCGAAGGATCTTCTGATCAGGCTTGGGCGCCCCCTTCTTAGGAATGTTTCGTCCGTCGGAACATTTGATTTTTCCACCCTGTGCACTACCATACCGCATGCCGGGCTGGGGGAGCGTCTTCGGTCTCTCATTGTGGGAGCTTTCTTTTCCAGGAGGGGTGAGCAGCGGTGTAGGTGCATTGTTGTGGGCTATCTTGGAGTATGCTTCGTGCAAAACACAACAAAAGCTTGGTTGAAATATACTGAGGAAGATATAGTGCGAATGATTGAATTCCTGGTTGACAATATCTTTGTTGAGTTCGGAGGAATGATTTTCAAACAGACTATTGGCATTCCAATAGGCACTAACTGGTCACCACTTTTGGCTGACTTGTTTTTGTTTTCATACGGGGCTGAATTTGTCGAGGGGCTTATCAGGACGGGTAACAAAAAACTTGCCAAATCTTTCAATTTCTCTTTCAGATATATCGACGATGTGTTGTCTTTGTATCACTTGAAAATTTCAGTACTCATCGGAGAGGGGGTTAAATGTACTATAGATATATCTTCTCTTAGATATGGTAGAATCAAATACTCTTCATAGATGGAAGGGTCTTAAGGTGCTTTACCAAAAGTGTGAATTTTATGACCCTGGGGTCTCATGTTTGCCCCTGGGAAGGGGGTAAACTTTACTATAGTTTATATAGGGAAATCACATTTTTGACTATTATTTGTTGGATTTGTATTGGAATTCATTCTAACTTGTATCAAATTATCAGCATGGGATGACACTTTGATGGTATGTACATGTTGGCCCTAGTTGACCCCCAGGGTCCTGCGGGGCGGGGCCAAAAAGGGTAAAGTTTACAAAAATTTCAAAAATCTGCTCCTCTACTCTTAGATATGGTAGAATCAAATACTCTTCATAGATGGAATGGTCTTAAGGTGCTTTACCAAAAGTGTGAATTTTATGACCCTGGGGTCTCATGTTTGCCCCTGGGAAGGGGGTAAACTTAACTATAGTTTATATAGGGATGCATTGATTAATACATGTTTATATGTTAATTGTATTGATTGTGTAATTGTAAACATTTTCTTCAAGTTGGAAAGTATGATTTTTGTGAAGATTATTTACACGACCAATAAAAGTTTTATGTGATGTTTTGATGACTACTGTACGTTAAGTGGTCTTTCACCTTTGAGAACATTACGTACTAGTGACCAAAAAACATCACATAAAACATTGATTGGTTGTGAAAAATAATCGTTACATGAATTGTTTGTACAAATTGAATAGATAGTTGATAAGTTTTACTGTATGCATGGTGACCATATGATATGAGATGAAGAAATGGGAAAAGATACTTACAACGAAAGTGATAAAATCCCTTTGGTTATACTACATACATAATTTACGCGATGATAATTTAACTTTGATTGGTTTGGTGATTAAGTCTATCAAGCGATAGACCGAAAAACAGTACAGATTTTGATGACGTCATACATAAAATACTACTTTTCACATAAAACGATCGTCTGCTAGTGCTACATTGTTCCACATTCCTTCACTCTCCCAATGACATATCTTTTCACATATAGGAGACCGAAATGTAAGATTCTTGGTATCATGAATGTAGGCCTACATCCGACAACTGCTCTTAATGAAGCTCAACGAGTTGTATTTCGTATTCTTCCTTCTGAAACCTCACCAATGAATGATGTAAACACGATCACAAACCGACCTTCGCATACCGTGGCTTTTTCATCATCCAAAAATAGCATGTCGTCTCGTTTCATTTCAAACTCGTCTTTAACTGTGTGTTCCAGTTCCACCTATAATAAGTTGTTACTGGTAACTAAGGGCTAAGTTGTTCCAATGTTCCTCCGCTTGAACTGGGACTGCCATGGTGGCACTTCTCTAGCCACCGCCATCGTTACGTGACCATTTAAAATAATAACACAGGTGACCTGTCTTTTGCCTATTCAAAACAAGATAGGATTATCTTCTATCACTACCATCCCTTCCGTCCGTAATATCTGGAATGCTCAAGGAATGACCAAAATTATTTTCGGGCGTTTGCAATACAAACAAAAGGAATTGTATTCACCTTTGTATAACCTTTTAGGAATCAATGAAGCAGGTATAGTCAGTTTTATTTAAAGGATTAATGCTGTAAACATTTTTGCATACTCTGTGTATGTCCCTCCCCTGCTCCTACCAAGATAAACATGGTCGTTCCTTATAATTGGTTTTCCAAAAGACAATAAAACACTGTTTTAGTGCAGGTTTTATTTACATATGAGTGTAGATAAGAAAAAAAAATAAAATGGGATTTGAAAAAACCATTGTGGCGGAATTTTATCACTGAACAAGTTCGTCCAGTAACATAAGTTCCAAAACGGCAAAAACTTATTGTGACTTGGTATTATATTGTCTGTATTCTCGACTGACTGTCATTGTCTGTGTTCTGAAGTTGATTCTTTACTGACTTACATTGGGTTCTGAAGTTGATTCCCTACTGACTTACACTGGGTTCTGAAGTTGATTCTCTACTGACTTACACTGGGTTCTGAAGTTGATTCTCTACTGACTTACACTGGGTTCTGAAGTTGATTTTCTACTGTCTTTCTCTGTGTTCTGAAGTTGATTCTCTACTGACTTACACTGTGTTCTGAAGTAGATTCTCTACTGACTTACACTGTGTTCTGAAGTTGATTCTCTACTGACTTACACTGTGTTCTGAAGTTGATTCTCTACTGACTTACACTGTGTTCTGAGGTTGATTCTCTACTGACTTACACTGGGTTCTGAAGTTGATTTGTTAGTGACACTGTCCGTTCTAAATGACCGACACTGTCTCTGTTCTGAATTTTATTCCGTACAGACTAACATTGTCTATCTGCCAAGGTTGAATCTCGACTGATCGACACTATTTGTGCTCTGGCGTTGGTTATTTACTGACTGACATTGTCTGTCCTTGTGTTGATTCTCTACCGACTGACATTGTCTGTTCTTGTGTTGATTCTCCATCGACTGACATTGTCTGTTCTTTTGTTGATTCTTCTACCGACTGACATTGTCTGATCTCTTCCGACTGACATTGTCTGTTCTTATGTAGGTTATCTACCGACTGACATTGTCTGTTCTTGTGTTGGTTATCTACCGACTGACATTGTCTGTTCTTGTGTTGAGTCTCCATCGACTGACATTGTCTGTTCTTGTGTTGATTCTCTACCGACTGCCATTGTCTGTTCTTGTGTTGTTCTTCTACCGACTGACATTGTCTGTTCTTGTGTTGATTCTCTACTGACTGACATTGTCTGTTCTTGTGTTGATTCTTTACCGACTGACATTGTCTGTTCTTGTGTTGATTCTCTACCGACTGACATTGTCTGTTCTTGTGTTGATTCTCTACTGACTGGCATTGTCTGTTCTTGTGTTGATTCACTACCGACCTACATTGTCTTTCTTGTGTTGGTTATTTACCGACTGACATTGTCTGTTCTTGTGTTGATTCTCTACCGACTGACATTGTCTGTTCTTGTGTTGATTCTCTACCGACTGACATTGTCTGTTCTTGTGTTGATTCTCTACCGACTACATTGTCTGTTCTTGTCTTGATTCTCTACCGACTACATTGTCTGTTCTTGTGTTGGTTATCTACCGACTGACATAGAGGTGGACATAGTAGGCTGGTTCACAGTAGGACGATTATGTTAATCAGCCGGCGGGTCTGCCTGTGCCATCACCTTTAATTAACCCTTTACAAATAAATTAAAAGAACTAATCAAGAAGAATGCAATCATTGCTACATTTAAAACATATCTGTTTATGAAATCGATTTTCATTTATTTTGATGAAAGTTGGTCTTTGAGGTACTTAATCTTTCATTTCGTAACCTCCCTTAGGCATTAAAGTGTTTTAGAAACGATTTTTTTATTATCGTTAAAACACCATCTATGTGACATAGTCGAGTTGCCACTTAACCTGTTCGAAAATTGACCCCGTTACTTGTTCGGATATGACCCCGTTACTTGTTCGTATGTGACCCAGTTATCTGTTCGGATATGACCCCGTTATCTGTTCGGATATGACCCCGTTATCTGTTCGGACATGACCCCATTATCTTTTCGGACATGACCACATTATCTGTTCGGACATGACCCCGTTACTTGTTCGTACGTGACCCAGTTATCTGTTCGGATATGACCCCGTTATCTGTTCGGATATGACCCTGTTATCTGTTCGGATATGACCCCGTTACCTGTTTGGATGTAACTCCGTTACCTGTTTGGATGTAACTCCGTTACCTGTTTGAATATGACCCTGTTATCTGTTCGGATATGACCCTGTTATCTGTTCGGATATGACCCCGTTATCTGTTCGGATATGACCCTGTTACCTGTTTGGATGTAACTCCGTTACCTGTTCGGATATGACCCCGTTATCTGTTCGAATATGACCCTGTTATCTGTTCGTATGTGACTCAGTTATCTGTTCGGATATGACCCTGTTATCTGTTCGTATGTGACCCAGTTATCTGTTCGGATATGACCCCGTTACCTGTTTGGATATGACCCCGTTACCTGTTCGGATATGACCCCGTTACCTGTTTGGATATGACCCCGTTACCTGTTCGGATATGACCCCGTTACCTGTTTGGATATGACCCAGTTATCTATTCGGATATGACCCCGTTACCTGTTCGGATATGACCCCGTTACCTGTTTGGATATGACCCCGTTACCTGTTCGGATATGACTCCGTTATCTGTTCGGATATGACCCCGTTATCTATTCGGATATGACCCCGTTACCTGCTCGGATATGACCCCGTTACCTGTTTGGATATGACCCCGTTACCTGTTCGGATATGACCCCGTTATCTGTTCGGATATGACCCCGTTACCTGTTTGGATGTAACTCCGTTACCTGTTCGAATATGACCCGTTATCTGTTCGGATATGACCCCGTTACCTGTTTGGATGTAACTCCGTTATCTGTTCGGATATGACACTGTTATCTGTTCGGATATGACCCCGTTATCTGTTCGGATATGACCCTGTTACCTGTTTGGATGTAACTCCATTACCTGTTAGGATTTGACCTGTTATCTGTTCGGATATGACCCCGTTATCTGTTCGGATATGACCCTGTTACCTGTTTGGATGTAACTCCGTTATCTGTTCGGATATGACACTGTTACCTGTTTGGATGTAACTCCGTTATCTGTTCGGATATGACCCTGTTACCTGTTTGGATGTAACTCCGTTATCTGTTCGGATATGACCCTGTTATCTGTTCGGATAATACCCGTTATCTGTTCGGATATGACCCTGTTACCTGTTTGGATGTAACCCCGTTATCTGTTCGGATATGACCCTGTTATCTCTTCGGATATGACCCTGTTACCTGTTTGGATGTAACTCCGTTACCTGTTCGGATATGACCCCGTTATCTCTTCGGATATGACCCCTTTATCTGTTCGGATATGACCCCGAACGCTGTTCTGATATGACCCCGAACGCTGTTCGGATATGACCCCATTACCTGTTCGTTTTGTGACCCCGTTATCTGTTCGGATATGACCCCGAACGCTGTTCGGATATGACTCCGTTACCTGTTCGGATATGACCCCGTTATCTGTTCGGATATGACCCCATTACCTGTTCGGATATGACCCCATTACCTGTTCGGATATGACTCCGTTACCTGTTCGGATATGACCCCGTTATCTGTTCGGATATGACCCCGAACGCTGTTCGGATATGACCCCATTACCTGTTCGGATATGACCCCATTACCTGTACGGATATGACCCCGTTATCTTTTCGGATATGACCCCGAACGCTGTTCGGATATGACCCCATTACCCGTTCGGATATGACCCCGTCACCCGTTCGGATATGACCCCATTATCTGTTCGGATATGACCCCGTTATCTGTTCGGATATGACCCCGTTACCTGTTCGGGTATTGACAGATCAACTTACCTCATTACCGCTCGTAAATATGCATATCACAGGCTCGACACCTACCTTTGTGACTTAATTTATATTTATGTAATACTTACTCGTTTCTCGTATAAAGAAATGCAAGGAACGCTGTCGGATTTTGAAACTGGTCATGTTACTATATGCACCACGTGTCAACTAGAGATACTAACCTATAATACGCTACGTGACTTTACGTAATTTGTTGTACACAAAGCAATTCTATCATACTTTGAAGTCAATCAGAACTCACCTTCCGTCTCTTCCTCCAAATAGCTGTAGCAGTGTACAGAAACGGATTGATAGCGGCGTTCACAGGCAGCACGAACACCATCACCCACGCATACGCCTCATCGGGGATTCTTACTCCACACTTTGCTAGCACACCTAGAACAAATCATGTGCTCTCATCATCAATGTAAATTAAAAAAAATTAAAAACAAAATGAAATTTAGAAAAAAGTTGTATGGCTTTTTTGTATGTGTATGGCAATAAAAGACAAAATGGTATTTCAAACTGATATACATGTATTTCATCTTTCTGGTTATATCGTATGTCCTTAACAGAAGGCCCGGAGGGCCTGTATTGCTAAACTGTATACAATTGTTTTTAAAGCAATCATGGGGGAAATGGACAAACATCCTAACATTTCTTTAGAAAAATGGATTTAAGGTACCCACAATTTACACAAAAATGATATTTGCTAAAGATTGAGGATGTTAGATACTAAATTTAACCTTTTGGGCCCCTGGGTCAGTACTAGTCTAACTTTGTTTATACACAAACAGCGATTTACAAATTGTAAAATGCGTTACTTCTGTTTCCTCTATTGGGCCCACCCTTTCGGCTTCATGCGATTAGAGTTACTATATACGCAAAATCTGTTCCCTCCTCCAAAGGATGTTTCTGACAAATTTTGGTTCAAATCCATTCAGTACTTTATTAGAAGTTGCGATTTAAATGGCTTTGTCTCGATTTCCCGTATTAGTCGTTGATTCATACACAGTGCCGGTTACGTATAATTTACCCGTGCACCATTGTAGTTTTTGGTTATTGAATTTACCCGTGTGCCATTGTAGTTATCCCCGATAACTTTAACAAAATTCATAGTTTGTCTTTGAATAACGTATGGTCGTCCATTAAATGCTGATCCGTTAAAACGTTATACCAATTATGTTTTGGTTAATTAAACACTTCACATGTAGTTAAAATTAAATCATAGTTTACTTTACTTACAAAATAAATCAATAAGAATTGAATAATAATAAACAAATTCAGCATAAAAAAGATATGGGCAACTTACCCATGACGCCTATCGGAAACCAGCAGAAAAAGTCTGTGGCCACGACAAAGACGTTGTATATTTCATTAATTTAACTTTATCAAATAAATCAAATAAATAAATCTCAAACTTCCCGAAGGGCAAGTGCTACGCTAAATTTCATGGTGCGGCGTCCTGCGCCCGTCAACGTTTCCCTTCAATGTCTTCCTCTTCTATGGAAGAAGCAAAACAAAGTTTCCGAACAAAAATGACCTTGACGTACTTCAAGGTCATGAAGGTCAAATATGTCGGAACTTTCGAATAAGTCTATTTTGAAATAAAGAAAAGCGTAGTTACATTATTTGACTAGTAGCTTTCTGCAATGGCGGAGAACAAAATTGTATAAGCATCAAAATGATATTGACCTCCTTTCAAAGTTAAGTGTTATATAATGTCAACATTTCCAACAAACATTATATTGTTTCTTTACTGCAATCGAGGAATTCTGGATAACGCTATATGGCCTTTTTTCCAAATAATGACTTCACCTATTTTCAAATTTAAATGCGCTCAAACAACATCTTCTAAATAGCCAAAAGGCCAACGTACATTATCTTTGGCGAGTAGTATTATTTGGATGAAGAGCTAACTTTTAAGTTTGTTTCAGTAAAATAACTACGTCCCGTGTCAGAGGTCAAACTAAAATTTATATGGTTTCTGTATAAAGAGAAACTTTATTACATACTATGAAGTATGAGTAAAGTTTAAGATAGTTAAACATTTCTTTGTGAACATTCATGGTATACAAAGTAATAAAATCTAACAACAACAAGACACCATATGCAGAGTAATTGAATTCGATTTGGACAACTATTTAACCCTTTGGCTGATAAAAGCCACTCGTGTCGCGCCGATCCGATAAAAATGGTCCTCACTGCTACACGCGTCAAAAATCATGTCTCGACCCGTTTTTTCAGTCAGTAGTGTAGAAAATAAATGAGAGAATACCGAAGCGTTAATAAAATCAAAATCCGAACTCGGAATTGATTAAACCAGGGACAAAAGATAAACAAAGGAAAAATTTACATTGTATACGACCAGGTGTTCTGGAAGAGTAAGCGTCCTCTGCTCCATCGACGACACATGCCATGTAAATCGTGTTCACATCCAAGTAAGCATCAATCCTCAAAATGAGACCCGAGTATCATTATCAATCACAACAAGTGAACACATTAATGAGCATACTCAAATACGTCTATCTTCATATCACTTAAAGATATAGAATAGTTCTCAATTGGACCAAGATGGCGACCATAAAACTTGCCCATACTTCTGATCACCCTGCATCTCTCGAATCCTAGTGTTGTTAGTGTTTGTCAGCAGTCAACATCGATCACGAAAATTACGATATTTAGAACAAGCCCTAGAATATAGAATCAACGGCGACATGTAAACCCCGTAGAATGGAGAAGCAGGGTTGTTATTAACTTACGGTATGAATATGAAATAAATATGACTAGGAGCTTTTAAGATATGTTTAATACAAGGTCTGGAAGGACAGACGCAAAGACGGGCGGAAAAAGTTATTAATGTTAACCCCCTTACTTTACGGGGAGTAAAACTACCTTGGTGATAGAAAAAAATCAGAGAATACCAAAGCGTCAACAAAACCATAATCCGAACTCAAAATCGATCAATCAAGAGGCAAAATATGAACAAAGAACAGATTTACATAGATACTATCGTAAAAGTATATGAGAATAAGACAAGGTGTTCCGGAAGTGTACGAGCTTCGTCTGCTTCATCGACGACGACCGCCATGTACAATCTTGGTCACATGCAAGTAGAGATACAGAATACACACAAAGATACAGACTATTTCTCAAATGTATTATCATATATATACAGTGGCGGATCCAGGGGGGTGTCACTGGGCGCACGTGACACCCCCCTGTCCTTGACCAGGATTTTATTTAGTAGTAAAATATAAGATCACATTGATCTTGTGACACCCCCAGCACTGAATCCATTTGCGCACATTTTTACTTGAACTTATCAATCTCTTCAGTGGTAATTGTTCTGTCTATCTATAACTCTGTCCAAGCCAAACACCCTGCCACCCAACTCTAAAAGTGTTGACTATATATAATTGACACTAATTGATATCTCCACCCCAGCATCAATTAACTACTTGATATCTCCACCCCAGCATCAATTAACTTGGTCAGTGAACCGTGACAATGTTCACAAGAATTACCACAGGTACAGAAATGTATACAAGCCTCGTCTCTACCTGTGGAAGCTTAAGGACATTTGACATTGTTTAGTGCTTCGTAATTATCTGATACAGATTAGCTTATTAAAGTATTGCATACATGTACAATACATAATAATTATAAAATACAGTTACAGTGTATATTCGAACATAAAAAAACATCCATTAGTATCTAGCCAAATTTGGCTTATGAGACACTATCAAAATATTCCTTGAGTAATTAGATTACATTTGATAAATATTTTTGTTTTCCTTGATTCATAAAACAAAATTCTTTATAGACTTCTTTCTATAAATTTCTACTCTCATAAAAAATATCAATTTATTTTTGGTATGTATCAGTAAAGCGTTAAAAGTTTGAAATTTCGCTTCCGTTTCATTAAGAATAAAAAAATATCGGTTCAGAACAAAATCACATTCTATCAAAATTTGAGTTTCATCATGCATTTCTTCCGTGAAGAGGTATTTATTGCCCGTTTCTATAGTTGTGAGAATAGTCATTGTGAGAAAGTCACGTCAGGAAACGGACATAAGCACATTAAAACATGCATGTAAATAAGCATTTTATCTAATTACATATGTATTTGCAGTGTTCATCGCTAGTGCAACTTTTTAATTTTAATTCCAAAATTAACTGCACATTGTCAGAGACGTTTATAACACAATGTAATATGTGGCTCTGATATTGTATTTGAACAAATTTATTTGTTAAAACAACATGATGTTTTTGCATTTGCTGCAAAATTAACTTGAAATTTGAAATGGTGACACCCCCCTGAAAATATTCTGGATCCGCCCCTGATATATACTGTTATATACCACCTACCGGTACAATGATAAGCTTATTATAATGGGCTGACAGTGTGAGAAGAAGTTGCGAACGCCTTGAAAAGCACTTGAGAATGAATGTTCCCATTTCCCAACACTTAGGAATGTATCTTTTTGAGAAAAAAAAGCCAGATGACGTCGCAAACCGGAAATAGTATCACAACAAAAGTGGTCTACATAAGAAAATAGTTCGTCCGAATTTTTTTGCATAAAACTTATGAAAAATCATTCTGGTCATTGCAACACCATATCAAGCGTAAATGCCCATATAAGAAGTCAACGACGATACCTCTGTTTGAATATGTTTTACATTATTTTAAGTTCACGGTATTCATCCGCGCATATAATCTATTCGTTTATGTTTGCCACGGACGATCACCAGGGATGACACTTGAAGTCGTTTAATAATTATGGTGTTGCGTTTGCGTTTCTGAGATGAAGCAAATATACGATAGAAATATATAAATAATTACCACACAGTATTTTTATTGCTTGTCTCGTGTACACCGCAATTATTCTCAAAACCAACCATGAAAATGCAGTGTGATAATCTATAAATATTACATTATGTCAGATGAGCAACAGTGTCAGTAATCTGAACTCAAATCTATTTGAATCTCTTCTAATTGTGCATGATTCCAATTTTTTCTTCTTAATAATAATATTCCATCAAATACCCACATGGATGTGAAGGACGTGATATCAATATGGATATGAGTGTTCTAGAAAAGGTCCAGAGATTCATCAGAGATAATAGAGGTTTTACTAGATTATTCTTATATCAACATATTGAAGAGATGGCTCTTAAAACCCATGGTTATTGCCCCATTCCTTTTTATCCAGCAAATGAAAACGATTCTGAAATAAAAAACAAATCAAACTTCACGACCGACGGTCGGACAAAACCCTGGCGCGTAGACAGGCCTAAATGAAAGTTGAACCCGGTTGGACCTAATGTCGGATAGAGTGCCGAAGACTGACATCAATATCTAGAGAGGTTGTTTTAATCATTAATATATAGATTATAATTACACATCTTGGACCCGTCCGTCAGTCCCCTGGTGGCAGACCTACCACGTTGGTTTACTTACAGCCTAAAAATAATGCTAATTAACATCAATATATAGTTATTTTGATCAATATATAGCCTATACTTACACAATTTGGGCCTCGCTTCTCAGTACCAGTGCACTGATTTGTACAATTGTTAATACCTGCCAAATAGGAACGCTACCAGTGTAATATAACTAGCATCCATTGCTTGATTTCAAACACAGGAAAAGAGGCGCTCAAACCAATACAGCTATACATTGTAATACCCTTTTTGGCCCAACCCCTCAGCCCACTATGGCCAGTTGTACAATTAAAAAAGTCGTTCAAACCAATACAGCTATACATTGTAATACCCTTTTTGGCCCAACCCCTCAGCCCACTATGGCCAGTCGTACAATTAAACAAGAATTCTACAGAAGTGGATGTGTCGCCTGCGCAGCAAGTTGGGAGATAAGTTTTTAGGAGCTATTTGCTATGGATATGCATTGTATCTGTTCCACTTAGAATTGTTATGGTTATCCAAATTGATTCCTATACAATGAATTATTTTGTTGATTATAATACATGTGTGTAATGACACTGGCTTTGACCTTTGACCTGTGACCCTGAAAAGCAATCCCAAGCAAGCACTTTTGGTAATGAAGCATTGTAAGAAGTTTGAGTTTAATTGGCACAAGAAAACTAAGTTATAGAACGGAAACATATTTTCTATTTATAGAAACAGTGACCTTGACCTTTGACCGTGAAAACCGATCGCAAGCAAGCACTTTTGGTAAGGAAGCACTGTATGAAGTTTGAGTTTGATTGGCCCAGGAAAAGTGATTTTCTATTTATAGTAACAGTGACCTTGACGTTTTACCCTGAAAAGCAATCACAAGAAAGCACTTTTGGTAATGAAGCATTGTAAGAAGTTTGAGTATAATTGGCACAAGAAAACTCAAGTTAAAGAACGGAAACATATTTTCTATTTATAGCACCTTTGACCTTTGACCTTTGACCCTGAAAAGCAAACCAAAGCGAGAACTTTTGGTAAGGAAGCAGTGTATGAAGTTTGAGGTTGATTGGTCCAAGGAAACTCAAGTTATCGCACGGAAACTGTTGGTGCAGACGCCGTCGCCGCCGATACCGCCGCCGACAAAAGGTTTTTTTTAAACAATTATCTCTTAACAGATTTACTCACCATATCCGACTCCTGTTTCTGACTGCTGACAGCGATTGCAACATTCGTAGGCTATTTTCTGACGGAATGTTTCTGGCGGACACGTTTTCTTTTCTGTAACACGGAACCCTTAAATAAATGAATGGATTTTGAGGTCAGCTGTGCATTGAGTCTGAATGTCGTAGGAGTATGGAGTCAGAGGAAGGTCGTTGTCGTCTATGTAAAGGCTTCACAGGAAGGTCGTCGTTGTCAGCTGTGTAAGGAGAATGGTGAGTCAGAGAAAGGTCGTGGTCAGAAGTATTTAAGAAGTATGTTGTACAGAGCAAGAGGCATATATTGATCAGCTGTATAATGAGTACGATGTAAGGGGTCAGAGAAAGGTCGTGGTCAATTGCGTAAGTAGCATGGTGTACGGCGTCAGAAGAGGGTCGTTGTCAACTGCGGTGGCCGATTGGTCAAGGTGTTCCGACATGCTACCACTAGCTGGGTTGCGAGTTCGAATCCCACGTGAACCAGTTGCCAGGTACTGACCGTAGATCGGTGGTTTTTCATCGGGTACTCCGGCTTTCCTCAACCTCCAAAACCTGGCACGTCCTTAAATGACCCTGGTTGTTTATAGGACGTAAAGCAAAAATAAACCAAACCAAAGTCAACTGTAAAAGGAGTATGGTGTAAAGATTCAAAGGAAAATTATGATCAGCTGTGTAAGGATTATGGTGTTAAAAGTCAGAGGAAGGTCGTGGTCAGCTGTGTAAGGATTATGGTGTTAAGAGTCAGGGGAAGGTCGTGGTCAGCTGTGTAAGGATTATGGTGTTAAGAGTCAGGGGCAGTTGTGGTCAGCTGTGTAAGGATTATGGTGTTAAGAGTCAGGGGAAGGTCGTGGCCAGCTGTGTAAGGAGTATGGTGTTAAGAGTCAGAGGAAGGTCGTGGTCAGCTGTGTAAGGAGTATGGTGATAAGAGTCAGGGAAGGTCGTGGTCAGCTGTGTAAGGAGTATGGTGTTAATAGTCAGGGGAAGGTCGTGGTCAGCTGTGTAAGGATTATGGTGTTAAGAGTCAGGGGAAGTCGTGGTCAGCTGTGTAAGGATTATGGTGTTAAGAGTCAGGGGAAGTCGTGGTCAGCTGTGTAAGGATTATGGTGTTAAGAGTCAGGGGAAGGTCGTGGTCAGCTGTGTAAGGATTATGGTGTTAAGAGTCAGGGGAAGTCGTGGTCAGCTGTGTAAGGATTATGGTGTTAAGAGTCAGGGGCAGTTGTGGTCAGCTGTGTAAGGATTATGGTGTTAAGAGTCAGGGGAAGGTCGTGGCCAGCTGTGTAAGGAGTATGGTGTTAAGAGTCAGAGGAAGGTCGTGGTCAGCTGTGTAAGGAGTATGGTGATAAGAGTCAGGGAAGGTCGTGGTCAGCTGTGTAAGGAGTATGGTGTTAATAGTCAGGGGAAGGTCGTGGTCAGCTGTGTAAGGATTATGGTGTTAAGAGTCAGGGGAAGTCGTGGTCAGCTGTGTAAGGATTATGGTGTTAAGAGTCAGGGGAAGTCGTGGTCAGCTGTGTAAGGATTATGGTGTTAAGAGTCAGGGGAAGGTCGTGGTCAGCTGTGTAAGGATTATGGTGTTAAGAGTCAGGGGAAGTCGTGGTCAGCTGTGTAAGGATTATGGTGTTAAGAGTCAGGGGAAGTCGTGGTCAGCTGTGTTAGGATTATGGTGTTAAGAGTCAGGGGAAGTCGTGGTCAGCTGTGTAAGGATTATGATGTTAAGAGTCAGGGGAAAGTCGTGGTCAGCTGTGTAAGGATTATGGTGTTAAGAGTCAGGGAAAGTCGTGGTCAGATGTGTAAGGAGTATGGTGTTAAGAGTCAGGGGAAGGTCGTGGTAAGCTGTGTAAGGATTATGGTGTTAAGAGTCAGGGGAAGGTCGTGGTCAGCTGTGTAAGGATTATGGTGTTAATAGTCAGGGGAAGGTCGTGGTCAGCTGTGTAAGGATTATGGTGTTAATAGTCAGGGGAAGGTCGTGGTCAGCTGTGTAAGGATTATGGTGTTAAGAGTCAGGGGAAGGTCGTGGTCAGCTGTGTAAGGATTATGGTGTTAAGAGTCAGGGGAAGGTCGTGGTCAGCTGTGTAAGGATTATGGTGTTAAGAGCCAGGGGAAGGTCGTGGTCAGCTGTGTAAGGATTATGGTGTTAAGAGTCAGGGGAAGGTCGTGGTCAGCTGTGTAAGGATTATGGTGTTAAGAGTCAGGGGAAGGTCGTGGTCAGCTGTGTAAGGATTATGGTGTTTAGAGTCAGGGGAAGGTCGTGGTCAGCTGTGTAAGGATTATGGTGTTAAGAGTCAGGGGAAGGTCGTGGTCAGCTGTGTAAGGATTATGGTGTTAAGAGTCAGGAGAAGGTCGTGGTCAGCTGTGTAAGGAGTATGTTGTAATTAGTTTTAGGAATGCTTTTCAAACGAGTTAAGAGTATGGTATAATGTGTCGTTTGAAAGGACGTTTGTCAGCTGTGTAAGACGTATGGTGTAAGGAGTCAGATGAAAGTCGATTGTCAGCTGTGTTAGAAGCATTGTGTAAGGAGAATGGTGTTAGGAATATGTTGGATAGAGTCAGAGAGTGTTTTTTGTTAATTGTGTAATAGGTTTGGTTGATCAGTGGAAGGTCTTTTCTCAGATGTGTAAGGAGTACAGTGTGATAAGGAAACAGAGGAAGGTCGTGGTCAGCTGTGTAAGGAGTGTGGTGTAAGGAGTCAGAGGTATGTCATTTCATTTCAAATATATTTTATTGGTCAAATTAATAATCAATGGGATTGAGCAACAGGCTTTACCTATATAAGCTCTCTCCCTTACCTCCGACATACTTTAAATAATACAATTTGAAAATATATATATGTACATTATTTTCCATTACTTTTCAACTCATCTCTTGATTCTTTGTCTATATTTACATATACATATAAATAAATTAGAGAATACCGAAGCGTTAACAAAATCATAATACGAACTCAAAATCAATCAAACCAAGATTGATCAAAATATCTTTCCAGTTTTTTCAAAGTTTACATCCCATTAATTCTACTTCTGGATTATACAGTGTCAAAATAAGACCAAAGCCTTGATTTTATGGTACTAAGAATGATAGTAAGAAGTTTTGATAATGGTATTGCAAAAGTAATTGCACTACACGAATTAAATATAACAAAAATCTGAGAATTACAGTGTTAACAAAACTATAACCATTAGATTAACATAGAGACACTCATGCACGATCAGAAGTAACACGATTATTGTAGGTATCACTCTACCAGAGATAAATAAAACGAAACGCCAAGTAAAAATAAGTATGTTTGCTGACGATTCGCAATTATTCGAAGGAAAAGAAAAGTCGATTCCAATCATTTTTTGAAGTACTGAACAAATATGAGAAAGTTTCAGATGCAAAAAAAAATCTTCAAAATAAACTAAAGGAATATATTTAGGCTGTTGGAAACTATGGCCTCCAAATTTTAGAAATATAACTTGGACGAAACGAAATGTAAAAGCATTAAGAATATGATCCTATGGTGTTTACATGTCGCAGTTGATTCGTTATTCTAGGGCTTGCTCTGAATATCGCGATTTTCGTGATAGATGTCGACTGCTGACGAACAAACGTACGGCACAGGAATTCGAGAAATGCAGGTTGATGAAGATTATGGGCAAGTTTTATGGTCGGTATCTTGATATCATCGAGAAATATTCTGTATCTTTGAATGGTATGAAGATGGACGTTTTTGAGTTTGCTTGTTAGTGTGTTTACCTGTTGTGATGACAATGATAACTCGGTTCTCATTCTGAAGATTGATGCTTACTTGGATGTTACCAAAATGTATATGAACACCTAGTCTTATTCTCTTGTGCTTTTTCAAGAGTCTCCATGTAAATCTTTCCTTTGTTCCTATTTTGCCCTTAGTTTAATCGATTTTGAGTTCGGATTATGGTTTTGTTGACGCTTTGGTATTCTCTGATTTTTTTATTACTAATCGAGAAAACGAGGAAAACTCAACAGTTATATGTATTACATAAAGCCTCACTCTTGAACTGTAATAAGTCAGAGAGTAAACTCATAAAAAGTATAGCATATGGTCAACAGCGGGCCATAAAATCACAAATGAAATGGCAAAACCACTTTGACGATAACGATAGAACAACCAGTGACAATAAATGCAAGGAACTGCATTGGAATTGTTAATACTCAACACAAATTGAAACAAATTTATAAATCCAATGGTTTGTGTAATCTCTGTGCACAGGATCAAGAAACGCAAAGTCATTTATTTTTTACTTGTGGTATAATTAATGAGGTTAGGGATAAAATAAAAGACATAATGAAAACAAGCTTAGCTGAAATTTATTAAGAAATAAATGAAAAGAGTGTATTGTTAGGTGCTTTAACGAAGGATGTTAATGTCAACAATACTCAAAAATATCATAATCCATATCACTAAATTTGAACAATGATTGAAATATTTGGAAAACACGAAATACGAAATAAATTGAAAAGAAACTCCCTAATACTATACTTATGTATAGACATATAGGAAATCAAATAAAACAAATCAGGGAAAACGTCAAAACTTAAATATAAATTAGATAAATATGATAGACAGAATATTACAAAATTGGACAAGAATGTGATGCATTGTATAAAATACAATAACAGGATGAAAGCTTGTTAATATCGACTTTATGAATACATTAACGTCACCAAATACTTATTATATATGTATTATTAATTATCTAAGAATCGAGAATGATATAAGATACGAAACAATTTCATTGTAGCATGAGAATGAGGTAAAAAGAAAGAAAATGAAATCGACATGAAAAAAGCATGAGTCAGTAAGTCAGTATACCGGTGCGAATTGATGATAATGGTGAAAAAACCCAACAATAAATGACAATATGCTTAAAGGTGATTTTTGAATGTACGTGATAAGCATATATTAAGCATGTTGAGTAGATGTGAACAAGGTTAACATCATTTACATATTCAAATATGTTGATACATGTATGTTTTTGTGTTGATTGTGAACAAAAAATAAAATAAAAGCAAAACAAAAACAAAAAACATGGAGACCCTCATAAAAATACAAGAAAAAAAGGTGTTCCGGAAGAGTAGGCGTCTTCTGCTTCATCGACGACACCCATGTAAATCTTGTCACATCTAAGTAAACATCAAGTCCGTAAAATGAGAACGGAATCACCATTCTTCATATGGCACAAATATACAGAATATTTCTCAAAAAGAACAAGATGGCGACCATAAACTTGCCTATAGTCTTCATCAACCTGCATCTCTCGAATCCCTGTACCGTAAGTTTGTTCGTCACCAGCTGACATCTATTACGAAAATCTCGATATTCAGAGCAAGCCCTAGAATAACGAATCAATTGCGACATGTTAACATCATAGGATGGAGGAGCAGGGATATTATTATCAAGAAAGGGTAGGTTCACGATCAGATATCGAAATCGTCACGTTTATCATATAACTTAGTAATAAGCTGTCCGTGTTGGTCATACATGTAGTTCAAGTAAAGATCGAAGTAAGAAGCTGATGTAGGAGAGTCTGTTATGTCCTTTATCTGATAATCGCTATGGTATATACAATTGACTAAGTCAGCAAACTTCTTGTTGTTTATAGACAACACCTCATTGATATACCTGAAAGTGAAATTTAAAGATTTGGCAATGTTTTTGTTACCCGTCCTGATAAACCCCTCGACAAATTCAGCCTCGTATGAAAACCAAAAAAAAAGTCCGCCAAAATGTGGCAAAGTAAGTTCCCATTTGAATGCCAACATTCTGTTTGACAATCTTTCCTCCAAACTCAACAAAGATGTTGTCAACAAAAAACACAATCTTTCGAACTATATCTTACACTGTATATCTAGCTTTTGTTGTGTTTTTCACAATCATGTTTCTTGGTATCACGACATTTTAAAAAAAGATAAAATCTTACTAATCTAGCTAAACTATAGTTGAAAGAAGCTACATTTTAAAAATCTGCTTTAAGCTAAAATCGTACAATACTGTTTTAAATGGAAAGAAGACCATACGCGTGGACCTTCAAAGCCTTAAAAAGGCACAGTTTATTAATGTATTCAAACGGCATCTTATAAGCAATACCCAAAAGAAAAGTATTTGTTTTTGTGAGACTGTAGTATTTGCTACTAAAGGTTTAATGTCGTAGGATTATCAGTATTTAGACAAAATTTAGATAATTAATTAACTGCAATTTAGACATAACACGAGATAATAAGGTCTGTTTAGGTATTAAAACACAGACACAAGATTTTTTTTATTGTAAGCCCGGGATAATTTATCTATGGCCGCTACGCCTCTGGTCACCATTTAAGTAATGAATGTTTTAGCAAATGTTGTTACAGTCCTATAACACACATTGCTATTGATTACAAACTAAATAAGGCCCAGTAGGGCTTTATGTAAGTTTGTCAGCAATAGCAATGTGTGTTATAGGACTGTAACAATATTTGCTGAAATGTTCATTACATATATTTACATTTTGATAGAATTATTGTGCTTTATTTAGTTTCTTCGGACCGATTTTAAACAGCGAATTAAGTGAAGACAACAATGAAATTGATGATGTCACAATAGCAACTGCTGTTATAGTCTAAGGCACTGGGTGTTATAGGCGTATGACAGCAACTGCCTCTTAGCATTGTGTCAATGGAAAATTGCATAGCAAATGTAAATATAACACGGTGTTGAATATCTACTATGTCCCCATACATGTACGGTACTTTGGGATATTTTGAATATGGTTATATTTTGGTTTATTTGGCGCCTGGTGTGAGTAAGCCAAAATTAAACACACCTGACCAAAATTTCACTAAAGAATCGTTGGAACAATATCAGGATTTCAGCAATCGTCTTTCTGTTCATTTCTTTAACCTGTGGCAAATGACATTTTACTTTAAAAAATATGAACACAAGAACGTCGAGGTTTTTAATGAATAACTTTCTACTGTATATAAATCAAAGAAAAATCTACAACGTGGTGCACAAACAGATCTATTACATAACTACAGGTAAGAGCCATAATTTAACACACATGACGTTAAACGCCAAAATTTGGCGCACCAATATTTAACCATCCTATTTTAAGCAAACACGCCAAATTTTGGCGACGCCAAAATATCCCTGCGAACGGTATATCAGCCATGCATTTACAACTGTAACAGAAGAGTTTAAATATGTCTCAATATTACCTGGGGGACACGTAAGAGAAGTAATTACAGGTGGTGGCGGCGGCATTATCACTCCTCTATTAACTCCCCACTTTTCCTCCGTGTCGTAATATGAAGTCATAGCGAAGGCGAAAATTGAACTCAAAATAACACATCGAGATATCGTCTTTAACATGATGCCACTAATGTCAGTGCGTTGAACGACACTCAGTCAGTGTAAACTATTCAGCAGAGACCATACAGAAAACAATGCGAACTGTTCCTGACCAGAGTCGTGGAGCAACTGACAGGGTGATTGGAGAAATGTCATATGTATTGTAACATAATACGGAGGAATCACCGATACATTTACACAGGGGCCAGGCATGTTGTTATACGAATGAATCACCGATACATTTACACAGGGGCCAGGCATGTTGTTATACGGAGGAATCACCGATATATCTACACAGGGCCAGGCATGTTGTTATACGGAGGAATCACCGACACATTCACACAGGGGCCGGGCATGTTGTTATACGGAGGTATCACCGATACATTCACACAGGGGCCAGGCATGTTGTTATACGGGTGAATCACCGATACATTTACACAGGGGCCAGACATGTTGTTATACGGAGGAATCACCGATACATTTACACAGGGGCCAGGCATGTTGTTATACGGAGGAATCACCGATACGTTCACACAGGGGCCGGGCATGTTGTTATACGGAGGAATCACCGACACATTCACACAGGGGCCGGGCATGTTGTTATACGGAGGAATCACCAACACATTTACACAGGGGCCGGGCATGTTGTTATACGGAGGAATCACCGATACGTTCACACAGGGGCCAGGCATGTTGTTATACGGAGGTATCACCGATACATTTACACAGGGGCCAGGCATGTTGTTATACGGAGGTATCACCGATACGTTCACACAGGGGCCAGGCATGTTGTTATACGGAGGTATCACCGATACATTCACACAGGGGCCAGGCATGTTGTTATACGGAGGAATCACCAACACATTTACACAGGGGCCGGGCATGTTGTTATACGGAGGAATCACCAACACATTTACACAGGGGCCAGGCATGTTGTTATACGGAGGAATCACCGATACGTTCACACAGGGGCCGGGCATGTTGTTATACGGAGGAATCACCAACACATTTACACAGGGGCCAGGCATGTTGTTATACGGAGGAATCATCGATACATTTACACAGGGGCCAGGCATGTTGTTATACGGAGGAATCACCGACACATTCACACAGGGGCCAGGCATGTTGTTATACGGAGGTATCACCGACACATTCACACAGGGGCCAGGCATGTTGTAATACGGAGGTATCACCGACACATTCACACAGGGGCCAGGCATGTTGTTATACGTAGGAATCACCGACACATTTACACAGGGGCCAGGCATGTTGTTATACGGAGGTATCACCGACACATTTACACAGGGGCCAGGCATGTTGTTATACGGAGGTATCACCGATACGTTCACACAGGGGCCAGGCATGTTGTTATACGGAGGTATCACCGATACATTCACACAGGGGCCAGGCATGTTGTTATACGGAGGAATCACCGATACATTTACACAGGGGCCAGGCATGTTGTTATACGGAGGAATCACCGATACATTTACACAGGGGCCAGGCATGTTGTTATATGGAGGAATCACCGATACATTTACACAGGGGCCAGGCATGTTGTTATATGGAGGAATCACCGACACATTTACACAGGGGCCAGGCATGTTGTTATACGGAGGAATCACCGACACATTCACACAGGGGGCAGGCATGTTGTTATACGGAGGTATCACCGACACATTTACACAGGGGCCAGGCATGTTGTTATACGGAGGAATCACCGATACATTCACACAGGGGCCAGGCATGTTGTTATACGGAGGAATCACCGATACATTCACACAGGGGCCAGGCATGTTGTTATACGGAGGAATCACCGATACATTTACACAGGGGCCAGACATGTTGTTATACGGAGGAATCACCGATACATTTACACAGGGGCCAGGCATGTTGTTATATGGAGGAATCACCGATACATTTACACAGGGGCCAGGCATGTTGTTATACGGAGGAATCACCGACACATTCACACAGGGGCCGGGCATGTTGTTATACGGAGGAATCACCGACACATTTACACAGGGGCCAGGCATGTTGTTATACGGAGGAATCACCGATATATTTACACAGGGGCCAGGCATGTTGTTATACGGAGGAATCACCGATATATTTACACAGGGGCCAGACATGTTGTTATACGGAGGAATCACCGATATATTTACACAGGGGCCAGGCATGTTGTTATATGGAGGAATCACCGATACATTTACACAGGGGCCAGACATGTTGTTATATGGAGGAATCACCGATACATTTACACAGGGGCCAGGCATGTTGTTATACGGAGGAATCACCGATACATTTACACAGGGGCCAGGCATGTTGTTATACGGAGGAATCACCGATACATTTACACTGGGGCCAGGCATGTTGTTATACGGAGGAATCACCGACACATTTACACAGGGGCCAGGCATGTTGTTATACGGAGGAATCACCGACACATTTACACAGGGGCCAGGCATGTTGTTATACGGAGGAATCACCGGTACATTTACACAGGGGCCAGGCATGTTGTTATACGGAGGAATCACCGATACATTTACACAGGGGCCAGGCATGTTGTTATACGGAGGAATCACCGATACATTCACACAGGGGCCAGGCATGTTGTTATACGGAGGTATCACCGACACATTTACACAGGGGCAAGGCATGTTGTTATACGGAGGAATCACCGATACATTTACACAGGGCCCGGGCATGTTGTTATACGGAGGAATCACCGATACATTTACACAGGGGCCGGGCATGTTGTTATACGGAGGAATCACCGATACATTTACACAGGGGCCAGGCATGTTGTTATACGGAGGAATCACCGATACATTTACACAGGGGCCGGGCATGTTGTTATACGGAGGAATCACCGATATATTTACACAGGGGCAAGGCATGTTGTTATACGGAGGAATCACCGATACATTTACACAGGGACCGGGCATGTTTTTATACAAGGAATCACCGATATATTTACACAGGGGCCAGGCATGTTGTTATACGGAGGAATCAACGATATATTTACACAGGGACCAGGCATGTTGTTATACGGAGGTATCACCGATACATTTACACAGGGGCCAGGCATGTTGTTATACGGAGGAATCACCGATATATTTACACAGGGGCCAGGCATGTTGTTAAACGGAGGTATCATCGATACATTTACACAGGGGCCAGGCATGTTGTTATACGGAGGTATCACCGATACATTTACACAGGGGCCAGGCATGTTGTTATACGGAGCTATCACCGATACATTTACACAGGTGCCAGGCATGTTGTTAAACGGAGGAATCACCGATATATTTACACAGGGGCCAGGCATGTTGTTATACGGAGGAATCACCGATATATTTACACAGGGGCCTGTAATGTTGTTATACGGAGGAATCACTGATACATTTCCACAGGGGCCAGGCATGTTGTTATACGGAGGTATCATCGATACATTTACACAGGGGCCGGGCATGTTGTTATACGGAGGTATCACCGATACGTTCACACAGGGGACAGGCATGTTGTTATACGGAGGAATCACCGATACATTTACACAGGGGACAGGCATGTTGTTATACGGAGGTATCACCGATACGTTCACACAGGGGCCAGACATGTTGTTATACGGAGGAATCACCGATACATTCACACAGGGGCCGGGCATGTTGTTATACGGAGGAATCACCGATACATTTACACAGGGGCCAAGCATGTTGTTATACGGAGGAATCACCGATACATTTACACAGGGGCCAGGCATGTTGTTATACGGAGGAATCACCGATACATTTACACAGGGGCCAGGCATGTTGTTATACGGAGGAATCACCGACACGTTCACACAGGGGCCAGGCATGTTGTTATACGGAGGAATCACCGACACGTTCACACAGGGGCCAGGCATGTTGTTATACGGAGGAATCACCGATACATTTACACAGGGGCCAGGCATGTTGTTATACGGAGGAATCACCGATACATTTACACAGGGGCCAGGCATGTTGTTATACGGAGGTATCACCGATACGTTTACACAGGGGCCAGGCATGTTGTTATACGGAGGAATCACCGATACATTTACACAGGGGCCAGGCATGTTGTTATACGGAGGAATCACCGATACATTTACACAGGGGCCAGGCATGTTGTTATACGGAGGTATCACCGATATATCTACACTGGGGCCAGGCATGTTTTTATACGGAGGTATCATCGACACATTTGCACAGGGGCCAGGCATGTTGTTATACGGAGGAATCACCGATACATTTACACAGGGGCCTAGTATGTTGTTATACGGTGGAATCACCGATACATTCACACAGGGGCCAGGCATGTTGTTATACGGAGGAATCACCGATATATTTACACAGGGGCCAGGCATGTTGTTATACGGAGGTATCACCGATACATTTACACAGGGGCCAGGCATGTTGTTATACGGAGGAATCACCGATACATTCACACAGGGGCCAGGCATGTTGTTATACGGAGGAATCACCGATACATTTACACAGGGGCCAGGCATGTTGTTATACGGAGGTATCATCGATACATTTACACAGGGGCCGGGCATGTTGTTATACGGAGGAATCACCGATATATTTACACAGGGGCCAAGCATGTGGTTGTACGGAGGTATCACCGATACATTTACACAGGGGCCGGGCATGTTGTTATACGGAGGAATCACCGATATATTTACACAGGGGCCGGGCATGTTGTTATACGGAGGAATCACCGATACATTTACACAGGGACAAGGCATGTTGTTATACGGGGGTATCACCGATACATTTACACAGGGGCCAGGCATGTTGTTATACGGAGGAATCACCGATATATTTACACAGGGGCCAGGCATGTTGTTATACGGAGGTATCACCGATACATTTACACAGGGGCCAGGCATGTTGTTATACGGAGGAATCACCGATATATTTACACAGGGGCCAGACATGTTGTTATACGGAGGAATCACCGATACATTCACACAGGGGCCAGGCATGTTGTTATACGGGGGAATCACCGATACATTTACACAGGGGCCAGGCATGCTGTTATACGGAGGTATCACCGACACGTTCACACAGGGGCCGGGCATGTTGTTATACGGAGGAATCACCGATATATTTACACAGGGGCCAGGCATGTTGTTATACGGAGGTATCACCGATACATATACACAGGGGCCGGGCATGTTGTTATACGGAGGAATCACCGATACATTTACACAGGGGCCAGGCATGTTGTTATACGGAGGTATCACCGACACGTTCACACAGGGGCCGGGCATGTTGTTATACGGAGGAATCACCGATACATTTACACAGGGGCCAGACATGTTGTTATACGGAGGAATCACCGACACGTTCACACAGGGGCCAGGCATGTTGTTATACGGAGTAATCACCGATACATTCACACAGGGGCCGGGCATGTTGTTATACGGAGGAATCACCGATACATTTACACAGGGGCCAGGCATGTTGTTATACGGAGGTATCACCGATACATTCACACAGGGACCGGGCATGTTGTTATACGGAGGAATCACCGACACATTTACACAGGGGCCAGGCATGTTGTTATACGGAGGTATCACCGATACATTCACACAGGGGCCAGACATGTTGTTATACGGAGGTATCACCGATACATTTACACAGGGGCCTGGCATGTTGTTATACGGAGGAATCAACGATACATTTACACAGGGGCCTGGCATGTTGTTAAACGGAGGAATCACCGATACGTTCACACAGGGGCCGGGCATGTTGTTATACGGAGGTATCACCGATACATTCACACAGGGGCCGGGCATGTTGTTATACGGAGGTATCACCGATACATTCACACAGGGGCCGGGCATGTTGTTATACGGAGGTATCACCGATACATTCACACAGGGGCCAGGCATGTTGTTATGTTTTTCTTGACTTGATTATCTTAGTAGCTAGTTAACAATTACAAAGAACTTGAGGCCTATCGTTACAACAGAGCTATGTTTCTCTCTAGAGCTATGTACTTCTAAGAAAAGTACAAACATAGGATATCAATTCATTCAGATTGATAGATCCATCATGTACTGTTTCAAGTCTTCTTGTCAATCCTGTCCTTTTCCCTTTAATAGCTCCTAAACGTATTTGCAGCCTTTCGTTAAAGTGTAGATAGTGTTAATATTCTTTTCATTGCATAATTGTATTGCTAATATGGTTTTTGAATGTGGGCTATGGGAGTATAGGCCTTATTTAGTCGGTGAAAATCCATATTTGAGGAAACTCCAACAACCTGATCCCAAACCCCTCGCTTTAATTAATAAAATAGAACCCGGCCAACCTTCTCTAATTTTTGCCATGCCACCTAAAACAAGAATCACTTCTTATAAAAGCCGATGTACCTGTGTACATACTGTGTTAACCAGCAAGACATTAACTATTTTCAAGATATGAACGTAAAAGTAAATTGTCCATAAGATCAGTGTTTCTAATCCGACTCTAATCCGGCATCAGATAAGTGTACATGTATAATCATTATATGCTCGAGGCATTTTGTTCAGTTGATCAAGTGATTTATTGTTGTTTGTTTTAACTTGTAAAAAACAGAAAACAATTGTAGGATCATTTGTTTAATAATAGATATTTTTGTATACACATCGTCTCGGTATTTGTTACCTAAGAGGTAGCTTATGCGGGAACCACAAGCAGAGCAGTGGCAATTTACCCCATTAGGGCATGCTAATATAACAGTAAGGTTTACACTGCACTTACAGAAGTATCAGGCATCGACATTATTGTGCACTCTCGATACGATAATTCTACATGGATTCTGACATCATCAGCATACTAGTTATTCTTTCTCTGATAGGAACCTGTTTAGGCCCTATGAGATCGGTGTAAAATCCGTATTTGTCGAGACCGAAGGTCTGGGTTAAATACGGATCTTACTCGGCCACCGGCCTCATATACTTCCGTATTTATCTTTCTATTATCATGTACTTAAACAATATATACATTGTTTTTTCTTGTTGTCTAAGTACTACACAAACGAATATAGAAAATGTAGAAGTTAAGGCGTATCGTTACAGCCCAGGTGTTATATTAGCCATGTTCTTGGCTTTCAAATAGAAGTACAAATGTAGGAGATCAAATCACCCAAATAAAGTTAGAAGTCCTGGCCCCTTCCCCTTAATAGCTCCATCGCTGATTTTTGCTTTATTTCACTTTCCCCGAATATTTCCCGCCTCCCGCCGCGGCCTCGCGAAACTGCACATCGCCATATTGCTTTCGTCTATAATTGGATAATGATATCACATTACTTAATACGGAAACAATAGAGGAAGCTATAAAAGTATACTTGATGGTAACGTTATCGATACATTTTCACTGGTGAAAGGATAAGCATGTTATCCGGCGAAATAGTCCTTTCACGCAGCTGTGTGTAACTGTTGGCAGCTTGAGTCATATAGTAATTGTGTGTGTGTTACGTCATCTTTAATGATAGGGGGTGGCAACCTCTGCTGGTGGAGTTTTTAGTCCCCGAATGTTTGCTGGAGCCTCCATAGCCACAGTTTATCTCATCTGAGTAGTGGCATGGTACATAATATACACATTTTCGTAGTACACGATTTAAAATTATACAGAACTAGTTTAATTTTACTTCTAAATTTATTGATTAAAATGGTTTTCGACACCTGACCCTTCTGCTTCTACAGTACTTTAGAATTTCCCACCCTTTGGCTCCTAGCATCACTGAAGAGTCCTAGGAGGACGAAACAGCTGTGAGGTGCAGTTTAATTCATTTTTTCGGCATACTGTATCTATTAATACATTTAAAAGGTGCAGCATGTGTGTGTGTTACATCATCTTTAGCACCCATTTCTTTACTCGATTTGCTTTGTGGAGATTCGCAAGCAACATTTATCTGAATAAAATGTATGAAATATTCAAATCTGTTTAATCGGCGGATGGTGTTGAGTACAGACTGAACGACATTACCTCACACAATGTATACGTTAAACAGTGTCTGGTCCCTGTGTACTTAGTTGTCACGATGATAGTATGTAAAAGTCAAATGATTTAACATGCGTCATTACTAAAGGATAATCAGATACGCAAACGCATGTTCTGAGCGTTTGGTGATAAGAGAATACCCGTGTATCGATGTTACATAACCTGGTTGGTGCTCAGTTACATTGAAATGGATAATACCAAAAATATTAAATAAATTGCTTCTACAGCATTACAATTCCAGTGTTTCACCGAAACCATCAAGTAACCTATAAAACACGGGCAGAAACATATTGCTTTTCAAATCCAAACACGCCCATTGTATCAAGTAGACGAGAACTGAATTCCATCGAACTTTATTTTGAACATTTTCGCAGTTAGAAATAAAAAAGTCTAAATATCAAACGGCCTGTCATGCGAAAACGTAACACTTTCCCATGACCTCGTTGTCAAGTCTGTATGGTTGCAAACCCGATCCTAGTTGTTATTGTCTCACTCGAATGCACTTACCTTTGACACAAAACTAATTTATAGAATATCAAAGCGTCAATAAAACCATAATCCGAACTCAAAATCGATTAACCTAGGGGCAAAATATGAAAAATGGAGATATTTAAAGGAAGAGCCTTGTAAAAGAGAATGTTCCGAAACATCTTCGCCGACACCCGCTATGTAAATCTTGGTCACATCAAAGTAAACATCAAGTTCTCACAACGAGAACCGAGTATCATGGCCAATTACATCAAGTAAACACACTAATGAGCATACTAAAAAACGTCCATCTTCATATCAAACAAAGAACAGAATATTTCTCAATGAGACCAAAGATGGCGACCATAAAACTTGTCCACAGTTCAGATTATTTATGCAGTATATCAGTTTTTCGTGTTATATTTGTAGATATGGTATTTTTATTGACTTTATATCAATATTTCTTTTCATATTATTTGTTTGGTTTGGTTATGTATTCCTATAGCTATTGTACGAATTAATCGGAAGATTGGTTACTAAACCTGATTAATGTCCCATGAAATAGTGACACAAAATTTAATTTCTGTTATATATTTGTGGCAGATTTTTCGGCCAGTCCTTAGCAGAATGCATATTTCTTTTATTTCTTTTTTTTTTTTTTACATTTTATGATTATTTTGTTAGTGATTCTTCAATATAATGATTGAAAATAAAAAAGTGTGTACTGTTTAAAGTTATTCTAATATAGTTAAAGTTTGTTTTCAACAAAATAACTTACACAATTAGCAAACTTGTGGTTTGATGTCGAATCCCTTATGAACAAAAAATACTTGTAATAATAATTATGGGATCTTGGCCCCCAACATTGTTGATCTTCATTTGTTCTTAAATTATTTGATATACATAGGTAATTATCCTAATTCTGTGACCTTATAGAATTCTTCTTAGTCTAACAAATAGTTACATATAATAAAGAGTAAGTCCGTAACTTTCATTTCAAACAAAACTAGGCCGCCTGTAAGCAATTTTGGTTTCCTTAATATTCCGAAAGTCAAAAGGTTACAAACAACTAAGGACAAAGAAAAACCTAAGTATAGAATTTGAAAACGAAAAATCCTGTTTTCTCCAGAAATTGCGATAACAATTATACATGGTCAAGTTCCAATAAGCCGGCCATATTGTTTTTCGGATTAATCCAGAAATGGCACAATACACAAGTAGGGACTATTGGCAACCGGCATAATAAGTTTGAGAATAATCCGCTCGGCATTCTTCAAGAAATAGAAGTAAAAAAAAGTGTTTATGGACGGACGGACGGACGGACGGACGGACGATGGACGCCACGGTATGGCATAAGCTCACTGCATCATACAGCTGTTTCGTCCTCCAAGGCCTCTTCAGTGATGCAAAGGGCCAAAAGATTGGAATCCAAAATTTCTGAACTGAAGTAAAATTAAGCTAGTTTTTATAATTTCAAATCGTGTACTCCAAAAATGTGTGAATCTGTACATTGCCACTACTCCAATGAGATCACTGTGGCTATGGAGGCTCCAGCAACCCTCGGGGACTAAACAATTCCTATAATGAAAGGAGACGTAACACATGCATATGCTGCACCTTTTAAATTTAGTAATAGATACTGTATGCCAAAACTAAGCTGTATCATACAGCTGTTTCGTCCTCCTAGGACTCTTCAGTGATGCCGATGCAGTAATCGAACGTCTTCGATATCTCGTTATGAGAGTATACTTTTCCAGGTGAAGCGGACAACGATACTTCAGGATTAAACAGCATCTTGTTCCGTGTTATGGTCCTAAAACACGGAACAGGATTTCAGACAAAATGAATAACGCGCGTTGGCAGTGTTATAAAGTTGCAATGCAGAGCAAATGTAGATATTAATACATGGAAGTGAACTACCTTGGAACAAACTAGTACTTTGTGAAAAACAAAACAAATACTAATATGAAATATACTGAAGAATATATAGTACGAATGACGGAATTCCTGGTTGACATAATATTTGGTGAATTACGAGGAAAGATTTTCCAGCAGACTGTAGGTATTCACATGAAAACAAACTGTGCCCCACTCGTAGCTGACTTGTTTTTGTTTTCATACGAGACTGAATTTGTGGAGGAGCTTAGCAGGACAGTTTACAACAAGAGGTCTAACGGGCAGCACATTTGTAACCTTAAAGTGGTCTGAAATCTTTAGGCTTAAGAAGTTAATAATTAAGTAAAAAACTAATTGAAATTTAAACATATTCGATTCCTGTATCATTGAAGGTATGTCTACCGCAAAAATATTGCTCAGTTTCTTCTTCCAAAAGCCTATCAGTCAAACGACATGCCTCTAGGCCTGAACGGTATTTCAGAAGAAGTCAGTTGAATACTTTGACAAATTTAACCCTCGTGATCTTGAAAGTAAGTCAATGTAATTAATTTTCGCAAACTTTGTTCGGCTCCTTCAAAAGAACCTGCCAGCCAAATATCATATTTCCAGGCCTTTTGATATTTCAGATAGTAGATTTTAATATATTTGATTCCTGTGACCTTGAATGTAGGTGAAAGTGATTTATTTTCGCAAAAGTTGTTTGCCACCTTCCAAGAAATCAACAAGCCAGATAGAATGCTTCTAGGGTTTTTGATTAATTAGAAGAAGCCATTTAAAGGTTTTAATATATTCAACTCCCGTGACCGTGAATACGAGGGGCGTTCCATAAATAATGTTATGGGGAGGGCCAAATGTCTCACAGGACTGTTTGTAGGTGGGTAGGTAAATGTAGTGCTTTGCAGCAGCAACTGAAAGATGCTGCTCACCCAGGTCGTCATGCAACAACTACAACCAAAGGTAACATAGAAAAAATCCGAAATATCCTCCAAACTGATGCTCGATTCACCGTAAGACAATTGGCTCGAATGACAAACTTGTCGTTAGCAAGAGTTCATGCACTTTTGAAGAAACACCTAAAAGTTAGAAAGATAAATGCAAGACGGATACCCAATTTGTTAACGGATGAGCAAAAGAAGACGCGTGTATCAATGGCGAAAAAACTTCTCAAAATGTACCCAAAATATAGTAAAAAGGCTTTTGATAATATAGTCACTGGTGATGATGAGACCTGGGTGTATTATTTTGATCCAAAGCGGAAGGTTGCCAACCGAATATGGGCCACTAAAAATGCCAGACGCCCAAGTATTGCCAAACGAATACGAACGGTAAAGAACGTTTTGTATGCTATTTTTTTCACTAATAAGGGTTCAGCTATTCAAATCCCGGTGCCAAAAGGCAGAACGGTCACAGGCAAATTCTATAAAAACGTTGTTCTGAGAAAGTTGAAGAACTACTACAAAAGCCGCCGTCCCAAAACAGAACTTAAGTATGTCCGACTTATGCATGATAATGCACCCGCTCACAAGGCACGTATTGTGACTGACTTTTTGGAGTCAGAGAAGGTTACCGTCCTTCCGCACCCTCCGTATTCGCCAGACTTGGCCCCCTGCGACTATTTTCTTTTTCTAAAACTCAGTAGTCATAAAAGCTACTAGCTTTTATGACTACTGAGGGAGCATTTTTATCGAAAATTGATCTTAACCCCCCAAATGTGTAAAATTACGCTGAACACCCTATTTTAGGTCCAAAACTAGCTGTAACAAATTCTCAGGTCCCTGTGCGTACCACTACTCAAATGAGATATAAGTGGCAATGGAGGCTCCAGCAAACCTCGGGGAGTAAAAATCCACCAGCAGAGTCTGCCACCCCCTATCAAGAACACACACATATGTTGCATCTTTTAAATTTAGTAATAGATACAGTATGCCGAAAAAAAGAAAAACCAAGCACATGGTTTTATTTGGTTGTCAGGTACAGTTTTATTATAAGAACTTTATGTAATAAGTAAACTAGAAACGGAATATATTTATGTATGTGTGAAGGAGACGAGGAAAAAGAGGTAGAACTGTATTAGAGTATATTAAATTAGTGTCGTGAATATGTGGCAGAGTATGCCTGAATATCTCTATATTTTCCTGTTCCGAGATATTTGTATCACCAGATAGAAGAAGGGTAAGGGTGAGCGGTATGTATTCATTCAGCTCGCGATAAAGTTTAACTCTTTGTGCTACATAGTTTCTACAGATGAAAAAGAAATGGTAAGTGTCTTAAACAGATAGCCCACATGGACATAGAAGCCACATGAACATAGAAGCAACGGGAACATAGAAGCCACATGAACAAAGAAGCCACATGAACATAGAAGCCACATGAACAAAGAAGCAACAGGAACATAGAAGCCACATGAACATAGAAGCCACATGAACATAGAAGCCACATGAACAAAGGAGCAACAGGAACAAAGAAGCAACAGGAACATAGAAGCCACATGAACATAAAAGCCACATGAAAATAGAAGCCACATCAACATAGAAGCAACAGGAACATAGAAGCCACATGAACATAGAAGCCACATGAACATAGAAGCCACATGAACAAAAAAACAACAGGAACATAGAAGCAACAGGAACATAGAAGCCACATGAACATAGAAGCCACATGAACATAGAAGCCACATGAACATAAAAGCAACAGGAACAAAGAAGCCACATGAACATAGAAGCCACAGGAAAATAGAAGCCACATGAACATAGAAGCAACAGGAACATAGAAGCCACATGAACATAGAAGCAACAGGAACAAAGAAGCAACAGGAACAAAGAAGCCACAGGAACATAGAAGCCACATGAACATAGAAGCCACATGAACATAGAAGCCACATGAACATAGAAGCCACATCAACATAGAAGCCACATGAACAAAGAAGCAACAGGAACAAAGAAGCAACAGGAACATAGAAGCCACATGAACAAAGAAGCAACAGGAACAAAGAAGCCACATGAACATAGAAGCCACATGAACATAGAAGCCACATGAACATAGAAGCCACATGAACAAAGAAGCAACAGGAACAAAGAAGCAACAGGAACATAGAAGCCACATGAACATAAAAGCCACATGAACATAGAAGCCACATGAACAAAGAAGCAACAGGAACAAAGAAGCAACAGGAACATAGAAGCCACAGGAACATAGAAGCCACATGAACAAAGAAGCAACAGGAACATAGAAGCCACATCAACATAGAAGCAACAGGAACAAAGAAGCAACAGGAACATAGAAGCCACATGAATATAGAAGCCACATGAACATAGAAGCCACATGAACATAGAAGCCACATGAACATAGAAGCCACATGAACAAAGAAGCAACAGGAACAAAGAAGCAACAGGAACATAGAAGCCACATGAACATAGAAGCCACATGAACATAGAAGCCACATGAACATAGAAGCCGCAGGAACATAGAAGCCACATGAACATAGAAGCAACAGGAACATAGGAGCAACAGGAACAAAGAAGCAACAGGAACATAGAAGCCACATGAACATAGAAGCCACATGAACATAGAAGCCACATGAACATAGAAGCCACATGAACAAAGAAGCAACAGGAACAAAGAAGCCACAGGAACATAGAAGCCACATGAACATAGAAACCACATGAACATAGAAGCCACATGAACATAGAAGCCACATGAACAAAGAAGCAACAGGAACAAAGAAGCTACAGGAACATAGAAGCCACATGAACATAGAAGCAACAGGAACATAGAAGCCACATGAACAAAGAAGCAACAGGAACAAAGAAGCAACAGGAACATAGAAGCCACATGAACATAGAAGCCACATGAACATAGAAGCCACATGAACATAGAAGCCGCAGAAACATAGAAGCCACATGAACATAGAAGCAACAGGAACATAGGAGCAACAGGAACAAAGAAGCAACAGGAACATAGAAGCCACATGAACATAGAAGCCACATGAAGATAGAAGCCACATGAACATAGAAGCCACATGAACAAAGAAGCAACAGGAACAAAGAAGCAACAGGAACATAGAAGCCACATGAACAAAGAAGCAACAGGAACAAAGAAGCCACATGAACATAGAAGCCACATGAACATAGAAGCCACATGAACATAGAAGCCACATGAACAAAGAAGCAACAGGAACAAAGAAGCAACAGGAACATAGAAGCCACATGAACATAAAAGCCACATGAACATAGAAGCCACATGAACAAAGAAGCAACAGGAACAAAGAAGCAACAGGAACATAGAAGCCACAGGAACATAGAAGCCACATGAACAAAGAAGCAAGAGGAACATAGAAGCAACATCAACATAGAAGCAACAGGAACAAAGAAGCAACAGGAACATAGAAGCCACATGAACATAGAAGCCACATGAACATAGAAGCCACATGAACATAGAAGCCACAGGAACATAGAAGCCACATGAACATAGAAGCCACATGAACATAGAAGCCACATGAACATAGAAGCCACAGGAACATAGAAGCCACAGGAACATAGAAGCCACATCAACATAGAAGCAACAGGAACAAAGAAGCAACAGGAACAAAGAAGCCACAGGAACATAGAAGCCACATGAACAAAGAAGCAACAGGAACAAAGAAGCCACATGAACATAGAAGCCACATGAACATAGAAGCCACATGAACATAGAAGCCACATGAACATAGAAGCCACATGAACAAAGGAGCAACAGGAACAAAGAAGCAACAGGAACATAGAAGCCACATGAACATAGAAACCACATGAACAAAGAAACCACATGAACATAGAAGCCACATGAACAAAGAAGCCACAGGAACATAGAAGCCACATGAACATAGAAGCCACATGAACAAAGGAGCAACAGGAACATAGAAGCAACAGGAACATAGAAGCCACATGAACATAGAAACCACATGAACATAGAAGCCACATGAACATAGAAGCCACATGAACATAGAAGCCACATGAACATAGAAGCCACATGAACATAGAAGCCACATGAACAAAGGAGCAACAGGAACATAGAAGCCACATGAACATAGAAGCCACATGAGCAAAGGAGCAACAGGAACATAGAAGCCACATGAACATAGAAGCCACATGAACAAAGAAGCAACAGGAACATAGAAGCCACATGAACATAGAAGCCACATGAACATAGAAGCCACATGAACATAGGAGCCACATGAACAAAGAAGCAACAGGAACATAGAAGCCACATGATCATAGAAGCCACATGAACATAGAAGCCACATGAACATAGAAGCCACATGAACAAAAAAGCAACAGGAACATAGAAGCAACAGGAACATAGAAGCCACATGAACATAGAAGCCACATGAACATAGAAGCCACATGAACATAAAAGCAACAGGAACAAAGAAGCCACATGAACATAGAAGCCACAGGAACATAGAAGCCACATGAACATAGAAGCAACAGGAACATAGAAGCCACATGAACATAGAAGCAACAGGAACAAAGAAGCAACAGGAACAAAGAAGCCACAGGAACATAGAAGCCACATGAACATAGAAGCCACATGAACATAGAAGCCACATGAACATAGAAGCCACATCAACATAGAAGCCACATGAACAAAGAAGCAACAGGAACAAAGAAGCAACAGGAACATAGAAGCCACATGAACAAAGAAGCAACAGGAACATAGAAGCCACATGAACATAGAAGCCACATGAACATAGAAGCCACATGAACATAGAAGCCACATGAACAAAGAAGCAACAGGAACAAAGAAGCAACAGGAACATAGAAGCCACATGAACATAAAAGCCACATGAACATAGAAGCCACATGAACAAAGAAGCAACAGGAACAAAGAAGCAACAGGAACATAGAAGCCACAGGAACATAGAAGCCACATGAACAAAGAAGCAACAGGAACATAGAAGCCACATCAACATAGAAGCAACAGGAACAAAGAAGCAACAGGAACATAGAAGCCACATGAATATAGAAGCCACATGAACATAGAAGCCACATGAACATAGAAGCCACATGAACATAGAAGCCACATGAACAAAGAAGCAACAGGAACAAAGAAGCAACAGGAACATAGAAGCCACATGAACATAGAAGCCACATGAACATAGAAGCCACATGAACATAGAAGCCGCAGGAACATAGAAGCCACATGAACATAGAAGCAACAGGAACATAGGAGCAACAGGAACAAAGAAGCAACAGGAACATAGAAGCCACATGAACATAGAAGCCACATGAACATAGAAGCCACATGAACATAGAAGCCACATGAACAAAGAAGCAACAGGAACAAAGAAGCAACAGGAACATAGAAGCCACATGAACATAGAAACCACATGAACATAGAAGCCACATGAACATAGAAGCCACATGAACAAAGAAGCAACAGGAACAAAGAAGCAACAGGAACATAGAAGCCACATGAACATAGAAGCAACAGGAACATAGAAGCCACATGAACAAAGAAGCAACAGGAACAAAGAAGCAACAGGAACATAGAAGCCACATGAACATAGAAGCCACATGAACATAGAAGCCACATGAACATAGAAGCCGCAGGAACATAGAAGCCACATGAACATAGAAGCAACAGGAACATAGGAGCAACAGGAACAAAGAAGCAACAGGAACATAGAAGCCACATGAACATAGAAGCCACATGAAGATAGAAGCCACATGAACATAGAAGCCACATGAACAAAGAAGCAACAGGAACAAAGAAGCAACAGGAACATAGAAGCCACATGAACAAAGAAGCAACAGGAACAAAGAAGCCACATGAACATAGAAGCCACATGAACATAGAAGCCACATGAACATAGAAGCCACATGAACAAAGAAGCAACAGGAACAAAGGAGCAACAGGAACATAGAAGCCACATGAACATAAAAGCCACATGAACATAGAAGCCACATGAACAAAGAAGCAACAGGAACAAAGAAGCAACAGGAACATAGAAGCCACAGGAACATAGAAGCCACATGAACAAAGAAGCAAGAGGAACATAGAAGCAACATCAACATAGAAGCAACAGGAACAAAGAAGCAACAGGAACATAGAAGCCACATGAACATAGAAGCCACATGAACATAGAAGCCACATGAACATAGAAGCCACAGGAACATAGAAGCCACATGAACATAGAAGCCACATGAACATAGAAGCCACAGGAACATAGAAGCCACAGGAACATAGAAGCCACATCAACATAGAAGCAACAGGAACAAAGAAGCAACAGGAACAAAGAAGCCACAGGAACATAGAAGCCACATGAACATAGAAGCCACATGAACATAGAAGCCACATGAACATAGAGGCCACATGAACAAAGAAGCAACAGGAACATAGAAGCCACATGAACATAGAAGCCACATGAACATAGAAGCCACATGAACATAGAAGCCACATGAACATAGAGGCCACATGAACAAAGAAGCAACAGGAACATAGAAGCCACATGAACATAGAAGCCACTTGAACAAAGAAGCAACAGGAACAAAGAAGCCACAGGAACATAGAAGCCACATGAACATAGAAGCCACATGAACATAGAAGCCACATGAACATAGAAGCCACATGAACATAGAAGCCACATGAACATAGAAGCCACATGAACATAGAAGCCACATGAACAAAGGAGCAACAGGAACAAAGAAGCAACAGGAACATAGAAGCCACATGAACATAGAAACCACATGAACATAGAAGCCACATGAACATAGAAGCCACATGAACAAAGAAGCCACATGAACATAGAAGCCACATGAACAAAGAAGCCACAGGAACAAAGAAGCAACAGGAACATAGAAGCCACATGAACATAGAAGCAACAGGAACAAAGAAGCAACAGGAACATAGAAGCCACATGAACATAGAAGCCACATGAACATAGAAGCCACAGGAACATAGAAGCCACATAAACATAGAAGCCACATAAACATAGAAGCCACATGAACATAGAAGCCACATGAACAAAGGAGCAACAGGAACATAGAAGCCACATGAACATAGAAGCCACATGAGCAAAGGAGCAACAGGAACATAGAAGCCACATGAACATAGAAGCCACATGAACAAAGAAGCAACAGGAACATAGAAGCCACATGAACATAGAAGCCACATGAACATAGAAGCCACATGAACATAGGAGCCACATGAACAAAGAAGCAACAGGAACATAGAAGCCACATGATCATAGAAGCCACTTGAACAAAGAAGCCACAGGAACATAGAAGCCACATGAACATAGAAGCCACATAAACATAGAAGCCACATGAACATAGAAGCCACATGAACAAAGGAGCAACAGGAACATAGAAGCCACATGAACATAGAAGCCACATGAGCAAAGGAGCAACAGGAACATAGAAGCCACATGAACATAGAAGCCACATGAACAAAGAAGCAACAGGAACATAGAAGCCACATGAACATAGAAGCCACATGAACATAGAAGCCACATGAACAAAGGAGCAACATGAACATAGAAGCCACATGAACATAGAAGCCACATGAACATAGAAGCCACATGAACATAGAAGCCACATGAACAAAGAAGCAACAGGAACATAGAAGCCACATGAACATAGAAGCCACATGAACAAAGAAGCAACAGGAACATAGAAGCCACATGAACATAGGAGCCACATGAACATTTCATTTCAGGTCATTTTTAAAGCACTAGATGTATGTCTTAGTTCAGTATGCAAAATGGTATTCTTTCTATCCCTATAAAGAAAGTAGATGGGTACATTGGTAAGGTTAGTATTCTCAATAGAGTATCTGAAAGCCAAGGGTGTATAGCGCTGTGTCTAATGTCGGTCGGTAGCTGATTCCATAATATAACTGAAGAAGGAAAGAAGAAAGAGTTATCTAGAGAGTTGAAGTCGGTTGGTAGACAAGCTGTAATTTCCAGAGTTTCTAAGGTTATATCGAGGGTTAGCGACAGGAGGATGGAGTAGAGTGGCAAGAAAGTTAGGAGCTATGTTATAATGAATTTTATAGAATAGTTGAAGTTTTCGCCCCGGGATCTACGATGGGCAAGAGGCTCCCTTCCGGTTTCAGTATACATGTATATATACATGTTTAGATTTTCTACTAGTATAAGAAGGTAGACCGGTTACAATGCGTCCTGCTTCTAATTGTAGTTTTTCTCGTTTTTCTGTGTCAGCTATAGACCATATATCCTAAAATTCACAGCAGTATTATAATAAAGGCGGTATAAAAGATCTGTATTTCTTATTTCATGTATGTAGGTTAGGGTATATTTATATTTTCGAAGGACGCCTAACTGTTTATCAACTACTTTTACAAATACTATCAACATGGTAGCTTCACTTAATATTGGCGTCGATGAATACTCCTAGATGTTTTCAACACAGTCAATATTTGCATCATTAAAGATAATTTCAATCATGTGATATAATTCAAAATTTGATATAAGTAAAGCTTCTGTTTTTGCAGGATTAAATTTAACTTACAACTTATTTGTCCAGAGCTGTATTTGAACAAGATCAGTATTAAGTTTCTGTTTCTGTGGGAATTTATCCGAACAGAGGTATCGTCAGCAAAAAGTTGTGATAAAGTTTGTAAATATATATAGTATAAACAGTAACGGGCCGAGAACGGAACCCGAGAAGTGTGCCGTGGTTTTCCGACGATGTTACAGCCCCATGTGCCACACTCGATCAAACGCCTTACAGATGTCACAAAAAAAATACACAACTAGACTGCTGTTGTTTTTCAATATTGACGCATACTTTATGGTAGATTTCTATAAGTTGGTGTACAGTGGCATAACCAGGTTAAAAACGTGACTGATATTTGTAAATAAAAGATAATATGTAGATATTTTACAACTGATCTTTCGAAATCTTTACCGATAGTACACGTATTGCAATTGGTCTATTATAATTAGCGGGGTCCTGTTTATGGCCTTTTGAAAAAATAAATGGTATAATTAGAGCATGTTTCCATTGTTCGGGGAAGGATCGAGTTTGCTAAGAAGAACGAAATATCAACGATACGAAACTGTGTTAGCGGTGTGTTTGAGCATAGTGTGTCTAATAGCATAATTTCATGTAACAGCTTTACTTTGTAAAAAAAATGTCCCCTCAATGGCCATAAAGGATATTTAGGGAGGCGTTGAGGTGTGGGGGTGTTTTTTTTCGAAAATTTATCTAAACCCACCAAAAGTGTAAAATTACTCTAAAACACCTTAGTTTAGGGACAAAACTATCTTTGACGAATCCTCAGGTCCCTGTGATAATTTACTTTATATGAGACAACAACGCACATGTTCTAATAAACAATGTGTCATAGGGAAATAATCCTAAAACTCTTACCCCGACGGTTGAGATCTCCTGTCTCGCTACCAAGGAGATGAATTATTATTTTTCTTTTACCTTGTTAAACCTCTTCATAGTTATCTAATATTGACGTTGCATCAATGCAATGCAAGACAATGTTGATGTGATGTGATTGAGTTGTCGACGTGACGTCATTGTATTGTTGCAGTGACGTCATGACATTGTTTCTATGGCGTCACACATTGTTGAGAACGTGCAAAAAGCACGGGTAGCTTGTCTCAACCCTAGAGTGGGATTAAAATAATCTTTCGCTCACTTGGGGGTGAAACAGGGGAATCTCAACCCGAGGGGTAATATTCTTAAGTTGCCAAACACGAGGCTTGCCGAATGTTTGGCAGCTTAACCGCGAGGGTTGAGATCTCCTGTCTCACTACCAGGGATGTGAATGATTATTTTTCTCTTACCCTTCTAAAATCATGTATAATCTAATATTTGACGTTACATCAATGCAAGACAATGTTGATGTGATGTGATTGAGTTGTATTGTTGCCGTGACGTCATCGTATTGTTACTACCACGTCATACAATTGCTGAGAGCTTGTCTCAACCTAGGGTGAGATAAGAAAATCTCATCCCGGTAAAAGTGTGGATATCCCTCCCTGTCCAGGGTAAGAGAAAAGAAAATCTCACAACGGAAAAAGTGCGGATAACCTTGTCAGGGTAAGAGAAAAGAAAATCTCACACCGGTAAAAGTGCGGATATCCCTGTCCTGGGTAAGAGAAAAGAAAATCTCACACCGGTAAAAGTGCGGATATCCCTGTCCAGGTTAAGAGAAAAGAAAATCTCACAACGGAAAAAGTGCGGATATCCTTGTCAGGGTAAGAGAAAAGAAAATCTCACACCGGTAAAAGTGCGGATATCCCTGTCCTGGGTAAGAAAAATCCGTGTCCAGGGTAAGAGAATATGTTTTATCATATAGTTCTCAATGTCTGCATGTAACCAAAGATGTATACGTGTTGGATGTAACCATTTACGTGTTGGATGTAACCACTTTCTTTTTAAAAAATCATTTTTGATAAACGTTTATGCTGTGTGTTTCATTGAGACACGGACTTACATATAAGGATTGAAAGCCATTTTTTAAACTTTCATAGTGCTATGAAAGGTCAGCCGTAAATATCCATATTGAATGAAACCCGCTAGGGCTTCATGCTGAATATGGATGTAACGGCTGACCTTTCATAGCACTATGAAAGTTAAAAAATGACTTTTAATCCATATATTTACATTTTTACTATAGAACAATTGCTTAACTTCATTAATATTTTTTCCAATTAATAGTTAATTACCTGCGTTTGTATATGGGTCGTCATTTAAACGACATTGGCGGAACAGCCCAGCTTGAATAAAATTGGCGCCAATAATAATAATTAGTCATTTGAGCGTTTGACGCAAGGGCATTCTCCATGGAATTCGAAGCGGCGCGACAAGACTCTCATTGAACAAGCTTGATCTATGACGTCATAATTAAACCACTGGCTACGTCTCGAGAACCATTGCTTTCATACTTATGAAAGGCATTTTTGCTGGTAATGTTCATATAGTGGGTTGCAGCGCAAATGTAAATATAATTGTATAGCAATCTGATTCAGTTTCGTGATTGAGGTGAACGACGTCGATGTTTCGTTTCTAAAACCCATGTAAAGTAGCAAGTGCTATCTAAGATCGTGCTTCTATTATATAGTTTGACAAGGGGATAGATCGACGAATTGCAAGACAATCCATATATATATGCATAACACTCCACCGGTAATGATTAAGTATTGGAAGCGAACACGTAAATAGGTCACATTGAGGTCGTCGTAACCTACTTCTTGCACAGACCTATCCCAAGATGCAGGTTGATCAGAACTATGGGCAAGTTTTATGGTCGCCATCTTTGTCCCATTGAGAACTATTGGAATATGGACGTTTTTGAGTATGCTCATTAGTGTGTTTGTGATTGACAATGATACTCGGTTCTCATTTTGAGAACTTGATGTTTACATGGATGTGACAAAGATTTACATGGCGGGTGTCGTCGATGAAGCAGAAGACTCTTACTCTTCCGGAACACCTGGTCTTATTCTCTTGTACTTTTATAAGAGTCTCCATGTAAATCTTTCCTTTCTTCATATTTTGCGCCTGGTTTAATCGATTTTGAGTTTGGATTATGAATTTGTTAACGCTTTGGTATTCTCTTATATATTTGTACACAATATCTGGTTACTCCGGGTGACATGCCACAACAAACATTTTCAAAAACAATGTCAATGGTAGAACTACAGTATCTCTGTACTCCATCATTGTAACCAGATCAGATTGTACTAATACTAAATACAAAAGGTGATGATGCTGACCTACGGTGATTTGAACAGTGATGACGTTGGGCAAAGTTGATTTGAACAGTGATGATGCTGGGCTATATATGGTGATTTGAACAGTGATGAAGATGGGCTATGGTGATTTGAACAGTGATGATGCTGGACTAAGGTGATTTGAACAGTTATGAAACTGGGCTAAAGTGATTTGAACAGTGGTGACGTTGGGCTAAAGTGATTTTAACAGTGGTGACGCGACGCTGGGCAAAGGTGATTTGAACAGTGATGATTCTGAGCTAAGGTGATTTGAAGTGATAATGTTGGGCTGAAGTGATCTGAACAGTGACGATGTTGGGCTGAGGTGATTTGAACAGTGATGACGCTTGGCTAAGGTGATAAGTGATGATGTTGGGACAAAGTTACTTACACAGTGATGATGCTGGACTAAGGTGGTCTGAACAGTGACAAAGTTGGTCTGAGGTGATTTACAGTGAAGACACTTGGCTATAAGGTGATTTGGGCTTTCGAGCTACAACTTTAGTGGCTGTAGTCTAACTATAGTACGATCGAACTCACTTTAGTTACGTGCTTTTTGGGCATGTGTATAGAAACAAGAGGTATACAGTGCGCATGTCTAGCGACTATAATACAAACTACCGATTTCCTTTAGTCAGACTAGAGGAACTAGTGGTCGTATGCGCATAAGTGATTATTTGAAAGCGAGGCAGTGATTGGTTGACATTTACACGCATGTGTAAACACATTAAATGTAACAGCCCTACTGTGAACAAAGAAGGAAAACAAGAAGTAAGCATTTCCCTGTAATTATTTAATTCAATAAATCTCACGTTAAGCAAAAAAAAAACAATTAATTTCAACATGATCACTGTAAAATACCCCACGTAAAATTTCACAATCTTTCATTCATATCCTAGTAAAAGTATAGCTGCTATAATCTTTCCTCATAATCAGTAAAATAATCATTATAACAAGAAAGGTTGGCACTTAAATATATCATGATGAGTATATTTTTTTGCAGTACATTAACGATTTTCCCGTAACTTTATTTAATATCATCATCGCGAACATTATCTTGAACTTTTTACATACACTTGCTATTTACTCAAGGTTAAGACCAAATTTCTTCTGGCCTTGACACCTTACTTTAATAAGTAGACAGATTAATGCATATTTGCCAACCCTCCCTATTTAGGAGTGAGACTCCAGATTTTGGACCCTAAAATGTTGCATTTTCAACTTTGGAATTTGCTTAACTGTTCTTGTTTTTAAAGATCTGATGATTTCATTTGAAAGAAGAGCTCAAAAGGAGCCATTTAAAAGTGTTATTTTTTCTCTGAATGTACATGTATACAAACTATTTATGTTTTCAATTCTGAGCACTCGTAATCTCCCCCGTGGAAATTTCAAAAAGTTGGCAATTATGTAATATCTGGTGTAGAAGCTGGAGGAAATCAGACAAAGGGCAAATGACCGGCCAGTTGTACTAGCCATTCCAAAATGATCAAGATATCACACAAGATGTCTGGTGTTGAAGTTAGTTGATTTGGACTAGATAAAGGGCACTTAACCAGTTGTACTAGCCATTCACCACTCTAAAATTATCAAGACATCAAACAAGGCAATGAATGGCATTATTCAAAACAATTCTTAACTGAAATGTCATAAAAAAATCAGCCAATTCTGTAAAACAACTTATTTTCACGTGCAATTAATTTTCGCATATTTCGCTGGTGATTGAAATTCATGAAAATTTAATCGCCAAGAAATAGTTACAATCAGAAGTATGCCAACTGTAGGAGTACTGTACTGTACTGTACTGTACATAGGATTTATGAAATTCATGTATTTTTCGCGAAATTAAATTGCCGCGAAAAATAAGTTGGTTTACAGTATATTAACTTTTTTGGGTAATGTTAAGGTTAACCTAAAATTAAATGACTGGGTTATTGACAAGTTACGTAGCACTCATCGATAGATCAACTAAACCAGACCATGTTTGCCACAAACATTTCACCTGTACGACGTCAGTATGGTCAAACAATACCACATCTACCACAAATACCTGTACAGGGTTTCATAAACTGTAAACGGATCTAACAATGATGAAGCAAGAACAATAATAAAACCAGATATTTCAACCTACATTTATCACTCTTGTTGGCAAGAATGTTATTGGGCAGGAAGTGATTAAGTGGAAGAAAATCCGATTACTCGGAAAAAAAACCTTTATGAATATGTTAGGTCAGGTGATTATATATCTTTTCACATCCGATCGGGAATTGATCCCCAGTCATGTTATTAAAAGTCAACGACAAGAGCGCTATCCACTGCATTATCCTGACCACCCAGACAGGCCTGAGGGTCAAGAGATGCTTTAAAAGATACATTTATCACTGACCAGGAAAAAAAAATAACAAAAAAATACAAAACAAAAATACAAATACAATGTACATAAAAGAAAAATTCAGACGAAAAAAATGCTGGAATTTAATACTATGTCTTCAATACAGTGGTATGTAGACAATGTTTCATAAATGTCCCTTAGCATATTTGACAAAATTAAAAATTAAATCAAAGTCCAATAGATTTAAATTGCCAACATGTTAAATTACCCAATGAAACTCATTTATGTACTAAATAGTAGTTAATGTTTGAAAACTTCCACTTCGAAAATCTGGTGTCTAGGATTAAAAGTATGGTCTCGTACTATATAGCTAATTGCCACATCGTCAAGGTAATCATCAACAAGTGAACTTAACACAACCTTGATGTATTTTATTACAACTTACACCACTAATAAAAATGTTCCTTTTAAACTAGTCTCCTTATGTCTGTCTCTAATTCTTTGTTTAGTTTATTATGTTTATTTATATTTATAGATGTGCTAACTTGGAACAGGTCTGCTAAATGGAACAGAACGTTCCAAATTCCATTCCTGTGGGTGAAACTCGCAACCCAGAGGTGGAGGGCTAGCAGTAGAATGTCGAAACACCTTAACCACTTGGCCCCATGAAAATCAATCCATTTTCAACTGTAAAAATTATCTTTGTTTTCATATTAACCATTATATGACCTTGCCACTATATAATCGTACACAATTTAATTGACATTCATATATTATATGAATGCAAATGACCGACAGTGTTCTTAGGGAACAAGGACAAAGGTACCTTTGAACGAGTCTTTAATATGAGACAGAAAAAAAGAAATTATTAATGTTTTGGTCTTATTTGTGTAATTACATACAGTGTACTGTTTAATTAGTAATTATCTATCAACCACGTGTGTAACAGTAAAATAGTGTGTAGCAGCTCAGAGTTCATGTCTAACATTATCATTATACTGCAACAACTATGATCATAATATGTAGAATGTAATAAAGCTACTCAAAACGGCTTTGGCAGAACACTGGATTTCCTTGCTTAATATACATTATTGAATTATTGATTAATTGAATTTTCACAATTTAACTTAACATTTCAACATCTCTCCTTCCAACTTTAATCAATGTCAAGATTAAAAACCCATGAAATAAACCATATATGCATCTTACAATAATCTCATATCATAAGCAAATCAAAACTTTGCACATTGCAGTAGAAATGCTAATAACTGTTATGTCCATGTCTGGTAATAAGCCCACTCCTCTGTTATGAGTAAGAAAGTACTGGTATGTTTTGGTCCTGAAGGCTAATCAACTGTAGGATTAATATAGTCAAAACTAGAACTGTCATTCATAGGATAACTATAAATACTCCCGCAGATGCTGGTAGTTTATAATCATAGTTTTTCATAGAGGTATAAAAAGAAAATCTCAACCAATCAGGAAGCCACATTCTGCATACAATCAATGGAAAATTAATTATTGAATTTTGAAGAACTTTCCTTCAATAGATATTTTGCCACATAGTTATAATTAAACAAGTAAACGAGCTCACAGAGCTCATAAAAATGGATTATTTTTATTTACATTTAATAAAGGCAAACTGGAATAAGAATTCAACTATAAAAATACAATTTCCCAAGAAAAACCAAATTATCTAAGTTTCCTTGTAAGAAAGGAGAAAAAGAGTCTATATTTCTTTCTATTTTTTCTAGTTATCCACAAAAACACAATATCATCAACACAAAAATCCACAAAAATTAACAACGAAGTATAGGCAGCGGACACGCTGCTACGAAGCAGGGGGAGTCTCTCCACGGAGCACTGGGCACACACAGGCTGGAGTGTCGGGCTGGAAACAGCTAACAAGAGACTCCCGCACGCTAAATCCTAGATAACAGGCCGGGTGAAGAAGGAATAGGTAAGATTGTAGTTCTTGAAGAAACTGAGCTGGTGGTCATTGCGAACGTAACCTTTGACCTCTTTCTCCGTCATCTCCTTGTGGTTATCTTTGGCCAGTGAAGCCTACACAGGAGAAATAGATGACATAAATCACAGTGATGAAAGCATTGAAACATAAAATACACAAATTACTATCACAGAGATTGAAACAGTCAATTGTGAAAAAGGAGGAAAACCCATATTTTAAGGGGTTTTAATGGGATATTTATAGAATTAACATGACAGCAAAATTATCAAAAAGGAGGAATTGAAGGAGGATTTTCATCCCCGTTATCATAAAAACTCTGAATATTAAAGAAAACAGTTCAAAGATTGAAAAAGAAAAACTAAAAGGCCAGTAAAGAGTAAACTACCAGGAAAGGGGAATAAATCCTCAAAAATGTCGCAAAATTAATTAATAGAAGCTCAACCATAAAATTACATTACTGCCAATATTTGTTCAAACCAAAATTCTTTAAATTCATGACAGTAAGCGGAGAATATTTTACCTTGTTAGCGAAGACAGTCATGAGGAACTTTCCGGGTCTGAAGGTAGTGAGAACCTTGTTGATCAGTGTGTGGTACGATTCCTGAAAAACACAGCATGTTACATAATTATTATGCTTGTATTCCTTGCTTATTATCATACAGACGAACCTCGTTATCTCGAACTCGTATAACCTGAAAACTCTGTTTAATTTAGAGTATTTTGTCAGTCCCGACAAAGCTTTACACTAGCATTCAAACTCGCATAACTCAAATACTCAGATAACTCAAAGTTTCTTCCCAGTCGCATTGAATTCAAGATAAAGGGGTTTGACTATATTTTGACTTGTATCATATCCAAGGACATAAGAGCTGGTACATATAATCACCAATCAGAAAGAACGACAGAAAAATTACAAGATAATGTACACTGTTTGCACATGTTATTTTTGTCATGTTGTGCCATCAAGCAATTCAACAATTGCAGTTTTGTGATGCTATAAGGTCATAAATACATCTTTAAAAAGATATTGCCTGTATTTCTAACTTTGAAATTACAATAAATGTTACCTGGGGAACGTTGGTTTCAAAGCTGACGTAGGAACAGTGTGGCTCAGGAGTCACGTGGATGGTGATGTAGTAACCCTGTATACCAAAAACAATTATTGTAGTAACCCTATATACCGAAAACAATTATTGTAGTAACCCTGTATACCAAAAACAATTATTGTGGTAACCCTGTATACGAAAAACAATTATTGTAGTAACCCTGTATACCAAAAACAATCATTGTAGTAACCCTGTATACGAAAAACAATTATTGTAGTAACCATGTATACCAAAAACAATTATTGTAGTAACCCTGTATACCAAAAACAGTTATTGTAGTAACCCTGTATACGAAAAAAATTATTGTAGTAACCCTGTATACCAAAAACAGTTATTGTAGTAACCCTGTATACGAAAAACAGCTATTGTAGTAACTCTGTATACCAAAAACAGTTATTGTAGTAACCCTGTATACCAAAAACAGTTATTGTAGTAACCCTGTATACAAAAAACAATTATTGTAGTAACCCTGTATACAAAAAACAATAATTGTAGTAACCATGTATACCAAAAACAGTTATTGTAGTAACCCTGTATACGAAAAAGAGTTATTGTAGTAACCCTGTATACGAAAAAAAATGATTGTAGTAACCCTGTATACAAAAAATAATTATTGTAGTAACCCTGTATACCAAAAATAATTATTGTAGTACCCTGTAAACCAAAAACAATTATTGTAGTAACCCTGTATACCAAAAACAGTTATTTTAGTTACCCTGTACAGTTTAAACAGTTATTGTATATTAACCCTGTACAGATTAAAACAGTTATTGCAGTAACCCTGTACAGGTTAAAACAGTTATTGTAGTAACGATGTACAGGTTAAAACAGTTATTGTAGTAACCTTGTACAGTTAAAAATAGTTATTAACTCAGCAATAAAGACATGTTCTTTGTTGTTTTCAATGATAATCCATAACTTTAAATTTATCAGTGACACATGATTTTTGTTTCAATGAATCTACATTGTATGTATATAACCAGACAAATTTTCACTGCATACTTTTGTTTCTTCCTTCTGATGTTAAGAGTAACCTTATGTAATTTGTTACGTATAATGAAGCATGGTCATCTGTCATAAATGCCCTTAATTTGCAGACCACCAAACATCCGTCTATTAATTCTGCAGACACTAAATTGGCTAGTGTACTAGACAAAACTTAAGTCACTATCTCATAGCCATTACTTTGACCTGTACCTGTTAAATCAAACATTTCACAGTTTATCTGTGTTGAGAAGCTGTATGTCAATCTGTTTTACAGTCACTATAGCCTTAGTTATTTACCCAAATATTTTTCATCATCAGCAATAAAATCGCAATATGATGAAATTTGATAGCTCATAACAAACTATATATTTCATATCAACTTCTTCATCAAATAATCTCTCTCTCACTGTCTGTCTGTTATTGGATTTCCATATTACAGATATCAAATATTACCATTATGATTCTAATCGGCCTTGTTTATATCAACTTGTGTTTTCTTTATATATAGATATTGATAAGATATTGAATGATTAGTCTAGTTATTAAATTTTCAGCTTATCTATTGTTGGGAGATGGCTTAATATAAGAGTGAACTCTTGTTGCCAAATCCTATAATATCAGAATGTTGTATATATTTTGAATCTTGTATTGTACAAATAATGTACATGCTTGCTAATAAAATACTGTTTAAACCAATTACATACTTATTTGGTAACACAGTAACATTTGTAATAGCTAACAAACTATATATTTGAATATATACAATAATATTAATTGTGTGATATCACTCACCCCTGGCAACAGACCATTCATGGAATACCCACAAGGCTCAAACAGGAAGTCATCAATTTGAACTCCAGGAACAATATCAGATATACCCGATTCCTTGCGAAAAAAAAGACACAAAAATAAGTATACAAAATGTACTAAATTTCGTAAAAGAGCAAAACAATTAACTAAATTAAGTGTACAGGTTATATATCAAAAAAGTTGGAATAATTCATTATGAAAGTTCAGGGTAAAATTACTTAAATTGGTTTATGATATTTTAGCAGTATAAAATTTTTGAAGAATATAATCAATTTCCTTTATATTTCTTGTTGTATTTCAAATGTTGTCTCATAAGCTCACCTTGTGCTAAATTTTGTTTGGTGATGATTATCATTAAAATGTCTGTTTTAGTGTTAAACTCACCTTTGTGGCTTGACCAGCTGTCTTAGAAACATCTTGTGTAAAAATAGCCATCTTCTCACGGCACATATCCCACATGAGCAGGTGTCAAGGTCAAGGAGAAATCGTAGGTACAAATGTACAATTCATGTAATAAGCACAAGGGATTGTGAATGTTGTTGTCTTTGTTTTTTTGAGTTTTTTTTTTTTAATTTCTTATTCGGACCAGGTGAGCTTATGCCATACTGTGGCGTCCGTCGTCTATCAACAATTTTTTAAACGACTTCTTCTCCATAACCACTGATAGGAAATCAACCTAATTTGGCAGGAAGCATCCCTAGGTGCTCAGGATTCAAAATTGTATTAATGGTGGGACTGACCCCCCAGGGGGCTGAAGGACGGGGCCAAAAAGAAAATATTTTACCATAAATACCTAGATACCAATGTATCCAGGTGAGCGATACAGGCCCTCTAGGACTCTTGTTCTGCTGTCTTATTCCAAAACTGAATACATGTAGTATATGTTGTGATTTTCTGAGGATTAACTTCAGCAATTTTCTGACAGCATATATTTCGGTGTAATTTTTCTGAACTCTGAGACAGTTATGAGCCAATTTTCAGTACTTGATTTCTTATATTAATTACCAGCTTACAAGGAACCATGAATATGAGTACCATTATTGGGAAACTTATGAAAATTTAGTTAAAAAAAAAAACGAAAATACAATATCCTGAGATCGCTATCAAGTATAATTTTGAGCGCTCAATTTTTATATAAAAAAGAAAACATGATTAACACTTAAAATGAACACGAAAATATTGCACAAACATAGTTTATCAAAAGATCATGTTTTTCTTAAGAAAAAATTAAATAGAGCTTTCCTAATGATAGATAAATTTCAGAGGATAAATCAATGTACCCTCAGTAGGTAAGTGTAATAGTGTTGACCATGTAAAGGATATTTCCACTGTCTGGTCGGGCAGGGTAACACCTTCCTCATCCAGTGTGTACAGATGCCTGTAACATTAGTTAAATCATCAGTCATATACTGCACAGAGGGGCATATTTGTTAGCATTATATCCCCCTAAAAATTAAGCTGTCAGTAATACCAGTAGGTGTCAAATTATCCTTCAACTGACTTACAAAAAGCAAGTAATTTATTGAAAATCCCAGAGTGCAAACATTTTTACTTTTATAATGTATATTATTTTACACTCTCTGAGAAAAAAAAACAGGTTCTAAAGAAATCGCTGGTATATTACACAAACATATATTAACAATCACCTTCAGGTATACGTAGTATGAATAAAGCAAAATCGAAAAACACTGGGGTGAGGATGATCGAGTGCAATCCAAATGCATTACAAAACTCCCCTCCTCTCCCCCAACACCTGCAACCCCACTCCCCTCCCCCCTCCTCTCCCCCAACACCTCCAACCCCAATCCCCTCCCCTACCCCTAACCCTTATATGATGTTACTTTTACAACAAAAAATTGTGCCCTCTTACCAACAATCTCTGTTAATGCGTCCCAGTGTGTAAGCTGCACCATCTACAAAACAAAAAAAACACCTTCATATTCTTATCTTTAACAGCAAATCAAGTTTCACCTGATTTCTATAACTCTGTCAATAGCAAATCAATTTTCACCTGATTTCTATAACTCTGTCAAATTATACAGCAAATCAAGTTTCACCTGATTTTATAGCTCCTTTTTCATTTCAATACAGAAAAGAAGTAAAATGTGAAAATGTTATATATTTATACTTTCTAACTATACTATCCATGAAGTCAATAATATGTTTGAATAATTAAGAGAGTGAATAATATGTGTATGTGACTGTACACTCCAAGGGGATTACACATTTTCAATAGCACTTTTTTTTATTTTGTTTTTCAGCAAATTCACTAGTTGAAAATTCTAAAACTTAGGGTAAGGGTAAAAGTCAGTTTTCTTCAACAATAAATATTTGCTTAATATAGTTATATGCCCCCCTTAGCTACCTCTCTTCGCCATCTGAACACACAATGTTACAGTCTACTGACCTATCTACAGATCAACATGTGCAAACCATTATTTACCCCCTCTTATTTGAAAGGGGGGCGGGGCATAAAAATAGGAAGATTTGACAAATATGCATACATTTTCTAGTAACATAATGTAGCAGATTCTCAATGTGACATTATTATAGGCATTTTGCCGAATTTTTAAATATTTATTTTTTTATATAAATTTATGATTGAATATCTATTGGCATAGTCAGCACTCAATAAAACTGGAATGTTGATGGGGAATCTTTATACATGATGATCATTACTTACTTTTAAAGACTTTATCCAGATGACCGACCTGTAAAACAAACAGATCCAAATCTACACAACTATACCACTTCATAACAAAGAATGAGACTGATAGTACAGCATCAAAAAAATTATCATTTAAAAAGATTCTATAAAAGATTAAAAAAGTTCTAGAGATTCTATAAAACTTTTAAAAAGTTCTAGAGATTCTAGAAAAGATTTAAAAAGTTCTAGAGATTATATAAAAGACAAATGTCCATAAATGAAAAACTTTACTTTACAATGCAAAATATCGGACTCAATCCTTCTTGAAAAATAAAGTTGTGATTTTATTTAAATTCACCAATGGTGCAACAGCCACTACAATTTACTCTCTTTTACAAAAATACTCATAACACCATGCAAGTAACAGTTCTGCATGTTAGTGTAATGATGTGCCTTATTGAATTGGGAAAATAAAGTAGGATTTTCAGATAAATTGAGAAAACATTTTGAATTTTGCTTCATTTTGGGAAAATAGCACAAATTCCTCGGGGAAACAGCCTTATATCGGCTGTAAAAATGGGCAAACAATCACTGTATCGATCTCCCCTACCTCATCTTCAAATGTGCGATGGATGACATGCTGTTGCTCTGGTCTGGCAAATTTCTTTCTTGAATAGAATATGTCCTACAAATAATCAAAATGAAAGGTATCTTACTGTAATTATTTTATACATTTACAATTTTTCATTTATCCGCAATGGAGCCGAGCCAAAGGCTCATTTTATGTGTGTTTTTCTTTTTTTTACAGATGAGTGTACATTCACATTTCAACAAGAAATCTACAGTCATTTCTATTCCATTTAATATTTATATGACTAAAAATATTTTCTGATTTATGCTTACAATATTGAAAAACGATTATCAAAGAAATAGAGCTCACCTCAACCCTTCAACCCAGAGATCGTTAATATAAGTAAAATTGAGACCATTTTAAGGTACAGCTATATATTTTTGTTTTAAAGCATCCTTACATGTGTCAGGCATATATATATTCTCTTTGAGACTATCAGGTACACGCAATGTTTGTAGGATACAAATAATAAATGTATGAATACATTTGCCAGATTGGAACTCTTTGGAAAGGAGGAAGGTCACACAAAGTCAACAATACTCTTTGCGACTGATCAGATACATACGTAGACAATGTCCAACCCACACTTGGCCTTGGCTAGTCGGAGTAGGGGCTCGACGGCCAGCAGCAGGGTGGTCTTCCCACACGTTTTCAGGATAAATCGCTCCTTGGTCACAAACATGCTGCTCTCACTACACAAATATACATAAAACTTACATGACAACATCTCGAATACCATGCCCCTGATACTCTCCCAACTTTACAACTGAACCGCTTTGAGGCAGCCTTTAAGGTCGTGATAAAGCAGTATATAATATAAGAACCTTGAATTATTATTATATAAATTACAAATGTCCCATACAGTTCCCTTATTGATATTTCTATCCCTTGCAGAGGCAACTTTTGACCTCTGGTTCAGGAAATTATATTAATTTTTTGATAGGAAGATAATAAATGTACATTTATTTATACATATAAAGTAAATATGTTCAGTAACTTGCCAGATGCTGATCATGGTTATAAGAATTATATATAAAGTCTACACTGACATTCACTCAATAACCATTGCACTGCAAACAAGAGTTATTTTCCAATAACTATTCTTGATAATGTGCCAAAATTCTATGACGTCAACAATAATACATGAGGGCGGAGCTATGCAAATTATCCCGTTCGAATCACAATTGTATGAGGTCATCAACAGTTGACATGGGCGGAGCAAGCTACGGCTTATTCAAACTTTACGCTATTACATTTATTGAACTGTTTTCACATTTGTAAGTTTTGAAATTAAATTATATGTCCGCAGATTGGGCTAAACTGAACAGAAAAGTTATGAACCATTTACAGAAAAAATACCGTAAATATAAGAATTAACCTTTTATTTTGTTTAGTTTATGAGATCATAAATCCAATGGAGCAGTCAGTAAATTTAACGTAAACGCAAAATGTTTATGTAATTTATCTCGTGCTCCATTGGATTTATAATCTCATAAACTAAACAAAATCAAAGGTTAATCCTTAATTGAACCTTAATTCTTTCAAACAGACAACATTTACATCCGATATTACTTTACGTAGATAAGACTATTTTGAGATGTTTTATTGGTCCATCAGGATGACCCACTCACCTGAGGACGTAGGCGTCCATGTCGGGGTTAGAAATTTTGCTGAGGATTTCACATCTCACAATGTGTAGCAGGTCCTCCCAGTCCTTCCTGTAGGTGGTTAAAAATATACATGTAAAGCATATCATATCACTATTATACAGTGGGCTCCACTTAAAATCACCCCTGTTAATATCACATTCCTCTTTATATTATGTTTGTCCCAAACACCATTTTTCTCTCTATATAATCTATGTAATTTTATTTGGTTAATATAATGTATTTTGAGGTGATTTCCTCTTAATATCATTTTTTTTAACCAATGACATAAAATATCAAGAAAATGATGTCATTTCCATTGATTTCAGATACAACTTGTACAAAATGTAGCATAGAAAATAAACAAGAGGCCCAACGGGCCTTAACGGTCATCTGACTACCAATTGTAAAATCACTATGAAAATACGTGTAGTCATTAAATCAAGTTATAATATGCCTGTATAGATTGCCAAGTTCAAGATAGTGGCCTTCTTGGATTTCTGATGGGCTTGAAAAATAACAAGACTTTGTTGGGACCATCTCAGGATATCATTTCTGGCAAGTTTCAGCTCAATTCCACTGGTAGAACTTGAGAAGTTTAAAATGTGTATTCAAAATGGCGGCTGTGGTGGCCATCTTGAATTTTGAACAAACCTAAAAATAACAACACTTAATCAGCATCATCTCAGAATCATTTCTGGCAAGTTTCAGCTTATTCCTAGTGAGTAAACTTGACAACAAACCCTTTTGGCCCCTGTGACCTTGAATGAATGTCAGAGTCATTTCTTTAAACAAACTTGACACACCTTTATCCCAGCATGCCACAAGCCCAATATCACATCTCTGTGCCTTTTGGTTATTCAGAAAAAGTTGTTTTAAAGATTTTGACCCTTTTGGCCCCTGTGACCTTGAATGAAGTTCAAGGTCATTTATTTGAACAAACTTGGTAGCCCTTTATCCCAGCATGCCACAGGCCTAATATCAGGTCTCTGAGCCTTTTAGTTATTCAGAAGAAGTTGTTTAAAGATGATGACCGTTTTGGCCTCTGTGACCTTGAATGAAGGTCAAGGTCATTTCTTTGAACAAACTTGGTAGCCCTTTATCCCAGCATAACACAGGCCCAATATCAGGTCTCTGGGCCTTTTGGTTATTCAGAAGAAGTTGTTTAAAAAGATTTTGACCTTTTTGGCCCATGTGACCTTGAATGAAGGTCAAGGTCATTTGTTTGAACAAACTTGGTAGCCCTTTATCCCAGCATGCCACAGGCCCAATATCAGGTCTCTGGGCCTTTTGGTTATTCAGAAGAAGTTGTTTAAAGATTATGACCGTTTTGGTCCCTGTGACCTTGAATGAAAGTCAAGATCATTTCTTTGAACAAACTTGGTAGCCCTTTATCCCAGCATGCCACAGGCCCAATATCAGGTCTCTGGGCCTTTTGGTTATTCAGAAGAAGTCGTTTAAAGATTATGACCGTTTTGGCCCCTGTGACCTTGAATGAAAGTCAAGGTCATTTGTTTGAACAAACTTGGTAGCCCTTTATCCCAGCATGCCACAGGCCCAATATTAGGTATCTGGGCCTTTTGGTTATCCAGAAGAAAATGTTTAAAGATTATGACCGTTTTGGCCCCAGTGACCTTGAATGAAAGTCAAGGTCATTTCTTTGAACAAACTTGGTAGCCCTTTATCCCAGCATGCCACAGGCCCAATATTAGATCTCTGGGCCTTTTGGTTATTCAGAAGAAAATGTTTAAAGATTATGACCGTTTTGGCCTCTGTGACCTTGAATGAAAGTCAAGGTCATTTCTTTGAACAAACTTGGTAGCCCTTTATCCCAGCATGCCACAGGCCCAATATCAGGTCTCTGGGCCTTTTGGTTATTCAGAAGAAGTTGTTTAAAGATTATGACCGTTTTGGCCCCTGTGACCTTGAATGAAAGTCAAGGTCATTTCTTTGAACAAACTTGGTAGCCCTTTATCCCAGCATGCCACAGGCCCAATATTAGGTCTCTGTGCCTTTTGGTTATTCAGAAGAAGTCGTTTAAAAATTATGACCGTTTTATCCTGTGACCTTGAATGAAGGTCAAGGTCATTTCTTTGAACAAACTTGGTAGCCCTTTATCTCAGCATAACACAGGACCAATATCAGGTCTCTGGGCCTTTTGGTTATTCAGAAGAAGTTGTTTAAAAAGATTATGACCTTTTCGGCCCCTGTGACCTTGAATGAAGGTCAAGGTCATTTGTTTGAACAAACTTGGTACCCCTTCATCCCAGCATAACACAGGCCCAATATCAGGTCTCTGGGCCTTTTGGTTATTCAGAAGAAGTCGTTCAAAGATTTTGACCTTTTTGGCCCCTGTGACCTTGAATGAAGGTCAAGGTCATTTGTTTGAACAAACTTGGTAGCCCTTTATCCCAGCATGCCACAGGCCCAATATTAGGTCTCTGGGCCTTTTGGTTATTCAGAAGAAGTTGTTTAAAAAGATTATGACCTTTTCGGCCCCTGTGACCTTGAATGAAGGTCAAGGTCATTTGTTTGAACAAACTTGGTAGCCCTTTATCCCAGCATGCCACAGGCCCAATATCAGGTCTCTGGGCCTTTTGGTTATTCAAAAGAAGTCGTTCAAAGATTTTGACCTTTTTGGCCCCTGTGACCTTGAAAGTAGGTCAAGGTCATTGATATGAGGTAACTTTGTAGCACTCCATTCCAGGTACCTACTGGCCAAATATGATCACCCTTGGCCTTTTGGTTAGTGAGGAGAAGATTGTCAAACGTTTTTTTACATATCTGACCCCTGTGACCTTGAAAGTTAGTCAAGGTCATTGATATGAGGAAACTTTGTAGCACTCTTTCCCAGATACCTACTGGCCAAATATGATCACCCATGGCCTATTGGTTAGTGAGGAAAAGATTGTCAAACGCTTTTTTACATATTTGACCCCTGTGGCCTTGAAAGTTAGTCAAGGTCATCGATATGAGGAAACTTTGTAGCACTCTATCCCAGGTGCCTACTGGCCAAATATCATTACCCTAGACCTTTTGGTTACTGAGAAGAAGATTGTTAAAGGTTTTTACATATTTGACCCCTGTGACCTTGAAAACAGGTCAAGGTCATTGAAATGAGGAAACTTTGTAGCACTCAATCCCAGGTGCCTACTGGCCAAATATCAGCACCTAGAGCCTTTTGGTTACTAAGAAGAAGATTGTTAAAGGAAAAGTTTACGGACGGCGGACGGCGGACGGCGCACGACGACGGACGAAGCATGATGGCAATAGGTCATCTTGACCCTTCGGGTCAGATGACCTAAAAATTACCCCAAAAATGATTTTTAATTGAAATAATGTTATCTATATATTGAAACATCTTCATATGTACATTTTGAATAGCTTACTTTTTATTATGGAGATTGGAAATGCACTTGATTTAGTGGAAAAACATGTTTCTGTTAATATCACATTCCTGTTAATATCATGTTTTTGTCCGACAACTGCAACATGATATAAAGAGGAGTGCACTGTATCACTAAAATATAAGTTATAAGTATACGTATGAAATCATTGATTTTTTTAACACCAAATATAGAATTAAATGTGAAATTTAATGTTGACAAGGATGCTGACAAAACCCCTTGATAAAAAAAATATACACAATATTCTCAAACTGCAGTGTGCATTCATCTTCTGAGAAAATCAAGCAATATCCTACATTTCTCTTCAGGTTAAAAAAAATGATGTGTTTCCAATATTTTTTTTGCAAGAAATAAATCAGAATTCCAATGCCATAATAGAAAGTTTACTTTTAACTCAATTTTTCACAATTCAATCAGCACAACTATAAGGATTAAGGGGAACCTGCATATGAAATTTGGGAAAGATCCATCCAGTACTTCTCAAGATGTAACAGTAACAAAAACTGTTTAAGGACGGACGAACGATTGACGACGGACCACAGACCACCGACCAGACGATGATGGGCTAAAAACTTGAACATACTTGATCTTTGAGTATTTAACCTGATTTGGATCAAGGTCAAAAATGACTTCTGACAGTTCATTTTGTAAATGCAAATATATGCATGATCCAGCTTCATCAAATCATATCTTTAACAGTTTAAATGTTATAGCCAGATAGATTTCCCGAAACATTTGCATACTGTTTGTATTAAATTCTTTACCTTTAACACTTAATTAATTCCACATCTTTTCAAAAGCAAAATTATACAAATGCTTCCCATTTGGGTCTAGGTACTATTTATTTATATATAAAAATCATTTTCATTGTGCTGTCATTAATATTGCTTGGAAACTGGCGTATTTTTTAATATACAGGAAAATGAAGGCTGATCATGAAAGCAGTTTCTATACCAAACTAATGATGTCATAATGGTATTGCCATAGATACCTATAGCAACCATTTACGAGCCGATCCAATGTAGGCATGACTCACATACAACCATCTTTTATCTAGGTAATTATTGCTTTTTAGGAAACACATGGAGTTCATGTCTGGAATTGAATACATGTTTACAAGAATGGTACCTATACTATAAAACAGTCATTTATTTTTTTTATGATGCAAAAATATTCTGCTGTTAATAAATTTTCAAAGTATACTTATGTGGCAGGTGCTGTTTATGGCAGTAGATCTAAACCAGCCTGTCTCAACACAGATCAATTGTGATCATCATTAGCTGATATGGGTCTATGCTTATATTACACATGTAGATCTACACATTGCCAGCTGTTTTACGATGCCATGTGACTCAGTCCTGCACATTTGATAATCCAGGCATGTACCTGAAATCTCCCTCTTAATTGCCTCAATCCATCAATTTTTTAAAGTTACATTTTTGAAAACAAAGTCACTGCATCTGTGCATAGAATCCTCATTTTGCTCCACTTATCAAGGAGAAATTTTGGAATTTAAATATCTCAATTAGAGAATTATATTACAACCAAAACTAAATGGGTGGTCGAGTGATGCAGTGGATAGTGCATCCTTTCACCAAGGCGACCAGGGTTCGATTCCCCAGCCAGGTGTGAAAATGTACATATGGGGTCACCTGCCCAACCATGTGGGTTTTCTCTGTGGTACTCCAGTTTCCTGCCACAATTAGACTTTTAACTGGGCCAACAAGAGGGACTTATAAAAGTTGGATAACTTGTTTCATAATTGTTGTAAAATAAATAAAGTGTATATATACAGTGGATTCTACTTAATATCACCTCTGTTAATATCACATTCCTCTTTATATAATGTTTTTCCCAAGCACCATTTTTTCTCTATATAATCGATGTAATTTTATTTGGTTAATATCATGTATTTTGAAGTGAATTTCTCTTAATATCATGGGTTTTTTTTCAAATCACATAAAATATCCAGAAAAATGATGTCATTTCCATTGATTTCAGATACAAATTGTACAAAATGTAGCATAGAAAATAAAAAATAACCACAAACATGATTTTTAATTGAAATAATGTTATCTATATATTGAAACATCTTCATATGTAAATTGCACAGCTTACTTTTAGTTATGGAGATACGAAATGCACTAGATTTAGTGGGAAAACACTGTACAACCAAATAAAAATTGGGTTTTTTTTTTCAACATAACAATTTAAGTCTTTTACTGTAGAATTTGATTAATTTCAAGTAATTTCCTTGAAGAATAGGCATCATTTAAATCCCCTTTTCATGATCAACAGTTGGTTCTTATCAAGCTAGATTAATCCCAATTAAAGTGCATGGTATTTTTTTCCAAAGAAATTCATTACAAAGCTGGCCTCTCCTCCCAATTCCTTTCTGTTCATGGTGTGGCAATGTTCATGATTTCTGCATTGAGATATAAAATTATTTCAAAAATACCTAACAGATTTGTACAGACAAGAATATTTTTTTTACAGATTCTAAAAATAAGGGCGATTATCCCTTAAAATATAGTGAAATCGCAAATTATTTTCATCATACACATCTATACAATGGATCAATTTACAAAAAAAAACAACACTTAGGCTCATGGAAAGATGGACAAATACGATACATCTATATATATGTAATATATACCTCCCAAACTTTCTTTGCAGGAGGTATAAAATGAACACATCATATCTGATGAGAAACAATTTAGACATTTAGCTTGTAAGAATACATACAATTTATATCAAATTACCAAAAAAAACCATGGTTCGTGGACAAATGCATCTGAGAACAGGATACATCTATATATGTAATTCTACCCCCCAAACTTTCGTCGCAGGGGGTATAAAAGTACACACTATATATCGAAGGGGAAACGATTTTGACTTAAGCTTTATAAAAATTTGATTCTGTGATAGTCAAAGTATATAAAACAAACCATGTCTACATGTGTAGTAAAATGTGTAGATAATGTGTCTCATGCATGAATGATCCAATCCTTTTAACAGTGATTTGGATCATCATGGCCCAGATTAATCTGAATATATTTAAGGATTAACCTTTAATTTTGTTTAGTTGATGAGATCATAAATCCAATGGAGCACGAGGTAAATTGCGTAAACGCGAAGCGTTTACGTTAAATTTACCGACTGCTCCATTGGATTTATGATCTCATGAACTAAACAAAATCAAAGGTTAATTCTTATATTTACAATATTTTCCTGTAAATGGTTCATAATTTTTCTGTTCAATTTAGCCCCATCTGCAGACATTATTTCATTTCAAAACTTACAAACGTGAAAACAGTTCAATAAATGTAACAGCATGAAATTTGCATAAGCGGTAGCTACTCCCCCCATGTCAATTGTTGATGACGTCATACAATTGTGATTCGAACGGGATAATTTGCATAGCTCTGCCCTCATGTATTGTTGTTGACGTCATAGAAATTTTGCACGTTCTCAAGTATGGTTATTGGAAAATAACACTAGTTTGCAGTACAATGGTTATCGAGTGAATATCAGTGTAGACTGTAAATATATATATATATATATGTTATTTCTACAGAATTGTTCATGGTGTTGATCCTCGGCAGATGTGTATATATATTTTTGAACATTTAAATTTCACAGAACTACAAGAGGCCCAAAGGCCTTAGCGGTCACCTGAGTAATGTTATACATGTAGGTATGGTAGCTCAATTTTAAAGATGAAATCAACATGTTAACTATGTGAAATATAACATTTGTCATGTCATTCACAGTTGCTCGAGTTTCTGTTAGTATATAAAAAATGTTTATGTGTTATAGGAGCTGCGGCCCATTACAGAACGTAATGGAAGAATTCCAACATTATTTCTCAACTATTTGTAAACAATGCACATAGCTTACTTGTTGTGAGGCTGTTGTGCAATTCTTAGACTAAACATCGACATTTCTGATCAATTTAGATATTAATCCACTACTACATGCTAGTTTCGTTTCATCTAATGATAATTTCTCCGTCACATAGACGTTTTTTTATGACAAGCATACTGGCAACTTTTTAAGCAAGCCGCCATGGCCTGTACATATATGACGTCACGAAGCCGCATGGAATACAAAACAATAAATAATGTTTTTTATTCAAATAAAATACATGCTGATGATTGCTGAGTCCATCAAATTATAGACAAGCAGTGGAACATAAGTTGCATTTTTGTTGGCAGCGGGCACCTTTTTTCGGCCTGCGTTCAAAGAAACATGACGTCAAAAGTGACGTGACGATGTAGGGGAGCTGCAGACTCTACTACCGTTACAACACTATATCGTCTGCCGAAATGGCACGTTTCACTGAGGCCCAGCAAAGTGTGAAAACTAAGCAATCAACAAAATTTGCAGTGACTATTATGAAGGAATTTCGTTTTGAAAGAGGAAAATATCTTAATATATCATTTATGAACGTAGAAGAGTTGAACGCTATCTTGGGCGATTTTTATGCAAACAGAATAAAAAACAGTGATAATATTTATTCCAAAATTAAGTTCTGTCATTGTTTTTCTGGATGATTTTTTTAGTGAAATACATAGTGTACAATCATTTTTATTCAAGGAATGGTGCCTGCTTTTTGTGAAAGAGTGAAAACAAACACAGAATATATTTCTATACATTAAAGGAACTTTACATGTTTTTTTTATAAAACGTATAACGAAATTTGTATCAATTTTTATTTGCATTCTTTTATTTATGCAACAAACTTCTTGTAAAAAAAATTCAATTTCAATGTCCCTTGGAGTCCGTTTAAGTTTTACTGTATGTATAGAATGGCTTGATAATGAGACTATACTAATTAAGTCCCCATTTACGGATCCCTTTATGCATAATTATAGTCTATATACCATGTGGGAGTCTGTGATTTGTTGTGAATCTAAATCCTTCATCTAAGCAAGCTAGATAATGGAGAGAATTCAGGCAATAGCAATAGGTGAATTGTTTAATTTATTCTCCATGAATATATAACAAGGTACATATGCATAAAGAATATGAAAAATTGAAAATATAAGAATATAGCACAATAAGAATAAAGGTCGTGGCTAAATAAGAAATCGACATCCCAAAATGTGAAGTTTAAAGGCAGTTTAAAATCATACAAATATCTCCACACAAAATCGTTTTGTACTGTAGGTACGACAAGTAAATTGACATTCAAAAGTGATCCAATCTCTTTTATTGTTTATTATCAGACCATGCACAGCTTGTCACGGTGTTGCTTTTCATGAAAACAGTGACATTTCAGAGTCTTGTTTACAGAAAGTTCTTATAAAACCACATTCTTATTTATACCACCAGCTTATACACATTTTCCCTTGTATACAAACTGGTGTTGACTCAGCAGTTTAGTTAGTATACTAAGAGGTTAAAACATCAAGTGACTTTTTGGCCACGGTACATAAACTACACAATAACTATACGTACCTGGTAGATTATTTAAGAAAATAGTAAATGAAGAGACACATTTAAAAACAATTCCCATCAAGCCCAATGATTGCATCCTTTAATTACGGTTCTAAAGAGGTCAGACCCACTGTTTAAAAATTTCAAAATGGAGTCCCTTTTACTCAAGAATGCTTCAGAACAAATTTAGACTTGTAATTGTAAATGTCCTGACTCTCCTTCAGAAAAATAAAGGTTTCTGAAAGTTTATTACATTTCCCCGTACAGGTTCTGCCCCTCAGACCCCTGGGGCCCAAACCCAACATTTATGCAAAGTTTGTTACCCTAGGATACAGTCATTTCGGCACCCGGTAGTTTTATGTACTTCAAATAAAAGTTGCTTCGGCACATCTTGTAATATGTTCTTTATTTCGGTACTTCTAAGAGCTGTTTTGGTATTTTGATTAACTGTTAAACGAATTGTACTAATTAAAAAGGAATTGTTAATTTAATGTTTATCTTTGTTTTTCAACATTCATAAGTACCGAAAGACTTCCGTAAATAACAAAATGACAAGGTACCGAAACTAATGGGTGCCGAAACGACTAGAATCTGTTCCTCTTCCCCCCAAGATGCTCCATACCAAATTCCATCAATATTCCTGCATCCCTCCAGAAGAAAATAGATTATTAAGCTCTCATTTATTGGGCCTTGTCCCTCTAGATCTAAGAGAGGAAACGAGGGGTCAGATCCATGTGCACGGTTCATATAAAATGAGTCCCTTTAATTACCACAGAATATTAAAGCTTCAGTGCAAATTTTGACAATATTCCATTATTCCCACAGAAGTCAAAGAAGATCAGAAAAAAACTTTAACAGTTTACTACGTATACATCCCCTATCGGGTCCTTATAACCTGGGGTCAGCTGTCAGATCCAGGGTTTATACAAAATTGAATCTGATTATCTCTTTCACCCAAAGATGCCTTAGACCAGGGTTTCACTTCTGGGAGTCCTTCAGACCCCCTTGATTGAAACTTCGGGGTCCTAGATTTGGGGTCCTCATAAATTATTTCAGTAATTGTTGCTTTAAGTCATACATGCATACATATTTGAAAATTGCAGACTGGAGTTTCTTGAGACTGTTGTCAATTCAGGGATTTTTTTTGGGACCCTGGTGTCCAGATTTTAGGGGTCCTATAAAGGAAAACATGAAGATCAAAAGCAGCATTCATATAAAACCCTGTCTTAGATCAAATCTAAGAGCCACATGCATAATTTTTTATGAAACCAAAACCCTTTCATCCAAGGATGAAAAATAGCAATTGTGCCATTTCATAACCATGTTTCATAAGATTTTTCATACCAAAATTTATGCATGCACTTTTCCAGCACTTTTTTCTCAAATTTCAATACCTATATGTATAATTTTTTTTGTCCGAACTTCCAAGAAAAGGGGATATAATCAACAACTTTAATCTTTAGACTTTAGAAAAAATTCTTACGTTTATCAATATCTTTTAATATAAATCTAAAAAAAAATACTGCATATTTACAGCTAGTTAGTATGAATTCCAGAACTTTTTAAGCATTTGTGAGCAAATTTAAGCACTTTTCCAGCACTGACCCCAAATTCAAGCACATGAGCAAATTCAAGCACTTTTCCAGCACTGACCCAAATTCAAGCACATGAGCAAATTCAAGCACTTTTCCAGCACTGACCCAAATTCAAGCACATGAGCAAATTCAAGCACTTTTCATTTTTTGTAATATGAACCATGATAACTTTATTCAGCATCTTTTGGTTTGTTAATAACAAGAATTGTTTCAAATCAACGGAAGATATATATGGTTACAAGTTTAAAGATTGTATTGTGACCAATGTATCATGTGAATTATTTGTACATATTAATAGTGACAAACCTAGCAATAATTACAATACAGTACCTCAGGAGAAACAGTCAAATAAATGGGAGGAAAATATTGACAAACCATTGGAAGATTATGTGCTGGTACATCTGGGCTTATTGCAGGATGAATACAGTAATATATTATATGTTATTACATAATGCATCTGATTTTCCTTAACTATACGCATAAGCTATATTTTGAACCATTTACTGGTGAAATGAACTATTGCACGGTCACGTGCGAACTATTGAACACCGCATGACCTTTCCTACCCTTTCAAGTGTCAAAGTCAGTCAGGTGTCAATGCTACCAGACAACAACAGGCATGGCAACTTCTACAGGAAAGTTTAGATTTGGAGTCGCCAATGAATACGGATTGATATTTTTGTGGTTATTACTCAGATAATCGAATATTTACCTTTATTTTTTTATTTTCATACAGTGTACCAGAGTTCACGGGATACATTATAGAATTGATCTATTATTATTCAAAAACATGTTAATAAAATAAACAATTTCAGTGATTCAAAGTAAGTTTTAGCGATTATGTAATAAAACAAGTATATCATTGGTGTCTGTGCAATAGTCCAGAATATTTGACCCTCGGTACTGGTAATCGACCGATGTTTTATTGCCTTACGTGTCAAATATTCTGGACTATTGCACAGACACCCATGATATATTTGTATAATGTATATATAACATTATAAATAATGCAGTATGTATTTGAACTATAGCGTTCAGCCTTAGACAGTTTAGTACCACATGGCCTATTAAACACAGCAGCATGGTGTCATAAAATATGTTTACCTTCCATCTGCTGCATCCAAACTCCAATACAGAATAAATACAGGACTATATAGGTCGAACCATGTTATGGTATGTGCCTGAAACCTCTCTCTCACCAATGATGGCAGCAAACACAACTATTCCATGCATATCAGGCCCAACAAAATAAACAGGTCTTCATGTATAAATATAAACTTTTTTTGATTTTACAACAATTATGAAACAAGTTATACAACTTATATTAATCACTCAGTTGGCCTGGATGTTAGCGTGAGAGGGGTGTTATTGTGGAAGGAAACCGGAGTACCCGGAGAAAACCCATGTGGTTGGGCAGGTGACAGGCCCCATACCTTTTCATGTCCGGTCGGGGAATCAAACCCCGGCCGCCTTGGTGAAAGGCAAATGCGCTATCCACTGCACCACCCGACCACCTTAGGTCTTCATGTATCCAGTTGATTCCGGACCATCATAGGATGCAACTGACCTGTCACCATGCCACTAAGTACCTGTACTGTACCCTGGCCATGTCCTAATAAAATTTTACAATGGCTTTTAATTTGATTATGGTAAACCTCTAATTATATTAAACAAGAGATCCCAGAGGAATCTTGGCGCCCACCATCAAATGATCTAAGTTTGTTTTTTGAAAGATGGTTCTTTTCTCTTCTTTCGATTGTCTCTTTTTTTTTTTTTTAATCTGTCTTTTTGTATTTTCTAATAAATAATAATCTTTTGCTGATAAGAAAGATACTTACATATTTTTAACTTTTAATTATTTTCATTTTGAGCAATGTATATATTCATGTACTTCCATGATGTCACAAGTTATAATATTTTAGATATGGTTGTTTTTTCCATATTAAGAAGTGGCTTCAAAACAAAACATGAAATGTTTAGTATAATAGCATTTTTTGTGTTATAATTTTTTCATACATAAAGTCACAATAATTTCATTTAATTGATTAGAAAACAAACCTTATTACCGGTACGGTCGTGTATATATAGTACATTCACTGCTATGCATGGTCATCATTTATGTATCGCCCTCCCCAAATGATGCCTCATATCAAAATTACATGTGATCCATTAAGAAATGAAGGAGGAGTAGCATTTTGAAATGAAAATTTACTGTAGACGGCAAATGGCGGACGACGACACACGAAGCACAAACTTCAATTGACAAAATCCAAGATGGCTGCCTGTCGGCCATGTTGTTTTCCGATCCGTCTCAAATTCAACCATGCATAGCTAGGCACCAGGAGGAACCTACATATGAAATTTGTGAAAGTTCCCTTCAGTATATTCTCAGAAATAGGTATATCAAACTTCAATTGTCAAAATCCAAGATGGCTGCCTGTCGGCCATGTTGTTTTCCGATCTGTCCAAAAATGGAATATGCACAACTAGGGACCAAGGTGAACTAACAAATGAAATTTGAGAAAGATACCTTCAGTACTTTCTTAGAAATAGCGATAACAAACTTCAATTGTCAAAATCCAAGATGGCTGCCTGTCGGCCATATTGTTTTCTGATCTGTCCCAAATTGGAATATACACAACTAGGGACCAAGGTGAACCAACACATGAAATTTGAGAAAGATACCTTCAGTAATTTCTAAGAAATAGCCATAACGAACTTCAATTGTCAAAATCCGAGATGGCTGCCTGTCGGCCATGTTGTTTTCGGATTGGTCCCAAAATGCAATATGCATAACTACACACCAAGGGGAACCTACACATGAAATTTGAGAAAGATCCATTCAGTACATTCTCAGAAATAGCGATAACAAAGTTCAAATGTCAAAATCCAAGATGGCTGCCTGTCGGCCATGTTGTTTTCGGATTGGTCCAAAAATGCAATATGCATAACTAGGCACCAAGGGGAACCTACACATGAAATTTGAGAAAGATCCATTCAGTACATTCTCAGAAATAGGGATAACAAAGTTCAAATGTCAAAATCCAAGGTGGCTGCCTGTTGGCCATCTTGAATTCAGATCGGTCCCAAAATGGAATATGCACAACTAGGGACCAAGGTGAACCAACACATGAAATTTGTGAAAGTTCCCTTCAGTACTTTCTTAGAAATAGTGATAACAAACTTCAATTGTCAAAATCCAAGATGGCTGCCTGTCGGCCATGTTGTTTTCCGATCTGTCCAAAAATGGAATATGCACAACTAGGGACCAAGGTGAACCAACAAATGAAATTTGAGAAAGATACCTTCAGTACTTTCTTAGAAATAGCGATAACAAACTTCAATTGTCAAAATCCAAGATGGCTGCCTGTCGGCCATATTGTTTTCTGATCTGTCCCAAATTGGAATATACACAACTAGGGACCAAGGTGAACCAACACATGAAATTTGAGAAAGATACCTTCAGTAATTTTTAAGAAATAGCCATAACGAACTTCAATTGTCAAAATCCGAGATGGCTGCCTGTCGGCCATGTTGTTTTTGGATTGGTCCCAAAATGCAATATGCATAACTACACACCAAGGGGAACCTACACATGAAATTTGAGAAAGATCCATTCAGTACATTCTCAGAAATAGCGATAACAAAGTTCAACTGTCAAAATCCAAGATGGCTGCCTGTCGGCCATGTTGTTTTCGGATTGGTCCAAAAATGCAATATGCATAACTAGGCACCAAGGGGAACCTACACATGAAATTTGAGAAAGATCCATTCAGTACATTCTCAGAAATAGGGATAACAAAGTTCAAATGTCAAAATCCAAGATGGCTGCCTGTCGGCCATCTTGAATTCAGATCAGTCCCAAAATGGAATATACACAACTACGGACCAAGGTGAACCAACACATGAAATTTGAGAAAGATACCTTCAGTACTTTCTCAGAAATAGCGATAACAAAGTTCAACTGTCAAAATCCAAGATGGCTGCCTGTCGGCCATGTTGTTTTTGGATTGGTCCCAAAATGCAATATGCATAACTACACACCAAGGGGAACCTACACATGAAATTTGAGAAAGATCCATTCAGTACATTCTCAGAAATAACGATAACAAAGTTCAACTGTCAAAATCCAAGATGGCTGCCTGTCGGCCATGTTGTTTTTGGATTGGTCCAAAAATGCAATATGCATAACTACACACCAAGGGGAACCTACACATGAAATTTGAGAAAGATCCATTCAGTACATTCTCAGAAATAGCGATAACAAAGTTCAAATGTCAAAATCCAAGATGGCTGCCTGTCGGCCATGTTGTTTTCGGATTGGTCCAAAAATGCAATATGCATAACTAGGCACCAAGGGTAACCTACACATGAAATTTGAGAAAGATCCATTCAGTACATTCTCAGAAATAGGGATAACAAAGTTCAAATGTCAAAATCCAAGATGGCTGCCTGTCGGCCATCTTGAATTCAGATCGGTCCCAAAATGGAATATGCACAACTAGGGACCAAGGTGAACCAACACATGAAATTTGAGAAAGATACCTTCAGTACTTTCTTAGAAATAGTGATAACAAACTTCAATTGTCAAAATCCAAGATGGCTGCCTGTCGGCCATGTTGTTTTTGGATTGGTCCCAAAATGCAATATGCATAACTACACACCAAGGGGAACCTACACATGAAATTTGAGAAAGATCCATTCAGTACATTCTCAGAAATAGCGATAACAAAGTTCAACTGTCAAAATCCAAGATGGCTGCCTGTCGGCCATGTTGTTTTTGGATTGGTCCCAAAATGCAATATGCATAACTACACACCAAGGGGAACCTACACATGAAATTTGAGAAAGATCCATTCAGTACATTCTCAGAAATAGCGATAACAAAGTTCAACTGTCAAAATCCAAGATGGCTGCCTGTCGGCCATGTTGTTTTCGGATTGGTCCCAAAATGCAATACGCATAACTAAGCACCAAGGAGAACCTACACATGAAATTTGAGAAAGATCCATTCAGTACATTCTCAGAAATAGGGATAACAAAGTTCAAATGTCAAAATCCAAGATGGCTGCCTGTCGGCCATCTTGAATTCAGATCGGTCCCAAAATGGAATATGCACAACTAGGGACCAAGGTGAACCAACACATGAAATTTGAGAAAGATCCATTCAGTACATTCACAGAAATAGGGATAACAAAGTTCAAATGTCAAAATCCAAGATGGCTGCCTGTCGGCCATCTTGAATTCAGATCGGTCCCAAAATGGAATATGCACAACTAGGGACCAAGGTGAACCAACACATGAAATTTGAGAAAGATTCCTTCGGTACTTTATGAGAAATAGCGATAACAAGAATTGTTTACGGACGGACTAACGGACGGACGGACCACGGACCACGGACGCAGGGCGATTTGAATAGCCCACCATCTGATGATGGTGGGCTAATAAAATAACTAGCTCAGCTAGAACAAAGAGTAGTTTTAACTATCCGAGTTTACTAAGCATCAGCAAAAAATCACTGAAAACAATCACTGAATCACTGAATTGTTCATCGTTGAAAGCCAGTTCAGGCTTGTAGGGATGCCTTCATCATGGCCTGGTGGTACACTCTAACTTAACTATCACTTTTTCTTTTCCGGTTGTGAACAGTAAATTATTTAACTTCCTATACTGGTAAGTGATTTTCATTTAATTATATGTATTGTTTGATATAACTTTAGTCACTGGTAAATTCACAGGTTAAAAAAATACAAATATTGCAATAAACAATGTTATTATAAGGTCATTATACATTTTGTATATTTATAGTCACTCACAGTTGACTATTATTTTGTGTAAAATACACATACATGTATATTATATTTGCCTATCTGGGTTACAATCAGCTACACTGTTTGTGGTTTGACTAGTACTGCTACCAAAATGTAGCCACAAATTTTCTGGGATGGTTTCTCAAGAGCCTATTCAATTGTTATTTGAAACAGTTTTGACTTACAATTGTGCTAATATTATAAACAACCTCTTCCGATAAAAAGAGTTCGAATTAGGATCTGTCAAATCAGACATCATACTGCAGTACTACGTGTACGCTTTTTGCAAATCTGGAGATGACTATAATGGTATACTACAATGTATCTTATACTCACTTTAATGTTAATTATCAATGATAAGATAGAGATCATTGAAAAAGAAAAGGGCAAAGACCGAAATTTACAATAGTGCACTCCTCTTTATATCATGTTGCATTTTTCAGATAAAAACATGATATTAACAGGAATGTAATATTAAGAGAAACCTGTTTTTTCCACTAAATCTAGTGCATTTCCAATCTTCATAACTAAAAGTCAGCTATTCGTTGTGCATATGAAGATGTTTCAATATACAGATAGCATTATTTCAATTAAAAATCATTTTTGGGGTTATTTTAAATTTTCTATGCAACATTTTGCACAAGTTGTATCCGAAATCAATGGACATGACATAATTTTCTTGATATATTTTATGTGACTGGCTAAAAAAACATGATATTAAGAGGAATTCACCTCAAAATACATGATATTAACCAAATAAAATTACATAAATTATATAGAGAGAAAAATGGTGCTTGGGAAAAACATGATAAAAAGAGGAATGTGATATTAACAAGGGTGATATTAAGTGGAGTCCATTGTATAATATGATATAGACATGCATTTGTTGCAAAATAAAAAAAAAAATAAGCAATTTAGACGAACGGTGAAATCCCACTGAAAAAATCTATATTGCCACCTAGTATATCAAAAGATGGTGATCATGATCAGGAATACATGCTGCGTTTGTTTGCAAATTTAATTTGGCTTGAAACAGAACAGAAGTCACATGCCATGTCACACTATCAGTTAAACATTTATAAACACTGACAATATTATGTACAGACAATAATATGGATTGGTCATTTGACTCGTTTCTTATTGTAAGGGACAAATTGGCATTATTGGTGACCTATATATATACACCGGTACCCTCAACGACCGCTCATCTGTGACATGTTTCATACAAAACTTAAAAAATGACACCATGTTACACATAAGTTAATTAAGCCATATATACCTGTCTATATTCCTTAGATCATGTTTTTCGTTGTCGGAGGATGACGAAAACCATACTTCAAGTAATTTCTCTGTTCCTTCGAAAAAGTCTTCATGATCGCTCGCACCTGCCATCGTTCAGACGATCTCGAACCGTCTGATCTGTAGACAGGAGTCAAGGTCGTCACCAATTATACCGGGAGGCCAAAGTAGGCGATGAAGATAATGTGGAAAGTTTGGTCACTACGAAATATCCTGGATTTAAAGAACATGGAAAATATACACATATATACAAACTGTTATACCTGACAACAACGCAGGTTGAATTAATATATTTGGCTCATTAAATTAGGAAGAATCGTGATCGTTAGCCATGTGTCAATCACATGGGCGAGACTAAAACCTGGAACACGCACGTGTGACTTACAAATTATACGGATTTACAGTGATTTTTTTCCCCAAATATATTGTAATATTTCCTCAGAAGATATATTGTTTCTTATTCTGAAAAAAAAACATAATGAAATATATACCCCTATTCTCTTTAAATGAGTCAGTTTTTTATTAGTACACATTTACATTGACTAGGCCTTTATAAACTATGTACATGTACATGTTTATAAAGATCTAGAGATTAGATGATGTGGTACGTACTGTATGCGATGTATGTCATTTTCCAATAAGCGGACTTTATGTAATATAGATGTAACGGCTGACCTTTCATAGCACTATGAAAGTTAAAAAAAAAACCTTTTCAGTTGATTCTAATGTAACAACATTGCTGAAACGTCATTCATTGCATAAATGAAAGCAAAGGTTCTCGAGGTATAGGCTAACACGTGGTTCACCTGTGACGTCACAGATCAACCTTTTGTTACTCGGCTTTAAATATGTTAATTATTGGCGCCAAATTATTCAAATTAGAGCTGCCAGTGTCATTTGAATGACGGCGCAACTACAAACGCATTCAGGTAATACACTAATAATTGCAGGAAAACATAAATAAAATAAAAAAAACTGTTCTATAGTAAATGTGTGTTTATGGAATGAAAGTCATTTTTTAAAAACTTTCATGGCATTATGAAAGTTTTTAAAAAATGACTTTCAATCCGGATATAACATATATCGTCCAAGAAATACATTTTCCCGCACATTCATTTTATCAACATTTTTCTTGTTCACTTATTTTCTAAACCGTCATCTCGTTCCCATATATCAAGTTTATATAATATGGCATGCTGGACTCTCGACCACTAGGATATTTTATACGTTTGGTCATGATAGTGACGTATAAACGTCCCTGGTCATGGTACAGAATATTTCTCAATGAGCACAAGACCGACCACGCATAAAACTAGCTCAGTACGCTTTAAATGAAAAAAAAATACAGCTTATCTGATCTTACCTTACGTCGTCAACCTGTACCTTCATCTCGACTCTATGCAATGTCATACATAAGTTTATTCGTCAGCAACCAAAATCTATCACGAAATAAGAGAAAGTCATGGAGTAACGGATCTGGGGCACAGGTTGGGGAAGTAGAGATGTAACTGTCAAGAAACAGAAAGTTATAACGATCGGAAAATGGAACTTTCATCGTCGGATACCCCCGATTGATCGCACCACGCTACGTATAGACACTGCACTTATCAAACGTATATAGGTATCTGACGATGCACATTTGTACATCTTTATTTTCCACTGTACTGACAAAAACACGCCATAATGTACAGTGTTGCGCAGCGCTTCTTCAGGTATATTATTAGAAAAATAAAAATGAGAATTGTAAGAAAATATATATATTATACAAATGTACACGGAATAAACTCTAAACGCATTTTGATTGGCTGACATGTTGAACTTTGACCGGAACAACGTCACTTGCTGATTGTTGACTTCATTATTTGGCGGGAAAGCAAGATCCGATATGTTGACAACCATATTGTCCGCTGTTCATAAGTGTCTTTGGGCGAGCCCGAGAACCATTGTTCTATACTCTTTCCGGAACAAGAACAACATTTCCTTCACCCTAACGACAAGAACAAAGCATGAGAACACGTTTATAATTTCCGATTGTTTATTTTTTGGTATTTGAATTTGTGCAATCATATTGTAATTTACACTTAATTAATTTATTAACCTTTCATTGCTATCCTTTCACGAACGCGGAATAACCAAATCCTCGACCCTGAAGGAAAGGTATGAGTCACCAGTCACATAATTATTAATTTCTTATTGCAAAGTCTGTATGTTTGTTAGCTGTAATCAAAAGTTAAACAAATCTTGCTACTAAACTGTCTCGAATGTAGCCACTGAGTTCTGTGCATAGGGAGTTCTTGCCAGCCACTCGCACCAAAAACAAAGCTATCTCTCGTTGACTATCCTGATCAGACAAAGATGTTGATCGGGGGGGGGGGGGGGGGGGGGATGGGGCGGCACAGGCAACCACCCACCACGATATGCTTTGGTGAGCTGAGGGTTACTCGCAAAACATCCAATATGTGTGGTTAAATACATTTCTAGTTATTCAGAAATGGCAAGCTTCATTTTTTCCACCATCTTTATTATTTCTTGATTAGTTCTAGCTGTTACAGCGTCATTTCACAAGAACAAGTAAGAACATGTTCTTGATTGTTCTTTGAAAATGTTCTCGGTCCCGCCGAAAGACACGGTGTTTTTTTAAAAGTCAAAAATGTCAATTCAAAGATGTACGTCCAGGTGATGCAAACGGTCCCTCATTGTATACAATTACATGATCAAATGATTGCAAGCATCGCATCAAAGGTCAAGCTTATATTTTTGTCTCCCGTTTTCACAGAAACGGGGGATATTAATTTGCGTTTGTCTGTCTGTTACACTTCGTTTCCGTGCAATAACGACAACAAATATTTTCCGAATTTCTTGAAACTTTGTTACAAGGTAAAATGCCTAAAAGGGCTACGACAATTTCGATCGGAACTTCTGGTTGATGCTATTTGGCGGAGTTATCACCCTTTGATTAACGAAAAATGTCATTTTCTTTTGTTTCCATTTAAAACAGCAACAAATATTATCCGATTTTCATGAAACTTGGTAATAAGATTAATTGCCTAAAGGGCTCGGCCAAATCGATCGCCACTTTTTTGGGGACTTCATTTGGCGGAGTTATGGCCCCTTGATTAACATTTCAGTGCAATCATGAAAAGCGATGGAATATCAATTCTACGAATAAGCTTGTCTACTTTTCTTCAGGATCATGAAGCATAGTTAGCAGTAGCCAAACAATGTCATCATATTAAAGGTAAAGTCAAGTTTTATATCTCTCAACTTCTAAATTAGAGCCAGATTAACATAGTGGGGCCCTACCTGCTCACATATTAGTATATTGCTGAAACTTTATTTGTGACCAATTTGTAACTATAATCTATAATTGTTGACCGATGTACGTGGCCTCAAAATGTTTATAGTTTCATATCTACTTCTCTTATATTTACATATTCCTCACAACAGTTTGCCCATATATATGTTGCCTATATATACAGGTAGTTTGGCTTTCTTTCCGGGAGATCAACACAGCTCCAACTGCTCACAGTTCAAGAAGAATGGACTAAAATCACAGATAGAGGAGGTCAATTGGATTTTATTTACATGGATTTCATGAAAGCATTTGACAAGGTACCCCATCGGCGACTAATAGAGAAGCTTCAAGGATATAGCATACATCACCAAATAATAACGTGGATAGAAAACTTCTTAAGGACCCACACAACTAAATAATTCACTATATGTTATTACTAAGCTTTAGAGCTAATAACTTTAATATTTGAAGTTCAACACTAGTGACAACTGCCTGGATTCACAGATACATACATGGCAAAGACTTCAAATGACGTTTTATTAGAAGTTTCGTGGCATTTTAGCTCGCTACGGGCGTCTGCTTCGGACAACTGTAAATTTTCATATCAAACCAGTGAAATGGAACGGGAACACCCTTTGACTTTTGACCCCATATCAATCCGCCATCACATATCAAAATCTACCAAAAGTATACATTTTTGTAAAGTTAAATATATTATAGATTTCATTCAATGCAGAATATGTCAACAATTACCTATTTAGATTATTCATAATCACTGTACTTAGCCGGAACAAATTTTCGGTAGGGACTACAAACGTATGAAACACTTCGTAAAAATGAAACACTTCGTGATAGGCTGAATTAGTTGTGCGAGTCCTTAAAAGCTAGAACTCAGAAAGTAATAGTTAATGGAGAATCTTCGAACACATACCCAGTAGTCAGTGGGATACCTCAAGGAAGTGTCCTAGGGCCTATTTTATTTGTTATATACATTAATGATTTGCCGGAAATAACAGCATCGCCATCTCCCCTATTTGCAGACGATACCAAATTATTTCGAGAAATAAAGAGCAAGCGAGATACGGAGATCCTACAAAATGATCTTGACAAACTCCACGATTAGTCTACAAAATGGCTTCTCAAACTTCATCCAAATAAATGCAAAGTGCTTTCAATTAAATCCAAAGTCGAACCTGAAAGACAGTACTCCATGCTTGAGACATCTGGAAAGGGAATAGGGCTGGAGAGAACAACATGTGAAATAGACATTGGTGTAATGGTGGATGGAAATTTAAACTTTAGGACACATATTCAATTAAATGTTAACAAAGCCAATAGTATTGTTGGTCTTATAAGAGAAACATTCACGTATCTGGATGAAAATATATTTAAACTTTTGGGACACAGTCAGCTCTCCGATAGCTACTGGTCAATATAGCCCGGTGGAGTAAAACTCAAACTAATATTAAGGAGGTGAATAGTTAAGTTATATACAAGATATGCATAACGAGCAGTAATGACCTCACGATATAACATGTATATATTAAACTTATGTTCAAGTGACCAGGTTAGGATGGAGTTATGAACCTTGTGATGGATGATGACTGGGGGCAATGCATGGCCATGTACTTAGGGTACTGGGTATAAAGATGTGCTATATGGAATAGCTAGGGAGGAGGTCCAGAGAAAGCCAGGGAGTAGGACTGGATGAGGTTTACCAGAAGATGAACACAGTCACAGAATTATAGTGGACATGCTAACAGAGCCAGGCTATGTACATGTACTAAGAGCTATATATATATATATGGCTTAAGTTACAGTGAGACACAACGTTAATTAACGCGACAGTATCATACGATGGACGATATGCGGCATCACCTGTACATAAGTACTTATGCTTCATGTGAATAAACAATGTCTATTATCAACAATTACTGTACATTTAAGTCACAGTTCTGTGTATTTATTGTGTCACACTTTTGTTTAAGTCGCTTGTTAGACCACATTTAGAATATGCATCCAGTGTATGGAATCCGTATATAAGAGCAAAGATATTGATCTTATTGAAAACCTACAGAGGCGAGCTACCAAGATCATACCCGGATTTAAACAGATGACATATACAGAACGTCTGCAGAGACTTAATCTACCAACCTTAAAGCACCGCCGCATGCGAGGAGACCTTATAAATGTGTTCAAGATTGTGAAAAACTTTTATGATCCAAGAGTAACTACAAGCATGTTTTAGCATGACATGAGTAGTAGAACAAGAGGACATTCACACAAACACTGTAAAAATCGCAGTCACTTTGATATACGGAAACAATTCTTCACTTTCCGTGTAGTTAATATATGGAACAGTCTTCCCCAGGATGTAATAGATTCAGAATCAACAGATGCTATAAAGTTCGAAATTGCTCTAGATGAGCACAGGGACCTGATAATTTGTTAGAGCTAGTTTTGGACCTAAAATAGGGTGTTTTAGAGTAATTTTACATATTTGGGGGGTTAAGATAAATTTTCGATAAAAATGCCCCCTCAATGGTATATATAGCTTTTTTGACCATTGAGGGGGCATTTTTATCGAAAATTTATCTTAACCCCCCAAATGTGTAAAATTACTCTAAACACCCTATTTTAGGTCCAAAACTAGCTCTAACAAATTCTCAGGTCCCTGTGTAGATGAGTACTATAAACGTGATATGGATATATAGGCTCCTAGCCTGCGTCCATAATGTATCATATTAAAATCATATTAAATATGTAGACTCAATAATAATTTTGGTACCCCAATAGATTATTTACATGATTTTATGTTGCTAGTGAGGGGCCCTTAGAGACGTTTCCGTCTCGTTGTTGTCTTGTTGCTTCTGTCTGGGGATGTATCTTTTCTTCCGTTGTTATGGATTCCTGATTGTTTGAACGTATTTAACCATCTCCAGGCTCCATAGTAGACAGCGAATGTGGACAAGCTATTGGGGGATGAGGTAAATTGGATGATAATGATAGGTGTCTGGTTGTCTGCATGCGAGGCAACAGTATTGTTGGGCCCGAAATTTTGGAGAGATCATTGGCCAGATGTTCCCAGGAGTAGTAGAACTTATTGTCACATTTATCTACTTCAGTACCTTCTTTATCAACGTTAATGTAATATAATCGAAGCATACGGTTCAGGCAGTACGTAGTTAAGGAAAGTTCTTGTGATGCTTGTGCCATCGTCGGAAACCCACGGTCCACTTCTCTGGCGTTTGCATACCGTGGGCTAAAATAGATGGAAACCCTCGTTTCGTTCTAAAATAGTAGCCAATCATATTGATACTTTCATCCGAGACTACATCCAGCAGGGTACTCTCGTTTAATTTGTAGCACCGCCTGTCAACAAAACCTGTCGATTGTGTTATAATTGTGTCGATTGTGATTAAAATAAGTTCCTACGATACGGAGATTGACATCGGCGTCATGCACACAGAAATATATACAAATGTCAGAGAATTGTACCTTGGGTTTCCGACGATGTGCCTGTGCTTGTTTCAGGGTTATGCTTGTTTCTGGGTTATCTGAACTTGCTTCCTCACAGCGGCCGATCGGCGGCCCAGCAAAGTGTCTATTAGGTCATTCATTCGGGGGGGGGGGGGGGGGGGGGGGGCTTGTATTATCGATGATATCTGGTTATATGTTCCCCATACAATAGTCATCCACATAACATCCAAAAACAGATGAGTCTCTGTTGGTACAAAGCAAATGTTGGATATTTCCCAGGGAGGATAAGATAGGTTAAGTGAGCTAAACACAAACGATACAAGGTCTATCTTAATTTATACATGTCATTTAATGCAAGATATTAAAAACAAATAACATACATTTTAAAGCTGAAAAAGTAGGACCAGCTTTACCTTATTATTTTAAGAGTGACATCCATTTCATACAAAGGTTAACTTATATCATTTTATAGTATTTTTACCAATCCCGATACTACCACTCGACTCTGAAAAAAAAAAATTTTGCTCAAGACGTTTCAATACATGAACTTGACCAAACTTTAAAACTAACCTTTTCAGATATGTATTTAATAATAAAGGGTGATTACCTCCCTCCCCCACCTTATCCCTACCATAGCCATACACATTCGACTCTCCTGTTACCACTTCCATAGCAACATCCCCTCCCCTTACCTGTACCTTAGCAACATCCCCTCCCCTTACCCCTACCATAGCAACACCCTCTCCCCTTACCCCTACCATAGCAACACCCTCTCCCCTTACCCCTACCATAGCAACACCCTCTCCCTTACCCCTACCATAGCAACACCCCCTCCCCTTACCCGTACCTTAGCAACACCCCCTCCCCTTACCCGTACCATAGCAACACCCCCTCCCCTCACCCCTCACTATAGCATCACCCCCTTCCCTTATCCGTACCATAACAACACCCCCTTCCCTTATCCGTACCATAACAACACCCCATCCCCTTACCCCTACCATAGCAACACCCTCTCCCCTTACCATAGCAACACCCTCTCCCCTTACCCCTACCATAGCAACACCCTCTCCCCTTACCATAGCAACACCCTCTCCCCTTACCCCTTCCATAGCAACACCGCCTCCCCTTACCCGTACCTTAGCAACACCCCCTCCCTTTACCCGTACCATAGCAACACCCCCTCCCCTCACCCCTCACTATAGCATCACCCCCTTCCCTTATCTGTACCATAACAACACCCCATCCCCTTACCCCTACCATAGCAACACCCTCTCCCCTTACCATAGCAACACCCTCTCCCCTTACCCCTACCATAGCAACACCCCCTCCTCTAACCCATACCATAGCAACACCCCCTCCCCTTACCCGTACCATAGCAACACCCCCTCCACTTACCCTAGCAACACCCCCTCCCCTTACCCTACCATAGCAACACCCCCTCCACTTACCCTAGCAACACCCCCTCCCCTTACCCTACCATAGCAACACCCCTCCCCTTTCCCCTACCGTACATATAGTTCCCCATTTGAGGGAGTAATAAAGTTCCACCCGTTTAATATAAAGTTAAATTAGAGCTGTATCAAAGAGGAACGATATCATACTGCTCACTTATAATGAATGGGAAGTGCCGTAAAAAGAACATTATACCATGTATCTTTTTGAATGCATTTAATTGGTGTTGAACCCCATTAAAATCATGACTGCATACCTCCTGTAAATAAAGTATTCACATTGATTTGAATCACAAAAACTTAATGTCCAAACAAATGTAAATTCCAAATTTTCTGCAGTTAAATGGATTTTGTACCTTGTAGATCAGCACTCTAAAACAAACAGTGCTTAGGAGGCTTCTAAGTAACTTGTCCCAAAACCTTAGCCTGGATTTACAAGATAGAAAGTAAGAAAGGGAGTTTTCAGTTCTTCTACAGTTTTTCAATGAAAGATAATAGCCTTAGTCCAAAACTGGCAAAATGTTAACTTTTCCCCATAACTATTCCAAATTGGACTATTATATTGAAAGGCTTTGGATTCTCAATGAAGCAACACATGTTGGTTATCCCCTTAAAACACAAACATTTGAGATTTCTCTCTGAAGAATCTTTGAAATAACCTATGCTCAAAATCAGTTCAATTTTCTTTTTAAATCGACCACATTATTGACATACAAACTTCTGCATGTTTAATAGAATCAAGTGCCTTTAGTGAATAGTTTCTTGTATACAAGTCTACTTCACTTGGTCATAGCCTGATGGAGCTCAACAACTCATCTTATTCATTGTTTGATGAAACACATGGACACACAACTGTGCCCTATTCATGGAGCAATGAACATTCTATTTTGCTCTGTTTACGGATCAATGAACACTCGCTCCATTGTGCCCTGTTCACGAAGCAATGAACACACTACAGTACCCTATTGATGGAGCAATCAAGCACATTGCAGTGATGTAGTCAGAATCTGATGAATGTTCTTATAACCCAGACATACATTATTAATACACATTTGATCAGTCCTTGTCTCTACACTATGAATGTACAACTTCATCCTGTTCTTGGAGTGATGATACAACAGGACTTTACATACCCTGGTGAAGTACCTGAAAATAAAACACACGACCTTGTCCAGTTCACTGGTTAATGAAGCCATGTGTTGATGCTGCACCCTTTGATATTCATTGGGCAATGAACTGCAGAGCTCAAACTGTTCATTGCATGTCATCTTCTGGACTCCATGTCAACACAGGAATTGTGTAACAATCCACCCAGTAAAATTTTGTGACCAGATCTAAAAGCGTGACTGCCCGTACGTAGTGGATGTGGACGTTTGCGAGTGGTTCCCCGAGGTAAACGTTAGGCCCTGCTGGTTTCCTCCTTGAACGTTGTGCATGTGCTGCTAAAAATAAAATAAGAATCTATGGTCATCATGATGGAAATTTACAAGACATGTCAGTATCTAAGTATTTATTGTTCAAAAGAGTGTTATAAGTTGCTATTATGATATACGGGATACTAAATATAATATATATATATGCAAGCCAATTGAAGCATGATAAGATGTCTAATAAAGGCTAGGTGTACAGTTGTATATTGAAAGAAAAGTTATCTACAAGCACACACAACAAGCCAAGTGCACAAAATGTCTACAGCTATATGTATTAGTCAACTTAATATACATCCAACCTCACAACAAATTATAACAGAATAATCAAAATACTTACATTTATATATGATCAGTAAATTAAATGAACAAAATTGACATTAAGTTTGAATTATTCAAGATAACAAAATGTTCCTCCCTAAAATGCTTTTTTCATTAAAAGATATACTTTTGATAATGGGATGTCTGATATATGATGTAAATTAAAGGACATATTGGATATGTGTTATTATTGAAATTTTTTTATCTCCATATCTTAAATCAAGAGATGTTCAGGATATCTTTGTGAACAAGATTCTGAGACATCTTTAAAGAAAAATATGTCCTAGATATCTTAAAGTATGGGACATAGAAGGTATCTTAGTTATGGGATGTCCTAGATATCTTAAAGTATGGGACATAGAAGGTATCTTAGTTATGGGATGTCCTAGATATCTTAAAGTATGGGACATAGAAGGTATCTTAGTTATGGGATGTCCTAGATATCTGTATGTGAACTATGAGATACATTACTATAAAACATGGGATGTTTGTGGTTTGATTTCGTTTATTTTGTTTTACATCCTATTAACAGCCAGGGTCATTGAAGGAAGTGCCAGGTTTGGCGGTGGAGGAAAGCCGGATTACCCCGGGAAAAACCACTGACCTACGGTCAGCACCTGGCAACTGCCCAATGTTGGTTTCCAATTCGCAACCCAGAGGTGCAGGGCTAGTGGTAGAATGTCGGAGACATTAATCACTCGGCCACCATGGCTCAGAGGGGATGGCTAGTGGAAAAATGTCGAGACATTAATCACTCGGCCACCGCGGCCCAGGAGTGGAGGGCTAGTGGAATGTCGGAGACATTATCAGGCGGCCACCGCTGCCCAGAGGTGGAGGGCTAGTGGAAAAATGTCGAGACATTAATCCCTCGGCCCAGAGGTGGAGGGCTAGTGGAAAAATGTCTGAGACATTAATCACTCAGCCAACGCAGCCCAGAGGTGGAGGGCTAGTGGGAAAATGTCGAGACATTAATCACTCGGCCACCGCGGCCCCTGGGATGTTGAGATATCTTATATGGGATGTATACCTTTATTTGCGGGATGTCTGAGAGATATTGTAGAATGTCAGATTTGGTTTTACCTAGTGGATGTATGGGAAATTTAAGAAAGTGTTTGTCTGGAAACTAGACTCTGGGTAGACCTAGAACCCCTGGGGTACTTTGTTAGTCTCTGGGTAGGTAACAAGTCAATGGGGCAGGTTAAGGTTTCTGGGGTGAGGGTGAATCTGGGTACCGTGAAGTCATGGAATGTTACGTACATCATGTTGATATGTGGCAATCATGATATACAGAGCAGACAACACAAAGACACAAAGTCTAAATAATGAATTATTAAATGATTCTATACGGTATGGTCATAATAAAGAATTATTAAACGATTCTATATGATATGTTCATTTCAAGTACAGGTATACTATATATAAGGTCAGTCTGTGACGTTAGCCACTAGTCCTATACCCAAGACTAGTAAATTTTGGTTTGGACTAGTGGAAATTCCTTGAAATTGATTTGAATTTCTATATATTTGTTATAATAAACACTGCATTTTGCTTGTCCGGACTAGTGCTTGAAAATGTTAATGTCACAGACTGTAAGGTGGTTACATATAAGTTACATGATCAGTTAAGGTATGGACAGGTCACACGTCAGTTGAGTTGTGGACAGGTCACATGTCAGTTAAGGTATGAACAGGTCACATGTCAGTTAAGGTATGGACAGGTCACATGTCAGTTAAGGTATGAACAGGTCACATGACCAGTGAGGTGTGGACAGGTCACATGTCAGTTGAGGTGTGGACAGGTCACATGATACAATGTAAGTTAAGGTATGAACAAGTCACATGATCAGTTAAGGTATGAACAAGTCACATGACCAGTGAGGTGTGGACAGGTCACATGATCAGTTGAGGTGTGGATATGTCACATGATCAGTTATGGTATGGACATGTCAGTTGAGATGTGGATATGTCACATGATCAGTTGAGGTATAGACAGATCACATGATCAGTTGACATATGAACAGGTCACATGATCAGTTGATCATGAGGTGAGGACAAGTCACATGACCAGTTAAGGTGTGGACAGGTCACATAATCAGTTAGGTATGGACACTTCACATGACCAGCTGAGGTGTGGACAGGTCACATGACCGATTGAGGTGTGGACAGGTCACATGATCAGTTGAGGTGTGGACAGGTCACATGATCAGTTGAGGTGTGGACAGGTCACATGATCAGTTGAGGTGTGGACAGGTCACATGATCAGTTTAGATTTAGACAGGTCACATGTTAGTTCAGGTGTAGACAGGTCACATGGTCAGAGTGGAAAGGTCACATGACTTGAGTGCACAGAGAGTGACAGGTTTGGGTGGTACCAGGAACTTATAGAACACCAGTAATCATAAAATGATGAAACTTCTTATTATACAACATCTATTATGAAAATATTGTAAATTCTTTTATGTCTAATTCATTATATCTCAAATGTTCTTTTCACATGACAAAATGCTGGTCATTTGAATGATAAGGTATTAAATTAAGTGCTGAGTAGCTGATTGGCCACAGTAGAAAGGACTTGCTGTGAGGAGTGTACTGGGGTGTTATGCCCTGCCTGACTTACGGTGGGTTTGTATGTGTACCAGCCGGAACCCTTGGAAAACAAAACATAATTTGCATATTAAGTTTTTTTTCAAATCAACATGTATAGTCTTCAACGATTTCGTAAAAAACGAGAAACATAACAAATAATCTGGATATATATATTTTGCCATCAGACACAACACTGTGAACATGGTGGTATCGAGATGTTTAGGACCAAGTCGTGTCTCTCAGTGCCCGATACAATCGTCCCAAGATGACCTGGAGGGTTGATGGTGTCGTAACGAAATGCCAGATAAAAAGACGGAGCACACACAGGGCATAGAACATGTGTCTCACCTGTGAACCAAGGAAGATAACATGTGTCTCACCTGTGAACCAAGAAAGATAACATGTGTCTCACCTGTGAACCAAGGAAGATAACATGTGTCTCACCTGTGATCCAAGGGAGATACCACGTGTCTCACCTGTGAACCAAGGGAGATAACACATGTCTCACCTTTGAACCAGGGAAGATAACATGTGTCTCACCTGTGAACCAGGGAAGATAACATGTGTCTCACCTGTGAACCAGGGAAGATAACATGTGTCTCACCTGTGAACCAAGGAAGATAACATGTGTCTCACCTGTGAACCAAGGAAGATAACATGTGTCTCACCTGTGAACCAAGGAAGATATATAGACTCAACCTCTTGTCAGCTTTCAAATTCAGCCATTACGAAATTTCAAACATTTCTCCCTATCCCTCCCTGAGCTGTTTACACTGCATGAGGAGACAAGAATAAAAGTACACATGTACATTATACAGTGTGTAAAAATTAATAAGCCGTAGCTCATTCACCCCTGAAGACACATTTGAACTCCTCCAATCCAAAGGTTGGAATAGTTCATTATGAAACTTCAGGGGTGAATACGAGTTAAAACAATTGAAGAGAAAGTTAGGGAGACTAGTATTGATAATTGTTTCTGGTTGAGTCTGATCAAGAGGTTGTGACATCTAAAACACACAACAGTACAGACATTTATTTAAAAGTTCACAGTTTTTCTTGTAATACTGTGCATTTCAAATGAATTTTAAAAATTTCTCTCTTAAAATAGAAAATCATATTGAAATTATTATAATCAAAATGTTGAGATATTCAATATACTGGTACATGAAATTATTTTTTCTTTCTTTTTTTTTTTTGCAAAATTAACCCTGAATATTAAAGGGTTTGAATATAGTTGCGACTGTACATTTTGTGTGTGAAAGTGGTAGGATTCCAAATTATACCCGATAGCTAGAAAACTGACATGATCGCTATGTGCCTTTCAAAAGGCCACAGCTCTAATGTCAGAACACTTTAGCTATCAGCTAACAAGCAGAGAGAACAATGGGAAGCCACAGTAAAGTGTTATTATGTACATATATGATACAACTAGGATTATATACACAGGTTTAAAAAAATACATTGACGCATCTAATATTACACAACAAAAGCAAGAGAATTCAAAATCACTGATGCACTATATGACGAAAGGAAGATGAAAATGTTTAAAAAGGTAACTGCAGTATTGATTAAATTTAATTTACAGAATTTTATACCTCGTGCACATCAACAGCCTTTTCTAAAACAGGGATAAAACGATCAATGCAAGATAAATACCTGTAACTAATTGTCACCCAACACCTGTGACTCACTGCCAGTTGATTATCTGTAACTCTCGGCCAGCTAAATATCTGTAACTCAACATCAGCTAATTACCTGTAACTCACTGCCAGCTAAATTCCTGTAACTTACTGCCGGCTAAATACCTGTAATCACTGCCAGCTAAATACCTGTAACTCACTACCAGCTAAATATCTGTAACTAATTGCCAGTTATCCATATAAATACCTGTAACTAATTGCCAGTTATCCATATAAATACCTGTAACTAATTGCCAGTTATCCATATAAATACCTGTAACTAATTGCCAGTTATCCATATAAATACCTGTAACTAATTGCCAGTTATCCATATAAATACCTGTAACTAATTGCCAGTTATCCATATAAATACCTGTAACTAATTGCCAGCTATACCAAATTTTATGATAAGGTGACAAGGCATGATCAACATTTCCGAGTCAATATTCCTATAGTTCACACATATCTTTGGCAGGTTTAGATACTGGAACAAAGACAATTAGCTCTAAACCTTCAGTTGGTTTAGATATTGGAACAAAGACAATAGCTTTATAAACGTTCACACTTAGTCCCTTACCCTCAGCAGGTTTAGATACTAGAACAGAGACAATAGCTCTATACCTTCAGCAGGTTTAGATACTAGAACAGAGACAATAGCTCTATACCTTCAGCAGGTTTAGATACTAGAACAGAGACAATAGCTCTATACCTTCAGTAGGTTTAGATACTGGAACAGAGACAATAGCTCTATACCTTCAGCAGGTTTAGATATTGGAACAGAGACAATAGCTCTATACCTTCAGCAGGTTTAGATACTAGAACAGAGACAATAGCTCTATACCTTCAGCGGGTCTAGATATTGGAACACTTACCCTCAGCAGGTTTAGATATTTGAACAAAGACAATAGCTCTATACCTTCAGCGGGTCTAGATATTGGAACACTTACCCTCAGCAGGTTTAGATACTAGAACAGAGACAATAGCTCTATACCTTCAGCGGGTCTAGATATTGGAACACTTACCCTCAGGAGGTTTAGATATTTGAACAAAGACAATAGCTCTATACCTTCAGTAGGTTTAGATATTGGAACAGAGACAATAGCTCTATACCTTCAGCAGGTTTAGATATTGAAAAAAAGACAATAGCCTTCAGTAGGTTTAGATATTGGAACAGAGACAATAGCTCTATACCTTCAGCAGGTTTAGATATTGAAACAAAGACAATAGCCTTCAGTAGGTTTAGATATTGGAACAGAGACAATAGCTCTATACCTTCAGTAGGTTTAGATAGTGGAACAGAGACAATAGCTCTATACCTTCAGCAGGTTTAGATATTGAAACAAAGACAATAGCCTTCAGTAGGTTTAGATATTGGAACAGAGACAATAGCTCTATACCTTCAGCAGGTTTAGATATTGAAACAAAGACAATAGCCTTCAGTAGGTTTAGATATTGGAACAGAGACAATAGCTCTATACCTACAGCAGGTTTAGATATTGAAACAGAGACAATAGCTCTATACCTCCAGCAGGTTTAGATATTGGAACAGAGACAATAGCTCTATACCTTCAGCAGGTTTAGATATTGGAACAGAGACAATAGCTCTATACCTTCAGCAGGTTTAGATACTAGAAAAAAGACAATAGCTCTATACCTTCAGCAGGTATAGATACTAGAACAGAGACAATAGCTCTATACCTTCAGCAGGTTTAGATATTGGAACAGAGACAATAGCTCTATACCTCCAGCAGGTTTAGATATTGGAACAGAGACAATAGCTTTATACCTTCAGTAGGTTAAGATATTGGAACAGAGACAATAGCTTTATACCTTCAGTAGGTTAAGATATTGGAACAGAGACAATAGCTTTATACCTTCAGTAGGTTTAGATATTGGAACAGAGACAATAGCTCTATACCTTCAGTAGGTTAAGATATTGGAACAGAGACAATAGCTCTATACCTTCAGTAGGTTAAGATATTGGAACAGAGACAATAGCTTTATACCTTCAGTAGGTTTAGATATTGGAACAGAGACAATAGCTCTATACCTTCAGTAGGTTTTGATATTGGAACAGAGACAATAGCTCTATACCTTCAGCAGGTTTAGATACTAGAACAGAGACAATAGCTCTATACCTTCAGCAGGTTTAGATACTAGAACAGAGACAATAGCTCTATACCTCCAGCAGGTTTAGATATTGGAACAGAGACAATAGCTCTATACCTTCAGCAGGTTTAGATACTAGAACAGAGATAATAGCTCTATACCTCCAGCAGGTTTAGATACTAGAACAGAGACAATAGCTCTATACCTTCAGCAGGTTTAGATACTAGAACAGAGACAATAGCTCTATACCTTCAGCAGGTTAAGATACTAGAACAGAGACAATAGCTCTATACCTTCAGTAGGTTTAGATACTGGAACAGAGACACTAGCTCTATACCTTCAGCAGGTATAGATACTGGAACAGAGACAATAGCTCTATACCTTCAGTAGGTATAGATACTGGAACAGAGACAATAGCTCTATACCTTCAGCAGGTTTAGATATTGAAACAAAGACAATAGCCTTCAGTAGGTTTAGATATTGGAACAGAGACAATAGCTCTATACCTTCAGCAGGTATAGATACTGGAATAGAGACAATAGCTCTATACCTTCAGCAGGTTTAGATATTGGAACAGAGACAATAGCTCTATACCTTCAGCAGGTATAGATACTGGAACAGAGACAATAGCTCTATACCTTCAGCAGGTTTAGATACTGGAACAGAGACAATAGCTCTATACCTTCAGTAGGTTTAGATATTGGAACAGAGACAATAGCTCTATACCTCCAGCAGGTTTAGATATTGGAACAGAGACAATAGCTCTATACCTTCAGTAGGTTTAGATATTGGAACAGAGACAATAGCTCTATACCTCCAGCAGGTTTAGATACTGGAACAGAGACAATAGCTCTATACCTTCAGCAGGTTTAGATATTGGAACACTTACCCTCAGCAGGTTTAGATATTGGAACAGAGACAATAGCTCTATACCTTCAGCAGGTTTAGATATTGGAACAGAGACAATAGCTCTATACCTTCAGCGGGTCTAGATATTGGAACACTTACCCTCAGCAGGTTTAGATATTGGAACAAAGACAATAGCTCTATGCCTTCAGTAGGTTTAGATATTGGAACACTTACCCTCAGCAGGTTTAGATATTGGAACAGAGACAATAGCTCTATACCTCCAGCAGGTTTAGATATTGGAACAGAGACAATAGCTCTATACCTTCAGTAGGTTTTGATATTGGAACAGAGACAATAGCTCTATACCTTCAGCAGGTTTAGATACTAGAACAGAGACAATAGCTCTATACCTTCAGCAGGTTAAGATACTAGAACAGAGACAATAGCTCTATACCTTCAGTAGGTTTAGATACTGGAACAGAGACACTAGCTCTATACCTTCAGCAGGTATAGATACTGGAACAGAGACAATAGCTCTATACCTTCAGTAGGTATAGATACTGGAACAGAGACAATAGCTCTATACCTTCAGCAGGTATAGATACTGGAACAGAGACAATAGCTCTATACCTTCAGTAGGTTTAGATATTGGAACAGAGACAATAGCTCTATACCTTCAGCAGGTATAGATACTGGAATAGAGACAATAGCTCTATACCTTCAGCAGGTTTAGATATTGGAACAGAGACAATAGCTCTATACCTTCAGCAGGTATAGATACTGGAACAGAGACAATAGCTCTATACCTTCAGCAGGTTTAGATATTGGAACAGAGACAATAGCTATATACCTTCAGCAGGTATAGATACTGGAACAGAGACAATAGCTCTATACCTTCAGCAGGTTTAGATACTGGAACAGAGACAATAGCTCTATACCTTCAGTAGGTTTAGATATTGGAACAGAGACAATAGCTCTATACCTCCAGCAGGTTTAGATATTGGAACAGAGACAATAGCTCTATACCTTCAGTAGGTTTAGATATTGGAACAGAGACAATAGCTCTATACCTCCAGCAGGTTTAGATACTGGAACAGAGACAATAGCTCTATACCTTCAGCAGGTTTAGATATTGGAACACTTACCCTCAGCAGGTTTAGATATTGGAACAGAGACAATAGCTCTATACCTTCAGCAGGTTTAGATATTGGAACAGAGACAATAGCTCTATACCTTCAGCGGGTCTAGATATTGGAACACTTACCCTCAGCAGGTTTAGATATTGGAACACAGACAATAGCTCTATGCCTTCAGCGGGTCTAGATATTGGAACACTTACCCTCAGCAGGTTTAGATATTGGAACAAAGACAATAGCTCTATGCCTTCAGTAGGTTTAGATATTGGAACACTTACCCTCAGCAGGTTTAGATATTGGAACAGAGACAATAGCTCTATACCTCCAGCAGGTTTAGATATTGGAACAAAGACAATAGCTCTATACCTCCAGCAGGTCTAGATATTGGAACACTTACCCTCAGCAGGTTTAGATACTAGAACAGAGACAATAGCTCTATACCTTCAGCGGGTCTAGATATTGGAACAAAGACAATAGCTCTATACCTTCAGTAGGTTTAGATATTGGAACAGAGACAATAGCTCTATACCTCCAGCAGGTTTAGATATTGGAACAGAGACAATAGCTCTATACCTCCAGCAGGTTTAGATATTGGAACAGAGACAATAGTTCTATACCTTCAGCAGGTCTAGATATTTTAACAGAGACAATAGCTCTATACCTTCAGCGGGTCTAGATATTGGAACAAAGACAATAGCTCTATACCTTCAGTAGGTTTAGATATTAGAACAGAGACAATAGCTCTATACCTTCAGCGGGTCTAGATATTGGAACACTTACCATCAGCAGGTTTAGATATTTGAACAGAGACAATAGCTCTATACCTCCAGCAGGTTTAGATACTAGAACAGAGACAATAGCTCTATACCTCCAGCAGGTTTAGATACTAGAACAGAGACAATAGCTCTATACCTCCAGCAGGTTTAGATACTAGAACAGAGACAATAGCTCTATACCTCCAGCAGGTTTAGATACTGGAACAGAGACAATAGCTTTATACCTTCAGTAGGTTTTGGAATATTATTTGATATATTTGATATTGGAAGACTTACCTTCGGCAGGTTCAGATATTGGAAACACTATTATTTTTTTCAGTGTTATCAAAGAAAGATTAAGTTTCATTTTCAAACATTTCATCTTCCTAAAGAAAAGCTTTAATGCAAGATAAGAGATATGGTTATGTAAAAATGTTATGCACAAAATCTTGTTATGCATGAAATAAATAGTCAAATCTCATTATTGTGCCACAAAAAAATATGGAGAATAGATAGAGAATTTTTACATTCATACCTAACGTCCCCTTTACGTTTTCTTGAAGAAAATCTTTACAATAATACCTAATGTCCCCTTTACGTTTTCTTGAAGAAAATCTTTACAATAATACCTAATGTCCCCTTTACGTTTTCTCGAAGAAAATTTTACATTGATATCTAATGTCCCCTTTACGTTTCCTTGAAGAAAATCTTTACATTAATACCTAATGTCCCCTTTACATTTTCTTGAAGAAAATCTTTACATTGATATCTAATGTCCCCTTAACGTTTCCTTGAAGAAAATCTTTACATTAATGCCTAATGTCCCCTTTATGTTTTCTTGAAGAAAATCTTTACATTGATATCTAATGTCTCCTTTACGTTTCCTTGAAGAAAATCTTTACATTAATACCTAATGTCCCCTTTACCTTTTCTTGAAGAAAATCTTCATATTAATACCAAATGTGTTTATCTACTTTACTTAATTAGTCAACAAAAGTTATAACGTGGTGTTCCATCAAATACACAAACAATTCATTGTTACAGACCTGAAATAAAAAAACTTTTCATCTGAACAACAAATATCTTCAGAAATTATTCGGAACAGAATTTTTCTGATTTGAATACAATCTAGCTAGAAAACATTTTGTAAATCATAAGGTGCTTCCTTGGTCCTGTGGTTTACTTATAAAAATAGTATCAGTGACCTTGACCGGTATATAACTTTTATCTCAAGTGAAATGAAGCTGTTACGATTTATGACAATACCTTGTGACACAAAGAACAAGATAAACTTTGGAAACACCATATGACCCCATCCCAACCCCCTATCAAATGACAGGGGCATAAAAACACTGTTTAAGTTACCTGTAACCTTGTATTAGGTACAGACAACTGATTAATACCGACCGATAAAATAGAGAGGGTTTATGTTATTTCTACAATAATGAGATTGACTATTTACTGGCACTTACAAACTGTCCATGTCAAATTTGGCAACTAAATCTTTTACATAAAAGATTATATAATGTGCATACCATACATTGCATGCTGTACTGTAAAACAGTCAAATTTTGTCTGGAAAAATGTTTTCCTAGCAATTATCTTTTAATTTTTATATCGTCAGACAGATGTCATCCATGTTTCTTTTTTTAAATATTCAGAACACGATGAAACAATTACTGTCAAGACAAAACATTTTTTATCAGGAAAAAAAATCAAAAATTATCTTTTACTATTCCATTTTTTTTCATATCCACTTGTTTTTATAATTGTATATTGACTATGTATAGATTTCAACATTTTTTCAGCAAAATATGACTGATCTACAATGAATTATTTTTTTACCACAATTTGCTTCATCCTCAAAATCCAGGGGTACGCTCACTTTTGCTCTCTCTACACCCCTGGAATATGTAATGGCAAAACTGAAGGCACGCTCAGGTAAGTTAAAAATCCTGACCAGTTGCCAGGCTGCATTCTTGTCCTTTAACGATTACAAAGGAGCCATAGCTGACTTCAAAGCCTTGAAAAACTTAACAGTTATGTGACTAGAGATTCTTTTGATGTACATCAAAGGGTCAAACCAGTCTTCTTGTTGCATCAACAAGGTGGTGTACACGGAGCCTTCAGTTTTGCCACAATATATTCCAGGGGTGTAGAGGGTGTAGGTGATTGTAAGCCCTGGATATCAAGGATGCATTTGGTAGTGCAACATAAGATCTGCCATTCAAAGGTACAACAGCTTATGTAGTGGAGAAGTATACTGTTACTACGAAGCTGGCGGTCGGCATACAGGATAGATACGGGCATGCATACAGCCATCGTCATTCCAACAACACTCAAGCATTGTACAGGGATGCTGTACAGTACCTGGTAGTCACTAGTTACCATAGAGGAACTTGTCGCTGTTGTGACAGGGGGCATAACTCTAACACGTTTCGCTGGCGGCTGGTTGTGTCCCGACGATTGGTCTGCACCTCCCTAATAATACAGAAATGGAAATTGTGTTTACAATGTTTTGTATGAAAATGAAACACATCTTCTTATTTTATTTTAAAAATTAATATGCCACTATGTTAAACAGCAAGAACAGTTCTATGCATTTCATATTTATATGTCTTCTGACAGTTGACGAATACTGCAATAATCACAGCAAGGGTGCACAGTCAACAAGTAAACCTATACAGTAGCCTGCATAGATAAACGGCATCTATTCCCAAGGGGAAAAACTTTGGGCAAATTGGATCCAACAATCTATATCAGTTTTAATACTGCCATTATTGAGGATACAAGGGTACATGGTTCAAAAGTAACTCTAAACAGTAACCTGCATAGATAAAAGGCATCTAATCTAAATTCACTTACTTTGTCCCTGACGACTTTACTGGCCCCTGTGTCACAGCTTAAACAAAATACTGAATTACTTACCTTGTCCCCGACTTTACTGGCCCCTGTGTCACAAAACAAATATTGACTTACCTTGTCCCCAACTTTACTGGCCCCTGTGTCACAAAATAAATATTGACTTACCATGTCCCCAACTTTACTGGCCCCTGTATCACAGCTTCAACATAATATTGACAAACCTTGTCCCTGACTTAACTGTCCCCTGTGTCCCCCGACTTTACTGGCCCCTGTGTCACAAAACAAACATTGACTTACCTTTTCCCCAACTTAACTGGCACCTGTGTCACAAATAAAACAAATATTGACTTACCTTGTCCCCAACTTTACTGGCCCCTGTGTCACAAAATAAATATTGACTTACCATGTCCCCAACTTTACTGGCCCCAGTGTCACAAATAAAACAAATATTGACTTACCTTGTCCCCAACTTAACTGGCCCCTGTGTCACAAATAAAACAAATATTGACTTACCTTGTCCCCAACTTTACTGGCCCCTGTGTCTGCCTTGTCGTCGTCATCGTCAGTCAGGAATTCACGCTTGGGGTACGGAATAACTTTACCCTCAAACACACTGGACACAGCAAAACATTCTAATATTATCAAATTGAGATCTGGGATCATTATTTACTGAATAATGTATCTTGAGCATGAGGCACATTACAATCCTAACATCTACAGATGCTGATGGATGGTTAATAATACCCTACAGAAAGAGCAAACATAGCATTAAGGGACATATCTGTACTTGGTGCTACAAAAAAATCTAAAATTTAGAATAAATGTAAAACTCTTTAAAATTTTCTGAAAATACAGTATGATGCATTCCTCTTTATACCATGTTGCATTTGTCAGACATGATATTAACATGTACAGGTATGTGACATTAAGAGAAACATGCTTTTCCACTAAATCTAGTACATTTCTACTCTCCATAACTAAAAGTAAGCTATTCTATGTACATGTGAAGATGTTTCAATCTATATAAGATAACATTATTTCGTTCAAAAATCATTTTTTTGTTATTTTTTATTTTATTTGCAATATTTTGTACAAATTGTATCTGAAATCAATGGAAATGGCATCATGTTCTGGATATTTTATGTGATTGGTTAAAAAAAAACATGATATTAAGCGGAATTCACCTCTAATTACATGATATTAACCAAATGAAAATACATAGATTATATACAGGGAAAATGGTGTTTATAATAAACATGATATAAAGAGGAATGTGATATAATTAACAGGGGTGATATTAAGTGGAATCCACTGTATTTGTAATGTGCATGTGCAATTTTTGTCTTCCTGTCTAAGGTTAGGAGAGATAAACAAATAATTAATAATTAAATTAAATAATTATGCATTATAATTTGACAAATAAATAATGGTTGTTTTCATGGCCTACACACAGAGCTATATAGAGGATCTTACACGAGTGTCGATGTAATATGGAATTTATTAAACGAGTTAGATAACTTAATATGTCACGAGCCTTTAGGTGAGTGACATATTGAATTATTAAACAAGTTTAATAAATTCCATATTACATTGACACAAGTGTAAGATTCTATTTATCACATAACTTATATTTATGACAAAATACACCAAAACTCTCAAATTAATTCTCTATAAGAAAGGCAAATTTCTTCTGTGACAGTACGATTTTCACTACCGAAACAATCATATGACTTCACAAAGACGTCATTTGTTTATGACGTCACAATAGAGTTATGACACATGTGTAATACCATTTTTATAGCATGGCCCGGGGTTTGCGTTGAAGCTGTCCCTATATCTTTTTCAACCATAGAAACTGAAAAGGACCCCCTTTATTTTCAGGATTCGGATTTGAACTATGCAGAAGGACCCCATTTATTTAGGAAAGGACCCCATTTATAAAATACCTAGCGCAAACCCTGATGGCCGTATGACATGACTGAAGAGGTCAGTTATGTGATACAGCCTATTCCTGCATGCCTGTGTGAGGACATGCCTACATACTCTTGTGAAGGTAATGGATCCTCCATGAAGTACGGATCCTTCATAGCCTGCTCTGAGGTGATTCTCTTTGTTGGGTCCATAGTTAGAAGCTTCTGTAGCTGTAACGGAAGAAACAGGTCAACAAATGTCATCCAACATGTGAACGTTGACCCCCTGTTTATCATTTCATGGCGGGGTCATAAAAACAATAAATAGACAAACAGACAGAGGGACAACCTGATCACTATAGGGTGTCGCACATACATCTTCGATGTAGAGCTCTAATGACATCGCAATAACAACACCTACACCAGCTTAATAAAGTTTTGTTGCAAGCAAAACAAATATTTCCACGTGTGTTGGAATGTAATATTTTCAAGGTTAATAACAAGAGATCCCAGAGGGATCTTGGCGCCCACCATCAAATGATCTAAGTTTGTTTTTTGAAAGATGGTTCTTTTCTCTTCTTTCGATTGTCTCTTAGGTGTTGATTAAGTGTGAGCAGAGACTCTGGTGGGACACAGATGCATTTTTTTGGTTTTTTTTGTGAATTACATTGTCGTTTCCTTATTCTTAGCATAGCTAGGCACCAGGAGGAACCTACATATGAAATTTGTGAAAGTTCCCTTCAGTATATTCTCAGAAATAGGGATAACAAACTTCAATTGTCAAAATCCAAGATGGCTGCCTGTCGGCCATGTTGTTTTCCGATCTGTCCAAAAATGGAATATTCACAACTAGGGACCAAGGTGAACCAACAAATGAAATTTGAGAAAGATACCTTCAGTACTTTCTTAGAAATAGCGATAACAAACTTCAATTGTCAAAATCCAAGATGGCTGCCTGTCAGCCATATTGTTTTCTGATCTGTCCCAAAATGGAATATACACAACTAGGGACCAAGGTGAACCAACACATGAAATTTGAGAAAGATACCTTCAGTAATTTCTGAGAAATAGCCATAACGAACTTCAATTGTCAAAATCTGAGATGGCTGCCTGTCGGCCATGTTGTTTTTGGATTGGTCCCAAAATGCAATATGCATAACTACACACCAAGGGGAACCTACACATGAAATTTGAGAAAGATCCATTCAGTACATTCTCAGAAATAGCGATAACAAAGTTCAACTGTCAAAATCCAAGATGGCTGCCTGTCGGCCATGTTGTTTTCGGATTGGTCCAAAAATGCAATATGCATAACTAGGCACCAAGGGGAACCTACACATGAAATTTGAGAAAGATCCATTCAGTACATTCTCAGAAATAGGGATAACAAAGTTCAAATGTCAAAATCCAAGATGGCTGCCTGTCGGCCATCTTGAATTCAGATCGGTCCCAAAATGGAATATACACAACTACGGACCAAGGTGAACAAACACATGAAATTTGAGAAAGATACCTTCAGTACTTTCTTAGAAATAGCGATAACAAACTTCAATTGTAAACAAGAGGCCCAACGGGCCTTAACGGTCATCTGACTACCAATTGTAAAATCACTATGAAAATACGTGTAGTCATTAAATCAAGTTATAATATGCCTGTATAGATTGCCAAGTTCAAGATAGTGGCCTTCTTGGATTTCTGATGGGCTTGAAAAATAACAACACTTTATTGGGACCATCTCAGGATATCATTTCTGGCAAGTTTCAGCTCAATTCCACTGGTAGAACTTGAGAAGTTTAGAATGTGTTTTTAAAATGGCCGCTGTGGAGGCCATCTTGGATTTTTGACTACACGAAAAATAACAACAGTTTTGTCAGGACCATCTCAGGAGAATTTCTGGCAAGTTTCAGCTTATTCCTAGTGAGTAAACTTGACAACAAACCCTTTTGGCCCCTGTGACCTTGAATGAATGTCAGGGTCATTTCTTTAAACAAACTTGACACACCTTTATCCCAGCATGCCACAAGCCCAATATCACATCTCTGTGCCTTTTGGTTATTCAGAAGAAGTTGTTTAAAGATTATGACCGTTTTGGCCTCTGTGACCTTGAATGAAGGTCAAGGTCATTTCTTTGAACAAACTTGGTAGCCCTTTATCCCAGCATGCCACAGGCCCTATATCAGGTCTCTGGGCCTTTTGGTTATTCAGAAGAAGTTGTTTAAAGATTATGACCGTTTTGGCCTCTGTGACCTTGAATGAAGGTCAAGGTCATTTCTTTGAACAAACTTGGTAGCCCTTTATCCCAGCATGCCACAGGCCCTATATCAGGTCTCTGGGCCTTTTGGTTATTCAGAAGAAAATGTTTAAATATTATGACCGTTTTGGCCCCAGTGACCTTGAATGAAAGTCAAGGTCATTTCTTTGAACAAACTTGGTAGCCCTTTATCCCAGCATGCCACAGGCCCAATATCAGGTCTCTGGGCCTTTTGGTTATTCAGAAGAAGTTGTTTAAAGATTATGACCGTTTTGGTCCCTGTGACCTTGAATGAAAGTCAAAATCATTTCTTTGAACAAAGTTGGTAGTCCTTTATCCCAGCATGCCACAGGCCCAATATCAGGTCTCTGGGCCTTTTGGTTATTCAGAAGAAGTCGTTTAAAGATTTTGACCTTTTTGGCCCCTGTGACCTTGAATGAAGGTCAAGGTCATTTGTTTGAACAAACTTGGTAGCCCTTTATCTCAGCATGCCACAGGCCCAATATTAGGTCTCTGGGCCTTTTGGTTATTCAGAAGAAGTCGTTTAAAAATTATGACCGTTTTGTCCCCTGTCACCTTGAATGAAGGTCAAGGTCATTTCTTTGAACAAACTTGGTAGCCCTTTATCTCAGCATAACACAGGACCAATATCAGGTCTCTGGGCCTTTTGGTTATTCAGAAGAAGTTGTTTAAAAAGATTTTGACCTTTTCGGCCCCTGTGACCTTGAATGAAGGTCAAGGTCATTTGTTTGAACAAACTTGGTACCCCTTTATCCCAGCATAACACAGGCCCAATATCAGGTCTCTGGGCCTTTTGGTTATTCAGAAGAAGTCGTTCAAAGATTTTAACCTTTTTGGCCCCTGTGACCTTGAATGAAGGTCAAGGTCATTTGTTTGAACAAACTTGGTACCCCTTCATCCCAGCATGGCACAAGCCCAATATTGGGTCTATGGGCCTTTTGGTTTATGAGAAGAAGATGTTTAAATGGAAAAGTTTACGGACGGCGCACGGCGCACGGCGCACGACGACGGACGAAGCATGATGACTATAGGTCATCCTGACCCTTCGGGTCAGATGACCTAAAAATCCAAGATGGCTGCCTGTCGGCCATGTTGTTTTTGGATTGGTCCCAAAATGCAATATGCATAACTACACACCAAGGGGAACCTACACATGAAATTTGAGAAAGATCCATTCAGTACATTCTCAGAAATAGCGATAACAAAGTTCAACTGTCAAAATCCAAGATGGCTGCCTGTCGGCCATGTTGTTTTCGGATTGGTCCAAAAATGCAATATGCATAACTAGGCACCAAGGGGAACCTACACATGAAATTTGAGAAAGATCCATTCAGTACATTCTCAGAAATAGGGATAACAAAGTTCAAATGTCAAAATCCAAGATGGCTGCCTGTCGGCCATCTTGAATTCAGATCGGTCCCAAAATGGAATATACACAACTAGGGACCAAGGTGAACCAACACATGAAATTTGAGAAAGATACCTTCAGTACTTTCTTAGAAATAGCGATAACAAACTTCAATTGTCAAAATCCAAGATGGCTGCCTGTCGGCCATGTTGTTTTTGGATTGGTCCCAAAATGCAATATGCATAACTACACACCAAGGGGAACCTACACATGAAATTTGAGAAAGATCCATTCAGTACATTCTCAGAAATAGCGATAACAAAGTTCAACTGTCAAAATCCAAGATGGCTGCCTGTCGGCCATGTTGTTTTCGGATTGGTCCCAAAATGCAATATGCATAACAAAGCACCAAGGGGAACCTACACATGAAATTTGAGAAAGATCCATTCAGTGCATTCTCAGAAATAGGGATAACAAAGTTCAAATGTCAAAATCCAAGATGGCTGCCTGTCGGCCATCTTGAATTCAGATCGGTCCCAAAATGGAATATGCACAACTAGGGACCAAGGTGAACCAACACATGAAATTTGAGAAAGATTCCTTTGGTACTTTATGAGAAATAGCGATAACAAGAATTGTTTACGGACGGACTAACGGACGGACGGACGGACGGACGGACGGACCACGGACCACGGACGCAGGGCGATTTGAATAGCCCACCATCTGATGATGGTGGGCTAAAAACAAAGATAATCCCAATATATTTGATCCCAAGAGAGGTGTTTTTTTTACATAAATTGAGACAATAAACAGACTGTAATGACCGGGACCCCTAGCTATTTTAGGACCTTTTTTCGATAATTTCTCCTTAAGAGCTATTAGGCAACTTTTACAGGCAGTTAATTTTCATTAGTATCTGAAGCTTACCAAGTGGAATTGTTTACTGTCTGGCTTCACTTTGTGTTTCTCCATATACTTTACTAATGTACAGTTCACATATCTGTAAAAAACAAAAATATATAGGATGACCATATCATATCCCACACATGTGATATGTATACGTACTGTACCTTTCAGAGGTCAGTGTTGTTGCTGCCAGATTTTTAAACAGCCTGTGCCTTATTGAATTGGGAAAAATAAAGTAGGATTTTCAGATAAATTGGGAAAATATTCTTGAATTTTGCCTCATTTTGGGAAAATAGCACAAATTTTGACTGGGGGAATCAGCCTTATATCCGCTGTAAAAATGGGCAAACGAAATCACTGGAGGTGGTAATAGATAATGGTAAAATCAAATAACACAGCATCGTATGGCTGTTTCCTCCTCATCAGTGATGAAAAGAACGTCCAAAACAATGGAAATCCAACCTGTTCTAAACTACTTTTGAAACAGGAGGTGCTGATGTGTAAAACTCCTTTATTATGAATTTGAGAAATTGTATGGAAGTAGTACTAGTGCCATTATAAACCATATCACTACTGAAGAAGAGATAACAAGTAGCAGTGCATCACACAAAATTCAATTCTGATGGATGAAAATATATATAAATAGTAAATATAAATAAATATACAACATTGTATATAGCGCCCTATCTAGCTAACATAAGCCACTCTAAAGCGCTTTACAGTACATAGATATACAATTTTTATACAATCAGTACAATTAACACATTCAGTTCTAACAAATACAATTCTGAAGAGTTTGCAGAAGCTAACTATAACCGTAATTTCTCGCGTATTGTGCGCACTCGCGTATAGTGCACAGGTACTTTTTGGTGTTCAAAATGAAAAAAAAAAAAAAAAAATATCGAGTGAAAAAATGTCAAGATGTAATGATAGAACCAACCAGGGAAGTCGCCAATTAAGTTTAATTAAACAAATACCTTTGAATGGGAAACTTCGAAAACATAACACAATGCCTCGTTCATATAAGCTTGGCGTTGATTGACACCGCGCGCAGGTTACGGTGAAGATCTGTTGACACTTGTGAGGGCACTGGCCTAATACAGGTATTTGAAAATTAATGATGTTTTCACGGCAATATTCTTCATAAATTATTCAATTAAATCTTACTTAAGACTTAATCTTCCACATATTCTATAAAATAAGTCTCTGTGCATCTCGACATCGTTTGTCGGCAGTGTACGTGTGTACTACAGATGGGTGTCCTATAAGCAGTCACTCAATCAGATGAGACGAGGACCGCCTAAAGCCAAATTTGCGAGACTTTAAAAACACACACCCTTTGTGATTTCAGCATTTCTTTGTTGAAAAGAAAATATTGATATGTATTGGACTGTTTTGAATACCTTAACGATTGTTTTCCAAACTCTAACTTTTATCATTACCGGTTTAACTCGCATGTTTGCGACTCTGTTGGTTACTATCGGGTATTAATATTACGCGACCTTCACTCTTTGCAATTCAAAAATCGACGAACTTCCCATGTTGTTCTAGACACATTTCTACTGTCAGGATTGAATCTTTCAGTATGATTTTACACAAGAAAGGCATTTTAGCACCAGAGTGCTAACAACGATCTAATTCTTTGGTATATTTCACCGTATGCTTATGATAAACTGTTATTTACCGCGATGATATTTCAGATCATTCTGAAAATCTCCGAAAAATTAACGATACAGTAGATATCTATTTGATCGCGGCCAAGTCAAAGTTATTGCTTATTCTTATGTTTAATGCATCCCCTTTTGACAATTTCGATTTTCCCTAAAAAAGTGTGCACTATACGCGAGAAATTACGGTAGTCCTAAATCACTTGGCTAATATCTCCCAATGTGTGTATGTATGCATGTTTGCTGGAGATGTATTGTTTTCTTGGTAGTTTGCCCATGCTTCCAACAGCATCTTTTTAGTGCCACCACACTTGAATACTAAAACACATAGATTAAAACACCCACCCCAAATCATTTTATACTCCATCTGGGTTGTCGGGAGTTGTGTGGGCAAGAGGAAACACTTCTTCTGAATATTGCATGTATACAACGACTTCAGAGATCGAACCCCGGCTGTCTGTGTGGAAGACCCGAGTGTTAACCACTCGCCCAATCCGCCCATATAACAAATACAATATATGATAATTTCTGTGTATTTCCCAACATTGTCAGCTCTTTAGTGGGAGAAATACTCTGACAACAGAAATCAAAAGTAAAATATAAATTTTGAAATTAAAATTTGTTAGTTTTTCTAGATGATGACTTTGTTCACAAGTCTATTGTTCTTAACTTACATAGATCTTTTGAAATCCTTCATAAGTGTTTGGTGTTCTGGCATTTTACGGATATCTTCCCAATCTTTCTCTGCAATGAACATAGTAAATCATATACTTACATGGAAGATCAATGAATTCAACAAAATGGAAAACATTTCAGGACAAGTAACTTAACACTAATTCAGGTTTTGCGTTGAAGCCGTCCCTATATCTTTTTTAAACATAAAAACTGAAAAGGACCCCACAGGATTCCCATCTAAACTACGCAGAAGGACCCCATATATTAAGGAAAGGACCCCATTTATGAAATACCCCCCGCTACCCCTGTAATTCAAAACTATACATGACAGTACCCACTATACTGAATTATATTGAGGCACTTTAACATCGTCTGCAACATGAATTTGTAACAGTGCTAAGTAATGATAAATAGTAGATATCATGACAATGTGATACCACATTTTAAGGATACATAGTAAATGCTGTAGAGGCAAAGAGCGACTTTATCACCATGCATTCAAACACATTAAAGGCCCAATATACGTAACTTTCGGCAAAACTTGAAGCGAAAATTAAGCCTAATAACTTATTATATTTATAGATTTAGCTAAAATTAACTGACATCAGAGGCATTCTTACGCGGTTACCGGTACAGAAGCAGCTTGAAACACGGTGTTTGTAAACACGTGTCTGTTCTGAGCTGTCTTCTACCTTCCGTTTGTTGTTGAAGTGGGCCACCCCTGAATTGTTTTCAGTTCTTTGGAATTTTTTTGTCAAAAGTTTCTTGTTAGTTACCGTTGAGTTTTACTTCGTTTTAGACTTATTTTTGCATGGTTATTAACTGGGTTTTTTTTCATAATTTTCAGAATCCCTGAAAAATTTCCTGAAGTTACATATATATTGGGCCTCTAATCTGAATATTCCTGTTCCAAGTCCTATTTACCTGAAGGAAATCCCATTATGGTGAGATATTTTTGTTCTAAATCCTACTTATATTAATTACCTAGACAAAAAGACTGTTAGATTTGATCTTTTGTTCATAATCCTCACTTACCTAGAGGAAAGCCGATTACATTGAATATTTCTGTTCATGACCCTCACTTACCTAAAAGGAAAGCCCATTACATTGAATATTTCTGTTCATGACCCTCACTTACCTAGAGGAAAGCCCATTACATTGAATATTTGTGTTCATGACCCTCACTTACCTAGAGGAAAGCCCATTACGTTGAATATTTCTGTTCTTGACCCTCACTTACCTAGAGGAAAGCCCATTACGTTGAATATTTGTGTTCATGACCCTCACTTACCTAGAGGAAAGCCCATAACATTGAATATTTTTGTTCTTGACCCTCACTTACCTAGAGGAAAGCCCATTACGTTGAATATTTGTGTTCATGACCCTCACTTACCTAAAAGGAAAGCCCATTACATTGAATATTTCTGTTCTTGACCCTCACTTACCTAGAGGAAAGCCCATTACGTTGAATATTTGTGTTCATGACCCTACTTACCTAGAGGAAAGCCGATTACATTGAATATTTGTGTTCATGATCCTACTTACCTAGAGGAAAACCCATTACATTGAATATTTGTGTTCATGACCCTACTTACCTAGAGGAAAACCCATTACATTGAATATTTGTGTTCATGACCCTACTTACCTAGAGGAAAGCCCATTACATTAAATATTCGGTCCATGATCCAACTTACCTAGAGGAAAGCCCATTACGTTGAATATTTCTGTTCTTGACCCTCACTTACCTAGAGGAAAGCCCATTAGGTTGAATATTTCTTTTTATGACCCTCACTTACCTAGAGGAAAGCCCATTACATTGAATATTCGGTCCAGCTGATCATGATGATATGGATTACTAGTTTTTATATCTTCTTGTCTACAGTGAAAAATTGGTTCATAGGTCAACAGCTCTGCAAATATACAGCCAATGGCCCAGATATCTGTAAGATAAAACAGATCAAAAAATTGTCAAAGCACAGTACATAAAGCAAAGGCCATACAAAAAATTGTCAAAGAACAGTACATAAAGCAAAGGCCAAACAAAAAATATGTTTGTTTCAGGTAACATGCCTGAAAAGAACAAGAGGCCCTGAGGGCCTGTATTTAACCTGGCTTTCAGTGAATGCAACAAAATGTTATGTGTATAACATAAACTTTTCCAGTGTGGGACCAGCCACAATATTGCCCTTAATGAAATTTTAGCTTTCTGATTCAAAAGAGCATTTAGAGGAAATTTATTTAAAATTGGTTCATATAAATTATGCCCTCTTTATGCCAAGCAATTGAAGTGTTTTGTGTTGGGAAGTCTGCAAGGGGTGTGGCAATCGCTAGGATCAAATCTGAAATCATGTTTGTGATGTGTCATATAATTATGACCCAGGAGTCAAGACTGCAAGGGCATGGAAAACACTGGGGCTAAATCTAACATAATGATTGTGATTATCTCTTAATGCCAAGCAATTGTTTATAAAGTTTTGGGGTGGGATCTCAACCGTTTAAAAGTTATGACTCAAGAGTCAAGTTTAGAAGGGGCGTGATAGACCCTTGGTTCAAATCTAAAATCATTTTTGTGATCATCTTTTTATGCTCTGCAATTTTATTTATAGTTTTTGGGGTGGTGATCTCAACCGTTTAAAAGTTATGACTCAAGAGTCACGTTTACAAGGGTGTGGCAGACCCTGGGGTCAAATCTAAAATAATTTTCGTGATTGTCTTTTTACGTTCCGCAATTGTATATATAATTTTGGGGTGGGGATCTCAACCTATTAAAAGTTATGATTGAAGAGTCACATGTGCAAGGGCGTGGAAGACCCTGGGGTCAAATCTAAAATCATATTTGTGATGTTCTCTTTATGCTAAGCAATTGTATATTATGTAATATTGGGGAGGGGATCTCAACCGTTTAAAAGTTATGACCCAAGAGTCAAGTTTGCAAGAGTGTGGCAGACCCTGGGATCAAATATAAAATCATTTTTGTGATCATCTTTTTATGCTCTGCAATTGTATATATAGTTTTGGGGTGGGAATCTCAACTGTTAAAAAGTTATGATTCAAGAATCAAGTCTGCAAGGGCATGGCAGACCCTGGGGTCAAATCTAAAATCATATTTGTGATCTTCTCTTTATTGTCAGCAATTGTATTATATAGTTTTGGGGTGGGGATCTCAACCATTTGAAAGTTACATCAATATTGCCAAATGGACCCCTTTTAGCCCTGCCTCTCAGGTCCTTGGGGGGTCAGCCCCTTCATTTGTATAAATTTGAATCCCAGCCACTTACGGATGCTTCTACTAAAATATGAATGTTTCACATTGCTTAGATCCAGAGAAGAAGTCGTTAATATGAATATAGCCAAATGGATCCCTGCTTGCCCCGCCCCTCAAGCCCCTGGGGGGTCAGCCCCATCCGGTCACAATGCTATATAACATCATTAAATGCATTTTGCTAACGTCAGGATCAGACAGGTGAAATAATCAATACTTAGGGCATTGTGCTGCATAATATTTTTCAAAAGCTGACCAAAGATATTATGTTAAACCGTATCAATATTTAGTATATCAAACCGTACCGATAGCTTTAGTATAATGTCTAGCACCAAGGAGAAGCTCTGGGGCTCTGTACCAGAAGGTCACCACAACTGGGTCAAGGTCAGCGAGGGGCTTCAAGGGGGAGTTAAACAACCTGGCGAATCCCATGTCGGCAATCTTCACCCTGCCTCGCTCCACACCCTCACCCATCACAAGGATGTTGGCCGGTTTCTGAAATTGTATTTGTATATACAGATATATCAATTACAATGTAACTACAACCTATGACAATGATCTGAAAATTTCCACAATGTTTTTATCATTAAGGAATAATCAAGAGGATATTTCCGGTCAAAACATAAAAAAGTTTGCATTTTGCATAAATCCCCATACAGACTGAAGCATAAAAGAGAACACATTTTTAATTTTTTTTTATTTTTACAGTTAAGTGACTGCGAGATTCTTCTGATGTAACAGGGGGTAATATGTACATCAAGGGATCAAACTTGTTGTCCTGCCTCGTCAACAAGGTGGCACACACAGAGCCTACAGTTTTGGTATATCAAAATTTGACAAGGCCCTGTGTCTAATGTAGCTTCATGTATTAAGTCAGGAGTAAACAGTGACAATCACAGGTCCTATATACCGATAGACACCCAGTAAGTGATGTTTAGATAATGATAATCACAAGTCCCTGTGTCTAATGTAACTTAATTCATGTAGTAAGTTACCTGATAGACGTAAACAGTGACAATCACAGGTCCCATGTAAAAATAGTACCCAGTACACTTTTTTTAAGTGAGGTTTAAATAATGATTAACACAAGTCCCTGTGTCTAATGTAACTACATATAGTTAGTAAGATGTAAATAGTTACAATCACAGGTTCCATGTACCAAACCCAGTAAGTGAAGTTTATATACTAGTTATTATAATCACATGTTCCCATACTTGCCAACCCTCCCTATTTAGGAGGGAAACTCCCGAATTTGGACCCTAAAACATTGCATTTTTAACTTTGTAATCTGCTTAACTGTTCCTATTTTTAAAGGTCTGATGATTTCATCTGAAAGAAGAGCTCAAAAGAAGCCATTTAAAAGTGTTATTTTTCTTCGGAATGTACATGTATACATCTTATTTATGCTCTCAATTCTGAGCATGCATAATCACCCCATGGGAATTACAAAAAGTTGGCAAGTATGTGTTCCGATGTAGAATCCAATAACTGAAATGTGATTAACATGATTGATGAGCAACAATAAAGTTTGTTGATCAGTTCCTTGTGTATATGTAGAACCAAGCAAGTGTTATGTAAATGTAATTTCAACTCACCAGATCCCTGTGCAGTACCCAGTTAGCATGTAAATAGTGGATTCCGTCTAGAATCTGGAACAAAAGGGACTTGACCATGTTCCTCGGCACATCCACGGGCTTCTTGTTAGCCTTGGCGGACCGATGAAACTTTATTATATGCTGAAATTAATAAGTAAAAATTCAAACTACAATGATCTCATCAAAAGCCAATTTCCAGCAGCAGTACATGTAACCTGGTAATTTATCAATTTTAAAATTTAACCAGTTATTTTTTTACCAGAATATCTAATTAAGATGAACTTTAAAGCACGAGAATGTTCGACCAGCTATATAATATATATATAATAATATTCTTTTCAATTCAACCACCATTTTGAAAACTCAGGAAGAACACTGACTTATCAAAATTAATGTCAGTTATACAGGAAAAGATTGCATGATCAAATTTACAATAACCTATCCCTTTCGCTAGATGAAACAGATACTTAGTACATTATTTTTACTTAGAATTAATTATAAGTGCTTTTTGAAAAATAAAGACAGCAAAATGATGAGATCTCATTGTTGTAGAAAATACCAGCTCTGTTATTAAACTGATTACCTGCTGGATACTGTAGTGAAGGAATGTAAAAACTTCAAAATACAACAATCAAGCTCTATGTAAGGCATTTAGAAATGTACACAATGTACTGATTAAACCGACTCACCCAGAGATCATTTTCAGCATATAGTCAAACAGCAACCACACTTACTGATTAAACCGACTTACCCAGAGATCATGTTCAGCATAGTCAAACAGCAGCCACACTTACTGATTAAACTGACTTACCCAGAGGTCATGTTCAGCATAGTCAAACAGCAGCCACACTTACTGATTAAACAGACTCACCCAGAGATCATGTTCAGCATAGTCAAACAGTAGCCACACTTACTGATTAAACCCACTCACCCAGAGATCATGTTCAGCATAGTCAAACAGCAACCACACTTACTGATTAAACCGACTTACCCAGAGATCATGTTCAGCATAGTCAAACAGCAGCCACACTTACTGATTAAACTGACTTACCCAGAGGTCATGTTCAGCATAGTCAAACAGCAGCCACACTTACTGATTAAACAGACTCACCCAGAGATCATGTTCAGCATAGTCAAACAGTAGCCACACTTACTGATTAAACCCACTCACCCAGAGATCATGTTCAGCATAGTCAAACAGCAGCCACACTTACTGATTAAACCGACTCACCCAGAGATCATGTTCAGCATAGTCAAACAGCAACCACACTTACTGATTAAACCCACTCACCCAGAGATCATGTTCAGCATAGTCAAACAGCAGCCACACTTACTGATTAAACCAACTCACCCAGAGATCATGTTCAGCATAGTCAAACAGCAGCCACACTTTCCTGTCCAGGTGAGACAGAAAGACCTTCTGTAGACTGATCACATTTGGATGTCGCAATTCTCGCAGGAGCTTATGAAAAAAAAAATCATATTCTACATTTACTTGTATACATGCATTTGTACATCTGTATACTATGATGTGTCGTCATAATGAGTAGGTGATATCGCCTTAACGAGTAGGTGATATCGGCCAGCCATAATGAGTAGGTGGTCATGATATTACTACAAGTGGTATCACTCTATATTATGATTGGTGATTAGGTGATAGAATTGGTGATATCACCTACTGTAAGAATTATTTAAGTGATGTGTGATCCAATTAAATCAAAAGTAAAACTGAGTCCTAGTGTGCGAAAGTAGTTCATGAAGTTCTATAGGCAATAGGTCTATAGACATTTAAAATTGCTTGGACCCAAACAATATTTCCGTAGACTGAATTTATCCATCAGTATCAATAAACCACTTAATACAGAGTGATCTCCCCTTCTTCAACCGATGATTGAACAAAAATTGATTTGCACCGAAAAATTCAGTCAAACAAATGAGGAAATGAACAACACGCAAGAGAAATCTAAATTGCTTAGACATCAGGTCTACCCTACTAGCATTTTGCATAGACCGACGGGTTTTCCTGAGGCCTCGGTCTATTGGTCTATCAATACTTTCGTACACAGCTTGAGCCCCATACACATGGGCATGTAACATATCTGTCAGTTGAGCTTATTACAAATTACATATGGTATATGAATTATTCTAACTACATGTGAGTCATAATTAAACTGAAATGTACTTGTACATGTAATAACTCACTGCGATTTCTCTGCAGGCTGACATGGAGATTCCAGTTCCTTCAATCTGTTTAAGTGCATACTCTCGCCCATCATTGCTATCAAACAAATAAAGAATATCAAGAAATAGTTTAGTGAGTCAGATTTCAAAAAAATTGTACCAAGTACTTAAGAGGCCAATTTAAGGCAGTGAAAAAAAGCAATGCCCGCTTCATATTTTTCATCAGCATATTCTTTTTTAAATAATGCTAAAGATTAAACAGGATGGACAAAGAAAGGTGGTCAACACTCACATAATAACAGACAGGAAAACTACCAAATATCACACATATTTATAGTTTGTTCCTCCAGATCTCCATTCCTATCTATAAAGGATTGTACCTTGATCATTAGCGCACCATAGAATACATGTATGTTCGTTGCCAACTGCAGGCATACTACTGTACATGCATACATAGTCAAAATGAGGTGCAATCCTTATTTACATCATTATTAATTTTCAAGTGTTCTGTGAAGAAAAACTTGTTTGAAGCAGGTTGCTATGATGGTATAACTATGATGGCCATGATATGGTTGTTAAGGTAATATAGCCCCATTGAATATTCATCGATATATTGATAAATTTAGAAAATGTAAAGTGAACAACAATATTTTTCTTCATTAAATCATTTGGAAATTTGGTATTAAATAATATTACTAGCACTTCAAATTTATTTCTTTATAAATAACGAATATTAAAATATTACCCGGTATGTACACGCATTGACACAGTGAACTGGTTGTGACACGGTCAAACGTCGGATGTCACAACTGCAGGGAGCCGCCATGTTTACGTTGCCGTCAAAGAATTTTGAATGCACAGTGCATCATTAGAATTAAAAGTTTGCCAGAAACCATTTATTATATATTCAGACAAAACAGATCCCATATATGCTCCATAATTCAAAATCTTTAAGGAATTTGAACCAAACATTGGTATCGGCTAATTTATTCGCAATCATGGTTTACTAAATTCAAGAAAGCTGGAGATCTAGAGGTGTAAATTATGTCATATATACATCCAAGCCTTAGCCCTTTTATGCAAACATTATTAAGCATGGTAATGATATATATATTGAAAGCAAGGCAATTATGAGTTGTATGCCATATATATACCTGGTCCCTCACCACATTTCAGTCAATAAACTTTATAGACATTCCTAGCAAGATTTTTGAATAATATATTGTTTATTCCAAATCTTTTTTCTCTCATCTTATAATGGACTGACTTCTTTTAAACACAAGTATGTTCGGTCATGTTGTTTACATGCACACTTTTGGTCTTCAGTATAGGAATCAGGAGTTTATATTTATATTATATATATATAAAAGCCGCTCATTTGCATGCATTTTATTTTGTAAGACTGACGATTTAGATAAGACTGTGATTTTCATGCATCCACATACATTTTGTATATCTGTAAATGCTCAATTTTCGCAACTCAGTAGTAGTCTAATAGTTAAATTAAGCTACCGGTATGTATAGTCCATCTTAAAGAGCTTTATCTAATTTCATCAGAAAATTGCCACTTCCTTTAAATTTTAATACTTATATTTAGTAACTACTTACTTATAAACATTTTACCAAGAAAATTAACAGCAAATTAAATCGGTTAACCCATAGCCAGCTTATTAGAAGGTTCTGACTATCTGATCCGCAGTTTTGGTGTTGCTGGCAGATGGATATTGATCAGACAGTAACACCTATATTAATAGCAGATCTCAGGATCAGAACCTCACAGTCCACTGGATGATATTATAAATGGTGGCCCATGTGAGAATTAATTGTCCAATCTTGCATGAAAAAGATCCGAGTCTTTCAAAGAAGAGTAGCCAGGTCAAAGGATATGACAATATTCTTATATTCATAGAAAAAGACCTACATGTACATCATGTACTTCATTAGCTATTTCGGCTGACATCCAAATTCCTAGAAAATTACTAAATTAGATATAGGAAGTCTATAATTAGGCGACCAGTGTCTTCGGTTACATGAGGAAGTCGCGATCGGTCGTTTTTTCCTGGGAGCAGATTCATCTCAATTCTGACCATCTTCCTTTTTTAATTTGTGATATGTGATCTTGGTGCGACAGGCAAACTCCCCACCATTCTCTAAGTAGGTCAACTTTAGGCCAATACCATCGTCTTCCAAATTTTTAGCACCCCAATGCAATTCAATCAAGTACATAATGTACTAAATGTAGGTTGTACAAGTCAGACGACTTATACATGTATATATCTCCACCTTCTCAACAGAATCCCTTGTCTTTCCTCCTACATAATGCATACATATACAATGTACTTTATCCTTTTTACTCTCTTTCCTGTCTTTTCTCAAGCAATCAGCTGGTTAGGTATAGTCCGAAGGGTTCTGACTCTATGATCAGCTGAAATATTGTGATGTCTAGCGGGTCGTCCCAATATTTCAGCGGATCATAGAGTCAGAACACTTCGGTCTACTGGTTATATTATTAGGCAGATACGTACGTAATGCAGTAAACAACTAATGAACTATACTTACTTGGATACGGTTCTGTCTTTTCGTTTCGCCTTGTATACATGACCATATGTACCTCGACCAACTTTGCATCCTTCAAATTCAAATAAATCTTCTACTTTAGCTCTCTCCTGGGCCGTTTTTAGCTTGTATTCATAGTCCATTTTCTTCTCTTAGCTTCATTCTTTGTTACCGTGCACTTTAGACGCTTAACTTTTTGACCCGTTCAAATAAAACGCACAGATGACAAGATTATATAGTTTTCTCTAAAAGCAAAACCATATAACGGATTATAAAATCCGATATATTGGCAATGAAAAAATGTCTCTCTCTAGATGCATGTATATATTAAGCATATCTTTCTATATATATTCCACAGCATTAGCACTATCTTTTAAGTCCGTGATAGAACAAAATAGCAGTCATAAAAAACACATAGAGTTATCTCCCTTATACCATTTGGTGTCCTCAATATTTTCGCACTAATTAAAAAATCCATGACAAATATATATATATTAACACTAGTGTTCTGTGGTTGAATCTGAATTTTTCTCGAGTGGATGATATGTAAACGGTAGAGGTCGTTAGTGACCTTTTTCAGAAACTTGATTGGATGACGGATTTAAACAAAGATGACACTGGCTTAAATAATATATCTTTAAATATTAGATACACTAATTATAAGCTTTATATAAATGTATATGCCTACACATGTATATCAACATTTTTTCAAAAGAATTGCCTCATTTTATTATTTTCTAGTTTGATTAGTTTAAATTAGTATGTAGACCCATGCAGAAGATTATCTCCCTACTACAGCCAGAGTAAATTTTTATGCTTCCACAATATAACTTGCATCAATATTTTCAAATTGTTTCATCTACAATGTATATATGTCCTCGGATTTATCATGTCAACCAAGGAGAGAACTTATATAGGCCTAGCCAGTTGCTGTTTTATACGATTATTTTCACAATAAAATATGATGAAATGAAAGAAAGAGGTGATGGTTTGGATGAGGATGATATGGAGAAGGTCATGATATGGAGAAGGAAGATGATGATATGGAGGAAGCGTACAGGGATCGATGATATAGAGGAGGGGGTGTTTGGATGAGGAGGACTATGATATGGATGGGGATGATGATGATGATATGGAGGACGGGGATGATATAGAGGAGGGAATGGTATGGATGAGGAGGATGTTTGGATGAGGAGAACTATGATATGGATGGGGATGATGATATAGAGGAGAGGGATGATAATATCGATTAGGAGGATGCATGGTTTGGATGATATGGAGGATGACAATATTGATGAGAACGATGATATGGATGTAGGAGAAGGATTTGGATGAGGAGAAGGATTTGTAGGAGGGGAAAAAGGATATTGATGAAGACGATGATATGGACCAGGAAGATAAGGAAATAAAGGATTATAATATTGATGAGGATGATTGAATGGATGAGGAGAATGATATGGAGAAGAATGATGTTGATGAGGGAGAGGATGGTTTGGATGAGGATGATTATATTGATAATGAGGTTATATAAAGAATGAGGATATGGAGTAGTAGGATGCTATGGAGAAGGAGGATGATACGGAAGAGAATGATGGGGATGATGATATCGACGAGAACGATGTAATGGATGGCGATGCTGATATGAAGGAGGGGGATGATGATATGAAGGATGATGCTATTGAGGATGGTACTATGGATATGGATGATAAAATTGATGCGGACGATGTCAAGAATGAGAAGGATGATATGGAGAAGGATGATGTTAACGTGGAGGAGGATGGTTTTGATGAGGTGGAAGATATAGATAAAGAGAATAATTACATTGATGATGATGATGATGATGATATGGCTGATGATGATGATGATGAGGAGGATGGAGATAATATAGATGAGGAAATGAATGATATGAATAAGGAGGATGAAGATGATATGGATGAGGAGGAAGATGATATAGAGTAGGGATGATGATATAGAGTAGGGGGGTGATACTACGGATAAAGTAGGTTTGGATGATATGGAGGAGGATAATGATGATATGAAGGATGATGATATTGATGATAACGATGCTATGGATGAAGAGAATGATATGGGGGAGAAGGATCAAATGAAGGATGATGACGATGATGATATGGATGAAAACAGTATGGAGGAGGGGGATTTTGCTATAAAGGATTATGATATGGATGAGATGATATGAAGGATCATGATATTGATGAAGAGGTTGATGGTTTGGATGAGGAGGATTATTTTTACGGGGATATGGAGAAGGATGCTATGGAGAAGGATGATATGGATTATTAAAAGATGGTTTGGATGATAATATGGATGAGGATTATTTGAATGAGAAAGAGGATGATGTTGATGAGGATGAAAATGATGAAGATAATGAGGATGTGAATGAATGCTAATGAGGTGGAGGATGAGGATAAAGATGATGTGGAGGAGGATGAGGATAAAGATGATGTGGAGGAGAATGAGGATAAAGATGATGTGGAGGAGGACGCAGATATGGATAAGCAGGATATGGATAGCGGATGATTATGTGGATGATGCAGATGGTGTAGATGAGTATGATGTTGATTAGAATGCTGATGATGAGGATGTTGATGAGGATGAGGATGAGGCGGATGATGGTGAGGATGTTGATGATGTGAATGAGGTGGAGGATGGAAAATGACTCATGTTGACGAGGATGAAGAGAATGAGGATGCTGATGAGGAAGATGTAGATGATGTAAGTAATGGTGATTTGGAGGATGTTAATGAGGATATGGATGAGGTTGATAATGAGTGTCGATAAAGATGTAAATGATGTGGATAAAAAGGTTGAGGATGATGTGGATAATTACGAAGATGATGCACAGGAGGAGGATGTGGATGATGCAGATTATAATGAGGATGGTGTTGATGAGGATAGGAATGGTGATGATTAAGGATGTTCAGGAGAATGCAGATTTGGATCCACATCCTCATCACCATCCTCATCCACCTCATCTTTATCCCCATCCTCACCATTCTTATCCTCCATCCACATCATTATCTGCATCTTGCTAATCCTCATCCTCATTTTTATCCACATCATCTTCACATCAGCATCCTCATGCATATGATGTGGAGAAAGAGGATGCAAAAGGGAATTAGAAAGGTGATGAAGATGTAGTTATGAATGATGGTGAGAGTGAGGATGGTGATGAGGATGTGATAATTAAGATTATGTGGATTAGCAGGATTAGCAGGATGTTGATGGAGGACAAAAATGATAAGGATGAGGTGGATGATGAGGGTAATGATATAAATAATATGGATAAGCAAGATTCAGATGATGTGGAGGAAGAGAAGGATGATGAGGATGTTGATTAGGATGAGAATGAGGTGGATGATGAAGATGCGAATGGTGAGGATGAGGATATAGATGAGGTGGATGATGATGTTTAAGATGATGTTGATAATAAGGATGATGGAGGAGGAGGAGGATGTTTATGAGGATGAAGACGATTGAGGATAATGTAGATGGTGTGGATGAGGATAATGATGTGGAGGATATGTATAAGCAAGATGCAGATTAAGTTAATGGAGAATGTGGAGGAAGAGAAGGATTATGAAGATGAGAATCAGAATGGTGAGGATGAGGATGTTAATTAGGATGTGGATGAGAATGAGGTGGAGGATAAAGTTCAAGATAATTTGGATGAGGAGGAAGTGGATTTACATGAGGCAGATGATGTGGATGAAGGAGGGGGATGTGGATGAGGATGACGTTGATGAGGATAATATGATGTCTGATTTCTGCAATCTCCCCTTTTCGTGTAAATCTTACGCGAAAAGGCGAGAAAGTGAACACAAAAAGGAGAGAAAATGAACACGAAAAAGCGCCATTAATTCATGAAAAAATCTCGCCTTTTCGTGTTATTTTTCTCGCCTTTTCGCCTTATCGTGCAGCTTATCAAATAATAAAATTTACGTGAAAACCCGCCATACGCCTTATACAATTTATTTTTTGTTAATTTTTCACAAGACGAAAACCCGCCGTTTGCAGTTCGGCGGGTTTTCGAGTAAATTTCATAAGGCGAAAACCAGCCGTTGGTCGGGTTTTCGCGTACTGAATGAAGAAGGCGAGAACCCGCCGAATCCGGCGGGTTTTCGCGTAAATTTTATAATGTTATAAGCTACACGAAATGGGGAAAAGACGAAAACCCGCCGAACGAAGTTTTCGGCGGCTTGCCGGCCAGATTAACATATTCATTGCGGTTGACGTCATTGCACGCGTTGGCCGTACGCTGTCATTGGATGGCGGTCTTCCTTTAAATTAAGGCATCCAATGATAGCAAAAGACCAACACGCGGGGTGACGTCAAAACGCAATGAATATGTTAATCTGGCCGGCAAGCCGCCGAAAACTTTGAAACAAGGAAATTTTGCGTGTTTATGGAGGAAATGGAGATTATTTCTGCGGAAGGAGGATACATTTGACTTGCATTTAGGAGGTTTATGAAATAAAAATTATCCATCTTTCCAACGGTACCAAGCGTTTTTTTCGTACCTCCACTAGAAATGTTATTTCTAATGCAAGAAATGTAGGTGGGGTCGATTTTTCGATCTGGAAAGCTTTCCACCCTTTAGCTTTTATGACCATTGAGGGGGCATTTTTATCGAAAATTGATCTAAACCCTCCGAATGTGTAAAATTACTCTAAACACTCTATTTAAGGTCTAAACTAGCTGTAACAAATTTTCAGGTCCCTGTGATATGGCACACATGGGCTTTTATTGTACACCAAAAATCAAGCCCTTGTTATCACAAGCTCATTGCAATTGTTTAACACATATGTATACGTATCGGGTGACCTCAATGAAGACACTTAGGTCACCACGACCCCATTCTTTATCGTACAGGCGAAAGCCGGTAGTCACCGATTCCGACCCAGAACAATATGTAAGTATATACCATAGTTAAAAGTCTATATGGAAACTTAATGCTACGAGACAGACTGCGTGGTTGCATCGGTATACCGGGATACGTCCCGCTCTGTACTAGTAGCGGAACCTTGAATTAACGGACAAGCGAGAAAGTGTGTCATTATATATAATCTAGTGATAGCACAAACAGTGGGAGTCCTCATATGTGTGTTGTACGTACGTGACACACGGCCTTGTGAAAAATACAGTGCCAGGGGACAATATATTATGTGTAAACATCTCGTATACACAAACACATAAGATATACTTGCTCATCATCAGTATTAACACGGTGTATACCGGTGTACAGTTTTGCATCTTATTATTTTACTGTAGATGTTATTGTATGTGTGCCTACTCGGAAGACAGGCGACTAATAACTGATTGTATTTGTATTTAAAATTTTACTATTAATGTATATAACAAATGACGCTCTGCACTGAAATGTGATTTTATACAACGAAGAAACAGCTGTGTGGTATGTTCAGTCCTTAAATGACATGTTGAAGAACCCTTTTTGAATAAGTGTTGATTAAAGAGGTTTTACGCACCTGACCCTTATGCTTCTACATTAGTTTAGAAATTTTGGATTCCTACCTTTTGGCCCCTAGCATTACTGAAGAGTTCTAGGAGGACGAAACAGCTGTATGATGTAGTTTAATTCATTTTTTCGGCATACTGTATCTATTTCAAAATTTAAGAGGGACAGCATATGTGTTTGTTACGTCATCATTCAGATGTAATCCTTTAAAAAAAACTAATGTAACAAGTTTTCAGGTTTTTGTACGAACATTTTTTTATTATTGTAGAACTTTCATAACGATGAACGCCTGGCTAGCGACATTACTGGGTATACTAGCTGCCATAGTAACATCCTACTACTTCCGGTGGACAACGTCACACCAATTCGTCAGGAATTTTAACCAATCTTATGATTATATAATAGGTAAGTAGTGAATTCTTTGATTGTAGGATACTCGTACTATTGAAACTGTTTGCTAAATAAGTATACAGAATTAACCGCAATCATTTTATCATTTTAATTTTCAGAACTGATGCTTTGGTATATTTGGACGATGTCCAATAACTGCCAACATAAAACATGGTTGATAATGCACTTTTAATTTATTAAACGATAAGAAAGATTTGGGACGCGACTATATACTGAGATGATTGATCAAACTCTGAAACTTTGAGTGTTTATGGAAATCCCCCATCACTATTTTGATCTAGTTGGCGGGGGCGCAGCAGGCTTGGTGTTGGCCAATCGTCTGTCAGAAGATGCTGACGTCACTATTTTGGTGTTGGAGGCGGGAAACTCTGAGTCTGATAAACCGATATATGATATTCCGTACAACGCCCCTAAAGCTCAAATGACCGAAGCTGATTGGATATATCGGACGGTACCTCAGAAACATGCGCATTTCGGTATGAAAGAGCAGGTAGGTGCCACTATCACTATTGCGGTAACCTTTATACTTATGACCATATTGAATCAAACAAAATGAACCTGCATACACAGACTCCTCCGCTTAATCTTGTCATATGCTAAATAATCTATATCTCATATTGTGTACAATCATAAACTCTATAGTGTTTCGACGTCACTAAGGATAGCAGACGACGATTTCGTGATGGACAGCCACGTATGGAAACCATCATGTAATCGGAGGGATAACAACTAACCCTATCAGACAACGCTCTCTTTCCCCGCCACCGCTGCCGTCCGTCGTCCGTCATGCGTCGTCCGTAAACTTTTTCCTTTAACAATTTCTTCTCAATAACCAAAAGGTACATGATGCTGAGATTTGCCCAGTAAGTACTTTGGATAGAGTGATACAAAGTTTCTTCATATCAATGACCTTGACCTCTTTTCTAGGTCACGGGGGTCAAATATATAAAAACATTTAACAATCTTCTCCTAACTAATTGAAATGTTAAGGGTAATGATATCGGGCTAGTAGATACCTGGGAGGAGTGCTACAAACTTTCCTCATATCAATGACCTTGACCTACTTTGAAGCTCACAGGGGTCAAATATATAAAAATCTTTAAGCAACTTCTTCTCAATAACTAAAAAACCCAGGGTTCTGATGTTTGGTCTGAAGGATGCTAGGATGAGATGCTACCATTTTTGTTCAAATAAATGAACTTGCCCTACTTCTAAGGTAACAGGTGTCAAATATGTAAAAATGCTTAAGCAACTTCTCTTAAATAGCTGAAAGACCTATGCTACTAATATTTGGCCTGTAGCATGCACTTTGACCTTCTTTCAAGGTCACAGGTGTCAAATGTGTTAAACTCGTTCAAGCACCTTCTTCCCAGTAACTAAAAGGCCTAGGGCGATGCTATTATGCATGTAGTATACTGGGATGAAGGGCTACCAAGGTTTTAAAATGAGTGACCTTGACCTACTTTCAAGGTCACAGGGATCAAATATGTTAATATTATAAACAACTTAAATTATATACATTGTTTAGTCAGATGACCGTTAAGGCCCGTTGGGCCTCTTGTTTTGAACTGCTGGTGGTCTGACACCTACGTTTAAATGCACACAATAGAAAAGATCGTGCATGCACGTCAGAAAATCTACAGAAAAATATATATTCAAATATTGACTGAACTAAGTTCGTGTTGTAAGGGAATTTTGATCTCCTGATTACCTTCTTTTTTGTTGTTGCTGATGTTAACTTCATACAACGGATTCTTGGCTTGATCAATCCACATACAACAGATTCTTGGCTTGATCAATCCACATACAACGGTTTCTTGGCTTGATCAATCCACATACAACGGTTTCTTGGCTTGATCAATCCACATACAACGGTTTCTTGGCTTGATCAATCCACATACAACGGTTTCTTGGCTTGATCAATCCACATACAACGGTTTCTTGGCTTGATCAATCCACATACAACGGTTTCTTGGCTTGATCAAACTACAAAGAACCGTTTTCTAGGCTTGATCAAACTACAAAGAACCGTTTTCTAGGCTTGATCAAACAAATACAACTGTTTCTTGGCTTGATCAAACCTCGGCTCTTGACTTGATAAAACTCAATATAACGGTTTCTTAGCTTGATCATAAAGGCGTTCGTTTACTCAATCAAAGTTCCAGTGTCGTATCAAATGAAGTGAAGTTGTAAAGATTTAACCGAAATGAAGCTTGATTCTATTTTAGATTAATATTCGATGATAAATTTTAGTCAATTTTCGAGTGAACAAGCATCATACAAAACATGTAGATAATCCAAACTAGTTTATGAAATCGATTCATGGATCTGTTTTGATCATAGATTGGCATTTGGCCCCAAGGAAAGGGACTTGGAGGATCTACCCTTCTGAATGGACTTGCCTACGTCCGCGGTAGTCGCCATGACTACGATGCCTGGGCAGCCAATGGCTGTGACGGATGGAGCTACGACGAAGTTTTACCTTATTTCCTGAAAACGGAGGACATGCGCGAAACAGATGGATTCGATAAAGGTAAACTGCGCGTACTTTACGTACATCAGATATTTATAAAACTGTGTGCGAAGTCTTTAAAAAATACTTTGTATATAAAACCATAAAACAAATCATTTATACAAAGTTTGGACTGTTGTAAATGTTTGATAATCATGCACAGCTTCTTATAAACACATAATTCAAATTAAAGACGAGTCCGGCACCTTTTGCGAAAATGTCTGGCTCACATACAACGGTTTACAGAAACGAAGCTTTGCAATACTGCCTGTACCTAAAATGATAGGATTTCTATGGAAAGTATCAATCGATTTCGAATTATTTGCTATTTTGTATTTTAGTTCACTTAGTGAAAGTGATTGGGGAGTTTATTTCTCGACCCAATGTCAGTCGTACGTCCGTCCGTCGTCGACTTTTCCTTACTGTGAAATGGCCAAGGGTATTACGACTGTATTTATTATAATCCAATAGGAATAAAAGAAACAGGAACGAAAAAAGAAGAAAATTTCAATGATGTGATTCGTCGACATGTCACTTGGCAAATGTCCCATTAGGAAGTTAATACGGCGCCTTTTCAGTGTGAGGAAGCCACGTGACTTGATAGTATTGTACACGCCGGATTCCAAGATTTTAGCTAATAGGCGCAAAGTACCCCTTGAAATGATTGTCATCTGCCCTGAAAATGTGTCGTTTTGAGATGCTTTAGTTTTTTTGCCAACTCCAATAATGTTGTTTGTCAGCTCCGGCGATCGTTTAATAACGTACACACCAACGCATTGTTTTCGGTAGTTTCTCCATTATTATACAGTGTCGTTTACATGTTGATCTATTAACTTTTCATTCGATTTTAAACTCGTATGTATCACCTATTTCCCAAGCGATTAAGGAATCGCGATAAAATACATATAAAAGCAAAATTAGTATCGTACAAATTATATTTATTTCAAATATCGTACACACTGAAAATAGTAAGATGACTTGAATTGATGGGTAGATGACCATAATTCCGATGGGTATTTTGTGCCTATAAGCTTAAAGATCGGGGTCGTATAAAGAAAAACATTGCATATTTACGTATCCAAGATGACGCTTTCCATCTGCTATCTAAGTCCGTGATAACATCTACAATCGGAAGTGTAATGCCACAGCGAGTACTCGATTTTAGTACTAGAGGTTCCTACATCAAATATCGTACACGTTGATAAGTTAATAACTGCATTCGATTAATATTTTTTTCTTGTTGTATAATGCAGGGATATGCGGAAAGTTCGGACGTTTTCTATATAATGCCCAAAATTGTAACATATATAAAGTTTGTTCAGGAAAACAAATCTTCATGAAAATGGTTGTTTAGCTCATCAAGTTTGAGAGAGCTCGATTGAAAACTGTAGGAGGAGAACTCCGGACAAATAAAAGTTTACGACGAACGGACAACGCCATACCATAATACGGGGATATAAAAACTGGACTACAGTTGCTTACATGTATTTATACTTGTGAGCTGTGGCATTGTCATGTAACAATTCGAAATGCTGGATAACTGGTTTAGGACGAATAACACTCTTTTGTATTCGCAATTTAAAACTACATTCTTATGGAAACTTCCATACCAGTTTTGGAACAGCAATTTGCATGAATGGTCCACTATTTCTAAAAAAAATATTGCGTATAAAACCTAATTTGCTGTCAGTGTTCGTTTATAAATACTGGGCCTTTTGGCATGTTTCAAAACCCATATCATAATTTATTGTCAACTTTCCACTTAGGCTAATGAAAACGACCCATGTCTCATTACCCATTATGAGATGATCAAACGCCCTTTTATTTTGAGTACTTCTTCAACAGCTTCTTAGCCATCTGTACCCGTGAATGTTTCCTCAGTGAGTAAATGTGGGATCCAGCGAGCATTTATTTTCCTAATCTTGAGAATTTTCTTCAGAATGAAGTGAACAGATGTTAAACACAAGTTTGCCATTCGTGCTAGATGTCTGACCGTATAACGCGCGTCTTTCTCAATGATTTACTTGATTTTATTGACGTTCAATTTGGTGGTAACCACGCGCAGACCTAGTAAGGGTCAACTTTGACGGATTCGTGACCAGAATGAAATTTAGTAAACCATCTATAAACTGTGGAAAATGACATTCGTTTATCCCCATAAACAGCACATATCTAATCAGGTATATTTTTGACGCTCAAGGGAATCGTTTACTGGATTTCAATGTACACACAATACAGCGATGAGCCAGTTCGTACTGGTTTAATGAGCGTAAATAACGTGATACTCGAGTATACAGTGCGTTTGCAAGAAAAAAAAAATTGCTGTTTTGAACACAATGTGGATGAGAGGCCGAACTTTGATGGCTGATTTCAGCCATCTCGCCTTTTCGCCTTTTCGCGTAATTTTTTAAATAGTAAAAAAATCATAATTACCTTCTTCAGTATGCGAAAACCCGATTTTTTCAAGAATAAACGGCGCCTTTTCGCGTAAAATTTTCAGTGTGAAAACCCGCCGTTCTTGCGTTACGCAAAAAGGCGAAAAGGCGAGATGGCAGAAATCAGGCACCATACCGAACACACTATATACACAAAAGTTAATTCCAGAAAAAAATGTGAGATGCGAAAAACACCTTTAATTTATGAATTAAGAAGTAAAATTAAACTAGTTCTGTATAATTTAAAATCGTGTACTACGAAAATGTGTATATTATGTATCGTGCTAATACTCAAATGAGATTAACTGTGACTATGGAGGCTCCAGCAAATCTCGGGGACTAAAACATCCACCAGCAGAGTCTGCCACCCTGAAAATTATTGTATGAAGCTGTATCTGCTGAGAAAATAACCATTACAAGACATACTGGACACGTAACAAGTACAAATTACAAGATATCTCTTCCCGTATAAAAGATAATAAAAGCATTAGGAAAACACGCAGAAAAGCAAGCACAAATACTTTAGCTTCATTTTACCGTTTCTATTCCTAACAGAGTACCACTCTCGCGGAGGACCTATCTCCATATCAGATACCACTCAGTCCGAAGTGGCGCAGGTCTACTTTGAGGCAGCAAAGGAGATCGGGTTCAAAGTTCACGACTGTAATGGAAATGATGGCATCCAAGATGGCTTTTGTCGGATGCAGGCCACCATTGGAGGTGGGCAAAGGTGTAATGCTGCCAGAGGGTTTCTACATCCGGTTCTGAGAAGGGATAATTTGCACGTGGCAATCCAGTCACACGTTACCAAAGTACGTAACCAATGTCATTTGGGCATCTGCTGGTGTCCGCTTGACTCTCATTATTCGATGTCGTCTTCTCCGATCCCATTGTTTACGTGTGTCTTTTTCAGTTCTTGCCTTTGACTGAAAGATTTGAGGTATGACTATGTTTTCTCCTTTTATCTACTCATCAGGTTGTGATTGAGGACAAGCGAGCGGTAGGTGTTAAGTTCATCCAACATGGCAGGAAAAAGTTCGTGGCAGCTAGACGAGAGGTGATACTCAGTGCTGGATCTGTCGGGTCAGCACAACTGTTGATGCTGTCGGGAGTGGGGCCAAAAGATCACCTCACAGAACTAGGGGTGAGTACTGCACAGCGGAACAAGATGAGGTGTCGTGGCTACCATTTCAATGTGATTGATAGTACGGTTTATTGGTACTTTCTCGTATTGTGTCACAAATATATTGTATCTTTGTTCGATACACTTTTCTATAACTAGATACACTAAGAGATATATTTTAATATTCTTTGGGACTGAAACTGGACTTTACAATGTTACAGATTCCAGTGGTTGCTGACCTACCTGTGGGCTCCACATTGAGGGACCACATGATGTTCTTCACTAAGGCTGACATTAAGAAGCCGGTCAGTTACACGAACGCCAAGGTCTTCACGCCGCTCAACTGGCTCAAATACTATCTGTTCGGCACAGGTAAGCTTATAAAACTCAAAAAGAACCACGACTTAGTTTTCACAAATTATTTCAAGACTATAGATAGATCAGTACATGTGCAGCAAATACAGCTGTATGTATACTTGTAATTACCTTCTATGGACTTTTGATAAAAGGTTAAAAAACCAGCAATTACCTTAAGGATGTACTCTTGTGAGGTTTCAGTCACGTTCAAGTCTCGTTAATGTCTAATTTAAAGATGTTTTTTTTTTATATTGAAGAAGGTATTCAATGAACTTCAAATGTCCAGAATAAAATAAAAATAAAATCTGTTTTTGCACATCGGTTCATTGCTCTTGCTCTTAATCCCTTTGTTTCTTAATTAATTGAAGTTCGTCTCTGAAATAGCCAATGTGTGAAAATAATAACGGGAGAGGAAACACACATTAGGGTATTCAAGCAAATTGTGATCAGTCAGATGAATTGCAGTGCATTTTGAAGACAGCGACTATGGTGTAGGGATTGGTTGGCTGTAAGTATCCAAATATAATCCAGCTGACAAAATTTGTTTGTTATAACACTCGCCCAGGTTTACTGACAAGCAATGCTGCTCTGGAAAGTCAGGCCTTTATCCGGACGGATCCGGACAGTAAGACTCCGGACGTTCAGTTGACTCTCGTGAGTACCCTGGAGGAACATGGCGACTCATACGGGCATTTCAACTACAGGGACGAGGTGAGTTTAGACTGACGTGATACGCATCGTGCATTTCCGGGTTTTTGTCTTTTCTACTTTATATGTCACAATGATTAGGTTCCTTATTAATGCCAAGATCGCTTTGTTTTCAGTTTTAATGTTTTTAAACGTTTGTAAAACGTTCAAACTGACGTTATAAATATCTATTCGCCAACGAAACCAATACTCGTTTGGAGACATACGTTTCGCCGGGGTCCCATAATCATTGATCTGTCCCTATCAGTTTTTGCGGTTCATCTTGTTGACACTAAAAAAATGATGATTTCGATTTCTTCTGTGCTTTTGCCCTTCAAATTGGAACAATTTCATATAACTTTGTACTTCACATTCCTCTTTAGTCCGTCCCCTATGAAATTCGAGGTGTCCCTTCCTTTATAATGTCGATAAAGTTATGCGTCAAATCTAAAAAAAAAGTAGAAGGAATGAATGCTGTGAGGTTCGTTGTTGTGTGATGGAACCTCCTTGTTCGACCTCTTTTATAGAAAGATGCATGTTGCCCGTGTTGTATGACCAAACACGTATACTGTTGTTTTGGCCCAGGTCTTTTGGCGTCGTATGCAGTTCGGGTTGGGTTTTTTTTTGGGGGGGGGATGATACTTTCTGTCACTGTTTGTCTAAACTAAGTCGTCTGCCGCATTGTTTGTTTACATGTATGTATGTTTTATCAAGTATTTGGCAATTTATAATCGTCGGAAACGGTATGCAAGCGTCGTATAACCCCAAACATCAGACAGCGCAAAAAGTGACGACGTCATTTACCGTAAAGTTTGGCGCAGTATTTTCAAACTTCGGATTGCTTGAAGTTGTATAGAGACTTTATGCACATGGTTGTGTATTTTTGCATTTTTGTCATAATTAATACTAAATCATTGTAGAAGACCTATGTTTTATATATCTATCTTTAGAAATGAAATTACGTGTATAAGGAATGACCATAGGTTTTTTTAGGGTTATACGGTATATAACGAAAAAAACTGTTTGCAAAAATGTCATTCCTATAGATCAACGAAGCATTATTCCAGTCTATTCACGGACTGGATGCTGTGCCAGAAGGGTTTTCTGTCGCCGTGGTTCTCATTCAGCCCAAAAGCAAGGGCTCCATGCGCCTTGCTAGTCGTGACCCTTTCGATTACCCGATATTGGACCCGAATTACTTGGCCGATCCCGAGGACGTCAAAACTTATATCAGGGGTAAGACTAGGGCTATTCTGTTATCGGGTTATATAAATTCACCCGTACATAAGTCAAAATCAGTATCATTGCATCAGAGGTAAGTTGCCATTATGTCACAGTCAACATATCCAAGAAATAAGGTACAGTTTATGTCGATCTCATCAGTGGCAAGTTGCGGTGTCATGATTTTGTAGTGCTCCAGGATCGTTTTTGGTTATGCGGAACAACTTTCTTGGTTTGAAATCCTGGCAGACATGGACATGTTTATAACATAAACGAACAACTTTGGTCCGGCCGGTTCATCCGCTTAAACGAAAAGGGCCCAAGAATAATAAAAAAAAACATCTATACATTTCTTGTGGAATCTATTTTAAAAGTTAATATATGAACTATAATTAAATTTGCTATTTGTGTATCACACTATTAAAATAACCTATACAAATATTACGATGTGAAGTTTATTTTTTAAGGAGTCCGACATGTTCAAAAATTGATGAAAGCTGAAGCACTGAAGAAGCTAGGGTCAACATTTCGTAAGATCGACATTCCCGGGTGTCGAGATAAGATTCCAGACTCTGACGAACAGTGGGAATGTTTTGTGCGTCATCTGGCGACAACAATATACCATCCTGCATCTACATGTAAAATGGGTCCGCTCTCTGATCCTATGGCGGTAGTAGACCCACAATTGAGGTGATTCTTTACCTGTATGAATGCTGATCTTGTTTCAACCCAGAAAATAGTTTTACACTTAAACTAAAAACGTGAAAGATAGATACAATTAGTATAGTCATATGCTCAATGAAATGCAACTAAACTATCAACAAATTCAGCACCTGCAGACCTGCAGACTTTGTGGTTAAATGCAAACAAAGCGGCAATAAATCCAATCTTATAAGTAGTTCAAGTTCATCCTAATTATGACGTGTTCTTATATCCAAGTCTCAGGAAAGGGCACCTATAATTTCTTATCAAGGTCATGTGAATAATCGCTTCATCCTAGCTATTGAGAGGCATTCCGAGCTCTAATCGATATGGCTGTGGCTAGTCGAAAGAACAAAAGAGAAAGCCAAAAATGTCTCAGTAACCTCTTCTAACGGTAAATGAATGTTGAATGGTCTAAATTAATAAATTTAAAAAACGAGGTAGTCTAATGTTTATAACATGTCAAGATTATATTTAACAACATTTCATGTTACAAAAGGAATTTGAGGATGTAATCATTAATTTAGGTAAGAATAAATATCATATCAGCAAATGAGTGAAGTTTAACTTTCTGTTCAGGTCATATAAGGCCGGGCGGCCTCCCGGTGTGTGCGATGTGAGTGTATGTGTTGAATGCATGTGTATTTAGAAGGCAGTGGTATGTTCGTGTAAGCCTTCTCGTGATAGTGCGGAAATGATGCCGACAGTATAGTGCTATCACACTGAAGTATACTGCCAAAGGCCCCTAGCAGAACATCCCATCCAGTCACATTATACTGACAAAGGATGAACCAGTCACTCCACTCCCACAATACTGAGCATCAGGCGGGAAGTAGGACAAATAATGATATGCAACTTGCCAGGGGATAGAAACCAAAACCATCTTAAAATGCTCAACTAAAAGCCAAAAGTGAGGCAGTGGCTAGAAAGACAAAGTAAAATAAAAGATCCCAAATTTAGTTACTTTTTCCGATTATTTAATGGCTCAGCAGGTACAATCCTTACGTCCTACCTGCAGGGCAAGACAAAGATATATATTAAATATTTTTTGAACCTCGTCCTATTCGCTGCAGTGACATAATTAAGTGTTTCTATTGTTGTCCTTTTCACAAAAGCGAAGCACCGTGTTACTATAGCTGAAACAATGCTGTGATACATAAACAGCGATTCAAGTCTATATGTAAAGAATTGCACAAACTATTACATGTACTGTTTTTTTTATTTCTAATTCTAGGGTTAAAGGTATTTCCGGTTTGAGGGTAGCTGATTGTTCCGTCATGCCCAACCTAACTTCCGGTAACACGATGGCACCTACGTTCATGATTGCAGAGAAAGCTGCTGATCTCATTCGAGGAAAAGTTACTGTGAAAGCTCGGGGTAGCTGATAAACGTTTTAATATACTGACTGAATTCTTAATAAAAAGACATTATTCTATGCGCAAATAGGATAATAATGTTTTGTTTCTCAAAAGCGTATAAGTGAACCGGACACAAATTTTAGGAATGAATAATGTATAATATTCAAATATTTCACGTGCTGAGTACAGAACTATTATGTCCGATTAGAAAAAAAAAATCCAGTCGTGTTTTGTTCTCAGGTATTCGTTGCCAGGCATGCAGAAAGCTACGAAAATATGATCAACTTAAGATCTTATACCATTTTCCAGGAGCAAATATTTCGCTGCCACACTACCGGGGATATTCTCGGAAAGCATTTAATTGGGTTTGGCTCAGGGTTTTATAAGCGAATAAAATTCTTACATCTGGTGATCATTTGAGCTACTTCTTTTTCAAATACAAAAATATCGTGGTTGCAGGTATTTTGTTTCATTTTCTACAAAAATCATGATATAAATAGTCATAGTACCATGAAGTTCTAATGTATGACCATTATTTACTTCGGTATATGCAGACTTCAAACACTTGTTTCAGTTGGTGATACATTTTTAGAAAGACTGGTGAGGAATTCAAATGAAATACATTTATTAGATAATTAATTAAGTTTGCAAGATAGGGAGAGTGAACACATGCGCAAGCGTAAGTACATACATGTAATTTAAACCAGAGAGAAGATCAACATTAAAGTTTCTTCAAATTTATTTCCGATCAATGTCACCAAGGTGTTGGTTTCGCAAATTATATTTATAAATGTATAGTGCAACTACAGAAACAGATACATGCATGTATCATGACAGTTTAAAGCCCAAAGAGAGAGAGGGCGTTCCATAAGTTGAAATAACATTTTCCAAATCCCCATATTGTTTTATGACAATAAAATAAGTTTAAACCAAAACCCAAAACGAGCTGTTTACCGCCCACTGCCAATGTCAGTAGTGTTCATCAAAACATCCTATATGACGGCGCCCATTTCGCTACCTCTCCAATTAATTATTGTTGTCACCATCAAAGCGTTTATGTATCATCACCATGAAGCCCCTACCACCAGGTCCCCAACAACTTTAAAATTGTCGCTGTCCATTAGTACATCGCATTCCAGATTTTACGCACTCGAACATACAAAAGACTGATATGCAACTCTTGCCGGAGTGGAAATAAATTAATTCTGTATATCAACTAAAACCCTATCCTTATCTTGAGACATCCCAATGTACAGGAAATACCTGCCCATATGGGGTATATGTAATACACCAGTAACTTGGTCCTTGCAATGAATATGTTGTAACAGTTGTAGTGTTTGTTACGCAAATCCTAATCCATTCGCAAATTGACAAACCCCAAAAAGAAAAAGAAAAAACCATTACACTAGCCGGGGACTCTGTCCTTATATAAACTGGGATCATGTCATCGTACATAAGCGTGAAGCAGATAGTGAAGTCCAGCAAACACTCGTCGACCTATCAGTTGAACATCGGCTGACCCAAGTTCTAGGACAATCAACCTACACTACCAGATAAAATAATATCATTGATTTATTGTTCACCAATAACCTGTCCTTGGTAAAATTACCATTCCAGGAATAAGTGACCATACAATAGTGGTCACAGACTTAGACATTGTGCCACAATATTCCCGTCAAAAACCAAGAATAATAAGACTGCATTCCAAAGCAAATTGGGATGAACTAGCACATGATATGTCAACATTATCTGATAACATCATTAAGACATCACTGGACTAAACACTTCTGTTGAGTCTCTAAGGAACAGCTTCAAAACAGGTATTTTGCAGTCACTAAGCACCATTGTACCAACCAAGACTTGTAGCACAGTACCTTGGTTTAATGAAAACCTCAGACGCATGACGAGACGTAAATCGCGACTCTATAAGCATGCCAAAAAAGAAACCAGAAAGGAAACCACAAGACCTTCCAGAAGGATTGTAAAAGAGAGTTAAAAAAGGCTGAGATTAATTACATCAACAACACCATGCAGAAAGGCCTCAACGAAAGCAACCCGGAACCATTCTGGCGTTTTTGTAAAGTCTTGCAGACACGATTTCGTCGTCACTGCACCCTTAAAGAAACTCGACCATCTCCTGAACGACACGGCTCAAATCCTGATGGACCAATTTAATATATGGTAGTTAGCTGGTTGGAGCATACATGTACTTTGTGAAAAACACGACAAAAGCTAAGAGGAAATATACTGAAGAAATCATAGTAAGGTTGATTGAATTCCTGGTCGACAATATTTTTGTTGAGTTCGGAGGAAAAATTTTCCAGCAGACTGTCGGCATTCCCATTGGAACAAACTGTGCTCCACTCTTAGCTGACTTGTTTTTGTTTTCATACGAGGCTGAATTTGTGGAAGAGCTAATCAGGACAGGTAACAAAAACCTTGCCGAATCTTTTAATTTCACTTTCAGATATATCGGCGATGTGTAGTCTATAAACAACTAGACGTTTGCTGACCACGTCGATCGTATATACCCTTCTGAACTTGCAATAAAGGACACAACAGACTCTTCTACGTTAACTGCTTACCTCGATATCTACTTAAACTTCGTATACGACCAACATGGACAGCTTACTACTAAGCTAACGTCACACTACCACAATTGGTACAACTTTGACAGATTTTCAGTGATATCTACAAATTCAGATAGTGTATTTCTAATGTTTCTTGATAATTGACAAAGGGTACATATGTTGGTTCATTTTCAGAATTAAAAATTATACGAGGTGATTTTGTTTTGAAAAATATAACGCAAAACTTTCAAGGAAATTTTGTCCGTTTTTCAGCCGTAACCCGTACCCAAATTGGTACACCGTATAACAGGTGATTGAATTTGTTTTTATTTCAACTAATGAATGTACATATTGCAACAAAATATTCTGCCTTTATAAACACCATACCAAACTACAGTTTTACATTTCCACTTTGATATTTTTCGGTTATAAGGACCAAAACTCTACATTTAAACTTGCTTAAAATTACCCCCTTCAAAATTCACCAAAATGTCGTCGACGCACAGCGTTTTACTGGGTTTCTGATATGATGACTTTGATGTTATCGCGTAATTGTAAATTGATCATGAAAATAGAAATATTTGGTGGTAATGCTGACAAACATCTATTTTGTTATTCTGTCAAAGGAAAATATTCAAATATCATTTTCAAGCACTTTTCCAACCATTTTGTGCCTGTGTACCAAATGGTGTAGCGTACCAATTGTGGTAGCGTCACGTTATACGATAAACGTGATGATTTCAATTTTCCGATTGAACTTTCCATTTCTTGATAGTTACATCCCTACTTCTCCAACCTATGGTGTTTACATTTCGCAGTTGATTCGATATTCTAGGGCTTGCTCTAAATATCGTGATTTTTTTTATCGATGTCGACTGCTGACAACCAAACTAACAACACAAAGCTTCGAGGGTTGCAGGTTGATCAGAACTATGGGTAAGTTTTATGGTCGCCATCTTTGTCTCATTGAAAAATATTCTGTATCTTTAAGTGATATGAAGATGGACGTTTTTGAGTGTGCTCATTTGTGTTTACTGGTTGTGATTGACAATGATACTCGGTTCTCATTTTGAGAACTTGATGTTTACATGGATGTGACAAAGATTTACATGGCGGGTGTCGTCGATGAAGCAGAAGACGCTTACTCTTCCGGATTTTGAGTTTGGATTATGATTTTGTTAATGCTTCGGTATTCTCTTATTTATTTTTAGATCTGTCTTCACTCAGTATTTTGTAACACACTACAGTTCCGATACGAGGATACAAGTCAAGGAACGTTAACGTATACCACTACTAATAGTAACACAGGAAGGGTCGGACAGGATCCCCATTTGTTTCCTAAAGTCTTGTGCAACCAAACTAACACCTGTCTGCAAATAATATTTCAACGATCTATAAATGCTGGGGTACTTCCATCATATCCCTGTCTGAGGTCCTGTGTATTAAATGAGATATCCCTGTCTAAGGTTCTGGGTATCAAATGGGATATTCCTGTCTGAGGTACTATGTATCAAATGGGATATCTCTGTCTGAGGTACTTGGTATTAAATGAGATATCCCTGTCGGAGTTACTGGGTATTAAATGGGATATCCCTGTCTGAGTTACTGGGTATTAAATGGGATATCCCTGTCTGTGGCACTGGATATTAAATGGGATATCGCTGTCTGAGGTACCGAGTACTAAATGGGATAACGCTGTCTGAGGTACTGGGTATTAAATGAGATATCCCTGTCTGTGGTACTGGATATCAAATGGGATGTCCCTGTCTGAGTTACTGGGTATCAAATGGGATATCCCTGTTTGTGGCACTGGATATTAAATGGGATATCCCTGTCTGTGGTATTGGGTATTAAATGGGATATCGCTGTCTGAGGTACTGGGTATTAAATGAGATATCCCTGTCTGTGGTACTGGATATCAAATGGGATGTCCCTGTCTGTGGTACTGGGTATCAAATGGGATATCCCTGTCTGTGTTACTGGGTATTAAATGGGATATCCCTGTCGGAGGTAGTTGGTATTAAATGGGATAACCCTGTCGGAGGTAGTGGGTATTAATTGGGATGTCCCTGTCTGAGGTACTGGGTATCAAATGGGATATCCCTGTCTGTGTTACTTGGTATTAAATGGGATATCCCTGTCTGTGTTACTTGGTATTAAATGGGATATCCCTGTCGGAGCTACTTGGTATTAAATGAGATATCCCTGTTTGTGGCACTGGATATTAAATGGGATATCCCTGTCTGAGGCACTGGGTATTAAATGGGATATCCCTGTCGGAGCTACTTGGTATTAAATGGGATATCCCTGTCGGAGGTACCGGGTATTAAATGGGATATCTCAGTCTGATGTACTGGGTATTAAATGGGATATCCCTGTCTGAGGTACTGGTTATTAAATGGGATATCCCTGTCGGAGGTACCGGGTATTAAATGGGATATCCCTGTCTGAGGTACTGGGTATTAAATGGGATATCCCTGTCTGAGGTACTGGGTATTAAATGGGATATCCCTGTCGGAGGTACCGGGTATTAAATGGGATATCCCTGTCTGAGGTACCGGGTATTAAATGAGATATCCCTGTCTGCGGTACTGGGTATTTAATGGGATATCTCTGTCTGCTGTACTGGGTATTAAATGGGATACCTTTATCTGTGGTGGGAGAAATTCACTTTACATATAATAAGCTTGCCGATGTTTCTTTACTGAAAATAGTTCTGATAAAAGTTAAAACAAATAAACATTCCTTGTTTTCTAGGTTACTTTATTCAAGTGTTAAAATAAATATTATATAAAATACATATTAGCTAGATAATAATAGTTTTCTTAAGCATAAAAAACAATACTGGTTTTGTGTAAAAACAACGATATAGTGTTGTGTATCTAATTATTATTATTATTATCATTATGCTATTTAACATATTCTATAATCAATATCAAAGTACACCGGATTCTTGTTAAAGTTTATTGTAAGCAACACTAACATGATTGTAAAGCAAATATTTCATGAAAACAAATTTCAATGGTATTTTATAACAAAACTCTATTTATAGATTTATTGATAGTCTTGCATCATCAGTACATATATATTAATTAATATAGAACTATTTTACAATATTACTTTAAACAATGGCTTATTGGCCTTATATTGGTCAACTGGGTATTAAAAATCTGAAAAGTTAATGCATTGCTGGCATACTATGATTTTACCCATACCTGTCAACCCTCCCTCATTAGGAGGGAGACTCCCTCATTTTGACCAAAGTTATTTTGATACATAATAAGGGAAAGACAAATTGAGCAATGCATTTCAGTCGCAATTCACACACTTTCTCCCTCATTGGAAATATTGAACGAGGGAGATCTCCCTCATTGGAGGTTTCAGAGGTTGACACCTATGTCTACCTCAAACCATGGCTTCAAATATAGTCATAAATGTCAGATTCAAGCCATTTCTTTCGAAGATAAATTTGAATGCTCTGACAGGCAGTCTCTGTTTGAATGTATGGATATAATGAACCAGGATTTGTGGGTAGTCTGGTTGTGCAGTGGATAGGGCACTTGCCTTTCACCAAGGCGGCCGGGGTTTGATTCCCTGACCGGATGAAAATGTATGGGGTCACAATAAGACCCTTCGCACGCGAACATCCAGGCCAACAAAAGTGATTAATAAAAGTTGGATAACTTTTTCCATAATTTTTGTAATATTAATATAAAGTTTATCAAAAAACAGGATAAGCATGAGATATTATACAAGTTCCAACCAGGATAGGTATGAAATATCTTATAGGCTCCAACCAGGATAGGTATGAGATGTTAAATACGTTCCAACCAGGATAGGTATGAATTATCTTATAGGCTCCAACCAGGATAGGTATGAGATGTTAAATACGTTCCAACCAGGATAGGTTTGACATGTTATATAAGTTCCAACCATGATAGGCTTAAATGTTATACAACTTCCAACCAAGATAGGTTTGAGATGTTATATAAGTTCCAACCAAGATAGTTATGAGATATTATACAAGTTCCAACCATGATAGGCTTAAATGTTATACAACTTCCAACCAAGATAGGTTTGAGATGTTATATAAGTTCCAACCAGGATAGTTATGAGATATTATACAAGTTCCAACCATGATAGGCTTAAATGTTATACAACTTCCAACCAAGATAGGTTTGACATGTTATATAAGTTCCAGTAGCGTCAGCACCTCCTACAAAAAAAAACATCTGTTTTATTTCAAGTTAAGTTCTTCAATAAATATGTTATACTTTTTAGCAAAATCAAATGAGAGAAAACTCACATTTTTGGCATTCATTTTTTCTCAAGATATATAAACTTTGGAAATTTTTTATATTTACAAGAAACATTACAGTAGATTATAGTAGCGGTGACCTTATTTTTGACCGCAGCAGGTTGAAACCTGAATTCCTACAAGAAATGATATTTGAGAACACTTGTGTGAAGTGTCATGCCAATCTGTCGAGAAATGGGATACGTATGTAGGGAGGGTATTCCTATACAGTGTATATACCCTTGACGACTCGTAGTGATGGAGGCTATGATAAATGTCTGATTCTTTTATTTACCACCTACAATACTTATCTAGTACATACATGTATACCAGTAAAGTTTTCTTTAAATGCCTAAAAGTTGTCTCTAGAAATTTTAATTTTAATTTTTTTACAAGGTTTTTCACCTCTGTTCTACTACAAAATTTAAAAAATTAATAAGAATTGATCGCAACATTCTTCTACAAACCTTTAGAAGGACATAGTCATCAAACCGTAGATTTTCTATTATGTTGAAATGGTCCAATCCTTCAACGTTTAAAAATCGTGTTGATAATCCACGTGTGTCCAATGCCTGAAACGAACGGTGACCAATATTAGCTAAGTTAACTTGCTTGAACCATATACATTCATGAAATTTCAATAATAGTATGATTTCAAAAGAAACTTTTTAGCTGGTTTATTATAAATATATAGCTATATTCTTCATTTTATTTCATTTGAACGCATGATCTCCATATTATGTGTTGGAATTTCAAAAAGGTGTAGTAATAATTAAATAACAGGAAGAGAGAAGTGAGCATGCTCCCATCAGGGATTGAAGCCCCCATCCAAGACCTCCTTGTCAGATCAGATTCTCTACCACTGAACCAAAGGAAAATTCCCTCTAGCATATGAACAAAGGGAAAATTCCCTCTAGCAAATGAACCAAGGGAAAATTTCCTCTAGCAAATGAACCAAAGGGAAATTCCCTCTAGCAAATGAACCAAGGAAAAATTCCCTCTAGCAAATGAACCAAGGGAAAATTCCCTCTAGCAAATGAACCAAGGGAAAATTCCCTCTAGCAAATGAACCAAAGGAAAATTCCCTCTAGCAAATAAACCAAAGGAAAATTCCCTCTAGCAAATGAACCAAGGGAAAATTCCCTCTAGCAATTGAACCAAGGGAAAATTCCCTCTAGCAAATGAACCAAAAGAAAATTCCTTCTAGCAAATGAACCAAGGGAAAATTCCCTCTAGCAAATGAACCAAAGGAAAATTCCCTCTAGCAAATGAACCAAGGGAAAATTCCCTCTAGCAAATGAACCAAAGGAAAATTCCCTCTAGCAAATGAACCAAGGGAAAATTCCCTCTCTAGCAAATGAACCAAAGGAAAATTCCCTCTAGCAAATGAACCAAGGGAAAATTCCCTCTAGCAAATGAACCAAAGGAAAATTCCCTCTAGCAAATGAACCAAGGGAAAATTCCCTCTCTAGCAAATGAACCAAAGGAAAATTCCCTCAAGCAAATGAACCAAGGGAAATTCCCTCTAGCAAATGAACCAAAGGAAAATTCCCTCTGGCAAATGAACCAAGGGAAAATTCCCTCTAGCAAATGAACCAAAGGAAAATTCCCTCTAGCAAATGAACCAAGGGAAAATTCCCTCTCTAGCAAATGAACCAAAGGAAAATTCCCTCTAGCAAATGAACCAAGGGAAAATTCCCTCTAGCAAATGAACCAAAGGAAAATTCCCTCTAGCAAATGAACCAAGGGAAAATTCCCTCTAGCAAATGAACCATAAGACTATTGACAAAACAAGAGGCCCAAAGGGCCTGCATAATCATCTAGTATCAATCAACAGTCACATATCATCATTCATCAATCTAGACTTCCCAGTTATTGAGAAGTTTTTAAAAGTTTTTAACATATTTGATCCCAGTGACCTTGAATATAAGTAAAAGTCAATCATTTGAACAAACTTGGGAGCCACCCATTGCAGCATGCAATACTTGCCCAATATCAGTATCCTGAGATTTTGGGTTATTGAGAAAAGTTGTTTAAGATTTTAACTCTTTGGACCCCTTTGACCTTGAAAGTGGGTCACGGTAATTTAATTGAACAAACTTGGTAGTTCCAAGCATGTAATGGGTCCAAAACAAGACCTTTGAACTTTTTGGTTTTTGAGAAGAAGTTGTTTGAAGATTTTAGCTTTTTTGACCCTTGTCACTTTGAAAGTTGGTCAAGGTCATTTATTTTAACAAAATTAGTGGACTCTCATCCCAGTATGCTACAGGCCCAATATCCATACCTTCGGTATTTTGGATATTGAAATAAAGTCGTTTGAAAATTTTAAAACATTATTTTGAAGTCTATGACATTGAAAGTGGGTCAGTAATAGAGATATGTAGATATTTAAGGATTAACTTCAATAACCGGCAAAGCTGGTTATGCATAATTTACCAGTTTTCCATTGTAGTTATCCCCCGATAACCTAAAAAAAATAGAAAGCTTATCCTTATATTATTATTATATCTTTCTGTGAAATGTTCGTAACTATTTTGTTCATTATAATCCTATCTTCGGACACAAATTTCATTTCAAAACTAATAACGTGAGAATGGTTCAATAAATGTAACAGCATGAAATTTCCATAAATTGTTGTTAGCTCCGCCCACGTTTATTGTTGGTGACGTCCCGCAATTGTATTTCAAACTGCAGGACTTGCATAGCTCCACCCACATGTATTGTTGTTGATGTCACAGAATTTCAGCACGTGTTTGAGTACAGTTATGAGGTGAAAATGATAAGTCAATGGAACAATGGTTATCGAGTGGATGTCAGTGTAGACAGTAAATATATAAATAAAGATACATCTATAGACCTACAGGGTTTCTCAGTCTAGCTGTAACTGCCACCAACCTTTTCAAATTGTTGACTCTGTTTGATAAATGATGGCGAGTCGAACTCTCCAACTGCTATGAGTAGGTTTCTATGGCGACTGAGATGAGCTATGGCTTCCACATGTTTACAAGGACTGTTGTTCCAGGCAGATTCACTGAAACAAAAATTTCAACCTTCATCATACAAAACGTATTTCAAATATTGAACATATTATAAATGAGAGTAACATGACTTGGTACAACAACTGTATTTAACACATTCATCTCTCAAGAAACATTTAAATTTTTCCAATTCAAAAGTTGGAATACGTCATTAACTCATTCACCCCTGAAATTTCATAATGAACTATACCAACCTTGGAACTGGAAGAGTTCAAATGTGATGTCAGGGGTGAATGAGCTAAATCCCTTGGTAAAGGTCAGGGGTCAGATGTCATGGATATGTTACAATTACCACCTTCCGTGGGTATAAAGGTCAGGGGTCAGATGTCAAGGATGTTACCATTTCCACCTTCCGTGGGTATATTAGGTTGGGCACAAAATAACTAGGAGGGGAAAAATGCATGGCCAGACCGGGGTTTGAACCCAGGACCTTGCGAATACGAGATGGCGGCTCAACCAATTGCGCTGTCTAACCACCGACGATCGATTGGTCCTAGATCTGCTACAGATATATAGACATCTAAACCTGACAGAATCAGCAATGTCAAAATCTAATTTCTATGCATTTCATCTGACACAATTAGCAAGCTTAGCCTCAATGTTTCCAGTTGATGACAACTGAATCATTTTACTTGATGGTAATAGGTGGGTAAGAAGGGCAAAAGACTATCTTGTATACGTCAGGGTTTGCATTGAAGTCGTCCCTATATCTTTTTCAAGCAACGAAACTGAAAACGACCCAACTAATTCTGAGGATTCCCATTTAAACTACGCAGAAGGACCCCATTAATTTAGGAAAGGACCCCATTTATAAAATACCCAGTGCAAATCCTGATTACGTATATGTCTTGACCAGGATTGGACCCACAAAACGAAGATGTTAACAATGTTTGCAATTTTATAATAGCACAGCTAATACCAGTGACAGCACAGTTGCTAATATCCATGAGGCGTGCGTTTTTTAATTTTGCTAATTTCATAATTAAATACATGTACATCAAAATCATGAATTTTTGTGCATGCATGACGTCCAGATTTTGGGCATCCATTATGCAAGTTGAGCTGAGGTCTAAATGAAATGCTGAAAAACAAGATCAATAGATAAATTTGCATGAACAAAAACTTACACCTGTGGAATTCAACAATGTAAGTATACACATTGTGAACGGAAATTACAAAATCCAGATTCATGCACAGGACTAGTGTCAACTTACCTCGTCATTTTTAAGGGATCGTTGACATAAGTGTAGACCACTGGACGAAGATCAAACACTCCTGATACTAGGACGGCTCCTACATGGAATAGAAAAGTATAATCTAATTATTAAGGGTCCAGGGTACCATAGTGTATCTTAAGGGTCCAAGGAACCACAACATATCTAAAGGGTCCAAGTTAAAACGGAGTATCTTCTCATCAGTAGAGTTCCTGTGTTTAAGGTCACTCGGTTCCTTTGTCAATATTCATAGGAATTTCATGAAATTTCACTCAAATGTTTACTAGTGTATAAAGAATAAGTCTTTTTATTGTAATTGGCCGAAAAACTGCAGAAATCTTTTTGGGGTGAAAAACCGATATTTTCAGGGAAAACACCCAAAAGAGCGAAATCAACAACTAACATATAACGTTTTAATGTATTACAATCCTAACGTTATATATACATATAAAACAGAAAAGAAAGTAAATATTTTACGTTTCGTATAACTTTTATTCAACAAAACAAACAATTATATGTATGTTTTTCATCAACATTTTCAAATATCAAAACATTGTGTGGATGAAAAACTGATTTTTGAAAGTTATGTTATGAAGAAACAATCCTTATTCAACAAAGCATGAAAAAATTGAACCAAAAAACATTATTTCACTTAAAATTTGGGGAAAATAATCAGAATTATTGTTTTTTTTTATTTCAATTGCCTCCCTTTTCATTGCAACTGGACTTAATTATAGGAGGTATAGATTTTCCCATATCACATAATGCGTTGAAAGTAGTGAGATACTAGGTTTATCGATTGCTGTAGCCTGATTTGAATGTATCCACTCGCCTGGTATCAGATTACACAGAAAATAGTTTATAACTAGCATTTATGGCATTTATTTAATAGTGATATCATTAGAACATGTTGCATTAAATATCGAGTAAATATAAAGCAATGTGTTTGTTTAATGATGCAGTTGTAAAATGTTGAAGCGGTTGTCTTGGTGTTTACATTACTAATAGATGAATGAGGGTGAGTGGGGAACCCGCTTATGAAACTCACATCATGACATCGTTGTAGATAAAAGCACAAACGCGTGTTACCAGTTCCAAGTCCTTGTATTCACTCCAAAATATATGTTTTACATGAACAGATTTATGATAAATGGGAATAACTCAAATACATTGGAGTTACTAATTACCTCCCCTATACCATACTGTATTGTTTACACAACACGTTTACATAAGATCAGGTTGATATAGTCGATATTTACGTAACCAACTTAACCTTCCAGCATTTACATTGATTCTAGCAGACACTTGGGTCTTAGCCGGATTGCAAATTGCATGATCATCGGCGTATGTAGGTGAATTTCTTACCCACAATAGGTATCAAATTTTATATCCGTAAAAGCGGCCGTGTTTTTGCCAAGAACGATAATCAACGGACCGAGAGACCTTAAGTAACTACAATTCATACTTGTTTATCTTGATGAAATTAATCCGAAATTTAAATATTGCTACTTTTAATATGTAAAGTTTTAAAACATTTCAGGGGAGGAAGATCAAAACAAGAAGCCCATATGCCCTAATGGTCAACTGACTATATAAGCTTTTGTTATTTATTGCTTAAGTGGATCTAGGTCATTCATTGACACAAAGCTGGTAGCCTTTTATTAACATTCTACATATCAAATATCACAACCCTAGGCCTTTCGCTTATTGAAAAGAAGTTTCTTGAAAATTTTCAGACATTTGACCCCTGTGACCTTGAAAGTGTGTCAAGGTAATTCATTTTAACAAACTTGGTAGCCCTTCATCCCAGCATGCTACAGGCATATCAGTACCCTGGGCCTTTCTGTTAGTAAGCAGAAGTTTCTTGAAAATCTTAAGACATTTGTCCCCTTTGACCTTGAAAAAAGGTCAAGGTAATTACTTTGAACAAACTTGGTAGTCTTTAATCGAACTATGCTACATGCCAAATATCAGTGCCCCGGGCCTATCAGTTATTGTGAAAAAGTTTCCTAAAGATTCAAAACATTTGACCCCTGTGACCTTGAGAGTGGGTCAAGATCATTCAAATGAACAAATTTTGTAGCCCTTAATTCATCCTATCATTTTTATCGCCAAATATCAATACCCTTGGCCTTTAGATTTTTTGGAAGTTGCTTGGGATTTTACCCTGTAAACTTGAAAGTAGGTCAAGGTCATTCATTTGAACAAACTTGGGAGCCCTTTGTCCCATCATGCTCCACATCCAATATCCTGGCTCTAGGTCATTGAGAAAAAGTTGAAAATATCAAAATGTTTGTGATTGAAGACTGATGATGCGCGGCAAAAGGCGATCGCAATAGTTCATCTGAGACTTCAAATTATAAATGTGGAAAGCTTAACGTGAAATAATGCTAATTAAAATGTATTGTATATCTTCTTCAGAGACCATTTATATTAATCTGAAAGAAACCAAGATGCTTTCTAGAGTTAATTACTCTTTGCAATAGATCAAAGCAGAGAGACATGAAGATGGAGAGACAAAAATATTGGTTTAAGTTTGAGGTCACATACCTTTAACAATGTCGAAGGTGAGATTACATTCTGTCATCCAGTCAACGCTGAGCATCATGGCGGCTAGATGGGCCCCAGCAGAGTGACCACTGATGTAAACACCTCTACAAATTAAGGACCAACAGAGACCTTGTAAAAAAACTCACCTTTTTGTGTTGATTAATCAGTATTTATTTTGCTTTCTTTATACATCTATCATGTATTTCATTTTGAGCATCTTCCTTGTCTCAGGGTTCTGTTAGTATACAAATGTTTTCTTGTCATGACAAAATTGCAGACACTGTACATGCTACCTATGGGATGAACCTGGGCTGGACTGGATTGGTCATTGGTGAGCAGCTCAGGTAGAGCGTCTGTCTTAGGGTCTCTGGTTTTAACCTCAGTCTGGCCGTGCATTATTCTGCTCCTATTACATTAAATTGTGCCTGTGACCACAGGGACTCGAGAATTTGTTACAGCTAGTTTTGGACCTAAATTAATGCACATAGAGTACAATGACATTTTACAATCTTGAGGGGTTTAGTTCAATTTTCGATAAAAATGCCCCCTCAAGTAAAGTGCCCCCAGAAAATGTAAAATCACTCTAACCACAGTTAAGGATCTAGTTTAGGTCCAAAACTTGGTGTAACAAATCTTCAGGCCCCTGTGCTGGTGACCAGCTAATGTACACTATCAAGCTTTTGTTGAATGCTTGACAAGGGTATACCAAAACCTGAGGTATGTATGATTGCTTCCACTGGAATAAAGACTTTGAAATAGAGGGAAGGAATGTAGCAGCACTGGACTACAAATGTAGGTGTATTTGACTAGGGTTTGGATTGTACGGGTAATGCATTGTATTTAAGTCGGCTATCTTTTGACGTGAATATGGTAGGCTGGAGCACTTCCCATATCAAATAATTATGACACCAATAGTCCATGGCACTCACAGTCTATATGAATGCCAACTGAATTTGATAGTGACAATGCAAATTAAATTTATGGTAAATATTATCAAATGTTCTGCTTGGTTTGGGTAACTCTTAAGGGTGTACCTTACCATTTTAGACTCAAGCTATAGGTAATTCCACAAATGAGAGGAAAAACGTTACACAGGGGTCCATTGGCAGTCGTTTATTTGGGTACATTATATAAAATGATTGGCACCACTCCAAACCAGAAATATTTCATTTTGTAAAATATTTTACCTTCATTCATTAACTCATTCACCCCTGAAAACAAATTTGAACTCAACCAATTGATAAGTTGGAATAGTTCATTTTGAAATTTCAGGGGTGAATGACTTAAAACAAGTGATCCACCAAGTGATGATGATGATGATGATGATGATTACCATGTTTGAAGTGTGAAAGAGATTACTGTCACATGTGTACAAGAAGGAAGTAAGGGTGTGAGAGTGTGTATGCTTTGTTTATGTCTTGTGTTGTATTTGTGAAAAATCTGAAAAAATAAAAATAATATAAAAAATAAAAAGAAAGTGATCCACCTACATAAATCTCACCTTCCACATGGAATCACTGTGAGCAGTAAATTCGTTATTGTGTACTTTCTGTTAAGGAAAAATAACTCTCACATTTAGGACGAAAGTATATTATAGACGTTTGTAAGCTGTTGTATTATATAACACACATTACCTTGACCCACGCTGAACTGCCCACTTTAAGATGTAGGTCACTGCCTCCTTAATCTGGGCCACAATTTCATCCATATTTGCTGAAATCAACATCAACATTAGGTGGTTTCAGTTGTGTATCAATTGATTAATTAAGGTTTAAGTATGGGGTTATAAACTAAAAAGATTACAAAACAAGAGATCCCAGAGGGATCTTGGTGCCATCATTGATGATTTTTCATTCATTCTTAGAAAGATGGATCTTTTACATTCTTATTTCAACTTTAATTCATGCATTTTATCTTAATTCTATTTTTTTTTCTCTCATATACTTTATCTTAGTGCTGTGAACTTGAAATTTCTTGTGAAAATTAATAACATTTGAAATAAGATGTCTTATCAGGAGTTTTGTTTTTTCTGTTTTTCAAAATCCAAAACTTTAAGAGAGATCCATCATGTATTTATTAAAAAGGGGAACCTACATATGGAATTCGGGAAGATCCATCCAATACTTTACAAGATATAATACTGATAACAAATTTTCATTGTCAAAATCCAAAATGGCTGTCTGTCAGCCATTTGGTTTTTCCGATCAGTCCCAAAATCAAAACAGCAAAACTAAGGACCAAGGAAAACCTGCATATGAAATTTGGAAAAAATCCATTCAATACTTCACAAGATTTAATGATAACAAATGTTCATTGTCAAAATCCAAGATGGCCATGTTGTCAGCCATTTTGTTTTTTCAATTAGTCCCAACATTAATACAGCACAACTAGGATCTAAGGGGAATAATGATCCATCCAGTACTTCTCAAGAAATAGCGATAACAAACTCTTACTCACAAATCTATACTCATAGCCAACAGGTATCACTACAGCACCTGCCTTGACTAGAGTAGGGGCCGTGATCTACATAAACCTTGAGGGGCATACTCATAGCCCTAAGGTCTCACTACAGCACCTGCCTTGACTAGGGTAGGGGCCGTGATCTACACAAACCTTGAGGGGCATACTCATAGCCCTAAGGTCTCACTACAGCACCTGCCTTGACTAGGGTAGGGGCCGTGATCTACACAAACCTTGAGGGGCATACTCATAGCCCTAAGGTCTCACTACAGCACCTGCCTTGACTAGAGTAGGCTAGGGGGCATATGATCTACACAAACCTTGAGGGGCATACTCATAGCCCTAAGGTCTCACTACAGCACCTGCCTTGACTAGAGTAGGCTAGGGGGCATATGATCTACACAAACCTTGAGGCGCATACTCATAGCCCACAGGTATCACTACAGCACCTGCCTTGACTAGAGTAGGGGGCATATGATCTACACAAACCTTGAGGGGCATACTCATAGCCCACAGGAATCACTACAGCACCTGCCTTGACTAGGGTTGGGGCCATGAAGCTTGACTTCTCCCTCCTGTTACAAATGGATTAAAAAAGACAGATTAAACATAATTTAGTATAATTATGATATGTCCCCTTTTTAATATTAGAAAATATCAATTTGAAAATGTAAATCTTCATTGTGTGCTTTTGTATTTTCTTATCCTCAACAGATATACTCCAGAATTTTTGTATTCTCTGCATCCTAGCTTGGAACATACATGTATGTCATAGCAAAATTAAAGGCACACAACTAGCTACAGTAATTTGATTGGTCTCATACATAAGAAAACCTGGCTAATACAGTGGAGCAACATGTGACCTCAAAGTCAGTCAATCGTTGCCCTAGTAACCAACAGATTCATTTGACTTCAATTCATGTTCTTCTCGTCTCATCAACAAGAGGTCCAATGGGCCTGAACTGAATCACTCATCTGGTATATATGTAACACTTGCAGTCTGATGAGTAGCATATCAGTATATCATCTACTAAAAATGATTTAAACATATGACATGTGACCTTGAAAGTCAACTAAGGACATTCAGCTGAACAAAATTTTTAGCCTTTCATCCCAGCATGCTTCTAACCAAAATATAACTACCTTGGACCTTTTGGTTTGTTTATTAGTTGCAGAAATTTGTACCATATTTTACCCCTGTGACACAAAAGAATACTGAAGGTTATTCATTTGAGCAAACTTAGTAGCCTTTCATCCTAGTCATTTCTAGTTATTGTTGCCTTATAATTTAATTCTAGGTATTACATAAATAAAAAAAACAAATCAAACTCACTCCAAAAATTGCCAGTATCCACCATGTATGTAAACCATGACAGGAGCATCTGTAAAATCAATAATGTAGTTTTACACTTCTGGGACTTAATTACCAGTAATTAATTAACTAATTAAGACTTAATTGACAATAAAATGAAAATCAAATTATTTTGTAAATTGGCCAAATAAATTGAAATACAGCGTAATTCAAAAACAACTAGAACTGTCACCAGGACTAACATCCCCCCGCAACCCCCACTTGTCAGTAGTGTTGAGTTCATGTTTCACACGGAATGGGCAAAATGTTCGAAAAATTGTGCACAAAAAAGGTAAAAGAAATCCTTTTGAATATGATTATTGTACCTGCAAAATTTGTCAAGGTCTCAGAATCCTAGTTCCCGCCCTCCCTCCCTTCCAAAAATTACCATTGTTAACCAATTAAAATTACTTAACATCAGGACCCATATTTTGAAAAGTTAAATAGTTCAAAAATTACAAAACAAAATAGTAAACTTTATCCAACAACAATTGTAAAACAACTTATATCAGGAGGTCTTAATGTGGAAGGAAACAGGAGTTCCCATAACAAACCTCTTGTTGCAGGGAATTCCAAAATTTATTCTAATTTTTTATATCCATTTGGGAAACTGACCCTGACGAAAGCAGGTATCGACTGTCCTATCCCACCACCCAAACTACCAAGAGCATACATGCAGATTCATTTTCTCCTGCAGGATTACAGACACAATATCAAACATTGTCATATTTAATTTGAGAACCAAATTTTCGAAAAATGATGTAAATGGAAGGGAGATAACTGATATAAGAAAATACCATTATAACTTAATTTACTCACCTGAAGATAGAGATTTCGACCCGAAGATATCTAACTTCTGCTTGGGTTTCTCTCCGTAAGGGATGTCAAGTTCACAATCAAGATCTCTTTTAGCGTGCTCACTTTCTGTAAACAAATATTTCATAGTTAGAGCAATTTTAAACTGCATGAATGTACAACAGGTAGATAACAGATCTTACCTGTGTACATCACTAAAAGAATATATTACTTTATCACATAACTGGCCCGTTCAGTCATGTCATACGGCCATGTCATTATAAAAATGGTATAACACACGTGTAATAACACTATTGTGATGTCATAAACAAATGACGCCTTTATGACGTCATATGATTGTCTCGGTAGTGAAAATCGTACTGTCACAGAAGAAATTTGTCTTTCTTATAGAGAATTAATATAGGAGTTTTCATGTATTTTCTCATAAATATAAGTTATGTGATAAATAGAATCTTACATTCCTGTCAATGCAATACGGAATTTATTAAACTCGTTAAATAATTTAATATGTCACTCGCATAAAGGCTTGTGACATTTAAATTATCTAATTCGTTTAATAAATTCCATATTACATCGACACTTGTGTAAGATCATCTATACAGTGGAATCTCATTATCTCAAAACTTGTGTAACTCGAAGACCTTGTTTAATTTTAAGTATTTTATCGGTCCAGGTTAGACCTCAAACTAAACATTCAAACTCGGATAACTCATGATTTATTAAGGTCTCACCTACTTTGAGACATGTTAGCATATAAACCAACACAAATTTATTTGTTTTGATTTTGATTCTGTAGGTCAATCTTTCTTAAATAATAATTTTAATTAATTTGTTTTTCCTTTTATTTTTCCAAAATTATTAATTGAACCAGCCCATTATAGCTTGGTCAATATCTCTGTGTAAAAAGTTGTAATATAGCAGACAGAAGATCAGACATTCATCGATGAAAGAGTGAATCTAAGATAAGGACCCCAAGAACTAGATTTTAGTTTTCTCTTACCCTCGACAGGGATATCCACAATTTTACTGGTATGAGATTTTTCTAATATCACGTACCCTAGTGTTCGGACAAGCTTCATGTGCTCCTTGCACGTTCTCAACAATTGTATGACGTCAAGGCAACAATACTATGACGTCATGGCAACAATACAATGACATATCACTTCGAGAACTCAATCACAATATAAGATATATAAGAGAGATATTATCGGGTAGAGGAAAATAATCATTCACCCACTTGGGAGTGAGACTGGGATCTCAACCCTCGGGGTAAGATTCTTAAGCTGCTTAACACTAGGAAAGCCTCATGTCTGGCAACTTAAGAATCTTACCGAGGGGTGAGATCCCCCAGTGTCTCAACCCCCAGGGGGTGAAAGATTCTTTTAATCCAACATGGATCCCTGTATTAATTTAACGCGGTAATTTAATGATAAACTCAGAGATAATATACCTTACCTATTCCAATAACTTGGACATGGTCAGTAACTATGACATCAGGCCCCAATCTCTTGGACCATCTTGACGGAGAATATTGCCGGTCCAACTCCTGGAGCATAGATGTACGGAGGTAAAACAGAAGAATCTTATATTGAATTAATTTGTATATAATGCTCCATATTTTTCTGTTATTTGAGCTGATTTTAGCATTTCAGGTCGATCAAGCTTATGTATATGGAATACAATGCCAGAAGGGCTAGCTAATATTTGATGTATTGTGATCAAGGTTAACTAAAATTATTGAATAATACCTTCTTCCCGTCATGATCCAATATATTCCTTTTAATATCATGATTATATTACTAAAAATATTATGTTTGGTTATATTATTATTGCTCAAATATAATTTTAGATACAGTAGACATGTGTGATATGTAAATACATGTATATCTTAATTCAACTTATATACCTATAAACACATTCTACAAAATTTAAGACTAACTAATCTAATCCTCTTTTGGATGGAGACTCAGTACTCATTTTGACCAAAATTTACTCTCCTCAGCATCTCGATCCCTTACTAAAATCACACATACTCAAAGTCTAAATCCTATGGTCAAATGATCTCCTAGTTACTGCAATGTGTGTGTAATGACCATAATAGGTGTGTCTGGATCAAATGAAGAACTTTAAATTTTTCATGATACATAAAAAGGGAAAGACAAATTGAGCAATTCAGTTTCATTCACATTTCGCACACTTTCTCCCTCATTCGAAATATGAAATGAGGGAGATCTCCCTCATTGGAGGATTCAGAGGTTAACATTTACATCTACCGGTATATGTTAATACAATGGATTCCACTTTATATCACCCCTGTTAATATCACATTCCTCTTTCTATCCTGTTTTTCGCAAGCACCATTTTTCTCTCTATGGTAACCTGTAGCTGTAAAAGAATGTCTTACAGTCTTAACACTAAGCTCTAATAGTATATGACGCTAGAATCAGAAACAACATAAGTATATATATATACCTCACTCGGGGTCTTCTGGTAGGTGTTATCCCAGTCCATTGAAGGACGAGGATCTACTATCCAACTTGCAAGCTAAAAAAAAAATTAAAAATTATAGATAAAAAGAAAAATTCAATTTGTTTCCCCCTTTGTTGGGTTCATGAACTTCTGTTTATTATATAATTCACATGGTTTTTTTTAAGAGGATACCATACACAGATTGTGTCATAGCCAAACTGGCTCAAGGTGACAATTAATATGTAGATGTACAAGTATATAAGTAACCAAATTTCTATTTTGTCAGATTGGTGAAAGGTTATTTAATTGTTGCAGAATCAGCAAAAGTTAGTACATTTTACCAAACAATTCTTCAGTTCCAGCTTTTGGCTGTCTATTAAACCCTTGAGGAAAGATGTAAGTGTATACACGGGTACAATATTAGTATGCAATATCATTTTTTATATCATTCATTTTTATAAAGATTCAAAGATATTTCAAATTTGATTTTAATATATGATTAATTGTTACGCTATTCCATGATAAATTTGATGAAATGTTTTTCATTCGATTTAATTATAACAAATTGTTATCAGATTGCGAGAGGGAACCATACATGTAGCTATTTCTTGTCAGCATTCTTCATTTCAAGTATCATAAATAAAAATCATATTTTGGAGGTTACAAATTAATGTATGTAATATTAATATGGAAATAGTATATTTATATCATTTAAATTAACCACGTTCCAAAACAAAGGTAATGACAACATATTTTGTGAATAAATGCTTAATTTAAGGTACCCTGAAATTATACATGTACAGATAGACTAAATATATAACAGTATTTAACCTGTATTAACAGTATACAATGTAGTTATAATTTTTAAATGTTTACCTGAAAAAAATCTTAATGCATTGATTGCTAAGGCATTATAGAAAAATAGTGTCATATTTCTACACACTCAATAGCAATCTAGTACATTGCAAATTAACATAGCTATCTTTTCTAACGACTCATTCTCCCTACATATATTATTTATAATGGACTGGTCATAAAAGCTCAGAGTTTATGATTTATTAATGTTTTATTAACCTGACATGCCGGCTATAAATAAAACTGATCTTATCTTATGTTAATTTTTGAAGCAAGTAACAATGTAGTTTACAAATTGAAGGCCTACATGTGCAGTTCCATATCCATATTGTTAACTTACTTGGCCCATTCCTACATGTACAAATCTTCTTGGGGAAATTCTAAGGAATCCAGACAAAGTCTTTCTTCCTGATTTCGTCTTCTTACAAGTATGTTGTCCATAAAAATGACAACATTGTTTAATGGCAAAAAGCCATTATAAAAAAAGGAAGAAGTAAAATTTCAGAATAAATTTCAAATGAATGATCCGACTGTTTAAAATTACTTCTGTTAAACTTACAAGCACATGTTGATGTAACCATGGGAGGCTACTTTCACTTTCACTTGACAAATAAAGCTGGGAATCACTCTCACTGTTTACTTTCGTATGATCGCTTTCCATTTCTTGACGATCCATGTAATGCTTCCATATCACAGTCCTAGGCAATAATCGTTCAGTAGGAAACAACTTAACGCTAATTATTTTGAAATCACTGCAGCCTTTAGATCCACAACATAGTGAATTCAAAATCACCAATAGAAACGGTCAATTTAGCCGCATTTTCGAACGAACATGGCGTCAAATTTGAACACACCAGCAGATTTCCTGACACGGAAAGGACCAGGTACGTATTGCTACAACATGGATTGGTAACTGTACCTCTTATAGTAGACTTCTTTATTTTCTTGATCGTTTAATGTATAATTACATGATTAAAATGACTTTGATCGTCTGTATCTCCCTGTTTTTCATTTACTGAAAAAGTAAATTCATGCTCAGACTTGCCGGCCCATGCTCACTTCTACATTATTTAGGTGTAAACATGAATAAAAGATTACATTGAGTAACCGAAATTTTCTCAATCACCAGTTGTCATATATATTTTGTAACTTTAAATGCATTTTTTGGGAGGTACATGTAGAGTTCTTATAAATAATCCCTCCCCCGACTCCTGCAAGTACATATGTAGATACGTATACACATGTACATATAAATATAAGTACACGGTACGTACATACATGTAGTGTATATACATGTAGTGTATATCTACACTGTAGTTATATATATATCCCAGCAGAGTATCCAGTGCATGAGCAGATGAAGTTCGTTCATTGTGAACACTGAGATCTTAAAATACAAACTTTTTAAAGTTTTTTGTTAAAAAAAGATATGAAATTCAATATTTCATAACAAGTTTAAAGGATATATTACGTACTAATCGTGACAAATTCGATATTGTGCTCCCAACTTGTTATATATGCTATACCAATGTTTGCAGTTGGTTCAGTAAGTCACGCCCTGCATCTGAATTCATTATGTGCACGTCACCACGTGTTTTAATTTCACAATAAACGAGTTCGCTGTTACGCACCATGTTGAAACCCACATGTTGTGAGTTAACTTTACATTTACACCTCCATACATAACACAACCTAAGTTTATATCAAGTACATCAATAAAGGCAAATTATATAACTGCACTGTCTAAATATATAACTGTGTCACACTATGTACATTTACATGGGTATATTAAAGGCAATTGCACATTTAAGTTATTCGACTCTAGCTACATTCATTTAAATATCTTTTTCTTCAATTACTGATGATTACGGGTAATAATTTAATATAAAGGCAAGTAAGAACAATCTCCAGTAGGACAAAGCAAAGAGAACTTTTTCTCTAAGAACCAACGTACGTCCCCCCAACCCCCACCCACCCAACCCCCCCTTCCCCAGACACAACTATTTTACTACCCAAATTTTGGTATCCTCTTGCTATAAGCATACTCCCATTGCGTTAAACAAGGGGAATTGGCAGGCTCACCAATTTAAGCACACAATCAAATAATAAATGAATTAAGATACATGGATTTAACTGAAATATTTCTAAATCAAGGAAGATAGTTTGGCTATACAGGAAACACAGAGAACACAATACTGCCTGCCTCACATTCCTTTCCAAACTCAGATACAATCACATGCACATCATTAATTGATTCTATCTTACTTTTGTTTTATTGGTTTGGTTTCTTTTGTTTTACGTTCTATTAACAGCCAAGGTCATTTAACAGTGTGCGAAAGTAACAATAGACCAATAGACCAAGGCCATAGGAAAACCTGTCGGTCTCTGCAAAATGCTAGTATGCATATGGTAGACCTGATGTCTAAGCAATTTAATTGCTCATGAATGTCAAAAAAGTATCAAAACTATTTGAATAAGTCATAATTATCAATTAATTTCTTGTGTGTTATTCATTTCCTGATTTCTTTGGCTGAATTTGTCGGTGCAAATCAATTTTTGTTCAAAAATCGGTTGAAGGAGGGGATCGAGATCACTCTGTTCAAGAGGTTCGTTGACACTGATGGAAAAATTCAGTCTATGGAAATTTTGTTGGTTCTATGCAATTTGAAATGTTCATAGACCTATTGTCTATGGAACTTAATGAATTACTTTCGCATAGTGATTTAATGATGTGCCAGGTTTGTAAGATGGAGGCAAGCCGGAGTACCCGGAGAAAAACCACTGACTTACTGTCAGACCCCACAACTGCCCCACGTCAGATTCGAACTCACAATCCAGAGGTGGAGGGCTAGTGGTAGAATGTTGGAACACCTTAACCATTCAACCACCGTTGCCCTTTCTATCACAATCAGACATAACTTTAGATTACTATAGATTAATATTTATTGTATTTCTTTTCTTCAGACATGCAGACAAATGTTAAAGACACCAAGGTCGACTTGCTGCCTCCCTCGGCGTTTGGGATGGCAGCAGGCATTAATGATGGATGGAAAGAGCTGGCTGAGGCAACCAAGGAAGTCATACAACTCAAACTGGAGAACCAAAGGCTCAAGTAAGTACTTGTAATGTACATAATATAAACTTTATTTATTTTACAACAATTATGAAACAAGTTATACAACTTATATTAATCACTCTTGTTGGCCCAGATATTAGCGCGCGAGGGGTCTTATTGTGGGAGGAAACCAGAGTACCCGGAGAAAACCCACGTAGTCGGGCAGGTGACCCCAAACCTTTTCACGTCCGGACGGGGAGTCGAACCCCGGCCACCTTGGTGAATGTACATGTTCAATCAACATTAAGTTTTTGCATTAAAGGCCCAATATAAGTAACTTCAGAAAATTTTTCGTGATTCTGAAAAATTCTGAAAAAAATCCAGTTGATAACCATGCAAAAATAAGTCTAAAACGAAGTAAACCTGAGCGGTAACTAACAAGAAGCTCTTGACAGAAAAACCCAAAGAATTAAAAATAATTTAGGTGGGGCCAACTTCAACAACAATCTGAAGTTAGAAGACAGTTCAAAATGGATGCATGTTTACAATTACCGAGTTTCAACTGCTGCTGTACCGGTAACGGCATAAGAATTCATCTTGAATATTGCTGATATCAGTTAATCTTAACTAAATCTATGAATATAAGAAGTAATTAGGCTTGATTTTCGCTTCAGGTTTTGCTGAAAGTTACGTATATTGGGCCTTTAAAGTAACTTTTACTTAAAACTAAGTGCTACATCAAACAAACTGGACATGTGCATTGATGGTCAAAGCAGACACAGGTAATACACAGTTATGTACCATTGCCTATGCAAATACTGTAGATCTGCAAACAACACTGCTTGACACCACAGAGATCTATCTGTTCATTCCTTTGTCAAGAATTATATATTGACTACATTGCTGGTCTGTTTTTTGTCGCTCTGGAGTTTGTCCACAGTACCTTTAGTATTATTCCTTATAGAACTGCTGTGGCCACTCTTGGCCATTTTACACTACCTTATTCCACCATGTGCCAACTTAATACACCACCCACGTTACTTAACGCTACCCTAGTGTAAGCCACCTTAAGTCAACCGCAATACATATATTTCTACCACAAAACCCTGTGTTATTCGACTCTCAGAACATTGTATAAATGTGCTGACAGTTGGATAAATATGTGTTATATACAACTAGTTGAATATGACCTTCCAGACTTTCGATTTGTTGAATAGTTGAACTTTGACCGGAAATCACGTGGGCCAATGCAACATGCTGATTGTTGGATAAATACATGTTATATACCACTAGTGGTATAATTATGACCTTCTGAACTTCCGAAATCACATGATTCAATGCCATGTGCTGATTGTTGACTTCGTCATCGATTATTGACGTGGTCACAACTTGGCGGGAAGATATACAAGATGATGTGTTTTCACGCAAATAGTCGGAGGTTCACTTGAAAAAAACAACACTGCCACTGCGACTTAATAGTATTGTGGTAGAAACAGGTCACACAACTCGTGATTATTGGATAATATATGAAATTTATTTCACTCTCGTTAATTATATTTTAAATGTTACAAAAGACACTCCCTAAAGCTTGAGTCTTTTGTAACTTTTAAAAAATAATTAACTTGAGTGAAATAAATTTTGTATCCAACAACCACTTGTTGTGTAAAATGTGTTATATACTATAAGGCTGCGAGCATACTTAACTTCACCTCTGACAACTTGTAATCTAGTATAGTAAAGAATAACTAGTATATATAGGTACCAATGCAATTTGGATAACCAGGCTGTCATTTTTATTGACTGGTCTATTTATACACTCTTTGGCGAAACATTGAATTAAGCACAAACATGCTGATAAGAGTGATATTGTAGTTTTTAGCCCACCATCATCAGATGGTGAGCTATTAAAATCACCCTGCGTTCGTGGTCCATTTGTCTGTCTGCCCACAAATTCAGCTCATGGATGATAACTTATGTATCTATTGACCAATTTACATGCATCTTGGTCAAGATGTTCAATTTACAAAAATACTTACTGAAGTAAAATAAAAAAAAAAACCGTCAAAGGTCAAGGTCATAAGGTTCTAAGGTGAAGATAAAATTGTTTGTGCTTTTTCACTGATGAACATTTTGTTATTACATTATAAAGCAAATATGATCAGAATTAAACAAGGAGTCAAATTACTAACCAAAATTCAACGTCACCAGATCAAAAGTTCAAATAATCAGATCAAGGTCAAATTTTGTACTTTTTCATTGATGAACATTTTGTTATATCATTATGAAGAAAAATTGATCAGAGTTAAACAAGGTGTCAACTGACCAAAATTCAAGGTCACCAGGTCAAAGGTCAAGGTTTTTTAAAAACTTTTTACTGATGAACGTTTTGTTATGAAATTATGAAACAAAGTTGGTTTGAATTAAGAAGGAGTCAACAAATGAAATTCCAAGGTCACTGAGTCAAAGGTCAAGGTCAGATTTTGTAACTTTTCATGATGAATATTTTGTTATAACATTATGAAGCAAAGTTGATGGAATTAAACAAGGAGTTAACTGACTAAATGTCAAAGTCACTTGAGTCAAAGGTCAATCACAAGGTCAAGGTCGAATTGTACTTTGGACATTATAAAGCAAAGTTCGTCAGAATTGAACACGGAATCTATTGATCAAAAAGATCACCATAAAGATCACAAGTTTAAAGTTCGATTTTTTTCATTTTTGACTGATGAACTTTTTGTTATGACATTATGCATGAAACGAAGTTGGTTGGGGTTAAAAAAGGAGTCATCTGACAGAATTTTAAGTTCACCAGATCAAAGGTCAAGGTCAAATTTTGTAACTTTACACTTATGAACATTTTAATATGACATTTAATGAAGCAAAATTAGTCAGCATTAATCAAGTTGTCAATTGAGCATAATTCAAGGTCACAGAGTGAAAGGTCAAGGTCAAATTTTGCATTTATTTCACTGATAAATTTGTTGTTATGACATTATGAAGTAAAATTGATCAGAAAATGAACAAAGAGTCAATGGATCAAACATCACATGGTTAAAGGTCCAGGTCACATATTTTAACTTTTCGCTGATGAACATTTCCTTATGACACCATGAAGCAAAATCGGTTGGAATTCAACAACTCAAGTCAACTTTGCCAGATTTGACCATTGGGTCCAAAGCTCACGGATTGATGATAATCCGGGGAGATAAATAGCCATATGATGGGACCCTTACAGACCAGTCATTGCTCTAGTTAGTACTTTTACATTTTACAGTAATAATTCAGATGAAAGTCATACACAAACACTGCAGATGAGGCCATCTGTGAATGTACATGTATTATACATGTATGACATGTTGCCATGTGTTACCATGCTGATGAAATTGGATTTTAATGTGAACTGATATAATTAAATGATAAAAAATAGGGTTTTTTTCTCGGCTGCCATTTATTTATATATTATAGGCATATCAAATAACTGTTAACACGTCTTTCATTATTTTGTAGCATAATGAAACAGGACAAACATGAAGTTATCTTTAAGCATTTACATAATAATATTATTAATAAAATTATTTTATTAAAGCGTCACATATTGATCTCCATAAAATACAATAGAAATAAGCACAAAATGGGATCAATATCAAGCCAAAGATAAAAAACCAACTTGGTTTCAAGACCAAGACCAACAAACTCACCAACAATTTCACCAACATTCTCAACAACAAACTCACTAACAAATTCACTAACAATCTCACCAACAATCTCACTAACAATCTCACCAACAAACTCACCAACAATCTCACCAACAAACTCACTAACGATCTAACCAACAAGCTCACCAACAATATCACCAACAATCTCACCAACAAACTCACCAACAAACTCACCGACAAACTCACTAACAATCTAACCAACAAACTCACCAACAATCTCACCAACAATCTCACCAACAAACTCACTAACGATCTAACCAACAAGCTCACCAACAATATCACCAACAATCTCACCAACAAACTCACCAACAAACTCACCGACAAACTCACCAACAAGCTCTTCAACAAAACTCACCAACATTCTCATCAACTACCTCCCTGTATCTGAAAATGTGAAAGTTAATTAATGCATATATACATGTAATCCCTGTATCTGAAAATGTGAAAGTTAATTAATGCATATATACATGTAATCCCTGTATCTGAAAATGTGAAAGTTAATTAATGCATATATACATGTAATCCCTGTATCTGAAAATGTGAAAGTTAATGCATGCATGAATACAGTCTGGTACATGTAATCCCTGTATCTGAAATGTGAAAATTAATGCAAGTATGTACAGTCAAGACTGTCTTATGTGACTTTCCAAGGGACATCTACAATAAAGTCACATAAGACAGTCCAAGTTTGTTCACAAAATCATTTGTAGAAAGTTTGTCATCAAATTGTATAGTAGCTCTTAGATCTCCTCTTGTTTATAACCATATCAACTAACCTGTATCAATGAGAAATAACAACTTTTAAATTTTAAAATTGTTTATTAAAATTAAAAAATCATTAAATATAAATAGATACAAGCATTAACATGTATATTTCGAAACTTTCATACGATTATAATTACATTGCACATTATTGAATAGTTAAAACATTAAAACTTGAAATGTCTATATGACTCTAAAATGTATGTAAGATCACACACATGATACCTTATTAGATGAGAGTTCTATAGGGTCGCTCAAGACAGTCTTTTTATAGTCATTGGGCTGTAAAATCACGGTCACTTGTCACATAAGACGGGGATCGACTTGAGTCGCTGATACAGCAAATAACATCAGGGGGAGGGGGGCGGGGGGGCCTCAATAAGGTCACATAGGACAGGGAGTCACTCGGACAGTAACGACTGTTACTACCTGTTTCTGAGTACATGAGAACTTATATTTGAGTAACTGTTTTACCTGTGTATTCCACTTCTTTTACCTGTATGCTTCACCTGTAACTGTTAAATCCCTGTGTCACCTGCTGCTGTTGTAGGTACATATATATATCGGAGTACACGTGAGGATTCTGTTCACCTGACCATGATAATGTTCTACTTATTTTACACCAGTGTTATGTATATCTATGATAAGTATACAAGGCTTTTAAAAATCATTCACCACTGATATATAGAGTCTGCTGCAGGTTAATTTAAATCACAAGATCTGTGTTAATTCTGTCAGGAAGGTGATTTATGCTTTTAAAAATATCATACATGTATCAGTGTAAAAGTGGGCTTTTATATTTTAAAAATAAAATCTGTTGTCTTGTAATGGGTAGATATATATATTCAACTTTGCAAGGAAAACTAATAACTTTTCTTTATATACATAGGTATATTCTTTATATCTGTTTAGGGGGGATACATATTCTGTATATGTTTTGATATAAGTATTAGGATCGTTTATGTAAAGTATACATTTTACAATTCGCGTGCTGTTTAAAATATACATATCATGCTTCATGGATGTGCACAATCAGCAACATACAGCTATATGTATATAATATAACCATGCTGGTACGTGAACACCTGTGTGTGGAATTGTGAATTCTACAATGGACGTTCATCTCTATATAAGCATGAGGCAATATCTGATGTCATGTCATACAGTATATCTTGCTCCTGTAAAATTCTTTTCTATTGGATTATAAGTTTTAAAATGCCAATATTCATGTTTGTCTCCAAAACTCTTTATTTGTAGGGAGACATGTCTCTTGAGGCTCCAGCTGAGAGCTAACCTAGATCTGGAGCCGGTCATTGTCTGAGGTCATTGTTTGACCCGATGTCCGACTTTTCACTTTCACTAGTTATATTTAATTGTCCCATGTAAAAGTATTCCTAGTTTTATATTTATTATCCCATGTATAAGTTGCCCTAGTTATATGTATAATTGTCCCATGTATAAGTTGTCTTAAAAGTAATTTTTAATTGTCCCATGTATAAGTTGTCCTAGTTATATTTAATTGTCCCATGGATAAGTTGTCCTAGTTATATTTAATTGTCCCATGTATAAGTTGTCCTAGTTATATTGAATTGTCCCATGTATAAGTTGTCCTAGTTATATTTAATTGTCCCATGTATAAGTTGTCCTAGTTATATTTAATTGTCCCATGTATAAGTTGTCCTAGTTATATTGAATTGTCCCATGTATAAGTTGTCCTAGTTATATTGAATTGTCCCATGTATAAGTTGTCCTAGTTATATTGAATTGTCCCATGTATAAGTTGTCCTAGTTATATTTAATTGTCCCATGTATAAGTTGTCCTAGTTATATTTAATTGTCCCATGTATAAGTTGTCCTTATAGTTAATTATTTAATTGTCCCATGTATAAGTTGTCCTAGTTATATTTAATTGTCCCATGTATAAGTTGTACTAGATATTTTTAATTGTCCCATGTATAAGTTGTCCTAGTTATATTTAATTGTCCCATGTATAAGTTGTCCTAGTTATATTTAATTGTCCCATGTATAAGTTGTCCTAGTTATATTTAATTGTCCCATGTATAAGTTGTCCTTATAGTTAATTATTTAATTGTCCCTTGTATAAGTTGTACTAGATATTTTTAATTGTCCCATGTATAAGTTGTCCTAGTTATATTTAATTGTCCCATGTATAAGTTGTCCTAGTTATATTGAATTGTCCCATGTATAAGTTGTCCTTATAGTTAATTAATTAATTGTCCCATGTATAAGTTGTCCTTATATAGTTAATTATTGAATTGTTCCATGTATAAGTTGTCCTAGTTATATTTAATTGTCCCATGTATAAGTTGTCCTAGTTATATTTAATTGTCCCATGTATAAGTTGTCCTAGTTATATTTAATTGTCCCATGTATAAGTTGTCCTAGTTATATTTAATTGGCCCATGTATAAGTTGTCCTAGTTATATTTAATTGGCCCATGTATAAGTTGTCCTAGTTATATTTAATTGTCCCATGTATAAGTTGTCCTAGTTATATTTAATTGGCCCATGTTTAAGTTGTCTTAGTTATATTTAATTGGCCCATGTATAAGTTGTCCTAGTTATATTTAATTGTCCCATGTATAAGTTGTCCTAGTTATATTTAATTGTCCCATGTATAAGTTGTCCTAGTTATATTTAATTGGCCCATGTATAAGTTGTCCTAGTTATATTTAATTGGCCCATGTATAAGTTGTCCTAGTTATATTTAATTGTCCCATGTATAAGTTGTCCTAGTTATATTTAATTGTCCCATGTATAAGTTGTCTTAGTTATATTTAATTGTCCCATGTATAAGTTGTCTTAGTTATATTTAATTGTCCCATGTATAAGTTGTCCTAGTTATATTTAATTGTCCCATGTATAAGTTGTCCTTGTTATATTTAATTGTCCCATGTATAAGTTGTCCTAGTTATATTTAGTTGTCCCATGTATAAGTTGTCCTAGTTATATTGAATTGTCCCATGTATAAGTTGTCCTAGTTATATTGAATTGTCCCATGTATAAGTTGTTCTAGTTATATTTAATTGTCCCATGTTTAAGTTGTCCTACTTATATTTAATTGTCCCATGTATAAGTTGTCCTAGTTATATTTAATTGTCCCATGTATAAGTTGTCCTAGTTATATTTAATTGTTCCATGTATAAGTTGTCCTAGTTATATTTAATTGGCCCATGTATAAGTTGTCCTAGTTATATTTAATTGTCCCATGTATAAGTTGTCCTAGTTATATTTAATTGTCCCATGTATAAGTTGTCCTAGTTATATTTAATTGTCCCATGTATAAGTTGTCCTTATAGTTAATTATTTAATTGTCCCATGTATAAGTTGTCCTTATAGTTAATTATTTAATTGTCGCATGTATAAGTTGTCCTTATAGTTAATTATTTAATTGTCCCATGTATAAGTTGTACTAGATATTTTTAATTGTTCCATGTATAAGTTTTCCTAGTTATATTTAATTGTCCCATGTATAAGTTGTCCTAGTTATATTTAATTGTCCCATGTATAAGTTGTCCTAGTTATATTTAATTGTCCCATGTATAAGTTGTCCTAGTTATATTTAATTGTCCCATGTATAAGTTGTCCTAGTTATATTTAATTGTCCCATGTATAAATTGTCCTTATAGTTAATTATTTAATTGTCCCATGTATAAGTTGTCCTTATAGTTAATTATTTAATTATCCCATGTATAAGTTGTACTAGATATTTTTAATTGTCCCATGTTTAAGTTGTCCTAGTTATATTTAATTGTCCCATGTATAAGTTGTCCTAGTTATATTTAATTGTCCCATGCATAAGTTTTCCTAGGTCCATTATGTACAGTTATAAATTTTCAGTTTAATAAATTTTAGAAAGCATATATTCATGGTATATGTGCTTTAAATTTAATGCACATGCAGGCTTTATGTTGTAGTACCAAATGTAAATTTTATAAACTGATATTAATGCATCTACATGCTTTGCATAATACTTTTTTCAAAATTGAATTTATTATGTACCATATCAAAATATAAGGCAAAACATATAGTGTGTGTGGTGCTGATATGGCATCAGGCAACTGAATCACCAAACACATATGTATAGGATGTTCTTAATGCAGAAAATACAGTCAGGCCCTGGTTTCATCAAGGTTTCTTAACTTAGAAAATCTCCATAGAAAAGCTTCTACAAAAGTAAAGGAAAGTTCCTTAACTTATGACTGAAGATTATATCTCCTTAACTTTTGTAATGCTTTGTTGTGGAGAATTTTAAATTAACGAATTCTGATGAAACTGGGCCAGTCGACTCACCATTATCCTAGTGGTTTGCTTCTGCATATATGCTTTAAAGTTGTGAAATTAAACATATCACAATACATAGGGCAGACATAAAGTGCATACATGTATAAGGCATGTATGGTGTTGGTGTCATACACATGTATAGGATGAGTCAACTTACCTTTAGCCTAGTTGTCCTGTCCCCAGGTTATGAATTACAGTTGCTATATATGTGTTACATGATGTATATATACATGTATATATAATTATATATCCCAGCTAACCGGCCAGGTATATTAGTGTATCCATTTTTGTCTGCATGGGAAGTTAGTAACCCATTTACAGTTGAACTATATGAACTAAACATGTGTTTATATATAATTGACAGATCACCTGATCTGAGCATAGTATTTATTTCATTTTTGTAAAATTGTCAAATTTTAATGATGGTGGGCTCATATATAAATACATGGTGTATCTATCCATGGGTCGTTCTGGTCCGTCTGTTATCCATCCCTCCTGACACAATTCTTGTTATTGCTCTTTCGTAACATGTACTGGACCAGGATCTTTTTCAGATTTTCTTAACAGGTTCCCTTGGTTACTTATTGTGCCTTGTTTATTTTCGAACAGATCAGAAAAACATAATGGCTGACCGACAGCCATCTTGAATTTTGACAGTAATGGTTTGTTATCACTATTCTCATATATTCATATAGGTTTTACTTGTTCCCTATAGTTGGTCATTGTCTCATTTTCGGCTGATCCAAAAAACAAAATATTGCCAATAGGTGGCCATCTTGGATTTTGACTATGGCCCCATCTTTAGAAATACATGATCTTTCCCAAATTCCTTTTGTATAGATTTCCTTTGATCTCTTGTTGTGCATGTCCTTTTGTTTTTTGAGAAGACTAAGAAAACTAAATGGCTGAATTCTCAAATTTTATATAATTAAAATTAAACTATTGTAAGAAGAAATAAAGAGAAAAGAAGGGGAAAATATCAAACCTTTTAAGAACAAATGAAGATCATTAATGGCGGATACCAATATCCCTCTTAGAAGTTCTTGTTTTGGCTACATTTTCATGCAAATAGATTAACTCAAAACTGGTTAATATTTAACTACGTTGCTCTCCATTAAACATTGGAAAGACGAAAGAACCTCCGTGTTGGGCTCACTACTTTACTACGTATTACTTGGTTAATATTTTGTATATACATTAGCATTTGAAAGTTTTAGGCAGTTACATAATGATTTGTTTCGTGAGGTGATCAAGGTGGTCATAGGTCAAAGGTCAATGATACAAACTATTGAAAAACTGCTGAAAAATAATGGAAAAAGTCAATAACTTGAAATCTTTTGACTTCTTGTGTGCATAGACATTAAGTGGGAAGTTGTTAAAGAAATCAAGTTAGGATTATTATGGCAAAGTTGCAATGTCAAAAGGTCAAAGGCCAAGGTCAGAGTGTCTAGATATGAAAGTAGGTACTGTAAGCAATAAAACACTTCTTCATTCAGCAGGTAATAGTTCAAATTCTATGGGTATTAGTATTAATTGGTAAAAATTAGTCTAAATTAGTGTGTAAACAAAAACAGAATTTAAATTTTAGCTAAAAGAAACATGTTGTATTTAAGTACATAAATGACTTGCTTGCTTGTTTTGTATTTCAGGGAAACACCAAGTGTTCCTATTATCATGCCTGCCCCTGTTCAGGTACGTGTTCCACTCTTGCTCGGTGAAATAGGAATGAATTTAAACGTCATAAATGAGGAGCAGCCGGCAGGGTTTTAATGTTATTGGTTCAGTGGATTTCACTTAATATTTATATCATATTCCTCTTTTTATGATGTTTTTCCCAAACACCATTTTTTCCTTCTATATAATCTATGTATTTTTTTGGTTAATATCATGTATTTTGAGGTGAATTCCTCTTAATATCATGTTTTTTTAACCAATCACATAAAATATCCAGAAAAATGATGTTATTTCTAATGATTACAGATACAACTTGTACAAAATTTTGCATAGAAAATATAAAGATAACAAAAACAAGGAAATTTTTTAATTAAAAAAAAGTTATCTATGTATTGAAACATCATCATATATATACAGACATAGAATAGGTAACTTTCAGTTATGGAGATTGGAAATGCACTAGATTTAGTGGAAAAACATGTTTCTCTTAATGTTAAATTCCTGTTTTTTTTTGTCCCTCAAATGCAATATGATATAAAGAGGATTGCACTTTATATATTCTAATTTTAGCAAAATGGCACTATAGATATACATGTATCTTATCATCATGTTAAAGGCCCAATACACGTAACTTTTGGCAAATCTTGAAGCAAAAAGCAAGTCTAATAACTTTTAATATTTATAGATTTAGTTAAGATGCACTGATATCAGCAATATTCAAGATGAATTCTTACGTGGTTATACCGCTACAGCAGCAGTTGAAACACACGTCCATTTCGAATTGTCTTCTAACTTAGGCTTGTTGTTGAAGAGGGCCGACAAATCAATTCTTTGGATTTTTCTGTCAAGAATTTCTTGTTGATTACCGCTCAGGTTTATTTTGTTTTAGGCTTGTTTTTGCATGGTTATCAAGTGGATTTTTTTCAGAATTTTTCAGAATCACGAAAAATTTCCTGAAGTTATTTATATTGGGCCTTTAAAGGCCCAATATACGTAACTTCAGGACATTTTTCGTCAATCTGAAAAAATTCTGAAAAAAAAATCCAGTTGATAACCATTCAAAAATAAACCTAAAACGAAGTAAACCTGAGCGGTAACTAACAAGAAACTCACGACAGAAAAATCCAAAGAATTGAAAATAATTCAGGTGGGGCCCACTTCAATAACAAGCCGAAGTTAAAAGACAGTCAAAATGGTCGCGTGTTTACAAATACCGAGTTTCAACTGCTGCTGTACCGGTTACCGCGTCAGAAGTCATCTTGAATATTGCTGATATCAGTTAATCTTAACTAAATCTATAAAAATAATAAGTTATTAGGCTTGATTTTCGCATTTAGTTTTGCCGAAAGTTACGTATATTGGGCCTTTAAATAAGCATTATAGTAAAGCGAACCGGTACCATCGCTGTTTTTATGTCACAATAATGATGTCACAACTGTCTCCCTGATTAATTACTTTATATACTGGCAGTGGCTTTACCATGCAAAAATAAATATTACCCTGAAAAATGTGGTTTGGATGAATCTTTAAGAATGAAATATAATGAGAAGATATTGTGATTGCTACAGGACATTCGGGTAACAGAGGAACACAAACACATGCCCGACACTGATCGGCGATACATTGATGAATTGCTGATGAAACAGGCTGGCGAGATTGGTGACCTGAAGAAGGACTTACAACAGGCTAAAGTCGCACATCGCGAAGAGGTCGCTAAGCTGGAACGGGACTACGCCATCACGGAGAAAAAATACATTCAAGAGGTCGCCTCCTTGGAGACAGAGCTCAAAAGTCAAGAGTACCGCTACAACTCACAGGTAACTGAAGTCGAAGGTCACATGTATATGATTATACAACTCTCAAATAATTGCACATATAGGTCAAAGGCCAGGAATGATCACATGTATATGATTATACAACTCTCGGATAACTGTACATAAATGTAGGTCCAAGGACAGGATAACAGATATTACTAACAGGTCAAAGATGGTAATGGGCTGATGATCGATTATAAATGAAAATTGATCGGTTTGTCCTTTCCAATTCCAATAATTGAATGCAATATCCATTATTGATATCATCATTCTTCATTAAAATCAAAGTGTTAGATAGTTTTGATTTTTAAAATAAAGGAATAAATATTCTTATATTGTCATGATTTGATTGAAATCCTTTTGTTATAAAAGAATGAAATGTACTGTATTATGTAAGACAAGGTAATCAAGCTTGATTTTTAACCGATTGCCGGTCATAAGTCAAAGGTCATGATCGACTTTTACGATTAAGATGTTGATTTTTTCAGGTGAGCCGTTTAAGTGATGACCACGAAGGAGAAAAAGAGGAGTTGAATGATGTGGTGATGAAACTAAAGGAGGAACTCAACAGTCTCGCCAAACGGTCATCTACTCGGGTGGGTGACCTTGAGTCACAGCTGAAGGTCAGTGAGGAGAACCTGAATATCACCAAAGTGACCTTGGAGAAGGAGTTACGGTGAGTTCCTTTCACAAAACCTGACACATTTGTAAGTATTTATATGTTATTATATTAGCAGTATTATTTTGGCTCTGAAGGATTAAGGGGCCGCGGTTGCCGAGTGGTTAAGGTGTCCCTACACTCTAACACTAGCCCTCCACCTCTGGGCCACAGTGGCCGAGTGGTTAAGGTGTCCCTACACTCTAACACTAGCCCTCCACCTCTGGGCTGAGGTTGCCGAGTGGATAAGGTGTCCGTACACTCTAACACTAGCCCTTCACCTCTGGGTTGTGAGTTCGAAACCCACAGTGGGCAGTTGCCAGGTACTGACCGTAGGTCAATGTTTTTCCCAGGTACTTTTGCTTTCCTCCACCTCCAAAAACCTTGCAAGTCCTTAAATGACATTGGCTGTTAATAGGACGTAATACGAAATAAACGAAACCAAAGCTTAAGGATTTCACTTGGAATACAGTTTCCAGTTATCCAGAAGTGGAGATTTACCATAAAATCTTGTGTGAGATTAGAGACAAACAGTATTACACAATGTACAGTTGATTCAGACACATTGAAATGTTTCATCTTTTTCAAATATAAAATCAGTATTAAAGCAGTATTCCAAAATTCTTGACCTTCTTTCCAGGTTACGGGGGTTAAATTTGTAAAAACGAAAACCTTTCACACCTTCTGCATAACTAGGGGCTCAGAACAATAATATATATATTGTCAGTAGGAATCTGGCATGAAGTGTAACAAAACTTTCCCAAGCAAATAACCTTGACCTTCTTTCAAGGGCATTGGGAAAATATATGTAATAACCTTTAAACATCTTCTGAAAAATCATGGGGCCCAGTGTAATAATACTTGGTCAGTAGGTACCTGGAATGAGATGCTATGAAATGTCTAAAAATAAATGACCTTGACCTAGTTAGTATCAATCAAGGTCACAAAAAACTTTCAAACACCTATTAAATAATCAGGAAGCCCAGAGCAATAAGATTTTGCCACAGCTAGGTACCTGGCATGGAGTGCTAAAGACTTTCCTAAAATAAATGACTTTGAGCTCCTTCAAAGGTCGCGGGGGTCAAATATGTAAAAACAAAAACATTTAAACATCTTCTTCTGAATAATCAGGCCCCAGGATCATGAAACAATCTTAAGTCGAAATTTGTCTTAAGTTTTGACTTAGCCAACCGTGATTAACGTTACAAAAAGTAACTTCATACGTGATTGGCTAAGCACAAACTTAAGTCTAAGGTTGTTTCATGATCCCGGGGCCTGGAGGCCAAAAATGATAGCACTTGGCCAGTAGTTACCTAATGTAAGATGCTACAATGTTGTCTAAAAATAAACTGCCTTTACCTACTTTCAAGGTCATTTGGGTCAAATATGTAAAAACATTAAAACATCTTATTTTGAATAACTAAGGGGCCAAGAGCAACAATATTTGACAAGTTGCTACCTTGGACTTAGAGAGCTATATAAAGCTTCCTCAAATATATGATCTTGTCCTACATTCAGGGTCACAGGGGTAAAAAATGAAATAACTTCTTCTTAATAACCAAGGGTCCCAAAATCATTATACCTTGGAACTTAATGCAATTATAAAGTTTCCTAAAGTATAGATTATCTTGACCAAGTTGACTTATTCTCACAGAAATGTTGTCAAATATATTAATATATTTAAATGACTTCTTTGGCAAAACAAGAGGTGTTTGGTACCTGGAGGATTTGATCAGTAGCATGCTTGGATTGTGTAATATAAAATGTCATACAATCTGAAATGTATATTCTTAGGCCCAGAAGACTCAATGAATATTTTGCAAAAGTACATTTATTTAAAATGTTCTCATGATTGCTTAAATATTCTGGTGAGCATAGAAAAGTGAATTATACTTAAGTATATATATAATCACTCTGTGTTTGGGCAAGAGGAATTCTTTTCATTGAAAAGTAGATAGTGATTTGTTGTTCAAAAGAAGGCGTTGACATTCCATATTTATGAAAAAAAAATTAAATTGGCCCCAAAAATATCTGATTATGGAAACATCCAGAGACCAACTTGCAAATTACATGTACTTTTATGGAACCTCTTGGAATACCAATTCTGAATTTCAGATCAAAGGAGTTCAATCTGGAGAGTCTACAAAAACAGGTCACTCAGCTCAAAAACTATATAGGAGACTCCGAACGCACACACAAACCAGTGGAGGTCTGGAAGAAAGAGAATGATACACTACACAACAAGTTACAGGTAAAATAGCAAAATACAGGTAAAATAGCAAAATACATCTAAAGTAGCAAATTACAGGTAAAATAGCAAAATACATGTAAAATAACAGATTACAGGTAAAGCAAAATACATGTAAAATTAATAATATTTATGTACAGGTTAGATAAAAAATAAACGTAAAATAACAGAATACAGGTAAAATACAGGTAAAATTGATAATATTTATGTACAGGTTAAATAAAAAAAAGGTAAAATAACAGAATACAGGTAAAATAGAAAAATACAGGTAAAATTAATAATATTTATGTACATGTAAGGTTAAATAAAAAATAAAGGTAAGATAACAGAATACAGGTAAAATAGCAAAGTACAGGTAAAATTAATAATATTTATGTACAGGTTAAATAAAAAAAAGGTAAAATAACAGAATACAGGTAAAATAGAAAAATACAGGTAAAATTAATAATATTTATGTACATGTAAGGTTAAATAAAAAAAAACGGTAAGATAACAGAATACATGTACAGGTAAAATAGCAAAGTACAGGTAAAATTAATAATATTTATGTGCATGTTAAATAAAAAATAAAGGTAAAATAACAGGATACAGGTAAAATTAATAATATTTATGTACAGGTTAGATAAAAAAAAAAGGTAAAATAACAGAATACAGGTAAAATAGCAAAGTACAGGTAAAATTAATAATATTTATGTACAGGTTAAATTAAAAAAAAAGGTAAGATAACAGAATACAGGTAAAATAGCAAAACAGGATACAGGTAAAATTAATAATATTTATGTACAGGTTGAATAAAAAATAAAGGTAAAATAACAGAATACAGGTAAAATAGCAAAACAGGATACAGGTAAAATTAATAATATTTATGTACAGGTTAGATATAAAAAAAAGGTAAAATAACAGAATACAGGTAAAATAGCAAAGTACAGGTAAAATTAATAATATTTATGTACAGGTTAAATTAAAAAAAAGGTAAAATAACAGAATACAGGTAAAATCGAAAAATACAAGTAAAATTAATAATATTTATGTGCATGTAAGGTTAAATAAAAAATAAAGGTAAGATAACAGAATACAGGTAAAATAGCAAAGTTCAGGTAAAATTAATAATATTTATGTACAGGTTGAATAAAAAATAAAGGTAAAATAACAGAATACAGGTAAAATAGCAAAACATAGGTAAAAATAACACACAAGACATTTTTTCGCTTGATTTCATTTTCATCCACAACTGTACAACTCAAACGGTTGATTAATTTTTTTTCTTTATTCACTAATACGGAAAAAAATAGTGATTGTGCAAAAATGACATCAATCCGGGAAACACATCAAATGATTATACAATTTTATGATTTTTTATGTCAGTTGAAATAGTTGTTTTTGATGATGTTGATTTTCAATATCTGATTAAAAAGTTTTGTGATAGATGGTGATTTATATTTTTGATTTAAACAGATTTGTGAGGCCGACCGGGACAATCTACAGTCTACTGTTCAGCTCCTCAACATCCGTTTGTCCTCGCTAAACGAAATACTCAGTCTACAAGAAGCGGAACTCTCCAGGGTAGGTACAGAGGCTTAATTCGAAAAACATTGCAAACTGTTTTCTTCAAAATTTACAATAAACCTGATTCGCTGAGCTTAGTTAAACATTTCTACAATCATTTTTCCTAACAATTGTTTTTAAATGACAATCTAATATTTTAATCAATTTAAAATGTTAGGGAGTGAGTGATAGTTGAGTACACAAGAATTCACTGATGTAGTATCCCCACCTTACACACAGATTTAGTATCCCCACCTTACACACAGATTTAGTATCCCTACCTTACACACAGATTTAGTATCCCCACCTTACACACAGATTTAGTATCCTCACCTTACACACAGATTAAGTATCCCCACCTTACACACAGATTTAGTATCCCCACCTCACACACAGATTTAGTATCCCCACCTTACACACAGATTTAGTATCCCCACCTTTCACACAGATTTAGTATCCCCACCTTACACACAGATTTAGTATTCCCACCTTACACAAAGATTTAGTATCCTCACCTTACTTACAGATTTAGTATCCTCACCTTACACACAGATTTAGTATCCTCACCTTACATACAGATTTAGTATCCCCACCTTACACACAGATTTAGTATCATCACCTTACACACAGATTTAGTATCCCTACCTTACACACAGATTTAATATCATCACCTTACACACAGATTTAGTATCCCCACATTACACACAGATTTAGTATCCCCACCTTACACACAGATTTAGTATCTCCACCTTACACACAAATTTAGTATCCTCACCTTACACACAGATTTAGTATCCCCACCTTACACACAGATTTAGTATCCCTACCTTACACACAGATTTAGTATCCCTACCTTACACACAGATTTAGTATCCCTACCTTACACACAGATTTAGTATCCCCACCTTACACACAGATTTAGTATCCCTACCTTACACACAGATTTAGTATCCCTACCTTTCACACAGATTAAGTATCCCTACCTTACACACAGATTTAGTATCCCTACCTTACACACAGATTTAGTATCCCCACCGTACAGACAGATTTAGTATCCTCACCTCACACACAGATTTAGTATCATCACCTTACACACAGATTTAGTATCCCCACCTTACACACAGATTTAGTATCCCCACCTTACACACAGATTTAGTATCCCCACCGTACACACAGATTTAGTATCCTCATCTTACACACAGATTTAGTATCCCCACCTTACACACATATTTAGTATCCTCACCTCACACTCAGATTTAGTATCCTCACCTTACACACAGATTTAGTATCCCTACCTTTCACACAGATTAAGTATCCTCACCTTACACAGATTTAGTATCCTCACCTTACACACAGATTTAGTATCCCTACCTTACACACAGATTTAGTATCCCCACCTTACACACAGATTTAGTATCCTCACCTTACACACAGATTTAGTATCCCTACCTTACACACAGATTTAGTATCCTCACCTTACACAGATTTAGTATCCTCACCTTACACACAGATTTAGTATCCCTACCTTACACACAGATTTAGTATCCCCACCTTACACACAGATTTAGTATCCCTACCTTACACACAGATTTAGTATCCCTACCTTACACACAGATTTAGTATCCTCACCTTACACAGATTTAGTATCCCTACCTTACACACAGTTTAGTATCCTCACCTTACACAAATTTAGTATCCCTACCTTACACACAGATTTTGTATCCCCACCTTACACACAGATTTAGTATCCCCACCGTACACACAGATTTAGTATCCCCACCTTACACACAGATTTAGTATCCCCACCTTACACACAGATTTAATATCATCACCTTACACACAGATTTAGTATCCCCAACTTACACACAGATTTAGTATCCCCACCTTACACACATATTTAGTATCCCACCTTACACTCAGATTTAGTATCCCAACCTTACACACAGTATCCCCACCTTACATACATATTTAATACCCTCACCTGCCACTTACTACCTTGTCGTTTATTAAATGTTACTTGTGTTTAGTCCTGAAGAAACATGCTATGATTTTATCCTTGCTGTTGTTATAAATAGATAAGAAAAAATAAAGGATTCTTTTTTTTTTCAGTCAACGAAGGAGAAGTCTGAAAAAGACCAGAAAGAAAATCTACTTACCAGGTATATGTCATCCATCATTTCTACCCTGTCTCCCCTTCCTACAGCAATAGACTAGCTACTAACCAATCTGGGCCAGTCCACTTACATTTGGTGTGGGACGGACCACTCAGCTGTCCCTATAAATATTTAATGTTTCAGACCGTTAAATGACCAGGTGTTGTATTGATCTCTACACCCTCTTATGGTAGAGGTAATTAAGGTAGATAAATCACCTGTGTTGTTTATCTTTAAGTCCGGGGCCAAATCACTTCAACTGTTACAGGAAACACAGCTTAATTCAGATGTTGATCTATTGACCAAGCGTTCCCTTCAGTGAATGCACACATAAACATGTACTTGCCAACTTTTGAAAGTTCCATTGAGAAATTTTGTTTGCACATGTTTGCAATGAAAACTCTATCCATGCATCAATTCCATCTAAGGAGTCAGTTTTGAGGACTGCTGTAACAATTACAACAACACTGTACAATTGTTAATGAATGCGTTTTTAGCTCATCTGGTCCGAAGTCCGACGTCTGTCCGTCCGTTGTCCGTCGTCAACTTTTTAAATAACTTCTCCATAACCACTGATAGGAAATCAACCAAATTTGGCAGGAAGCATCCTTAGGTGCCCAGGATTCAAAATTGTACTAATAGTCTGACTTACCCCCTAGGGGGCTGAGGGGCGGGGCCAAAAAGGGTTATTTAGCTAAAATGGTTTAAGCACTTCTTCTCCATAACCACTGATTGGAAATCAGTATTATTTGGCAGGAAGCATCCTTATGTATCCAGGATTCAAAATTGTACTAATGGTCGGACTTACTCCCTAGGGGGCTGAGGGGCGGGCCAAAAAGGGTTATTTAGCTAAATTGGTTCAAGCGACTTCTTCTCCAAAACCACTGATTGGAAATCAGCCTTATTTGGCAGAAAGTATCTCTAGGTGCTCAGGATTCAAAATTATACTCATGTTGGGACTGACCCCCCAGGGGGTTGATAGATGGGGCCATTAAGAATTATTTAGCTATATTGATATTAGCGAACTCTTCTCCATAACCACTGATTTGATATCAACCTTATTTTGCAGGAAGCATCACTAGATGCCCAGGATTTAAAATTGTACTAATGGTGGGACTGACCCCCCAGGGGGTTGAGAGATGGGGCCATTAAGAATTATTTAGCTATATTGATATTAGCGAACTCTTCTCCATAACCACTGATTTGATATCAACCTTATTTTGCAGGAAGCATCACTAGATGCCCAGGATTTAAAATTGTACTAATGGTGGGACTGACCCCCCAGGGGGTTGAGAGATGGGGCCATTAAGAATTATTTAGCTATATTGATATTAGCGAACTCTTCTCCATAACCACTGATTTGATATCAACCTTATTTTGCAGGAAGCATCACTAGATGCCCAGGATTTAAAATTGTACTAATGGTGGGACTGACCTCCTAGGGGCTGAGGGACGGGGCCAAAAAGGGTTATTTAGCTATATTGGTTTAAGCGACTTCTTCCCCATAACCACTGATTGGAAATCAATCTTATTTGGTAGGAAGCATCCCTAGGTGCTCAGGATTTAAAATTGTACTAATGGTGGGACTGACCTTCCAGGGAACTGAGGGGCAGGACCAAAAAGAAAATATTTTACCATGATTACCTAGATACCAATGTATCCAGGTGAGCGATACAGGCCCTTTGGACCTCTTGTTTTCTTGTTGTTGTTGGGGTGGGGGCCGAGTGGTTCAGATGTCCCGACATTCTACCACTAGCCATCCACCTCTGAGTTCGAAACCCATGTGGGACAGTTGACAGGTACTGACCATAGGTTGGTGGTTATTCTCCAGGTACTTCGGCTTTCCTCCACCTCCAAAACATGACACGACCTTAAATGACCCTGGCTGTTAATAGGACGTAAACAAAATAAAACCAAAACTGAATGCATTTTATAATTTAGCAGGTGACAGTTCCTGTAATAAATAATATTTATTAGGTGGAAAAGGTTCTGAGGTTGGGCGTATATTGTTTCACCCTGCAGCACTGTTGTTCCTTTTAATTTTTGAAAGAAGGATATTTTATTCTGGACATTGTAAGTCTTTTGGGAGAGACAGCAGGGGCAACTTCTCCAGGGGTTGGGGATACTGACAAAATTGACCATTTGTGCACTTTGTCCCTCCTTGTCCAGTTGAATACAGTCCTGTCAAGGTTCTTGTCATCAAACTTTCTACAAAGGTTAAGTATCATTGTATGAATATATTGGTTAATATTTCAATATATTACAGACTTCCTAGGTCTAGGCCACAATTTCTATCAATAGAAATCTGTTAAACAAGGAATCTTACTTATGTGAAACTGGGGGCATTCATGTCTTAATGGATCTGGGGGCATTCATGTCTTAATGGATCTGGGGGCATTCATGTCTTAATGGATCTGGGGGCATTCATGTTTTAATGGATCTGGGGGCATTCATGTCTTAATTGATCTGGGGGCATTCATGTCTTAATGGATCTGAGGGTGTTCATGTCTTAATGGATCTGGGGGCATTCAATTGTCTTAATGGATCTGGGGGCATTCATGTCTTAATGGATCTGGGGGCATTCATGACCTAATATAATTCCTGGTTTATTTAATGTTACATATATCATGGACATATATATATATATCTAATTTGTATAAATCACACTGGTAGACCCTATACGCTTGGATAACAAATCTACTTGTTTTAGTATTTCTGCTAGTTCTACAAGTTTGTATACTTTATAATTAAATTGGATAGATACCTACTAATACAGAGAGTCAACGAACTATAGATATGTAGTGTATCTACCATTGTTCCCCATGTCATGTACTGAATCGAAAAATTATTACCTTTTAGTTAGTGTTTTAGTTAGTATTTTAGTTAGTATTTTAATTTGTATTTTAGTTTGTATTTTAATTTGTATTTTAGTTTGTATTTTAGTTAGTATTTTAATTTGTATTTTAGTATTTTATTTAGTATTTTAGTTTGTATTTTAGTATTTTATTTAGTATTTTAGTTTGTATTTTAGTTTGTATTTTAGTTTGTATTTTAGTTTGTATTTTAATTTGTATTTTAGTATTTTATTTAGTATTTTAGTTTGTATTTTAGTTTGTATTTTAGTTTGTATTTTAGTTTGTATTTTAATTTGTATTTTTGTTAGTATTTTTGTTAGTATTTTTGTTTGTATTTTAGTTTGTATTTTAGTTTGTATTTTAGTTAGTATTTTAGTTTGTATTTTAGTTGGTATTTTAGTTTGTATTTTAGTATTTTATTTAGTATTTTATTTAGTATTTTAGTTTGTATTTTAGTATTTTAGTTTGTATTTTAGTTTGTATTTTAGTTTGTATTTTAGTATTTTATTTAGTATTTTATTTAGTATTTTAGTTTGTATTTTAGTATTTTAGTTTGTATTTTAATTTGTATTTTAGTTTGTATTTTAATTTGTATTTTAGTTTGTATTTTAGTTAGTATTTTAATTTGTATTTTAGTTTGTATTTTAGTTTGTATTTTAATTTGTATTTTAGTTTGTATTTTAATTTGTATTTTAGTTTGTATTTTAGTTAGTATTTTAATTTGTATTTTAGTTTGTATTTTAGTTTGTATTTTAGTTAGTATTTTAGTTTGTATTTTAGAATTTTATATAGTATTTTATTTAGTATTTTAGTTTGTATTTTAGTATTTTATTTAGTATTTTAGTTTGTATTTTAGTTTGTATTTTAGTATTTTATTTAGTATTTTATTTAGTATGTATTTTAGTATTTTATTTAGTATTTTAGTTTGTATTTTAGTTTGTATTTTAGTATTTTATTTAGTATTTTATTTAGTAGTTTAGTTTGTATTTTAGTTTCACTCATTCTGTCAGCGATTTTAATCCTCCTGATTTATTGTTAGATGGAGGGAGAAGGTGTTTGCTCTCCTGGTTCAGCAGAAGTCGTCCGAGATGATGCAAAAGAAGAATAACCACAACTGGAAGGAAAAGGTAACATTGTCTAACCTATAGTGTTCACTTAGGTCCAGCACAGTGTCTGATGTCAGCTATGTAGTAAAAGAAAGAATCAAAATTTATGGTATTCAAGGTAACCGGAAAACTTTATTCTTAAAATATCTTCCTTTTTACATGCAGGTCAAAACTTTTATGAGTTTCATCTTCAATTCAAATAAAAAAATTTGTAATGACATTAACTGATTGAATATAGATTTAATTCAAACCTAAGTACGAATAATGAATAAAGATTTAATTCAAACCTAAGTACGAATAATGAATATAGATTTTATTCAAAGCTAAGTGTGTTGATTAAGATTTTAAATTGAAACTCAAGTGAGATGCATGTGAATAAAACTTTTGTTGAAAAGTAAAATGTGTTGGACATAATCAGATTGAATTGAAGGTGAGGTATGTTGAATATGAATTTGAATAAAAGTTCCGGTGCATTGATTACCAATTGAATATGAATTTGAATTGAAGCTGTGTGAATTTAAATTTGAGTTGAAGCTGTAGTTGTGATGAATGTGAATTAAATAGAAGCTGTTGTTGTGCTATGATTTAAGGTATCCGACCTCCAGGACCAAGTGATGTCGGTGAACAGTCAGAAGGAGGTTCTAGCCCATTCTCTGTCTGACGTTAAGGCACAGCTCAACATGGAATCCAACAACAACAAGGTACAGTACAGTGTTATGTGTAGGTACAGGTTGTATATACAGTGCACCCCTCTTTATATCATGTTGCATTTGTCAGACAAAAACATGATATTAACAGGAATGTGACATTAAGAGAAACATGTTTTCCACTAAATCTAGTGCATTTCCAATCTCCATAACTAAAAGTAATCTATTCAATGTACATATGAAGATGTTTCAATATATATAGATAACATTATTTCAAATAAAAAAACATGTTTGGGTTTATTTTTTATTTTCTATGCAACATTATGTACAAGTTATATCTGAAATCAATGGAAATGAAGTCATTTTCTGGATATTTTATGTGATTGGTTAAAAAAAACATGATATTAAGATGAATTCACCTCAAAATACATGATATTACCAAATAAAATTACATAGATTATATAGAGAGAAAAATGGTGCTTGGGAAAAACATGATATAAAGAGGAATGTGATATTAACAGGGATGATATTAAGTGGAGTCCACTGTATTACCTTTATTTACCAAGCCTTTGAAATTAATGATACAATACGATCTTGTTTTACTGCCATTATCAATGTTTTGAGGGTAAAGTAATAAAAACTTGAACTAGAGTTTTAAGAGTTATATGTGAATGTGACAGGGACCTGTGCCTTGTAACTTTTGGAAATATCACATGAAAAAAAAATATGATTTTGATAAAAACAAATAAAGTAAGAAAATATCAAGGGCTCGAATTCTCAGAAAAAAAATCACAATTATGACATTCTTGAAACAGCACATACATGTATTACTTATTGTAACTATTTAAAGCATTATCATTGTGAAAGAAATCTAACAATTCTGATTTGAACATGTAAAACGTATCTAGTAACACTGGGATCAGACGGGCTGGATAGATAATTGTTGTTTTTCAAGTATCATATACTGTCAGAATGATTTTTGTTCGGTTAAGTGGTGATTCATTGATACAGATATCATAATCTGTGTGTTAAAGAGATTACAGCAAGAGGCCGGAGACACACAGAAGGTAGCTGTAATGCTTGACCAACAGATATCTAAGGACAGAGAGTCGGTGGATGGTCTGGTCAACTTTGCACAAAGGTATCCATTTCTTAATTTTCAAAATCACGTTTGACATTGTCCAATTCCAAAATTTGAGAATTGTTTTGTTTTCTGATTGATCAAATACATTTAGGTAATAGAACCTACCATACATGCTAATTGTGTGGGTATATAAGACTATTTCATGACCAGGGGGGTGTATGATAGGGAAATTGAGGCTGTACCAAGGTGTTTTAATCTCAAAGATAGATTTTCCCTTTCCTATAACCTTAGGCATGAAGTTTATTTTTAGCCCACCTGGCTTTAAGGATATAGGGGTACAGTCTCTTCAGATGTTTTGCTTAATAATTTGGATATACATTTAATCACATGCATGTATCATATATCATTGAAAAGGTTATTAAATTTTCTATAAAGTGAACATATAATTATAGTGTTAAAGTAATTCATAATTGCATAATAGTATATAATATAAAAAATGACGGACACTTTTGAATTTGGATCTTCTTTCACATTTTCTTACAAAAACTGACAATACTTTTCCTATTGACGGACAGAAAGGTCATCTACAAAAATGTGCCTCAGATTTTTCCTATATGTTCTAGAATTGAAGTAATTTCGATTTAATGGTCTTTGGGTGGGATTTTCATGCCCAAATTCACTTAATTGGTTATAAATTTTGTTGTAGCCAAATTCTTCAGAAACTGAGGCTCGTTATTGTTGACAAGGTCATTCCGAACAATCCTGCAAAGTTTGGAAGAAATCGGTCCACAGATGCCAAAGTTATGGTTGTTTGAAGTCGACAACTTGTTGAATTTATGAAAGTGCTCTAAAGACCATTTCCACTCTTTGAAATCGGATATCTCTGGTTTTAACACCTATCTGACCAATTCTGCCTACCAAACCATTAATCATGACTAGACATGTATCCATCAAGCTGTCCTCCGAAAAAAAACGGAGCATGCATTGGTTTAAATAACTGAGAAATTAATGAATATTAAAATATTTCTCAGTGAAAATGCCCCTTTCCCGCGAAATGTCAGACTGGACATAGGATAAGCTCCTCCCATGTAATGAAGGGGTCATTAGAAACACTCCGGCCCCTCTCTTATAGTATGTATTACATCAAAGACTGACCATGACTTAATGGATTATAGCAGCATGATTACCCATCACTTCACACCACCATAGCACAGGGCTTATGACTTTTTAACTGACCACGCCACTGTGTGATGTATCTGTTTATGGTGTAAACAGTACCAGGTGTTGATCTGTATGAGCGTGTTCAATGTTAAATCACGTTAATTGACATATTTGGGAACATAATTTTGAAAATTATTTTTTGTTATATGATTTAGTATGTTTATAAGTAATCAATTTTGCAAAAAACAAAAAATCAAAAAAAATTTTTGTTACCCCCTATCTATATCCTTAAGGGCTAAGTTAGTGTATGTCGTAATGAGCTGTTTGGGGTCCGTCCAGCATCAACTACAGACTTATTAATAAACAGATGGCCAAAAGTAGTGATATTTGGTCAGTAGGCACCTGGAACATAGTGCTATCAAATATCCACAAATGCATGCCCTTGAACTATTTTCAAGGTCATGTGCTTAAAATATGCAAAAATCTTTAAACATTTCGTCTGAATATAACCAGAATTACCAGAGTACTAATACTTACCTAGTTGGTACCTGGCAACAAGTATGTAATAAAAACTTTCCACATATAAATGACCTTGACCTACTTTCAAGGTCACAGGGTAAAATTTGTAAGATAAAAACACCTTTAACCAACTTTTTCAAAATAACCAAATTTTGTAAAACCCATGGTCATTGTGTTGAACTTTCCTATCCTACACCCTTGGGCATTAGAAAGTAATTTTCTCTTATTCCAACTACCAACATAAGCTCAGGACCCTCTAAAATGTGTTTGGACTACAGTGTACCCTCAACCTATCGCCACCCGAATCTACCGCCACCCTCGCATACCGCCACCTAAACCTCTATAACAGATTTCCCTTCTATATAATTCCCTCGTTAAGTTTGCCACCCTCGCATATCGCCATCCGCCACACCCTTTAAAATACAAATGTCCCGATTCGCTATACATTTCCCTCGGCGATAACGCCATATTGTTCTGTTTTTGGAGATCGAGGAAATATTCAGTGTTCCATTTGGAATGGCATGCGGCAAAAATAGATCAATAACCATTATCAGATATAAATTTGTGCCAATGTAGATCTATATGACGACATAATACGAAGCTTGTTTTTAATAAAATGTTGGAAATGCAATATATAATGCAATTTAATTCATGGTAATAATTTTCATAATTCAGTACTATCGCCACCCTCGTTATACCGCCTTAATTGCTTTGGACGAAAGGTGGCAGTATAAAGTGGATACACTATATAACTACTATTGTGATAACATCACATTTTTTAGTCCAGAGCATGAGAAAAATCGAAAATCTGCCCATGTATATAGAAATTTTGGTTAGACCAAAAGCTTCCAATGCCTCATATATACACATATATAATGATATTATTCACTACCTTATATGTATAATATGGATGAATATATTTTGAAAGAGCTGAAAAAATTAAGATAACATAAAAACAGTGAAAGTGTTTCACAGCATGCTTGTGTCATGATCCTCTATAATATCTGTGTGAAGATGACAATAATAAACGGTCTTCCACTGATCAACATTGTTGTTAATTACTTCACTTATTGTTGTGTAACTCTGGTCTAATGTTCTTCCCTTTGTCCAGTGTCACCTCTGCCGTGGAGGACAAGCTCCAGCCACTGACCGCTGCCCTGGTAACAATCCAAAGATACGGTCAACGTATCAGTTTTGCCAGTGGTCGCGTTGAGATGTTACAAGGTAAGATAACCCTGAGTAATGAAACAAGATCTCGGTACCGAAAACATCTAAATACCGAAAAGTCTGTACTGCATAACTCATTACCATAACTGACGCCATTTTCTGAAAAAGAAAATACAAAAAAGACAAAATGAGTTGTATCTTTCTTTTGATTCCTGGGAAATCTGGAAACAATGTAAAAATATTGCAATATTTTTTTCAATCAATCATCAGTTTCTTGAACTTAGTGTTTTGTACAGAAATATGTCATCTTTAGAGATAAAAAAAAACCATTCTCAGCCTACGCACTGAAAATATTTCATATGAGAAAGGTAACTACATAAACTTGATAATGATTAAAGAATATTATTTACTATCTAAGTTGCTATTTGTCTATGTTAACAGGTCTGTATGCTCATCGGGACGCATTGCTGCAGAGAAAGGCAAAAGAAGTGGAGAAACAGACTGCAGATAGGGGAGGGGAGATAACTACAGCTGACAGGTAAAACTCATATAATTATAATACTTTTTAAAGGTCCAATATACATACCTTCAGGAAATTTTTCTTGATTCTGAAAAATTCTGAAAAAATATTCAGTTGATAAACATGCAAATATAAGCCTAAAATGAAGTAAACCTGAGTGGTAACTAACAAGAAACTCTTGACAGAAAAATCCAAAGAATTGAAAATAATGCCGGTGGGGCCCACTTCAACAACAAGCCGAAGTTAGAAGACAGTTCAAAATGGACGTGTGTTTACAAATACTGAGTTTCAACTGCTGCTGTACCGGTAACAGCGTAAGAATTCATCTTGAATATTGTTGATATCAGTTAATCTTAACTAAATCTATAAATACAAAAAGTTATTAGGCTTGATTTCCGCTTCAAGTTTTGCAGAAAGTTACGTATTTTGGGCCTTTAATATGTTAACCCTTTACAAGGCAATGTGACCAACAAAACTTCTGTTTTGCTAAATGACAGTTTTAATCACAAAGAAATCTTGTCATATGCATGTCTCCCTTTTTTACACATTTAAAATATGGTACATTGCTTTTTCAGAAGGATGTCCCATGTTCTTTTTGGGCCATTAAAACGTTCATGACCATTTTATTGAGTTAAAAAGATACATTGTAAGGAATGTATATTGATCACCGATCATCTATCGATCAATAAAAGGTATTGACAATGTTGATGTATAGATACTTGATAAAAAGATTCGCTTGACTGAGAGTTCTGATAGCTTAGGTGTTTTTCAGTTACATTGATACAATTGTGTCAACATTTATGTCGACTTACCGAGGTAGAGCGGATAACAACATGATATTAGTATCCACCATGCTTGTACATCTACAACAATTTGGCAGGACTTTATGAGTTGTAACTAAAAATTACCTCCTGCTCTCCGTATAAAAATTACCTCGATTATTTAGATTTATTTGTTTAGACCTTTATGAAGCTGGGCTGAATATTCTGAAGAACTATTTTGATGTTTTATTATGTATGTATTAATGTTCATACTATATAACGTAGAATGTGCCTGGGTAATAAGGTATCACATTAACCTATAAGGGATAAAAAATGACGGCTTTGAGTTATAGGCCCAGCTCATTTCAGAAGAGAAGTTGCAGTGACTGTACAGAACAGTGGACTCCACTCAATATCACTCCTGTTAATATCACATTCCCTTTATATCATGTTTTTCCGAAGCACCATTTTTCTCTCAATATAATCTATGTAATTTTATTTGGTTAATATCATGTATTTTGAGGTGAATTCCTGTTAATATCATGTTTTTTTTTAACCATTCACATAAAATATTCAGAAAATGATGTAATTTCCAATTATTTCAGATACAACTTGAAGAAATTTTGCATGGAAAAATAAATAACCCCAAAAATGATTTTTAATTAAAATAATGTTATCTATATATTGAAACATCTTCATATGTTCATTGAATAGCTTACTTTTAGTTATGGAGATTGGAAATACACTAGATTTAGTAGAAAAACATGTTTCTCTTAATGTCACATTCCTGTTAATATCATGTTTTTGTCTGACAAATGCAACATGATATAAAGAGGAATGCACTGTATTGATAAATGGCTTAATTTCAAAAATCTATAGACACAGAAAAATTGTTCAGGGCCATTGGCTACTATGCCCCTACTAATCTGAATCCTTGTTGACCTTTGTATGATTTGGTCCACTTCAGTGAAACCCACATACAGGAGGAACTGAACCGTGTAACAAAGGAGCGTGACATGCTGGCCGCTCACCTACGTCAGCACAGTCAGTCATGGGAGGAGAGAGTACAGGAGGCCACGGCAACATGTAAGATTTACGATCAGATATTGACCGTCAACATGTAAGATTTACGATCAGATATTGACCGGCAACATTTAAGATTTACTATCAGATATTGACCGGCAACATGTAAGATTTACTATCAGATATTGACCGGCAACATGTAAGATTTACTATCAGATATTGACCGGCAACATGTAAGATTTACGATCAGATATTGACCGTCAACATGTAAGATTTACGATCAGATATTGACCGGCAACATGTAAGATTTACGATCAGATATTGACCGGCAACATGTAAGATTTACGATCAGATATTGACCGTCAACATGTAAGATTTACGATCAGATATTGACTGGCAACATGTAAGATTTACGATCAGATATTGACCGGCAACATGTAAGATTTACTATCAGATATTGACCGGCAACATGTAAGATTTACTATCAGGACTATTAAGTGAAATAAATTCCATATCCATCAACCACTCGTTGTGTAACCTCTATTTATATGATACATGTGAGTCTATTTAAGGATTATCATTCAACAGGTATGCCTATTTATGATGCATGATAATATAATATAAGTTTGACTATTTCTACCAATATTTCGTCCAAAGGATGTGGGGACAGGGGCTAAATTCAATTGTCCTGTCACTTATTTGGGGTTTTTTTTACAGATGAGGCAGAGATTACCAGCTTGAGAAAGACAATTGAGGATTTAGAATACATAACACAGGAAAAATCTCAGGTGAGAAACTGACTTGTCAGATGTGTTGTATCCTGTCTTGGGCCTCGGATAATATAGTGACCTATTCACTACTTAAGCTGCATTTGAATGCTTCCACATGAAAATGTAGTCCTGTCCATCCTTTCATAGAAGACAATGTATTTCACAATGTAGATTATAATTTATCTAATACACAAAAATTTAACAACATCAAAAAGTATACAAAGCCACAAAACAAAACATTTACATTACAGATTATCGATTTCAAGCATTTAATTAGGGTACGAATGAATACATGAACACACAGATACAGCGTGATATGCGAAGGACAGATATGACAAAATAGAAAAATCCAGTATGGGGCGTGAGGTGGGATATTTCTGTCTGTGAGGTACTGGAGTTAATTAATAGGATCTTTCTCTAGCTTAAGGGTGTGATAGAGAATTCTCTACCGAAGTATGAGACTCACGACCATATCTAACCCGAGGCTTCGTCAAGGGTTAGACTGTCAGGGAATCTCCTTCGAGGGTAGAGATTTCTCTGTCACACCACCAAGTAAGTTATTCTTCCCGAATATCTCATAAGTGATTATTTTTTATAGCCATAAAAATTATGCTATCAGTAAAACTAGTTTACATAATCATGAAGCCTTGATATCAGTTGTTCATGACGTCAATAATCCCGAATTACCCTGAAATGTCACGAAACTCTTGTCACAAACAATGACATCACTCCAAAAGGTCATTTCCCATGCGTACAGTCTGCTTTGCAGTCATGAGACAGAAATATTTTACTCCCACCCATCCTTGATATCCAGGGGTTACACTCAACTTAGCTCTCTACACCCCTCGAATATGTCACGGCAAAACTGAAGGCTCCGTGTACACAATTTTGTTTATGAGGCAAGCAGCTGGTTCGACCCTTTAATGTACAAAAAAGAACACTGTAACATAACGGTAAAAATTGACAGGCTTTGATGTCGGTTGCAGCTCGCTTTTTTGGTCTTCAAAAGAGAGGCATCAGCCTTGCGATTGGTCAGGTTATTTTACATAGATGTGCCTTCAGTTTTGCCATGACATATTCCAGGGGTGTAGACAGCATAGGTTGAGTATAACCCCTAGATATTGAGGATGACTCTCCTCAGGGAGTGTAAATATTTCTCGTCGTACATGTAGGTGTAGAAAAAGCTATCCACAACGGTAAAAGTACAAACGCCTTACAAACACTATATAACAGGGCTTTGGGGAAAGTCTTAAATGAAGGCTTTTGAGAAATATGAAATACAGAAATAGCACATTAATCTGTCTGTCATTATGATGATAATATTTTCTGTTTGTCCAGAGAGTAACAGAACTGAGTGAAAAATGTGACATTCAGCAGAGGGAGCTGGAGGAGGCGTCGGAGAAGATTGATGTCCTAAAGACCACGATAGCCCAGCAGGATATTAGGTCTACACAAGGTATGTATGTAGTGGTGTGATCTTGGTCCTGGTCAGTCATACATACAGGTTACACAAGGTATGTATGTAGTGCAGGTGTGATCTTGGTCCTGGTCAGTCATACATACAGGTTACACAAGGTATGTATGTAGTGGTGTGATCTTGGTCCTGGTCAGTCAAACATTGTAGTACAACTAGTGTGATGTGGTACAAATACACTGTACAGAGGTGATACTGTGTAACGGTTATTTACACAGATAATTTTTACAATGTAACCACGGGTATGGGGCATTCAGACAGAGTCTAAAAATATTCACCTGGTTTACCATTTTATATTATACCTCTGGTCTGAATGTATAATTGTTTTTATTATTTTGTTTAGCCCTGTCAGAACAGAAAACACAAATACAAACAGAAATGGCGGAGGAACTGGCTGATCTGAATCGTAAACTTGACGACGCTCGAAGGGAACACACTAAAGCAGGTACAAAAGTAGAACTTTTCACTACAGTGTACCCTCATTTTACCGCCACCTTTCGACCACAGCAGTTATGGTGGTATGACGAGGGTGGCGATAGTATCATATAATGAAAATTATAACCATGAATTAAATTGCATAATAGATTGCATTTTCAACATTTTAATAAAAACAAGCTTAGTATTATATCGTCATATTGATCTATATTGACGCAAATTTATATCTGACAATAGTTATTGATCTGTTTTGCTGCATGCCATTCCAAATGGAACACTAAAGAGTTCCTCGATCTCCAAAAACTGAACAATATGGCGTTATCATCGAGGGAAATATATAGCGATTCGAGACGTTTGTATTTTAAAGGGTGTGGTGGATGGCGGTATGCAAGGGTGGCAAACTTAACGAGGGAATTATTTAGGAGAGAAATCTGTTCTAGAGGTTTAGGTGGCAGTATGCGAAGTGGCGGTAGATTCGGGTGGCGAAAGGTCGAGGGTACACTGTAATTTGTTAATGAGACATTCTGAGAAACTTTTGGTTAAATTTGACAATAGATGTAGCAGTACTATAAGGACTTGATATAAATAAGTAACATTGTGAGTAGAGATGAATTTGAAAACTGTAGGTAGCAGCGTCAAACATTTTAGTTTTAAATCCCCCAGTATGTCATAATTTGTGAACACTGACCATTCTATTCCAGTTGTGGCACTGCGACAGTTAGAACGCCAGTCGAACAGGGAGAAGGAGCGATCAGCGGAGCATTTGGTTACCGTAGAAACACATTACACCAAACACATTGCTCAGTTACAGCAGCAGTTACAGGCATTGGAAAAGGACAGAAACCTTATGATGGTAGGTAACCATGCATAGCAACCACAGACAGCCATGTTAATATAGGATATGAACATTATGATGGTAGGTAACCATAGCAACCACAGACAGTTATTTTAATACAGGACAGAACCTTATGATGGTAGGTAGCCATAGCAACCACAGACAGTCATTTTAATACAGGACAGGAACCTTATGATGGTAGGTAACCATAGCAACCACAGACAGTCATTTTAATACAGGACAGGAACCTTATGATGGTAGGTAGCCATAGTAACCACATGTAATCATTGTAACAGGGAACAGATATCTCATGAAAGTAGGTAACCATAGTAATTAATGACTGGGCCAAGGTTAACAATCTCTGGATAGAATAGAAGGTAACCATGGTAATACAATAAAGAAATCTCCGTTAAGTAGGTAACCATTACAACCACAGTTTACTTAGTTAATACAGGACAGGAACCTCGTGATAACAGGACACCATAGCAACCACTGTTAGTGAAGGTTGATAATATCAAGAAAGAAGCTCAAGGTTGCCATAGCAACTAAAATTTTGTTTTTTAAAAACTTTATGACGACTTGTTAACATTTATTACTGTGAAAAATGAAAAGCAAAAGTCATAACAGGTATCATTTGGTTCCCATGTGAAAATAAGGTTACAATTGCAGTAATATTGTATAACCCAGTATACCATGTAACCAACTAATTTGTAGGTTACCAGGTAGTTGATCCTCAGGAGCATCCTTTTTGTTTTTTTCAAAATTAAATAATTATTGAAATACAAACCTTTTTATCTTTTATTTAGGCCACTTTGAGGCAGGAGGGACTTATAGGAAAGGTCAAGGCCACAAGGACAGAGCCAATCAGCCTTGACATTGAGGAGACTGTACCCGAGAGAAAAGTTGTGATATCTCCCCCGACATTGGAAGGGCCAGCAGACAAAGACATCACTGGTAGGCTTTGTATAGGGAGGACAAGAATAGGGTAGAAACAGCCATTATCAGTGGTCCAATGTGATCAATTTCAAATTCATTGATAAATCAATTACCTTAATTGGTTAAATAGCGAGAATTGAGGGGTTATTTTTCATACCTTGTTTTCCAGGCTTAATTATTAATTCCTCAATCCATATTATCTTACATAATTTATAAAAAAATACATATAAAGGAAGTCATTTTACGTAAAAGTCTTGAGGTCTTGGAAATATTTTACATTAGACAGATAATTATCCTCAGTTTAAAGTTTCACTAAATCTGTACTGAACAGGACTCCATCATTAAAGTTTCATCTAATAATTATATACATATATATATCATACTGATACATTGTAACAAATCATTTAGTTTGGTATAGTATTGCAGTTTCAAGAAAGGGTTAACAGTGAAATAATTGGATCCAGGGTTAACAGTGAAATAATTGTATCCAGGGCTAACAGTGAAATAATTGTATCCAGGGTTATCTGTGAAATAATTGTATCCAGGGTTAACAGTGAAATAATTGTATCCAGGGTTATCTGTGAAATAATTGTATCCAGGGTTAATAGTGAAATAATTGTATCCAGGGTTATCTGTGAAATAATTGTATCCAGGGTTAACAGTGAAATAATTGTATCCAGGGTTATCTGTGAAATAATTGTATCCAGGGTTAACAGTGAAATAATTGTATCCAGGGTTATCTGAAATAATTGTATCCAGGGTTATCTGAAATAATTGTATCCAGGGTGATCTGTGCAATAATTGTATCCAGGGTTATCTGTGCAATAATTGTATCCAGGGTGATCTGTGCAATAATTGTATCCAGAACTCCATGATTTATACAGAATCTATTTCCACGGTTACAGATGAGCCCCTGGAGTCTGTTATAGAGGACCTGAAATCCCTGACGTCAGCAGTACTCCAGGAAGATGCTTCCGACTCAGACACAGATGACTGATTTCCACAAATGCACCTAAGCATTATCTGTGATACGTTCAACAACGTGGACTGAATCGCTGAGATGGTTCCTCTTCACGGGACAGAGATGTGTTACGGTTACCGAGCACACTACCTCAAATCTCAGTCCCCACTATCAGGTAGTTAGGTATCGAAAACCATTAGTGGATTAACTCATTCACCCTTGAAAACGTACTTGACCTCTTCCAGTTCAAAGGTTAGAATAGTTCTTTATAACATTTCTGGGGTAAATGAGTTGATCAGATCTCTGGTAAGGTTACACAGAGTTGGGGAGTAGCAGTAGCTAGAAGACATGATATACCTGTTACATTGAACCTATAGTTCGGCATCCTCGATATCCAAAGGTTATGCTCACCTACGCTCTCTACACCCCTGGAATGTCATAGTGAAATTGAAGGCTGTGTGTGTGCCACCATGTTGACATCCTCCATAACCAGGAGTTACACTCGCCTTCGCTCGCAACACCTTAATGGACAGTTGTTTTCTGCGGTTTAGAGTCGAGACTGCAGTCATTTGCACTTTTTGTTTGATAAAGGATATAGATGTTTTCAAAAGCTTCAAAGAGTCTATTCCTTAAACTTAGACTTTATATTCATACCAAAAAATATTCACATATAAATATTGTACAGAACTATTTATATTAGGGGGTTGTAGATTTAGGGGGAAGACATGACTGAGAATTTCCAGTTCTTAAACCCGATATAAGTTTTGGAAGTAATTGAAAAAAAAAAAATGAAACTTCCAATCACATCGGGCATTACACACACGTGCATTAAAAATCTCATGAAATTATCCTTGAATACATTTTAAACTGAATCTGTTTCAAACACTGCCATTAGAAAAAAACATTCTTGTGTGTACACGTTCCTTTATAAGGAATTCAGTGATAGAGAGGTAGGATATATAATTCAAGATAAAGTAAAATGTTTAATACATTTTATTTCCTACATTGTATTTCCTACAGTGTATGTATCAGTATAGCTAATTAGTACAAGAACTGTATTCATGAGACTATTATCATGCTCAGTAATAGATTGTGTGTATCAGGCACTATCCGTCTTAAATTAAGTCTGTCATAATCAATCTGTGAAGGGTTAACTTCCATACAGTGTTTGCATTTTAATCTGTCCATTTTTTGGTTTGGACAGTGTGAACTGAATCTGTTTTAGGATGAAAACAGTTCAATAAATATAGCCTGGTAGGATGTAAATGGATGCAATGATGTGAGGTCTTTTTGAATGTGTGTCATACTTGCCAACTTTTTTAAATGTCCATGGGGGAGATAACACGTGCTCAGAATTTAAAGCATAAATAATATGTGTGTGTGTACACCAAAATGGAAAAATAACACTTTTAAATGGCTTCTTTTGAGCTGTTCTATCAGATGAAATCATCAGATCTGAAAAAATAGTAATAATTAAGCAAATTCATTGGCTGAAAATGCAGAATTTTAGGCTTCAAAATCGGGAGTCTCCCTCCTAAATAGGGAGAGTTGGCAAGTATGGTGTGTCAATCTGATTAAAATCATATCTTGATCTCTGTGCTGTTCCATAAACTCAAGATATGATTTTAATCAGATTGAGCTGTGTGTGTGATTGTAAGGAAATATTTATTGTTTGTATCAAAATTGATCATGATATCATAAAAATAAATTGATATTATTGCTACATCAAGGTTTTTTTGTTTTTTGTTTTGCAGCTTATCTGAATTAATTTCTAAAAGAAACGTTGTGGACCAGGATAATTGGGGTTGGTGTCCATCAAACATGGAATGAATTCAATAAGAAAAAGGCTTTGACATCTTCAATGGTAATGTCACCATTTGAGTTACCTCGATCCCTTTCTAAATTTACTGGATTTCAGATAATGTTAATTATTTTGGTTTTAAACTCACCTGGTCTGAAGGACCAATGTGACTGTATGCCATACTGCGGTGTCTTTCCATATGACATTCTATAACTTTAAATGGCTTTTTTTCCATAATTGCTGATTGGAAATTCCAAAGACTGGAAGCACCCCTAGGATTCAAAATAGTTCTAATGGGGGTGGGGTGGGTGGGGGGTGAATCACCAGGGGCCTAAGGGGTATTAAGCTATAATGGTTCAAGTAACTACTTCTCTGGAACCAAGCAATGGATGCCAACCATATTTCATTGGTTGTGGGAATTCTAAATTGTACCAATGGTCTGGCCGACCCCCCCAGGGAGCTGAGGGGCATGGCCAAAAGGGTAATTATTGCCTTATCATTGTAAAAGACTTTCTCTAGGATTATGATCTGGATTTCCATCATAACATACTTGCCAACCCTCCATATTTAGGAGGGAGACTCCCGATTTTGGACCCTAAAATGTTGCATTTACAACTTCGGAATTTGCTTAACTGTTCCTATTTTTAAAGATCTGATGATTTCATCTGAAAGAAGAGCTGAAAAGAAGCCTTTTAAAAGTGTTACTTTTCCTCTGAATGTACATGTATACATATTTTTTATGTTTTCAATTCTGAGGACACCTAATCTTCCCCATGGAAATTTCAAAAAGTTTGCAAGTATGTCATAATTGAATGGAAACATTCATTAACTTCCTTGCAGGGTGTATAAAAACATGCATAATACAAACACAGATGCTTTTGAATTGTTTATTTTTTTCTTTAATTGGTATTTGTGAGGTGCTGGGCGTCGCCCCTTCACCACACACATTACGTATCACATTCACCCTCCTTAGAGTGATCTCCCCTTGTTGCATAGCCTTGCGTTCAAGAACCTTTAGCTCATTTGTACAGAAAATAGAACATGATTTGATTGCTAAAAGTCAGCACACATATATATATATTTAGGTACAAACAAATTATATTCAATGATGAAATAATGAGATACAATGTAACAATACACTCATTGATAATAATCATTTTATCAAGGAATATGATGCATGAGAATGTGATAACTGATTGAAATCTATATTACTGGTAATAAAGTTGATTAATGAAATTGATTGTTATGTGCATTTTCAACATGAAATTCACAAAAAAAAAATCAAGATAGTTCCAATGGTATTGTTTCTGTCTTCTTCAATAGAAACATAATTATTTTGGCATGAAGCTGAAACAGTTTATCTACAGTAGAGCTAGGGTTTAAGATTGTTGTGCCATTGCAGACAAAACATTAAAGAGTTGGGGATTCTGAACATCCAGTTATTTCCCCTTAATTGTAATCTGGGTACAACTGTAAAACGTAGCATGCATGCAGAAGCAACTCAATTTGGTTGATCGCTAGAGAACTGCAAGCCTGCATTTAGACTTTGAAATATATTTATTCTTTGGGTTTAATTTATCTTCATTATTTTTCATAATGAATATTACCAACAGGTTCAAAACAATTTGATAAACAAATTAAAGAGGTTTTTTTTTCTATATACAGGCTGTGTAAAATGGAAGCAACATTTGTATGGATTTCATGATCACCCAACATCTTGTCTCATATTAAAAACTATATTAATTAAAACATAGAAAAAAAATATTAAAACAAACATTGAAATCAGTTTACCATAGTCCTGAAACATTTTCCAGAAATTGATTGAACTTCCATTTGTGGAAATTGAAGATCGTACTTAGTTATTTTTCCTTACAAGACAGAAAATAAATATATCTTTGAAGTATAAATGAATACTCCTAATCATTATAACACAATGGTACTGTTTCTGATAAGGCGCAGTACATTTCACGACAATTTTCATTTTTCACCCATGAAATATCAAGAAATAAACATTAAGAAATTGTTACTAATTAATTACTTACAATTAAAACCTACATTGTTAAGTAAATATTGAAATCATTTTTGCAGTAATGACATCTGAACAGCATTATCACAAATAAAAGTTCAAGTGCATCATGTATATTTAAGGAGTGATCAAGGAACAGTTTATCAGGGCAAGCTAGCTAGGAGAACTATATAAAAATAGATACAAAACATACATAAATCATCTTATATCATTTTAAACACCATCACATAAGGTATGCATACTATATGGTTTTAACAATTTTGGCAATACCGGTATTATATAGGGAAACAATAAGCGCTAACTTTTAAAAAGACACAATCACAGAAAAAGCAGGAAAACACAACAAAACCTAAAACTTTCAACTAAAATACATTTGACAGAAATCATAAGAAATGTCTTTTCATGACTTTTGATATATATATATTTATCAAGCATAAAATAAAAGATTTATAACAAAGTTAAAGGTCAAAGATGAAAACAACATTGCATGGTTAACATATCTAAAGGTCTTTAGATCGGGTATAAAGAAAACGAGGAAACATTTCAGTCAGTAACAAGATGTTAGGTGAAAAGTTTTGCTAACTACATGTACTTGGATAGGAAACAAGGAGGAAATTCATCGTCATCTATATCACCACTAGGTCATATATTATGAACATACCTGGCAACACTTTTGGTAGCTATGGTCACAATGGTACAAGTATACAGGTTTTGATTGTAGCGGTCATGGTAACAGACGTTTACAAAAGACATAACAACTGGGACTGTTTTTGGTTGGTCGTTACCAATTGTCATGTCCAACTTAAAATTTGCGCAAGACAAAAGGAAGAAGGACAGTCTTTGGTCAGTCTTGATTAGATTTTGTGGTAACTAAAGGTCAAAAGGACAATTATCTATTGGTCTAGATCAGTGGTCATGGTAGTTCAAGGTCACTCATGTCGAAAGTAATAGGAACGGTCTTTTGATTGGTCTAGACTGGTTGTCATGGAAACTTTAATGTACACTCAACAAAAAGTAACAGGATGGTATCTAAAGTTCACACAAGACAAAAGTAGCAGAAATTGTGCTTTTTGTTGGACCAGTACATGGAACATAAAAGATATTGAATAAAAGTAACAGGTATAGTCTTTGGTTTATCAGGGTAAATCCCATTTGAAAAAATTAACAGGGACAATCATTGGTTGGTCTGGACTGGTTGTTTGGGTAACTCAAGGTTCAGTGGTTAATTGGTCTAGACTGGTTATCAGGGTAACTCAAGGCCCCATAAGACAAAATGAACAGGGCCAGTCAATGGTTGGTCTCTAGATTGGTTGTCAGGGTAACTTAAGGTCCCATTAGACAAAAGTAACAAATACAGTCATTGGTTGGTCTAGACTGGTTGTCAGGGTAACTCAAGGTCCCATTAGACAAAATTAACTGGGCCAGTCAATGGTTGGTCTCTAGGTTGGTTGTAAGGGTAACTTGAGGTCCCATTAGACAAAAGTAACAGGGAGATGTAGTCTTAGTCTATATTAATTGGGTATTGCACAAAACATATATTTACATGTGGGTGAGAGTAAATAAACATCAGTTGCTTGATGCTAAAGGTATTGGTTAAACCATTTACAAAAGACATCAGGAAGAACAATATATGAGCATAATGGAAGGATGACAGATTTTTTGGGAAATGTACAATACAATTGGATGGAAGGTTGATTGATAAATGAGCAATATGCTTCACATGGAAAAACAAATATGGAAGAACGTGATCCTACTTTTGATTGAATGAAGAAATTTCCTAGGTGGACAGACAGAACACAACTACATTTCACCTGGGTTATAGAGGGCTGTAATTACTATAACGGCACATCTCTTATATATTCTATCAGCATCGTCGTCATCATCATCATCATCATCAAGTCCCCCAAAAAATAGAGCAGGTAATGTTATACTTAATAATTATCTTATTGTACCTGTATATTATTATGACTTGTAAGACATATTTTCTGTTTCTGAATATATTGTTTCTTCTAGATCTAGTTTTTGTTGAAATCAAACTTTATCCTTACGGTATATATTCATACCCAGCTGATAAATCGTGTTCCACATATTATAACCCAATTAGTACATATATACGTTAACACTAGTTTTTGACACAATGATCCTTTTACGGGGATTAACAAGTAACGTCATTTCTGGATTACGCTAGTAATACAATGTTGTAAGCTTATACGGTGGCACTGCAAGGAGAGTGTATTCATACACTGAAAATTCACATAACATATCCTTAAACAATGTACCATGATGGTGTACGTATTACTGAACTTTATCACATATATATCTAGCCCAAAGTTTTTAAACATGCGTCAGAGAGTGTAGTTTTCGTGTGAGGTGCTCACACTAAATCACAAACGATACCACTTCAATGTATACATACACTGTATGCCATAGCAGCACTCTTATTAACACACTATAGCACTTATTGACACTTGATAGCATGCTAGATCAAACATTTGGCAATTTGTTTGACATACTGGCTAACATCTTTCACAATCTAGATGAAAAACAAGCCAGATCACAGATAAATATATTAGCACTTTTACATTTCAGTGATCGAATTAGCATGAAAGATCACAATTTACTTGGCACTTTACATGATCATAGTGTAATACATGCCCGATAATAGCACTACATTACATTACAGTGAATTAGCATGCCAGCTAGATCACCAACTTAGCACTTTCTTGTACATTATATATTACTGTTTGCTAGAACACAAATTTAGCACTTTACATTACCATGTTAGATATAAATTTTAGCACTTTTCTGTACACATTGTGGAAGGATAAGTTGCTATATCACATTTTTTCAACTTTGTTTTAAAGTACAGCATAATAAAATTCTTGATCAGAAATCTAGCATTCAACTTAGAACATGATGCATGTATGTGGTATCAATGGAAACTGTCTAATTTGACCCCTGAGTAACCTGACTAATCCGACCCCTGAATGACCTGTCCCCTAAATAACCGGTCTAATCCGACCCCTGAATAACCGGTCTAATCCGACCCCTGAATAACCTGTCTAATTTGACCCCTGAGTAACCTGACTAATCCGACCCCTGAATTACCTGTCTAATCTGACCATTGAATAACCTGTCTAATCTGACCCCTGAATAACCGGTCTAATCCGACCCCTGAATAACCTGTCTAATCTGACCCCTGAATAACCTGTCTAACCTGACCCCTGAATAACCTTACCTGAATTACATGTCTAACCTGACCCCTGAATAACCTGTCTAATCTGACCCCTGAATAACCTGACTAATCTGACCCTTGAGTAGTCGGGCATCCTGTCCTATCCAGCATTCAGCTGTAGCCTTATTTCTTACAGAAAATCCAAAGGTAAGAAACAAATGGAGTGTCAACACAAGGGATTCTGTGTCAGTGAAGAGTATTTACTGTTTAGATGTCTTGGATGACTAGGCCGTCTGTCATCAGATTTACCTGATAAAACTGTATATTTTGGCACACATGTTATTTCCAATTCTTTTAGAACAAAAATGTCCATACTATTAACATTTCACTGTTGATATTGAAATGTTCGTAATTCCCTCTCTGTAAAACGTGATTCCACAAACACGATTTTTCTCCGTGGTGTAGGCGGATTAGTCACCTTTCATTAAATTACACCAAGGCCACAGCATTAAATAAATCTATTACATAGAATCCTAATGCCTGAAGCTTAATTTCAGTAGAAGTGAAAGTCATAAGTTACTTAGTTTTAAAACCTTCCAATTTGTTTTTCAAACTATCAATGAAACTTCAGGCAAAACTTTTGAGTACAGAAAGGTGTACCCAAGTCCACTTCAATTCACAACCAATTTCAGTCGTGTATGTTGTTCGTATGGGATAGATATATGCCCATTAAAGCTATGGTCATCTATGGACTAATTAGCCAGGTGTTGAGGGACCACCGGAGTACCAAGATCAAACCACCAACTTACAGTCAGTTTCTGACTTGTGCCCCTGTAGGACTTGAACCCTTTACCACCTAGCCTACCCAGATAGACGTACACTTAACAAATCGGCAACCACAGCCCATTGCAGCACAGATATATTACACTGTTTACCTCAATATGTATACCTGTTGATATGGTAACCGTATTCACAGCTATCAGCATCCCTCCCTCTTCTGCAATGGCCTTGAAATTATATAAGTACTTACTTATCCTGACACAACTAAATCATTCTATATCATGGTATATAAGCTCCTTGTGCACATGTTTACAAGAAAAAGAACCCTACAAATATCAGTAACATGTATATGTGGCTCATGTGCAAACAGCATTTTTCTACCAGATCTTTGTTTTGTTTTGCTTATAAACACCCCCTTTAAATTGTAGCCAATGTTTTAAGTGCCCTGGGTGCTAATTGCATTGAATATGGTACCTAGGTGCCCTGGGTGCTAATTGCATTGAATATGGTACCTAGGTGCCCTAGGTGCTAATTGTAGTGAAGATGGTACATGTATATGTTAATTATTTTCAACTTTTTTGATGATGAAAATTTCAGATTCAAAAATTTTAATTTGATTTATTATCTAGATATTAAACCTGGATATAATTAAATTTTACATTAAGTAAAATTGCCTGATAGCTAAGTAACAGTTCCGACTGCACACATAATAACATACTATAGGAACCTAATCCACATTACAGACCAAACAGGCTGAAATAATAAACTAGCAACATAACTTCTCGTTAATTTATCCATTTGTACCTAAAGAGTTTGAATAATTAACAAAAGAAATAAAATTATATTTAAACTATATATAGAGCTTCAGAGGTAGGACTTCTATAAATCTGTCTCTGAATTCAGATGAAATGTGTCTATATGACTTGATACTGAAGGTTTATAGTTACTGTAAAACTGGAAAATTTCACCCTCATTTTATTTTCGCCCTTTCTGCCCATAAATAAATTGGTGAATTTAAGACAGGGTGAATATGTTACCCTACATAGGCTTGCGGTCTCATATTACATGTACATTTTAATTTTTCTACATTTTTAAGAGGGCAAATTCAAATCTTTCTAAGAGCGCAAAATAAAAACAGGGTAAAAAATCACCTGTTTTACAGTAGAAGTGTCATAGTGGACATTTTCATACCTCCATTCACATGAATAATCTCCATAATTGAGTATAAACAGCTTGGCTTCCCACAAAAAAAGTAGGGACGAAATACAGGTGAGATGACAATGGGGATATATGGTTGATCTCCTGATATACATAGAGTAACCTTCAGCATCCAGTACGCTGTTCTGTGGTGCAGAACTTATATATCATACATACTCAATATTGATATCTACACTTTCTATATTTAGGATCTATGATGAGTCCAAAATGGCTGAAAAATGACAACAATGATAATATGAATGTGTTACCATGGAAACAAACACATTTATACCCCTGTTTTACTTTGGGTGACAAATCCTCCGTGGATGAATTCTTCTTATCACCAGGTAAAATCCAAGGTTAAGCCTTTTCTTTGGCAATATGACAATCTTTCACAAAGTTTTCTCCTGACAGTCACAGAAAGAATGATTAATCTCACAATCATTGCAGCTAAAATAACTTTCTTCAAGGTCATAAGAAGGTTAGCCGTCATTATACCATAAATGACAAAACTTGTCCAATGATTATAAAACCTCATAAAACAATTTTTACCCCACAAAATGAAGTAACACTACCTTTTCCTATGGTCAGTTGCAGAATGACCATCTGACCTTGAGAATATGTCTATACCAAAAAATGGCATTATTCTTGAAATATTTTCCCAACACTCTTTGTTTTTAATCTGGAGGTCATGACCCTCCTTGTCCATGATCCCTTGTCACAAGACAGGTCAGGTGACCGTTTCCTTCTCATCGACTAGCATCACCAACAATACAAAAATTCTGTTCTCACACTTCACACAAGCCCTGGTTCCACATCTTCTTAAAATGTGAGCACTGATTAGTCAAATGCAAACATATTTTTTCCAATGAACAATGTTGTTTGACAATGGTATCAGATCTGTCGCCAAGACAACGAAATGAGATTTTTCATCCATGGACGATAAGTTGCGTGATCAAAATCCCTGTAAAGAAAAAATAATAACAGTTTAAAGAGGAAAAAGACATCTTAAGACAAGCTTCAATCAGATTTCAAATCAGATTTCTATATTGTTTGTGAGGCTGGAAACATTTGCGAAACACTTTTTTCACAATTGTTCGATTTATAAACCATATGTTTGTTACAACTATGAACATCTGCAGTAAAAAATATCCAATCGATTAATATTTACAGTGCAGTCGTACTTTGATATTATATTTCGTACCTGTGGATGATTGTTACTGAGCATGTCAGGGAATATCGTCATCACTCTCCCAGGGCGGCGCTGTCGGCAGCATGTGTTGGTGATATGAAATGTCAGTAAGATACGCCTGGTCTGACGGCGTCTCAAAGAATGGGTACGGAAAGTTGTTGTCACTGACGATGGAAGGAAGGGGATGATAGGATGCCTTCTGACACTGGGTGTCTTCAATGGATACTGTTCCTATCACAATATCCACCGGCAGGCGGACTTTCTTAGCGAATCCTGAGGGTTTTATACACAGCTGAAATACCAATAGTCAGTCATTAAACATCATCTGTAAAACTTTATTGTCATCATTTAGTTAACTGTCATCATCTAGTTTACTGTCATCATCTAGTTAACTGTCATCATCTAGTTTACTCTCATCAATCAAGTTTACTGTCATCATCTAGTTTACTGTCATCAATCTAGTTTACTGTCATCATCTAGTTTACTGTCATCATCTAGTTTACTGTCATCAATCTAGTTTACTCTCATCAATCAAGTTTACTGTCATCATCTAGTTTACTGTCATCATCTAGTTCACTCTCATCAATCAAGTTTACTGTCATCATCTAGTTTACTCTCATCAATCAAGTTTACTGTCATCATCTAGTTTACTGTCATCAATCTAGTTTACTGTCATCATCTAGTTTACTGTCATCATTTAGTTAACTGTCATCATCTAGTTTACTGTCATCATCTAGTTAACTGTCATCATCTAGTTTACTCTCATCAATCAAGTTTACTGTCATCATCTAGTTTACTCTCATCAATCAAGTTTACTGTCATCATCTAGTTTACTCTCATCAATCAAGTTTACTGTCATCATCTAGTTTACTGTCATCAATCTAGTTTACTGTCATCATCTAGTTTACTGTCATCAATCGAGTTTACTGTCATCAATCTAGTTTACTGTCATCAATCTAGTTTACTGTCATCAATCTAGTTTATAATCATCAATCTAGTTAACTGTCATCAATCAAGTTTATAATCATCAATCGAGTTTACTGTCAACAATCAAGTTTACTGTCATCAATCAAGTTTACTGTCATCATCTAGTTTACTGTCATCAATCTAGTTTACTGTCATCAATCTAGTTTACTGTCATCAATCAAGTTTATAATCATCAATCCAGTTTACTGTCATCATCTAGTTTACTGTCATCAATCTAGTTTACTGTCATCAATCTAGTTAACTGTCATCAATCAAGTTTATAATCATCAATCAAGTTTATAATCATCAATCGAGATTACTGTTATCAATCTAGTTTACTGTCATCAATCCAGTTTACTGTCATCAATCAAGTTTATAATCATCAATCCAGTTTACTGTCATCAATCGAGTTTACTGTCATCAATCAAGTTTATAATCATCAATCGAGTTTACTGTCAACAATCAAGTTTACTGTCATCATCTAGTTTACTGTCATCAATCTAGTTTACTGTCATCAATCGAGTTTACTGTCATCAATCAAGTTTATAATCATCAATCAAGTTTATAATCATCAATCAAGTTTACTGTCATCAATCGAGTTTACTGTCATCAATCAAGTTTATAATTATCAATCGAGTTTACTGTCATCAATCTAGTTTACTGTCATCATCTAGTTTACTGTCATCAATCTAGTTTACTGTCATCAATCTAGTTTACTGTCATCAATCGAGTTTACTGTCATCAATCTAGTTTACTGTCATCAATCTAGTTTACTGTCATCAATCTAGTTTACTGTCATCAATCGAGTTTACTGTCATCAATCAAGTTTATAATCATCAATCAAGTTTACTGTCATCAATCAAGTTTATAATCATCAATCGAGTTTACTGTCATCAATCTACTCTCTTTAATACTCAAAGCTGTAACACTTGAGGTCATTCTAGATCTTAAAGCAAGATCGAATATTTAATTGACACTTACATTCAAAATCAGACATTGCCAGACCTCCAAATTCAATGTCATATTTTGAATGACCTTTAACCTCAAGGTCGGACAATAGCTGACCTTTATTCTTATGGTCAAACATTAATTAACTTTTATTTAAACTCAATGCCAAATATGGAATAACTTTCACACTCAGGTCAATTGTGATTAATTGTTGCTAACTTTTATAAATAGGTGTCAGCTATTGACTGGCCTTTTATCTCAAGGTCATACGCTGATAGACTTTTATACTCAAGGTAGTGTACTACCTACCTCTATGCTGTATTGTACATCGATGATTTTACAGCCCCGTAGATGAGATGCTGGTACTGTTGGAATGCTTAGTAACTCTTTCTGCCATGTTTGTTTACCACGAGGTGCGATGCCTCCTTTGTGTACTGTCACCATGGTTGTCGACTCGGAGAAGCGCCCTCTATATGAGTAATAGGTCACGTTCTAAAAACAGAAAAAATATTGTTAAATTAACTTTGATATTTCACCTTAAAAGCTTTTTTTTTTAGAGACAAATAAAGTTTTAATTACATTCTCACTTCTGTTGTTTTTCAAGTTGTTTTCAAGTTTTTCAAGCTGCTTTCAAGTTTTTCAAGTTGATTTCAAGTTTTTCAAGTTATTGTTCACCTGACCATTAGGTAAATACCGCCCTTTAACAAATTCACTCATGAAGACACATTTGACTTTTAATTCCCATTTTAAGTTTGAAATATAATCAGTTCATCATTTCAAACTTCAGGGAAAATGAGTGAAATTAAATTAGTACTCAAAATGTCAAAATACTTGAAAACCCATCTGTTACGAGATGAGCACATACAAATTTATGAAATGCGAACTGTGCACCTCCATTATAAATTATTTGTGTGGCTAATATTTTGGTATTTTTCACTCGTGAGACCCACTTGTAAAATATATTTGGTATTACTGAAGACACTGTTAGATATCCTCTATTTATTTCTTGAAGAAAAAACATTGTTTCAGCAAAACCTGCTTACAATTTTCTGTCTAATTTTATAGATACATTTTTTTTCTTTACGTTTTTCTGTTGAAAATAAAGCCTGAGGCTCCTATAAAAAAACCTTGATGTAGCTGTTCTTACACACATCAATTTTTGTTTCAATAAATATTTTTTGACATGACAAGAGGGTTTGAAAATTTACGTGGAAAATTCAGTTTCCGTGAAAGCTCAGTCAAACACTTTACGTCATCCCAGAAACTAGATGGAATTGTTAGCGGAAAAACAAATTTAGGTAAAGTACATTGTCTAAGGCGATTCTAGAAAAAATATATAGGATTCACAACATGCTTATCTTGTCTGCAGACTTAACATGAAAAGTCAATTTCTATGCACTCGTAAAATATCTTTTCAGATGACCCCTTAGGAAAAACAGACTCTCGTTGAAGATCTACTTTTGCATTAGAGAGAGTTACAACTGCGGCAATTTTTTTTTTCTGTCAAATCTTATTCTATTGATTTGGTTGGACTGTAAAACGAGTGCGTTTCCAGTCTACAGCGGCCTTGCTCACACAGAAAGTCTGTCTATATGTAACGTCTCAACCTGCCTTTCACATCAATCTTCAAAACGCATTTAAAACCGCACAGCTACAATATTTAAAATCTCAAATCTTCTCAAATAGCTTTCCGGTGTTAACTACATCATTGAGATGGAAAACCTGGACAAGAGTTCGCACATTTCATGACTTGAAGAAGCAGAGCACAAAAAGTTTTTTGCCGAAATTACATCTGCAGATTGTTGACGGGCATCTCTTTCCTCTTTTCTCCTTACCCGTACTTAAAAGATCTGAGGACTTGTTAAGTAAAATACTGATATTGATGAACTTTAAAGACGAACACCTGCCTGGTTTTGAAGTCTCCCTATCTCAACTGTAAGCTACGCCTCTCATTATATACTTGAATATTAATTTTGTTCATTCTCTCTGTGAACTAATTTTTTTTACATTTAAGTGAATAAACATGACTGTACCACAATTCTCCATTTTCCTGCTAATACTTAATTTTTACTTAAAGTACCAGAAAATTAAATACAGCACTTTAATAAAACTCCCTGCTGTAACTCAAGGGGAGACTACTCTGTTCAGTGGATAACCTGTAGATCACCTTACAGTCATAATGACAAGGGTATATGTTCTGTTATATATATACAATTGTGGATTTTTCTTATGCTTACATTTCACCCCTAAAGTCATATTTGAACCTTACCAAATCAAATACTGGGTGAGTCCAATTAAAAATATGTAGAGTAGGTAAATCAATTAACCCATTCACCCCTGAAGACTCCTTTGAACTCTTCCAATTCAAAGGTTGGAATAGTCCATTATGAAACTTCAGGGTTGAATGGGTTTTAATTAAAGTTATTCAGCAGCACTTCAGCATAAATGTAACCTGTTGCCCAATGGCCAAATACTTAAGTAATACTCACACATGTATAAAATATTTTGCCACCCACTCTTTCACAAATTTTCATCTCTTTTAATGATGAAAAATTTTAAAACCATTGTGAAGTGGAAATCTCAACATTCTAGTAATATTTCAGTTTTCTGTCTCAATCCGCTTTTAATGAAACTAGACATTAAAGTACAAGACAGATACAGAAGATTTACTACAGAACTAACTTACTGTAAACATTGATATTTTTGTGGGTAGAATTTTTTGCTTACATGGTAGTCATCAGCCTCTAAATTGTTTGTGGTGTGGAAATTTTTGCACTGTCAGTCATGCTGTTTTACACTATGTACTTATACTACTATATTACACACTGTAGAGTTTAAGTGGTGTGAAATATGTTCACACATATCGTTATAACAGTGAAGATTTAATGCAAGCAAAATAAGCAAAAATTTCCACTCCACAAATAATTCCACTTTTACAGTATGTAACTGTTCTTATAATCAGGCCCAGCAGCTAGGTCACACAACTCCATTTCTGACCACTCAATCAGACTGTTTACCAACTGCAAGGTTCACAGTACTCAAAATGTCAAAATACTTGAAAACCCATCTGTTACGAGATGAGCACATACAAATTTATGAAATGTGAACCATGCACCTCCAGTATAAATTACCTGGAATCTTCTCCCATCAACAGAAGCCCTGCTAGTTTCTGTCAGATTAAGACTGAAGAGATGTAATCTGAATTCCCAACATGCTTTCAGCAGCTGAAAAACATGCTCCATGTCATGTAATGGTAGCTGCCGAGAGAATGCTGCGAGGTGATGACATGGAGCTGGACTCAACAAATACCACATGCACTCCCCTACCCCCCCCACCCACCCCCTCCCCAAAAAAGAACCTCTTCCGTGTGCCTGCCACCTGCTTGTCCCCCCCCCCCCCCCCCTCCCTGTGTCTACACCTCTCCCAGCCTAGGTCAGTATTTCCTGGTTATCCATCTCCTATATTTCCCTATCTTGTGGATCATTAGTTTGCCTGAATGAAGATATCTCATGGTTTTAAAGTAGCCAGAGAAAACCACTCAATCAACATTATAGAGATGGTAAAAGTGTCAGGAACAAATTGTTTCAAGATTCATGGACTCAATAATGATATATATCTTAAGTACAATTTCCATATCTATATACAATATACTGTACTTATGGCATGATGGTGATCATAATTTGAAATTAATCATGACTTGTAATTTACACAGTAAAACTCCTCTTACTCTTAAACCTGGTTAACTTGAATATCCGTCATTCCTCGAACAGTTCGTTTGGTCCTGACCGAGTTTGTACATATTCAACCAACTTCAGATTACTCAAATACCATGTATAATGTATATACATCTATTCCTATAAATATTGGTCTAGTCCCCGTATGTTTGAGTAAGTGGGGTTTTACTATACTATATTTTTGCTTTTTTTTATTCTTGTGAAAATTTTGAAAGTGTCATTTCATCTATCTGAATCAGATAAATATCTACAGCTATAAACAGTATTGCTGGGTTCTTACAAATGTAGCCATACATAAGAATTACATTGTAAATTTAATCAGCTAACATACTGACAGAGTTATTCCCCTTTGTGATAAGATCACAGTAATCTGCCCTTCTCATAGTTTCACTTGTTGGGACTATACAAATCATTATACTTGCATTTACATTATTTTTTATTTAAGTCTTTCCTTTTGAGCTTTATTTATTGATCACAAAATTTATCTAACAAATATCTAACCATATAAGCATTAAATGTGTTTCTGCAGAATTTTAATTAAATTTTCCAGCGAAACAAATATTTAATCTCAGAAAAATTGATACATAGGCTAAAACATATTGAACGGTATGAAATCTCGTTGTTTTGACGTAGATTGAAAATACATAGACAGTTTTATATGCTTATTGCTGTATAAAGAACACTTAATACTTATCATGTCCATCTCTTCAGCCATCCACCGAAACCTTCCTCTCCCAAATGTCTGGCTATGATTAGATACAAATGCAAACCCTGCGAAATTGACGTCCAATCGAGGGGGAATATTTGGTAAATTTCTACCCTACCCAGACAAGTCATTCCTGAGGTAGCCATTTCCGTCATAACTATTTGATTTAAAGTGCATGATGCATGCAATGAGGCTGTCAGAGTGGCCAGGCCATCAGCCCATCAGCTGTCCAGCCTACCAGACCAGACGTCCTGTTGTACTAGCCATGGGCTACTGTGTTCTGGACCTCCTGGACACAATATCTCCCGATTTCATTCCCAACAACCATCTTCCTCTACTTTAATATCTCTCAAAATGGAAGAAAAAGGCAATGCTACTCTTTAGGGAACAAACAACAGAACGGCGGTCTATGGTCCTATAACTGTCACCTCCTGATCTCCGTTGGGGTTGGGGGGCGACTTCTATTACATTTTCCATTTAATTTTGTCCGAAGGGAGCTGCATGATCTTTAATGAACTCATTCACCCCTGAAATGCCATTATGGACTATTCCAACCTTTGAATTGGAAGAGTTTAAATGTGTGTTCAGGGGTGAGAGGGTAGTAAGTTTATATGGATAATACTTGGTGCAGTTAATGCCATCTCCATCCAATCATGTGTTCTCGTCAGGGTCAGTGCACTCATTTTCTGGATAGGGGATACTTTTTACTCACTCACCCATGTAATTTCATAATGATTTACCTACTCTTCGAATCTAAAGAGATAAATGTACATTTGTCTTCAAGGGGTACTGAGTTAGGATGATTTTGAGTCAACACCACCCCCCACCCCCTCCCCCCCCCCCCCCCCCAAAAAAAAACAAACTGAACTATACCAAATATTACAATATACCCAAAATGATGTTGTACATGCTTTTAAAGTCAACACGTCCTTTTGTGTAACAGTGCTTTTCACAAAAGGGGATAAAACCAAGCGTAATTCACAAATTCTGACCCTTTTTTTTTGGCAATAAGCCTCTAAATTAGGGCTTATAGGGGCCTGTGATACCCTCATACGGAGGTAAGTGTAATCCTGCATTATAAACAGAATATCATTTCTTGTATCATATATTTTACACATCACATATCTTTTAATGTAAAATTTTTGTTGGGTATGATATTAACATATATGTACTTGGCCATTGTGACCTTAAAAGTGGGACAAGGTCATTCATTGACATTCAAACAAACTTGATAGCCCTTTTTTCAAGCAGGCCAAATATCAGTACCCTTGGCCTTAAGGTTATTGAGAAGAAGCTGCTTGAAGATTTTAATAAAACAGATAACACATTTTACCCCAGTGACCTTGCATATGGGTCAAGGCATAATATCAGCACCCTGGGTAATTTAAGAGACTGAGACGAAGTTGTTTGAAAGACATTTTAACACATTTGACCCCTGAGACCTTGAAAGTTGGTGAAGGTCATTCATTTGTACAAACTTGGTAGCCCCTCATCCAATGCTACAGGCCAAATATCAATTCCCTGGGCCTCTTGGTTATTAAGAAGAATTTACTTGAAGATTTTAACATATTTGGCCATTGTGACCTTGAAAGTAGGTCAAGGTCATTCCTTTTTTTTACATACATGGTAGCCTTTCATCCCAGTATGTTGCATGAATAATATCAGCACCCTAAGTCTTTTGGTTACTGAGAATAAGTTGTTTGGATGAAAAGTTTACGCACAGAACATGAAGGATCAAGACGCGATGATGCATGATGGCAACAGGTCATCCTGACCTGCAGGTCAGATGGCCTAACAATACTAACCTCTACTCTCTATAACATCATCATTATAATTTTTAAATACAATATTTCATTCCATGAATTTATTAAATTTTGTTATGGTAATGCACACAAGTGCAGCTAGGATTAACATATTAAAATGGATTTGTTTCCAAATTACTTTCAGTTGAACAGTCAACATGATTTTCACACGGTAAATCAGAAAATATGCCTTAATTATCTTTCAGTTGCTAAAGTCTTAATTTCTTTAAACCTGCTCCTTTGATCTGTTGGTGCACTCTAAGCTATGCCCTAGTATAGGTGCAGAGCCCTTTCAGGCTTGTATAACCACACAAACAAAAACTTTCCATCTTTTTTAATAAATGTCTCGTTTCAATTTGTTGCATAATCACTCAGGCTTACTGGTAAATATCTTGGTGAAAAGATTTTAAAAACACCCCAATTATCACCACAGCATATCTTTGTAAAAAGGACGAAATTTATATAAATATTGCAGTTAATTACACAACATAATGGCCAATTTATTCTATTGAAACCAACTGTCACAGAGAACTGCATGTTTTAAATGTTTCTGGAAGTTATTCAAATTTTACGCATGCATTTGCTTCGTGAATTTGCACTTGAAAATTATACGAAAATAAAAACATGTATCCCTTGCCAATTTTGCAATCAAACTGACTCTGTGCTACATTGATAGGACAGGAAGTGCATAGATCATCGGAGACGACACGTAAACACCTGCTAATGAATCGAACGAGATAACACACCTGGATAAACTTTTACAACTGTATCACTTTAATACCCATTAACACCTACTTTGTGGCCAAACAAGAAATTACACAACATAATAACGTAAATTATATCAGACAGCTCCTTGTGGAGGTGGCCAAGACTTGATATATCCATTCTAGTACAGAAAGTATGAGAGAGGACAGAGCATACTGAAGGAAATATCTTTAATATGACAAACCTTTAGTATGGGACTGTTCAATAGGGTAAATTTATATCCATCAGTTTAATGTGGTAAATTTATATCCATCAGTTTAATGGGGTAAATTTATATCCATCAGTTTAATGGGGTAAATTTATATCCATCAGTTTAATGGGGTAAATTTATATCCATCAGTTTAATGGGGTAAATTTATATCCAACAGTTTAGTAGAGTAAATTTATATCCCACAGTTTAATAGGGTAACTTTATATCCAACAGTTTAATGGGGTAACTTTTTATCCGACAGGTTAATGGGGTATCTTTATATCCAAAAGTTTAATTCAATGGGGTAAATTTATATCCAACAGTTTAATGGGGTAACTTTATATCCAACAGTTTAATGGGGTAACTTTATATTCAACAGTTTAATAGGGTAAATTTATATCCAAGTTTAATAGGGTAAATTTATATTCAACAGTTTAATAGGGTATCTTTATATCCAACAGTTTGATGTGGTACATTTATATCCAACAGTTTAATAGGGTAACTTTATATCCGACAGTTTAATAGGGTAACTTTATATCCGACAGTTTAATAGGGTAACTTTATATCCAACAGTTTAATAGGGTAACTTTATATCCAACAGTTTAATGGGGTAACTTTTTATCCGACAGGTTAATGGGGTATCTTTATATCCAAAAGTTTAATTCAATGGGGTAAATTTATATCCAACAGTTTAATGGGGTAACTTTATATCCAACAGTTTAATGGGGTAACTTTATATTCAACAGTTTAATAGGGTAAATTTATATCCAAGTTTAATAGGGTAAATTTATATTCAACAGTTTAATAGGGTATCTTTATATCCAACAGTTTGATGTGGTGCATTTATATCCAACAGTTTAATAGGGTAAATTTATATCCAACAGTTTAATAGGGTAAATTTATATGTAACACTTTAGTTTAATAGGGTAACTTTATATCCAACAGTTTAATGGGGTAAATTTATATCCAACAGTTTAATGGGGTAAATTTATATCCAAGTTTAATAGGGTAAATTTATATCCAACAGTTTAAAAGGGTTAATTTATATCCAACAGTTTAATAGGGTACATTTATATCCAACAGTTTAGTATATTAGGGTAACTACAGTATCTATTTTGTATCTGGGTGTAGCTATGGTATCTATACTGTATATTAGGGTAACTATGGTATCTGGGTGTAGCTATGGTATCTACACTGTATATTAGGGTAACTATGGTATCTGTTTTATATCTGGGTGTAGCTATGGTAACTACACTGTATATTAGGGTAACTACGGTAACTGTTAAATACTCTCCCAGTGGATGTATATACAATATAGACAAACAGAACTGTACTATGCTCACTATCTCATCCCTAACACAGATAATTTGCCTCCTGACCACAAAGTGTGAAGTTTTACTTCAAGGAGTAAAATTGAAACCTGACTGGTACGTTTAACAAGTTGTTTTGTAATTGGAACAGTGTTTTTCTGTACTTACGACATGTACTTCTGCAGTAAATAGGGACCTATATGTGTACTTAGTGCTGAATCTGTACTGGAAGACTCTCGCACCAAAACACACTATGGACCTAACACCCAAAGTTTCTCTGTACTTGGGTACCAAGCCACTGGGTTCAGTTCTTCATCTCAAGAAAACAAATCACTACAGACCTATTACATGTCGGTATTGCCGATTATTAAGTCTTTGCCACAAATACAACACTAATAATAATCCAGGTTTAGGCATCTCAATTACACTCAATACTGACCTCATTCAACCCCGACCTTGTCTAATGAGCTATTCCAACCTTAGGATTGGAAGAGTTCAAATGAGTGTTCCAGGGTGAATGGGTTGGGCATAGACTGGTCACACTGACCTTGCTAACCTGCTGAGGAAACGAGATTGTCATGCTAAGGATTCGAACCTTAGATGAGCTCCAAACTAAACTAATAGACATCACTCAGGAAACATAACATGTTGAGGTTCTCCAGCTTTTTTTTCCTATGTCACTTAAGTCTTTTAGTTCTTTAGAGTGTGGTGTTCATGCACTGTTTTGAACATTTTAAATGGAGAGTTAATGTGAAATTTTAAGATTTTTTCTTATAACAAAACCATTCATTAGTCATACCAGTGAAATATTTATCATCTTGTTAATTTGATCAGCTTTTATGAGGTGGACATTTGATTTCATGAACCCGCTTGATGTACAGTGTACCCTCGTTATACCGCTGCCTTTTGTCCACAGCAATTATGGTGGTATAACGAGGGTGGCGATAGTATCGAATTATAACCATGATTTAAATTTCATAACAGATTGCATTTCCAACATTTTATTAAAAACAAGCTTAGTATTATATCGTCATATAGATCTACATTGGCACAAATTTATATCTGAAAATTGTTATTGATCTGCTTTTGCCAAATGCCATTCCAAATGGAACACTAAAGAGTTCCTCGATCTTCAAAAACAGAACAATATGGCGTTATCGTCGAGGGAAATGTAAAGCGATTCAGGACGTTTGCATTTTAAAGGGTGTTGCGGATGGCGATATGCGAGGGTGCCGAACTTAACGAGGGAATTATATAAGATAGAAATCGGTTCTAAGAGGTTTAGGTGGCGGTATGCGAGGGTGGCGATAGATCGAGGGTACACTGTAACTCATTTACCCCTGAAATTTCATAATGAACTTTTCCAACCTTTGAACTGGTTGAGTTCAAATGTGTCGTCAAGGGGTGAATGAGTTACCAAGTGTTAATTAAGGTTTGGATAGGGAATAAATTTCAAGACTCATAAACAAAAAAGTTTTCTTTTCTCCGATCACTTTGGTCTCCTATCATTTTTCTATCAGGTGTTGGACAGATGTCAATAACACAGTATACAGGTTCATACAACCCTGGTTTCATTTCTTCGCTCTCATCAAAGGTCAATAACTCAACATAAAACAATTGTACAGACTAAACATTTAAACATCAATCAAGGTGATAGTAACGTCTGATTTCTACTGACGAGAGATGTTGTCGCCTTTGAATTCAGTTGTTATAACTTAACACTGGATTATAACATTATGGCCACAACCATCCTGATCTAATTATAAAACGACAATACATTTAACATACATTGATACAGTGAAACCTAAATAAAATTACCCCCATTTTTATCACAAAGAAGAAACTCTTGATAGAAAAATCCAAAGAACTGAAAATAATTCAGGTGGGGCCCACTTCAACAACAAACCGAAGTTAGAAGACTATAGTTAGAAGAAAAAAGATGCGTGTTTACAAATACCGAGTTTCAATTGCTGCTGTACCGATTACCACGTAAGAATTCATCTTGAATATTGCTGATATCAGTAAATTCAACTAAATCTTTAAATATGAAAAGTTATTAGGCTTGATTTTCGCTTCAAGTTTTGCGGATAGTTACATATATATGGCCTTTAAGCTGTTTTCTAAATGTGGCTTTGACCAACCTGTATTAGGGACACTTGTGTAGACTTGATCCTGCGCGTACTGAGGTTTTTAATCTCTGCCCATACAGGAATTGCCTCCTTCATAATGAAGCCTTTGCGTTCGAGTTTGATTGCTGCAGTCACAGTTCCTGCAATACAGCACCAAGATCCCACGGCTTCAAATGTGTCATTTTCTACTGGAAGCTGGAAAGACAAAATGCCAAATAAATGTGGATGAGAGATTTAATATATCCAATAAATTACTAAAACTAGTCCACACTTAAACTAACCAATTCTCTGGACACCAATCACATATATTGTAAACACCAAATTACTACTTTTATCCCATAAATTCAAATGTTTTCAAATCACTACCCCATCACCAAAAACTCGGGCACAGACATAATTTGGAATCAGGGGGGAAAAACAAGTGCAGGAGCACTTGAAAAAAGTCTTGTTCTGATAAAATAATGGAATGAGCTTTGTTCTATTTCAATGGTAGAGGCGGAAGTATATCTGAACTAGATCTCTATGATCCTCTAATGATGCAGGACAAAACAGACTCCTGGTACAGCCATTATGTTATGTCTGGGAGGGTGTCCCAAAACTCTAAAAGTATGGTCAACTTCACAACATACAGACACCTGGTATAGCTACTGTCTGTCATGTCTGGGAGGGTGTCCCAAAACTCTAAAAGTATGGTCAACTTTACAACATACAGACACCTGGTATAGCTACTGTCTGTCATGTCTGGGAGGGTGTCCCAAAACTCTAAAGTATGGTCAACTTTACAACATACAGTCACCAGTATAGCGCTAGTCTCTCATGGATGTGAGGGTGTCCCAAAACTCTAAAAGTATTGTCAACTTTACAACATACAGACACCAGTATAGCTACAACCTGTCATGTCTGGGAGGGTGTCCCAAAACTCTAAAAGTATTGTCAACTTAACAACATACAGACACCAGTATAGCTACAACCTGTCATGTCTGGAAGGGTGTCCCAAAACTCTAAACGTATAGTCAACTTTACAACATACAGACACCAGGTATATAGCTACAGCCTGTCATGTCTGGGAGGGTGTCCCAAAAGTCTAAAAGTATTGTCAACTTAACAACATAGACACCAGGTATAGCTGCTGTCTGTCATGTCTGGGAGGGTGTCCCAAAACTCTAAAAGTATGGTCAACTTTACAACATAGACACCTGATATAGCTACTGTCTGTCATGTCTGGGAGGGTGTCCCAAAAGTCTAAAAGTATTGTCAACTTTACAACATACAGACACCAGGTATAGCTACTGTCTGTCATGTCTGGGAGGGTGTCCCAAAACTCTAAAAGTATTGTCAATTTCACATCAAACAGACAAAATATCAATCAGTCTACTCGATAGCTAGCTTAAAATTCAAGACTTTATCAATTGTCACCCAAGGGATCAATTCCCCCCCCCCCCCGCCCATTTTTTTTTTATTTATAAATTCAGGATTTACATTCAGGGCCGGTCTCCTTTATGTATAAGTCACTTTACAGATAAGATCTAGCCATTTTAATTACAATATAACCAGCAGTAATTCTGAACAGTAAGATAGTCTCTTTGTCTGTTTACCCAGATATTTATAAATACACAATATTTAGTTATTTATTGCCCCGAGATCAATACCAGCCAATTATGATATCCTATTTTATATTTGTTTCCGATGTTTACTTTTTGTTAGCGTTACAAGGTTTTATCTCCTACATATCAGTTTCCATTCATTTTTTATTTATACCGTCATAATCTTACCACCGGATCCGTAACAGACGTCAGTTGACGTCATACAGTTTGATCGTGAGCTTGCTCTAGAAATCAAATAATTGTCCTCTAAATTCAAAGCGGGACAAATAGAAAGATTTACCGACCACAGCACTATACAATTTAACAAAGCTTTCCAAATATAATATTTCTCAGTGTTTCCTGATCACAGCAATCTTTATTGGAAATCGTATCTCATTCACCCCTGAAATTTCATGATGGACTATTCCAACATTTTAAATGGAAGGGTTCAAACATGTCTTCAGGGGGTGAATGAGTAAAGGCGTTATGTGTATATACAACAATACCTTATTGATTTTATTACTGAAGTGTGAGGGCAATAATTATTATAAAACTTCAAATAAGAGTGCCGTGGGGCAGGACAATTGTACGCCCGTCCCCTGCCAAATTGAAAGACATAATTGTATCAGGCTGTAAACAAATAAAAATGAAAAATAGAAAAGTTTTTTTGTGCAATTGCAATGTCAAAAAAAAGCACAGTTTTCATTGTCTTGGTAATATGTTAAAACTAACTTAGTTTAAAAGATATTGATCAAACTTTGAAAAATTGTAGGAAAATATCTTGACAAGATCTGTAGAATGTGAAATATATGTAAGAGACAATAATTCTTTCAAATACAGTTTGATAGGATCGATGTTCAGGAAAACACAATTTTATGTCATGGTGAATTAATGTTTAGTGTTTGAAAGAGATCAGTTGAAAACTGAGGGAGGAGATCCCCGGACAAGATTCAAAATGTGAAATAATTAAAGTGTTAGAGAAAGGTCAGGGTTGCTAAGTTAGAAAAGGATTAGCATGAAAGTAAGAACATGAGTATTTAGAAATTTACGATTTTGATAAAGCACCTCAGGACCTGTATTCTATCCATGCATAATGACTATTTTAATCCAACAAATCTGGGTCTGAAGGAGAAATTGTTGAATTTGTTACGAAACGTGACAGCATACAGAACCTGACGTAGGTATACAAATCAAACAGATCCGCCACAACGTAACATTTAATCGGGTACCAGGAGCTGTAATTATATTTAAGAAATTATCATTGTGATAATTAGTACATATCATACATGCACACATCCAGACTTGGGCTACTATTAATACAAACATCCCGACCGGGAAATAAACAATGTTTTACAACAAAGAGCAGAGATGAAACTAGTGAGACGATTTCGAGCCGGGCACTAACCCGAGACCTCTAAGTTATGGAGCCAGGCCCTGGTTTCATCAACGTTCCTTAACTTCAAAATCTTTCATAGTGGGTTCACATTCCCTGGAATCTCATACACAAGGGGCTGAACAATACCTTTTATTCTATTTCCCTGTTGGCCTTATCATGTAATATTTAATGCAAACATGACATTGCACTGGGTCAGTTTTTACATCGCAGCTCTACAGTCTCATGGCAGAAAAAGTGTGAAATGTATTCTCCACAAATTGAAATTGACAGGAAAAAAATGTCAATTGAAATAGATCTAAAAAGAAAGAAAGAAAACTCACTGCTGCGTCTGGTTCAGCATTGAGGTCAAGGGCTCCCATGACAGCAAATTTACTGGTACGCGTGGGGTGGGGTCCTCCCGCTGTGCATATCGTCATTTTAACAAAGTAGCGTAGACGGCCATGTTTGCCCTTGAAAGATGAGGGGAGTCTCTGTGGTAATGTAAATTCGAAGGGGAAGTAATGTGAGCCCGGATGAAGGAAGGCACCATCTTTCATGTCCTTCTCCCCTGTAACAAGAGTAGAATCAATGTTATAAAATCTCAACATCAACTAGAACTGTAGAAACCTCCATTGTGTTTCCATGGTAACGCCATTATTACGGAAACAACAATGTGATGTATGTGTGTCAAATTATAGGCATTGATAAGTTACAATACTACACCAAGCTTTAATAAAATTGATGAAAGGATTGATGATCAAGTTACGATCATTACCCAAAACCTTAGAAATTTAGGAAAGAGATATTTGAGCAGCCTACTGCAAGAATGATTTGAGCAAATTCAAGAATGCCTGTTAAGCAATATTCTTTGAAAAATATCTGAGAAAGTTGCAAGCTGCCAGTACTGTAAACGTGGAATTGCTCGCGGTGTGGAAATTTTCGCTTATTTCGCTGGCATTAAATCGAATATATCCACACACAAACCTATTAAACACCACTTAAACTCTACATAGTATCATATTATATTGTTACACAGTACAAAACAGCCTGACAGACAGTGCGAAAATGTCCACATCGCGAACAGTTTGGAGGCTGACTTAGCGAAAAATACCACACGCGAAAATATTGGTTTTTTACAGTATACCAACCTTTGATTGGGAGAATTGTTGTATAGTTGAAAACCTCTTCATCCGACGCCTGTATATCACTGGAGGTCATCCATTCCACCTTTGCTTCTCCTACAGCTTCCATACATACCGCTGAAACCAGACGTCGCTCATTAATAATCAAAGTTAATTAATCATTAAAAGGAACAAATCAATGTCAATAAGACAATAAGTTAATTTTCACAATATAACAATTACTTGAGTAAATTAATAAAAATAATTGAGCTTTAAAGAAATCAGAGCTCAACCAGACGATTGCTTCATTAATATTCACGATAATGTAACATTCAGTAGGTGAAATTAGATGCAGTTTATAAATATTTATGATATAGTAATTAGCAAAGTACACATACAAGTACATTTCATGCACAAATCATTGTAACAAGACACAAGTTATTAATATTTATGGCATAAAATTTTCGCTGCTAAATTTTCACTTTTTTTCCATCAAAATTCCATTCGGGTATAGAACTTTGGAGTGTGTATGTTGCTATGGTGTGAATACGAACTAAATTTGTCAAGGGGTTCATAAGAGTCATCTTGTACACAGATATAGTGAGTAGGGTAGCTTATACCCTTAACTATGACACAAATAACAGATATAGTGAGTAGGGTAGCTTATACCCTTAACTATGACACAAATCACAGGTATAGTATGTAGGGTAGCATATACCCTTAACTTTATCATAAATCACAGGTATAGTGTGTAGGGTAGCATATACCCTTACCTCTTACACAAATCACAGATATACTGTGTATATATCTAAGGGTAGCATATACCCATAACTATGTCACAAATCACAGGTATAATGTGTAAGGTAGCATATACCCTTAACTATAACACAAATGACAGATATAGTGTGTAGGGTAGCATACACCCTTAACTATGACACAAATCACAGATATAGTGTGTAGGATAGCATATACCCTTAACTATTACACAAATCACAGATATAGTGTGTAGGGTAGCATATACCCTTAACTATGACACAAATGACAGGTATAATGTGTAAGGTAGCATATACCCTTAACTATTACACAAATCACAGATATAGTGTGTAGGATAGCATATACCCTTAACTATGACACAAATCACAGATATAGTATGTAGGGTAGCATATACCCTTACCTCTTACACAAATCACAGATATACTGTGTATATATCTAAGGGTAGCATATACCCTTAACTATGACACAAATGACAGGTATAATCACAGGTATAATGTGTAAGGTAGCATGTACCCTTAACTATGACACAAATCACAGGTATAGTATGTAGGGTAGCATATACCCTTAACTTTATCATAAATCACAGGTATAGTGTGTAGGGTAGCATATACCCTTACCTCTTACACAAATCACAGATATACTGTGTATATATCTAAGGGTAGCATATACCCATAACTATGTCACAAATCACAGGTATAATGTGTAAGGTAGCATATACCCTTAACTATAACACAAATGACAGATATAGTGTGTAGGGTAGCATACACCCTTAACTATGACACAAATCACAGATATAGTGTGTAGGATAGCATATACCCTTAACTATTACACAAATCACAGATATAGTGTGTAGGGTAGCATATACCCTTAACTATGACACAAATGACAGGTATAATGTGTAAGGTAGCATATACCCTTAACTATTACACAAATCACAGATATAGTGTGTAGGATAGCATATACCCTTAACTATGACACAAATCACAGATATAGTATGTAGGGTAGCATATACCCTTACCTCTTACACAAATCACAGATATACTGTGTATATATCTAAGGGTAGCATATACCCTTAACTATGACACAAATGACAGGTATAATCACAGGTATAATGTGTAAGGTAGCATGTACCCTTAACTATAACACAAATCACAGATATAGTGTGTAGGGTAGCATATACCCTTAACTATGACACAAATCACAGATATAGTGTGTAGGGTAGCATATACCCTTAACTTTATTATAAATCACAGGTATAGTGTGCAGGGTAGCATATACCCTTAACTATTACACAAATCACAGATATAGTGTGTAGGGTAGCATATACCCTTAACTATGACACAAATCACAGATATAGTGTGTAGGGTAGCATATACCTTTAACTTTATCATAAATCACAGGTATAGTGGGCAGGGTACCATATACCCTTAACTATGATACAAAACACAGGTATAGTGTGTAGTGACATATACCCTTAACTATGACACAAATCACAGATATAGTGTGTAGGGTAGCATATACCCTTAACTTTATCATAAATCACAGGTATAATGTGTAAGGTAGCATATACCCTTAACTTTATCATAAATCACAGGTATAGTGTGTAAGGACATATGCCCTTATAATTAACTTTGTCGTAAATCACAGATATAGTGTGTAGGATAGCATATAACCTTAACTATGACACAAATCACAGATATAGAGTGTAGGGTAGCATATACCCTTAACTTTATTAAAAATCACAGATATAGTGTGTAGGGTAGCATATACCCTTAACTTTATCACAAATCACAGGTATAATGTGTAAGGTAGCATATACCCTTAACTTTATCATAAATCACAGGTATAGAGTGTAAGGACATATACCCTTAATTTTAACACAAAATCTTATATATTTAAAGTAGCACATAACCTAAGAGGCTATAAACACAGATCACAGGTATAATTTTAAGAAAGCATACATCTTGTGTAAACTAGTATATATAATCTAAGTACAATTCAAATCACAGGTATAATAGACCCATAATAGACCCACAAATCACAAATTTAATTTATACAGATACTCAGCAAATGACCCTGAAGATGACATCCAAATGTTAAGATGAATCGACTGAAATGTCACAACAATCCTCAGAACCAGATAAAACCAGAGAATTAACGATCAGATACATGTAGATGTTTATTCTCTGGGGAGATGACTGATGTTACGATGTTTATCAACATGTCACCAGGTACAGCCATTCAGAACCGACTGTCAAAATGATGGTCAGATTTTGACACTATTGATAAATAGTTAGGGATTAAATGTAGTACTAAGAAACTAAAGCTTCTAATTATAATATTTAGACTGTTCTACAACAAGCACAATAGAATTTGAAGAAAAAAAAATTACAGATGGTGTATCCCTCAATTTCAACTGATCATGTATAGTTAGACTGTTCTACAACAAGCACAAGAGAATTTGAAGAACAAAAATTACAGATGGGGTATCCGTTAATTTCAATTGATCACGTACTGTATCACCTAAATTGGCATACCACTGTTGACCAAGGTATACATAGCTTTGAATTGACTATAAGTTATTTAACCACAACTTTACAGAAAGCTATGAAAACTTTACCATACCTTTACATAAACTAATATATATTTAACCATACTTTTATACTTATAAGTGGCACTTACATCTTCACATAAATAAGTGGCATTTTCAGTAATTACACATGGAATGTCATTAAAACTTCCTGCTCGAAAGTGGATTAGTACTGCGAAATTCAAACAGAAGAGACTCCAGGAATAATTTTTTTTCAGACTTAACCTAATTTTATAATTGTACTATAAACACTTAAAAAAGTTACTAATTCATAATTATTGTACAAATATTGACAGTTCATAAATCCATAATTTTGAAAAGTTTTTGGAACGAAAATGAATAGCAAAATGTGTCAATATCCTGGCTGAATAAGACAGAGTGAGAATTCAAGAGACTTTTTAAGCTAACAGAAAATGAAAGCTTCAAAGCGATATGCAGAATTCTGTATAAATACAGGCTGAGGATAATGTTAGGGAAATGACACGTGTCGGTACGTTGTGTTGGTAAATCAGTATCAGTACGGAGCAGACGGCCATTCTGATGTGTGAAGTAACAATACACAGACAGATAAAATCACACACTGCAGTTCCACAATTATTCCGTACTTAATGGAAGTCCTTCCGCATCTCTGTTAGGTAACCAGGCCGTATCAGAGTTTGGCAGCAGAAGTTCGTTGCAGCCTCATGTATAAACACTGAGCAAAAGCAAGGCCATTTAGTCAGATCTGTGTGCTTCTTTACGATTCCTTTGTTCAAAGTACATCCCATGCTAAATAAATCTAACAACTTCTATGTATCTGAGATTGTGTAAGTGTATACTCCCTGATGTCTGAGTACTGTACACAACAATTAACTACCCGCTCACATCTCGGTCCTTACTGAAATTTTTTACTCATTCTCCAGGCATGGCAGATTCTTCAGAAATCCATCTCTTTATATTTTTGACACTGTATAAAGGAGATTTCCTTATCTCCATCTATCATAATAGACAGGTTTCGCTATATGACTTTATATCTTAATTGCTCTGTCCACATTATTTGTATGGGCTTACAATTCCAGTAACTTGTTTATAAAGTGACCACCTGAGTTAAACAACCACTTTCAGAAGTATATACCTTTTACATAAAGATACCAATTTCATCCACCAGCATTAAGAGACCACCTTCATTTTAAGACCACCTGCATTAAGAGACCACCTTCATTTTAAGACCATCTGCATTAAGAGATCACTTTCATTTTAAAACCATCTGCATTAAGAGATCACCTTCATTGAAAGATTATCTGCATTAAGAGACCACCTTCATTTTAAGACCATCTGCATTAAGAGATCACCTTTATTTTAAGACCATCTGCATTAAGAGATCACCTTTATTTTAAGACCATCTGCATTAAGAGATCACCTTTATTTTAAGACCATCTGCATTAAGAGACCACCTTCATTTTAAGACCATCTGCATTAAGAGATCACCTTCATTTTAAGACCATCTGCATTAAGAGATCACTTTCATTTTAAAACCATCTGCATTAAGAGACCACATTCATTTTAAGACCATCTGCATTAAGAGATCACCTTCATTTTAAGACCACCTGCATTAAGAGATCACTTTCATTTTAAGACCATCTGCATTAAGAGATCACCTTCATTTTAAGACCACCTGCATTAAGAGATCACTTTCATTTTAAGACCATCTGCATTAAGAGATTACCTGCATTTTAAGACCACCTGCATTAAGAGATTACCTGCATTTTAAGACCACCTGTTTTAAGAGATCACCTTTATTTTAAGACCATCTGCATTAAGAGATCACCTTTATTTTAAGACCACCTGCATTAAGAGATCACCTTTATTTTAAGACCACCTGCATTAAGAGATTACCTGCATTTTAAGACCACCTGTTTTAAGAGACTACCTGCATTTTAAGACCACCTGTTTTAAGAGACTACCTGCATTTTAAGACCACCTGTTTTAAGAGACTACCTGCATTTTAAGACCACCTGTTTTAAGAGACTACCTGCATTTTAAGACCACCTGCATTAAGAGACTACCTGCATTTTAAGACCACCTGTTTTAAGAGACTACCTGCATTTTAAGACCACCTGTTTTAAGAGATCACCTTTATTTTAAGACCATCTGCATTAAGAGATCACCTGCAATTGAAGACCACCTGCATTAAGAGATTACCTGCATTTTAAGACCACCTGTTTTAAGAGACTACCTGCATTTTAAGACCACCTGTTTTAAGAGATCACCTTTATTTTAAGACCACCTGCATTAAGAGATCACCTTCATTGAAAGACCACCTGCATTAAGAGATCACCTTCATTGAAAGACCACCTGCATTAAGAGACCACCTTCATTTTAAGACCACCTGCATTAAGAGATCACCTTTATTTTAAGACCACCTGCATTAAGAGATCACCTTCATTTTAAGACCACCTGCATTAAGAGACCACCTTCATTTTAAGACCACCTTTATTTTAAGACCACCTGCATTAAGAGATCACCTTCATTTTAAGACCATCTGCATTAAGAGACCACCTTCATTTTAAGACCACCTGTTTTAAGAAACCACTTGTGTTAAGAGACCACACTTTTCACTTCCTAAGAGTAACTAATACAGGTTTGACTATACTTTAAGAGTGAATGGTAGAAATTTTCTAAGGTATATATATATACTACAGGTATACAGGTCTTCAATTTATGTGATTCTGTGATAGTTATATATCTCCTACCGTGAATTGGACTAATTCAGTTTTTACAATTGGAATGTTTAGACGGAAGGGAAGTGAAACAGGGAACAGAAAAGGAGAAATGGGAAGAAAATGAAAGTGGGTTTGTATGAAGTTGTACTCAAAGTGACAATTCTTACAATTAGCAATGTATTTTTGATATAATGGATTTTGTATGAAGTTGCACTTCATTCAAAGTGACAATTCTCTATATATCACCATTACCAATGCATTTTTGAAGCATTTTAAAAGTTGGAATTCTCTGTTTCAAAATGTCAGTTTAAATGAATTTCAATGGGTTTCTTTGTTGAGAATATTGCATGCACAACTTGCACAGGGAAATATAATTAGGATAAGTTATCACCGGGCTTTCCAGTTCCCATCGCCATAGATATGGGTTTACAAGTCTGACAGGCAAAATCAATACCTCAAATTTTTTGACAACGGAAGATGAATTCGGCAGCGAGGCATTCCTGAGTATAACTACAGCCTTGGAAGCTATTAGAGGTGTAGGATGATTAAGATAAATTTCCAAGTGCTCCCTTACATACCGTTAAAAGTTTAAAATAAAATTTTGCATCCATGACAACTACCGTATACAGATGTTATCATTGCAGCCTGTATAACTATACAGGCTTTTCACACAGGGTAACAATGATCTCATTCACCCCTGAGGACACATTTGAATTCTTCCAATTCAAAGGATGGAATAGTCCATCTTAAAATTTCAGGGGTGAATGAGTTGAGGAGTCTCCATCACTGCAGTTCTTTCCATACATAGTTGTTTAACGAATGGAACTCTTTATTGTTAGAGTTACATAACACTTCAGTTGCAATTATCCTCCAATCAGGAAAGCAGTTTATAAATTTTTGAGTAGAAGAAATATTAAAAATATTGATATATCTACCTGTGTGTATATATAATATATATACATCTTGAAAACTTTTTCAGTAAGTAGTGCTGCGTTATCTGGCGGAAAAGATTTTAACTACCTTTATCTGCGTGTTTTAATTTGTTATCATTGATGGGTGGACGTTAAAAACAGTATCTGAAGGTCTCAGGCTCTGCAATATAGTTTAAATGAAAACCAACAGTATATTTCCATTGATGGGAAGGAACTCTGAAATGTTGTGTCTAACGGCCCCTGTATCGTTGATGGGAAGAGCCTTGTTTTGTATCCGACAGTTGATAACCGAGCCACGTTTGATTGTTCGTGCGGAGAGCATTGACCTTCCTTTGGGACTCTCCACACACTTGGTTCTCACAAAATTTTCAAATTGAGAGGTTGAAATGACTAAAGAAATGTGAAATGAGTTTTTTGCACAGACTCCATTGCCTTCTCATTAACCATTCCGAACAGAGCTAGAGTTCCCTTTGAAGTCTCAGTAATGGAATAAATGAAGGACCAAGAAAAATTCTTGTACCGAGAAAAATGCAGTTTTCGTCACATCTAACCAAAAACTAAAATTTCCGTTAAAAATGTTGTCAATATTTCATAAGTCAAGCAAAACAGATTGTACACAGGATGTTTGTCTTGGAAGTTAAAGTTAATTAATGATGTAGCCCCACCAGTCAGAGAAGATGTATAGTCAGCTTTAGAAAGATGTAAAGTCAACTATAGAAAGATGTAAAGTCAGCTATAGAAAGATGTTAATTAAGTCAGCTATAGAAACATGTTAATTAAGTCAGCTATAGAAATATGTTAATTAAGTCAGCTATAGAAATATGTTAGTTAAGTCAGCTATAGAAATATGTTAATTAAGTCAGCTATAGAAATATGTTAATTAAGTCAGCTATAGAAATATGTTAAGTCAGCTATAGATAATTGTAAAGTCAGCTATAGAAAGATGTAAAGTCAACTATAGAAAGATGTAAAGTTGATCTGCTATAGAAAGATATTAAGTCAGCTATAGAAACATGTAAAGTCAGCTATAGAAAGATGTAAATTCAGCTATGTAAAGTCAGCTATAGAAAGATGTAACGTCAGGTATAGAAAGAGGAAAAGTCAACTATAGAAATATGTAAACTCAGCTATAGAAAGATGTAAAGTCAGCTATAGAAAGAGGAAAAGTCAACTATAGAAAGATGTAAACTCAGCTATAGAAAGATGTAAAGTCAGCTTTAGAACGACGTAATTTAGTCAGCTACAGAAAGATGTAAAGTCAGCTATAGAAAGATGTCAAGTCAGCTATAGAGAGATGTTAAGTCAGCTATAGAAAGATGTTAAGTCAGCTATGTAAAGCCAGCTATAGAAAGATGTCAAGTCAGCTATAGAAAGATGTTAAGTCAGCTATAGAAAGATGTTAAGTCAGCTATGTAAAGTCAGCTATAGAAAGATGTAAAGTCAACTATAGAAACATGTCAAGTCAGCTATAGAAAGATGTTAAGTCAGCTATAGAAAGATGTTAAGTCAGCTATAGAAAGATGTTAAGTCAGCTATAGAAAGATGTAAAGTCATAGAAAGATGTAAAGTCAGCTATAGAAAGATGTTAAGTCAGCTATAGAAAGATGTTAAGTCAGCTTAGTAAAGTCAGCTATAGAAAGATGTCAAGTCAGCTATAGAAAGATGTTAAGTCAGCTATAGAAAGATGTTAAGTCAGCTATGTAAAGTCAGCTATAGAAAGATGTAAAGTCAACTATAGAAAGATGTTAAGTCAGCTATAGAAACATGTCAAGTCAGCTATAGAAAGATGTTAAGTCAGCTATAGAAAGATGTAAAGTCAGCTATAGAAAGATGTAAAGTCAGCTATGTAAAGTCAGCTATAGAAAGATGTTAAGTCAGCTATAGAAAGATGTAAAGTCAGCTATAGAAAGATGTAAAGTTGATCTGCTATAGAAAGAGGAAAAGTCATAGAAAGATGTAAAGTCAGCTATAGAAAGATGTTAAGTCAGCTATAGAAACATGTCAAGTCAGCTATAGAAACATGTTAAGTCAGCTATAGAAAGATGTTAAGTCAGCTATAGAAAGATGTTAAGTCAGCTAAGTAAAGTCAGCTATAGAAAGATGTCAAGTCAGCTATAGAAAGATGTAAAGTCAGCTATGTAAAGTCAGCTTTAGAAAGATGTAAAGTCAGCTATAGAAACATGTCAAGTCAGCTATAGAAACATGTAAAGTCAGCTATAGAAAGATGTAAAGTCAGCTATGTAAAGTCAGCTATAGAAAGATGTCAAGTCAGCTATAGAAAGATGTTAAGTCGTCAGCTATAGAAAGATGTTAAGTCAGCTAAGTAAAGTAAGCTATAGAAAGATGTCAAGTCAGCTATAGAAAGATGTAAAGTCAGCTATGTAAAGTCAGCTTTAGAAAGATGTAAAGTTAGCTATAGAAAGATGTATAGACAGCTATAGAAAGATGTAAAGTCAGCTATAGAAAGATGTAAAGTCGGCTATAGAAAGATGTAAAGTTAGCTATAGAAAGATGTATAGACAGCTATAGAAAGATGTAAAGTCAGCTATAGAAAGATGTAAAGTCGGCTATAGAAAGCATATGATTCTAAACATGCTACATTATAAGGCCTTACATATCCCTCTGACAGTGCTAATGGTTACTATAAGGTCTTTAGATACATATCTCTATCTGTAACTGTTTTTTCCTGAATAGACGAGGTAATTTTAAAGCACTGTGCAACTGCAAGTATCTAAACCACTAACAACAAATATATACAGTAAAACCTCACTTACATGAACTTGTGGGGACCTGATCAATAGTTCGAGGAATACAATATGGTATTCGAGTAGCCCAAGGTTGGTTGGATATGTCCGAACTCAGTTGGGACCAAACGGATTGTTCGACGAATGAGGGGTATTCAAGTAAACTGGGTTCAAGTAAGTGGGGTTTTACTATAGTATATAAACCACTAACAATATATATATATATGTATGTAGTTATTAACATCTACCTCAAATTATCTCTCAACCCATTTTTTAATATTTAATTTAACCCGTTTTCTTATCTCAAAGCGAGCAATGCTAACCTCATATCCACATAGGGCAGCCTCCATCATTTACACATTATGATTTACATCAGATGGATAACTTCAATAGTCCTAACCATGAAACAGCACACAATCTGGGATACACAGAATGTGTTCCCTTAAGGTCAGAAATGATTTCACTGGTAAATTATGTGGAACACAATTTGCATGCAGGCCTAATTATCCTCAGCAATTAGCATACTCATATGTAAAACACATTGTGCCCTTTGTATAATGTGTGGTATTTAATTACAATCTTGTGGAACAGAATTCACTGTAACACTCCTTATAAGAACATTCAGTGTTAGCATGGACTTAAAATAGCAGCAAGCATTTGATATCCCACAATAACGGTGTTTATCAGAAACATGTATATTTTCATAGGATGGTAATTGAACATGATTTTTCTGTCTAGTGCTGCATGAGTATTTTATTTAGAATCAATTTTACTGACAAATGCGGACAGGGGGCAGCAGTGGCCGAGTGGTAAAGGTGTCCTGACATATCCTACCACTAGCCCTCCACCTCTGGGTTACGGTGGCTGAGTGGTAAAGGTGTCCTGACATTCTACCACTAGCCCTCCACCTCTGGGTTACGGTGGTCAAGTGGTAAAGGTGTCTTGGCATTCTACCACTAGCCCTCCACCTCTGGGTTTTGAGTTTGAAACCCATGTGGGGCAGTTCAAAGCCAGGTGCTGACCGTAGGTCTTTTTTTTCCCTGTTACTCCGGCATTCCTTCAACACCAAATCCTGGCACGTCCTTAAATGACCCTGGCTGTTAATAGGACATTAAACAAAATAAATAAAACCAAACTAAACCAAATTTAAACCAAACTGACAAGTGTAGCTAGTTCATTGACATCATTACAAATTATCAAGGCAGGAGAACTTAATGTCAGTTATCTTGTTTCCCTAACATAGCATTACATCATCCAACTGTCAGTGAATCCACAAACCGATGAAATGACTAGCTTAAAACTAATCTCAATGCAAATTAGTTAATTGAAATATATGTAGGAAGACTTACAGTAACAGTTGCACATGTATATGTACTTCAAATTAAAGAGCTCCAAATCTCTTAGCTTGGAGCTGGATACATGTTACCGATATGTCAATTCAACGAAACAGAAATACAGTCCATGCACTACATAAACAACCAAGTGTGTATGTATAGGACTTTTAACAAAGCTTTTTGGCACCAGCCTCGACCTCGAGCCTCAGAATTAGCCTGCTTCGTACATGTGAAAAGGTTGTTTGGTTAATTACTGCATTGTTTCTGTGATGTGTATCGGGGATGTGTATCGGGGATGTGTATCGGTGAACAGTAGGGGATCACTACTGAATGGAACAATGATGATCCATGCTAATCCATCATCCCTAGGTTTTTTTTTAGACCCTCTATTCTTCCCATACTCTCCTGTCTTCCCCTTCTAACTCAGCACCCCCCTCCCCCCAACACTCAACACCACAAAAAAACTATTCCTCAATTCTGCACATATACCTTTATCTTATCTGTCATATATGCAGTTGATCTTTCCTTTTTCTTTCTACCTATCCAAACACCTCAATTCTTCTATCATAATTCTTAGTGTATTTTTCACTTCTATCCTTCTATCCTTTCACTTTCTTTCTATCATAATCTTCACTTTTATCCTTCTATCCTTTCACTTTCTTTCTATCATAATCTTCACTTTTATCCTTCTATCCTTTCACTTTCTTTCTATCATAATCTGTAGTGCTTTCTTTTACCATTTTCTCTGTACACCTAACTCCAGTAAAGCCCCCTTTTTCCGTGTTAATTGATCTCCCTACACTACCATAATCATGTGTGTTCTTTTTGGACCAATACTATCACCACAACATTGAACAAATTTCTCCTTTATTCTTTTCTTGCCTTCACTGTCAGAAAAGACAGTTGATTCAGGTTCCCTTTCCCTTAGACTAGTACTCCACCACACCTGGTAATTAGCCCGATCTCCCCCCTCCCGTCTCTCTTGTTCTTACGTCAGCATCTTTTAAAGTCTACCAAAACAAAAGGCCAGGAAGAACGTATCTGTGACTTCATGTTTTTCGTAGAACAACTTTGTGTAAAACATTATACCTCAGGTACTTGCGTACACATGCGAGGTATTTGTGTTACAATATTTCATCACATGGTGATGATTAGGATATACGGTACAGAAAAACATTGAAGAATGGCGGGGGTTAGCCATATTTACATCGCTATACCAGCAGTGTTTTGGATCTATACAAAAAAATCTGTAAAATATATCTACATTTAGTACAAAGACAACAAGAGGCACAATGAGCCTGCATCACTAAACTTAAAGTTGTCAAAATCTATAATTAAGTGATTTTATTCAGAAAACAAATTCAGATTTAAACATGTTTGACCCCCTGTTATGTTGAAGGATATCAAGGTTATTTTTACTCAAAAAAGTTTGCAAACTTCTTCCAGAAGCTACCAGCTAAATAAGCATACCTCTAAGGCCTGCAGTATTTCTGAAGAAGTTATTTGAAGGTTTTGACATATTTGACCCAATGACTCAATTTAGTCGGGTTGGGGTTTTTTTGCAAACTTTGCTCAGCTTGATCCTTCCAAGGACGCAATCAATCAAATATCATGTCGCTAGGCCTTTTGGGAATATCAAAAGAAGTCAAATATATATTCAATTTAAATAAGGTAAGAGTTGATCATCTTAAAATAACTTAATTGTTGGAGCTCAAATCTATCAGAATTTAATAGATACACAGTAAAGTACTTATGTTTAGGAAGAATTTTCTATAAAAAAAATAATCTTAATCAATATTTATTTAATTTCACCGTTTTCTCCCCCAACACTGAAATCCTGGCGAATTAGTATTAAGCCACTAGTTGATAATAATCTCCATAGCTATATGTACATCTGTATACGAGAGTATATATCCTGTTTCACATTAAGGCTACCACACAAGCCAAACTTTATTATTTTTGTGAACTAGATTCTGACAACAAACGTATCATATTAAAAACTTTTAAGGAGCATTTGATCTATGTTTAGTTCTGATAGATTCCAAAGATTTTGGACGGCTCGTGGGGGAAATGTGCCATGTGGTACGTTGAATTCAGCAGCCTATATCCGATTATCCTATCTTTATACACAACTCATAGTACACTGTCCTGTTTAAAAGACATTAATCCCAGCTTTACTCCAGAACGGTTGATCCCACCTGTGGTACGTACTACCAAACATTTTACTTACACTGTTATCTTAGAGATGTACTACAATGGGTTTTTTTCTCATGTAGTAGGTACTTTTCCAAACTAGCAATTGGGTTAGCCGGTTGAATATTTCAGGTATTTTCCATCCTTTGCCAATTACAAGATCTATGATTTAAATTTTTTTTGTTTTTTAGGCCCAATATACGTCACTTCAGGAAATTTTTTGTGATTCTGAAAAATTCTGAAAAAAAGTCCAGTTGATAACCATGCAAAAATAAGTCTAAAGCGAAGTTAACCTGAGCGGTAACTAACAAGAAACTCTTAACAGAAAAATCAAAAGAATTGAAAATAATTCAGGTGGGGCCCACTTCAACAACAAGCCGAAGTTAGACGACAGTTCAAAATGGACGCGTGTTTACAAATACAGTGTTTCAACTGATGCTGTGCCGGTATTACCGTGTAAGAATTCATCTTGAATATTGCTGATATCGGTTAATCTTAACTAAATCTATAAATATAAAAAAGTTATCAGGTTTGATTTTCGCTTCAAGTTTTGCCGAAAGTTACGTATATTTGGCCTTTAAAAGTTGAACTATCAAGAAAATAAAACCATTCAGATTATCTTGTTGTCATGAAAATTAAAATATACCAGCTCAGTCACATGACACCATACAGAGATCACCGGCATCAAGAGACCATTTTTATCAATCCATATTATATTGTTTCATTTTGAACCAAACCTGTATTCAAAGACCACCTGTATAAAGAGACCATGTTTTGGATTTCCTGAGGATGATCTCCTGCTTTAATTAAAACAGGTTTGCCTGTTTTAACTCATTAACCCCGAAAGACACATTTGGAATCTTCCAATTCAAAGTTGGAAATAGTTCATTATGAAATTTCAGGGGTGGATGACTTAAATAGTACATGATGGTTTGGCTGTATTTACAGTAAATATATATCATACTGATCAGTCATATAAAGATTTAATATTTAATCATATCTGTCATTCGACAGGTTGAAATTGATTTCTGAAAATATTTCCAAAAATAAAGATGTATCTCTGAAATCCTAAAAGCATTTTTGAGAGCTTGGATATAGACAGTTATAAACGAGCTTATCTTCAGATTACAACTGTTTATATGTTAGTCTTCCAAAAGTTTTCCAATCAAAACGATTTCGCAGATATCAAAACATTTCTGCAATCAAAACTTTTCCAATTCCCACTGATTTTTTATCACCGAATTCCTCCGAAGTATTTTATCGAGAGTCTACACCAGGATTCATCTCACGAAGTAGGTACTTTTCCAAGCACGGCTTCCACTAAAAATACTTCTTATATCAATATATATACCTACTTCCAACTCTCCCAGACATTTTCATCACAACATTCTACCAAAAAAAAAAAACGGAATTTTTTTTTTGAAAACTTTTAACACAAAACTGGCAAACAAACTTGAGTAATGAAATGATTCTGATTAAGAATGGACATGTTTTATTGATTTTCTTTTTTTTTTTCACGAAATTATAATGATTTCATCCTGAATTATTCCGCCTTTTTTTAAACATTTCAATCACATTTTATACACAGTTAAGATAAATCATCTGTAGGGTGTTATGGTAGGAACCACTGTCTGTCTAACCCCGACCCAGACTAAACATTAGCTGGCTCCACCTGTTTTCATCATTTCATCAATAATGAGTTTTTTCAGTAAACAAAACAAGATAACCAGATGCCACATAAACAATTCAACAAATTGACCTCACAATAACAGTAACAGGACTTTGAACCAGGAAGGTACCGTTAATAGGCCCAATTTACATAAATATACATGATACATTATGTACGTACTGTTTAATAGGCCTAATGTACATAAATACACATGATACATTATGTACAGTACCGTTAATAGGACCAATGTACATAAATATACATGATACATTATGTACAGTACTGTTTAATAGGCCTAATGTACATAAATACACCTGATACATTATGTACGGTACCGTTAATAGGACCAATGTACATAAATATACATGATACATTATGTACAGTACTGTTTAATAGGCCTAATGTACATAAATACACCTGATACATTATGTACGGTACCGTTAATAGGACCAATGTACATAAATACACCTGATACATTATGTACGGTACCGTTAATAGGACCAATGTACATAAATACACCTGATACATTATGTACAGTACTGTTTAATAGGCCCAATGTACATAAATACACCTGATACATTATGTACGGTACTGTTTAATAGGCCTAATGTACATAAATACACCTGATACGTTATGTACAGTACCGTTAATAGGACCAATGTACATAAATACACCTGATACATTATGTACGGTACCGTTAATAGGACCAATGTACATAAATACACCTGATACATTATGTACGGTACCGTTAATAGGACCAATGTACATAAATACACATGATACATTATGTACAGTACTGTTTAATAGGCCTAATGTACATAAATACACCTGATACATTATGTACGGTACCGTTAATAGGACCAATGTACATAAATATACATGATACATTATGTACAGTACTGTTTAATAGGCCTAATGTACATAAATACACCTGATACATTATGTACGGTACCGTTAATAGGACCAATGTACATAAATACACCTGATACATTATGTACGGTACCGTTAATAGGACCAATGTACATAAATACACCTGATACATTATGTACGGTACTGTTTAATAGGCCTAATGTACATAAATACACCTGATACATTATGTACGGTACCGTTAATAGGACCAATGTACATAAATACACCTGATACATTATGTACGGTACTGTTAATAGGACCAATGTACATAAATACACCTGATACATTATGTACGGTACTGTTAATAGGACCAATGTACATAAATACACATGATACATTATGTACGGTACTGTTAGTACATGAAGGCCCAATGTCCAAAATAATCGTTTGGCCTAAACTCCAGTAACAGACGAAATGGTTAAGCTTTTTGTAAATAAATTTTACATAAGGATATAGACTTGTGATTACGCTTTAAAGGCCCAATATACGTTACTTTTGGCAAAACTTGAAGCGAAAATCAAGCCTAATAACTTTTTTATTATTATAGATTTAGTCAAGATTACTGATATCAGCAATATTCAAGATGAATTCTTACGCGGTAACTGGTACGGCAGCAGTTGAAACTCGATATTTGTAAACATGCGTCCATTTTGAACTGTCTTATAACTTCAGCTTGTTGAAGTTGAAGTGGGTCCCACATGAATTATTTGATTTTTTTTGTCAAAAGTTTCTTGTTAGTTACTGCTCAGGTTTACCTTGTTTTAGGCTTATTTTTGCATGGTTATCAACTGGATTTTTTTTCAGAATTTTTCAGAATCACAAAAAAAATCCTGAAGTTACGTATATTGGGCCTTTAAGCTCCTCCCTTGTATACTATAGTATAGCTGTAAACTGTTGTACATATTACGGCCTGTACTTACTTTCCACGAATACTGGGTCTTTGACAACCACCCATCCATACCCATACACAGTGTCTCCTGCAGAATAGGTGGCCGTCGGATTGTTGAAAATTATCTGAAACTTTTCCAGCCTTTCCATTTTTAACCAGTCAGATCTGAAAAATACAAAAGTAACATCTTTTTCAATACTTGAACAATACTAAACTCACTTATCAAATAAGTCTTCATGTTGACTTGAGACAGTGAAAGGATGTTTCCTCTTTCGTCAAAAAAATATCATCAGAGGGACACCTTGCTTTTCCAGTTTAGATGGCACATAGAGATGTTACTGAACACCTCCTAGTTAGGTATAAGTTACTGAACACCTCCTAGTTAGGTATAAGTTACTGAACACCTCCTAGTTAGGTATAAGTTACTGAACACCTCCTAGTTAGATATAAGTTACTGAACACCTTCTAGTTAGGTATAAGTTACTGAACACCTTCTAGTCAGGTATAAGTTACTGAACACCTCCTAGTTAGGTATAAGTTACTGAACACCTTCTAGTTAGGTATAAGTTACTGAACACCTTCTACTTAGGTATAAGTTACTGAACACCTTCTAGTTAGATATAAGTTACTGAACACCTCCTAGTTAGGCACAAGTTACTGAACACCTTCTAGTTAGATATAAGTTACTGAACACCTCCTAGTTAGGTATAAGTTACTGAACACCTCCTAGTTAGGTATAAGTTACTGAACACCTTCTAGTTAGATATAAGTTACTGAACACTTTCTAGTTAGGTATAAGTTACTGAACACCTCCTAGTTAGGTATAAGTTACTGAACACCTCCTAGTTAGGTACAAGTTACTGAACACCTTCTAGTTAGATATAAGTTACTGAACACCTTCTAGTTAGGTATAAGTTACTGAACACCTTCTAGTTAGATATAAGTTACTGAACACCTCCTAGTTAGGCACAAGTTACTGAACACCTTCTAGTTAGATATAAGTTACTGAACACCTCCTAGTTAGGTATAAGTTACTGAACGCCTCCTAGTTAGATATAAGTTACTGAACACTTTCTAGTTAGGTATAAGTTACTGAACACCTCCTAGTTAGGTATAAGTTACTGAACACTTTCTAGTTAGGTATAAGTTACTGAACACTTTCTAGTTAGGTATAAGTTACTGATCACCTCCTAGTTAGGTATAAGTCACTGAACACCTTCTAGTTAGGTATAAGTTACTGAACACCTCCTAGTTAGGTACAAGTTACTGAACACTTTCTAGTTAGATATAAGTTACTGAACACCTTCTAGTTAGATATAAGTTACTGAACACTTTCTAGTTAGGTATAAGTTACTGAACACCTTCTACTTAGGTATAAGTTACTGAACACTTTCTAGTTAGGTATAAGTTACTGAACACCTTCTAGTTAGATATAAGTTACTGAACACTTTCTAGTTAGGTATAAGTTACTGAACACCTCCTAGTTAGGTATAAGTTACTGAACACCTTCTAGTTAGATATAAGTTACTGAACACTTTCTAGTTAGGTATAAGTTACTGAACACCTCCTAGTTAGGTATAAGTTACTGAACACCTCCTAGTTAGGTACAAGTTACTGAACACCTTCTAGTTAGATATAAGTTACTGAACACCTTCTAGTTAGGTATAAGTTACTGAACACCTTCTAGTTAGATATAAGTTACTGAACACTTTCTAGTTAGGTATAAGTTACTGAACGCCTCCTAGTTAGATATTAGTTACTGAACACTTTCTAGTAAGGTATAAGTTACTGAACACCTTCTAGTTAGGTATAAGTTACTGAACACCTTCTAGTTAGGTACAAGTTACTGAACACCTTCTAGTTAGATATAAGCTACTGAACACCTTCTAGTAAGGTATAAGTTACTGAACACCTCCTAGTTAGGTTTAAGTTACTGAACACCTCCTAGTTAGGTGTAAGTTACTGAACACCTTCTACTTAGGTATAAGTTACTGAACACCTTCTAGTTAGGTATAAGTTACTGAACACCTTCTAGTTAAAGGTATAAGTTACTGAACGCCTCCTAGTCAGGTATAAGTTACTGAACACCTTCTAGTTATGTATAAGTTACTGAGCACCTTCTAGTTAGGTATAAGTTACTGAACACCTTCTAGTTATAGGTATAAGTTACTGAACACCTTCTAGTTAGGTATAAGTTACTGAACACCTTCTAGTTTGGTATAAGTTACTGAACACCTTCTAGTCAGGTATAAGTTACTGAACGCCTCCTAGTTAGGTATAAGTTACTGAACACCTCCTAGTTAAGTATAAGTTACTGAACACCTTCTAGTTAGGTATAAGTTACTGAACGCCTCCTAGTTAGGTATAAGTTACTGAACACCTCCTAGTTAGGTATAAGTTACTGAACACCATCTAGTCAGGTATAAGTTACTGAACACCTTCTAGTTAGGTATAAGTTACTGAATACCTTCTAGTTAGGTATAAGTTACTGAACGCCTCCTAGTCAGGTATAAGTTACTGAACGCCTCCTAGTTAGGTATAAGTTACTGAACACCATCTAGTCAGGTATAAGTTACTGAACACCTTCTAGTCAGGTATAAGTTACTGAACGCCTCCTAGTTAGGTATAAGTTACTGAACACCTCCTAGTTAGGTATAAATTACTGATCACCTCCTAGTTAGGTATAAGTTACTGAAAACCTCCTAGTTAGGTATAAGTTACTGAACACCTTCTACTTAGGTACAAGTTACTAACACCTCCTAGTTAGGTATAAGTTACTGAACACCTCCTAGTTAGGTTTAAGTTACTGAACACCTCCTAGTTAGGTTTAAGTTACTGAACACCTTCTAGTAAGGTATAAGTTACTGAACACCTTCTAGTTAGATATAAGTTACTGAACACTTTCTAGTTATGTATAAGTTACTGAACACCTTCTAGTAAGGTATAAGTTACTGAACACCTTCTAGTTAGATATTAGTTACTGAACACCTTCTAGTAAGGTATAAGTTACTGAACACCTTCTAGTAAGGTATAAGTTACTGAACACCTTCTAGTTAGATATAAGTTACTGAACACTTTCTAGTTAGGTATAAGTTACTGAACACCTCCTAGTTAGGTATAAGTTACTGAACACCTCCTAGTTAGGTACAAGTTACTGAACACCTTCTAGTTAGATATAAGTTACTGAACACCTTCTAGTTAGGTATAAGTTACTGAACACCTTCTAGTTAGATATAAGTTACTGAACACTTTCTAGTTAGGTATAAGTTACTGAACACTTTCTAGTTAGGTATAAGTTACTGAACGCCTCCTAGTTAGATATTAGTTACTGAACACTTTCTAGTAAGGTATAAGTTACTGAACACCTTCTAGTTAGGTATAAGTTACTGAACACCTTCTAGTTAGGTACAAGTTACTGAACACCTTCTAGTTAGATATAAGTTACTGAACACCTTCTAGTAAGGTATAAGTTACTGAACACCTCCTAGTTAGGTTTAAGTTACTGAACACCTCCTAGTTAGGTGTAAGTTACTGAACACCTTCTACTTAGGTATAAGTTACTGAACACCTTCTAGTTAGGTATAAGTTACTGAACACCTTCTAGCTAGGTATAAGTTACTGAGCATCTTCTAGTTATGTATAAGCTACTGAACACCTTCTAGTTAGGTATAAGTTACTGAACACCTTCTAGTTAGGTATAAGTTACTGAACACCTTCTAGTTAAAGGTATAAGTTACTGAACGCCTCCTAGTCAGGTATAAGTTACTGAACACCTTCTAGTTATGTATAAGTTACTGAGCACCTTCTAGTTAGGTATAAGTTACTGAACACCTTCTAGTTATAGGTATAAGTTACTGAACACCTTCTAGTTAGGTATAAGTTACTGAACACCTTCTAGTTTGGTATAAGTTACTGAACACCTTCTAGTCAGGTATAAGTTACTGAACGCCTCCTAGTTAGGTATAAGTTACTGAACACCTCCTAGTTAAGTATAAGTTACTGAACACCTTCTAGTTAGGTATAAGTTACTGAACGCCTCCTAGTTAGGTATAAGTTACTGAACACCTTCTAGTTAGGTATAAGTTACTGAACACCTTCTAGTTAGGTATAAGTTACTGAACACCTCCTAGTTAAGTATAAGTTACTGAACACCTTCTAGTTAGGTATAAGTTACTGAACACCTCCTAGTTAGGTATAAGTTACTGAACACCTTCTAGTTATAGGTATAAGTTACTGAACGCCTCCTAGTCAGGTATAAGTTACTGAACACCTTTTAGTTAGGTATAAGTTACTGAACACCTCCTAGTCAGGTATAAGTTACTGAACACCTTTTAGTTAGGTATAAGTTACTGAACGCCTCCTAGTCAGGTATAAGTTACTGAATACCTCCTAGTTAGGTATAAGTTACTGAACACCTTCTAGTTAGGTATAAGTTACTGAACACCTTCTAGTTATAGGTATAAGTTACTGAACGCCTCCTAGTCAGGTATAAGTTACTGAACACCTTTTAGTTAGGTATAAGTTACTGAACACCTTCTAGTTAAAGGTATAAGTTACTGAACGCCTTCTAGTTATAGGTATAAGTTACTGAACGCCTCCTAGTCAGGTATAAGTTACTGAACACCTTTTAGTCAGGTATAAGTTACTGAACACCTTCTAGTTAGATATAAGTTACTGAACACCTTCTAGTTAGGTATAAGTTACTGAACGCCTCCTAGTCAGGTATAAGTTACTGAACGCCTTCTAGTTAGGTATAAGTTACTGAATACCTTCTAGTTAGGTATAAGTTACTGAACACCTTCTAGTTAGGTATAAGTTACTGAACGCCTCCTAGTCAGGTATAAGTTACTGAACGCCTCCTAGTTAGGTATAAGTTACTGAACACCATCTAGTCAGGTATAAGTTACTGAACACCTTCTAGTTAGGTATAAGTTACTGAACGCCTCCTAGTTAGGTATAAGTTACTGAACACCTTTTAGTCAGGTATAAGTTACTGAACACCTTCTAGTTAGATATAAGTTACTGAACACCTTCTAGTTAGGTATAAGTTACTGAATACCTTCTAGTCAGGTATAAGTTACTGAACACCTTTTAGTCAGGTATAAGTTACTGAACGCCTCCTAGTCAGGTATAAGTTACTGAACGCCTCCTAGTTAGGTATAAGTTACTGAACACCATCTAGTCAGGTATAAGTTACTGAACACCTTCTAGTTAGGTATAAGTTACTGAACACCTCCTAGTTAGGTATAAGTTACTGAACACCTCCTAGTTAGGTATAAATTACTGATCACCTCCTAGTTAGGTATAAGTTACTGAAAACCTCCTAGTTAGGTATAAGTTACTGAACACCTTCTACTTAGGTACAAGTTACTAACACCTCCTAGTTAGGTATAAGTTACTGAACACCTCCTAGTTAGGTTTAAGTTACTGAACACTTCCTAGTTAGGTTTAAGTTACTGAACACCTTCTAGTAAGGTATAAGTTACTGAACACCTTCTAGTTAGATATAAGTTACTGAACACTTTCTAGTTATGTATAAGTTACTGAACACCTTCTAGTAAGGTATAAGTTACTGAACACCTTCTAGTTAGATATTAGTTACTGAACACCTTCTAGTAAGGTATAAGTTACTGAACACCTTCTAGTAAGGTATAAGTTACTGAACACCTCCTAGTTAGGTACAAGTTACTGAACACCTTCTAGTAAGGTATAAGTTACTGAACACCTTTTAGTTAGGTATAAGTTACTGAACACCTTCTAGTTAGGTACAAGTTACTGAACACCTTCTAGTAAGGTATAAGTTACTGAACACCTCCTAGTTAGGTTTAAGTTACTGAACACCTTCTACTTAGGTATAAGTTACTGAACATCTTCTAGTTAGGTATAAGTTACTGAACACCTTCTAGTTAGGTATAAGTTACTGAGCACCTTCTAGTTATGTATAAGTTACTGTACACCTTCTAGTTATAGGTATAAGTTACTGAACGCCTCCTAGTCAGGTATAAGTTACTGAACACCTTCTAGTAAGGTATAAGTTACTGAATGCCTCCTAGTCAGGTATAAGTTACTGAACACCTTCTAGTTAAAGGTATAAGTTACTGAACGCCTCCTAGTCAGGTATAAGCTACTGAACACCTTCTAGTTATGTATAAGTTACTGAGCACCTTCTAGTTAGGTATAAGTTACTGAACACCTCCTAGTCAGGTATAAGTTACTGAACACCTCCTAGTTAGGTATAAGTTACTGAACACCTTCTAGTTTGGTATAAGTTACTGAACACCTCCTAGTTAAGTATAAGTTACTGAAAACCTCCTAGTTAGGTATAAGTTACTGAACACCTCCTAGTTAGGTATAAGTTACTGAACACCTTCTAGTTAGGTACAAGTTACTGAAAACCTCCTAGTTAGGTATAAGTTACTGAACACTTTCTAGTTAGGTATAAGTTACTGAACACCTTCTAGTTAGGTATTAGTTACTGAACACCTCCTAGTTAGGAATAAGTTTCTGAACACCTCCTAGTTAAATATAAGTTACTGAACACCTTCTAGTTAGGTATAAGTTGCTTTACTAAAGCTACATGTAGTTATGACTATTTCATGACAAGGGGTGCAAGATAAGTAAATTTCACTCAAGTGGTGTAAGAAAGGGAAATTCCACCCTAGGAGTGCAAGAAAGGGAAATTCCACCTAAGGGGTGCAAAATAGGGAAATTATATCTAAGGAGTGTAAGATAGGGAAATTCCACCCAAGGTTTTTTTTTGGCAAAACTTTCACTTTTTACCCCAATAACATTGAAATCATAACTTTAAAGCTGTGTGTATCTTTTGATTATACAAGATTCCAATTTCAGAGAGGAGAAGCTTAATAATGCCAAGAATCCTCCTGACATCATAATTATAAGATTGATGAATGAAATTGACAAAACAGTTGGGAATAAGGAAAGGTACTAGCTGAAAGCCATGTAATACATATAGGAATAAAATTAAAGAACTCAGAAGAATACATAACTACTAAACAGTATTAACAGGAATATTCAAACAGTTTAGAAAAGAATAATAATACTGTTGACATTTACTAGCAGAACTGATCTCCCTGTAAAGTGGCTCATATATCATGAAATGTAACACAATAGGGAACGGGATATAGGTATTATGGAGTTTAGGCCATGGGAGGTGCTAGATCACTGTAAGTCTTTACTGTACACAATGTTTTGACATATTTGACACTTTACACCTAGCTATAAATATAATTTATACAGTTTACAAAAACCCAATACACTGACACTTAAGTATAGTATGTTAACCCTTCACATTAGCTGTGATCATGCCCGGAACCTCCAATACCCAATGCAACTACATAGTCCAGTATATGAACACCCCCTCCATTTTCAAACCTCATACATTAGTAGAGCCCCCCTCTCCAAATGTATTATCATCCCCTCCATTATTACTTTTAATAGAAACCCCTACCCTCCCACCCTTATACACCTGTCAAACCTCTATAAAGCTCCTTTACACTTCTCAGAATTGAAATACCGCCTCCCACCAAGCTCATATATCAATATAACCCCTTCCTGAAATATTATCTCATTCCCATCCAGCCAATAATTCCTTCCCTAATACATTCTCTCATTCCCATCCAGCCAATAATTCCTTCCCTAATACATTCTCTCATTCCCATCCAGCCCATATATCCTTCCCTTATACATTCTCTCACTCTCCACACTTCAACACATTATGTGGACTCTTCAAAACTGATTTGACTTTCTTAGATCTCCCGATTAATTTTACATTCCTGCCCATCACCATGTACCCAACATCCCACCCTTAAGACTCTAAGATGACCTTGGAGCAGGGCCTTAGCCCCAAAACACTCAACCTGACTTGGACCTTAACACACCTTCCATAACACACATGAAAATACATAACATCACTCTATCCCTATTTCTCCTATACTTATCTCATTCAGTTTTGTCCCCATCTATAACACCATGCAAGGCTAAAATTCAGTTAAATTGTTATCTCAGAAATATTCAAAAAAAATATTCCAATATTCAAAAATACACTAACATACTCAAATCCTTATTGAATTAATGCACACAAATTTTAAGCATCATAATTTCTAAAACATTTTTATGAATTACACAGAAAAAGTAAGACATGGCACAGATTCAGGTCTGAGGAAGTAAGTACTAATAGGATGGAAAATATCATAAACCTCAGAACGGAAAACCCTTCAAAACATTCCAAATAGTTCACTGTATCAGAACCCCTGTACTTAGGTCTGTATATGGCATATCAGATCATTACTGGAATGGTAGAACACAATAGTGATACTTATTTACCAATCTCCTTGGTAACCAACGAAAAATCTGATAAGACTGCTCACTATACCTTAATCTGTACAGAATTAGGACAATACATATTATAATATTCTTCCACTTCCTATAGAATCGATCTGGTAAAAAAACTTCCATAATATCGTTAATAGGTTTTGATGTATTCAAGATCATATTTCAATGTTCATTCATTTAAGGAAACATGCAGAATTTATTTATAAATTACAACTGAGAAAGTTCTGTCAAACACTTCTACAACTGTTTTGTTCAAAGAATTCATCTTCATCATCAAACTTTATAAAAAAGAAGTCTTAGGCAAAATATAATAGGGAAAAAATGCCATGGAAATTTTCCAAAATATTCCATAATCATTATGTAAATTTGTTGTTGTTTTTGACGACTTTAAACACAACCTACCTTAGACTGATCAGGGCAGGGGTAACTATTGGTGGTACAAAAACACGTTCCACATTGAAAATGTCGCCAGTAAGGCACGATTCCCCTCAAATTCCATCAAGTGAGGAGACACACACAGGTACCCGATGGACTCGTACCTCAGGGACAATTCCGCAGGCACTTACGGCATAGCTTTGGAAGTGTACCAAGGCCAATACCTTGGCCAGTGACGCAGAACAAACCGGCCACCAAGAATCTGTCTTGGCTTAGTGCAACACTGAAGGTACCAACAAAGGCATTACACAAACCTAGTTGAAGTCATTTAATCCTTAGGTAGGACTCGCTCCATTACACTGGGTCTATGTGATCTGCCGTGTAACCCCAATCAGCTGGGGCCACAGTTGTGAGTGGGAGTTGTGTATTGGCTTTTCAGATCTCCCGATTGTTCGGCTTTGTACGATTAGCCGGTCATGCCGTGGTTCAGCACTCTACAATCAGACACCCTCATTACGTTTATAATTAATGAAATGATTATCTGCTGTGCTGTTCTGAAGCCCTGCACAGGTATGTGCCTCCAACAATACAGATACTTCAAAGGAATGTGCCGTTTTATCTGTAAACTTGGACAGTTGAGTAGACAATGGCAGACAAACGAAGGAATACACACAACCATGTATTGTTAGTTAAAAGTTCTGTTTCTGTGAATGGTTCACTGGAATGTTTCTCTACCTTGTACAGTGGTCGATTTTCAGAACGATCCTGCGATCTCTCTCAAATGAATTGCAATAATGACAGAAGGTGAACTAGATAAGGATTTTAATACCTGAGAACAGACTATGAGAACATCAGGATTGATATATTTTGAAACCTATTCATTATCTATACAAATTATGTAGGCGTTTACAGGCCCTATAGACAGATAACTGTTACAACTTGCGGTCAGATTTACTGGACCGAGGTGGTCAGCCACAAAGATTCGTGGTTTGACTGTGGATAGTCTTTATAAAGGTGACGTGTATTCTGTCATTTTGTACTCAATATAGAAACAATGATCAAAGTTTTAGATCAGAAACTTGGTAACAAGGACACAACAAATATATTATCATATTTCCAAATCATTCGTAAAAATTAAACCATTGTCACGGAAGAACCAAATGCATGACAGACAAATAATAGAAAATTTTGTAAGACAGCTGAATATTAAACAATTCCTGTTAATAACAAGAGGCCCAGAGTGCCTGTATCGCTCACCTGGATCAATTGGTATCGAGGTAATCATGACAAAATATTTCTAAAAAAAGACAATATAGGCAGGGACAGACCCAAAGAATTATCCTTGAAGTATATCTGTATAAATTAAAGATAGGTTAACGGGTGTGTATCTTGACTCATTGTTTTCAAGCTCAACTGAGAACCAAGGTACCTAGGGCTGGGCTAGACCCTTACATCAATGATAATATCATAATTGTGTTTGTTTCTGTATAGTTTTGGGGTGGGATGTCTGTAAGGGCGTGGCAGACCCTTGGGTCAAATCTAAAATTGATATTTGTGATGTTCTCTTTATGCTAAGCAATTGTATATGTAGTTTTTGGGGTGGGGATCTCAACCGTTTAAAAGTAATATCAATATTGCCAAATGGTCCCCTTTTGGCCCCGCCCCTCAGGCCCCTACGGGGTCAGCCCCATCATTTGTATATATTTGAATCCCAGCCACTTCGGGATGCTAACACTAAAATATGAATATTTCACATTGCTTAGATCCAGAAAAGAAGTTGTTAATATGAATACAGCCACATGGACCCCTTTTGGCCCCGCCCCTCATGCCACTGGAGGGGGGCAGCCCCATCATTTGTATAAATTTGAATCCTAGCCACCTAAGGATGCTACCACTAAAATATGAATGTTTCACATTGCTTAGATCCAGAGAATAAGTCATTAATATGAATATAGCTAAATTGACCCCTTTTGACCCCTCCCCTCCGGCCCCTGGGGGGTCAGCCCCATCATTTGTATAAATTTGAGTCCCAGCAACCTAGGTATGCTTCCTACCAAATTTGATTAAATTCCAATCAGTGATTAAGAAGAAGAAGTGGATTGTTGACGGATGGACAGACGGACGACAGACGCCGGGAGCTGGACGCCACAGTATGGCTTAAGCTCACCTTGGTCCATTGTGACTGTGACACAAATAATTATCTGTGGTTATTAAATACTAAGGGCCGTAGTAACCAGCCAATATCGTTCTCAACTCCCTGATAAGCATGATACAACTGGTGCTGCCTTTTCAGCGCTCACAGCTAGCATTCTCTAATTTCTGGCACTTCCCAAGAACATAATCATTTACAGTTAAGTAGACTGGAACATGAGGAATAAAGGATCTCGCTCAAAGATACAACACAGTGCCATATGTCGGGACTTGAACCCACAACCATTTAGTCATAAGCCGGCTGTCAATGGATCCATTTTGTATGAGGCCGTAGATGACCATATACATGTAAATAGGAAGTAAATCACAAACAGACCAAACAATAAGTCTTGATGCTGATTTTAATCTGCTAACTCGTTTTTAACAAAAACTTTTCCAACCTTTAAACTGAAAAGGTTCAAAATGTACCTTCAGGGGTATATGAGTTAACCTAAAAAGATCTGAAAACAAAGTGCCCCGGCTTGAAGGCATACAGTTGAAATTGGAAACCTGGAAAATCAGATGCTTCTCAAAATTTTTCATAGAATTAATATTATCTGGATAGAAGTTATAGGATCAATGAACAAATATGCCTAATATGATCTAGAAAGAAGTTATATGATTTGAACAAATATGCCTAATACGATCTGGAAAGAAGTTATAGGATTTGAACAAATATGTCTATTACGATCTAGAAAGAAGTTATAGGATTTGAACAAATATGCCTAATACGATCTAGAAAGAAGTTATAGGATTTGAACAAATATGTCTATTACGATCTAGAAAGAAGTTATAGGATTTGAACAAATATGCCTAATACGATCTGGAAAGAAGTTATAGGATTTGAACAAATATGGCTTATTAAACTGGATCAAATTGAACCTACATGGTGATATGTCACTTCATCAGAATATCTATCGGTAAACTTTGTTCAACTATTGTTACAGTCGCCAACATTTTTCATACAAATGTGTATGACTCGCCCAAAACCCAAGTTTTTTTCCAAAATGTTAAATTGATGCCTGGCCAAACACGTGTTTTAAATGTCCTATACTGTAAACTTATGTAAACATCCGCCTGTGTGTTTTGGAATAAACAACTGGATTTCAAGCCCCCTATGTAACCCCAAGGTCAGGGCCATTCTATCTATATAAACCCTGCTGTGTCAATTATTCCTGGGACTTGTTCATATGAAACACTATACGATTCTAAAATGTCCACTAAAGTAACAAAAAACTAACATTTGTTCAGATTTTTTTCATTTACTCAAAACTAGAATTCAATTTCAAATCCATTCCAACAAAACATTGTCTGCATGAATTCAATAATATAATCATGTAATCCCAGGTTACAATATGCAAATATCTAATGTTCAGAAACTTGAAAACAAGATCTTCTACAAAAACAAAATAATGGAAATATGTAAAATAAATTTCTATTCTGATATCTTTATGAAAAGTTCACAAGGTCACAACTGAAGTAAAACTCAAAATTTCATTACGATTTATCTTTTTTCTTCAATTTCAAATCCAAGTAAGAAAAAAAAAATTGAGAAACGAAATTCTGCCAAACTCATGGCTGTTGACATTTATCCAAACAATATGTTCTTAAAATACAAGTCATTATTTCCCAAACAGATATGTTTAATTGGTTCTTTACAGTAGATCATTTCCGTATGAAATCTTTGACAGATATCAATATGGAATTTATCCAACCAGTAAGTAGCGAGATTGTGTCGACACTTGCCAGGGCCGTTCAAACCAGATCCCAATTCACAGTCAATGGTCGGACATGTTTACTGTCAATCGCAGGTGTTTACAAAGAAAAAAATAAACATATTTATTTTATTCCGATTGTATAAAAAAGGGAAATTTTGACTTTTGCCAATTTTTCTTTGCCATTACTTACATTTTTGCTACATGCAAATGTGCAATTGTTCAAAATATTGAGTAAGGGCAATAATTAGTGAAATCGGATCTGGGAATCATCTGCCATCTTTGACTTTCGCTATTTCGGATGATTTTCAGGGAATATAATGTTTATTATATATTTATATTTGCTCTGCATCATGAGACAGTAACAACATTTGCTATTCTGACATCATCAATCTCTATTGCCTGTACTTGATCAACTGTTCAAAAATAACTAAAATAAGCAGAATATTTCTATCAAAATATGAATATTTTTAAGTAATTAATGTTTTGTCAAATGTTGTTACAGTCGTATAACACACATTGCCATATTGCTTAATGAAGTTTGTCATCAATAACAATGTGTGTTATAGGGCTGTAACAACATTTGCTAAAACATTCATTGCTTAAGTATATATAGCATCATCAGGATTTCCGATACTTCGATTCCTCAGCCATGATGTATTGTAATGAGAGCTGTATAAAGATCTAGACTTTATGCTTGTTGTTGACAATTTTACACAATGTTAAAGGCCCAATATACATAACTTCGGGAGATTTTTTGTGATTCTGAAAAATTCTGAAAAAAAATCCAGTTGATAACCATTCAAAAATAAGCCTGAAATGAAGTAAACATGAGCGGTAACTAACAAGAAACTCTTGACAGAAAAATCCAAAGAATTTAAAACAATTCAGGTGTGGCCCACTTCAACAACAAACCGAAGTTAGAAGACAGTTCAAAATGGACGCGTGTTTACGAATACCGAGTTTCAACTGCTGCTGTACCGGTAACTGCGAAATAATTCATCTTGGATATTGCTGATATCAGTTAATCTTAACTAAATCTATAAATATAAAAAGTTATTAGGCTCGATTTTCGCTTCAAGTTTTGGTGAAAGTTACGTATATTGGGCCTTTAAATAAAGGTTATTTATTCATCTATTTCTTTCTTTAGGTAAATCAAAGACATTGAAATTCAACATTGTGAATGTTACTCATATCTTAACACCTTATCAATAAAATTTGCATGATTTTGAAAAAAAAAAAATGTTAATCTAAAGCCATTCTTGAAACACAGAAAAAAATAATCAAATCAATTCTCAATCTTTTGAATTTTAAAATTTAAATTGGGGAAGCACTGAAATTAAATCACTGTAATTATATACAAAATTCTAATTTTGTAAATAAAATACATGCGGAGAAGGTTGATTTCTGCTTTATCTGCAATGTTTTATTCAATAAAAAAAATGATTAAATCCAAATAAGATTGCAGCATTAATTAGTCTTGAGAAATCTATAGAAATGCTGATTAAATTCTGTCCAAATACAGTGTGATCACAATTTAAAAAACATTTTTTAAAACATATTCAATACATTTAATCTATCTCCTTTCATGAATTATACTGGAATATTTAAGACAGCTTTACAAGACCAAAGTCCTTCCCAAAGTCCTGAAAGGACGTAGAATAGAGTAAACAAAGTAATTGATGAACTTTTAATAGAACTCGGGGCTCATTTGAAATATCCATTAAACCCTCTGACATTACCAACCAGTGGTTCCAGTTTTTCGGAAAAACATCAGGACACAAAATGGGATCAAGGCTTTAATTTTGCAGTAATCTTACACTTTAAATTCTTGGTTCTGTTGACAGCTCCCAAAGAGCCGAAACCTGTCAACAACGCTCCGAATAAGTAACACAGATATACAGATAAACTATCATGTTGGGCTTGCTGGATCCATAATTCTTACTTATTGCTTTAAATGAATAGTATTTGTCAGAATGCATGTAAACATTTAATGAAGACCTTTGGAATTTATATGAAAACAAGTATTTCTATAGGGTGAATTTGTTCCTTGATAGCTCAATACAGCAAGCATAAATGTTACACCACTGACTTTCTGATCATCTTTGAATTTGAATAAACAATCAAGTTCATACATTTTCTGCTCTATTTGAATTTGAAAATTTGTCAATTGTGGCAAAATGTTTGAAAAAGCACTAATTTGTTTAAAGATTGAAAACATGTTATCCATCTGGGTTTTAATGCAATGCATGAAACACAAAATACAATAGATTTCAGGTGCTGTTGTCTATATGTGGATTAAAGTTAATATTTTCAGCAACATAATGCTGAAAAGTAGTTCTCTGTCACTTATGAGAAACAGGCAATCCCAACATAATAGAGAACTTGACTCTTAAAATTAAAAAAAAAAATTTGAATAATCTTAAATCTGAACATATAAAATGAAATATATTATAAAATAATGAAATTTAAAAAGTTTGCTGACAAGAAATTTCCACATAATTTAATTATACCTTTGAAAATAATTGCTTTACAATTTCAGAAACATAAAGCAGAAATCTGGCACATGCTTTATGATGTTTTAGATGCTGAAAGATTCGTCAATATTTACGTGAATTCTTCAAAGTTTTTTTTATTATTATCTTAATATCTCAGTATAGACCTAGAATCTCAAAACTATTTTGGAAAATGAACATTCTTCAACCAATCAACATTTCTATTACAATAATACTAACATACTGATGATCCTAGGTACAATGATAAAGTTTGTGTATAGAACATCTGTCAAAACACATAACTCTAGCTACTACACATCTGACAGCTTATCACAAATCCAATCTTTACATAATACGTACCCGTCAACTATTCTCCATTCTTTCTTTTTAAGAAATTTCCTTGGACTTTTTAAAGTGTCAATTAACATGAATTCCTGTCAGGAATTATTTCCTAGTCTTCTGTACTATGTATAAACTGTGACGAAAATTCAAACAAAAACCTACTCCACTTCCCCATATTGACAGAACCAAAACAAAGTCGGAACAGACACCGCTAGACACTCCGATGTCGTCCCTCGTAATGACAACAAACGTCGCGGATTATCAGTCGCCTTACCCTCGGTTCGCGATTCCAGTGGTGCTGCAGCACTGAAGTCCACCCCATACTTCCTAATCAATAGCCGATGTGAAATCAACAGCTCTAAGGACCAGATGTTACAATCGGCCTGCCTCTTGTACTACTCCCAGGTATAACATCCAGCAGCCGAACCACCAGTTGATATAGTCCTATAGAGTTATAAAGGTACGCCGACTACCAGGATTTACATGTATAAGTACATATATCTACCTACTAACATGTACTGTATAATCTCTCATGTAAGGCTCTGAATACACAGATATGCATCCCTTATAGTGAGTCATGACCTTGTTTGACCTCTAGCTCCCTTGTATCACTACTGGGTCTATGATAGCCTATAGGCCTGATGCTTTCGACTGGAAAATCACACAACATTCCCACAAAAACATCATTGAATACTGACCCAGTTTGCAAACACGCCCTTTCCATAAAATAAACTGCCCCAAACAACATAAAACCTACCAGGAGATATGGCAGCAGTGCTGATCAGGAGTATAAATCGTGTATCTGGATCAAAGTTTTGTACTATTTCGGGAGATATCCTTTATAACACTATATTGTACTGGCATTAATTGCTCCAGGTACTTTGAGTTAGTAGGGAATTAGAGCTCCATGATTACATCAGAGAAAACCTTATTTCCTGTGGCTGGTCCTAATCTCCAGGTACAGCTAATGGGATTCCTCATTAATCACTTTATATTACCTATCCTTCTCCTGTCTTTCCTTCTGTCTTTCCTCCATTTCTTTTTCTTTTCTACCCACCTGTCTGCCCCTTTCTCACTGGGCAAACTGTCGGCCCCTTACCCCCTACATAAGCTGGCCGTCTGTCGGCACCTTACCCCCTACATAGGTCAGCCCCTTTCCTCATGGGCCTCCTGTCTGCCCTTCCCCCTGGACAACCTGTCTGCCCCTTTACCCCTGGGCAACCTGTCTGCCCCTTCACCCCTTGGCTGCCTGTCTGCCCCTTTACCCCTGGCCAACCTGTCTGCCCCTTTACCCCTGGCCAACCTGTCTGCCCCTTTACCCCTGGCCAACCTGTCTGCCCCTTTACCCCTGGCCAACCTGTCTACCCCTTCCCATCTTGGCTGCCTGTCTACCCCCTTGGGCACTTGTCTGCCTCTTCTCCTCAGGGCTAACTGTCTGCCCCTCCCCCAGGCTACCTGTCTGCCCCTCCCCCAGGCTACCTGTCTGCCCCTCCCCCAGGCTACCTGTCTGTCCCTTTTCTCTTTCTGACTACCCCTACTAATATAATTTACCAAATCCCTTTCCTGAATCAGCCCCTCCCCCGCCCCCTCTTCTTTGCCCCTTTTATTTGTGAAGCATGCTTTAAGGTTAAAGATCATTTAGTACTAACTTATAATAAACAGACCCTTCCTCCAGCTGGTGATTAAATAGAGAAGGAATAAAGACAAAATTGTCAAATTTTGATTACTGCAATAAAAAATAAGTAACACCAAAAAATGTTAAAGAAAAAAAAAACCTGATATAAAAAAACCTATCTAAATCAGGATATTATTGATGTTAGTAGGTTGCTGTGGGCTAGCTAATTCCACTGTTACAGAGACCTATAGGTACAGCAAGTTTTCTTGGTGCAAGAAATGGCAGCGAATTATCAATGATGGGGAAAGAAGATACAAAGTACTGAATGATTTCCAAATCATCCCTCGGAAATTATCCCTCGGAAATCTTCCCTCGGAAATCATCCCTCGGAAATCTTCCTGCGAAAATCAGACAGGTCTCTAAGACAAAGGAAGGAAGGTTAACAGCAGCTGAAGGCTTCTCCACTGCGTGTTCGTATATATATATACATTGCGTACTGATTATACTGGATTTATCTACATATACACGACCCAGGTTCAATAAAGTTACACATGTTCCCCAAACCCATCATCCCCAAGGGGACGGAAAAAAAAGATTGGCTAAAAAAACACATACTTATTGATCTGTTTTAACATGCAGTCTTCCAAATAGGACCATTTCTCGGCAATAAACACTGGACATTGTACACAAATCATGTTCCTAGTCACATAGGATTTTTTAACACACAGCAGAAGTGTGGAGTGGCAACAGAAATACATTACAAAAGCTCTTGAAACTTGCCAAGTGAATAGACCAACGAAATTTTCCGAACCAAGGGTGCCATAAAGCTAAATACAATCTTGGTTTTGTACTGTATTATTTACAATACCCAAACCTCATCAAACCTCCATCTTCCACAGTTACTTCCCAACATATAGCGGTACCAGTCTGTGCAGCTAGGTAGATTGGAACGATTCCACTATAAAAGAGGTGCAAGATGAAGATCCAAATACAAATTACTCAACTTCAGCAATTACCGGGGTAAACATTTCAATGTAAACCAGACTGCTTGAAGTGTCTTTTTTCATAAATAAATGATATTTATCTTATCTCATTCACACCTATATATTTACAATGGACTGGTCCAGTCTAAATTTGACTTTAAAGGTGAGTGCAGGGTTTATCTAATTACATTCCTCTCGAGAAAGATATTTTTAAGGCTAGACCTGTTATCTAATCAACATATATATTTATAATATTACAATATATTAAATGAAATTTATAATCATGGAGTATGAACACTGCCTTCATCATCCTTACACATCTACTGTGTGTAAGTCTGGGGGCCTGTGTATGGAAATATGTCAAAAGTAGGGGGCGGGCTTATTACTGGACACAAGCTTGTGATTTACTGGAAACAGGCCGAGACTAGACATCATATGGCAAATATTTATTGTTCTGTGGCACAGTCAAGATTGAGACCTTCTTCATTCACGGATTTCATCACTAAAGTCATATTTTGAACCTTAACGTAGGCAAGTTCAGTTTAAATAGGTATTAGTGGTTAAGGGGGTGGGGTTAGGGGTGAATAACTTAAATAGATATCTTAGTATTGTGTTCATTTCGGGGTAATTCAATGACTCTGAAGAAGATGATATCGTCTATTTTCACGAACAATTAGCCTAACAATATTTCATTTTAAGCGTAATCATTTTCACCTTACCACTTCACTTTCTAAACCACAAAATCTGCTTTAGAGAACATGACCTTATTTTTGACCTTCAACAACAAGTTTGACCTTTTCACTCATAAAAAAAGTCACCATCACCCCAGTAACCACTGAGAAACGCAAGCCATATATATAGTGTTGAATGCTGTTGTTCCTTATTTCCATAAGAATTGATGCAGGTTTATAAGCTATGAGAGAACTGTGTGACATGCCCTAACACATACAGTGGCTGTAACAGCTTCTACAGACATGTAATGTACAGACACAATGAATAAATTTACATGTAGTTTGTCAATAGGATGGAATATTTTCTTTTTAAGATTGTTTATGCTGTTTCAAAATCATTTTTCATTAAGTTTCCCATATATTTCTTCCTTTCTTTCAGAAAATTATTCAAAACTTGTGAATCATTTTTCATGTCAAGCATACATTAATCAGCTCAGGTGATAAACGTCTTAATGGAACAGTAATACACAGACTATTGCTGACATCAGCAATTTGGAGCATAGCTATAGGCATCTGTCTAAAATATGTATGGAAGAGGACTGGAGGGCCAAGAAAGGACTAAGGACGGCTCAACTCCTCCACCCCTGAAATAACATAATGAACTATTCCAGCCTTTGTGTTGGAAAAGTTGAAAGGTCTTCATGAGTGAATAAGTTAAGGAAGAAAAGACTAGAAATGTGTTTTCAAGGAAAAAAGATGGTTTTCTAAGACCTTGGACAATAACTGGTGGAGGGGGGATTCCTGTGAGACAGGACATGATAATGGAGGAGGGGACCGGAACTTAAAGTTGGAGAGGGGGGGGGTTGGGGATTCCAGTGAGACAGGATGGTCTGTGATAATGGAAGAGGGGACCGAAACTTTAAGGTTGAGGGGGACTCCAGGGGGGGGGGGGGGGGTCAGGAGTGGATGAACAGTTTTAATTGGTGGAGGGGAGTTTCCATGAGAACAGGACAGCCTGTATGGTTGAAGGGGTTTGCCGGTGGGAAGGGGAAAATCGGTGGGAAGGGGAAAATCGTATGGTGGAGGGGCAGAGGAGATTCCTTTGTGAGGAGGGGGGGGGGGGGGGACCAGACGAGACAGTCTATGTATGGTGGAAGGGGGATTCTGGGGGGGGGGGGGGGGAATCAACAGACTATGAGAAGGAGCTGTATTGATAAAAATAACATCTAGGGGGGAGCTTATTCACATATCATTAAAACAAGGCATAAACATGGTGTATATATAATCAACAGCCTATATTGATGTATACTAAGAACAAAGGTTTGCTGGAATGTCCTGCTGTCAGAACCACTATGTTAGATAGGTACAGTTATATTTGTCAGCTTCAGTGTGGACCTACAGCTGAGTAGACAGACAGGTGGTGTTCCTCTTGGCCGTCAATCTTATAACGATACTGCTGGTTACGATACTGCTGGTTACGATGTAGGAGTCCAAAAATATCATCATGTCTCCAAGTTTGAAGTTTAAAACACTTCATGCCACGAAAAGAAAAGATCTATTGCCATAAAATTACTGTTGCAACAGAGTAGAGAATTATGATGCCACATATGCATGCCACAAAGAATAGAAATATGATGACAAAGATATAATGCCACACAATGAAAATCTCATACCACAAAGTAGAGATATGATGCCACACAATAAACATTTATTGTCACAGAGTAGAGATAATATGATGCCACAGAATGAAGGTCTCATGCCACAGAGTAGAGATATGATGCCACAGAATGAAGATTTATTACAAGAGTAGCGATATGAAGCCATAGAATAAACATATTTTGTAACAGAGTAGAGATATGATGCCACAGAATAAACATATTGCAACAGAGTAGAGATATGAAGCCACAGAATAAACATATATTGTAACAGAGTAGAGATATGATGCCACAGAATAAACATCTATTGTAACAGAGTAGAGATATGATGCCACAGAATAAACATATATTACCAGAGTAGCGATATGAAGCCACAGAATAAACATCTTTTGTCACAGAGTAGATATATGATGCCACAGAATAAACATATATTGTAACAGAGTAGAGATATGATGGCACAGAATAAACATCTATTGTCACAAAGTAGAGATATGATGCCACAGAATAAACATCTTTTGTCACAGAGTAGATATATGATGCCACAGAATAAACACCTACATTATCTACATGTAATGCCACCATGAAAGAGATTTGAAATAGTTAATACCAGGTATTTCCTGGTATCAACTATCAAGTTTAAGGTATTTATTACCAAGATATTAAGATGGCCCAAAGTATATCACTTAGATATTTGTCTACGACAATGGATTCTGTAAAAGTATGACCAGCAGTATCCCAGCTGCTGTAGTATGGTTTACATATTACCTACCTAACTAGCGGAGTTCCATCCCTGACATTCTACAGTACTATCTCCATGTCAGCCGTATCACTTACACCTTGTCATAACGAGAAGTTTACACCTGAATACACTCTGTGGCGACTGTCACCACGCCAGCCTGACAGGACTTGTACCTATTTATAACTGTAAGGGATATAGCTCAATAATTCCTACTTCATCTTTAAGTGTATATTAAGAAAGGACTCTAGACATTACACAGCAGAGATGGGCTGGCAGCCTACATTCTACATTCAAGGTTTCAGATAGCTACAAAAGTTTGTAAAACGAAACAATCTAAAAGGCTTCAGAACCACAGCGGAAAGAAGCCTGGCATGTTATACATGTACAGAGCTTCGTTGTAATTATACTCTTATAATGGCACGTAAGTTACTGTTCAGGCTTAATTAATCCTGCTAGCATATCTTGGCTGACAAGATTAGCTCATAAATGAACAGAACTACCTTTAATACAAAACAGCTTGTTGACATTTTAATGCGGATCGGAGAAAATCAAAACAGGATGAAAACATCTGTAGAGCAAGTAGAGAAGTAGTTTATTTCTAAAATCAAAAAGGGAAATATTTTCATATTGGTAAACAAAGAATCAATGCTGTCATTTTTCTAGACTGGATACCATGCAGCCCCTAAATTTTTATGGAGAAGTTCTTTACTGAATTTTACTACTAGCTTATCTCCTCCTAGTTAAACACTTAGAATCAGACATCCAAAAGATCAAAATTATGGAGTAATATTTTTTTTTAATAATTAAGTTCATGTATACTATTCTACAGATAGGATCCATTCTATCATTTTTCAAACATCAAACTGATCTGTATAACAATTCACAAAAACTTAAGCACTGCTTAATGCATACAAAATTCAAAAATCCATACACATTATTATACCCGCGGTCTATTATTTGAGTTAAGGCTACATGCTACCTAACACATTTTACCTGATCTTTTGTTTGAGTTAAGGCTACATGTTACCTTACACATTATACATGGTCTTTTGTTTGAGTTAAGGCTACATGCTACCTTACACATTATATCTGGTCTTTTGTTTGAGTTAAGGCTACATGCTACCTTATACACATTATACCTGATCTTTTGTTTGAGTTAAGGCTACTTGCTACCATACACATTATATCTGGTCTTTTGTTTGAGTTAAGGCTACATGCTACCTTACACATTATACCTGATCTTTTGTTTGAGTTAAGGCTACATGCTGCGTTACACATTATACCCGGTCTTTTGTTTGAGCAAAGGCTCCATGCTACCTTACACATTATACCTATAACTTGTGTTTGAGTTAAGGCTATACATGCTACCTTACACATTATACCAGGTCTATTATTTGAATTGTAGAGGAACTGGACTGGGTCGATCAGTGGCGACCAGGTAGATCGATCAGTTGGTAGAGTGTTCGTCTAGAGTTCGGAAGGTCCCGGGTTCAAACCCGGTCTGGACGCTACATTTTCTCTTTCTCCTGTTACAAAATTGGCGAGCTTGCCAACCCTTGTTTAAAGCATTGAGAGTACGCTTAGCAAGGGAATATACGAACGGCGACCAGGTAACTCATTTGGTGGAGTGTTTGTCTCGAGTTCGGAAGGTCCCGGGTTCGAATCCCGGTACCTTACACATTATACCTGTAACGTGTGTTTAAGTTAAGGCTACATGCTAGCTACCTTACACATTATACTAGGTCTTTTGTCTGAGTTAAGGGTACATGCTACCTTACAAATTACACCTGTGATTTGCATCAGAGTTATTGCCCTTTAATATCTTAATTGAAATCATCAGACTGTTCCGACTTGCCTGAGCATAGTCAGTACACTCAGATGATGAATCAACTCAGAATTATTTGCTAATTTTGCACATTTGCTTACCTTAAATATATTTTGTGAAGAAACAGGCCCAGCATGTTTTTAATCAATTATATGACAAAACCACACACAAAGAAGATGTATTAAGATATAGTGAGGAAGGTTTCTCTTTTATGAAATTTTAAATTAACTGGAAAGATTTCACCGAGAGATTAGGACAACAAACAAATAAACAATGGCGACTGTATCATTTCATCCTCAGTGTTTTGTCAGCGTAATTAAACATCTTCCTTATGATTTTATTCTGGATATTGAACTTGTTTACATCACAATCTTCTCATCTTACCTTGTCAGGCTAATTATCAGCCAAGACAACAATTACCGGATCAGTGAGTATCAATGTTACTCCCACATACATTATATATATATCGATATATGTTACATGTACTTGGTAACATCTGTTAGTAAATAGACAACTGATGGTACATTTATCTTCTGTACTCATTTTGTTTTAAAACAATTACCGGATCAGCCGGTATCAATGTTACTCCCACATACATTATATATACATCGTTATATGTTACATGTACTTGGTAACATCTGGTTGTAAATAGAGACCTGAAGGTACACTTATCTTCTGTACATATTTTGTTTTAAAACAATTACACACATTCAGGGTGGTCGGGTGGTGCAGTGGATAGTGCACTTGCCTTTCACCAAGGCGGCCGGGGTTCGATTCCCCGACCATACGTGAAAAGGTATGGGGTCACCTGCCCGATCACGTGGGTTTTCTCCGGGTACTCCGGTTTCCTCCCACAATAAGACCCATCACGCGCTAACATCCGGGCCAACAAGAGTGATTTATATAAGTTGGATATCTTGTTTCATAATTGTTGTAAAATAAATAAAATTTATATTTATATTTATTACGCACATTCTGTAGGTATTCTAATAAAGCAGTTTCCATGATTTTGACAGAATTTAAACTTCTTTAAAATGACATGCAGACTTTGAACTTCTTTAAAATTAGCATTAAAATTCAAAGGTTCTAAGACACTGATATCAAATGATAACATGCCTGTCAAGCAGTGTTCTCACTAAGTTTTGCAATAATTGGTTGACTTCAGAAGAATAACCGGTTTAATTTTCACATTCTGTAATGTTGACATAATAAAATTCGGAAAAATAGCCGGTTCAAAGTTGGTGAATAACAGGCTACTTTTGCCGGCAACCGGCTTTTAGGGAGAACCCTGTCAAGGGTCAAATGCTAGCAAACTGGAGATCTCCAGTATGGCCTAGTTGTTCATCAAACCATGTGTTGGTGTCATGTACAGCCAGTGAACTTTTACATGAAAAAGTACAAATTATCTGTGACCAGGAATTTATGGACAAATCCTCCATGCTGACATGTGACTTAAACAAGACACAAATCCATTTCAATATTTGATGAAAACATAAAAATTATAATGAATCTATGAATTTGTTTCAATATTTGACCACACTATTACTTTTTTGAATATATCACAAATCAAATTCAAACAAGAATTACACATAATTAAATGTCCTGTCTTTGTCATACGTGTCGATTGGTGTTAAAGCAGTATCTAGCTCATATGGCATAAAACAAATCCATCACGCTTTTATTCAATTTGGACTGAAAGTTTGACCTTCAAGTGAGAAGAAATCTCTTGGCGGTTCCTTATACATGTATATAACAAATTTAAAGGTTTCTAAAAACTTTTGTGTGTACATTTTTCTTTCTGGCACAACAAAACTGTTGAGTATACATAATACTTGTATGTAAATATATCTCAAATTACATGTCAAATACTGGTACTTGATGCCAATTTTTTAAAGTCTTGTCAGCGGGACTAAAATTTTATACAAAAGAAAAATAATTTTATTAAATTAGAAATTCATAATTCAAACTGCATGATATTTTTTGTAAATTTTGATAAATTTAAATCAATTAACCACAGACAAAAGGTGTAAAAATGTATGGAAATTCACAAATATTTCTCAAAATTAAAAAAAAAAAAAAATTTGCTTTAACAATTTGTTAAGCTAACTATACTTAGAAAACTCCTCTATTATAAGTTCTATCACTTCCCATAGGGTTGTCATTGAGGTTTGTAAGTCATCTTCAATAGTATAGAGGGTCAATATTGATCATGATACACAAAATGTATTCCATTTCGTCTAAAGATAGATTTAGACTATTGGCAATCACAAAAGGCAACAATACATGTGATAAGACCCACTTCTAAATAAAAGTAGGGAAACTTGGTAAAGGAAGCATCGTATTATTTACACAGTCATGTATTGAAGGATTAACGGCCATGTTTGTACAAGAGCTAATACACATCCCGTAACAATTTCACCAGAGAATAGTTTACACCTCATACCTGTTGAAATGTATTTCTGTCATCAAAGGAATTTTTACAGACAAAACGATTGTATATTGCATCAAGCAAATAATTGACAATAAAATCCTAAAATGAGAATTGAAGGAATTGAGTGGAATGGTGGGGGGTGTTGTTTAGAGGACACTAAAAAGACTTACAATGTGCCAATCGATATATATGACCCAATCATATGAAAAATCTCTTAATCAGGAATATATAGCCATATTTGCCAATTTTCCCTATTTTGTGGAGATCGAGAGACACCTAATTGTGAACAATTACCGAAACTATTTCTATTTTCTGAAATAAGATTATTTCATCTGCTCATACCATGCACCATCAAAAACTGTAACATTATGTTAGAAATATTTTTGATTCTGGAGGAAAATGGCTTTCATTAATCATTTTTTGAAAAGATAACCACCTCTTGTCAGATTTTTATGAGAAATATGAAAGTTGATATAAACACCTATATTCATAATAGTGTTCCTTATGGGAAACTTCAGCAGCCTAACTAGACCATCACCAGGGTTCGAACACCTGACTCCAGACTGTTGATACTAATTAGATAATTGATTAACCTGCCTCAGGTCAATAGGTCAACAGGTCAGCAGAAGTGCTGGCCTACCTGACCTATAGTGATAGCCAAACAGAAGCTAAAGGGAGGTAATTAGGACACTAGATGTGTCAGTATGACATGCATGGCTCCGATGACAATAAAAGGGAAGTACTGTTTTTGGTGAATTTTCTTTTCGACATACATTTTAACAAAAATGTTCAAAAATACATTTGATCTAACTCAAGAAAAAATATATGAATCACCACCATACAGAAATACAGTCAACTCTGTCTAAAACGAATTACTACGGACCATGAAAAACATTTCGTTATATCAGGGATTCGTTATTCCCGATAGCATGGTTTAATTTATAAGCAATGATAAGACATACAGAAGTAACGACATGAGTTTATTTTAAATTGATAGGTGTATATGAGTACCCAGGTGACCTATTCAATCGCACCGCCGACTCGTGGTCACAAAACCGAGACAAGTGAACACAGAACATAGCTTTGTTTTGATTGGAATTTGTGTCGATCCAGGTCATTCTTTCGTTATTACAGGTAAAAATGCGGATAGGGACTGCAAAATCACCTTGTTGTTTTAGTTAATTCGCTATTTCAGACTTCGTTGTTTCAGTAAAACAATACATAAGATATATAAGAGTGAAAATCGGGACTTTAAATTTACTTCGTTGTTGCGGGAATTTCGTTGGCCCCGACTTCGTTATTTTCGAAGTTAACTGTATGTGGATCACCACCAAACAGAAATATGTGGATCACCACCTCACCAACAAACAGAAATATGTGGATCACCACCAAACAGAAATTGATCTGCATCTGGTCATCATACAACTACATACCAAATTGAAGTTCAATACCACTATCCATTACAGAGTACCTAAATGAGCAGAAAAAATATGATGGAAAGACGGCCAAGGGCAATTTCATACACCAAGGACCCACTGTGCCCTAAACTGTATATATCAGTCCACCATATGAGGTCACAAAACTTTATTTACAATCAATCTCCACATGTAAACAGCTTGTTTTTATTTCACTGAACACAATTTCACACTCCAAAATAGGATATTTAACGATCAGAAGTTTTGATGAATAGTTACATGTAAATATTGACAAGTTGTGATTTAAATGTTTAATCTACAAACCCAACATGGTCCTTTTTGATTGGGACGACCATTGTATAGATGACCCGCGTACTTAATAGTCAATATTATACAGTAGACCTGGGGGCTCTTTTTATAACTTTTAGGTCACCATATTTCAATACAAATAATATGAATATATATGTCATCCTTGAAATTGTGTATCTACAAATAAAACACCAGCACCTGAATACTGCTAAGGTCAATAGCTTTCTTACACATCACCAATGTGAATTTAATGGTTAGTTTCCTTATTTAACTTTTGTAACTGTGGTTTGTGTTAAAGTTAAGAATATATGCTCCCTTATACATTGTATAAATGTTGTTAACTGTAAAAGTAATCTTCCCTATTCTTTAGATCTCCGATTCGTGTTAAAGTTACCTCTTTAAAGAAGTACAGCAATACCCCACTAACTAGAACTTGTGGGGACCTGATCAGTAGTTCAAGGAATACATGGTATTTGAGTAATCCAAAGTTGAATGTATATGTACGAACTCGGTTAAAGGACCAAACAAACTGTTCAACAAATGAGAGGCTTTCAAGTAAACGGGTTCGAGTAAATGGGGTTTTACTCTATGCCTGAGATATGTACATGTCCAGATATTTGTCCGGATTTGTGTCCGTGCTATCTTCCTTAGAACTATACCTACAATTTTTTATTGAGTTATTCCCCTTGGAATTTGTATGTTCATGTTTAAAAAAGATGTTATGATACCTGTAATATGTGTAAGTTTTGTAAGTGTTATATTCTACCTGTATATTGTATTATCGCTAACATGCTATTTAGTGTTAAGGTGTTATGCTACCTGTGTCTGACATGTGGGATACAGATATAGAGGTTACACAACGATTGGTTGTTGAATATGGTATTTACTATTTCACTTGAGTTAGTAAATTTTTAAAAGTTACAAAGGGCAAGAGCTTTAGCGAGTGTCTTTTGTAACTTTTGAAAACTAACTAACGGGAGTGAAATAAATACCATATCCAACAACCAAGAGTTGTGTGACCTATTTCTACTACAATTTTAGCCGAAAAAAACACTATTTCATTGAATCAGATATAAATGAACAGCGGACGATTTCAGGTTTCAATAACTTCCAGTCATTCTATTAATAGATAGTAACAAAAATCTTCTTTTCTTGCAAGTTTAACATATATCCATGTAACCATACTGTTAGCTTGATCCATTTTGTATAAATTGTCGGACTAGCAGAATTTATTTTGAGCTGGTTGATTAGTATTTGCTAGATCAGGGGATATTGGCATCCTGAAAATGTTTTTTTTCATTCCTAAAAATATCTTAGAAACATACAAATGCCCCAAAAAACTTGATGGAAATTGAGCTAAAACAGTCTTACCGATCGAACAATTGCAATTAAAAATAAATTCTACAAAAAGTCAGTGAAGCAGAAAATTAAAAGTGACAGTGACCTATTTAAATTTCGACATCCTGATGTAGAAATCTTCAAAATGAATACAGAAATGTTGGCTGTTTGCATTTTTGTGTAAGAATACTGACGCAAAAAAATGTGAAGTCTCTCCAAGATGTGGCACAGATATTCGGAGGGGCCATACAAACTGAATGAAAATGCAAACACTTAGTGACACTACATGGCATGGGCAAAACAAAACACAAGAGAGAGTGACCATGTTGATAGTATTCAACAGTAAATATGTGTACTAACTAAAGCTACGGAGACAAGCTACGGAGACAAGTTCCGGAGACATTCACAAGGCAGATACTTCAAGCTTCGGATCTCGGCTCAATATACACATATTGATTTTGTAAACAGATGAATCTTACATCTATGGTTAAAGCAGGTCTAGGGAGAAATGTTTATCAAACAAATCCCAAATAGGGGTAGGTATTATTGGAAGCCCCCAACTCCATCAACTGACGGTCACCCTCGGCTAATGGTTGGTACCAGACGATGGTTTGATTAAGTGGCAGGGAGCTGTGATATATCCAATCAGACTTGTGATAAAGGGCCAAGCATCAGGCACTGCCAAACAGGACCAACTATCAGGCAGCCAAACAGGACCAACTATCAGGCAGCCAAACAGTACCAACTATCAGGCAGCCAAACAGGACCAACTATCAGGCAGCCAAACAGGATCAACTATCAGGCAGCCAAACGGGACCAACTATCAGGCAGCCAAACGGGACCAACTATCAGGCAGCCAAACGGGACAAACTATCAGGCACTGCCAAACGGGACCAACTATCAGGCAGCCAAACAGGACCAACTATCAGGCAGCCAAACGGGACCAACTATCAGGCAGCCAAACAGGACCAACTATCAGGCAGCCAAACGGGACCAACTATCAGGCAGCCAAACGGGACCAACTATCAGGCAGCCAAACAGGACCAACTATCAGGCACTGCCAAACGGGACCAACTATCAGGCAGCCAAACAGGACCAACTATCAGGCACTGCCAAACGGGACCAACTATCAGGCAGCCAAACGGGACCAACTATCAGGCATGGTGCTGTTCCTAACAGTAATGTAGAAGTGCCTTGACCTATGAAATCACTAGCAGCCTCTTTCTGAGCATCTTGTTGATCATTTCAACACAGCATGATGAATAATGGTCAAAAAGGGCCTGTAAAATCAGTTGGTCTTTTCAAGTTCTGTCGCTAATTAAAAGTAGCTTTACCATGTTCCAATAGTGTGAAGATCAAGTTTGGGAAAATCAGATCAAATGGGCCTGTAAAATAGAAGTAAAACTCTTTGTGGCTCATAAAGCTAGAGTATAATAATTAAAGTTTCCTTTCTGTGAAGATGCATTTTGAGAATCCTTGTCATTGCTTCCAGCAAATCACAAATGAGTCCTTCATAAGCCTTCTTCCAAACACTATCATCATAATTTGTACAGGGGCCCAAAACAATCGGGGAAGTGTCTTGTTCAAGAAAGAAATTATCAGACATGAAAAAGGTGATACCAAAGTTATTATCGAATGCAGTTTACTGTGGAGCGTATTTTGTTGCTTCTTTGCATGACACTATTTTGGTAAACACAAGTTAAGTAGAAATACATTTCAAAAAACTGAACTTTCTATACAAATTTTTGACTCTCAAGGGTGGGCACTTTACATTGAATTCAGTCAAGATTTTATCAGCTTGAGATGTTTTCATTCGCAAACAACTTGTTTCAGCTATTGACAAAAACAGGCTATTTAAGTGGTTAAAAGTCAAGGCTAATTTCTGTTCAGAGCAGGTCATATATACCCCGATCCTGAGCTGTGGCACTATTATAAGAATATGCTGTAGACTTTTTTAAAGTGTTTACAAAAATAAAACACTTGTCTAACATCATGTTACCAATCTGTCATCCATTTGTATCTGCGTTGATGTATGACAGTCTCTAGGTAAACTTGAACTCCGGGCTTGACCTCACAGTAGAGGGCGCTGTCTGATCAATTGGCATCTGTCAATACAAAATCCTAAAAATATCGGAGGTCTTGTTCCACAACAATTACACAAGATTTTAGATGTGCACATGTACCCAGAACGTGCCAACACAAACAATGGCCTCTGTTATTTATTTGGCAGTTTGATGCATGGAATACCTGTAGGACAATGGTAACTACAGGAAGAACAAGATATAAATACTCCTGTTAGATACTCGGGGGCCATTACAGGTATTGTACCAGGGTCAACCCTGGTCAACCCCCACAATGGCTGACTCCATATTTGGCAAAGACAGATACATATAAATGGGGTGATTGTTTCTAATGCTCAGGTGACAACCATTTCGTAATAAGTATACATACAGATAGTCTGAAGTCATCATTTTGAAGGAAAAAATTGGTCATTCTGTTTAAGATTAAATGACTTCTATGTTTCGACACTGGGTAATATAATTGTTTATAATATTGAAGGCATACATGTACTTTTAAATTATGATGACAGCCTTTTATACATAGTCTAAAATCTTTAATTAAACACATTAAAGGCCCAATATACGTCACTTCAGGAAATTTTGTAATTCTGAAAAATTCTGAAAAAAAAAGTCCAGTTGATAACCATGCAAAAATAAGCCTGAAACGAAGTAAACCTGAGCGGTAACTATAACAAGAAACTCTTGGCAGACAAATCCAGGAATTGAAAATAACTCAGGAAAGGCCCACTTCAACAACAAGTCGACGTTAAAAGACAGTTCAAAATGGACGTGTGTTTACAAATACCGAGTTTCAACTGCTTCTGTACCGGTTACCGTGTAAGAATTCATCTTGAATATTGTTGATGTCAGTTAATCTTAACTAAATCTATAAATATAATAGTTTTGCCGAAAGTAACGTATATTAGGCCTTTAAATTATACTGTTTAAGATTAAATGACATCAACTTCCATCTCTGTTCATCATGTATTTTGTCTTTATGACAAACAAATAATCATTAACAATCCAATTAAAACATCATTAACTTATGATGTTCATCTTCTTAGAATTCTAAAGTGGATGGATAGAGGTTATATTTACTGTAATCTGGAGGGGCATGGGGTTATATTTACTGTAATCTTGAGGGGCGAGGGGTTATATTCACTGTAATCTGGAGGGTTGTGGGTTATATTTAGTGTTATCTGGAGGGGCATGGGGTTATATTCACTGTAATCTGGAGGGTTGGGGTTAAATTTACTGTAATCTGGAGGGTTGGGGGTATATTTACTGTAATCTGGAGGGGCAAGGGGTTATATTTACTGTAATCTGGAGGGTTGGGGTTAAATGTACTGTTATCTGGAGGGTTGGGGGTTATATTTATTGTAATCTGGAGGGTGAGGGTTATATTTACTGTAATCTGGAGGGTTAGGTGTTACATTAACTGTAATCTGGAGGGTTGGGGGTTATATTAACTGTAATCTGGAGGGTTGGGGGTTATATTTACTGTAATCTGGAGGGGCATGGGATTATATTTACTGTAATCTGGAGGGTTGGGTGTTACATTAACTGTAATCTGGAGGGTTGGGGGTTATATTTACTGTAATATGGAGGGGATGGGGGTTATATTTACTGTAATTTAGAGGGGCATGGGGTTATATTTACTGTAATCTGGAGGGGCATGGGATTACATTTACTGTAATATGGAGGGGTGGGGTTAAATGTACTGTTATCTGGAGGGTTGGGGTTATATTTATTGTAATCTGGAGTGGCATGGGGTTATATTTACTGTAATCTGGAGGGTGAGGGTTATATTTACTGTAATCTGGAGGGTGAGGGTTATATTTACTGTAATCTGGAGGGTGAGGGTTATATTTACTGTAATCTGGAGGGGCATGGGATTATATTTACTGTAATCCGGAGGGTTAGGTGTTACATTAACTGTAATCTGGAATATTATTTTTTTATCTGGAGGATGGGAATTCACAGAATTTTAAAATTTCTGCAATAAAATCTAATTCATACAAATAATGTAAATATTTCTATTCAAATGACATTATTACAATTTCTTTTAAATTGAAACAAACAATTCTAATCTGATAATGACACTACAAAACATATCTTAAGCTGATAACCAGCAGTTAAAGATGTTTAGACTTTCCCACACTCACAGGATTTGGTTAACAAGTTAATTCTCTATCACAAAGTTCCATAGACACCGGTATTCCCATTTATCTCGCTACAATTGGAATGCTGAAAATTACATAATTTTGCCATAACTTACAACTTTTAAACGTTGATGTTATCATTCAGCGGGGAAGTGTTGTTTGCAAGTCTGTTTCCATCAGTGTTTTGATTGGCATGTGAAATTCTATAACTTTTTTAATGAGGGGGAATCACATGATCAAAATTGTACAAGTACATTGTCAAGGTCATTGTGTAGCACAAGGTCAAGGTCATAAAACAGTTTCTAGTTTCTTAGAATTTTTTGGAAGTGTCAAGTTGATTTTAATATGATGGAATCTCAGGAAAAGCTGTTATTGTACATGTAATGCATTTTGGCTTGAACCAACATTTCTGAAATTTTACTGCCAAGTGAAAACGGACCTATTATTGACAATCACACGCAGAAAAAGAAACCAGAAGAAATTAAATTAAATTCTCGTCTCTCCACTTTAAATAGCATGCTATCGCACAACAATATCTCTATGCAATTATTGCTTCAAAAAGCAAATATTCCTGCGATGTAAACACATTTCATCTGAACTGGAGAAATAGATTTCATTTTTGAAAAAAATGTCCTCACTCAACAACAGACAAATGAATGGAATATTACCAATTTAACTTCAGTATGATAATCATTTTGTAAATTAAGACAGCTACTGCAGAGGAGATGGGCATGACTGTTACATAATAGCTGACATTTCCAAAAGCTTTAATCAAAATCAATAGTTTCAAAATCAACTGGTGCGAATGCAGATAAAATTAATAGTCGTCCCTTTAACTCATTCACCCCTGAAGACACATTTGAACTCTTCCAATTCAAAGGTTGGAATAGTTCATTATGACATTTCAGGGGTGAATGAGCTACGGCCGCAATAAAGTGGACATTAAAAAGAAGATTTCGCCAGAAGTTTTGACATTGATGACCTTGACCTGACCTTGACCAAATATTGATTCACCAGTTACTATAAACCAACTAATTTTTGCGTACTTCGCAGTTGATTAAAATTCGCAAAAATTAATCACCGCGAAACGCTTTCAATCATAGACCTGTATCTAAAGGTGTATTGCACTATTCTGTTTATAGGATTTATGAAAATAAGTCCAACGTCCATTCAAATCAGTCTGCCCTGGCAGTTGAACCTTTTAAAAACACAATTCTTAAGTACATGAAACTGAATTTTTAAAAATTTTGTTGTGATCATCAATGCTAGCAAATTGCAAATCTACATTCAATAATTGTTTTGTGGTATTAATCTTATCCAATCTAAAAGTACTACCCTGCAATAAATTCTAAAATGGAGAACGGCCTGATAAAACACAAACTTATTATTGCTTTCTCATTCCTAAGGAAATAATTCCCAAATGGAAACAAATGACGAGATTTGAATTGAAGATGACAGCGCCAGTCAATCACGATTCTGATAACATGTAATTCCTACGTCACTAACTTCGTCTGCCACCGATCATGATGAATCCTGCCTGTGACTGAGAGGCTAGGATAGAGACATGTAATGTAATTTCCCGTAAAATCCCTCTTCACGCAAACATTACAATGAACCTGAGCGCCACTGTTTTATACAGACAGCATTTTGAGACACAAGCTTTTTATTTCCAAAGTTGTCAACTGTGACTTTTGACCTTAAACCTTGACCGATGACCTTCAAAATCTACTAAGGTGTAGAACTGCAATGTGTGTTGCTAGTTATCAGGATGAACCCAATCCATACTTGCCAACTTTTTGAAATTTCCGTAGGGGAGATTACGCGTGCTCAGAATTGAAAACATAAATAATATGTATACATGTAAATTCAGGGGGAAAATGACACTTTTAAATGGCTTCTTTTGAGCTCTTCTTTCAGATGAAATCATCAGATTTTTAAAATTAGGAACAGTTCAGCAGATTCCTAAGTTAAAAATGCAACAGTTTAGGGTCCAAAATCGGGAGTCTCCTCCTAAATAGGGAGGGTTGGCAAGTATGCCAATCTGACCAAGGGTCTTCAAGATATGCTGTACACAAAGTCAGGACACACGGATGCATGGACGCAATGCACAGACAAAATAATAACATGCCTTACTTAAGTGCAGGCAGTATTATAAAGTCTCTACATCTGTGACTCTTTTTGGAACCTATACAAGAGGCCCAAGGGCCTTAACGGTCATCTGACTACCAATTGTGATACCATTATGGAATTAGTTTAAACAATATTTTATTTCCATCAGTGTACATGTATATTACATATATAGAAATTATACAAATAGTGAGGATTGGAAAACAAGCTAATAGCTTATATAAATTCCTCTCCTCTAGGAATTAGTAATACAATCATGTAACAATATGCCACACAAATGTGGTTTTCAAGATGGTGATGATCATGGATTTCTTCGGAACAGTGCGAAAAATAACATTTGGTCAGAATCATTTTAGGCAAGTTTCAGATCATGGAAAGTGTTAGATGTGGATGCAAAATGGGGGCTGTTGCAGCCATCTTGGATCTCTGACGGACTGGAGAAATAACAACATTTGGTTGGGACTATCTGGGGATCATTTTTCTATGAAAAGTTTTAAATGTGTATTCAAAATGGGGGCTGTGGCAGCCATCTTGGATGTCTGACGGACCCGATAAATAACATTTGGTTGGGACTATCTGAGGATAATTTTTGCAAGGTTCAGCTCAATGTCACTGGTAGAACTTGAGAAGTTCAAAATGACATATGTGGCGGCCATCTTAGATTTGTGACAATGGGCGAGTTCGATTGCCGACTATAGTTACTGTAGTCTACTAGAGTTCAACCGAACACACTTTAGTTATAATGTACTGCGCATGTGTACAGAAAGAAGGAGTTGAACTTGAGAAGAAGTTTAAAATGTGAAAAGTTTACGGACGGCAATTTTGTTTTTCAAGATGGCGAATCTGGCGGCCATCTTGGATTTTGGACCAACCCGAAATGTAACAACACTTGGTCAGGACCATCTCAGGATCATTTCAGCCAATTTTCAGCTTAATCCCAGTGGTAGAACTTGATAAGAAGTTGGAAACGTGTTTTTCAAGATTGCGGCTCTGGCAGCCATCTTGGATTTCGGACCGACCCAAAAAGTAACAATACTTGATCAGGACCATCTCAGGATCATGTCAGCCAAGTTTCAGCTTAATCACACAGGTATAACTTGAGAAGAAGTTTGAAATGTGTTTTTCAAGATGGCGGCTCTGGCGGCCATCTTGGATTTCCGACCAACCTGAAAAATAACAACACTTGGTCAGGACAATCTCAGAATCACTTCAGCCAAGTTTTAGCTTAATCCCACAGGTAGAACTTGAGAAGAAGTTGGAAATGTGTTTTGTAAGATGGCGGCCATGGCGGCCATCTTGGGATTTCGAACCGACCGAAAAGTAACAACTCATGGTCAGGACCATCTCAGGATAATTTCAGCCAAGTTTCAGCTTAATCCCACAGGTGAAACTTGAGAGAAATTTGGAAATGTGTTTTTCAAGATGGCGGCTCTGGCGGCCATCTTGGAATTTGGACCAACCCAAAAAATAACAACACTTGGTCAGGATCATCTCAGGATCATTTCAGCCAAGTTTCATCTTAATCCCACTGGTAGAACTTGAGAAGAAGTTGAAAATGTGTTTTTCAAGATGGCGGCTCTGGCGGCCATCTTGGATTTCGGACCGACCCGAAAAATAACAACACTTGGTCAGGACTATCTCAGGATCATTTCAGCCAAGTTTCAGCTTAATCCCAGTGGTAGAACTTAAGAAGAAGTTTAAAATAGGTGTTTTTCAGGAAAACAGTGATTGCGCAATCATGTCACAAAATGGCCGCCATGGCACAAATGTCGAGAGTTTTTCGGACCCGAAAAATAACAACATTTTATGGGCTGCCCTTTCCTGAACATCCCTACCAATTTTCAGCTCACAGGTACCAGTGGAACTGTAGAAGAAGTTTAATATGTGTTTTTCAAGATGTCGGCTATGGCGGCCATCTTGGATTTCGGACCGACCCGAAAAATAACAACACTTGGTCAGGACCATCTCAGGATCATTTCAGCTAAGTTTCAGCTTATTCCCACTGGTAGAACTTGAGAAGAAGTTGAAAATGTGTTTTTCAAGATGGCGGCTCTGGCGGCCATCTTGGATTTCGGACCGACCCGAAAAATAACAACACTTGGTCAGGACTATCTCAGGATCATTTCAGCCAAGTTTCAGCTTAACCCCAGTGGTAGAACTTAAGAAGAAGTTTAAAATAGGTGTTGTTCAGGAAAACAGTGATTGCGCAATCATGTCACAAAATGGCCGCTATGGCACAAATGTCGAGAGTTTTTCGGACCCGAAAAATAACAACATTTTATGGGCTGCCCTTCCTGAACATCCCTACCAATTTTCAGCTCACAGGTACCAGTGGAACTGTAGAAGAAGTTTAATATGTGTTTTTCAAGATGTCGGCTATGGCGGCCATCTTGGATTTCGGACCGACCCGAAAAATAACAACACTTGGTCAGGACCATCTCAGGATCATTTCAGCTAAGTTTCAGCTTATTCCCACTGGTAGAATTTGAGAAGAAGTTGAAAATGTGTTTTTCAAGATGGCGGCTCTGGCGGCCATCTTGGATTTCGGACTGACCCGAAAAATAACAACACTTGGTCAGGACCATCTCAGGATCATTTCAGCTAAGTTTCAGCTTATTCCCATTGGTAGAACTTGAGAAGAAGTTTGAAATGTGAAAAGTTTACGGACGGCGGACGGCGGACGGCTGACGGCGGACGGCGGACGGCGCACGGCGCACGGCGGACGACGACGGACGAAGCACGGTAACTATAGGTCATCTTGACCCTTTGGGTCAGATGACCTAATAAACATACCTACAGGTAGATAAATCGTCTCCTGGGTATAATTAATTGATAATGGAGACCCAACAAACTGAAAACAATACTTTCTGGAAACAAGATGGCTTTCTAAAACATTCGTTCACGTGTTTGGACACAATGTAACATATACATGTATGGTAGCGAGATATTGACCTACATATTCTACATCAGATGTTACCATCCATAGCTAATGAGAAATGCAAGCATACAACAAGTTCCACAAATGTTACCAGACATCACAAAAGAACAGTTCATGTAAGGCTTATTAAATACGTGCACCAGTATTATTTCTCTGGGTCGAAAAACAGCAAATATGCCAAAACTGCCTTAAGTCTCTTTAAAAAAACACAGAATCGGAATTGTGTACAGATTTTAGACCAACCATTTATACAAAATTGATTTCCCTTTACCCAATCACTCAGAGGTGTTTCAGTCCAAAACTGGACAATATATATCCTGGCATTCCTTGAGTAGAAGAAGGATTTAAAAGAATTTACTAAGTTTCACTTATTGGGCTGCGAGATGACTTTTAAGGAACAAGCTATAAATATTCATTGTGTCAAGTTTTATTTGTATGATTTTCCTGATGGATTCCCGTGAAATTAATAAATTTACAGATTCTGATGTTAAAGTGTCTCATGACACTGACTGTATGACCTTATTTTACCTGTCATGTGTTTTCTTACAGACAACTGTAAGCAAAGCACTATAGAGCTTAAGGTTAATTAGCCTAAAGACATCTGGACAAATATTTTCTATTTATAATCACAGTGAACTTGACCTTTGAACCTGAAAAGCAATCCCAAGCAAGCACTTTCTGTTAAGGACACTGCATAAAATTTTAGTTAAGATTGACCAAAGCAACATGAGTTATAATTTTGCACGGAAACCAATTTTCAATTTATAGCAATATAGACCATGACATTTGGACCTGAAATGCATTCCCAAGAAAGCATTAAACGGAGTTGAGTTATATTGGCAGAAGCAAACTCGAGTTATCGCATGGTAACTGAATTTCTATTTATAATAACAATGAATTTGACCTTTCACCTTCAAACCTGAAAGGCAATCCAAAGCAAGCACTTTTGGTAAGGAAACACTGTATGAAGTTTGAGTTTGATTGGCCCAAGGGAATTCAAATTATTGCATGTAAACCTTTGTTAATACAATCATACCTTTTTACTATTACAGATCAATACAATTAAGAAAACAATGAAGCAACACAGAATTGCGTATCAATCTTTTTTAGAGAGGGCTTAGTAATAAATATAGCTAGGCCATGCCTGTTGGCCAATTCCGATTATATATTAAACATCTTGGGTACAAACATGCTTATAAAGTTCACAAAACAAAAATTCTAAAATGTGAAAACATTTCCATACATAAAGCTTCCACTTTTAAAGTAAGACTGATATTTTTTTTCTTGTATTTTTTGTCTACTGAAGCTTTACAGTAAAAAAAGCAGCAAGTCCAATCTTTGTTCAATACCAATACGCTTTTTCTCAATTGCACTGTCCTTCTTACTGGAAAGATATAACATCAGAAATCAAGATTCTCCGTAGATATTTCAACAGACATGCGACTGTTCAAAGAATTGTTCTCCAAAACCTCAATTTTGGAAGTTTGCTTTATAAAACAAGTCACATAACATCTTGTCAATGTTTTTTTAGTATTCTCATCATTTCTCTTTAAAACACAAGAACGATTTTTGGAAACTAGTTTTCTACTTTAAAGATTTTATCATATTAATGTTCACCAGGTTATGATTTTTCCCAGACTCGCCCATCAAAATTCAGCTGAAGTCATTTTGGAAGACACTTTCTCAGAATGTTCCATGCGTATGACGATTACGGGGATCGAACCCCGACCGCCTGCATGGAAGGCCGAGTGTTAACCACTCGACCAATCCGCCCACTGCATTATTGCATTAGCCTTTGTAACACTGACAAACATTTTCATTCATATTTACAATTATTAATGCAATACAGTATTTCACATGATACAATAAAGAAATTATGTCATCCGGTAAAATACTAGCTGTATCCTACGATGAGTGTGACTTGGCTAAAGAAAAGAGCAAGTTCTATTTAGCTTCTTTGTTAGAGCATTCAAGTGTAAGTACGCAAGATGTCCCAGGTTTGACTACAAGCAGAAGCATTACCAAAATGGTAGCACCTACAACATCCATTAATCATCAACTCAACTGAGACTGTGTCATATCTAAACTTTGTCTAAACTTTGATGAAAATCTGTTCAGGAATGAAATTGGTAAAGTTTGAATATGGGCAGGACATAACAGTATCGCCTTGCCCCTCAAGCCCCAATAAAGGAAACTATAACTATAGGTGTAGTACAACGAATAAACAAGAGGCCCAGAGGGCCTGTATCACTCACCTGGATAAATTGGTATTAAGGTAATCATGGTAAAATATTTCTATAAAAGATGCTAATTAAGGGCAGGGACAGACCCAAAGAATTATCCTTGAAGTATATCTGTATAAATTAAAGAAAGGTTAATGAGTGGTATCTCGACTCATTGTTTTCAAGCTCAACTGAGAACCAAGGTCCCTAGGGCTGGGCTAGACCCTTACATCAATGATAATATCATAATTGTGTTTGTTTCTGTATAGTTTTGGGGTGGGATGTCTGTAAGGGCGTGGCAAACCCTTTGGTCAAATCTAAATTCATATTTGTGATGTTCTCTTTATGCTAAGCAATTGTATATGTTGTTTTGGGTTGGGGATCTCAACCGTTTAAAAAGTTTTATCAATATCGCCAAATGGACCCCTTTTGGCCTCCCCCCTCTGGCCCGTGGATGGTCAGTCCCATCATTTGTATAAATTTGAATCCCAGCCACTTCGGGATGATACCACCAAAATATGAATGTTTCACATTGCTAAGATCCAGAGAAGAAGTCGTTAATATAAATATAGCCAAATGGACCCCTTTTGGCCCCGCCCCTCAGGCCCCTGAAGGGTCAGCCCCATCATTTGTATAAATTTGAATCTCAGTAACCTAGGGATACTACCACCAAAATACTTAATAAATCATGAGAAAAGTTCAAAGCAATGAGAACTTATATTTGAGACATTATATCAACCACCTAAAAATTGTTGTTTACCTTGATCATGAATGTGATGTGACATTGTAACCATGCTAGTTACAGGGTTACCTTATGTGACTGCAGAGGGTAGCCATGGTTACAGGCTAAACTTAATCATAAACATATTGGGTGGTTACCATGGTTACAGGTTTGCCTTCTTCATGACAGTCAGATGAGGTAACTATGGTTACGAGTTATCTTAACCATGACAGTAGTGATCCAATTATGAAGAAGGCTACATGTTAATTACCTTCAAATCATGGAAGTCAGACACTGGTAACCCTATTTATCATATTAAGCTCGCCGACATCGTAATTTTTCTTATAAACCACGATTATATCCCGACAAAATTATTATATCACGATAATGACGAGTAATCTTTGACCATCGCAATTAAATTTTAAGTAAATTAGGAAATTTAGACCGTCGTTGTTTATATTGCGACAACCCTTTAGGAAATTACGACAACCCTTTAGGAAATTACGACATCGTCAATTAAATACAGCCTCAGGCAGTTATCCCAACTCACCTGTTAGGCAGATAATTGACAAGGGGCACAGCGGGTGACTTCACGGTTCAACGCACTGACAGCTCTTACCTCTGTACCTGTGGGCACTGAGCCAAGTTATAGCTGGCAGCTACCTTTGGGCACTGAGCCAAGTTTTAGCTTGCATCCAGCGCCGGCTACCATATCGCTAGAGGGCAAGTAATTAGAGGATCCATGCTGTGATGACCCCGGGAATGCATGACTGGTTAAATTTACCTGTGTTTGACCAGAAGCCCAAAACAATGAATGGCTTTTTATAATTAGGCTTTGCCCCCTCCCTAATCATGTTTTGTCTGTACCTGATCTGATCACAAATGATGTGAAGATTTTGACAGGCTTACACTCGGCCAACTAATTAGATAATGACCCCCCCCCGGCCTCAACCCTTCCTGGTCAAAGTTTACCTGTATCATGCCTGAAGATCTGGAGAGAATAACCCTGGGGCCGCTGATTGTTTAGTTGGGAACAGGTCATCACACCTTATATTTATGTTTAATTAAAGTGTCACCTATTTTAAACATATAAAATACATTAAACGTCTAAGTCTAAACAGACTTACGAGACACTATAAGCAATTAATGATTATTTCAATCATAAAATAGATAAATGAAATATGTATAAAATCTTATCTAGCCAAACGTAGCACTGTCATATTTAGTATAAAGATTATAATACTACTTAAATAGCTTACGTTATGGCTTGTATGTGCTTTCTTGAATATATAAATTTGTTAAATACTTGGTCCCTTGCGTATTTCCGTGTATAAAACTTGTTCTGCCGGTTTAAATACGTGTATTTTGATCACTATTGTGGTTTCCTTGTTGATGATCAACAAAAATATCTTTTTGAAAAAAAACCGGCCGTTTAATAAATACGTTATATCTGTGTAAAACATGTCAATTGTCTAGAGGTAACGAGCTTATAATATGCTTGTATGTGGACCGCTATTGGTGAGCAATAAAAATATAGGATTGATTTTACTGTAGGTCGCGTGTATTGTGATAACATCACAACTTTAATACACTCTATTAATTTGAATTACCGTAATGAAGAATATGTAAAATCGTTGATTCACTTGATCGTAAATTTGTCTGTTGTTTTTTCATCAACTAATTTACACATGCAAATACCCGAAAAACGGCCGTTAAATACCTGGTCGCTTGCATATTTCTGTGTATACAACTTGTCAACTGTCTGCCGGTTTATATACGAGTATGTTGATCACTATTGTGGTACAGTTGTATATTTGATATTGATGATCAATAAAACAATTGCATTGGAATTATATTGATTAATTTTATTGTAGACCGCGTGTAACTTTTATACACGTTTTCCCTCCATATGTATTCTTTTTATTACCGTGACAGCCTAAAGGATGTAAATAAAATAGTTGATTCACTTGATTGATTATGGGTTTGTTGTTTCTTTCCTTAATATACATATGCAATTATCCGAAAAACGGCCGGCACTTTTTTTTCTGAAATATGCTGATGAACCGTGAACTAGTTCAATTACATGAAACGACTTTACTTCCTACTTTATAATTATGTTGTATCTAAATGTCACATTCGCGGACCAAGCTAGAACTTATTTACACACTATTTAGAATTTGTTGTTTTATTGACAAGACGATCAACAATGGGCGCAGCGGGTGACTTCACGCCTCGACGCACATATAGCTCCTACCTGTGTCGCCACGTCTCTGTGGTAACTATGTTTAGCACAGCAGGAGGGGCTTCACCACTACCTGAACTGGAGCGCTATACTTACAATCGTAACGGAAAGATCAGACACATATTCGTCATTGTTATCATTATTTTATTACAAGTGTCATTTTAATTAGTTATATATAATTAATCACATTAAACAGTAAGATCTCTTCACACGCTGACCAAGAACGGGCTGAATAAATCTTAATACCGTTGATGCATGGATGAATTTATACTGACACGGGAACAAGGACTTTCGGATCATATTTGTCGTCCGCATTTTCATACTTAATTTTACTACCGTCTCTGATAGCATTCGTGTTTTCATCAATTGTTATATACACGCAAATACCTGAAAACGGCCAGCACTTTTTTTGAAATATGCCGATAAGTCGTCAGAAATTGGCAACTTCAGAAAACATGTTTATCATTATAACATAACTTGGCTATACACAGTAAATTTATGGGTGCATAGCCCTAGTATGATCGTAAGACATTAAAGAAGACACTTAAAAAATATGATACCAACAACCGTCTTCTTCATGTACACATGTGTACATATTATGAAATTTAGAAATGAATTACATTAAATACTTGATCGTTGATGTGTTTGTTTTTTTCCATAAACTGTGATGTAAATACACACCCACATATCAGTCATCTGCAGAAACAAAAAATTACCTGGTGTGTAGCGAGCCGTGAACAGCCTACGGCATGTCGCCCATGTCAGATGAACTACTAATTATCGATTTTTTGTTTACTAATAAGAGTATCGGCAGGTCACACGGTGTCGGTTTGCAGTCTTTTGTTCACAGATACGGGTGATCGCCCTTCCAAGGTGGCACATTGACGATAAATACACAAGTCACCAGATTATCTACCTATGCTGGGATATCGTAATTTTTGGTCTTTTGTTTACTAACTATGGTATTGAAATGTGTCATTTCTGGCTGTTGCTCCTACATACATTCATAACAAATTCCCATCAGTCATCGGCTACAAAAAAAAAAATACCTGGTCCGTAGCGAGCCGTGAACAGCTTACGGCGTGTCGACCATGTCAGGTAGACTACTAATTAACGATCTTTTATTTAGTGATAAAATTAAACAAAACATAAAATAATTACAAAATTCTGCAGCAATATTTCAAAGTGAGCATATTTGCTTTAAAACACACGTGTACTACAGGTCAACGCGGCTTTGCTACAAAGTCACGATGTATATTTTACTTACCTATATGTGGGTGGATCGCAGGACGACTGAATAAAACTTAGTACCGTTGATGCACGGATGAATTTATACTGACACGGGAACAAGGATTTTCGGATCTTATTTGTCGTCCGCATGTTAATACTTGATATTACTGCCGTCTCTGATAGACATGTCAAGTGTCTAATTTGTAGTAGCATTTGTGTTTGTGCTACAAAAAGTGCCAACCGTTTTCAGGTATTTGCGTGTATATAACAATTGATGAAAACACAAATGCTACTTGCTACAGGTAATTTTATTTTTGTAGCAGATGACTGATGGGAATTTGTTATGTATGTATGTAGGAGCAACAGCCAGAAATGACACATTTCAAAACCATAGTTAGTAAACAAAAGACCAAAAATTACGATATCCCAGCATAGGTAGATAATCCGGTGACTTGTGTATTTATCGTCAATGTGCCACCTTCGAAGGGCGATCACCCGTATCTGTGAACAAAAGACTGCAAACCGACACCGTGTGACCTGCCGATACTCTTATTAGAAAACAAAAAATCGATAATTAGTAGTTCACCTGACATGGGCGACATGTCGTAGGCTGTTCACGGCTCGCTACACACCAGGTAATTTTTTGTTTCTGCAGATGACTGATATGTGGGTGTGTATTTACATCACAGTTTATGGAAAAAAACAAGCACATCAACGATCAAGTATTTAATGTAATTCATTTCTAAATTTCATAATATGTACATGAAGAAGACGGTTGTTGGTATCATATTTTTTAAGTGTCTTCTTTAATTTTAAGTCTTACGATCATACCAGGGTTATGCACCCATAAATTAACGGTGTATAGCCAAGTTATGTTATAATGATAAACATGTTTTCTGAAGTTGCCAATTTCTGACGACTTATCAGCATATTTCAGAAAAAGTGCTGGCCGTTTTCAGGTATTTGCGTGTATATATCAGAGACGGTAGTAAAATTAAGTATGAAAATGCGGAAGACAAATATGATCCGAAAGTCCTTGTTCCCGTGTCAGTATAAATTCATCCATGCATCAACGGTATTAAGATTTATTCAGCCCGTTCTTGGTCAGCGTGTGCAGAGATCTTACTGTTTAATGTGATTAATTATATATAACTAATTAAAATGACACATGTAATAAAATAATGATAACAATGACGAATATGTGTTTGATCTTTCCGTTACGATTGTAAGTATAGCGCTCCAGTTCGGGTAGTGGTGAAGCCCCTCCTGCTGTGCTAAACATAGTTACCACAGAGACGGGCGACACAGGTAGGAGCTATATGAGCGTCGAGGCGTGAAGTCACCCGCTAAGCCCATTGTTGATCGTCTTGTCAATAAAACAACAAATTCTAAATAGTGTGTAAATAAGTTCTAGCTTGGTCCGCGAATGTGACATTTAGATACAACATAATTATAAAGTAGGAAGTAAAGTCGTTTCATGTAATGGAACTAGTTCGCATATTATAAGCTCGTTACCTCTAGACAATTGACATGTTTTACACAGATATAACGTATTTATTAAACGGCCGGTTTTTTTTCAAAAAGATATTTTTGTTGATCATCATCAAGGAAACCACAATAGTGATCAAAATACACGTATTTAAACCGGCAGAACAAGTTTTATACACGGAAATACGCAAGGGACCAAGTATTTAACAAATTTATATATTCAAGAAAGCACATACAAGCCATAACGTATGCTATTTAAGTAGTATTATAATCTTTATACTAAATATGATTTTATACATATTTCATTTATCTATTTTATGATTGAAATAATCATTAATTGCTTATAGTGTCTCGTAAGTCTGTTTAGACTTAGACGTTTAATGTATTTTATATGTTTAAAATAGGTGACACTTTAATTAAACATAAATATAAGGTGTGATGACCTGTTCCCAACTAAACAATCAGCGGCCCCAGGGTTATTCTCTCCAGATCTTCAGGCATGATACAGGTAAACTTTGACCAGGAAGGGTTGAGGCCGGAGGGGGTCATTATCTTATTAGTTGGCCGAGTGTAAGCCTGTCAAAATCTTCACATCATTTGTGATCAGATCAGGTACAGACAAACCATGATTAGGGAGGGGGCAAAGGCTAATTATAAAAAGCCATTCATTGTTTTGGGCTTCTGGTCAAACACAGGTAAATTTAACCAGTCATGCATTCCCGCGGTCATCACAGCATGGAGCCTCTAATTACTTGCCCTCTAGCGATATGGTAGCCGGCGCTGGATGCAAGCTAAAACTTGGCTCAGTGCCCAAAGGTAGCTGCCAGCTATAACTTGGCTCAGTGCCCACAGGTACAGAGGTAAGAGCTGTCAGTGCGTTGAACCGTGAAGTCACCCGCTGTGACCCTTGTCAATTATCTGCCTAACAGGTGAGTTGGGATAACTGCCTGAGGCTGTATTTAATTGACGATGTCGTAATTTCCTAAAGGGTTGTCGTAATTTCCTAAAGGGTTGTCGCAATATAAACGACGACGGTCTAAATTTCCTAATTTACTTAAAATTTAATTGCGATGGTCAAAGATTACTCGTCATTATCGTGATATAATAATTTTGTCGGGATATAATCGTGGTTTATAAGAAAAATTACGATGTCGGCGAGCTTAATATGATAAATAGGGTTACCAGTGAGATCTGGTTACCATGGTTACAAATTTTCCTAAAACATGACAGTGGTGTGCGAACTATATTGAAGGCTATAGACTTACCTTTACTCATGACAGTAGAACGGTAACCAAGGCTACAGACTTGAAAGGGTAGAAGAATTCTGATTGGTCCATTCACACACCTGTCTGTCACTAGTCAGTGACACCCAGGTGACCATTTGATGCCCAATCTGGTAACAGGATTTCTGGTCAATTCAATCTGAAACCACACCAACAAAAGTCACTTTTTAATAAATAACTGAAAAGTAACTAAACCTTTTTTGGATCAGTACAAAAAGTATTATCTTACCCCTACCAAACAATACATTTATTATCTTACCCCTACCAAACAATACATGTACTGCTTATTCTAACATTTTTTTTATATTGTGTCAGGTTTTTCAGTCCATGTTTCTAGGCTGTTAGTCATTATTCCAGGAAGTGTGCAGTAAGTCTTTTAACAGGTCTCTTAGATGATAAAGGCAGGAAAATCTGAATTATTTCTCTAAATAAAATACAGTATAATGTGTCCAAACCGGCCCCTGTCTAGTCCGAATCCCTGTCTATTCCAGCCTTACAGTTCGGTCCCAATATTTCCCTTTGAATTCATATCACACCTCTACAAACCAATAGCCTGTGTAAACCGGACAAAACTGTGGTCCCGATGACATCCGTTTTAGACAATTTACACTAGCTGTAGTAAAATCCGATTTATCCACTGATACAGTATTTGGTTTGATATGATTTTGTTTAGCATCTTATTAAAGGCCCAATATACGTAACTTTCGGCAAAACTTGAAGCGAAAATCAAGCCTAATAACTTATTATGTTTATAGATTTAGTTAAGATTAATTGATATCAGCAATATTCAAGATGAATTCTTTCGCGGTTACCGGTACAGCAGCAGTTGAAACACGCTATTTGTAAACATGCGTCCATTTTGAACCGTCTTCTACCTTCGGTTAGTTGTTGAAGTGGGCCCCACCTGAATTATTTTCAATTCTTTGGATTTTTTGTCCAGAGTTTCTTGTTAGTTACTGCTCAGATTTACTTCGTTTTAGGCTTATTTTTGCATGGTTATCATCTGGATTTTTTTCAAAATTTTCAGAATCACGAAAATTTCCCTGAAGTTGCGTATATTGGGCCTTTAACACCTTACATATAGATCATATATGCCATGGACATGCCTCCAATATAAGATTGCTACAGGAGATATTGATGTATTTATCTCCTTTCCATAGCACAAACATCTGATGCCAACTTAGGAGTGATACCAAAGTGAACTACCAAGACTAGTGTATCCATTACAACATTCAATCCAGTCACAGTATACTGAAAATGAGTAAACCAGTTATAAACAAGAAATATCAACTAAACCAGTTTTTAAACAAGAAATTACAACTAAACCAAGAAATAACACCAAAACTAAGAAATAACAACTAAACCAGTTCTTAAACAACAAATAACAACTACCATTTTTAAGAACTGAAGTATGTTCCAGCCATGAGACTAATATCCCTGATCACTTGGGCAAATATTTATGTTTTCTGTTAGAAATAAATTCTTGAAAGTGCTTTTAATTATCATAATTAGTGATTAGTCTTTTCCAAATCCTGTTTCCCCTGAGATAATTTACAATTCATGTTTTAATTCCTCAAAATGGAAAACATTAACTTGAAGGGGTAATGAGTACACATTAGGCAAGGCACACTGTAAAATTAATATGTTGGCTATTCTTGAGTGCTGACAGAATTGATATGTTCTGGTTCTGATTATAGAATTATCTGTGTACATGGTTATATGCTATACAGTTATTAACAGGACAACATTTCAAGTGTAACATATTTAAATAAAAAAAAAGTCTAGCCTCCAGAATTACAATCACAAAAACTGAAATATCAACATCTTTGAGATCTTGTAATTTAGTGATGGAACATAAGGCGAGAAATACAATTTGAAATTTTGGAATATTGGATATAATGTTTCCTGTCTTTATTTACAGAGTGACATTTCAATGTTCTTGTCAGATGATTGTTTTACTTCCATTTATAAGTTTGTATTCTATTTCCCCAAATGAAAAGTCACCCTTTGAAAACTTTTGGTTTCAAAATCAATATACAATTATCATGATGAAAATTCTCTAAATATGTAAGAAGATTAGGTCTTAAAATTGGTCAGTAGTGTTTATCTAATACATTACCTACTAAAAGGGAAACTGATTTAAAATCACTATTTAGATGTTGTTAATGAGTATACCTCAATGTAAATACTGCATAAGGAATAGGTATGAATGGGCACAAAGGTGTCACTTAACTTCATCATTATCACCTAAATTGCACAGAAAAACAACCATACCTGTAAGTAGACCCCATCAAAGAAAACTAACAGTACCTGTAAGTAGACCCCTTCACAAAAAAACAACCATACCTGTAAGTAGACCCCATCAAAGAAAACTAACTGTACCTGTAAGAAGACCCAATCAAAGAAAACTAACTGTACCTGTAAGTAGACCCGATCAAAGAAACTAACAGTACCTGTAAGTAGACCCCTATCAAGGAAAACTAACTGTACCTGTAAGTAGACCCCATCACAAAAAACTAACAGTACCTGTAAGTCAATCCCCCATCAAAGAAAATTAACTGTACCTATAAGTAGACCCCATTAACGAAAACTAACTGTACCTGTAAGTAGACTGTCAATTACTATACATAATCTGTATTGTGTCACAGTAATTAACAGCAGAAAATGCATTCCTCAGTCCATATCTTGTACAGTGTAATGACATCAATGGCTCTGGACAGCATGCTTGCCATACCAGGACCAGGGTAACAGTACTAGTTACTTGTGTCCTACAGCTGTTACTATGATAAGCACACAGGCCAGACATCTTCAAAAGCATTGTTAGCTTTACAGATAAATCTATTCATATCATTTTAGTTAATTTCTGAAAATAAACTTGTACTGTATCTTTAGTTTAGCATGAGTCAACATTGTTTCAGATAATTTGATTAGTAAATTAATATATTTCAGTTTAATTGATACATTTTCTGTTGAAATATTCACGCAGATTTTAGGATAAGCTTATCTTACTGTGATTGTTTGGACCCTGGCATGACACAGGACTGCATACTTTTACTATCTTTGACTTATTAAACATGTAAGTCTTGTAAGTACAGGAAAGACATGTAGAGGGTAACAGTGGTGGAGGAAGGAGGGGGATAATGTGAGGAGGGAGAGGATAGTGTGAGGAGGGAAGGGGAGAGTGTGAGGGGGAGGGTGGGTGGGGATAGTGTGAGGGGGAGGGGTGGGTTGGGACAGTGTGAGAAGGAAAGGGGAGAGTGTGAGGAGGGAGAGGATAGTGTGAGAAGGGGAGAGTGCGAGGGGGAGGCTGGGGGTTGGGATAATGTGGGGAGGGAGGGGACAGTGTGAGAAGGAAAAAGGGAGAGTGTGAGGGGGACGGTGGTTGGGGAAAATGTGAGGAGGGAGAGGATAGTCTGTAATTTCCTCAAAGTTCCTGAAAATTATGCGAAATGGTGTGCACTGCAAATAATATGATATATATTATATAATAGTTTATTTTCATTCAGAGAACTATTTTGTTGATTCTATAATGATGATTTTGCCCTATTTACTTAGAAAACCCCTGTGATATTAGTGTAGGAGACACACATCACCAAAATCAATATGTCTGTCATGTGATTCAAAATGGATAGTACGAGATTTAACCATAACTCTACACAAATGTTCAAAAAGTTGGAAATTTTACCTTCACCTATGATCATGAGAATGAAGTTTGATACACATTATCCCTAAAACAACCCTAGGTACATGTTAATCGTTATAGTAACGGAGGGTGGTAAACCAATATGGAGATAATCTATAGCCTTCGCCACAGCAGGTGAGACACCACCATCTTCCCAAGTCTCTGGCTCTATCTTAATCTAACACTCCATCCCTCGGGAATATGGACAAGGTTTAGCCATTTTTCCACCAGATTTCCGACAGCTTTCTGACATTACCCTGATATCTAATGGGGCCTGTATGTCACAAGATAATTGGAACACCCCTATTCCAGGGGGCCATCTTGTTTTTATCCGAAAAACCACTGACCTTCTTAATCACGTGTGGTAATAGTCAAGCAGAAACCTGTACCATAGCAATATTTCAAATTAACTTATTTCATTAACATTGGTGTTATTATATTTAAAGCATGCAAGGAAAAGCTATTTTGAGAAAATTTAAAATCTTTCACCCCTAAAATTTCATAATGAACCATTCTAACTTTTGATTTGGAAGGATCCAAATGTTTCTCCAGGGCTGAATGTTTTAACAGTCATAATCTTTCAAGGTTGGATTTTTGTTTGAACTTTGAAAGTTTGAACTCAAATTTATAAACCTTTCACTGTACCACTAACAATATTCCTCAGTTTGGAAATTTAAAAACATCAAAGAAATATGTAATATAAATGTGAACTGTTAATGTTGTGATAAGCGGTATATAAGAACCTAGAATTATCATTTGATCCAAAGTGGAAGTACACTACTCTTTTTTCTGTTATAAATGGAACAGTATTTAGACTGGGTCGTTATAAAGGACATCATCACCAGGTAGTTCAATAGTTACCATGACGATCGAGAGTTTGGAAGGTCCATGGTTCAAACCCTGACCTGGCCCCCTGTCTCTCCCTACAGTGGTACCTGTGACCAACCCTAAATGTTTCAACATTGGTGCAGTTTAATTCATTTTTTCGGCATGCTGTTTTTATCTATTACTAAATTTAAAAGGTGCAGTACATGTGTGCGTTACGTCATCTTTATGATAGGAGGTGGCAGACTCTGCTGGTGGATTTTTTAGTCCCCGAGGTTTGCTGGAGCCACCATAGCCACAGTTAATCTCATTTGAGTAGTGGCACGGTACATAATATACACATTTTCGTTGTACACGATTTGAAATTATACAGAACTAGTTTAATTTTACTTCTAAATTCAAAAATTAAAGGGGTTTTACGCACCTGACCCTTCTGCTTCTACATTAGTTTTAGAAATTTTGGATTCCCACCTTTTGGCCCCTAGCATCACTGAAGAGTCCTAGGAGGACGAAACAGCTGTATGGTGCAGTTTAATTCATTTTTTCGACATGCTGTATCTATTACTAAATTTAAAAGGTGCAGCACATGTGTGTGTTACGTCATCATATAGACGCTTTACAAGGATTACCCGAATACGTCGGTTAAACAAAATGATTTCTACGAGGATGACGGCTTAGAAAATAGGGGGAGGTATGCAGCTAAACTAGACTGTATCAATCACCTAAAATTAGGCAGCTTAATTAGTAGAACATCTATCCATGAAAGGGACACATGGTATAATAATGGAATTTCATAAAGTTCATTGAAAAGTTAAAAAGTGAGACTGACGATATGGCAGCCTATGTTATCTTTCTCAAATACTGATACAATGTTTTTATTCAAATGTCAAATACAAAAGGGCAGATAAACAATTGCTTTTGTTTGGAGACAGGAATACAATGTGTTTTTTAGAAGGTACTGTCACAGAGGTTCTATCTGTAAACATCATGGAATAAAAGTAAACAGTGAGTATAAACTTTGACATTGTGAAACCTCTTCTAACCCAACATCATGGCGCCAACAATATCCACAAGTCTGTCGACCAAAATACAGAAATAGGTTCGTTGGAATGATAAAGTTTGTCTGCAATTGATCGGGGAAACCTTTGAAGTATATGCAGGGTTTTAATTATCACCCCTCTTTTTAGGTCCGGTAAACGGACCCATTCCCAATGAAGAAAAGGTGTGATTTTTCCCAAATTTCCTCTTAAAAATTCCCAATCAGACACTTGAAAAAAATGGTGGTTCTACATGCTTGAGGAGCTTCTTCTGACATAATCAACTTTAATAATAAACAAGAAAGATGGGCTGTTAATGTCACGAGTACTGACAGTGCTTTAAATAGTAACTTAGAAAAGTAATAATGTATTTAATTGCTATAATAGTGTTTATCAAAATTTCCCAAATAACTGTTATGTAGATCAATTTTTCCCAATTTGACCTCAGGGTCCGATTCCCAAAACCCCCTGTTAAAGCCCTGATATGTCCATAATATGATACAAAGTGTGAATTTCTCACTTTTTTTTTCATTTTGCTACAACTATAGCCCTTCACAACTGAGTCTTGAGGTTTGAAACCTACGGTATGTGGAGTAGTTGCCAGGTACTGACCACAGGTCAATGGCTTTTCTCCAGGAAGTCCAGCTTTCCTCCACCACCTATACAGTGCATGATGTTTGGCATGCCCGTATACCGCTATAATACCATTTCTTATCAAATGTTACCGTGGAAGCAGAAATTTTGAAAAAAAAAAGTTGCATGCACATGCATCTATACTTAGTCCTTATTATTCCATGGAACTTTCCAAAAAGTCAGTCCACAAGTTTGGTTGGAGTTGTCTGGACAAATGGACAAGCCCATCGTAAGTCTTATATTCAGTAACAGACAGTATTGACAGCGATGCTGATAACACCAGGGATATAGTTTAGACATGTTACACCTGTAACAGGAGAGGAAAAATGCACTGCCAGACTGGGGTTCGAACCCAGGACCTTCCAAACTCTAGACAGATGCTCAAACAAATGAGCTATCTGGTCACCGACGATAGATTCAGTCTAGATCCGCTCCATTTCTCCCTTCTTTAACAAAGTCTTAGACCCCGAAGACATCACCATTTACAACCCAGGTTCGGGTATCCCCTTGCTAAGTATACACCCAGTACTTGAAACAAGGTTTGGTCACATGCACCAAATGTAACACGAGAGGAAAAATGCACGACCAGACCAGACCGGGGTTCGAACTGGGGACCTTCCGAACTCTAGACAGACAATTGAGCTATCTGGTCGCCGACAATCGACCAGGTCTAGATCTGCTACACACCTAAAAATAGGTATACTACATAAATATTGTTACATTGGCAGAAAATTCTACCAAAAACCACAGCAGAATGGCTGTCTTCAAAGGCCTGGATACTGGACTTCTATAAAAATCTTACACACACTTCACTTCAAACTCTATCCATCCATGATCAGACATTATCAACTCAAAAGTTCTATGAGAGATAATCAAATCTGATCAGAACCATTTGACTCGGATATTGGTCCATTGTGCATGCAAGCTCTACAGCTATTCGGAGCCTGCAAGTAGCGAACACAACAGCCAAATTGTGTTAGGTTTGCTGGCTAACTCTACTGGAGAATCAGTCGTAAGCATGAACATTTGATTATTTTCACTCAAACAGGGTCAACAAAGGAAGGAGATGTATTTAGTAGCCATTCAAACTCCAGGGAGTGAGCTCGTTGTCGTGTCTGCGAATTATGACGTGTATAAAAATATTTACACTGACAACATCTTAGGGATCTGGAGTTGATGAATCTGGACGGAAATCTTTATTCGATGTCCTGTCATTAGATTTGGTGGTCACTGATTTGCGAGGTCACAATAGCTTTGTAAAAATCTATAGAGATTTATCCGAAGTCCGCACTGACACGTTTGTCCTTGAGATAGATCTATCAAGTCTGATGTCGTGTCATCGAAGTTCCTTAATAATCCCCTGACCCAAATTTTCACTAATGAAGATGTTTTATACCAAGTCCGAAACATTGCCCTAAGGGTATTGGCCAATGTCAGGGTCTGCGGGTCAACCACATAGCCTGATTCACATTCAAATTAGGTACTCCACTAATCGAGCTGTGCAAAGAAATACATTCTAGGTCAGACTGTTATCAATACATATTTTGATCTACAGTGTAACATCTGGTGTAGATAGTAGGTTATCATATTAGACTACAGGAATGAAATCAAAAGCCTGAAATCTATGATGAAAATTGAAACATTTGTTAAAACTGATCAAAGTTTGTAATCCTATAATTGTATATTGCAAAAGTCCTACAGGGAACACAACAAAATAATGATGTCAATTTTGTAAACTTTTTAATTTGCACCAAAAATTTTTTTTTTTAATCACTGTTGCCTAAAAACAAAATTTTCTAGAGCAAATACCATGTTTTGGGTTGTATGTTTTTGAATGTTGTAATGTAATTAGTTTGTAAGTTAGTTATGATTTGGTCAAAACTGACATTATATTACAGTAACACCCAAAAAATTATAGGTTTTCTATCCAAACATACTACAAAACTATACACTTAAAACTACCAAATGATTAGAAAAAAAATAGGTTATTTTTATATTTGAAATTAAAAAATAACTAACGCTGATATTTTAGGGCACCATAAAGTCTGAATTTGAACAAACGAAAGTCCACTCCAGAGGCTAACAATATGACAAAACAACAATGCTTTGAAATTAAAAAAATACAAGCTGATTTTTTTAGGGCACCATAAAGTCTAAATTTTTTTTTTTCTGATAACTTTTTGATGTATTGCAGTGTTTCATTCATTCATTCAGGATGGGGATTTTTGTCTAATTTTGGGGAAAATGTACTAACTGGGAAGAACATTTTTAGAAGTGACGACATAAGAATACAGGCCTTTCTGAAAGTGTTGTTATCCTTGTTTGTCTCATCATGACTACATTGGGAAGGGTTTTTGAAAAAAAAAATTGCACCATGTAATCATGATGTCATAATGGGAATAACGTCATCTGATAGTCACACTGCGCCAAATTGTCACAAAATCACTTCCCGTAAATCCATTTTGTTCAGTTCCCGTAAGTCCATTTTGTTCTGTTCCCGTAAGTCCATTTTGTATCCACCGTTGTGGCTTATCAAGGGGAATAACAACACTTACAGAGGAATTTATACTCTATAGATAATACAGGGGGAATAACTCCCTTAAAAGTATGTACTAATACTGATCACACAGTATTTTTGTTCAAGAAGGGGCATAAGAGTGGGAACCAAGGAAATTAAAGTAGGAGCATAAGTGTGTTTTGTGGAGTTTATATAGTTTACAGGGTCATGCAGTTCAGGAGAAACATTGCAACATTATACTAACTGGCCCCGGTTTCATCAACGTTCCTTAACTTAAGGAAACTCCTTAACTTAAAACTCTCCATAGGAAAGCATTACAGAATTTAAGGAAAGTTCCTTAACTAAGGATTTTCCCCTTAAATTGTGTAATGCTTTCCTATGGAGATGTTTAAGTTAAGGAGTTTCCTTAAGTTAAGGAACGTTGATGAAACCAGGGCCAGTTCATCAGATACAATTGTACGCAATCAAATTTTAGTTTAATACCCCACCCCCAAACCCCACCTACCACCAAAACCAGCCCCCAGCCCCCAGCCCCCACCACCACAGTCCTACAACCAACACCAGGCCCCCAGCCCCAAGCCCCCACTAGCCCCCAGCTTCTCACTCATTTGCCTAAGGTGGGGATGGGGTAAGTGCTTAAATAGACACATACATGTATATATGATTATTATATAAAGCAACCAACAGTAAAAAGAAATGGTTTTACCCAGGAAAGAAAACAGACAAAACTAGAATAGAACCAGATGGTGAAACAAAGGACATCTAGTGCAGAGTTGATGTGAAGCACACCTGACTGAAATCCTTAAATTCAAAGTAACACACAAGTAAATCTATATCCAGCACCAAGGAAATGAAGGTGAAACGATAGGTCTGAGTTGGACCACTTCATTGATTCTAATTTCTTCTTTTTCGTAAGACAGAAATACATCTCCATTGCACGGCGAACACTACGAACTTGTAACAGCTTCAACCTGCCAGCGTAACGAAAGACATCAAAGTGTTAAATAGAAAACCATTGGAATTCTGCACAAAACACAGGAAATTGGAAAAAACTTTTTATTCATCCGCATTAAATATGTTAACAGTCATGATTCCTCTCCAAGTTAATTCTCTCTAACTGAAAGACCATCAGCAAGAATATTACATATATTAAACTTACAAATGACAAAAACAACCAATGTTTTTTCTTTTTTTTTTTGCATAATTTAACATAAACCAATATTGTACTCTATACTTGATATTCCAACAACGCTAAGACACAAAAGTCATTGACATTTTGAGGTTATGTCATTTTAGAGAAAACTTTACCTGCACAACACATCCTAACACCAAATATTAGGTCCCATAGCTCTTTTGTCATTTGTCATTTCTTTCAGTTTATTATACTGACTTGATGACCTTGACATATGACCTTTAGCAATGCCTTATCTTATTTACCCCTGAAAAATTTCATTATGAATTTATATTCCAACATTTGAATTGGAAGAGTTCATATGTAAGTATATAACCTAACTTCTTCATCTGTCAAAGATATTACTGGTGATCAAGTTCATTTATCTTTTTGTGTATCAACACAGTCGTTTGTGATCTATTTACAAATTAATTCATTAAATTGAGAGAAACAGATGTTTCCGACATTGTTTACTAAATAACCTCACCATGTCATCTGTTGCCAGACCTCTTATCAGCATGTTAGGTTTTGAACAACTACATAGCTAATCTTTTAACAGCTAAAGGCAGCCATCTTGTCCCTCATCAATTGTGAACTGTGTGCAGACAACCTACAAACTAGGTTATGATGAATTAAGCAGTATATATACAAGAACCTCAAAATATGATTAATATTAGTTCTTTGTCAAAAATCTTCCTTGAAGGATGCTTTAAGTCTCTAATCATTTTCAAAATATTCATATAATCATGTATATCACTATATTTGAACATGTAAATGAAGTGAAATATTGTAAGACATCCCCCCCCCCCCCCCAACTCCCAATACAAAATGTAATCGAAGGGCAATAACTCTGTGTAAAGAGACACAAGATCAGATATATCAGTATGTGACACTACATCACCCCTTAAGAAGTATGTACATGTTAAACTACCAATCGAATGCACCACTCCGGGTGATATTGAACAGTTACATACATATGTTGTATGGGGTATAGAGATATCAACACACAGTAATAAATATGCCCAGTAACTAGGTATGCATTTTCTTTCTTACACCCTGAATAACAAAATCTAGTGTCCTTTGTAAGTAAATGTAGTACTTCATGATTTAGACTTGGTCTTAATCTTTGGCCAGTTGGTAATAAGGGGTATAATTTAACATTTTTAGTAACTCACATTTTGTGGCAAGTGGGTTAAATTTTAACTTGCTTGCAATTTTGAAGTGGATAATGAAAACACTACGATGCGTTCTGAATCCGTCTTAATTTACAATTTGGACCAGAAACAAAATTGACTGAAGAAAATATGTCAAGGTGAAAAATTGCAAAATATTCACAGATTCAAAGTGTACTACATGTACAGTTACATTGTATTACAAATAATGGTTTCGTTTCACAATTCATTTGATACTTTCAACAACATTTTCTGACATGTGTACAAATTTGAATAATGTATGTACACTTTTCAACAGGCATTAATCCACTCGCCGAAAAATGCTTAGAGTTACTTCCCTTGTTATAGTTTTCCTACTAGGCCTTGTGGTCTGTTACAAATGTTGACTTTCCTTTCGATTTGGTATATTTTGTAACTCACTGATAACAACAGTGGTCCTCAAACGGCTTATTCTCTCTGTAGGTTTTATCCTTTGTTAATTTGTTTTTGTATTTTCTAAATTTCAAATCACTCTTCTACATTTCTATAAAATGTGATTCATATTTGAGTTTATCGGGATTGTCGATATAAACATAAATATTTGTATTTTGATTTGGTGGTACTGTTTTCTGTTATGGCAATAATAAAGATGCATGCATAAATGTAACTGAGTCCAAAAAAAATCACAACATATATCCTTTATAAGATTACAATAGCCTGCCACATATAAATGAAATAACAATTTCACATCATTATGGAATGTTTTTCTTGATGCATTTTCCTATCAAATAAAACAACAAAGTTATCACGGCTGCCCATAGCCAAATGTTCCGCCATTATCTGGTTATTGCTTGGCCTCGTCACGAAGACACAAAGTGCCAAATTAGCTGTTGCTAGGGGCAACAAGAAATAGGAAGTCATGACTTTAACCAGAGAGGATAAAAGTTTCGGTAATAACTTTCTCTCCGTTGGAAAGCTAATGACACGGAAACCAACACAAACATTTACAAAAGTGGCAGCAATCTGAGACAATCATTGTTATATATGCTAGGTAAATTGAATTGATCGTCTCCAGAATTAGCGTAACAAAGCCTGGGAGTCTCGGAGCACTCCGTCACCTAATGAAACGTTTGTCTGCCTATTTCTGCCTCTTATACAGACACTTCTGCTCACTGTTTTTATGGTTTATTGTCTAAAGGTAGAATTTGGACAGTTACATTACTGATAGACATATAAAACTTTATATATATCTCTTGTAATTCTAACCTTTGTTATTCTGATATTAAAAATTCTTTCCTTTTTTTTTTCTTATAAAGAAAGATAAGTCACTTAAACTTATCAACAATCTTACTCAAATGTTCTATCTTGTCGATTTATTAAAAATCCAAACCATACATGTAAGTATTGAATTTTGATATTTTTTAAACGAAAAATCAAGAATTTGAATGAAGACTTTGTGGCAATTAAACAATAGAAAGATTTTCACGAAACAGATACACTTATAAATTTAAGAATCAATGTTTGAGATACACAATCATAGAGGCAAAGGGAACTTAAGTTCTCGCACAGAAACTTGTGTTTGGACATCAGTTTTATTATAGCAACAGTGACCTTGACCTTTGACCATCAGACCAGAAGACTAAAGGAAACTCATATTATCACACAGAAACCGAAATTTGTTCAGACACCAGTTTTATTTATACCCACTGTAGAAGTTGAAAATACAGGTCATACCTTACTAGTTCCGGCTAGAGGGAATTTCCTTTTAGTCAAGCGATGAGTGTCCGACATGAGGCCAAAGGGTTGCTTCAATGTAGTTCGAATCCTGGTGGGAGCATATTTGTTTTTTCATTACTCCTTCCTATTATTACACATTTGGTGCAATATTACCTATCTAAGGGTAGAAGCTATAGAAGAATAAGATTCTTCCTTGGAGAAATCAAACTTGTTGTTGTCTTATAGGTCAAAAACTTTATGAAGGAGAGGTTAGTGTATTAGTTGAGAGTAAATGTCATCTTATAAGCTTTGGCTAGAGGGAATTTCCCTTTAGTCAAGTGGTAGAATGTACGACTAGAGAACGAAAGGTGGCTAGTCCGAACTCTGGTGGGAACTGTGAAATCGGTTTTTTAATTACTCCTTCCTGTTACAGATTTGGTGCCATTGACCAATTCAAGAGTAAAGCTGAAAGAGATTGAGATAGTAGAAATTGAGATACTTAGTACTTCTTTAGAGATAGTAGACACTGAGATACTAGTACTTCTTTGCAGATAGTAGAGATTGATATGCAATAGTAGAGATTGAGATAGTAGAGATTGAGAGAGTAGAGATTAAGATACTAGTACTTCTTTGGAGATAGTAGAGATTAAGATACTAGTACTTCTTTGGAGGTAGTAGAGACTGAGATAGTAGAGATTGAGATACTAGTACTTCTTTGGAGAGAGTAGAGATTGAGATAGTAGTACTTCTTTGGAGAGAGTAGAGATTGAGATAGTAGTACTTCTTCGGAGATAGTAGAGATTGAGATAGTAGTACTTCTTTGGAGATAGTAGAGATTGAGATAGTAGTACTTCTTTGGAGATAGTAGAGATTGATATAGTAGTACTTCTTTGGAGATAGTAGAGATTGAGATACTAGTACTTCTTTGGAGATAGTAGAGATTGAGATAGTAGTACTTCTTTGGAGATAGTAGAGATTGAGATAGTAGTACTTCTTTGGAGAGAGTAGAGATTGAGATAGTAGTACTTCTTTGGAGATAGTAGAGATTGAGATACTAGTACTTCTTTGGAGATAGTAGAGATTGAGATACTAGTACTTCTTTGGAGAGAGTAGAGATTGAGATAGTAGTACTTCTTTGGAGATAGTAGAGATTGAGATAGTAGAGACTGAGATAGTAGAGATTGAGATACTAGTACTTCTTTGGAGAGAGTAGAGATTGAGATACTAGTACTTCTTTGGAGAGAGTAGAGATTGAGATAGTAGTACTTCTTTGGAGATAGTAGAGATTGAGATAGTAGAGACTGAGATAGTAGAGATTGAGATACTAGTACTTCTTTGGAGAGAGTAGAGATTGAGATAGTAGTACTTCTTTGGAGATAGTAGAGACTGATATAGTAGAGATTGAGATAGTAGTACTTCTTTGGAGATAGTAGAGATTGAGATACTAGTACTTCTTTGGAGAGAGTAGAGATTGAGATAGTAGTACTTCTTTGGAGATAGTAGAGATTGAGATAGTAGTACTTCTTTGGAGATAGTAGAGATTGATATACTAGTACTTCTTTGGAGATAGTAGAGATTGAGATACTAGTACTTCTTTGGAGAGAGTAGAGATTGAGATAGTAGTACTTCTTTGGAGATAGTAGAGATTGAGATAGTAGTACTTCTTTGGAGATAGTAGAGATTGATATAGTTGTACATAATGTACTTCTTTGGAGATAGTAGAGATTGAGATACTAGTACTTCTTTGGAGATAGTAGAGATTGAGGTACTAGTACTTCTTTGGAGATAGTAGAGATTGAGATAGTAGAGACTGAGATAGTAGAGATTGAGATACTAGTACTTCTTTGGAGAGAGTAGAGATTGAGATACTAGTACTTCTTTGGAGAGAGTAGAAATTGAGATAGTAGTACTTCTTTGGAGAGAGTAGAGATTGAGATACTAGTACTTCTTTGGAGAGAGTAGAGATTGAGATACTAGTACTTCTTTGGAGATAGTAGAGACTGAGATACTAGTACTTCTTTTGAGAAAGTAGAGATTGAGATAGTAGAGACTGAGATACTAGTGCTTCTTTGGAGATAGTAGAGACTGAGATACTAGTACTTCTTTGGAGATAGTAGGGACTGAGATACTAGTACTTCTTTGGAGAAAGTAGAGATTGAGATAGTAGATATTGAGATACTAGTACTTCTTTGGAGAAAGTAGATATTGAGATACTAGTACTTCTTTGGAGAAAGTAGAGATTGAGATACTAGTACTTCTTTGGAGATAGTAGGGACTGAGATACTAGTACTTCTTTGGAGATAGTAGGGACTGAGATACTAGTACTTCTTTGGAGATAGTAGGGACTGAGATACTAGTACTTCTTTGGAGAAAGTAGAGATTGAGATAGTAGATATTGAGATAGTAGTACTTCTTTGGAGAAAGTAGATATTGAGATACTAGTACTTCTTTGGAGATAGTAGAGATTGAGATACTAGTACTTCTTTGGAGAGAGTAGAGATTGAGATAGTAGTACTTCTTTGGAGATAGTAGAGATTGAGATACTAGTACTTCTTTGGAGATAGTAGAGATTGAGATACTAGTACTTCTTTGGAGAGAGTAGAGATTGAGATAGTAGTACTTCTTTGGAGATAGTAGAGATTGAGATAGTAGAGACTGAGATAGTAGAGATTGAGATACTAGTACTTCTTTGGAGAGAGTAGAGATTGAGATACTAGTACTTCTTTGGAGAGAGTAGAGATTGAGATAGTAGTACTTCTTTGGAGATAGTAGAGATTGAGATAGTAGAGACTGAGATAGTAGAGATTGAGATACTAGTACTTCTTTGGAGAGAGTAGAGATTGAGATAGTAGTACTTCTTTGGAGAGAGTAGAGATTGAGATACTAGTACTTCTTTGGAGATAGTAGAGACTGATATAGTAGAGATTGAGATAGTAGTACTTCTTTGGAGATAGTAGAGATTGAGATACTAGTACTTCTTTGGAGAGAGTAGAGATTGAGATAGTAGTACTTCTTTGGAGATAGTAGAGATTGAGATAGTAGTACTTCTTTGGAGATAGTAGAGATTGATATACTAGTACTTCTTTGGAGATAGTAGAGATTGAGATACTAGTACTTCTTTGGAGAGAGTAGAGATTGAGATAGTAGTACTTCTTTGGAGATAGTAGAGATTGAGATAGTAGTACTTCTTTGGAGATAGTAGAGATTGATATAGTTGTACATAATGTACTTCTTTGGAGATAGTAGAGATTGAGATACTAGTACTTCTTTGGAGATAGTAGAGATTGAGGTACTAGTACTTCTTTGGAGATAGTAGAGATTGAGATAGTAGAGACTGAGATAGTAGAGATTGAGATACTAGTACTTCTTTGGAGAGAGTAGAGATTGAGATACTAGTACTTCTTTGGAGAGAGTAGAAATTGAGATAGTAGTACTTCTTTGGAGAGAGTAGAGATTGAGATACTAGTACTTCTTTGGAGAGAGTAGAGATTGAGATACTAGTACTTCTTTGGAGATAGTAGAGACTGAGATACTAGTACTTCTTTTGAGAAAGTAGAGATTGAGATAGTAGAGACTGAGATACTAGTGCTTCTTTGGAGATAGTAGAGACTGAGATACTAGTACTTCTTTGGAGATAGTAGGGACTGAGATACTAGTACTTCTTTGGAGAAAGTAGAGATTGAGATAGTAGATATTGAGATACTAGTACTTCTTTGGAGAAAGTAGATATTGAGATACTAGTACTTCTTTGGAGAAAGTAGAGATTGAGATACTAGTACTTCTTTGGAGATAGTAGGGACTGAGATACTAGTACTTCTTTGGAGATAGTAGGGACTGAGATACTAGTACTTCTTTGGAGATAGTAGGGACTGAGATACTAGTACTTCTTTGGAGAAAGTAGAGATTGAGATAGTAGATATTGAGATAGTAGTACTTCTTTGGAGAAAGTAGATATTGAGATACTAGTACTTCTTTGGGGATAGTAGGGAATGAGATACTAGTACTTCTTTGGAGAGAGTAGAGATTGAGATACTAGTACTTCTTTGGAGAAAGTAGATATTGAGATACTAGTACTTCTTTGGAGAAAGTAGATATTGAGATACTAGTACTTCTTTGGAGATAGTAGGGACTGAGATACTAGTACTTCTTTGGAGAAAGTAGAGATTGATATAGTAGTACTTCTTTGGAGATATCAAACCTGGGTTGCTGTTGTCTGCGTGTTGAAGACTTTGTGAAGGACGGAATAGTGTAGAAGTTGAGAGTAAAAGACTGCCTTACTAGCCTCAGCTAGAGGGATTTTTTTCCTTTAGTCAAGCGATTAAAAGGTTGTCCGACTGGAGACTGAAAGGTCACTAGTTTGAACCACCGTTGGGGCAAACTTGTTTTTTCATTAATCTTTCCTGCTACATAACATTAACTTTGAGCTTTGAAAACAAGACTTTATTTTTCACAAAATGAAGGAAAATGAGGAAGATCTAACCATGCAAATTTTGATGATAATAATGCTGCACAAAACGCTGCACAAAACGGAACAGTTTAAGATTTAAGATTTAGGTACAAGAAACACTGTGGTATACTTTACAGCTCCACATAGATTTCACTGTACAAATCAGAAGTGACATTAACATAATCCCCACAATCAAAGACCTGAGGGCCGCATGTGGCTACCACATGGTCACAAACACCATTCCAGAGCGGCACCACATAGCAATGGTAGCTACATGTTATAAAACAATCCATTTGTTTTATCTCTACAAACCTATCTCCTTGTCTGACGTAACCTTACAATCCCAGCTATGTAAATATGGATGTTCTACGACCTCAGAATCACCTGTTGGTATAATCATCAAACACACATTGTTAGGGTGCATTCGGAGCAGTACATCATCCATACATCAGCACCTCATTGTGTACGTAATAAATAAAGCTTCTCTGGTAAACACAGAGAAACAAATCGGTATAATGAATTTAATACTCATGTCCGCTTCTGCATAAAAAGAATACATTTTTTACGATGAATAAAGCTTCTCTCGTAAATGAAGAAAAAAAAATTGGTATAATGAATTTGATACTTGTGTCCACTTCTGCATAAAAAGAATACATTTTTTACAATAAATAAAGCTTCTCTCGTAAACGTAGAGAAACATTTCGGTATAATGAATTTAATACTTGTGTCTGCTTCTGCATAAAAAAAAATACATTTTTTACGATGAATTTCATGTCATGATAACACCCTTCCCAAGTGTTTACATCTTTTTTCACATTTTAGAAAATGAGTAAAAGTGAAATAAGGTAATAATGTTTTGTGTAATGTTGGAATCAAACCTTCAAGTTACGGGTCCCATTTACTGACCTTCTGATAATACAGATTCCACTTAATATCACCCCTGTTAATATCACATTCCTCTTTATATCATGTTTTTCCAAAGCACCATTTTTCTCTCTATATAATCTATATAATTTTATTTGGTTAATATCATGTATTTTGAGGTGAATTTCTCTTAATATCATGTTTTTTTTCAACCAATCACATACCTAGAAATATCTAGAAAATGATGTCATTTCCACTGATTTCAGATACAACTTGTACAAAATATTGCATAGAAAATACAAAAAATAACCAAAAAAATGCAATTTTTTTAATGAAATAATATTATCTATGGATTGAAAACATCTTCAAATATACATAGCATACTTTTAGTCATGGAGATTGGAAATGCACTAGATTTAGTGGAAAATATCTTTCACTTAATGTCACATTCCTGTTAATATCATGTTTTTGTCTGACAAATGCAACATGATATAAAGAGGAGTGCACTGTACAACATTGAATAGTCATTTGCTTGTAAAATTTGCATTATTTTAGTCTAACTAATGTATATACAAAGATACGTTCCCATTGTTTACAGGTGTGGGGTATTCAAGTTGTAATGAAATACATTTCCAGTAAAACAAGAGACAAGATTATTGCTATTTAAAATCAAGAGGTCTTGAAATGGAAACGATTTTGTGGATAAGAATGGGCAAGAAAATCCAAGTCTAAAAGTAAATTTGAAAATGCAATGACAAACATATCGGAACTCTCCTTTGCTGGAGATACAATAAGTGGTTCTAGAAACTTAACCATTAAGATTTAAATGTAGAACTCTTCTGAAAGGTATGCATCTCATTAAAGGGAAGTTCAGGGCTTTCCCTGGGACCCTCAAATTCAATAAATGTAGGAGTCCTAACGCTCCAATCACAAATAATATGTACATGTATTAAAACTTTATTCAATTTTACGAGTATTTCTTTGGTAATTTCTGGAGTCAAAATACAGTTTTTTGTGAGTCAGAGAAAACCCTGGAAAATAATACATTTTGATTGCAATCTTACAAATCCCTATAAAATTCTGCTCATTGTAGTGATTTTAAATCTGTGTTCTGAACCTGTATTAAGAGAACATTTTTATAACTTCTTCTCTGATGAGGGCTGTCTCAAAACACCAAGTTTCGAACATCTCTACCTACGTAGTCCTTTCAATCTATATATAAATGTTTACTTTCTTACCACACGTCAACAAACAAATCATTAAATCAACAGAAACAAAATGCATGATGGGAAAAAAATCTAGATCTTTGGCTGGAAGAGTACTGTTTGACCTGGAGATACGGGTTATGTCAGGCCACCCAGCTGGTCCTAATTACAGGTAGTGATGGACATGATTGACCTGCCAATTACCTGGACAAGTGGCGTTACAAGGTATTTGTTTAGGTATGGCTCACACTCCATCAACACCCAGCTCCAGGGTCAACAACTCCAAACCCATACATCAATTATAAACCTCAAACTCTCTATAGTCAACAAACCATAACATACTCAGGTCCCCCCCCCCCCCGCCCCCCCCCCCCCCCCCCCCCACAATACCTCCAAACCCATACATCAATTATAAACCTCAAACTCTCCATAGTCGACAAACCATAACATACTCCCCCCCCCCTCCCCCTCCCACACACCACACACAATACTTCCAAAACCCATACATCAATTATAAACCTCAAACTCTCTATAGTTGACAAACCATAACATACTCAACCCCCCCCCCCCCCCCTCCCCCTCCCACACACACACACAATACCCCCCAAACCCATACATCAATTATAAACCTCAAACTCTCCATAGTTGACAAACTATAACATACTCACCCACCCCTCCCCTCCCACACACACACACAATACCTCCAAACCCATACATCAATTATAAACCTCAAACTCTCTATAGTTGACAAACCATAACATACTCAACCCCCCCCCCCCCCCCCCTCCCCTCCCACACACACACACACAATACCCCCCAAACCCATACATCAATTATAAACCTCAAACTCTCCATAGTCGACAAACCATAACATACTCCCCCCCCCTCCCCTCCCACACACACACAACAATACTTCCAAACCCATACATCAATTATAAAACCTCAAACTCTCTATAGTTGACAAACCATAACATACTCAACCCCCCCCCCCTCCCCTCCCACACACACACACAATACCTCCAAACCCATACATCAATTATAAACCTCAAACTCTCTATTGTTGACAAACCATAACATACTCAACCCCCCCTCCCCTCCCACACACAATACCTCCAAACCCATACATCAATTATAAACCTCAAACTCATAGATATTTAGATAGGTCATGGCAGTATGAAACTTTTTCTATGGAAAAGATTAAAGCAAAGTCAGTTTAAAAAAGCATCTCAATGACTTGACCTTTGACCTCTTTTGAAGCGGATCGGGACCTAGCCCATTGGGACCTAGCCGATTGTTGCCGACCATATATCGATGGAGTGTCGATCCAGAGTTACGAAGATCTCAGGTTCAAACCCAATTCTGACCACGCACTTTCCTCTCCTGTTACATTTAAATATAATGAGTATATGAAATATACCTACAGAAGGTGGTATAGGGTCTGGTGTGTCTTCAGGGTCGGAGAACTTGTGAAAGGAGAGAGGAACGTAGCAGATCTGGACTGCCTGGTCATTTGTCGTCAACCAGACAATTGGTTGAGAATCTGTGTATTGAGTGGTTAGAACCAGTGTTAATTCTCACTAAGTTTTACAATAATTGGACAGCAAGTTGAATTTTCACATGCAATAAAGTTGACATATAAAAATTCTGACAAAATAGCCAGTTCAAAGTTAGCGAAAAGCAGGCTACTTTTGCCGGCAACTGGCTTTTAATGAGAACCCTAGCCTTGTCGTGCATTTTTCCACTCCTGCTACACTAATGGTACTGTAGAGGAACTGGACTGGGTCGATCATCGGCGACCAGGTATATTGTAAGCTCAGTTGGTAGAGTGTTCGTCTAAGAGTTCGGAAGGTCCCGGGTTCGAACCCAGGTCTGGGCGCTACATTTTCGATTTCTCCTGTTACAATACAGTGTAAATGACAAATAGTCATGGATATGATAATTATTTCCAGTAAGTGTATAACAAAGATTTTTTTCTACTTTGAAGAAAATGTTCTGGATGCAATCACAAGGCATATATGGAAGTACTGACACTTTACAACCGTAAACAACCAATGCTCACATCCTTACCCCTAAAACGGGACCATCATTCTTTGCACATTACCTCCTTTTGTTGTAAGCATTTTGAAGAAAATTAGGAAATGAAAATTGATTACAGCCATTAAATTATTGTTCTTCCTCCTGTATCTTTCTGTGAACACCTCTTAATCTAACTGGGAATGGAGCCAAATCCCAAATCTATCATGACATGAAAAATTCTGTATCCAAAACCTACAATCTTAGCACCGCAAGGGATTAATTATCGGCGAACCAAAATATTTATCCTATGGTAATTTGGCCCTTCAAGTCTATTGATATAATGCTTAATATATATTTCTACACTCCGAATTTATTCGAGATGTTTTCCATCTATACACAATATCTGTGTCGCCATTTCCATTTGGAACTTGTAAACCGCATAAACTCTAGACCATATGGCTGACTAAATAGTGTTCAACAAAAGCCTTCCCTTCAGGGCTTAGTGAAAATCACATGCCTTGGGGTTAACATTTCATAATTATAATGACAATATCAACTCTGAATGCTGTTAACTGATGTATGCCAATTATAAACAAAAGTTCAAACACAATATATCATGAACTAGCTGTACTGTAAGATTCAACCTAGAAACAAACACACAAAAAGACATTTCTTTGACTCATTCATCCCTGAAGACACATTTAAACTCTTCCAATTCAAAGGTTGGAATAGTTTATTACCAAATTTCAGGGGTGAATTATAGTAGGTTGTACACAATTGTTTTGCCAAAAATTTCATTTAATATCATTATATACATACTAGTTCAATCTTCTTAGGTATAATATTTAACTTGCCAAATACCCCTACCATGAATAAAACTTGGGACTCTGACATGACAAACTACCAACTGAGCGAAAGAAGCAATTAGGCTACATCAGTTGAGTGACAGGGACAGTTTTTCCTAGTAACACTATGTATACACGATAGTGCAGAAATAATTACATCTTTATACTGCTGGAGACGCCCACAAGAAAATAATGACGAGTGAACTAGTCTTTCCCCTCCAATACTTATGAGCATCACTTGGGAGTAGTAAAGTACTACCAGTTTTTGAGACTTGGATATAAAAATATGTCTCTGTGAGGGACGATCATTTAAGGCCAATATTGAGGCAGTACAAGTTCAAGAGACATCAGGAAAAAATAGCATTTTTAAAGAAAGAATAGATTAAATTCCAGACTCAGTCCTCCTCTTTTGTTGAGACACTGGTATAATGTGGACATCTGTAAAATTTTAACCTGTGTATAATCGAGAAACCTGAATACTTCAGGTACCTGTTTAATCTGAATACTTGTACCATCTTCATGTACTGGTAGACACTAGACACCTGTACAATCTAGACACCTGACCTGTACAATCTAGACACCTGTACAATCTAGACACCTGTATAATCTAGATACCTGTATAATCTAGATACCTGTATAATCTAGATACCTGTATAATCTAGACACCTATATAATCTAGACACCTGTCCAATCTAGACACCTGTATAATCTAGACACCTGTACAATCTAGACACCTGTACAATCTAGACACCTATATAATCTAGACACCTGTATAATCTAGACACCTATACAATCTAGACACCTGTATAATCTAGACACCTGTACAATCTAGACACCTGTATAATCTAGACACCTGTACAATCTAGACACCTGTACAATCTAGACACCTGTATAATCTAGACACCGGTATAATCTAGATACCTGTACAATCTAGACACCTGTATAATCTAGACACCTGTATAATCTAGTCATCTGTACAATCTAGACATTTGTATATAAATTTAACATTGAATTACGTACCCATTTAGTTTCTCTCACCCCTGAAATGTTATATCGAATTAGTCCAACCTCAGTATTGGAGAGTTCAAATGTGTCTTCAGGGTTGAATGGGTTAAGCTGAACCATTTTTATCTCTAGAAAAACATTAATGTAATAATTAATACTGTTTCCCCTGTAACATTTAGCCCATGATGATCGACGGGGGATCCTACAAATTGTTTGAAGTAGAGAATTGGCTTTCAGAGGAATGCATTGAACAGTATTTAATAAAACAATATTTACATCAGTCCATCAATAATGTGCCTTCTGTTGTGGGTGCTTTGGTCTCATAATAACGCCTCAGAAAGATTCCTTTCCTAGGTAAGATTATGAGACCATATATTTCCCTTTTAGCTTGATCTGCATGCAGTAGGGTAACTGGTGAATTATTCCAACTGCACAGTGTAGTAGAATATTTTCATCATTTTCAGAGACATGTATAGTGTTACTTTTTTGTGGTGGATTAAATATCAACAAACATTTTGTCACAATTTGTTTTTGCTGTATAAGAAATTATAAGTTTGCTACATAATATTGTATTTATAAAAAAAATAATCAGCAAATATGTCCTTCAAATTAATATTATTGCCTGACCATTTTGAATTGCAACTCTACAGAGTGCAACTTATTTTCTTGAAATAAAGTAAACTTTACTATCAACATGGAAGTAGACATTGCTTCTTTAAACTGCTGACATACACGTGCACATTCATTGTGCATATAGAATATCAAAATATACGTATACCATGTAATGGTAATGTAATGAACCGGGAGACTCGGAGTTTTACTTTCATAAATAGGATGTGTCATCACAAAACAGCATGGGACAATATTTGAGGCGGTGTGAATTTAGGCCCGTGCGTTTCTGCCGCGGTAGGAACCCAATTAAACACATTCATGTACAAATTGTATACAGTATATATAGGCTATATGTTTATAACTTACCGTGAAAATGATCTTTAAATTTCCTGACACAAAAATAATCTTCCACACTGAGTTTAGTCCACATGTATACCTAAAATGTCTGCCCGCAGTTTGTTTGTGTATCGAAATAAGCGCCAACGTCTGTGATTGAGCGAAATATCGGTCAGGGTGTGATAAGCGACAAACACATGTGCTGCAGTGTCCTACTTTCACATTCGCGACGTCAACAGGTTTCTGACTGTCGACAATCCCCTCGCTTTCGACACCCCATGTTACAGTTGCACAAGCGCCCCTGGGGTCGGGCCGTAGCTGTCATCCCCTTGGAAAGGACCCCTGCCTCCCGCTGTGATACGTTAGACCCTCCGAAACATTCTGATACACTGGCTGACTGTTCGCCTCTTTTAATTTCAGCACGAGAAACTAAGGGAGACCATTCACTCTCATTTCAGACAGCAGTGCAAAAGTTAACTTCAACTTGACCTAACTCATGAGGTCAATGCTGTTCGTTTATCGTTGACAACGATCTTGAGGTCATCGCCCCGGGTAAATCTACAACCTGACGATAATTGGAAGCATATAACTGGAAAAAAACTACAATGTAAGACAGCAATCACAATTTTATTTCAACAAAAATGAAACGCGCGAACTGCCTGTATCATAATTTAATGGTGCCTTATTGATACAGGTTTTTCGAAAAAGAAAAGGTAAATTTGAAACTATGGCTTCATATACTCCTTTCGCCAAAAGTTCAATCAATGCTAAGCTGAAGTCCCTCTGAACCTGAAGGATAAACTAAACGAGCAAACTTCCAGAGGAAATCATCCTCGATGTATCCAGGGGTTACGCTCACCTACATGTACGTACGCTCTGAGCGTAGATGAGCGTAAGCCTTTGGGGGGGGGGGGGGGGCAGAATAACTCCGATCCATGTAATGGTGCGATTGGTGGGGGGAGGGGTAGATTTAGGTTTTATTAATCGAATAAAACAGTATAGGGTTTGCCACGGAATAAGATTAGAAGAATATTAAAATTGGTATTCAAGGACGCAGCACAAAAAGTACAAACCTAGCTTCAATTTCTTTTTTTTTTTTAATCCGAGCGTGTGATTGAATCGAAATAGACTTTTTTTTTTTTAATCCGAGCGTGTGATTGAATCGAAATAGACTTGCTGTACACAGCGAGGTGATTTTTTTTTTTAGATCTCGCAAATACGTTTTAACCCATAACGTATTTATTTTATTATTTATTGTACTAATAAGAATTATTATACCAGCAAAAAGGACATTGGCGTAACGATATATGATAATTTGTATCTGTTAACATGACGAACAGAAAAGTTGGGCTGATTAGCTAGGATGTCATTTGTGTATGGAATATTTAAATTACTATTTAAATTTAAAGCACTAGTAAGACCCCGTTTAGAGTTTGGAGTCCTTACAAAGCTTAAGACATCGATCTCACCGAGAACGTGCATGGAAGATCAACTAACTAGCCTATCATACACGGAACGTTTAGAGAGATTAAATTTACCAACACTAAAATACTGCCGGAGAAGAGGAGACATGATAAACGGTTTCAAAGCTGACAACAATACAGACTTTATATGATTCAATGATTCAAAGGTTACTAGAGAATATTTCCAAATGGACAATGCAAATAGCTCTTGATGAACACTGCAAAAATAATCGTTTCAACTACCAATAATAATAATAATAATAATAAAATTGTAAATTCCTTGAGCTGTATAGCGCACCGAAGTACTATACATGTATTCATATTAAATTCATTTGTAATAGTTGATATGGATATAGAGGCTTTCAGCATGTATCCATTACTTTGCTATTATTTGCTATTAATTTGCTTTTAAATTGTGGAGCAAATCTTTTCGGTACTAATGTATTTTGCCTTCAGTATCCATTTGATAAATATGATGACAATAGCAAAAGAGAAAATAAGAAGCAATGCACTTTTTATCTATTTCTTTCTTAGTGTTAAAGTATAGTATTACAAATATATAAGTGCCATTATAATTATCTCTAAAAGTAAAACTGTAAGATAATTTCCATGCCCGGATGATGATGAGATCTAAGATACATAATATATTATGTATTGGTTTATCGTCGAGCGATTAATTAAAAGTGGGTTCTATCGGAGTAATTTTTTTATATATTTATATGAACTAATGAAAAAAATCTTTGATCTATATCGAAAAATAACTTCATTTACCCTTATATAATGCTTCACCAGAGAGAAACACTTCATACCACAGGGAACTGAGAATTTATTACAGTTAGTTTTTGTGCTTAAACCAAGGTACTCAGAGTAATTTTACACTTTGAATGACCATTGAGGGCCATTTTTATCGAAAATTGATCTAAACTCTCCAAAAGTGTAAAATTACTCTCAACAACTTGGTTTAGGTCCAAAACTGTAGCTGTAACTTTCCAGGTCCCTGTGTCTTGTATATGTAAATCGTGCTAAAACCACCGAATCTTAATCGTTTCCACTGAATATTACAGCCCGGTCTATAGACGACGCTTGCGAGTCTAACTTTTACATAACTTAGCTAGGATAGCACACACTAGCGTACATTCTGGTGAAACTGATTACGAAATGTCGGTCTTATTTCGACTCCCCTTTGTGTGAACTCGCATGGACATACGAGTAGCCCCCCTTTGATCTCTTTCAGTTTTGCTAATCATGATCACCACTGTGACGCTATATGAATTTCCTTGTCATGAACAGATAGTTACGATAATTATTTCAATTAATAAAGATCTGTCGGGTTGTAAATTGGCTTCATAATAGCGACAAAACATTTTTAAAACATATTGACAGTTTATAAAAGCGAATAATTCACACGAATCGACTGTTTTAGAAACTGATTTCCCCCCAGTTAGATCGAGTGAGTGTGAAAGCTTAAGATGACCAGCGCACTGTTATATTTAGTCAACAGACCACTTTGATCTTTTCAACAAAACATTATTATAGCTAATAGTCTTGTAATTAGAACAATATAAATGATCTAGTCACGCGCGACATTTGACAAAGTCACGCTTGGATATGGCATATGACATGCGCGTGCATGCCAACACATTCAGATTTTTCCGGTCACATATTTACTATTTGTAAATAAATTCAAAAATCTTTAAAAAGAAAACACTGTCAGTACAAAAGCTGGAGAACTACATAGGGTATACTGTGACTGCACTGTGACATTGAAGTGGGGTTTCACTATCACAAAAATTGAGGTTGAAGCACAAATCCGCCGTAAAACAAAAATATTACAATTTACACCAAGCCTGTTCAAACCACAGGGACCTGAGAATTTACAGCTAGTTTTGGACATTTTTAACACATTGGGGGAGGGGGGGGTGTTAAGATCAATTTTCGATAAAAATGCCCCCCCCCCCCCCCATGGTCATAAAAGCTAAAATTGATCTTAACCCCCCCCCAACCCCCAACCCCCAAATGTCTAAAATAACACTAAACACCATATTTTCGGTACAAAACTAGTTGTAACAATTTTCAGGTCCCTGTGGTTCAAACAATGATAGAGGCATTTAACCATTATATATAATTACACGTAAATAATTGATTGCGTGAATTGTGTATCTTTTTTACTTTATACACAGATAGGCAAAAAAGCAAATATGTTGGAAGATAATGTAATTTTCCAAATTTGATAGGACAAAAAAGCAAATGTCGTAAGATAATGCAATTTTCAAAACCTGATTGGCCAAGAACTATATACACCAGCGTTTTCAATATTTTAATTTCTGAATATGGTACACAGGAATGCTGAAGCACGTTCAATGCTGCCGATTAGAAGTCCAAGTGTTCAAACTGTATTATTGAAGTACAGTATAATTATATGGAAGCAGTAATTTAATGGTATAATCTATCGACCTCTGTTACGTATCACATTTCCATATTCTTATCACACCGCGTCATGTAAACATCGTTAAACTTCCGAAAGTGTAGAACAAATAATGTAATAAAAAATCTTCTTGGAAACGGTTTTAATTCTAGCCCCCAGTATCCTGTGATAAATTCTCTAATCGACGTCCGATCTTTTCTTGGTTACGATATTTCCTACGCGCATGTCAAAAATAGCTTCTTTAATACCTAGATGTTAAAATGTCTTACATTCTCGAACAGTTATTTACAGCAACTCTGGTAAACGTTTGACAACCCTTGTCACTGCAGGAGCGACTTTTCCCGCGATAATGAGAGGTTGCACGTGCTTCAGTGACGTTTATAGCCCGTGCGTCTAAAAAAAGAGCAACAAAAGAGCCTACTACTAATTTACATACCACGTACAAACTCGTGTTACAATGTACTATAAACAAGTCGATTTTTACAAGACTTTGATTTTCATGACTTGTAACTTCATTATTACCCCGTCCCCCTTTTTTCAACCGGACAACTCCTCTGGCACCTATGGACCGAGTTCAATAAAACTTTACAGGAATGTTAGGGACCATGTGTAGATGTGCATCTGTGAATCTAAGATTTTTTTGTCATAATATTGGTTGCTATGATATTTAGGTCACTATACTTTGTTTAGTTTTTGTTTTTTTTTTTTTTTGTTTTAACGGGGTGGGGGGGGGGGCAGACAACTCCTTAGTAACATGTGAACCGATTCTAGTAAAACTACACAGGAATGTAAGGGACTATGTTTGGATGTATCTGCAGATAAAAATTGTTACTCATTATTTATTGCAAAGAATGGGGAGTGGGGAAGCTGAGGGTGTTAATTAGCCATTGACATACAGTTCCAGTTTGAAACTGGAAAAAAATAACGGTCTAGAGTAATATTATTTTCCAATATTTTCAAATATGAAATTGTACATTCCACATTAATTTACAACATGTATGGATTATACACGGGTAATATTATCGCGCCTCATGTAATATGGATGTAACCAAAATGCGTTCATACCGGCATGAACGTTACAACAAATCTCGTTCAATCCCTATATGGATTACATCTAACCGACGTGCACGGTCAGAATGAAATGGAAGATATCCCCGTTCTCCTCTGCGATAAAATGTGTAACGGCCCGGATATAGCTCTTCCGTCTAGAGTTCGGAAGGTCCCGGGATCGAACCCCGGTCTGGACCAGCATGGCGTATGTTCATCCTCTATTTCCAGAAAGCGTAAGTGAGCGTAACCCTTGGATATCGAGGATGGTTTTGGTTTTGGATAACCGAAACTATATTTCGAAAGGGTATACCCGAACTGACCAGGGTTGTAAATACTTGTGTGGTGGTGGGGGATGGGGGGGGGGCGCTATTGAACGACCAGGTACATCAATAGGTAAATCGTTCGCCTAGATTTCAGACCATATCCCAAGTTCGAACCCCGGTCTGGTCGTGCATGTCCCTCTTCTGTTATACATATTTACCATTGAATGGCATTGCCACTATACATCCCTACCAAATTCAGTTGACATTCATCAGGCCATGAATGCCAATGACCGATTGTTGACGTCATCATTATTATGACGTCATAATTGTTACGTTGGATACCATTGACCGTCCCCGGGCGATGGCTGTTCTTTTCATTGAACAAGCATATGCGACAAATACATTTATTGAGCTAAATGCTGAGAAATAAAATGTGTTATTGATTGTTTTATGACATGAGCAGATTCTAAAAATGGTAAATATAAGTATTGAACTGCTTTCAGTTGGGTATCGTAGACAGATGTAGATTACATTTTCGTTCAAGTCAGTCGTAACTCGCAAAGCTGATAGTAACGCTGATGAAAGCGATCATGTGGTAAATGTTAACAGATACTACCTCGCCATTTTGATGTCAATATTTCGCAAAATTATGCAACAGTATAGGATCCTGTTTAACAGCAAATCCGAATTAGTCGAAGTTTCCATCTTTAATAAAATATTAAGTAATAGTATGTACGTAATTATAGATCAATATCTATGTATGTACCACTTTTGTGTACAAATATGAATTTCATGTTAAAATGTTTAATATTTTATGTCGTTTTATAAATAAAGAACATGAACTTACTTTCATTTAGTACAAAATTAAACCAAAACGGAAGACACTTTGATCTAATCCTGCTTGGGTACTGACAACAAGTGTTAGAAGAATTACAGGAAATCTCGCCATTTCAAAGTAAATACATGTATGTACGTCTCAGGTTACAATACAACATGCAAGGTAAGTTAACACAAAACAAGTTATTATCTATGTATTCTTATCAAAGCACATTAAATATAAACTTTATTTATTTTACAACAATTATGAAACAAGTTATACAACTCACTTACATGTATATGTATCACTCTTGTTAGCCCGGATGTTAGCGCGCCAGGGGTCTTATTGTGGAAGGAACCCGGAGTACCCGGAGAAAACCCCCAAGGTCGGGCAGTTGACCCCATACCTTTTCACGCCCGGTCGGGGAATCGAACTCCGGCCGCCTTGGTGAAAGGCAAGTGCGCTATCCACTGCACCACCCGGCCACCCTAGCACATGAGTACGCTAATTAGATTCTGTCAGTGGTTGAATCAGAATAAAATGGGTTCTGGCGTGTGTATGACAGTGATGAATCATGATGGTCAAGTGGTGATGATGTGGGTAAGTGCGAATGTTTTATCTGCATATAATTGCCATATGTTGTGAAAACAACCGAACTGAATTATATATCAATATATATAAACACCGTACGGTCCAGGGTCATTTCCCTATAACCCAAAGTACAAAGTACTCTAACCCAGTATACTTCTGGTGTAGCAGAACTGTACTTAGACACGGTACCGGCAACTCAATTCGTAGCGCGGTCGTCGAGACTTTGGAGCGCGGGTTCGAATACCAGTCACTCTATGCTCTTCTTCACTGTTTCAAACATCGGGTACGCTTAGCAGTTTTTTTTTTTCTTTACAACTACTGGGTTGAAAATAGTGATATATTTAAGGGATAAACTCTTAGAAGATAGAGTTGGTTGATCGCCAGCGACGAGGTATCTCAATTATTAGAGAGAAAGGGTCCCGAGCTGGAATCCTGGCCTGTATACCGTTACATGATTACGTACGGTCGGCTTGTGGAGATGATGCCACTAAAATCACCGCCCTTCACTAAGTTTTTCTTGTCCGGTTAAAACCTTAGATAAACTGCTTCATTTTATTGTTTTGTGACAAACGAACGAGATTCAGTAATTTTCTCATTTCTGCCGTATTGTGTTGTATTGACAGAAAGGCTAAATAAATAACGCTGCCTTTCGCAGATTTTTTGGGGACTTCAATAAGGTTCTCGGGTGCGTTTTAACTTTCTTTACCTAAACAATATACCTAGAACATAAAGCTATTCGGGAACAAAAATACCACTCCATTGATGGTCATTATTATATATATATAAACTTTATTTATTTTACAACAATTATGAAACAAGTTATATTACTTATATTAATCACTCTTGTTGGCCCGGATGTTAGCGCGCGAGGGGTCTTATTGTGGGAGGAAACCGGAGTACCCGAAGAAAACCAATGTAGACGGACAGGTGACCCCATCCCTTTTCACGTCCGGTCGGGGAATCGAACCCCGGCCGCCTCGGTGAAAGGCAAATGCGCTATCCACTGCACCACCCGACCACCCATAATTATTACATAATCACAGTACCAAATTTGGAGTTGAACATTGTGTTTTAGAAAATATTGTCACCAAATACAAACATCGTGCTCAATCGAATCGATGTATCTGTGTTGTAATATACGTCTCTGGTTTATAGAACGCCAAATTAACATATACTCAATTATTTGCACCTATCTTCAAATAATTAAAGATAGGTACAAATAATTGGACCTATCTTCAATTGAATTGTACCTATCTTCAATTGAATTGAACCTATCTTCAATTAAATTGAACCTATCTTCAATTAATTGTACCTATCTTCAACTATTTGAAGATAGGTGCAATTAATTGAGTATATGTTAATTTGGCGTTCCATACTGGCTAGGTTTATCATATTTAAGCAATACAGATCCTTCAAAACACTTAAATGTTCAAATCCAATAATTGTAAACACATGTTTGATCATGACATATCATACGGCCTTATTCTAACCGTATAATATGCCATCAGATAATAAACCATACGAGTCTAAATTTAAAATCTGGAGCAATGAAACGATAAGTGAACATTCGAGCTAAACGTTACCTTGAAATCAACACCGTTACGTTGTAATCGACATCATCATGTCGTCAGAAAATCCGAGAGTCCCTCGAAAACAACAATACTGACGTCATTCTCTGGCATACTCTACACGAAATATGAAGGTTTTATCCTCTCACAACGAAAAAGTAAGTAAAATTCCCACTCTCACCTCAACTGAAAATCTTAGTCTTTTGTTTTCGAAGAATTTATATATACTTAGGTCTCAAGCTCATTACAGACTTGAAGTAGCTATTGTTCTCATCTAAACATATGGTTTTAATGAAATTAAACATTCTTCTCAGCGCCTATAGAACATCTTATCCAAAATAGACACCCACTATCACAAGAAAAAAAAGGGGGATGACGTTACTTAGAATCCGGAATTATTCCAATAATGCCCCATTAACGAACCTAATATTACACACATCAACGAAAAGCCAACGCCACAGAAAAGTGTACTCGCGTTTAGCAACGAGAGCCCGGCGTCCTCTACCGTACCACAAAACACCTTCAACAGACTCGTAACATTTACTCAGAAACGCACCTGTTTTTTATGTTACAATTCTAAAGCCAATTATTTTCTTCGCAAAATCAAACCAAGTCTAATAAAGAAGGAATGCATCATTATTTTGTACCGGTATCCCAAAAGTTGCTCAATTAACCCCGAATTCAAAGGACCTAAGAACAGACTTTCTTACGGTAAGTGTGTACCTAACAGAGTGTTCTGAACAACTTTTCCACGAGGCAACGCGGATACATTTATTGGACGATTTCGGAATAAACAATATTTCCACACTTTTGTATTGTCCAACTAGGTATATGACCGGGATCGGGGGGGGGGGGGGGGGGGGGGTAGTGCCTAACTGGCGAGCTAGCATTTCCCAGTCATGCGGTATTACCCGGGGACCCGTTCAAGATTAATTAGTAAAGCAACGGTGAGCGTGCACGTGACGTGGTCAGTAGTTGAATGGGTGCACGTGACGACCTGCATATGTGGCTTTTGCAATGTATTCGATAAGCTGGCACTGAATAATATATATTCTTATGGTGGTAGATAAAATAGTTTTGTGATTAACAGTACTATCATCTTATGTTCGACAGGTAATATTATTTTGTGTTAAACAGTCCATGTGATATTGATTTGCGTTGAACAGTTAATATAGCTTAAATATACTACACACAGGATCAACGAACAACGAAAGTTGTACCCGCGTTTAGCAACAACAGCCGGTTGTGTTGAGCAGGTAATAAAGTTTTTGTGTTGAACATGTAATATAGTTTTGTGTTGAACATGTAATATAGTTTTGTGTTGAACATGTAATATAGTTTTGTGTTGAACATGTAATATAGTTTTGTGTTGAGAAGGTTATATAGTTTTGTGTTGAACAGGTAATACAGTTTTGTGTTGAACATGTAATATAGTTTTGTGTTGAGAAGGTTATATAGTTTTTGTGTTGAACAGGTAATATAGTTTTGTGTTGAACATGTTATATAGCTTTGTTTTCAACGGGTTATATATTTGTTTTGTGTTCATTTTGCATTTAACAGGTAATGTAGTTTCGTGTTAAACAGTTAATAACGTTTCGTGTTAAACAGGTAATGCAGTTTCGTGTTAAACAGGTAATAAGGCTTCGTGTTAAATATGTAATAACGTTTCGTGTTAAACAGGTAATGTAGTTTCGTGTTAAACAGGTAAAAAAGTTTCGTGTTAAACAGGTAATAAGGTTTCGTGTTAAACAGATAATATGTAATAAAGCTTCGTGTTAAATATGTAATGTAGTTTCGTGTTAAACAGGTAATAACGTTTCGTGTTAAACAGGTAATAAAATTTTGTGTTTAACAGGTAATGTAGTTTTGTGTTAAACAGGCAATAAGGCTTCGTGTTAAACAGGTAATAAAGTTTTGTGTTAAACAGGTAATAAAGTTTCGTGTTGAACAGGTAATAAAGTTTCGTGTGAAACAGGTAATAAAGTTTTGTGTTAAACAGGTTATTTAGTTTCGTGTTGAACAGGTAATAAAGTTTCGTGTGAAACAGGTAATAAAGTTTTGTGTTAAACAGGTTATGTAGTTTCGTGTTGAACAGGCAATAAAGTTTCGTGTGAAACAGGTTATGTAGTTTCGTGTTGAACAGTATAATTTAGTATAGTATTATGTTGAACAAGGAATATTATTTTGTGTTATACAGGTACTACAATTCTGTTGTTAGCAGGTAATATAGTTTTGTGTTGGATACCTAATATCATTCTGTATTTAGGTCATAGTTATCATTTGTTACAATAACAAGTAATAAATAATGTAGATGTACGTTGGACAGTAAAATCATTGTATGCTATAAACAAGTTCAATAAGGATAGCAGCGTGTTGAGATTTGTTAGACTTCAGTACAAAATTACATACAGTTTGTCTCTATGTTACACAAAGGTCTCTAAATTCCTGATTACGACAAAAGTTTCACAGCCGTTAATATATATTCAATGTATATGTAAATTCTAAATATCTGACAACACATCCAAATCGTACATATATATGTTTTCTCTATACTCAAGACCACATTTACTTTGGACCCAGGTCACTAACAGTCAAATTAGATACATGATTTAGCTTTAAATGCACAAGTCCTGACTATTTAAACGCCAATCATATGCACAGATTAACTCTAATCCCCCAACTACACGCACGCAAATCATACACAGGTTTACTCTAATCCCTAAACTACACGCACGTAAATCATACACAGGTTAACTCTAATCACCAAACTACACGCACGCAAATCATACACAGGTTAACTCTAATCCCCCAACTACACGCACGCAAATCATACACAGGTTAACTCTAATCCCCAAACTACACACACGCAAATCATACACAGGTTAACTCTAATCCCCCAACTACACGCACGCAAATCATACACAGGTTAACTCTAATCCCCCAACTACACGCACGCAAAACATACACAGGTTAACTCTAATCCCCCAACTACACGCACGCAAAACATACACAGGTTAACTCTAATCCCTAAACTACACGCACGCAAATCATACACAGGTTAACTCTAATCCCCAAACTACACGTACGCAAATCACGCAAATCATACACAGGTTAACTCTAAACTCTAATCCCCAAACTACACGCACGCAAATCATACACATGTTAACTCTAATCCCCAAACTACACGTACGCAAATCACGCAAATCATACACAGGTTAACTCTAAACTCTAATCCCCAAACTACACACACGCAAATCATACACAGGTTAACTCTAATCTCTAATCCCCAAACTACACGCACGCAAATCATACACAGATTAACTCTAATCACCAAACTACACGTACGCAAATCATACACAGGTTTACTATTATCCCTAAACTACACACACGCAAATCATACACAGGTTTACTCTTATCCCCAAACTACACGCACGCAAATTATACACAGGTTAACTCTAATCACCAAACTACACGTACGCAAATCACGCAAATCATACACAGGTTAACTCTAATCTCTAATCCCCAAACTACACGCACGCAAATCATACACAGATTAACTCTAATCCCCCAACTACACGCACGCAAATCATACACAGGTTAACTCTAATCCCCCAACTACACGCACGCAAAACATACACAGGTTAACTCTAATCCCCCAACTACACGCACGCAAAACATACACAGGTTAACTCTAATCCCCAAACTGCTCGCACGCAAATCATACACAGGTTAACTCCAATCTCGCAACTACACGTACGCAAATCACGCAAATCATACACAGGTTAACTCTAAACTCTAATCCCCAAACTACACGCACGCAAATCATACACAGGTTAACTCCAATCTCTAATCCCCAAACTACACGCACGCAAATCATACACAGGTTAACTCCAATCTCGCAACTACACGTACGCAAATCACGCAAATCATACACAGGTTAACTCTAAACTCTAATCCCCAGACTACATGCACGCAAATCATACATAGGTTTACTCTTATCCCCAAACTACACGCACGCAAATCATACACAGGTTAACTCTAATCCCCCAACTACACGCACGCAAATCATACACAGGTTAACTCTAATCCCCAAACTACACACACGCAAATCATACACAGGTTAACTCTAATCCCCCAACTACACGCACGCAAATCATACACAGGTTAACTCTAATCCCCCAACTACACGCACGCAAAACATACACAGGTTAACTCTAATCCCCCAACTACACGCACGCAAAACATACACAGGTTAACTCTAATCCCTAAACTACACGCACGCAAATCATACACAGGTTAACTCTAATCCCCAAACTACACGTACGCAAATCACGCAAATCATACACAGGTTAACTCTAAACTCTAATCCCCAAACTACACGCACGCAAATCATACACAGGTTAACTCTAATCTCTAATCCCCAAACTACACGCACGCAAATCATACACAGATTAACTCTAATCACCAAACTACACGTACGCAAATCATACACAGGTTTACTCTTATCCCTAAACTACACACACGCAAATCATACACAGGTTTACTCTTATCCCCAAACTACACGCACGCAAATCATACACAGCTTAACTCTAATCACCAAACTACACGTACGCAAATCACGCAAATCATACACAGGTTAACTCTAAACTCTAATCCCCAGACTACATGCACGCAAATCATACACAGGTTAACTCTAATCCCAAAACTACACGCACGTAAATCATACACAGGTTAACTCTAATCCCTAAACTACACGCACGCAAATTATACACAGGTTAACTCTAATCCCCAAACTACACGCACGTAAATCATACACAGGTTAACTCTAATCCCCAAACTACACTCACGCAAATTATACACAGGTTAACTCTAATCCCCAAACTACACGCACGTAAATCATACACAGGTTAACTCTAATCCCCAAACTACACGCACGCAAATTATACACAGGTTAACTCTAATCCCCAGACTACATGCACGCAAATCATACACAGGTTAACTCTAATCTCTAATCCTCAATTTACACGCACGCAAATCATACACAGATTAACTCTAATCCCAAAACTACACGCACGTAAATCATACACAGGTTAACTCTAATCCCCAAACTACATCAAGCAAATCATACACAGGTTAACTCTAATCTCTAATCCCAAATTTACACGCACGCAAATCATACACAGATTAACTCTAATCCCAAAACTACACGCACGCAAAACATACTCAGGTTACCTCTAATCCCTAAACTACACGCACCTAAATCATACACAGATTAACTCTAATCACCAAACTACACACACGCAAATCATACACAGGTTAACTCTAATCCCCCAACTACACGCACGCAAATCATACACAGGTTAACTCTAATCCCCAAACTACACACACGCAAATCATACACAGGTTAACTCTAATCCCCCAACTACACGCACGCAAATCATACACAGGTTAACTCTAATCCCCCAACTACACGCACGCAAAACATACACAGGTTAACTCTAATCCCCCAACTACACGCACGCAAAACATACACAGGTTAACTCTAATCCCCCAACTACACGCACGCAAAACATACACAGGTTAACTCTAATCCCCCAACTACACGCACGCAAAACATACACAGGTTAACTCTAATCCCTAAACTACACGCACGCAAATCATACACAGGTTAACTCTAATCCCCAAACTACACGTACGCAAATCACGCAAATCATACACAGGTTAACTCTAAACTCTTATCCCCAAACTACACGCACGCAAATCATACACAGGTTAACTCTAATCCCCAAACTACACGTACGCAAATCACGCAAATCATACACAGGTTAACTCTAAACTCTAATCCCCAAACTACACGCACGCAAATCATACACAGGTTAACTCTAATCTCTAATCCCCAAACTACACGCACGCAAATCATACACAGATTAACTCTAATCACCAAACTACACGTACGCAAATCATACACAGGTTTACTCTTATCCCTAAACTACACGCACGCAAATCATACACAGGTTAACTCTAATCTCTAATCCCCAAACTACACGCACGCAAATCATACACAGATTAACTCTAATCACCAAACTACACGTACGCAAATCATACACAGGTTTACTCTTATCCCTAAACTACACACACGCAAATCATACACAGGTTTACTCTTATCCCCAAACTACACGCACGCAAATCATACACAGCTTAACTCTAATCACCAAACTACACGTACGCAAATCACGCAAATCATACACAGGTTAACTCTAAACTCTAATCCCCAGACTACATGCACGCAAATCATACACAGGTTAACTCTAATCCCAAAACTACACGCACGTAAATCATACACAGGTTAACTCTAATCCCTAAACTACACGCACGCAAATTATACACAGGTTAACTCTAATCCCCAAACTACACGCACGTAAATCATACACAGGTTAACTCTAATCCCCAAACTACACTCACGCAAATTATACACAGGTTAACTCTAATCCCCAAACTACACGCACGTAAATCATACACAGGTTAACTCTAATCCCCAAACTACACGCACGCAAATTATACACAGGTTAACTCTAATCCCCAGACTACATGCACGCAAATCATACACAGGTTAACTCTAATCTCTAATCCTCAATTTACACGCACGCAAATCATACACAGATTAACTCTAATCCCAAAACTACACGCACGTAAATCATACACAGGTTAACTCTAATCCCCAAACTACATCAAGCAAATCATACACAGGTTAACTCTAATCTCTAATCCCAAATTTACACGCACGCAAATCATACACAGATTAACTCTAATCCCAAAACTACACGCACGCAAAACATACTCAGGTTACCTCTAATCCCTAAACTACACGCACCTAAATCATACACAGATTAACTCTAATCACCAAACTACACACACGCAAATCATACACAGGTTAACTCTAATCCCCCAACTACACGCACGCAAATCATACACAGGTTAACTCTAATCCCCAAACTACACACACGCAAATCATACACAGGTTAACTCTAATCCCCCAACTACACGCACGCAAATCATACACAGGTTAACTCTAATCCCCCAACTACACGCACGCAAAACATACACAGGTTAACTCTAATCCCCCAACTACACGCACGCAAAACATACACAGGTTAACTCTAATCCCCCAACTACACGCACGCAAAACATACACAGGTTAACTCTAATCCCCCAACTACACGCACGCAAAACATACACAGGTTAACTCTAATCCCTAAACTACACGCACGCAAATCATACACAGGTTAACTCTAATCCCCAAACTACACGTACGCAAATCACGCAAATCATACACAGGTTAACTCTAAACTCTTATCCCCAAACTACACGCACGCAAATCATACACAGGTTAACTCTAATCCCCAAACTACACGTACGCAAATCACGCAAATCATACACAGGTTAACTCTAAACTCTAATCCCCAAACTACACGCACGCAAATCATACACAGGTTAACTCTAATCTCTAATCCCCAAACTACACGCACGCAAATCATACACAGATTAACTCTAATCACCAAACTACACGTACGCAAATCATACACAGGTTTACTCTTATCCCTAAACTACACACACGCAAATCATACACAGGTTTACTCTTATCCCCCAACTACACGCACGCAAATCATACACAGCTTAACTCTAATCACCAAACTACACGTACGCAAATCACGCAAATCATACACAGGTTAACTCTAAACTCTAATCCCCAGACTACATGCACGCAAATCATACACAGGTTAACTCTAATCCCCAATTTACACGCACGCAAATCATACACAGATTAACTCTAATCCCAAAACTACACGCACGTAAATCATACACAGGTTAACTCTAATCCCTAAACTACACGCACGCAAATTATACACAGGTTAACTCTAATCCCCAAACTACACGCACGTAAATCATACACAGGTTAACTCTAATCCCCAAACTACACGCACGCAAATTATACACAGGTTAACTCTAATCCCCAAACTACACGCACGTAAATCATACACAGGTTAACTCTAATCCCCAAACTACACGCACGCAAATTATACACAGGTTAACTCTAATCCCCAGACTACATGCACGCAAATCATACACAGGTTAACTCTAATCTCTAATCCCCAATTTACACGCACGCAAATCATGCACAGATTAACTCTAATCCCAAAACTACACGCACGTAAATCATACACAGGTTAACTCTAATCCCCAAACTACATCAAGCAAATCATACACAGGTTAACTCTAATCTCTAATCCCAAATTTACACGCACGCAAATCATACACAGATTAACTCTAATCCCAAAACTACACGCACGCAAAACATACACAGGTTACCTCTAATCCCTAAACTACACGCACCTAAATCATACACAGATTAACTCTAATCCCTAAACTACACGCACGTAAATTATACACAGGTTAACTCTAGATCTAATCCCCAAAGTACACGCACGCAAATCATACACAGGTTAACTCTAATCTCTAATCCCCAAACTACACGCACGCAAATCATACACAGGTTAACTCCAATCTCGCAAAAACACGTACGCAAATCACGCAAATCATACACAGGTTAACTCTAAACTCTAATCCCCAGACTACATGCACGCAAATCATACACAGGTTAACTCTAATCTCTAATCCCCAAACTACACGCACGCAAATCATACACAGGTTAACTCCAATCTCTAATCCCCAAACTACACGCACGCAAATCATACACAGGTTAACTCCAATCTCGCAACTACACGTACGCAAATCACGCAAATCATACACAGGTTAACTCTAAACTCTAATCCCCAGATTACATGCACGCAAATCATACATAGGTTTACTCTTATCCCCAAACTACACGCACGCAAATCATACACAGGTTAACTCTAATCCCCAAACTACACGTACGCAAATCACGCAAATCATACACAGGTTAACTCTAAACTCTAATCCCCAGACTACATGCACGCAAATCATACACAGGTTAACTCTAATCTCTAATCCCCAATTTACACGCACGCAAATCATACACAGATTAACTCTAATCCCAAAACTACACGCACGCAAAACATACACAGGTTAACTCTAATCCCTAAACTACACGCACGCAAATTATACACAGGTTAACTCTATTCCCCAAACTACACGCACGCAAATCATACACAGGTTAACTCTAATCTCTAATCCCCAATTTACACGCACGCAAATCATACACAGATTAACTCTAATCCCAAAACTACACGCACGTAAATCATTCACAGGTTAACTCTAATCCGCAAACTACACGCACGCAAATTATACACAGGTTAACTCTAATCCCTAAACTACACACACGCTAATCATACACAGGTTAACTCTAATCCCCAAACTACACGTACGCAAATCACGCAAATCATACACAGGTTAACTCTAAACTCTAATCCCCAGACTACATGCACGCAAATCATACACAGGTTAACTCTAATCTCTAATCCCCAATTTACACGCACGCAAATCATACACAGATTAACTCTAATCCCAAAACTACACGCACGCAAAACATACACAGGTTAACTCTAATCCCTAAACTACACGCACCTAAATCATACACAGGTTAACTCTAATCCCAAACCTACACGCACGTAAATCATTCACAGGTTAACTCTAATCCCCAAACTACACGCACGCAAAATATACACAGGTTAACTCTAATCCCCAAACTACACGCACGCAAATCACACACAGTTTAACTCTAATCCCTAAACTACACGTACGCAAATCACGCAATCATACACAGAATAACTCTAAACTCTAATCCCCAGACTACATGCACGCAAATCATACACATGTTAACTCTAATCTCTAATCCCCAATTTACACGCACGCAAATCAAACACAGATTAACTCTAATCCCAAAACTACACGTACGCAAATCACGCAAAACATACACAGGTTACCTCTAATCCCTAAACTACACGCACCTAAATCATACACAGATTAACTCTAATCCCTAAACTACACGCAAGCAAATTATACACAGGTTAACTCTGACCTCTAATCCCCAAACTACACGCACGCAAATCATACACAGGTTAACTCCAATCTCGCAACTACACGTACGCAAATCACGCAAATCATACACAGGTTAACTCTAAACTCTAATCCCCAGACTACATGCACGCAAATCATACACAGGTTAACTCTAATCTCTAATCCCCAATTTACACGCACGCAAATCATACACAGATTAACTCTAATCCCAAAACTACACGCACGCAAAACATACACAGGTTAACTCTAATCCCTAAACTACACGCACCTAAATCATACACAGGTTAACTCTAATCCCAAAGCTACACGCACGTAAATCATTCACAGGTTAACTCTAATCCCCAAACTACACGCACGCAAAATATACACAGGTTAACTCTAATCCCCAAACTACACGCACGCAAATCACACACAGTTTAACTCTAATCCCTAAACTACACGTACGCAAATCACGCAATCATACACAGAATAACTCTAAACTCTAATCCCCAGACTACATGCACGCAAATCATACACATGTTAACTCTAATCTCTAATCCCCAATTTACACGCACGCAAATCAAACACAGATTAACTCTAATCCCAAAACTACACGTACGCAAATCACGCAAAACATACACAGGTTACCTCTAATCCCTAAACTACACGCACCTAAATCATACACAGATTAACTCTAATCCCTAAACTACACGCAAGCAAATTATACACAGGTTAACTCTGACCTCTAATCCCCAAACTACACGCACGCAAATCATACACAGGTTAACTCCAATCTCGCAACTACACGTACGCAAATCACGCAAATCATACACAGGTTAACTCTAAACTCTAATCCCCAGACTACATGCACGCAAATCATACACAGGTTAACTCTAATCTCTAATCCCCAATTTACACGCACGCAAATCATACACAGATTAACTCTAATCCCAAAACTACACGCACGCAAAACACAACAGGTTAACTCTAATCCCTAAACTACACGCACCTAAATCATACACAGGTTAAATCTAATCCCTAAACTACACGCACGCAAATTATACACAGGTTAACTCTAATCCCCAAACTACACGCACGCAAATCATACACAGGTTAACTCTAATCTCTAATCCCCAAACTACACGCACGCAAATCATACACAGGTTAACTCCAATCTCGCAACTACATGCACACAAATCATACACAGGTTAACTCTAATCCCCAAATTACACACACGCAAATCATACATAGGTTTACTCTTATCCCCAAACTACACGCACGCAAATCATACACAGGTTAACTCTAATCCCCAAACTAGACGTACGCAAATCACGCAAATCATACACAGGTTAACTCTAAACTCTAATCCCCAGACTACATGCACGCAAATAATACACAGGTTTACTCTAAACTCTAATCCCCAAACAACACGCACGCAAAAATATACATAGGTTTATTCTAAAGTCTAATCACCAAACTACACGCATGTAAATCATAAAGTTCTACACGTACATGTACGCAAATCAGACCCAGATTAGCTCTAAACCCTAAGCACGCAAGCACGCACATTTTCGGCACAGATTATGAGCTGCAAACATAACGTATGCAGACAATATACCCAAATAATACAAAATTCCATAGTTATGTCATGGATTACAAATGTTAGTTTCCAAACAATGATCCCGGCTGCTCATTCATGATCATTCACTGATAAACAGTATTGGGCGTATGGGGCTACATGTAATATTGATTAATCCCAAAGAGGACTCATCATTACATTGGTTTAATTTCTTGTTCATCGAAATATTTCCTTAGATCTTCAATCTGGATAACTGCTTCTTACCTTGATAAAACTCAGCAGAATAATATCCAAAACTGGTTTAACACTATATCCCGGTTACATCTTCCGTCAGGACAAATCTTCTACTTGTAGACGACGTTGGTTTTACCCAATATGTGCTCCTAACAGTAGGTAAAACCCATGGACTGTCGCGCTAAATGTACGCCCGCCTCTTGGCGACACCTAGTTACAGTACTGGCCAACTGCAGCCATGTAACCGAACGCCCCGATTTCTATTTCCAATCCAAGAGTGTAGAGGACGAGGGAGTGTACGTCGGGTCATCCACCGTCAAACGCCAGCACTTTGGAACGGGTCAATCTCTGGTGGCGTCATCGTGCGGTCAACTCTCGTTCACATTGGGGTATCACTTGACTTGTATATAGCAATTGATTAATTTTCTTCTCTTGGGATACCTATCATTAATAAGAACAATCACGTAAAAATCACAGGTCCGTTACGTTAACTGGAAGCACTAGGCACCAAAATCATGAAGTTTGGGGCGACGTCACCATATAGGCAAACATGCAACGCTCAAACGATATCAATACTCGCCGAGAATTTCCGCGATAGCTACACAAAATGGTATGTAACGTCACGTCAAAAAAAAGGGCGCGACTGCAGCATACGAGATCTGCCGACTATACGATAGCGTTAAACACGAGATATGAAGGGGAACACAAACATATTGTTCTTGTTTATCTGGCATGTTCTTTCATCCACAAATCTGCCGCAGATGGTTCCGGTATTTTCGCATTGACTGGCGAACAATTCAATAAAGTAGGCCTCGTAACCAATTCCTATCGGCCGTTAACATGGCAATACAGTGAACAGTAACTTTCGGCACAAGGAGAACAATACAATAATGTATATACTCTCTGGTAGGCAGGAGTACGGATTTCGTGGGTTCATCCCACGAGAAATGTTCCGGGTCAAGGGTCCTTGTTCCTCGTACAATTGGTGACACATGTTCGAAAGCTCTACATCAAGTGTTATCTTACGTATTAAGCTAAAATTGTTACTATCCTGACCTTAAAGGCCCAATATATGTAACTTTCGGCAAATCTTGAAGCGAAAATCAAGCCTAATAACTTTTAATGTTTATAGATTTAGTTAAGATGAACTGATATCAGCAATATTCAAGATTGAATTATTACGCGGTTACCGGTACAGCAGCAGTTGAAACTCAGTATTTGTAAACAAGTGTCCATTTTTGAACTGTCCTCCGGCTTGTTGTTGAAGTGGGCCACACCTGAATTATTTTCAATTCTTTGGATTTTTCTGTCAAGAGTTTCTTGTTAGTTACCGCTCAGATATACTTCGTTTTAGGCTTGTTATTGCATAGTTATTAAGTGGATTTTTTTCAGAATTTTTCAGAATCACGAAAAATTTCCTGAAGTTACGTATATTGGGTCTTTAAATACAAGCACGGACTTAGATATCTAATCTAAGTCCGTGATACAAGGTTAGCGATCTCGTCATCGAGAAATAGAATTACCAGAATTTAGAACAAAATGCACAGACTATTTGTTTATGATGATATTGATGTGTTTATCTATTTATTTCAGACATATCATACAAACTATTTTCCTCTGGCATGTTTGTAAAAGGCCGAAATGAGTTCTCTTATGTCCCTAACGTGTTTGTGTGGGGCGTTTTTTTAATGGTCAGTTTCGTTGGTTTTCAAAAGAGAGCTTCTCAGCGTACTTGTACTGGTACGCGATCTATTTGAGAGACAGCGGTATGTTCGCGATCGTACAAGCATCTTGCAATAGTGCTGAACATGTGTCTATTTAAGTGTTGCTTCCCTTACATGAGCGGCAATCAGGAGTAGGTGGACAGAGCCCATAGCATCCTCATAGGGGCGACTAAACTAAACTAAAAGGCGGGAGGGGGGGGTGAGATAAATTTTCGATAAAAATGGTCATAAAGGCTAAAAGTTGGAAAGCTTTCGAGGTAAAAAATCGACCCACCTTTATGACGTATTATATAAGGTCGTTTGAAGTAGTTAGTGATAAGTCGGTATGATGTAGCTTGTAGAAGCCGGTATGACGTAGCTTGTCTTTGTAAAAGGTAAGCTAGTCTGTCAGGTTTGCACGGTGCCCATGTGTGATGACTTTTGGTTTTGAGATTTCTCTCCAATATACAACAGTCAGCTGCTGCAGCATTCTCTGAGCACATGTTTAATATACTCGTGTTTTGTGTTCCTTTGTAACTCTCAGATCAAGCGACACATGTGTCTCGATGTGAGAAGCATGGTCAGTTTCCACACGCAAGTTCTTAACGAGACAGTTGGCAATTGATATTGATAATCAAATACGTCACCATCATGCACAGTATGCTCACTTTGAGCAAGCCACAGAAATACATGGGCACGTCAATTAGGAGAATGTACTATTTTCCTAAGCATGTGTGTTGTCTGGCATAACACCAATATGGCGACACCGAAACTTGAAATTACTTTGAAGACCGTAACTATGACATGATTGATGTGCGGTAGTATAGGGACAGAGCACGTGCTGACAGGCGCTCGCGCACAAACGAACTCTATTTCTATATAGAACTTCACAGAGACCACATACGACAAGTTACACAAACCAAAGAATCTATCACAGCTCCACAGATTCTCGTTACCAGTACACAGCCCAGAACGGTGCCAAAGTATGTTGATGAGCAATTGTTAGCTCAATAGCCTCTACTAGATTGGTTGATTAGTGACTTTTAACTACGGTAAAGCATATTATCGTCAGAGGCATGTTTCAGTATTGTACGTTTCTTGTTTGCTTGCTTGTATATATGTTTAACGTCCTTGCAACAGCCGCGGTCTATCTAGGGAGGGAAAACAGTCACGGTCTGTCTAGGAAGGGACAACAGTCACTGTCTGTCTAGGGAGGGACAACAGTCACGGTCTGCCTAAGGAGACACAACAGTCACGGTCTGTCTAGGGAGACACAACAGTCACGGTCAGTCTAGGGAGACACAACAGTCACGGTCTGTCTAGGGAGACACAACAGTCACGGTCTGTCTAGGGAGACACAACAGTCACGGTCTGTCTAGGGAGGGACAACAGTCACGGTCTGTCTAGGGAGACACAACAGGCACGGTCACGGTCTGTCTAGGGAGGGACAACAGTCACGGTCTGTCTAGGGAGACACAACAGTCACGGTCTGCATAAGCAGACACAACAGTCACTGTCTGTTTAGGGAGACACAACAGGCACGGTCAGTCTAGGGAGACACAACAGTCACGGTCAGTCTAGAGAGACACAACAGTCACGGTCTGCATAAGCAGACACAACAGTCACTGTCTGTTTAGGGAGACACAACAGTCACGGTCAGTCTAGGGAGACACAACAGTCACGGTCAGTCTAGAGAGACACAACAGTCACGGTCTGTCTAGGGAGACACAACAGTCACGGTCTGTCTAGGGAGACACAATAGTCAAGGTCTGTCTAGGGAGGGACAACAGTCACGGTCTGTCTAGGGAGACACAACAGTCACGGTCTGTCTAGGGAGACACAACAGTCACGGTCTGTCTAGGGAGACACAACAGTCACGGTCTGTCTAGGGAGACACAACAGTCACTGTCTGTCTAGGGAGACACAGCAGTCACGTTCTGTCTAGGGAGACACAACAGTCAAGGTCTGTCTAGGAAGACACAACAGTCACGGTCTGTCTAGGGAGACACAACAGTCACGGTCAGTCTAGGGAGACACAACAGTCACGGTCTGTCTAGAGAGGGGCAACAGTCAAGTTCTGTCGAGGGAGGGACAACAGTCACGGTCTGTCTAGAGAGGGGCAACAGTCAAGGTCAGTCTAGGGAGACACAACAGTCACGGTCTGTCTAGGAAGACACAACAGTCACGGTCTGTCTAGGGAGATACAACAGTCACGGTCTGTCTAGGGAGACACAACAGTCACGGTCTGTCTAGAGAGGGGCAACAGTCAAGTTCTGTCGAGGGAGGGACAACAGTCACGGTCTGTCTAGGGAGACACACCAGCCACGGTCTGTCTAGGGAGACACAACAGTCAAGGTCAGTCAAGGGAGACACAACAGTCACGGTCTGTCTAGAGAGACACAACAGTCACGGTCTGTATAGGGAGACACAACAGTCAAGGTCAGTCAAGGGAGACACAACAGTCACGGTCTGTCTAGAGAGACACAACAGTCACGGTCTTTCTAGAGAGATACAACAGTCACGGTCTGTCTAGAGAGGGACAACAGTCACGGTCAGTCTAGAGAGGGACAACAGTCACGGTCTGTCTAGGGAGACACAACAGTCAAGGTCTGTCTAGGGAGACACAACAGTCACGGTCTGTCTAGGGAGACAAACCAGCCACGGTCTGTCAAGGGAGACACAACAGTCAAGGTCAGTCTAGGGAGACACAACAGTCACGGTCTGTCTAGGGAGACACAACAGTCACGGTCTGTCTAGGGAGACACAACAGTCACGGTCTGTCTAGGGAGACACAACAGTCACGGTCTGTCTAGAGAGGGACAACAGTCACGGTCTGTCTAGAGAGGGACAACAGTCACGGCCTGTCTAGGGAGACACAACAGTCACGGTCTGTCTAGAGAGGGGCAACAGTCAAGTTCTGTCGAGGGAGGGACAACAGTCACGGCCTGTCTAGGGAGACACAACAGTCACGGTCTGTCTAGAGAGGGACAACAGTCACGGCCTGTCTAGGGAGACACAACAGTCACGGTCTGTCTAGAGAGGGACAACAGTCACGGTCTGTCTAGGGAGGGACAACAGTCACGGCCTGTCTAGGGAGACACAACAGTCACGGTCTGTCTAGAGAGGGACAACAGTCACGGTCTGTCTAGAGAGGGACAACAGTCACGGTCTGTCTAGAGAGGGACAACAGTCACGGCCTGTCTAGGGAGACACAACAGTCACGGTCTGTCTAGGGAGGGACAACAGTCACGGTCTGTCTAGGGAGGGACAACAGTCACGGCCTGTCTAGGGAGACACAACAGTCACGGTCTGTCTAGAGAGGGACAACAGTCACGGTCTGTCTAGGGAGGGACAACAGTCACGGCCTGTCTAGGGAGACACAACAGTCACGGTCTGTCTAGAGAGGGACAACAGTCACGGTCTGTCTAGAGAGGGACAACAGTCACGGTCTGTCTAGGGAGACACAACAGTCACGGTCTGTCTAGGGAGGGACAACAGTCACGGTCTGTCTAGGGAGGGACAACAGTCACGGTCTGTCTAGAGAGACACAACAGTCACGGTATGTCTAGGGAGACACAACAGTCACGGTCTGTCTAGAGAGACACAACAGTCACGGTCTGTCTAGGGAGACACAACAGCCACGGTCTGTCTAGGAAGACGCAACAGTCAAGGTCAGTCTAGGAAGACGCAACAGTCACGGTCTGTCTAGGGAGACACAACAAACACGGTCTGTCTAGAGAGGGACAACAGTCACGGTCTGTCTAGAGAGACACAACAATCACGGTCTGTCTAGGGAGACACAACAATCACGGTCTGTCTAGAGAGGGGCAACAGTCACGATCTGTCTAGAGAGACACAACAATCACGGTCTGTCTAGGGAGACACAACAATCAAGGTCTGTCTAGGGAGACACAACAATCACGGTCTGTCTAGAGAGACACAACAGTCATGGTCTGTCTAGGAAGACACAACAGTCACGGTCTGTCTAGAGAGACACAATAGTCACGGTCTGTCTAGAGAGACACAACAGTCATGGTCTGTCTAGGAAGACACAACAGTCACGGTCTGTCTAGGGAGACACAACAGTCACGGTCTGTCTAGGGAGACACAACAATCACGGTCTGTCTAGAGAGACACAACAGTCATGGTCTGTCTAGGAAGACACAACAGTCACGGTCTGTCTAGAGAGACACAATAGTCACGGTCTGTCTAGAGAGACACAACAGTCACGGTCTGTCTAGGGAGACACAACAGTCACGGTCAGTCTAGGAAGACACAACAGTCACGGTCTGTCTAGGGAGACACAACAATCACGGTCTGTCTAGAGAGACACAACAGTCACGGTCTGTCTAGAGAGACACAACAGTCATGGTCTGTCTAGGAAGACACAACAGTCACGGTCTGTCTAGGGAGACACAACAGTCACGGTCTGTCTAGGGAGACACAACAATCACGGTCTGTCTAGAGAGACACAACAGTCACGGTCTGTCTATGGAGACACAACAGTCACGGTCTGTCTAGGGAGACACAACAAACACGGTCTGTCTAGAGAGGGGCAACAGTCACGGTCTGTCTAGAGAGACACAACAGTCATGGTCTGTCTAGGGAGACACAACAGTCATGGTCTGTCTAGAGAGGGGCAACAGTCACGGTCTGTCTAGAGAGACACAACAATCACGGTCTGTCTAGGGAGACACAACAATCACGGTCTGTCTAGAGAGGGGCAACAGTCACGATCTGTCTAGAGAGACACAACAATCACGGTCTGTCTAGGGAGACACAACAATCAAGGTCTGTCTAGGGAGACACAACAATCACGGTCTGTCTAGAGAGACACAACAGTCATGGTCTGTCTAGGAAGACACAACAGTCACGGTCTGTCTAGAGAGACACAATAGTCACGGTCTGTCTAGAGAGACACAACAGTCATGGTCTGTCTAGGAAGACACAACAGTCACGGTCTGTCTAGGGAGACACAACAGTCACGGTCTGTCTAGGGAGACACAACAATCACGGTCTGTCTAGAGAGACACAACAGTCATGGTCTGTCTAGGAAGACACAACAGTCACGGTCTGTCTAGAGAGACACAATAGTCACGGTCTGTCTAGAGAGACACAACAGTCACGGTCTGTCTAGGGAGACACAACAGTCACGGTCAGTCTAGGAAGACACAACAGTCACGGTCTGTCTAGGGAGACACAACAATCACGGTCTGTCTAGAGAGACACAACAGTCACGGTCTGTCTAGAGAGACACAACAGTCATGGTCTGTCTAGGAAGACACAACAGTCACGGTCTGTCTAGGGAGACACAACAGTCACGGTCTGTCTAGGGAGACACAACAATCACGGTCTGTCTAGAGAGACACAACAGTCACGGTCTGTCTATGGAGACACAACAGTCACGGTCTGTCTAGGGAGACACAACAAACACGGTCTGTCTAGAGAGGGGCAACAGTCACGGTCTGTCTAGAGAGACACAACAGTCATGGTCTGTCTAGGGAGACACAACAGTCATGGTCTGTCTAGGGAGGGACAACAGTCACGATCTGTCTAGGGAGACACAACAGTCACGGTCTGTCTAGGGAGGGACAACAGTCACGGTCTGTCTAGGGAGGGACAACAGTCGCGGTCAGTCTAGGGAGACACAACAGTCACGGTCTGTCTAGGGAGACACAACAGTCACGGTCTGTCTAGGGAGGGACAACAGTCACGGTCTGTCTGGGGAGGGACAACAGTCACGGTTTGTCTAGGGAGACACAACAGTCACGGTCTGTCTAGAGAGACACAACAGCCACGGTCTGTCTAGGGACACACACCAGCCACGGTCTGTCTAGGGAGACACAACAGTCACGGTCTGTCTAGGGAGACACAACAATCACGGTCTGTCTAGAGAGGGGCAACAGTCACGGTCTGTCTAGAGAGGGACAACAGTCACGGTCAGTCTAGGGAGACACAACAGTCAAGGTCAGTCAAGGGAGACACAACAGTCACGGTCTGTCTAGGGAGACACAACAATCACGGTCTGTCTAGGGAGACACAACAGTCACGGTCTGTCTAGAGAGGGACAACAGTCACGGTCAGTCTAGGGAGGGACAACAGTCACGGTCTGTCTAGGGAGACACAACAGTCACGGTCTGTCTAGGGAGGGACAACAGTCACGGTCAGTCTAGAGAGACACAACTGTCACGGTCTGTCTAGGGAGACACAACAGTCACGGTCTGTCTAGGGAGACACAACAGTCACGGTCTGTCTAGGGAGACACAACAATCACGGTCTGTCTAGAGAGGGGCAACAGTCACGGTCTGTCTAGAGAGACACAACAGTCATGGTCTGTCTAGGGAGACACAACAGTCATGGTCTGTCTAGGGAGGGACAACAGTCACGGTCTGTCTAGGGAGACACAACAGTCACGGTCTGTCTAGGGAGGGACAACAGTCACGGTCTGTCTAGGGAGGGACAACAGTCGCGGTCAGTCTAGGGAGACACAACAGTCACGGTCTGTCTAGGGAGACACAACAGTCACGGTTTGTCTAGGGAGGGACAACAGTCACGGTCTGTCTGGGGAGGGACAACAGTCACGGTTTGTCTAGGGAGGGACAACAGTCACGGTCTGTCTGGGGAGGGACAACAGTCACGGTTTGTCTAGGGAGACACAACAGTCACGGTCAGTCTAGGGAGACACAACAGTCACGGTCTGTCTAGGGAGACACAACAGCCACGGTCTGTCTAGGGAGACACAACAGTCACGGTCAGTCTAGGGAGACACAACAGTCACGGTCTGTCTAGAGAGGGACAACAGTCACGGTCAGTCTAGAGAGGGACAACAGTCACGGTCTGTCTAGGGAGACACAACAGTCACGGTCTGTCGAGGAAGGGACAACAGTCACGGTCTGTCTAGGGAGACACAACAGTCACGGTCTGTCGAGGAAGGGACAACAGTCACGGTCTGTCTAGGGAGACACAACAGTCACGGTCTGTCTAGGGAGACACAACAGTCACGGTCTGTCTAGGGAGACACAACAGTCACGGTCTGTCTAGGGAGACACAACAGTCAAGTTCTGTCGATGGAGGGACAACAGTCACGGTCTGTCTAGGGAGACACAACAGTCACGGTCTGTCTAGGGAGGGACAACAGTCACGGTCTGTCTAGGGAGACACAACAGTCACGGTCTGTCTAGGGAGACACAACAGTCACGGTCTGTCTAGGGAGACACAACAGTCACGGTTTGTCTAGGGAGACGCAACAGAATTGAAAACGTTGAATTGTAGTCATACTTATCTCGTTTTTTAATATTACAAATTGGTGGAAAAGGATTAGGAGCTGAAGACGATTAACATGTTTCAAAATATTGCAAAAGGGGAGTAATTACACCGCAGTATATTTGCTGCTTTTTTAAAAATACAAATTCACCAATCTTTTTAACTAATTGAATTCACGGCAGAACATGTCTGAGAAGAGACGGCAAAACAGATTAATTTTGGTAAATCAAAGCCAGTCGCATTAAAAACTCGAAATAGAAACTGGATCCAAAATTAGAACAAGTCCTGCCACAGTGTAACTGGTAACGCGCACGTGTTGAAAGGAAGATCAATTTCCATCGAAATGGCGGGATCATCTGTCACGTGGACACCTTGAGGCTGGAAAAGTTTGTCGGGTTTGAATTAAATGGGTCACGTGCTGCGATTTGGTTGAGGTACTAATAGGGTACTTGTTGGCAGAGGTACAAGTGGATAATGATCTATCCTTTAATGGTATTTAAGGCAAGTACAGTATTCAATCGATTTTTGCATACAGTGTAAAACGTAGATATTCCTAGGTTTTTACCACTTAAATCAATCGTTCGTCACATCACATGCGTTTCTTTCGTTCACTGTTGCGCATGCGCAACACATAAGGGCCATTATGTTTGCTCGTTTCTTCTAAAATCACGATTTCCAAGAAAACAAATCAAACTATGTTCGGTATTGTTGTGAATTTCGGACAGTTCATATATTCAAAGTTTAGGTTTCTCCAGATTATTACATCCTATATATATTGGATCTCCAACCCACTTTTTAGCTCTCTTGGTCCAAAACGGTAAAATATTCTTGGTTGAAAGGAGATTGATTTTGAATAAACGGTGGTACTGACGCTCCTGTGTTGAAAAGGGTTTTACTCAATACGGGGGAATGTAGGAGAAATAGGATTTTGTTCTGAACCATCTTCGGATGAAGGGGATTCAGTTTTGTTTTACATTTTGTAACGGTGGGTCTTTATATATATATCACTGACTTAGTGATTGTTCAATGTGATCTTTACACCTTTGGAATATATGGCATGACGTACAAGGCTCCATGTTCGCCATTTTGATGATGGAACAAAAAGAATGATTGGACCCTTTGATGAACACGAAAAGAATCTCGCGGTCACGATAAAAAAAGTCGGCTGTCGCTCCTTTGAAAACTTCAAAGAAAAGTAGCCTAGCGATTGGTCAGCTGTTGTTTATAGCGAAACCAATCAAACTACTATCTTCGTGCCTTCGGTTTTGCGACGACTTTTAATGGGGTGTAAGAGAGCGAAAGTGAGCGTAACACCTGGATAATGAGGATAATTCCAGGGGTGTAAGAGAGTGTAGGTGAGCGTAAACACCTGGATAATGAGGATGAATCCAGGAGTGTAAGAGAGCGTAGTTGAGCGTAACACCTAGATAACGAGGATAAATCCAGGGGTGTAAGAGAGCGTAGGTGAGCGTAAACACGTGGATAACGAGGATAATTCCAGGGGTGTAAGAGAGTGTAGGTGAGCGTAACACCCGGATAACAAGAATAATTCCAGGGGTGTAAGAGAGCGTAGGTGAGCGTAAACACCTAGATAACGAGGATAATTCCAGGGGTGTAAGAGAGCGTAGTTGAGCGTAACACCCGGATAACAAGAATAATTCCAGGGGTGTAAGAGAGCGTAGTTGAGCGTAACACCTAGATAACGAGGATAATTCCAGGGGTGTAAGAGAGCGTAGGTGAGCGTAAACACCTGGATAATGAGGATGAATCCAGGGGTGTAAGAGAGCGTAGGTGAGCGTAAACACCTGGATAATGAGGATGATTCCAGGTGTGTAAGAGAGCGTAGGTGAGCGTAAACACCTGGATAATGAGGATGAATCCAGGGGTGTAAGAAAGCGTAGATGAGCTTAACACCTACAATTAACATATTTGAACTGAATTTTAAAAAGAAGTAATTTAATTTTTTACGGATAACAGATTTTGAAAATAAATGTAAATATAACTATTGAAATGCTTTCATTTAGTATCAATAGGTAGTATGAATTCCAACTGGACAAAAGAAAATGCAATATAAAGCCCTAGCACGCTCCCTGAGTTCCCCTTTGTCCAATTGTACCTATAGGGTTTGAGGCTGGAAGAGCTAAAACGATTTTCAGGCGACTTAGTCACTGTAAAAATTACAGCATATTAGAAGCAGAAATGTATAAGGCCGTATGTTCTATACTTCTCTGCTGGAAAACAAGATTCATTTTAGTTTCCACTGTACTGACAACGTTAACATAGCCTAAGGAAGCCTGGTTTGGTTTTTTTTTTAAATATATATAAAATAAATACTAGATCTTTTCCGATATGCAAAATCTACAGATGCAATTATCAAGTAATGAACCGTAACTTTTGCGCGATATTAGCCTCTTAATTAAAAGTCTTTTGAACTGAGGAAGGTAGGCTTGCAAGGTGCTAAGTTTGTTCAATATTATACCATCGTCGGAAACCCACGGTACAATTCTCTGACGTATGCAAACGTCCCACATAATGTTAATACTTATTTGGATGTAAAATGCAAAAAAAAAAAAAAAATGTAAGTTATTGCAAGTATGATAATATTTATGCTTTGTCATTAAAACCATTTCAAACTTGTTTTCGACTTTTGAAATAAAACCATACCTGCAGGAGCCAAAACCAAACTGTATATAAAACCAGGTGTTAAATCCAAATAATGATTGATGGTCAGTGTATGTGTGGTTATTATGTAGGAGGGGTCTAAACCTTAGAGTTACTAGTATATATGTATCTGTATTATTATCATTATTATAAGTGTACATGTGTTGGGGTGAGGGTCCAGTCTGCGATATCATGATCAGTGTTTGTCTCCCGCTGATGTTAAACCAAGTGCACTGGGCTCCAATTAAGCAGGATTTATGGCTATCTAAAGATGAATTTAAGCGACATCAACTATTCAGGTGTATTAATATCTTTTAATTCAATGCAATTCTGCTAAGGGACAGATAGTTATAATGTAGACCAGCTTGGGTGGGAGTGGAGCGCCGGAGCGAACAGCTGGGTTAAGGGGTTGGAGGTTAAAAACAATTTATGTCATAATAAATATATAGTCATATTTTATTCTATTTTCATGCGTAATACAGGGGAGATAACCGCTACGTTAATCGACCAAAAATGGTGCATAATTAATTAGTTTCGTCGCGCTCATGGCAACTGCGCAGTAAACGACTCACGTGTCCAAACTAATTTAACCGATTAGTTTAACCGTTGTTCGGTGCTTCCTAATATAATTAGATACGGAACTCTCCAACCTGCAAGCTATGTGAAATCAACAACACACATACTGTCAGCAGGTAATTTATATATATAATAACTAAATAATTATTATATACTGTATAGCAATTAACCCATAGCGGTACATTGTATAAGGTAAACATTTACAATGTGTGTGTGTGTTAGCTTTACCTTAACAAACGATATGGCCGGGTGTAATTTTGATCGGCGTTTTATAAAATCACAATTTATTAGTTGTGTTTGCTTGATTTCACGTTCCGGAACAAAAATAAGAGACATTTTGTCGTCATGAAACCAAAATGCAAGGCAAGCTGATGTAAGATACATGTACGTTATGTTCAGAAAAAATATATTAGTGATAATATAAGCGAAACCGAAAGTAAATAACATTTGAACAGAAATATATTGAAAAATTGAAGTTAAATTTACCCAAAACATATAGTAGACTGTAATTTATTAGTTTAGCAGAGTTTTGTATTGGGTGATATAATTAGGTAATTGGTAATTAATTTAACCGTACCGGACCTAAATGTGGGGTAAGGTAGACAACTCTTACATTTCTGTGTTGCTTGCAGACCAGCGATACACATATATACACTGGTGACTATAGCGTTCATTAATTATAAATAATATGTAAGTCTTATTAATATATTATTATAAATATACTGGACCAGCAAACCAAAGACGCTTCAGACAATGTTGATAAAATATGATTTATTCAATAATTCATAACCAATATAAGAAATGATTATAAGAAAGTCTTATTTGTTATGTATAGCTCTAATAGTTTTGGACCCGGAAAATAAGGTTTTTAGTGCAACTAGTTTATAAATGTTTGGGGGGATTTAGATCAGTTTTCGATAAAAATGCCTCCCCCACTCCTTCCCAATTGAATTTCCAATTGTTGTACGAAAAATTCTTTGTATCATTAAGATGGATATTTTTTAATCAATAAATCTCCTACATGCATATAAAATGTGTGTTCGAATCATTCCAAATACATTAACTCAAAAGACATTGGCATATTAAAAAAAATACATTTCCATTTGCTGTGCGAAAAAAATGCTTTGAGATTTAATTCCAATGAGCAATTGTCTGTCTGTCTGTCTGTAGGAGGATGGATGGTAGAAGCAGTATCGCGGCTCGCCTTGGACTTAAATTACACTCCTGTCAGGGCCCATATGTTGAAGGCGCATCGAGGGCCTGAGAATTCTTAACAGCTATTTACTTTAACAAAACTATGGATTTAATTAAGCACACTTTAATACTAATAGTTTAGAGGAAACATGTAAAGGCAGTCAATGGCACTGACACCCAAACTTCAGCATCTGACTGCTTCAGATGTCAACCTCATCAATATTCAAATAATATAACACGCTGATGACCGATGACCTGACAAGGTTTTTCAAGCATGGGTATGTGGAGCTAATGGAGATGATGTCTGTGGAAACATTTGAAGACTGGTGTCGTTGACCTTCTCCATTTCAAGAAAGGAGATTTCCTTGACAGGGTGTCAAAGAACCTGGGGTTGGAGAAATAAAAGTGTGTGGGGGGGGGGGGGGGGGGGGGGGGTAGTGTGAACTGTAGGGAATTTAGTTCTAGCTCAGCAGTATACACAGAACATCATGCTGGCCCAGAAAGGGCACTACATACTTGAGTGTATTTTTATGACTATGCCTCATCCTTTTGTATAAACACACATGCAATTAATCGGTTACAGTAATGTTGAAAATGAAATTACTTTCATACATTCCCGTACCTACAAATTACGCATTGGGTCCGCAAGTGCGTAAAAAATGTGTAAAATATGTGTAAAAAAGAAAAATCACACATTTTACGCAATTGCGGAAAGCCATATGTGGAAAAAATGTGGAATAAGTGTGGAATTTGGACTCTGCCATTTTTCTAATGCGTAAAAAGTGTGGAATTTAGGAAAACAGAAAACTTAGAAAATTTTGGATGCGTAAAATTTGCGGAATCTTGTGGAAAAGAGGGACTTAGAATATTTTTGGTTTGACTCCAAAAATTGTGAATGCGTAAAGTTTGCAGAATATCGCGAATTTTGAGACTTAGAATATTTTTCGTTCTTTTCAACTTTTAACTCATTTCGGTCACTCAACACATGACCATTGTATACTGACAGATTTTGTATTACAATGTATGTCTACTTTGACCTAAAAGGATATGAAAAAGTCAGGTACATGTAATTGGTAACTTCTTGAGATCCACAAAAACCTGATAAGAATTCTCCACCCTGTGTTAAATAATTAGTGCACCACTATACATGTACAGTATATAGTGTATATAGCTACACTGTACATCACATCATAATAGTAGTAGTAATAATAATAATTCAAGGTTCTTGTATATATTGCTGATTAATCAAGACCTTAAAGGCCGTCTCAAATTTAAAGCGGTTCGCAAATTATTATCCATGGTTATAGGGCCTCTTAGCAACCAGCCAATATATACCAGCTGGTAGTTCTCATTCATTAACTTCCTGGGGAGCATATAACACTTGGCTGCCATTTCGGCACTCACATCAAGCATTTACAGCTGAGTAGACTTGAACAAGCAGAGTAAAGTTCATGTATCTTGCTCAAGTATATATACAACACAAGTGCCATGACCGGGACTCGAACTCGCAACCCTTTGTTCACAACGCCCCGCATCCAACCACTAGACCACTGTGCCTCTAGTAAGATTTTCCGATCACCAACAAAAAGAAAAACAAAAGAAAAAAAAAATCAAGGTACATATGTACATGTTTATTATATATATATATATTAAATCACGGATCATCATGGGTTATTATAGTCAACATACTGTATATATGATATACACTTAACATAATTCTCAAGGCATGCACATGTACAGTATGGTAACAAATTTGAAGTTGGTTCAGCATATTCCCTTTGCACATTGATGAGATGCATATATATATGCTCAGTCCTTTTCAATAAAATTTGGGAATCTTGAAACATATTTTCTGTCTTCATTCAAGTCCATGAAAACAAGAGGTTCCTTAAACCAATGCACTGGGACAACAGCATTTCTTCTGCAATACATGAATTAATACGAATCTCAGTATTTTCAAACAAGCTTAAGTTACAGAAACCTATTTAAATAGCTTTAAATAATTGTCAGCCCTTGACACTTCTTTTCCCTTTTTTCTGAAATGTGTCAAAATGACAATTTTTAGACAGTTCTTTTCAAATTAAAAGGATGTTTAATTTGGTAAATGTAGAATCTCATAATAGTTTCTCATCCATCTTTGCCATTTAAATGTGGGCCCATGCTAGCGCTGCGTGCATGCCCATTGTATACAAAATATATAAATTTATTTTTTAAAACTTCACATTTTATATTAGTAGTACAGATGGACTCCACTTAATATAACTCCTGTTAATATCACATTCCTCTTTATATCATGTTTTTCCCAAGCACAATTTTTCTCTCTATATAAACTATGTAATTCTATTTGGTTAATATCATGTATTTTGAGGTGAATTCCTCTTAATATCATGTTTTGTTTTAACCAATCACATAAAATATCCAGAAAATGGTGTCTTTTCCACTGTTAATATCATGTTTTTGTGTGACAAATGCAACATGATATAAAAAGGCTAGGAGTGCACTGTACTAGCAAGTAAATTAACAAAAAACAAAACCAACAAAAAGTACAACAACACACAACTTACCTCTTTCTTTTAACTTTTTGCAAATGTGGCACTCTACCAGGAAGTATAGTTCCATCAGTTGAATAACTGGTCCCGATGGCAAATACTTTGAGACGGTTCTTCTCAACAATGTATTCTTCCACACTGAGAATATATGACCCATCTTCTAGTGCTGTCTTCAAGGCCACCATATAGGAATTTCTACGCCTTACTTTAGATGAGGCTTGGCAATAAAATATTGTTTCATCTATTACCACTTTCTGTACCTTTGCCAGTTGTTGAATATCGATTGGGCTTTGGTTGAGTGTTTGCAGCTCTGTCAGGATTTCAGGGTTTAAATTTTGAATGTTACGCAATGGCGGTACAATGTCACATTTATACCCGTCAATTTTCTTTGGTAAAAGTTTTGCTCCTCCTGCAAGAAGCTTATGCATGAATGACCGAAGATCCCCTTTTGGTAGTGCGTTGGTCTCCTTCTCAAGCCTTTTCTGAGCCTGCATGGCCCAAAATATTTGAGCACATACGTTTCCTTTGCCATGGACAGTCTTCAGTATATCACCATTACAGGACTCATAACCAAAGCAGGAATATGCCCATAGAGGTCCCCACATTTTGACACAAGATGCATAATGTTGAAGGTTATGTACATTCAGCCCCAGAAAGTGATCTCCATAAATGTCCGCAGCATGTTGGTAAAAGCTACGAAGCAATATCTTTGCCCTGTTAATGTCTGCTGCAGAAACGTTTTGCTGAAGTAAGAGGTATATTCCTTCCACCAGACATGCAAAATGCTCAAGGAAAACATCTGGTAAAAATTCAGACAAACATGGCAAACTATAATGGAGAAGCCAAGAGCGAAGTTCAGAAGCTTTCCATCGGTGGTAGTTGTTTTTCATCTTCCTGGGAAGCCTGGATATGAGGTATGGAGGTTTAATTTTTTTCAAAAGTTTGTCAATTTGATCAAGGTGGTGACCAATGAAAAATTCTTTTCGGAAGTTTGCACCATCAAACCAAAGACTAAGGAGTTTCTTGACAATTCCAAGTAGAATGCCATGCATGTAATCCACAACTATGTGTTTCTCTATGAAGTACAGCGGCAGGAAGCTGACCACAGATATCCCCATAATTCCACGACTTGGTTTGCAATTGGTTGCAGCAGTAGATGCATCATAATTGATATCCACAGAAGTTCTGATGGGAGCAGGATCATTTCTGAAAGGATAGCTTCTACAATGTCCCCCTCCAGAAGCAACAGAACTACCTTCCTCGATGCAATAAAGACAACCAAATCTTCCATTATGCTGTGTCATGTTTAACACATAAGCTCTAGCTTGGAGATCCATGGTCCCAGTCAGTAGCAGTGCTTTCCATACTTGCCCACATGCTTCTATTCCTTTATTGAATAGCTCTGTCATATCCTTGACAAACGGTGAGAGAAATCCATTCATAGATCCTGGTTTTGAGACACCTTGCCAAATTCCCCATATCAGTATATTTTTCTTCAACAGTCGTTCTTTTGGAGGAAGTTCATTGATAGTTAAATACACAGGCCAAAGTGAGACACCTGATGACTTAAATAGAGGTATACCGTCTGTATTCCAGCTCAGGGTTATGTTGGTTTCAAACAATTTTGAGTCTAGAAATTGGCCTTCTGTTTTCAACTTCAAGTATTCTGACCCTGTCGTTATATCAGAAATGTTAACATTTTCCGTTTCAACAGGCTTCTTAAGTTCAGCTTGAATTTTTTTAGCAATACCGTCCCTTTCCAAAAGTTCACACAACTGTTTACTCAAATCACATGTAACGAAGCATGTTCTTCTGGCACTGTCATCTGTACAACGCTGCGTACCACATCCTGGTGTTTCACAAATGTCTGCATTTCTGAACAACAGTCCACATTTTGGACAACAGTCGAAAAACTTTAAGTCCTCTGCGTTTCCAAAGCCTAGTTTCTCTTTAATTTCATCTGTTCCTGTTTCGCACAGATTATTCCTTGGCACATGGAACCTGATGACATCAAGTAACTTTTGGAAAGCTACTCCAGATAAATTGCAAGCAGAAGCATATCCAGACACAATAAGTAAATGTTCCAGGTGTGTAAGTGGTGCATTCGTTAAAGTATCTGATGGTGGTATTATGTACAAAGGTGGACTTGCAAATGATTTTGCTTGCCCAATATCATCTTCCTCAGATGCCGATTCCTCTGGTTCACTTTCATCATCATCAGCATCTGAACCACATGAGGAGTACACTTCACTATCAATGTCCATATCAATAATGGTATTGATATTATCACATTGTGTTATTGAATCGGGATTTTCACTGTCCGTTCCCACAATAGCAGCATTTTCGTGAAAATATTGTTCTTGTACACTATGAATTGAATTGAGTTCTTGTACATCTACATGTACTTCTGGTACATTTTGTGCAGGTTCTGATACACTGCAACTTTTAATGACCGTAGCAGTGTCAGTATTACCAGTTGTTTTTGAGTGGTTCGTTGTCAAACTGATAACTGTGCTTGAATCTATATCAGTTTGCTCACGTCCTTTCTGTTTCCTGAGATAAAAACAAAACAATTTTAGAACAAATTATAGATCTGCTCAAATCATAACAAGAATCTTATCAAATGCTGGAAAAACAGTATCAACTTTCAGCTTTTCTATCAATGTATGAAACCTTTATCATATAGTGGGCCTCTAGCAATATTAATGTTAAACCATAAATAGTGGAAATATTAATAATGAAAATTGTACTCGAACCAGATAAATAACCAGAAAAAGGAGAATGCAAATGACCTTTATATGAATTTATTGCTACATTAAGTTCAAGATGACACAAATGTCTCCAATAGTAACACATTGAGCTATAAAAAAATGTTAACAAAATTTTCAGAGCCTGAAACATGAAAATCAGGTGACCTATTCATGCTTACCATTTGTAAGAAGTTGAAGGTGGCACAGGCATATTTGAATCAGTCTCATATAGTTTATACCTCTTTGCAGGATTTCCAGCTAATTATAAAAAAATACCAAAATGTTATAACGTCATAAAATCAATGCATAAAAAAGTATAAGAAAATAGTATAAAAAATTGTACACATTATATCTTATCTGAGTGAATACATGTATGTTATCACATTACTCGTACACTTGCTATATGTTCATATTATATCATGATCATAAGTGCAAAAAAACTGAAGGCTCACACAGAGACCAATTATTATTTTTTAGACAATTGTACATGTAGGAACAGATATATACATATCAAGCCATATCTATATACTACACGTCTCTTGACAGCATAATTAACCAATTGACTCACAATTAAATGTCTCGTGACCTGATGATGAGCACCAATATAACTTGTCGCTCAGGCAAGATGCAGGTAATACCAAATTGTAATTTATCATTATTTTTTACTCATGATTATACTATACAGTTAATATGTTACCTCTAATTTCATGTTTGACCAATAAATGGGTCTTGAGAGTCTGTTTTCTAGATAATGTCATTTGACACTTTGGGCATTTCCATGTTGTTTGGTCCACTCTACAACTCTCAAGTTCTTCCTCTGGCAGACAGCTTAAATCTTCATATTCCTTTTAAGTTAAAGAAGAAAAAACATATTTTAATACTTTGGTCATATTGCCAATAATAGTGCATTAATCATTTTATTTGGGTTCCTTTTGTGAATGGGATTACATCATCTATGTAAAAGTATAATCTATCTTTCTAACATAAACAGACCATAGACCAAAGAGGTCAGTTATTATAGATTAAACAAGTACATCATAACAATAGCTAATAAAATAGACAATCAGATCGATCTAGAGCAGTGTGGGCAAGGCATGTTTTGCTCTCACAGTACTATCACATTGCTAGATTTTAAGTTAAATCTACTGAAAGAATTTCCCGATTTAAATTTACTGTCTGCACAAATATATGAATTCATCGTAACTAATACCAAGTAATTGATCGTAGTCTCATCGGGATTTTGAGTGATATATAGCGTAAATCCTTTCAATTTCGCTTAGTAATTAAGGTTTACACACCAGTAATTAAAATCAACACTTTTTATCCGCTGTTTTATAAGCATTCTTAACCTTGTAAAATTGAGGGATAACGTGACCCCGTTCACTGACGCGTTGTTGTCCATCCGAATTGTGATCATGTACGAGTTTATCACAGTTAAAATTGTAACAGTTTACCTGTTGATTGTCCATTATCTCAGCTAATTCGCCAAATCCATCGCTATCTGTTTTGTAGTTCAATCACTCGACTGTTTAAATGGCACTCTCTGTTTCTTCCTGAGCACGTGAACTGTTGTTCAACACTCGTGTTTACACCGGATGTTGTTCGAACGCTTTAAATTTTGTCATGGGCAGCTATAACAAGTACAGAGGTGTTCCGAAAACTTGTTTTTGTGCGCATGCGGTCCAAATCCCGCCCTTTCTAAACTACCGGTTTATGAATGAACGGCGTTACGCTCGAGTACTTATCTTTACAATCCCTTTACCTGTATATTTCTCACCTGAAAACCGACTGACACCTGATCATGGCGACCCACTGTGTGGTATATTATACGGAGGACAAATCGGTTTTGATTGAGAGGACACAGGATCTCCGTATTTCGGATCCAGAATCAGGGCTGAAGATTGGCACCAAAATTTGGAAAACTTTTCAAATAGAGGATTTGTCTGAAGAAGGATTGCCAGTTGTGGTTTCTAAGGAATTTGGAGGATTTGTTCTATTTCAAAGTGACGGTAAGTAAGTTTTATATATGTAAGGTGTGTATTTGTCGGGCCGATTTTATCAAAATAGCAATTCATCTTTAAAATTGGACAGCATGGTCAGTTTAATTTTAATACAATCCTTGATCAACTTTGAGATAATTACTACAGTATGGATGAGTAGATAACACTGTTAATATTTGTGTTTTTGGTCACCTAGGCCTAAGGGATGATCATAAAATATAATTTACTCCCAGACATACTCTTTGGCTTTAAATATAAAATCTGAGGGTTAGGCCTATCGATTTAGCTTATTAGCCTGCTACATCAAAATATCTCTTAGAATCTTATTTCGTATTTTGGCTTTATTATGTTCTAGTAATCTACGTTATGTCTACGCTCTAGGCTAAAATTCTCAAAAAAAAAAACACGCCAGAAAAAAAATAGCGTAGGGGACCATGCCCAACCAGTTACGCACAAGCTGACAAGGGTGGCAATTACGCAATCGTAAGCCTAACATAAAGTCATGCTAGCTTGACCTAAAACGTGGCATATTCTTATTTTTTGAGTAGGTGGATTCATAAGACGAAAACTGTACCAAATACCTATAACAAATAGACTAGAATAAACTTGAGGCATAGTGTCATTCGTGGGGGAAAAATGACATGTCAGATTTTAAAAAATATCGTCGGTAGGGGTGTCTTCTGAGAGGTACGAGTAAAATGGTTAAAAAATAGTTGGACTTGCTGAAGTACATAATAAATATAAAAAAATCAGCATGAAATATTGATGCTGATAGATACAGAATTGTTTAAATATTATCTTATCATAGTGCTTAACATATTTTAGGTAAATGGACATAAATTCAGACATCATGCTTTGAACATTTTAGTTTTGATTTAAATGTGTCAAAGCTTATATTACTGCAGTACTGTTTTCATACAGAAAGTATTTCACGTAATATTTAACTTTGCTTGGCTTAAGAATTGGGAGCACCCCACAATGCTATGTTTCGTATATAATTATGGTGATTTCTAATGCTTGAACTAAAATCCAGACACTACTGGAGATGTGGATTTTTTAAGATTTAATTTTGGTTTATAAATATGTTGCATGTATGTACATAATTTGACAAATAAATCAAAGCTTTATTTTATGAACTAAATGGATATTAAACTTTGAAAATAAATATATGCTTAATGATAAATTATAACCTACTGAATCTTAAAAAGGGACTATTTGTATTAAGTTGAAACTAAAATCATAAATGTTCTTGTTTGGCCATCAAAAATTAACAAACAATTTATTTCATTTTTTATTTAACAAAGTTGTATGTGTTTTATTTATTTTCAAAACAGGAAAAAAGAGATCCCAAAAAGTCCTCCAGCAGATGGTGAAAATCAAAACTCTGGAGGAAATGCTGATACACGGGAGGCTGGAGGCAGCATCTACAGCCAGAGGAGCTGACAACCGCCTGAAAAAGGCCCTGAATGATTTGAAGGAAAATGACCAGGTGCAATATTGTTATACCACTTCAAAAGACCACTCTACAAAATTTATTTATATACATAGCCTTTAAAAATTATTCAAAAGCTATTACACTATCTGTAAAATCATGCATGTACATGAAGAATATGTTAGTTAAGCAGGAAACGATCAAACTCCTGTAATAAGAAATTTGTGGGGAAAAGTAATATTTGTATGTATTTGGTCGAAGACTGTGATTGAAGATTTCGTTGTAATTTCAATTTAACATGTTTCCGATAAACTATGTAGGATTTAATGCAGGGATTGCACACAATGGAGTTTATGATTTGATTTCATATATTCAGATTCCAGTATCATCAAAACAGGCAGCTGAGCCCGCTACAGGAGAAAGTGCTTCGTCTTTTATAGAAAAGGTAAAGTATGTGCAGAATTAAACTATTACAATCAATTTAACTAGATATAAATCCATCAACCAAATAAGGCTAGACCAGAAAGTACTGATACTACATTTGTATTTATTTTTCTTTTAGTTTATGTTCCAATATTAAGATGTTTTATGCAAGTGAAATTATGAAGTTTGTCCTTCTTGGTGAAAAAAACAGATTCTTGAAGAAAACAACCCTGGTGACTTGTAGGATTTGTTGTATAAAACTATTACCAGCGAGACATCATTAACCTATCTTAATTTAAACAAATCTATTTCAGAAAAAGCCAGGGAAGAGGACTGTGGCTCCTAAAACTCCTAAGAACAGTGTCAAGGAGAACACCAAAAAACCAAAGGTATTTGAAGTAATTTCTAATAAGTATTACATACAGGAATAATGCCTTGCACTGTATCCTTTAAGCTGGGCTCCCCTGCTTACCAGGTATGATAAAAGTTCATGTATATATAAAAGCACTACTATAATATATTATCTAGATTTTAGTTCAATATGCTTTATATAGCTCACAGATGTTCACATGTACATCCACACCCAATGAATTTGTATGATTGACTGATCATGTCAATTGTCATGTGTTTTTTTTTTTGTTGCATAGCTTGTACAGATAGCAAAAAATCTGGAGGCTTCAAGGTTGGAGATGGAATTAAAGTCCTCAGCAACTTCCACTTCCATTCCTCTAAACTCCTGTGTGACCCCCTCTTCTGCCCCTCCTCTAAACTCCTGTGTGACCCCCTCTTTTGCCCCTCCTCTTAACTCTTGTGTGACCTCCTCTTCTGCCACTCCTAACTCCTGTGTTACCCCCTCTTCTGCTCCTCCTCCTAACTCCTGTGTTACCCCCTCGTCTGCCCCTCCTCCTAACTCCTGTGTTACCCCCTCGTCTGCCCCTCCTCCTAAATCCTGTGTTACCCCCCCTTCTGCTCCTCCTCTTAACTCCTGTGTGACCCCCTCTTCAGCTCCTCCTCTTAACTCCTGTGTGACCCCCTCTTCTGCCCCTCCTCTTAACTCCTGTGTGACCCCCTCTTCTGCCCCTCCTCTTAACTCCTGTGTTACTCCCTCTTCTGTTCCACCTACCTACTTTTCTGCGACCCCCTCTTCTGCCCCTCCTCCTAACTCCTGTGTGACCCCCTCTTCTGCCCCTCCTCTTAACTCCTGTGTGACCCCCTCTTCTGCCCCTCCTCTTAACTCCTGTGTTACTCCCTCTTCTGTTCCACCTACCTACTTTTCTGCGACCCCCTCTTCTGCCCCTCCTCCTAACTCCTGTGTGACCCCCTCTTCTGCCACTCCTAACTCCTGTGTTACCCCCTCTTCTGCCCCTCCTCCTAACTCCTGTGTGACCCCCTCTTCTGCCACTCCTAACTCCTGTGTTACCCCCTCTTCTGCCCCTCCTCCTAACTCCTGTGTGACCCCCTCTTCTGCCACTCCTAACTTCTGTGTTACCCCCTCTTCTGCCCCTCCTCCTAACTCCTGTCTGACTCCCTCTTCTGCCACTCCTAACTCCTGTGTGACCCCCTCTTCTGCCCCTCCTCCTAACTCCTGTGTGACCCCCTCTTCTGCCCCTCCTAACTCCTGTGTGACCCCCTCTTCTGTCCCACCTACCTACTTTTCTGCGACCCCCTCCTCCATTCCTAACACAAACACGTCTGTAACCACAACCTTTACACCTTATGCTAGCTCCTTTAACTCTAGTACTTCTATGTTCAGCTCCAATCCTTCTTCTAGTCTTTTTGATTTTAACCGTTTCTCGTTCACTCCTTCTTCAGCTGATAACCCATGTTTCCAGTCACAATCCTTTTCCTCACCCTCTGTTAACCACCCATTCCCTTTGTTTGAAGATGTGCCCGTGACGCAAAGAAAATATGGTGAATCGTCTGCAGTGGTTGGCAGTAGTTTGAATCTGCTGTACGGGACACCGGAACATCAGACGGCTAACCACACCTTGCACAACTGCTGCCACCACTGCAGTTCACTCCAGACTGCAGTCATGGAGATGAAAGGTGCTATAGCACAACAGGGAAAAGATCTGGAAACCCTGAAACAGGTAATTAGCTAAATCCTTGGATTTTAGAAATATTCAACTTTATTGAATGATGTACTCAAGTAAATATACATGAAGAGTTATTGTGTATACACTGAAGTAGCATTTGATTCTTAAATAATTTACTTGAAGTAAAATGTATTCTGGGATAAACTTTTACTCCACCATTCCTCTATTTCTGTTAAATGCAGTGTAGTTTAATAGCCTAGTGAATTAAATATTATTCATAAATATTTAAGTAAGTAAATGGTCCCAATATGTATCATAGTTGAGTTTGATAATCACAGGAGTAAAATGACTCAACTGAGTATACAAGGCAAATGATCTCCTAAAGTGTGATATATTGTATGTTTGCTAGAACTATAACCTGCTGCTGACCAGTAGAGCCACAGCTGGACCTTCAACTTCAAATGGGACCTCATCTGTAAGTACATAACTTTAATCAGAAATTTAACCTTAATGCTTTATTTTACAATCTATAGCAATTTACTTATGACTGATTGAATACATATTTTAAAATCAATACATACATATCATTTTGGTAAACAGGTACTTGTAATGCCTTTCTTTTGAAATGGGTATTCTATAAATGCTGATTTAGAGTAACACTGTTCCACGCTATGCTTTTATAGTGCTATAGTACTGCATGTTTACAATTAAGACCATCCAGACATGAATCATATCTCTTAAAATTATTACTTATGTAATGACAATGCATTTTCTTGATACAGGCATCTGCTGAGTGGACCGACAAAACAACAGAGTTATACAATGGTTACAGTAAGGTATGTCTTCTATAAATGAAAATGTTTAAACAAACTGTAGCATTGTTCATTGTTTGTACCATGGATAGAGCCATATAAAGCTATTTTTGGTATTATGTAAAACATTATTTGAAAATGAATTGAACTCTCAGATAAATGTATCTTAAATATTACAGATATTTATGAGATTTATTTCTTATATACAGTTTTCAAATTAAATAATTGATAATATTGCAAATTTCACATTTATTCAGGAACAACTGAAATGCAAAGTTGCTTGCTGTAAAGATTTCTCAAAAGCAACAAAGCTGCTTCTGAGAAATATGTTTACCGAAGTGGAGCTTAGGGGGAAGTCGGCAACAGGATTTGGTGGCAGGTCAGCTATAGACCAGAACAAAAAAGAAGTACTGTGTGGTAAGTGTTTAATGTGCCTAGATTGGAAGCCAATGTAAACATATATATATATCAATGCTTTATTAAGTTTTATTGTAGTAATTGGTGGCATGTTGCCAATTCTTTCTAAAATCTTTGGGCAACAACCACAATGATTTACAACTAATATGATTTTTAGTAATGAATGAAATCATACCTTTGATAGAACCATGCAATGTAAATATCTTAGCTATAGTAATTGAAATTTGTGTACCCGGTAGTTGTTAAATGTGATATTTTGGAATGAAGTTGCTTGTATAACAGATCTGATGAGCATTTATGGCATACAGTGTAACAAACATAAATAAGAAAAAAATATACCTTCATAACAACACTTGTGCTAATTTGATATTGAGTATTTAAATATTAAACTTTTTTGTTGAATTCAAGAAATTTTTGAGAAATTAATTATTCAATATTACATCTTATTATAGTAAGCCACTTATATATATAATAACAGCTTCCAATTTAAAAGAAAAATCATTCAGTAGTGACAGTATATTAAATGTTATTTTTTCTTTTTCAGAGATAATTCAAGAACAATTTGGATGTGCTATAAGTGGGATTAACAGAAAACTTGCGGACATTTTAAAGCCATCTTGTGTTAATAAAGGGAAGAAATAGTGCTGTGGTACACCTCTTGTGTTTTGATCTTGGCGTGCCTCAAGGGCATTGTCAAAATTGCAGTGAGAAATTCATGCCATGGTGAGGTATCCGTTTGTCTTTTTCAAAGCATATCAAGTACCATTTCATGGGAAGAAAATGTACTTGGTACCAAACTAGGGCACTGTGACCTCTTTCTCAACCTTTAGAGAAAGGAAACCATGTTTCACTGCATCTATTCCATATTATTCAATTTTTTTTTATGATGAAACACTGTCACTGTGACCTTTATTTTTCACATCATCTTTAATGATAACAGAAACTTTTAACAATGTATAATGACCTACATTGTTTTTTAGTCATTAAGATACTTAATTTGATATTTAGTTTTTTGACAGGATATTTTGAAGCTGTACAAAAATTTATGCGTGTGCGTAAATATCGCGTAAACATCACAAATAATTTTTTACGCTTGTGCGTAAATATCGCGTAAACTCCACACAAAAAAATCTATACTTGTGCGTAAATATTGCGTAAATATCACCAAGAACTTTTTACGCATGTGCAATGTAAATTTACGTATCTGCGGAAAAGTAGATGAAGAATAATTTTACGCAAATGTGTAAAATTGTGCGTAAAAAGTGCAGAATACTTTACGCATTAGCGTAAAAATAATCCACATCTTTGGAAGAACAGTTCCTTTTCACTTTTTCCACATTTTTTACGCATTTGTGTGGATTTCAAATTCTCAATACTCCACATTTGCGTATTAAGTGCGTATATTACCAATGTGGAGAAACTGTGGAAAATTTGTGGAATTACAAGGCAAATGCGTAATTTGTAGGTAAGGGTTTGGAATGCATACGTGTTATATTCTACTTTTCTTTTTTCTTTATGTTCTAGCCTAATCAAATCCTTCAACCTACATGCATCTGCAGCAGCTTAGAAAATGGCCACCAACTACCTTTCCAGCACTGAAACAACAAATTTTGCTCGACTTTGTCGACTAGTTATCGACATCTGTTCAGACCTCCTCAGAGAAGTGCTGAACGCCAAACTGCCACCTCCGGGACTGAAAGGTATTCTCCAAAGTCAGAGAGTTCACCTTTACAAAAATCTAGAACCTCGCCAGCGACAGGTTTTATTTCCCCAAGGTGGAGTGTTTACGGGTAGCCTGGAAGACTTGGACTTTACATTTCTTTACAGACTGATTAGAAATATCCAGGGCATCAACATACCACCCCACCAGAATGGTTGGGGGAGGACACCAGACAATGTGGACAGGTCACTTTCAGCTAATATTGATCGGTTGAGAGAGCAGAGGAATGAAGCTTACGGACACCTGCCCACAGCTTCACTGACTGATGCTGAGTTTACAGCTCGGTGGGACGACATCCACCAGAGTGTCTCTGAAATAGAAGCAGGCACTCTAACAGGAGACACCTATATATATGTAACAGCTGTAGACAATCTACGTACCGTGGGTATGGACCCTGACACAGAGAAGACTTATATACAGGAACTTGAGAAACAATACAACGTGGATTTGGAGGTTAAGATCATTGCACAACAGATCAAAGGTTGGTTATTGATATGTGTTTTGCACTAGAGCTTTACTTGAATTTCTTTATTTTTTGAATCATAGAATATTACTGACAGTGTTTTGCTAATGCTAATCACTCTGTTGTGTGCCTTTTCATGTAAGAGAAACTGTATCCCCACACTTTCAACTGAGAGTTATGCAATTGTGTACCATCACCCAGTATTATGTGGAAATAGCAGGATTCTTCATCAATGTTTAGGTCACGTATCTGGCCCATTTGTCAACTGTTCCTGTACAATACTTGTCCTTAATGGCTTGATGAATTTATCATGGTGGACACAAAGATAATTTTCATGGTGGACACTATGATCCTTTTCATTTCAACAAATATTGACTTCGGGTGTTACACTGCCAAAAGGATTTGTACAACAAGCTAAAATGAATGAGATCTGTTTCACATATTCTACAATTATGTACTTACAGATGATGTCACTGACGTTAAAAGCACACTGAATGTCCTGGAAAGGAACACCAGGCGCAAGAAAGGTACTGACGTTATTTGTGATAATGCATTGTATGTTATCAGTCCATAGTACATTTAATATCATTTGGTTTGGTTTATTTTGTTTTACGTCTTACTAACAGCCAGGATCATTTAAGGACGTGCCAGGTTTTGAAGGTGGAGGAAAGCCGGAGTACCCGGAGAAAAAAAACCCGACCTACGGTCAGCGCCTGGCAGCTGCCTCATGCGAGATTCGAACTCGAAACCCAGAGGTGGAGGGCTAGTGGTAGAATGTTGGAACACCTTAATCAATCGGCCACCGCGGCATTTAATATCAGTATAAGGCTGTTTAACAAAAAAGTTAATTAAGAATGTCTCATTTTCTTTGTATTGATAATTATTGTTTGAATGCATTCAGTTAAGCTTCACTGTAAAATGTTCATTGAATTGTTTATAACGAATAAAAGTGTGTTGTACCCTTTCTCATGCGATGTCTTTATTTTACAGAGCTTTCTCCTAAGATAGAGGTCATGATAGGTGAGTTTAAAAATGAGACCAGAACTGCCTATAGCTGAGTTAATCGACAAAAGAGTACTCATTTGGTCATTCTAACGGTGCGATTTCGTGGAATTTCAATCAATCGTTCTGGAATTTGACTCGGTTGCAGTTATGTCTGTTCCAAAATTACATGTGGTGTGAGTAGAATTAAAGATGGCAGAGATGCACCAACACCTTTTTGGTGTTGTGGGATATATTTCCAGTCGTGTGTTACCTACAACAAACTTTTGATTCGCCAGTTGGGGCACGGAATTTTTAGAATATTTATGTTGTGTGCAGTTACCTGTCATTAGATGTCATTTTGACCTTGACCCCTTAACTGCTGGTTATTTTGTTATGATATACTATGATGCAAAGTTGGTCAGAATCAACAAGTAAAGCATTAACTTAAATTAACAAACCTCAATTCATTGGGTTTAAGGTCAAGGTCAAATTATTCGAATGATTGCTAATTAAGATATTGTGATGAAACTAAAAAATAGTTGTGCATTGTTCTCGGGAATATCTTTTCGGATTCTTTTATTCTAAACTGTTAAAGGGGAGACATACGTTTCACACAAAAAATGTCTAGTTTATCCTGATTCTAGTATTATTTTGATTTGTGTTATAAAATCTTCTGTCATATTTTTCTAATTGTTCATACAGAGACAACAAAAGCCATGCTTGAAGAAAAAATCAGGAAGAGGTTTATTGTCACGACAGGTTTCCATGATGCAAAAGAAAAGCTCCAACAGAACAGGATCGTTGTAATAAAAGGAAACACCGGTGATGGGAAAACAGCGACGGCTATTCAACTCCTTCACTGGATGATCACGGAGCAAGAAGGGAGACAACCATTACAACTTACCAACATGAAGGACTTTGATATGTTAGCTCCAAATTCACAATCAATTGTTTTCATTGATGATATTTTCGGAGAGAAAGTTGTGTGCCAAAAAGATGTAGGTGAATGGAACAAAAGGATCAACTCTGTCATTCCAAAAAAGCTTTGTGGTGAAAAAGAATCTCTAGCCAATTTTCTTGTCATTACTGTTCGTAATGAAATATTCAATTCTTTGAAAAAGTGCTCTTTAGGGAAAGTTTTTACAGATGGAAACATTATTGATCTGAGTTCCAACACCTACAAAATCGATGAAGAAAAGATGGATCTTTTAGATCTATATGAGCCTAAAGGTGTTAAGTTTACATGGACAAGGGAAGAAAAACAAGAAATTATAGCATGTGCGCCAGCCATTGGGTTCCCACAGTGTTGTTGCCTATTCAGAGATATTCCTGAAGTACAAAAAGAACGAGTGAACTTTTTTGAGAAACCTCTTCATTTTTTTAATGAAGCATTATCAAGATTAGGAGACTGTTCTGCCCTTTTGTTTCTTTTCCTCAATGGAGGGATAGTACAGACAACAGAACTAGATCCAAACAGTGAAAAGATCGACAAAAACCTGTTAGAGGAAGCATTCGACATTGATTTGAATGATAATGAAGATGTCAGAACCACGCTTAGGACTTATAAACAGAAAATAGGATTTGTAAGGAAAAGTTTAGACATGTTAGCAGGAGTTTTGGTGTTAAAAAGGAAAGAATTGCTGTTTGATGAGGAAGTGTACAGGTTTAATCATAGTTCTATTAATGACGCTGTGGGACTTTTGTACGGAAAAGTCACACCGATTGGCTACATACAGAATTGTCCCAGCAAATCCCTCAGTTATCTCACCACCTCAAAAACAGCTGCAAACATGATTGTCATAACATCAGATCTTTATTCACACATGCTGGAGCGTCTGATTCGAGAGTTTGAATATGATGGTTATATATATTATCATAGTATTGGCTCTCTAGATGTATGGAAAGATCCTGTATTTGTGGAAAGATTTGCCAGGTTGTTGAGTGACAAAAACGTTGATAAACTTGCTGCGTTGAATAAGGCATGCTCTTTTGGTGCAGAAGAATGTGCTTTATACCTGCTGGGTGAGGGAGTAGAACCTGACCAGGAGACACCGTTTTGTGTGGTGTGGGGAGATCTAGAGAGCACGAATGTCTTACGGGAATTACTGAAGTATGACGTGATTCCAACCGCAAGAGATGTTTACATTAACTGCAATGTCCTACACAGGGCATGTGATCGGGAGAGAGAAGATATGGTGGCCATATTGTGTGATGCTTATCCTGAACTGGTACATGACCTTGACATGTGTGGACAGAGTCCGCTGCGTATCGTGGCAGAAATCGGTAACTGTTCCATGTTTCATGCAGTGGAGAGAACTATGCTTGAATCCCTGTGCAGAGTTGAGGATGAGCGACACCGATGCGAGTCTGTTGATGGTCGTGTCGTACATAGAAATTGCGCGTGTGCTCAGTATATGTCTGGGTTAATGAAGGATTATTGGTTTTCAGTGTTTCATGTGAATTATGCAAGGGAACACAGGCAGCTGTTCACCTATTTGTGTCATTCGTACCCAGCACTGAATTTCATAAGGTATGTATGATGGGACAAAGGGAGATATGTGAATATCTATGTCGGTTGAATCCAGAAGTGGATAAAGATGGCTGTCACTGTCTACATTATATAGCTAGGTATAGCTCAGATGTAGACTGGTTCGTCGAGTGTGAAGCTCAAGTATCGGTTATCAAGATGTCATACGTATGATATCACAGCCTTACTTGATAAAAAAGGAAAGTCTGTTTTAGATGTGGCAAAGGAAAGGAAAATGGCCGACAAAACAGAAAAATCCTTGTGTACGAGTACCTTATCAATGTGTTTGATAGATAAGAACGCTACATTTTTATGCCCCGTATGACTTGGTGGGAGCATACTATTTTACCACGATCCCATCACTGGCTCCATCCATCTGTCCGTCCCGTTACCTGCATATATATAGGTTAAAGTTCTTTTAGGCTTACTATTTCACTCATTCACCCCTGGAGACTCATTTCAACTCATCCAATACAAAGGTTGGAATAGTTCATTATGAAATTTCAGGAGTGAATGATGTTAAAGAAAACCCGTTCACAATGCTAATGTCTAGCATTGTATGTCTCTTTAAAGGCCCAATATACGTAACTTTCGGCAAAACTTGAAGCGAAAATCAAGCCTAATAACTTATTACATGTATAGATTTAGTTAAGATTAACTGATATCATCAATATTCAAGATGAATTCTTTCGCGGTAACCGGTACAGCAGCAGTTGAAACACGCTATTTGTAAACACGCGTCCATTTCGAACCGTCTTCTACCTTCGGTTTGTTGTTGAAGTGGGCCCCACCTGATTTTTTTCAATTCTTTGGATTGTTTTTTGTCCAGAGTTTCTTGTTAATTACCGCTCAGGTTAACTTCGTTTTAGGCTTATTATTGCATGGTTATCAACTGGATTTTTTTTCAGAATCCCGAAAATTTCCCTAAAGTTACGTATATTAGGCCTTTAAGGTTTTATATGTGGTTAGGAATTGTTAAGGTAAAATAATAATATTTGGCAATAGCAACATAGGCTGAGTGTTAATTAGGTCACCTGAGACATCATGTCAAGTGACCTATTGCAATGACATTTGTCAGTCCTTTTACCTTGTCCATCGTGTGTCATCATTCTTCGTCTGTCGTAAATAGATTATATTTTTGACTTTTTCTCAATTCAAGATTATATTTTTGACTTTTTTTCAATTCAAGATTATATTTTTGACTTTTTCTCAATTCAAGATAATATTTTTGACTTTTTCTCAGTAACCTGAAGAGACCCATAGTAATGATAGATTTGGTAGAATGCATGGTAGGGGATGAAGCTACCAAGGGTGTTTCAATGAATGACCTTGACCGTGACTTTTAAGGTCGCATGGATCAAATATGTTATTTTTGTTAAAAGCTTCTTTTCAACAACCAAAAGGCCAAGTGTAATGCTATAAGGCTAGCAGCATGCTCAGATGAAGGGCTACCATGTTTGTTCATTCCACATGCTTCCTAATTGACCCACTTTCAAGGTCACAAGGATAAAATATGCTAAAGTATTTAAACAAATTCCTTTCAATATTGAAGAGGCCCAGGTTAATAATATTTAGCTACTAGCATGAAGGGCTGTCAATTTTGTACAAATACATGACCTTGACCCACTTCCAATACCTACAATATAATTACTCCCTTACGAAAGGGGGAAAAGCGGGGGATATTAATTCTCGAATTAGCTTGTTTTACCATCAAGATACCTGATACATATTATTTACATGTAATGCCCTCTATTTGAGAGAGAAGACAGTTTTAATCTTACAAACTGTTCCATATTATATAACAGAAAGCTCTGTAGTACTGTACTTTATATGGCTTAATTTTGTGAAAATAAGTACATGACTGGAATTTGTAATAATGTAATAATATGACAATATTATAATAAACAATCATTTGAAAAAAAAACATTAAAAGCCTTTTTTGTTGGTTACATCACTTGGCTACAAATCATGTGATTATTGGACCTTAAATTTGCAACCAGCCAATATACTCCCGGCATCGTGGACTGAAACAAACAAGAGTTCATTATCGTGTTAAAAGACACATCACAGTGCTGCGACCCTCCAGATACAAGCCTGGCTTGACCACCTTGCTTCAATGTGTGTGACCTTGCCCTTACTAGGCCTGGCTTGACCACCTTGCTTCAATGTGCGTGACCTTGCCCTTACTAGGCCTGGCTTGACCACCTTGCTTCAATGTGCTTGACCTTGCCCTTACTAGGCCTGGCTTGACCACCTTGCACTGATGTGCTTGACCACCTTGCTTCAATATGCATGACCTTGCCCTTACTAGGCCTGGCTTGACCACCTTGCACTGATGTGCTTGACCACCTTGCTTCAATGTGCATGACCTGGCCCTCACTGACAACAATTTGACAAACTTTAAGGGTTAGAGTAATTCCCTTTACCAAGTGTACCTCAGTAAAGAAATTTGACGCATATTAGGGTCAGGGAAACTCCATCTACCAGGTGTAACTCTGTTAAGATATTTGACACACATTACCGTCAGGGAAACTCTATCTACTAGGTGTAACTCTGTTAAGAAATTTGACACACATTACGGTCAGGGAAACTCCATCTACCAGGTGTAACTCTGATAAGATATTTGACACACATTACGGTCAGGGAAACTCCATCTACCAAGTGTACCTCAGTTAAGATATTTGACACACATTACGGTCAGGGAAACTCCATCTACCAGGTGTAACTCTGTTAAGATATTTGACACACATTACCGTCAGGGAAACTCTATCTACTAGGTGTAACTCTGTTAAGAAATTTGACACACATTACGGTCAGGGAAACTCCATCTACCAGGTGTAACTCTGATAAGATATTTGACACACATTAGGGTCAGGGAAACTCCATCTACCAAGTGTAACTCAGTTAAGAAATTTGACGCACGTTACGGTCATGGAAACTCCATCACAATTTGACAGACTTGTTAGGGTAAGGGAAGTTCCTTTTACCAGGTAGTACTGTTAAGGGACAATTTGACAACTGTAATACTCCCACCGAATTGTTTTCATTCCCAATTCACTCTTGTTAAGCTTCATAAGAAGCTCTGAAAAGTAAGGTTTCTCTATCACAGATATAGTGTGTATGCATGTACATAAATACAAATTTTGGCAGTGACACAGGATAAATTTATAGAAATGAAGATTTCAGAATAAAAGGGCCTGTTAAGTATGGATTGATAAAGCAATAATTCATCTCTTGTTTTAAATTTTTTTTTCTCAATTAAGGGAGACAACTCCAAGGCACAACAGACAGCATACATTCTTAACATATAATTAAAACAACTTTGATAATATAACCATTTTTTATTTCATTGTGACCCTTCGTTTTATAATTTACTATCATGTATTACATATCTAGCAACACAACAGTTCTAATGGCCGACCGTCCAGCAAGGTCTGTCGACCAATATACACATAAACGGTCATTATTTGGTATGATATAAGATTTATATCTCTAATATCCATAACCACCTACAAATCACCTATCAACACCTACATACACTGTACTGTATCTGTAGGTACAGTACAGTAATTAACCATATCAGCTGTAAAAACACCTACATACACTGTACTGTATCTGTAGGTACCGAACAGTAACTAACCATATAAAGATCATGGCGATCAATCAAGGAATAATGATCTTCTCCATTGATTTACACTAACATATATCTCAACATACCGGAGAGAAAAATCATTTAAACTGCACGAAGCTGAATTTGATGACTTGCATATAAACAGCAAAAATGATATAAGCTAACTATACTTATAAATATTTTCTAAAGACCCAGTGGAAATCCCAAAACTGTTCCCTGGTAAAGCTGGAACATTCTTTGGCTAACCCCTAAACCGTCCGATTTAGACTATTCCAACCATGACCAGGCTGTAAAAAAAAACTTCTACTGTTGAGAAAAATAGTTCCACTAAAATGGAAAACCATTTTGGAGAAAACTTTTCAATTTCACAATGAAATGAAATGATATAGAAATAATCTGCCGATACATTTTTTCTGTAACATCAACACACTTTCATTCATCATTAATAAATATCCCACTATATAACAATAACAACAACCCCAACCCCCAAATATTGCATACAATTTCCCCAAAAATAACAACCCTGGTATCCAGCTCTTCCCACATAGTAATGTACACCCCTCCCCAAACAAGAAAACATTCCTTCAACATACGATGTTCAAAATTCCCATCCTGTCATCCAAATAAAACATTACATGGAATTCATTGACCAACCCAAATTAGCATACCTCGTCAAAGCTTGCAATATCCAACAGACATCCCCCCTCCCCACAACATAACACAACACCAAAACTCTCATCATAGCATGCCATCTCTAGCAGGCACCAACTTCTCCCCCCCCCCCCCAAACTGGCCTCTCTACAAAAATACTTCTCAGACCTTAATTAACATACTTCACCAACCATAGGATGCCATCTCTAGTAGACACCCACTTCTCCCCACCCCCTCAAAAAATCATCTCTCATAAACCCTTAATTAGCATACTTCATCATAATATGCCTTCTCTTACACACAACACAACCCCATTCTCAAATATATACATACTACTTTAAATTAACATGGATTTCATCAAATAATCATATGTTTAAATATCATGCTTCTTCAATTAATGTAAAACTTTAAATAATTTGCAGCTTTGAAAGTATATGTTACATACAACCTACAAGAAAATACAAAATACAACCCCCGCCCCTCCCCCGTGTTGAACTGCGAAAAAAAATATCATGCTTCTTCAATTAATGTAAAACTTTAAATAATTTGCAGCTTTGAAAGTATATGTTACATACAACCTACAAGAAAATACAAAATACAACCCCCCCCCCTCCCCCGTGTTGAACTGCGAAAAAAAACAAATAAATAATTGTATTTTTTTTGAAGATACTCAATATTAAGATAAACAAAACCCCTACACTTTTTAAAACTTAAACAAAAGTACTTTCACAGTTAACTTTATGTCGAAGACATGAAAAGCATTTATATGTTCAATTAATCATTAAATTAATCAACTGGCACAATGTATTGTGTAATAGTTTCCATCCAGACTTGATACACATTGTATACTCAAATATGTGATCAAAGAATAGAAATAACTAGAAAAGTTGTTACACAAAACGTACATTGCTAAACTGTCAGCGATAACTTTCTATTTTCAAACGCAATTGAAGTACAGTTTTAACAATAAAATAATCACAACCTTGGATAAAACAACTTGACAACAATAACATGCTTTGAAACTACAAATATTCTATGAAAATTAGGTCTATAAGTTAAGTCTGAGAGAGAATGCAATGCTTTGTTTTAATACTCTTGGGATAAAAATAATATAAATAGAAAGTGAAACCAGACAAACTCATCCCCGCACAAAAATATAGTGACATGTTTTATCACGTTGTACGTCAGAGGGAGCTAAGTTTTAATATCAGAAATCAAAATATATACAAAGAGATGTAAAGTTTAATACTTAATATTTAACTGTAGCGCTGTTCCTACAAATGTATATATGAATTAATAATTAATGTGTAATATACATATATATGTGTTTTTCAGTGATGGAATAATTCAGTAATGAAATGTACATAAACACAATGTGATATAATACTCGAATAGTTTTTATGATTAGAACTGGTCAATATTCTCGGAGAAAGATGATGAATTCACAGATGATTAAATGAAACAGAAATTGTCACTCATGTTAACTCAAATTTCTAAATCAGAAGTATTTTGATAATATTTCTACATTAAACAGTCAAGATTAGCGGGCTTATGTAATGCACAACATGAAATTGATCTGACTGGCTTTGTTCTGTGTACAAATTTTATCACAAATAAGATCAATTATTGTACTGAGAATTGTACATGTAAATCAATACTTCCATTCGGCAAGTAATACAAAAAGAGTTATCTCCCCTTTACCATAATGCACAATTCGTAATTAATGCAGGGCAAAAGAAACCTTCATTCTTACTAACATTTACTGCCACATTTTCAGGTTGTGTTTGTCTTTCCTTTGAATGAAAATATTACTGATATACAAGACCATACTGAAAGAGAATGAATGTGATCCAAATTAAAATGGCACACTTCATAGAATTTATAAAAAAAAATTCTCACAATCATGAACAAATGAATATGTGACGGGGTAGGGTGGGGCAGTTGGGGATTTTGGGGTAGGAGAGTTTGGGAGGGGGCTGTAGGGGACAGGGGTAGGGAGGGATGGGTCAGGGGGCTGGAAATTTGGGGGTTGGCGTGTAGGGGACAGGGGTAGAGAGGGATGGGTCAGGGGGCTGGAAATTTGGGGGTTGGTGTGTAGGGGACAGGGGTAGGGAGGGATGGGTCCGGGAAGGAGGGGAAAGGACTTCATGCTCTATGAAATATCAACAATAATTAATTTATCAATATTGGAAAGTGATTATGGATTTCATAACCCATCTTTAGCCCCACCCCCAGCCTTTCATATTCTTATCTGAAATAACTGTATCAAAGCATGCTCATCAGTTCATCTCATAGATTTTTTACACAGAACTTGAATATGTACATTGAAATAAAAATCAATTTGTAAGTTTGAAAATTAAAATACTTGACAAAAACACATGTATATAGCAATGTATATACATAGTTTTATATTTCTCTACGGCAAGTATAACATAATAAAATCATAGTCTATACAACAACCACACTAAACGTATAATAATCAGTTTAACACAAACTATATACAATGACTCACAGGTGCTGCAATGACTGTAAAACTAGGCAAGGAAATGTTACAGACTTAATTGTACCCTAATTTCTCAATAACTTAACATAAAATGATTATACAGAATCCTGCTGGTTACAGTTTCATATCTTATACAGCCTTAGTTGACAAGTTTACTACAGACATCCGGCCTTTCGAGGCAGGTGGTCTCTATAGGCCCATCTCAAAAGTGTTGTTATCTCCCTTGTTTGCAATATCATGGCTACACTGGGAAGTGTTTTTGAAATAAATTCGTGCCATGGAATGATGATGTCATAATGGGAATGACGTCATTCGATTGTCACATGGCGCCAAATCATCAATAAAACACTTCCCGGAAGTCCATCATGCATCCACCATTTTGGCCTATCAAGGGGAATATAACAACACTTTTGGGGGAAAGGCCTATATAGAAATATTATCTCATTAAGCAGGTGGTCTTTCTAGAACAGATGGTTCTGTTAGACAGGTTTTCTCTTCACATGAGTCTTAATTCAAAATGCCTCTGAGAATAAGGGATCTTAATTCCTAAAGAGGACTTCTATCACATGTTATACACTATACAGTATAGCATACCAGTCTCAATTGATTCACCCGAGAATTCCTCGAAAACCAAAACAATTACTTGTAAAAACATGTAAAAAGATTTTCTTTTTCAAAATTGCACGAACCATTATTGTTGAATTGCACATAACCATATTTTTCACTCTGGTTAAAAGTATACTGGCATTTATGAAATATTAAGAAAAAAAAACCCTTATTACTGAAACTAAGTTATTTAGGCAGAACTATTACTGATGAACTTGGAATATATACAAATACTAAAGGACAGTTCTACACAGAATCGCTGTCCTTAGCCCACTGCACTACGTAACTGAAAAGTGATGATTTCATTCTTGTGTTTCTTACAGTGCCTCATCCTTTTAACGTAACAATCAAACTCGGTCCTAAAAAATCTTCACTTTTGTATAAAAAATTGAAATAAAATTCATTGTTTGGAAGCTCTTGCTTGTTCTGATATCAACAAAAAAAAAGAAAGATTGAAAACAACACGGATCAGTGTCATTAAAAACTTGATTCATTGAATACAAACATTAACGTGACTATGAATGAAGGTTATAATTGACTGATATATCTATTATACCATGAGTAGCTGATATTACACATGATTTTAGACATATCAAATACTCAAAACAAAGAGAATTACAACAAAATAAAGCATTCAAATCATAAAAACAGAAATAATTTACATGACTAGGAAATCAATGGCAGGAAAAAGCACTCAATCAAGAGATAAACTTATAAATATAACGGGATCACAAATACTTCTGTAATAGATTGTCTGGATGTAACAATAATTTAATTGTTTAAATAGTCAATAAATTTCCATCCCATACATAACACAAGAAACCAGAAATTAACATTTGAGTTTTTATAACTTGTCGAAAAGTGCACATAGGAGTGTTTCAAATTTGTTAAAAAGTTGTCTAATGATTTATCTTCCTGTGAATTTGATAAGTAAATACATTTTTCAAGACATTTGAAAACATTAAAAAAATATTCACATTAAAGAATTAAATCTAATTTTAAATAAGTAACATAATTATTGACCTGGTGATTTGATATAGGATTTCAACAGATGTACTGGGGGTGAATTAAACATATTATTGGGATAAATATTGGGATAATCACAACGCAGTAAAACTAGATATGTTATATGCTTGTAATTAACAAACAAGATGTAAATGTATTGTATTTAAAATGTAAGAACAACGATGTAAAGTTAGTGTATAATACATCAACATGATGTACATGTACTTAGTGTTGTAATGATGTGGGAAAGATTGACAAACAAAAACTAAATATAAACATCAGGGAAGGGAGGTAATCCTACAATTCGTGTCCGTTTGGCATCTCAACACTTCGTAACAGACTCCGAAACTCAAAAGCTCTCCACATGCTGGGTTAAATGATAATCAAAAGGAAAAAAGCAGGTACAAAAATGACAAAAAATATTTAACAATGATGTTAGAAAACATCAGTTCTTAAAGAGATAGAACAGAAAAAATGGCTCCAATACCTTCAAATAATATCAATTTTGAATATCCCAAAAATGAAAATGAATAAATAAATCAAATGAAATAATTTCCAAAATATCTTAATTCAATTTTTGTGCATTCTCTCAAACATTTGTTTTCCATAGAGAACATTAAGTTTAACTCAATATTATCATTGTCACTTCATTGCTCAAAGTCCGCAAGTTTTCACTTTCGTTTTTTGAATGTGCTATGCCTGTATAAAAAGGCATCAAGTGCCTGCCCACTTACTCATGTACAGCTATCGTTTGTGTTTTCTACACAAATGTTATTAGCTATTGTCCTGACCTCCTGTCTACTGTTTACAATCATAAAATCAATTAACTGGGACATTTTTTCAATCATTTTGTTAAAATCCTAGTCCTTTTGTTTCTGTGGTGAAGTTTTACGCATTATATACAGTTGAGTTCCTACATATAATATTATTTTAGGGGAAATTAACGTAATTTATGAAGAGATACAGCCAAACGTCAGACAAAGCATGGTCAGCCTAATGTGTCCATTTCAAAAGGTGTTAAGCTAGCAAGGCTTTGAACAGCTAGGCCAAGCTGCTTTGTTATATGTTTTGATAAGCTTCTTTTTAAACTTATTTTCTTTGATTTTCAATGGAAATATTTACATATATCACACCCATTAAAAATTATTCATATAATTTGTAAACCCAACAAATTGTTGGATAAGTTCCTCATGGAATGTAAATTCCACCGAAATCTCACAAAAGAACCTTTCACATGGAATGTACAGACAAACACCTAAGTCTCCTTTTACCACACTTTCAAAATCAACCTTTAAATTTTTACAATCCAATTCCATATGTATCACATACATCAATCAAACGGCTTACATGTTCAGAAGCTATCCAGTTTGTTAAGATTGTTCATTGTTAGTACTTGTCATAAAATTTAAAAGATCCGGAAAAAATATGGATCCCCTCAAGAAGGGCGAATTCACAGTAACAACTATAGCCTGTGTCAGATCAGAAACCCTTCACATGAGATTCACTGGCTTGTTTGGCAGAAGATTTCAACACTGGTCCACTGCAGTCTTAGCGGAACGTTTCTTCCTCCGAGTCGTGGTAGCGGCTGACATGGTGATTGTTTAGATTTGTCTCCTCTTGGTCGGACCTACAAAATAACAAAATGAACAATATTATTCCTTAAAATCTTGATAATAAACCTGATTTCTAAATAGGTTGATCATAATGTAGAAAAGAAGCCTTGGTTCCTTTCAATCCTCTAAACTAACTATAGAAGAGCGGACATGAAAAGGTATGGGGTCACCTGCGCGGCCACGTGGGTACTTCGGTTTCCTCCCACAATAAGACCTCTTGTTTCATAATTGTTGTAAAATAAATAAAGTTTATATATAGAAGAGCCTGTAGTCAGGAGAATTTTTCACACTAAAGCATGGATTTTGCACTGCAGCCTAGTTTTTTGTTTTTTTTTGTCAGTGATTTATAAAACATTTGACATGAATTTAGTGATAAGCACAGCACGTCTTAAAAAATATACAGAGATTTTTTTTGCATTTAATTTGCTGTCAAGGGAACCTGTACATGACTGATGACAGACAGACCACACACACAGGGCGATTTTAACATCCCACCATGGTGAGCTAGAAACCATCTAAGAGATTACCTACAAGGCATAACACATAATGAGCTTGTAGAGATCTTAGAGATTATCTACAAGGTATAAAACATAATGAGCTTGTAGATATTTCATCACTCTCATTATTAAACATACAACTGATCAATGGATAGAGAAAATAACAGGGTTTTTTCATATCATTGCAGATTTTTTCAGATCTGAAATATACATACAACTTACCCATAATGCACTTCTTCGTCCGAGTCATTCAACATAGATATAGCTGGGTTGTCCTTCAAGTTGCTCTCTGAAGCAGGAAGACATACCAACATATACACACAATGTTAATATACAAAAGATAATATACCCACTAGGATAAGTAGCTATATATGTATCTTCATTGTTTCTTTTTGAAAAAGGGTTACTCCATTATTTTTTAACTTCATGCCAATATGAAAAGAAACAGGTTATGTACATACTGTCAGCTAGGAATTCATGTTACAATGTGTATACCATACTACTGAAGTGTATTGTAAACAATCTAAGAACAGCAAAAATATTTATAAAACTTCTGATCTTTCACGCATATGCAATAGATACAATTGATCATCAGATTTATCAACAATATTACCAGTAGATTGCATTGTGATTGGATGTAACCAAGTATATTTCTGACTGACAAATTGTGACATCACAGTAATCTTTTATGTGTTCCATGTTGTTCACTAAATCAAAAATTTACTTAGCATATAATGCAACAATAAACAAGAGGCCCAATGGGCCTGCATCGCTCACCTGGTATTAATCTCTGACTTATATTATAGTGTAACCCTAAAGTCGACATTTAGAAGAACATCTTAAGATTTAAACATATTTTACCCCTGTGATCTTATAAGATAACATCATTTTCATTTTCAAATTTTGTTTGGCTTCATCCCAGGATGCTACCAGCCAAATATCATGACTCTAGGCAAATAAGATCAAGGCCATTTCTTTTCACAAACTTTGTCAGGCTTCATCCAAGGACCCTTCCAGCCAAATATCATGCTTCTAGGGCTTTTGGTATTTCAGAAGAAGTCGTTTGAAGGTTTTAACAGATTTGACTCCTGTGACCTTGAATATAGGTCAAGGTCATTTCTTTTCGCAAACTTTGTCCGGCTTCATCCAAGGAACCTTCCAGCCAAATATCATGCTTCTAGGGCTTTTGGTATTTCAGAAGAAGTCGTTCGATGGTTTTAACAGATTTGACCCCTGTGACCTTGAATATAGTTCAAGGTCATTTCTTTTCGCAAACTTTGTCGGGCTTCATCCAAGGAACCTTTCAGCCAAATATCATGCTTCCAGGGGTTTTGGTATTTCAGAAGAAGTCGTTTAAAGGTTTTAACAGATTTGACCCCTGTGACCTTGAATATAAGTCAAGGTTATTTCTTTTTGCAAACTTTGTCGGGCTTCATCCAAGGAACCTTTCAGCCAAATATCATGCTTCTAGGGCTTTTGGTAAATCAGAAGAAGTCGTTTGAAGGCTTTAACAGATTTGACCCTTGTGACCTTGAATAAAGGTCAAGGTCATTTTTTTTCGCAAACTTTGTCGGGCTTCGTTCAAGAAACATTTCAGCCAATTATCAAGCTTCTAGGGCTTTTGGTATTTCAGAAGAAGTCGTTTAAAGGTTTTAACAGATTTGACCCCTGTGACCTTGAATATAGATCAAGGTCATTTCTTTTCACAAACTTTGTCGGGCTTCATCCAAGGAACATTTCAGCCAAATATCATGCTTCCAGGGGTTTTTGTATTTTAGAAGAAGTCATTCGAAGGTTTTAACAGATTTGACCCCTGTGACCTTGAATATAAGTCAAGGTCATTTCTTTTCACAAACTTTGTCGGGCTTCATCCAAGAAACATTTCAGCCAAATATCGTGCTTCTAGGGCTTTTGGTATTTCAGAAGAAGTCGTTCAAAGGTTTTAACATATTTGACCCCTGTGACCTTGAATATAAGTCAAGGTCATTTTTTTTTGCAAACTTGTCGGGCTTCATCCAAGGAACATTTCAGCCAAATATCATGCTTCTAGGGCTTTTGGTATTTCAGAAGAAGTCGTTTAAAGGTTTTAACAGATTTGACCCTTGTGACCTTGAATATAGGTCAAGGTCATTTTTTATCGCAAACTTTATTGGGCTTCATCCAAGGAACCTATCAGCCAAATGCCATGTTTCTAGGGCTTTTGGTATTTCAGAAGAAGTCGTTTGAAGGTTTTAACAGATTTGACCCCTGTGACCTTGAATATAGGTCAATGCCATTTTTTTTCGCAAACTTTGTCGGGCTTCATCCATGAAACATTTCAGCCAATTATCAAGCTTCTAGGGCTTTTGGTATTTCAGAAGAAGTCGTTTAAAGGTTTTAACAGATTCGACCCCTGTGACCTAGAATATAGATCAAGGTCATTTCTTTTCACAAACTTTGTCCGGCTTCATCCAAGGAACCTTTCAGCCAAATATCATGCTTCTAGGGCTTTTGGTATTTCAGAAGAAGTCGTTCGAATGTTTTAACAGATTTGACCCCTGTGACCTTGAATATAAGTCAAGGTCATTTCTTTTCGCAAACTTTGTCGGGCTTCATCCAAGGAACATTTCAGCCAAATATCATGCTTCCAGGGCTTTTGGTATTTCAGAAGAAGTCGTTTAAAGATTTTAACATATTTGACCCCTGTGACCTTGAATATAGGTCAAGGTCATTTCTTTTCGCAAACTTTGTCGGGCTTCATCCAAGGAACCTTTCAGCCAAATATCATGCTTGTAGGGCTTTTGGTATTTCAGAAGAAGTCGTTTAAAGGTTTTAACAGATTTGACCCTTGTGACCTTGAATATAGGTCAAGGTCATTTTTTTTCGCAAACTTTATTGGGCTTCATCCAAGGAACCTTTCAGCCAAATGCCATGTTTCTAGGGCTTTAATTATTTCAGAAGAGGTCGTTTAAAGGTTAAAATAAATTTAACCTCACTGTGACCTTGAATATTGGTCAAGGTCATTTTTTTTCGCAAACTTTATTTGGCTTCATCCAAGGAAGCTACTGGTCAAATATGAAGTCTCTATGCCTGACGGCATTTTAGAAGAAGTTGTTTGAATGTTTCGACATTTATGACCCCTGTGACCTTGAAATTAGGTCAAAGTGATTTTTTTTCGCAAACTTTGTTCAGCTCCTTCCAAGAAATCTACCAGCCAAATTTCATGTCACTGGGCCTTTCAGTATTTTAGAAGAAGTCGTTTAAAGGAAAAAGTTGACGGACGCAGGACGGACGACGGACGCTGCACCATCACATAAGCTCACTTGGCCCTTCGGGCCAGGTGAGCTAAAAACTCTTTGTTTTTTGTGATTATATGGACTGAACCTCAGAGAAAGATATCAAAAATGTATCATATACATGTGCGATGACGACACCCTCAATATGACATATCAAGGGAGGATAACTCTGGATGTCAGCTCCCATATTGTCAAGAGATGAAACATCAGCAAGTCTGATATCACATCTGGTGTCAACCCCAGACCTTAAACCTACCGTCAAACCTGTATTAAGCGGTCACCCAAGGGACCGACAGATACTGGCTGCTTAAGACAGGTGGCTGCTTAAACCAGGTTGGCAAGAAACGGCCTATTGCTCTTTTTTTTTCAACAGTTAAATATTATAATGAACTTAATCATACACCAGTGTCTGTGGTTCTATACAGAATTTATCCACGGATTATCGTAAACAAAACCAAATCACGTGACGGTCAATAAAAATACTGTAACTGGTCATGTGATCATCGCAGATGTTTATTTCCGGACAAAATGGCTGCTTAATACAGGACGATACAATGACTTGGGGCATTTTTTTGTGGCCGTTGGCCACGTTAGACAGGTGACCGCTTATTTAAGGTTCAATATATAGTGTTTTCCATCGGGCGGACCACAGACTGGCCGCTTAACGGGGGTGGCCGCTTATTCAAGGTGGCCGTTAGAGCAGGTTTGACTGTATATCAACTTAAGGGACCAGTAAGTGAATATGATTAAACTGTTACAGTTTATTGTACTTTTTCTGTAGGTATCACTTCATCTGTAGGTACCACTTTATTATATTTGACCTGTACTTACCAAACTGTGCATTTTTGGAAGGAGAATAAACAAACGCCATCGTGTACATGTAGAAGTTGAGGAGACCGTAAAACGACACAAACTCAATTGAGTTTTCGTAGTTTGTAGAGAGCTCCGCCACAAAGTTGTCCTGGAGGGCCGCCGCTCCAAACCGCATCACCGTTATCGTCACGCTGATTGCCAGCACAATCAGCATCAGCAACGTCATAAACTTCAGACGGATATCTGTCAAAACAGACCGTACCATATTAATGTTGATGCAATCTTATTTTCTTCTTCCTCAGAGACTCATATCAGTATATGGAGCGAATGACAATCAAATTTTAATTAGATTGCACATTACATCATATTATTAAGTGATGTTTTCCTTAATATGTCATAAATTATTCAGGATGAGATTTATTAATTCAGAGTGAAATTCGAAAACCATTGTTTAAAGTCTGAAGTTCGAGGAACAACAACCAAAAAAAGCTCTGAAAAGATTTATGAACAACATAGGAATGGAGAGACACTGGGGTAGGTTCGGTAGCAAAAGTGTATGACTATGCTTGTTTTCAGAAATCATGTTACTGTACCAGTTAATCTACATTCAATTATCAAGAAGCTTCTTGCAACCTAAATGCAGAAATGTGTTTGACATCTTATATAAGTAATTTATTTCATATTCTGGTAACATATGGCTTGATTAGGCCAAATGATCCATCTTGTCAGCCAAAAGTTTTTCCGAAACAATAAAAAATATTAGACTACACACAACTAGGGACATATATAGAAATCTTCATGTGAAATGAGAATGATTTACACAGTACTTCTCAAGAAACAGTGATGTAGTAATAAGTGTTTAATTATGGATGGAAGACAGGCGACAAGCAATTTGAAAATTCCACCACCTGGTGATGGTGGGTTAAAAATGTCTTACCAAAATAAGGCATGGATCGCAGCTCAGCGTAGGCCCGGACCAGCAGGTATAGCAGGTACAACAAATACAGTCCACCAACGATGAAAAAGAAAATCTTAAAGCCCTGCAATACACAACAAGTCAGCCTAATGTAGTACAACAAAACAGAAGGTTCCTTTCTGTAACAAATTATCAACAAGAGGTCCAGAGGGCCTGTATCACTAACCTGGATACAGTTGTATCTAAACAACCACCGACAAAATTAACGACATCCTCTCATACCTAAGGAAAATATGCTTTTAAAAAATTAACTCAAGTTCACTATTGGGTCCCCTGCACATCATCCCCAAGAGGGGTCAGACCAATTATTTATACAAAACTAATTCCCCTCCACCAAAGGATGCTTCAGACTAAATTTGAACAGTTTCCTGTCATATCGTAAAGGGATTATCAAGGGTTTACTTTATACTTCCACTATTGGGGTCCCATCACTAAGGCCCCCAGAGGGGTAATCCCACCATTTATACAAAATCGAAACCCCTTCAAAATCTGCTTTGCGGCTCGTAACTAGAGGAATTGATAGGAAATGTTGACAGACACTGGATGCTGCACCACAGCATAAGCTCACTTGACCCTTCTGATCAGGTAAGCTGATAACATTGAAACTTTTGATATGATATTTTTTGACAGTTTTATGTCCTCGCATGGCCTTACGACCTTTCAGTGGATGAGCAGAGATAGGAATGAGAGTAGAAGGCATAAAGAATGTGGGAGTTTAATATGATGAATTATTATGACTGTTCTAACTTCCAAAACGAATGTACTGAACCTGTTGGTCAGAAAAAAGGTTTGCAGGACGTACCATGAAGTTGGTCGTGTCCAGTCGGTAGTAGTACGTGGGATCCTGTAATTCATTATAGCCCTGCCAGGAAGCTAGCGTTACCGCGGTGATCCATATCAGTCCGACGATAATTAACTTCGGCAGGTAAAACTTGGCAAATCTCCGGTCCGTCTGTAATGAATAAATTAAACCCACAGGTACATCAATAGAATTCAGATACTATGACATCAGAACACTCAATCTACAAAATACTTGGAAATATGCAAATGAAGCCCCCCCCCCCCCCCTAATTATTCGAACATGTGTATTGAAATATGATACGTTCAAATCGAATAATAGAAATTTACATGAAGTAGTTTGCAAGGTTTACAATTGCATTGATGTGAATGTGCAAAAATCTCCCGTTCAGTCATGTCAATCATACGGCCATGTCATAAAAATGGTATAACACATGTGTAATAACACTATTGTGACGTCATAATTAAATGATGTCTTTATGAGGTCATATGATTGTCTCGGTAGTGAAAATCGTACGGTCACAAAGAAATTTGCCTTTCTTATAGAGAATTAATATGAGAGTTTTTATGTATTTTCTCATAGATATAAGTTATGTGATAAATAGAATCTTACACTCGTGTCAATGCAATATGGAATTTATTAAACTCGTTAATAATTTAATATGTCACTCGCTTAAAGACTCGTGACATATCAAAATTATCTTACTTGTTTAATAAATTCCATATAACATAGACACTCGTGTAAGATCCTCTATGTATTCATTCAACCATTATATATATACTCTAGCATTGCCAGTGTACTCAACCCTATTCAGCTCTACCTGGCTCTAAATCATGTCACAAGGTCAAAAAGTCAAGAGTAAATATCGTACCTACTATATGGATCCAAGTTTTGATTTGATTTGGTTTGATTTATTTTATTTTACGTCAATTAACAGCCAGGGTCATTTAAGGATGTGCAAGGTTTTGGAGGTGGAGGAAAGCTGGAGTACCTAGAGAGAAACCACCAACCTATGGTCAGTACATGGCAACTGCCCCACTTGGGATTTGAACTCGTAACCCAAAAGGTGGATGACTAGTGGTAGAATGTCGGAACATCTTAACCACTGCAACCCCCCACCCCAAGTGTTCGACATCATTGACAAAATGAAAAGTCTTGATAAGTTTTTCTCCATAAAATAAAGAAACAGCTGGCTTCATTCAGCACAAGTGTCCAAGCTCATGAAATGGGACTTTGGACTAAAAATATTTTCCCAGTAGAAATTTCCTGAATTCCTACCTGTCTGACTCCATGGTATATGCACAACCAAAACATGAGAAGTCCACATAGGAAGGTTGCTTGGAACACTCCGTCCAGGATACCAGGGACCCAGCTGTTTACCAGGAAAGTCATTGGAAACAACGGATCTGGAAACAGAGAAAATTATAGAAATGGTTTCAGTCTATGAGAAGAGGTTTTTATACATAAAACTTACAGAGTTCAATAGATTTAACACATTCTTGTTCATCACATATGTCATAAGGATGAAAAAGAAGGCTATACATATAACTTCCTTCCTTCTGTTTCCTTGTAAAATTTGTGATAAAGATTCAACAGTAAGTATCATATATATATACTGATCGTTAAAATTTATGAAATTCAATATATTTGAACTTAGCTTGTTTTTAAGAATTCCCATAAAAATGACTTTAACTTTCACAAGTATTATTTGATTGTTTTTCATTAATAAGAAATTATCAGTGTTTTCGATTTTCCTGATAAAAATTCTTACCGTTATAAAGGAGAAGTAGAGGCAACAGTAAGGAAATCCACTTTTGTTCTATTGACCAGTCTCTCATGGAAAACCGCCTCAGGGAATGGGCAAACAGGCACTGGAAATAACAGGAATATCATTTAATCTTATAAATCAATCCATCAATAAAATCCACTGGTTAACAATAAGTCAACTGTAAAGTTAATATAGATTTTAATAAACAATGCTTACCCTTGACATTTTAATTCATTAAAAAAATTGCTGTGAAAAGAATCAAAAGAAAATTTATTGACAAGCTAGGATAACTAAAACTGTAAGCCAATGGCTCACTAATACCCCGTTCCCATACTCCTCAACCATTTGCAATAAAAACTTTTATAAGGCAATGTTGATGATGAACAAATTTTTATCTGCAGGTACGTCTACACAATAGTCCCTAACATTCATGTGAAGATTCATTGAAATTGGTTCACTGGTGTAGGAGGAGTTGTGTGGTCAAAATTTTCCACAAGAATTTGAGTATTGTGACCTGGTTATCATGGCAACAAAATTTCTGTAGAAAAATACCCTGCAAGCACATTTACACATGGTCCCGAACATTCCTGTGTAGTTTCACTTGAATCAGTTCACAGGTTTATGAGGAGTTGTCTGGACAAATTTCAGCCCAAAAAACTAAGTTTAGTGACCTGGTTACCATGGCAACCAAAATTTGCAACCTGATATGGATTATGCACATCTACAATGTATAAGGATTATTGCCACAAAGTTTCCTTGGAATTAATTTAGCAGTTTTATAGGAGTAGTAGGTACAAAGTTTCTTACCATGGCAACCAAAATTTTGCAACCCGATATAGATTACTCACATCTACAATGTATAAGGGTTATTCAGACGGACAACCTGATTCCAGTATAACCCCCCCCCCCCCCCCCCTCCCCCACTTACTTCGTTGCGGAGGGGGGGGGGTAAATTATAAGCAAATCAATGAAAACTCAATATTTGGAGGGATGACTGAAGAAAACAGGTAACCAATAATATAGATATATTACAATACTTGGTTGGTGTATCCGTGAACACATAGTTCTTGAAAACTGGGACACATGCATGTGTAGTGCCCAGAGTAACAAGCTGATGATCATAGACAGCCAGACACCTTAATTATAGGACCATTCAGCCACTGCAGCCCCTCCCCCCAGTTTATATACAGTGTATATAGGGGCTTCAGATACTGTACACATACTACCTATACCAGCAACAGAATTTATGATATAATATAAAGTAAAGTCATTAAAGATAGATCAATACATTATCTGTGCACTCACTCCTTATACTACCAGCTGTGTATTTTATTGGTTTACCCTCAATCTGGCGATAATGACACCTGTTACCTGTACTTTATACAGATGTTACCACACCTGTGACTTCTCAAGGAATATAAAGCCATATCGTGTTGACATACCTAGCATATTAATTCGCTGGTGAAGCACTTATCTTAAGAGTCCTGTACAATGTATGTATAATATTGTTTAGTCCCCAACAATGAATATTGATGTTATTATTCATCATCTGCTTCGTTTACATCATGTAAACAAAACATTAAGATTTATATTTCGGTATCAGATAAGAGTCACTTAAGTGTTTATACATCATGTAATTGTATTGGACAAAAGACTTTTGCAGGGACCAGTTCATTAATTTATATAGAACAATGATTTCATAATTTTAAGATGTAATATTTACAGATATACAAATCCTAGCAGATGAATTTTTGGCATGTTTCATCCTGTGATCTTGAATGAAGTTCAAGGTCAGGTCATTTATTTTAGCATTTTGCTCCAACACAACTACCTTCAGAGCTAATATGACTTGAGTCCTTATGGTTCTTGCAAGGATGTCATTTGAAGATTTTAGCATACAATGTAATAGACTCCTGTGATCTGAACTAAGGTCAATGTCATTTTTACGATCGAAGCTCTCGAATGGTAACGCATGCATGAGTAAACAGATTTGTTTCCCCTTTTGCTACCATTTGCCTTTAATTTTTTTATCCGATTCGGGTGAACAAAATAAAAAAAAGTAACCCTCCAGTGGGGAAACCGGAAACACGTTACACAATTATGTTACATCACACTTGGCTTTCATCGATTAATTCCAGAAGGTTGAAATAACCGGAATATCTTTCAGCTGATGGCTGTTGTATCAATCTCTTGCTGATTTTAAATTATGGAAATTTGATCTCTCTCTGAACCAGTACATGAATGATTCTCAGACATTAACTATAAAGCTACGCTTTGTCATATTATGATGAATTTTGATTGAGCGTCATCCCTGCTACCTACAGATTAAATAACGTTATGTGGTCCCTATAAGCCTCATTGTTCTTGAGAACATGACATTTGAGGTTTCCAACACATTTGACCCCTGTAATCTGAACTAAGGTCAATGTTTTTTATATGATGAATTTTGATTGAACTTTATCGCTGCTACCTACAGAACAAACATCATGACCCTAAGGCCATACCGATTTGATTTATTGTTCTTCGGAAAATGAGGTTTCAAAATTGGAGCGAGCAGGCGAAATTTTTTTGTTTTTACAAAAATTTTGAATTCCTTAAAATTTCGAGCGAGCAGTAGTTTTCAAAAGGCTAAATGTTAGAATACGTGTTTGACTAGTAATATAATGTATCACCAAATGGTACACGTATTTAAACTGTTGTAGCGTTTTATATACTATTTCCATAAAACAAACACTGAAGGCTAGATGTATAGCACTAGGTATTTTGCTGACAAACTTTGATTTACAATTATAGTAAAAGTAATATTAATGGACACAAGCATTATCTGTGTACTAAATATCCAGATCATAAAAATTAAAATCAGTCTATAAGCTGACGTCCAGTATATGAATAAGTTCATTATTGTCTTTATCATGGTTGAAAAAGCACCCAGTGTTAATCCATTCGGGATTTAAATGTTCTGATTACTGGTAACTAGGTACATATTTAACTACAGCATCTGGATGAGAGTTCGAATGGTAATACCTACATAAATACAAAATATTAATAATGAACACGTTTTTTAACTATCAACAGTAGGCCTATTCTATTAAATAAGACTGATGAAATGACAATGATGTCTGCCAAATTTGGTCGATCACTTGAGGAGAATAACGATTTGAAATTCAATAAAGAGGTGTTACATGTATTATAATTGTACAATTGTATTAACAACATATCTTCAGATGTCGCTTTCTTAATTCAGGATTTTAAAGATATTTTCTGTTGACGCTTGAAGTCGCTTTTTAGTGAGACTGCTTGAGTTCCGTATTCTGTTTATTTGATCAAGAGATCTTGGAACGATGCGGCATTTTGCAATACATTATGGTGGCCAGATTATGTAGCAACAAACACGATAAGAAATCCATTTTGACACACTCCAAGTTTTCTTCAAAAGCGAAAAAGCCGCGTCGAGTATTTCCTTCGTGTTTCTGCCAAAACCCCTTGAAATATCATTTTTACCTTCGTTTCAAACATTCAAATGATCCGGAATGGCATTTTCTCAATTTTGAACCATTGGAAAATATATACTGGATTCGTCATTTTTCATTGACGCTAAAATTGGAGCGGTGATATTTTACTTTTACTTCTATTTTATTTTTCCAAAACAGGAGCGGTAAATCCGACGAACAATAAATTAAATTGGTATGGCCTAAGCTTAATGATTCTTGCGAAGATGTCAAGATGTCATTTGAAATATTTGGCTTATTTGACCCCTGTTATGTGAATTTAGGTCAATATGATTTCAGCGCTTTTTTCACACTGGTTTTGAAATGGGCCTTTTGGTCTCATTTTGGGAAGAAAATTGGTGTATTGGAGAAGATTATTACAGCAATTTTTTTTGGAATTGGGCTTAAATATGGAATAATTTCAATTGGGAATGGGGCCAATTAACGGCACCAAAACACCCTCAGAAAAAGCCCTGGATTTAAAAGAAGATTAATGTTTATTATGGTTGAGCTCTGTTCATGCTATATACAGACTAAATGACATGAAGTCCCTATATGCCTCTTTGTTATCGGGAAAATGTCATTTGAGATTTCCAACATATTTGAACCCCGTTACATTATAACAAGGTCACTGTTTATGTCATTTCATTTTGGAATTTTTGGCACATTTAACCCTTGTGATGTGAATTAATAATAATTGTTCTTGATCATGTTGATAAGATACTGAATACTTGTATGTCAATTGTTAACATATGATGCAGGGATCACTTTGGGGCGAGTTTTTGGGATTTTTACCAATATTTTTCCTGAAATCTCATTAAAATTTCAAAATAGCATAACTTTATATAGAAAAATCTCATAGAAATTTTACTAATCTCATAAAATCCCTCAAATTCTCCCATAGGTTTTAAGAGACACAAATATCCCTGATGATGGACGAAGAAATATAACCCACATTAAAACGATTTTTAGAGAAGCAGGTCTTCTATTTTTGGAAAAATATGCCAGAATTTTTTTTCATCCAAATGTTCACAAATCAGGTATTTAAAAGCTTGGACTCTCTACCAGGTGGACTTAGAACCAAAACAATCTTGGATAAAAAAGCAATCTGAACATCACCAAGCTAACAATACTGAGCATATAACAGTTTCCCAGGGCCCAGCTGAGTTTATAACATCACCAAGCTAACAATGCTGAACATGTAACATTTTCCCAGGGCCCTGAGTTTATAAAGCCCTGATCACATATGATGATCATGAGGTTCAATAAAGTTGTTTGCCATCATCCTTTACTTTATTAACGATGTGTACAGCTGTTCTCAAGCACTCGACATTTTTATCAACATACATTTACGTTTTTCGTTCACAGAGGTTGTCAGGTTCCCAGAGTGTTTAAGAAGTTGCTGGTGGTACATGTACATCTCATAACAACCCTACCATATTTCTCCGGCAATAAGCCCAGGGGGCCAGTGCATTAAATAAAGTCAAAAGTGGGGGTGGGCTTATTGATAAACACCTAAAAACACTGCTTTCCTTAGTTAGTTCTTCCAAAATAACTTGTGTAGAAGATAATACTGAACCATCATCATATAAGTTCCTGAGAACATATTTTTATAAGTTTTCATAAACATCTTTTTCCTTGGTCAAGCAAAGTGAAAAATGACAAGTGGCATGATAGGGTGATTTTAGCCATTAAGATAACTGCTTGACAGTTTAAAAAATCCAAAAGGACACTAAATTGTCAAATCAATTTTCACACATCTCCAAGACCCACTATAAAAGCAACTACTAAAAGGTTTGCTTTTTCTCCAATTCATTTGCACACAAGTTACCACAATAAAAGTTTGTGTAACAAAGAAATTACCATAATAAAAGTTTATGGTACTCAGAGTTACTTACTGTGCCGAGGAAGGTCATCACCACAAAAACAAATCGGATCCAAATCTCCAGCTGTGTGAACGAGGTGTTGTAACTCTTAAACTGAAATAGAAAAGTTGGTGTACCAATTATAATCTCTTCAAATCAAGGAAGAATGAAGACTGCAGAAAATAATAAACGACAGGAGTTGACAACCAGCACCAATAATTTGTTTTTTGTTACCTTACTCGTAAGATCCTTTATAGTGTTATAAACTAGGGTAGGGTATCACTGAGCGTTATGAAATTATATTTTAAAGATGAGAGGTAAGATATTTTAACAAAATGGGGCGCATTGTGTAACAATATTGCTAAATCAACGGAGATGTGTTCAGTCAAACATTTCAGTACTGTACAGTTGAGATCAAAGTTGGGATGAATTCGCTGCTTCTTTTTCGTACTTTTGTAATATGTATGATATATCTATTTGAAATATAAATTACAATAACTTTGAATTTTTAAAGACATTAAATTATGTTTTAATATGGAAGAAATAGTACGGGGGGGGGGGGGGGTTCTTATTGTTAAGAGAACTTTTACAACCTATAATACTGGTAAGTTGAATACAGTAACTGGTAAAAAGGTGAATACTCACGTAGAAAATAATATCCTTGATGTTGGACTTGGCCTCCCCGAGGCCATAGAAGTCGATATTGATGATATAATTAGTATAGTCCAAGTAGCCAAGGTGAAGCAGTATAAGATCATCACAGACCTACAATAAAACAGGACTGGTTTGTAGAAGTAAAATAAAACATAGATGGTTTGTAGAAGTACAATAAAACATGACTGGTTTGTAGAAGTACAATGAAACATGGCTGGTTTGTAGAAGTACAATGAAACAGGACTGGTTTGTAGAAGTACAATAAAACATGGCTGGTTTGTAGAAGTACAATGAAACATGACTGGTTTGTAGAAGTACAATGAAACATGACTGGTTTGTAGAAGTACAATAAAACATGACTGGTTTGTAGAAGTACAATGAAACATGGCTGGTTTGTAGAAGTACAATAAAACATGGCTGGTTTGTAGAAGTACAATAAAACATGGCTGGTTTGTAGAAGTACAATAAAACATGGCTGGTTTGTAGAAGTACAATAAAACATGGCTGGTTTGTAGAAGTACAATAAAACATGGCTGGTTTGTAGAAGTACAATAAAACATGGCTGGTTTGTAGAAGTACAATAAAACATGGCTGGTTTGTAGAAGTACAATAAAACATGGCTGGTTTGTAGAAGTACAATAAAACATGGCTGGTTTGTAGAAGTACAATAAAACATGGCTGGTTTGTAGAAGTACAATAAAACATGACTGGTTTGTAGAAGTACAATAAAACATGACTGGTTTGTAGAAGTACAATGAAACATGACTGGTTTGTAGAAGTACAATAAAACATGGCTGGTTTGTAGAAGTACAATAAAACATGGCTGGTTTGTAGAAGTACAATAAAACATGACTGGTTTGTAGAAGTACAATGAAACATGACTGGTTTGTAGAAGTACAATAAAACATGACTGGTTTGTAGAAGTACAATAAAACATGACTGGTTTGTAGAAGTACAATGAAACATGGCTGGTTTGTAGAAGTACAATGAAACAGGACTGGTTTGTAGAAGTACAATAAAACATGACTGGTTTGTAGAAGTACAATGAAACATGGCTGGTTTGTAGAAGTACAATGAAACAGGACTGGTTTGTATGTTTGTTTTCTGTGGTTTTATATTGGTAAAAAATCACAGAATCATACAATAAAAGAAACCATTAAACATTACAATTACAGCTTAAGAAATTGTGGAAAAAAATTCAACAAATGATGAACAAAAATGGCTGAAGAAATGATGAAAAAGTCAGAAGGCCTAATGAGCATGAAGCATGTATATTTAATCCAAATACATTCTTCGTGATCGATCATGACAAATGGTGTATAAGACTACTGAATCAGTCTTTATATAGAATGACAACATTGAAATCTGAATGCAACAGTCAAAATGTACATACATGAGAGCAGCTTAGAAGTCGAGTTCGATTATGTGATTTTGGACTCAGCTCCGGGTTTTTTGTCTTCAGTATTCCATGGTCAATATCTCCCTTAAACCCCCGGATTTCTACACCGACAACAAATGGCTCCTGGAACCGTGAACCTGCAACAAATCATTTTAGATATTCAACAACATTATATATTGATTAAAATTTGCTTTCAGACAAATTTCAGCTTTTCTACATTTTTTGTCACAAATATGATAGAAAGAAAACATGAATGGTAGGGGATTTGGACCTTTCCATTTCAAACATGATAAGCATGTTACAGGTAAACCTTATTAGGAGATCATTTTGTGACGAGGCCCCTATGTAAAGAGACCACCTTATTTTGAGACCCTGTGTGAAGAGACCACCTCTATAAGAATACCCCTGTGTATTGTATGGAAGTCATCTCATTTAGGAAACTTGTATTCATAAGGAAGCCATCTTCATTAGGAGATCCTGTTTAAAGAGATCACCTCTATATGGAGACCCCTGTGTAAAGAGATCACCTCTATATGGAGACCCCTGTGTGAAGAGATCACCTCTATATGGAGACCTATATGTAAAGAGATCACCTCTATATGGAGACTCATATGTAAAGAGATCACCTCTATATGGAGACTCATATGTAAAGAGATCACCTCTATATGGAGACTCATATGTAAAGAGATCACCTCTATATGGAGACTCATATGTAAAGAGATCACCTCAATATGGAGACTCATATGTAAAGAGATCACCTCTATATGGAGACTCATATGTAAAGAGATCACCTCTATATGGAGACCTATATGTAAAGAGACCACCTCTATATGGAGACTCATATGTAAAGAGATCACCTCTATATGGAGACTCATATGTAAAGAGATCACCTCTATATGGAGACCTATATGTAAAGAGATCACCTCTATATGGAGACTCATATGTAAAGAGATCACCTCTATATGGAGACTCATATGTAAAGAGATCACCTCTATATGGAGACTCATATGTAAAGAGATCACCTCTATATGGAGACCCCTGTGTAAAGAGATCACCTCAATATGGAGACTCATATGTAAAGAGATCACCTCTATATGGAGACCTATATGTAAAGAGATCACCTCAATATGGAGACTCATATGTAAAGAGATCACCTCAATATGGAGACTCATATGTAAAGAGATCACCTCTATATGGAGACTCATATGTAAAGAGATCACCTCTATATGGAGACCCCTGTGTGAAGAGATTACCTCTATATGGAGACTCATATGTAAAGAGATCACCTCTATATGGAGACCCCTGTGTGAAGAGATCACCTCTATATGGAGACTCATATGTAAAGAGATCACCTCTATATGGAGACCCCTGTGTAAAGAGATCACCTCTATATGGAGACCCCTGTGTAAAGAGATCACCTCTATATGGAGACCCCTGTGTAAAGAGATCACCTCTATATGGAGACCTATATGTAAAGAGATCACCTCTATATAGAGACCCCTGTGTAAAGAGATCACCTCTATATGGAGACCCCTGTGTAAAGAGATCACCTCTATATGGAGACCCCTGTGTAAAGAGATCACCTCTATATGGAGACCCCTGTGTAAAGAGATCACCTCTATATGGAGACCCCTGTGTGAAGAGATCACCTCTATATGGAGACCCCTGTGTGAAGAGATCACCTCTATATGGAGACCCCTGTGTAAAGAGATCACCTCTATATGGAGACCCCTGTGTAAAGAGATCACCTCTATATGGAGACCCCTGTGTGAAGAGATCACCTCTATATGGAGACCCCTGTGTGAAGAGATCACCTCTATATGGAGACCCCTGTGTAAAGAGATCACCTCTATATGGAGACTCCTGTGTAAAGAGATCACCTCTATATGGAGACCCCTGTGTGAAGAGATCACCTCTATATGGAGACCCCTGTGTGAAGAGATCACCTCTATATGGAGACCCCTGTGTGAAGAGATCACCTCTATATGGAGACCCCTGTGTGAAGAGATTACCTCTATATGGATACCCCTGTGTGAAGAGATCACCTCTATATGGAGACTCCTGTGTAAAGAGATCACCTCTATATGGAGACCCCTGTGTGAAGAGATTACCTCTATATGGAGACCCCTGTGTGAAGAGATTACCTCTATATGGAGACCCCTGTGTGAAGAGATTACCTCTATATGGAAACCCCTGTGTGAAGAGATTACCTCTATATGGAGACCCCTGTGTAAAGAGATCACCTCTATATGGAGACCCCTGTGTGAAGAGATCACCTCTATATGGAGACCCCTGTGTGAAGAGATTACCTCTATATGGAGACCCCTATGTAAAGAGACAACCTCAATAAGAAGAATCCTGTGTAAAAAATAACACCCTATTAATAAGGAGATGGTTATTACATGTACATTGTACACCACGTATACCGATTAAAACATTCTGTACTGTGATATACTATTTTTGCCCTCTGCATCAATTTTTTAAACCTACCCCAAGACAGTTACCCTTTAAATAAAACCGTCTGTCATTGTGACTTACCTCCCTTGTTGTTGGTCGTCATGTGAGCAATCAACCACATCTGTTGGTGAAACGTGGACATCGGCGGAGACTTGAGCTTGAAATGTCCGGCCACCACCTCCGAGTGACTCCCAATGGTCAGGGAACCGTTGTGTGACACAGTATCGATGATCGGGGGACCTGAATAAAAAATTTATTTTTAATAGGAGGACCTAAATAAAAAATTAATTTATAATCAGAGGACCTGAATAAAGATTATAGCCTTTCATGGGACATGTGAGGCCAGAATTAGACCAAGCAAATATTATTGTCTGACAAATGCAACATGATATAAAGAGGAATACGCTGTACCTGACACTCTAGATCTATATACACCTCTGTAAAATATAACTCCTAATCATGTTTCATAGGCCTTTGTAATTATAGGAATTTTTTTATCACATATTGTACTGTACCTATTATTAACTTATCTAGTGAATATACCAATGTTTTATATCCCATTAACCCATGTAATGTAGTTTTCAACTATTACCATTGTGACATCACACCTAGAGCAAGAACATGAATATGACAACACATATTTAGGTTCTCAAATGAAAACATTTTTATTTACATTTCAAGGTTGAATGAAATCTGTTATTTTACACATATAAATGTAACAAATCTTGATTATCTGATATATGGGGTTTTACAATTGCTTTCATGTCATATGCATGAAATTTATGAAACTTGTCACAAATTCTTCATTTAAGCTCACCAGAGGGTCACTATATCAAACAATTCTTAGAAGACTTGTTTCATAATATAAATCTCATATGAAGTTAAAACTCATGTATGATCCTATATTATACTGTACATTAAATGCTGTAGATCTATACAGACAGACTTTAGCAATGTTTTTCCTGGGTATTTTGGGAAAAATTCAAATTGCCAAATTGGGTAAAAAAATTAGCGTGAACAGGTAATAAATTGGGAAAAATTTAAACCCAACCACACTCCATGTTCCATGCTAACTTATTTTACAGTGCACAGTCACTAAACAATGAAAACTAAGAACTGGGAGTTACATGGTGAGTCAAGTCCGAGTCACAGACTCACTAACTGATATTTCTTTTAATGATATTTTATTCATTATAACATCATGTGCGTGTCCTTTTTTCCGGATTTTGAAAAGTCATAATAATTGGGAATTTTCAAGTTGATTTTGGGAAAAAATATCAGTAAAACGCATTGGGAATGGGGTCGTTTAGCGTACCCAGTTATATAGGCAGGAAAAACACTGTTTAGTATGCTATATGTGTACACATCATATCAGATGAATGGTCTACAATGTATATATATACATACAAGTACACATGCACTATGCTAACCAGGATTTTAACTTCAAACATCCAAGTATTTCCTGGCCCTGACTCTGATAAATGAAATACAGGCTTTAGAAGTGAACTCATTGACAATATATTATATTTGTACCCTAAATCATGTTTCAACATCAAAGACACTTCCTTATATTCAATTTCAAAAGAAAATCACAAAATCATAGATTGTATAGGATACATACAGCGTGAGTGGTATATATATAAGTTTATGTGTGATAGTGAGATTATTAGTACAATATCAAATGTTTTCTGCGTAAGCTGTTCTTATACAAATTTCACTGGTTGTGCTGAATGATCATGAATACAATCTTTATTATATTCCTGTAACAGTTTTCTGTAACAAAATGTACAGCTAGTAAAACATCAATTCAGCGAATTACAGTAATCCTCTAGTGAATGTGATATATATATATGCCAAGAATGCAGAGGATAAGTTTTGTGCAGGAAATAAATCTAGATATGAATTTCTGAATCTGTGAAATATGAATTTCCAGGTGTAAATACAGTCACATGTAACCTAGCTAATGTACACTGAGAAACATTAGTTATATTAATTTCTATGTCATACTGACAAAGTTTTTTTGTAAAAAAAAAATAACAGGCAAGTCCTAAACACCCCTTTTTTAAAATCTTTTTCATATCAACTGTGGGTGCAGAAAATTGAAAACATCAGGTGTATTAGTTCAATGATATATATAAGATGTCAACAAACCTGCCACGCCCACCAAGACTGTGATTCCAAAGCAGAAAAAGAAGATGACGAAGACGGACACAAACTGACGTTTGGACAGGGAGTACAGACGCATCTGAACAGACCTGTAAAATCATACAAACACATTCATTAATTACAAACTGACGTTTGGACAGGGAGTACAGACGCATCTGAACAGACCTGTAAAATCATACAAACACATTTATTACTTACAATGGACGTATATGTGAGACACATATATACGTCCATGTAATAACAAACACGATTTTTAACTATCAACAGTAGGCCTATTTAATTAAAAGAAGACTGATGAAATGACAATGATGTCTGCCAAATTTGGTCGATTGCTTGAGAAGAATATCGATTTGAAATTAAATATAGAGGTGTTATTATAGTCGTACATTTGAATTAACAACATATCTTCCGATGTCGCTTACTTAATTCATGATTTTTAAAGATATTTTCTGTTGATGCTTGAAGTCGCTTTTAAGTGAGACCGCTTGAGTTCCGTGTTTTGTTTATTTGATCAAGAGGTCTTCGAACGATAAACCATCTATTGCGGTAATTTGCAATACATAATGGCGACCAGATTGTGTAGTGACCAACACAATAAGAAAGCCATTTTGACACATTCCATGTTTTCTTAAAAGGTGAAAAAGCCTCGTCGCGCATTTCCCTCATGCCAAAAACCGCTTGAAATACCATTTTTTACCTTCGTTTCAAACATTCAAATGATTCGAAATGGCGCTTTCTAAGTTTTGAACCACTTTAAAATATATCCAAATTCGTCATTTTTCACTGACCTTAAAATTGGAGCGGTAATATTTTACTTTTATTTTATTTTTCCAAAACAGGAGCGGTAAATCTGACGAACAATACATTAAATTGGTATGGCCATAGTGTTCAGCAATATTTTTAAAAAAGGACCCATGAAAATAAATTGTAAATTGATCACTGTACATGTGTATAGTTTTAACTTTTTTTTTCAATTTTATGTGGAGAAACCTCCTTGTTTAAAACCGAGCTGGAGTTTAATAAGGCACCCGAGTGAAGCTCTTGTATGTTAAAACTTGTGTGCGCAAACAAAGTTGTTCCCCCTTGTTTGCTACCCTTTGCCTATGATTTTTTTCGTCCGGAAGTTTCTGATATCCATTTGGATACTGGAAACACATCACACAATTATGTTATGTCACACAATTACGTTACATCTCATTCAGTTTTCATGGGTTATTTGCAGAATGTTGAAAATAACTGGTTGCTTTCGACTTGCCAACTTTGAATAATTCAAATTTTATGTCTTTCTGAACAAGTGCATGAATGCTTCTTAGTAAATATCAGAGATTAACAATTAAGCTATCCTTTTATAAGGCTTTGCCTTTGTCATATTACACTCAGAAAATAGAGATCAACACAAACCAAACGGTCAAAAGTTGCAATCATTTTGTTTTCAACAAATTTATAAATATTTTATGCGTTAAAAATTTGTATACTTTTGTTACGAAGACAAAGAAACTAATTTAAAGTAAAAAATTACTAACGAGTAACGACCAAGCTGAAATAGTTGTTTTACACGTCTTGGCATACAAACGTAGATTACCCGTCCATTTGTATACTTTAATACTAAAATATTTTAGCGTGACCGTTTGTATGTGCTATAAAATTAGAGACAACTCGACCAGCGAATATCAAACTGTCTCATGTTAAACCTTTACGACTTATTGAATGTACGGAACAATACATGTACTTGTTATGATCATATTTGCATTATGATTGCTACACACTCGTAAATAAGTGCATTCAATACGAAAAATACCTCTGAAAGAGAACTGAAACCAAGTGTCCGAATTGTCTTCCATTCTGGCAACATGACACGAAGCAAAACATGTTGTGTATTTGATTATCGATCTACAACGTATCTTTCATTTAACTTCCCCTTTAGATAATACAGAAAGTGTATGTTCTATGAAACGAATAACATGATAATAAATCTGTACATAATAAATAGCTTACGATTCGATTTCTGGTGCCATGTTGGCAGTGTTTGGTGCTCACTGAAGTTCGTCTTTGATGTGTCGACTGCCTTACAAGCATTTAACTAACATTGATTTTATAACAACTATGTCTATAAGGCGCTTGAATCTAAAGAGAGCTGAATGTTTCAGCTGCTGATGATCTTGATATAATATACTGCAGTGCAATCTCTATTGCCAAGCACCCATCCAAAGTAAAAAGTAGAACTTAAAACCTAAAACTGTCGAAAGATCAATCATTTTCTTAAATAAAATGTTTCGAAGCAACCAGCCCGAGGCAATATTTTACACGTAGGCAAATGTACAGGTCCGCTATACATAGATACACGTACAGGTAAGTACATATATATATATGAACAATGGATTGATGTTATCGAGGATTATTCACTTTGTGTTAAACAACATTGACGTGCCATATAGAATGATTTAAACATGACATATCTAATTATAGAAGCTGCTAACCACGTACTTCTAAATATTCCATGATATCACGTCTCCGCTCACGCGTAATGATATGTGCAGAATTAGTTTTTAAGGACATCGATGCAGATTTGATCTTTTTATCACTTTAAAGCCAGTTTAATTATATATATCAATAGGTGCAATTGATTCAAAACGCGATCGAAAGGACGACTCAGAGATTGTTTACTGGCATTGAATGAATATGGTGATAAGCTAAGTGGGTGCATCGTTAACATGTATGTTGGTATATATATATCAACAGCAGAATCGTTATACGAATCTGACAAGACTTTCAGGCAAAGTTCCATCCTTACGCAGATTTGGACCTCGAGCAACTCACCTTTCACATCTGTCATGGTGATAGGAGGGCGATATGTACTTAGAGAAGGCACTGAAAACGTCAGAGAATTGAGAGAGGAAAGCACGAGCATTGTCTGTCCATGATGGCGTGTGGAATGAGAACGAATAATTATCCATCACAGCGTGAGCGGTTGAGTTGAGGAAGGAATAAAGGATGGTCCGAAGGACGAGAAGCGGCTCGTCACGTTACGATCCGAGGACAGCTCACGTGCCTGTCAGGGTCACAAACATGTGGAGGATGCCATATTGGATTGTACGTATGGAACTGGTCCCTCTCGCTTCCTACAGAACGCAGCCTGGCGCAGTAGCCAATCAGAAGACGGTTTGGGTTAATATTCATGGCAATCGTATTGATTTTCTGCAGCATAACTTTCGCGTATATCGATTCTACCGAGATGTGACGTATACAGACCATGGTGACAAAAGACCTCGTGCCGAATAATCTGAATCGATAACTGTGATCGATAACAGTCCAAAGCCTCCGTCATTGTTTGAGCAGAGTACATAATACAACAATATGTAATGTAATACTCATATTGTACCAGCACAAACCCAGGTATTCAAAGAACTCGAAATTGCATGTAAAAACGTAAATGTATACATTTTTGTATATAATCTTGACTGAGATTGTTTTTGCGACATATTGTTACGTTTTGCATGCTATCCTCAATTCTGATTTTTAGACGGTCGACCTTCGATCCTCTCAAAGGAGGACTTGACTATATAATCGTGAATTCGAAAAAGGCACATTAAATTGAAACGTCTTGGAACCTTCGCAAGTCTTTAACACAATGTGTGTTATACGTATGGTGCGCCGTTGTACTATTTATTAACAAAACTGGATATCGAATTGTTGATATCCATAAATCATTTTTGGATATCCATAATTCGAAATGCTTTGAATAAAGGATATCCAAAATTCGATTTTTGGATATCCAAAAATCATTTATTGATATCCACAATTCGAATTTTGGATATCCAAAATCATTTAATAATATCATAAATTCGAATTTTGGATATCCAGTTTTGTTAATAAACAGTAAAACGGCGCCCCATATATACGTCATCATTCATGATAGGGGCTGGCAGACTCTTCTGGTGGAGGTTTTAGTCCCCGAGGTTTGCTGGAGCCTCAATAGCCCCTTTTATCTCATTTTGGTGGTGCCACGGTACATAATATACAAATTTTTGTGGTGCACGATTTGAAAGTTTATTTTTACTTTTCTGCTATTGCATTGGTTTGGGAATTTTGGATTCCCATCTTTTGGTCCCTAGCATCACTGAAGAGTCCTGGGAGGAGGAAACAGCTGTATGGTGCAGTTTGGTTCGTTTTGTCAGCATACTGTATTTATAAAAAGAAAACTTGTGCAACAGGTAAAAGAGTACAAATATTAGGCGTCCTTTGATTATAACACTCAAGCGGATGAGGCACACATTCTCACAACTTACTCACAGGGACCCGATATTTTGTTACAGCTAGTTTTGGACCTAAACTAAAGGCTAGCCTTAAGCTTTATGACTATTGAGAAGCACTTGAGGGGGCATTTTTATCGAAAATTGATCTAAACCCGCCAAAAGTGTAAAATTACTCTAAACACCCTAGTTTAGATCTAAAACTAGCTGTAACAAATTCTCAGGTCCCTGTAAACTTACTAGGTCCTCTCACAACAGTAAAAATATAAACAATACGTTTGACAACACACGATGACAACATTTTAATATGTTATCATAATAGTATGGAAAAAATAAAGAGGAAAGAAAGGAAAGACAATGTATGGAGGGAAGGAGGAAGGCAGGAGAGGTTTGGTTTGATTAGTTTTTTACGTCCTATTGATAACAATTAAGAGTTATTTAAGGACGGGACAGGAGAGGAGACTTATAATTACTTTCAAACCTGTTTCTTGATTTTTTATAAATGATAAAATAGAAAGTATAAAATTAACATCATAGGGAATGGCACCATATAGAAGAGTATCGAGATAAGGGATTTGATGAATACCGGAATTCATCAGATCGTTAAATAATCTTACACGCTCAAAAGTGATACATTTTCGTTACCAAGCCAATACCGACTCGAAATAAATCATTTTTGTTATCACTAAATGTGTGCCTTATTCGTGCTAAGAGGGCTGAAGATATCGATTTCCAACAAAAATGTTGATAAAAAGAGAGGTATACAGGTGACACTTTCGTATTTCTTTACATAATGGTCAATTCCGTAATTTGAAACATTTAACTACAGTTTTATATGGTTGTCTGGGTTACGAGGATTAAGATGACGGTCATTTTAAAAAAGAAGCAAACGATAAAGATATATGAAAATAATATTGCGGGTTTTTCCCAATTTCCTAGATTTTTGAAGGTACCCACCCAGATTCGATGTTAAGTGCCCCACTAAGAAGCTACAGAGGTCAGACCACAGGGACCTGAGAATTAGTTACAGCTAGTTTTGTAACTAAAATAGGGTGTTTAGAGTGATTTTACACTTTTGGGGGGTTAAGATCAATATTCGATAAAAATGTCCCCCTCAATGGTCATAAAAGCTGACCATTGAGGGGGACATTTTTATCGAAAATTGATCTTAACCCCCCCAAAAGTGTACTTTTATGACCATTAAAGGAGACATTTTTATCGAAAATTGATCTTAACCCCCCAAAAGTGTAAAATCACTCTAAACACCCTATTTTAGGTCCAAAACTAGCGGTAACTAATTCTCAGGTCCCTGTGGGTCAGACCTGACACAACACTGGCGACTCTACATCTACATATACCTCTCTAAGGCAACAGATAGTTCATCTGATTTTCAAGATTTGGTCTAATAAAGGATGTCTGTATTGTATTTAAAGGCCCAATATACGTAACTTTCGGCAAAACTCGAAGCGAAAGTCAAGCCTAATAACTTATTATATAGATAGATTTAGTTAAGATTAACTGATATCAGCAATATTCAAGATGAATTCTTTCGCGGTTACCGGTACTGGATTTTTTTTCAGAATTTTTCAGAATCACGAAAATTTCCCTGAAGTTACGTATATTGGGCCTTTAATGCTATTTCGCTGATTCTAATTTTTAATTGCTAAATGGTCTTAAATTTAGAGTGAGGCGGATTTGATCATATGACGAACATAAGCAAGTCATTTACAGTTGCTATTAAGAAAAACTCGCAAAGTGAGAAGGACAACTTGTGAAAGGAAGGGGTTCATTATTACAACTAAGGTTATAGGGTTGATATATATCACTAATGTCTTCGCGGATAACACTACAGCCGCCATTGCTCAATCCAGTCCTACATTCTATTTTCCGTTTTATAATCATGATAAATTTTATTCTTGAATGTGTTCGCTCTTGATATTCTAGCTCCCAGTCACCACTGCAGTAACCTTGCATGATCCTAATAGTTTGACAGATTATACAAACCCTTGACTATTTATATTCCCCTAACGGAAACAGTGAAGTACGCGGACGTTTCAGAAACCGCTTATGAAAAGACTGTGTCTATCTTATCCTGGATCTTCCTAGGTGGCGATCGCTAGGCATGATACATGTGCATAAATGAACGTATAGATACGCCCAATTGAATAGTTTTACTTTTACTTATAGTTTTACTGTTATGGATGCTTACTGAAATGACATCTTCAAAATACGATGTGTTTTTGCTGATCACACTTTTCAAAAGACACATATCGGGTAACCAGGATAACGGACGAGGAAGATAAAAAAAAAACTTAGTCGCTATGGACCTATGGGATTGATTTTCTCGATTGTGTGCTTGCAAGAGCGTAGTTTGAAGAAATATCTCCCAGGCGTTAAGAGAACAGAAAACGTGGTTGTATTAAAGGTAAGCTATCCATAAAGTATTCCCATTGGAATTGATGTCACCTATTGGACCTTACTTTGATGAAATTTGTTTCTACACATATCAACATGCAAAGAAATACCATAATTAGATTTTATGGAATGACTTTTGTCCCTCGGGTGGTGTTTGAGTGGCTTTTGTACCTCGGGTTGCATTGGAGTGACTATTGTCACTCGGGTGGTATTGTGGTGACTATTGTCACTCGGGTGGCATTGGAGTGACAATTGTCACTCGGGTGGCACATTGGAGTGGCTATTGTAACTCGGGTGGTATCGGAGTGGTTATTGTCACTCGGGTGGCATTGGAGTGACTATTGTAACTCGGGTGGCATTGGAGTGGCTTTTGTCCCTCGGGTGGCATTGGGGTTACTATTGTAACTCGGGTGGTATTGGAGTGGCTTTTGACACTTGGGTGGTATCGGAGTGGCGAAACAGTTCTGTGTCCCTGTGTGTGTCCCTGTGTCGAACCGATGTCCCTGTGTCAAACCGATGTCCCTGTGACAAACCACATATCGTATTGAATGTCAAACACTTGAATTATCCGACTGACACGAGGTAAACAACTGTGCTACATGTCAGGGCAGACCTAAACATTTTAACATTCCTTATGTCTGTGTCACCAATTGTTCCCCTACCTCCTCCCCAAACAGACCCTTCACATATAGGACCCACGCCACAAAGTCCGTGGGAAGTTAAGGATGATTGGCAACGATGTGTAAACTGGTTAGCTATGAGCGCGACGTTTGAACATGTTCGTTTAATTTCTGAATTTTAGGGACATCCTTAGTCTAAGTCTCATACAGAACTTTTTTTTAAAGGCCCAATATACGTAACTTCAGGGAAATTTTCGTGATTCTGAAAAATTCTGAAAAAAAATCCAGTTGATAACCATGCAAAAATAAGCCGAAAACGAAGTAAACCTGAGCGGTAACTAACAAGAATCTCTGGACAAAAAAATCCAAAGATTTGAAAATAATTCAGGTGGGGCCCACTTCAACAACAAACCGAAGGTAGAGGATGGTTCGATATGGACGCGTGTTTACAAATAGCGTGTTTCAACTGTTGCTTTACTGGTAACCGCGAAAGAATTCATCTAGAATATTGCTGATATCAGTTAATCTTAACTAAATCTATATATATATAATAAGTTATTAGGCTTGATTTTCGCTTCAAGTTTTGCCGAAAGTTACGTATATTGGGCCTTTAAATGAAGTGAAATGTGACGTCACCAGTCTCGACAATGACCCGATCACTACTTGGTTGACCATCGTCGGATACCCACGGTTTGATCTCGCTTCGATAACTCACTCATCACAGTGAGTTGGCGAAGCGAGATCAACCGTGGGTATCCAACAATGTTGGTTGACGTCCGCCATAAAATATACATCAATGTAGATCTAGATTTGTTATGTTAACACTAGACATAATTTACTAGATTTTAAAGCATTAGAGAAATGCTTAATGTATTTGATAAAAAAACAAGCAACTGGTATTTATTATACAAACTAATTTTGAAAATGGAACTATATTTGGTTTTTCAAAAGTGCCATGCTTTTGCTAGGATCCAAACCGGAAGGTATCCAAAACACCGATTTGTTCTAACAGACAAAATTATCTCTATTTTCTTTAATTTATGTTTGCATTTGAAATTTGAAGCAATAGATTCATGGAAGATGTCCAGAAAAGCAATGTCGTTATTGACCTCATTTCGAATTATAAATTAAATTTCATTCCTTGAATATAGCGTTTATTATTGTGACGTCATCGATGTATATAGTGACGTCATCATTTTCATTGTTTTAAGCTTTTAATTTGCCGTTCAGGTGTCGTTTAAGTATATACATATTTATTTAAGGACTAACTTGAATCTATTTTTTATGTTATGGTGGTATAACACAAAAAACCGGGGTGTACTCCAAATAAACCACGAAGCGGTTTATGATGAGAGCACAGCCGGTTTTTGTGTTATAACCCCATGACATAAAAATTAGATTCAAGATAATCCTTATAATTAATTTATACCCTGTGAAAATTCCCTTTATTGATAGACTCTTTTCTCTAACAAATTAATACGCTGCTGCATTAGCCAATCAAAAGCGACGTTATAAACGGCGACGTCATTTTTTACGTTATGGGTTGATAACATAATTTTCAAACCAATGAAAAAGCTTGTTTCAAACTTAATTAAATTATAAATGAATTAGAGAATACGGAAGCGCAAACAAAAACCCTAATCCGAACTTTAAATCGATTAAACTAAGGGCAAAATATGAAATAAGGAAATATTAACACGGATACCTTTAAAAAGAACAAGAGAATAACATCAATTTCGAATTGGATTTGATGAATGAAGATGACCTTCACTCACATTCGATCTGGCTTTACAAATTAACAGTTGTCCTCAACTTTCTCGCACACATCATTCACGGATTACCCGACAGCGGCATATACCAGGGTTGGTGATCGTCTATGGATGATGATTGTTGTAGTGATGATGTTTGCTTATGGATGATGATGATGATGATGATGATGATATCCATGAGATGTGATGAAAAAAGAAAAAAGAAAATCCCAGGGTTGTATGACTTACATAATGATGATGATGATGATGATGATGATGATGATGATGATGGGAAAATAAAAAATAAAATCCCAGGGTTGTATGACTAACATAGTGACATATCGGACCTTGTGAAACGATTAATGTCAACATAATACACTATAGCTAGTATGTCACTATTCCATACATCACAAATATACAAAGAATGGTCTGTTACACTTAGCACCTTATCCGTGTACATGGTGTTGCGACAAATATCATACCCTTTGTTTTGGTGTCCCAAGTTTTCTTCTCTGCTGTTAAAAATGTTCAAAATGATTTACCCTTCCTACGTAATCTAAACAATTGTGTCAAATCTAGATCTATCCAATTATGGAAGTTAATTTGCCATTAGCACCAAATGTCTAACGTATGTCATGCAACGAACATTGTTTAATTTTAATGTTTCATTAAAATGCAGTGTTCCCATATACACGGAGCATTAATAAATCTGTTGAAAAATGTATAAATGATGTGTTTTTAACTAATCATCATAAGTCTTGTTAACATGTACTACACTGTATTATTTTTAGATTCCTTGTTCACACACCTATCAAATGGCGGTCACATTAATTCTACTGTTTCTTGAATGCCACCACTGACCCGTTTTCCTGTAGTAGTCAAGCTGATACCCGCCACATGTACAGTTGCTTGAGTTTCTGTCAGTAAATAATAAATATATGTCTGAAATGAGCCTCCCACTACATTCTGTAATGGGCCGCGACTCATATATATAAACATTTTTTTTATATAGTGACAGAAACTCAAGCAACTGTGTACCAGCTATTCGAATATTACACTCCCTCACACTTTCCTTTGGATGGACAGATTTCTTGCACTTTACGTAGAAAGTATATTTACGTATCTGGGAATAAGACAACCTGCATCCTTGATGAACTATACGTCAGTATCCGACATGTGTCGTAACCTCCTGACACCTCTTAGTAATATCCTATTCCACACATTGACGAGAAGCTGACACTGTTCATCACAAGCCACGACAATATATACTTTTAAAGCCGTTTCGATTCACTGTTCAAAAAGTCCAGCCACCAAACCCTGGGAATCCATCATCAAGTGATTTTTATCTCAAAAGTTTTCTGAATAGAATATGTGCCGATTTGTTACCTAGAACAGCGATACAAGAGAGCGAAAACCGAATTGGTGGTAGTTTGACATACAATCGCGAATTATAGGTGAGCCGGATTAGTGGTAGTTGGACTGTGAGACAGCCGGATTAGTGGTAGTTGGAACGTGAGACAGCCGGATAAGTGGTAATTGGACTGTGAGACAATGAGATTAGTGGTAGTTGGACCGTGAGACAACGATATTAGTGGTAGTTAGGCAGCGAGACAGCCGGATTAGTGGTAGTTGGACTGTGAGACAACGAGATTAGTGGTAGTTAGGCAGCGAGACAACGAGATTAGTGGTAGTTGGACCGTGAGACAACGATATTAGTGGTAGTTGGACCGTGAGACAGCCGGATTAGTGGTATTGGACAGTGAGACAGCCGGATTAGTGGTAGTTGGACTGTGAGACAACGGTATTAGTGGTAGTTGGACCATGAGAAAAGGAGATTAGGGGAAGTTGGACCGTGAGACAGCCGGAGTAGTGGTAGTTGGACTGTGAGACAGCGAGATTTGTGGTAGTTGGACCGTGAGACAATGAGATTAGTGGTAGTTGGACCGTGAGACAACGAGATTAGTGGTAGTTGCACCGTGAGACAACGAGATTAGTGGTAGTTGCACCGTGAGACAACGAGATTAGTGGTAGTTGCATCGTGAGACAGCGAGATTAGTGGTAGTTGGACCGTGAGACAATGAGATTAGTGGTAGTTGGACCGTGAGACAGCCGGGTTAGTGGTAGTTGGACTGTGAGACAGCCGGATTAGTGGTAGTTGGACTGTGAGACAGCCGGATTAGTGGTAGTTGGACCGTGAGACAGCCGGATTAGTGGTAGTTGGACTGTGAGACAACGAGATTAGTGGTAGTTGGACAGTGAGACAACGATATTAGTGGTAGTTGGACTGTGAGACAACGAGATTAGTGGTAGTTGGACTGTGAGACAACGAGATTAGTGGTAGTTGGACCGTGAGACAACGAAATTAGTGGTAGTTGGACTGTGAGGCAGCCGTATTAGTGGTAGTTGGACTGTGAGGCAGCGAGATTAGTGGTAGTTGGACCGTGAGACAACGAAATTAGTTGTAGTTGGACTGTGAGACAACGAAATTAGTGGTAGTTGGACTGTGAGACAGCCGGATTAGTGGTAGTTGGACCGTGAGACAACGAGATTAGTGGTAGTTGGACCGTGAGACAACGAAATTAGTGGTAATTGGACTGTGAGACAGCCGGATTAGTTGTAATTGGACTGTGAGACAGCCGGATTAGTGGTAGTTAGACCGTGAGACAGCCGGATTATTGGTAGTTGGACTGTGAGACAGCCGGATTAGTGGTAGTTGGACTGTGAGACAGCCGGATTAGTGGTAGTTGGACTGTGAGACAGCCGGATTAGTGGTAGTTAGACCGTGAGACAGCCGGATTATTGGTAGTTGGACTGAGACAGCCGGATTAGTGGTTACAAGATGAATGATTTTTAAATGTTTCCTCTTTTACAGTATACGTGTACCACTCGGCCAATCAATGGTAGAACAAGCCGTGCTGGTGGCCGTTTGTAAGTATTTATACATCTTACTCATTGAAGTTAAATAGTGTATACCTGTAAATTTTCGTTGCAGTTGAGATTATGACTGTTTATCAATACAGCGGTTATTATTACCTAATTATTACATTACATAAAATGTATAATTGTTTACATGTAATGAGCGAAATTAGCGTTAGTTACCACCGTTAATCCTGTTGTATGTTTACAGGTTCCGTGGGAGCAGGAGTAATGGGACTCATTGCTGGACTCCTTATCATGTTTGTCGTCAAGAGCTGCCAGACTGACAGGTACGGTATTCACTAAGCAATAGCTCTAATCGTCATCATTTACTAGTTTCAATATTTGTATGAATTCGAAAATCATTATATTCATAAATTACGAACAACAGTTCCGGTTATTGCTTTGTTTTGGCTGTCTGCCACACCTGGTGTTGTTTGTCCTTTAGTTCGGATGTCTTTCCGGTTTCTATGGTTGAATTGCCTTTTGTTTTTAGTATTTTTTTTTTTATTTTTAAAGTTTTAAAGTTTCCCTGGCTTTTTTGTTGTTTTCCTTTTGCTTTAGTGTTTGTTTTACTTGTTTTCTGTTGCTGTCTTCGTCTTGTCATGGTGTGTTCCTGTTTTGTATTGGTCCGTCTTCGGCTCCTTTTTGCCTCTTGTGTTCGAGTTGTCTTGGTTTTACCTTGCGTGTCTGTTATTCTTGGTACCCCAACCCCCCTCTTTCCCCCCAGCAATGACTGAAATTAATCAAAGATATATAATTTCACCAATAACATATATATTATGCTTTCACAGCGATAACACTGACACGGAGAAAGGCCCTACGTATACGTCTCGACGAGCGTCCCTCCCACGGGAATACTGCTCGGGGGATGTGGGTTTTGATTGGAGACGTCCGGAGCGTGTCACTTCTGATGTGGCTCCGATAACGAGAGACTGCGAGAGTGGTGTGTACTGTAGAATCTCCAAGTTTGGTGAGTACGTAGTATTAAAGTAGAATAACAAATTATTCAACTTATACACTGTATTAACCCCTTTTGTCGGCCCAGATATTAGCGCCGGGATGGGTTGGGGTGTTCCGAAGACATTGGTCGCCCAAAGCTTCCTATCGGATTAAGTAATTATCTAGGAATTTGGATGTTTGCCTAAATAGATAATAAAGGTTATCTATTTCTGTTGTGCTATCCTCTGATCCGGCGTACTAACACCTACTCTTCTTCGAAAAACTCATGATATGTGAAGCGGATCTAGACGGGTTCAATCGTCGGCGACCTGATGGCTCAATTGGTTGAGCGCCCGTCTAGAGTTCAGAAGGTCACAGAATCGAACCACGGTCTGGCCCTTCATTTTTCCATTCCTGTTACATTTGGCGCTTAACGAAATATACCCACGGAGGTTGGTATAGGGTCTCGTGTGTGTCTTCGGGTCGAAGCACGAATACTTTGTTATAGGAGGGAGGAATTCAGCGGATCTGGACTGGGTCGATCATCGGCGCCCAGATATATCAACCAACAATCCACATAGAGTTCTGAAGGTCCCGGGTTCGAACCCCTGACTGGCCGTGCATTTTCCCATACTTGTTACATATAGTTAAGTCTTAGCATGTTTCAATCAGAGGTTATGACAGCAACGTGTCACAGAGAATACACCTGTAGTTCAGAAGTCGCTTCTCGCTTTATTTTGTCGCTCATTCTCAAAGAGCATGTCAAATATCGCTTCCCCACTCATTCTCCATCAGTGTTAATATTTACTCAGTACAAGAAAGGCCGAGTATTTTTTACAGACTTCCCTGTGGTGACAGAGGACGCTGCCGTTCAGACCAACGAGATGGACGGTGATTATGAGTACCTCGTCAAATTTGAGCAGGCCGTCCAGTGTGACATCATCACCGCATGTCCTACTCAGTCACTACGGTAATTAAGTCCCTAACTTTTCCGTATAGAGATTACAATAATGACTTCCACTTAACGTTCAATATTACAATAAATTGAAATGTTTTATATCTTCAAAAGAAGGAACTAAGTCTTATCAATAACGATACGGTAACTGTAAATTCTGAAATCAAATACCTTGATTTGCCATCCTTAATTCCCGTTTAGCGTTCTTCGTGCTTACGAACTCAACAACATTTTAACTGTGCCCTAGTTTTTGCATAGATCTGTATAAAGTCATTCATCACAAAAATACAAAACATGCCTGTATATTTTTTTCTTTGATCTAACCCAAATTCAATCAGTAACGTGTGGTACTGTAAAAGACAATATTTGCGCGAGTGTAATTTTCGCTCAGTCAGCCTCAAAACTCACGCAGTGTAGAAATTTTCGCGCTGTCAGTCATGCTGTTTTGTACTGTGTGTCTCTAACACTGTTATACACTATATAGTTTGAGTGGTGCATGTTTAAAGTATTCACGTGGTGACATATTCGCAGAGATTAAATGCAAGCGAAAATGTCCACACCACGAACAATTCCACATTTATAGTAGCTACATTGAAAGCTATAACGTTACTCACTCGGTAAAGTGACCAATTTAGATGTCATGTCATCGTGATACATCGAACTGATTTTTATTTCGGAATATAATAAATTGTCTTAAATGTATATTTCAGCGACCAATCAACAACCTCGAATGACCCAAACAGCACCATGTCTTATTCCGGCTACAAAAGTCACGTGAGGGACGCCTTCAGTACGTGGCAGGTCCTACCAACCGCGGCTATGACGTCACAACCCTGTACCAGAGATGACAGTGACTGGTCTCATCAAAATCTAGATAAATGTAAACAAACTAACAAAGAAGCAGGCCAAAACGAGGCAGCAGACGACAGCGACGTGCTTGTGATCAGACTAACATCAAACGTCCGTACTTTCCTTCACCAGAACGGCTTGTGTGAAACAGCGTCTTCGGTTGGGACGCCAATCACCATGGATACTGAGTCGGAGGCGGCTGGGGGCAGTCACTCTGGTCCAACAACAGAGGTCGGATCCCTACAGGGGTCAAGCGATAGATGTAAGGAGAGCGGAAATACACCGGAAAATTCGGAAGCAATTTTAGGAGCAGACACTTATTACGCGAATAGCGAGGACTATCTACTTATGAGTGGTCAAAGTGCTGAGGACTACTTGCCAATGCACAATCTATCTGAAGAAGACGAATACGTCAGGCCAGAAAATAAAGATAACTACTCGTACTTAGCATCACTCAAAAGACAAACTAGTTCAACGAACCCTAATTTAGAAAAAAATACACAAAATACCGTGGCGCCACTTTCGGATGCTTCCTTTGGCTGCAATGAGAGTCAGGCGACAAGTCCGTATAGTTCCGGTACATCTAGCGAGTATATAAACGCTAAACACTATCCCAGTGAGTGTGTTTCGGAGGATGAGGACTATCTGCCGATGAGTACAAAGAAAACTTTTGTTACAGATGACTATTACAACTGTAGTAGTCTGAAACACGAAAACGACGACGAGTACATTCCCATTGATGAACAGACACTGCCCCGCGGGTGTGGGAAAACAAGACCACACTCCACACAAGATTCGGATTATACTAACTATAGGGGAGGAGATGGACACTTGGACATTTGCTGAGGGCGTGAGATGGAGCAAATCGGGAACCGGCGGCACGAGTTTTGAGATTTTGAAGCTCTGGTGCTTGGCTGCTAGTTTTGAGATTTTGAAGCACTGGGGCTTGGCTGCTAGTTTTGAGATTTTTAAGCACTGAGGCTTGGCTGCTAGTTTTGAGATTTTGAAGCACTGGGGCTTGGCTGCTATTTTTGAGATTTTGAAGTACTGGGGATTGGCGGGGCTGGGTTTCATGGATTAAGGACCTTTTATACCACATCCCTTACAGCTTTCAAGCAAAAATTAAATAATAATTGCCTATCATGCTTATAACTACATGTATATTTTTCAAAAATAGTTTTTCTTATTCACACAGAATTATTACGTAGAATCATGCTAATTATGATACAATATTGTATGGTTATTCTTGTTTCCCTATAAAGAAACTCATGTTCTTCAGAATGATACATGCACCAGTAAAATAACATGTTCATTTAACTTGTATCTAGTATGGTATATATTTTCAGGTATCATGTTATCTGTTGATCCATGTATATTATGTATTGTATGTTGTTATAGAAGGCCATATGGAAGAGTAGCACATGCTAAATATGTCACCCTCAGAAAATAACGTATTAATACAAGCTTTACCGAACATAATCTTGCAGTGTACGTGAATGAAGAATGTATTTTCGTATACGTATCAGCTGTACGTTTTTGTTTTCCGAAAGCACTGTAACCACACTTCGTCCGTCAAACCATGCTCTTCGTCTTCTTTGATGGTGTTGTATTTCTTTTTGTTGATCAGTTACATCTGTTCCGATCTTTCAATAGGCTCTTTCGGCTTCTTTCTTGTCTAGACTTGTGACTCTGTTTTCGTCAGCCAATATTTGTTTTCCTCGACTACCTGACATTTGCGATTCCGGTTCTATTTTTATGCGAGCAATCATGTGATTTTTTTTTCGAATCTTGTTACCACTATCTTGCTCCCGGTACCGCGCCGATTCGCAAGAAAACATAGAAAACGATCATACAAACATAACTATTGTGCTGGTGTGCTAAGAAATAAATCTTGATATTAAATAAATATCTTATTGTTTGATAATCTAAACTGTTAAGATTTAAAAAATTATAGAAAATGTTTCATGTTGAGATTCCTACAATAGGCTATTAATCAAATGGTGGCGGCGAAATTGAGCTGACGAGCACCAAATTTAGCGAAAACGACGTTTTACGGTACTTTCTGGTTAATTGACACAACTGAGGCCTTGATTTTCCTTCTATAATAACATTTGCCTTCAGAAAATGTATTTCATTTATAAATTGGTCAAAACACGAGCTAATTATTATTATTATGTAAGATTATGTTTTAATTAATCATTATTATAAAGTAAGAAGGGGGATGCTTCTTAAATTCCAGAAATTTATGTGATTTTCAAAAGACTCCATTTCTGCATGAAACCACTTTTTGTTTTGAAAATAAAGACGACGAGGCAATTTAAGCATGTTTTAAATTTTGGTGAGCTAATGCCGTGGTGCAGTTTCTGTCTTTACTCTTATCTGGCAGGAACATTTTGATTTAAGCAACTTCTTCTGAATAACCAAAAGGCTTAGGGTACTGATATTTGTTCAGGAACATATAGGAACAAATGGATGACAAGTGTGCTAAAATATATTATCTTGGCCATCTTTCAACGTCATGAGTGCCGGATGTAAATAAAAAATTTACCCAAAGGTCCAGGGTACCGATATTGGAACTTGCAGTATAATGTGCTACCAAGTTTGTTCACATTAATGACCCTGACCCACTTTCAAGGTTACGGGGTCAAATGTATTAAAAGTCAAACAACCTCTCAATAAGCAAAAGATCCAGCGTACTGAGCAAGCTAGGATGAAGGGCTAGCAAGTTTGTTCAAATGAATGACATTGACTCACTTTCAAAGTCACAGGGTCAAATGTGTTGAAACTTACTTTATCTAAAAGGTCAAGGTAAATGATATTTGGCCAGAGGCATTCAGGGATGAAGTCCATGCAGATTAATGCCATTGTTGGTCTTTCAAGGTCAACGGAGACGTGGATTCTTATGTTTTATATAGATACCTTTTAATATTTCAAGAACGATATTGATGCCAGGGGAGCGATGCAGGTCCACTTTAGAAAAGAGAATCAATGCATTTCATAAATTTATAGAAAAAAGGTCATACATGATACACATCTGTTTTTGAAGACTTATTAAGCTTTGTCCTGTCAAAATAATCCAAAATAACCTGCCCACTCTGGCCAAAAATATCTGAGTCTGACAGTAAATTTTACCGCTCTCCTGTATGTTAATTATAACATATATATATACATTCATTGTAAATGTATGTAATCTATATCATGTTGAAATTTTGGTTGCCAGATCACTATACTTAATTTTTATGGGGGAATATTTTGTCAAGTCACAACTCTTCATAAACTTGTTAACCAATTTAAGTGAAACAACACAGAAATGTTAAGGACTATGTGTAAATTTGCATGCAGGTTAATTTTCTGCAGAAGTTTAGGTTGCTATGGTAACAAGGCCACTATAAACAGGTTTTTGTTTGAAAATTTGACTAGACAACTCCTAAACCAGTAAACCAATCTCAATGAAGTTTTATATTAATATAAGGACCATGTGAAGATAATGATATGCATGCAGGTTGTTTTATGCAGAATTTTGGTTGCCATGGTAACCATCACTTTAAACAGGATTCCGTTCAGAAACGTTGTTGGAAAACTACTCCTTAACCTGTAAACCAATTTATGATGTGCAGATATATCTGAAGATAAAAAATTGTTTCTCATCAACATTGCCTTATAGAAGTATTTATTACAAAGTGTGCGGGGTGGGTAGGTTAGGTTATAAGCTATACAGGTCTAGTTTAGTGTTTAATTCCGATTTATTTTATAGAACTTTCTATGCATTTATAACTGACAATGAAAGTATCTATATATGTTTGTAAGGTACTTATACTGTGTATCATAATAAACATCCTGGATCATGTGTCAAGTACAAGTGATCCCCACAAGTGTTAAACGTCAGTGAGTTATAGTAACCAATGGCACACGAGGACTGGTTTCCGTATGTTTGTGTAACACCGCCGTGGCCTCAAGAAGTTTAATATAACTTCTTGTAAATACACAATGGTTTTATATCATAGATATTTACTTCCCGGACATGTTTCGTGGGATCTTTATATATAGATAAGTGACTATTATATAGGACTATTTCAGATGATTTTATGAATTTTCAATTTTCACCAGCCCAATCCCAGCACCATTTCTATATTTAAAATAAATTCATGATTCAGTGATGTCAGAAATGCCTTATAAATATTTGATGAAAAGATGTCACCGCAATATAGTGTCAGCTGACACCAAATTTTGAATGATTAGCGAAATCTTTTAGATTTGCTCATTATGTTTTTATAATAAATACATACATCTTATGCCATCTTCTTCCACTCTCATTTTTACTTACTACTGCACAGCTATAAACTGTATTCAAGTAGAGTGTGAAATTTAATATGGAGGAAATGGACATAACTGCTAATATAAGCTATACAAATAGAAACTAACCATGTCTGTACTGCGGTTTGTGTTTTTAAACATTTAACCATCTATGAACCTGAGAATGAGTCAAGGTCATTCAACCAGCCATGATGATACCAGAGGGATCTTTGTGCCCACCATACACAATCATTAATTTTGTTTTTAACAAGTCGGATCTTTTCCTTTCCATTCTTTTCTCTTACATGTATTTAATTTTATTTATATGAAGTATTGGAGTTCCCCATAAGAAAAGCCAATATGAATTGAAACACGGTAGTCTGTGAACAATTTTCTTTTTTCCCCTTCTGATCAGTCCCAAAAACAAAATAACAAAACAGTTACTATAACACCAAGAGGAATCTACATAATTAGGACACTTAAGAGATTTTCATTGTCAAAATTAAAGATGGCTATCTGTCAGCCATTTTGTTTTTTCCAATAATGAGGAGAACTTTTCTGAAGTAGAATATTGATGCCAGACAGATGAAGGACGATGTACCACGGCATTAAGGTGACGAACCTTTCCAGCAGGTGAGCTATAAAAACCACAGTCAAGTCAAGGTCACTGTTGACTTATGTTTATTTACAGATGAAAATGTTTACAAATGATCTCCCTAAGAGAGAAACTTACACATTACAAGTCTGCGTCCAGTCTGGTTACACACATGCCTTTAGATAATACTATAATGCATCTAAACTTATGTTTGAAGATTACAGCAACCCTATGCACCAAGAAAAGTGGGTTTCTTCTATGCTTTAAAATCAACCTATTCAGTATCCAAAAACTTCTACTTTGTAAAGCTCCTTTCTACAGAAACAAAATACAATGATTTTCATCGAAATCTATTGGATTTTTCTGAAATTGTTATGACTAGCTATTTTCTAAACACATGTTATCAATGTGATTCATGATTATGGCTAATTCAAACAGAAAGACTGGTACAAAATTTACATCCCTTTTGTTCATTACTCCTATTCACATGCTAAGCAGACTTTTGAAAGTCATTTTATGAATGAATAACCTATTATTGTAAGTAACAGGAATTAAATGAAATGCCAATTAAAATGTTTTTTTGAATGCAGTGCTAACTTTGTTTAATAGCTAGTAGTGCTTTGTTTAAACCTAGGCTTTCGCACTGCAATACATATATACCTGTTCGTTCAGATCAAATTATGTGCCATGGATTAAAAGATTGGAATTCAGTCAATCCATTTACCTGAACACAGTAAGATTACCTTGAAATTAACACAGTAAGATTACCTTGAAATTAACACAGTAAGATTACCTTGAAATCATTTATGTTACCTACTACCATTGCTAAATTCTAATTACGGATCTGTTGGGTTGATTGTTAGAGCACTGTGAACCAGACTGGGACTTGTATACCCTCGCACACATCACAGGTGAATGTCCATCACACACTCATGTCCATTGCACTTGGCCGAGTTAAATACGGGAGGCTCTCGCTGACAGCCGCGCCCTGCTAACTGGCACTATGGTGCAACGTGGAGGGTAACGTGGGGCGCTCCTCGAGTTTATCGTACTCCAGATGGAACTCTTTTGGCACCTTCCGCCAGCCCTGTGCTTCAAAGAAGTAGTATGTGCCTCGTTCGTATGTGTTGGTCTTCACAATCGGCTCCAAGCCTGGTGCTCGCGTTATCCATACTCTTTCTTCCTTATGGTAGCGCCAGTCTCGGGTGTACCTTGGAGAAGGAATTGAAATGATCAATTATAAAGTTTTACCAAGGGAAACATAACATTGTTTTATTTTCAACGTCTTTCAATGAGATCCACTGTGGAATCAACCTTCATTTACATGCGACTATTAATGTACGAACCAATCGTAACAAGAGACGATTAATATAAAACGAAAATACTGTATATACATATTGATAAGAAAATGTTTGAAGATTTTTTGCACTAAAGGCCTCTGTGACCTTGAAAATGGGTCAAAGTCATTCACTTGAACAAATTTGGTAGCACCTCATCCTGGCCCAATATCGATACAATGGTGAATGCAAAGAAATTATTTTAAGTAAAATCTTGATGTCAAATGACAGACTGATGACGGAGGCCAAACAAAGTAATAAGCCCACCAGGGCTAGTGAGCTAAAAATACACACAAATAATGCACAGGATGCAAATAAAAGCTGAAATTCTTACAATTCAAATGCTGCGGCCAGCTGAAGAACATCTCCCCCATTCATGTAAAAGAGATAGAACAGGAGGTCTTCACCGTATCTGTTTAACTTGACAGGCGCGAGCTGTGGAAAACCAAGTAGGATATGTTACTGACAAATAGCTAGACTGTACAATGTATCAATTGTGATGAATACAGTATATATCAAAGTCGTTTTTTCTTCCTGAAGAAATATCTGTCCCAATGTTTTTTATCTTTACAACAAGTACATACATAGAGGTTACACAACGAGTGGTTGTTGGATATGGAATTTATTTTACTCGAGTTATTTATTTTTTAAAAGTTGCAGAAGACACAAGCTTTAGCGAGTGTCTTTTGTAACTTATAGAAAATAATTAACGAGAGTGAAATAAATTTCATATCCAATAACCACGATTGTGTTATCTGTTTCTACCACAATACTATTAAGTCGCAGTGGCAGTATTGTTTTCTGTGAACCGCAGATGATATTTGCACGAAAACACATAATCTCGTATATATTCCCGCCAAATTGTGACAACGTCAACAATCGAAGACGTCGTGAACAGTTGTTTCTGTCAAAGTTCATGTCAGCCAATCAAAATGCATTAAGAGTTTATTCCACGTGTGGTATAAACAAAATGTTATTCAACAGTTTAATGATTATTTGATACCCTGGGAGTTGAATAATACCCACCTATTGTGGTAGAAATGTATTTAAACAAATTTAATTTTACATTATAAGACCATGTCTATAAGTTTGACACAAACTTACTGACATAACCATACTATGTCCACCAGCCTACCACACTGAACAGGGTCAATACCTCATCAGGTATGAGTGGCATTTTTTTTATTTATCGAGTTTAGACCTTTATCCATCTGTTTAAAATGCTGATCTTATTCTCACTTCGTTACAACTCTGGTGACCTTTGTAGTCTCTTTACTTCACACCCTAGAAGAACTGTCTAATTCGCAGCACGTCGTTTGGTCATAACGTTGCACATTAGCCTGTTGTGACAAAATTGACTAAACGCACATTGTACTTTTTGAACTAACATTTTCAAAAATCAATGTCTTTTGGCAAATAACCCAAATAAACAATATTTCTCAAATTCACGAATTAGAATATAATAGATCAGAAAATAAAAGCTGATTAGTATACCAACCTTATCCCGGATGAAGATATTTGTTAGATATTCTGCTGGCACATGGAAATCTAAAGTAAAGAAAATAAAATATATAAATATCAGACCTATATATAATCTTATCATAATGGACCTCTATCAAACATAATTATGCAAATTTAATCGAACTCACTCAAGAAGTCTTTATATTTAATTTTCACTATAAAATACAGTCTGTTATGAAGTGATAAATGTAATCTAACTATTGAAAATAGCAGAAAAATAAATGTGAATGATTATCAAGATTATATTACATGCAAGTAAATAAAATTGTGTAATATCATAAAGTGTAGGTTGACTATCAGACCAAATGTAATGACTACTATAAAGACCGCTAAACTAAGAATATACCATTAGCACAGAACAGCCCATGAATATTTTTTTCTATAAGGACTGTAGGCCTTTCGATTATTGAGAAGTTGCATGAAGATTTTACCACATTTGACCCTATTGACCTTGAAAGTAGGTCAAGGTCATATATTTGAACAAATTTTGTTCCTTCATCCCAGCATGCTACAGACCAAATATTCTTGGTGCTGCCAGTGTGATCAGAAAGAAATCATTACAACTTGTAAATAGGTTTAGAGTTTTGTGAACATGCCTACTGTAAGATAACAGCTACCTATCAGTATTGATATCACAAAATTAATTTATACCCCCCTGGTGAAAATGTGGCTCACCACCTGGCCTTCTGTAAATGCCACCAAAAAAACTGTTTTCTAAGTATAGCTTGAGTAATATATCCATAATACGATTGATGTACATTATATATTTATAAAATGATTTATATATAGTTTAATTTACAATGTATTTAAATTTGTATAAAAATTTTCAATATCAAATATCCATACATTCAGGATGTTAGTTCTATTCAGTAGAGCATATCTATAAAGCTACCACCAGTAAAAAAGTACAAATGATATTAACTCTAATTTAACCTGTCAGTTAAATATGAACTAAAAGATCATATTGCAGAAATATCCCATAATATGTATCTCATTAATTAAAATGCTTTTTTTTTTAGACAGATAACATACATGTTTCAACGATGTTTATTATTTCCTTTATATTCCATTTTTTCCAAGAAAGTGTTGGCATTTTTCAGTACACTTTAATAACATGTATAATTAACACAGATAGTTTCCTCTTTTAAGATTATCTTCTCCATAGAAAGACAAAAGGTCAGTAGAAATACTCTTTCAGAAATACTGAAACGTTGTTAAATAAATTTCTTGGGCAATATCTCTGGCAATAAAACAAGATGCTTTTCTTATATTCTTCCCACAAATACCAGAAATATTGTAATAAACCTAAATCAACTATAATGGTCGGACCATGCATATTTTCTTGAGTAATCAAATAACAGAACCGCACAAGAACATTTTACCCAGAAGAGCCAATCAATAACAGCATTCATATAATTCATGCTTATTCATATTTTAAAATATGCATCTCAAAAAAAAAAGTGCGAAAAGCAATGAAAAACATGTATTAAAACTAGTGTAAATTATTTCAAAATCACATTTTTTTTTAGTTTTTTGAAGTTAGATCTTTTGAAAACAAATTTTTGATGTTAGATTAGTGAAAACAACACAATGACAACATAAATCATACAAGAATTAAACTAGAAATTTGTAAGAGTGTTTTTAAAACATCTAATCACAATGTATAACATTCAAACGACCAAACCTACGAATAAAGAAACGACAAAGCGCAATCATGTAACTTGGTCATCAGGATAAACAAACAAGAAAACACAGACATTCAGACGTGCTTGTAAAACATTTTTTTTTTCTTCTCAAAATAAATTTGTTCAAACTTTAAGTTATTAATCATTAACACACAGGTATGCATTTTTTTTTTATCTAATATGCACAAAAAGCACAGAAGTCATCCGTAAACTAGCCAACCAAAGCAAACCAAGACGGTGAGTGTGAAATCAGACCTATATCCTGTGGTCTGCAGGGGGAATCGGCCCACGGCGATTGAAAAGTGCTGTACAGATTTCTGCAAAAGTCACAGGAACCAATCTTATTGATGACAACAGAATATTTATATAATAGCCTGTCATCACGGTAAACAATTGTCTCCCCTTGGCAACAGAAATCCAGCGAGCTCAAAGGTCTCTCAAAGTCAGGACTATCTCGAGATCCGGGAAGTTGTTCACCATGGCAAGGGAGAGCACTCTATCAAGCTACAGGGAAGGCAAGATATATTGTACAATACAAACATGCTAACCTATGTCTTGTGGTCTGCAAGGCAGGTCTACCCAGGGGGACTGAAATGTACTGTATAAGTTTCTGCAAGATTTGAAATTTACATGTTAGCAAAACAAAACATTCAATGTAATAAAATCCTACAGAATTAAACCATCTGCTGATTTGAATCACCGTTGAAATTGATATATATACCTTCACAGTAAATTATGGAGCTAGCTGGTCTGCAAATATGACACAGATGGAGCCATACAGAAGTAGTAAAGGGAGAGCACTGTATACTGTGAAAGTTGATATTTTTGTAAGTAGAACTTTTCGCTTAGTGAGCCCTTATACTGTTTTCGGAGTTGACATCTTCAAGCGATCAGTCGTGTTGTTTTGTACTGTGTACCTATAATACTATTATATGTTTGTGTGTGGATGTATTTGTAGAGATTTAATGCAAGCGAAATAATCGAACATTTCCATTCTGCGAATAACTCCACTTTTACAGTATGGGCCTGTATCGCTCACATGGATAGCTATGTGATCATGGCAAAATATTCTACAACAGGAGATCCCGGATTTGGGCCAGACGAAGGCCAATCCTTGTAGCATATATAAATCTGCATCAGATTGTCCATGTATGTATGGTTCAAGGGCAGGTATTGTTGAGTGCAAGGATCTTGGGCCATCCTAGAAGTATGTGTGAATCTCTCTTTTTATACCTAGCAATGATTTGTATATGGTTATTATCGAGTGAAGTTTTCAACTGTTTCCAAATTGTAACTCAGAAACTAAGTCTCCAAATTGTAACTCAGAAACTAAGTACCTAGGAGTCTGGCCACACTCCGGTGTCAAAGTTAATATCATGATGGTGTTGGTATATTTATGCCCAGCAATGTACAGAAATAGAAATAACAAACTATTACTGTCATACTGAAAAATAGAACAATGCATAACTAGAGAGGGGGAACCTCTGCATTAAATTTTCGAATGATCCATCCTGCACTCCTCAAGAAATAGAGGTAACAAAAAATGTTTCAGGACGGATGACGGTAACTTGAATAGCACACAATCTGATTATGTTGGTTTAAAAACATGATTTCTGTAATGATATGGAACAGCTAGGCATCCAGGACCTCTATTTGATACACATATTAAAAAATATGATTTCTGTAATATATTTATCATAAGACTAATGTTATTATTCGTACGATATAAAAAACCACAATAACTTACTCAGGTGAGTTGAGATTTAAACCCAGCGTCGTCAGGTCGATGCCAGGAGCTAGTGCCACTAAATTTGGGTCGTTTTCTGCTGCGCGGATGAATGTTAATAGTCCTACGATGCCGAACTGGTCAGTCACCATACCGGTGGGTATATTTGACACTGTACCTGTATATAAGTAAATATGACAAAGGTAAGAAAATGAACAAGTCTGGGAATGTATCTAACATTTAGTGCCAGCCATGTAACAATGAAGTAGTAATCGATTAACTATCGCTTTGTTTCTGATCACCTTAAACACCATCTGAATTTCATAAATCAACTTCCAATTTAACATGTAAAACACGAGGCCCAATGGGCCTGCATCGCTCACCTGGTATCAATCTCTGACTTATATAATAGTGTAACCCTAGAGTCGCCTAAAATCTTTTACTGTAAGACATTCAGATGAACATGTTAAGATTTAGGCTTCATCCAAGGACACTACTAGCCAAATATCGTGTCTCTAGGCCTTTGGGTTTATCAGAAGAAGTCGCTCAAAGCTTTTAACAGATTTAACCCCTGTGACCTTTAATATTTTTTCGCAAACTTTGTCAAGCTTCATCCAAGGAACCTTTCAACCAAATATCATGTTTCTAGGGCTTTTGGTATTTCAGAGCCTTCGGGCCAGGTGAGCTAATATTGTAGACAAAGGACTATGCATGGTATTGCCTGTTTTTGGCCCCCAAATCAGTAAATTTTATTATTGAACTCTCAAATCATTTTATTTCAAATATAGACTACATCCCTCATGTAACTGTAATAATATTCATTTGTTGTTTGTGCTGTGGTTGCCATGGTAACTATCCCGAATATGCATAAATTATGCAAATGTAAATATTTGGTCAATTTTTACATAGTTTTTCACGTAGCAACCATAGAGCACATTCTTGAACAAACTTTATATTTCTCCCTAAGATGTGGTAGAAGTTCCCACATATTCTCATTTGATATGAAGTTCGTTCAAGAATGTGCTTAATTGTTTCTAATAGAAATATTATCCCAAAATGAACCAAATTGACTAAATGATCAAATTTTCCTAATTTATGTAAATTTGAGATGGTTGCTACAACAACCAAACTTTCAACAAAAAATAGCTTTTGTTTCAGTTTTATCAAGGATGTATTCCATAATTATTTGAAATACATTGATTTGAGAGTTTAATAATATGTTTCAAAATTTGATGATTTGGGGGCCAAAAAAGGCCCAAACCATACATAGTCCTTACTTTAACACTACAAAAGTGGTGTATAGGGTTTATATTTATACATGTAGACACATTTCACAGTTATGATATATTACCATCTGGGTGTGTCTGTATTCCTCGCTTTGATTGGGCGTTGTTTGACTTGTCGCCTGGGAACTTCCCGTCCTTACTGACGGCCTGTTCATACGTGCCTGTTGCTACACTTGTTGGCTGTTAACACAATACAAATTTATGATATATATAATAGGATTGATATGATTCAATCAAAAATTATTCTAAGAAGAAAAGCAAAAAACTTTTTCATACAGATCTTATACAAGAATAGGTAAATCGCTGAGAACAATCTATTGTTTCTTCACTTCAGAGAAAAACTTTGGTACTTGAAATAATTAAAGGGCCATAACTCTGTATACTATGGGAGAAAAAACCCCAAAGATTACCAAAGCGTCAACAAAACCATAATCCGAACACTAGAAATCTATTAAACTAGAGGAAAAATAGGAACAAAGGACAGATTTACATGGAGACTCTCGTAAAGGCACAAGAGAGTAAGACCCTGGTGTTCCGGAAGAGTAAGCGTCTTCTGCTTCATCTACGACACCCGCCATGTAAAACTAGGTCACATCCAAGTAAGCATCAACCCTCAAAACGAAAACCGAGTCATCATGGGACCCGCAGAGACAGATAATGCAAATTATAATGTCTCGGAAAAAAGTGCCTTATATACAGTGAAAAAGTAGCAATAACCTTTCATTTAGTTTCTTGTGAATTCTGTTTTAGTAAGAGGTACTCAAACCTGGCATACAAAATATCGAAGTGATGTACAGAAACATAAGTAGACTGGTTCACTCCAAAAATACAGGTACAAAAAAACTTACTGTTTTTCGTGCCCCTTCGCCCGCTGAACTTGATGGAGGATCTACAAAAAAAAAATATATGAATATTGGAATTAATTGTCTCTAATGTCAATACTTTGAAAAAAGTTAATGTTATATTTCCTTGTGCTTTACCTGACAAGTAATTACTTCATGACCATTAAACATCCTAAGCATCATTCAAGAGTGCTGTTGAGCGGAAAAATAAGCACTCGATACATGCCAAAGGAGAAATTATAGCATCAGACTTCAGATACGGAAAGATTGTAGGGAGCCGTTGATAGATTCTAGGGAGCCGTTAATATAGAAAGATTATAAGGAGCCGTTAATATAGAAAGATTTTAAGGAGTTGTTGATATAGAAAGATTTTAGGAAGCCATTGATATAGAAAGATTTTAGGGAGCCTTTGATATAGAAAGATTTTAGGGAGCCATTGATATAGAAAAATTTTCAGGAGTTGTTGATATTGAAAGACTTTAGGGGATCCATTGATAGATTTTAGGGAGCCGTTGATATAGAAAGATTTTAGGGAGCCGTTGATATAGAAAGATTTTAGGGAGCCTTTGATATAGAAAGATTTTAGGGAGCCGTTGATATAGAAAGATGTTAAGGAGTTGTTGATATAGAAAGACTTTAGGGAGCCACTGATAGATTCTAGGGAGCCGTTGATATAGAAAGACTTTAGGGAGCCGTTGATATAGAAAGACTTTAGGGAGCTGTTGATATAGAAAGACTTTAGGGAGCCGTTGATATAGAAAGACTTTAGGGAGTCATTGATAGATTTTAGGGAGCCATTGATATAGAAAGATTATAAGGAGTTGTTGATATAGAAAGATTTTAGGGAGCCGTTGATATAGAAAGATTTTAAGGAGTTGTTGATATAGAAAGATTTTAGGGAGCCGTTGATATAGAAAGACTTTAGGGAGCCACTGATAGATTCTAGGGAGCTGTAGATATAGAAAGATTTTAAGGAGCCGTTGATATAGAAAGACTATAGGGTGCCGTTGATATAGAAAGACTATAGGGTGCCGTTGATATAGAAAGACTTTAGGGAGCCGTTGATATAGAAAGATTTTAGGGAGCCGTTGATATAGAAAGACTTTAGGGAGCCATTGATAGATTTTAGGGAGCCATTGATATAGAAAGATTATAAGGAGTTGTTGATATAGAAAGATTTTAGGGAGCCGTTGATATAGAAAGATTTTAAGGAGTTATTGATATAGAAAGATTTTAGGGAGCCGTCGATAGATTCTAGGGAGCCGTTGATATAGAAAGACTTTAGGGAGCTATTGATATAGAAAGATTTTAGAGAGCCTTTGTTATAATAGAAAGACTATAGGAAGCTGTTGATATAGAAAGATTTTAGAGGGCCATTGATATAGAAAGATTTTAGGGAGCCGTTGATAGATTCTAGGGAGCCATTGATAAAGAAAGATTTTAGGGAGCTGTTGATATAGAAAGACTTTAGGGAGCAGTTTGTGTTTTGCCTGAACTCACTCTGGGCGCCCGGTAAAGCAGGGAAGTCTTCCTGTTGGATCTGAAACTCAGGAGTCTGGTCCATAACCGGTTTGCTGACCATGCCCACTAAAACACAAACACAAGATTACCAGCATCATGACAATCGTACCCAGTCTTCACCACATCACACTACACTGGACACCATACAATGTCCACAGTTATTTCTGTTACCATCAAATCAAGAATAGGTATGAACAGTTTTTTTCCCCTTCCATATGTTAATTTGACAATTCATTTAATAATCAATAATTGATATTTATCAAAAAACAATTTTTTATTTGTTTTTTTTTATTGTATGAAAAAATATTTCATTTTATGGCCAAATCTATAAGCATGTAATAGCAGTGAAATGGGATCTTCAAAATATAATTATTTCAACATTTTAAAAGCAAAATTCAAAATAAACAGAAAAGAAAAATAAATAGAATAAATAAATGATTGAAGAAGTCTCACGAAATTCAATTGAATTTTTGAAAAAGTCAAAAGTGAAATAAAACCTGAATTTTGACCAATTAGTTATGGATTTTGTCCTCACATGAAAGTAAACCAGGTATTATTCATAAAATAGAATCAGTCATTCAGTTTTATTTAAAAGTTTGCAAATTTTCTTCAAGAATATCAACTAGTACAAATATTTGACTCAAAATAAATGTTAATCATTAAGACGCCTCACAAAATAATTCAATTGAACTTCAAAACCAAATAAAAAGTGTAAATAAGAATGAACTCAAATGTATGTGTACCAAACATTTGGCTTAAAATGAAACTGACATTTACCGTAATTTCTTGCAGCTGGTATGGGATTTGAGGGCATGTTGTTCCTGTTGCCAAGTGTTGGGAATTCGGACAGGTCCAGGCCAGGCTGTGAGGAGTCATCAGTACCAAAAACTGGAAAAGTATAAATACACAGGAAATAACTTAGGGCAAACTTCCATTGTCAAAATCCAAATGGCCACCTATAAGCCATTTTCTTTCTCTGTTCAGGCCCAAAATCAAAAGGTCACAACTATGGACCATGAAAAACCTACCAATGAAATTTGAGAAAGATCCATGGAGTACTTTTCAAGAAAGAGCTATAAAAAGAAAAGTTTAAAGGCTATTAAAAGATGGACGGCAGACAACAGATACAGTGTGTGCTGAATATCTTTCAGTGATAACAAGAATTGTGGAAGGACTAAGGAAGCGAAAGTACACAGACACAATTGTATAGGATGATGATGACTTACTCTGTCGACTACTTTGTCCAAAGTTGTAGTTATTGTTGAGACTGGACAGGGGCGTACTAGAGCTGTAACAACAAAACACGGTTTACAGTTTTATCAACAGTTTTAAAAGGTTCAAAGGTATTTTTTATAATATCTTGAAAAATAAACTGAAACAGGAGGGTATTGAGGCTTGAAAATTCATTTGTTGAGGACTGATTTGAGAAGGACTGGTAACTGAATACATACATGTATGAGTTATACTTGAGGCAAGCTAACACTCCATGTTCTTGTACTCATTTACATGTATTTGATTTACGTGGGGAGACCAGACTGTCCCAGGGCTCGTTTCTGTATATCTGACTTACTTGGGGAGACCAAACTGTCCCAGGGTTGTTTCTGTATATCGGCCTTACTTGTGGGACCAGACTGTCCCAGGACTCGTTTCTGTATATCTGACTTACTTTGGGAGACCAGACTGTCCCAGGGCTCGTTTCTGTATATCTGACTTACTTTGGGAGACCAGACTGTCCCAGGGTTGTTTCTGTATATCGGCCTTACTTGTGGGACCAGACTGTCCCAGGACTCGTTTCTGTATATCTGACTTACTTTGGGAGACCAGACTGTCCCAGGGTTGTTTCTGTATATCGGCCTTACTTGTGGGACCAGACTGTCCCAGGACTCGTTTCTGTATATCTGACTTACTTTGGGAGACCAGACTGTCTCAGGGCTCGTTTCTTCTGTATATCTAACTTACTTTGGGAGACCAGACTGTCCCAGGGCTTGTTTCTGTATATCTGACTTACTTGGGGAGACCAGACTGTCCCAGGGCTCGTTTCTGTATATTTAACTTACTTGGGGAGACCAGACTGTCCCAGGGCTCGTTTCTGTATATCTGACTTACTTGGGGAGACCAGACTGTCCCAGGGTTGTTTCTGTATATCGGCCTTACTTGTGGGACCAGACTGTCCCAGGACTCGTTTCTGTATATCTGACTTACTTTGGGAGACCAGACTGTCCCAGGGTTGTTTCTGTATATCGGCCTTACTTGTGGGACCAGACTGTCCCAGGACTCGTTTCTGTATATCTGACTTACTTTGGGAGACCAGACTGTCTCAGGGCTCGTTTCTTCTGTATATCTAACTTACTTTGGGAGACCAGACTGTCCCAGGGCTCGTTTCTGTATATCTGACTTACTTGGGGAGACCAGACTGTCCCAGGGCTCGTTTCTGTATATTTAACTTACTTGGGGAGACCAGACTGTCCCAGGGCTCGTTTCTGTATATCTGACTTACTTGGGGAGACCAGACTGTCCCAGGGCTCATTTCTGTATATCTGACTTACTTGGGGAGACCAAACTGTCCCAGGACTCGTTTCTGTATATTTAACTTACTTGGGGAGACCAGACTGTCCCAGGGCTTGTTTCTGTATATCGGACTTACTTGTGGGACCAGACTGTCTCAGGGCTTGTTTCTGTATATCTGACTTACTTGGGAGACCAGACTGCCCCAGGGCTTGTTTCTGTATATCTGACTTACTAGGGGCAACCAGACTGTCCCAGGGCTCGTTCTGTATATCTGACTTACTTGGGGTGACCAGACTGTCCCAGGGCTCGTTTCTGTATATCTGACTTACTTGGGGAGACCAGACTGTCCCAGGGCTCGTTTCTGTATATTTGACTTACTTGGGGAGACCAGACTGTCCCAGGGCTCGTTTCTGTATATCTGACTTACTTGGGGAGACCAGACTGTCCCAGGGCTCGTTTCTGTATATCTGACTTACTTGGGGAGACCAGACTGTCCCAGGGCTCGTTTCTGTATATCTGACTTACTTGGGGTGACCAGACTGTCCCAGGGCTCGTTTCTGTATATCGGACTTACTTGGCGTGACCAGACTGTCCTAGGGCTCGTTTCTGTATATCTGACTTACTTGGGGAGACCAGACTGTCCCAGGGCTCGTTTCTGTATATTTGACTTACTTGGGGAGACCAGACTGTCCCAGGTCTCGTTTCTGTATAATTTATTTGACTTACTTGGGGTGACCAGACTGTCCCAGGGCTCGTTTCTGTATATCCGACTTACTTGAGGTGACCAGACTGTCCCAGGGCTCGTTTCTGTATATTTGACTTACTTGGGGAGACCAGACTGTCCCAGGGCTCGTTTCTGAAGATTAGATAATGACTGGTTGCCCTGGTTCTGGTTCATGACACTTCTTTGTCCACCGATGGCAGAGATCACATTCCTGTGGGTAAATATGGCTATTGGGTAAGACTGATAACATTTATCACATCATGTCAAGGATAGCAAATGTTAGTAGAGACTGCACAATGGATTGTCATCATTTAAACAATAACCTAGATATATCTAGTATTTACACCTGTTTTAATAGAATCAATGTTTCCAGAAACCTCCTAGCCTAATATGGCCAAACCAATATTCCTAGAATTCTGGCTGGCTATTGCCCATGCAGGGGCTAAATAAACAAGTGAAAACATATATAGGTCATGACCAAGTACCAAGAGACTGAAGGAAAAACAAAACACAGCTTCTGTGAACTTTGACCAAATGACCTCTGAATTTTGTTCCTAGGTGAGCAGAGCTTCAAACTCCATGCATAAACCTAGGAGGAGTAAGAGGTACAAACTTGTGTTTACAGACAGACAGATTCCAGTAAACCCTCTGTATTTTATTGCAGGGGTTCCGGTTATCATGATGGTTTTCACCTCCAAAGCAGACTTGATCTGTAGTACCACAAATTCTTAACAATTGCATATATAGCTACCAACAAAAAAACGGAATCTACCAGATGGATATGAAATATATACCAAATCTAAAAACAAACTGGAAACACTGAAAACACAGTAAGAGAACGAGTTTCATCATATCAAAGTAAAGTGTTGGGCCAGCTAATATAATTTTTCAGCTGACTGATGACCTCTGCCTACCTGTTTGGTGAGGGTTGTTGAGGGGGCTGTTGAAGATTCATTGGAAAGTTGGGGTTCATACTGGTGGGAGTGACATGGCCCTGACTTGTACCCCTAAACTGTGGCCCTGTCACCCCAGACACCGGGCCCCTTGGTTGTAGCGCGTAGTTGTTCAGACCTGAAAACAGAAAATATATATAACAGTGAAACCTGAACAAAAGACCACCTCAAAATTATGACCATCCTGCTTTTATGGGCACTGTTTATTTCAGTCCTATTTTTCCCCCAGTATATATCTTTGTACTGGTCGCTTCTGTATTACGATCACCTTGCTATTCCCTGTAACGATCACTACTGACAGTCCCAACAACCATTAATTAACAGTAATTGACCTCACAATTACAACCGAGCTCTGTCCAGTGATCACCTGGAAGTCATTGAACCATGACCATGTGTCGGTTGTTGCCACTGTTTTTTTCACAGGTTATATACCATACCAACAGGTGGTGTTGTGTAAAGATTATGGGATTCCAGTTGTGCTGTTTGGTAATGAGTGTCTTTAAAGGCCCAATATACGTAACTTCTGGAAATTTTTTCATGATTCTGAAATAAAGTCCAGTTGATAAACCATGCAAAAATAAGCCTAAAACAAAGTAAACCTGAACGGTAACTAACAAGAAACTCTTGCCAGAAAAATTGAAAGAATTGAAAATAATTCAGGTGGGGCCCACTTCAACAACAAGCCGATGTTAGAAGACAGTTCAAAATGGACGCGTGTTTACAAATACCGACTTTCAACTGCTGCTATACCGATGACTGCGTAATAATTCATCTTGAATATTGCTGATATCAGTTAATCTTAACTAAATCTATATAAAAAGTTATAAGGCTTGATTTTCGCTTCAAATTTTGACGAAAGTTACGTATATTGGGCCTTTAATACTATCAGACACAGTAGTGTTTGAGTAGTGATAAATATATTTACATGTGTATATTCAATTTAATTCAAGCGAAATAAGTGAAAATGTTCATGCCTCGAATAATTCCACTTTTACAGTATAGCTTATGTTTAAAGTGCTTTTCTTCTGCTACATGTTATCAAACTTAGGGAAAAGTGTTGTGCAGGCATCAAGCAGGATATTTTACATCTTCTGTATCTTTGAAAAAACAAAGATATACAAATCTTGCAATGCTCAAAATGTTGTATATGTCTTGCAGAAAATGTTAATTACCTCCTTGATTGTAAAAGTTGTTTCCAAATCCACCAGACAGTTGCGAAGGTGACTGGGAATTCATGACCTGGAGAGAAACATTTACACGTTATATGGTCAGTTGTACTGTCATGTTTCTAACTTTGAGGAACCCTCGAGTAAAATTTGAAACATCAGGACTTTGACTCACAAAAATTGAACATCTTACGTCATTATCATGCACATAAAGCAAACTGTGATTCTCGTGGGACAAAACACATCATGAACTGATTAAGTAATCTTACTAATCTATCATCGATTGGTTTACAAACCAATTATCGATTATGATTTTAAACCAATTGCCAATTACTACTTTAGGACGGATGACACACCACCGATGCAGGGTGTTTAAATACCTCTTTATATCGCTACCAATTGTTCACAGAGTATCATTTTGTTCATATAAAAGCAATTGTAGAATTTCTAGCAAGCTACATATAAAAATTTCGTTAATTTGAAGATTTGGAAAAATTTGGGATGAAAGAATATAATTATTGAAGTTAAAATGGAATAAAACCTGCATTTACAGATTTGAATGTTTTTGACACAAATTTATTCAGTCAAAATGTCTAAAATTCAATGCAAAATGTCTGGTCAGCTATATGAATAAATGGAAGGGAACTTACATCTCTGTCTGGTCTAAATACAGAAGACTGAAGTCCAGAGGTCTGAGGGAAATACATACTGGTCTCGCTATCATCATCCTCCCCAAACAAACCCTGAAATCAACAATATGTAACACAAAAATAGGTATTTCTACTGACAGAAGGACAGATGAAATTGAGATATTTCTACTGACAGAAGGACAGACAAAATAAAGTATATCTTAATCTACAGACAGAAGGACAGGCAAAATTGAGATATTTCTACTGACATAAGGACAGGCAAAATTGAGATATTTCTACTGACAGAAGGACAGACAAAATTTGGTATTTCTACTGACAGAAGGACATAAAATTGAGGTATATTTTCAGACAGAAGGACAAAATTAAGTATTTCTGCAGTCAGAAGGACAGGCAAAATTAGAAATGTTTGCAGGTAGAAGGATAGACAAAAATTATTTTGATACCAATGTTAAGAAATGAAGTGATTAATACAGTGATGACAATGGATCATGATGGACACTGCATTTCATGACCCGGATAAAATTGTACTCTTAACTTGCAAGTTAACTGTATGATGAGAAACTATTCAGATATAAAGTCACTTAAACTGTATTTTTTATGAAAAACACATTAATATTGACATTAACTCAAGCTATATATTACCAATCCTTTAACAAACGATCAATCTTGTTACACAGTCATGTGTTTTCATATTAACAAATGTATGAGCATTAAATTTGACAAAATCCATACAGAATGAACGAATAATGACAAAATGTCAGGACACAAACATTTTTGGTATTTAATAGACAAACTACATCATAATCCATACAAGTTGAGGCCCTCAACATCTTTTAAAAAGGTATTTTCACAGGGAAATGGTAACAAACAGTTTCTGTGTACACGTAAGCATTACCTTCCTTGGTTTAGAGGGCTGAGATGGGTGAGGTGGTTGGTTAGGCTGTGGCGGCTGTGATGACATCCCAGACATATTCAGATTTTTTCTCGCACCTGGCGATAATTCACCTGTTGTTTTTCTTCCAAGATTATTTAAACCGTATCTGAAATGATAACAAGAGGCCCAAGGGCCTTAGCGGTCACCTGAGTAATGTACTAGGTATGGTAGCTTAATTTTAATGATGAAATCAACATGTTAACTAGGTGAAATATAACATTTGTCATGTCATTACAGGAAAAGAATTCTAAAACTTTTGAAATGATTGTCACGAAGTAAGAATGGTTTCCTCAAAGTATATGGACAAAATATACCCAAAAGTGTTATTTCCCAATATAAACTACAGTAAACTTTTGGGACCCTCTCTGATAGGGATTGCCCAGGGCCCAGTTGCTCGAGTTTCTGTCAGTATATAAAAACAATCTTTATATATATGGGCCGCACCCTATTACAGAATGTAATGGGAGGCTCATTTCACACATATATATATTTATCATTTACTGACAGAAACTCAAGCAACTGTGCCCAAGAATACAAAATTTACAAATTAACTAAAACCCATGATGATCTTACAATCCATGTACAAAAATAGGCTGTAGTACCCATGAGTCTGCCAAGAAGACCATTTTTGGAATTTTGCATAATTTCTTCTTTGGGACCCGGCCTGGCCCCTGGGGTAGGGGCAGGAATCCAAATTTTACAGTTTGATTCCATCTTTCTCCAAGAATGATTATGACAAAGTAGGAAAAATTTCCGACTAAAAATGGACAAAATATACCCAAAAGTGTTATTTCCCTATATAAACTATATAAACTATAGTAAACTTTACCCCCTCTCCGAGGGGGAATGGATAGCCCGGAGATACTGAAGTTTACAATTTACAGAGCCCCCGATGATCATTTTATCCATGTAGAGAAATAGGCTGTAGTACCTCCAAGTCTGAGAAGAAAGTTTTTGGAAATTTAGGATAATTTTCCCTTTGGGTAGGGGCAGGAATCCCTATTTAACAAATCTGAATCTTCATCAACTAAGGATCATTTTGGCCAAGTTTGAAAAGATTCCATCCACTGTGTACCTACATTACTGTTATACACTGTAGAGTTGAATGGTGTTCAATAGAGTTGAATGGTGTTCAATAGAGTTGAATGGTGTTCAATATGTTCTCGTGTGGGTATATTAGTGGAGATTTACTCCCAGAGAAATAAGTGAAAATTTCCACAACACAAAAAAATCCATTTTTACAGTATATCTCCCTTTTAATAGTTTAAAATTTGAATCCCAAACATTATATTCCTGAAAACATTGCCCTTTGCACTTACATTTGAACCAAATGATGTTTGGATAGTTTTCAATGTGATCAAGACCATTGTTAAAGCAGAAGAAGAACACTCAAAGGTCAGGAAAAACACACCAGATACATAGTGTGTTCTTCCCGACCCTACTTCAGCAGTCAAATGATGTAAATTTTAACTTGACACAGTTGATTTGGTGACATTGAGGTTAGGTCAGTTGAAACCTTGTTTTATTCAGAAAAAGCTTCCAATGACCTTGAGTTAAAGATGTAAATATGACCTTGACCTTGAATCCATTAGCCTTTACATTTGCACAGTTGATATCTTGTTACATGTTAAAAGACACAGTACTAGTGACTATAATGATATACATAGTCAAGTGGAGATGATTGCCACTACCGGTATGATCATGTCAGAAAACCAGATTGTATGATATCACTGCGACATTGAAACATCTTTTGGGGGTTTTTAAGTTGGCACAGTGGTAGCAGCCGCATGTTAAGACAATTAGGTGCCATAGATCGTGAGCTTAAAATTGTCTCCTATTGAGCGTTGTGTTTCTATGTTTTTCTACTAATTATTAAACACAATATAAAATGTATCACATACACTTAATTCTGATGATCTGAAGGTTAAAAGGTGAATTTCCTGTCTTAATTGTACTGCGTTTGAAAGATACATTCTTTTCTGTAAGTGGTATCATACATAAAATTACTTGCTATTGAGCAGTTATACCCAACATATGATGTACCACAAGTACTAGTGATAAGACAACAAGTTTCAAGAAATCAAAAGTTAAGTTGTAACAAACACCCCAGTGGTTTAGTACTTACTCCTTACCAAAGCCTCAACTTCACAGGTATGTGATCCAGGCCTCAAGTAAATACACTTGTGAAGTTCATCGTGGTATACGTGACACATCAACTGAACATCATAATAGTCTATTAATAGAGTTTTTGTTTACATTTTTTTTTTTTTTTTTTTTTTACAATTTTAGAAGTTACCATGGTAGTCTAAATCAGCCATGAAGTGGTGTTCGCATTATTTCATTGCATTATGTAGTCACCTGCCAATGGCAATGACCTAACTAATTTTAAAGTGATTTGATCATGACCTTTCACCCCTTGTTGTGACTTTGACATTGGAGGTTAAAATAATGTCAAATCTAACAATTTATATATAATTTACGAATGATAAACTGTTTTGTGAAGACTGTACTCTGGGACAAGCACTGCAGGTGGGATTCTCACATTGTCTAGATCTGGACAAAACAAAACTGTACCAATTCATAATCAATGCAGTAATTAAAATGGCAGCAGAATGCGCTCAGAAGCAGATTATGCCAAACCTTAGGTCAGAGATGAATCAAGTATAATACTAAAACACCTGAAAATGACACCTTCATACTTGCCAATTTGTGGCTAACAAAAGAATGGCATGCAAAAATGTATTTCATGACCACATTCCTCAAGTAGTTATCAAAGGAAGTAACATAAAATGTATTATGTATATTAAGTATATGGGTTGGAAATCAACTTAGATTTTCAGCTGTTAACAGAAAATTATTAAAACAAAACTGTGGTAGGAAGCCGGGCTCAGAATCGAGGGTTGCGAGTTCCAGTCCCGGTCACGACACTTGTGTTGTATCCTTGAGCAAGATACTTTACTCCGCTTGATCCAGTCTACTCAACTGTAAATGAGTCCGTGGTTGGGCAGTGATAGAAATTGTAGAATGCTAGCAGTGAGCGCCGAAATGGCAGAACCGGTGGTATGCTCCCCAGGGAGTTGAGAACATTGTTTATTGGCTGGTTGCTAAGGCTGTACAACCACGGATAATAATTTGTGAATCACTTTGAGGCAACATTCCTGTTATGATAAAGCAGTATATAAGAAACTCGAATTATAAATATTATTATAACAATAAAAAAATATTTTGCTGCACAATTATATAAATAGCTAGCGATCAATATTCACAGTTAAAATAATTCATGATTTCTACTTTTGTTTGTTAATTTGTTTTGTTTGGTTTAGCAAATTATTTAATGCCAACTAAAATATTCAGGTAGAGAATTGTTCAAATGCCTTTGCAACCAACCTCCTGGTGCACTAGGTAGAAAGTCTATCCAAAGTGCCAGCCCATCTCCTGCTGGTAAAAAGTCTATTCACAAGGTCCCATTCTCATGGTACACTGAAGTAGATCCGAGGTCCCCTGCTCATGGTACACTGAGGTTGATCCGAGGTCCCATTCTCATGGTACACTGAGGTTGATCCGAGGTCCCATTCTCATGGTACTTCGAAGTTGATCCGAAGTCCCATTCTCATGGTACACTGAGGTTGAACCGAGGTCCCATTCTCATGGTACACAGAGGTTGATCCGAGGTCCCGTTCTCATGGTACACAGAGGTTGATCCGAGGTCCCATGCTCCGGTACACCGAGGTTGATCTGAGGTCCCATTCTCATGGTACATCGAAGTTGATCCGAGGTCCCATTCTCATGGTACACCGAAGCTGATCCGAGGTCCCATTCTCATGGTACATCGAAGTTGATCTGAGGTCCCGTTCTCATGGTACACTGAGGTTGATCTGAGGTCCCATTCTCATGGTACACCGAGGTTTATCCGAGGTCCCATTCTCATGGTACACTGAGGTAGATCTGAGGTCCCATTCTCATGGTACATCGAGGTAGATCCGAGGTCCCATTCTCATGGTACACCGAGGTTGATCTGAGGTCCTCATGGTACACCGAGGTTGATCTGAAGTCCCATTTTCATGGTACACTGAGGTTGGTCCCAGGTCCGTGCTCAGACACACTGAGGTCCCATTCTCATGGTACACCGAGGTTGATCTGAGGTCCTCATGGTACACCAAGGTTGATCTGAGGTCGCATTCTCATGGTATACTGAGGTTGGTCCGAGGTCCCATTTTCATGGTACACTGAGGTTGATCCGAGGTCCCATTCTCATGGTACACAGAGGTTGATCCGAGGTCCTGTGTCAGTGTTGTGGATGTACCACCACAACAAGCGTTGCGTTTTGTACATTTTTTTAATGATTAACTGTAGACATGAAGCTCTGAGGTAGGATTTCATGTAATTATAAATGATCCCAGTGATTTGTGCAGGTGTGAAGATGTATTTAATGGTCTGGCGGTACTGGTACTGTGCCTTGGTTATATCACACAGGTTTTGGTGTAGCTCAAACTTTAATGAGATAGTGAGGTACAATAATTAACCTGACAGAAAAAAAATTATTATTTTCTGTAAAGCAGTACCAGTGTGTGTTGTATATATACCAATGTTTAAGCTACATGTTGACCTTTGTACAGTCATTGGTATATACATCAGTGACATACGACATGAGGTATGAACGGGTGATTTGTAAATCTAGACATACAATCTGAATTTCAAATTTGGAGCCAGGTACGAACAAGCTAGGTAACAAAGTAACAGTCTTTTGACCTTATTTGAAAACATTCCAGGTAAATTCTGTTTCTGTTGAAAGGTTTGCAGGGGAAAATACCAAAAAATGGGTTTCGCTGGATATAATAACATAACATCAAGCAACATTGATGTAACTGCATGCAAATGCTGTCATGCAGCCACGGGAAGCCGGGAAGCTGCAGCAAATGAATTATAGAAGGAGACCAAAGGTTTGTCTACTTACTGAGAGTTCCAGGAAAACTGATCAGTCATAAACCTTCTGGAGCAAGAGAGGCGAGCATTAAAATATTTTCTTAGGAAGCATTATCACAATGACCCAATTTTTTCTTTTGCACTCAAAAACATTGCTAACTATGTTTTTATCTTCATCGCCTAAGTGTTAAATATGAAATCATTCTTTATTGTTTTGACGACATGGGTACGGTTCTTACGACAATGTAAATACTGTATATTACATCACATGAGAAGAACTATGCAAATACAGGTCTCAGGTATGTTGGTATTCACAATAGCTTCATGTCACCAATTCATCTATCTCGTGTTGACATAAAATTTTGGGTAGGTCTAACTGCTTACGATGTATATTTTGCTTTAATCTTTTGATTTGACAAAGAATCTCAGACCAGTAAATGCAGATCAATTTGATTTTCACTTCCTAGTACAAATTGTTTGATTCAAATTGGGTTTAAGAATCCATCTGGCATCATTTATATCTGATTAAATTTTCAGAGTTGAGTTACATTCTGGAACAATAGGATAACACAACCAGACATTCGATAATAAAATCTTTTATCGCTGGTCAAACATCAAACATTATCTAATGATCGGGTTAGACTCATAGCTGTACTGTACTAGTTATATGTACAATGTAGTAGATATAGTCTTTATCAAATAAACCTGAGAAAAAAAATCATAGGTTCTTTGGAAAAGAATATATTAAGCCAGAAATTAAATGCAATATTGCGGATTATCTGTGCTCGCACAATCCACCTACAACTGCTACAAATATGTATTAAGTTGTTAACAGATATATACTTTACTAGTTTTTACTGGTACAAAGACCGCAATCCTTTGAGAAAACTTGTTACATCAAACATTTTTTGCTTATTTAATCAGAGTCTGAGTGTCTGGAGTTTTCCTGGAACAACTCAGTGGCAGAAGTAGATTGAGGATAAACACTAGTTATTAAATAGTCCTTATTTGTCTACTAACCAACCAAAGTAAGTCTGTGATACACCTGGGGGAAGACAGTATTACTTGTAGACTGGAAATATCACAAGGCCATTACTGGTAATAATGGTGTTCACAACTTACTTCTCACAAATCAAAATAACGATAAAAAATAAAATGTACATGTATTTTTCTGAATCCATAATTCAGACACGACCTTCAATGCTTGTTTTAAAAATCATTTTTACAATATGATTTTCAAATTTTGCTCCTTATATCAGAACCTGCTTGTCTTATAGAGATAAGCAATTTTTGTTGACGCTTAACATTTAAACATGTAAAACCATTTTAACCAAGTAATTTATTTCTCTGCAAATTTAAAAAAAGGCATCTATAGGCTGCCTATTATACATGAAGGGATCACTTTGGGGTGAGATTAAGGGATTTTTAACCATATTTTCCTGAAAATCTCATTAAAAGTTCAAAACTGTATTACTTTATATACTAAAATCTAAAAGAAATTTTGCTAATCCCATAAATTCCCACAAATTCTCCCATAGGTTTTAAGAGCCAGAATTATCCTTGTACATGTACCAACACAACTAAAATTATGTCATTAAAGATGATATACTTTGAAGTCAGCTTTGTTATGCTGTATATTTTGACAAACAATCAGAATGTAAATATCAAACTCCTTATGGCTTTATATAATACTGCTTACAGGGTGTCAGGCAGATTCTCATCACCTGTATTGGCTAAACCTTTGAGTCATGACTATGGGTCAATGCATGCTTAGTTCAACTGGGAGAAAAAGAAAAAGGGACCAAATTTTAACATGTATAAAATGTGTATTTACACGAGTATTACTTACTGTCCCATTCCCGCCATTGTATTGACGTTGTTGTCCAAATTATTGCGAAACGCTGACATGGCAGCGTCCAGATTTCTGACTTCCAATAAATGTAAACTTTCTGACTGCCTACTGTGGCTCCTGAAATAATAAAAAAACAAGTCAAAACATCGGAAGTAATTGTAGTCCTTAACTTCAAACAAACTTCTACACCAAAGCACATGGTCACTCCAGGAAATTCATTAATCATATATAATTATTCATAATGTAAAAAAGTAGTTTGTTTCCATGTGTAGGTAGGTATAATGATAAAAGAAATGAAAACATGCCGACCGACTTCTAAATGCTTTCACCCTTTTCGGGGCTCTTCAGGAAAGTTCGTATTTATACCGGTATATCCTGACATACAACATTTGGCACTTGTACATGTAATGATCATGAGGAAATCTATTAAAAGGCTCAGCAAATGAAGGAATATAACTCTGTATTTATAATGTGAATATATTTACATTTCCAGTGTGTATTCCCTATATGGTACTAACAACGATTTTGACGTTTACTCTTCAGTAAACATTAGTCCAGTCCCGGAAAACAAGCCGGACCACTATCAGACTATATATTAGTGTGAATTGAAGTGCATTGTTAATTTGTTACCTTTAATTCAAACTTTGGATGAACTTGGTTTTTTTAAAACTTTAATAGGCAAATGAAAGCAATATAATAATAAAAAATAAAATATTTGAAATTTCTAAAAGTAACAAATAAATGTTAATGTGGACTTTATTCTGTTTACTTCTTGAAGTTGACAACCTTTCCAGCAAAATTTGAATCAGCTGTTTTGGTATTCCATCAGTTGTCTGCTGCTCCGTCAGTGCGCATAACGTTCAATAAATGACAATTGTATTTGTTACTTTTGTAAGTTGCGTAAATCAAGTTGTCAAAATGTAAATATAAGAAATAATTTGTCTTTTTTCTGGTTAACTGGTGTGTAAACTGATTATTTCTACATATATTTCAATATAGCGTGTTGATGCGTGTCATTTAAAATATCTGTAGAAAAAATCAGTTTACACACCAGTAAACAACAAAAAAGAAAAATTCTTTCTTAAATAATTAAAGTTATTATAACACAACATGAAGCAGGGCTCCTGCTGTCGGTAGCCAAATAGCAATTGGCTACTTTTATTTCTGGTTTATTATTGAAATTATATCTGTATATTACTTGATAAAGAAAAGTTGCTAATCTCATAAAGTCCCTCAAATTCTTCCATAGGCTTTAAGAGCCAGAATTATCCCTGCTTTACCTGCAAAAAATGTACCAGATGCAAACGCCTGTGCCCCAAATGCAGCGTTAAATAGCGTATGGTTGTATAGTCTATTAGACCTACTGAGTTAGTTTTTACCCATATTTTTCTTGAAAATCTCATTGAAAATTTAAAATTGTATTACTTTATAAAGAAAAAGTCTCATAGATATTTTGCTGATCCCATTAAATCCCTCAAATTCTCCCACCGGTTTTAAGAGTCAGAATTATCCCTGTTTTCTCTCCAACCAGTCAAAATATACACCTATTTTTCAAACGGAATGTTCATTGACATTTCAATGCAAGCCATGTATAGTAGCACGAAATAACAAACGGACAATATGTCCACATATCTAGGTATTGCATTCTAAAAGAGTAATGTCATTACCAAAATGGAAAAATCGCTGAATATCAGAAATGAAAAATTTAGCAATTTTGCCAACCTTGACCTTACTGCCGAAACTAAATACCAGAAGACAAATTCAGAAATGCTGCAAGTAAATAATTGGCAAATGCATCAATTTTCGAAATTATGTTTACCATTAAGACGAAACAACTTATAAAATGAAGAAATTTGCGATCTGATCGTATCAACGCTGCAATCTTCACAAAACCGGTGTTCTTCTTCGTTGTTGCATTTGGAGCTCTTTTGTAAATGGAGATCGAGATTTTGCACGAACCGCGCTGCCACCTGGTGTCAAATCCTGTGATGACAAGGCCCAGAATCGGTATCTTCAACGGTGGGGAACAGAACCGCTGATAAATACATATTGTGGAAGGGTTGGTGTTGTTGTTCCTTAAATTTTTGGTGCTTGTTTGGCCCCTTTTCGCCTATCTTACACCGACTATTGAACACTCAATAATTGTTAATTCACAAATTATAAATTTTATGTGTCTAATTCCGATTTTTGAGACTAAAACATACGGTTATCCACAGGCACTAGCTAAAATGTATATATAGTATAGGTGTTTGACAGACGAGGCTAGTGCCTGCGGGCTATATATATCAACCTGGTTCCTTATATATCATGATAGACCAAATGGCGGAACCGTCTCCAAACAGCTTGATATCTAGCTTTCACGTTGCGTCATTATCTCATTGAATTCCTTTAGACAATTAATTTTCCTGTCGTTGTTTTAAATAAAGGAACACGGTAGACATGTTTCCCGTTATTTTCTAACCATCTCAAAAAGTAAACGATGTATTCTCTTTGTAAGATTCTTTCATATATATACGTCTCTGATTCATTCATGACCATTTTTTTCAAGTTTGGTATTTAGGCTTTGACGAAAATTTTGCCAAATTCAAAAATAAAAATATATAAAAAATAGAGGGTGGAATTTTCCTATCTTACATCTTTGGTCACGAACGAGTATTTTCTCTCATTTCAACTACCCGAATTAATAAACTCAAAAACCTTGAAAATGCGTTTTGACTAGCTATTATTTTGAAAATATGAACGTTTCTTAACGCGTTTTTTGACGAAGAACGAATCAGCGCGATTAGAAACATATAACACATATTTTTGCAAACAATGCACAGAAATAATAATCTTAGCTTTCTAATGTTCACGGTTGAAATATTGTAAACGTTTACTTTTCGCCATGTCGCCCTTTTCTCTTTTCGGCACCAGACTTAACCGCATTCGTGACGTCACGTCATTGTTGAACCATTGTGATGACGCACACGTGTACGTGTCTGATGTGTAATAATTAAACATAACATGTAGCGATCATAGAATTATTCCCCTTTACAGACCAGTATTAAACACTTAGAAATGAAAGAAATTACGATTCTTGACTTTTCCAAGGCCTTTAGAAAAAAAATTCATTAGCCACAAAATATCGATATATGCGGTAGCCAGTATATTAACTCTCTGAAGAGTCCGAATCCGAGGCTGAGTCTGGAGTCTCACATGGAACAGTACTATAGGACCCCATTCATACGGCAGTGTATAGCTGAGATTTCGTGAAGTAATTCTGCAGGCATCTTCTTTTAGAAATTCCAACACAACCAAAGTCTCTAACTCTACAACTTGCTTCGAATTCGTTCTGTAAGATTGAACATGTATACACGTACATACATGTTTTTATGGTTTATGACCATTGAGGGGACATTTTTATCGAAAATTGATCTTAACCCCCCAAATGTGTAAAATTACTCTAAACACCCTATTTTAGGTCCAAACTAGCTGAAACAAATTCTCAGGTCCCTGTGCATACAAATGGCTGTTTGAGATCATTGGTTTTGGTAGCTGGAATATATACGGTTTGTTTGATACAAACTCTAGTTGTTCTTTTCTCACAAGTAAACATATTTGCTTCAATTTCTGGCGACTCACAAAGTAAACTTTTATAACAAAGAACCATTTTTCTAAATCTAAAAGCTTAAAAGTCTGCTATTGTAATTTGCATCCATTTTGATTTTTCAAAGACGGGTCTATAGGGAGTAAGAATATCTCTAACATTCAACAATATCTCACTCCTTAGTTTACGTATACAGATATATATAGTGAGATCAACTATTTTCCAAACCAGCAGGCAAAATTTTCGAGCTTATTAGAGGACCCTATCATCAAGGCAATATTTGGTCTTAGTTAAATTTAGATTTAATTTATCATCCTCCATCCATGTAACTGTATAAATTTAAGATATCTTCCGACAATTTGCTTTTATACTTTTTACTCTACGCCATCCTCGATATCCAGGGGTAACGATCACATAGCCCTCTACGACCCTCATCCTCGATATTTAGGGGTTACGATCACCTACGCTCTCTACACCCCATCTTCGATATCCAAGGGTTACGCTCATCTACGCTCTCTATACCCCTCATCCTTGATATCCAGGAGTTACGATCACCTACGCTCTCTACACCCCTGGAATCATCCTCGATATCCAGGATTACGCTCTCCTACGCTCTCTACCCCCTCTTCCTCGATATCCAGGGGTAACGCTCGCCTACGCTCTCCGTACAGAGCAAATGTGGTGTCACCCGCTTAAAACATCAAAGTGATCTTTGTCCCTTTCCGTGTTGTAGGAAACACAGGAACCCGAGAATTTGTTACAGCTAGTTTTGGACCTGGCCACAAGTGCCTGTGGGCGCTATGTATGAAAAGGGTACAGTTATTGCCTCGTGTTTACATTCTGAAACTCTTTTTTTTTTATTTTCATGTGGAACAACACAGTACGAATAAAGTACGTAACTTCAGTAAACTTCCGGCTCATGATCGAATCATATAGTCTACTTTGAAGCAAAATTTCAGAAGAATATGTATTGTAGATTTCGCAAAATAAAGAAAATTTACGTATCTGATGTATGTATCTTACAGTTCAAATAAATCTGTCATCTGTAACCTATAATAATGCAAAATAAAAACTATCCTTATCAGAAGTCAAAGCTTTATTGTGAATAAAGATATATGAGACATGCCTGTGAAATGGCGTACTGAAAATGTCCGACTGAAGATCATATAAACATTTTATTTACGATTTTTAACCAATAAGGGCGTGCTTTCTTTTAACCAAACTGAAACTCGCCAATTTTTCGCTTATGTCCAGTTGAAACGAAGATAGACATATAGGTTAGTTATATTTCTGGAATATACACTCACATTGTGAGGAAGCCACGTGACTTAATAGTATCATACACGCCAAATTCCAAGATGGAAAGCGCCGCCTCGGGTACATATACGTACGATACTATTACGTCACGTGGCTTCCTCACATTGAAAAGCCGCCATATTAACTTTAAGCTCTCTAATGGAACATTTGCCCCTTTTAATTGCAGGAACAACGGGCACTAAGACTCACTGAGATTAGAGATCACCATGAAATCGAACATGTAGATGAAAGTGTAGTGTTTATACACTAAAGTCGATTAAAAAACAACAACTAATAAACTTAAAGGCCAATTAGGGTTTAGAAACTTTAAAAACCTCCTAAATGCACGTCAAATGTATTCTCTTTCCGTAAAAATAATCTCGATTTCCTCAAAAAACACGCAAAATTTCATTGGATGCCTTTGTTAAAGGGGCATCCCGCGAAAGCCTGAATGCCAGTTCTTGGATGAACATGGTGTCTGTACCACTTATTATATTTTCTTGCTATTCCAGTATTCAAAATCCGCTCAAAATGTCTATATTGACCACTTGCAAAATCGCATTCCTCGGGAAAGCCCCGATAAAAATAGCGGTGATGACGCAACGAGACAAGCTTGTTGCAAGTCGCTTGACACGTTTGATGGGGGAGGCCATACGAGAGGGGACGCGTAATGTACAGATAAGGCTGATGAAACGGAGACAAAATTATTGAATCACATTCATATTAATAATCAGACATTAATTGCACACTTACAGATATTCAAATAAAGAAATATTTGTCGGCACATCGGCATCATTTATCGACACCAGGAATTATGTAAATAATATATATATACCTGAGCGAGACCGGTACACATGGGTACGGAATACAGCCATGGTACAAACCTTAATTTATGTAAAAGATAATATTCACGAACCCAACTTTTCAGGTGATTTCATAAAATGTATGTAGCATGCATTGGAAAGTACGAAAATAAAATGACATGAAATGTTTGCGATTTTTTTTACAACTCAATATTTCGAGGATTTTTTTTCAAACTATCTATATACATCTACCTTGTACATTAATATTCATTTAAAATCTATCCAACTTTCAGCGTCTTAACACGTTAACACGTATCACGGAATGCGAATATTAAGTCCATACACTCATATAACGCACCACACCCTAAGCATGACTACATGTATATCTGATTTGGAACTGTTGAAACACTTATAACTACCCGTTATGAATATGGTTTGATAATTCCGCTTTCTTTTTACAATTTTTTTTTTGTCCTCTTGTAAAGGGACATTGACCTTTTAAAAAAAGCCTGCAGGGATGCAATATACATATATCATATGTATATGTTGTATAACTTTGTTTTTTTTTTCTCTCGTTATGTATATATTTTCAGATCAAATTCCATACCGGGGTCGCAACCCAATGATATTTGTACCTTCACTAATTTATAGATTAAGTATGAATATCACCTTTTTTACGCGTGAAAAACATATTTTTTATGCCTTTTGTCCAAATTGAAGCCGTATGTACCTCGGTTGCACGTCCCGTTTTACAACGTAATCAAACGGCTTTTTCTGTTACGGTATATATTGTATTTGAAAAGGTCTTTCTATCCAGCAATAACATTAAATCATACTGTTTCACTGGAACATGAAGTATTATAAAGAGAATATTATAAAACACACTCTTAAGTTTAAAATTACACACGCATTTTATGCTACAGAAGACTGAGACTGTTTCCCCTTGGGTAGCCCCAAAACCAAATCAAAGCTTTATTTGTGCATGTTACCGTTACGCAGAAGAAATATGTAACATACACACAATAGAGCAGGTAGTTTCTCCTTTCAATACTTCCCATCTCTCAATATGATTCCGTAACGCAGTCTTGCGTTATATTTTGACCGTTCGGCAACTTTTCGCTTAGTAGTTAGGCCTTATCGCGATGTAACGGTAATACCAGATAGAGTGTTTACAATGGAAACGACTCTCGCTGCGCATGCGTCGGTAGGTGGAAATCCCAAGCCGGGCGTCTGGCTAGACCGTTTGGAATTTCACTAGTTATTTTGAAATTATTTATTTTATGAATACATATCAGCAAAATCCGATCGTCGTAGTCCATAAGAATACCCACTCGATATGTGTATGTAATATTTTGAAAAAAAATATGAAAAAAAGCTTACTTTCGCGGGATGCCCCTTTAAGAGAAAGACCGCCATCCATTGACAGCGAAAGGCTAGCGTGTGCAATGACGTCAAAACTCATTGCTATAAAGAAAGTGGCACGATAGCGTGGTTTTTTTTTTTTCTTGGGGGGGGGGGGGGGGGACTCAAGATTATTTCTGCGGTAGAGGGTACATTTGGCCTGCCTTTGGAGGTTAAAATAAAAATTATCCCTCTTTCCAATGGTACCAAGCATTTTTTCGTACCTTTTCTAGAAATGTGATTTTTGATGCAAGAAATGTAGATGGGGTCGATTTTTCGAGCTGGAAAGTGTTCAACCCTTTAGCCTTTATGACCATTGAGGGGACAATTTTATCGAAAACCCCAAAATGTGTTACATTACTCTAAACACCTAAGATTAGGTTCAAAACTAGCTGTAACAAATTCAAAGGTCCCTGTGATACGAACAAGTTCACTGCTCATCCATGTATTGTGTGTATGAATTTCATTAAAATCCACTAACCGGTTCCCTTACAGATGTTTTTTCTCAATTTCATTCCGATCATGAATCGGTTTAAGATGCCCTTTACTCGGAAAGACTTGGGTCTGCGGTTTCCAACAAATTGAACGTCAATGCAATCAAGTAAATCATCGAGAAAGACTCGCGTTATACGGTCAGACAACTAGCACAAATGACAATCTTGGGTTTAGCATCTGTTCATTTCTTTCAGAAAAAAAATCTCAATGTTAGGAATATAAGTGCTCGTTGTATCCCACATTTACTCACTGACGAGACGAGAAGAAACGTACACGGGTACATATGGCTAAGAGACTGCTGAAAAAGAACCTAAACTATCAGAAAAGGGGCATTTGATAGTCTAATACTGGGTGATGAGACATTGGTGCATTTTTATGATCCTCAGAGGAAAGTTGACAATAGGATTTGGGCTTTAAAACTTGCCAAAATGCCCAGTATTGCTAAACGAACACTAACAGCAAAGAATGTGTTATACGCAATATTCTTTAGAAATAGTGAACAAATCATGCAAATTGTTGTTCGAAACGGTAGGGTGTATCTGGAAGCTTCAATAAGAATGAAGTTCTGTTCAGTTACATGGCAATGCCCAAGCCCACAAATCGGCAACTACCGTTTTTCTAAGTTGGAAAGCGTCAATGGCTTATACCACACCCTCCAATCAGCCCAGCCCTTGCCCCGTATGATTGTTTTCTTCTTTTCGAAGCTAAAAACCCCCACATATCTGATAGGAGATAGCTGAGTGAGCTGTAATATGCAGTTTACCCGTTTCTGATTAGTGTACCCAAAGAATAGTATGAACATTGTTTCAAAAATTGGATTCTGACGGTGTCTTCAAGTTAAAGGTGAATATTTTTTAAGGCAACTAGAAAAAAATGCATTCAAATTTTGAGAAGCGTTTCTGAGAAACCATGTCATTTGCAAAAGTTTTCGAACACCCCTCGTATATCATCGTGTGATGATATCAGCCAAATTGTGAGGAGAAAGAAACATGGAAGAAGTTTGGGAGGGGGTAGCTAATTGTTAGACGTACATTATATAGTACATTCAACTACACTGTAATATATAGGAATTCTAAACTGTTTTACATAGCCCCGATTTTTTTATAACTATTTCTACCAAAAATATGGTTTGCAATACTATCTGATGATGAAATTCTTAGTTTAAATTCTTGGAATAATTGGTCACTTGACAAATTTTAGGGGGGGGGGGGGGGGGGGGGGTGTCGCGCCGGCTGATCCCCCTCTGGATCCGCCTATGATTAGGGTAAAAGTTTCATGTTCAACTCTACATTTGCTGCCGTTGATTAAGTTTACGATAAGAAGGTTAGGTTCTGATGGGTGTCAAGTATGGATTCTGTTCAGTCAAATTGTTTTTGTTCAACCTTGACCTGTTTCTAGACTTTATTTCTCAACCAATATGCTCTTTATTTATCAAGCATGCAGATTTGTGTTTAACTCCACCCACAGGCAAATAACTTGTTAAAATGGCTTTAAAGTGCTGCTATACCAGGCATGCAATCACAGCCCTGATAAAGAAGTGATGTCTATTTATTACATCACAGCCCTGATAAAGAGGTGATGTTTATTTATTACATCACAGCCCTGATAAAGAGGCGATGTCTATTTATTACATCACAGCCCTGATAAAGAGGTGATGTTTATTTATTACATCACAGCCCTGATAAAGAGTTGATGTCTATTGATTACATCACAGCCCTGATAAAGAGGTGATGTTTATTTATTACATCACAGCCCTGATAAAGAAGTGATGTTTATTTATTACATCACAGCCCTGATACAGAAGTGATGTTTATTTATTACATCACAGCCCTGATAAAGAAGTGATGTTTATTGGTTACATCACAGCCCTGATAAAGAAGTGATGTTTATTGATTACATCACAGCCCTGATAAAGAAGTGATGTTTATTTATTACATCACAGCCCCGATAAAGAGGTGATGTTTATTTATTACATCACAGCCCCGATAAAGAGGTGATGTTTATTTATTACATCACAGCCCCGATAAAGAAGTGATGTTTATTTATTACATCACAGCCCCGATAAAGAAGTGATGTTTATTTATTACATCACAGCCCCGATAAAGAAGTGATGTTTATTTATTACATCACAGCCCTGATAAAGAAGTAATGTTTATTTATTACATCACAGCCCTGATAAAGAGGTGATGTTTATTTATTACATCACAGCCCTGATAAAGAGGTGATGTGTATTTATTAGGTCACAGTCGCCACTGTTTGTGCTCTGGCAGTGATAATCAGATACATATTGAAAAAGTTTCTGGAGAACAACTTTTGGTTTTACGTGATGTATTTTCATGTGTTTGCAGTCTGTATTATGGCAGGAGGATTTTAAAGAGGTGGGAATTGAAGTATAAATTAATTCCCCCTTTTCTTATTGTTGTATGCATTTATTCAAATGGGGCGAGAAGGCAACTAAGATATCACTTCAAACAGCATTTCAAATTGATGTCTTTCAACATTTTGTTGTAACTAATTTTAAGGTCAAGCATGTATGACATGCACCAAAATGGAATTTGATAAAAAATAACATGAAAATGTGTTTAAAATGTTGAAAAATCAAAAACCAAAATAAAAATTTATCTGAGACAAAGCCCATGAAACTACCGAGGTGGACCTATGCTTGCATATAGGAAAAGACTAATATATCTTACACCTGTGTGATATGTTGGACACAGGGGCTTTGCTGAATGTCAAACAAAAGTTTTGTCTTGCTGGTAGATTCTATATTCCTAGTAGTTCCTCTTTAAAAAAAAGAAAATTTAAAAAGCATTACATTCTATGATTGATAGTGTTCTATCATATTTTGTATCAATTTAAGCATCTGGGTCGTGTTGTTCAAAAGGTGATTAGCTTAATCAGTGATTAATGCAAATTTTAATTATCGTGTAGCTTTAAAATTAAGCCATTGATTTAGTTACAACTTTGCAGGTATCAAACATCCAATATTGTCAATTAGCATGCAAAATTTTAAGATTTTACCTTGTATATTGACAAAATGATTAAAGTTTGAAAAATGTCATTAAATAATGATTAAGCTAATCACCCTTTGAACAAACTCAATAACTACAAACAATAACACATTATTCTCCATGTAGATGGATCTTTATTTCTTCACTATAGCTGCTATAGAAAGCCGACTCATCTAATAAACAAATCTAGGGACATATAACAGAAATATTCACAATCTCACGATTGTTGTTTTATCACAGCCTTGTCAATATACATTACTACATATAGAACAATATTGCATGAAAAAATCTCTCATTACGTTGTAAAATACAAAATAGTAAATATTAATACCAGTCGAACTAAAACATCTAGAAACATGTCAATTTGTTTACAGTAGTTCTTATCAAAGCTAATAGAAAGTATAAAGAAATGTTTTGATTTAGGCGTATAAGAATTATACATATGTAGAAACGCTAAAATGGATCCAAGGGGCAATTCACCACACCAAACAATATTTATGAACAAGGGGTTTGATAGGCCTGTATCTCTCTACATCTCCTTTTATAACAATCATTCTATTTATACAATTTATGTTGAGGACATTCGTTTGATGAAGACTTTATATATAGATATAAAATATGTTACAAATTGTCTAGATCCATTTTAATGAACATTGAACTATGTTTAAGTCCCTTTCATAACCTCTAAAATCACGAAACTATTTATAAAAACTTTAAAAAAAAAAAATTTAAAAAATTTTGAGCATTGTCCCCTGGAAATTTTTCATTATATTTACAAAATTAAAAAAAAAAGAGTATTTTTGTCCCCTGGAAATTTTTCATTATATTTACAAAATTAAAAAAAAAAGGAGGTTTAAAATACTTACATATGTATAGGCCATGCTAATATGAAATATCAATGCTGACACTTAGAAATTGATAAGAAGCTTTTGAAATAAGCTACAGTACATGTATATTTTGCTATAATAAAAACATACCGACATTTATAGAGGATGAAGGGTTACCATGTATACTACAAATCTAACATACCAACATTACTACCCTTTTCCTCTGACGGGGATAAAGCTCTATATATTTAGGTAAAGCAACACAGCATTGCTTAAATTAAAGTAATGATAAATTCTAAATACATGTAGTGTGAATAGGAATTAAAAAAAAAACCAAACAACATGATCTAAGAGTTACTGTCAATGAAACATATTTACTATCCTAAAATTCATTTAAAATTAATGAATATAATGAATATTAAATGTGAACACTGTTCACACCCCAATTTTAATTGTAACACATGGAACAATTATAGTCACTCTTTTTAATTTTAGTAGAAAGAATGAATATATATAATACTCAAAACGAATTTACAAAAAAAATACCTCCCCCCCCCTCCCCCCAAAAAACCCCTCTCAAAGTCTGAGTCCAGATCAAGTAACAAGCTTTCAAAACAAAAGTGATAATTTTAGGCTTGATTTACTAGTGCCATTTAAAATTTTATTGCTGTAATGCCTGATACACATTCATACCTCCAGCATCTGACATCAAAAGTCAGTTAAATTTCTTTTACCTTCGCCTATTATTATCTGTCTCCATTGTAAAGACCTCCACGGAAAGAAATCAGTTCAAAAAATGTTCCATTTCGGTTTTTCAGAAATTTGACATTGATAATGTACCATTTAAAATGGACACAAGAACACAAGCTTTAGTAATCTAAATCTTATAAATCAAGGGAGACAACCTTGATATCAAGTACAAGGATCAGGGAAGCATATATAGAAATATCCAAACTGAACAAAACCTCCAAAATTGTACATAATATTACATTTAATTCTCCCAAAAAATAATACACATACACACAATGTACACTGAAATACCAGCTTAAAAAAATGTCATTGTGAAAAAAATAATTTTGGACTCAAAATAATCTTTGGTCGCACAATAATAGCATCTGTTCATGAAAAATGACCTCGCATTCATAAAAAACAGTGATCAAATACATAATTATGTAAATAGCAGTAAAGAAAATAAACCTTCAGTTTCTATTGAAAATTCGGTAAAATATTTGACTTTAAGAGCTAATAACATTTTCAATGTCTAAACTTGATATTTTTTTACTATATTCGATATACGAAGCACTGACAAATTATAATTATTATTTTCTGAATTTCAAAATAACAATCTTTTAAAAAATAGCAATGTCATTTTCAAGCTTTGAATGATTTAGTGGGATCACACTCTGACAAAAAGGACTCTCTAACATTATAAACATTTCTGCTATATTGGACCATTTCCTTTATTTATTTCTTAGTTTAAATGACACACATTCTTAATTTAACAAATGTTAACTTTTCTATCAAATCAAATGTTGAAAAGAATTTTTTTGTTAAGTTTGATGCAGTACATAACGAAGCATCAATATTTATATACATCACTTTTCAATTGTTGATCACAGGATAAAGAGATAGGTTGTCTAAATTATAGGGACTTTTATAATGCAATACCAACTTATTAACTTCATTTAAATCCCTGAGGTAGAAATGCTCCAGAATTTAAGGCATATCAAAAAAAAAAAAAAAAACTATTTAACAACCTGCTGGCACACTGGTTTTAATCGGAATCAAAAGTTTATAAACAGTGAGGACTAGTTATTGGTCCATCACAATCAAACACTCCAAAAATCACTGAGACTTATCAGCAGAAGTAAGCTACTTCAAACTTACGTTCTGATCCCGGAGTAAAATTAACAACAATGTCAGTCCATAAACCTCACAAGCTCACGGAAGTTTTATCACCACGAAAATGAGCTCATAATGAAGTTGTTAATTGTTTTCTCTCCTAAAAATTTTTACACTGATTAATATATATTTTTTTTCTGTGAAAAATATTATTTAAAAAAAAACTTAATGATTAGTATAGCGCTCCTTATAAAGTTCTCACCATCAACCAATTCTCAGGAGAAAATAGTACTACCTCAATTTGGCACTAGTATGATTGACTCAAATGTAGCAAATATCAAACGAATAGATTTAAATCTGGAATTCATTTCTGGGAAATGACTGAGATCTGCCTAACAGTTGAACATTTTCATACACGCACTATTTAAAGCACTGTATAACAGGGAACTTTGGGAGGGTACATTTTTCACACTTTATCTAGATTTACCCCTTAATTTTTACTTACCGGTATACAAATTAAGTTGTTATTAAATATTCCCTAGGGGGATAAGTTTTTCTTATATAAAAGGTGAAAACGACAATGTAGCAGCACTGTTCTGTTACACACAATATAATACACTACTTCTATAGTCAATCGTTATATTAACTAAAGCATTTTTAATTACAAAGTACAGAATCCTATCAAAACTCAGGCAAAATGAAAATGATCCCTATTTACATGAAAAAAAATGTTGACTAGCAAATTAATACACAGAGTGGGATGTTAAAAAATGTTTAAGGGAAAAAATATTGAGAAAGGAAGGATAGAAACTAGGATACAAAACTGACAGAAAGTTTAGCGTTACCATCACCCATCTAAAAATAGTTCAAAAATATTTATCCATCTGACAATTGAGCAAGCAGCAGATTCGTTTTTGCTAAACAAGAGTTCTAAAGTTGCAAAGGTTAGATAACTATATAGATTTAACAATAAAACTGAAATATAAGTCTCACGGCAAAACCTGTGAACGATAGTTTGCTAGGTGTTGGTCTGTGACACTTATGCGCAAATCTTTTCTTCGTTGTCCTTCGTCCTCAAGATTCCTGAAATGTTCAATCCTATTCACCTTAGCGTTTAGGACTTGCGTTGCGTGCTGCCGATTTTGAATTTCTTCCACTTGAATACGCTGCTGGTGTTCATCCCAACGTTTCTGGGAATTCTGAACTCGTACTTGCTGTGGGAAAAAATATATGCATATTGATAAAAATTTCTAAAAAAATCCCTTTTTAAATTTCTTAATGCGTCTTTATAAGCCTGTTTTTGATAAATCAACGATATCCTTTTTATTTTTTTTTAATACACAACTGAAGCTTACTGTATTGCTCATCTGTAACAGAAATAATTTCTCAATTCTGTGACCTTCAAATCTGGGTGTAGGTCAAATTCAATCAAACTTAATAATTATTAATGATAAAAGCAAGGCCAATGATATAGTATTTATATTGAAAAGCAATAAGATTGTGACTCAAACAGCCCCAAAGAATATTCAGTAAATCCATACCTGATATTACTTCGTAGCTCATCATAACAATTAACAAAATCCTACAGGAGTACCATGTGGGGCATGGCAGTTAAGAAGACACAGGTAAAACATGTTTCCTATTATAGGTACTAATTATAGGTACTGCAGTGGCTGCCGTAACATACATAACCTTAACTGTATTCACCATAATTAATATCCCCCCCCCCCCCCCCAATAATCGTCCTTCCCCATTTTACAGAGGTATTGACATTATATAAGCACCCCTACTTATCGTGACACAACTAAATTATTTTATACAATGATACACTAAACCTGTGGTCAGTTCAAACAAAAGTAAATACAAATTGTCAATCTTGTCAATTTGCGCGAAATGTAATAGCCATTTAAATAATGATATTTTTCATCCAGATGTTAAGTTTTGTAATCCTATTAAGCGCCCCCTTGGTAACCAATGTTTTTGGTGCCCTGGGCACTAATTATGGCGAATACATTAACAAATATTATTCTTCATAGACTTCACAATACTCATACCCATTAATATAGTCTAAGATAAACATTGTACGAACATTTCTGGATGTAGAATAAAGGTATCATACCTGTCTCTGTTCAGCTATTGTAACAGTCTCCTGCTCCCTTGTGACATGTTCTGTTTCTCTCTTCTCTCGTCTTTCTCTCATTGCTGCGATACGTTTAATTCGCAGTTCCTCCTGTTGTTGTTTGACTTGCTCACGTTTTGACCTAAGTTCGGCACTGATCTGTTTCTTAGCTTCTCGGGACTGTTGGACCATCCGTTCCTCGTTCACCTGACGCTGCCGATCGTGTTCCAGCTGAGCGACGATGCGATCCCTATGGTTATCCTGCATCAACTCCTTCATTCTGTCTTGTTGGTACAGCTTTTGATTCCAGTCGACCTGTCGCTGGACAACTTTCTTCCTCCTGAAAAGATTTATCAAAGTGAGATAGACTGTTGACATAGACAATTTATGATAATCAAGACTGGTTTTGCCATTCTCTTTGTTGATATAATTATATAGCTTAATTGGTAACCTGAATTATATATCCCCAATCATATGCTGGGGACATGAAGTAAGTCGGAGGACCCTAATCAAAATGTTTCGTTCTACACAAGCCCTCAATCCCTAGTCTGAATGTTTAATCCTACGCAGCCCTCAACTCCTAGTCTGAATGTTTCGTCCTAAACAGACCCCAACCCCTAGTCTGAATGTTTCATCCTATGCAGCCCTCAACTCCTAGTCTGAATGTTTCGTCCTACATAGGCCCTCAACCCCTTGTCTGAATGTTTCATCCTACGCAGCCCTCAACTCCTAGTCTGAATGTTTTGTCCTACACAGTCCCCCAACCCCTAGTCTGAATGTTTAATCCTACACAGCCCTCTACCCCTAGTCTGAATATTTTTTCCTACACAGCCCTCTACCCCTAGTCTGAATGTTTCGTCCTACACAGGACCTTAACCGCTAGTCTGAATATTTCTTCCCACACAGACCCTCAACCGCTAGTCTGAATGTTTCATCCTACACAGTCCCCCAACTCCTAGTCTGAATGTTTCATCCTACACAGTCCCCCAACCCCTAGTCTGAATGTTTAATCCTACACAGCCCCCAACCCCTAGTCTGAATGTTTAATCCTACACAGCCCCCAACCCCTAGTCTGAATATTTCTTCCCACACAGTCCCCCAACCCCTAGTCTGAATGTTTCGTCCCACACAGCCCCCAACCCCTAGTCTGAATGTTTAATCCTACACAGCCCCAAACCCCTATTCTGAATGTTTCATCCTACACAGCCCCCAACCCCTAGTCTGAATATTTCTTCCCACACAGTCCCCCAACCCCTAGTCTGAATGTTTCGTCCCACACAGTCCCCCAACCCCTAGTCTGAATGTTTCGTCCCACACAGCCCCCAACCCCTAGTCTGAATGTTTCATCCTACACAGACCCCCAACCCCTAGTCTGAATGTTTCATCCTACACAGTCCCCCAACTCCTAGTCTGAATGTTTCATCCTACACAGCCCCCAACCCCTAGTCTAATTGTTTCATCCTTCACAGACCCCCAACCCCTAATCTGAATGTTTCATCCTACACAGACCTCAACCCCTAGTCTGAATGTTTCGTCCTGCACAGTCCCCCAACCCCTAGTCTGAATATTTCGTCCTACACAGTCCCCCAACCCCTTGTCTGAATATTTCGTCCTACACAGTCCCCAACCCCTAGTCTGAATGTTTTGTCCTACACAGTCCCCCAACCCCTTGTCTAAATAATTTGCTTACACAGACCCTCAACCCCTAGTCTGAATATTTCCTCCTACACAGACCTCAACTCGTAGTCTGAATGTTTCAGCCTGCACAGGCCCTCAACCCCTAGTCTGAATGTTTCATCCTACACAGACCTCAACCCCTAGTCTGAATGTTTAATCCTACACAGCCCCCAACCCCTAGTCTGAATATTTCTTCCCACACAGTCCCCCAACCCCTAGTCTGAATGTTTCGTCCCACACAGCCCCCAACCCCTAGTCTGAATGTTTCGTCCCACACAGCCCCCAACCCCTAGTCTGAATGTTTAATCCTACACAGCCCCAAACCCCTAGTCTGAATGTTTCATCCTACACAGCCCCCAACCCCTTGTCTGAATATTTCGTCCTACACAGTCCCCAACCCCTAGTCTGAATGTTTTGTCCTACACAGTCCCCCAACCCCTTGTCTAAATAATTTGCTTACACAGACCCTCAACCCCTAGTCTGAATATTTCCTCCTACACAGACCTCAACTCGTAGTCTGAATGTTTCAGCCTGCACAGGCCCTCAACCCCTAGTCTGAATGTTTCATCCTACACAGACCTCAACCCCTAGTCTGAATGTTTCATCCTACACAGTCCCCCAACCCCTAGTCTGAATGTTTAATCCTACACAGCCCCCAACCCCTAGTCTGAATGTTTAATCCTACACAGCCCCCAACCCCTAGTCTGAATATTTCTTCCCACACAGTCCCCCAACCCCTAGTCTGAATGTTTCGTCCCACACAGCCCCCAACCCCTAGTCTGAATGTTTCGTCCCACACAGCCCCCAACCCCTAGTCTGAATGTTTAATCCTACACAGCCCCAAACCCCTAGTCTGAATGTTTCATCCTACACAGCCCCCAACCCCTAGTCTGAATATTTCTTCCCACACAGTCCCCCAACCCCTAGTCTGAATGTTTCGTCCCACACAGTCCCCCAACCCCTAGTCTGAATGTTTCGTCCCACACAGCCCCCAACCCCTAGTCTGAATGTTTCATCCTACACAGACCCCCAACCCCTAGTCTGAATGTTTCATCCTACACAGTCCCCCAACTCCTAGTCTGAATGTTTCATCCTACACAGCCCCCAACCCCTAGTCTAATTGTTTCATCCTTCACAGACCCCCAACCCCTAGTCTGAATGTTTCATCCTACACAGACCTCAACCCCTAGTCTGAATGTTTCGTCCTGCACAGTCCCCCAACCCCTAGTCTGAATATTTCGTCCTACACAGTCCCCCAACCCCTTGTCTGAATATTTCGTCCTACACAGTCCCCAACCCCTAGTCTGAATGTTTTGTCCTACACAGTCCCCCAACCCCTTGTCTAAATAATTTGCTTACACAGACCCTCAACCCCTAGTCTGAATATTTCCTCCTACACAGACCTCAACTCGTAGTCTGAATGTTTCAGCCTGCACAGGCCCTCAACCCCTAGTCTGAATGTTTCATCCTACACAGACCTCAACCCCTAGTCTGAATGTTTCGTCCTGCACAGACCCCAACCCCTAGTCTGAATGTTTCATCCTACGCAGCCCTCAACCCATAGTCTGAATGTTTCATCCTATGCAGCCCTCAACCCCTAGACTGAATGTTTCATCCTACACAGCCCTCAACTCCTAGTCTGAATGTTTCGTCCTACACTGCCCTCAACTCCTAGTTTGAATGTTTCGGCCTACACATTCCCCCATCTTCTATTTGTGGAAACGAAGATTTACATCGATTCTGGCTCATGGTATGCAAATGCCAGAGAAGTGTACCATGGGTTTCCGATGATGTTATACAAGACACTTACCTGAACTCCCTTCTAGCAGCCTCCTTAGCGTCCGCGGACATGGTGCGTGTGACTTGTGGCTGGGAAGGGCGGTGAGGTGGAAACATGCTATTCTGGTATTTGGCAGGTTTCAACAACATATCAACGTTTGTTGTATGACAGTGTTTTGCGAATGGGTCAACATACTTAAATGCAGAATTGGTCCATTCAACTGTAAAAAATATAGAAAAATACATTAAAAAATATTTAAATGATAACAGCTGCTCCTCATGAGAACTATTAAAAATGGAGCATATACATGTCAGTGGTGTAGCTAGGGCTGTTTTTATATGGTGCCGAAGACAGCACCCGAAGCGCTAGAAGGAGGGTGGGTACGGGAGGGTGATGCGTCCTCCTCCCAGAAGGGGGGTTTGAGGATGTCTCCCAAAGGAAAAATTGATTTCCTATAGGTCTATGGAGCATTTTAGCGCGTTCTAATGCCAATTTTCAGGTATAATGAAAGAATAAACACACTCATTTTCTTGTACAATGGTTTCATTTTTTATTACAACTGTATTATTAATGTACTCACGTACAGGAAACTATGCCCCTGCATGTAAAGATTCTTAAAGATAAAATGTTTAAGAACAAGAAACGATTAATGCTTTCCTAACAAATATCTTTTACAAGTTACAATTTTATGGAAGAGAGTGCCGCAATCTTTTATTTATCTTCAACTAAAACAATTTGAATTCCATTTTTTTAGTATTTTTCTTTACTACCGGTAAGTGAGTAATTATACACTAAATCTATTCATTAATATTCCTGTTTTCATAAAAATAAATCCAGGAGCATATATATACACTTCACTTCACTGTTCATGATATCCAATACCCATATGAAACACAGTCTTCTTTATCATCAATGAGGAATAAACTCAGTGTTTTAACCCCCTAAAAGCCTACAGGTCTACAACCTTCTTTGTATAAATAGCAGAAATAGAAACAGTAAGAAATGATCATGCTTCCGAATGCCTACATATATCTACTGAAGAAAAGTGTTTAACTAGAAATGTCTGTGTGACATAAATGCCACCGCCCCCATATGAAATTAGTTATTCATGCTTGTGAAGTTTGATTACAATCAGATCAGTAGTTATTTTTAAAAATAAGCTGATCAAATTACCACAGGACGGGACGCGACATGGGTAACACTATATGCCCCCCCCCCCCATTTCATGGCAGGGGCATAAAAAATATAAAAAAACTGTTACCACTTACCACTATATGGTGGTGTTCTGCTGTGGTCTTTGGCCTCTAAGGGAGCTTGAAGGGCTGTTTCCCTAAATGGGCCGGGCCTGTTGGGACCAATCATCTCGGGGGCACACTCACTACCCCAGTATTTTACCCATGGGGCCTTGTTTTGGCTCCTCTTTCCTGATCCTGGGCGTTGGTAGAACGTATTGAAATCCCTGGCAGGAGATCGGTTTCTCCGCGGAGGTGACTTTGACCTTGAGCGGGGAGAATGCGAGCGCCTCGTAGGAGATTGCCTACGACGACGTGGAGGGCACACAGTAATATTTTCGGCATATCTGTTGTCGTCACCACCAAAATATTTGTAGTCGAAATTTTCTTCGGGCTGAGGAGCTGCTTCTAAAAGTAAAATTATTAAATCAATTAATTACACAATAATGTCTTAACTCCTCCTAAAAATCAACCCCAGGATTCCACTTCATTAATTAATTTATAATTTTGGCCCCACCCCTCAGCCTCTTAGGTGAGAGTTGGTGTTTCAGCCCTAGTTGCCATATGTACAACTTGGAATTCCCATCATCTACCATGTAGGTAACGACCAAAACTGCTGACATAGATCTCCTATATCCAAAGATTAAGTTGTAGAAGATGGACATCCAGGACCAAGTTTGCTAGCTGATAAGGTAAACTGTATAAGATTTAAGCAGAATGATAACGGTATTAGTTACAAACGCTTCCAATAAAATGAAGCTGGTTATGCTTCTCCAGGAATGAATGCATTCAACTAATTCGCTTAGTTCATTTTAGAAATTTGAGTTCTATTTGTTCAATACAGTTCTTTAATTCATTCACCCCTGAAATTTCATAGTGAACTTTTCCAACCTCTGTATTGGGAGAGTTCAAATGAGTCTTCAGGAGGGAATGAGTTAAGCATTACCTGTCAGTGTCAAAATGTATAATTCTTTCATAAGTCTTTCTTACCAAGATGTACTTCTTCCTTTCTTTGAGCTCTGACCTCCTCCTCGGTCGGCTTGTCGAGATCCTCTAACATAACATCGTCTTTAAATGATACCGACTTACGAAGTAGATTCTCCTCTTGTTTTTCTCGTTTTCTTAGTAAACGTTCTCTTTCCATCTGTCTTTCATACTCAAGCTCATCTGCTTCCATCTGTTTTTTCAACTCTAAATCTTTCTCCTTCTGTCGTTCCATTTCCAGCTCTCTCTCCAATGCTTGAATTCTCTGTGCCATTTCTTGTTCTGTTCTTTCCCTCTCTTGAGTTTTGATCAGAACTTTTTCACTGTCCTCCATTAATTGTTTCTCATTATTACATTCAACCTTCTCCACATCTAATGATTTCTCCTCCCGAGCAGCTTTTTCTTCATTCTGTTTGTCCTTCTGTCGATCTTCAATAATCAACTTATGCTCCATCAACTGAGAGGTAATTTTTTCATCAAGCTGTCCCCGAGTCATATCTGTGCCTATACACAAAATACAGTTTTGTCCAATTAGTTAATGAGATTATCTTTACCAGAAAACATTTTTATCTGCAGATATGAAAAAATTCTTCAAGCGACTTATTGATTTTTTAAAAACTTTTTTAAATTGTTGAGAATCGATCGAAACAACAATTTAGAAAAGTTTTTAAAAAAATTTGGATACAGCCTGGACAAACTTTTTATTTGATGTAGGTCAAAGGTCAAAATGTATTTCAGAATGATCTACTTTTGATGCATGACACATAATCTCCTTAATGTGAACTCATACTGGAAGTATGATGTTCCAGTGATGAAGTATAGGAGAGAGACCAAACAAACAACTTATAGGTAGGGGGTCCAGAGGGAGAGGCACAATCCAAAATTATATAACTTAAAAACCTGGAAGGGGGGGGGGGGGGGGGGGAGGGGGGGGGGGAGATAAATCATAAATCAATTTCAAATATTTAAGATTTTTTTGTTCAATAAAATTGTGTTTTTTGTTTTTTTAAATTTAAAACCACCAACGTTTTGAATCTGTCTGGGATATCAATAGAACAATTTTGAGCTAGAGAATATCTTTAATTCGTTCTATACATAAAGCTCTTTATAAGCACTGTATGCACTTACCTGGTACTAACATGTTCATAGCATTGCTACTGACGGCAGACTTAACAAGGGACTGAGGCTGTCTCAGTGGTACAGGGTACCCGGGAGTGTACGGATACTGCCACGTAACACTTCCCACTGTACTGTCCATGTCAAAGGTCACCGGGTGTGGCTGTTCGTACACACGGGGCTCTGCGTGGGGGCCGGAGGTTGGGTAGCCTGGTAGGTTCTCCAGGGGGTAGTGCGGGTTGGTCTGAAGAGTTTCCCTTGCCTCCCGTGGCATCTTAAGCTCCAGAACCAGTCGTTCATATACCTCTTCTGGCACCCACAGCGCCAGGTCAGACGGAATCTTCTCTGTCCGTCCATTGGAAAAAGTGACAGTGATCTGATGGTCATCTGGACCTATAACGCACAAATTATCACTTTTTTAAATGTTCACTTTTTTTTCTTAATTTTCCCCCTAAATATTGAATACCTAAAAACACTGATTTTCCCCTTTTAGTTACTTATGTTTGGTATGTGTTGTATTCCTAAATTTGGTATTTTGAACTTTAATGTGGGGAGGGGAGACTGAGGAGATGGGGTGTCTACAATGGCTGTTGTATCATTTTTATGCCTAATTAAATGTAAAATGTTAACCCCTATTCCAAATTAATAAGAAATAAAAAATGGAACAAATTTTAGAAAAAAAAACAAAATTTGAAACAACACTCTGTAAAGCAGAAAAGCATGATATTTCAACTTGAACAAGAGGCCCATGGGCCTTAAGTCATGCATCTGACTATAAAGACAAGTCACCTATATCATTTTTCGTTGGTTGTTGTGAAGTTTTTTTTAAAGATAACAACATATTTTACCCCTGTAAGAGAGTCAATCTTGAATAAAAGAAACTTGATATCCCTTCATTCCAGCATACTACAGGCCAAATATCAGTACCTAGGACCTTTTGGTAATAGAGGAAAAGCTGCTCAAAGATATTAAGACAGTTGACCCCTGTGACATTGAAAGTGGGTCAAGGTAGTTGATTTGAATAAACTTGGTATGCTACATGCATAAATTCGGTACCCTAGGCCTTTTGGTTACTGAGAAGAAGTTGTTTGAAGGAAAAGTTTATGCATAGCAGACGGCAGATGATGGACTAAGCACGGTGGCTATATAGGTCATCCTGACCCTTTGAGTAAACTGACCTAATAAACTAAACAAAGGGGTATTGTCACAGATTTGTTTAATTTTCTTAATCTGTTTTACAAAAATAAGATGAAAATAAAAACAATTATCTTAAAAAAAATAAATTAATTAGTACCTAAGTTCTTACTGGATTACCTTCACACATATCTAAAAAAAATTATTAATTTCATACTATTTATAAGAGTCTATTCAGATATTCTATTCAAGCGAAAAAGTAAATAGGAATGTTAAAGCCTCATTGTCGGAAATCACTTTCAGGCACCAAGTATAATGTTTAAAGTTCCTGCCACATACCATTTAAACCACAGTGGTAAAAATTCTTTGGCCCTTCAGAAAGTGATTTAAACTTCAGACTTTGGTTACGCATACATGTCTACTGTTGTTCCAAATATAAAAACAAGAAAAAGAAGCTATATATATTGATATCGATATGTTTGGACCTAGGTTTGTAGGAGTACAAACAATGCTGGGACGATCTGTGTTTGAGCTTATTGACATTACCAAACATTGAGTAGGCGACCATGGCTACAGGTAGCGTGTATGATTTAAAGGGTTGAAAAATCAATAGAATCAATATTCCTATGTACTTGTACATTATTTAAGACTATCTGTATATAGAATAGGGGTAAAACACAACACTGTTACAATGAAAGAAAATCTGAGAAGCAGTTTTACTAAAAGCAATGAGAATCCCAAAATACTGTTACACAGTAAATGCATGTTCTGTTGATTACTAAAGTATTATGTAAATAGTGTTTTCAAAATGTGCATGCTAAAATGTTTGGATTTTTTGTAAACAAATTTTATATGAAATTTGTTCCTCTGATTTACTTTTTTTTTTTTGATATCTCATAAATCACAATATTTGGCAGTAATAAAAATAATGGGAAAGGAATTTAATTGCATTAGCGTAATATTATGCTTCAAATGATATTGATTTTATTTAGGGTCTGGTGAAAGTTTCCAATATTTAATATGAAAAAGTATAATGGACTGGTTATATTCCTTTTAAATAAGAACTTTAACAACCCTATAAACAGGTCAAACATGAAAATTTCATGAACAAAGAAATCAAATGATTTATTGTTGTAGAGTTAGTGTATATCTTTACTGACTATTTCATTTAAAGGTAAACCTGACGTGGAATAGGGCAATAAACATCTCCAGATACAATGTATACATTCAGATTATCATTGTAATAAAAAGTCAGTTCATCGTCATATAGCATGTACAAGATTCTGAATACTGGATTCAAATACATGTCACACAGAGTAAGATCACATTAATGCAACTAGCAGTCCGTATTTTCACTGTTGTAATGCCAAATAAAACATTTGTGAATAGCAAGGTCTGAACATTCATTATGTATATAAATATAATATTGACCATATTTTTCAAAAGTCTTTCTTATTAGAAACCCAGTAATTTTAAGAGAACCTCACTTTTTTCTTTACAACTCAGTGATCGATCTTTCACTACAATTAAAAAGTTAGTGTCCGAAGCCTAAGGCTAATTACCGAATAGGAAAAGCTGAAATAACACTTATTGTTTCATTTATGTGATCCCCATACACAAAGAAAATTGTTGATGATTGTATAAAGATAGTGATGTTGTTGGGGGTCGAACCTGTGACCCTTGGCTCTCCAGCCCAATGATATTACCGCAATGTTTAAGGAAAATTCCCTGCAACTGACGTGTGTAAGGCAATTAACCATATAACTATAAGTACTCCCCCTTTTTTCTAAACCTTATCCTACCCTCAGAGGCCCTGATAACATTAACATTACATCATATATATTCTACGTACCCTCAGAGGCCCTGATAACATTAACATTACATCATATATATTCAACGTACCCTCAGAGGCCCTGATAACATTACATCATATATATTCAACGTACCCTCAGAGGCCCTGATAACATTACATCATATATATTCAACGTACCCTCAGAGGCCCTGATAACATTAACATTACATCATATATATTCTACGTACCCTCAGAGACCCTGATAACATTACATCATATATATTCTATGTACCCTCAGAGGCCCTGATAACATTACATCATATATATTCTATGTACCCTCAGAGGCCCTGATAACATTACATCATATATATACTACATACCCTCTGAGGCCCTGATAACATTACATCTTATATATACTACGTAGCCTCAGAGGCCCTGATAACGTTACATCATATACATTCTACGTACCCTCAGAGGCCCTGATAACATTACATCATATATATACTATGTACCCTCAGCGGCCCTGATAACATAAAATCATATATATTCTACGTACCCTCAGAGGCCCTGATAACGTTACATCATATATATTCTATATACCCTCAGAGGCCCTGATAACATTACATCATATATATTCTACGTACCCTCAGAGGCCCTGATAACATTAACATTACATCATATATATTCTACGTACCCTCAGAGGCCCTGATAACATTACATCATATATATTCTACGTACCCTCAGAGGCCCTGATAACATTACATCATATATATTCTACGTACCCTCAGAGGCCCTGATAACATTACATCATATATATTCTACGTACCCTCAGAGGCCCTGATAACATTACATCATATATATTCTACATACCCTCAGAGGCCCTGATAACGCTACATCATATATATTCTACGTACCCTCTGAGCCTCTTCTTTCATGTCCTTCTATGACAACTCCAGGCCCAAATCGCTCCCCTTGAGGTTCGAAGGGGGCCAGTACTTTGTCAGAAGTGATGATAGTATGGCGTTTAGCATCCTCATAATCTACTAGGTCGTACACAAACGTATCCTGATAGGCTGTCTCCTTGTATTTCCCGTGCTTACACGGACCAAACGCTACCAAAAACTTATCACCCAAAATCTGAAATAAAAAATAATGTTTCTTTTATTCAAATTTTACAAAATAAACTGAAGATATAAAATGAATCCATTAATTGCTAAAAAAAAGCACATGTTAAGACAATTTTCTTTGAAATTTAAATGTTAATGAACAAAATTAAGTAAGTAATTTGTTTTTGAATGATGCTTGCTATCATTAAATCATTAAAACTTTATAAAAATTTATTATGCTGCTAATAATTATCATGCAGCTCCAAAAATAGATAAAAAAATTGAAATACAAGTGTAATGAAAGTGTAATGCAAGTGTAATACAAATGTATATTTAAATAACTTTAGAGTATTGTATATTATATAAAAACAATTATTTTTAATTGCTTTTAATGTTGTATAAATAGATATATTTAAAATTTCAGTAATTGGTAGCAATATAAGAAAATCTTTTGTTACGCATAAATACACTGTAGTTCAAAGTATTTGCTCATGCATACAAAAATGTCATGTTCATCTTGGATAGATATAGAATGATAATTGCAATTGTACATGATGTGGCAAGTTTGTGATGTGACATCCTACATATTGCTATGGTAACCAGAATGCTATTGACGAATGAATTAGATATATTTACATGTACCTGGTATATATAACATCACACACTGTTTGTGTGTTGCCATGGTTTCTCTGATGATAATGGGTACACTAATTTAATGATTTTATTGATCTATAATAGACATGATGTATGACCCGACTCTACCTGTTCTATATAGCCAGTGATTATAGTACTACTTCTGTACAGACAGTATCAGTGTTTTCTCTGCTTTGTTTATCATTCCTTCTAACTTTCATCGTCGGATACCCACGGCTGCATGATCCTGCTTTGCAGTAAGCGAAGTGAGATCAGCCATTGGTATCTGCCGATTGATGTCTTATTTCAAAACTCTTCTGATCATAACACAACATAACTTTCATTTTATCTATATTACTTGTGATAATGAAACAAGTTTTATTAAAGGCCCAATATACGTAACTTCAGGACATTTTTCCGGATCATGAAAAATTATGAAAAAAATATCCAGTTGATAAACAATAATAACCATGCAAAAATAAGCCTAAAACGAAGTAAACCTGAGCGGTGACTAACACGAAACTTTTGACAGAAAACTCCAAAGAATTGAAAATAATTCAGGTGGGGACCACTTCAACAACAAGCCGAAGGTAGAAGAAAGTTTGAAATGGACACGTGTTTACAAATACCGTGTTTCAACTGCTGCTGTACCGTAACCGTGGAGGAGTTCATCTTGAATATTGCTGATATCAGTTAATCTTAATTAAATCCATAAATACAATAAGTTATTAGGCTTGATTTTTGCTTCAAGTTTTGCCAAAAGTTACGTATATTGGGCCTTTAAGCAAATATGTATAAACAATTCTTGTTGGTCTTTTTGGTACCAAAGACATCCATGTGGTTGCACAGGTGACACCAAACATCTGCACCAGGGAATTGAACCCGGCCAATCCACCATCTTAGCGGAAGGTGCGTGCACTTTTACAGACCAACCGAATGACTTCAAAGACACATTGGGTCCTTAATTTGGATATGCAATAGTGTTTCGTTTGGTCAGGTGGTGCAGTGGATAGCACACTTGCCTTTCACCAAGGCAGCCTCAGTTCAATTCCCCGACTGGATGTAAAAAGGTTTGGGGTCACCTTCCCAAATGCCCTATCCATGTTGGTTTTCTCAGGGTTCTCTGGTTTTCTCCCATGATAAGACCCCTCGGGCGCTAACATCCCGGCCAACAAGAGTGATTAATACAAGTCCGATAACTTGTTTCATAATTGTTGTAAAATTAATAAAGTGTATGTATAGTGTATTGCTATGGTTGACTCTTTACTGACATCCAAAAATTAATCATTTCGTTGCATAATCATGGAAGTGTGTCTTAATTAAAGTTAGTGTTTTCATTTGTTTACATGCTATAATGCTGACCAGCAGTCTTCTGGAAAAACAACAGACACAGATGTGATCTGTTAGTCAGTTTGCACAGGTGTCAGCTAGTGTATACTAATTTATAAAGTTCTGCCCCCCCCCCCCCCCCCCACCTCAGCCTCAAGTTGCCTTAATAACTTCACTCTTAACAGAGGTATATAAGATATTACATGGTTTAATTAAGTCAGTTACTTAGGTGTCAGTGAAGTAAGGTGTCAGTGAAACCAGGTGTCAGTGAAGTCAGGTGTCAGTGAAGTCAAGTGTCAGTGTAATCAAGTGTCAGTGTAGTCAGGTGTCAGTTAAGTCAGGTGTCAGTGAAGTCAGGTGTCAGTGAAGTCAGGTGTCAGTGAAGTCAAGTGTCAGTGAAGTCAGGTGTCAGTTAAGTCAGGTGTCAGTGAAGTCAGGTGTCAGTGAAGTCAGGTGTCATTGAAGTCAAGTGTCAGTGAAGTCAAGTATCAGTGTAGTCAAGTGTCAGTGTAGTCAGGTGTCAGTATAGTCAGGTGTCAGTGAAGTCAGGTGTCAGTGAAGTCAGGTGTCAGTGTAGTCAGGTGTCAGGGTAGTCAAGTGTCAGTGAAGTCAGGTATCAGTGTAGTCAGGTGTCGGTGAAGTCAGGTGTCAGTGAAGTCAGGTATCAGTGAAGTCAGGTGTCAGTGAAGTCAGGTGTCAGTGAAGTCAGGTGTCAGTGTAGTCAGGTGTCAGTGAAGTCAGGTATCAGTGTAGTCAGGTGTCAGTGTAGTCAGGTGTCAGTGTAGTCAAGTGTCAGTGAAGTCAGGTGTCAGTGTAGTCAGGTGTCAGTGAAGTCAGGTGTCAGTGAAGTCAAGTGTCAGTGTACATTATTTATAAAGCACCTGCCCCCTACCTCAGTAAATTATAATGAAGATACATGTATGTAAGATAGTACATGGTGATGGGAAATAAGTTTACTTGTGTCAATGAAGTCCATGTAAACAAATGTGGGGGTAATTTGACCATCACAAAAAAAGTCTTGATAGGTTGGCTATGGGACATGAAAGTTGCATAAATAGAACTATATAAAACACATTAAATTTGTATACATACCTGGCTCTTGACTGTGCCTAGATAGAAATAACCATCATCAACCCGTCGAGCCAGAACTTTCTTGCTGATTAAAAGTGCTCCAGCAGCTGGAGATACACCTGAATTTTCAATGTGATCCATCATCGACTCTTGTGACTTGAGCCATCCCCGGGCGGGACGATACCGACTCCATCCGTTAGGATAGTAATAACGATGTGGCTGCATGAACCAGTTGCCCCATGCAGGGTGAACATAAGGGTAAGCGGGAAACCCTGGATACGAGTTGAAGAAGGAAACGCGTGGTGTAAGAGCAAGGGATTCTTCTGGATCTACTTTCAGTGTTGTGGCCACGCTACACTGCCTTGCATGGTTATGTAATGTTCCGTTTAAGGTTCGGACGATACGCTCATGAGCATGATCTGCTCGATAGATTGGAGTGATACGCTCCACACAGCCATGTTGTGTTAGATTAACAATATGGAAAGATCCGTAAGACTCGACCGACAAGTCCTCCAAAAATTCTATAGCAGAGGTGTCCATGGCATCTTCAGCACAAAGATAGATACAGTGAATGGGACGACCCCTCACAGCATTGGTGACCTGATCGAGGATGTCCACAGGATGTTGATCTGGCAGACCATCAGTTACAAGGTAGACGGATTCACAACCACGATCCTCAAGCGCAGTCAGCAGTGCATCAAGGGTATTAGTTCCCGTTTTCGCACTAAGTCTTTTCACCCATTCTGCAGCTACTTCAACAGTTTCAGTACTACACTTGACCATCTTGTCAGCCCACTGTGTCACTTCTGAATTAAACTCTATAATATTGAACGATGTAGGCTGACTCTTCTGTGCATGTTTTAATAGCGTCTCTACCAGGTGTTCTTTGACCACGTCCAGGCCTTTGAACATGCTGCCTGATGTGTCAACACAGAAGGTGACATTCTTCTCAAATGTTTCCCCGAAAATAGTGGGAATCCCTTTGATTTTTAAAGCCATTTTTCTTTTGGATCTTTCAGCAAGAGATATACCTTATTTCCTAAATCTGAAAAGAATAAAGAAAATTCAATTGACATTCAAAATTAATTTTGATGGAACATTAAAATAAAACAAAAAAGGTAAATTTAAGACAAAAACTTTCTGGGTGAAAACTTTGTTACACACACCGGGTAAATGTTTTAATTGTTACACACACCGGGTAAATGTTTTAATTGTTACACACACCGGGTAAATGTTTTAATTGTTATACACACTGGGTAAATGTTTTAATTGTTACACACACTCAGGGTGAATATCTTAATTGTTACACACACTGGGTAAATGTTTTAAATTTTACACACACTGGGTAAATGTTTTAATTGCTACACACACTGGGTAAATGTTTTAGTTTTTACACACACTCAGGGTGAATATTTTAATTGTTACACACACAGGGTAAATGTTTTAATTGCTACACACACTGGGTAAATGTTTTAATTTTTACACACACAGGGAAAATGTTTTAACTGTTACACACACAGGGTAAATGTTTTAATTGTTACACACACTGGGTAAATATTTTAATTGTTACACACACAGGGTAAATGTTTTAATTGCTACACACACTGGGTAAATGTTTTAATTTTTACACACACAGGGTAAATGTTTTAACTGTTACACACACAGGGTAAATGTTTTAATTGTTACACACACTGGGTAAATGTTTTAATTGTTACACACACAGGGTAAATGTTTTAATTGTTACACACACCGGGTAAATGTTTTAATTGTTACACACACAGGGTAAATGTTTTAATTGTTACACACACAGGGTAAATGTTTTAATTGTTACACACACAGGGTAAATGTTTTAATTGTTACACACACTGGGTAAATGTTTTAATTGTTACACACACACAGTGTAAATGTTTTAATTATTACACACACTGGGTAAATGTTTTAATTGTTACACACACTGGGTAAATGTTTTAATTGTTACACACACACAGTGTAAATGTTTTAATTGTTACACACACTGGGTAAATGTTTTAATTGCTACACACACAGGGTAAATGTTTTAATTGTTACACACACAGGGTACGGTAAATGTGTTAATTGTTACACACACATGTTTTTTGTTTTAATTGTTTCACACACTGAGTGAATGTTTTAATTGTTTACAAATTTATGTTTACAAATACTGAGTTTCAATTGCTGCTGTAATGATACTCAGGAAAGAATTCATCTAGAATATTGCTGATATCAATCAATCTTAACTAAATCTATAGATATAATTATAAGTTATAAGGCTTGAATTTTGCTTAAATTTTTGCTGAAAGTCACATATATATATATGGTCTTTAAAACTGTTGACTTATAAGATATTTTTAGTATAACAGTATAAACAGTGGAGCATGCACATGAAATGACAACCATATGAAGAGTATGTAGACAACAATTTTCCACAATTATCACGCCAACAATGAAGGAATGCTACTTAAGTGAATATTTAACATAAACAATGTATGTAACATGACATTTGACATCATTTATGTATATCAACACAACTGTTTGACATCTTCCTAGAGAAAACTCTAAAATTGTGTTCTTAATTTTGTTTTATAAGACGAGAGGATATATTTAATTAATGCATGTTAGGAAACAGGCAGATTGCCGAATGGTATCATCTAATATAAAGAGAACTAAAAAATATTTGAATAAAACAATAATTAAGACCCTGGAATATAGCCTAGTAGTATAAATGTTTTGCTGTGGTCAGCAGCTTTATATTTACTTTTTTTCTAAATTAGTAAATGTATCACGATTTTACAAAAGCTATAAAAACAACTTTGATACAAATTGATCACAGAATGCGTCAATGTGAAGTCTTGTTGTGTTCGCCATTTAAACTATTTCTGAAAATGTGTTTGCTAAATGTTGGCTAATAATAAGCCTTCGGGTGGACTAGGCCTACAGTTAAATATACTGTTGGTCATTTTGATTATGAAGAAGTCATTGTCACGAGTTGAAGCAGCATGATTGGCAGTTGTAAAATTCACCTCCATTGACAATATAAGTCGAGGAAAAGACCATGAGTTGTACTTTACTGGGTCTACCAGCGTGGACATTCTTTTCCACTGTTTTTATCGTTTCATAGAGTTGGCCACTGGAAGTTGACGTCCTATGCCTCAAATATAAACATTATGTCCAACTTTTCTTCAAAAATGATGTACTGAAATCAGAAATAATATCTCAAGAAAAACAACACAACGTTCACTTTCCGTGCACTTACCATCATGTAATAGGAGACCGGTCAATCTTTGGAATCCGTTTACAGATCAAGCACCTGTTATGTAGTTGTCAAGGAAGTCTAATCGAGAGCTAGGAGTAATGTTTTAGTTTCGTATTTTTACTTTTTACTTTTTTTCTCCAGTGAGCAAATACGTATGTTTTAATATCTTGAATAAGTTTAATAAGACTTTATAACAACAATGTATCTATTACTGAAGTTCAAACTGAAATCATTTAATACGAAACAACTATAGGAAATAATTGTCCTTGACAATTCAAGATGGAGGCCGCCGCGAAGGGTACCGCGAGCACTGTAGCCAAATCATCCAGATTGGCCAGAACGTAAGCAACATCGATGATATTCCAATCATTTAGAAAACATTTTAATTTGATTGACAGTTTTTTTGGCCTTATAAAGCCTAAAGGATATGGAAAATTAGGGAAATCACACGTATAATCATATATGAAGTGTAACATGTACATATGATTATGAATTTCAGTATGTAAAACCCAACTATAGGCCTAACATAGAAAACAGAAATGCCAAAATCTTCCACCCAAGGTAGGCCTATTGTATTGAAAAAATAAGAGATCCACTGGAACTGTCAGTATGGCCGAAAACAATCTTTACTATTTTGGCTTTTGTTGTCTTTTCAAATGCAGAGAATAATATTAATTAACATCAGTATCATTAACCGTTCTTATTTTAATTTAATTTCTTAAAATATGACTCTCAATTTAATTTACTCAATGACCAATTGTACATTCACATAGGACAAAAAATATCCATCATCATGTCTGGCAAATTGTGCTGAATTTATGATATTTTATGTCCAAATCGAAAGATTTACCAATTTCTAAAGAATATTATTTAAGTAAGTGCAAGCAAATGAATTAAAGCATCTTACATATATGTATTTATGTATGAGCAACACTTACTGCTCATACTAATTTTGGTACAATGAGTTTTAACTTTTAATACAAATGTAGCCAAGTTTTGATGGTCCATGATTCTGAGCAACAAAAAATAGATTTTTCTCCGCATTTGTTTTTCGGTAACAAATGACTTTGCCAGTAAAGCCACCTTAAATATATGTAAATAGTTAATACTGAACTGTAAGAAAAAATCTGATTTGTTTAAATATAGATTATTATTTCAACCTTAATTCAATTGATTCTAAAGGGGCATATTATGGTAGTAATTCCTACCAAAAGTGTTGGCAATCGTATACGTACCTAATATAAAAATATACACTAATTTTCATTGTTCAAAATCATGGACATAGCCATTTTCAGCAGCTCAGTCAAAATTGCAAGAAATGAGGATTTGATCAGTCTGAATTGATTCACTTTTTCTAGAAGTCTTCACCAAGATGACATTTCTGTTAAAAAAATTTGCATAGAAAAATATTTGATGAGCTTTAAGTATAGTCTTCTGATATACCTAAATACTACTCCAACAAAGTTAGAGGTTTAACATGGTGAGATACTTTTTGACAGGCATCGCATTCGGCAAAATCATATCCGATAATAAAAAGGCCGACCAGCAGCCTCTTATGGTATAGGAGTAACCTAAATACAAGTTACATAAATTGAGAATTTGTTCAAATTGGACCTCCAAATAAGCGCTACCGGTCAACGTTGAAGGTTCATAAATGTTTATGAGTGATCAAAAACAAAATTTCTGATATAAAATTATGAATTACAGATTACCTAATACGATGCAATTAAACTAAGCTCAAATGGATATTTATCTTGATAATTGGTATTTTTTTTATTCAAAATGACAACTGAAGCCATTATTATCGTGTTAAAAATGAATATTGCCCATATTGACAGGTCAATACTCCATTAAACTCCATCAGACCATATTTATTTTTTAACACATTTGTACAGTAGATTGGTTGGTCCTGCCATACTGTTAAATCCATGTCAAGTGTTACAAATGAGGTAGATATTGTAATTCAAATATGGTTAAACCTGTGATTTTCTTACTTTTCCCGATCCTTTGGAAGGCCAAAAAACCACTTTCCCCAATTGATATTTTCTAATACTTTTTTTCTGTTATAAGTATGATACTCATTAACCAAAAAATGAAAGAATAAATTCTGTTTCAATTAGTTCTAGGTTAGACCCCTTTTTTGGCTAAATTGACTGCAAAGCAAAAATAAACATCATCAGAAAAGTGCAAGGTTTGAAAAAATAACCTGAACAATATATGCTCTAGGCTGATATACATGTATGATATGTACATGTCCCGCAATGGCTTTGGAGATTTAAACAAGATTCAAATTCAGCAATCTATATCTCTCGAATCCCTGTCGCGTGTGCTGACAATGGAAGTTTATTGGAGCTGTTTCTTGAGAAGTACCTGATGGATCCTTCACATACAAAATGTATCTGAAAAATGGGTTCTCTGTTGTCCATTGTTGCGCCATTTTGATTTTGGTACTGCATGATAACAAAAACAGAATGACTGACAGGTGGCCATCTTGGATTTGTACAATGAAAGCTTAAGATTTATCTTCAAAGTACAGGTGTCATCAGCCTCACTGCTCAGGTATCCGTATTGTAATTACCCTAAAATAGACCAATCAACAGCTTACCATTGTATGCTCTCAATGTCTTTTAAGACATACATGTACATGTACCTGGTATATATTTCGGGATGCTATATACTCGATCAAAAGATGCCGCAATTTAGCTATAACTTACAAATGTTCCAGAACATTGTCTAAATCATTTTAATTTTTTTTTTCTGATCAAAATTTTCTTTTTTCTTCTGCAGTTTCAAGTCGGATATAAAGTTGCTGAAGAGGGAATTTATACTCTTTTTTACTTTAACTTCATTTTTCTATGGATTAGGAACAAAGTTCAGTCAGCTTGGTGTAAGTATGATAAATACATGTACATATAAAAATAACATACCGGTACCAGTATTCAATATGGCTGCTCACCAGTGATGGTTGAATGATGTCAAATTTATCTTATCTCAACTACTTGTCCAGCAGCCCTTAATTCTTGCCATGTCAACAGTAGGTGACCATGAATGGAACATAATTGTGATAAATCTACATGTACGTCCAAAATCCTGTACTCATAGAGTTTCGAAAGGATCCATTGAATTTCTGGAAATAGTTAAATTTAGCATTGCGAGACCCATATTTTAAGCAATACAAATGAAAGTGACCCATGAAAATAATTGTAGATTAATTGATCACTGTTAAAACCAGTAAGTTTAATTTTCATTCATTCAAAATTACATTTTTAGTGACTGATACAGTGCATTTTCCATGTTATAGACCACAGTTGCTTGAGTTTCTGTCAGTATTTAAAAAATGTTTATATTTATGGAGCCGCGGCCCATTACAGAATGTAATGGGAGGCTCATTTCACACATATATATATTTATTATTTACAGACAGAAACTCCAGCAACTGTGTATAGACAGATGACCGTTAAAGCCCATGTGCTTTTGTTCTTTACAGGTTCATTTTTTCCATCCTGACCCTTCTAAATGGACGGATGCGGATCTTGGAATTCCCCCGGATAACGAGGACTAGCAGCATTTTGGCCATTCAGACATTGTAAATACAGACATAGGAGTTGGTGATGCTCGTTTATAGTGAATCACAGAATGGATTGACATTTAACGCACTGTTGTGGTATTATTTCAAAAAAGAATTACATTAAAAATGTTTATACATGTGTATATATGTCTCGTCACTTTTTCAGGGGGAGTTATAACTGCTATCCAATTTGTTGGTATTTTCATTCAGTTTTAATTTTAAATGTCCTAATATGACTTGTGCATACTTGCCAACCCTCCCTATTTAGGAGGGAGACTCCCGATTTTGGACCCTAAAATGTTGCATTTTCAACTTTAGAATTTGCTTAACTGTTCCTGTTTTTAAAGATCTGATAATTCCATCTGAAAGAAGAGCTCAAAAGAAGCCATTTATAAGTGTTATTTTTCCTCTGAATGCACATGTACATGTATACATATTATTAATGTTTTCAATTCTGAGCACGCGTAATCTCCCCAATGGGTATTTCAAAAAGTTGGCAAGTATGCTTGTGACCCTTTAACCTTGACCACCAGGATCTAATCAGGTGTAGAACTTGATTGTGTGATGCTATGGTGTGAATGTGGGGTTTATAAGATTACTTTTGTCTATGCAATTTGTCAGTCTATGCGTCTGGACATTGGTCAATGGTAAAAGTTCAAATGTCACTCTCAACCATTTTGGAAATAAAAAGCTTGATGTATACAAGATATCTCATGAACCCCTGGACATATTCGGTTCATATTCACCCACAGCATCACATTATCAAGTTGGAAATTGATAATGAAATTTATACAAACTTAACAAATCATTTCGAAATCAAAATCTTTATTTCAAGCACTCAGCATGTGTTATATGATCAACAAACAACAAAACAGATTCAATTTAAAACAAGGACAACCTATCAATTAAGTACACATTTGAGGCTCTTTTTAATACTCAGCTTTGGTGAATAGCGGTAATACTGCATTGTATAATACTCTAAAAGTTTAACTAAAATGACTATTGTAAAATTGACCTACAAAAACTGAAATATTTAAATTGTTCAGGAGTAACTAGTACAATGTACATCGATCTGCAGACCTCTCTTACACATACATACAGTTACGTGCCAAAAGTCTTTCAATTTTTATTTTGCTGTATTTCCAACTTTTTTCAATGAATTTTCCGGACTTCGTTTATGGATGGATTTTTACAATTTTTTGTCATTTGGTACAGAAATATACCATGTTTCCTCTCATAATATTTATTTAATTTTCCGATGTGTATTTATGGAGCTATACAGAATTATCTACACTGCTAATTTCTGTGTGACGCCATTTCTCTATATAACGTTACCAAAATGACGTCATAATGGCGTCCCGAAAATAGGATGTTGTAAATAAATTAAGATTTCTCTAATTATACATAACGGAAAACAGTGAAAATATTATGAGATGAAACAGTAAACAATTCTCTATAAGTATACAAAATTTCATTAAAAATGATCCCGAAACGAAGTCAGGAAAATTCATTGAAAAAAGTTGGAAATACAAAGAATATATAGCAAAATAAAAAAAAATTGAAAGACTTAGGGCACGTAACTGTATATACACGTACAAGATATATTAGATTTGTGATTTATCACTCTAAAAAGTTTATAAACCTATAGATTAGATCTACCTATTTCCCTTTATGAATATCACCGGTAATGGACTTGTACATATAAACACAGTATGGTGCAGACAAGGGTTTTTACTACAGCCTTTCTTGAGGAGTCTGGGGAAATATAACCCTACCCCCACTGAAATTGCCTCAATGTCTCTCATTTTGGAATAGCACTTTTTTTACTGGGGCTTCGTAGCTGCATGAATTTAGCAGCTTGGCAGAATAACCACCTCAGTCTACCCCAAAATCAATAGTTAATGGAGAATCGCCGACATACTGTCCGATCAGTTTTGAAAATTCATCGACATACCTTCAGTTCTGACTCATAAACTAGCCGTCAAATTTTACTAGTAAGCAATCTAAAGTAAGCTTGTCTATGGCAGTTTCATAATTTATAATATGAAAATATACATCTACAACCAACTATAAAATTTACTAGTAAGCAATCTAAAGTAAGCTTGTCTATGGCAGTTTCATAATTTATAATATGAAAATATACATCTACAACCAACTATAAAATTTACTAGTAAGCAATCTAAAGTAAGCTTGTCTATGGCAGTTTTATGATTTATAATATGAAAATATACATCTACAACCATCTATAAGTTTTTACTAGTAAGCAATCTAAAGTAAGCTTGTCTATGGCAGTTTTATGATTTATAATATGAAAATATACATCTACAACCAACTATAAGTTTTTACTAGTAAGCAATCTAAAGTAAGCTTGTCTATGGCAGTTTTATGATTTATAATATGAAAATATACATCTACAACCAACTATAAGTTTTTACTAGTAAGCAATCTAAAGTAAGCTTGTCTATGGCAGTTTTATGATTTATAATATGAAAATATACATCTACAACCATCTATAAAAATAAACTGGCCCCGAATAGGTACTGATTTTATAATATTTGCTAGGAACATGTTCCATCAGTAAGTTGGAAACGTTTACTGTTTTACTTAAAATCAGCATTTTCTTCAATGTGACCGATTCCTTTATGGAGACTTGTTCCATCGATAAGTTTAGGATGTCTATTGTTTGCCATTGCCATTAATAGGCATGGCCTTGAATGCATCAGATTCCCTGTGGGCTTTGACCTTTTGACGTGACCCTACAGTATTGTATAGAGCTTTGAGAGCAGGAAAGTCGTCGAGACATGAGGGGGCCAAAACCAAATGGATGTCCAGCACCTCAAACAGACTGTAGTCCGCAAAACATATCTGGAAAATATAAAATCAAAATGAAACTAGCAAAGAAATACTCGCCAGTCAAACCAACCTATGTGTATAACCCACAAACTTGACTCTTTTAACAATTTAGAAGTCAATGTGGTGTAAATATAAATTACATGTATTGGTAAATGTACTGAAGGGTTTGTGAGATACAGAATTTTGTAACAATGCTTTTAATTACCACAGACTCGCAGAAGATGTACACAAACATGCCCTAAGAAATTTAAAGCCAGAACTAAAACAAGACCAAATTTTACGAAAGTGGGCTCTCGGGTACTGTTAACCAACTTATTTTTGCTTGCAATTAATATTCACATATTTTGCAGGTGATTAAAATTCATGAAAACAAATCGCTGCAAAATTGTTTCAATCAACTGTACTGTACATATGATAAATGACTGTATTTATCGTGAAATTGAATCGTCGCGAAATAGTAGTTTCATATGAAAACACAAAATTAAGTCGCCGCAAAAATAAGTTGGTTTACCCTAAACTATTGTTTTGGCTTTTTAGTGAATTTGAAACCAATTATGGTTCCCTCGCAATTTTTCATTTATTGAGGCACAAAACACAGGGAAAACATGGTAACTAAATATTGTAATACACATAGATTTCTTGAATACTTGTTTTGCGAATTTATCACTTCAGACATAATTGTGAATACATGATTTCATGAACACAAAATGATCTAGAAATGTCTTCAAATTTTCAAATGATGAGCTATATTGGAGACATTTAACTCTGCAAGGCTTCTATATAGGAAACTGATAAAACACTTTAATTATATCGAAGCTTATAATTGCCTTTTTTAAGATACAGAGAAAATACACACAAAACTATGCTACATTCAGTAATGAATAAATAATCATTAATTCATTAAAATTTGATGTACTTGTGGGGAAATTAACTATCAGATTATCAATTATAACTTTCTTTTTGGATATTAAGATCACCGAATATAATAATAAATACAACATCACAATTGGTGGTAAAAAATGAGGATATCTGTTGCAATAATTAATTCCACAGACAATATACTTACATGATCCCCAAGGAGATATGGAGATTTACCAGCGATGAATTTCTGGAATAAAATAATGTCATTTTTTGGTGTGTCTAATCACAGTTGCTTGAGTTTCTGTCAGTAAATAATAAATATGTATGTGTGAAATGAGCCTCCCATTACATTCTGTAATGGGCCGCGGCTCCATATATAAACATCTTTTTATATACTGACAGAAACTCAAGCAACAGTGGTCTAATAAAATAACAATATCCGAACAATGTAAAATCAATAAAACAATTTAAAATCAAGAAACATTTGCTATCTTTTGCCTGGACTGTATATTGATGATTAAGTTGCTTACTGAAGTATTTGTGAACAGTTACTGTAAACAATGTGATAGGCAGTTTCATGTTTTCAACTACTCACATAATTGTCAACCCACAAGTTCAAGAGGGAGACTGCAGAATTTTACATCGAAATTGAGCATTATTTTTCAACCATGAGGGAAAAGTGACGGACGCAGGACCAACGAATGAGGCACCATGGCAACTCAAATTGCCCTTTGGGCTGGGTAAGTTTATAACACTCAAGAACCCCTTCAAAACTGCTGCAACAAATGACTGTATAAAAGTCCAGATCACAAGTTCAATACTGCTATTTGGTCCTATTGATCACGCAGTTATCTCCCTTGCAATGCAAACCATACTACAACTGGTGGGACAAATTTTAATGTCACATATTGTCTGGAAGAATAAATTTGTTTCTAAATTTAATGTGTATAGAATAAAAACATCCACCCAAAGACAAGAAACAGAAAAGCACTGCATTTGTAACTTTTATGATATTTCCTCTAAATGATATTATGAAATGGCTTCTTCAGGTTATAAATCCACCAGAATGAGATTTCTGCCAGGAGGGTTCACATTTATTTGTCTGAAGATTCTTAAGTTTAACATTTAATTTTATGCACAAATCAAAACAAATAACGTTTTAGCTTTCAAAATGTATATGTACCTTTTATAAACAGTTATTTATAGTTATAATATAAATTAAATTGCAAATTATTTTTTCTTATTTTCACTTCGTTATATAATATCTCACAAACCTATTTTTACTAAGTGTTGTTTGTTTTATATTAGCCAAAATTATTTTATAGTGGACATATACCTATATATAAACAATTTTAGTTGGCTAGGATATGAAAGTGGAAAAACAGCTTTTGTTATGTCAGTAAATGAAAATGATACGTTTCACAATATATATAAATCAAACTTTGGAATACTTTACTGATTTGAAAAAACTTTGAAACTGAACTTTCGATGAATGAACATACCAGTTCTAACCAAGAGGCCTGATGGGCCTGAATCACTCCTGTTATTCATCTCTCATTTGTGAGCGAAAAAAGGTTGAGGATGTACAAAAATTATTTAGCAAGTGTGTATGTATACCATTATTTACTGCACAGCCGATGTATTTTGCGGTACATCTGCTGAAGCAGGTTATCTGTTTTGGAGGTGTACTTTACCTCGAAGTATTGAAGTTTTGGTGGTAGCTTGCTGATGTAGTCCTCCTTACCAGCATCCTGAAAAAGGAAACCAAATGTCAAACAAGGCCCAATGGGCATGTATAGTTCAACTGTTACATAATATCACTAGCCCATCCATCCCTGGAATTTCATAATGAACTTTTTCAACCCTTGTATTGAAAGAGTTCAAATATGTCTTCAGGGTAAATGTTTAGAGTTAATGTCAAGGTCAAATTTCTTTCTAAAATGTTGACAGCAAACAAGCCAACATTGGGATTTGAAGGCGTTAATTTTCTGACTGCTAACTTAAACCTAAGTCAATTTAGTTCATTTAATAGACCTTATCCTATTGATAAATTATGGTGCCGTTGCTGGGGCCCGCTAGGTGTCCCTTGGCTCTCTGGCCTGATGCTCTACCAAACAGCTTTTACACTAGCAAGCTTCAGACCAAATTAATACACTTAATACTTAATAGGCTTCTTGGTAATAATTCAGGAGAAATTGCTTTGAGTTTTGACCACATACCGGTATATATACTACCACAGTGACCTTCAAAGCAAGTCAATATCATCTGAGGAAATTACAGACTGGAATTTAGCCTAGTTAACTGATTGGGAAAACAAATCTGAAATTGGGAAAATTGAAGTCAAAATCTTAATGGGAATGGGGCCTTATATCAGCCCCTGAGAGATACAAAAGCCCTGATTTTTATGGCCAAACATCACCAACCTTGGCTTATTTGTTTTCTTCAGAATAAGTCCCCCCTCCCATATTTGATAGAATAGTGAACTTGAGTAAGATATGTGTAGCAATGCGTATTTGAGTCGGTTAAATGAAGGTCTGTGTTTGTTTTCATAATATTAGTATTTCCACTGTACACAGACTAGGTACTTTGCCCAATATTTTTTATTTCACATTAACTCCTGAGCAGCACCAAAAATAGCAACTGCAAAAATGTTTCAGAACTTGACAACAGTCAACACAACACATCCTTTTGACCTAAGAAAGTGGTTCAAGGTCATTCATTTTGACAGACTCGATGACGCTTAATTACTACAGCATCTTATTGGTCACATGTCATCATCCTAGGCTGATCACTTAAAGGCCCAATATACGTAACTTTCGGCAAAACTTGAAGCGAAAACCAAGCTTAATAACTTTTTGTATTTATAGATTTAGTTAACTAATATGAATTCTTACGTGGTTACCGATACAGCAGCAGTTGAAACACGCTATTTGTAAACACGTGTCCATTTTGAACCGTCTTCTAACTTCGGTTTGTTGTTGAAGTGGGCCCCACCTGAATTATTTTCAATTCTTTGGATTTTTCTGTCAAGAGTTTCTTGTTAGTTACCCCTCAGGTTTACTTCGTTTTAGGCTTATTTTTGCATGGTTATCAACTGGAATTTTTTCAGAATTTTTTAGAATCACGAAAAATTTCCTGATGTTACGTATATTGGGCCTTTAATTCGGCAGAAAAAGTTGATGAAGAAAAAATTATTTCAGCTGACGTCATGACAGACAGACAGACAGAGGATTCTGCAAGATCTCAAGGCCATCAGCTCACTCAAGCTAGGCCATCAGCTCACTCAAGCTAGGCCATCAGCTCACTCAAGCTAGGCCATCAGCTCACTCAAGCTAGACCATCAGCTCACTCAAGCTAGACCATCAGCTCACTCAAGCTAGACCATCAGCTCACTCAAGCTAGGCCATCAGCTCACTCAAGCTAGGCCCTTCGGATGAATGATATTTAAATACTACCGGTAAATTACCCTAATATAGAGTTCAGAAAAAATGCATTACACATGGAGCTGAAATATAAGCATTTCAAAATGTTGATTTCTTTGGAAAAAAAACTTTCAAAATTGATCAGAAGTGGCTACATACAGTCAATGCAGTTTGTTTTAAAATTGAAAAGGGGGAAATTAAAATGACAAAAATGGCTACAAAATGAGGAGACTAACATAGTTATTGTAGATTAGATTCACGTAAGCAGATCGCAGATCCTCAACACTGTCGTTTACGATGTCAGCCCGACAGGACTCCTCTTCATTAGCTCCGTACAGACCTGAAAGTAGAAACACAGATATTTGACCAATCATGGAAAATAATTTCAATAAAAGTATTTTTGCAAAATATTCATAATTATTGAGTCTCCTGGGCCTATGAAATTTCCCAGGCTTTTATACTTATATATAAATAAGTTATTATGAAAAGTTTAAGGTGGAATGCCCAAGACGCTGGACGAAATACAATGACTATATACATTGTACCCTCGTTATACCGCCACCTTTCGTCCAAAGCAATTATGGCAGTATAATGCGGGTGGCGATAGTATTGAATTATGAAAATTATAACCATGAAATGAATTGCATATTAAGATTGCATTTCCAACATTTTACTAAAAACAAGCTTAGTATTATATCGTCATATAGATCTACATTGACGCAAATTTATATCTGAAAATAGTTATTGATCTACTTTTGCTGCATGTCATTCCAAATGGAACACTAAAGAGTTCCTCGATCTCCAAAAACCGAACAATATGACGTTATCGTTGAGGGAAATATATAGCGATTCGGGACGTTGGTATTTTAAAGGGTATGGCGGATGGCAATATGCGAGGTTGGCGAACTTAACGAGGGATTATATAGGAGAGAAATCCATTCTAGAGTTTAAGGTGGCGGTAATTGCGAGGGTGGCGGTAGATTCGGGTGGCGATAGGTCGAGGGTACACTGTGGCTTGTCACAACCCTGCACTTAAAGTTGTCTGAAAGGCAATTTTATGGATAAATATAATATGAAAAAATGGCAAAGGTTTACTTAAGGTAAATTTAAATACATACTTAATTTTCTGGCCAGGTGTCTGATGATGGTGTTGGATTGGACAAGGGTCAAGTTTCCATCCTTTAAACATGGTGCCTGTCCAAAAGCCTGTCTCAAATACAAACATGTAGATCATTAGGTTTAAACTTCTTTTTTCTAAACCCTTAAAATAATAATAATTCTAGGTTCTTATAAACCGCTTTATCACAACCTTAAAGGCCCAATATACGTAACTTTTGGCAAAACTTGAAGCTAAAAAATCAAGCCTAATAATATTTATAGATTTAGTTAAGATTAACTGATATCAGCAATATTCAAGATGACTTCTTACGCGGTTACCGGTACAGCAGCAGTTGAAACTCGGTATTTGTAAACACATGTCCATTTTTAACTGTCTTCTAACTTCGGCTTGTTGTTGAAGTGGGCCTCACCTGAATTATTTTCAATTCTTTGGAATTTTCTGTCAAGAGTTTCTTGTTAGTTACCGCTCGGGTTTAGTTCGTTGTAGGCTTATTTTTGCATGGTTATCAACTGGATTTTTTTTCAGAATTTTTCAGAATTACGAAAAATTTCCTGAAGTTACGTATATTGGGCCTTTAAGCTCCCACTACAGAATTAAGTTCTCGATGCCAGATTACCATTTGTGGCTTCCACTTGGACACCCAGTCGCTTGCACAGCTGGTTTCTGTGTAGCTTACGTCATTGTCTATCATCATAAGTCTGATAACCTCAGCTCGACCTGAAAATACAGCCCAAATATCTATCTTAATTATTAACACACTTGCTTGGCCATGTTATATTGCTACAATAACAATAAATAACAGGCTTTTGATGAGGGCAAAAATAAAAACATTTAATCCATCAACTTCCTTTACTTCCCAATCCCAACCAGTTGTCGGCTCAAAGGCACACATGGAACTAGAGAAGGAGTTTTAAATGTGTTTTTCAAGATGGCGGTCATAGTCACCATCTTGGATTTCAGGCAGAATGGCAAAATTAGAGCACTTGCATTGGTTGAGACTATTATACACAGGATCCTTCATTAGAAGTTTCAACTAAATCTTACTGGTAGAACTGGACAAGTTTAATTGTGAAAAGTTTATGTACATGATGATAAATGACAAATGGTGACTATATATACAGGTCATCAAGACCATGGTCAGATGACCTTAATCAATATGTGCAATTTAAGGATTTATAATGATAATCCTAACTAATAGTTAAGAATAAGTCTAATTCCTCCAAAGTAAGGAGAGTTACAAAGAATGATTATTCATAAAGAAAGATAGCCTACAATCTAAGTATCTGTGATACAAACCTTTCACTGGAAAGTAGATGAGTTCCATTTCACTGAATCTGAAATGTAAAAGAGTTTTTTTGAAATAATGATTTTGTAAAAGGGGGAATAACTCCCATAAAACAAGAGGTCCAGAGAGCATGTATGGTTCAGTTAACGTCTAAACAATCATATACAATTTTGGACAATATATCCAAATTTTTTTCAAGAATTTGCTTTATTTCACCTACATGGCCAAAAGGTTCCAGACCCACAGTTCTTTTGCCAAATTTGGTCAAAATCTGGTTTGTGGTTCATGACTATAATTTATGAGAATTTAGAGGGAAGATGACAGACTAAGGCTGCAGTCCACAGTAAAAGCTGCGGGAGTACCGGATGAGCTAAAAATTAGGTACTTATGTTGTATATATACATTGTACATGACCTGGTATACTATAGTTTAAACACAGCACCACTATAACAGGAAATTCACATTTCAATCTTTGAACCAACAACACTAAGTGTATATGATATTTCAAGGCGGGGGCATAAAAATTGATTTCCGTGTGATAGATCAAGTTTGCCTCAAAATAGGGTGTCAGATATTATTGTAAGTGCTACCTATGTTGGTTGATACAGATTATAGGTTTTTTTTTGGAAGGATGCTATACATTTATACAGCTTTACAATAGTAATATTGTTTTTATCAACCTCTGTACGTAGTCTACCATTCATAGCAAGCTATTGCTATAACTCTAACAAGAGTTACCTACCTTGATAGGCTGCTAAAAACATCTACAAGAGACTGAGTTATCTACCTTGATAAGCTGCTAAAACATCTACAAGAGTTACCTACCTTGATAGACTGCTAAAACATCTACAAGAGTTACCTACCTTGATAGGCTGCTAAAACATCTACAAGAGACTGAGTTACCTACCTTGATAGGCTGCTAAGTTATCTACTTTGATAGGCTGCTTAAAACTTCCACAATAGTTATCTACCTTGATAGGCTGCTAAAACATCTACAAGAGACTGAGTTACCTACCTTGATAGGCTGCTATAGTTATCTACTTTGATAGGCTGCTTAAAACTTCTACAAGAGTTACCTACCTTGATTGACTGCTTAAAACATCTACAAGAGTTATCTACCTTGATAGGCTGCTATTAACTTCTACAAGAATTACCTACCCTGATTGACTGCTTAAAACATCTACAAGAGTAGCCTACCTTGAGAGGCTGCTATTAACTTCTACAAGAGTTACCTACCTTGATTGACTGCTTAAAACATCTACAAGAGTAGCCTACCTTGAGAGGCTGCTATTAACTTCTACAAGAGTTACCTACCTTGATTGACTGCTTAAAACATCTACAAGAGTTACCTACCTTGAGAGGCTGCTATTAACTTCTACAAGAGTAATCTTCCTTGATAGGAGACAAAAAACATCTACAAGAGTTATCTTCCTTGATAGGCTGCTATTAACTTCTACAAGAGTTACCTACCTTGACAGGCTAGCTGCGCTTAAAAAACTTTTAGAATGTGGTGCATGCCTCCTAGCTAAGAGGCTGTCAGAGATTAATCAGATTATTGATTTTTTCCAGTCTCCTGGGAGGGTTGTTACTAGCTCAGAAAGAGTGATTTACCTTGATAAACTGCTATAAAGAACAATGTTTTATATATGTGTGTGTGTGCGAGACCCATTTCAGATATATTTCATATATATTTGTATTCTTTGTTGCCCAATGTGGGCCGAAATTTGAAATAAACTGAATTGAATTGTATAGTGTGCATGTATGCGTATTGACTGATAAAACACCAATGTACATAGTTAGACTTCAGAAACAAATACTTTATCTATATTTTAGTATGCAGCATTTAAATTTGTATAAACTATTTGTAATATATATATATGCCTACATCGCCTGTGTGTGGCACCACCCATAGTATGTACATATATATACCTATATATGGTCTAGTAAGTAATATTGACGCAGGGTCAAGTCACGATATATATGGCTTTAGTTTTTGTATACGCTTGAGTTCACTAGGTCATGACTCATGACTCATTAGACAACTCAAGCGTAGCACATGTACAAAGACTTTCTAGGCCGTTTTCGTTTAAGCGGTTGAACCGGTCGGACCACATTTGTTCGTTTATTTTATAAGGTCGGACCTGGTAATCTTATGCTGCTTTCAGGCGAGCCTTGAGGAAGCCTTGCATAAACATTTGCAGGTCCGCCAGGATTTCCACCCGAAAACGTTACATTTATAGGCGGACAAACCGGTTCTTCCGCATAAACGAAAGCGGCCTAGGCGTAGGCCTACGTGACATGCCCCAGCGGTTTTATATCACACTGATGATCATGATCATGAATTGCCTTCACATCATGACATGCATATCGTCATACATGTTTCATGCATGCAATGTTCAACTGATCATGATAACACATTGTCATGTTAAAAACGAATAACAGCTTACCGATAGGGTGTTCAGCAAAGCACGGAATGCAGAGTATTTCGCTGGATATGGAGGTCGAGGTGACACTGGTCGAGATGGACTGCGTTGTGCACTGAACTCGAGATCTAGATCTACTTCCGGTAGCTTGGCCTATATATCTGGGGATGACAACCAGTGTAGCCACAGGCACTAGCTTCGTCTGTCAAACACCTATAATGTAAATTTGGCTAGTTTTGGACCTAAAATAGAACGTTTAGAGTAATTTTACACTTTTGGTGGTTAGGATCAATATTCGATAAAAATGCACCCCTCAATAGTCATAAAAGCTAGCTATAGCTAGCTGTAACAAATTATCAGGTCCCTGTGCCCTCATGATCATGACCATTGAGGGGAGCTTTTTTTTATCGAAAATTGATTTAAACCACCTAAAGGGGAAACATACTCCAATCACCTTAGTTTTTTTTTATCAAATTCCCATGTCCCTGTGCTACTTATTTTAAAATTACACACTAATCAATATAACGAACAACTACAAAAAGTCGCCACAGAAAAAAGACTTTGGAGTAACGTTAGTATTTGACAACAAACTTAAATCTATTCAGCATGTTTAATTTCAAACGTTTAAAATAAATATATCACAGCCCATGTAATAGTCTCATAATATTCAAAAGTACCGAAATTAAATATAAACTTTATTTATTTTACAACAATTATGAAACAAGTTATCCAACTTATATTAATCACTGTTGTTGGCCCGGATGTTTGCGCGCGAAGGGTCTTATTGTGGGAGGAAACCGGAGTACCCGGAGAAAACCCACGTGGTCGGGCAGGTGACCCCTTACCTTTTCACGTCCAGTCGGGGAATCGAACCCCGGTCGCCTTGGTGAAAGGCAAGTGCGCTATCCACTGCACCATGCACCCGACCACCCATAATAACATGATTGTGCAATCACTGTTTCCATAGTAGTATGATTTACTTTCAATTCGTAGTCAGGTGACCGTTAAGGCCCTTGGTCCTCTTGTCGCCTCTTAAAAATAATTTTTCAACGACCTGTCATCTTGCAGCAAGCCATTTCGTCACATTATTCCACATGAAATGTTTGGTGACGAAATGACTTAACGGACAAATGCGTTTATGCAAGCTTTGTCGCCTCAAAATTTCACTGTCAAGATTTTGCCAGTAGTGATTTGAATTACCAACTTTTTAGCGCTAAAACTACGAGTGGCGTCTATTGCTGCCACTATTCTGTGACCTTTTGACCCATGTCATTTTTTCCTCTCCCGCTCCGGAAAAGCTTGAATAACTACCAATCGCATGATATATGAACTATTTGAAAGCCTGAACATTAAAGGAAATGATGTTCCCATGGTATTGTTGATAATTATGATGACTTTAATAATATATATGCAATTTGTAACAAAGAAATCAATTTTTCACTCCCACAGCTCATTTAAATATTACGTCTCTGGTCTTAGTTTGACCCATCTGTGTGTATATAATTACCTCTCGGTGTATAGCTTCACACACCATATATAACATCGAGCTCTCGCGATCGGTGCTATATATACACTCGTATACGGATCGTGGTATGTCCCAGACACACCGCTAACAGGTGCGTGTGTACTGTCATGCAATTTGTATTAAACTTTGATTATATAATCGCTTCATAGCCAACAGTCCTCGTTTTGATTTGATTTCTGACCGACGGCCATCTTGGACATTTAGCTCACAGAATATCATCTTTCAGTTGATAATGCCTTTTCTTAAGAAGAAAAAAGAAAGGAAAAAATCCAACTTTTTTTAAAAACAAATGAAGATAGTCTATGGTGGGTACGAAGATCCTTCTGGGACCTATCGTTTAATGTTCATACAGATATGTTTGACTTACTATGTAAGTGCATACGTTAGTGTCTCTGATGCACGGGATATTCTTTATCCGATGTCTTAAATGTTTATAAGACTTAATAGTTTATACAGTGTATATATGTTCTAAAGTTAATGTCGCATTTGGTTTTCTACAAACGACATCATATCTTAAATATTTTATGAGATATACATGTACATATGTATGATATAGAATGAAATGAAACGAAATGTTTAAATTGCTACATTACATCCGTTTTCATTAATCGTACTTTTAGGAGGTTGGTATGATATGTCTACTCCATAATGCAAACTGTTATTACCTTACAAACAAACATTTTATTATCAAAACAAACCAGTATATGTCGTTTCAACTTTGATCTGCCATTGCTCCCGTAATTAATCCTCATCTTGCATTTCCAACTTGATCTCAGGTGTGATTTTTTGCTTAAATTGTTTTAAGTGTTGCAGGGAAGGTTTATGAAATAAAGCTTCATTTTGTGTCTAACAAACTAATACTGTTTATTTCAATGCATATATTAAAAGAAACACATTCGCTTCCCTGTAAATTGATCAATATTCATTTCAAAATTTAAAAAAATGTGTAACAGAACAAGAGTGACAACTGTTGTTGGTTAAGTTGTTGTTTATTGAAGATTCCCCAGATGTTATAGGTGTCGTCAAGGTCTGTCCGTTTCCGTGGTCTGTCCCGCTCTGTCTCATCCCTTATACCAAACCCCTTTTTATCCCTCCCAGAATCTAGAGGGTCGTGTGCAAAGTGCAATCCCCTCCCGAGTTTACCATATATGTAACGCTCTGAAGATGACTGCAATTACATTTCTACTCCTCTAACACCCTGATCGACATGTGGAAGCTGTTTGATAGATCCTAATCTTACCGTTAGATCACTGCCCCATAGACCACCTATGAACCCCGCGCGAACTAATTACCGCTAACTAATTACTATTGGTACGGTTATACTAATTGCAAACACCCTGTGTCCGGTGTTTCATTTTAGCCAGATTTTGTACACCTCAGCAGTAAATCTAAGTCCCACTTTGTTACATACGTCCCTTTTCTTTCAAAGAAATATAATTACTAATTATAGTTCTTTCAAGGCTTTTCAACTATTATCCCAACTTTTTTTTCAGTGATTTATTTAACTACTTTCAATCCATTCCCACCTCAGATAAATCTATAAAAAAAAAAACTTCCCTTAGACACTGTATAGGCCCTACCTTGGTATCGATTAACATCTAGTACTGCCCCCTAAATGACAATAGGATGTCAAGTCATTTGATAAGTATGTAAGGTTACCTATATGTCCTTCAGTCAGAAAGGTCGATTTAGTGGGTACATATAATTATCAACATATTTACAATTACAAATCGATACACAATCAATTCACCCGTAATAGATGTACATATCAAAGTGGTTATTTTATCCCTATCAAAACAAGATAATTAGAATAAAATCCACGTGATGATGTGAATCAGAAGTAATTAATCTCCATAGTACCATTTAAGAAAAACACTTATGTCGCGTCCGACATGAAGAGTCCTCACAATATTGTTCATTTAATCAATTAGTCACATATTTAATAAAATTTATATTCCGGAAATCAAATCAAATAACACACGATTGTCACTATGTACACACTTATATAAGAGTTTGTAATCACGGAATTGTGGTTTCCAGGTCCTCACCCGTTGTAGAAATCCACCTCCGACACGCGCGTTTAACTCCAAGTTGTCGTCAAAACAGTTCTTAAAATATCATTTTTAACAGAAAAGTAATTTCCTGTCCGATGTAGAAAGTGGATTCCGGAATTCCTTCCTTAAGTTGAATTCCACCCCATAACTGTTTACGTCATTCATAGTCATTCAATGTTGTTTACGGAAAAGTTGGTCTCGGATCCTCACCCGTTTGTTGTAGACCACTCTCACAACACTTTGTTCATTTAATAACATGAAAAGCCAGTCTCGGATCCTCACCCGTTTGTTGTAGACCGCTCTCATTTTAAACACAACACATTGTTCATATATACGTTATGTATATCCGTTCTAAAATATTGTCAAAAATCGCGTTGACTTGTATGATTATCAACACTGTCTGTCTTCTTACTTCGTTGTCATCATGGGGAAAGTGGGTTCTACGATGTCTTCTTAAATTAAGAGCCAACCTCCGGTTTTCTCGTGACAATGATTTCGTATAGGAGCACAATTGTAATGTTCTTGATTTTGCCCCTTACTAACACTGTCATCAATATTTGCGATTGTTGCCCAGGGCGTTGTTTGGATTGTTGGTTGAGAGGGAATTCCCTGCAAGGGGGTTCCCGGGTACACAGGGGTATATCTTGTGGACGGCATCCTGTTGACATCTGTTGGTGACCACAGGTGCTGTTGGTTGAGGATTGTCAGCGTTGTCTACTTTCTGTTCAGTCTGCGTCACCATACATCCGTTGGTGACCATCGGCGCTGTGGGTTGTGGGCTGTCAGTGTTGTCCACTCCCGGTTTAGTCAGCGTCACAAGTTGGAGATGAGGTTTGGTGATTGGCTTACCTGACCTTTTTCGCTCTCTCATGACTAGTCGATCCCTACATAACCTCCTTAACTCATATTGCCTAAACATATAAACAACAATAAAATATTCCCTACTCCTACTATCCCAATACTATCTAATTGGTTTTTCACGACCATAGTACATAATTATACGCGAATTATTATTGGAAGCCATTTTTTATCAGCAGTGGTAAGTTAATTGCTTTCTCGTTAATACTCCTAACCATGACCTTATCATTAATCATTATGGTTGTACTGGTAAGAAGCTTATAATATTCCCATAAGTTTGTATTTTATGTCTAACCTGACTAAAATTTTGTGTAGATTTATTTTCGAAATGACGCTAGGTGACAGGTGTCCTAGTGCAAGCATATCTAACTGTGTGCACTTTCAGTGTAGAATGTTGCAGTTTGTAACCTGTACGAAAGCCTATCCAAGAATAGATGTTACGGTTCAAAACCTATGGCAAAGTTCACGAGCACGAGTAGTTGTAATTTTGTTTATTTTCCTGAACATGATATTATTTTAAACAGGAGTGCAGTCAACTAGCCCAGCGAGTAAAAGTGTCAGTATAACCAATAATCTCTTTAATTTGCCCCCTGAACATATAAAAATCACATCATGTTTGTCAAACTGAAGGTAATAGTTATTTTACTGAACCCAAAGATTATTAAACACGGACTACCGGGGGGGGGGGGGGGGGGGGGGGGGGTCTGATTTGAAGGATTACTAATTCCGATTGGCAAAACAATAAAAATAAAATGTTTATGTTTATTGTTCGGTCTCATCGATTGACATGTTTTCATCTTCATCGCCATATGGATCCCCTATGTCATTTTCTGAACTAGCTACACTATCTAACTCGTCAGATATTATTTGAGATTCTAGTCTAGACCTTTTGTCTTTTAAACGTTTGGCTAATTCCATTAGAGGAATGTCCTCCTCATCTGATGAAGTCTCTCGTTCCCGACGGAATTTGTTTGTAATTCTATCTAGGGGAGATAATCTACCACTATCTGAACACGTTTCGGTATCAGAGCTATCATCGGGGGGTACCACAAATAGGGGTTTTCGAACAGGACGTCCGAAATCACCTGTTGGTACCTCCCAATCATTAATATCAGCCAGTCTGATATGTTCAGCATGTGTTTTTGTACTGGTACCGTCCAGCTGGCTTTTGACTATAAAGCTAACTGGTGACCTTTGCTCTACTATCCTATAATATGGCCGCCATTTGTCTTGTAGTTTGTTTTTTCGGAGATGGTTTTTTAAGTAAACAGGGTCCCCCACCTCGAATTTAACCTCCTTACTATTTTTATCTGCATATTTGGCTTGTTTTCGTTTCGATCGTTTCATTTGTCTATGCACTAAAGCGAAGGACTGGTGTTGTTTTTCTAATGCAATTTTGTGTGCTTCGTCCCCCAAATACCTGCGACGGGGTTTAAGCAAGTTGTCAATAGGCAACACCACATCACGGTTGTATAACAGAAAGAAGGGAGAGAACTTTGACGATTCATTGATGTTAAATCGAACTGCTGCCAGAGTTTGGTTTAGGTACACATCCCACGTGGCTGTGTCATTCTCTAGCTTTTTTGCTAAAATATCATGAAGAGTTCGATGGAATCGTTCAACCTTTGCATTACTTTGTGGATGGTAATAAGAGGTCGTTACATGACTTATATTTAATGCTTCTAAAGTCTCTTTCATTACCCTATTCACATTTTCTGTACCGTTATCTGTTATGATTTGTAATGGACAACCAAACCTGGGCACAATATGTTCTAAAAGTAAATGTGCTACATTCTCCGCCGATTTATCAGGAACAGCAAAGGCCTCCGGCCAACCACTGTATATATCTACAAAACTAATTATGTATTTATTTCCCGAAAGAGTTTCCGGGTAAGGCCCTGACAGATCTAATCCTAGTTTCGCAAAAGGATATGGGGGCACGTCGGTTTCCTGTAGAGGAGGTTTTGTTTTCCTTGAACTACGTCTCTGACAGGGGACGCAACTCGAGACATACTCGTACAGTTGCTTGTACATGTTAGGCCAAAAGTATTTAGACCTAATAGCGTCAAATGTCTTGTCAATGCCCATATGTCCATTCTCGTCATGATATTGCGTCACCACTCTGAACCGTAAATGATCAGGTACATATAGTCTAACTACGGGGTCAACATCTGGGTTGGAGATATAATACAATATATCATCCATTATCAAGTACTTGTTCTGTACTGACTTCCCTACTTTTTCATCTTTTAACTGTTTTTTTAACCGTACGAGATCTGCATCTTTTTCTTGTTCCACTACCATGTCTAAGTCTCCCGGTTTCAGGTTAGCTGTTTCTGGCATTACCAAAACAGGTTTATCAATTTCACAACTGACAAAATCTTTTGGATTAAATTTGTTTGAATTTAATGCATTTATCTCTAAAGCATGATCACTAATGTCCGGTGTCACCTCAGTAGCTTGTCTGTCTGTCTCTAGAGGGGATCTCGATAATAGGTCAGCACATGTATTTTCAACCCCCGCTATATACTCTATCTTGCAGTTGTATCCTGCTATTCCTAAAGCCCAAAGTTGGATCTTCTTGTTCTGCATAGGTGACTCTAACAAATACTTTAAAGGCTTATGATCTGTTCTAATTACAAACTCTGAATTGTGCAAAAAGTGGTCTAATTTTTGAAGGGCATAATGAATAGCATATGCTTCCTTCTCTATGGTAGACCATCTAGTTTGTGTATCAGATAGTTTATGCGAGAGATAGTACAACGGTTTCTCATTCCTAACATTAGGTAATATGTTCTGACCTTCATCACACGGTTGAGTCAAACATGCCCCAATACACGTGTCGCTAGCATCTGTATATAGCACATACGGCTTTGTTATATCAGGGTAAGCTAACAGTGGTACTACAGTGAGACTATCTTTTAATTGATCAAACGCTAATTGGCAGTTATGGGTCCAGTGAAATTTAGCATATTTCTTTGTTAGAGTGATTAAAGGTTCCGCAATTTTTGAAAAATTTGGTATAAATCTCCTGTAGTAACTACACATTCCTATGAACCCTCTAACTTCTTTAACACAACTGGGAGCTACCATTTGACGCACAGCTTTTACTTTTTCTGGATCAGGCTTTACACCATTCTGATTTATCACAAATCCAAGGTATTTTGTTTCTGTTTGGAAAAATTGACACTTTTTTAATTTCAATTTTAACTTATGCTTTTTCAATCTCGAGAAAACTTGTTCAATGTGAGCCAAATGTTCCTCCTCTGTTTTTGAATAGATTAAGATATCATCTAAATAAGCTAACGCAAATTGATCCAAATCCTGTAAAACCTCTGACATGAGTTCTTGAAATACGGCTGGTGCGTTTGATAAACCAAAAGGCATTACATTAAACTGAAAAAGCCCCTTATGACATGCAAATGCTGTTTTTTCTTTATCTTCTTCGTTCATTAAAATTTGCCAATATCCTGATTTCAAATCTAAGGTTGTGAAATACTTTGCGTTTCCCAATAAAGCCAGAATGTCATCTATCAATGGTAACGGATAGGAATTTGCTTTAGTAATTTTGTTTAGGGCCCTAAAATCAACACAGAATCTCTTGGAGCCATCTTTCTTATCAACTATTACCACGGGGAAAGCCCAGGGTGATTTAGACCTGCTAATTATTCCCGCATGCAACAACTCATCAATAGTTTTGTCTACCGTCGCTCTCTGACTCAGTGGGGTTCTGTACGGCCGAAGTCTAATAGGATGACTGCCACCTGTGTCAATTGTCATTTTTACCGTATCTGTGTGCCCCAAATCAATGTCTTTGTCTGCAAATAGTTCCCTATTGTTTTCTATCAAACTTTGAATTTTACTGCGATTTTCCTCGGGTACACTAATTTCCTCTAGGTTTACAGATGCTACTTCCTGGGGGGTCCCGGAATTACATGCGTTAATAGCTATTACACATTGTTCTTCTAATGAATTTACCTTGGCAATTACGGTACCCTTGTTAAGTTGGAATGTCTTATTAGTATTGTTAACAACAAACACAGGTACCTGACGGCCGGGTTGAAGTTTTGCTATGGAGCTGGAAACCATTAATCCGGGTTCTTGACTAATTTCTCCTACGTTAATAGCTGATATTTCACACAGGCTTGTTTCTGAGAACCCTGCTGTGGCCTTAAACCTTCCCATACAGACATGCGCTGTTTGGGGTTTAAGAATGGATTTTGATGTTAGCCTAACGAGGGAGGCGACGTGTATATCATCTTCTAAAGGAACATAGTTTTCCTTAACTCGTAGACAACCCAAATCATAGTACAACCTGACACCTTCTTTAATTAACCAATCCTGCCCCAGAATAACATTTCTATTAACTCCAGCTACCACATAGAAGGTGTGTTGACATTCCACCTTGCCTATAGCGAACCTTACGCTTATCAACCCATCTACCTGAATACCTTTGCCATTTACCGCCTGTAAGTTGACTGTTTTTCTAATTAGTTTCGGTTTGTTTTTTAAGCTTTTATAAACTCGTCTGTTCATTAACGATACTTCCGCCCCCGAATCTACTAGAGCCCTTAGCTTCTGATTTTGCAGTTTTATTTTACAAGAATTAGGGGTACCTGCTAGTTCTATCTTATACCTAGGTACTTCCCTTACTTTTTCACTTCTATCCCTAAGTTTGGTTTTTGTTTGAGTTTTTCTATTTTTCGTTTGCCCGTTTTTTTCTATCCCATTCTACCTTCTGTCCCCCATTTTTCGTTCCTCTCCCTTTACAAGTTCCCTTATAAAGGGAGGCCCTTAGTTTCCCTTTCTATATCCCCACTGGCCGCTATACGAAATATTTCCACAGTTTCTCTGTATATGTCCCGCCTGCCCACACCCGTAACACAATGTTTTTGGACAGTTAAATTTGATGTGACCCTGTTGCCCGCAACCCCAACATTGCCCATTTTGGCTCCTATTGGTCTGACTCCTAACCTCATTAACCTGTCTCTGTTGTTTGTACTGTCTACCTTGGGTATTGTTTCTACAGTTTCTCGCTATGTGTCCCTGTTGTTTACATTTAAAACAGTTTTTTGTAGGCCTTAAACGATCTACTTCCATTGGTTCTTCCCCATTATCACTTGATTCATTGTAACCCATGCCCGTATGCCCAGTTCTTAACTTAAATCGTGCCCTGATGTTTTGTTCTTTCATTACACAGGTAATAGCGTCCTGAAAAGTTTGTGGGTTTTCTCTCATAAGTTTCATTTTCAAATAGTTTTGTCTCAATCCATCTGTGAAAAATCCTATTAGTTGTCCTTCTATAACTGCTTTCCCCTCATCCCCGTGTCCTACAAATGCTTCCTCTGCTATGGTTAATAATCTCTCTGCAAATACTTGAATACTTTCACTTCCCCCTTGTTTTAGCTGTTTTAACAGTGCTAGCGCGTGCTGTGGGTCAGTTATTTCCGCGAAACGCGATGTTAACTCTTTCTTTAGCGCATCCCAGTTATTTGTTTCTGTATTATTTAAGTATCTCTGAATGAAATCGCTAACAGGTCCTTTACTAGCTTGAAAAGCAACCAAGTTTATTTTTTCCTTATTGAGATCTATGGAATTTGCATATTTCTCTATATCCCTTATCCAAGATTTAAACAATGACGGTTCCCCAGAAAAAGGTTTAATTACCTGTGCTATCCCTTGAACCCCTAACATAGAAAATATCCTATTCAATTGTACATTAAGTTCCTGAAACAATGGTACTGGATCGACATTTGCCATTATGAGAGCTACTTAGGGTCTAAATTAAAAGCCAAATCACCTACCTTTTCTTCTTTTTCAAACGTTGTGTCTCGGTTCGAATCCTGGTCCACGTGCACCAAAATCAACTCTTGTAACAGAACAAGAGTGACAACTGTTGTTGGTTAAGTTGTTGTTTATTGAAGATTCCCCAGATGTTATAGGTGTCGTCAAGGTCTGTCCGTTTCCGTGGTCTGTCCCGCTCTGTCTCATCCCTTATACCAAACCCCTTTTTATCCCTCCCAGAATCTAGAGGGTCGTGTGCAAAGTGCAATCCCCTCCCGAGTTTACCATATATGTAACGCTCTGAAGATGACTGCAATTACATTTCTACTCCTCTAACACCCTGATCGACATGTGGAAGCTGTTTGATAGATCCTAATCTTACCGTTAGATCACTGCCCCATAGACCACCTATGAACCCCGCGCGAACTAATTACCGCTAACTAATTACTATTGGTACGGTTATACTAATTGCAAACACCCTGTGTCCGGTGTTTCATTTTAGCCAGATTTTGTACACCTCAGCAGTAAATCTAAGTCCCACTTTGTTACAAATGATAATTTAGTCAAATTGTAAAAGCACTGCACTAAATTGAACATGTACATTGAAAACAGCTCGTCAATCTAAACAATTTGCGTGTAAATTATGTTTACTCTAAATACTTACTAATCTAATCCCTATTCTGAAACCTTCTGATATCGAAACTTAGTAACCCACACAACAAAATCACTTCAATAGCTGTTAAAAATACATACTTTTGTTAGAAGTTTTAGCGTTTCAGTACTTTCAGTACTTTGATTAATTTGATTGGCTAATGCTAAAGGTCATCGGGATATGACCCCCTATGGGATTATCTCAGATCTTAACGCAGCAGAGAGGAGTTTACGGAACGGCGCGGAGATCAAGACATGATTTTAATCAGATTGGCAAAATATCAGCATCCTGGGCCCTTTGGTTACTGAAAGATCACGTAACGCACACATATGCTGCACCTCTTAAATTTAGTAATAGATACAGTATGCCGAAAAAATAAATTAAACTGCATCATACAGCCGTTTCGTCCTCCTAGGACTCTTCAGTGATGCTAGGGCCGGGTCAAAAGGTGGGAATCCGAAATTTCTAAACTAATGCAGAAGCAGAAGGGTCAGTTGTTACCACTTTAATTTATGAATTTAGAAGTAAAATTAAACTAGTTCTGTATAATTTCAAATCGTGTACTACGAAAATGTGTATATAATGTACCGTGCCACATAACACAGCGAAAAGAAGTCGCTGGAAGAATTTAACACATTAGGCGTCTGTGACCTTGAAAGTAGGACAAGGTCATTCATTTGAACAATTATTGTAGCCCTTCACCCAACATGCTGACCGCCAAATATCAGTTCCTTTTGGTTATTGAGTAGAAGTTGCTTGTCGAATTTTATACTTTTGACCCGTACCTGGTAACCTGATCACTTTCTATCTCAACACCCACCCCCACCCAGCCGACAACTTGACGAAGGATACCGGAATCGGCCGAGGTGCTTGTTGCAGAAATGGACCAATTTGTTATATTACGTTCGACTCGTTTGCGAAATATTGTACAATACTGTGAATAATGGACATCCCGTGTATCATAAGGCGATCGGTTTAAAGTCACTCTGCACTTCCACACGTACTTCAATATATTATAAATTATCTCCCTTCTTTTTAAACCAAATCTCTGAATGATAAAGATATCTTCGGCGACATTGTTTTAATCTTGCCACTGAACCTTATGCATTTCGCACAGTCAACGCAGTAGTTTAAACCCCATAAGGTACCGATTGTTGAATTTATAACTCAAGATTTTTATTAAAATCTATCCGAAGGTGCCAAGCGTAACCGTATTGTGTAAAGGCATATCACGAAATTGTCTTTAAAAATCAGGTCTTGGAACACTGGTTCGTTTGTGCTCCTATATAAACGGTGAATGAGTCGCTTGTCTCTGAAACAAAGACACTACCGAGACACCATTGTGTGCACTCGGCAAACCAACGGTAGCACAAACTCGAAATATACATGGACAAGTTATCAAATAAAGCTCCATCAACTTCACAAGATATAAATTAAAACCATTTTTTTCCTTTATTGATTATTATTTATATTTCTCATGTTTGATTGGTAATTCAGTATTGGAAATAGTAAAAAGATGATTGCTTTATATCAATATAATTATTTTGGTACCAATTAGATTTGTTTAGGTAAACGTCATTTAATTTCCTATTTCAAGTTTAAAGTTGACAAGGCGTATAAAGACTTGGTCTGTCAAAGTATATGATATTGCTACCAGTGTCTAATGTAACAGATGTATTTAGACATTTATAAGTACAAATCCGTTCTATGTGCTAGCTTGGTCGTCTACCTGGTAATATTTCTACAATTAAACCACATTCCATGTGAAACTAAGACTACCGAGCGATGCAATACAATGCTATCGCGGTCCTCAAGCCGCTAAGTGGTCAGTATTCTGGGCTGAACCGACTGATGGTCCTTTTGGAGTGACAATTTAAGAGGATAACCTCATCGATTTGCGGCCGATATTGGCGATGGATTTCGGAGTATGGATTCCCCTCACAGAGGATCAAGCAGATGAGGTTGGAGATGACATCACTTGCAGGAGTCTGTCTTCAGCGCGTGAAAGTACGACCGAAGTGAGAGGTGAGTACATCGAATTCATTATCTGTTCGTAAAAGTACGACGGTTGTTGCATTTTAACAAGATCGCTGTCATGTGCCGTAGCCCAAGCGTTTGTCGATTTGGGCGGGGACGAAAAGAAACTCCCGTTATACCAGGTATATATGCCTTTACCTATCATGCAAGGAAAGTAAGTGTGTCGTTTTTACACGAATGGGTACGATGTGCAAGATGATACGCAAGAACAAATGTCATCCGTTTGTTCCTGAAATACAATTTATCGTCACCAATCATCAACATTGCATCCCCGTTAAAACAAATGAGCGTGTCGCTTGCTCACGGAGCACGACATACACCATAAAGGTTGAGTATGTGTTATTTGCTAGTGGAAGCACGAGATATATAAAAAAAATCAATATACATCACAAGAGGCGACTCATGTGTCGCCTGATCGTGATATATATATGTGAGTATTTGCTCTGCTCGTGAAAGTACAGCCGACACCAGGTGATGTAAGTGTTTGCTCAGCTCGTGAAAGTACGACAGATACCAAAATAAGTGAGTGTGCTCAGCTCGTGAAAGTACGATCGACATCAAAAATGTGATTGTGCTCAGCTCGTGAAAGTACAACCGACATCAGATGATGTGAGTGTTTGCTCAGCTCGTGAAAGTACAACCGACATCAGATGATGTGAGTGTTTGCTCAGCTCATGAAAGTAGAACAGACATCAGAAGATGTGAGTGTGCTCAGCTCGTGAAAGTACGATCGACATCAAAAATATGATTGTGCTCAGCTCGTGAAAGTACGACAGACCTCAAAATAAGTGAGTGTGCTCGGTTCGTGAAAGTAGAACAGGCATCAGAAGATGTAATTGTGCTCTGCTCGTGAAAGTACGACTCGTATATCCTAACTCTTGGCTGATGGTTATCGTCAGGACGTACAGAATGGGTATATGTCTGTGAAGTAGTATAGACAGGTGCTATGGGTAACGTACGTGGATCCCGGTACCCGGGAAAGCACAAAGCGAGCAAATAGAAACTCCATTATTAGTACGCCTCTGAAATTGTCGTCTTGTTTACAAGATCCAGATTTATATAGGGACAGGTACTGGTCGCAGTAATTCGTGAGTGGCCTTATAAACTAGATCTATGTCGTTTGCTCCAGAAATACATTATAAGTACAGTTCCCCAAGCTCATTTTAAATCATAACAAATAATTTTACGAATTTTAAAAAAAACTGACTTAATAGCAGCATGCCCAGTTACGGCACATGAAAGAAGGTAATCGGTGTAATATTTCTGCTTTAAATCATAAGTTGTTTTTTTCAGTAATTATCAATTCAATTAGTTCCAAAGCTGTATAATTCAGTGACGGGACATTTGATACTGTTTTATGGCAGATAGTTTAAAACCTCACGTTCGCCTGCAATCGAAGACATTGGGCTAATAATTAATATAACTATTTATCTTCTAAGCTTGAGACGTCGGGCTGATTATTATTTTACTTATCAGCTAAAAGCGAACCGTTCTATAAAATTAATGTTTAGACTATATTTTTTTTTTTTAGAAAAACGCTATATATTCGTTCTGACAACTTTGTTATCGCATAAATAAGTATTTTTTTCTTTCTTTTTTAAAGATTTACAAGTTTTCATAAGGAATTGCAACTGTATTTAAGAAAAATAAACTATGATCTATGTGCCCATGACGAGTAAATGAGCTGCTTCACGTTCAGTTTGCATCTGCTCTAAATTTTATACGCAACATAAAAAAGACCACCCTTTTCGATTCTATATCATATATGGTTAAATTGTGTTCGATTCATCAGCGCATCGGGATAAATCCGTTTGAAATAAGTAGGTTTCATACAACATAACATAAGTAGAGTGGGTTTAGAATGGAATTGACTCCACAGCGTTGTGACGTCGTATATTATCTCCTCTTGACCTTTGTGACGTCACACAACACTTGACGTCAGAATCGTATAACCATGGCATTTGTCGATTGTTTCAGCACTTACTCCTCATGTCGGCTCGAGGTCGATGGAGAATGACTCGGAGGTTCCGCTCCACCGTCTGCGGTGCCTGCGTGGTCTGGGGAGGGCCGGTTTTGTACCTATTGGGCCAAAGTTTCAAGGTAAGGCCGGGCCGCTTTGTCTTTTCTATGTTGGTGCGGGATAGCTATGTACATTATATAACTTGTTCCACTGGGAGGAGTAACGTTTTAAAAGTTTCGAGATAAACTAATAGAATAATAAACACGACAGTATTTTCTCATACAGATCAATCAATTTTATGTATCCCTTTAACGCAAACAGGGGCAAAAACAAAAGTAGTTTTAAATTAATTTTTTGCATCGCAAACGTCAGAGAAGTGTACCGTGGGTTTCCGACGATGCAACACCCTATAACAGTTGCCATACGTTTTAACAGGGACGTATATGTGCGACATATACGTCCCTGGTTTTAATCACCGTGTGATAAGACCAAAAAGAGGGTTTCAGGTAACCCAACCGACCTTAGATTTTATTGCCGACCATATATATTATCATATACATATATAAATCGCCGAGTATAAACTTCATTTATTTTACAACTATTTTGACATTCAACTTATTTAAATCAACCCACGGCACACTTCTCTATCGTTTGTATAGGATAGGGAAATGTACCGTGGGTTTCCGACGATTAAATCGCCCCTTATTACTCAATGCTCGGATATAAGCGCGCGGGGTTCTTATAATTATTGAGGAGGAAAACTAGAGTACCCGGAGAAAACCCACGTGGTATGGCAGGCGACCACATACCCTTTCATGTCCATTACACCACCCGGCCCACCCATCACCATCACCTACACTTGTATCTAAAATTAATTTAGGAGCCTGGCATTATTTACACTTTGCAACTAAAAATATTATTCTTTCTGCTTGTTCTGGGAATCTGACCATATTCTTAGCGAGGGAGGTCCTTTGAGTGCACCCGACGGCTCGAATTACGGTAATATATCTATCGATCCGCTTTTGTTAGACTATGTGTAATTGAATCTAGTAGCGCTACGTCACCAGTTGTTTTCTGTAGTATAGCATATCATTAATAAAAAAAATGATCATAAAATCCCCAAACAATTTCGAAAAAAACAAAGTCTATTGAAAAGCTTTTAAAACGTTCGACATCCTGGTTGTTTGTTTATGTATGAATTCGAGACAATTATAGAATGTCTCCATGGCTACGGTAAATGTGCATTTTTCATGTTATGATGTGATGTTTTTGGCAATTGTATCAACGTTATACGTTTTATTTGTCACATGTCTCCATAGTAACGATATACATGTACTTTTATTTTTCATGTTACATGTATGTGTCAATTGTAATTAAAACACAATCACTATAACGTGTTCTGTTCATGCTATGATGCTAATTGTGTGACACAATCCTTTTTATGAGTGTTACCTGTTACCATGGCTACGGTATACGTCACGAGTATCTTTTATGTTATGACGTCATTGTAATTGTCAGTTATGTCTCCATGGTAAAGGTTATTCATTTATTTCAGACGTGACAATCCGCTACATACCCAGTAAGTACTTGTTGCCATGGTTACCTACTAACATGTGTCTCGTGACTTTGCTTGCTTTTTCTCTCCTTACGCCTTTGTTTTAGAAAACAACGGGACTAACTTCGAAAAAAAACTATAGTACATGTGTATACTTTAACTTTGAAGTTTGTATAGTGCACAGTTTTTTTTCGGTTTCTGTGCTTTTGTTTTCCAGTGATATTTCCCTATAAGGGGAGTGCTGTACCTTTTAAATTAGCAATAGATACAGTTTGCCGAAAAAATGAATTAAATCGCGCCATACAGCTGTTTCGACCTCCTAGGACTCTTCAGTGATGCTAGGGGCCAAAAGGTGGGAAGCCAAAATTTCTAAACTAATATAAGAGCGGAAGGGTCACGTTGCGTAAAACCCTTTTAATTTATGAATTTATAAGTTAAATTAAACTAATTCTGTATAATTTCATATCGTGTTCTACGAAAATGTGTATATTATGTAACGTGCCACTACTCAAATGAGATTAACTGTGGCTATGGAGGCTCCAGCAAACCCCGGGGACTAAAAAATCCACCAGCAGAGGCTGGCAGCCTCTATCATTAAAAAAATGTCGTATACACACATGTGCTGCACCTTTTAAATTTATTAATAGATACAGTATGCCGAAAAATGAATTAAACTGCGCCATACAGCTGTTTCGTCCTCCTAGGACTCTTCAGTTATGCTAGGGACCAAAAGATGGGAATCCAAAATTTCTAAACTAATGTAGAAGCAGGAGGGTCACGTTGTGTAAAACCCTTTTAATTTATGAATTTATATACAAAAAAAGGGAATGCACTGCAGAACACGTACACAACCTATACTTATTCTTTATGCTAATTATAATATTTAAGCCAATCAGGAACCAATATGGTACTTATTGTAAACAAGAAAGATATCAAAGTACTGAAAGTTAAGAGCAACACGGCCCGAAGCCGGTGTTATTAATGCGATCCGAGAAACGCCGAAAACAAAGGCGTTTCCAAATATTGACCTTTATAGAGGTCATTGTCATTGTGAGAACGGAACCATTGTACTATATTGTAGATACATAGTTTGTGGGGTATTATTTTAGTTTTCATGGGATACTGTTACTTTAGAAATAAACTAGATATAATTGGTAAAATTTGATACTATAAGTTGATATTCATGATAGTTCGAGACAAGAATGATGCTTTTCTTTATTTGGAGAGATTGATAATATTTATCCAATCTGATTAAAATATACAGATCCTCACTATTACTATCCTACACACGACAGTAATGGATACTATACGCCCCAAGTTAGTCTTTATCGATGTCCTTACTCTAGATCTCCTTTGCAAAGTCTAACCGACTTTTACCAGCACGCAATCTAAAGGTTTTGACTCTACGACTGCCTGGTGCTACACTGTATCTGCACATGTGTGTTTATATTTAGACCACCCAGTTCTTGCATTGACGAGGAACATTATCAATTACCCGTAGCAGAAACAAATATGAATTCTAATCATCGTGTCACGTAAATTTTAAGCCCACCGTCATCACATGGTGGGCTTTTCAAATCGTCCTTAAGTAACAAAACTAGCTGTAACAAATTCGTAGGTCACTGTGATCGCTTTTTCTTTAGAAGTTCTGAATGGATCATTCTCAAATTTTAATTAAAGGTTTAATAATTTTGGTCTGTAGATTGGTATTGCCTAAATTTGGGACTCATAAATGAAATGCAGTCGGACGTTGTAATCTCGAAGACCCCGTTTATTTGGTAGTATTTTGTTGGTCCGGCCATACATAACATTCGAATCCTCTTCATTCGAGTACTCGGATAACTCGAAGTTTCCCATGGTCCAACGACTTCGAGATATCAAGGTTATCTGTTATGTTTAGTAATATAACCTCCCCTTAAGGATCTCCATACCACTGAACATTGGTTGTACATGTGTTGATATGCAGTAACTTCCTCTTAGGATCCCTGTCCCACCACATATTGGTTGAGTTGGTATACAGTCACCTCCCCTTAAGGATCCCTGTCCCACTACACATTGGTTGTGTTGATATACAGTAACCTCATCTTAAGGATCCCTGTCCCACTACACATTGGTTGTGTTGATACACAATAACCCCCCCCCCCCCCCGGTTAGGACCTCTGTCCCACTCTGCATTGGTTTTGTTAATATACAGTAACCTCCCCTTAAGGATCCCTGTCCCACTACACATTGGTTGTGTTGATATACAGTACCCTCCCCTTAAGGATCCCTGTCCCACTACACATTGGTTGTGTTGATACACAGTATCCTCCCCCTTAAGGATCCCTGTCCCACTACACATTGGTTGTGTTGATATACAGTAACCCCCATTAAGGATCCCTGTCCCACTACACTATAGTTCAGTTGATTTACAGTTACTCTATACATACAGTAACCTCCCCTTAAGGATCCCTGTCCCAATGTTCATTGGTTTTGTTGATACACAGTTACCTCCCCTTAATGATCCCCGTCCCACTACACTATGGTTTTATTGATATACAGTAACCTCCCCTTAAGGATCCCTGTCCCACTACACATTGGTTGTGTTGATATACAGTACCCTCCCCTTAAGGATCCCTGTCCCAATACACATTGGTTATGTTGATACACAGTAACCTCCCCCTTCAAGATCCCAGTCCCATTGCACTATAGTTCAGTTGATTTACCGTAACCATATACATTGTTGAGTCATTAAGGACGTCCTCCTGTTGTATGCGATGTGATTGTATGTGTTGTGTACGTGTGTGTTTGGTAAGCCGACTTTATTGTGCTACCATAGTGAAGTATTTAATGCCAAATTAAAGTTCACCGGCAAAACACTCCAACCGGTCACATAATAATATAATTAATGCTTACAACGGGTCATTCCACTCCCATAATGCTGGTCGTCAAGCAGGGAGTCGTATCTGGAGGTCTTGACCAGGGGGTAGAACCCAACACCTTCTTCACAAGGGCAAACACTCAAACAAAGACCGAAAGTGAAGCAGTGTCAAAGGACACATTAGGGGGAAAAGCAGTAAAAAAGGAAAGACCACCCCCTCGAATTTAGTCACCTCTTACGATCATGCCATGGGGACAGCATATTCAATGCCTATGCCTTATCTGCAGGTGTTCTGTTTTCGAAAAAAAGATGGTTCCAATATATAGTTACATTTTTGGCCATGTTACAAGGATGATTTCTCTAGTTATACAAAACGGAAAACAGTGAAAATATTATGATATGAAACAGGAAACAATTCCCTATAAGTACACAAAATTTCATTAAAAATGATCCATTAACGAAGTCAGGAAAATTCATTGAAAAAGGTTGGAAATACAAAGAATATATAGAAAAATATAAAAAAAAAATTGAAATACTTTTGGCACGTAACTGTATACGAAAAAAAGAGACTTTGTCAGGATTTATCAATTTGCTATTGTATCTTACAATGAAATGAATTTTACTCATTTTATACATATGTTAATAAACTTAAATATTTGTTTATTTCAAGAACCGAAGTACCGATGGGCTGTAGAGAACTATGTCAAACAAGGATTGGACGAACATCCGGGCCGGAAGCAGGTTCCTTTCTTTCTGCGCAGGTCCAAAACTGTACAGGTGATGCAAAACAAACCATTCCAGCGTTTTTTCACGCAGGTAGATTTGAACGCATCACCAAGACCTCACACAGAACGAGATCGGTCAGATACCCTCAGTCGGAGAAACAAGAACAAAAATGACAGGCGGTTTTCTCTCTCTTTCGTTTATAAACCGACGCCATATACGGGAATCCTTCAGAAACCAACCACGGACCGGCCGTTGCTAAGGAGACCGACTCCACTTCGGACCCCGCCCGTGCAAGAAACGGACTCACAGTTCAAACATTTCACAAAAAGTTTAGAACTGAAACCGAAAAATTTTGCCACATCAACAGAACAAGACATTTTCTACATTAAGAATTACCCTCTGTTATTGGACGCTCATCCGGAAGAAGAGGCTGCTGCACTACCGCGCAAGCGCACACCGACACCGGAAATATGTTTCACACCAGAAATGAAACGAGGAATGACAATTACATCAAGAATTCAGAATTTGAAAACAGAAATAGACACACTTGATCAGGAAACCGATGGCATTGATTTCCGAACGGTATTGAGAGATGATGCGTTCGACCCCGCCGTCTGGCCTTGGAACAAGGGCAGATCAAGTTACATGCTTCCTTCATCGTCTAATGCACATTTGTATCGTCAACGTCCAAAGTCCCCAAACCCAATGTCTGTGAGTACCCTCCCCAAAAATAAAACGCCGACCTCCTTCTCTCCCGGAAGATCTCTGTCGCCATATTAACTAGGTGAATAACCGTTGACATCGACAACTATTTTGTTTTAGATTCAAATGAAAATTGTACATACAACAACTTCCAAAAAGCACTGTTCATAACTGTTGTAGACAGGAGAGTTTGGAGTGAATCTTCGCCTTTATAAGGTAGCTTCTGATAAGGCACAGCTGTGAAATTCGATTCGGAAGGAAAATCTACGAATAAAGGGAATTAATCATGGATGTATTGCCAAGCGATGGAAGGCATGGGGACATGTAGGTGTGATAATGTTGACAATAGTCCTCTTGTCTGTGCTTCCTTTGTTCACCAAAGGAAGTATGTATATGGTAGAAAATAGAACATCTTAAGTCGCGTCCAGAAAGTACTAAAGAGTACTATGAAGTTCCATCAAATGCATTTTCTTGACCTACTTGAAAGGTTACAGGGGTTTAATATATAAAAACCTTTCCAATTTTTTAGTCGCTTTCGGCGTATTGTTTTTGTCTAGGGCGTGGACGGAAGTCCAATGTGCCAATTTCCGGTGTACCTGTGCGCACTTATGCTCTGTATCTGTTACGTCATCATCATGCTCTGTAGTGAAGTATCGTAAACAGAAAGTAAGAAGCTATGCAACTCGGTTTTCTTATAATTTTTTTATGAAGTGTTCTATTGTACTTTCCCCCATACAAACAAATGCATATTACTGGTTTTAAACCTCCAGTCGGGAGTTCGTTGTACAGTTGTTGCGGCAGTAGCGGATCAGTCTAGGCCTCATGATCGTCGCTAGTGATGACCGCCATCTTGGAAAGTGCGCATACTCTGTATCATCCTCGATATCCAGGGGTTACGATCACCTATGTAATCTACACCCCTGGAATATATCATGGCAAAATTGAAAGCTCCCGGGTCTGCCACCTAGCGGTCGGTGTACGTTGTTTCCCTTTGAATCACGTAATCACCGACCAATCAAAATGCGTGCAACAAAACGGCTTATGCAATGAATGTAAACAAGAAAGAACATCTCGTTCGGTTGATCTGTGAAAAATTCAAGCTTGATCAAATTAGACAGCATCAGGAAACGGCGATCCACGCACTGAGTCCTAATTACCCTAAATGTGTCGTTGAAGATTGTACTTCTCTGTTTTACTGGTAAAGATCCATGACACAGTCGACACTGTTACATTTTTTCTGTCCCATAAGAACAGCGCGTGATCAAATGTAAGGTGCGCTCTTATTGGACGCAGCCAGACCTAGCTGCATCCAATGAAAATTCTCGTCGCGGGATTTACGAAATGTGGTCTATATATGCCAAGGGTGAAGATGAGTGTGCGGATCGTAACCCTTGGCTAGCGAAGATGACTCTGTATCTGTTATGTCACAATTAACCATGCTCTGTAGTGAAGAATCGTAAACAGAAAGTAAGAAGCTAAGTCCTCTTGTATGAAGTGTTCTGTTGTACTTTCCCCAAATAAACAAATGCATATTACTGGTTTTAAATGTCCAGTATGTCTTATACACAGTCCGTCTACCAGGAGGTCGCTGTGGTGATCTTCACGAATCGTTGTGGTTAGTAGAATGTTTGATTCGAGTAGTTGAGACCTCGCGGAAAGCGTTTTCATGATGCAGATCTAATACGAGAATTCCAATTTATTTTGGTTCACTTCGGCAAGTAAAATGATATTTCAGTTTGTTCGTTGATAAATGAAATAATGACAGCTATAAATCATTGAAAGATGTAAATTAAGTAGCATACCGCATACATAGATGATACATGTTGCAAATGGCTGCCGCGCTTGGGTCGAAATGACGATTACCGGTCAACTGTACTCTAGATCTAACTGTTGCTGATTGTTAAGCAAAACAAGGATTTGCTTTCTTTTAACATACTTCTGGTGAAAATGCATTTTGTTTCATGTATCGATTAACGAAATTAAGTCAATTTAGAAGCATGACACGGCCGTCCTTCAACAAGAATTTCCATTTTGTGGCAAAGCTGATATATAAAGCTGATATGCAAGAAAATTTTCTTACTTACGTTGACAATTATCCTCATGCGGTGAGCGGCTTTAAAGTCATACTGACATAATTCGAGTTTACTGATACTTAGCCAGTAGGAACCTTGGACAGAGTGCTATACAGTTACTCAAATATTTAAGGATTAACTTTCTATTTTGTTTAGGTTATCGGGGGATAACTACAATGGAAAACGGGTAAATTCATTAACCGGCGAAGCCGGTTATTTATACTTTTCCCGTTTTCCATTGTAGTTATCCTCCGATAACCTAAACAAAATAGAAAGTTAATCCTTAATTATTTACAGTATCTTTCTGTGAAATGTTCGTAACCATTTTGATCATTATAGTCCCATCTTTGGACACAGATTTCATTTCAAAACTAATAAACGTGGGAATGGTTCAATAAATGTAACAACATGAAATTTGCAAGCTCCGCACGCGTTTATTGTTGGTGACGTCACACAATTGTGTTTCAAACTGTAGGATTTGCATAGCTCCGCCCACATGTATTGTTTACGACGTCATAGAAATTTGTAACGTGTTTGAGTACAGTTATGCGGTGATAATGATAGTCTGTTGAGCAATGGTTATCGAGTGAATGTCAGTGTCGACTGTAAATATATGACCTTAACATATATTCAAGGTCACAGTGTTCAAATATTAAAAAACAAAAACAAAAAACACACTTGTTCTGATTAACCAGGAGGTCCAAGGTGATACTAACTTGATTAGTAGGTGCTTTGGACAGAGTGCTCTTAATTTTCTTCAAATAAATACCATTGACCTACTTTCACGGTCACATGTTCATACATGTAGCTCCCTCAGCGATACAAGGAGGGCCTTGGTGATATTTGACTTGTAGTATGCTGGGACAGAGAAGTACATACATTGTAGTTTAATTTAGACTGGAACATTCTGAAGAAAAGAAGACCCAAAATACAGATTTATGAAAATGTAAATACTTTTATTGATCGAACAAACACCCAATTAAGCGATACAAGCATTCTATTTGATTTAAATATATGTATTGCCTTCCATAGGGATTGGGCACACGTTTTACAAAGATGACGTAACACACATATGCTGCACCTTTTAAATAGTAATAGATACAGTATGCTGAAAAAATTAATTAAACTTATACAAAGCCCCTTCTCTAAGCATTCTGTGCATTTTGTTATTACTTTTGTTCACAAAATTTAACCATAGACCTTTTTAAAATTCAATATTACATTTTATAATACAATACAACATAACACCACACAATAAAATACTTTCTTAGTCTTTTAAATAGACATACAATTTTCTCTATTCACATATTTGTTTAACTCAATATAAGTTTTTCAGATGTTATATGTAAATATTTACATTTTATCTGCATTGCCATTGTAAATATTGCATCACATTGGTATAACACTACCAAAGTTCCGTGTTATAGGGTTGTGCTACTGGCGTAGTGATATTTAATTAGAATTGGTTGTCATAATTTTGACATTCATTGTTGTGTAACATACATTGGCGCATCCTACATGGTTACAACCAATTTTTGTTAATATACACACAGTTGATGCAGACATGTAGTATTAGTCAAAGCGAAGAGAGCAGTTAACCGTTGACAGTGGAGCAGTGCAGTTTCCAACAATACAAGTATGCCGTCATAACGACGTCACGATTTCCAAATATATGTTATTGGAAAATATTTACATTTCCATTACACAGAGACTAGATGAAGCTACTATGACCAACGTATGGTATATAAGCAATATATCTTTTTTTATGGCAAAACTTGTATTAAACTCCATACGGACATAATATGGGACTGTTTTTCATCTTCAACCTTACAGAAATCTTCGGCACTTGGTTCTTGAAAATAAAATGTGGACAAACCAAGAGAAACAGAAGGACACGTTCATGTAAGATATCGTATATAGAAAATTAAATGAGATAAGTATATAAGATACCATATACCATATATAAGATATCTTATATCGTATTTAAGATATCTCATTTAATTTTCTATATGGCCTACTTTTTTCTTTTGTCATCAAGTTTGTGCTAAACTATTATAACGATGTCCAAGTTAATGTTTTCATAGTCAAGAGGGGATAGGGGAATCGAGAGTGTCTCGCTCTGTTAGTCTCGTAGTGTACTTGATGTAAGAGTGGTTGAGGTGACATATTTTAAAGATTTTAATATATTTACGTTTGATAAGTGACATTTTAGTTTCAATTGAATTGAATCTTGAGAGGTTCTCGTGTAGTAACAATCCGTTTTCGTTTAAGCGGTTGGTCCGGTCCCACCTGACCATATTTGATAAGGTCGGACCTATTAATATTATGCTTATTTCACATCTCACATGATTAATTTATTCGTGATGAAATGCAAACTTACAGTGACATCGCTACATTGGAAAACAAATTTTTAAGACTTAGACTCTTTTCACGAATCCGATATGAAATGGAAACCCATGTTCAAATGTAAGATGCCATATATACCAAAATCCTATATCTTTTTAATTGTTAGAATTATAATCATTCATTTTTTACGAGTATTTTTTGCGTCTATTGCTGCCACTATTCTGTGACCTTTGACCCATGTCATTTTTTCCCCTCCCGCTCCAGAAAAGCTTGAATTGCTACCAATCGTAAGATATCTGAACTATTTGAAAACCTTAACCTAACAGGAAATGATGTTCCCATGGTATTGTTAATAATTATGATGACTTTAATAATATATATGCGATTTCTAACAAAGAAATCAGTTTTTCACTACCATGGCTCATTTTAATATTACGTCTCTGCTCATGACCTGACCTCTCGTGTATACATTCGTACTATACCTCTCTATGCTTTAACTGACATGGCGTACTTTGCTGTTAAACTTTGATAATATAATCGCGCCGTAACCAAATAGCCTGATTTTGATTTCAATGATATATTACATTATACATTAGCATAAACCAAAATACTTGATCAATTTGTCGGTCGGAAGTATTAATTCGTAACTACAGTGAAAATCCGCCCTCTGGATATGATAACGTTATTTACGAGTTATTTCCCCTGATTGTCACTAACGTTGTGATATAGTATATACGTGTATACTGAATGCACAAGCTTGATCGATTTTCTTACTTATTATTGTACTGAGTATACAATTTGTAATGAGACATTATCAGAACCTGCATAATTAATGTACATATGAATTGGCAAAACACTTGATTTATTGAAAATAGCACTTATACTTTTCTATGGCGAGCAAAAGCTCGTGGTTTTATAATTACGTCCTCTGTGCTTCACATATCACTATACATTGTAGGTTCACATTTTTGTTTTAACGAAACTTTATCAGAACCTGTAAAGTGTACATAGTAATTGACTCAATAAAAGTTATTTAGTAGAAATAACACTTATATTATTTCTCTGGTGTGCAAAAACCTTTATGGTGTAAATTACCGTTATTATGTGTGGCCATAGATAGGTCACGGCCAACATACATGTAATTTCCCCTGCTTTGTATATATATGAACTTGATAATTGATTATTAGGCCTAGAGCTGTAAGTGAATATGACATGTTTGCATACCATTACTTTTCTCCAGCTTGGTGAAGATATTGTAATAGGCCGTCGTTCGATCTTTTGGAACAACAATTTGACTGTTTACTGTGATATTTTATGACAAATTGGATAGTTCGAATAATCATTTATGACGAGAGATACATGTATGTTTGCGAATCCTTTTATTTTTTATCTAATATCCATTTTGCTAACTACCAGCAGCGTATATTTCAATGATTCATTCACCTTCCTCCGAACGATAATGTTAACCTGAAGTTGTTTTTATTGTGTTAAAAATTTCTCAGTCAGTTTCTCAAATTGCACATGTAGGTTTCACGTTGTGCTTAGTTATGCCCGTTTGATATCATACTAATCAGTAAAAACAAAATTGGCGGAAATGCTGCCATCCTTGATTTAGGCATTTAAATTGACAACTACTAGAGGGATCTTTCTAATATTTCATTTGTAGGTTCCCTTGGTCCCTACTGTTGTGCCCTTTTGATTTTGTAACTGATCAGAAAAACAAAATGGCTGAAAAGCAGCCATCTTGGACTTTGACATTGAAATCACTATTTCTTAGAGAAGTAATGGATGGATATTACTCAAATTCCATATGTAGTTTCACTTTCATGCCTAGTTGTGCCCGTTGAGAGATTTTGAGACTGATCAGATAAACAAAATGTCTGACAGATTGCCATCCTGAATTTTGATAATTAGGGTTAGAGATGTAAGTGAAGTGGATCTTTCTCAAACTTCATATGTATGTTCCTCTTGGTCCTTATAGTAGTGCTATTTTGCTTTTAGGGCCGATCAGAAAAACAAAATGGACGACGGACGGCCATCTTGAAATTTTAGCTCATAGTCTACCATTTTCAATTAATAATGCTTTTTCTTAAGAAGAAAAAAGGGAAAAGATCCAACTTTTTATTTTGTGTCTAACACACTAATACCGTTTATTTAGGTGCATATTTACAAATAAACACATTCGCTTCCGTGTAAATGAATCAATATTCATTTGTAATAAAAATTGATATTTTAGTGAAATTATTAAAGCACTGCACTTAATTGTACATGTAGCTTGAAATACAACTCGTCAATCTAAACAACCTGCGTGTTATTGGGTTTACTCTAAATACTTACTTAATCCCTATTCTGAAACTTTCTGATATCGAAACATAGTAACCCATACAACAAAAACACTTCAATAGCTGTCGAAATATACATACTATTGTTTGAAGTTTTAGCGTTTCAGTACTTTCAGTACTTTGATCTTATGACGGTATACTATCTGCATTCTACAACAGGTTTTATCACGAGTTACTTCCCTTACATCATTCCCAAAACGATATCCTCAAACTTTGGATTTCATTCATTTTACCGGCCGAAACCAGATCACTTTGATATATCGACTCTATGTAAACCAATTTTCAATGTTTTACTCGTACCCTCACCGTCCCCATTCTTACATCCCGATTTCTATAAGAAATCTTTCGATAATATTATTCTAGATGTTCTCAATTTTTGATCCGCCGAGGAAGTGTGAAGCGGAACCTTTGCCATAACATTATGTGAAAGTTATATTGTCCTTATAGATACTCTTTATTTCAACTTAATGACATATGAAGTCAAAAATTCGAGTTTAATTTGTTGGATACACAAATCATAATCATCACGCAAACTAGGTATTTTCATCAATTAAAAAGGGACAAGTTTGTCAACCAACATTTTAAATTCCGGAATTCATCATTTAGAGATAGGTGTTATATGCTTACTTTATTCATTCTTGAAAGGCTAATCTCCGTTTTCGATGCAAATCTATGCATGGTTGTGAGGTCAAAGTGCTGAGAGATATTTGTTAACATGTGCAGGTTATGTGCTGGTTAATTTAAACTCGCATGGAAAGCATCATTATCGGTATTGAATAGTTCATAAGGAGTACAGACCTACAATTTTATGCAATATTTGATGAAAACATGAAAAAACAAACTTCGCTAAAGACTAATATGTTTGAATGTGTACTGTCACGCGTACATACCCTAAGCGTACTACACGGAGTCGAACAATTCATCCCCGTACTTGAGCCCATCTTATACATGTACTTTGCAAACGAACTTGAAATCAATCAGCACTCTAGATTGATTAATGAAATAAGGTATCATGCACCGTACTACGGAAGCCGGTTAGTGCCACATGAAGTAAACTTTTTATGTCGTAATTACGACTTAGTTATCTCGTAATTACGAGATAACTAAGTCGTAATTACGAGATAACTAAGTCGTAATTACGAGATAACTAAGTCGTAATACGACATACTATGTTGTAATTACGACATACTAAGTCGTAATTACGAGATAACTAAGTCGTAATTACGACATACTAAGTCGTAATTACGACATAAAAAGTTTACTTCATGTGGCACTAACCGGCTTCCGTACATTTCCTTGTTTCAAAAGTGATTCAAACCGAACGTCAAAAGGTATGGGATCACCTGCCCGATATCCGGGTACTCCCGTTTCTTCCCATAATAAAACCCCCTCGTGCGCCCTCGGGCCAACTAGAGTCGGATAACTTGTTTCATAATTGTTGTAAAATAAATAAAATTTTATATATTAGATCATTCAGACAAATTTGGATTCCAAATTTTTGGCCCCTATCATCACCCATGATGGTACTGGCTGTATACATGATACGGCGGAGTTTGTCAGTCTCGGTTTACTGTATCTGTAAATAGGTTGTAAATGTGTAACGGGTGCTCCAGTTTCTTCCCATATTAAGATCCTGTCCAAACTTTCATCCTGGAGAACATGGAAGATGGAATTAATTATAATTGTCACTTGGTCAATTATCTACTAATTACGGAACAAAAACACGTTACATGACAATCACGGGTTCGTGATATTTTTATCCTATCATATGTTTTATTAATATAATCAACAAAATAAGAGGTCCATAGGGTGTGCATACCTCTCACTTAGTTACATAATTGAAATCCTGTCTCGGTTGTTCCGATGTTATATAGGGACTACGTTAGCAGGGTTTGGGCAAACAATTTTAACAAATCTCGTATAGCAAACCCCTTGGTCATTCCTAGTCATTGTATGCATGGCGAATCGTATGTATGTGGGTGTTGCAGTATCTGTGCTGTAGCATTAAAGTGAGGTGGCACTATAAAAAGATGCCGTTGGAAACACGGTCCCACTACAAACAGAACACGATTCCTCTCCAGCACACACTCATGCATACACACATATGGATATATTAGCCAGGTGGTATAGGACAAGTAGTTTGCGCCTGATAAGGAAGCTCCTGCGAAATCCCTAGAATTGTTAATAATATAACTGTATGTGTTAATTGTATTGATTGTATAAGAATTGTATATCTATGTACTGTAAAGCGCTTTAGAGTGGCTTATGTTAGCTACATAGGGCGCTATATCAAATGTTGTATATTTATTTATCTAAACTCCCAAAAGTGTGAAATTTCTTAAAACTAGCCCTTACAAATTATCAGATACCTGTGTTGTTACCTTGTTCCGGTGACGTACTACCATAATACCATCATTGTCTATAAGGTCAAACTCTCAAACGTTTCCATGACCACGAGCCAAAACAAGAGCAAGCAATCTCTGACGTAATACAGAAACCGGAAGTGATATTTTAAGTACTCAAAATTGAAAACAAATGTTTAAATGTTGTTGACTTCATTCCGGATTTAAATAAAAATTAACATAAAACTAAGGCTATGTCACATTTATACATACTCTGGTTGAGTATACCAAATTCAGCTTGGGCTTAAAAGAACGATTTTTATCTCGAACCATTCTTTACACTGTATTAATTAACAACTGTATGGAATGTGTTTGAACGACGCCTCCACATTATCAACACGCTCATTTGATTTACACAACTGACAGAACTCTGGGCTGGTGTTTATAACAGTAAATAAAGCTCATTATCCAATCTTATTTGGACTACTAACGCGATGTTCTTGTACGAAGGCCAACTCGAATATTTCACGTTTTCAAAAGAATAAAAGCTCTCAACGTAAAAACTCCATTCAAACATTGATTATTATTCATCTGGCGAGTCGAGTATTTGAAGAACTGGCAAACCCAGTTTTATTCATATTGATCATTTATCAGGCCATTCTTATGCAAATAGCAGTCCTTGCACGGCAGGAACCATTGACAGGCGTATTACCCAAAGGAAATCTCTCAAGCAATACACTTAACTGTTTAATTTTAAAAGACGTATAAATTTTTGGAACAATAGCACGCGTGTTAGATCGTATCTCCTAACACCACAGTCAGTAGCGATGTGTACACAGTATATATTCGGCTATACCATTGCGACAAAACTCTATCGGAGAAACATGGATGCTTAGATATATACTCGTTAAAAGGCGTACATATACAGAATGATCTACTGTTTTGACGACTTTCAGCTCAAGCATCTTTGTGATGTAATCGAGGCTGAGCGACGCGTTCGTGAAAGGCTTTACAACGAGTTAACATGGACAAACGCGTGGTCCCCAGGAGGTATGACCAGGGGCCGGAGGCCGAGGTCAGGGAGGGGTCAGAAGCAGACACTGAAAAAACGACCTTCATCTGCCAGGAAATACGACGAAAGATACGAGTCAGACACGTCACGTGACGAAGGAACGCTCGTGAAAAACCGCCCAAGTTCCGCACGACTTCCAAATGAGAAAGTGAAAGAAGTTTCACGGAGAAAACCTAAATCACACGCTTTGGAATATGGATCCGAAGCTTCATACGAAGAAAGTCTGCGACTAAAGAAACGACCTCAATCCGCGCGAGAGGCACGTGAAAAGGTGAAGGACGATGTGAGGGGGAAACCAAGAACACTTGCGTTTGAGATTGGATCAGAGTCGAAATCTGTAGCCGTGAAATGGGGTGCAGACCCCCGGAATCTCTCTGTTACTATGGGAGATGGGTATGGGAGAAAATCCCGACAACAAGGGAAACAGGGACCGGATCATGACAAGTTTGTGATCAGTAACTTTGGGAAAGGGAGCTCCTTTCAAGTAGACACAGGAAGAACCTCAAAAGATCCAACCAACATAACTATTGACAATGTACGGAGGGGCAAATCTGGTCCTAAAGAAACCCTTCGTGTGACAGGAGGGGGTACGAACGTTGTCATTCATAACCCAAAGCGAGCTGGATTGCCAGGTAAAGGGTCGAATACCATTCATGTGGCTAGCGGAGAAACTGACGTTGTTGTTCAAAAACCACAAAACGAAGACAGTGATTCTAGTCAAAGTTATACAATTCGGAAAGAGCGCAAACCAAAGAAGACATTAAAAAGGATTAAGGATTCAAGTAGAAATGCTATTGAAAATAACAATGCTATTACATTTTCTGAAAATATAGGCACACAGACGGCCTGGATGGATACGGATCCAGACCCGGCGCCAACTTCCGGTTCCTGTCCGCCGTCCCGGCGTATTAAATTCATGGGCGAGGATCGAACGCACCGGGAGTATAAAACTGCCTTCATCGACGACAAAAAAGTTGTTCGACCAATGACAGACGCCGACATCCCACTCGTGGTCGAAGTCGTTCAATCGGAAGAAGATGACGAGGAGTATGTTGATGAAAGCCCCGTGGAACAAAATGACCGTCGACCGGAAGTGATACACTACATAGACAAAACTGTACCTGCTCGCGCCATAGAACCGTTTGAGCCAGTGTTTGTCATGCCACATCCAGTATGGGAGGTAAGTCTAGTGTTTCTTTAATGAACAGGTTTTTGATAACTGGCGCCTATGAAAAAAAGTTTCATCTTTTACCGATTTAAAATACAATGTACAAATGTATATATTTACATGTACCCACAGGGACTTGGCACGGTCCATAAATATGTGTGTATATAGGATCTATGATACAAATACATATGGACCGTCAATTGAAAATTGTGCCGAGTCCCTAAGAATGTGCCATATATCATTTTCATAAAGTAATTGTCTAAAATCTAGGATCATAATGATTCAATTAAGTATTTAGGATAAGGCCTATTCAAGATATTATTTTAAACTGGATTTTAAATGATATGTTACATGCATCACTCCCCTGTCAGCATCCTAGCAAGACGGTTGCTATGAGATTGGTTGATGCTTGTAATAATGTGTTAGCAACATTTTCTTACACATATTATGTGACAACCTGCAATTTGTTTCCGCAGCCGGAGTACAGGGACAGACGCCCCGACACTCACGGGAGAGTGAAATCTAAGCCTCCCCGTCCCCCGCGCCAGTACCGCCCCTTAGATGTGTATGACCGCAGGAGTGTCGATACCAACGACCGTTTCCTTGTGGTGAAGACTCGGGCCCCGCCCCAGAAACCGCCACGCCCACCAATCAACTACCACCAACACGATGACGCGGTGTTTTCTGTGTACTAAGGATAAATAATCTGACAAAGGCTCAATGTAAACACTTATTTTATAGATTATTAGATGATTCTCACAGTTTCTGAAGATACTTTTTAATTAGAATATTCATTAGTATGGTGAAGGAACCGTATTTTGTCGTCTCATTATGAAGCAGTAAAGCCTGGATTATCAAACAGCCTGCTGAACACACCACATTGGTTAGATTAATCTCGGACTGTGCTATATTCTACAGTTTCGTTACAAATGACCACAATTAAGACCATTTTCAGAAAAGGTAAAAAGGGGTGTGTATGTTTTTTATTGAGAAAACGTATCCGGACTCATCAATCATCAGGCAAGGGTTTTGAAACGTGCCAAAACGCAAAAAATATTGTCACCCAATCTATATATAATCGGTTTTGTACAAAATGTATCTGTGTTTTTAGATGTTATTGTTATAATATAAGAGGAAAAATATTACAATACGCAGAAAATGTCAATCATATTAGTATATTATAAGTTTTTCTCCTTTGATTAATGCTACTGAATAGGTGAATGATATTTGTATTTTTTATGAAATGTCCTACTCGCATTCATTGAGTAATCGTTATTATTTATTATGTCACAGTAGACCGTTTCTCTATAACAAAAACTGATGTTGTTTATCAACTCTCGTAAAGTGGCTTCATACAATCGGGAAAGTCCGCTAGTAATCGGTATTTATCACTCAGCTGGGGGATGTTTGTGTCCCCGAGGTTTGGTGGAGCGTCCATAGCAGTATCATCTGATTTGAGTATAGTGGCATGATTCATAATATACATGCTATCATAGCACACGATTTGAACTTATACAGTACTTACTTTTTTTCTAAATTCGTAAATAAAGGGGCTTGCGCATTAGACCCTTCTGCTTTTACATTAGTTTACAGAAAATTTCGATTACCACCTTTTGGCCCTTAGCATGATTGATGAGTCCTAGAAGGACGAAACAACTGTATGATGCAGTATATGCAGTTTCGGCATATTGTAATTATTACTAAAATTAAAAGTTGCAGCCCATGTGAGTGTATTTTGTTGATCCTTGTCCGCTGGAGTCGGTATATAGTGACCGAACTTAGAGACGGGATTTTTTTTCAAGGACGCGTGTGATTTTGATGTATGTTTATATTTTAATCGTGCCCTTAGTTAATTAACAAAGACTGGACTAAGATCCAATGCAGGTGTAAAAGGAGGGGGAAAATGCGCGGCAAGACCGGGATTCGAATCCGGCACCTTCCGAACTCTAGACGGACGCCCAACCAATTGAGCCATCTGGTCGCCGACGACCGATCGGTTTAGATTCGCTACACAGCTATTTAAGGCTCCGCCCCCGTGCTCCGAACTCTCTAGAAAATGTTGTATATATAAGAAGACATTTTTGCTTCCATCCCAGGATGGTAGTATTAGAATCGGTCGCTGTAGCAGCCATTTAAAGGTGTATTCCCATGGTATAAATAGGCTTTGTACTTTGATTAGGTTGCCAAACTTGATTGATACGCAGCGAATGGAACTTGTTGAATATGTTCTGCCACCATTCAAAGAGGAAGAAATGGGGGGGGGGTTACTTGCCCAAAAAGTATCTTTGATAGAGTCAGAGAGGACCGAACGTATTTTACGAAAAGGTTATTTCGTATTATTTTGATTTATGTAGAGAACTTGATGTGACGAGTACGCGGTACCGATGGTTTACGGAATCAGCCGAGGAGGCTATGTTTACTATTTTCCCCCGCGGTTCTGATCCCCCCTTTAGAATCAGTCATCAGCATAATTAAACTAGACTACATGCGTAAAGATCGGTCGCAGCCTTTATTATTTTTGCGCACTAATAAATAATGCTGCTGGTAGCTCTCTTAGTTTTATGGAGAGCTAATACTTGTGAATATCATGATACCATGAACACTCAACGTGTTACCATAAGGAGCGTTAAAATGTTTGATACGAATCATATCGGGTCGCGATCTTTGAGTCCTACTCTCGGCACGTTATTTTCATTTCGGCCTCGAGGAAAATTGGTTTAAGTAGATTAGGTAATTATATCAGTGTTTCGAAACACTCCGTAGAGGACCCTACAGGGCATAATCACTGTAATCGATTAAGTACACATAGAAAGATAGATAAAAGTGGTTCGTTGTGCTAATTGGTGTCATTATTTTACAAACGATTTCAGCAAAATGTTGCCATTTGAGTATAATTCTGTAGTTCAATAATAGTCCACTTTAAAGGCCCTATCGTTAATGTTGGTATTGTCAGGTGTTGTTAATATAATACATGATTAGAATCCGAAGTCAAATAGCTACTTAGAACATATAACAAAACTTCAGACAGCAACGTATTAAAACAGCGAGTAGCGCTGGCATAAAATGTATTTATGTAAATGCAATTGTAAGTATGTGAAAACCGTGATTTCTGAAAAGAACATCACAAGATAATTTTTTTACGACATATGGGACTGAGCTACCTGGTGTTACAATTATTATTGCACGTGGAAAATTACTGCAGTGGGCAAGAATCTAAACGGAAGTTAACGTCACAATCTAGTGGGGCAGGGTCCAAACGAAAGTAAAAGGCCCACTGCAGTAGGACATGGATCCAAACGGAAGTAAATGGCACACTGCAGTGGGACAGGGATCCAAACGGAAGTTAACGGCACATTGCAGTGGGACAGGGAACTAAACGGAAGTTAAGGAAACACTGCAATATGGCAGAAATCCAAACGGAAGTTATCGGCACGCCGCAGTAGGGAAAGGGATTCAAACGGAAGTTAACGGGATGATAATGTACATAGGGAAAACATACTGCAATTAAACAGAGATTTAAACGTAATTTAACGAGAAAATATTGTACAAAAAAAAGTTACTGATAAAGTAATTTCTTTGTATGAAATAGATTCACGTGCATCTCCTTTATTAATTTTGGGAATAGGTTGAATGACGTATAGCTTCCAAACATTGATTTTTTTTTCAAAATTAAAATAGCAACATATTTTTCGATAAAGTAGTTCGACATAGCGTTCATTTTCTAAAAAATTCCAGGAATACTCTTTAGATAAAGATGTATAAAAACAAGTCAAGCTTATAATTTATCCAGCATGTTTGGAAATACATCATCCTTCATTTGTTTTATAATTGAACGGGAATATCATCAAAAGTTCCTGATTGGCTTCGGCGTCTGGTCAATGGTATGGGACGACAGGCACAAGAATTGTACTAGAAGCGAGGTTGTATTACAAAATATTTTTTTTTTATAATATAATTCTTTGATTAGTTAACTTACTTGATCAGCTAACATGTTTTGGTGATTCGGTGACGTATAAGAGTCAGTTTAAGACAAACACATTCCTATTTACCCAACCTAAGGTATGGGTGGTCCCTAACTTATTGTCAAGTGTGTATATCACATACAATCACAGGGACTTGGCAAGACTTTCCAACTGTTGGTCCATATAATTATGTATGTATTATATGGACAAAAAAACATTCCTATTTACCCAACCTTAGGTATGGGTGGTCCCTAACATATATGGCCGAGGGTGTATATCACATACAATCACAGGGACCTGGCACGACTTTCCAACTGTTGGTCCATATATGTATGTATTATATGGACGTCGGTGTTTAAAAATCGCACCAAGTTCCTGTGGTAAAAATGGCATTGCCATCGCTATGCTCTGAGTATATAGCGCAATATGTGGTATATGTGTTCTATCAACCATTATCGAAAAACTTCATCACTGACATGATTTATAGACATTGTTCAATTGGAACACAGGCACGTGCCGTCTCTGGGAGCCAATTTTACTTCACACATCATTCAACGCGGGAGTAGTTTTATAATCTGTATTCTCGTTAAATGAATTACACTACCGAAAAAAATATCCACCAATATCGAATCAGTGGAATTTAGTGTCACCCTTGATGAATGGGAGATAGCATTCGCCAGTCACGTGTAGGTACGGTCACGTGATAACACGATACACGTGAGATTAACCGTCTACACATAGCAGTTACACAAAGACATTTATCGTATGTGTATATTGTTTGACAGAAGATTTAAGCCCATGATAAATGTTTCAAAAGGGCCTCGGTTATTTGAATTGAACCGTGGATATATTTTTTGGTAAAAACACACTTCCTTCCACCCCCGAAAGCTCCAGGATTTTACGTAATTTACACATATTTGCACATGTATTGCATGCCATTAGAATTGGAAAACGCGCTTCAAGCTTATCTCATAAAAAGGCTAATGACTCAACAACATACCAATAACGTATAACATTGAGGCGACACATTTTGTTGGTTTTTTTTTTTCAAATAAAAAATTGAGTCTAGAATACGGAAAATATCTGCTGTTCTCGATTGCATATGATGGGAAAGTGGACAATCGGGAACCTTCGGCACTTTCCGTAAACGAGATGATTTGTTTCTCGTTTGAATAAGGGAGGCAGGGAGGTAACTCCAATGAAACACCGTTTTTTTATCATTTAGATTTTTTATAATTTTTATTTAAGAAAATACAAGTTTTATTTAATATCAGACTGCATATTTTATGAGATGAATATGCACCGATGTACACACATAATTAAAATGAGTAATAACCTTATGGAACATATGTATGTTAATCTGATCGACCAGTTGACATTGTCTTTCAAAACATTATATAGTTTAAAATATCGACCGAATATGTATACAATGCACATGTATTTATCTGCATAGACCTGTATAGCGATAATTGTACGCTACCGTGATATGGGGAGTGGGGGAGGGGAGGGGAGGGGGTATATTGGTTTTAAACCCCGCGAAACTCCCCAGGTAACACAATAAACACCCGTATGATACACAATATTGGTCCTCTATAATACAATAAATCCTCGCACCGTATCGTGACGGAGGTTTGTTTTACACGGGTTTAAAGCCCAAACACCCATGTTCTCTGTACATAAATAGGCCTATATTTAACGGTTTATGTTACCAAACCGTACTGACTTTGCTGATAAGGTTCCAATAAAAAAGATTACAATTGTTTGCAGTAGATTTCTTACCAGGGGCAATAAGTTCACCCAAATATTACGCACGAACCGGCAGCGATATCATTTATGGAGAAAATATACAAATAACTGATTTCAAGCACCACGAAAAATTGATTTTCCGTCGCCACAGTGTTGTCGGCGCGGGAGGGTGGCTGTGTGTTTTCGTAACAGAAATCAAAGGGATGTTAATATCGGAACATGCCGTCCTTCATTTCATAGTAAGGTAGATTGTAGATTGTTTACCTGTGTACAGGTAGCAGAGGGTTATTATTCAGTTACTGTAGAGGTGAGGGGCACACGTGTTGCTGCTATCGTTATAACCTGAGGTATACAAACATTTACAGGTTCTCCGTGTTACACGCCATATGGGTCGTTAGCGGAATATATAATTGTCTCTGTGGATAAAAACTGTGTATTTGGTGTTTGTAAAGACTCCAATACAGGTGGTTTTAAATCTCCCTGGAACGATATAGTATCCTTGAGCAACGAGGCCGTGTACTTATATGCGATACATGTGATATATATATATATTCACACCTGGATATTTTACCTGGTCACTTTCAGGTGAACATATAAAGGTGTTCAACGCCAAAACTTCAAGGTAAACTATATATATACATGTATACAAGACGGGTGACAGATGTCATAAGCTGAGACGAGACCTCCTCTTAGTGTTAATATGGTGCAGGGAAATAATACTTCGTCTAAGCAAACTGTGGTGACACTGAATCGGCGGAAGAATCCTTCTCAACAGGCCGAATTGGCGGCAAAAACATCTCCACGACAAACACGACGTAAGACACCAACTTCCTCTCGATACGAAGGAGGCGTGAAGAATGCATTGGAAACGTCAGAAACCCTGATAGCAGCTAAAAAATCTAGCAAGAAAACTCACAAAAATGCAAAGAAAGGTGAAAATTCCAACGGAAAGGATACATTGACATTGAAAAATGTAAAAGATTCCAACGCCAAGGAAAATGTGATTCCCGAAGATAGAATTAATAGTATGATGAAACTTAAGCTTGGTAAGGATGTACGAAAGGCGAGCATAGGATCTCATGACAGTGTGGGTTATCGCCCCTTGAGACCCTTTTCCGGTCACAGTGACCGTCTGGTGAGACCCGGATCTGAGGATAGTGTTAGTTCGTCGATGAGACAGGAGAGGGAACGGTTGTCTTCTCGGAAAGACAGTTCCTTCTCGACATACATTGAGATTACCCATAATGCATCCGAGGACCTTATAGTGGTTGAAAACGCTGACTCGGATTGGTCCGATTCTGTTGAGATTACTCCGGAAGTCGAAAATGTGGTTCACCGAAAAACTGCACAACAGGAAGTTGTAAAATTACCGGAAGAAAAAGAAGTTAAACCTCGACGGAAACGCCGAACAAGGACAAAGAAAAAGCGTAATGAAGCAGGGCGAGTAAGGTCAAAATCTGCCAATGATAAAGACGAGGTTGATGATCGAGCGAACCACGTGATTTTGACGGATTTGGAGCAGACGACACAGGAAATACCTGCTGAACCGATTTATGTTCCACACGACATATGGGAGGTATGTTAAACTTCCGGTCATTGTAGCACTTAGCAGGTTAACCTGTATTATAGGGTGGCTTAGCAGGTTAACCTGTATTATAGGGTGGCTTAGCAGGTTAACTTGTATCATAGGTGGCTTAGCAGGTAAACCTGTATCATAGGGTGGCTTAGCAGGTTAACCTGTATTATAGGATGGCTTAGCAGGTTAACCTGTATTATAGGGTGGCTTAGCAGGTAAACCTGTATTATAGGGTGGCTTAGCAGGTTAACCTGTATTATAGGCTGGCTTAGCAGGTTAACCTGTATTATAGGGTGGCTTAGCAAGTTAACCTGTATTATAGGGTGGCTTAGCAGGTTTACCTGTATTATAGGGTGGCTTAGCAGGTAAACCTGTATTATAGGGTGGCTTAGCAGGTTAACCTGTATTATAGGGTGGCTTAGCAGGTTTACCTGTATTATAGGCTGGCTTAGCAGGTTAACCTGTATTATAGGCTGGCTTAGCAGGTTAACCTGTATTATAGGGTGGCTTAGCAGGTTAACCTGTATTATAGGTGGCTTAGCAGGTTAACCTGTATTATAGGGTGGCTTAGCAGGTTAACCTGTATTATAGGGTGGCTTAGCAGGTTAACCTGTATTATAGGGTGGCTTAGCAGGTTTACCTGTATTATAGGATGGCTTAGCAGGTTAACCTGTATTATAGGGTGGCTTAGCAGGTTAACCTGTATTATAGGGTGGCTTAACAGGTTTACCTGTATTATAGGCTGGCTTAGCAGGTTAACCTGTATTATAGGGTGGCTTAGCAGATTAACCTGTATTATAGGGTGGCTTAGCAGGTTAACCTGTATTATAGGGTGGCTTAGCAGGTTAACCTGTATTATAGGGTGGCTTAGCAGGTTAACCTGTATTATAGGGTGGCTTAGCAGGTTAACCTGTATTATAGGGTGGCTTAGCAGGTTTACCTGTATTATAGGGTGGCTTAGCAGGTTAACCTGTATTATAGGCTGGCTTAGCAGGTTAACCTGTATTATAGGGTGGCTTAGCAGGTTTACCTGTATTATAGGGTGGCTTAGCAGGTTAACCTGTATTATAGGGTGTCTTAGCAGGTTAACCTGTATTACAGGGTGGCTTAGCAGGTTAACCTGTATTATAGGGTGGCTTAGCAGGTTAACCTGTATTATAGGGTGGCTTAGCAAGTTAACCTGTATTATAGGATGGCTATCATAAACTTCACATATTAACTTGATCGTATCACAGGGACACGTATAGTTAAATTAGCGGATTGGTTAGAAAGAATCAAGTCTTCTTAAGAGTATGTACCTTTTGTAGCCTAGGTAGATGGAAATTTAGAAGGATAATGGTGAGTTTGAAAAAATTAGGTAAGCTTTGCAATCGTTAAATTTACATGTATCCCTTGTCAAAACATTTGTATATAAAAATGTATTTATGATATAAATATATACGTGTCACTGTGAGCATCCCGAGTTGTCTTTCTTGACACTGACTGATTATATGAAACGTATGTAACTAACAAATAAATTTGACTTGTTTCTAGCAACCTCATTTCTTAGAAGCTTCAAACAAACCGTATGTTTAGGCAAAATATGATCATCCCTCAGATACTTTTGTAGTTTGGACTTTCAAGAAATTAATGATTATATCCAAAATCCTATATGATTTACGTATGTATTTGCAACATTATAAAAATTTGTTTGTCTATTTCTTCCTTAGCCGAAACAACGCGCGCGCAAGAAGGGCAAGCAGACGATGGTACGCGTGGGAGGAGGTTTCATGGACCTGCCGTACTATCTCCACCACCACGTGCCAATAAAAGTGTACCAACCCAAACCCTACTCACAGCTCTTCAACAAACACATGTTCATGGTCAAGTCAAAACGGCCTGAATCGGCCACAGATCACAAACAATATGGCCGGCCGAGCTGGACAAACATGAACAAAGGTTTCAAAGCTTTTGCTTGTATATGAAAGCATCTGACGGACCACGGTTATAAATAGCACGAGTTTCATCTTGCCCCAGTACCGTATCTAGTTCATATTCGATATCCAGGGTTACGATCACCTACGCTCTCTCCACCCCTGGAATATGTTCTGGCAAAACTGGAGGCACCACTGGTAAAAACACTGACCAATCGTTAGGCTGCATGTCTGTCCTCTGAAGATTACTAAGGAACCGCGACCGCCCCCAAAGCCTGTAAATCGTTACCGTTATGTGACCACGAGATTCATTTGATGTACATAAAAGGGCCGAACCTGTCTTCTTGTCTCATAAACAAGGTTGTGCACACGGAACCTTAATTTTTGCCATGAAATGCCCTAGCTAGGGCTGTATACAGCGTAGGTAATTGTAACACCTGGATATCGAGGATGGTCATCGATCTGGTTATGGATCAATATCGAAATTAGACGATTGACATTGAAAATTGGTGTCGGAATATCTCATATATATAATGGACGTTGTATTCAAAGTATAACCTAAAAAAGAAATATAGAGATTTGTTAAATAATTGATTTAAGATGGAAGAAAATCAATGATGATGAAACCGACCTCCTTTGAGGTACAGTTATACCTATATTTACGAAATGTGCCATTAACGATATTGTCTTAGTGTACAAAGTCATTTTTCTCCGACGAGTTTTCTGAATTCTAAGATTGGAGCCACATATATGAATATTGCATTTAGCTTCATTCATTATCGTTGTGCATAGCCTTATCCCTGTGCCTACCGAGACCGCATCTGTATTCGCCTGATATGATATAATTATTACTTATGATATTGCGTGTTAATCTGTGGCAACCCAATGCTACTGGACAAACAGCTAGATGTGTTGTAGCCGGATGTTACTGGACAAACAGCTAAATGTGTTATAGCCGGATGTTACTGGACAAACAGCTAGATGTGTTGTAGTCGGATGTTACTGGACATACAGTTAGATGTGTTGTAGCCGAATGTTACTGGACAAGCAGCTAGATGTGTTGTAGCCGGATGTTACTGGACATACAGTTAGATGTGTTGTAGCCGAATGTGACTGGACAAGCAGCTAGATGTGTTGTAGCCGGATGTTACTGGACAAACAGCTAGATGTGTTGTAACCGGATGTTACTGGACAAACAGCTAGATGTGTTGTAACCGGATGTTACTGGACAAACAGCTAGATGTGTTGTAACCGGATGTTACTGGACAAACAGCTAGATGTGTTGTAACCGGATGTTTCTGGACAAACAGCTAGATGTGTTGTAACCGGATGTTACTGGGCAAACAGCTAGATGTGTTGTAACCGGATGTTACTGGACAAACAGCTAGATGTGTTGTAACCGGATGTTACTGGACAAACAGCTAGATGTGTTGTAGCCAAATGTTACTGGACAAACAGCTATATGTGTTGTAACCGGATGTTACTAGACAAACAGCTAGATGTGTTGTAACCGGATGTTACTGGACAAACAGCTAAATGTGTTGTAACCGGATGTTACTGGACAAACAGCTAGATGTGTTGTAGCCGAATGCTACTGGACAAACAGCTAGATGTGTTGTAGCCGGATGTTACTGGACAAACAGCTAGATGTGTTGTAGCCTGATGTTACTGGACAAACAGCAAATGTGTTGTAACCGGATGTTACTGGACAAACAGCTAGATGTGTTGTAGCCAAATGTTACTGGACAAACAGCTACATGTGTTGTAACCGGATGTTACTGGACAAACAGCTAGATGTGTTGTAGCCGGATGTTACTGGACAAACAGCTAGATGTGTTGTAGCCGGATGTTACTGGACAAACAGCTAGATGTGTTGTAGCCGGATGTTACTGGACAAACAGCTAGATGTGTTGTAGCCGGATGTTACTGGACAAACAGCTAGATGTGTTGTAGCCGGATGTTACTGGACAAACAGCTAGATGTGTTGTAGCCGGATGTTACTGGACAAACAGCTAGATGTGTTGTAGCCGGATGTTACTGGACAAACAGCTAGATGTGTTGTAGCCGGATGTTACTGGACAAACAGCTAGATGTGTTGTAGCCGGATGTTACTGGACAAACAGCTATATGTGTTGTAACCGGATGTTACTCGACAAACAGCTAAATGTATTGTAACCGGATGTTACTGGACAAACAGCTAGATGTGTTGTAGCCGGATGTAACTGGACAAACAGCTAGATGTGTTGTAACCGGATGTTACTCGACAAACAGCTAGATGTGTTGTAACCGAATGTTACTGGACAAACAGCTAGATGTGTTGTAACCGGATGTTACTGGACAAACAGGTAGATGTGTTGTAGCAGGATATTACTGGAAAAACAGCTAAATGTGTTGTAGCCGGATGTTACTGGACAAACAGCTAGATGTGTTGTAGCTGGATGTTACTGGACAAACAGCTAGATGTGTTGTAGCCAAATGTTACTGGACAAACAGCTACATGTGTTGTAACCGGATGTAACTGGACAAACAGTTAGATGTGTTGTAGCCGGATGTTACTGGACAAACAGCTAGATGTGTTGTAACCGGATGTTACTGGACAAACAGCTAGATGTGTTGTAACCGGATGTTACTGGACAAACAGCTAGATGTGTTGTAACCGGATGTTACTGGACAAACAGCTAGATGTGTTGTAGCCGGATGTTACTGGACAAACAGCTAGATGTGTTGTAGCCGGATGTTACTGGACAAACAGCTAGATGTGTTGTTGCCGGATGTTACTGGACAAACAGCTACATGTGTTGTAACCGGATGTTACTGGACAAACAGCTAGATGTGTTGTAACCGGGTGTTACTGGACAAACAGCTAGATGTCTTGTAACCGGACGTTACTGGACAAACAGCTAGATGTGTTGTAGCCGAATGTTACTGGACAAACAGCTACATGTGTTGTAACCGGATGTAACTGGACAAACAGCTAGATGTGTTGTAGCCGGATGTTACTGGACAAACAGCTAGATGTGTTGTAACCGGATGTTACTGGACAAACAGCTAGATGTGTTGTAACCGGATGTTACTGGACAAACAGCTAGATGTGTTGTAACCGGATGTTACTGGACAAACAGCTAGATGTGTTGTAGCCGGATGTTACTGGACAAACAGCTAGATGTGTTGTAGCCGGATGTTACTGGACAAACAGCTAGATGTGTTGTAGCCGGATGTTACTGGACAAACAGCTACATGTGTTGTAACCGGATGTTACTGGACAAACAGCTAGATGTGTTGTAACCGGGTGTTACTGGACAAACAGCTAGATGTCTTGTAACCGGACGTTACTGGACAAACAGCTAGATATGTTGTAGCCGAATGTTACTGGACAAACAGCTACATGTGTTGTAACCGGATGTTACTGGACAAACAGCTAGATGTGTTGTAACCGGATGTTACTAGACAAACAGCTAGATGTGTTGTAATCGGATGTTACTGGACAAACAGCTAGATGTGTTGTAACCGAATGTTACTGGACAAACAGCTAGATGCGTTGTAACCGGATGTTACTGGACAAACAGCTAGATGTGTTGTAACCGGATGTTACTGGACAAACAGCTACATGTGTTGTAACCGGATGTTACTGGACAAACAGCTAGATATCTTATAATTGGATGTTACTGGACAAACAGTTCGAAGTGTATATAATTTATATTTGCAACACCTCTTATTGCGGTGATAGCGTTGCTGTCAGACTTGTGATATTTCATTGGATGAGAGAGGAGTTTTACATTATGTTGTGATATTGAGTAGTGTTAGGGTTATCGCCCTTTATTTCTTCTTTTTATGTATTCCCATATAAAATCTTCATGACCTTATAGATAAATGATTTAGCTTATGAATGGTAAATTATCGTAATTATATACCATTTGAAAGTCTAGGACTATCACAAAGATGAACCGTTACGTTTAATACGTATCTGTTTATCGCTGACAGCCACGTTCCGATAGACTTTTAAATGTTATTAAACATGAATTGTAGTAATGGTGGTTTTAGAATTTATCGGGTATACTTCCGATCCATCAAAAGAGAAACAATATATTCTGAATTGATTAGTCTCTTAAAATCCAGTCTGAACAGCGTGTTATAGTTTCGTCCATCTGTGTACCTTTAGAAACAGTCCCGAGAGCTCCCTTTGATAGTGAAAACGTTGATTATATGTCTGTGTCATTGTTATAATTTTCCTATATATTTTCCTCCACAAGGACAAATCTATTTTCCTATTATATATATGCATATATCACATAACTGACCCGTTCAGTCATGTTATACGGCCATGTCATAAATATGGTATTACACACATGTAATAACACTATTGTGACGTCATAAACAAATGACGTCATTATGACGTCATATGATTGTTTCTGTAGTGAAAATCGTACCGTTAAAGTAGGAATTTGCTTTTCTCATAGGGAATAAATTTGAGAGCTTTGGTCTATTTTCTCATAAATATAAGTTATGTGATAAATAGAATCTTACACTTGTGTCAATGTAATATAGAATTTATTTATAACTCGTTAAATAATTTAATATGTCACTCGCCTAAAGGCTTGTTACATATAAACTTATTGAACTCATTTAATAAATTCCATATTGCATCGACACTCGTGTAAGATCCTCTATGTATGCATTTGCTCTGCATCTTTCCACTGTGATATATTGTGATGGCAAATGTTGTTGTAAGATTGTAACAACGTTTGCTTTTGTGACGTCATCATCTCTATCGTGGCGTCGTCAATATCATTGTTGTCTTTACTTTATTTGCTGTTCAAAACCTGTTCGAAATAACTAAATAATGCACAATGATTCCATCAAAATGTTCATATAAACAATGAACATTTTAGCAAATATTGTTACAATCCTATAACACACCTTGCTATTGATGACAGGTTGGGTTTTATGTAAGTTTGTCAGCAATAATAATGTGTGTTATAAGACTATGACAATATTTGCTAAAACATCCATTGCTGAAATAAATGTCATAAATTATACATTAACTAGTTTTGTCATCGCAATTATGATATTAAAACTATCATCCAGTGTATGCATAATGTTTTTGTCTTTGCATAATGCCAGGAGGCACACTTATCCTACTCATTAAATCAGATTTAATGTCATATATTTACAGTCTACACTGACATTCCTTCGATAACCATTGCTCAACAGATTATCATTATAACCGCATAACTGTAGTCAAACACGTGACAAATTTCTATGACGTCGACAACAGTACATGTGGGCGGAGCTATGCAAATCCTACAGTTTGAAATCCAACTGTGTGGCGTCACCAACAATAATCGTGGGCGGAGCTTGCAAATTTCATGCTGTTACATTTATTGAACCATTCCCACGTTTATTAGTTTTGAAATGAAATCTGTGTTCGAAGATTTGACTATAATGAACATAATAGTTACGAATATTTCACAGAAAGATACTGTAAATATAAGGATAAACTTTCTATTTTGTTTAGGTTATCGGGAGATAACTACAATGGAAAACGGGTAAATTATGAATTTACCTATACTGACCTCAAGTTGGCTGTAAGTTTCAATTGTTCTTATATTGTGACGTAACGCCTGATACAATTACATGACGTCATTGCCTTCCACACTGGCGTTAAAATGGCGGCTTTTACATTTCAATGATGTATGAAAATTGACGTTTAAAACACGAATAAATACTACAAATTTCAATAATGTGATGATTCGGGAAAATATCTTACATGCGTTTATATTCATGTGAGATTTAAGAAACTCGTCACGATTTTTTTCAGTTTAGCCTAACATGGGCTCGCTAAATTGAAAAAAAAAAAAATCTTCGACTCGTTTAATGAATCATATAGATACACAGGTAAGGATCCTATACATACGTAATCCTGGTTAAAAACGAAGCTTAACTTCCCTGATATTATATAATGAACTATTCCAATCTTTAAATTGGAAAGAGTTTAATTGCATCTTCAGGGTTAACGTTGACTCGTTTCTAATTGAAAGGCAATACCAAGATTTTTTTTTGGCAAATTTTCTCAAAAGATTTAATTTCTAATGTTCTGTTTTTATCCAGTGATAAAGAAAAATGTCTTATCGATATATTATTAGATACAAATGAAGGACAACTCCAACTCGTCCTTTAACAAAACAAGAACCACGAGAACGAGGTGACAAACCTAGAATACAAAGTCGATAATATATGCTCAAAAGTGTACGTTGCTGTCAAAAGGGGATTACTCTTTGCCCGGACACACCATACCGAACCAATTGGGAACCGTCGGCACTTTCCGTAAACGAGAAACTTTTCTCGTTTACGGAAAGTGCCGACGGTTCCCGATTGCACACCGAACTTCATTAAAACCCATTCGGGATCCGACGGTACCTTCCGTAAACGAGAAAGTAAATACATTATATGTATATTCTCGTTTACGCAGAGTCCAGACGGTCCCTGATTTTATTAAAAACATGGAGATAATTAGTTGTCTTTCTAGCATTTATCTTTATATTATAGTGTGTCATTCCACTCATCATTTGCTAATCGCAAAACACGTGTTCCGAGTGGGCCTCAAAGTATATTCGACTTTCGGCATTACCCATACCTTTAACACACGTGAAACATGTAATTTTATAGCACTCAGTAACCGCCACATCTATTAACTTTGTATAATTTATGAACCACAATGGACCAGCATCTAGACGTCCCATGACTAGCAGTTCTCCGCCAATGTTTCGAACGTTTAACGTTGCGGTAACTAGCCGTAGGTCGGTTTTTGGTGTACAGGTACTCCGGTTTTCCCCATAACTAACCTGACTCGCCCTAAGATGACTCGTCGATACGTAAATTGGACGTAAAGCACAAACAATTTCGCAAGCCGTATTGTGTGTGTGGATAATCTCGATATCTGGTTCATTAATGCTAAGCAATCATCTTGATGTATGGCGCCATGTAGAACATTTGGCTCTAAGGGGATGTATTTAAAGGCCCAATATACGTAACTTGAAGCGAAAATCAAGCTTAATAACTTATTATATTTATAGATTTTGGTTACCGGTACATCAGCAGTTGAAACACAGTATTTGTAAACACGCGTCCATTTCCTGAAGTTACGTACAGTGTATATTGGGCCAAAATACCCCCCCCCCCCCCCAAAAAAAAAAAAACTGAAACAGATCAAAACACTGGCGCTTCAAAACTGTTTAATATAAAAATCCTATTGGCGGTAGTGATTTAAACATTTTTTATTGTAAAAAAAGAAGACAAATGGATGATAGACAAGTTCTAAAAACTTATGAACTCTTCTCAATAAATGCATCACACAGAATTAAATTTACATTACGTGATGTTATTCATACAATATATTATGATTATACATTAATCATTAAACGTGAAATATGTTCATGTTTAAATCAGTTTTGTCAAAAGAAGTACAGGATGAAATGATACAGAGAAGGAAGGAATAGAAATAGTAAATACATATAAACGAAGGAAGGGGAAAGACAGAGTACAAAATGTATACAGATGCAAACAGATCCAGTGCCGATTGAGTGGTTCTGATTCGGTGGTAGTAATTTAAGCGTTTCACAAAATGTTCACCTAGGTTGTGTAAGGTTTACAAAAACAAGGAAGACTTAATTAATCCGAAGACGTTTTTTTTCTAGCCGAGAATTATTTTCTCCAAGCTCTCAGTGGTCAATGCATTTTACATGCACTTAATTCGGCTCGTCATTCTATTGTTATAACATTATGAGTTCGACCCTTACACGAGTGTTTTGAGTTTTTATTATTATCTTTATATGAAATCGATAAAATGTGAAGTAACATGTGGCTATATAAAAAATTTCTATAGAAAATGAGTTTTAACAAATATTTAATTAAAATGACAAAAGCAGTAATATATTAACTTTGCCAGTACTGTTTATCTTAATTTTCGTATTTATAAACGATACTGCTTTTAAAGTTATACAATGTAATTAAAAATCTAGAAATAATTTGGAATCAAATAAAGAGCCCTTGGATTCAATATAAAACGTTATTCTGTCTGAGATCCTGATTACGTACCGCTGATAGCAGGTATTGTCTGTTGAAAATAAAACCACTGGAGCGACAAACCAGGGTTCCGTGTTCAACGACCTGATCACAATGGCGCTGTGAGCACGAGCGAAGCGACGTCACAGGGCACAATGGAGATCTCGAATGTCTTGAAACAATGACGGTGAATGCGATCTCCGGATATCTCCATACAGGTGACGATATGCTCAACTTAGGCAGAGAAGTGTCTTTAGTCACATATTACAAGATATCTCTAACATGGAAAGGCTGGACTTAAAACGTGAGAAAAAAAACTAACATCTTAACACACAGCCGATCTGTGGGGTGATGTCAAAACTGTTATTGAATTGTTTGCTTGGGATTGAAAGAATTCCGGATTTGCGCGTTTTCGACTTTTATTTGTGAACTTGGGATTATGCGTTTTTTTCAGTATTACTGAAACCTAATTTGTATAAAACCTGATTTGTGTTGACAAATGATTGTTGAAGAAATTTGGAGATTATAACATGAAATGATATCTTATGTGGTTTCGATGAGTACTGGAGTATTCGTTTGTGGAGAAGAGGAAATTTGCAGGGAGCCGAACACCATATTACTAATATTGATCTATTACATAATACATAAGGACGTGTTTCAAATATATCAGAACTTCGCAGTTCAAACAGGACAACCCGGCAATTTATCAAAGGAATTAATCCAGAAATATTGACGCTTAAACCTTTCGCGTTTTGAGCGAGGACAGGAGTCCCCGATATTGACTCTTATTAGTATGCCCTATACATTTGTAGATCACGTATCTTCTGTAAATGGCGGCTCTGACTTTGAGGAGCAGACGACCGTAAATAACGGTATAATCCGTGAGAATAATCAGATCGAATATTATACATATGTATGTATAAACATTTAAATTAGATTTAGGTCTGTGGTCGCGTATATGTGTAAACAGATATACATTTAAACTAGAATGATGTATCGGTGTGAACATTTTAAAGACAGTAATGTTCCTAACATCTCCGCCAGTTCAAAGTATCTCACAAGTGTCAGTGTTAAGCACAATTTAATGTGAAAGAAAACCTGACGAACAGTCTAAAATGGCGAGTGAGTTTTTCTCAAGGAAATTAAATCTGGAGTTGGCCTTAAACCCGCTGTTCCATGGTCCACATGAGGAGCTCATGGAGGAAATACCCATAGAAAAGGAGTTCAGGGCCCCGAAAAGAAGAGACCCTAGAAATTCTGCTTCACGAATGCATGGCGGTCAGAAAACCGGAAACCAATCAAACTTCACAACCGGAAGTCATATTAACAGCTTTGAGTTTAAAAATCGCAACCCAAAAGGAGTATATGACTTTCTCAAAGTTAAAATGGACCGCGAAAATGCTAGAACTAAACAGACTAGAATTCGAAAAGTCTCGGGTAAAGCAAAAAATGTGGATGAGATAGACACCGGAAATGGTGATAAAACAGAAACGGTAGATATAGTGGTCGAAGTGGAACCGGATCCGGATACGAAAATTATGGAAAGAACTAGTGGTAAATCTGAAAATAATATTGATAAAAAGACAGTAAAGTCTGCGGTTCAGAAAACCGGAAGCGAAAAGACTGTCGTGGTACCGGAAATACTGCATTATTCGGACGATTTCACAGAGGGTCCTTTGGAGGTGTATGAGCCAGTATTTGTGAGATTTCCGGTGTGGAAGGTATATCAATTAATGCGCTTTCCAAATTGTGCACCATCTTTTGTATCATCGGAAAATTAGTACTTAATCATAATACCGTTTGAATGTAGGAGGGTGGTGGTGGTGGGGTGGGTGCTCTCGAACCTCTTCCGAAAGAAATACAGGGAGTGTTGCCTTACTTTCTATGGTATGGTGTTACCTCACTTTCTATGGTATGGTGTTGCCTTACTTTCTGTGGTATTGTGTTGCCTTACTTTCTGTGGTATGGTGTTGTCTTACCTTCTATGGTATGGTGTTGTCTTACCTTCTATGGTATGGTGTTACCTTACTTTCTATGGTTTGGTGTTGCCTTACATTCTATGGTTTGGTGTTGCCTTACTTTCTGTGGTATGGTGTTGCCTTACTTTCTATGGTATGGTGTTGCCTTACTTTCTATGGTATGGTGTTGCCTTATTTTCTATGGTATGGTGTTACCTTACTTTCTGTGGTATGGTGTTACCTTACTTTCTGTGGTGTGATGTTGCCTTACATTCTATGGTATGGCGTTGCCTTACTTTCTATGTTATGGTGTTGCCTTACTTTCTATGTTATGGTGTTGCCTTACTTTCTATGGTAAGATGTTGCCTTACGTTCTATGGTTTGGTGTTGCCTTACATTCTATGGTTTGGTGTTGCTTTACTTTCTATGTTATGGTGTTACCTTACTTTCTATGGTATGGTGTTGCCTTACTTTCTATGGTATAGTGTTGCCTTACTTTCTATGTTATGGTGTTACCTTACTTTCTATGGTATGGTGTTACCTTACTTTCTATGGTTTGGTGTTGCCTTACTTTCTATGGTATGGTGTTGCTTTACTTTCTATGTTATGGTGTTACCTTACTTTCTATGGTATGGTGTTGCCTTACTTTCTATGGTATAGTGTTGCCTTACTTTCTATGTTATGGTGTTACCTTACTTTCTATGGTATGGTGTTACCTTACTTTCTATGGTTTGGTGTTGCCTTACTTTCTATGGTATGGTGTTACCTTACTTTCTGTGGTATGGTGTTGCCTTACTTTCTATGGTATGGTGTTGCCTTACGTTCTGTGGTATTGTGTTGCCTTACCTTCTATGGTATGATGTTGCCTTACTTTCTATGGTATGGTGTTGCCTTACTTTCTATGTTATGGTGTTGCCTTACTTTCTATGTTATGGTGTTGCCTTACTTTCTATGGTATGGTGTTGCCTTACTTTCTATGGTGTGGTGTTGCCTTACTTTCTATGTTATGGTGTTGCCTTACTTTCTATGGTATGGTGTTGTCTTACTTTCTATGGTATGATGTTGCCTTACTTTCTATGGTATGATGTTGCCTTACTTTCTATGGTATGATGTTGCCTTACTTTCTATGGTATGATGTTGCCTTACTTTCTATGGTATGATGTTGCCTTACTTTCTATGGTATGATGTTGCCTTACTTTCTATGGTATGGTGTTGCCTTACTTTCTATGGTATGGTGTTGCTTTACTTTCTATGGTGTGGTGTTACCTTACTTTCTGTGGTATGGTATTGCCTTACTTTCTATGGTATGATGTTGCCTTACTTTCTATGTTATGGTGTAAAGGTTCGTGGTTCTATTTTATCACTGAGATATGTGTTATTATAAGTATACACTATATATTCACCACCAAGTGGTGCGAGAAGACTTACCAGCTTTCCTCATCCAACTGCAAGTCCCAACCACAGGGACCTGAGAATTTGTTACAGCTATTTTTTACCTAAACTAGGGTGTTTAGAGTAATTTTACACTGGGGGGGGGGGGGTTAGTTCATTTTTCGATAAAAAAAATGCCCCCCAATGGTCATAAAGGCTAAAGGGTAGAACGCTTTCTAGGTCGAAATATCGACCCCTACCTACCTTTCTTGTATCACAAATCACGTTTCTCGTTGAGGTACACAAAACGTTTGGTAATGTTGGAAAGATAGATAATTTTTATTTTAAAAACGTCCTAAATGCACGCCAAATGTATCCTCCTTCTGCAGAAATAATCTAGATTTCCTTAAAAAAAACACGCAAAATTTCCATGTCTCATAGTTTTCGTCGGCTATCCAGTCACTTTTGCATAGCAAATGAGTTTTGATGTCACTGCACACGTTGGCCTTTCGCTGTCATTGTATGGCGGTCTTCCTCTAAATATAGGCATCCATGTGATTTTGGACGCAAGAAATGTAAGTGGGGTCGATTTTTCGACCTTGAAAGTTTTCACCCTTTAGCCTTTATGACCATTAATTTTTTTGTCGAAAATTGATCTAAACCCCCTTAAAGTGTAAAGTTACTCTAAACACCCTAGTTTAGGTCCAAAACTATCTGTAACAAATTCTCAGGTCCCTTTGCACCCACCTATCATACACAATCAAATGAACGAACAAAGTAACTCGAGAAGGTATACTGGAATCAGGTTCATCGGTACGCCCGTTCACCTGTAATCAGATTTGATAGATATAAACTTTGATATTTTTTTTATTCTGACAATTTTGGGGGAGTAATGTTTTCTATTTTTTGTCTATCCCAGTCTACTTCTTACTTTATTTTAACTATTTCTGTAAGAGTTACGCCCCTTGTCTGATCGTATTACATCGTATCTGCATGGCCTCTCGCTTGCTTTCATTCTAGTAAATGGAGATTTCATTACCATATTTTACTTCTTAAGAGATTGGTTGTTTTTAAGTCCAGCATAAATCATGCTTGCCTGAAATGTCACGCTAACGGTTTCAATACATCATTATTTTATTTTATGTTTCAGCCAGCCAAACTAAACCTCAGCTGAAGGGAGTGGTGGACCTACTTTCGGAGTTAGAGTGTCCGATGATGGGAGTGGGGACCTACTTTCGGAGTTGGAATGTCCAGTGAAGGGAGTGGGGACCTACTTTCGGAGTTGGAATGTCCAGTGAAGGGAGTGGGGACCTACTTTTGGAGTTGCAGTGTCCAGTGAAGGGAGTGTGGGACCTACTTTCGGAGTTGGAGTGTCCCTTTTCTTCGTAATAAGGAGCCGCGATATTAAGAGATTACTTCATTTTTATATTGTTTTGATATATGCTTCGCGAAGAAGTGTATGTAAGTGTTTTGTATGTAGGTTGTATGTGTTTGTACAAAATGGTTTTTTTTGTATTTATTATTTGTTTTCAATACAGTATAGTCTTAAAGGCCCAATATACGTAGCTTTCGGCAAAACTTGAAGCGAAAATTAAGCCTAATAACTTATTATATTTATAGATTTAGTTCAGATTAACTGATATCAGCAATATTCAAGATGAATTCTTACGCGGTTACCGGTACAGCAGTAGTTGAAACTCGGTATTTGTAAACACGCGTCCATTTTGAATCGACTTCTAACTTCGGTTTGTTGTTGAAGTGGGCCACACCTGAATTATTTTCAGTTCTTTGGATTTTTTTTGTCAAGAGTGTCTTGTTAGTTACCTCTCAGGTTTACTTCGTTTTAGGCTTACTTTTGCATGGTTATTAACTGGATTTTTTGTCAGAATTTTTCAGAATCACGAAAAAATTCCTGAAGTTAGGTATATTGGGTCTTTCATTTCATACAAACAAAGTTGGTCCAAAGTATATACCAGAGCAGGTAATTTCATAATGATTAAACATTGCCAATACTGCAGTACATACCACAACAACATTACTGGAAAAAGTATATGCATACTTGCTTTGCATTTATACATAACATCATGTAAATTAATGATTTGTATGCACTTTTAGTGATGGGACGATGATCAGATAAAGTTAATTAATCAGTAATTGACCTTTTGATTTCCATTAAAGTGTAAGTTTTCCATTAGAGTGAATGTTTTCCATTAAAGTGTAAGTTTCCCATTACAATGGATGTTTCCCGTTAGATTGTATGTTTCCCATACCAGTGTATTAGAATAGATGATCCCCATTGCATGTTTCCCATCAGATGGTATGTTTTCCATTTGAGTGTGTTTTTCCTGTTAGTATTTGTATTTTTTTCTTTCACTTAATGAACGTAACTATTGCCATTAAATTGTCTGTTTCTTGCCAGCGCATGTTTCCCGTTAATTTTCGTTTCCCCCTATTTGTTACTTGTTAGTTTTCATATTTTTACTTGTTAGTATGTATATTTCCTGTCAATGTGTGATTCCTATTTCAGTGAATGTTTCTGAAGAGTGCGTATATTTTCCCGGTGTATTTCTGCTAGATGTATATTTCTTTAAGTACGCATGTTTCCCATTTAGATTAATGTCTCGGAGATGCCATTTATAGCGTGTTTGTACCGTTTATTTATACATTAGATTCATTGATTTTAAAACGGATTCCTTTAAGTTGATAAATGCCATATGAAATATTGATGAATATATATTCTGAATTAGCTACCGTTGTCGGGGAGTGTAGAATACTGATTCAGCTACGGTCGTGACGTGTTTCTATGTCGAGATTGTGTTTCATTGATATCTATAATATAGTATTATTAATTGGTTATTTCTGTATTGGCCTAGTTATTGGTCCAAGGCCTGCTATATTGGCCTGAGGCGAAGCCGAAGGCCAATATAGCAGGCCGAGGACCAATAACTCGGCCAATACAGAAATAACCAATCAATAATGACTTTATTAATTAACTCTATGACAAATGAAGAAAATATTTAAGAACACAAAGTGATCGACTAAAACACTTTATTCAATTCGTCCGTATATCAGGCAAACATCTATCATACACATATATTTGTTCCTTTACCTGAATTTGACTTCTATATTATTTAATATATTGTATCGTGGTGCTTTGTTATGGCTTCGTTCGCTACCATTGGTATCACATACTGGAGACAATGCTGTGGCAGTCAAACATCAATCGCAACCTCTCGGGGAAATTTCCGGTGATCTTCGGTAGATTTCCGATGATTACCGGAAATTCCCCCTATATGTTGCGATTGATTCAAACATGCTATCAATCGGGAATCGACGGCATTTTCAGAAAACCAAAACGGAAAATGCCGACGGTCCTTATTGACAATGATATGGCCCGAATCAAACGAGTCCGATGATAATATATCGAATATAACACAATGTTACACGGTGTGTGCTTTGAGAACGATGTGCGAACGAAGTGAGAACGATGTGCGAACGAAGTGAGAACGATTTGAGAACGATGTGCAAACGATGTGAGAACGCTGAGCGAACGATGTGAGAACGCGAACGCTGTGCGAACGATGTGAGAACGAGAAAGCTCTGCGAACGATGTGAGAACGTTGAGCGATAAAAATCGCGGTTGGCGTAAAATGAGGAATGGCGCTTTTGATGCGTTGTGCATGATCACATACAGTAACTGTATTGATCGGACGTCTGTTTCTGAAATATGTGCATATTGTTTTTTGGGGTATATATGTTTTGAAACTATTTCATTGTTCATTTCTTGATTTAATTAATTACATATTGACATCTTGATGGGACGATATAAAGTTATTTCTAATTTAAAATATCTTGCCAGTTTGTTGCAGAACTGACAGATTATCAGACTGTTCTTGGAGGTTTTTTTCGTTTATATAGAAAGTGCCAACGGTTTCTGATTGCCAATGAACATCAATGATCTTGATAATCACATGAAACCCATAATGTTTTTGTAGAGAAACAAATATATTATACAGAGATAAATGTTATTTGAGTTTTTGTGAAAAAAATTATTTATAGGATGTTTAAATTTTACAAATACTTACAGGTATCTCTTATATTTTTTAAGGCCCAATATACGTAACTTCAGGAAATTTTTCGTGATTCTAAAAAGTTCTGAAAAAAATCCAGTTGATAACAATTCAAAATGGACGCATGTTTACAAATACTGAGTATCAACTGCTGTACCGGTAACCGCGTGAGAATTCATCTTGAATATTGCTGATATCAGTTAATCTTAACTAAATCTATAATAAAAAAAGTTAATAGGCTTGATTTTCGCTTCAAGTTTTGCCGATGTTACTTATATTGGGCCTTTAAATAAGTACCTCAATTTTATTTATTGTATAACTATGAAGAATACAATTTTGACCGGACTTTAACATAAATGTTGATTGCTATATTAAGATTAACTGTGACCTTCATGGTTCACCGTCATACAGATACGGTCATCCCAATTTCCAAAATAATTCTCATTTCTCGTGCAACAAATATAATAACACAATTAGAAATAATCGAAAATCACATTCACTATTATCAATATCAACAAGTTTCCGACTGTATGGGCGGAGAGAACTTCTGGATTAAGATAATAACATGTATATTTTTACGATGTGATTTTGTAAACAGAAAGGAACTACTAAAAACCGGACCAGAAATGAAATACGGTTAAAAACCCATCTGGAAAAGGGGGGAGTAACTCCCTGACATATCACCAGTAGAAGGGGCTGTGATACAGAGTTCACTTGCTTGATTGTTAAATCCATAATCTTAATTATTTAAACTTAAGTCAGACAGTTCCTGTCTCGACGTTTCTGCAAATTACATATCTCTTGAATTTCATTATGTTCAGCAAGTCTGAAGTTGTTGCCTGTGACAATAGATTTGGCCTACAGACCCAATCTTGCCATTCTGCATCTATCATTTCAATCCATCGAGTCACATACTCTTGCAACCCTTCATATATCTCTTTTGAGATGATTTATGTCCCAAAAATGTCGAACGTTGGACGGACAAAGTGGCGACTCCGTGTACCATGTTAGATATCATTATCATCAAAGCATGCCACTCATAACACCAATTATACTGTTTAAATGATTAGATACGTGTTGCTCTCATTTGTAAATGATATGGCTATGGAAGCAGTAAGCTAATGTAACGCACTTGGAAAGGTAATACCCCCCGCATGGGCGGTTTCCTTCATTGAAGACACAATCCAACACAACAAAACTAGAAGACAGTGTGTTATATTATGGGAAACGCATTAGAACGGTTACTTGCGAGCCAACATGAATTCGCAAAAAACAAAAGAAAGAAATGTTAGGCCTATTCTGAATCAGTGTTTCTACCACAATAGTGTTATTCAACTCTCGTGGTATCAAATAATCCAATCTGATTAAAACCATATCTTGATCTCCGCGCCGTTCCGTAAACTTCTCTCTGCTGCATCAATTTCTGACAACATGCCATAGGGGAATCAGATTGTCAAATAAGCATTACAACTGTTGAATAACATTCTGTTTATACCACAAGTAATAAACTCTGAACGCATTTGATTGGCTGAAATGATGAACTTTGACCGGAACAACGTCATTTGCTGATTGTTCACGACGTCATCGATTGTTGACGCTGTCTTCACTTGGCGCGAATATATACCAGATGATACGTTTTACACATATCATAATCCACGGTTCTTTCAAGTTGTTTCCGACTGAGATTGTGGTAGACACAGGTCATACGACTCGTGGTTATTGGATATGGAATTTATTTCACAAGAGTTAATTAAAGCTCGTGACTTTTGTAACTTAAAAAAAAAATTAACTCGAGTGAAATAAATTCCATATCCAACAACCACTCGTTGTGTAACATCTATACAGTGTAGATAAACAAACAACTTCAAATCAGGAAGAAAAAGAGAGAAAATACCGCTGCATTAAACTGGAGATGAAGCACAGCGCGTTGGAGCACAGGAAATGTAGTCGTTACACCAGGCGTGTTTTATAAATGTCGCAACCCCAGGCAGGTTTTAGTTTCTCGTGACGTCATCGTTAATGGCACTCCACCCGCGTAGGAAATTGATTTTATATCGTTCCTGAACATTAAAACACTCGTAAATGTTGGAGGTCCCAGATCGATAATAGCGTTGTGTATTTAAACGACATGAAGGCAGATATTGTTCGTTCTACTATGACTATAGTGTGCCCAATACACAGGTTGACAAATTACTAAAGTAGACCTCTATAATACATTGCTGGCTTCTATTTCTGTTTATCAAACCGTAAAACCACTTCTTTCCTTTCCCTGTTATAAGTTAAGTAAAGAGGCTAATTGTGAACGTGATTGTATATAAAATCAGAATATTAATTGTTTGGTACATGTGTAGGATTACGCTTGTTTACTACCAAATTTACAAATTGTAATATCTACCTTTTACGCCACTGATATATGATGGATATTAATATCTTATAGGCGTGCTTTTTAAAAATCTACATATTCAATATATGATATTTAAGTTTATGCTGGTAAGTTATTTTATGAATAGGGCTTTGTATAATAAACTAAATTCCAAGGAGGAAGCTTATTACCCAATTACCAAATTGTAATATCTACCTTTTACGCCACTGATATACGATGGAAATTAATATCGTATAGGAGTGCTTTTTAAAAATATACAAATTCAATATATGATATTTGATTTCTGCTGATAAGTTATTTTATGAATAGGGCTTTGTATAATAAACTCAATGTGGGCATTCCAAGGAGGTAATAAACAGTGTTGGTTTTTATTTAAACCTTCCCATATACTCCGCCTTACCTGGTATAGATATCTCATTGTGACGTGTTATCATAAGGACAGGTAAGCCACCTGGATACATTCCCCTGTGGCGTACATCGCTATCGGCTCTAGAACAATTTTATTATGAACTCATGCTGTAGCTAGCTTTCAAGCATTCAGGACTTTAAACGTGACATTTTTGTAGCGGAGTTTATAAACGAGGCCAGTTACTAGTATACCTGCATCAAGCGAGCCGAGATACGTTTGTGTTTTATATCCCTCTCGATAGGATTGAGAAAAGTAGGACTGACCAGTCCAGTTGGTGTTGGCATTGGTCAGTGGTGTGGTCAACACGTATGTGTATTTCATGTGCCGTAATCGCCTTGTACTTAGCCAGGCTCTCCTAAACCACAATCACCATCACTGGGACGCTCTACTTTCATTTCGTGAACAATGGCGACCATTGAGTGTTGGCAACCATATACACCTCTGGACAAATTACTGGCCTCTACCTTAGTGTTGACAGATGGAGAGGAGGAAGTCGAGCACGTGAGGAGGGAACTCCCAAGATCAACACGACGGGCCATCAAGTTTATACGGAACCAAAAACTCCGACCAAGACCCGGTTTCCAACGACGGGAGACGTGGATGGAGCACCAGCTTCGGTTATCAGGAGACGCTGTTTATCTCGACCTCATCAAGTCAAACAATCATTCGACTTTACGGAGTGAATCTTCTCATTCGAAAAGATCCTTGGCAGAAAACAAGAGACGGTGGATTAATTTAGATTTATTAATGGATCCAAGTATTAAAGAGTCCTCCAAAAGCCTCGTCAGGACAAGTCCGTCACAGACTGTCGTATACAGAAGGAAACATTCGGATAAAGCTGTGTGTTCTATAAAAGAACCTTTTGAGCCTATCCCGGTATACGAACAGCATATAGAGAGGATAGGAAAACGTTCAAGTAGAAGCCCTAGACATGCCAACAGGATTAAGCGCATCGATGATACTGACAGAACCAAGAGTTTGGAAGACATCGATAGAAGTGAAACTACGCGTGATGGTTCAAACGGAAACAACACAGGGATCATCTCAAAACCAGAAAAGTACACGGAGATTCTTCATTACGTTGACGGCCAAAAATCCATGGGTGCTATTGAAATGTTCGAACCTATCTACGTCATGAAGAGGAAGTCAAAGGTAGGTGTGATATATAGAAACGATGTAGACATACTCAATTCAAACATTTTCATCTTATTATAGAATAAATTGTTATCGAAGTTTACGCAATATCATTTTAAGATAGAGACATTCTATAATTCATTTCACAATAACTTGAAATTCGCAAACTGGTTTTTTTTACTCTTCTTTTCAGTAGTTTATAAAATTCAGTCTTTTTTAGTCTCATAAATCTTTTGTAATTCGTTCAGCTTTAGTTTGTTTTGATAGAAAAGTCGAACTGCACGTGCATGAATGCTTTTGTTTGATTGGATGCTGCTTTCGATTTGATTACGTAGATTTATGACGTTGTCTTGGCGGCCATTTTTATTTTTTCATTAGGAGGTCAGCGAGGGTTCGTCTGATTTAGAATCGTTAGGACTCGATACTGACCGAAGTGACGTCACCAGTCACGGTTACTGAAGATGGTAAACTTCACCTGAACTTAGTTTTAGATTTTATTTATCTGTTAATTTTTGTATCATTATATGAGTTGACAATGTCGATATTTCGAAGTTTCTTTAATTAAACAACTTGTAAACTTCGGGACATATTTGGTGTTGTACTACACCAAATATGCTCAAAAATAATGTAAAAATTGAAATATTTGACTTCGAAATAGCGAGGTTGGCTTCAATACCGTACTAACTCAATATATAATTCCAACACGTCGTTTATGGACAGTATATTATCGTGAGGTTCCCTTAAATTAGTTAAATAATGTTCTAACCGTCCATAAATCGTGTTGTAGCTAGGCCAAACAAAGTAGTTTTTATGTTTCCGCTTCCAGCCTTCAGAAAGGGGATATACTTACCATGGTTTTATATTTCATAAAGTTTCTAACCAAATGTTGTATGGGACTCTTTTTTTGTTTGTTTATTTAGTTTTTGAGGGTGTTGTGGGTGGGGAGGGAGGTGGAGTGGGGAGGGGAGAGAGGTGAGGGGATTCTTTCATCTAAAGCGTTAAAATTTACGGTTGGCTTGTATAGTGGAAACATAAACAGTTTTGGCATAAAGTAGAAATTTGTTAAAACTTTTTTTATCATTCGTAATTATGCAGCGTAGCCAGTCTAGCAGTAACAGGTATGTTATCGATTACTTTTCTCTGTTTGGCTTTTATAATTTTATTGCTTTTAAATATAAAGCTTCGTCTTATCTTCGCTGTTACAAGTAGCGTGCTATTGTCTGCTGTCAGTGACCAATACTATAAATACTCGATTTAAATGTTGGGTTTTTTTCACGAAAGAAAAGAAAGCATATATTCAACACACTGACAAGGTCTCTTTGCTAGCTATTTTTTATGCTTATTGCATGCTTCTGTACTCACTTTGATGCATTAGCTGGGCATGCGCAGCGAGTTGAAAACAAGTACACATTAGGCAAATTGAAGTGAGCTCTTTACAATTTCACTCCTGATAATTCATAATGAACTCTTCCTACCTTTAAATCGGAAGACATTAAATGTGCCTTCAGGAGTGAAAGAGTTATTGAGTAAATACTACACATACATGTATATTTCATTATTACAACAAAACTCCATTTGTATAAACCATCATACTGACTCGAAGAAATCAATATTATACAATTATTGACTGTTTTTAAGGTTAATATGAGGATTTGTCAACCTGAGCAAGGTGATGTTCCCCGAGGCCGGAGGCCGAGGGGAACATCACTTTGCGAGGGGAGACAAATCCCCTCGCATTTATTTGAAGTGCCCGACGATCGACTTTCCGGCTTTCTGATTGGTCGAAAATACCAAATCGTCTGGGAATTCCCTGATACTATTTTTAGTGTATGTGTTGTTAACCTCGCGTGCATTTTCAGGTTAATATCGCATTTTGCCAAAACCTCTAGCCTGCCTTTCGGCCAATCAGAGAGAAGTATTCACCAAGTCATATAACAATATTTGTTGATATCTTCTCTTCTTTCATTTTATGACGTCATGCTAAGATATTGATCATGACGTCAAAATCAAAGAAGATTCGTCAGTATGACCATAGAGAGCCGATAAGCTGTTACAGTTGATATTTTAACCAATCAGCTCAGGGATTTGAATCCAATTATCGCGGCTCCCATTTAGGATATTGAAGTGACGTCATCAATTGAAAACAATAGTTGCTAACAATGCCGTTAAAGACGGCCTCCCGGTGTATGCGAGGTTAGTATATGTGTTGTGGTATAATCGGGAGGCTGTGTTATATTCGTGTAAGCCTATTTGCGAAAGTGCGACTTTATAGCGCTATCACACTGAAGTATGCTATCGAAATCTCAGTATACTGACCACGTATGAACCCGTCGTTCTACTCTCATGCTTCATGAGCGTCAAGCAGGGAGAAGAAACTGCCATTTTGAGAATCTGGTATGTCTTCGCTCAACTAAAGGCCAAATGTAGGGCAGTGTCGGAGATAAAATTAGGAAGGAGTGAATTTTTCAAAGTTGTTTAAATAGAACAGAAACTCCCCAAGTTAGTCGACTCTTACGATCATGCAATGGGGGCATCGGGTACATATCTTACGTCCTACCTGCGGAGCAACTATTGATGATAAATCTACTATAAACAATTCTCTTATCTACATGTTGTTCTGATCGTCAGGTAGCTTTAATTTAAAACGCATAAAATGACTTCGACATTATATTGGTATATTCTCCTATAAACTTCCGGTTTCTTATCGGATACTTAACCCGTATTGTTTATTAGTATGTAAATATTTACATTGCTGTTGGTTACAGTTGGTATCAGATATGATATAGGACAACTTCGTTTTCGGCTATGACTCATAGCACGGAACGCAGTTCATTGGCAGGGTTGTATTAAGTTAAAATCTATTTGTATTTAAAATGTCGTGAACAGATTTTTATCATAAACTGCGTAAAAATTTACTGATATTTTTTATTCAAATTTGAAAAGACAGGTAAACATATCAGATTTAACTTGTTATACAACTTTATTTGGTTATGGTAAAAATGAAAAACAAAATGATTTTAGATTTAGGTTATACCCGTGGATGTATCAAATAAATTATCACATTAAGTAGAACTCGCTTATAGAATATATTTAAATGTGATTTGTTCATGTAAGCTCGAAATTACTTATATGTAAATGATTTTTTCCCGTAAACGTTATTTATTATTGAAAAAATATTTTTAGAAAATAGTCAAACTTACATTCATCACAATGTTAGCGCACAGGGATTGGTAAGGGAGAATCAGAGGGCCTAGGGTGACTGGATTGTGTCAATAAAAACACAGGGACCTGAGAATTTGTTACAGCTACTTTTGGACCTAAAATAGGGTGTTTAGAGGAATTTTACAGAGTTGAGGGGGGGGGGGGTAAGATCATTTTTATCGAAAATTGATCTTAACCCCCTAAATGTGTAAACTTACTCTAAACACCCTATTTTAGGTCCAAACTAGCTGGAACCAATTCTCAGGTCCCTGTGAATAAAAAAACCATGATTTAGAAAGATCAATTGTGTCAGAATCACAATATCTTTTATGTATAACCATATTGCTCATGACATGCATATCTGTATGGTAATCAGCAACGTCCATTGGATATCTCGCTGATGTTATGTAGGGATATTTTGAGAGATAAACAAATGATTGGGAAATTACACTCCCGTCTCTGGTGTTAAACAAAAGCTAAATTATGAGATAGCTTTACTTGCAAACTTGCATTTACGTGCAAGAAAGTATTGTTTTAAAAAAAAAAAAAATAAATAAATAAACAAATAGATACATACATAAAAAAAATGTCTGGCGCCCCTATCATTATCCTTAACGAGGACCAAAAACACGTGTGCTGTTATAGTAGGCCTAATGTAAATGTATACACGTGTGTTTTTATTGTAATGTGCACACGTGCTTTTATTGTTATGTACACGTGTGTTGTTAGAAATGTCCAACTAGAACTTGAGGGTCCGGTTACGGTTTGAGTTTATCGTGACCACCTCGGTGTGACTCGATGAGTCCCTAACAAATCTTTAAACTATCCAGCTCTATAGCTTAAACATTGTGGGTAATTATACTCCGAGTCCGGGTGTATGTTTGTAACGAGTCGGGTCTTCAAAATCCTGTCCCGAATTGTGCTCCCAGCCTTGGAATCGTAAGTGGCCTAATTTGGCAAATTACGTATTCTATAGATGATCGCGTGAAATTTGATTTGAAATTGACATCGATTACAATATAACGTTCTTACAAACACGAGGCCTTCCACCATGGATTATTTAAATGTGTTGACGGTTTCTAAGTACGGGATTACAAACGTTGGATTATTTCACACCCTTCCAAAAAGTGATAGCAGTAAGCACGTTAGCACGAGTTTCTCTGACATTTTCACTTTACTGCCCGGTATATTCTATCAAAGTGGACGAATTCGATCCCGTTGACGCTCTTAGGATGAAGTTGTGTGAAGAAATTAAACAATGGGGACTTTTCTTACCGAATCAACCTCAAACGTTACCTTTTGCACCGAGGATGCCCAGACGGAAGTTCCGGACTCGGCCTCGCCGGAAACGGAAGCCACCAGACCCACCGGAGAAACTTATCGTTACTATGAGCGACACAGGCGGACGGACAGTTGCGATAGAAAGAGTGGTCCCAAAGCGAGAAAAACTAATCTCGCGGAGAATCAGCAGAGATGAAACGGGTGAAAACAAGGCTGAAAATGGTTGTTCTCAAAATATGTCTACACAAACCACACTCCATGATCTAGAATTTCTCATCACGGACCCCCGAATTCAGAAGAGGGGTCCCAGGAAGGCGTGGCTACCCGAGGAGGTGGTTTACACCCGGCAGGCCACCGCCCACCGGACATACCGCACGGGGGACACCACTTTAAACGTGGAGCATCGCTCCACCGAAAACATTGTGGTCCAAATCGACAAACACGGCTCCGCCCGAGCGGACAGTGAAAAAGAACAACAGGACGGACAAAAGGACGAGGAGAGCGGACGCAGAGAAATAGAACGTGAACAAACGATAGAAAGTGGAGATACGAAGGACAAAGAAGAAACAAACAGAAAGATTAGAAACAGTGGCAAACGAATAACATTTTCAGACGAAAAAGACAAGACAATAGTAGAGACCGACAAGGAAAAAACGGACGTAACGACAAGAGTTCGCGCCCCAAGTAAGGTAAGGAGCGAATTACAACGTGTCGAATCTATAAATACCCATACTCGGGTAATAATCTTGGATTAAATATCAAAGTATTAAATACCAATAAAGTCGGTTGATTGAATCAGATCTGTATCAATGACCTGGAACTGAATTTGATAACGGCATTGTTTACATGGCATTTTATATACCTACACGGGGGACGTGTCTCCGATTTAATCACGGTGTTACGTTTCATTGGCATCCTTAAACAATAACTTATTTTATTTATTAAATTATTTGTTACTTTATAATATTAAGAACTTTCGTACTACACTGTAAGACAGAACTAAGAAAAAAGTACTCTTGATTGTCCAGTTTATTCTTGTTTATAATTATTGCTTGACTTTTGAACCACAGGAACCTAAGGATGTGATACAGCTAGTTTTGAACCCGAATAAAGTGTTTGGAGCAATTTTACCATTTTGGATAGGTTTGGATCAATTTTCGATAACAATGCCATCTATATATTTAAGACCATTGGGGGAATTTTATCGGAAATTAATCTAAACCTCACCAAAAGTGTCAGATTGCTCTAAACACCTTAATTTAGGTCCAAAACTAGCCTATGTGCTGGGCGACTTTGCATTGTCGATTTTTTTTAAAGTTGCAATAATAAAAGTCCCTGCTGGTTTATGTATATGCAAATATTTTAACCTTTGACACCTTATTACAGGTGGCTAAAGCTTGCGGACACAAGCTACCGATGGTCCGTGTCGGAGGGGGCTGGATGGAAGTGCCAGACTATCTCCGTTTTCATGTACCGATGCATGTGCATACCGAAAATACAAAAGACGGACAAGAAGGGAACTTGATAATTAGGTCACAGCGACCTAGATCGCAAATTTTCTCGAAAAAGGGAGAAAGTCCTAGCTGGACGGCAACACTAAGCAGAGGAACCAAAGGGAGCGCTTCAACGACAATGAGACAAAGACTTGTGTAGGCAGAAGGACAAATGAACGGAGAAAAAATGGCGGAATTAGGTCACTATTACACCTTTGCAAGAAATTTAGGTCACTGTTATTTACACAGTAAATGTGACAGAACTGTAATGTGACAGAATTAGGTCTCTTCTACCGCTGTGTGACAAGAGAAAGCTACAATGAGCTATATGTGAGGTAAATGACCTTGACTCTGCTAAATCAAATTTTTGCTAGATTTACTCGCAAGCGCAAGTAAATTAGCGTCATGACTTCAGCATTGGATGTTTGCGTGTATTACGTCATCACTTCGTGTTTCAAACAGACGTCGCCATCAACAGTGATGCTGTGACGGGGAAAACAGTTGGGTATAAATTTTCCTGAACTGTGATGTACTGAATCCATTATTTCCTTCCAATGACGAGCCGATTACTCTTATGTTGCCATATCAGTCCCAGAACACCGTAATGAAACTAAAGAGTCTTCCAGTCCGAGTTCACTCTGGTGCCCGCACGATCTCCAAACATCTATCTGTCAGAATGTCTTAAGTCTTGTTTCAGGGCTAGGGGAAACTTAGACTAAGTCTGGCGTCAGGGCCAGAGGAAACTTGGGCTAAGTGTGGTGTCAGGGCCAGAGGAAACTCGGGCAAAGTCTGGTGTCAGGGCCGGAGGAACTCGGGCTAAGTCTGGTATCAGGGCCCGAGAAATCTTGGGCTAAGTCTGGTATCAGGGCCCGAGGAATCTTGGGCTAAGTCTGGTATCAGGGCCCGAGGAAACTCGGGCTAAGTCTGGTAACAGGGCCAGAGGAAACTCGGGCTAAGTCTGGTATCAGGGCCAGAGGAATCTTAGGCTAAGTCTGGTATCAGGGCCAGAGGAAACTCGGGCAAAGTTTGGTGTCAGGGCCCGAGGAATATCGGGCAAAGTCTGGTGTCAGGGCCAGAGGAATATCGGGCTAAGTCTGGAGTCAGGGCCAGAGGAAACTCGGGCTAAGTCTGGTATCAGGGCCAGAGGAAACTCGGGCTAAGTCTGGAATCAAGGCCAGATGAAACTCGGGCTAAGTCTGGTATCAGGACAAGAAGAATCTCGGGCTAAGTCTGGTGTCAGGGCAAGAGGAATCTCGGGCTAAGTCTGGTAACAGGGCCAGAGGAAACTCGGGCTAAGTCTGGTATCAGGGCCAGAGGAATCTTAGGCTAAGTCTGGTATCAGGGCCAGAGGAAACTCGGGCAAAGTCTGGTGTCAGGGCCAGAGGAATATCAGGCAAAGTCTGGTGTCAGGGCCAGAGGAATATCGGGCTAAGTCTGGAGTCAGGGCCAGAGGAAACTCGGGCTAAGTCTGATGTCAAGACCTGAGGAAACTCGGGCTAAGTCTGGTGTCAGGGCCAGAAGAAACTCGGACAAAGTCTGGTATCAGGGCCAGAGGAAACTCGGGCTAAGTCTGGTGTCAAGACCTTAGGAAACTCGGGCTAAGTCTGGTATCAGGGCCAGAGGAAACTCGGGCTTAGTCTGGTATCAGGGCCAGAGGAAACTCGGGCAAAGTCTGGTGTCAGGGCCAGAGGAAACTCGGGCTAAGTCTTGTTTCAGGGCCAGAGGAAACTCGGGCTAAGTCTGGTTTCAGGGCCAGAGGAAACTCGGGCTAAGTCTGGTATCAGGGCCAGAGGAATCTTAGGCTAAGTCTGGTATCAGGGCCAGAGGAAACTCGGGCAAAGTCTGGTGTCAGGGCCAGAGGAATATCAGGCAAAGTCTGGTGTCAGGGCCAGAGGAATATCGGGCTAAGTCTGGAGTCAGGGCCAGAGGAAACTCGGGCTAAGTCTGATGTCAAGACCTGAGGAAACTCGGGCTAAGTCTGGTGTCAGGGCCAGAAGAAACTCGGGCAAAGTCTGGTATCAGGGCCAGAGGAAACTCGGGCTAAGTCTGGTGTCAAGACCTTAGGAAACTCGGGCTAAGTCTGGTATCAGGGCCAGAGGAAACTCGGGCTTAGTCTGGTATCAGGGCCAGAGGAAACTCGGGCAAAGTCTGGTGTCAGGGCCAGAGGAAACTCGGGCTAAGTCTTGTTTCAGGGCCAGAGGAAACTCGGGCTAAGTCTGGTGTCAGGGCCGGAGAAAACTCGGGCTAAGTCTGGTATCAGGGCCCGAGGAATCTTGGGCTAAGTCTGGTATCAGGGCCCGAGGAATCTTGGGCTAAGTCTAGTATCAGGGCCCGAGGAAACTCGGGCTAAGTCTGATGTCAAGACCTGAGGAAACTCGGGCTAAGTCTGGTGTCAGGGCCAGAAGAAACTCGGGCAAAGTCTGGTATCAGGGCCAGAGGAAACTCGGGCTAAGTCTGGTGTCAAGACCTTAGGAAACTCGGGCTAAGTCTGGTATCAGGGCCAGAGGAAACTCGGGCTTAGTCTGGTATCAGGGCCAGAGGAAACTCGGGCAAAGTCTGGTGTCAGGGCCAGAGGAAACTCGGGCTAAGTCTTGTTTCAGGGCCAGAGGAAACTCGGGCTAAGTCTGGTGTCAGGGCCGGAGAAAACTCGGGCTAAGTCTGGTATCAGGGCCCGAGGAATCTTGGGCTAAGTCTGGTATCAGGGCCCGAGGAATCTTGGGCTAAGTCTGGTATCAGGGCCCGAGGAAACTCGGGCTAAGTCTGGTGTCAGGGCCAGATGAAACTCGGGCTAATTCTGGTAAGTGACTTGAATGAGGTTTATGGGTACACCAAAGCGAGGCACCAGATCACTTGTAGCTGGTGCACTTCTGTCATACTTTATTGTTTTAATCAAATGCATTATGTTGTATATTTTTACTTTAAATTTAGTATATTTTTGTCAATGTTTTTATTTCAATTTTAATACATTGTTTGTACCTTTGATACCTTTTCTGTAATAAACTCTTTTATGAATATTTTCTTCCAATATCGTTTTTTACAACAATTGAAAACAGATACGCATTGTCAGAAAAACGGACATAATACATATTTGAAACAGTTTCCGGTGGAAATGTAATCGGTTTGAACCAACTTTGATGTAAGGGAGGTAATCCCGATATATTAAGCGGAGCTCAGGCTGTAGTCGATAAAATCAAAAACAATTCCAATTGATTTTTTTTTCATTCACAAATAAAAATAAGATATTTGAAATAAAAGTTTAACTTGTAATACATAAACACGATGAAAACAATGTCGAAATAAACTTTCATATTTTTACAAGTGGGTTAATGTTTTAGGAGTTTTGACGTATGGTGTGAAAAAAAAATCAACCATACAGTCATTTTCTCAAGAACAGTTCATATAATAGATTAACAATACAAAGTAGTTATTTTAGATTTGTAAATTATTGATATCAGGTTAACTGGTAAAAGGTGTTATATTTATAAATGATTGATACCGGATAGTTGCTTTATGCTTATCAGGTAATTATCTATATAGGTCAATACCAGGCAGGTGATTTGACACTTTTAGATGACCAAATGCCGTTATTTAGATACATTAAGGTTTATTGCAAAATGTATACATTAAATGGCAGAGTAGCGTAATGGATAATGAGTTTGCCTTTCACCAAAGGCGACCGGGGTTCGATCCCTGCTTCCTATGTAAAAAGTTCAACGGGGTCACCTGCCCAACCACGTAGGTCTTCTTCTGGTTCTCTGGTTTCCTTCCAATATAATACTCCCGCGCGTTAACATCCGGGTCAGCTAGACAGATGAATAAGGTGAATAGATTATAATTGTTGTAAAATAGATAAATAAGTTAAATAAATAATACGGTGAAGACAAAAGTGTATAAACTAGACAATGTTTAAGGTGTCAGATTAGACAAGTTAGCGTGACTTTTATGCTGTATCGGAAAACACGGGGAATAATCTCGTAATTACAAGGAGGAGGGTTTTTTTTTCTTGTTACAAGAATGTTTCAATTTTGTTTGTCTTTACTTGTAGTCCTTTTTGGCTATCGTAGTAATATTATGCACCTAAATTAGATAAAAAAACATAAATGTTTCATATACAACATGTATCAATATATGGAAAATTGTCGCATGAATTTATTTCTTTGTCGCTATAATAGCACTACAGTGCTAAATGTTTCTTGTTTTGGTATGCGTCAATAATTGAAAAAAAGTCTTGTATTCATATATATCAGGTTAATAGTTAATATCGGCGGTGATCTAATAAAACCGCATATCCGTGATTAATGTGGCATAAATAATGAATCGTTAGAACGTGTATGTTGCGAATTTTAAATTATTATTACATATATACGGTGTATATAATTTATCTGTATCAGACGTACGTTTCATGTTACTTATAATTCAATTACCCGTTTAAAAACCCTGACAACTATCACGTTAAGATATAAGTAGAATGCCTATATTAACCTTCATATGTATATATATATGTACATTCAGGGTAATAGCTTAAGTACAATGGTGTTCACGCTAGAATACATATGTAACATGTTTTAACATCTGATCCACCTAAGGTAGTATGACCCTCGGTCGTACGCCTACACAGAACACAACACTACTTCGCCAACTATATATACACAGTTTCTAGTTTAAAGTTTTCTTTTTAAGTGTATTGCTATACCGATCCCTGCTTATACATGTAGTAACAACCTCTATAAAACGACCTTACATTTGTACCTAGAAATTACCTCCATAAAGAGGCCGCGGTGACTAAGTGGTTAAGGTATCTGATATTCCGTTACCATAAGCCCTTCACCACTAAGGAGTAGAGACCATATATCTACCGTTATACCTCTTTAAAAAGATTTAATATCTACCTCTTTAAAGAGACCATATATCTACCGTATATACCTCTATAAAAAGATCTAATATCTACCGTATATACCTCTTTAAAGAGACCATATATCTACCGTATATACCTCTATAAAAAGATCTAATATCTACCGTATATACCTCTATAAAAAGATTTAATATCTACCTCTTTAAAGAAACCATATATCTACCGTATATACCTCTATAAAAAGATTTTATATCTGCCGTATATACCTCTTTAAAGAGACCATATATCTACCGTATATACCTCTATAAAAAGATTTAATATCTACCGTATATACATCTTTAAAGAGACCATATATCTACCTATATACCTCTTTAAAGAGACCACATATCTACCGTATATACCTCTTTAAAGAGACCATATATCTACCGTATATACCTCTATAAAAAGATTTAATATCTACCTCTTTAAAGAGACCATATACCTGCCGTATATACCTCTTTAAAGAGACCATATTTGTGTAGAAACAATCTCTTAAATTCGACCATGTGTTTGTAGTTATCTCCACACTCATGGTTGCTATACACACGTGTTCCTTGTTTACTTCCACACTTACATTATAATGACACAATACATATGTGACGACTCGTGTCAATAATACCACCTTGGTATACTGACCATGGCTATGTACTGACCATCGATCGCCACAAAAGGCAATTGGTCAATATTGATTTAAAAACTAAACGGGAGAAAATCGTCTGATCGATCAGCGAAAGTTTTCCAACATGTGTATACTTGAAACCCGACATACTGGTAAGACAGCACATTACCTATATAAAATATGCATTTAAACTGGTACGTGTAGAAGATATGGGTATGTGTCGTCGCTAAGCCGTCAGGGTTTGACAATCAAGGACTGTCACTGGGATAGAATCCCACAGGTGAACCGTGTGTATGGGAAGGTGGATCGTTCACGTCTGTCTGTTTCCGACTAAGGCCGCGTGTTGTGAACGAAACGAAATGTATAGGGATGTTTGTTACTGATAGATATTTATATGAAAGGTCACTTTGCCCGATCGAAATAGACACTGGGTTTTAGAAATGTCTCTCGGAGAACATCGGGCATCTTCGTCAAGGCGATCCCGGAGACGTGAAAAGCGAAGCGTGTCGGATGTTTCCGAAGATGACGGCCAGTTCGTGGGATTGAGGCGACGTCCGGCGTCGGCAAGTGACCTTCGACTCCCCGAATATCGTCATAACTCCGGCGACGAGAAAGGACAGAAAAAGGCACATCGAAAGGAGAAAAAAATTACGCGTAACACTAGAGAGGAACGTACCTTCGAATATGTAATGAATAGTGGACATCACGAGGAGCGCCGACCAGTGACGAGGGTGGCGTACCAGAGTGACGGCGAGGAGGTTTATGAAAGTGACACCGGAAGTGATAGTACCGCGCGGCGCATGAAGGAACATATGCGCTATTATGCAACACAAACTACCCAGGCTGCATCAGATACTGGCGACCGACGGATTGTTTACTACAACTCGCCTAACCATGGCCGTCCGACGTCAGACGTCGGCGCACAGCTCGTGCAGCACGTCCGACTGGACAGCATGCGAGATCAACGACGAGTCGGCAGACCTCGGTCGGCCTTCAGCGAACAGATCTTGCATACACGAGATGGCGACCGGCTTGTTGAGCTTGAAAAAAGGGAGGAGGGCAACAAAGTGTATTACAACTATCGTCTGAAGGAGGCCAAGCCCCCTCCGGTCCCGGTGAGACACGTGCGGAACGTAGGGGTACAGATGACCACAAAGTACGTCGCGGATGAACCACCTCCAGTCAAAACCAGGAGCGCCGGTACTCAAACCCCGGCACCACCGCCCAAACCAAGGAAGATTGTGGTAGTTCGCCCAGAAACACCCCCGCCAACACCCCCGCCAACAGTCCTGGAGCCAGTACCTGCTGTGGTAAGTAGACACACTAATGCTACCCTGACTCATCATAAACACCAGATGGAAGTTTTAGTAAATGAAGTATTTGCATTATTTATAAACAAACATATCTATCTGATTGGAAATGTGGGGACATGCATTTTAAAAGTGAGCTTTATAGCTGTTTCCGTACTCTATAACTGTTTCCACACACCATAACGAGTTCCGTACACGATCACTGACGCATTACGTCATCACTTTTTCCGTACAATAAAACTGCTTCCGTATACTGTTTCTGTACTCTCTAACTGTTTCTAAATACTGTTTCCGTGCGCTGTCACTGTTTCCGTATACTGTTTCTGTACACTGTAACTGTTTCCGTATACTGTTTCTGTACACTGTAACTGTTTCCGTATACTGTTTCTGTACACTGTAACTGTTTCTGAATACTGTTTCCGTACGCTGTCACTGTTTCCGTATACTGTTTCTGTACACTGTAACTGTTTCCGTATACTGTTTCTGTACATTGTAAATGTTTCTGTATACTGTTTCCGTACGCTGTCACTGTTTCTGTATACTGTTTCTGTACACTGTCACTGTTTCTGTATACTGTTTCCGTACGCTGTCACTGTTACTGTATACTGTTTCTGTACACTGTCACTGTTTCTGTATACTGTTTCTGTACACTGTAACTGTTTCCGTATACTGTTTCTGTACACTGTAACTGTTTCCGAATACTGTTTCTGTACACTGTAACTGTTTCTGAATACTGTTTCCGTACGCTGTCACTGTTTCCGTATACTGTTTCTGTACACTGTAACTGTTTCCGTATATTGTTTCTGTACACTGTAACTGTTTCTGTATACTGTTTCTCTACACTGTAACTGTTTTTGTATACTGTTTCTCTACACTGTAACTGTTTCTGTATTCTGTTTCTCTACACTGTAACTGTTTCCGTATACTGTTTCTATACAATATAACTGTTTCTGTATACTATTTCTGTACAATATAGCTTTTCCGTATATGATATCTGATTCTGTACACCAAAACTGTATCTATATACTGTTTCTGTACAATATAGCTGTTTCTGTATACTGTTTCTGAACAATATAGCTGATTCTGTATACTGTTTCTGAACAATATAGCTGATCCTGTACGCTTAAACTTTTTCTTAACAGTATATCCATTTCTGTACACAAATTAGTTATCGGAACTCTGTGAAGCGTTGGTCCACAATGTCAAAGTGACTATGGAATCTTGTCAATACGTATACGATTCTCCTTTGTACTTTTATCCTGACTTTCATTTACCTCCCTTGTCGAGGATTTGATGTTGTTTATTATTATTTCCTCAATAGCAACATAGTTTCAAAATCAAATGGCAATTACGTATTTCAATTTTAATATGGTAAAGCTTTAACTGTCTGACACTTTCAGATTCCAAAGGCCAAGTCAGTGATGGTGCGCGTCGGGGGAGGCTGGATGAAGGTGGAACATCACCGCAATCATCATATTCCTGTCAAAGTATATGAACACAAGCGACAATCCGGATATGTGGAACATAATCGACCTTCCGGTACTGGGGAGCACAAGCGACGTTCCGGTTCTGAAGAACACAAGCGACGTTCCAGTGTTGACGATAATAAATTCCTATACATCAAGTCCCGCTTCGCTCGGAAGAAGAAACAAGTACCAATAGCTTATAAAATGTATAGAGAGAAACTGGCGCGGGTCAACTAGTGCTTTTTATAGTGTGCGATATAAGGCCAAACTTAAATTATTGTGTGATTTTGTGTCTACGCTAAACCATCTTATGATTTTTTTAAAATTACCATACTGGTTATAATTTTTATTTCGCTTCATACAATAATTCTTTCAAAAAGGGGCCAAATGGGCCCGAATCGCTCACCCGAACTTAACACGTGTAGCAGACAATTTTAATTCAAAAGAACCTATAAAATGAATTTCAACAAAGGTCGTTCATTTGAACACGCCTCGTAACCCTTTACACGAGCATGCTACTGACAAACTATCCTAATCCTTGTCCTTGCAGTTATAATAAAAGAACATCTTGTTTATAGTATTCTTATTTGGAAAAAAATGTATGAAGTTTTTAACATATTTGACCTCAATGTCCAATGAAAGTCATTTATTTGAACCAACTTCGTAGTCTCTCATCCCAGTATGCTATTGGCCTTACGGTATGGAGTTGTTTAAAAATTCCTGACGCCGGACGACACTGTATGTTTTCCTTTCTAACAAATGAGCTAAAATAGGGGAAAAAACACATATGTTTTTGTTTGGCCTTATTTACATTAACTTTTATTTTAGTTGCCTTATATATAGTCCTAATTAAAAAAAATAGATTGATTTTTAATTATAGACTAGTCTCATGGAAATATCTCTAATCCAACCAAATATTTCCACCAAGTACTTACTCTATAGAGTTTTTAGTCCCGGTATTTATTTCAAACTATATATTACTGTAATAAATTGCAATGTCTCATAACTAGTGTAACAAGTCCATGTGAAATTACTTTTCGCCATAACTAGTTTAACGGGTCCCTGTGAAATCACTATACCTCATAACCAGTGTAACATGTCCCTGTGAAACAACTAAACCTCATAACCAGTACAACAGGTCCATATGTAGTTACTATACTTCAAAAACTAGTGTAACAGGTCCCTGTGAAATCATTTTACATTATAACTAGTGTAACAGGTCCCTGTGAAATCACAATACCTCATAACCAGTGAAACAGGTCCCTGTGAAATTACTATATCTCATAATTAGTGAAACGGGTCCCTGTGAAACAACTATACCTCATCACCAGTGTAACAGGTCCCTGTAAATTTACTATACCTCATAAATAGTGTAACAGGTCCCTGTAAACTAACTATACCTCATCACCAGTGTAACAGGTCCCTGTGACCATACTATACCTATATGTAGTATATAATTCGGGCCCCTGAACCCAAACCTATAATTGACACTGCTCACCTTCCCTGTAAACTTTGTTTTAATAACATTATTCAGCTTTGGTTACCCTTCTTGCATTACAATGTACCTCGTTTAATACGTTGTGGTATCAACCGGAAATGTATTATCTGGCATTCTTTTATCCGTGACAAAAGTGCTCGGAAAATTGGGAACATGTAAACATTTTCATTGCAGTGAAGTTAAAAGTCTGTTTAAATTCATTTACAAAGAAAAGGACATTAGATTTGTTCGGTTTAATGAAAAACGAGGTACCGTTGTTTTGTGGCTTTGCTTAATTTCAGTATCATTAGATAACATTATCATGGTAATATCAGCTTTAAACTTGTTAAACATGTAAATAACTCTGTACAAACAATCAAAACTGGAAAAGCTGTCTCCCATTGATGAAATGGGTCGTTTAGTTCTAGTCTCGTTCACTTCAAGTCCTCGTCAAGAGACTATGTTCGTCATAGGTTTATGCAATCGGGAACCGTCGGCATTTTCCGTAAAAGAGAAACTCGTTTACGGAAATTGCCGACGGTTCCCGATTATTATTTATGATGCTAACATGTTTTATCGACCTGAGAAAAAATATCAACCTCGGACGATATGTTTTCTCCGGTTGATAAAACCATGTATCGGCCTCATCAAAAGGCTATAATTGTATAATGTAGCGCAATGTGATTTGGAAATATCGTTACTAAGGTAAATAATTATATTTGATCTTGTAACATGTTTTTTGCATTATGTAATTCAATGTTGTCAGTTTACTTCTATTTGTTACGTATCCATTGAAGTATTCCGCTATCATGTTGTGTTTTTATGCTCATCAATAAAATAATTTGTCCTGCAAGCTTCACTCCTGCTTTTGCTTGAACTGACATGTTTCAGTTGACTTCACCATTACAAACATTATCCGAAACACCCAAAGCGCTGCATTTTTTCCATTATCCAAACCTTTGCCATGCCTTCATCAAAGATGCCGCATTAGTCGGCTCGACGCTTGGATAATACAATACCATTAGATGCTTCAAAGGTACACATATTATATCAGGAAAAGCATTTAAAGTCATTTAGGTGATGCTACGTGGAGACGCGACCTTGGGTAACAATATCAGGAAAGTACAAACCAGGGAACTGGTTCGGACCTTTAGGCCTGGTGGTAACGTCCTGGCTCCATTACCTAGAGGTCTCGGGTTCGCGCCCGGCTCGTCTCACTAGTTTCATTTCTGCTCCTTGTTGTGATATACTGTTTATTTCCCTGGTCGGGATGTTGGTATTAATAAGAACCCATACCTGGGTGTTTGTATGTACAATATGTACTAATTATCACAATGATAATTTCTGAAATATCATTACAGCCCTGGGTACTCGATTAAACGTTACGTCGTGACGGATCTGTTTGATTTGTATGCCTACATTAATGAACGTCAGGTTCTGTATATACGTTTCGTAACATTGGGTAAATAAAATAGTACTGAACCATAAAGAAACACAAGGTTGAGGACGACTTCCCTGTGTATGTGATATGGATGAATGTGCTGAATGTGTGTGTATTTAGGAGGCTGCGATATGTTCATGTGCCTTCTTATACCGATTTAAGGACTAGATACAGCCATATTGGTTGTTACCTGGTTGAAAATGGTAATATTAAAATTTTAACGTTTCCTTCCAATAAATGGCATAAGCTTTACCACATTATGTTTAATATTGATATAAAATGCAATTCAGCCCCCAAAATTGAAAAAATCTGTACTTACGGGAAAAAAAATTAAGTTAATAATATCCAAATGAAAAAATATTCAGTAAATAATATCCAAATGGGAGTGCGTAAATATTTTTCATATAGTTATTTGAAACATTTCAAAAAATAATACAAAATTACTGCAATGTTCATACTAGGATGAAAGCCCAGTGCTAAAATTTCGATATTAGTCTGTAAATCAGAATATAAGGGAGAAATACATAGGTACCCCCTCTAAAAGATGTCGTCCATTGCATGCTGTTTTCAGTTCTGGCAAAAGAACTGTATCTCGTGGAGGCAATATAGGGGCATTATTTTATATCAAAATGGGTCATTTGTCATGTAAATGTAAGCTTCGTGTCGAATAAATGTATAATATTAAAAAAATAACACCGACATAACGTAATTTATATTTACGATGCGGTTACCTAATTACTAATTAAGTTTGAGAAATGTATTTTGATACCTATGTGCCTCAACTGCCACACATGTTTACAATGGCAACACCTTACGCTAGCGATGTTTGACAGATGCGAAGCCTAGAACGAATCGATATAATCAGTGCGTTAATATTTCCGATCCACGCGGAAGTGTATCATATATACGAATTCCATCAGAATCTATGCATCACAAATTGAACTTTGTTGACAATTCTTTCAAAATCATTAAATTACCTATAAAAAAAAACACTACGTGGAACGCCGAAGAACATCTTTTCACGTGCTGTACATTCGCCCAAAAGGGAAAACTGGCAATCGCTAAAAACATTTTATCGTGATAAGAAAGGGCAGTTTTTGCTTTGTGACATTTACCTTTACTACATACTTGAAACCAATTTAATTGTTTATTTTGTCGATGTTTCACCATGCCTCTAAATCAGGCGTATGAATATCTAAAAAAGTAAATAGTTCAAAATGGAGGACAGTGGAGTATATTTCGCTACATGCAACGGGAAGATGTTTGATTTAAGAGATCTGACATAATTTCATAACTCGTCATACCGCGGACGGCTATGGCTATGTGGCGTGCCACATAATTTGTCGATCGGCGATGGAAATTTTAAAGATTTGATCCATATGTGATCGGTGTTCAGAATGTGCGTAAGGTGCCGTTGTTGTGACGAGTACGTTCTCTTATTCTGCGGTTTTCAATTGAAAGAGATATTTATTAAAAAATCGTTTGTAGTCCCTCCTGAAAATTTGTTCCGGCTAAGTACAGTGATTCTGAGTAATTTAAATTGGTAATTGTGGATCAATTCTGCATTTAATGAAATCTATTGATATTTAACTTTACAAAAACATATACTTTGGTAGATTTTGATATGTGATGGCGGATTGATATGGGGTCAAAAGTCAGTCCCATTTCACTGGTTTGACTTGTAAATTTCCGGTTGTCCGAAGCAGACGCCTGTAGCGAGCTAAAATACCAGTAAACTCCCCATAAAATGCCATTTGCAGCTGTTTTCATGTAAGTATCTGTGAATCTTGGCAGTTGTCACAAGTGTTGAACTTCAAATATTAATGTTATTAGCTCTAAAGCTTAGTAATAACATATAGTAAATTATTTAGTTGTGTGAGTCCTTAAACAGAGGACTTTCCGTGATTTCCGAAATGAATAATTATTTATTATTTACTTCAACCTTCCAGACCAGTGATTAAATTATGCTGCTTATAACACAAAGGGTGAACCAATTGTTCAACTCCAATTATGCTGAGTGTGGAGGAGGGAGTAGCACAGTTCTGTCATTAATGTTAGAGAATCTGGTACAATTGTATGTCTCGGCCTGGGGATAGAACCCATAGCCTTCCTCACAGGGGCGAACGCTAAATTTGAGGTAGTGTTAAAGGAGTTATAAGGAAGGGAAAATTGTAGAAAGAGTGGCAAAGATAAGATCCCAAATTTAGTCGCCCCTTACGATCATGCAATGGAGACAGCAGATACAATTTTTACGCCTTACCTGCAGGACAAGCACTCTTTTGGATATATTCTATATTCAGAAATATGAACCTTCTCATTAACAAAGGTGGAGGCCATGTACTTTTACAAGCAATCGATTAGTTCTCATCGTAACGGTTGGTAATTGATGCAAGGTTTGATCACATTCTTGCTTATGTTATAATGAAAGCAATACTTCACTTTTAGTTTAATCTGTAAGGTAATACATCTTTTTTTTCTTCTCAAATGCGACATTAGCATTGGTATTGCGAACCATTTATTTGGATAATCCAGCAAATATATTTTTTTCATAAAAATATAGTGTTCGAGTATTTTTGGAGTGAGATGACCAATCGGGAACTGTCGGCGAGAAAAAAATGCTCTCGTTTACGGAAAGTGCCGACGGTTCCCGATTGTCAGAAGATCTAGACGTGCTTGTCGGAAAGGCCTGGACATCCATGTTTGCCGATTGGATTAAAAATGCGAGTACCCTCACCGATTAATATCGGCTCTTAATGCATTTGTTATGAATTATGTAACACAGTCGTTATGCGTTATGTAATACAGAATTTGTCATTGCTAAGGTCGCATTTAACGCCTGCGCCGGAATGTTGTCATGGCAACAGGACCACGCTTAGGTATTTGATTTCAATCAATGTGCCATCTAAAAGAAATTCGTTGCTCAAAAGAGGATATTTAAAATCCTACAAACACAGTAAACATTCATTTTGAAATAAATCCCGTTATACAAGTTTTCTATCATTACCCAAAACAGTCTTTAATCGTATTATGAATTGATAGCTTTCATCAACAATACATCTTTCCCGAGGTAGATCGATATGAATAGGGAAACGTGTTGACAACGTTCAAATATTAATAAGGGCTGTTCCCCGGCGGATACTTCAAACACGGTATTGCAGGGTGAGAAATATATTTATAGGGTATAGAATGTCACCGTAGCGTTATACATTGTGACAGGCTGGGCTTGTAGATGAAATTTGACTCGCCTACATCTTTACAGTCGACCCACACCTACACCTACAATATCAATACAATTGTACGATACTTACTATTTAACTATTTCTTTATGTTTACAACAATGAACACTTTCGGATTTGCTTGGCTGTTTCCCTTGACATTAATCCAAATTTAGCTTTAAGTCGTTAAGGAATGGTAAGACTAGGAATTAGAAGTACACGGTGGTTGGGCCAGTGTTAAATATATATATCCGTACGAAGTCCCTGTAGATCGATGTATAGAACGGGTGGCAAGCAAACAAGGCATTAGACGAGGCCTCGAAAACACTTAACCAAATATTGAACATTTTTCGGTTGGAATATACACGTCAACACTAGTAGTAGGAATCAGCCTAGTGACGACCAAGTTTGATGACAGTTTATCAAATTTTAATTCATAAACGCTTCGGTGGACGACTGACAACATATATTGGGTGTGCACGGAGATTTCACAGACCATGGTGCACCTGACAAAGTGAATATCTTCCAAGGTGCTTGGATTTATTACTACTTAATAATAATTCACACAAAAGTGCTTGGATTTACTACTCTATAAGCAAAATTCGACGGAATGTCTCGCAACGGACGTAGGCGAACATCAAGACAGAACAGTGTCCGTTCACAAAATAGGAATCACTATCTTTCGGATGGATATACGGACGACGACCGTCGTTACGTCATCCGTGATGACGTCATGACAGACAAAGAGGCATGGGTAGAGGACTACGTATATGGCCGGTCACGAGGGAGCACGCGCCGACCCCAGTCCGCGTTTGTGGCTACGTCTGGGAGATATCGGCCCCGGTCCCCGGGACTCGTAGAGGTGGGGAGATATGAAAAGGACGGGAAAGTTTACTGTGATTACCGAATGTCGGATGAAAATTACTCGGAACCCGTCGTCATAAGACGAGCGCCCGCCCCTCCACCCAAACCGAAAGTAAGACATGTCGGGGTACAGATGACCACCAATTATACTGCACCTCCCCCTAAGAAGGTCTCAACCCGGAATGCATACACACAGACTAGAGTTGCTACGCGCCAAGCCTACACCCAGAGTAGGCCCCCGAAGACCCCCAAACCCAAGGAACCATCTCCCATCGTGGTGATTCCTCCCCCTTCACCACCGAGGACGCCGTCACCCCCTCCCCCCAAAATAGCGGTAAGTTGTTTACCTCAGAAATAGTCAAACAAATCCACGTACGTTTGATAAATACTTTTTGATCAAAAAAGTTTTAGTGACAATTGACAAATCAGGGAATATTTTTTGTTGGGTTGGGACAATTGTACATTGTATATACATAGTAGGTCTTTTCACCTCAGTGAAATTCAATATAGAGATCGCGTTGCCAGGTTGATATGATACCTGTATCCAGGTGTTCTGTGTAATCAGCGATCCGTATCGTCACGCCTGTGTGCGTAGATACATCCATATCGATCTGATAATAGCCGGGTCCAGAGGCTGATACAGAACGGTGTTGGAACAAGCATCTGTCAACACGCCTGATTGCCGATCAATATAGCAATATCCGTATTAATATTACCAATTACAGCGGGACAAATAGTGCTTGGTGTATAATGCTATCATGTTCTACCTGTATAAATAATATATCTTGGATTTTTGCATGATATCTTAATGGAGCCGAGATGAACTTTTCATCACCCGATTGATTCTTCTTCGACAACTTCCGTGGGGGGATTGAGGGTTTTTCTAATGTGTCTTCTGATAAGAGGACATTGAAAACACTTCAGCTACTGCGTCATTGTAATATCTGGGACTTTTCATGATAACCCCTCTACCGGTGAATCCTACCTCTCTGGCGGGTACTCGTTCATTTGACAGTGTCTACATGGCTTGATAGTTTGTCAAAAAGTCTGACAGTGTCTCATGAAGTCTGACAGTGTTTCACTAAGTCTAACAGTGTCTCATGAAGTCTGACAGTGTCTCGTGAAGTCTGACAGTGTCTCACGAAGTCTGACAGTGTCCCAGTAAGTCTGACAGTGTCTCAGTAAGTCTGAAAATGGTTCACGAAGTCTGACAGTGTCTCATGAAGTCTGACAGTGTTTCATGAAGTCTGACAGTGTCTCACGATGTCTGACAGTGTCTCATGAAGTCTGACAGTGTTTCACGAAGTCTGACAGTGTCTCATGAAGTCTGACAGTGTCTCATGAAGTCTGACAGTGTCTCATGAAGTCTGACAGTGTCTCATGAAGTCTGACAGTGTTTCACGAAGTCTGACAGTGTTTCATGAAGTCTGACAGTGTTTCACTAAGTCTAACAGTGTCTCATGAAGTCTGACATTGTCTCAAGACGTCTGGCAGTGTCTCACTAAGTCTGACAGTGTCTCATGAAGTCTGACAGTGTCTCATGAAGTCTGACAGTGTCTCATGAAGTCTGACAGTGTCTCATGAAGTCTGACAGTGTTTCTCGAAGTCTAACAGTGTCTCATGAAGTCTGACAGTGTCTCATGAAGTCTGACAGTGTCTCACGAGGTCTGACAGTGTCTCAGTAAGTCTGACAGTGTCTCAGTAAGTCTGACAGTGTCTCACTAAGTCTAACAGTGTCTCACTAAGTCTGACAGTGTCTCACTTAGTCTGACAGTGTCTCACGAAGTCTGACAGTGTCTCAGTAAGTCTGACAGTGTTCACTAAGTCTGACAGTGTCTCATGAAGTCTGACAGTGTCTCACGAAGTCTGACTGTGTTTCACGAAGTCTGACAGTGTCTCATGAAGTCTGACAGTGTCTCATGAAATCTGACAGTGTCTCATGAAGTCTGACAGTATCTCACAAAGTCTAACAGTATACCACAAAATTTGACAGTGTCTCACTAAGTTTAACAGCGTCTTATGAAATTTGACAGTGTCTCACAAAATCTGAAAGTATCTCACTAAGTTTGACAGTGGTTCACTAAGTTTGGCAATGTCTCTATGAATGTGGCAGTGAGTATCTCCCTATGTTTTAATCTTATATAACTTTGGCAGTTGCAAGGACGTAACATTTCAAACTAGAAGTTGTTTTAGCAATCACACTAACTGTTGATTTGACCAATCGCTAGGTTCTGAGTTTGAATTGACCTTTCGCTAGGTTCTGCTTCAGCCCAACCTTAAGCTTTTACCACTAACAAATCGCTGACCACTGCTTCTTACCAGTTGGTATTTAACAGTCAGTTGGTATTTTCTGCTTAACACCATTTCGACTAACTGTTAGCTTCTGGTTGTTTTGTTATTTAACTTTAGATGTCATATAATATGTTAACGCCATAGAATTTTGATAGCATACACTACGTCAGCTAGATTTGCTTGTTTGTACTCCTGGGTAGAAGAGAGTCTTCTTGTCAAATATTCTGCTAAACTAAAGGTCACGAATACATGACCCCATAACGGGATTAATATAAATCCGGACAAAGGTTGACGTTTTGTTTAGTTGTCGAAATGATGCTTACAGTAAGCTACTTATATTTATTGAATATTCACAAACCAACAATACTACACACATGTATCTTGGAAACTTGTTATTTAATTTTACATTAGCATTCAAAACATTTTGTATATTTATTATCATTTCAGTCAAGTTTATTTATGCAAGGTTTAACCGTGACAAAAAGTTTGGGCAATATGTCTCTGCTTTAGCTCGTTATACAACTTACAGAATGTGACAAGGAACTAAACATTATAATGTACATGGCTGTATATACGTTTATCTGCTGATTCGTGTAAATGTATTTTTTTTCGGTTAATATAATTCTATGAGGTACTTAAAACAAAGTGTCAACCTCGACAAAAATCCATTATTGATCAATAAATGCATCACTTCAACAATCCAGTTTGTTAAATGATTATAACATCATAATTTTATATCTAATGTAAAAACGGATTTCCTTTAATATGAGATCAGATAAAATGGACATGAACAGAACATATATATCAACCGTTACTTAGTTGAAGTTAATAATGCCACTTTCCCGGTCTATGTAACCACACATTCACCTCAGCAATAGTCTGTAGTTGGTAACATATTCACAATACAGCCATTGTGGCGGAGAATCAATAGATGGCATTATTATCGGAAATTGAACTAACACCCCACTCATGTAAAAATACTCTAAACGGCTTGATTTAGGTCCAAAATCAAACTGTAAATAATTTTCATGTCAAGCTTGAGGACTGTTTCATATTGCAACAATGCAGTTCAAAAAGTAGGGTTACCTCGAACTGTGGAGCTTATTTCGATGTATTATTGGAAATTCCGTGACTTTGTAAACATTATGTGGAAACTACCCACCATTAATTTCGTCTTAAGCATGAAGTATACATATCAATTATACAAAATTGATTTTTAGCACTTTGTTTGGACCCCTGTGGATGTCGTGAATTCCAATAGCTTGTGGGTTGAACTCAAGTGGTTAAAAACGAAATCAATCTGTTTGCAGTGAAAACATTTGAAATCGAAGACAGCAGAACGTGTTCTTTAAATGAGAAACGACCGTAGGATTCTATTATTTGTTTTAAATCATGGGGTTTAAAAAAAACTAAGAATTTCAAATATTGCTTGTGTGGGTTTTTCAATCTCGGAACCCGATGTAAAGGATATCCGAGCTGCTTATTATGACAAATATAACTTCGTGGCCTGGGCTTCAAATAGATCTATTGATTTTCAGTGAAATATAAGTAGACACCAAAGCTTTCTTATAGAATCTCACTACACCAGACATTATCCCCTTCGGGAAGGGATTATCTGAGGGGGGGGGGGGAGATTACCTGACGGGATGGGATTATGTATAGGGAGGGAGATTATCTCAGAGGTGGGCGAGATTATGGTATAGTTGATTTTTATACCCCCACACCGAAGTTCGGGGGGTACTGAGATCACCCTTTCTGTCTGTTGGCCGCAGTAAATTGCCGATGACACCTCGCATGAATGATCAATATGCCATATAATTGTGAATCAGCATTTTTTATTTCAGATTCCGACCCCTTTTAAGGGTGATTCTTCCCTTTATTTGAAATTCCTTTAATGGAGATCTTTATCTTGAGGTGACGTCACATGCATACTTATGAGCATATTCACATTTCATGATCGATATATTATATAGTTCTGCATCGTCATTTTAGTTTCATATTTTGACCCTTTCTAAGGTAACTGTAGTTATGACCCTTAATATGAAATATCAGATGAAGAATTTCTCAGGAAATATCCCATTTCTGTAAGTTCACCGTCAAGGTCAGGTTATAAGGTATTAGTTATCCTACAGATGCCATGGCGTTCTAGTTTAATTTGTTAATGAATTTTTTAATGATATATTTTGTCCCTTATTGGCTCAAAGATAATTTCGTTTTTTTTTTTTTTAAACTTGTTTCCGGATCCTTTTCCGTCATACACTCTGTCTATAATGTTGTATATATATACTGTTGGAATGAAGTAAAGATTATATTAAAGATAATTTACGACGGTACAATTTGCCATCCAAATTTGCGATAACATTACTACAACCCGAAGGGATTTTTGAGAAATTCAAACTTACTTCGTTAATATAAAAGATAGATATAAACTAATCGACCCACGTTAGACTGAAGCATATAGCTGTATACAGGTTCCCTGTACATGTTATTGTTGCCGCTATACAGGTTTGTAAAATATTTGTATACATATTTTGGGTTTCTGAAAGCTTTTAATATCTCAATTTATTGTCCTCGTAAAATTCAATTTCCATTGTATGTATGTGAAATGAAAATTTACAAAAAGAAACTGGAAAGTTGCCACTGTTTAACTAAAAATTGCAGCTACACTAAGTGAGCGCCACAGTTGTAAACACTTAAACGGTTTTAGACAACTTTCTATCAAAATTGAAACCAGTACCCAAAGTCTCTTACGCAACAAAAAGCTTGACAGAATTTTAATAACATGAGTTTGTGTATATATACCATCTTGTGTTGCAGAATGTCGCATATAATCTACTTACTGAGTGAAGACCATGGCCCAGTAAATGATTGGTTAGCTTCCCGAGGAAAAATAACAACGATTTATTTTACTACTGCCTCGACTATGTATATTGAGTTTTCTGTATACATGTAATTTATTTGTAATTATTTGAATGCACCAGTTTGAAAGATACCAATAGTATCATTTGTCATTTAGAAACCAATGCAAACAGATTCGCACTGTTGTTGAGTAAAAGTTGACAATACTCTATATATATAAACGGTTTGGCTAATGTAGAAATATAAATTTGTGTGATAGAAAATATACACATGATTGAAAGCATGCAAAGTAAATTGGATTAAAGTGAAACTACTTAATATACAATTACAGGGAATAGAAGTAGATAATACAAATGGGAGTACAGGTATGTATATACAAGTTATTATACATAGTAGAAGGGATAAGAGTACACTATATATATATATATATATATATATACATAAGCTATTATACACAAAATGAGGGATTTACAAGTTATTATTCAAAACAAGAGGGAAAGGAATATTAATATTCAAGTTAATAAACATGATATAATATTATATTCCCATGTAAATTGTATGTATTATAACTTGTACATACCTACTCATATTATGTATATACATAACAGGACAGAAAGAAGTAGGTTTATATGTACAAGTTATTTTTCATTATTGGAGGGATACATGAACATGTAGACATATGTATGTACAAGTTAATATGTACACCAACTAAAAACACTATTGTGACGTAATACAATAGTATCATGAGAGGTAATAAGTAACATTATATCAGAGGAGGAAATAACGCTATATCAGGGGTGGGGGGATCATTACGTTATATTACGTTATATCAGGGGGGATAATAACGTTATATCAGGGGACGTAATTACATTTTATCAGGGGAGATAATTACCTTGAATCAGGGGAGGTAATAACGTTATGTATGGGGGTCATTACGTTGTATCAGGGGAAATAATTATCTGGTATCATGCAGGGGAGATAATTACGTTATATCAAGGGACGTAATTACGTTTTATCATGGGAGATACTTACCTTGTATCAGGGGACATAATAACGTTATATCAGGGGAGATAATTACGTTGTACAAGGGAAGATAATTACGTTGTATTACGTTATATCAGGGGGGATAATTACGTTATATTACGTTATAACAGGGAGGATAATTACGTTATATTACGTTATAACAGGGAGGATAATTACGTTATATTACGCTATCATTATGTCGTATCAGGGGAAATAATAACCCGGTATCAGGGGAGATAATTACGTTATATCAAGGGACTTAGTTACGTTTTATCATGGAAGATAATTATCTTGTATCAGGGAACATAATAACATTATATCAGGGGAGATAATTACTTACTCATAATGAAATTGTAAATTGCAATGTCTAAATGAATGTCCAATACCGGTATAAAAAAATAAACAAACATGTCCTCTCTAGTCTTTACATAAACATTTTGTTACGTTATGATATGACAATCAGATCGAGTGATTACGTATTTGCTGTTTGTGAACGCGAACTCTTTGTGATAATACATTACTGGTTTGTTCTATACAATATTTCAAACACGAAGGGAATGCAATACGGTGATTTTAGCGTGTGCTCTTGAAAGTAAAGTAAATGTTTGCTTTGATAATTTTGCCGTTTTTTGAAATTTAAGTCAATAGCATATCTACATAGCAATTGAACCGTACCATACAGCTGTTTCGTCCTTCTTGGACTCGTCAGTGATCCTAAGCCATGCAGGGCCTAAAAATTGAAGCCATAGGGGCGACTGTCAAAATAAAATTGGTCGAATAAAATGTCCAAAATATGACTCTCGTTGTCTCTGCGAGATTAATCCGGGCAGATCAACTTATCTAAACCCAAAACACATACAGATTATTAGACTTAACAGATTCTCCACTTCATAGTTTCTTCACAATACAGAAGCTTATTGAGGATTAGGCGCTTTAGATGATATCTTAATATCTCACTAAATATCGTCTTTTTTTCTGTTGTAGGAACCACAATACATATACGTGCCCAAGAGCCGTCCAAAGCCGGTTGTCGTGCATACAGAACACACTGGACGGGCAGGGTACCTGATGTCCGAAAGGAGGCAATCCTTGACGAGCTCCATGCCACTCCGGGTCATCGAGTACGATAACAACAGGAGTCTTAGGGACAAATATATCTATGTCCGGCCAAAGAGTGCGGTCACGCGCAGTAAACGAGTATTTGTACCTATGGGATACGAAATGTATATGGAGCGACCATACAAAATACCTGATTATCCAAGATGAATGTGTTATATAGCATAGAGTTATTCCCCTTTGTTGATTTCGCTCCGCAAGGTGGCGCAGTGTAACGCAGACACCTAGCTAGACTTATTCATTTATGCAATAAAAGATCTGCTCAAAAAACTACGACACAACCTTTCGCTTGAGCAATTGATCGTTTGACGTCACGTGGGAATGCGTAACAATGTGCATGTTTTGGAATTGTGAAAAAACTTGAGTCACGTGATCATAAAAACATATTAGATCGGCTTGTAGAGCATAAAATATTAATAATATTATTACCAAACAATTTTAAGTTGATAAATTTCATGTGGGAAAATGTCGGTACATTTGTTAGAGGTAGTGGAGTATTTAGTATTGTATATACTTATGTAACTGTGATTCATTTCTACAAGACATTCACAAACATTTAACTTTATCTTAGTTGTGAATTTATAGAAATGGGACTGTTGTGATAAAAATAGTGCCTTACAAAGCTACATCTGACGAAGCTGGACAGCTGTGATATCTCCTAATGTAAACTCAATCAAATCGTAATAGTTCTATTAATACCTCCATGGAGTTGATTCTTTATTCTATGACTTATTCGTCCAATCATTAATATTGAACCACTTATAGTGTCAATAAGTAATCAGGGGAACGAAAAAAAGAAGGAAGCAAATGCATAATGATCACTAAATAAGGGAGGGAAAGATCGAATAAGGATTTGAAATGCTTAATCAAATAAGCAATGAAGGAAGCGAATAAGTAATGAGCGCTGAACAAGGAAGGGAAAGATCGAATAAGGATTTGAAATGCTTAATCAAATAAGTAATGAGCGCTGAACAAGGAAGAGAAAGGTAGAATAAGTCATAGAATCAACTCATTGGAGGCAGTGCAAAAAAAACCAACCTAACTAAAGTTTCAAACTCATGAAAAGACAGTAAAATCTTGTTCCGTACAGTTTTTAACATTTCTGATTCATTTTCGAATGCCTCTTTTCGCGAAAATGTAATAATAATAAAAGGGATGTTTGGATTTACAAACACTATACCTGTATATGTAGACTTTGTCGAGCTCAGTAAAGCTAAAGTGCTAGAAAGATACTTAATGCTTAGTCTGTTCTGTATATCAGAATTAAATGTAATGTGTAATATAATATGTTTGATCATTGTTTATAATTATTTGTATATATATCAATAGAAATACATTTCTCATTGAAACCCGCCTCAAGTCTTTGTGTTTAGTGAGTAAGACGTATTTTACAGAAGTAGTCATCTGGAAAAAGAAAACAAAGCAACCATTTGTGCGTCGTCGGAAACCCACGGTACACTTCTCTGACATTTGCATACGTCAGAGAAGTGTACCGTGGATTTCCGACATGATATTTGTGTAAATACACGTACATTCAAGCTGGCTTATCTTTAGGACAATCATGTATCGGTGCAAAATAATGCTTCGGTGTTTTTCCAATCATAGGTGTTATTATCTTATGTAAATGTACCTAACGGCCAGTTATGCAGTATAAGTATATGCAAATTTGATTGCCGGCGACCAGTTAGGAGGGTCCAAATTTGAAACCGATTTTTCTGAAGAATTTTAAATGTCTTAAAGATCTTATCCCTGTAATCTTGAACGTAGATCAAGGTCATTTAGTAACATTTGAGGAAAAAAAACAAAAGACAAAAATCAAAGTAATGAAAGTACTGCGAGCTAAGGCGAAAAACAGTTTAGATGTGATATTTTGGATAGAGTACAGAATAGAAATAAAATGTTATTCAAGATCAGCAAAATATGACCTTTCACCGACCACGTTGAAAATGTAAGAGTTGTTGGTGAAAAGTCAGCATGGTTGGCGATAGTCGGAATGGTTCTGACCCGCTAAATAGTTGGACGACAGGCGGGTGCGAGACTGTCGTCCAAATATTTAGCGGGTCAGAGAGTCAGAACCCTTCGGACTAGAATGGTGAGAACTCAGGGCGGTCGGTGAAAAGTAAAAACTCTCGAGGAAATTACAAGTTTTGTAGTCGCCAGTGTAACATCTTTAAATCATTACCAAGCTTAAACAGGAAAGTCAATATGATAGTTCACACAATGGATTCATTTGTGCAGCTAGTTATTGTCAGGTTTGTATGAATCTACACGATATAGTTGTACGATAAACGCCAATAACATCAGCCACACAGGGGCTAGGCACAGACCTACAGTTGAGTGTAAGCTAACCTTTACACCCTAGTGCACTAGGAGTGCACTACGTTTAAACTAGTAGTGCACTACATTTAAACTACAGGTAAACTAGTAGTGCACTACGTCCAGCCAGGTGTGACCACAAAAACCCCTACAGGTAATGGGAGGGTCCATACCTACCTGTGTCCTTACCTGTACAGATGTAATATGATTTACCTGTACTTATGTTATACTATTGAAGTCATTAGTTTGTCAGTACTTCCTCATATATATAAGTACAAGAATGAACAATTCTGAGTTTATGCCAGAAGATATTTATCATAATACTTTAAATAAATGTATTCACTGCATGTCAAAATTTTAAATAAAATAATAATTTAGATATACTAACTTATAATTCTTTTTAAAGAAGTAACAATGATTCTTTTCTATTTAAATATTTGTATTCTACAATTAAATTGAAAGGTATATGTGCAAATACAAAATGGTATAACACATGTTTTATGTTGAAATTATTAAGTTAATCCTACTAAAAATATATACAGAAAATAAAGTAAACAACAGATTGTAATTTAAAAAAATAAATAGATATTAGAAGAACATATTTTGTACTTAGTATAGTTGATTCAATCACAAATTGCTTTTAATATTTGACATTAAGAAGCTAGCTGTGCAATATCAGAGACGTACAAGGTTTTATATGTCTCTGGCAATACTTATACCTACATGTACCAGTATTAGTATTCTGTTTCACTATACACTCAGGTACAATGCATACGAATGAAAGGTTATATAATATAAGAAAAGATTACTTTCACCAGAACATTTAAAGCCATTTCCTTCTTCATATCAAAATACCAACATACATCTACATGTAATCCAATTGACTGTAATCAATGTTATCATCATTAATCAATTAACAGGCTAGGGCCCTCAGGCCTTTAATCAGACTTGGCCAGTGATGGCTGTGGGGGAGAGGGAGGTGAGAAATTCACACCTGGCTAACTACAGACAGCCTAGGGGTGTCCCCTATATATATCTTGACCTCGGTATGTGAGGATGTGGCCCAGGCAGGTCAGGTACATGGGCCCCGGTACATGTACGTTATTATGCCTGGAGGGTAAAGGATTCTACCTGAAGATCTATATTGTCCCTTTTAGTTAGATTTTATATAAGTCATTAGCTATAGGTTGATTTAAAAGTACAATAAATGTGACTGGCATAGGCTTACCTTTGTTCTAAGTTAGGTTAATAACTGCATATTATTTATTTGTTGTATACTTAGTCTTACAACATATAGAATTAATTAAATTCCATTAAACTGACTTTGCTTTTTTAAAATCATTATTACATATATGCATAAACCTTCAAGTCATATTTAATACAACCTGTAATTGCCTTCAATATCTAGGCCTAAATATTGGAAATGCATCATTTTAAAATACTTTTATACTGATAATTAGAATAAAATTAAGTATAATGAATGTTAGTATTTTATTATCAAACTATATATATGAAGCGACTGAGCCAGAGAGTATATATTCTCTCACATATATATACGTCCCTGATTACACCCAATATAAACTAGATAATTTTTCAACATTTAACATGTATATATATGTAAATATTTAGAAATCGAAATGCGTCATTGGATTGTATTCAATCAAGTGTCATAAGATACTTGGTATTTTAAGCTAATTTTTAAGAAAACCAGAATCTGGTAAAGGACTGATATAGACTTACATTATTCTCCAATTAATTATTATTAATTTCAATGTTATTTTATGTACTATCAGTTTATTATTGTATAATTAAATGTTTTGAATGAAACAAAAAAATGGATTAAAGCCCTCAAAATATCCACTATTTAAAGGGAAATGTGTAAATATCTAGATATATTCTAAAGATTTTTAATTTCATATTAACTTGATAAACCCGAGTAAAAGTTGAATATGTATTATCATATTTATGATCCTGGTCATATCCAGCTTAGCCCTTTATTAATCAAATTGGTTTGACCAGTGATGGTCAGATGAGAAATTCACACATCAATTATGTCACTGACAGGCTTATGTCAGCAGGTGTTCCTAGACAAGGTTGAGACATGTACAGGTCAGGTAATTGCCTGAGGCCCGAGGGTCAAATCAAAACATCTGTCCCATACTGAAATCTGACTAAATTTTAATTTATTGTTGTCTTACTTTTTTTAACTTCAAATTCTTCTATTTATATCAACTGTTGTATGTGGTGATATATATACATACAGATCTTAATATAGAAAACATTTAAAAATAAAGATTATCAAAACTCTATAGTGCGTTCATAAATATATAGATCTGAGGCATGAATGTATTTTATAAAAATATATATCTAGTTTAATTGAGTAATAAAAGAATATTTATTTGTTATTTTCCCTATAATGTTTTACAATATTTAAAAATATACTTCTAAACAAATAATAATCAATAGATATTCCTTCAATTTTTCAATATACTTGATTGTAAATTGGTAAAATAATATAAAAAACCGTTAATAGTGTATATTAAATGAAATATAAGACATCAAAACAGCTAGATAAATATTAATTTTCTATTTTATTTATATGATGTATGCAAGAATTTTTTTGGGAAAATTGTAAGAGTAATTATCATATTTTCACAATTTCTAGTTTTGAAATGAAAGAAAAAATGTTGTTTGAGAAAAATAACTACATAAGATGCATATATATATACATTAAAGTCATAAATATTAACTAATGATAAGGCCAGCTTCAAAGTACCAGCAGACGACAAAGGTGAGGTACAGGTAAAAATCACAGGTAGATGGATGGGACTGCCCATTTACCTGTAGGGGTATTTGACCTATATGGGGTTCAGGGTGTAGTGCACTACTAGTTTACCTGTAGTTTAAATGTAGTGCACTACTAGTTTAAACGTAGTGCACTACTAAAATGTATGACACTATGGAATGATTGTCAGTTGAGTCGGGGGCTAGGCACAGACCTATGTCACTATGAAATGGTTGTCAGATAATATAACCACACAGGGACTAGGCACAGACCTATGACACTATCAAATGATTGTCAAATAATTATTTTACCTTTCTCGAATATAACCCCTCCCACTACTATATATCTGTAACAGATATATATAGTATTGGGAGGGGCTATATTCAAGAAAGGTAAAATAATTACTAGTGTCTAACAATCATTTCATAGTGGCATAGGTCCGTGCCTAGCCCCTGTGGTCAGACAGATGTCATCGTAGATAGGATAGAAAGGAAGATCTAACGTAAAGGAAATACTAGTAGCAATACGCTGTCGACAGATACCGTCTTAACGTAAAAATACCAGGCCCCGGTTTCATCAACGTTCCTTAACTTAAGGAAACTGTGTAACTCCTTAACTTAAAAATGTACATAGGAAAGCATTACAGAATTGAAGGAAAGTTCCTTAAAGGATTTGTGCAACGAAAAATAAAAATTTCATATTTGGTAAAAGTCATGTTTTAAAACCATATTCGAACACCCAATCTTGCAAGCGTGGTCTGGTTACTTTGTGGTGACACGATTAGTAGGTCTTTTTCACCGACCTCTAAATTATGCATATTTTGTGATCCAGAACGAGGCCACTCCTCCTGTGACGTCATCTTAGTCCTGGAAAATCAAGCTATCGCCATAGTACAGTTAAGGATTAACCTTTGATTTTGTTTAGTTTATGAGATCATAAATGCAATGGAGCACGAGGTAAATTGCGTAAACGCGAAGCGTTTACGTTAAATTTACCGACTGCTCCATTGGATTTATGATCTCATAAACTAAACAAAATCAAAGGTTAATTCTTATATTTACAGTATTTTCCTGTAAATGGTTCATAGTTTTTCTGTTCAATTTAGCCCCTTCTGCAGACATTATTTCATTTCAAAACTTACAAACGTGAAAACAGTTCAATAAATGTAACAGCATGAAATTTGCATAAGCGGTAGCTAGCTCCTCCCATGTCAATTGTTGATGACGTCATACAATTGTGATTCGAACGGGATAATTTGCATAGCTCCGCCCTCATGTATTGTTGTCGACGTCATAGAAATTTTGCACGTTCTCAAGTATAGTTATTGGGAAATAACACTAGTTTGCAGTACAATGGTTATCGAGTGAATATCAGTGTAGACTGTAAATATTGTTTGCTTACATAAACCTTGTATATGTATAACGTGTATAACAGCAAATATTGTTGTGACAGTTACATACTGATACATACATTACGTACAATATACTTTTTAAAACTAAAGTCCATGCATACTTTTAACTTGTATTGGCCAAAATGGTGTTTTGTGAGACATTTGAATGCTAATTTCGTTCGTCATCCCGAAGAATATAGTAGCACGGACTAAGTCCGTGATAGTAGTCAAGAGATCGACACCCAGTCGAAACATTACAAATCACAGGCGTGCCATTCACAGGGGATTAGTGATCTAACACAAGCGTGACACTAATTAGTTGATTGGTCAGTCACTAAGATGGTAACATTTTACCTTTATACTGCCGCATACTGACATCAGTCAGGACGACGAAACCCGTACCAGAGTCATAAAAACGATACACACGCGTACGTACTGTACACCAGGCAACCAACTTTATATCTATACCAATTTGACGAAAATAACCAGAATTAATGTTTATCTCCAAATTATTTTCGCATTTTACGGTATGTGTAAAATGGTATGTAATCGGAGCCTAATTTGAACTTGTACTGTGTATTGAAAATTCCACGTAGAAGATTCCGAAAATAGGATGAAATGTAAATCCAACATTATATATTTTGTTTAGTGTTCAAATGTATCGCGGAATTGGATTAGATTTTGCTATCTAGGTCCGTGGTTGTATTTTTATATGTGGGTTATAGCAAGCAAAATGACCGAATAATAACTTTTCAGGAAATAATTCTTTATTTATTTGTGTGTGTGTGTGGGGGGGGGGGGGGGGTCGATCGGAACGTCCAGGGTGGCTATATCCGAGTTACAATAATAAACCTTTTTTTAATATAATCATTATTGTGAGCTTTAGATTTTTCATGAATTTTTCAGCTTCATCTCTGCTAGTTACCTAATGCAATCCCCATGCAAATAACCCCTGAGGTCATCACAGGTGTGAAATGACTTACCTGTGATATCAAAGGGATGCGCGGCGGCCGGTAGAGGTAAAAAGACGATCGGTACATACTTCTGGTCAATTAACACATTAAGAAAGGTATACAATAGCTTGACACCCTGTCAAATTCTCTCAGATAATAATTACATGCAAACATTGCGATGTACATTATTACGCCCACTATACATATATATTTTGTATTCACTGGAAAAAATATGAATTAGAAAAAAACCGTTGGTAGTGCAATCATTGCGATGGATAAGTAAAAACTGTCACCGACATGGAGCTTATATTATTAATAAAGAAGCGATATTTCCTTCTTCAAATTCCCGAATTATCCCACGCAGATATCGACAAGGGAATACTATCGAAAGTCCGGTTTTTCTGAAGCAAATCGAAGATGGGAATGTTCCGTACCACAACTAAAATAATCACATCTTAAAATTGTTTGCATTCCTGAACTGACGTAAAAAAAATGAAAATAAGTACTTTCGTATTAATATTTATCTACCGTGATCCCGACCTTGTAATTTAATTCCGTAAAAAGACATGATACATATTATTACACATGTTGTGAATTCCCTGTCATAATTGTACCGTGTTAAATATATACATGATGTAATATTTCGTTTGTTCGTATTTAAACCGAATACATATAAAATTTACAATAGCACTTTTAGATAGTTAGATTGTATTTCACATTTTTTCGAGTCGAAGTAAATATGCGTGTTGACAATGTTTCCCCCTTAAATTCTGTAATGCTTTTCTATGGAGATTTTTAAGTTAAGGAACGTTGATGAAACCAGGGACAGGAAACTACTGGCCAATTACTTAATTGATTATGGTAGAAGTTAAACACCATCACAGCAATACTCTTGATTAGATGAGAAGGTCAGAAGGAAATGTTTTACACCTGTAACAGTGAAAGTCGGTCACAGCTAGCAGGAAAAAGTTGTTCATGTTATTACATATTTGGCTCCTGTGACCTTGAACAAACATGGTAGCCCTTCATCCAAGCATGTCAGTGTCCAAATTTCACCATCTTGAATATTTAATTATCCAGAAGTTGTTGAAAGGGTTTTAACATGTTGGACCCTAGTGACATTGAATAATGACCAAGGTTATGTATTTGATCAAATCGATAGTCCATTTTCCCTGCATGTTACTGGCTAAATACCATCACCCTCTAGGCATCAAGGTTATTCAGAATAAGTTGTTGAAAGGCTTTTAATATATTTGACCCCAACTGAACTTGAACAAACTTCGCAGCCCTTTATACTGGCATGTTACATGTCCAATACCAGTGATCTGGGCCCTTTCGTTATTTTAAAGTTGTTAAAAGATTTTAATACATTTGATTCATGTGATCTTGAAAATAAGTCAAGATCATAAACTTGGTAGCTCTTTATCCCATCAAGGTAATGGTCCATTATCAATACTGGGCCATTTGGTTATTGGAAAGAAGCTCTTTAAAGATGACGTAACCTCGGGTACTAAAAACTCCACCAGCAGAGTCTGCCACCCCTTATCATTAAAGATGACGTAACACACACATATGCTGCACCTTTTAAATTTAGTAATAGATACAGTATGTCGAAAAAATGGATTAAACTGCATCATGCAGCTGTTTCGTCCTCCCAGGACTCTTCAGTGATGCTAGATGCTCCAAAATATTTTTTTCTAAACAAATGTAGAAGCTAAAGTAAAATCTTAACGCCAGACAATTGATGGTTCTCAAGATACTGGGCAGGCACGACTTGTACAGCTTATTGCAGTGTAAACCGTACCTTTTGACTTGAAATGATTAGAGATAATTTCTTTATCAGTGACTTATAGATACCGGTATACACATTAAAATACCATCACTACCATGCATAAGTCTCTCAATATATTGAACGAACACCAATTGTAGCGGTTTCTGCATTGCCCCTTATGAACTGTGTTGTTTCGACATGTTCACCCCCACAAATGAAATACCTTAACCGACAAGTTAAAGATTCTTTTGATATCGATCGGATGTGGTGTGTCTAACGTTCGACCGACCAACATGATTGATGATTTTAAGAGATTGAATTTCTGCTGAATCATTTTACGGACTAACAATTTGACACATCACACTTCATCCAAATTTCTACTATTGACGGATTGTGCACGAATGTCAGGAAATAGAACTGAGATAACTAATACCCCCCCCCCCCCCCCCCCCGCGCGCAGATGCTGGTAGTTTATAATCCTTTACTTGACCTTGACGGTCAACTTACAGAAATAAGAATTTTCTTGAGAAATTCCTCATCTTAAATTCACATTAAAGGCCCAATAAACGTAACTTTCGGAAAAAACTTGAAGCGAAAATCAAGCATTATAACGTATTATAATTATAGATTTAGTTCAGATTAACTGATATCAGCAATATTCAAGATGCATTCTTACGTGGTCACCGCCCGGTACAGCAGCAATTAAAACACGGTATTTGTAAACACGGTTTGTTGTTGGTGTTGGCCCCACCTGATTTATTTTCAATTATTTGGATTTTTTGTCAAGAGTTTCTTGTTAGTTACCGCTCAAGTTTACTTCGTTTTAGACTTATTTTTGCATGGTTATCAACTGTATTTTTTCAGGATTTTTCAGAATCACGAAAAATTTCCTGAAGTTACGTATATTGGGATTTTAAGGGTCATAACTACCTAAAAAGGGTCCAATTATGAATCTGAAATGACAACGCAGAACTATAAAATATACCAATCATGCAAGTGAAGTTTCATGAGGAACTTGTCATTTGTTAAGATGCAGATCTCACAAAAGTTATTTCGCATAAAGGGATGTAACTCCCTTCAAAGGATTCGAAATCTGAAATTAAAATGCTGATGCACAACGACATATAAACATACTGATCATTTGTTGTATACACCCACATGACTGGTCAGGTTGTGTCCGATTAATTTCCGGATATTTTTAATTTTAGTACAATTCCGGATATTTGACCCAGCGTCCGGGTCCTTTTGTTTGTATGTTTAGAGTTGAGTTGTTGTGTTCCGGTTGAATAAATAGCGGAAAACTAAAAAACGTGGTTGTCATGTCTGACTATGAAGATAAGTGTTTTACCTCTCACAGCCAAGGAATCGAGCCCCAACGCACACCCCACAACACATTCGTGCGAAGTTTCATCAAAATCTACCCGGACAAGGTTGTTTTCCTTTAGATGGCCATAATTCCCTTAAAAGGGGTCACATTCTTAAATTATTTTGTACCAGGGGATATATTTTCCTTAAAAAGAATTGAAATATGGAATATCATTTGAAATACATATTAACAAGAGGACCAAGGGCCTTAACTATACTGTGAAAAACAGTGATTGCACAATCATGTTACAAAATGGCCGCATAGGTTGCCATGTCAAAGTTTTATTACACTTTGATGGACTTCCCCAACCAATTTTCTACTCAGCTACACAAGTGGAGCATGAGAAGAAGTGAACAAGAGATCCCAGAGGGATCTTGGCGCCCACCATCGATGATTTTTCATTCAATCTTAGAGATATGGATATTTTCCCTTTCATTTATGTATTTAATCTTAATTCTACTTTTTTTCTCTCATTTTTTTATTTATCCTAGTGCTATGAATTTTAACATTTCTTGTGAAAATTAATAACAGTTGGAATAAGATATCTAATCAGGAGTTTTGTTTTTCCGATAAGTTCCAAAATCCAAAATTTTAAGAGAGATCCATCTTGCATTTATTAACAAAGGGGACCTGCATATGAAATTTGGGAAAGATCCATCCAATACTTCACAAGATATAACGATAACAAATTTTATTGTCAAAATCCACAACAAAGGACCGAGGGAAACCTGTATATGAAATTTGGGAAAGATCCATCCAATACTTCACAAAATATAATGATAACAAGAGGCCCAATGGGCCTGTATCGCTCACCTGGTATCAATCTCTGACTTAAATTATAGTGTAACCCTAAAGTCCCCTAAAATCTTTTACTGTAAGACATTTAGAAGATTTTAAGATATTTTACCCCGTGACGTTGTGAGACAACATCATTTTCATTTTCAAATTTTGTTTGGCTTCATCCTAGGACGCTACCAGCCAAACATCATGTCACTAGGCATTTGGGTTTATCAGAAGTCGCTCCAAGCTTTTAACAGATTTGACCCCTATGGGTCAAGGTCAAGTTCTTTCGCAAACTTTGTCGGGCTTCATCCAAGGAACCTTTCAGCCACATAACATGCTTCTGGGGCTTTTGGTATTTCAGAAGAAGTTGTTTGAAGGTTTTAACAGATTTGACCCCTGTGACCTTGAATATAGGTCAAGGTCATTTCTTTTTGCAAACTTTGTCGGGCGAATCTGTTAGAACCTTCTTCTATAATACCAAAAGGCCTAGAGACATGATATTTGGCTGGTAGCTTCCTTGAAAGAATCTATCCAAAGTTTGCTTATGGAATTGTTCTAATCTTCCTTTCAAGTAATCTGATTAAAATACAGATCCTTGTTCTCACTCCGTTTTACAAGGATCTGACAACATCCCATAAGAGGTTCAGATGATCTTTGTCGCCTCTTTACTTAACACTAAAATAATTTTCCAATGATCTGTCATCTTGCAGCAAGTCATTTCGTCACATTATTCCACATGAACTTTTTGGTGAAGAAATGACTAAACAGTCCAAATTTCACTATCAAGATTCTTAAAGTAGAAATTTGATTGGCTACTGCAAAAGGTCATCGGGACTTGATCCCCTATAGGATTTTCTCATATCTTAACGCAGCAGAGGGAAGTTTACGGAATGGCATGGAGATCAAGATCTGATTTTAATCAGATTACCTTTCAAGGTCACAGGGGTTAACTTTGTTTCAATCTTAGTATGTATTTCTGAAGGTCTTAAGTAAAAGATTTAAGGCGACTTTATGGTTATAGAAGTAAAAGATGGATACCAGGTGAGCGATTCAGGCCCATTGGGCCTCTTGTACAAATCGGTCTGAAAATGAGGCTTTGTAAGAAATTTGAGGAAGATCCTGCCAGTACTTCTCAATAATAGCCATAAAAAATTATTATTCTCAAAATCTAAAATGGCCGTCTGCTGGCACAAAAATGGGACAATGACAATGTACAACTACAAACCCAGGAAAACCTACATAGTTGTGAAACTTTAAAAAGAAATATTGATAACAAACATCATTTAAGGACAGACGACAAACCACTGATGCAGGGTGATTTGAATAGCCCACCATCTGATGATGGGGAGCTAAAAACATCACAACACAAAATCTTGGAATACTGGTGAATTGAATAAACAACAGGAGAAATCGTTTGATACAAAGATAATTTACTTATAGCACATATGAAAGGAAAACAAAGCACTAATCAATGTAATGTCACAACGGGATTATCCTCAAAAGTCCTATCTGTAATCCACTGGGTCCAATCTGTGTTTTAAAGGCATAATCATATATCGCCCTGGGCTTAACCAATGTCGCCCCACAGACTCTCATACAACCTCTACATATCTATAAACAGCACTAGTACGCGTAAACCGGTCTCGTGTCGGTGTTATTTACATATTTTACCACTTATATCAATGATCAATAAATTTGACCTTTGACATTGTAATGTCAATGGTGTTATTTACATAATTGACCTATGACCAGCTAAATCAATGATCAGTATCCTTGACCTTTGACAATGTAATGTCAGTGGCGTTATTTACATATGATTAGTATCCTTGACCTTTGACATTGTAATGTCAGTGGTGTTATTTACATAATTGACCTGTGACCAGCTATATCAATGATCAGTATGCTTGACCTTCGACATTGTAATGAAATAACATGTCCTGCATGCCGTTTTTCAAAATTTTTTTTGACATCATAAATATTTTAAGTTTGGAGGTAATTTTACAAACTGATGAATATCTTTTGTAAAAAAGTCAATCGGCTGTGAACTTGTTATGGTTGAATATCCATATACATAATTATACGTTGAATACCTTGCTTGGTGGTATAGTTCCCTGTAAAATTGTGCTCAAATGAAACCTTACTTACTAGAAATGAAGCATTGAACATTCATGCCCATTTAAATGCCCCCTAAGCAATCAGTTAACACTATTCAAATATGCCGAATATTCATAATGTTATCAAATTGTGCTGAATATTCATAATCTGTTATCAAATAAGTGTTGAATATTTATGATCTGTTGCATAATTGATCAGGTGATAAAAGTTAATGGATATTCATATTACTTTACTACAAACCACTGTAACAGGTCGTTACCATCACACTGCTCCTTAGTGGAACTCTTTCTCTGTCATAATTACATGTATCTCGATCAAAGGGGACCCAATTACAACTCAGCCCTGGATCGAAAGTAAACTGAACTCTTCAGTAAATGAAGGCAAAATTATTCATCTGGTCAATAGAGTTTTACTTTAGATGATATTTTTGCATACAGATAACCACACAGAATGAATACTATGAATTCAGATATTTTTCTAAGGGCCCCAAAAGTTCTGTTTTTATGAGAAAACACCACTATCTATAAAGGAGGGGCATTAACACTAGGTTATACTGTCTATAAAGGAGGGGCATTATATCAAGGTTTCACTGTCTATAAAGGAGGGGCATTGTATCAAGGTTTTACCGTCTATAAAGGAGGAGCATTATAACAAGGTTTCACTGTCTATAAAGGAGGAGCATTATAACAAGGTTTTACTGTTTATAAAGGAGGGGCATTATAACAAGGTTTTACTGTTTATAAAGGAGGGGCATTATAACAAGGTTTCACTGTCTATAAAAGGAGGGGCATTATATCAAGGTTTCACTGTCTATAAAAGGAGGGGCATTATATCAAGGTTTCACTGTCTATAAAAGGAGTGGCATTATATCAAGGTTTCACTGTCTATAAAAGGAGTGGCATTGTATCAAGGTTTCACTGTCTATAAAGGAGGGGCATTGTATCAAGGTTTCACTGTCTATAAAGGAGGGGCATTATATTAAGGTTTCACTGTCTATAAAGGAGGGGCATTATATCAAGGTTTCACTGTCTATAAAAGAGGGACATTATAACAAGGTTTTCCTCTCTATAAAGGAGGGGCATTATATTAAGGTTTTACTGTCTATAAAGGAGGGACATTATATCAAGGTTTCACTGTCTATAAAAGGAGGGGCATTATATCAAGGTTTCACTGTCTATAAAAGGAGTGGCATTGTATCAAGGTTTCACTGTCTATAAAGGAGGGGCATTGTATCAAGGTTTCACTGTCTATAAAGGAGGGGCATTATATTAAGGTTTCACTGTCTATAAAGGAGGGGCATTATATCAAGGTTTCACTGTCTATAAAAGAGGGACATTATAACAAGGTTTTCCTCTCTATAAAGGAGGGGCATTATAACAAGGTTTCACTGTCTATAAAGGAGGGGCATTATAACCAGGTTTTCTGTCTATAAAGGAGGGGCATTATATCAAGGTTTCACTGTCTATAAAGGAGGGGCATTGTATCAAGGTTTCACCGTCTATAAAGGAGGAGCATTATAACAAAGTTTCACTGTCTATACAGGAGGGCATTATAACAAGGTTTTACTGTTTATAAAGGAGGGGCATTATAACAAGGTTTCACTGTCTATAAAGGAGGGGCATTATAACAAGGTTCTACTGTCTAGAAAGGAGGGGCATTATAACCAGGTTTTCTGTCTATAAAGGAGGGGCATTATATCAAGGTTTCACTGTCTATAAAAGGAGGGGCATTATATTAAGGTTTCACTGTCTATAAAGGAGGGACATTATATCAAGGTTTCACTGTCTATAAAGGAGGGGCATTATATCAAGGTTTCACTGTCTATAAAGGAGGGGCATTATAACAACGTTTCACTGTCTATAAAGGAGGGACATTATATCAAGGTTTTACTGTCTATAAAGGAGGGGCATTAAAACAAGGTTTTACTGTCTATAAAGGAGGGGCATTATAACAACGTTTCACTGTCTATAAAGGAGGGACATTATATCAAGGTTTTACTGTCTATAAAGGAGGGGCATTAAAACAAGGTTTTACTGTCTATAAAGGAGGAGCATTATAACAAGGTTTCACTGTCTATAAAGGAGGGACATTATAACAAGGTTTTACTGTTTATAAAGGAGGGGCATTATATCAAGGCTTCACTGTCTATAAAGGAGGGGCATTATATCAAGGTTTCACTGTCTATAAAAGGAGGGGCATTATATCAAGGTTTTGCAGTCTAAAACGGAGAGGCATTATATCAAGGTTTTACTGTCTATAAAGGAGGGGCATTATAACAAGGTTTCACTGTCTATAGAGGAAGGGCATTGTATCAAGGTTTCACTGTCAATAAAGGAGGGGCATTATATCAAGGTTTCACTGTCTATAAAGGAGGGGCATTATATCAAGGTTTTACTGTCTATAAAAGAGGGACATTATAACAAGGTTTTCCTGTCTATAAAAGGAGGGGCATTATATCAAGGTTTCACTGTCTATAAAAGGAGTGGCATTGTATCAAGGTTTCACTGTCTATAAAGGAGGGGCATTGTATCAAGGTTTCACTGTCTATAAAGGAGGGGCATTATATTAAGGTTTCACTGTCTATAAAGGAGGGGCATTATATCAAGGTTTCACTGTCTATAAAAGAGGGACATTATAACAAGGTTTTCCTCTCTATAAAGGAGGGGCATTATATCAAGGTTTCACTGTCTATAAAAGGAGTGGCATTATAACAAGGTTTTACAGTCTAAAAAGGAGGCATTATATCAAGGTTTTACAGTCTAAAAAGGAGGGGCATTATATCAAGGTTTTACAGTCTAAAAAGGAGAGGCATTATATCAAGGTTTTTAGGGTCTATAAAGGAGGGGCATTATATCAAGGTTTTTAGGGTCTATAAAGGAGGGGCATTATATCAAGGTTTTACAGTCTAAAAAGGAGGGGCATTATATCAAGGTTTTTAGGGTCTATAAAGGAGGGGTATTATAACAAGGTTTCACTGTTTATAAAGGAGGGGCATTATAACAAGATTTTTATGGTCTATAAAGGAATGATAACAAGATTCTACTGTCTTTAACAAAGGGCATGATATCATCACTTTACGTTAAACAATACTTTTTGTTAAAGAGCGAATTGGAAAAAAGAAAACCAAGGCAAAACTTCAGATGAAAATCTCGATGAAACATGGAAAATATCCGACCACTTTAAACAGGGAACCAGAATTCATCAAGTATGAAAATTATGTCACATTCCAAATGTTGGAGGTAATTGTGATTAAGATATTAACAATACTTTGTGTCACCTGAAACTTGTAACATGTCAGCTTACATAACCTCAGCAGGGTAACAAATAATGAAGTTTAAAGATGAAAAACATTTGATCTTGGCATCAAGTCAGAATCACAGCTAACAAGACAACATCTATTGGTGGCTTCTGTCTGTGATTATCTGTATACTCTAAATTTCTCTTTAAACAGAGAGACATCAATTTACACTGTAAGACATTAAATGACTTTTTGTTGTATCTTGGGTAAATGGCAAAAGAAAAACAATTAATATATATGTATAATGCAATTAACACCGACACTTTCAACTTTCAATTGTTAAAAAAAAAAAAAAAAAAACATTTTGAACAAAATAATTATTCAATGAGCAACACTGACCTAATTTTGACTATAAATTCAACATTCAAACATATAAATAAATTTCAGTGAAAATGCTACCTTATACATACCATTTCTTTCAGAGTTATCTCCCCCTTATCTACCTTACACATACAATTTACTTCAGAGTTACCTCCTCCTTATAAGAATACAAATATCTAATATTGAATTTAAACCTTTCTTAGGTGTTATCAATACAATTCTTCAAGTTTTTTTTTTCTTTAAGTTTCAGGTCCACTTTCTTTGAAACTCTTTAGGATTGGAGAAACAAACCAAGAAGGTAGCATACATCCTTAATGTAGATCAATTAGAGAGATGAGAAAGTATTATCAAAGATATTAAATCTAGCAAATGTGGATGAATCAAAAACATAATCATATTGTCATAAAACAATTAACAAGGAATAACTGGCTAGGCCTCACATGGTCAACACAAATATTGCATGGCTTTGGGAACAAGTTATAATAACAAGGTTAATACTTAGGTGCACTAGGTGAAGATTACATATTTTATCAACCTATATCACTACACAGCTGTTGCCACCAAACAAACTCTTCCTCTCAACATGTTGAAATTTTGTTGACAAAACAGTATAAATGCATTTATAAATCCATACAAGAGTCCCTGGTCAGAAAAAAATGTTTACCAAAGTTCAAATTTCTTTTTTCCTAATTTTTCAGGATTTTATAAAAGGTGATTTTTACGATACATGTCATATAGATTGTATTAAAGTACTAGGTATGATCTTTCTGACATTATCGAACCTTGCAAATTTCCCAAAAAGTCTGATCTTTCTGACATTATCAAACCTTGCAAATTTCCCAAAAAGTCTGATCTTTCTGACATTATTAAACCTTGCAAATTTCCCAAAAAGTGTATCAAAATTTTTGGGCCCTTTGTCCAATTTTTTTTCGAGAATCAACACACTATAAATCTCCGTCAGTAGCATCAAATACAAGTAGACATATTATTGTAGTAATCCATCAATGACTGTGAAAACACCTCTGATCTACACATCAGTCCAATTTTACATGTACATATATAACACACTCCGTTAAACATTTCAGACTTCATCACAGAACCAAACACTTCATACAACTGTAATTAAATGCTTTTACCAATAACCAATGAATAACAATCTGCCTTCATAGTTACAGAATCGATATTCAAACAGAATAGTTACATAATTTATTAACTTCTGTCACAAACCTGCTGAATCTTTCAGATTTCGTACAAAACCAAATACAAATATCAACAGAATTGTTGCAGAAATACAGCAACAAAATTCTTCCTTGAAATATTTAGAAAATCAAGAATCCTTGTACAAGAATAGAAAATATAATCAGGCAAAATGTACCCAGTGTTAAAAACCTGTCTAACACTATGTGGGTGTTATTATACTGGCAAATTAGAATTTCAAAATACGCAGGTCTTCATTGGTAAATTCCATTTATAATGGGATTCAACCTCATCTTGAATATAATTAAAGAATATACAGGGGTCAGATGAGAACACATTTACAGAATAAAAGATAACTTTATAGTGCTGCCAGGTACCGACTGACCAAGTATCGGTACCCTGGCATCTGAATTAGATTTTTACATATTTAACCTCTGTGACCTTGAAAGTAGGTCAAGGTCACTTATTTGAGGGAACATATTGGCCAAATATCATAACCGTAGTATTCCTGTTCTTAAAAAGAAGTTGAAGAAAGAAATTGACAGACAATAGTTTTTTTCTGTGCAAATACTTCAAACCCACACTCACATTTCAATGACTTTTCCATCATTTCTGATTGATGTACATTGCATAACGTTTCTTTTAAACAGATATTTTATCAATGTATTTTACACATACGAGTCCTACAGACGGAACACCGACCTCTCAATTTAGCATTTGTATACAACAATTGTTTGTGACATATTTTCGATATTGAAACTCAGAACTTCTATAATAATATCTGGTAACAATTTCCCTGTGGCAGACCGTTTGGAGTTTACAAGCTTTCTTTACCGTATCAAAGCATTCACACTCACCCTCGCACCATCACAGAGTCTACAAATTAAGTATCACATGATAATACCAGTGTTTGTACGGCCAAGGCTGTACAAAGTTATCACTACAGAACTGAACCACACACACATCACATAGCAATGTGTACGGCATACATCTTGCTAAGTTCAGTATACATTTCTTTATACACGAGACTTGTCAATTACAAAAGGCAAACAAATCAATGAAGAATGGAGACAAAAATGTTGTCATACATTTCAATAATGTGAGAATGGCTTTCAACAGCCAACGCTACTTTGGAGGTTGTGTAAATAGCTTCACTTTATCTTCCACAACAGCGATGAGTTTCTTGTTAAGTAGTCGGTCGAAATGATCATTAATGCTCGTATGGTGGTACATCGGGTGTACGAGAGATTCTGCCGGCACCACAGCCAAAATACCAGCAAAGTCGTGGACAAACTGGCACCTGGAAACAAACATATACAGCACTTAGCTAAGGTATCATTCCATATTGTAGTCTTTAATTGTATAATCATTAGTTGACATTTTCTTTGTGTATAATCTGATTCAGGCACTGCATCAACTAATCTGTCCAAAAATATTAAGTAGGTGCTTCTGGGACAGACATTATTACAGTGGATTCCACTTAATATCATTCCTGTTAATATCAAATTCCTCTTTATATCATGCTTTCCCCAAGCACCATTTTCCCCTCTATATAATCTATATAATTTTATTTGGTTCGTACAGTGGACTCCACTTAATACCACTCCTGTTAATACCACATTATCTTTATATCATGTTTTTCCCAAGCACCATTTTCCCCTCTATATAATCTATGTATTTTTATTTGGTTAATATCATGTATTTTGAGGTGAGTTCCTTTCAATATCATGTTTTTTTACCCAATCACATAAAATATCCAGACAATGATGTCATTATCATTTATTTCAGATACAACTTGTACAAAATATTGCACAGAAAAGTGTTTTTGCCCCTCCACCAATCCAAGAGGTTGGACAAGGCTTGGTACAGCACTACTCACCATACACTCTGAAGCTGGTTATCCAGGTCCAGTGGCGATGTTTTGATGTAGAGGGTTTCGCCCCGGTGAAGGAGACTGCTGATCACAGAACTGCCAAACTGAAACACATCCCAACTTGATGAGGAAACTAGTACATTTGTATCAGCAATGGCCCAAAACGTATACACTGGCATCACTCTATGAAAAACTTGAACAACCTTTAAACAAATTTCATTTTACCGATTGGAGTCATAAAAGACCTACATGTACTATGCATTTTTTAATGCATTTGTGCCCCACCCCCATGACATAGAAAGTTAAAGGCCCAGTATATGAAACTTTGGGCAAAACTTGAAGCGAAAATAAGCGGTATTTGTAAACATGCGTCCATTTTGAACTCTTTCCTAACTTCAGCTTGTTGTTAAAGTGGGCCACACCTGAGTTATTTACAATTCTTTGGATTTTTCTGTCAAGAGTTTTTGTTAGTTACCGCTCAGGTTTACTTCGTTTTGAACTTACTTTTGCATTTTTTTTCAGAATTTTTCAGAATCACAAAAAATTTCCTGAATTTACGTATATTGGGCCTTTAATGCATATAAATCACAGACAGATGGTGGTGGACCATGTAAGTTACTGATTTGGTTTGGTTTGATTGGTTCTACGTCCTATTAACGGCCAGGGTCATTTAATGTTCCTCTCGGTGTATGCAATGTGGATGTGTGTACTGAGTGTGTTATTTGGGAGGCTGTCTGTGTAAGCCTTCTTGCGATATTAAAGTGCTACCACACTGAAGTATACTGCCGAAGGCCCCCAGCAAAACATCCCAGTCACATTATACCATGCTAGTTACAGACCAGGATGTTGATGATCAATGAAAGAATTAGGTGACTATATTTAAATTAAAGGGAGATAATCTACTTACCTTGTTTTGAATGGCCACAGCCACAGATTTGGACTGGTTGTTGCTCGGCTCAATCTGCAGCTCCTTGGAGAAATTGACTAGTGAGTCAAGATCACAGACATCGAGTACTTGTGTGACGGGGTTATGTAGTACCATCAGGCCCTGATACAGAGAAATCAAATTAGACATTGAGTACTTGTGTGACGGGGTTATGTAGTACCATAAGGCCTGTATACAGAGAAATCAAATAAGACATCGAGTACTTGTGTGACGGGGTTATGTAGTACCATCAGGCCCTGATACAGAGAAATCAAATTAGACATCAAGTACTTGTGTGACGGAGTTATGTAGTACCATCAGGCCCTGATACAGAGAAATCAAATAAGACATCGAGTACTTGTGTGACGGAGTTATGTAGTACCATCAGGCCCTGATACAGAGAAATCAAATAAGACATCGAGTACTTGTGTGACAGGGTTATGTAGTAACATCAGGCCCTGATACAGAGAAATCAAATAAGACATCGAGTACTTGTGTGACGGAGTTATGTAGTACCATCAGGCCCTGATACAGAGAAATCAAATAAGACATCGAGTACTTGTGTGACAGGGTTATGTAGTACCATCAGGCCCTGACACAGAGATATCAAATAAGACATCGAGTACTTGTGTGACGGAGTTATGTAGTACCATCAGGCCCTGATACAGAGATATCAAATAAGACATCAAGTACTTGTGTGACGGGGTTATGTAGTACCATCAGGCCCTGATACAGAGAATACAAATAAGACATCGAGTACTTGTGTGACAGTGTTATGTAGTACCATCAGGCCCTGGTACAGAGAATACAAATAAGACATCGAGTACTTGTGTGACAGTGTTATGTAGTACCATCAGGCCCTGGTACAGAGAAATCAAATAAGACATCGAGTACTTGTGTGACGGAGTTATGTAGTACCATCAGGCCTTGATACAGAGAAATCAAATAAGACATCGAGTACTTGTGTGGCGGGGTTATGTAGTATCATCAGGCCCTGGTACAGAGAAATCAAATAAGACATCGAGTACTTGTGTGACGGGATTATGTAGTACCATCAGGCCCTGATACAGAGAAATCAAATAAGACATCCAGTATTTGTGTGACGGAGTTATGTAGTACCATCAGGCCCTGATACAGAGAAATCAAATAAGACATCCAGTACTTGTGTGACGGAATTATGTAGTACCATCAGGCCTGTATACAGAGAAATCAAATAAGACATCAAGTACTTGTGTGACGGAATTATGTAGTACCATCAGGCCCTGATACAGAGAAATCAAATAAGACATCGAGTACTTGTGTGACGGAATTATGTAGTACCATCAGGCCTGTATACAGAGAAATCAAATAAGACATCAAGTACTTGTGTGACGGGGTTATGTAGTACCATCAGGCCCTGATACTGAGAAATCAAATTAGACATCAAGTACTTGTGTGACGGAGTTATGTAGTACCATCAGGCCCTGATACAGAGAAATCAAATAAGACATCAAGTACTTGTGTGACGGGGTTATGTAGTACCATCAGGCCCTGATACAGAGAAATCAAATTAGACATCGAGTACTTGTGTGACGGGGTTATGTAGTACCATCAGGCCCTGATACTGAGAAATCAAATAAGACATCAAGTACTTGTGTGACGGGGTTATGTAGTACCATCAGGCCCTGATACAGAGAAATCAAATAAGACATCGAGTACTTGTGTGACGGGGTTATGTAGTACCATCAGGCCCTGATACAGAGAAATCAAATAAGACATCGAGTACTTGTGTGGCGAGGTTATGTAGTACCATCAGACCCTGACACAGAGAAATCAAATAAGACATCCAGTACTTGTGTGACGGGGTTATGTAGTACCATCAGGCCCTGATACAGAGAAATCAAATAAGACATCCAGTACTTGTGTGACAGGGTTATGTAGTACCATCAGACCCTGACACAGAGAAATCAAATAAGACATCCAGTACTTGTGTGACGGGGTTATGTAGTACCATCAGGCCCTGATACAGAGAAATCAAATAAGACATCGAGTACTTGTGTGGCGAGGTTATGTAGTACCATCAGACCCTGACACAGAGAAATCAAATAAGACATCCAGTACTTGTGTGACGGGGTTATGTAGTACCATCAGGCCCTGATACAGAGAAATCAAATAAGACATCGAGTACTTGTGTGACAGGGTTATGTAGTACCATCAGACCCTGACACAGAGAAATCAAATAAGACATCCAGTACTTGTGTGACGGGGTTATGTAGTACCATCAGGCCCTGATACAGAGAAATCAAATAAGACATCGAGTACTTGTGTGGCGAGGTTATGTAGTACCATCAGGCCCTGATACAGGGAAATCAAATAAGACATCCAGTACTTGTGTGACGGAATTATGTAGTACCATCAGGCCCTGATACAGAGAAATCAAATAAGACATTGAGTACTTATGTGACGGGGTTATGTAGTACCATCAGGCCCTGATACAGAGAATACAAATAAGACATCGAGTACTTGTGTGACAGTGTTATGTAGTACCATCAGGCCCTGATACAGAGAAATCAAATAAGACATCGAGTACTTGTGTGGCGGGGTTATGTAGTACCATCAGGCCCTGATACATAGAAATCAAATTAGACATCGAGTACTTGTGTGACGGGATTATGTAGTACCATCAGGCCCTGATACAGAGAAATCAAATAAGACATCGAGTACTTGTGTGACGGGGTTATGTAGTACCATCAGGCCCTGACACAGAGATATCAAATAAGACATCGAGTACTTGTGTGACGGGGTTATGTAGTACCATCAGGCCCTGATACAGAGAAATCAAATAAGACATCGAGTACTTGTGTGACGGAATTATGTAGTACCATCAGGCCCTGATACAGAGAAATCAAATTAGACATCGAGTACTTGTGTGACGGAATTATGTAGTACCATCTGGCCCTGATACAGAGAAATTAAATAAGACATTGAGTACTTGTGTGACAGGGTTATGTAGTACCATCAGGCCCGTATACAGAGAAATTAAATAAGACATGTGATTTGGGAGCCTGATGTGTATTCTGATCTTTGGCTGCTTTAAAGTGCTACCACACTGAAGTATACTGCCCAAGGGCCCCGGCAGAACACCACAGTGGGTCACATTTTACTGATTATGAGTGAACCAGTCAAGAAGGGAATAGTGACTACCATATTTTGAGATGCGGGTATATCTTAAATAGCCAGAGAAAAGAACTGATAGGGGTGAAAACCTCAACTAACAACTTTTGCAAAATATCAAAATATCTTTTTTAACATACAGTGTACCCTCGTTATACCGCCCGCCACCTTTCGTTCACAGCAATTATGGCGGTATAAAGAGGGTGGCGATAGTATCGAATTATGAAAATTGTTACCAAGAATTAAATTTATCAAAAACAAGCTTAATATAATATGGCCATATAGATCTACATTGGCACAAATTTATATCTGAAAAGAGTTATTGATCTGCGTTGGCCGCATGCCATTCCAAATGGAACACTAAAGCTTTCCTCAATCTCCAAAAACAGAACAATATGGCGTTACCGTTGAGGGAAATATATAGCGATTCGAGAGGTTTGTATTTTAAAGGGTGTGGCGGATGGCGATATGCCAGGATGGCGAACTTAAACGAGGGAATTATTTAGAAGGGAAGTTTAGGTGGTGGTATGCGAGGGTGGCGATAGATTCGGGTGGCGATAGGTCGAGAGTACACTGTATATACAATGACAAGAAGTGCGACTTTGAGAACAGAAAGGAGTATTGACATCGGAAGGGGATTTCCTGTCTGAGGGAAAAGAGTAAACTCTGTTAGGACATGGGGAAGGAAAACACTGTTAGACACAGTAAAGCAGTGTACGTTTATACAGGAAAACACTGTTAGACACAGTAAAGCAGTGTACGTTTATACAGGAAAACACTGTTAGACCCAGTACAGCAGTGTACGTTTTATACAGGAAACGGGAGACAATCTTACCTCTTCCTTCTGATCTCTCTTGATGAGTGCCTGGAGGTTTCTCAAGAGAAACAAAACCAAACTTTCCGCCAAGTCCTTTAAAAAAAGTGAAAAATTTATCATTACATCTATCCATCCATGTACAGATATCTACGGTAACATTTCTGAAGTTGCCATTTATGATTTGATACCATCTAGATCAACATCCAAGGATGATTCTCACCAAGTAGGAATAAATTGTCTCAGGGTCGTTTTCGTTTATGTGGAACAACCGGTTTGTCCGTTCTTAAATGTAATATTTCTGGTATAAATCCTAATCGACCTGGAAATGTTTATGCAGGCCTAGCAAGGCTTTTCCGAGGCTCATGTGAAAGACGCATCAGATTACTAGGTCCAATTCTATTTAATAAACAAACTACAGTGAACCGACAGGTTCAACCACTTAAAACGAAAATGGCCCAGATGACCTAAAAACTTCCCAGTGATTTGTGGCAGCTTGATGGATGAACAGACAAACGGAGTCAGGTTGCGGCATCAATAGAAATTTGAAATGCATGATATGACAGTCAAGAGTTTACCTTTTCCAGTAAGGGAATAACTCGGGCGACCAGTTTCCTGCCCTTCCTCAACGACATCACAGACAGGAAGTGCTCGGAACTGTTTTCGTGAGTAAGGTAAGTATGTAGGCTGTGCAGCAGTTCTAATCTTTCAGTGGCCAGAGGCACCCTTAAACACACAGTTAAATAAAAGTGTTGTATCTTTTGTGTGGAATGATGAGTTACTTCCCCTTATATATCAGACAACAATCTACGACAGTAAATATGGCACAAGTTGGTGATTTTGTGCTTCAAGTTAATATCGGTTTTATAATAATCAATATAGCTAGGGTTGAACTCCAATCAAATTATATGTGTATTCCTGGTGGACCATTTGCCTGACTATTTGAGTTTTGTCTGCTTACTCAAATTCCCAGAAAAAATGCTAAATTCTATCCTAGACAACGAAATTTACTTCAAATTGAAAACCTTATAATGTAATTAATAAAAATATTTTTATGTAACTGTTGTGAAGCATAGAAATTTTATGTAACCACCTTCATAAAGGTGTCATATTTCCACTGTTAACTCCTTCAACCCTGGAATTTCATAATGAACTATTCCAACCTTTGATTTGGAATAGCTTAAATGTGTCTTTCAGGGTGGATGAGTTAAATGCTTCAGAATTTGTTTCCGTGTCACTTACCTTGATTCTTCTGGTAATGCTAATATCCTCTTCTCTATATCATCTACCTCCAGCAGTAAGTCGTAACTCTGCACAAAAAAAAATCAGCATTTATGATACTTGTCAAACTCAAAAAGAACAGGTGGAGAAAAGCACATAATTATTATTGCCCATTTGAAAACTATTTAAAATTGCATACAGATAAATATTTTTTAATCAAATCTAATATTTATTTTACTATTTTCACAGACACTGAAGATTATATTCATGAATTTATATAATTATGTCAAGACTTTAAACCTGATAAAGCCAAGGTGACTACACAAGTGACCTGTTACTAATACTTAACTTGTTATATTTTCATGTATTCACTAAGGTTTCCAAATTACCTTTTTCTTTATCTATATCCTTTTAACAGACATAACTGATATTTAAGATAACTTCAAGATAACCACATATAAGTTTCATAAATGTAGGGCATTTAATACTTCTAGAATTATAGAGACATACTTAGACAACAAACCATTTATACAAAGATGGGGATGGCCTGATAAAAAGAATAAGTTTGGAACTAAAAATCTGTTTCCTTCCCTATGTAGCAGGGACATTTAATGCAGTTATGTATACACACTAAGTAAAACATGCATGGACGTCACCAGAATTATGACATACAACACAGGTGCTTTCACACAAATCATACATTCCTATCATATAATATGAGCACTTTTAAAAATGCTTGCAAGTATTCACTATGGCCTATGCCACTTTATAGATACTTCAGAACTCTAGGTTATGTTATGTGCAGTGTATTTGAGTACCCTCATGTTGCCAAATACTGTCGTATGAATAATAAACATATAAATCTGAGCTACTTTGCTTGTTGTTGTTTCATAAAGGAAATCAATGGACATCAGTTTTTTTAAAAGAGGAGTTTGTAGAACTTAGGTAATGGGAGATCATTCACCATGATTGGTCGACAATTCTGTATAATTTCAAGTTAATGTTTGTTTCAGTTATAGATCACACTAAGAGGTTGGTAGACGTAGCTATATATACCTTTTCTATTTCCATGAGCAACTGTCGTGACCTTCGCAGCTCCTTACTCGTATTCTTGCCGTCGGAGTCATCAATCCCCAGACCATGTGACCTCACATCAATGATCTGACGCGGATTGTGGACACTGGAAGTGGTTAGCCGACCAAGAGACCCCTCAAACTGAGCTGTAATTAACAAAACAACTCAGTCATATATATCCACAGGAAGGATTTGGATTCATTCATTCGCACATCCCATGAATGTTTGGATACAATTCAACTGTAATGTTAGAAGTAAAATTCAGAGCATTCATGTGTGTTAGAGTGCTAGACAGCATAGAGAGTGACATTATATAAACATTGGTAGGTATATTTTGTAAAACATCTTCAATTGAAACAACTAATTCTTTATAAACCATTCATAAGTTATGTCAAACTGAATACGATTCATCCTGAAATTGTATTTCTTGTGTTTATTTTCGTTCAATGAGCATTTAGCATTAAATATGAATACATATTTGAAACAAAGATTCCAGTTTTTTTTATTTTCTAATACATAACCTAATAACGGACATTTCAAGATGGATTATATTCATAAAAGAGGCATTATTCATTTCACATTAAATTTTGTAAAAATACCACTTCATATTTGTTCCCATAGCTTTAGAATATTAAGAACATACACTCTGTCATAATACAATGTTTTGTTATGATTGCTCAGATTTGAGTTTTATGATTTTTCCAATGCCAATTGCACAGGCTCATTGAGAAAGAGTCAAAGGTTCTTGGTAAGGATCAAAGGGTAGGCAACTTAAGATTGGTACCCACCTGGTTTGTAGGCGCGAGTCTCCAGCTTGCCTAGGGACGGGATGATCAGTTTGGGATCATCTTCCCTGTTGTTAATGCCGTTCTGTTGCATTTTCTGGCGTTCTAACATCTTCTTCTTCAGCATGTACGTCTATCATAAGTAAAACACTTTAACATGTACACTTCTGACAAATAAAGCAATGGAACATCTTGGGACACGTGTTAGATATTGTAATCTTTGCAATTGGATTCACAAAATTGAATGAAATAACTTACTTTGAAGTCAATATTTGTAAGGACTCTTCCAGAATGAATTGTAGGGGAGGAGTGGGAGGCTTTAGTCAGAAACCATCCATTATATATCGAAACTGATTTTATATAAAGAATGGTTAACAGATCTGGGTTTTACCCCATTACAGATAACAATATCAATACAGGCAGTTCCTACTTCGATTGCACATACATCAAATAATGAAATAGCATTTCTGATGGAGTTAAAGAAATGAGGTCGCTTCCTTTCATTTATATAGAACTAGAAATTAGATATAGGTTTTGCCTGTTGCTTGCTACAACTAAATCTAATATAGTCATCTTCTGATTAGGTACTGTCTTAAGCTACAAACTAAAAGGGGTCTGCTGCTAAAAAGTTACTGTGCAGTAAATATTACTGAAATGAAATTTGTGTCTGTTACTGTAAAGTTACAGCGTAGTAAACATCATCTTAATACCGGTTACTGCAAACTTACTGTGTAGTAAAAATCATCTAAATACGGGTTACTGCAAACTTACTGTTTAGTAAAAATCATCTAAATACGGGTTACTGCAAACTTACTGTGTAGTAAAAATCATCTAAATATGGGTTACTGCAAACTTACTGTGTGGTAAAAATCATCTAAATATGGGTTATTGCAAACTTACTGTGTAGTAAAAATCATCTAAATACGCGTTACTGCAAATTTACTGTGTAGTAAAAATCATCTAAATACGGGTTACTGCAAACTTACTGTGTAGTAAAAATCATCTAAATACGGGTTACTGCAAACTTACTGTGTAGTAAAAATCATCTAAATACGGGTTACTGCAAACTTACTGTGTAGTAAACATCATCTAAATACGGGTTACTGCAAACTTACTGTGTAGTAAAAATCATCTAAATATGGGTTATCTGTCTGCAGCTGCATCAACTGAATCTTAATGATCCAGTCTTTCTCTTTCTTCGTCATGAGACCAGCATACTCGTCTGACGGCCTGTTCTCCTGGTCGTTTTGGTACGAGTAGTAGCGGCGATGGTTGTTATAGTGGTCGTAGTTGTTACGTTGTTCGTAATTATTTCTATCTCGGTTGTCGTAGTCATGGTCATATCTATTATCCCGATAACCCCTTCAAACAACAGAGGCAAAGTTTGTTATTGAATAAAATGTAGCAAACATCTTCTTTACAAATACAGATTAAATAATATACAAGACAAGAGGCCAAATGGGCCTGAATTGCTCACTTGCTGTAAATCTCATGCTTTTAATCTTAAAATTGAACAACAATACAAATGCATTGAAAGATTTTAACATATCACACCAGTGACCTTAAAAATGGGTTGAGGTCATTTATCTCAACAAACTTGGAACCCTTCATCTTAGCATACTACAGCCAAATATAAGTACTCTAGAGCCTTCTGGCTATTGAGAAGAAGTTGTTTGAAGATTTTCAGACATTTGACCCCTGTGAACTTGAAAGTGTGTCCAGGTCATTCATCTGAACAAACTTGGTAACTCGTCATCCTAGCAAGCTAACGGCCCAGTATTATTATCCATGGCCTTTCAATTGCTTAGAAGAAGTTGCTTCAATTTTCTCAGATATTTTATTACTGTGACCTTGAAAGTGAGTCAAGATCATTCATTTTAACAAACACTGCAGCCTTCATCCCAACATGCTACAAGCCAGACTTGTGATCAAATGGGTTGTGAGTCCCGGTCAAGGCACTAGGCAATTGTGTTGTATTCTTAAGCATTATAATTTACTCCGCTTGTTCCAGTCTACTCAGCTGTAAATGAGTATTTGGATGGGAGTGCTAGAAATTGTAGAATGCTAGCTGTGAGCACCGAAATGGCAGCACCATTTGTATGCTCCCCAGGGAGTTGAGACCAATATTGGCTGATTGCTAAGGAACCACTTTGAGACGACCTTTAAGGTTGTTATAAAGCGGTATAGAAGAACCACAAATTATTATTATTTATCATCATAAGTCAAATCCAGTTATCGCACCTATACCTTTGTTTGTATGTCGGTTTTATCTATAGCATTAGTGACCTTGATCTTTGACCTACAGACCTGAGGAGCAATTCAAAGAAAGAATTTTACATAAGGAAGGACTGGATGAGTTTGGACTAGATAGACCCAAAGGGATCTCAAACAATTGGGCAGAAACATTTATTCGGACGAAACCAATGAAAAATGCCGACACCAACAAAGTGGTCCCATTAGGACCCCTGCACTGTCAAAGAGAACACACTTACTGATTGTAATACCTGTTGTTATTGTACCCTCGATTCATGCCCCGTCCTCGATGGTACCTGTCCCCTTGTGGGGGGTACCTATCACCTTTGGGTTGGTATGGCCTGTCTCCTGGAGTGTATCTGTCACCTTGGTGATGATATCCTCGGTCTCCCGGTGAATTGTATCGGTCACCCTGGGCATGATGCCCTCTGTCTCCAGGAGAAGGTCCAGGATAGGGACCCCTGAAAATGTAAATGCCCTTACATTAGTTTTTTGATTACCACAATGATTTTTTCCATATTCCCCTTCCTTAGTCCCACCCCTTTCAGGTTGGAAGGTATGATTGATGTAAAGATTATTTTACACAACCAATACATGTTTTTATGTGATTTTTTTATGACTAGTACCAGGTATGTTATATACTCTGTCACCTCCATCGGAAAAGGTGTAAATTGTGAACAATCAATTTCATCTACTCTGGTAGGAGTATCTACAATGATATTCGTATTGTACCAAAATGACTCAATTCAGCTACGCAAGATTTGGTCATAGATTTACCAGGGTCTGTGTCCCTACTCATCTGGATTTAGAACTGGCCCACGTACAGTGGCATATCCAAATGGTTTCTTTTACCTGCCACTTCAGCAGAATATTTTCTCTGTCCAACACCATTGAGTTCAATTACATGTTTCTTTGTGTGGCTTGTCTGTGATTGCCGATTTATTTGTTTACCTTGGACTCTGACAGATTGTTCATTACCACCTACTGCACAATCTATTACGATTTACTGGTAATTTGCCTGATAAAGGTGACAGAGTACATCTTGTAGTAATCATCAAAACATCACGTAAAACAGTTCTTGGTTGTGTAAAATGATTTTTATATATAAATATTCTTCATTGCCCTTCCTGAATTCTAGCCCTAAAAGCCCATACTTTGCCCTATATCCATTCCCCTCTGCTGTACCCTAATTCCAACCCTACATACCCATCCATACCCCTATAGACATTCCACTCTGCTGTACCTTAATTCCAGCCCTACATACGTATACCCATCCATTCCCCTATATCCATCCCCTCTGCTGTACCTTAATTCCAGTCCTACATACCCATCCATTCCCCTATAGACATTACACTCTGCTGTACCTTAATTCCAGCCCTACATACGTATACCCATCCATTCCCCTATATCCATTCCCCTCTGCTGTACCTTAATTCCAGTCCTACATACCCATCCATTCCCCTATAGACATTACACTCTGCTGTACCTTAATTCCAGCCCTACATACCCATCCATTCCCCTATAGACATTACACTCTGCTGTACCCTAATTCCAGCCCTACATACCCATCCATTCCCCTATATCCATTCCCCTCTGCTGTACCTTAATTCCAGTCCTACATACCCATCCATTCCCCTATAGACATTACACTCTGCTGTACCTTAATTCAAGCCCTACATACCCATCCATACCCCTATAGACATTACACTCTGCTGTACCTTAATTCCAGCCCTACATACCCATCCATTCCCCTATAGACATTCCCCTCTGCTGTACCTTAATTTCAGCCTTACATACCCATCCATTCCCCTATAGACATTACACTCTGCTGTACCTTAATTCCAGCCCTACATACCCATCCATTCCCCTATAGACATTACACTCTGCTGTACCTTAATTCCAGCCCTACATACCCATCCATTCCCCTATAGACATTACACTCTGCTGTACCTTAATTCCAGCCCTACATACCCATCCATTCCCCTATAGACATTACACTCTGCTGTACCTTAATTCCAGCCCTACATACCCATCCATTCCCCTATAGACATTCCATTCCATCATACCTTGGGCCTGCAGGGCTATGGTTAGGCCCTGGGCTGTGATACGTCCCTCTCGGCGATGACCCTGGTGGGAGGTGACCCCCTGGACTGCTGTTGTATGGACTCTGATTGGTTGGTGGACGTTGCTGCAACTGTTGCCGTGGGATACCAATCGGTTGTGTAGGCAACCTGTTTCCTGTGAACATGACAATACCATCATAGATCATTACAAAGCACCATAGATCAGGGTTTGTACAATACAAATTAATATCTGTATCATAGAACAGGATTTGTACAATACAAATTAATATCTGTATCATAGAACAGGATTTGTACAATACAAATTAATACCGGTATATGTATCATAAATCATTACAAAGAACCACAGAACAGGGTTTGTACAATAAAAATTAATAGCTGTATCATAGAACAGGGTTTGTACAATACAAATTAATATCTGTATCATAGAACAGGATTTGCACAATACAAATTAATAGCTGTATCATAGAACAGGATTTGTACAATGTAAATTAATAGCTGCATCATAGAACAGGGTTTGTTCAATACAAATTAATAGCTGTATCATAGATCATTACAAAGAACCACAGAACAGGGTTTAATTTGTACAATACAAATTAATAACTGTATCATAAAGAAAACCTCCATCCATATCAATTGATTTGGATTAGGTTGATCGCCATTGTCATGGTATATGTAAGTTTCGTTAATTAGCATTTGTTTCAGGTTTCGCTGTCCAATAAACATATATCATAATGATGTATGGTATGATATATTAAGGGCTTGTGTTCAGTTAAATATCAGTATTATGAGGTTTTTCAACATGATTTAATAGAGCGAAGAAATACTTATAAATATCAGAAAGCATGAAAAGATATACAATGAAGAGTGCTACTTGTGTCGTGTAGAATTTATCCACCTCCACCTCAGTTGAACCTTGTTACCTCAAACTTGTATAACTCGAAGACCTCATTTAAATTGAAGCATTTCGTCTGTCAAGCTTTACACTGGACATTTATATTCACGTAAACTCGAACACACAGATAACTCATACTTTTTCCATGGTCCCATCAACTACCAGATAACGAGGTTTGACTATAGCAATGTATATTGATTGCCCTATCAAGTGAATCAAATGATTAAATGCCCAATATACGTAACTTTCGGCAAAAATTGAAGCAAAAATCAAGCCTAATAACTTATAATATTTATAGATTTAGCTTTTAATAGCTTTCAATACAATTTTGTTACTCTGATAAACATATATTGGCCCTTTTACTTCTTCCATTAAATACATACCCATAGGGCCAACAACGGCACCTCTTGCATATGGGGACATCATTCGCGCCTGTATTGGCGAGTGAAAGAGGTTGGGTAGCCCTACCCCTGGGGGAGGTGAAGGGGTCAACCTTGTAATGGGCGAGATACCTGACATTCCTGAAAGAAATCCACAGGAAATTCTAAAATGTCTACGTGTATAAAAAGGTACCCGATGTAGCTCCAGGAGATTCTAAAATGTCTACATGTACAGTAAGGGTACTGTATTTAGTCCTAGGAGAATCTGAAACATCTACCTGTACAGTAAGGGTACCCGATTTAGTCCCAGGAGATTTTAAAATTCTACCTGTACAGTTAGGGTACTGATCTACAATATGTAGTTCCAGGAGAATCTGAAACATCTACCTATACAGTAAGGGTACCAGATCTAGGAAAAATTAACTCTATGTGTAACCTAAGAGATGCTGAACCTAGCATGTGATCTTTGTGGAGACTGAATGCACCAGCATCAACCTGCATATGAAATTTTATAAAGATTCATCCAGCACTACTTCAGAAAAAGAAATCATAAGAATTTTTTAAAGATTGGCTGACAACGAACAGATGACAAACGACTGTACACGGGAGATTTCCATCTGATGATAGGCTAAAAACCAACTTTGTCTATTAGGGGTCAAATGTCAAGGTCACTAGGTCAAATGTTGAAAGTTACATTTTGGGGAATTGGACATCTTGACCAAGTTTCATGAAAATGAAAACAGGACTATAGGACACCCGTATCTCCCATCCCAAAACTTGGCCCTGACTTACAACTAGAAAATGTCTGTATGACATGAATGCCCCCATCGGCTGTGTGAAACCTGTTTCAATCTTTTGATGTTCAATGAATAGTGTGGGCAACAACCACTTTGACTTTATAAACCTGAAAGATATTCTGTTGTATACTTTCATCAAAGTCTGTTTAAGAAAAAGATGATTATTTTCTACATATAAAGCAATCAAGACCCTGACCTTGACCTTAGAACCCCGAAACACAATAATGTCCACAGTATGCTTTACCTTCGTGTAAAGTTTGATGAAAATCTGTGAAAGAAGGAAGTTGCTAAGAGATAACATTGAATATTGATGTGAAAGAGGGGGCATCATCACAACCATTTGAATTATGAAAAGAAAGCAGATTATATGTGAAAGCACACAAAAGACTTTGGTTTACACCAAGTTATAAAGGTCACACAACAGATCTATAATACTAAATAGGTTATCTGAATATATATTCTCAAACATTTGAGATTACAAATGAAATAACCAATGATACTCAGAAAGTTATTATTAAACTTATTTCCTCCAGTGAATGAGTACGAGTCATTTGTCATGGGGATAAAACAGATTTTTTTCAAATTTCTAAGAAATCTTGTTTAAATGTTTATTTCCTCTTTGCTATTATAGTGATGATATGCACAAGTTGCATTAAGAGGAGTATCCCGTTGTAAGTCTATAATTTTACTCCTGACAGAGGAAGACGGAGGAGACTCATTAACATTATTAATCATTCGCAATCTCAAAAACAGGGGAAACACACCAAATACAGTGACAGATACAATCTGTAAATTGTAGTAGAGCATACCTGCTATCTGTGGTGACCCTCGGTGTTGACCCATGACCACTGGTGACCCTGTCAGAGGGGGCGTGGCACCCATCAGTGGAGACCTCCTCCCTTCCAACAAGTGCTGTGCTTGTATGGGGCTGAAACCTGGTGGTACTCTCTACAACCCAAAGCAACACACACGTACAGAGGTTCAACAGAAATTGTCTCTCTAGTTTTACCATATAATATGTATAGTGATTATACGTTGCTTGGGTTCTTATTTTGCTACATTCACACTTTTGAGAAATCAACAAATTCTAAACACCAGAGAAATTATGAACAAGAGGCCCAAAGTGTCTGTATCACCCATCTGGATATTAAATCATGAGAAAATAGTCTCAATTTAAATACTTCTCAAATATTTTAATATAAATTTCCTTTTCGGAAGAATGTTCCAGACTAAGTGAAACTTTATACTACTAAAGAATAATGGTGAAATATCAACTAGGGCCTACTGGTATTAGGAAGATGTTAAAACATTATTTCATATTTGACCTTCAAGGTAGGTAAAGGTTATTTATTTGAGGACACTTCAGAGCACTTTGTTGAATGTACCTACTAGACCAGTAACATTACTCTGGGCCACTTTGTGAATCAGAAGAAATGGTTATAGCTTTGTTTTTAAATATTTGACACCAGTGACCTTGAAGGTAGGTCAACCTAATTTAATAGCACTCTTATTTACTAGTCAAGTGTCAGTACTGTGGGCCTGATGGTGATTCTGAAGAAGAAATGTAAAAGTTTTAAATCCCCAACCCATGTAAAAATCTATTAAGGAGGTCATGTAATTCATTTGAGAAAACTTAATAGCACTGTCCCAGGAACCTACATACCCTAAGATTTTTGGTTCTTAAGAAGATGATCATTAAATGTTTTATTACATATTTGACCCATGTGACCTTGACAGTTAGTCAAGGTCATTTGTTTGAAGAAACTTTATAGTACTTATGTCAAGTAACTGGCAAAATGTCAGGCATTCTGGTTATTTAGAGGAACATTTAAAAGTTCTTTTCAGATGTATGACCCCTGTAACCTTGAAAGTTGTTCAAGGTCATTTGTTTGATAAAGCTTTTTAGTTCTCCATGCCAGAGGCTACAGGCCTATATGCATCAGTACTCTGGGGTTTTGGTTATTCAGAAGAAGACCTTTAAAGGATTTTTGCTTACATTGTTTACATATTTGACTCCTGTGACCATTAAAACCTTGCTGCTCCCAGACGACAGACACTACACAATGACAATAGTGCACTTCCCATTCAGGCATTTCAAAGTAAGATAGCAACAAACATACTAAAGCTGTTTAACAATACCATTGCAACTGATATGGACTTTCACATCATTGACAGTGCTTACCTGGGCCTGAGGGGTGTGATGGAATCTAGGAGGTCCACGGCCTGCTGGAGAGCCAACAAAGGCTGGGGAGCCCGGTATTGGAGGGGGCATGTTAGGTGGTACAGAATAGGGGCTTCGTGGGTGGTGGAGGGGCATCTGGGGCACCTGCTGGTCCATGGGCTCCCCACGCATTTCTCGCTCCAGCTCCTCCGCTGTCATAGGTTTCCTTACTGAGCCAGACTGCAACATCATCTGTTGTTCAATCTCCTCCAGAGTAGCACCGCGCCCGCCAGACATCCGGGCAGCCACAGGAATCGGCTGTCGGTCAGGAGTGGACATTACAGGCGATTCCTGTTTTGGGAAAAAATTATTTCAGTCTGTAAACATACACAAATTTTAGCACAGCATTTAAACAGATAAGCCCAATGATAAATTGGAGCACTCACAATACTTGCTGTATATAGAATTTAGCAATATGCAGAAACTGTAACTAGTGGAATCATATACAGGAGGTGGGAGATCCAACGTCTGTGTAAAAAGTTCAGTGCCGTTTTGTGTTACCCTGTGGAATCATAGTTAAAAGCAGAATGCTATCAACACGAAAACAGATGAAAATAAAATTACCACCAATGTATATTTACAGTATTTCTGTATTCATGGAATCATAAACATACAACGATACCACTATAGAGTACCTGTTTAATATGAAGCCTCCTACAACATTATAAGGCCAAAAAAAAAGTAATTTGTTTTTTCCCTAACTACCTGTCTAGGAGTGCCATGGGTGCCTGCCTTGGCAGCAAAGTCAAAGAGAGATTGCAGATTATTGATGGCCGATGGCATGTTGGTGTCCTTCACAGGCGAGCCCCATATGTTTTTACTGGAGGGCGATACCTAGCAAAGTAAAAAGTAACATTGTTAGCTCAAACGGTGTATATTTTAACACAACAAGAATACAAAAGTCGTATATATTTTACATTTTAAAGGTGGAATACAAGAACCCAAGGGCCTTAGCAGTCAACTGAATTATATGGTAGGTTCATTTGTACTGGTTACACAATTGCATTATAAAATTATGATGAAGAAATCAACAAAGTGTAAACAAAGTGAAACACAATATTTTCACCAAAGTGATTTTAAAACTATTCAAGTAAGTTTGTTTTTTCTGTCACTTGAGCAAAGCTTATCTCACCAGAAAGAAAGTAGGTACTAGGCAATTTATGTTATTTTGGATAACATTTCAACTATGTTATTCACAGCAGGAATTCTGACTTTAACAATGAATATATTGCTAAAGCTAATATTATAAAAAAAAAAAAAATATTATTCGGGTAGGCAGTACAGGTCAGGTTTAGCAGGAAAACATGATTTTTTTTTTTATTTTGCCTTAATCCCAATGAAGACATCTCTAATATATAAATCACTGGACCTTTCCACCTCTTATGACAGATTTTGACCTGGTCTTTGATAGGATGCTGTAGAAAGGTGCACATGTAAATGACATAACCATCAGTCTAGAATCGATCAATACATCAGATATAGAAATGGATGTTACCAAATGCTCTGTATCTAGGTATCCAGGCGGGGAAGCAGGACCAAAGATCTCATCCAGATTCTGATGTTTCTACAACACAATAACAAGTATGCTTACATCAAAAACAGGATTACCAGTTCATACAAAAAATAGGTGAAATCTGGAAGCTTCTAATCAAAGGGGAATTAAAAATTCAATCAACAGTACGATTATCTATTAGATTTATTAAAAGGTGTTATTAGTTCCCAAAATGAAACACTTCATCCCATCCGACAGTACAGTATGTGAAAATGACAACCTTTGCATAAATTTGTTCACAAAATACTCTTTTGAACTAAGGTTTTTCATGTTAGGAAATTGATGTTTTTGCATTGCACCGTTTGCAACATAGGATATTTTTTTAATTCTATTTCTTAATACTTCAACTGAATTATGAAATAAGTTAACAGATAGGCAAATGATATATGTTCAAAACACATAAAAACCATAAAAGGACCTTAGAAACCAGCCAGATTTGTTCTCATCTTCCTGGAGAGCATACAACCGGTGCTGTCATTTCAGTACTCTACAATTTCTAGCAGTGACCAACCACATACTCATTTACAGCTGTGTAGACTAGACCAAGCAGAGGAAAGTTTCTTTTTTAAGGATACAACACAACCCTTTGATTACAAGCCTGGCGTCCTACCACCAGACAACTGTGACCCCGTAGAAGTTGTTTTTGACGGCCATCATGACTTTACCTTGTGTGGTATGGGTTGACTCTTGCTGGCATTGAGGATGGCTGGGTCGTCGATGTCATCCTCGTCGTCCACAACAAGTTGACTAAGGTTATGCTCCAGGTATTCCTGTAAATTAAATAACCAATTTGTGAGTTAATTTTATTATCACTATTATTTGTTTACTCCTTGGTATACACCTCTGCACTTCCCAAAATTTGTTGATGCAATTTTCAAAGCATTGATAGTCAAGATCTGGGTACAGTGCTCTCTATGAACTACCAGGTATATAAAATTATGTGTTCAAATTAGGTTCGTTAACAAGCTACCTACCTTAAATTTTTCAACATGTTACAAAAAACTGAACACATATATTTTTTTTGTCTGAAAATGAAACTTATATACATGTATATTTGATAACTTAAGAAAGCGTAAAGCTGTTAGGTTCCTGGAAGGAGAGCTACAACTCAATGGAAGGAAAAACTTAATCCGTATATGAAAGGACCAATTTTTCTGAACTTTTATCTCTCTTTACCAGAATTTATTTTCCAAAAATCATGATTTCCCAATTCCGAATCAATAACAAGAGATCTACTGCCTACAAACAATATGAATTTCTTAAACCAAAACTTAATCACAGACAATAAACCTGAATAATTTAACATAGCATAGCAAATATTACCTCTCGGGATTGATAGCTCTTTTCCACTGTGTCATATCCAGAGTCCCTAGTTTTGTTGGGGAGGTTGGGAATTGCCCCCTCAAATTCTCCGGCGAATTTTTCTGTTTGCTCTTCCCAGTCAAATCCAACATCTCAGAAAAGACGAAAACAGAAACAATTAATATTAATATTCAACGTATTTAAAATTAGAATACAATGCGCTTATCAATTTTGAAGATATAATTTATATTAAAGCCATCGCAAGAATTTTTGAAGATATCACAACACTTGTGATTCATGTCAGATAGCTTGCTTAGTATTTTTGGAATGGGCATCTGTCCCAAAATTGGGAAAACTTGGTCGGCATTTTACTGCAAATTGGTTCAAGAGGCTCAACGAGTCTAAATCACTCATGACATTTATTTCACAATTTAATCTTAAAAGTGAACTACCGATATAAAACGAAAAATGTACAGCTATAGCAAAATATCAGTGTCTGTATCATGTGAACCCATTAAAAATTTTTGAACATAGGACACTTGTAACATTTTATATTGGGGATGACTTTTATAACCAGGGGATGATAATAACAGATGCCATTGTTCTGGACATACATGATTAAATTTGAATCTAAAATAATAATTCAAAACAGGTACAAGTTGATATTCTACAATAAAGTATTTTGTCCTCAGACCTCCTTTACACAGTACTAGTATATAAGGGCAGGAGGAGATTTCTGAGAAACCAAGATATCATACCTTCAATATCTCCTCCGAAAGTTTCATCGTTCATTAAATCAAAATCATCTTCTTCCTCTGTTGCGTTCATCAACTCATTCCTAAATGGGTCTGATTTCCCCACTCCAAGAGCCTGTAAAAATAGGAAAATAAGCAAAAATTATGCAAGCACATTTGTTTTTTTTGTGTCTACTTCAATTTGTACAAATCATCCATGTCAAGGTGAACACTTCAGATATAACCTGGGGTCAAGGTTAACACTTCAGGTACAACCTGGGGTCAAGGTCAACAAAACATTCTGGAAAATCATATCTTTTGCAAATTAATTTAGAATCTAACAATTTTTGCCATGTTCTGAGACTATACTTTTATAATTTTCCTGTCATTATTTAAGCCAAATTATGGGAAAACATTACAGCTAAACCATCCGATTATAATTGGATTGTAATTTCTTCAATCATTGGTATCTGGCAAAACATGTTACCTGGTAACTCATCTCTCTAAATGCAGTCAAACCATTTACTGTACTATGTACTCTGCAGTGTCCTTAGGCAAAACTGTTTTGATTACCCTAGGTTAGGGTAGTGCGAGAATATGCTCTAGCTACTGTACGTATATATACCAACCCAATTTTTCCTTTACAAGGTAAGCAATGTTAAATTTTGATAAGGAAGCCACGGACGTTAGCTTTTTATCAAACCACAAGTGGGACATTAATGTACCGACTCTGTTTTTCTCAGGATTGTCATCATACACCAGACTATTCAACCATATTTAAAAAACCTTTATTTGCCCGCCACTTTTTTCCTAACTAATATTATTTATTTAACTTTTTGATACAAGTTCAGTATACTTTTATACATCCTCGATATCCAGCGGTTACGATCACCTATGTAATTTACACCCCTGGAATATATCATGGCAAAATTGAAAGCTCCCGGGTCTGCCACCTAGCGGTCGGTGTGCGTTGTGTCCCTTTGAATCACGTAATCACCGACCAATCTGTCCCATAAGAAGAGCGTGTGATCAAATGTAAGGTGCACTCTGATTGGACGCAGCCAGACCTAGCTGCATCCAATGAAAATTCTCGTCGCGGGATTTACGAAATGTGGTTTATATAATATGCCAAGGGTGAAGATGAGTGTGCGGATCGTAACCCTTGGCTAGCGAAGATGACTTTTTTATAACTCTTAGGATGTTTCTTTGCCAATTTGGTAGGACCTTCAGCGTCCGATCAGCTGAAGGGATTATATGCAACATTAAGCATTTAAATCTAAAATTGTTCATGTTTTATGTATATTCTATTTATGTGATATAACGCGTACATGCAGGGTTTGCATTGAAGTCATCCCTATATCTTTTTCAAGCATAGAAACTGAAAACGACCCCACGTATTTTCAGGATTCCCATTCGAACTATGCAGAAGGACCCCGTTTATTTAGGAAAGGACCCCATTTATGACATTCCCAGCACAATCCCTGGTGTATTTGGTGTGTCTTGAGAAAGGGGCGAATAGCCTTGAAATTTGACAATTTATTTGTCTGTGCTGTCGCTATTATTTCCGTGATCATACATGCAATATGTAACGTGACGTTACCACAATTGGTACGCTACCCCATTTGGTACATCGTCACAAAATGTTTGGAAAAGTGCTTGAAAATGATATTTGAACATCTTCCTTTACAGTATAACAAAATAGATATTTGTCAGCATTACCAACAAATATTTTTATTTTCTGGATCAGTTTACAATAACACTATAACATTAAAGTCATCATATCAGAAACCCAGTTAAAATGCTGTGCGTCAATGACATTTTGGCGAATTTTGGAGGGGGTAATTTTAAGCAAGTTTAAATGTAGATTTTTGGTCCTTATAACCAAATAATGTCAAAGTGGTTATGTTAAACTGTAGTTTGGTATGGTGTTTAACAAGGCAGAATATTTTGTTGCAATAGATACATTCATTAGTTGAAATAAAAATGAATTCCATGACCTGTGATACGGTGTACCAATTTGGGTACGGGTCACGGCTGAAAAGCGGACAAAAACTCCTTGAAAGTTTTGCGTTATATTTTCAAATCAAAATCACCTTGTATAATTTTTACTTCTGAAAATGAACCAACATATGTACTCTTTGTCAAAAATCAAGAAATATTCCAAATACACTCTCTGGCGTTATATACGTCTCTGACAACATGCAATAACTGAATGTCAGTATGTGGTTTTGTCAATAAACAAATTGACTTGAAATATATATTTAGATATCAGTATTATAGTTAAGAAATATCCTGTATTTACCATTTGTAGTAATAAGATCTCCTGGCTTTTTAGTTAATATTTTCCACGTTTTATTTTTAAATCTATAACATCATATATTTTACAAACACATGGTTTGATTTTGATTAATTTTGTCTCATTTCTTGGTTCCTGTTCGAATAGATGAATACATATTCTAACTGAAAACTTCAAAACACTTTTATTACTCAGGACTCGGGAGTAAATTCAGGTTACTAATACAGTAGCTTATAAGTTATACAGTGTTATGAATGAGTACTCAGTACAGTAAAGAATATTGCACAAATATAAGGTATTTGTCTTAAAACACCAATATAATCACTTTAAACGTGACTTGTTTTATAAACTTTGCCCCATTTAATATGAAGGAACTACAATACGTGAAAAACGCAAGTTACATACGGGAAAATCAGTTTTTAACCGCTGCTTGTATGCTTCGTCCATTCTCATGCCATTTTCACTTTTGAGTTCCCACAATAATCTCGAACAACTGTGGATACAAAAAACGAAACGCACTTATTGTTTTACTCTTGAACATGCAAATAATAAATAAAGTTAACCGCGTAAAATATTTCCATGGTGTTTTTTGCATGTTTTACGCATTTGTGGATAATATATTAAATTCGTATAAGTGTGGGTTAGAGATTACAGATGTCCGAAGCGAGCACTCTGCCGAAGGTTGTCCGATTTCCGTCTAAACACTCTAAATATATCCACCGGCTTCTGATTGGATGGTTGGTCCTTATTGAAGACGCAATATTTTCCGCCATCTTTCGTCAAACAACGGAAATCTCCGACAGAAGATGAAGAAAATTGGTTTTTGAGACAATTATTGGCGGAATATGAAAATTGAACACAATTTTGGTTAACATGTGTAAAAATATGCCAGCATGAGCCGTTTAGATATAACCAGTGTGTGAAAAAAAGGGTAAATTGCGATAGTCAGTCTCCGTTGGTGTTTCCGACATGTCTGAAGTCGACATTGCCGAAGATCTACCGAATGGTGACGATTCGGCTTTCGCGGACGATCAGCCCGATGGAAGCGGCGATGCTTCGAACTCCGTAGTTCAGGCCGTAGACACAGAAAGCAATGGTCATAACACAATAAGTGCTGAGCATGTGTATGTTGCAACTTCACAGGGTCTCCTGACCGCTGCAGAACACTTTCAAGAAGCAAACGGTCTTAAAACGACTCATATTGTCATCCACGATCAAACTCTGACAGTTGATTCTAGTGGCCTGAAGACGCCCACTACCCCGATACCCCCTCCTACCCCCGCAACACCGTTAAGTCGGGAGAAAGGACTGAAATACCAATGGGATGATTCTGTACACATGACAATTTTACCAGTGCGTTGTAAGCACACGAATGGGGAGCTGCACAAAGCTAAATTTGGTTCAGGTATGAAAAGCCTGTACACACCCGCATAAATAGCAGACGACGCAATATTTTCTAAGAAATTAAAAAAGTGAAAAAAAAATATTTTTATGTTTAATTGTATTATAACAGTCGACTTCATATGATTAAATTAGCTTCATCTGATAGTAATTGCCATGAAATGATCATGTCTGGGATATATTTTATCAATGTGTGATTTTTCCAAAATTAAAACTTTGCTGTAAATAAATTAAAATAAGCCTTTATATAAAAATTGGCACTCTTCAAATGTTAATAGTTAATTTTGATTAAAAATGGATGAAAGCAGACATGTGACATGCAGTAGTTCTTAAAATTTTAGCATATATCTGGACAATTTAAAATAGATTAGAAAGTATAGAATAGCTTTAATATTTGACATGCTTGCTGTCTTTTTGGATGCAGGAGGGAGAGGACGTTGTATTAGAGCATTTGAGGATGAATGGTTCACTCCTAATGAATTTGAGGCCAAAAGTGGACGTGCTAGCAGCAAGGATTGGAAACGAAGTATTCGATACGGAGGCAGGACATTGCAGTGTCTGATCGAGGATGGTATCCTTCAGCCTCATGCAACATCTTGTACGTGTGCAGCCTGCTGTGATGATGAATCCGTGGTCAGTTACTTTTAAAAATATTCTAGTTTGCTGTCAATTGCCATTAGGAATCAATAACCTTGTGTGTTATCTGTATTTTTTTTAATGATGAGTTATCTCCCTTATGGATGTATTGCAAGTGCTATAGATTACCTGTTACATGTTTGGGTAATAGTGATACTATATAAATATTTGAGTTGGTTGTCTGGTAACAACCACCTGCATGTAAAAGTTGTCTCCCTTATGGTCACATTAAGAAAGAGTTATGTCCCTTATAAAAACTGAAATTAACAAAAACAACATATAAGGCCCTACATATATATATATGTACTGTAAAATAATTGATCAATGCATGTATTATTAATAAGTACTTTAAATTTGATTTAAGCTATTTCAATATTTTCTTTCTAATTAATTTTTAATTCTTTGTCAAAACAGACTGGTCCGATACGATTGTTTGTTCCATACAAGAGGAGGAAAAAGGACAGTGAAAGTGATGCTTCTTCTCCAACAAGGATAGAACCTATTCCTGTTAGTGTGCCTGTTAATATTTCAAAAAAGCCAAGGATGAATTCCACCAAATCACCAGGACCACCAGTCACTCCAGTGTCATTGGCCAATGCTATCACTCTCGGAAACCAAGTCCCTGTGTCGATGAAAGACCATGGTAGGAACCCATGCAAAATAACAAACAATCTGAGTTTATTTCTACTGTATTTTAAAATATTCAAGGAAAGAATTAATTTCTTTTCAAATTTTCATGAAACATCACCTTGTACAAGTTAGTGATTTGGCCTTCTGTAGTCAAAAACTAGGTCACTGTTAGTAAAATTAGAATTGCACTTTGTATACTTTATTTTTAACGGATTGCATGGAATTTCACACAAGTGTAACAAACATCACCCCTTGTATAAATAATGTGTTTCACATGGGTTTCCATATCGTCTGTCATGGCATGCCAAGTTGTTACAACCATCAGACAGATATTAGAATACTTATCAAACTGCTAATTCATTGCTTAATTTCTTTAGAAAATAAATTCATACAAAATGCTGTATATTTACCAACTGCCAATTAAATAAAATAGCCAGTTAATATAATTTTTGATTTAGCAAAGTCATTGGCATTTGTTAAGTAGTTAAACTTAGTGGTTATCCTTAATGCCGATTAAAGTACAGCCGAAGCTCATTATCTCAAAGTTGGTGAGACTGTGGGGAGACCTTGAGTCATCTGAATATTGAAGTTTAGTAAGCTTGAATGTTTAGTGTGAAGCTTGGCCGGGATTATATGGGGTCTTTCAATTAAATACAAGTTTGAGATAACAAGGTTCGATTGTACCGTAGATCATTAAAACATTTTAACAGTTAAGTGTTTACAAAGGATACTTTAGATAATTATTAACTCATCAGTAATTAACATATGTCATGAAAGAACATGCTCGAGCTGTGTAATATGATATTATGTTGCATTACTGGTATGTTTCAGTAGGTATGATGGTATCCATAGGCAACAACATCAACACTCATGCGCAGGGGCCACAGCCAATCAAAATGACGAGTGCCGATGGGGAGACGGTACAGATATTTACAACAGATGCAGCTGGAAACATCATCACTGGAGGTAAACATTTATACAATCCACTAGGGCTGGGCGGTTTTACCGGTATACTGTGGTATAAAGCTGTCATGGTACGTACCGTGGTACATTTGTCCTGTACCGGTTTTTTGGGAACTTTCATTTAACTTAAGCTTATCAATGAACTATTTGTTACATAGATCAATTGGTATTCCAGTTTGGTTTAGTTATAATTTCCTATAAGTTTGCTGATCAACTAGGACAGATATAGCTTCACTCAAACAATATATACTAGAGGATTACATAAAGAGAAACTTATGACAGGCCACTTGTTGATTTGTTTTAGAACAAAAACAGCCAGAGACCTTTAGCTAGCTGATTTATACAATCAAGATGGTATACCGTGGTACGTACCGCAGTATTTGCCTAAATACCATGGTATACCGTGGTACATTTGATTTTGTGGTACCCAGCTCTACAATCCACGACAGAATCAATAGTCATTGCCAAAATGATCGTGTATACATGTAGGTGTTAACCTCTGAAACCTCCAATGAGAGAGATCTCCCTCATTCTACATTTCAATTGAGGGAGAAAGTGCATGAAATGTGCCTGAAACTGCATTGTTAAATTTTTCTTTCCTTTAAAATGTGTCAGAATTACTTCAAAAAATATTTATTTGATCCAGACACACCTGTTATGGTTATTACACACCAGGACTTGACATTAAGGATTGCCCGACTGCCCGGGCAGGTACAAGCCCATGTTGGGCAGGCAGCTTGTCCACACTACCTGCCACTATATATTTCTATTAAAAGAAGCTGTCCAGTCCCTGCAAGTGATGATCAAAACATTAGCACAGCCCATTGTCGTAGTAATTGAAGTGTTTGAATGAATGATTTAACAGTTCACAATTTAAGGACTTTAGAGATCTAGATGTAAAATAACGTTTGACAGCATGTTGAAGAGGATGGCTAATTAGCTTTTCATTTGCGTTCACTTAACCAGATAAATGAGACGAATGTAATAGAAACAGAACAGAAAGCATAAAAAAAATGGAAAGAAAATATGTGTGGCAACAAAATGATGAGAGATCAAGTGTCATTTTTTTCAAGCTATGTTAAGATTTCTGAATCATACAAGGGAAGAAAATGGCCTATTGATCTTTAAATGTTGGAATGATGAATCTCCTCCTTGTAATATATTAGGATGATGTCAGTTATAATTGGACAAAGTTAATTAATCCACTTCAGTAGCTATACAGTAGTTCCATTGTACCACAGGTATTGTGTATAGTACTTGCAACTTGGACTTCTTGTACTCTTTGATAAACCTGTATGGTACTCGACAGCTTTTAATTTGAAAATAAAATCTCAGATGTTAGAGTTATCAAGTCCCCTTGGCCTTATGGAGTTGTACTCTATAATTAATTGGTTTTCCATTGACTTAAAATAATGATTGACAGATGCATGTGTTTGTGTTTAGATGCAGTTGTGATGACCCCTATACCGGTGACCCCTAAAGCTCCTCAGACCACTGTGATGACTGTGCCTGATGTCTCGGAACAAAGACAGTGGTGGCAACTGGAGGAGGTACTGTTACAGAATTGATAATTAGTAGATCTATGGCAAAATGAGCTTCACTGTATATATGCATGCATTTCACTCTTTGGATTGTTGATGTTCAGTGAAGTTCCGCTTACCTGAATTGATGGTTTCCTAAATAAAATTCACTTGTCCGGCAATAACGATATATAATTAGATAATCAAAAGAAAACATTACCAGAAACATCAAATTGTGAGTCTTAACAAATTAGATTGAGTTAACATGTATGCTGTCCACTTGTTGGTCCGTCATCAGATCAGTGAAAACCAAACTAGTGCCAAGCTGAACATATAAACTGTGATATATGCTAATATGTATAGAAAGATAGTTGTATCTTTAATTTTGCCTTGACAAGGAAAGTAACTTAACTATTTCAGGTATTACATGGGTCAAAGCACAGGTTTTTTTTTCCATTATAGCTTGTAAATGGAGTACTGAGCCAAGCCCAGCAGATAAAGGCTCTGATAGAACAAGCCAAACAGCAGAGTCAAATGTCCCGTGACTCTGCCATTCATCAACTCAAGATGCAGATGGAAAAAGAAAAACAAGATGTAAGTTCCATTTAAGGAACAATTTAGTCAACTACTTTTTTTTTGCTCACCTGGCCCAAAGGTAATTTCTTTGAAATCCTTCTTTGGGGATGACAGGATGTTGTCCAAATTTAGTCTGAAGTATCCTTGGGTAAAGGAGATTCAATTTTGTATACACAGTGGGTCTGACCCCCTTTGGGATAGAGCCCAATAGGGAAAATATAATAAATTCTTTTAAAATATCCTTCTTCTGAATTATTGGCAGAATATTGTCCATATTTGGGGATTTAATTTTGATTAAACCATGGGAATGACCTCCCAGGGGCCTGAGGAGCGAGTCCAAATAATTATATTTATAAAATCCTTCTTCACTCTGAGGAATGGCAGGAACTGTCAAAATTGGGAGTGAAACATCTTAAGGTGAAAATGATTTAATGCTTTATAAATGGTGGGGTTGAACCTTCATAGACCAAAGGGGCAGGGTCCAAAAAGGGGAAATCGTGTGGGTAATTCTTAAAATTCATTCTTCTTCTGTACAAATAACAGGAAACTGTCCAAACGGTGTGAAGCACTTTTGGATAAAAGGATTCTAATTTGTTTAAATGGTTAGACTGGGCTCAATAGGGAAATTTATTTATAAAAGTATTCTTCATCTTAAGGAATGACCGCATATTGTTTAAATTTGATCTAAAGCAACCTTCATGAATGGGAATCAATTTTGTGTTTATAAACTATTGGTTGGAACCCCTTGCTTTGGGGTGAGGCCTAAAAGGGAAAACTTAGTAAATTCTTCAAAACTTTCATCTGTATGAATGACAGGATATTGTCCAAATCTGGTGTAAACCATCCTACGGTGAATGGGATTCAATTTTGTAAAACAGGTGGGACTACTTACACCCCCACCCCCACCACCACTCTCTTTGGCTGTGGGGTATCTAATTATCAAGTACAGCATCTTTCATTTGGATACGTTTATGTATTTTCGATTTTACTTAAATAAAAAAAAATGTTGGTTGACTAAATTATTCCTTTAACTTGTGTTACAGGCTTTAAATGCAGCACGTATGGAAGCCCAGATGAGCATACAACGTGCAGTGATGGAGGAGCGCGCTCAGAAGGACATTGCAGTACAGCAGGCATTGGCCACGGCGCGTGGCGAGTTTCAGGAGAAATTAGACTCAGTCACGGTGGTGACATGTGATAAGGTGTCATACAATGACTCATGGACACATCAAGGAAGCCAAAATAACATAGAGAGCATCATGGTGACCGAGGTGGAGGACGATTCCGACAAAGAGAAAGAATGAGTGGTGTAATAATACTATTATGTTCTACAGTCTAGGGCTTCGTCAGTACATACCTGGGATTTATTTATTATGCAAGAATCAGGCACTATTTTAACAAGGTATCAGATGTCAAGGTCATACAGACTATGACAATAAACACAAGGTTTAATTGTATTACACTACTAAATGAACAACAGTCAGTGCTCCACTTATTATGATATTAAATCTTGGTAAGATGTTGGTGTGTTAAATCAGGACACTTGGTATGGTTTGATAACTGAACATTGTACAACCTGATCACCTCACTTCAATCCAATCAGTTGGAAACAATAGATCGATCATTGCTTGCTGGTAATATAATTTAGTGTAAACAAAATATCTGCGGAACTTAATTGCTGCATGTATCTTTGATACACAGTAGGACAATTGGTATCCAATTATGAAATAAAAATAATAGGCCTTACCTACCGAAAATTTCACACAAAATTCTGAAGTGAAGGCAAGCTTGCGTTTCATGAAAAATCAATTACCTTATGCAAGAAAATTGTGTAGATTTCAGTGAAATAGATTACGCTAGGGTATTTGTTAATATAGAATATCCATGAAAATATCCCACTTATAAAAAAACCTAAAAAGCTTTACACCATAATGAAAAAAGAATATACCCATGCATAAACATTTTTATACAGTTTTAATTTTCTGTGTCAAAATGACTATCATAATAAACAGATTCTACTTTGTCTGATTTAAATGTACATGCTTCTGAAAATTTCCTGAAGAAAGAGAGAAATAACTCAAAAGACTGAGCAATATTAATGCAATATTCAATTAAAAATTCACCACATCAGTGTTATATATCTCAAAATTTTGTCACTCATGATAGATGGGTTGAGTCTGGGAAGTGGTTGGCAGTGCCATGTTGTTATGGAAGGGTTTAAATAACGATACCATTGTAGCACATCAAAAATATCTAGGGGAAACAGTGAGTATATATATCATAAGGGGGTTCCACCGACTGTTTAGGTGTCAGATATTGCGTACTGATTTTTGCTAGAATCAGATTATCCATAATGGTTGTCACGAAGATCATGTAACAAACTTTTGCAGTAGGATCAGATATGTTGTACAAACCCTCGCAAGGATTATTCTGGAAAGGACGGCACAGAGATCATCTAAACAGAATTGTACAGGAGGATCAGATATGTTGTACAAACCCTCGCAAGGATTATTCTGGAAAGGACAGCATAGAGATCATAGATATGTTGTACAAACCCTCACGAGGATTATTCTGGAAAGGACGGCACAGAGATCATCTCAACAGAATTGTACAGGAGGATCAGCTAAGGGAGGCAATCTGTTAAAGGGAGATCACTTTTACTAAAAATCATCAGACATTTACAGGACTTCCAAACAATGCCATATATAGACATCTACCTGTATAACTGAACTAATATATTTTAAGTAAAAACTTCCATGTTCTGTTTTAGAAACTATTTATTTGTCAGTTTATAACCTCAAAATGGTTGCAGTCAAAAAAGATATATTAAATAAGTGTTGATTGCCATTTTCTCAAAATGCTAGTATTTTATTTTCATGAAATTTTTATCAAGTCTTCATTTTTAGGCCACCATCATCAGATGGTCAGCTTTTCAAATGACCCAGCCTCTGTGTTCGGTCTGTAAACAATTTTTGTCTGCAATTGCCATTTCCTGACAGATACTGCAATTCCACATGAAGGTTAATACTTAGTCCCCAGTTGCGCATTGTACTGACATGATCCAACATACACGATGGCAGACAAATGACTATCTTTGATTTTGTAATCACAATTTCTTCACAAATTCTCAAAGTTACATGAAGGTTCCCCTTTTTCCAACTGATTTGAAAAACAATATGGCTGGCAGGTGGCCATCTTGGATTTTAACAGCAATAGTTAATCGCTATTTCTTGACAAGTACTGGATGGCTCATGCTTAAATATTACATGAAGGTTCCCCTTCGTCCCTAGTTGTGCATTTTCAGATTGATCTGAAAATGTATATGATCAACAGGTGGTCATCTTATATTTGACAGTGAAAGTATATTACAAATTTATTGATTGTGGAAATCTCATTTCAAACAAAAGCAAAGGTGCCAAGATCCCTCTGGGATATCTTGTTATTGTTTTGCAGTATTTTAGATTTTAGGTGTCTTCACAAATGTAAGATATTTCCAAAAAAAAGTTCTTTTAAAAGACTTTTACAGAAATTTGTGTAAATGACCTCTTCGTTTTCATTTTGCTCCTGTTTAAAACTTGATAATTGAATAGAGCAACTGCAGGTGAACTATATTGTAATTTTCAGCTCGCAAGCCAGACGGGCAATGGGTCATGACCCTATATTATGCGGCAATGCAGCACCTGGCATCAAGCTCCTACTTTAAGACAACTTCTTCTCAGTGATCAAAAGGCCTAGAATGATCATCATTTTGTAATTAACAAAAGTGAAGGAGAATAATTGTGTGCCTTTGCCAGGTTATCTCCTATTGTATAGGATCAGCCCCACATCATGCCAATGGTAGTGCAGCTAGCTACCGATATTCTTAACTGTAAGGTGGATATATTGTAAAATATTATTATTTATTATTGTTTTCATTATTAATATTATAGTTCTGATTAAAATCAGTTCCTAATTTACTACATCATTGTATATAGCAGTCCCTGCTTAGCAGGATGGTAGTACAGCTCTATGTCAAGACAGATTCTTAATTATGTAGCTTATTAGCATGATTCTTGGAAAATTATCATCTATGGAAAAACACTGATACAGTTGAACCTGGTAACTGGTATTCTCAAACTTGTCTAACTCAAAAACTTGTTTAATTCGAAATTATTTGTGGGGCCCAACCAACCCATGGCCAACCCAACATTGATTCTTTTCCACGGTCCTGTCGACTTTGAAAATAAAATACCAGGTGAGCTATTAATATAAGGGTCCACTGTAAAATTGTGTATGATCTTCAATGAATATCAATGACAATCATACTCTAGCCATTGTATGTCTAGACCTGTTCCTTCGTAGCAGATGGGTCACATCCTAACTATTTTAAACTACATGTATAATCATATGTTTGTATCATTTTAATTTGTATAAATAATGTTTTTCATTGTTACTCAACTCTAGACCCTCTAGCATAATTTTTAAAATAATGTTTAAAGTTTTCATGTTGTTGAATTTTAAAATGGCAATTTAAAAGAGTCTCTACTCTTTGTGTTTCAGGATTATCAAAGACAGATTAACAAATTTTCATATTGTGTACATGTTTTTGTCTCGGCGTAAATGTTGTCATTATGACCTCAGCTTTATTATGAGGAACTGAATACTAAGCATGATGACATGACAAGAGTTTAGATTGATAGACTGCAATTATCTGGTAATAAGCCTGTGTCTGGTAATAAGCCCATGCCTGGTAATTAGCCCATGTCTGGTAATAAGCCCACCCATATTAATAGAAATGCTGACAAAATCTATTTTGTTATGATATTAAAGCCCATATGCCTACTTGAAGTCTGTTATAATGTGCGGGGGTCCCTGGGCTTATTGGTGATTTAATGTAGTATATTTGTAAGGAGGGTGTGATGATTGACAGGTGTGAGAAAATGTGTGGGTAAGATTGACAGTTGTGTAAGTATAAAGTCATGTGTTCAGAGTTGTGAGATTATGTACTGATGCTTCAAGATGTATTATAAAAATGAAAACTTTGATATTATATTTCGTTATGTTTTGTTTTTTGATGTCCAGGAAGTTATATACTGCAGAAGCCTGAAGGAAAGGGGTTCCAGCAGGTTTATGTTACAATCACAGTCACTAGTACTACACAAAATAAAGGGGAAAACGGTACATAATAACATTACTTAAATGGCTAATTATCTTTGAAACTGTAGGTATTTTGTATACACATATACATTGGAATGATTTACATGTGTAGGAATGTAGGAAAGCCACTCATTTGACAAACTTCCAAGGTCTTGGGTTCAAGGTAACAGAAATGGGCATTCACTTTTAAGCTTCAAATATATCTTGTAGAAGTGTTCATGTTATACCTGAATCACCTACAGATGATATGTAATGCAGTGTTAAGTCAACGACAAGAACTTCAATGTCAAAAGGGGGATTCTAAGGTATACGCCAAGGTGATGTCAACGGTCCCTCACTGTGTCTAATTTTGCTTAAACTTTGTATGCAAGTTAATTATGATGGCATTGAAAACTCTGTCTAAGGTCAAAGATCACAAATGGATTTCGTTACTAAAATGGCTAATTATACACATGCAGGCTACATTACGACAAAATTCCAATCAAAGGTCACGGATGCAGTATGTTACTGAATTTGGTAACTATTACAGAAATTGTAGTTATTTAGTATACACATACATTGGAATACATATAGCACTTATTCAAGCTACATATCATGACAGAGATCATGGGCTCAAAGGTTTGTCTTTTCCTTATCCTCGGCAATGACAACAAGCCTGTAGGGGACATTTACTAGTTTAAAGTCGTATATATATTTAACAGCAAGCAATAGTTCGATAGAGCTATTTTTACGACAAACAAATTATAACAAAAATAAAAGAAATCGGGGCATGCCTGTTAAATGCATCAAGAGGCCCATGGGCCTTAACGGTCACCTGAGATTTGATGTCCTTGTACCAATTACTTTTGTTATTGTGTTCTTGCATTGAAATTATCATTTACCTAAGTTTGAACTAGAACACTGTCGGGTAAAAAGGAACCCTGTTTATAAGTCTACATATCTCTTAAAATCATCAATCCTTGAGCATTGGACAAAAAAATACAAACTCAATGACTTTGATCTTTGTTCAATTAACTTATCAAAAAAGAAAGTTCCACAATTAAACGGTTTTCTTGTCCTATGAATCAGTGACCTTGACCTCTTTGACTCCAACCTTGACCTTCGGTCAGTTGACACCTTGTTTTAATTCTGATCAACATTCTTCACAATGTCATAACAAAATCCGTAAAAAGCTACAAAATTTCACTTTGACCCAGTGATCTTAACTTTTGGATAGTAGATTCCTTGTTTAATTCCAACCAATTTGGCTTCATAATGTCCTAACAAAATGTTAATCAGTGAAAAGATACAAAATGTGACCTTAACATTTGACCCTGTGACCTTGATTTTCGATCAGGTGACTCCTTGCGTGATTCTGACCAACTTTGCTTCTCAATGTCATAAAGTGTTCATCAGTAAAAAAGTTACCAAATTTGACCTTGACTTTGACCCAGTGAACTTGAACTTGGACCTTGGTTTTTGACCTCAGTATGTATTTCTGTGAACTGAACCTCTTGACAAATTTTATGTCACTCTGATAAAGGTCCCTTAATGTACCCAAACGTTTCTGTATAAACTATAACATACTTCATCCCTGAACTTCGGGGGCATGAAATTCACAATTTTGATAAAGCACCTTAAGACCCTTCCATCCATAAAGAAGATTTCATTCCAGCATATCTGGTTCTGAAGAAGAAGACTGTTTTTTTTTTTTGATGAGCCCCTCCCCACTACCCCGGAGGTGGGCCAGAATCAACATTCCTTCAACACCAAACTGTCATCTCCTGGTAGTAATTCCAACCAAGTTTGAATTATTCTCAACTTAAGATGAACAAAATATCCACAATTTCTTTATAAACAGTGTGTTAAAAGGAGGATGGTGCACAGAGGAGGAGGCCCCAAACCTCTTGGGACCTCAGTATACACCAATTAATGGATGGGTCAGTAGTAACCCACCCTGGTGTAGTCTCCCTGGGTATCCGGGGAAACCTATGGTATAGAGTTGAATTTGTTATGTTATATGTTAGTTTGGTGGTTATAAGCATCTGAGACAAGGCGGGCAGCAGATGAACCATAACTGTACTCCGTTTTTTACTGTGTGTAAATCTTAAGACATAATAGTTGGTTTATTAAGTTTTACCAATAATATCAATTTAATTTTTTCAATTAGATATGACGCTGGATCACTGTGTAATATACGGCCTACAAATTAAACCTCACCCATCACCCGTCCCTCCCTGGTCCAACACAACCCAAATCATAAGCACAGCTCTTGATACCCATCACTTTTTCACCCCCTCCCCCTCCCCTCGTAACAAATGTAACAATACATACTACCCTATGCACCACCACCCCTTAAGCTTCCCTCCTTTTTACCCTACTCTCTGTCACGCTTTACAAAAACAATCAAAAGAAGCCCGAACGAGGATAGGTACATTATGTACAAGGTGAAAGCTATGTTGAGACTTATACGAAAGTGGACAATTGTAAAGTGATAAAGGTATATATTGTGACGAATGAAGAAGAACGGACTACAAAAATAAATCTTCACCTGCATGCCTTCTTGCACTGACATACAGTCTGTCGGATGGGACTATAAAAGTTGGCCCGTGTGAGAATTGTCCAATCTTGCACGAAAAATATCCCTTTGAGTCTTTCGAAGAAGAGTAGGTGTGATAACGCCGGCTCAGAGGATCGCGCATTTATTTTAAATTCATAGAAATAGATCTTTATTAGCTATTTTGGCGGACATCCAAAATGATAGATAATACCAAATTCGATAGTGAACCCTGGGCGGTATTGTGTTTTGCCTTTGATAATCTTGTGATGTATATATATGTATATGTAGCGAAACTGGACTGGGTCGAACATCGGCGACCGTAGCTCAGTAGTCAAGTGTTTGTCTAGAGTTCGGAAGGTCCCGTGTTCGAACCCCGCTCTTTTCTCTATCCTGTTACATATACACAATATCTTGTGATATATGTTCGAAATCTTGTTATTTGCAATGCACAATCTTGTATTTGATAATGTTATAATTTATATACAATATCTTGTGATGTATTTTCGAAATGTTGTGTTTTTTTATTCAATTATCTCCTATAATTCACAAGGTGTTATGATAATGCAACGTTGTACACGACGGTAAATACTTGTACTGTGTTTGCCTTTCCTTTTTTTTTATATTATTTTAATTACTTTCCTTGATAAGTATAAAGCTAACATAAGTAACTGCAGAATCGTGTTTACCTCCCTCACACACTTCTCATTAGACTGGCTACCAACCCCTAAGTTTCCATAGAGAATTTCTCTACTGAATTCTACTACTAGGTTATCTGCCCCTAGTTTCGAACTAAAATCAGACATGTAAGAAATCAAATTTTTCCAATATTCGTTTACCATTCTAGAGAGGGGAGTCAGTATAACCTGTCATATACTCGCTCCCTCAATATCTATGAAATACAGCCAATCACAGAAGGTATACCATGAGCAAGATGTATCCAATCAGAGGTGACCTTCCATAGTAAGTACCTCCATTATCAGAATACAATTTACTGTCCATGTACCAGTCTGTGGTTAGAGCGTTGAAATCGCACATGTAGATGAAAGTGTAACGTTAGTACACGTGACATCCTACAGTCATTTCACAATTAAACAATATTTAAACTAAAAAGGCCAATCTGGGGTTAGGGGAGCTTTGATTACACATCAGCGCACAGTTAGGCACTTCCGTGTTTGGAATGAACACAGTAACACAAGAGGACAACTTACAGTATTTATAGTAAATGAAATAGATAATTCCAGGTGTGCACAGTTTATTACATTAAATATCATACAACAAAGATATTCTTTTACTGTCAATCAATTTAAATGGAGATATTTGAGGGCATTCTTACATTTACATTTTAATGTTATTTTAAATTATGACACATTTTGGTCAATTCCAAGGTTAGTGAAATGTTAGGTAACTCTTGATTTATTTTTTTTCTATATCAGGTAGACCATTACAGTTAATCCCTCTGGAGAACCGCTACTAATCCCTGTAATTATCGCTACCAGTACTGATTACTGCTCAGATCAGCGATTTGTCGATTATCTCCCTTGGTGCGTTAGATAGTTTAATCAAATTCAATTTCAAGATTTATTTTATTTAAGTGTCACATGTCAATATACGTCATAAAATAAACCACACTATCATAAAATTATATTTGTATTTTTTTTAAGTCATTAAAAACATATTGACATCCAACCATTGTTGTTGACTTATGAGACTAAAGCAAATTTCCAACCAAATCCTCCATCATAATGAAGTATTTATTGGCTGACAGATTAATCAGTTCATTCATAAAATGAACATGCAATATTAATATTTTAATTAGTTCTCCTTTACTTTATCTTGAACAGTTATAACATATAATACTTAAAAAGCTTATGAAACACCATAATAAGATTATATATCCTTTTTCAAGATCACATGGGTCTCAAATATCTTAAAACCTTCAAGCAACTTCTTCTAAAGAACCCAAAAGCCCAGAATACATGTTTTTGGTCCGTTTGGGGAGGGGGTTATCGAAAAATGATCTAACCCCCATCCCCAAAGGTGTAAAATTCAAACAACTCTTCTCAATAACCAAAAGGGACAGGGTGCTGATATTAGGCCAGTATCGGGCTGCAATAAAGGGTTATCAAGTTATTTAAATGATTGACCTTGACTTATATTCAATGTCACAGTGCAATGAATACATTTTAAAAAAATTCAAGACTTCGTCTCAATAACCAAAGGCTAACGTTGATACGATTTAACCACTTTGTTCAATATATGACTTCCATCCATATTGAACGTCACATGGGTCAAATATGTTTCAATCTTAGTCCCATTCGAAATAATATTGGCCAGATGCATGCTGGGATATACAGACTATTTGACTGAATGTAATAATTCGACTTATTTATAAGTCGCATATTTAAAACAATAAAAAATATTTTATTATTGCGACAAACTAAAGAATACACATCATAAGTTACATGACATGGATAGCAAGCATGCAGGTAAAGCAAGATGAGTAACAGTATGCAGATATCACAGAAATTAGAAACTTTAGCTTAGGTTAAAAGCTAAAAAGGAAAAGAAAAGACACACGAAAAAACAAAAGGTATAACAAGCCGAAACAATCATATTAAATACAAAACAAAAATCGCAAGCAGAAAAAAAAAGCAGTAAAAGCTGAACAAAAGGCTACTGGGAACAGATCTTACATTGTTCAACGCTTTTGTTAACATCTTTTGAAACAAAAAGTAACTGGGTCTATTGGAAATGTTCTAATAGATCAACTGAAAAACATCGATGATTATAACGATATCGAGACGAAATTTCAGTATGCCTACCTGCTTGTTAGCTGTTTATGGCTCCTTATTTTGAATAAACATGTGGCAAACCAAATTAACATTTATTCAAGGAGCAATGTCGATCCTGTATTTCAGAAACAATATATCAGATATCTTATATAGCATTTGTCCTGTGTTTACGTCTTCACCTGTCCACCCCTACACTGTTGCCGGCCAGTCGCTATTGACTAGTATAAGACAAAATATTTTCAGACTCTTCATAACAATGTGTAACACTTCTGTACTTAAAGGCCTTGTACTTCTTATTTAATATAAGATATTTGAGACCCATGTGATCTTGCAAAAGGATATATAATCTTATTATGGCGTTTCATAAGCTTTTTAAGTATTCTATGTCATAATTTTTTAAGACAAAGAAAAGTAGAACTAATTAAAACATTAATATTGCATGTTCATTTTATGAATGAACTGATTAATCTGTCAGCCAATAAATACTTTATTTTGATGGAGGATTTGGTTGGAAATTTGCTATAGTCAACAACATTGGTTGGATGTCAATATCAAGCTTTTACTGATTTAAAAAGAAAAAAAAAGTAATTAAATTTTATGGTTGTGTGATTTTTTTATGATGTATATTGACATGTGACAATTAAATAATCTAAATCTTGAACTTGAATTTGATTAAACTATATCTAACAAACCAAGGGATATAATCGACAAATCGCTGATCTGAGCAGTAATCAGTACTGGTAGCAATGATTACAGGGATTAGTGGCGGTTCTCCAGAGGGATTAACTGTAATGGTCTACCTGATATAGAAAAAAAAATCAAGAGTTACCTTACATTTCACTAACCTTGGAATTGACCAAAATGTGTCATAATTTAAAATATCATTAAAATGTAATTGTAAGAACGCGCTCAAATGTCTCCATTTAAATTGATTGACAGTAAAAGAATATCGTTGTTGTACGATATTTAATGTAATAAACTGTGCACACCTGGAATTATCTATTTCATTTACTATAAATACTGTAAGTTGTCCTCTTGTGTTACTGTGTTCATTCCAAACACGGAAGTGCCTAACTGTGCGCTGATGTGTAACCAAAGCTCCCCCTAACCCCAGATTGGCCTTTTAGTTTACATATTTTTTAATTGTGAAAGGACTGTAGAATGTTACGTGTACTAACGTTACATCTACATGTGCGATTTCAACGCTCTAATCAGAGACTGGTACATAGACAGTAAATTGTATTCTGATATTGGAGGTACTTACTATTGAAGGCCACCTTTGATTGGATACATCTTGCTCATGGTATACCTTCTGTGATTGGCTGTATTTCATAGATATTTAGGGAGCGAGTATATGAGAGTTTAGACAGACCCACCCTCTCTAGAATGGTAAACGGATATTGAAAAAAATAGTCAAATAATTTTGATCTCTTGCATGTCTGATTCTAGTTTGAAACTAGGGGGAGATAACCTAGTACAACTATTACCGTCGTGTACAACGTTCCAATATCATAACACCTTGTGTATTATAGGAGATAATTGAATAAAAAACACAATATTTCGAACATCACAAGATATTGTATATAAATCATAACATTATCGAATCCAAAATACAAGATTGTGCATTGCAAATAACAAGATCTCGAACATACATCACAAGATATTGTGTATATGTAACAGGATAAAGAAAAGAGCGGGGTTCGAACACGGGACCTTCCGAACTCTAGACAAACACTTTACTACTGAGCCACGGTCGCCGATGTTCGACCCAGTCCAGTTTCGCTACATATATTCACCACAAGATTATCAAAGGCAAAACACAATATTGTGCATTGCAAATCACATGTGCTATCGAACATGTAATCACATGTTTTCGAATATATATATGCATCATAAGATTTTGAAATTACAATATATCGAATATACATCACAAGTTTTCAAATCTACATCACATGTTTTGGGAATGTAAACCACAATATAATGAATATACATCACTAGATGTTATAATATTGCAACGTTTCACACGCCATACATGGCCACGATTTAATCATAACTTTGGGGTACCCAGCATATATAGTAAATGGCCGGGTCGCTATCCCGTTCATGCTAAGGTATGGGGTCATCTGCTCGACCACGTGGGTTTTCTCCAGTTACTCCGGTTTCCTCCCACAATATGACCACCCCTCCCCCTTCACCCGCGCTTATATCCTGGCCAACCAGAATGATAAATAGTTGGATAACTTGTTTCATATGGCAGCCAGGGTAATAATATAAGTTGGGTAACTTGTTTCATAGTTGTTGTAAAATAAATTTTGGCAAAAGAAAAATAATATCGAGGAAAAGAAATCGAAGAAAAACATGTGTTTTCACTTTGATGAAAATTGAAGCAAAACATTTTGATTGTATTTCTTGCGTGTATTATGGTATGAGTTATGCATTATATAGAGAATATAAATGTAATATGATTATATCCTATCTAAGCCCACACTTTGGTCTGGAGACAGTAAGATATCTATTTTCACTTGGGATGAACTCCTCACAGTGATTATGTCTTATATTGGAGTGTGTTTGATATGTTGTTTGGGCCATATGCACGTATGTCAGGGAGTATAGCGACCGGCGTTCCAATTTCGTTGGCCGCTGTCCCAACGTGATGATGCCCTAACCAGGAGTTGGACCTCACGCCCCCATACCGGTCAATCTAAGGCTCCCTGTTGGTCTACCCCCACCATCCACCCTTTAACATACTTCTTATAAGGAAATTGTGGATATCGAAAACCTTGGTGTAAACTCATTTGCATATATATTGCCGTGTATCAAGTAAGAAAAATCTGTTTAATTCAAAAATTCAAATGATGCTACATATCACGTTTATTTTAAAATCAACTAACTTCACTTTTCTGTTAAATTGTTGAATCTCAAATGTCGGTTTACATTATTTAAGGTTTAAATTAATTAAGTTTTGACTTAAAGTATGCCTTTCAGAGTTATCTCCCCTGTCCTACCCTGCGGACGTAGGATGTACGTTTGACTGTTACAATAATCTCCCCTACGGTTGTTCATACAGCAGTTTTAGATAATTTTGAAATATAAAATCAACATATTTTTGTATTACCGCACAGTCAGTCATTCTAAATGAAATGGATTTCTGCATACAACACAGTGGCGGTGCCCGGATTTTGGTTGTTTATTCTCGGGTTGTCACGTGAACACAGTTCTCATTTCGAAGCTTTCTATCTCAGAATACACCTGCTTGAGCACTGTTAGCCAATCAGAGATGACCGTTAAATTGCACGTTGAGGTACATGTTTACGAAGCCTGCTTTCTTCTTTAGCTTCTCACAACCGTCAACATGATGAAGTAGGTCGATTAATTGGTATTAGTAGGTATACAACATACAAATAATATATTGACGATATTACATGACAAAAACTACAAGGATTCATGAGGGGAACTTTGATTACACAACAGTTTGCCTTATGAAAACTGGTTTCGCGAATATATTTTTGATTCTGTTAATGTTAGACATGAATGCTGACCAAATAGACTAAAATAGTCGTGTACATGCAATTACAATAATGAATTGGTGCAATCTCATTCAAAACTAGTTGCCATATATAAGAAACTTCCCCCTCTGCCATGGCTTTGCACTCGAACCATCAATAAGTATACATATTATATATACGTTTCAAATACATAATATAGTAGTTATACATTTTAGTTTCAGTATAAATCTTTCATTTTCAAAGTATAAGGTTTCCTTTTGGGTCAACGTAACAAAATTGATCTATACGACCTCTATGTTTCTGCCATTAATTTTCCAACGTTCATTTGGTTAATATCTGTTTCATTTTTTTTTCATTGTTGACAGCTAAACTATATTAAACCTTCATCTGAAGTTTCGTGAAAACAGGTTGAGAAAAGAAGTTTTTAGCGCGACGAGAAAGATTTTGTGTCAACTCTAGAATAGTGAAATTAGGACAATTAAAAAAATAATGATCGCTATTTTCACTAGGCGCACCACAGGCACAAACTGGATTTGGGATAAGATGATCTATAATTATGGTGTTTCAAGTCTCTTGCATAATTTCTTAGTTGGCAACCGCTAGCTAAAAGTGTAGGTGTCTCAAACTCTGTGCATCCGGTTTTTAGCTTAGCGCTATATGCACGGCGTTACTAACGCCCCCATAAAAAGCTATGACCCTGGAAAGTGTACATGCAGAAAGCATGGTCTTGAATGTTCTCCTGTATGAAGTGATTGCAAGGAACTCTTAACATCCTTGATATGTCTCTGGACAGGATTGAAATGACAATTGCTCAAACGATATGTTTAAACATTTCACTGTTATGTTATTCTGACTATACACATGTATCAAGAACATCAGCAAGGGAGTCAATTCGCCCAAAATTACACGTACAAGCTGTGAACTCGTGGTATACAATGTATATATCATGAACCACGTCGATTTATCAATTTACAGTTCGAAAATTATGAAAAATTCCAATAAGATATTTTTAGATTTCATTTAAATGTAATATGACATAGAAGCCATATGTTTCTCTCACTTCAACCGATACGTACAGGCCAAATTGTCATTCAAATTAAGCGAACATGCTCAAAAAGTTTAAATTGTTTTGAATTTAACGCATAGTTATGTGTAATACATGCTCAATGTTTGTTTTTGTAATAGATTTACTTATGGGGATTGCTATTAAATGAATTTTACTGAAATTTAGCATGCGTTCACTGCATTGAATTTCAATTCAACAATGACCTTTGATCCCTGATAACTATTTTTCCCGAATTTTCCCCCGTCTTGATTTTTTATATGTGTTAGAGCACAAATTAACCCAGGATATCATTCATGTATAAATTGTTTTTGCTGCAAATAGTTTGAGGTTATGATATTTTGAGAGTAGATTTAATAGACTATTATGGGATATTACAAGTGAATCGGAAACCGTCGCCACTTTCAGTAACCGAGAAATATGTTTCGTTTACGGAAAGTGCCGACGGTTCACGACTGATTACGAAGTGAGTCCGTTCTCGTTCTTTAATTAAACTATTATGAAGTCAAATTCTAATTTTTGAACTGCTCCGTGTTAATTCTGGCGGTATGGTTAAATGTTTAATCACAGCCAGAAAGGGTTACTTTTTCCAATAGGAAGAATCTGATATTCAGTAAAGATTGCATACATCCAGTAAAAAATCCTTTTAGTTATATTAAGAAGAGGCTGTCGCAGAAGACATCTATGATGGTTGCGGTCATTACGCTTGGTTTTGACAATGCCGTCTGTGTATATCGGACATTGAGGAGTTAGAATAACCTTAGTACGATAGTTCGTCATTTATCATACTAGATTTGTTTCCGTTTACTACATATAGTGTGTATACGTAAACCCCGACTTGACTGTATTACAACCGCAATGTCGACCAAGACCACATCCATCCTTCCTTTTGTAGAAATGGTGAAGGCTAATTAAATTAAATTGCACGCTCTCTAAGTACACGTAACTGCCCCCCACACCTCTCAGGGAACTATTGAAGCTGAATTGTGGAGAAGGGGGAGGGGCGAACATATTTTAAAATGGGGGAGTGATGCACTAGAAGGATTTTTCAAGTACTACATAAGGTGAAGAAGTTCCTTGGTGGCTGAGGTCTTATTTGTGAAATTCTTTCTGAGCAGAAAGTGCGAGTGAGCAGAACCCCTGAAGGGGGTCTCTGGTTCGACCTCTGGTCAGGTTGTCTCCTCTCCCCCCCACCCCTATTACAGTACCCAGTTCTATAATAATAATACGATTATGATATTTATGTAGTAAAACGGGACGGTCACAATAAGCAATGCAAAACTAGTCCTCTTCAGATGCTCTGCGAGACCTATCGATACTGTGTTGTCTCATTCAATTAATACTATTTTAATTCTTCACTTGTCACTTGTTCTGTGTTTCAATACATTACAAATGGCTTAAACATTAAACTAACAACACGTGAAGTAAGCTCGTTCCGTTTTTGTACGCGTATATAATTTCTTCGTGTTCTACAGTACTGGTCGAATTTTGGTGCTGGTGACCAGGATTCACTTTATTTTTACTGCTTCTTATTCTCATTAGAACCACAAAGTCCTGTTATTTATATTTTTTGCAACACGACCTATGGTCACCATGTCTGCATTTTAACGCCAAGACCTTCGAGCTATTTTTGTGTTGATGATGACGTCGTTAGCACGTGACGAGGGCACGGATATACCGGAAAAATGAAAAAGGGTCATGAACATGAAACATGGAACATGAAAGGGGTCAGAGTTGTCGTGAAGGTCATCACATAGTCTCAAGGAGACGGTTCATTACATTGGTAGGAGAAAGGAGACTGATGGTGGTTGGTGTGTGTGTTGGGGGGGGGGGGGGCATTCCCTTCTTCGACAAAAATCATCACCACCTTTCTAACACTTTTCATGCAATCGCAGTCCACAATTTCCAACATATTCTATCTATTTTCAACTGTTTTGGCTTAAGTTACTGTGTGTGTATTTATATATAGTAACTTATATTGTAAATCGCCTTAGGCTTTCCTTGTTGCTAGTCAAGCGCGCGAGATGTATGTGCACCTCGCTCAAGCGAATCTGCCGAATGAGTCAAGACAGAGAAATATATAGTTGCATGTTTTGACAATAAACGCATGTGAGAGTGTGTGTCTATAATCTTCGTATAGATATATACATGTACCTACAAACACCATGATGGATGGTCCTCTAACGTCGCCCCGGGGCATTGTGACGTCACGACAAGCACAGGTAGGCAGGCTAACAGACATTCGGTATTTTGACAGACTAAAGACAAGAGCTCGCCCCGTGCCTTCACAATAAGCTCGGACAGGACTACTAGGGATTCACATTTATATATGGGATTTTAGAACGATATGATGCGCCTTCTTGTCGCTTTTTTGTTTGTGGTGGTGGGATCTAGGGCCCACGGGCCCGACCACACCCACTCGCATCACCATCATCACGACAGGTAAGTCTTTCATTTCATCCCCCTTTAAAAATTCTATTTATATACATTCTTTGATATTTTGCATTTAACTTGTTGACCATATGCATGATTTTCGAGAGACACTGCCCAATTTTTAACGCAGATATTTTGCTTGATTTTCTTTCATATACGTATAAATAATGATATTGTTTTTGTCATTATAATGTTTCTTATATCCTCCTGATGATATTTGATTGATGGAACACGTGATACGCATGACTGGGCACATGACAAAGACGGTAAAATACATTGTCTTATGCTAACTCAGGCAAGACGTGTGACATCATCACCCAAAAAAACCGACAATATCTTGATAGGAAACAAAGCATGTTTTGTTTACGAATAAATGTTTCATAATAACTACCTATAAAAGGTTTCATAACTACCTATAAACACACACAAAAAAACGAAGAAAATTAATTATGATGATAACAAGGAGCATAGTGGTAATTTAAACATTTGAGTTCATCATTAAAAATTAACTGATAAGTAGATGACGGGAAGGGTCAGGACTCGTAATATTTGTGAAGCAGTTTATGTGTCATTAGATGCTAATACGTATGCCATAAAAATGCTCAAGTGTTTGGGGTTTCTTTCTTTCTTTAATTTTGTGGCTTTATTGTACTCACTCCTAACAAGCATGCTCAGCGATTTTACAAATCTAAGTGATGCTATATTACCAGTTAATGTGTTCGAGAAGCATACTTTTAAATAAAAAATGATATTTTTTGAAAAAAAAACTTAAGAATTGCTCTCAATAGCCACCAGATTGTATCACAGAGTGTCTCAATATGCCCCCCCCAATACTGCGACCCTGCCCCCCCCCCCCCAAAAAAAATCTCGACAAACCCCTCTGCATCCCTTAGTCATAATACAAACCAATGAACTGAATGAAGGTCTCTATTTACGATTTAAGAATTGATATGAATCTATACAGATTAAGGAGGGTCCCGAAATAAATTCTGTAAGGTCCCATTTCCGGTCTTAAATCGGCATTCCCTAGCGAGTCGTAATAGCAAAATACAGGAAAATGAACGCGAATATTTCATGTTCTCTGCCATATATGTGAAGCTTCAAAACCTTTTGTCCGTCTGGTTGTTCAAGGCTGCCAAAAATAGATTTCAGTATGCGTTGCTCTGCACCAACAATTAATTTGAAATTTTCAATACATGTTAATACCAGGTACTTTTTGTTGTGTCTCCTGTAGAATTTTACATTAAGCAAAAACTCCTCTAACTTTTTACAAAACGAAGATTCTGATGAAATGTAGTAGAACGAGGAATAGTGTCGTGATAAGGAAAGTGACGTCATTTGGGAAATTCCCTGCAGGTCACGCTTGTAAGGAAAACTTATCAGTATATATCTTTTACAAAAAATAATAATGATGTTTTCCAAATTGAAAATTGTTTCTAGATTCAAAATGGCATCTGTTGATACTGATAAGTACCCGACATAAGAAAACTAAGCTGATGTTTAAAGTGCCGCATTGATGCTCACAGTATTTTGTGACGTCACTGTAAACACGCGTCATCGTACAGTGTAGTAATATCAACACATTTACCAAAGCCAACCAGAATTTTTAGCGCATATATCTATACAACATATTAGAACTACAGAGTATTTATAATATCTTCTGTACACAATTTTTGCTTTGAAACTACATTACAGGAAAAGGATGATAAAATTTGAGGATTATATAATGAATATCTTTGATGTATTTCATGCATTTAGGCTACTTGTAAAAAGATCTTCTGAAGTTATTTTTACCGCAATCATCATAGATCATCTCGGAACACTGTCATATCGTTTCCTTTTCCTGATTCAACAGAAATTAATTATGAAAACTGTTTAAAGTAAAGTAATCGTTTCGTTATTTGATTACTATTGGTATCAAAATATTACTAAATGAGAAAAAAACTTAAGAAATTAAGAATTTCAAAAACAATAAGTTAAATTATTTATAGGAAATCAAAAATAAATATACGTAGTTTCAAGAGAAACCTTACATTAAGCATAGGTTATAAATCTTTTTATTTTGAATTCTTTTACGTGCAATCAGTATTGGCTTTTCTCAATGATTTTTTTACGCCTGCATTTCTTGTTAAAAATCCAATTTCCTACAACTCATAAAAACAGATTCGAAATTTAAACAGTTTTTCCTGTTTGATTAACCAACCATAAGTCGTATGAATATTCGATATTTTGAAATAAGAAACCTTCCGTCATTTGATTAAACAATGAACTGCTTTATTACATACTAAAACAGACTGACATTCCGCGTGTTAACGGTGAGGTGTCACAATAGAGGGCTGATTATACTACGGCATCGTGATTGACTGATGTATGGGTAATTATGGTAATTACGTATATATAAATCATGGAACTTCTTAATCAACTATTATATGCATGACTGAATCAAGTGGATCATTTGCATAACCACTTTATACTTTCCGTCCAATAATTCTATACGTCCTGTTACTGTCCTACAGCCTATATCCCTACCTCAATATTATCTTTCCTATTTTTTTTTAAAGTGTATTGACCAAACCAAAAATACTCTGTGACACCCCTCTCCCACATACACGCACCTATCACAGGGAATTTGTTACAGCTGGTTTTGGACCTAAAATAGGGTGTTTAGAGTAATTTTACACATTTTTTTGGTGTGTTGGGGTGGGGGGGGGGGGCAATTTTCGATAAAAATGTCCCTTCAATAGCTTTTATGACCATTGAGGGGGCTTTTTAATCGAAAATTGATCTTAACCCAACCCCTCCCCCCCCCTCCCCCCAAAACATGTAAAATTACTCTAAACACCCTATTTTAGGTCTAAAACTAGCCGTAACAAATTCTCAGGTCCCTGTGACACCTATAGTGTCTTACCTATCCCTCCCGCCTGTGTTCCGTACGCCACGGGTAACAAGTACGGACATAGGGACATGAAAGTTGAGCACTGTATATACACCAGGACCTAAGAAATTGTTATAGCTAGTTTTGGACCTAAACTAAGATATTTTAGAGTAATTTACACTCAATGGGGGTTTATATCAGCCCCCCCCCCCCAGGCTTCACTTTTTAGGCCCTATCTTGACATCACTGACGAGTCCTAAAAGGACGAAACAGCTGTATGGTGCAATTTAATTCATTATGTGGCGCGACTGTACCTTGTTCTAAATTATAAAGGTGCTATACTCGTGTGTGGCTTTTGTACAGTGATTGGGGGTCCCCGAGGTTTATCGTAACATGCATGCTACGTTTCAATTCTTTCGAATAGTGGCTTAGTTCAGAATCTACACATATTCGATTGAAATTATTTGGTATTTGATAAATAAGAAATCTATTGAATTATATGACTAATGCGCCTTCTTATCTGGATTTCGACATTTCTTTCTGCCAGTTTTGTTTCCTCAGTTGTCTCTTTTTCACTTTTTATGCCCTATCCCGGCATCAATGACGAGGCCTAGAAGGACGAAACAGCAGTTTTAATTCATTATTTTACTCGACTGTATCATGATTCAATTCATCAAGGTGCTATTCTCGTGTGTCGTTCGTTCAATCCTTTAGCAATCTGATTGAAATACAGATCCTAACTATTTCTATCAAGTGTAGGCAGATTGAATCCTTTAGGTAAAAAACTATCTGTTACAAATTCTTGGGACTCTGTGTGTAAATAGACAATTAATAAATACAATATCTCTTAACGTTCTTATTAAATAATAGTCTGCTGGTCTACAGTTCGCTTTATATAATGATATCCTGCTCGTCTACAGTTCGCTTTATATCATATCCTGATGGTCTACAGTTCGCTTTATATAACGATATCCTGATGGTCTACAGTTCGCTTTATATAATGAAATCCTGCTGGTCTACAGTTCGCTTTTATAATGATATCATGCTGGTCTACAGTTCGCTTTATATAATGAAATCTTCCTGGTGTACAGTTTGCACTATATAATGATATCCTGCTGGTCCAAAATTCGCTGTAAATAATGATATCCTGCTTGTGTACAGTTCGTGTTATATAATGATATCCTGCTTGTCTACAGTTTCCTTTATACAATGATATCCTGCTTGTCTACAGTTTCTTTTATACAATGATATCCTGCTGGTGTAAAGTTTCTTTTATACAATGATATCCTGCTTGTCTACAGTTTCTTTTATACAATGATATCCTGCTGGTGTACAGTTTCTTTTATATAGTGATATCCTGCTGGTGTACAGTTTCTTTTATATAATGATATCCTGCTGGTGTACAGTTTCTTTTATATAATGATATCCTGCTTGTCTACAGTTTCTTTTATACAATGATATCCTGCTTGTCTACAGTTTCTTTTATACAATGATATCCTGCTGGTGTACAGTTTCTTTTATATAATGATATCCTGCTTGTCTACAGTTTCTTTTATACAATGATATCCTGCTGGTGTACAGTTTGCTTTATATAATGATATCCTGCTGGTGTACAGTTTGCTTTATACAATGATATCCTGCTTGTCTACAGTTTCTTTTATACAATGATATCCTGCTTGTCTACAGTTTCTTTTATATAATGATATCCTGCTGGTGTACAGTTTGCTTTATATAATGATATCCTGCTGGTGTACAGTTTCTTTTATATAATGATATCCTGCTTGTCTACAGTTTCTTTTATACAATGATATCCTGCTTGTCTACAGTTTCTTTTATATAATGATATCCTGCTGGTGTACAGTTTCTTTTATACAATGATATCCTGCTTGTCTACAGTTTCTTTTATACAATGATATCCTGCTTGTCTACAGTTTCTTTTATATAATGATATCCTGCTGGTGTACAGTTTGCTTTATATAATGATATCCTGCTGGTGTACAGTTTCTTTTATATAATGATATCCTGCTTGTCTACAGTTTCTTTTATACAATGATATCCTGCTTGTCTACAGTTTCTTTTATATAATGATATCCTGCTGGTGTACAGTTTCTTTTATACAATGATATCCCGCTTGTCTACAGTTCGCTTTATATAATGATATCCTGCTGGTGTACAGTTTCTTTTATATAATGATATCCTGCTGGTGTACAGTTTCTTTTACATAATGATATCCTGCTGGTGTACAGTTTCTTTTATACAATGATATCCTGCTTGTCTACAGTTTCTTTTATATCATGATATCCTGCTGGTGTACAGTTTCTTTTATATAATGATATCCTGCTGGTGTACAGTTTCTTTTATATAATGATATCCTGCTGGTGTACAGTTTCTTTTATACAATGATATCCTGCTTGTCTACAGTTCGCTTTATATAATGATATCCTGCTAGTCTACACTTTGCTTTATATAATGATATTCTCCTCGTCCGAAATTCGCTTAATATGATAAAATCCTGCTGGTCTACAGTTCCTTTTATATAATGATATCCTGCTGGTGTACAGTTCGCTTTATATAATGATATCCTGCTAGTCTACACTTTGCTTTATATAATGATATTCTCCTCGTCCAAAATTCGCTTAATAAATTAAAACCCTGCTGGTCTACAGTTTGCTTTATATAGTGATATCCTGCTGGTGTACAGTTTGCTTTATATAATGATATCCTGCTGGTGTACAGTTTGCTTTATATAATGATATCCTGCTGGTGTACAGTTTGCTTTATATAATGATATCCTGCTGGTGTACAGTTTGCTTTATATAATGATATCCTGCTAGTGTACAGTTTGCTTTATAAAGTGATATCCTGCTAGTGTACAGTTTGCTTTATATAATGATACCCTGCTGGTCTACAGTTCGCTTTATATAATGATATCCTGCTTGTCTATAGTTCGCTTTATGTAAAGATATCTTGTTTGTCTGCAGTTCGCATTATATAATGATATTCTGTTGGTTATACAGTTTGCTTAGTATAACAATATTTTGCTGGTCTACAATTCACTTTATGTAATTATATTATGCTGATCTACAGTTTGCTTTATATAATGGTATCCCGCTGGTCTACAGTTTGCTTTATATAATGATATTCTGCTGGTCCAAAATTCGCTTTATATAATGATATCCTGTTTGTCTAAAGTTCGCTTTATATAATCATATTCTGTCTTAGGGTTCTGAATACTTTTGCTCTGGTTAATTACAGTCAAAATATCTTTATTGTTGTGCAATTAAATTGAACATGTATTTCTATGACATTCCCATATATTCACAATATTAACCGGATGTCACCCTCCTGTTTACGGCAATGTTATTGATCGCTTATTGGCCAATGGTGTACTCCTCATTGGTTCGACTTCACTTTTCCTTGTGGCTTTCACCCCACAGTTACATAAAGTATTGTTTTGTGCTCATAATAACATGGACAAATGGCCGTTATTTATGCATGTGATTGTTTTCTATGACGTTATTATCAACCTGACCGGACCCCGGGGCTGAATACTTGCCTACGGTTGGGTTTTATGGCAAATAAAGTGACAGGGCCATCTCTCTGTCATCTTCTGATGAAACGGAAACACAATCTTGACAACTGTATTTCCAATACTGTGCTTCAACGATGGACAAAAACTGTATGGAATGGTCATAATGATTTTTTTAGTAAAAATATCTTTTGCAGTTCGGTTGCTGTGCCAGCAATGCATTTTAAGGTCTTTCCTGCATACATGTTTTGGAAAATGATTATATATCAGATTCGGCCCTTTCCTTGAAGTAATTAAGGGACATATAGTGGTTAAGTCAAGATAAAAATATATACGATAATAAACGATCAATATGATCTGTCTCATAGGGACCTTAAAATTTATTATTAATACGGTGTCAATTCTGCCTCTCAGGGATCGTATAATTTGTTACAGGTAATTTTGGACATAAACTAACATTTTAAGCGGAATTTTGTACTATGATCAATTTTCGATAAAATCTTCCCCTCACTGATATAAAATTGCGCTTAAGACATTAGTGTCTGTCCAAAACTACGTATACCCGTAACAAATTCTCAGGTCCCTGTGTTCCGTCTTTCGTGGTGACATGACAATCTCGTTAAGAGTACCAGTGACAGCACATGACTTTTTAATCGAATAGTACGGTACGTCACGAAGACAAAGTCATACCTTTATATATAGCATTGTATGTTTTAATATCTATTGTTTTGACCGGTTGTGTACAAATGGGGTATTCTTTGTCCTCGTACATATATATACACAAGATTTCTGATATCACGACTACTACATACTCCACTCTAATTATTATTAATTATGTACATCATATTTCTGTATTAACTAAATATGGTAATATATGGACATATGTGGTCGTAACGTAAAAAAAATAATAACCCACACGATATCTATGTACGAAACGTCCCATTAGTTAAAACAAGAGATCGCACTTACTAGTATCTCGTGAAGGTCGATGTACATATATAGGTAAGTGTACTAATTAATGTCCTGAGTGACGGACATAACTGGACATTGGTCAGCTGTCAACAATGTTGTGATGGACGAGGTATGTTTTCCGGTCATGGAATGACGTTTGTTGTGACGGAAAGACGGGTCACGTGACTTTATAGGCCACCGAACCTTTTTATTTTTCAATTCTTGAAAGGAGATTTAGCTAATAAAGGACTTTATACTTTATCATATGTCCTCAAAGGATGGTTTAAATAGTACAGTTTGTATTAATTTGATATTAGGGAAGAATTGTACAAAAAGACTCGACAACCTGTCAAACGTATGAACATCCTTGATATCCAGGGGTTACGATCACCTACGCTCTCTCAAAGAATGGAAAGAGCGTAGATCCCTGGATATCGAGGATGACGTATATGTGAGAGGAAAAAAGAAGGGAAATGTAGAATGAGGCAGACGGGAAAGAAGTATTGATGAATATACGTTTTTTTCTTTTGTTAATGAAAATTTGTCTAAAAATAGATAAGATTATGTTGAAAAAAAAAATCGACACATATGGGAACTAGGAGATTTTAACCTGTCGCGTGAAATCAAACCACACATTCCAAAATATATAACTGTTGTAGTTTAACAGTATTTTTATTTATACCATTAACATATACATACATGTAATCTGGGATCGGAAAACAAGCTTAAAGCTTATTGTAATTCCTATAATAACTGTTGTAAGTGATATCTTTCATACTTAAAACTAGTATGTATATTTATTCATTAATTATAGACTTCGGTCGAGGTTGATACGATGTTATACAAATGTACATTTTACAAGTATGAGCCTGGTTAAGTGTTAACCGAGAATAGAACGCTGTCCGAGGGTGATATCATTGGATCAGATTCATATAACAACGTATTGACCGAGACAAAAGTACTTCAATTGTTTTGTATGATATATATTTCATATCAATAAGATATCATTGCAAATATTACTAAAACATAATAAGTAAATTCTGTAACATTCCACACTATAAATATCACGAGAACAAACAAACGGATAACTAGACATCGTATGAAATGTCGCTGGCAACGGTTTTTTAGTTTTTCATTAATACAATGTATGTTCAAGGTTTACATTGTATTATTAAACAGAAACATGTAAGCACAGACTTTAAACGTTCTGAAGTTAGCGTAGACGTTTAAGTTCTGGCCTACCATGTAATGAGTTGGATCATGAGTGATGGTTTGACGTTGATGGGCTAACTCCAGTTTACCTGTGGCACAATATGGAGAAACTTAAGATTGCCCCGAGGTTCGTTAGATTAAGTCCCAATCGCTTATTACAGACCAATTATCATTAATTATAGTCATAAATATTAAATATAACCATTGTGCTCGGAACACTTATTTAACCAATCCGAAGTCTTATCATTGAGGTTTTTATAACATACCTATGGCAAGCCATTTGGGTTTTTACCTATTGATATCTCTATTTAATCAAAGATATGTCTAATTAAAATGAAGATATCTCTATTTAATTAGAGATATCTGTAATTTAAATAAAGATACCTCAATTTAATAAAGATACGTCTAAGTTAATACAGATATCTCTATTTCTACTGAACATAAAGATATCTTCTTTTAAATTACAGATATCTCTATTTGAATTACAGATATCTTTAATTGTAATAGAGATATCTTTAATTCTTGTCCAATTAAAGATATCTTTATCTAAAATAGAGATATATCTATTTGAATTAAAGATATCTATTTTAAATAGAGATATCTTTAATTTTGTTTAAATAGAGATATCTTCATTTGAAATACAGATATCTCTAATTCAAATACAGATATCTCTAATTCAAATACAGATATCTCTAATTCAAATACAGATATCTCTATTTAAAATAGAGATACCTTTAATTGAATTAGAGATATCTGCAATTACTTTGCAATACATATATCTCTATTTTAAATACAGATATCTCTATTTGAATTAAAGATATCTGTATTTACACGTGTTTGCTCAGTGTGAAGATTAATTTTGAAACACAAAGAATATAATGATTACTCCTTAATCCTGATCAGTGTTAACGAAACGCTTGTAATTAAATCGGACTATCCGGATCCTATATAAGTTCGTCTTGTGGCGTGATATATTTCATCCATCACCTCCTCCCTCGCTGTTCTTAAGGACGCCATTGCAGTGCTGGCGACATCCAGCAGCACACAGTCTGCATTTCCTGCCATTTTGCGTCAATACTGCTTTACTTCCGTCATGCGCAAAAGGGAGAGTCAAGGGAGCAGTCGTTTTTTCTATTTGATGGTTAAATACAGATATCTCTATTTCATGTCAAATTAAGATATCTTTAATTCAAATAGAGATATCTGTATTTCAAATAAAGATATCTGTATTTCTACAACAGTTAGGGATATCTGTATTTGAAATAGAGATATCTGTATTTGAATTAAAGATATCTTTATTTGAAATACAGATATCTTTATTTGAAATACAGATATCTTTATTTACAATTAAATGCAGATATCTCTAAATTGAAATAAAGATATCTTTAATTGAATTAGAGATATCTGTATTTGAATTAGAGATATCTCTATTTCGTGTTTAATTAGAGATATCTGTATTTTAAATATAGATATCTCTAATTCAAATACAGGTATCTCTAATTCAATTAAAGATATCTTTATTTGAATTAAAGATATCTTTAATTTTTATATTAATAATGATATCTTTATTTTAAATACAGATATCTGTATTTAATAGGTAAAAACTCAAACGGCTTGCCATACATACCTGCATCTAATATTAATGAAAAAAATAATTTGATTTAATATCCAACATATTTTAATTCATGTTTTTCTTCTCATGATATAACTTGGAACTTTAAAACTTGAAAAGGATTAGTATAAGAAAAAAAAATCAAAATTGTAACAACAATTTCATTTCATAAGTAGATATGTGTTAATATGTTAAGGCTGTGCTCTTCTGAATTTGCATTCACGTTCAAATCTCATTTGATGTAACGTGAAGAATTTTTGTATGATCCATTTCGATAACCATATAAATATGCCACTAAAAAATATGTGTTAAAAATCTAGATGTCTGTTTTTTGTAGAACTTTTTTCACAAGATCTTTTATTTGTTTACATGTTACATGTTATTCAAAATATATTTTAACTCTTCCCATAAAACTGTAGAATATGTTACGTTATAATATGTTATGATTTTTATACGTGAAAGAGATGTTATATCAATAGAAAGTGTTCATTGCAAATATTTAAGTACCTTTAATTTATTGATGGAACAATCTGCAATGTATATGTGTTTATGTGACCTTGACCCTTGGACCTCTGTAACCTAGGTAATGTTTTGCATTTAGTGCTGAAGCTAGGGTCAAGTGACGTCACATGCCAACCTTCCTGTAGTGGTGATTGCTTGTTGAGTTGTGTACTACGTCATGGTCTTCTTCTTCTTCTTTATATCCAAATGCAGTATACAGCATATAGGGCACAACATTTATAATTATATACATGCATTAATTAAATATACATTTCCATATCAAATGGTATACAAAATGCGGAGAACATACCATGGATCACAGGGACCTGAGAATTTGTTACGGCTAGTTTTGGATCTGAAATAGGGTGTTAAGAGTAATTTTACATTTTTTTGGGGGGGGGGGGGGTTAAGATCAATTTTCGATAAAAATGCCCCCTCAATGGTCATAAAAGCTTGATCTTAACACCCCAGTTGTGTAAAATTACTCTGAATTACAAATTCTCAGGTCCCTGTGCCATAGATGACTTAATATATACGGTTGACTAATATTATTTATCATGGTCATATATTCAATAAATGTGATCTTTTCAATGTAGCGTGTATCAAATATTTGCCTAAATTTCTAAGACATGTGGCATGGTTAATTTGTTAGACAGCAACTCTTTTAATTTAAACACAGATGGACGTCGGTAAAATGGCTTAGTGTATAATATTCTTAACTCAACATATGAGGTACATTGTAAAATAAAATTATACTCATCCTCCAGTTCGTTAGCATAACACAGCGTACACAACCTCTCACTTCTAGGAGTTCCATAATATCTCCTCGTCTCCATGTTAAGTGAATGGGCATTCAAGCGGTACTTAGTTAAAATATGTTTAAATTTGAATAATAAAGATTTGGTTAAATAACTGCACTGAATTTCGAACTGATCAACAACATGTTTATGTAACAAACATTTAGGAGAAGATTCAAATTCTTGAATGAAAATATCCCGCAGGCGCTGGGTATACGTGAATAGAAAATATTTCTCGTCATATATATTTTGAGATGCCCATACGTTATAAAAACCGACTCTTGATATTTCCTGTATTTTTTGGCCGACAATATTCATTTTACATCCAGGCCTACTTACCGTAAGTTCGTACAGTTCATTATATAACATGCATTCAAAATACAATTATTCGTATTCAATAATTTTACCCAGTACCCCATAACTGCAATATTGCGCTTTATCAACAATGTCATACGTCCCAGTTCGAAATATACCAAAGAATTACTTACTGCCTTTCTTACCCCAAGAATATTTTTCAAAAACATAAAATGTACTTTTTCTATTTGTGGTTCGGAGTTAAACTCCCAAACTTCACAAGCATAGTTTAGAATACATGATATATAAGTATCAAATACTTACAGCTTAGCTTCTGTAGTCAGCATAAAATGATTCATTTTACGGTTTAACAAATAATAAGCCTTCCTACCCTGGGATGCCAAAGTATTCATAGCAACAGTAAATTTACCGTTATAATTAAAAATCAAACCAAGGTAGCAGGCCCTGGTTTCATCAACGTTCCTTAACTTAAGGAAACTCCTTAACTTAAAAATCTCCATAGGAAAGCATTACAGAATTTAAGGGGAAAATCCTTAGTTAAGGAATTTTCCTTAAACTCTTTAATGCTTTCCTATGGAATTTTTTAAATTAAGGAGTTTCCTTAAGTCAAGGAACGTTGATGAAACAAGGGCCAGAACTTATCTACAACCTCAATAAACATATTGTTATATTTCCATTGTTCAACAGAAGTGAGCCACTTACCCTTTCTAAACACGACAGTTTTAGTTTTATTCACATTGACAGTTTAATTCCAACGCTCGGCGTATATATGTAATCTGTCTTACATGTTTTGTAAATCATCTATATCTTCCGAAAATAAAGCAGTATTATCTGCATACATACTAATGAAAAGGTTAATTAATTGCATGGTATAGCTTTGGCAATCAGAGTTAATTAGTTCAGACTCAAGGTCATTTACAAACAAAGAAAACATTACCGGGGATAACAATTCCCTTTGTAATAAACCGACATTCAGGTCATACATAGGAGACAGTTTGCCATTTAGTTTAATCCAATATTTTACACTCTCATAACATCAAACAACCGACCCCTGACCCCAGATTTCCATAACTTTACCCAGAGTTTGTTATGAACAACAATATCAAATGCTTTGCGGTAGTCGACAAAAACACAATAAAGTCTCTTATTACAGTGCAAAATTTTCGCTATCAAACTGGTTAAAGGCCCAATATACGTAACTTCAGGAAATTTTTCCTGATTCTGAAAAAATTCTGAAAAAAAATCCAGTTGATAACCATGCGAAAATAAGCCTTAACGAAGTAAACCTGAGTGGTAACTAACAAGAAACTAAAAATCCAAATAATTGAAAATAATCCAGGTGTGGCCCACTTAAACAACAAATCAAAAGAAGACAGTTCAAAATGGACGCGTGTTTACAAATAACGATTTGCAACTGCTGATGTACCAGTAACCGCGTAAGAATCTATCTTGAATATTGCTGATATCAGTTAATCTTAACTTCATCTATAAAGATAATAAGTTATTAGGCTTGTTTTTCGCTGAAAGTTACGTATATATTGGGCCTTTAAAGTAAACATAGCATCCCGTGTGCCGTATCCGGGCCTGAACTCAAACTGAGCATCTGTCAAAACCCTCTCACTTTCACTCAAATGCAAAGCCTCTTATTTAAAAAAGGGAAGTAAATAATTTAGCCACATGACTAATAAGGGTAATACCAGGGTAATTATTTACATCATTTTTGTTACCTTTCTTATGCAAAGGGATAATAACTCCCTGTGTCCAGGTATCCGTAAAGTATCCTACCTGTAGAATAATATTAAATAATTTCAATAGAACAGGTGCAAATATTTCCTTATACTCCAGCAAATATTCGTCATAATTACAGCCAAGGCCATAAACGACCTGCCCGATTTTGTTACGGCATATTCCAACAAGGCATTTGGTTCCTTGACCTTTGAACTTGACTTCTGTGCCCTTACTGTTAAACTTATGTATGGGAGCGCGACAGTCCTCGTGTCTTAGACATATTCCAAGTAAGAAAATAATTTGTATCTCTTTATTCGTATTTTAAAAGCTAATATATATGATATACTATCAAAATTTTAAAAATGTCTTGTTCTTTTTCAGTCCTACAACCTCTATGAAACGGGATGGAGTGAACAGAGTGCGCCCCGGGATGGCTCTGTCTTACGGGTAAGTTTTCATATTGAAGCTTCAATTCAAGTTATTTTTTAATCTTGTTGAAATAGATAGTGATTTGGTGATTTATTTCTTAAACCTAATTGGTCAGGACCTATTTTACTGGACTTGTGTAATTTGGTGCCAGCGGTGGGACTCTTTGTGATAATGTTATCCCATACACGTCAGAGAAGAACGTACTGGTTCCGAGGCCAAGATATATATATACGATACAAGACTTCTCGTCGGGGGGGGGGTAATGAAATACCCAACTTGGTGTATGAGGGTGAAATACTGCCTAACTGGCGAGCTAGCTTTTCCAGTCAATCGGTATTACCCGGGGACCCCCTCAAGATAAAGTTAAGCAACGGTGAGCGTGGTCAGTAGTTTGATGGGCGACGGCATATATCCCAGAACACGTGGACGGTGATTAGACAATAGTTTAAATAACACATTCAGGGGATTCTTGGAAATTCCTTAACGATTCTACTCTAAAAATGATTGCTTGGGTGAGAAGTGGGATTATTTTTTATTTGCTTTTGTTTTTTTTGCCTGTTTTTTGAAAACAATCTGAAGGAGAGAAACAATTCAGATATAGATTTATATATATAAAAAATCGAAAATTTTGAAAATTGAACTGTATCGATTTATTCAGAATGACGTTCTTTTAAGGAAACCCTTTGAATTCCACAATAATTCATACCATGTATGAATACAAAGTATATAGTCAACATTCTGTAATTGTTTTATGTCACCCCTAAAGTTTCGTAATAAACTATATCAACCATTGAATTGGAAAAGTTCAAGTGTGCCTTCGGGGGAGAATAAGCCATCATCATCATCATCATCACCACAATCGCCATCGCCGTATGACCTTACCTGTCGCAAAGACATTCAACCCCCAAAACACAAACAACAAACAAATAAACACTCGATCAATTAAATACATCGTTCATGGTTACGACCAATTTTTATCCCTCATGGTACAAAGTGGTTCCAACGTGGTTGTCATAAGTCACGTGACACTGAAAAACAACGAGGCGCGAAGTGACCTCCTGTTAACCCAGTGGGTTCAAACAAGTTTAATATGATTTATGATGCACTTAGCTCAGCGTTCATTACACTAAGTATACCACTGATTGATGGGAGGGTCAACCGCGGCCACCGTAGAGGGTCTGTCCTTCATGTAGGGCGTAGGAATTGTACCTGCTGCCCCCATTACAAAATCAGAAAATACCAAAGCGTCAACAAAACCATAATCCGAACTCAAAATCGATTAAACTAGGGGCAAAATAGGAACAAAGGGAATATTTACATGGAAACTCTCGTAAGAGCACAAGAGAATGAGACCAGGTGTTCCGGAAGAGTAAGCGTCTTCTGCTTCATCGACAACACTCGCCATGTAAATCTTGATCACATCCAAGTAAGCATCAGTCCTCAAAATGAGAACCGAGTCATCATTGTCATCACAAGTAAACACACTAACAAGCAAACTCAAAAACGTCCATCTTTATATCACACAAAAATACAGAATATTTCTCGATGAGATCAAGATGGCGACCATAAAACGTGACTAAATTTGGGGTCTTTTTTATTTCCATTTTCTTTTAAACAACTTCCCCCTTCTTAATGTTTTCCTTGACATTACCTCAATTTGGTCTTTAGTTTAACGTTTCGGAGGAAGGCATGGGGTTTAGCCCCTTTGTTAAGACATAGAATACACAGGGATCTGATAATTTATTACAGCTAGTTTTGCCCCCTCAATGGTCATAAAGGCTTTTTATAAATGACCATTGAGGGGCATTTTTATCGAACATTGGTCTGAAAATAGTAATCTTACACAAATTTGACTTGAGTTCGACAAGGTTCCACATTGGGTCATGCCCTATATAATTAAAACGCTCAACTTAAATCAGTCTAATTTTTGAATGTATTAGTGGATCATCACCAAATCAAATCTTGACCTTCATTTTATCATGGTGAATCAACAAACCAAATAGCATTTCAATGTCTTTATTAATTCTATTTAATTGATGAGTAAATGTTCGGAAATACGGTTTGCTTCCTTAGATTGGCATTTTAATCACTGGATATAGACTTCATATCGATTTATCATGGTTATAAATGTATTCCCCAGCCCAAAATACCGATATTAAAAAAAGTTTGCAAAAATATCTCAAGAAATGGCCGAGATTTGACCAGTATGGTTTCTCGCTCAACGAGAAACTTTTGGTACATTGCTGGGAAAAATTTATAGGGATTTCGAGCGAGAACCCATTTTTTAAACCTAGAACCTACACTACCATATACAAAGGGGTTTCCCCTATAAATATAAAAACATACATCTCTGGTCCAGCCCATAGAGTAAATCAGAAACACATGGCGTCTATTATACAGCCTCATCCTCGTTATATATTCTACACCATTATCCACGCCACTGTGCTGCCTACACTTTTGAAAGCGCACTTGCCTTTCACCAAGGCGGCCGTGGTTCGATTCCCCGACACGGACGTGAAAAGGTATGCGGTCACCTGCCCGGCCACGTGAGTTTTTTCCGGGTACTCCGGTTTCCTCCCACAAAAGACCCCTTTGTGCTTACATCCGGGCCAACAAGAGTGTTTTATATAAGTTAGATAACTTGTTTCATAATTGTTGTAAAATAAATAAAAATATATTTACATATAGCAAAGGTCACGCTAACTGATAAGCAAAGGAAGATTAGTATATAACCAACGATATAATGTGTGATATGCTGTAGAAGAACAACAAATTAAAACGTCTGTTTTTAAAAATAATTAAGTTTTCTTCCTTAATGGCGGCCCTTCTGTCACCAATACGCGCATAATTTAGTTGTATACATAACTTACTGCCACAAAGAGGAAACAGATCGGACTTGGTTTTGTCTGACATATGAAAGTATTTTCCATCATGAACAATGATAATTGTACATACATCATAACTTTATCTTTCATTTAAGCTCTTTATCTTAATTTAATGAGGTTTTCCTGCTGACAAAAAGTATTTTAAAATAGCTACCACATATGTCTTGTTGTTATGAATAACAACTGTCTAAGTGAAGAACTTTAAAGACAATTTCATTGCCGTTTTCCATTTACGCTTCTCAACATCACGATTGCATATCAGTTATTTGATGTTTTCTAGACCCGCTATATACTGTTTTCTTGGTTAGTTTTGCCTCAGACCCGTTTTTTACTGTTTTCGCGGCTAGTTTTGCCTCAGACCCGTTATATTCTGTTTTCTAGGCTAGTTTTGCCTCAGACCCGTTATTTGCTGTTTTCTTGGCTAGTTTTGCCTTAGACCCATTAATAGGCCATTATATGCTATTTTCTTGGCTAGTTTTGCCGCATATCCGTTTTTTGCTGTTTTCTCGGCTAGTTTTGCCTCAGACCAGTTATGTTCTGTTTTTAGCCTTTATGATGAATCTGCGAAAGGAACGAGGAAAGCTTTATCGTAGTTATTGGAAGGGCGAGGAAATGTTTATCGAATCTACGGAAGGAACGAGGAGACATGTCTATGTTGTAGCTATTAAGCTCACCCGGTACGAAATGAGCTTATGTTATGTATGTTGTCTGTCGTCCGTTCATGACCCGTCAACTTTTTTCTTTAAATTACTTCTTAAGAACGGGATGACCTATGGTCATTCTATTTGACCAGTAGGTACCTGGGACAGACTTCTCTAAAGTTGCCTCAAACAAATAACCTTGACCAACTTTAAAAGTCACAGGGGTCAAACATGTAAAATCCTCTTCTGTATAACAAAAAGACCCAGAGTACCGATACTTGCAAGTTGGCCTGTAGTTTCCTGGCGTGAAGTAGCATAAATTGTCCTCAAACAAATGACCTTGACTTACTTTCAAGGTCACAAAAGTCCAATGCATATGTATAAATCCATTTAAAAAAAAATAATTTAGCCAATAACCAAAATGCCAAGAATACTGATACTTGGCTAGTGGGGACCTGGCATGAAGTAGCATAAAGCGTCCTCAGACAATTGACCTTATAAATAATAGCGCAAATGAAGAGATATTTTGCTTTAAGTGAAGAATCATACACACAACACATACAATGCTTTTCCTCCCCCGCTCATTGGAATAGTTAAACTGATGGGCTTACATATATATTATATCAAATGTACACACCATAAACGTATACTAGTATCGCCGATTGGTTCAAACCGCGCTGAGAGCAGACAACTTTTGTTAGTTTACTCAAAGTTACTTCAGACAAACCCACATCAAGAAATAAGCATATGAACGCCCGGAGTTGCTCTCCGAGTGTTACAAAAATGCTTTAATTGTAATGAAAACTAAAACCTGTAAAAGTCAAAACTAATTTAAAGGTTGGTTACCGCTAAACTCTTCAATAGATTTGTAACAGGTTGTACAACTCTCACCACAGGTGAGGCTATATGTTAATATTGAGGCTAATTATTCACTACAGACATAATAATCTACACGTTTAAGTGGCAGGCGGAGTATAAGAGAACTTTTAATTTATGCGTTCTGGAGAATCTCTAAATTTTTGTCGTATACATATAAAATATGCATAAATCTGTTCTAAGACTGGTAAGCAAGGTACAAGATTAAAATAATTCTGGCAGGTCTCGTAACAGACGTTATCATTACAATTGTCCCTGATATTTCATCTCATTAGTATTCCGGAAGCGCACGCATTAATTTGACAAGTCACGTGATTGTGTAGGAGCAATTAGCCTCATGAACATGAATGACGGATTAATTATGCTGCACTAATCACACAGAGTGAAGTCCTGGTTTTCCCGGTCTATAAATTCCGGAAAAATGATGTCCTGGATTCACAGCCATGATAACCAGAACACGACAATGCTAGACGAAACGTTGCATTCTTTAACTGAACGACAGTCATTTCCGGTTCAGGATGGCTGTTTTATTTTTTTTTCGACAACGAAGTACAAAATTAGTGACGTCACTAAAAGGACATAACTTGATCAAGGTATCATGACGTCACACCTACAGTGTAGTAGTCAGTCGATATGATAATTGCACGAGGAGAACAACAAACCAGAAAATGTAACGATGTCCCATACTACAATTGGGAAAAGGGGTAAGAAATCCTGTTAAAATGGAAATCAAGGACTTGTATTGATATATTTATAAGCCAGACCCCGGTTAAGTAAAACAAATCCAAGATTCGTCAATCAAAGGAATCCACTATAAAGGCGACCACACTCGGGCGAAGTAGAGAACATCTGTACATATGATACTTCCGGTAACAGTGACATCTAATTTCAGGTCTTAGGCCGCTCCAAAGTGAATTACATTAGAAATACGTCACTTACATAACCATGTTTAAGTTATGTTTGTCAGAATAACTGTGTCAACTAGAAAGATGCATTTACTTTGCGTATTAGATTCAGCCACGATAGTAGTGGTTTTACAGGATCATTTTCCGTCTGGTGGGTCCAAGGAAATGTCTTTCGACACGGAAAGAGCTGTAGTGGGTATTGGTTTTACCAACAGGGACCTGAGAATTTGTTACAGCTAGTTTTGGACCTAAAATAGGGTGTTTAGCGTAATTTTACATATTTGGGGGGTTAAGATCAATTTTCGATAAAAATGCCCCCTCAGTAGTCATAAAAGATCTTAACCCCCCAAATGTGTAAAATTACGCTAAACACCCTATTTTAGGTCCAAAACTAGCTGTAACAAATTCTCAGGTCCCTGTGGTTTTATCTGGTTGCCCGTGGTTGTCCGTGATAGCAGTCAAAGACGTTGGATTCCTTGCTCTGCAAAGTAAAAAGTTTTTTGAAAAAGTCGGGACTGTTAGCGGTTATACACCAGATGTAGATTACGGGGCGATGGCTGACATGTGTTCTTTGGAAGTTGGCAACCAAATGCGTGGCAGTAAACAAAAACAAAAACAAAATATTCAAACTTTATTCTTTTTACAATCATTATGGAACAAGTTGTAACAACTTGTTGTCCAATCCATTTGTATATTCTACAATAAAAGGTTTAAACTGTTAACGCGCGAGGGGTCTTATTGTGGGAGGAAACCGGAGTACCTGGAGAAAACCCACTTGGTCGAGCAGGTGACCCTATACATTTACACGTCCAGTCAGAGAATCGAACCTCGACCGCGTTGATGAAATGAAAGTGCGTTATACAATACTCCACCTGACTACCCGACCACCAAGGAACACAGCTAACTGTACTACAACCTTACCATATAGTAGCTATGTGTGTGTATTTCGTTTTACACATTAACTGAGTCGGCCATATCGATGTAAGTGTCCCATTGATGAATACACTCTGGGTAGTAAATAAACCACAGCTTTACCAAATATAGCCCAGAAGTCTGTGTGTTCATTCATAACACGGAAGCTCCCGAGGGCACTGTCGGGTGAAGGCGGGAAATGTCCATTTAAGTCACGTCTAAAGATGCCAGTCATTGGTTACCATTGAAGGCACGTACGTGACAGGTTGTTTATAGGGAATTCAGCTAAAGACACACCAGCCATGCATTTATAGCTGGTTATGATATCACTATCTGAACATATACTACAGATGGCGAAATTTCCCCACCCCTGGCTCCGATGTTGACCAAAGCCAAAATACGTGATATTCATGATCGCACAGCCACATGTACATGCAGGAAATGAATGTTTACAATTTGATATAGGTTTGATGACTAGTATTCTATTTACAATCTATTAATCACCTTAATTGTCAATCAAAGCTAATAAAACGTTTTATTTGATTTGTATCGTAGGTCTTTCCCACAAGAGCAATCATTTTCGTTCACACAGTCCCGTCTTCAAGGAATATGTACATCACTTGTAAGGAGGACCGTGATTGGACAGCGAGTTGTCACCTACCCATGTTTTCGGCCAATACCAGGAGTCGTACCACAATTTGCGCGCCAAAGGTAAGTTGCACGATCGAGGGTTGATACCAATACACACTCACACAAGCACACGCCCTGCACTCGACCTTCACCCTTCGCACTTTGCACCGAGGCACTGCGTGGTGGTGCCAGGAGATCGTTGCTATGGTTACTGTTTGTTTACTCCGTGTATATATCCTACACATACAGAGCGACACCTGGCAAGGGAGACCACCCAACTCTGGCTGTGACAAACACTAACAGTACAGGAGAGAAAACGGACACTGCCTCGGCGAATTCCTTGAGGTAACCGTCCCTCACCGTACGCCCGCCATCCCTGCCGTTCACGGGGATATTTCACCAGACATGTTCAGTATTTCATAAACATCACATGTTATGTGGAGCACACAGGCGATTGCAAATACCTATTCAAAGAATTTTGGCAAATCAATCCATTTTTGCCTTGCAAATCGTGTTTAACTAGTGAACTGAAATCGATTCTTGGTACACCATGTCAAATGTATAAAAAAAAATCAAAATAATAAATATCACTGCCACATTATATATATGGAAAATGTTTCTCTGTTGATATGTAATAAATAATTCTTGATGTTACGGAGACGTACAGATGACTTTGATTGGCCAAGGAGTTAAGCTAATTGAAGCTCTAAAATCTGTCACCTAAAGAACTCAGGGTTATGTTTTAAAACGGGAGGTTTATTACTGCTTGTACATACTTATCATACGGGTGTGGTATTTTGATAGATTCGTTCGTGATGTATTTAACTATTACCATGATCTTCTTTCATCATGTCCATGGTGATAAAATTAATAACAGCAGCACTTGCGCGGTCGCGAAGAAAAACACAAGAGTCTGTCACTATTGGTAAGGAGATTTCACCAGTGCTACATTTAACTAAAGAAACTTTGATATTTCTAATATTTTCAGAAACAGTTATAATGAGTAAATCATAAGTTCAATACACCATGGACCAATAGTATCAATGAGGTAATGATACCGCAATAAATAGCTACTTAAGCAAAAAGGCGTTGGTTTGAACACATGTATTGCTTTAAGCAATAGGATTGGACACAAGTTATACCATCGTATAAAAACTCTCTCCTCTTTTTGCGTTGCAGAGACACGGCTGCTAAAGAGACCCTTACACAGCCAGTCTTCTCGGTTATTTTTAACTGATTTCTCTGTAGTATTGCGACTTGTGTAGTTTTCATTTTTCTGAATTCCCGTCGATCACGAACAAATAACAGAAGACTTTTCATCTTATTTTTTAGTTAGGAATTCACACGTGTATTTGAGACATATCCCTAAAAAGATTTTTGTACAAGATATACCGCTACACTTCTCAAAACTCGCCAGGGTATTTGTTCAGTTGATAAACAACTGTTGTTTTCTTCGTCAAAACATTGATTCAGTTTGCAACCTGCTTTATGTTTGTTTAAAAGGGGAAGGTCAAAAAATGTACGTATTAGTAAACTTGTTAATCATGTCAATTACACGTATAAAAAAAATGTAGAAAAAATCAAATATCTGGAAAACATTTCTCTGTTGATATGTTATCAATACGTTTTGGTGTTACGGAGACGTATAGATCATTTTGGCATGGGAGTTAAGCTAATTGAAGCTCTAATATCTGTCTGCAAAAAGAACTCGGTTTGATTTTCTTGCCAAATTTGATCATTTGACGTTTAAACCTATTTATTATGATGTTCCTATTATAACGATTTCCCGTGTCTCTTTCAGTCCCATGGGTCTGGTCTGTCAGGGGCTGGTCCGCGCCCCACGGTCCGAGTATATGCGTGTCCCCACTTGCTGTCCCGGCTGGAAACGAAGTTCTTCTGGCGCATGCGTAAGACGTAAGGATTTAGCTTATACTTTTATCACGTGCGCTCACTAAGCATGACCACAAGAAACGCAATCACGTGCATCAATGTTTGTATTCAGGTTTATTTACATGTGTGTATCATTTGTAATCGTATTTACTCACAAATCATTGACATGTTGATGTATCCTCGATATACCGGGAGCGGAAGTGAGCGGAACCCCGGTATATAGAGGATGGTTCAGACGGTTCTTTCGTATTCTTTGCTTGACTGCAAAATATATATTTATACAAACTATCCTTTTTGAAGGCATTTTTATTTCACGAAATACAATTTCACACGAAAGTCTTTTTTACCGGCTAGAATTATATTTTGAATATATTTTCTTTTCCAAAAATGTTTTCAATTGCAATTACTTTATTAATATCAAAAACGTTCTTTTAAAAAAACATAAGTGTTATTATCAACAATAAATAGCATATCTTCAAGGGAAATTATTGAAAACATACATATATTGACAACATGCATCTATTCAAGGGAGATAATTATCATGTTCATGGGATATAACTGTATAATACCACAATTCCATATATCCATTACAAATCTATATATAATTCTTAAGGAAGCATGTTAAAATATCTTGTTTCTCTATCTGACTAGTGATCAGAATATATGTTGCTTTGAATTGTGAATGTTTTCAGTATTCTATATACAATGTATTCACTTAATCTGCTACCATGCTTAATATCTATGTACGACTATATTTACAAGGTTCATAATTTGATTGTCTATTTATGTTTTTGGACCTCGTTTTCTCGATTTTATTACACTACGTGTATTTCGATTGGTGTTATTACGACATCCGTACGGAGATTCCTATACATGTACATAATTCCTGTTTGATCGTGTCTATGAATTATAACATATTTCTTGGTATACCTGATATGATATATGTATTGAATCTTTCAAAACGCTTTTCAGTAGTCATTTAGATGGAAACTGTTTTTTGTTTTGAAGTTACAACCTATACAACCGTTTTTTAAACGTATTTTTATTATTATATATATATATTTTAGTTTCCAGGATTATATATATTCAAATTTTCTCTTTTTTTTTCTGATTTTGTTTTTTGGTTGGGGGGGGGGGGGGGGGGGGGAGGGATCCATCACTGCATTTTTCGTATTTATTTTGAATCTAAAAATGAACAAATTAAGCTGACATTTGGTTCAATTAAAGAAAAACCTCCATTTTCCAAAGAAGACATTTGAAATAATAAATTAAGAATTATCTGGACACTTTTCCAGATTTTAAGTACTGTTTTCCTAAAGAAAAAAATGAAGTTAAGTGGATTCATCGAATAAATCACTCTTCGGAAAACGGGAACTAGATTCTACTTCCTCTAATGTATTCCAATCTCCCCCTATAAATAACTACACCGTCGATCTCGAGATATTACCAAAAATCGAGATAACGGAGTTGTGTGTGACTGTGTATCTATATATAGATGTGTGTTGCTTCCTTTCTCAGCATGCATGCACCACATACTGTCGTCTATCTGGAGAAACGTTCGTCAGCTAGCTGCACGAGGTAACGTTGGCTGCGCTTAGCAATCCAGCTCAAACTTTTGATTTTGAAATGTTATCATTTCGAAATATATTGTTCATTTTTATGAAGATTTTTATGCTTATTTTTATTTTTTGTGTTGTGTTTGAATTTTTTTTAACGATTTGAAGAGTAACATCTGTCTTTGACTCTTGAATGTTTAAGTTGAAACAAACAAATTTTGGTAAAATTGTACCTAAACATATTTTACATATTAAAATGTAGTTGTAGATATTTGTGAAACTGGGGTTCGTTTGACCTAGAATAATCAACTGAGGCAGTCTTATCTTAAATGGCCTTGTCACGTGATTAAGGCTCCGCGGTGACGTACCCCACACCACTATGTCGCGGGTTTTGAAAAAAAAGTGAACGTCACATGAAAAAACTCACGTGAAATTAATGTGACTTTTTATTTTAGTTATTTTTTAAATGCTAAGTTCATTATATGGTTTTCACATAATTTCACGTGCATTTCACGTGAGCTTTTTCATGTGAATGTGTGTAAGTCCTTCCTGAAAGAAGCATTCTTTAATCATATGCTATGAATTTCACAGACCTTAAGATGTTCGAAATGAATGTTTGAAAATTGAAATAACAAAACAACAGCGTTAGTCGAACACATAACCCTTGCACTACATCTTATATTACACGATCGGGGGAACCTTTCGGGTTTCTTCGTCTTCTTCGAAGGAACTAATAGGAACTGATGACACGGCGGGTGACTATAACTGAGACCTTTCGGGTTTCTTCGTCTTCTTCATAGAAACTAATAGGAACCAATGACATGGCGGGTTACTATAAGCCATACCTTTCGGGTTGCTTCGTCTTCTATATAGAGACTCTAATAGGAACTAATGATATGGCGGGTTACCATAAGCCAGACCTTTCGGATTGCTTCGTCTTCTTCATAGAAACTAATAGAAACTAATGACATGGCGGGTTACTCTAACTGAGACCTTTCGGGTTTCTTTGTCTTCTTCATAGAAACTAATAGGAACCAATGACATGGCGGGTTACTATAAGCCAGACCTTTCGGATTGCTTCGTCTTCTATATAGAAACTCTAATTGTAACTAATGAAATAGCGGGGAACTATAACCCAGACCTTTCGGATTGCTTCTTCTCCTGCATAGACTCTAATTGGAACTAATGATATTGCGGGAAACTATCAGCCAGACCTTCGTGTTGCTTCATCTTCTTTAATAGAAACTTTGACTTGAACTAAAGATAGGACGCATAACTATAAGTCAGATTTATTGAAATGACGTCACAGCTGTAAAACTTTGTTTGTGTTTTCCAGTTCATACACTAAGAAATCCGTCGGAAAATCAAACTAAATAGAGAGAAGCAGATGTATGTGTAAATACAAAAAAACAACTTCATCATAATTATTTTCGACGTCAGATTTTTATCATTTTCGAGTTTTGATACTTATACGATACACTTTTACCGCCCATGTTTATTTGTTTTCTGTAAAAGGCTTAATTGATAAAGCTTGTTACATTAGCTAGCTTTTTACCTAAACGAATCTTGTGGTGAGTACAAAAAGGTCGGTGTACTTGTTAACCGTGTATACAATGTTTATCCTGAATTATTTGTCATACATGCTGAACAAAACATTTTAGAAAGAAATATTTACCTTTTCATGGCATTGACACTATATAACTCTACCGAATTCAGTTGACATTCATAATGCCATGAATGCTATTAACTGATTTGTACGTGTTTTACATATGTCAAGGAACGCCAAGTCTTATAACACACGTCAAAAGATGCTTCAGTGTAATAACACACTTACACCCAGTTGTCATTCATATTGCTTATGAATGCTACCTGAAAGCAGTTCAATGATTAAATACTAACACACGTCAAGGGATGTCAAGTGTTTTAACTTTAGTCCTGTGTATCAAAATGGCGTCTAAATGGGACATCGTAAATATTGGAATAACATTTATAACATTTGTCTGGACACGTTTGTTTTCTAAATAATTTCGAAATCAAGAGGTTTCCTTTAATATTAAACAAAATAATGACTAAAAACATATTTTGCGCATCAGTGTCGAGATGAGCCCATATTCCAGGGTTTTAAATACAAAGGAAGACAAAGTTATTTGGATCGCCATTGAAATACTCGATCATTTTCGCTGATAGCAAAGGTTGGAATGTTTCCAAACAGTTTTGGACATGGTCACCATACAGCTGTTTCGTCCTGCATGGGAGGACGAAACAGCTGTATGGTGCAGTTTAATTCATTTTTCGGCATACTGTATCTATTACTAAATTTAAAAGGTGCAGCACATGTGTGTGTTACGTAATCACAATAACAGCCATAATGAAAATGGCGAAAACAGAGAAAAGAAATAGAAATGAAGATACTTAGTAATATGTCAATGTAACGGAATTGCATAAAGGTTTAATTTGTCGTCGAACAGAGAAAAACAGCCTGTGTATGCGGATTTCAAATACGATTTTCATTCATACCAAAAATTGAAACATTCTCTTGTTTATTTTTTCACGTTTCATAGGTGACGATGGCGAGCTGATTATACAGAAGACGCTACGACCAAAGATTGGCACAGCACAGTCTCGTGCCCCCTCAATCACAATGCCCCCGATGCCATCTCTGACCCCCAAAATGCCGCCCCAGATACCCTCAATGCTACCACCACAGATGACTGCATCCCAGATGGCAGACCGAATGTCTATGCTTCGAAATCAAGAAATGATGCAACAACAAGAACCGAGAATGGTTCAAAAGCGTCTGGAAGATTTGACTCCCTACCCGTCATCCAATGCGATGAACAACAGGCTACGTTTGATGTCCACTTTCCGGAAGTCTCCCCTTGCCAAGTACGGTAACTCTATGGCGCAATGGGCACCTCGTTCTATGTACCTTCGTGAAATGCAAATGGGATTGAAGACTGCACAAAGACTCATTCAGCGTAGAGCAATGATGATGAGGAATCTGAACAGACAAATGATGATGAGGAGACTGTCATTCTCGCCACCGAACGTCTTCAAAAGCATCATGATCCCCAAAGGTCTTAAATTACTACATATCATCCGAACAATGAAACCAAAAGCGGAGAAGACAGAAAAACCTAGGATTATTATCACCAAAACGCTTGAACCAAGCACTGAAGCACCCGAATCATTCCAAGAAATTCCCAAACGGGAGCCGGAAGTTGGAATGCCACAGACGAACACAATGATGGGTAGACTTCCGGCTGACATGTTCCTCCGAGGATTCCTTCCAAGTGTGATGTCGTCTAAAGGAGATGGACCGACACCCATTCCAGATATCTCGGCGAACGAACTACGTCCCAAGCCAAACCTAGACTTTATTCGCTTCCCTACTCTACCTAGGTACCCAATACATATGCCACCAGTCAAAGTACAGCCCGGACCTAACTCACCACTCCACAGTAAGTGTTTATATACCTAACTCACCACTCCACAGTGAGTGTTTATATACCTAACTCACCACTCCACAGTAAGTGTTTATATACCTAACTCACCACTCCACAGTACGTGTTTATATACCCAACTCACCACTCCACAGTAAGTGTTTATATACCTAACTCACCACTCCACAGTGAGTGTTTATATACCCAGCTCACCACTCCACAGTGAGCGTTATATACCTAACTCACCACTCCACAGTAAGTGTTTATATACCTAACTCACCACTCCACAGTAAGTGTTTATATACCTAACTTACCACTCCACAGTAAGTGTTTATATACTCAACTCACCACTCCACAGTAAGTGTTTATATACCTAACGCACCACTCCACAGTGAGTGTTTATATACACAATTCACCACTCCACAGTGAGTGTTTATATACCTAACTCACCACTCCACAGTGGCTTTTTAATACCTAACGAACCACTCCACAGTAAGTGTTTATATACCTAACGTACCACTCCACAGTGAGTGTTTATATACACAATTCACCACTCCACAGTGAGTGTTTATATACCTAACGTACCACTCCACAGTGAGTGTTTATATACCCAACTCACCACTCCACAGTAAGTGTTTATATACCTAACGCACCACTCCACAGTAAGTGTTTATATACCAAACTCACCACTCCACAGTAAGTGTTTATATACCCAACTCACCACTCCACAGTAAGTGTTTATATACCTAACTCACCACTCCACAGTAAGTGTTTATATACCCAACTCACCACTCCACAGTAAGTGTTTATATACCTAACTCACCACTCCACAGTAAGTGTTTATATACCCAACTCACCACTCCACAGTAAGTGTTTATATACCCAACTCACCACTCCACAGTAAGTGTTTATATACCCAACTCACCACTCCACAGTAAGTATTTATATACCTAACTCACCACTCCACACTAAGTGTTTATGTACCTAACTCACCACTCCACAGTACGTGTTTATATACCTAACTCACCACTCCACAGTGAGTGTTTATATACCAAACTCACCACTCCACAGTAAGTGTTTATTTACCTAACTCACCACTCCACAGTGAGTGTTTATATACCTAACTTACCACTCCACAGTAAGTGTTTATATACTCAACTCACCACTCCACAGTAAGTGTTTATATACCTAACGCACCACTCCACAGTGAGTGTTTATATACACAATTCACCACTCCACAGTGAGTGTTTATATACCTAACTCACCACTCCACAGTGGCTTTTTAATACCTAACGCACCACTCCACAGTAAGTGTTTATATACCTAACGTACCACTCCACAGTGAGTGTTTATATACACAATTCACCACTCCACAGTGAGTGTTTATATACCTAACTCACCACTCCACAGTGAGTGTTTATATACCCAACTCACCACTACACAGTAAGTGTTTATATACCTAACGCACCACTCCACAGTAAGTGTTTATATACCTAACTCACCACTCCACAGTAAGTGTTTATATACCCAACTCACCACTCCACAGTAAGTGTTTATATACCTAACTCACCACTCCACAGTAAGTGTTTATATACCCAACTCACCACTCCACAGTATGTGTTTATATACCTAACTCACCACTCCACAGTAAGTGTTTATATACCTAACTCACCACTCCACACTAAGTGTTTATGTACCTAAGTCACCACTTCACAGTAAGTGTTTATATACCTAACTCACCACTCCACAGTGAGTATTTATATACCTAACTCACCACTCCACAGTCGGTGTTTATATACCCAACTCATCACTCCACAGTAAGTGTTTATATACCTAGCTCACCACTCCACAGTAAGTGTTTATATACCCAACTCACCACTCCACAGTAAGTGTTTATATACTCAACTCACCACTCCACAGTAAGTGTTTATATACCTAACTCACAACTCCACAGTAAGTGTTTATATACCTAACTCACCACTCCACACTAAGTGTTTATATACCCAACTCACCACTCCACAGTAAGTGTTTATATACCGAACTCACCACTCCATAGTAAGTGTTTATATACCTAGCTCACCACTCCACAGTAAGTGTTTATATACCTAACTCACCACTCCACAGTAAGTGTTTATATACCTAACTCACCACTCCACAGTAAGTGTTTATATACCTAACTCACCACTCCACAGTAAGTGTTTATATACCTAACTCACCACTCCACAGTCGGTGTTTATATACCTAACTCACCACTCCACAGTACGTGTTTATATACCTAGCTCACCACTCCACAGTAAATGTTTATATACCTAACTCACCACTCCACAGTCGGTGTTTATATACCTAACTCACCACTCCACAGTACGTGTTTATATACCTAACTCACCACTCCACAGTCGGTGTTTATATACCTAACTCACCACTCCACAGTAAGTGTTTATATACCTAACTCACCACTCCACAGTATGTGTTTATATACCTAACTCACCACTCCACAGTAAGTGTTTATATACCTAACTCACCACTCCACAGTCGGTGTTTATATACCTAACTCACCACTCCACAGTAAGTGTTTATATACCTAACTCACCACTCCACAGTCGGTGTTTATATACCTAACTCACCACTCCACAGTAAGTGTTTATATACCTAACTCACCACTCCACAGTACGTGTTTATATACCCAACTCACCACTCCACAGTAAGTGTTTATATACTCAACTCACCACTCCACAGTAAGTGTTTATATACCTAACTCACCACTCCACAGTAAGTGTTTATATACCTAACTCACCACTCCACAGTATGTGTTTATATACCTAACTCACCACTCCACAGTCAGTGTTTATATACCCAACTCACCACTCCACAGTAAGTGTTTATATACCTAACTCACCACTCCACAGTCAGTGTTTATATACCCAACTCACCACTCCACAGTAAGTGTTTATATACCTAGCTCACCACTCAACAGTAAGTGTTTATATACCTAACTCACCACTCCACAGTAAGTGTTTATATACCTAACTCACCACTCCACAGTGAGTGTTTATATACCCAACTTACCACTCAACAGTAATTGTCTGTCACTCCAAGACAAATAGTTATTAATTCCAACCCCTTCTAGTTATTTTTTAGGTATTATATTATTAAGAAAAATATTGTTACACTTGATTTGGCCATATTCCCTTTCTTTGCAGTAACATAATTACTGGTAAACTTAATTTAGAATAAAATGGCTAGACTGGCTCTCATCCCTAGAATAGTGTACATAATATTGAATTATTTATTCTATTGAGCACTGGGTTGTCCTATTCTAAAATTTGAAACTAGGGGGAGATAAGCTAGTTGTGAAATCCAGTATAGAGAAATTCTCTGTAAAACTGGTAGCCGGTGTATAAAATGGTATAAATTGCCAACATTTTGACAAGTGAATTATTAGCTCACCTGGTCCAAAGGACCAAGGTGAGCTTATGCGATACCGTGGCGTCCGTCGTCCGTCGTCCGTCCGTCGTCCGTCGTCCGTCGTCCGTCGTCCGTCGTCCGTCCGTCAACAATTGACTTCTTCTTTATAACCACTGATCGGAATTTGACCAAATTTGGTCAGAAGCATCCCTATGGGGTGGGGACTCAAAATTGTACAAATGGTTGGGCTGACCCCCCAGGGGCCTGGGGGGCGGGGCCAAAAGGGGTCAATTTGGCTATTTGATATAAACGACTTCTTCTCTGAAACCGAGCAATGTATATTGCTCATATTTGGCTGGTAGTATTACTATGGGTTGGGGATTCAAAATTGTACAAATGGTGGGGCTGACCCCCCAGGGGCCTGGGGGGCGGGGCCAAAAGGGTAAGTTGGCTATATTGATATAAACGACTTCTTCTCTGAAACCCAGTAATATATATCGCTCATATTTGGCTGGTAGCATCACTATTGAGTGGGGATTCAAAATTGTACAAATGGTGGGGCTGACCCCCAAGGGGCCTGGGGGGCGGGGTCAAAAGGGGTCAATTTGGCTATATTGATATAAACGATTTCTTCTCTGAAACCCAGTAATGTATATCGCTTATATTTGCCTGGTAGCATTACCATGGGGTGTGGATTCAAAATTGTATAAATGGTGGGGCTGATCCCCCAGGGGCCTGAGGGGCGGGGCCGAAAGGAGTCAATTTGGCTATAATGATAAAAATGACTTCTTCTCTGAAACCAAGCAATGGATATTATTCATATTTGCCTGGTATCATCACTATGGGATTAGGATTCAAAATTATATGATTATGATCACGGAGGGGCCTGAGGGGTGGGGCCAAAAGGGGCACATTAGACAATATTGGTATAAATGATCTCTTTCCTGAAACTAAGCAATGTATGACATCTATATTCTAGTGGTAGAATCCAAAGGTTGCTTGAATTCAAATTTATACAAATGTTTTGGTAACCTCGATCACAATCATGGATTTAGATATGACCCCAGGGTCTGCCACGCCCTTGCAACTTGACTCCTGACTCATAACTTTTAAACGGCTGAGATCCCCACCCCAAAACTATATATACAATTGCTGGGCATTAAGAGACAATCACAATTATGATTTTATATTTGACTCCAGGGTCTGCCACGCCCTTGAAACTTGACTCCTGAGTCATAACTTTTAAATGGTTGAGATCCCCACCCCAAAACTACATATACAATTACTAGGAATTAAGAGATAATCACAATCATGGTTTTTGATTTGGCCCTGGGGTCTGCCACACCCTTTTAATTTGACCCCTGAGTCATAACTTTTAAACGGTTGAGATCCCCACCCCAAAACTATATATACAATTACTGGGCATTAAGAGATGATCACAATCATGGTTTTTGATTTGGCCCTGGGGTCTGCCACACCCTTTTAATTTGACCCCTGAGTCATAACTTTTACACGGTTGAGATCCCCACCCCAAAACTATATATACAATTGCTGGGCATTATCAGATGATCACAATCATGGTTTATGTTTTGACCCCAGGGTTTGCCACGCCCTTGTAAATTGACTTCGGAGTCATAACTTTTAAACAGTTGAGATCCCCACCCCAAAACTATATATACAATTGCTCGGCATTAAGAGACAATCACAATCATGATTTCATATTTGATCCAAGGGTCTGCCACACCCTTGCAAATTGACTACTGAGTCGTAACTTTTGAATGGTCGAGATCCCCACCCCGAAACTATACATACAATTACTGGGCATTAAGAGATGATCACAATCATGGTTTTTGATTTGGCCCTGGGGTCTGCCACACCCTTTTAATTTGACCCCTGAATCATAACTTTTAAACGGTTGAGATCCCCACCCCAAAACTATATATACAATTGCTGGGCATTATCAGATGATCACAATCATGGTTTATGTTTTGACCCCAGGGTTTGCCACGCCCTTGTAAATTGACTTCGGAGTCATAACTTTTAAACAGTTTAGATCCCCACCCCAAAACTATATATACAATGCTCGGCATTAAGAGACAATCACAATCATGATTTCATATTTGATCCAAGGGTCTGCCACACCCTTGCAAATTGACTACTGAGTCGTAACTTTTGAATGGTCGAGATCCCCACCCCGAAACTATACATACAATTACTGGGCATTAAGAGATGATCACAATCATGGTTTTTGATTTGGCCCTGGGGTCTGCCACACACTTTTAATTTGACCCCTGAGTCATAACTTTTACACGGTTGAGATCCCCACCCCAAAACTATACATACAATTACTGGGCATAAAGAGATGATCACAATCATGGTTTTTGATTTGGCCCTGGTTTAGCTATATTGATATTAGCGACTTCTTCTCCATAACCACTGATTGGAAATCAGCCTTATTTGGCAGGAAGCATCTTCAGGTGACCAGGATTCAAAATTGTACTTATGGTGGGACTGACCCCCCAGGGGGCTGAGGGTTTGGGCCAAAAAGGGTTATTTAGCTATATTGGTTTAAGCGACTTCTTCTTCATAATTACTGTTTCGAAATCAACCTTATTTGGCAGGAAGCATCCTAGGTGCTCAGGATTCAAAATTGTACTAATAGTGGGACTGACCCCCCAGGGGGCTGAGGGGCGGGTCAAAAAGAGTTATTTAGCTGTATTGATATTAGCGACTTCTTCTCCATAACCACTGATTGGAAATCAACCTTATTTGGTAGAAAGCATCCCTAGGTGCTTAGGATTCAAAATTTTACTAATGGTGGGACTGACACCCCCCCCCCCCCCCCCCCCCAGGGGGCTGAGGAGCGGGGAAAATATTTTACCATGATTACCTAGATACCAATATATCCAGGTGAGCGATACAGGCCCTCTGGGCCTCTTGTATTATTTGCGTTAAGTTTTAGAAGAAGTCCATCCATCTCGTCTTTATTTTGGTACTAGTGTCTCCCCGGTTCGCCCGTACAGCCTTTCCCTGTAGCCAGTTTTGAGTTCTATGTTGATACTATACATTCCTGCTTTCTATTGATGTGTTCGAGATGAGTGGGAAGACAACGTTTTTCTGCCACCTTCGAATATAGTACATTGTTACATGTGATATAGTCCTAACGTAACTAATGTCTTATGCTAGCGCGGCCTTCAACAATTATTCTGTTTTATCTTGTTTTAGCTCCATCGGCGCCACAAACGTGCTTCACAGAATACGTAAAGATTGTGAAGAAATGTCTGAAGGATGCCAATGTTGAACTTCCGGCTGCGCACGACTTCCTGCCTGGAAAATCTACCTACGACCAAGGAGGTGTCTGCGAGTAAGTTAATATTGGTCAGACCTTTTTTTAAAAATAAATTGCGATAACTCGGATTTTAAAACTAGATCGTTCTCGAATAATGTGCCCACTTTTAATCCAGATAACCGGCATGCAGCATGGTAAATAATTCCCCGTCAAAATGGGAGCAATAAACATTAATGAAATATTGCAGATTCACATACTAATCTTCAGGGGCAGAGCAGGAAATTGAGAAAATCCAAAAACAATATACAACTATTGACATGCAACGTGCTTCTCAATTTGCAGTAAAAAACAGATGATAACCGAATGTATTGTCGGAAACCTCCGCCCCTGTGCAAGCTTCGCTGAGCAAGCCGTGGTCAGACGCACATTGGCTGAAACTTTAGCCGAAATGAACCGGGACTGTCGCCTCCACGAACGTAAGGCCGATTGGATTTGATGGAGGGGTGTTTGGGGGGGGGGGGCGAACAAAAGGCCAATGAGATTTGGTGGCGGGTGTCTCCACGAACGTTCGGTCCGTGAAATTTGGTGGGGTTGGGGGGTCGTTTTCACGAACGTAATGCCGGTGAGATTTGGTGGAGAGTTTGGGTCGTCTCCACGAACAAATGGCCAAGACGATTTAGTGGAACGATCGGGGTTGCATACATGAACATAAGGACGATGTGATGTGGTAAATAATCGGGGTCGCATTAACGAACGGAAGCCGAAATGACGTGTTGAGGGGTTGAGGTCGCCTCTAAGAACGTAATGCCTGTGATATTAAGAGGGGGTTTGGGGACTGCCTCTACGAACGTATGACTGGTGAGATTTCCAGGAGGGTTGGGGGTCGCCTTCACCAATGTAAGGCTGGTGAGACTTAAAGTTTAGCTTGGTGTCGTTTCCACGGATGTAAGGCCGGTGAGTTTTGGTCGAGGGTTGGGGGTCGATTCCACGAACGTAAAGCTGAGAGTAATTTAATGGAAGGTTTGGGTCGTCTCCACGAATGTAAGGCCGGTGAGATTAAGTGAGATTTACTTAACTGTTTGGGGTACTCATAAGTAATTTTTTTTTATTACCAATTTGCCTAATAAAAAATTTTCATCGAATATAAAAGTATGTCTCAGTACATCTTATAGGCATTGCTTACACGATTTAGTAGGAAACGCATATGACTGCTTCATGATAGTAGATTTACCTCGAAATTGGGATAAGAAACAAGAAATTTGGCCTTTTAAGCAAACTGAAACAGAATGTATAACAGTCCAAGGTAACAGTGATATAAATCTATTTCACAGTCGAGTCAATTGAGAGCCGTCTAGTAGGTGAGATCCAACCAGGCCCCGATTCTGTACATCACAAACTAGAACTCCTGGAGCCCCTCCCACAACCTACACCTGCCGATGACGTCACAACCGCCACGCCTAAACCTAAAGTCACTACCGAGGAACCGAAGAAGCCAGTTGATAATGAAGGTACTTACAGTTGATAAAGTCGGTAAAACATCTTAAAACGAATTTATCAATCTTTTTCAGATGTCTAGTATATCGCCTGCTTCAATTGAAGGGGTACAACTCTGAGTGACATCATGTAAAGTTGCTTGAAATGAAGAGTCGACGCAGAAATCTCAGTTCATCATTTATTTTCATAATATCATGATGTTTGTTTGAATGTGATGATGATGATGATGATGATGATGATGATGATGATAATGGAATTGATATGTTGTGACATCATCATGATTGATGATTGGTTGGATAATGATTGGTGTAGGTGCGTGAATGAATGTATGTGGGCGTCTTCACACCTTTGAAAATACTTTGAAAAACAATATGTGGAAAATAGGTAAAAACAGCAAAATACTTGTTTGAACGAATAGGAAGAAATAAACATGAATACATTATATCTGCACATAACTTCATCGTTCTTCCGTTTTCTTCTTTTCAGATCAAGCCACACCGGAAGACGATCCCGATGCCGCTAGTGCCTTGGATACCAGAGATCCAAGTGACCCGAACACTCTCCATCATACACACGACATACACGTTGAGGAACTGGCTCCAGAGTACTACCTCCCTGTACTGATAGGTACTGCTATAGGGCTGGCCTCCGTCATCCTTCTTCTCAGCGCTCTCTTGTGCATCTGCTGCAGACGAAGAATAAAGAAAAGGGTTTATATTGAGCGGCAACCGGAGAAGCCAAAACTGTTGGACGGTGTGTACACAATAGGGGTGCCTCCACCCGTTTACGAGGTAACAAACGGTATCCCTCACATCTCGTACGAGGAAGCGAAGGGTGAAAAAATAACCGGAAGTCCATCCTCACTCAGACGTCACAATATCGAAAACGAGGCGTACGAACGGGTCGACGGAACCGGCAGGAAGGGAGTTGTTTCCGATATCTAAGGTCTTACTTTCTTTCTAAGATTTTACTTAGTGTAATATGTTAAAAGGGATGTTGTCGGCCCTTCGTTCAAAATACGTGACATTAATTACTATGCAATGTAAGATCACCACCACGTGACTCCATGACGTCACCGTGACGTGTATTGTACGTCCCCGGACGTTGACTGTAGAAGATTAGTATTTTTTTGTAAGCTTTATATAGCGTCGTCATAAAGAATTTTACTATAGAAATTCTTCTACATTTGTTTTGTATATGTCACCGACTACACCCGAATAAAATTTAACAAAAAGAAATAATGTTTCTGTTATGTATATATAGCCAATCTTGCTTGTAAGAGGCAGGCATCTTCATTGGCTTAAACATTATGTTATCACCTCATAACGTAAAACATTGTAATGAATCGCAGGGTAACAACGACAAGATATCACAACTTGACCATTTGATTATTCAGAACAACTTAGTTTGGTTCTATTTAGATGAACGTCCTGTAACAGCTAAGGTAATTTAAGGATGGTCCGAACTGAACGTCCTGTTACAGCTAAGGTCATTTAAGGATGGTCAGAAGAGCTTGTTTAAACGTGTCAACATATTGGACTATTGTGACTTTGGTAAAGCTCATTCTTTTCCAGTCTTTGTCAAGCTGCATCTCAGGAAGCCGCTAGCCAAATGCCGCATTTGACCGTGCCTTTGAAAGAAGGACAATGATTTTGTAAATTTTGCTGGACCCCTTATGTAGTAACATTTAGTCAGATACCATAACTATGCCTTTTTAGACATATTGATGTTGTTCCGTATGCTACCTTGAAAGTATAAACAAACCACATGATGGTAAAACACAGACAGTATAGCTTAATGCCTTCTGATTCTTCAGAGGAAATAATATGAAGGTCTTGGGATGCTTGAACCCCGTTGCGCTGGATGTAGACTATAGAATTTTTTTTTTTTTTTTGCAAAGTCAGTTAGACTCCATTTGAGCGCTACCAGCTGTTTTAACGGCTCACAATGTCACGTCCTTGTAGTAACATGGTTTATCCAATGGTAGCAAGTTTGTTTCGTTTATAATTACAACAATAAAAAAATAACCTCAACTCCAACAACAATCAGGTGAAACAAGAGATCCCAGGGGTGCCCACCATACTGCCTTTTTATTTGATGTATTTCTTGTTATCATTTTCGAAACGTTTTAGGATGTTGGTGTTGATGAAATCCCATTCTGCCCTTCTTACTTGTTTTTAGCATTTCCTTTGATGGTGTCTTCATTTCCTCCAATTGTAAAATTTTATTTGCCTGTTGGTATAGCGATTTCCTTTTTGAATGATTTTTCGCTCTTTCATTTTCAACCATTGTAATTTGTTTCTGTGTTCTGAAGAGTTTTGATAACATGTCACTGTCCATAGCATTGCGCAAGTCCTCTTTGAATGTTCTCCAGAATCATTTTGATGGTCTTGCTCTAAATTATTTGATATTTTGGTAATGTATTCTTTTAGTTTGTTCCTTGATGCTCGGAAAATTGGTATGGTAGAACTTCCTAGCTGGTGGGTAATGGTAGCGAGGTTTTGTTTGGATGTCTGTAAATACTATTTCGGGGTCTGATATCCCCGGTATGCTGTAGGAGCTGGCTGTTTCTGAGACTTGGGTTTGTTGTAAATACGAGTGCTAACAAGTTTTCGCGTATTGGTTGATCGTGTTTTTGTTTCGTATGTGCACGAGTCCTTGAAGGACGAAACAGCTGTTTGGTGCAGTTTAATTCATTTTTTCGGCATACTGTATCTATTATATATTTAAAAGTGCAGCATGCTATATTTATGCTACATCATCTCTCCAGGTGATATGTTGATTTGTAGGTTTTGTTTCTTTTTCCCTGTCCGCAAGGTTTACGGTCGTGCTGTTTCAACAAATGTCCAGACAGTTGGTGTCTCCAGCCAATATCGAAGGTTTTCTTTTAGAGTCCAAAATCTTTACGGCAGTCTTTTTCTAGTTCCAATAAGTCCTGACTGTTTCTGTGCGGTATGTAGAATGATCCTATTATTAGGTCGTTATTTCCTCGGAGTTTGATTTTCATCCATTCTATCTCAAAGTCGGTAACATATTCTAGTTGTTCTACAGATGCTTTTTTCTCCTCCTATAGTTCCTCTATCATTTCTAAACATGTCGTATTCTGATGGAAATATTTCGTTAGATTTTATTAGGTCTTTTGTTGGATTTGACCCCGATTTTATCCCTTTCAGCCACGATTCTATCCACAAACAATGTCCGGTTTGATGTATTCCAGTGCAGCTTCCAGTTCTTGCTCTTATCTCTATAACGCTTCGACAATTGACAGTGAGGATTATGGGTTATCTTTCTGGGGTAAGTGTAAGATAGACCTTTTTGTTTTGAATAGGTTTGGATGTTCTTGTTGGCTCTAAAGTAATTCGTAGTATTTACTGCCTGTTAGAGCTGTAGCACAGGTTCGGTTGGATAGAGAACAACAGGACATTTGATACAGCTCTAGAAAATATGGTAGCCTGAAGGAAAAAAGAAGTGTTGGAAGACCAAAACGACGTTGAGGAGAACAGTGGAAAGTGAAAGATTCAATGTTTGTTGGGAAGGATGAAGTGTAGCAAAATCAGTGGCAATAGCATGCTTCGTGGCCTTATGTGCCAAAGACGAAGAGGATATAGGTACGTGTACACGTGGTAGCTGGTGACTGCAAGTTTAATACAGGATTTGTGGTGCCAGATACTGCACTTGTCACAACAGACTTCTTGGTTTGACCCCATCACTTGTAATACACACAGACTGCAGGGGTAGACTGATGTTTGATTTGGTCCTGGTTTAGCTATATCGCCAGTAATTAGCAACAATACATGTAGAACCAGAACGCTTCTAATTCTCGTGTTCTTTTTGGATAGTGGTAGAGTTATCGGTCGTCTACCCCATTAATGACATTTTGTTGTCGAGAAGATTGTGGAGTATATAGCTATGTCCCTCTTTATACATAGCCAGGAATGAGTAATATGCAAGGGCAAGCAGTGTCGGTGTAGCAACATCTCACTGCTTATAACCACTGACCACTTACCTCACTTTTCACTCCAACAGTCTAGACGGCTTATTCAGATACTTCCCTCAGCCATGCCTGAGCGAGGAGGTCCCAGGGTGAATTTCGTTGGAGTAGAGTTTGAAGTTGTAGCGTTTCCCAGTTTTTGAGAACTGTCTTCCCCACACTTATACTTTGGCGATACGCCAAGATCTGAGGAACATTCACTCGAGCGAGTTTTGTTTGTGTTGTTTATTGTTCCTGGTAAGTTCAATGTGCTGTTATTTGAAAATTTCTGGGCCCTTGTTGCCATCTGCTCTCATTCCACTACTCGATTATGTTGGTATCTCCAGTATTGTCACTTTGACCCGGGGTGCTGTTTCACTGTTGTTACTATATCTTTATAAACCAACACGATCTCTTACTTCCTCCCCAATGTTTACGGTTAGCAAAACACATTGCTTTTTGGTGGTCAGGTTGCATATGCAAAGTTAAACATATTGCGAGATGTTTCTGTGTTTTGTTTTTTTTATTTTTTTTTTTGTGGCGATCTTTGATTTCAGTCACTTCAAACTGTCCTCAACTTCCGCACAGGCGTTTTGTGATTTGGTGCCTTTTTGTCTTATCTTGTTGACCCACTCATATCATGTCACTAATGTAAACAATCGCCAATGTACTGAGAGTGACGACTGCTTAAAAACAATTTGTGAAAGTCCTCTAGAGTGTGATCAATGCGGGCAATTACATCACAAATTTTCATCAACGATTTAAAGGAATCGTTGATGAAAATTTGTGATGTAATTGTCCAAATAAACGGTAAAAAATTTTGGTAGTGAAACTTCTCGCACTTTAAATTTCCATCCTCAACCTTGCGCATACACACTCCTTATCCTGTACCAACAGTGTATATTTGTATGTATTATTTCAAACGATTGCATTTTTCGACAAAACTTGCGAGAAACAGTACAAAATCCAAATGTATATGCTCACAATATCCAAATAGGAGGCACGTGGAGAACACAGAAAACCTTGTCATCTCGCCTTCTAAGTGGGGCGTTGTGGGCAAAGAAATCGATTTGGATTTAATGATGTTTCCAGTCAGATTTATACCAAACACTTAAGTTGCAATATAGCATAAGCAGCAATAACGATGCATTACTGTTAAAATCCAAGATAGTCTAGCTTCTGTTGGCTTCATAGTTTTTCATATCAGTCCAAAACTAGAACAACTAGTTCTAAAGACAGATAAACAGTAAATAAACACACAAGTCATAAGGAAGCAAACTTTTATTGCTTATAATAATATAACTTCAGGAATGTCAAAAAATAATAAATCTCGTAACAACAATTATATATACATTATTCACTAACAATGCTGGATGAGCTGAAATGTTGCATAAGTTATTGAAAATAGAATCTGACGACGAGTGAAAAGTCACATAGGCCAATCTATCCGATAGGCCATTACACTGTATATACAGGTCTGAAGAGGTCACCATGGTAACCAACAACTGGAAGATCTGCTTGATCAGGTCAAAGGTCAAACAGACAAATCGATATTTGGTCAGATTTGCTAAACAGTTACAGTTATAGTATGAATCATTTATTTTATATTAAAGCAGTCAAATGAAATATGAATGTATAAAACAGACAATACAACAGGAATTCTCAACAAATGTAGGAATGATATTTTAAACCTGACTAAACAAGAGGCCCAGAGGGCCTGTATCGCTCACCTGGATAAATTGATATCAAGGTAAAATATTTTTTTAAAAAGATGCCATGGGCAGGGACGGACCCAAAGAATTATCCTTGAAGCATATCTGTATAAATTAAAGATAGGTTAATGGGTGTGTATCTCAACTCACTGTTTTTAAGCTCAACTGAGAACCAAAGTCCCTAGAGCTGGGCTAGACCCTTATATCAATAATAATAATATCATGATTGTGTTTGTTCTGTATAGTTTTGGAGTGTGGTATTTGCAAATCTAAAATCATGTTTGTGATAATCTCTTCATGCTCACCAATTTTATATATAGTTTTGGGTTGGGGATCTCAACCGTTTAAAAGTTATGTCTCAAGAGTCACGTCTTGGACCCTTTTTGGCCCTGCCCCTCAGGCCCCTTGGGGGTCAGCCCCATCATTTGTATAAATTTGAATCCGAGCCACCTTGGGATACTTCCTACCAAATTTGATTAAATTCCAATCAGCGGTTAGGAAGAAGAAGTCAATTGTTGCTGGACGGACGCATGCACTCCGAACGACAGACGCCACAGTATGGCATAAGCTCACATGACTTAGTCCTTTGGACCAGGTGAGCTAAAAATGTATCCTAGAGTCCATGCAATAATCAAAGAACATGGAATATATTTGGCATTGAAAGAAAATAAATGTGAATAGGCATTAAGAAAACAGTATATATTTGGCATTAATAGAATAAACATCGTGAAAATAGCTGAATAAAATCAGCTTGACAATATCTTCATCATGGCCTTAGCACACTTGGCCTTTTGGACAAGCTAACAATGAAGTCCTTACCACAACTGTCCAGACAGGTACTGTGTATTCATACAGTGTGCCTTGCTACAATATTCGGTGTTTCTGAAGTGAATAACCTTGAGCTTTGATATATAGATTACCTCTGCTGTATATGATCATTGTAACTGAAAGTTAAGGCACTAGTAATTACTGACTAGAGGTTAAACACACCAGGAAATGATTGTGTGAATAAGTAATTATTCAATTCAAGGATTCAGTTATTCAAGACGTGAAAAGGTATGGGGTCACCTGCTCAACCACGTGGGTTTTTTTTCTTGGTACTCCAGTTTCCTACCACAATAAGACTCCTCGCGCACTAACATCTGGGCCAACAAGAGTGATTAATATATAAGTTGCATAACTTGTTTCATAATTGTTGTAAAATAAATAAAGTTTATATTAATTATATAAGCAGTCATTATTTAATGTGTCTGGTCACTGTCCCATGCTTATTCATTTTGGATAGAGTTGGTGAAAAAACAATTTTACCCTGCTTAACAGATAACTGTGACCTATACTTTATATTGAACCATTTGAATGGAGTGGGAAACATCATCTAACAAAAATCAGGCAGAAAGTAAAGAATTTTGGAGGCCATGGCTAAAACCTGTTTTTTTTTTTTAATCTAAATGAATATAAACTTTATTTATTTTGCAACAATTATAAACAAGTTACATGTATTCAACTTATATAAATCACTCCTGTTTTTGTTTTAACCTCTGCTTCTTTATACATGTATTAGCGTCCTGAAAGTCGTTAATGGCTTCTATGATCAAGCAGGATGCATTATAATGTTCAAATATGTCAGAACTGTACATTTTCAAGAGGATAAGTGTTTGCTTCACAATTTGGCAATAAAATCATAAAGGAGTCTATAGAATTATAACCCAGATGTTCATCAGTAATTAACCTGTAACTCTGACCTTTACTTAACCTTTAACATTTTATTGCTTTTCATCCACAATTAAAATCACTTTTGTGTAGTTCTCAAAACTTCTGAAATTAAATAGCTCAGTTTGTGACTGATTATTTTGACACTGACCTCAAATATGTACAATGTATCTACAGTGAAATCATGGATACTTAATTATTATAATAAGTAATTAGAAATAACAGCTTAGACAAAGAAGCCGATTAAATATCTATGGCTTGATAAGAAACATTAAACGTCTGACTAGTCTAGTATTAGCACATACATCATTTAAGTTTACACATCAATTCTTGGACAGAAAAATAGTTAAAGGACAAACACCTGTTCACTAGATAAAGAAGGTAACTTCCTGTTGTAGCTTTGCGTATAACAGTGTAAAGATTCTAACCAAAATAGTCTATAATCACATACATCCAATAACACACGGCCTTATAAATAATGACATCAGTAAAATGTTCTAATATATTCAACAAACAAAAAATAACACTATTGGTGACATTTTAAATGACCTTATAAGTATCTCACAGTCTGGTCCTACATGACAAAACATGGAGACAGACAATTCATTTACTCTGCTGCTGAAAAAAAGAGACTTTTAAGACTAGACGTCAGAGCAAGTGTTTAACATTGTACTTGAGCATGCAGCCAACAACAGGAATTTTAACCTCTCAACCATTAGCAATCAAAAACTATCCCATTTGTACATAAGATGACATTGTCAAAAAACCTACGTTCAATGGTACTAGCACTCGTCCATAAATGCAAGTGCATCCAAAATGGGTTTCAAATAATGTTAAGATGACCACTTTTTTAAACATTTGTTCCATTAGAAAAAAATTGTGGTAGAGGAAATTGCACTTCCGTTAAAAATTACTTAAAAAATTCCTTCAAAAGAAGACAACATCTAGACAAACAAGGACAGTTTAGAAGGTTTAGACTTGTAAGAAAGACCCCTCTTACATTGGAATTAACTTAATAGAATTTCTTCACTTGGAAAGAGTACACACTGTAGAAGCCTGAAATTACTAGAATACTTTAAAACCTGCTCATACTTTGTAGTAAAATGTAGTGGTTCCCAAACCAGTTTGTAACCATGCAGAATTCTACTACCATAAAATATACATATGAACCCCTGTCAAGTGGTATCTACTGTATACCATAACCTGTACAAGCCCTGGCATTATGTATTATCTTCTACTTATTTTCTGAAATGTCTCTTTCCCTTCCATCTAACTTCTTAAATGTGACTGATGACACTTTGTGAACATCCTTAAAATATCCGGTCCATTAATTTTCATCCAAAACAAGAAAAATTTTTGGTTCCCTGCAATTTAACTTAATGCAGGAAGAAAAATCTGTAATCATAAGACAAAGTCTGTTATTGTCGTATCTTTTAAAATGAAAATAAGTAGCAGTAAACAAATAGTTTGGCCTAATTTTTTAACAGTTTTGTCCACGTAATAAATAATAAACGTGCTGGGTTGAACACATAACCAATTCACAATCAACAGGCCTTTTCTATTCAAATGTCTTGCAGCCCTGGGCAACTAAGATATGTAGGAGAAATAATACAACATTTGATCATATTCAAATCTACAATCAAAATATACTTCAAATTATACTTTAAAATATTTCCTCACCAGCAGTTTACAGAAACATAATCTCACAAATATTCTTTTGTTTACAAGACAAAATAAATAAATTCAACAATACAGAAATAATTGAAAAAGAATACAACAAAGAGAAATGACTATAAATGGAACAGTAACAGGTAAACATGACAATGTACAGACAGTCAAAGAAGTATATAATATATTATATATAAAGACAGAACATTCTGAAAGCAACTAGGTAGAAATTCTAGCTCAGTCACCCAGGAAATTCCATTATGAACTATTCCAGTCTTTGAATTGAAAGAGTTCAAACAGGTTTTCATGGATAAGTGAGTTAAAGAGAATAGGAATTTGGCAACATTTCAACTAGCTGTGACTATATTACATTAAATATATTGTACATGTAAATACATATGTACAAATCTGCCCACATGCGTCGTACACTCACACATTCATACTAGAGCAGCAATGGCTCCAAAAACTGAAAATATGTACATCATGATATTATGAATTCTCAAGTCAGATCCGATTAAGACAGGGTAAGAATCACCCTTGCAAAAAATACATTGTGATGGCTGGCTGTTTTTAACAGTCCTTCCAATATTACACTATAACTGTATGCCATCACTTTTCTAGAATAATTTTACCAGCAATATTAATTAAAAACAGTAGCTAGGTAAAATCACAATATTATTTTTTTTGTGGTTTCAAAGGTCTTTATGAGTTATTTTCCAGTCTGTATTGATCTTTCAGTTTTTGCAAACTTGATCCCCAATATACCGGTAAGCAACATTGGCATCTAAAACCCTCTCTCATACTCACCGATACAAAATCACATCTCTAAAACCGTCCACTTTTAAAAAATATATTATGTTAAAATAACTGACACATTATTATAAGTACATGATAGTGTCTCTATCTTCGCTAGACATTCTTCCAGACTCCCTCTCCTGCACACACATTCACTCGGTCCATCTCACTTTAAATTTACACACTCTCTCAAAACAGCATTAAAGGCCCAATATCCGTAACTTCAGGAATTTTTTCGTTAATTTGAAAAATTCTGAAAAAAAATCCAGTTGATAACCATGCAAAAATAAGCCTAAAACGAAGTAAACCTGAGTGGTAAATACAAGAAACTCCTGACAGAAAAATCCAAAGAATTGAAAATAATTCAGGTGGGGCCCACTTCAATAACAAACCGCAGGTAGATACCGGGTCAAAATGGTCGCGTGTTTACAAATACCGAGTTTCAACTGCTGCCGTACCGGTAACCGCGAAAGAAGTCATCTTGGATATTGCTGATATCTGTTAATCTTAACTAAATATATAAATAATAATAAGTTATTAGGCTTGATTTTCGCATCAAGTTTTGCCGAAAGTTACGTATATTGGGCCTTTAAGTAAAAGCAAAAGTCCTTTTTCTCAAAAGTATGACAATGCTCCCAAATGACGAATAATAAAGAGTGGTTGGCCACCGCCTTTTGGCCATGATAACAAGGTATGAAATGATGTCCGATTCATTCACAGCTGTGTGTCATACAAGCTGTTATACTCTCTAACAACCATCCTGGTATATAATACATACATAGGCCATTGAAAGGTATCAACATCCTATAGAATAATATAAACAGATTTGTTCTCATTCCTAGCCTGTCCTACAGAGATATGTATTTCTGTCATACAGAATTATACATTTCTGTCATACAATTAAAGATCTTTCTCTCACATACTTCCAGACAAACACACATAGCCTTCAGTTTCAAATTCCTATACAGCAGAACCCCACTTACTCGAACTCGTGGGGTCAGGTCCAAGGAATACATGGTATTCAAGTAATTTGAGGTTGTTTGAATGTATACAAATTAGTCGGGACCAAATGAACCATTCGACAAATGAGGGGTGTTCCAGTACACTGGGTTAGAGTAAGTGGGTTTTACTGTACATATATATACTTTCTTTCATCGTCAATGAACCCTTCTCACAATTATTAAATAATTCGCTCAACGGCCCTTCTCGTTTTCATCTGTTTCCAAATAAACTTGTTGCACCTATCACCGCTTTGCGTTTCCACTGTTGGTGTCTTTTTTCATAAGATTGCGTAGTTTGACAAGATTCTGCTTGGTTGTGGTGTCGTCCGGTTTGAGTCGAAGAGCCTCAAGGTAACTCTGTTCTGCCTCGGCCAGTTTACCGTTTAAATGTAACATGGCACCTAGGTTCATGTGGGCTGTCGCCACCTATAACAATAAAACATAAACCTCACTCAATGTTTTCATTAATTCACAATATAACATTAACAGGAAAACATCAATATATAAAGTTTGCTGGACAGGAGGGTGGATGTTTGTGAGATGTTGATATTATTTCTAAATATCAATTGTCATAAACAAACTGGTCGACAGATAAGAATTTTTACCCCTTTTTACTGTTTGTCCTTTTTCATTGAGATTAATTCAGATGATTAAGAAAGTTAATTCAATATCAGGTGTAAAATAAATTATATACTATAAGTATATTACATGTATATATGTAAGTTAATAAGAATCAGAATAACAAAACATTGAGAAAATTTGCTTTGAAAATCCAGAAATAGAAAACTGGTATTGGCCAAAGTAATGCAGCAAACAGTACATTACTGCAATTTAAAGATCGGAAGTACAGAATATTACCATTCAGCCACAGAAATTGGAAAAATTTTTCATAAATATACAAAGACTTTATGTTGCTTTTCCCTGGAACAAACCGTTAGTTCACTTACATTAGGTTTAAGATAAGCTGCCCTTCGGTAAAGGTCCTCAGATTGGCTGTTGTCCTGGATTTGTCTGCAAAGAATGTAAAATGTTTAGAAATAATAACAGGCCCAATAGGCTTGCACCGCTCACCTGGTATCAATCACATTTGAAATCTTAATTAACAGTGGACTCAAATCAAATTACAGGCAAAATATCAACGTTTCAAATTCAAAAGAACATTCATGTTTGAACATTAAGCTAGCTGCCCCTAATATGTTGATTCAGGAGAGGTCATTAAAAGTCTTGACAAATGACCAGTTTGACCTTGAATCATCATTTGAACAAACTTACTAGCCTTTCATTGCAGCAAATAACTCTAGGCTTCCTGGTAATTGAAATAATAGTAATATCAGTATCCTGAACCTTCTGGTCGTTGAGAAGATGTTGGTTGAAGATTTTAAATACATTTGACCCCTGTGACCTTGAAAGCCAGTGAAGGTCATTCATTAGAATAAAGTTAGTTCCCCAGGAAAGAATTGCCTAGTTCACTTCTTCCCTGGAGAAAGAATTGTCAAGTTTACAATTTTTCCCAGGGAAAACTTCATATGGGAAAAAAAATACTTTCCCACAGGTATAAATACAATATGCCTCCTTTTCATAATACAGTAGACTCCGCTTAATATCACTTCTCATTTGTCCGGGGAAAACATGATATTAACCGGAACATGATATTAAAAGAAAACGTATTTTCTGACATTTTTCAGCCCTCAAAACCGGAAGTGGACTTGGTTAAATGTCGTAGTACTGTGACTCAACAGAGAAGATTGTTGAATAAAGATATTTGATCACTAACAATGTTTTTTCACTCCAGTGACCGTATAATCTTTGGTTTTATTCTGGAATGCACTTATTTTCAGATATATTGTTCGTACGTAATATTATCAGTAGGCTACTTCACACGAAACCAGGGACGAAACGTACTACGATTGTTAACTGCAGTAGGCCTACTGTAATGATGTAACGTTAGGCATACAAGTGGCTGGTATTCTGCATCAAATTCGTGTTTTGAAATCATGACACTCCGTAAATATTTACCGGTATCTTGATATGTATACTGATTTTCGCTTGTGAAATCTGTTGTTTGTTTAATTTCTTTACATATTCGCTGCAAGTGCGACATCGTGTTCACAGAGTTTGTCGGTTGTATAGCGCTACCGCGAAATGAACTTTTACCTTTGAAACGCGACGTTTCATTGGATGACCTCTTATGCAAATAAAACAACCACGCGATAAGATTTAGTCTCGGCACTTATATTTATTCACCAGCCTGCCTAGAATCACGGCATGTCGGAGTCGTACTTTGGCTATTTAAAAATCATAACAAAGACGATATCTCTGCATTTTACGTGAACATTAGCTTAAATTAATTAATTGGACACTTATTGTTTAAAAGACACTTTTTATTTTAATTTCAATAAATATTACGTCATGTTTACGGAAGACCATCCACTTGTAAGCCTTCTTCACGACAACGTGAATTCGATCTAAGACGAGCTGAAATGAAAAATGGAACTCGTGTTAGGAACTCATTAAATCACACATGGCGTTATATAAGATTACAAAAGTATGGGTTCCCTCACCCAAAGGTGTAATCTTTGCTCCGGTATGCCAAGTCAATCTATTGTTCGACTAGTACGGCAGTGATCAGGTAGGTGTGAAAAAGACGCAGCTGACCACGACGTTGTTTACATAGCGATTTCAGGTGTGAAACTCGAGTCCCCGGGGCATTTATATGAAATTATTTCTAACATTTACCTGTAATTTTTGTGTGACAGTGGCCAAAAAAAGTGATATTAACCGAAATCCACCTGGAAACAAGTGATATTAAAAGAATGGCATTACATAGATTATATAGCAGGAAAAACGGTGCATGAAGAAAACGTGATAATAACCGAAAAGTGATATTAACCGACGTGACATTAAGTGGAGTTTACTGTATAGCAATCTAGCCTTTCTTTGTTAAAGAATCACTGTTGTTTATTATCATAGAATTGTCACTAACCTAAGGATGTTAGCTGCATTAAAGACAACTTCAAAGTCATTTGGTGCCCTCTCCACTGCGGCTAGGTACATCCGGGCAGCCTCCTCCAGTCGGCCAGTCTCTGCCTTAAACTGAGCTGCAGAGATATAAAAATAAATATAAGTTTACTTACTCCACCAATGTCTGCCTTACCAATATCTGCCTTGATTTAAACTACAGGAATGAAGTCAAATAAATATATTTTAAGTAAAATTCATATCCGTAACCTTTAAGTGGTAAAAAATGTATGGTTAAGTCGTTTTAAAGAACACATTAAGTTTTAAACAAATTTAAACCCTGTGATGTCGAAGAATGTCAAGGTTATTTTTACTCAAAAGAAGTCGCACCATGGCATAAGCTCACCTTGCCCTTTAGACCAGATCAGCTAAAAATACTTTATATATAAAAAAAAAGAATTTTGTAACACTATTAAAATTTAAACAGTTCTTAATGAGAAAACAATTAAATATTGTATATTTAAATTGTTGTGAGTTACCATAGTGATGCTGAACACTAAGGTCCCCTGCGTCTATACTCCTGGCTTTCTGGTACCAGTGCTCAGCTTCCTGCAGCATGTTCTATGGGAAACATTGAAAGAGTTATCTACCTTTGAACATGATGTCTTCAACTGGATCAAAACTAGCAACTTTTCTGTTTCAAATTTTGGAATATTAATATCATGGACATGTTTTAAATAATTATGGACATAATTTTTCTTGATTCTCTATTAAATATAGCGATTCCATGATCCTCTGATGTAAAGAATGTTAATGTTGTTTTAGACATTTTCCCAAGCAAATTTGTCCATGTTCAGACTGGATGTTGAAGTTTTATAGATTTATCAAAATAAATCATGCTGTGTGTAGTTCAGTTTTAGATACCTTTTTCTGGAAGAGTTTAGCCATGGTCAGATGGGCGGGAATGTGGTCAGTCTTGACCTTTAGGGCCTCTTTGTACCAGGACTCGGCCTCATCATACTGACCGAGCTTTAAGTATACTTCTCCTGCAAAAATACACCACCCAATTAAAATACTGGCTGACCAGAGTGAGAAACAGAACTTCATACACTTTCTCAAGACCTAGATTGTAAAACAATAACATTCAAATAATGAACATTTCTATCTTTACTGATGAAAGACTGGATGTTCAAAATTCAGTGTTGTTTTTCCTGTGAATCCGGAAACTTTTACAAAAATTTATTTTTCAAAATGCATTGAAAGCCTAACGACAAGAAACACATAAGGAACACAAAACAAAAATAGCAAGTTATAAATCTAAATGTTTAAGAAAAATAATATGTCATCTATTTTACTTTGTGGTTAAATATAAATACTTTCCTTCATTTCCATTATGTTGATTTAATCTTCTGACATCTAACCTTGCTATAGGACATTTCCTAGTTTTTTCCCCAATTATTTAAATTGACTAGGGTATAGTTTGAACAACTTGAATTGAAAATGTTGAACCATTATTGGCAATTAATTTGACCTGCTTGGCCTTGCTGTGTACATATTATAAGGTTGCTTACCCATCATGTTGTAGATGCTCTGTGGTTGGTAGTAACTGGGCCGCCTCTTTAATGCCTCTTTGTACACAGCAATAGAATCCTGTCAATCAAATCAGGTCAATTAATACACAATCACACTGATATCTCAGTAACAGGCTCAACAACAGAATCCTGTCAATTAAAGCAGGCCAATTAAAACACAACCACTCTGATATCTGACAGTCACCAACACAACAATAAGCCACTACTCCTTATTTTTTGTTAAAGAGATTTGGTGTCACTATATATCCTTTGACCCCAGTGACCTTGAAAGTAGCTAAGTTGTATAAGTCAAAGTGATTTATTTTTGCAAACTTGGTTTGCCTCTTTCATAGGAAGCTTTCAGCCAAGAATCATGTCTCCAGGCCTTTCTGTACTCCACCAGAGGTCATTTGAAGGTTTTGACATATTTGACCCCTGCAACCTTGAAAGTAGCAGGGTCAAAGTGATTTAATTTCACAAACTTTGCTTGGCTCCTTCCAAGAAAGCTCTTTGCAAAAAATCATGTCTCTAGGCCTTTTAGGAAATTCAGAAGGTGTTGTTTAAGTTTTGCATACATTTGACGTCTGTGATCTTTAAAGTACGTCAAAGTGATCTTTTTTTGCAAACATTGTTTGACTCTTTCAAAGGCAACTTCCAGCCAAATATGTCACTATAGACTTTTGGTATTTCAGAAGAAGTCTTTTGAAAGTTTTAACACATTTGAACCCTGTGTCCTTGAAAGAAGGTCAAAATAATTTTTGTTTTTACAAACTTTGTTTGCCTTCTTCCAAGGAAGCTACCAATTGACGGAAGGAAGGAGGATGGACGACGAATCGTGGTATACGCTCTGGTTTGGTTTATTTTGTTTTACGTCCTATTAACAACCAGGGTCATTCAAGTACGTGCCAGGTTTTGGAGGTGAAGGAAAGCTGGAGTACCCGGGGAAAAACCACTGACCTACGGTCAGTACCTGGCAACTGCCCCACGTGGGATTCAAACTCGCAACCCAAAAGTGGAGAGCTAGCAGTAGAATGTCGGGACACCTTAACCGCTTGGTCACCATGGCCCCCTGGTATAAGCTAACTTGGCCCTTCAGGCCAGATGATCAGTAGGACTTAACATTTACTGTTTTATGGAGTAAACGATGTGCAAAGTGTTTTCATTTTATTGTTGTGTCCAGGAGTAAATGATAAATAAAGCAGGTCTTTACCATTACTCTTATGTGGCTACTTGCTATTTTCTATACAGTTTGGCATAATGTAATGTTATTTTACAATTCTTACAAATTTGTAAGAAAAGCGTTCTAAAGTCAGGCTATAATACAAAGGATATGATTTTGCCTTTTGATAAAACCAGCTAATTATCAACAGGCGAACAGTTATCATGGCACTGTTAAGGTATGTTAACAATTTACTCAAAAGATTTGCTACCAGTGTGCAGCTTTCAAATTCAACAACAAATAAAAACACTCTTTTGTACAGGCAAGTTTCACACGTGTTTGTGAAATAATACTAAATGTGTAAGAACATTTAAAATTACAATTTGTGCAAGATTTAGTGAATCAGGTTTCTTTTTTTTTGTGTGTTTCACATATGTTTGACAACTAAATCGCATCATCAGCATACAATGTAGAATTGTTTGATGGGACATTTTAAAGATTTCAAGCGTTGATATGCAGACCAAAAGATAGTGAGTGACAATTATTTCACCCTTTAAATGGCGTGTAACAGTGACTAAAATAGTCATAAATATGCACAATTTTTTATAGTTTTTGTTTATATTTACATTATTTTATCTGATGTTAAAATAGCAGACTTTGTAAGCCATGAATAAGCAATTTTTTTGTTTTAAATTTACATTTATTTAAATCTACAAAAATAAAACGAATTTATTAGTTAACACTGGATATATATTTATGTCAAATTAATTTTTTTTTACTTCCAGAGGTGTTATCCAGGACAGGTGTGAATAATACCATCTGACAAATGTGGAGTCGAATTTCTTCACAGGTGAATTGTACTGCAGGTGGAATGAGGAGGGAACACGTTCTCGACAGGTAAAACATACGCAGGTGAGACATTGAAGAAACAGAGCAGACAATATCACTATACACACCATTAACATAACTTACAGGAACAACAACTAGACTTACAATTTATACAACAGACCTCAGTGAAATATGTACTTTTCTGTATGATTTACTTATGACAGGCTCCTATCATTAACATATAATTAAGTATCGGGAAATGTTAACTAGACAAGAATTGGATTACTAATCCCTTATGTAGAAGACTTGAGAATTGCTGTGTCTGGTTCTAGGTAGGATGTTACAGACATTTTAACTGAGGTTTTCTCTGTTAGCCTGTTTCTTTCAGACAGTGCATTCCTCTTTTATATCATATTACATTTGTCAGATAAAAACATGATATTAACAGGTATGTGATATTAAGAGAAACATGTTTTTTTTCACTAAATCTTATGCATTCAATCCAATCTCCATAACTAAAAGAAAGCTATTCAATGTAAATGTTAAGATGTTTTAATATAAACATAAGCTATTCAATGTACATATTAAGATGTTTTAATATAAACATAACATTATTTCAATTAAAAATCTTTTTTTGGGGGGTTACTTTTTATTTTCTATGCAATATCTTATACAAATCAATGGAAATGACATAATTTTCTGTATATTTTATGTGATTGGTTAAAAACAAAATGATATTAAGAGGAATTCACCTCAAAATACATGATATCAACCAAACAAAATTACATAGATTATATAGAGCGAAAAATGATGCTTGGGAAAAACATGACATGAAGAGGAATGTGATATAAACAGGGGTTATATTAAGTGGAATCCACTGTATTCGTTACATTAACCATTATAATTTCACCAGTTTGATCCTCAGTGGTTCACACGTTACATATGACTCACTACCATACTCCCATACTGTCTTTTCTTTGTGCTGTTTATAATACTTTTCAGCAAATAAAATAAAATCTTGATGTTGCATATCAAGTTTTCCAGTATGCAATAAATGCCTACAATGAACCATAATGTTGTATTTTACAGGAGAATCAATACTAAGAGACTATAAGCAGCAAGCCACATGTTTAGTTCATCAAATGTGATCTCCATTCTACCTCCCTATAGCTTACTCAAGTATCCCCATGTTTTATTTAAATGGATATGTTTTCTTTTTCATTCACAGCTTTCCCCGCTAATCCGAACAATAAGTTATACAAAAGTTGTATTGTTGAGAAGAATTGTGACTGCTAGATTTTACAATTGGTTCATTATTGATTGGGCCAAAAGTATCATTGTTTTCAGGCCATGTTTAGGGATCCTGAACAACAGTTTTGCCCCATTGCTGCATGGGAGTGGACTTTTCCATGAATAGGTCTCAAACAAGACTGACTCTACCACAGAGTATCAGTCAATTCAAGTGTAATTTGGTAAGAGTCTGTGCAATTAACCTAAAATGAATTGGTTTAAATTTCATTCAACAATTGTTGACATGTTAAGAGTTAAGGACAACTGGACAAGTAGTTTAGTTAACATAAATTTGACATCATTCATCACTGGTGAAAGCTGAGAACTTAAACTTTTTCCAAATGGCTACCATGACAGCCATATTAGATTTCGAACCAATGGTCCAAAAAATTAAAGGGCAATCCAAATGATACATCAGACCAAACTTAAGTCAAAATTCCTTCAAGATTTAAGGAACACTAGTGTTTATAATGAATTGTTTATCAACATGTTCATTACTATTTCATGAATTATTCATGAATAATAATTCATAGAGGTTCATGAAATTATGTTCATGAATGTTCATGAACTGGTTCATGAATATGCTTTCAAGAATATTTCATGGACATTTATGAATAAAGTTCATGAACATTTATGAAAAAAGTTCATGAACATTCCATGAATACTTCATGAATAGTTCACAAATATTCACGATTAGTTCATGATTGGTTCACAGGGGCAAAGTTTACTTTAGTAACCTCCCCTTTGAAGCCCACCCCTAAGACCCAGGGCTCAAATCAATATTCTGATTTAAAGAAATGGATTGCCCCTGTTTAGTGATGCATCAAACCAAACCTGATTGAAATCCACCAAGACATGAAGGAGAAAGACTAGCATTTTGAAGAAAAAGTTTACGCACAGCAATGACAACTGACAAAGGATGGTGGCAATAGGCCGTCGTGAGCCTTTGGGTCAGATGAGTGACCCTCTGGGTCTGATGACCTTAAAAGTTGGCAGATGCTCTTTATGGTCAATGTTTAAAGAGAGCACAGACATCAAGGAAGTACTCTACGTACCTCATTCCTGTCCATCTCTGCATACAGCCGACCAAGGTTATACAACGCTGAGATCTTGGTGTTTTCATGCAGACGCGGGTCCTTTAGACCAGATGTGTCCAAGTTGGCACAGTGCAGATACACCTACAAAAATCCAATGAAAATTGACCAGTGACGTACATAAGAGAGATAAGACTACTAGAACTGGTGTATACAGTTTTTATAGAAAGTAGGATTTACAGCAATACATACAGTTTGCATAGGATCGTCTGAATACTCAGAGGTCAAATTAAACAGGTTTACTATTCTCTGAATATGTTATTAATTGGCATTTTGATAAGGACACAGTTTTAGCACTAAATTGTCTCAGGCATATATTTCTTTTAAATATGAAAGAATCTAAAAATATTTTCAAGCTTTAGAGACCAATTAATCCTTACCTTTTCTGCTTCTTCGTATCTCGCCTGCAGGCCATAAATGATAGCTAGGTTTAGATGGGCCACTGTAACAACCAAAAGTAAATCACATTGGTTATAATTGAGGTTATAACTTTTTACAATGTGGATGCTTTTGTCTGATGTACATGCGTAAATGTCCTACCGTAGCAACAAAGTTTCGTTGCTATGAAGTTATAGCCAAATATGGTGTTAATAGACAGTGTGAGCATGCAGAGAAAGGAAAGCATCCATATCAGACAAATAAAAATTCTTTCCTATGAAATGAATTTTTAAAACACTATACAATGACAGTATTTATTCATTCAAAATAATTTGCAATAGGAAAAAGAAAAGTGATGGAGCTGTGACTGAGGTTTATACCCACAACCCTTGGCTCTCCAGCCTATGCTCTAACCTACAGTTGATGCTTGATTTAGCTGTATGACACTTAAAGCATTGAACTGTTACCAAATAGTAGTATACAATTGATATGAATACAATTTGGGTGACAAATAAATAGAAAGTCGCCTGTCAATTCCAATATCCTGAATGCATACCCAGCAACTGCAGTTTTAGGGTAGAAATCTCTATCATTTCAATGTTATGACCCAAGGACTAAGTATCCTAGGGTGGGGTAGGCCCCAGGGCCATCCTAGAAGCACATACACATTTGTCTCTTTATATACTTAGTGATTGTAAATAACATTTTGGGTGGGAAGAAGAAATCTATCAAACCTAAATATAAATAACACTTTTTGGCCCCTTGCACCGCTCTGCCCCTCGATCAATTTGTACAATTTTGAATCTTCCATGACTGCATGCGTCTAACAAAATATGATCAATATCACCGGACATCAAACACAGTACCATGTCAAAAGCTAATTTGCCCTTCAGGCAAGTGACTCACTATACTTGTGAGCTAAAAAGTAGATTGATATAACTTTGAGAAAATTTGGCACCTGAACTGAGTTCTAAATCTTCAGATAGATCACATTACAGTTTGATATCCAATCCTTTAACTGTGAAATCCTGCATTACCTGAGCATGAAAATATAAGTTCACTGTGACATAGGGTACAGAGTCTAATTATAATAAAACAGAGATAAGATCTTCAGATTTATTCCCTTGATATCAAATGAATTCACCTGAGATCTTATCTTTAAATATTACAATTTTTCAATTAATTGTAAACATGTCTGCAACAGTAAAATATAACAGTGTAAATGCTAAAACAGCTTCTGGGTTTTTTACTTTACAGAATACAGTTTTTATGAAGATAGGTTGAACATATCTCAAGTTTCCTCTGGCCCTACCTACAGACAGATATATGTCTGTTGTGAGGCCAGAGTGCATTCCTACAATATCAAAACGAGGAATTATCCAACATCATTTTGTGGCGGAGAGTCTTGAGATGCTTACAACAAAAATAAAATATGTTGTACACCATCCTATAGTGGAAATGAAATATTTGGATCGAGTGGTGTTTTTTTTCCTTCAAATTATATACAGTATGAATGCAAAACAGTTACCAGGTATCATACTGTATGAATATAAATAAATACACTGTTTGCAATCCCAATATATACATGTATATACATGTATGAAGACATATAAATGCATTAAAACACTGGGATCGATATCCCACTACACTTGATTTTTGATTTCATTTATACATGAAACTGTCATTATCACTTCACGCAATTATAAGGTAGTGTTTTATCTTTGAAGAAATAATTTCAATAGTCATATGCCAAATATAATATGTGCAGGAAACCATAATGATCAGACAGTTTTGGAATAGATCCTTTCATTTAATGTTCTAATGTAACAATTATTCAAACATATATACATATCATTTTTATGATACATTCAGAAAAACAACATTATTTTGTATTACTATATGTAATTATATTATTATTGCATAATGATCAATAAAACAATACAAGTTTCCACATTAAACAGGGTCCAGATTTAATACAAGGTAGATATGTAGATGCTATAATTCAAGATAGGAAAAAGTTTGGACCAAACAGCAAATCTGAAGCTGGTAAATGCAGGTTTTAGAATAGGGTCCATTTTATAACAGATTAATTAATGCCTTTGACATTATTGTTAATGAAATAGTAAAACAAAAACTAAAAGAATGTATTCATCTGTACTATTGCTCTATCAAATGCACTTTTTTTTTTATAAATGTACAAGAATTCATCCATTTTTCTGTGTTCAGTATATTTATCCTCTGTAGTTAAAAACATTTTGTTATAAAACTGTTCTAATGGTATGCGATCCTTCGCAGCAGAGAGGTAGAAAGCCAGTTAAACACTTGTTACAGCACAGACTTGAATCATTAATTCTGTTTGAGCTGGCGGACTTCTCTTTGGTAGGTGTTATGATTACATAAACATACAGAATGTATAAACTACCCCAGTACACCTTCAAAGGTACATTACACCAGGAGAAACGCAGTGTTATCCCGACTACAATAGCAGTACGGGAGAACACCATAAACCAGCAGTTTGTGAATCAAGTTTGGTCCCACCATGTAAAAGGCAAGCTGTATGGATAGATCAATATATTGAGCATGTACTTTTTCACTGTTCTCGCCTTCAAATGGTCCCTGGGAACTGCATGAAGTTCATGCAGTTATATATCAATACATCAGCCTTGGTAGTCATCCGAGACTTGGTGGGAACAGAAGTAAGTGCAGTATATCACTGGGATCCAATTGGAAAACTGTTTAAGTGGAACAAATTCCCCATCACATGTTCACTGTATGAAAGAAGTATCCTCTCCATGAACTCTACACAGGCAATATGTATTCACATGAATTTCATTTCACATGAAATTCACATGAAACGTTGGAAAAAACTGTATTTCATGTGAAAAACAGCATAAATGATTTTTCACATGAATTTCATGTGAACTAATTTTTCACGTGAATTTCATATGAAAAAATTTAGATGAAATTCATGTGAATTTTACGTGAAATTCGCATGGATTTTATGTGAAATTCACCTACAGGAACATAGGCTGTGTATATTTGGAAGCTCCTGCATGCTAAATTCTCTGTATAGAAAGGGGTCCCCATTAACCCCTTGGATAGGTGCCCCCTATTAAATCCCTGAATAACAAATACACTTTATTAACTCTTTATAATTGTTTATAACAGCTAGGTGCCCCCAGTTAACAATCTATATAAACATTTCCAACTATTAATTTTCTATATAACTGATACCTCCTTTAACTTATGTATATTATAGATGCAAACAAACGCTCCTCCACACCTTTATATACCACATGTAGGTAAGTCATTATACTCATATTTCTGACTAACAATGGTGTCATCACTCATTTCTTATTTACTGTAAAAGTTGATATTTTCGCAGATGAAATTTTTCGCTTAGACAGTATCTAAATTGTTTGAGAGTGGACATTTTTGCAATGTCAGTCATACTATTTAAGACACTGTAGAGTTTAAGTGGTGTAAATATGTTTGCGTGTTGATATATTTGTGGATAGTTATAATGAAAGCGAAAATTTCCCACCGTGAACAATTCCACTATACAATACACTATGCTATGTGCCTCTTTGCCTATTTTCATGTAATAACAGGTTAACCTTTCTATGTAAAGAATATTGCATTCTATTCTAGATATCCTCTTAAAGAATATTGTATTCTATTCTAGATTTCCTCTTATGTATGTATATCCTGGCTTCTCTGTTTCTTTCACCAGATAACTGCAGTCTATATATACTATATACAGGAACTGCCCCTGGACATGCAATCTCTATAATACCAGAGTTAATTATCTCCAGGATCCAGTCTGATCTTCTTCCTGAAGATGATAAGGTTACCTTACATATACACACACACGTACATTCATACCTATTCAAAATCCACAGAACCAGTGTTATGTAGTTATGTAATATACCTGTTACGGGGTTTAAATGTTTGATCGCTATACAGACATCAGCCACAATAAGCCCACGCCCAACCTGTAATCAATTTTATATAACAGTTGCAGCCCCGAAAATGTTTTGCACCCTGTCAATGCATCACTGAATCAGATAAATTCTAAAATGGATTTTAAAAGAGTGTAGTTCCAAAGTAAGGGTAAACATTGCAATGGATATTTGAATATTTATCGCACCCACAGATCTGTGTTAAATTAACTGCTACATCACTAAGATGTCCTATCTTATGAGTTATGGGACAAATTATACACCTAAATAAACATGAGACCCACCAGTCCAACACATAAATAAGCATGCAAATTTTCGGATAATGGGTCCCAAGTTCTATACCCAGTGTTTGATCAATATTCATGTGCGCCACGATTCGTGCTCAGTAATGCTAATTGATGTTTTCTATACCCCACCAGTAAATACATACATAAATCTACATTAGAGACCACAGCTTTACATTTCGGGTTACGATTTCAAAGTAGGAGGATGACTTTATGAAAACTGGTGGACACCACCTCTGAGGGCTCTGCCATTCCAAAATTAAGACCAAGCCTTGTACAGTGGACTCCACTTAATAGCACCCCTGTTAATATCACATTCCTCTTTATATTATGTTTTTCCCAAGCACCATTTTTCTCTCTATATTATTGAATCTATGTAATTTTATTTGGTTAATATCATGTATTTTGAGGTGAATTTATTTTAATATCATGTTTTTTATAACCAATTACATAAAATATCCAGAAAATGATGTCATTTCCATTGATTTCAGATACAACTTGTACAAAATGTACTAGAAAATAAAACAAGAGATCCCAGAGGGATCTTGGCGCCCACCAACAAATGATCTAAGTTTGTTTTTTGAAAGATGGTTCTTTTCTCTTCTTTCGATTGTCTCTTAGGTGTTGATTAAGTGTGAGCAGAGACTCTGGTGGGACACAGATGCATTTTTTTGGTTTTTTTTGTGAATTACATTGTCGTTTCCTTATTCTTAGCATAGCTAGGCACCAGGAGGAACCTACATATGAAATTTGTGAAAGTTCCCTTCAGTATATTCTCAGAAATAGGGATAACAAACTTCAATTGTCAAAATCCAAGATGGCTGCCTGTCGGCCATGTTGTTTTCCGATCTGTCCAAAAATGGAATATGCACAACTAAGGACCAAGGTGAACCAACAAATGAAATTTGAGAAAGATACCTTCAGTACTTTCTTAGAAATAGCGATAACAAACTTCAATTGTCAAAATCCAAGATGGCTGCCTGTCGGCCATATTGTTTTCTGATCTGTCCCAAAATGGAATATACACAACTAGGGACCAAGGTGAACCAACACATGAAATTTGAGAAAGATACCTTCAGTAATTTCTGAGAAATAGCCATAACGAACTTCAATTGTCAAAATCCGAGATGGCTGCCTGTCGGCCATGTTGTTTTTGGATTGGTCCCAAAATGCAATATGCATAACTAGGCACCAAGGGGAACCTACACATGAAATTTGAGAAAGATCCATTCAGTACATTCTCAGAAATAGGGATAACAAAGTTCAAATGTCAAAATCCAAGATGGCTGCCTGTCGGCCATCTTGAATTCAGATCGGTCCCAAAATGGAATATACACAACTACGGACCAAGGTGAACCAACACATGAAATTTGAGAAAGATACCTTCAGTACTTTCTTAGAAATAGCGATAACAAACTTCAATTGTCAAAATCCAAGATGGCTGCCTGTCGGCCATGTTGTTTTTGGATTGGTCCCAAAATGCAATATGCATAACTACACACCAAGGGGAACCTACACATGAAATTTGAGAAAGATCCATTCAGTACATTCTCAGAAATAGCGATAACAAAGTTCAACTGTCAAAATCCAAGATGGCTGCCTGTCGGCCATGTTGTTTTCGGATTGGTCCCAAAATGCAATATGCATAACTAAGCACCAAGGGGAACCTACACATGAAATTTGAGAAAGATCCATTCAGTACATTCTCAGAAATAGGGATAACGAAGTTCAAATGTCAAAATCCAAGATGGCTGCCTGTCGGCCATCTTGAATTCAGATCGGTCCCAAAATGGAATATGCACAACTAGGGACCAAGGTGAACCAACATATGAAATTTGAGAAAGATCCATTCAGTACATTCTCAGAAATAGGGATAACAAAGTTCAAATGTCAAAATCCAAGATGGCTGCCTGTCGGCCATCTTGAATTCAGATCGGTCCCAAAATGGAATATGCACAACTAGGGACCAAGGTGAACCAACACATGAAATTTGAGAAAGATTCCTTCGGTACTTTATGAGAAATAGCGATAACAAGAATTGTTTACGGACGGACTAACGGACTAACGGACGGACGGACGGACGGACGGACGGACCACGGACCACGGACGCAGGGCGATTTGAATAGCCCACCATCTGATGATGGTGGGCTAAAAAAAGTTATAGAGATTGGAAATGCCCTAGATTTAATGGAAAAACATGTTTCTCTTAATGTCACATTCTTGTTAATATCATGTTTTTGTCTGACAAATGCAACATGATATAAAGAGGAGTGCACTGTATCTGTATAAAAGTTTGGTTATATGGAGGGGGGATCTCAATCGTTTCTAAGTTCAACTCAGAACCTAGATTTATCTAGGTATGGCAGACCCTGGGATCAATCCTGATATCATGAGAACATGTGTTCTTCCCTTCATGGCCAGTTATTCTATATATAGTTTTGCACTATAGGGATCACAAGTGTTTCAAAGTTATGACCTAGGGATTAATAAAGTCCTATACCATTTGTACAATCTTGAATACCTGCTACCTTAAGGGCAAAAGTTGGAATCTATTGCTTGGATTCAGAGAAGAAGTTGCTTAAACCAATATACAAATATCGCTTATTTCAATATAACCCTTTTTGGTTCCATTCCTCAGTCACATGGAGAGCCATGATCCCCTCCATTTGTACAATTTTTCATCCCAATCACCTAGGGATGCTTCCAGTCAATTTAGGTTGATATAATTTCCAGTCAGTGGTTATGGAGAAGAAATTGTTAAAACACGAGGCCCATAGGCCTTAATGTTCATCTGAGTTTCCATAATGTTTGTTGTTGTGTGACCTTACATTGCAGTTATCACTAACCCCAACTGAGTCTAAACTAGAACAATGACAGGTAAGCAAGTGCCCTGTTTAAGGCAATATTTCTCCAAAAATCACCAAATCCTTGAACCTTGGACCCAATGCTGAAACCCTGGGTCACTTTGATCTGTGTTCAATTAACTTTTCAGAAGTGAAAATTTAGTATCTTTGTATTTTTCTTATACTTGTTGCAATAAAAATGGAAAGTGTCACATGCTATTACCAAGAATCTTTCCAAATATCCAGGGTAAGCAGGAATGTAAAAGCCTCTACCAGAACATAATGTTATATTTCAATCAGCACAATGTATGAAGCTGAAAATTCTGTATCATGTTTAAAAGCCCCTACAAGAAAACTTTTATATATTTTAATCTTCTGACACATTTATTAGAGTTGTAGACACAATGTATGAATTAAGCTCATTGAATTAAGCTCAAAGTTCTGTATCATTTTTTGTTGTAAAAACCTCGTTCAGAAAATAATTTTATTTGAATCGACACAGTGTATGAAGCTGAAAGTTCTGTATCCAGTTTGAAAGCCTCAAGAATATAATGTTATATTTTTATATAAAATGTTTAGTGGAGTTGGAGACACAGTGTATGGAGCTAAAAGTTCTGTATCCTGTTTAAAAGCCTCAAGAATATTAAATGTTATAGTTTTATATAACATGTTTAGTCGATTTGGAGACACAGTGTATGAATCTGAAAGTTCTGTATCCTGTTTAAAAGCCTCTCCCAGAATGTTTATGATTGGGAGCCAGTGACAGAAGCAGGGCGCATGATGGTGAACATTGATTTTAGACTGCGACATCTGAGCCCAATATAACAACATGATTCCAATCCTGACATAAAGGCTCGTCAAACGATCACTGGCTGTCTGGCATACCCACACACTCGAAATCAAATTTATAAGGTTGTCATATTGTCAATTTCGTTTGATGGGGAATCAATACGGTACAGCACGTTAACACACGATGACGACCCCTTGCACACAAAGCATAGAGAGCAGACATCACACAGTGCATCACTGATGCCGCCTCCCGCCACTGTTAGTGCAGTATGCAGACAAAATGACGAGAAATTGATACAGCCGAAAAATTAATTATCAGGTCACAGCAACCTGTCAGGGTAATTACAAAATTAGAAATGATGATTATAGCCACATGTATTCAATTAAGTCCAGAAATACAGGCCTGTCTTCTCAATAAAACGTGGAATCTGCAGAAATACTGTGAAAGTCTTAAAACTGTCAAAATCAACATAGTAATTATTTTTGACAAAAAAAGGAGGGGGGTTGGGTGGGGGATTTCCTCCATATACATATGTAGTTTGTTTCCAATGAAATTCAATTGTTGAGAAACAAAAGGCTATGGTTTAAGAAATAGCAGTAACAAGAAATGTTTAAGTACAGATGGACAAAGGACAGACAACGGAAGACAGAGTACGGAATTGCAAATTTGATGATGGTGGCCTAAAAATTGAAAAAAAAAGACGAATTTAAATTTGACCTTGTTGATCAACCATTAGGACGGGGAGGCGTGTTATATGTATCTATTGGAAGCCCATGACACCACCATGCAGTCGTCACGTACAAACTTACTTGAGAGTTTAGGGCGACACTGTATTGCTCGTTTGTAACTTTCTATGGCTTCTTCGTACCTCTTCTGGTCTTGTAGTAAAATTCCCCTGTGAACATTAAAACAAATGGCAACATGGGATCAGATTCCGTTGGCTGTGACAAGTGGAGTGCCATTGTCTATTGGTGTAAATTGGCATAGTTTCTTGTGAGTAGAGCTTGTAGTGCTCTTACATTTTATAAGGACATAAGCAGTAACCTAAAAATGATGGCCCAGTGTTCCACATCATTGTTCCATCATATCAAAGTCAAAAAAATATCAAGGATGTTTTTTAAACTGAAGTGATCTTATATTTTGATAAGGATATCTTGTACCTGGGGTCATATATTAAAGGAGCGCTTAGGTGACCTTTGTAAGGTCATTTGTTCTTTACTGATACTAGATAAGTATCACATCTTCAATTCAAAATGTCAATTTTTATCTAACATAACAATTTTATATAAAACCTTTTTGACTGTAAACACAATGTATCGTTTTGATATAGATGTACTTAATTTGCTCACAGGATACCAATAAATGTGAAGTAGGTGTGAAAATCCTTCTGTATTTGAATCCTCAAGGTATATTCAATACGAAGAATTAACTTCAATGACATCAAGCAAAATTCTAAATTGGACTTAATTGGCTATAAATGGAATAAAGAAATTGAAGATAAAACTTTGTAAGAAATTTAATTCACATAGATCTCCAACAAAACTATCATAAAACCTTTGTATTTATGGAAGAGCACTGACAGAAGGTCATACAGGTATTGATGTAAAACTGACACAAAGTAATGGAAATGTTTTAAATGTACTAAATACCATGCTATTATTCTATTATACATATAGCACAAGACACCACTGACGCTTGGGTGGAGTAAATGTCAAAATCCCTCCTCCCCCACTCAACTTTTTGAGATGAGCTAAAATGAGTCAGTTATAAACATAAACTTATTTATTTTACAACAATTATGAAACACTTAGTTATCCAACTTATATTAATCACTCTTGTTGGCCCGGATGTTAGCGCGTGAGGGGTCTTATTGTGGGAGGAAACCGGAGTAACCCGGAGAAAACCCATGTGGTTGGGCAGGTGAGTCCCCATACCTTTTCACGTCCAGTCGAAGAATCGAACCCCGACCGCCTTGGTGAAAGGCAAGTGCGCTATCCACTGCACCACCCGACCACCCAACTTCAGTTAGAGAGGAGAATCATTGAAAATATGTTAGTTAGAATGATTCTCCAGCTGTAAAATATATACTACCTAACACTTGTGTTCATTACATTTTGAATTTATTAAACTCGTTGATCAATTTCATATTACATGAACACTCGTTTTAGGCATAGGACTATATATCAGGACCAAATTCCATAGTTCATATATAATCACAAATGTAAAATTGCTGCAAAATTTGCTGATCTTGGCATAAAAGTATTGGACATTCTATTAAAGAAAAGTCAATAATAATCTAGACATAGTCATAACATTATTGGCTTGTATGGGCTTTATAAGTGTTTTGACCATGAATACTCGATATAACGAAGCTTCTATAGCTAGATACTTGTAAAAAAAATCAAGAGAATACTAAAGTTTCCAAACTCAAATTCAACTAGAACTGTCATCCGGGGCCAACTCATACCCCTGCACCCTAAAGTTACAACAAATGAGGAGCACATCTTCATACTGTAATGTGTACTCCCAAAAAATTTAAAAAGATCCGTTGAAAAGTGAGCGAATGCATAGCTGGACAAAATTGTGTTCATTTACATAAAAGGGGAATAACTCTCTGAAAAGGGTAAAAAATGCATAGGGTTGAAAATGCTTATTTACTCCAGGGGACATATTTACATATTGTACTGTCTATTCTCACAAAATTTTTAAAAGATCCATTGAAAACTGAGCGAATGCATAGCCGGACAATATTGTGTTCATTTTTTACATAAAAAGGGGAATACCGAATAACTTTCTGAAAAAGGGTCGAAAATGCAAATTTACTTCAGGCGGCACATCTTCAAACTGTACTGTCTATTCCAACAAAATTTTTAAAAGATCCGTTTAAAACTGAGTGAATGCATAGCTGGACAAAATTGTGTCTACAGACGGACGGACGGACGGACGGACGGACAACCTGATTCCAGTACTCCCCCCCCCCCCCCCCCTTACTTCATTGCAGGGGGTATAATTAAACTAGGGGCAAAAGAGGAACAAAGCAAAGATTTACATGGATACCCTTGAAAAAGTACAAGAGAATAAGAACAGGTGTTCCGGAAGGGTAATGTCTTCTGCTTCATTGATGACACACACCTTGTAAATCTTGGTTACATCCAAAATGTCAGGTCCTCTAATTGAGAACCAAGTCAAGTTCTAAATCAAAATCTAAGTGTCCAGGTTAACAATACAAATGCCTGATGTAGGATTCTGATGCTTTTTTACAAGGTTTGATGTACCTGTGTACGTAAAGGACTTACAGGTTGTAATGGGTGTCGGCCATGTTGGATCTGTGGATGAGAGCATTACGGTAAGCTGTCTCTGCTTCTCCTAGTTTGCCCTGACTGTTCAACACGTTGGCAAGGTTTCCCCACGCTGAAATTCAAAAAACAATAAAATTAAACTAATAAAACTGTAAACCTGGTTATAATTTTTGTCATCAATTTACTATGATGCATATGTTATTTACAATACTGTATATATAAACAAGAGGCCCAAGGGCCTTAACGGTCATCTGACTACCAATTGTGATACCATTATGGAATTAGTTTAAACAATATTTTATTTCCATCAGTGTACATGTATATTACATATATAGAAATTGTACAAATAGTGAGGATTGGAAAACAAGCTAATAGCTTATATAAATTCCTCTCCTCTAAGAATTAGTAATACAATCATGTAACAATATGCCACACAAATGTGGTTTTCAAGATGGTGATGATCATGGATTTCTTCGGAACAGTGCGAAAAATAACATTTGGTCAGAATCATTTTAGGCAAGTTTCAGATCATGGAAAGTGTTAGATGTGGATGCTAAAATGGGGGCTGTTGCAGCCATCTTGGATCTCTGACGGACTGGAGAAATAACAACATTTGGTTGGGACTATCTGGGGATCATTTTTCTATGAAAAGTTTTAAATGTGTATTCAAAATGGGGGCTGTGGCAGCCATCTTGGATGTCTGACGGAACTTGAGAAGAAGTTTGAAATGTGTTTTTCAAGATGGCGGCTCTGAAGGCCATCTTGGATTTCCGACCAACCTGAAAAATAACAACACTTGGTCAGGACAATCTCAGAATCACTTCAGCCAAGTTTTAGCTTAATCCCACAGGTAGAACTTGAGAAGAAGTTGGAAATGTGTTTTGTAAGATGGCGGCCATCTTGGATTTCGAACCGACCGAAAAGTAACAACTCATGGTCAGGACCATCTCAGGATAATTTCAGCCAAGTTTCAGCTTAATCCCACAGGTGAAACTTGAGAGAAATTGTGTTTTTCAAGATGGCGGCTTTGGCGGCCATCTCGGATTTTGGACCAACCCAAAAAATAACAACACTTGGTCAGGACCATCTCAGGATCATTTCAGCCAAGTTTCATCTTAATCCCACTGGTAGAACTTGAGAAGAAGTTGAAAATGTGTTTTTCAAGATGGCGGCTCTGGTGGCCATCTTGGATTTCGGACCGACCCGAAAAATAACATCGCTTGGTCAGGACTATCTCAGGATCATTTCAGCCAAGTTTCAGCTTAATCCCAGTGGTAGAACTTAAGAAGAAGTTTAAAATAGGTGTTGTTCAGGAAAACAGTGATTGCGCAATCATGTCACAAAATGGCCGCCATGGCACAAATGTCGAGAGTTTTTCGGACCCGAAAAATAACAACATTTTATGGGCTGCCCTTCCTGAACATCCCTACCAATTTTCAGCTCACAGGTACCAGTGGAACTGTAGAAGAAGTTTAATATGTGTTTTTCAAGATGTCGGCTATGGCGGCCATCTTGGATTTCGGACCGACCCGAAAAATAACAACACTTGGTCAGGACCATCTCAGGATCATTTCAGCTAAGTTTCAGCTTAATCCCACTGGTAGAACTTGAGAAGAAGTTGAAAATGTGTTTTTCAAGATGTCGGCTCTGGCGGCCATCTTGGATTTCGGACCGACCCGAAAAATAACAACACTTGGTCAGGACTATCTCAGGATCATTTCAGCCAAGTTTCAGCTTAATCCCAGTGGTAGAACTTAAGAAGAAGTTTAAAATAGGTGTTGTTCAGGAAAACAGTGATTGCGCAATCATGTCACAAAATGGCCGCCATGGCACAAATGTCGAGAGTTTTTCGGACCCGAAAAATAACAACATTTTATGGGCTGCCCTTCCTGAACATCCCTACCAATTTTCAGCTCACAGGTACCAGTGGAACTGTAGAAGAAGTTTAATATGTGCTTTTCAAGATGTCGGCTATGGCGGCCATCTTGGATTTCGGACCGACCCGAAAAATAACAACACTTGGTCAGGACCATCTCAGGATCATTTCAGCTAAGTTTCAGCTTATTCCCATTGGTAGAACTTGAGAAGAAGTTGAAAATGTGTTTTTCAAGATGGCGGCTCTGGCGGCCATCTTGGATTTCGGACCGACCCGAAAAATAACAACACTTGGTCAGGACCATCTCAGGATCATTTCAGCTAAGTTTCAGCTTATTCCCATTGGTAGAACTTGAGAAGAAGTTTGAAATGTGAAAAGTTTACGGACGGCGGACGGCGGACGGCGCACGGCGGACGGCGCACGGCGGACGGCGCACGGCGGACGGCGGACGACGACGGACAAAGCACGGTAACTATAGGTCATCTTGACCCTTTGGGTCAGATGACCTAATAATCTCTCTCTGTACTTAACTATAATTTAATGTCAATACAACTTAATAGTCAAATCATAATTGAAACAAAGCTTAATACACATTTGTGTTTTATATATAGACATGTAAAGTATCCAAACTTCAAATACATTTTTCTATCAACTATCAACGGCTATAACTCTGCATATCCAGGACCTTCCTAGGGGGATCACATCTGTAGGGGCGACCCTCAGGCAAGTACTCGGATACCCTATATATGACAGAATCTTTATGGAAAGACACAGTTAACAGTTTGGTTATTTTGTTTCACGTTATTTTGTTTCACGTTATTTTGTTTCATGTTATTTTGTTTTGTAAAGGAAGTTCCAGGGTTTGGAGGTGGAGGAAAGCTCGAGTACCCAGAGAAAAACCACCGACCTACAGTCAGTACCTAACCTGGCATCTGACTCATGTGGGTTTCGAACCCAGAGGTGGAGGGCTAGTGGTAGAATTCGGGATACCCTAACTAATCGGCCACCCTGGCCCAACCTTGGAGTCTCTTTATCTAATGATGGTACCTGAAAATAATACATACCTTTGGCTGGATTGACGGACACCCCAGATCTATAGAGATTCTCTTCTGTCTGCCACACACGGTTCCTGAGCACTGTCTTGCCACAGAACAGAGTCACAAGAGCCACGAAGGCCACAGCAAATCCCTTCTGTGCCACAGAGTTCCCCTGAACCTTCTTATAAACAACAAAGCCACCGTGAGCCACCAACAGACAAAAACCCATACTTGGAATGTACAGCACACGCTCGGCAATCACAAAACCCACATAGAAAAATAAATTTGTGGCAGGAATGAATGGAAAAACCATAAGTGCAAGCGCCATGATACAAATGTCTTGAGATCGGTAGATTCTGACACCAGTTGTCTGTTCATCCTCGCTGTCCGTCGAGCTATTGGAAGGACGCCGACTTGACAATAAATGTTTACTATTTTTAAATGAAAGCACATTTTTGTTCGGATGGTGATGATTATTATTTTGACTACTGGAATGTGTGTGATGGGTTAAACCATTACCATTCATATGTGGCTGGAATATCTTCCCAATTGTACTTTTATTGCTATTATTATGAAGGTCACAAATTAACAAATACGATTTATAAAATAACAGAGAATAAAACAACAATGAAAACACATTGCGTACATCCCAGGCTGACTCGACTAATGGAATAGCCTCCATCGACCAATCAAAGCTGAGCACTCTAGGACACAATAATATCCACAAGTTTAGGGAGGGCAGGAGTAAATAGGTCAATGTCCGGGTCAACAGACTCTCCGAGTCGGAAGCCGGGTTATCAGATGGGGCAAACTCCGGAGGTTTGTTTCCCATGAACACAAGGCGGAATGTGATGAGTGAAACGCCGACTAGCACCAACAGAATAATTCCCTCCAGGACGTCTTTTCTCTTCACCTGAAACAACAAATTCACAGTTTCAGAACGAGGTCATAATTCAGATTTCTGTGTCATTGGACCTCTTGTATCTTAGGACTAACAAGATATGTCTGTCTTCTCTAAAGCTCACATGTTATAACGCCGGTCGCAACACGGATATATTTTCAGTGTATGTATCGGCGTTAATCCCGTAACTAACTAATTAAACTCAAATGTTCTATTACCATGTATAATTAGTGTGTGGGTTCCCTTCAGCATGTTATTTCACTGAGCACTATAAAGTAGGCATCAGATCTACGCTATCACAAAAAGGCAAATACCCCAACATACCCTGATTTGGGCACATGTATACATGTTATTTCTTACTAAAAACGTAGGAATAATGAGTTGAAGCTCAATTTTATATATCCTTAATTCATACCAGCTGTTGTCTGTATGCTGTTTGTATGTTTAAGTGAAAGAATTTAAGGGTTTTTTTTTTGCTGAATGAAATGTGTTTCCCAGCTATCAATCACACAAATCTTCAAAAACGTACTGGTCAATTGAATATCACATGTGGAATTATAACAAATCTTTCTTACCCATATGTGGATAAAGAGCAATTCAAATTTCTGCATAGTATTTTAACTTACTGAAATTAAATGAAGCAAAAAATATGTTCAGTTATTTGTCCTTTTCTCCCTAAAACACACTTACATATGTAGTTGCTTCCTTTCAAGTAATAAAATTTCAGGATAAAAATGGCATTTGTACAATTTTGAACTGAACAGTACTTATTGTTGCAGAATATTTAAACAGCTGTCTTTTCGGGCAAGTGCTTGCATAGAGTTAAAGTGCAATAAATGCCAACAACTATTTGTACCTTAGTCAGCATAGGCTTCAAATTAGGGGGATATTTATTCAATTTAAACTGTGTTCTACCATGATTTATTTATAAAACAAAAAGGCAAAGGTAATCACTGTTCTGCTTGTAAGCACAGCTGTATTTTTTTTAATAGACGGAAACGTTACAGATACAATGCACTTGATGACCCAGAATACACCTGCCCTTGCAGTGTCGGAGTAAACAATTAGAACTGATAGAGCTATATCAAGTCAAACAAACTTCCCTATTGAGTTCCCTATTGTATGCTATCCAGTTTGGGACTACAAACATGATATACTTATTATTGTGTTATTCGAAATCTTCTGTAACATGCATTTTTCGCATTTTTGGCAAAAATTAGCCAACACATTTTCAAATTAGGTCGAGGGTAAGCCATTATTGTACCAACAATTGATCGAGTTCCTTCTGTTAAATTTGCCCAATATTATAAGTGAATAATAAGCTAGTTAAGGTATTCCCTCTATATGCTATTTAGATGACTTTTAATAGAACTGTGATATACACACTGTATCAATGTAGGCCCCGCAAACTGAATTCTGAGTAACCGACAAAGATTTTGAATGGATAGGCAATGTCAATCAGTAATCAATGACAATGTACAATTTTGAAATAACATTCATATCTTAATACAAGATTTATGTCTCATCATCTTTTGGTTTCATGTATACACGTAATATTGTTGCTATGACATTCTTATTAACATCTATAAACCCTAATCAGTCATAACTTCATATATACATATGTAAGAGGTTTACCTCCGATTTCTCCACTACTTTGGTAAGGCTTATCCTCATCTTTTTTGACTGATGGGAGTTTTTGTCCCTCCCTCATCATCAGTCACCTTGATCACTTTTACCTATATCTATAATCACATAGTCACTGCTCTAGTTTGGGTTGTGTTCATCATCCTATTACTAGCTGTTGTCATGTAAAGATGCGCCAGGCTTTGGTGGTGGAAGTACCAGGATAAAAACCACACACCAGATGCAAGTGTCTGCCAGACTTCCGACCTACGACCTAGTGGTATCGGACTGGTGGTTGATAACTTTTATAGTGGCAGAGTTTGGCAACCCCCACTCGGGCTTCGGTTCAGCAGTTATTGTATTTGTTTTAAGTCAAATATAGATAATGCCATTCTGTATTTGACAACGGTTTAATTTGTGATTGTCATTTTTACATATTATTTGTTTGGAATCTTTATCAAATGTCGCCATATATATGTATATGGTCGACCATATTATATCAATTGGTCATATCACAGTCTTCAACACAACAGGCCCAGGGGCCTGAATCAATAACATGCTTGTGAAATATGATCCAGCTACAGGCAAAATATCAGTGTTCCAGATCGAAAGAATCTACTGAAAGATCAAAACATATCTAACACATGTGACCTTGAAAGTGGGTAAAGTCATTCATTTGAACAAACTTGGTAGCCCTTCATTCCAGCATGCTACTGGCCTATGAATATCAGTACTCAGCACCCTAGGTCTTTTGCTTATTTAGAAGAAGATTTTCAGACATTTGACCCCTGTGTGACATTTAAGTGGGTCCAAAGTCATTCATTTGAACAAACTTTGTAGCACTCCATCCCTAATAGCAGCCTACCCTTGGCCTTTTTTGATACTAAAAAGAAGTTGTTTGAAGTCATTTTAAACACAATAGTTCCCTGTGAACTTGAATGTGGGTCAAGGTCATGCATTTGAACAAAATTAGTAGCTCTTCCTCAAGGATGCAGATTAGCAGGGTCTCAGTACCCAATTGCCCCTAGAAATTTGCCTGGGATCTTACATTTTCGGACATTTTGTCATTCATTACTACTGCAACTTCTCTTCTGGGGCCAAGGGTTCCTAACTCAAAACTGTGAATTTTGTATCCATTTTTTCCTCAAAGCTGGTGCAATATCAGAACTCTAACTTGGCCTTTCAGTTACTTAGAAGAAGCTTGACGGCTTGCATATTTTAAGATATTTGACATCCATGACTTTGGAAATGGAGCAAAGTCATTCATTTCAACAAACATCGCAGCTCTTTAACCCAGCATGCCACTGGTCAAATATCCTGGGCTTCTCGTTATTCAAAAGAAGATTTTCAGACATGTGACCCCTTTGACATTGACAGTGGATCAAGGTCATTCATTTGAACAAACGTATTAGCCCTTCATCCTAGTAATTGCTACATGTCTAGTATCAGCACCCTGAACCTTTTGCTTATGGAGAAGAATATGTATTGATTTATTTTAACAGATTTGACTCCTGCAACCTTTAAAGTGGATAAACAGTACGACTTCCTGTCATTCTACCAGACAATTTCGGTCGTTAAGAAATCTATGTTCATCAAGTTGTATCACCCAGCTCGAGAGATTTTTAAGCTCCATCATCAATCTATTATTTACACAGGATAACATGGCCACTGCTGTATGTAGACCAGCGGGTTTCTAGACAAACTGATCAATATCAAACTCCATACTAAATATCAAAGTTCAAACAACAAGCGGTATATATATATATATATTAACTGGTGTCCTGTTAATCAATGTCCTGAAACATGTAGACCTTGCACCATGTCAGAGTGTATTAGAAATCCCAGACTCCCTCAACAAGTAAAACCTTGAGATCTGCTCAGGCTAGACATGGACATTTAGAAAATATATGCCTTATCACATACAGACAGTAGTGTCAGTTATATATATATAGCTGATCTCCGAAATCACAAGTACAATGAAGCAATATATCATTTTTGTATCACATAAAAAAAAAGAAGAAAAAAAGCAGTGTTCAATTTAATTCCTGTCCTCTGATGTAATGTCAGTAACAAAATCATCATCAGGGAAAGAATCCCAAAACAAAAATATTGCCTGTACTCATTCACCCCTGAAAACACATTTGAACTCTTCCAATTCCAGGGTTTGAATAGTTCATTATATAATTTCAGGGTTGAATGGGTTAAATTGAGTTTTCTTGTTAAATGTTGGGTTTATTTTTAAACAACAATAAAAATATTGATTTTTTTGGTTTTTTTTTTTATCATTTCAGAATATTTATTGTTCAATACAATTGATTAGGCAACAGGCAAAGCCTTTGAGCACTGATCTCTCCTAATAGTTATATTACAAACAGTTTATACACATCTTACTGAATTCAAGTATTATCAAAACATGATTATCTGTATGATGTGAACTGATCCAGTCTCCAGACGGAGTCTCCATGGCTCCCTGATCACACTATTGATTAGTGATATATTGTTTTTTATTGTGATTTCGACTAATTTGCCTTAAACCCTATAGGAATAGCTTAAACTACCGGTAATCACAACTCATTTGAAAAAGATTTGTCAGCTTTTAAGATAAATCTTTTATCATTTTTCTGATTGTTAAAAACAAAACAAAATATATTTAAATCCTTGCATATGAAATTAATTCATCTTACAATGTGACACAATATAACATACAATGTATATGATTTAAAAAACTGATTTTTTTTTAATTTGAACATTTGCATTTATCACATTGCAAGTTGATGAAGACATGAGCAAGTTTTAAGGTCTCATCTTGGTCTCATTGGGAAATATATTGTATGCTTGACTGATATGAAGGCCGACATTTTTATATATGCAAATTACTGCAGACATTAGTATACAAGGTTATAATGATTGAGAATGATCCCTCAGTTCTCACTTTGAGAACATGACATGTACTTTTCCTGGGTGTGACCTAGATTTACATGACTTATATTTAACCAGCTGCACCATCTAAAATTATCTAGTGAATATAAATCAATATCTATAAATTGATGGGAAATTCTCATGGGAGTATCTCCAGATATCATATACAAACATGCATTTTTCTACAGATTGGAAGTTTTACAAGAAATTGAAACAGGCTAAGAGTGAGACTTGACCTAAAATATTTAACCAGCTGGAGTATCAAATAATTACCACATGAATCTAAATCCCAGAAGATTGATGGAGAATACTGGAGAACTCATGATCATTAACAATGCACTTCATGACAACAGTTATTGTATTATCAATCAAAGCTGCTTTTTTCACTTCAAGGATTAACTGACAAGCCATGATGTAGTTCTACAGACCGTGTACAGTGTACACAACCCATACTCACAGTTATGTAACTGACTGAACAGTTCGAAATATCTGTCGGTGATCATGGAAAATCTCATCAAAATGTTGCCAATTTACATTTATAAATCATTTTTCATCCCAGAATCGGAGTTCATTTAAAACAGATGAGTATTCAAGGTTAACTGGCCTAGATTTGGCCCCCTTAGTTCCAGTCTGTGACATTAAATCGGCTCCGCAAGTTAACGGAGGGAACTCAGCAGGCTGACGTCTAAAGAATTAAACTGTTCATCCATGTAAAGAAAGACTGAATCAAAATAATCTTCCAATATCATGTGATATGAATCCATAATGATTTAAAAGGCTCTGTGGCGCCCATAAAAACAGGAAATGGTTTTACCACCAAATGAACTGAATAAAAGATACCAAATTCTGATAATTTTATGTGGAGAATTTTATTTTGACGGTATTACACCATAGATATAGGCTTAGCCAAATAAATCCTATTAGATCACCTACATGTACAATGAAACCGACAAGTCCCGATTATTTCAGGTCAGGAAGAATAAATCTTATCTCTTAACTCATCTGCTTATGTAAGCTTACGCTGTGGGATATGTCACTGTCATGCACAATATATATATAATGCAAACTACTAGGAGGATTTGTTAAATACCGAAGCTGCGGTGGGAATTCAGACATTATCCTGTCAGTTAAATCCTTTAGGAACAAATTGTTTGTCCTATCTGACTTGAACAGAAGTGAAAGTGTATTTGTTTTTCCTCATGGAATTACACATACCCGGTACTTAATTTTTTTTTTACAAAACAAAAATATCTAACTGATAGTAATTCACATTATCATCACAGAAATGCTTATCAATATTTTTCTTTTAAACTATCATAATGGCCCAGATTTGTGACTAATAAATATCAATATCATGTGTCAGATACCCTGAGAAAAACTTGTTACAAGAAAATAACTTTTCATATAATATAAACTTTATTTATTTTACAACAATTATGAAACAAGTCATTCAACTTATATTAATCACTCATGTTGGCCTGGATGTTATGATGTTAGTGCACATAGGGTCTCATAATTATTGAGTGAGGAAACCAGAGTACATGGAGAAAACCCACATGGTTTGTCAGGTGACCCCATATACCTTTTCATGTCTGTTTGGGGAAAGACCTTTCATAAGTCAACATCACTTTCCTTTCAACGGAGAAAAGACAATGGCCAATTCCCCCCCCCCCCCCCCCCACGAAAGACCCCCAGAAATAAAAACACTTGCCCATAGTAAGAGACCATGCACCTGTCTTTTCTCATGGTTTTAAGAGCATGCTTATTGTAGCCCTATATAGATTATGTAGACTCTGCGGCCCTAACATTATATTTATGACCAAATCTAAACTTTGATGTGATGCACTTGAGAAGTTTATGGCAATACTTGCTGATGTTGGAGGGTTGTGGTGTAGTGTTTGCCTGTTCAGAGCCCCTCATAACAGTACACCGTATTCAACGTAATTAGTGCCCAGGGTGCCCATAAACAATTGGCCACAAAGGGGGGCACTTAATAGGATAACAAAACTGGATGAAAAATGTCAATTTATGAAGTAAATAAGGATGATGCTTTATGACAAGAATGGTAGTATACGTACATGTACATACTCATAATGTGCGACATTATATTGTCATCAATTTTGGACAATTTGCACAATCACACATATGTATATGTGTTTTTCTTGAAAAAGCATGCAGTAAGCTTAATAGAATCATTTTAAAGTGAATAGAATCATTAGTTGTGACACCAACAGCTAGTAGGGGCGCTTATAAAATCTCATTATCTCCGTTGAAGGAGTGGATCAAGGCTCTTGTTAAGGGGGAGTGGTGCTAATTACAGCGAATACGGTATATATATAAGGGTATGCTGAACCTAACAATAAACTCTTTAAACAACTTTGTCATATTTTGTGATGCATGCACATGCATCTTGGGATTCAATTCTGAACAGATTAACTCAAGAAAATTCACACCTAGATATAGAAGAAAATACCAACAATATGAGACTATCTATCCTGCCAGGATAGTATTAACTCCCCAGTGTGTTATAAAGGATAGCATTATCAAGTTGTTTCAGTACTCAACATAACTCATAGTTTTAGAATACTTGGAATATTATCACACAATACCTATTTAATACAAGAGTTTTTAAGATTCACAGCACACATGTGATATTACTGTATGTACCACATGTGATATAATTGCAATAAAAACCTATTCAATAAAAGAGTTTTAAAGATAGGAAATTCATGATCACAACACATGTGATATTATTGTATGGCTGTGTGTTACAGGTGTTTGGTCGTGATAAGAGGGCAGTCAGCTAAGATAAGGGGGGAAAGGTGACCAACTTGTACAGCCCCATATAACACCACTTTATCAGCCCTTTAGTAGCAATATAAACATGACACTATCTAAATTGAACCTTATTTACCACTTACCATGTGCAAGTGAAGATATCACACATGCCTGACATACGACTCCTAAATCACCAGGAGGATGAGAGACTGTACCACACCTTTAACACTAGGCAGACCATTACCAACAGGTTAACATATACCTCATTGGCATTATAGCAATCAAATGTAATCCTATGTATACAGGCCTCAATACAATGAGCCAAACAAAAATCTTACCTTACTTCTCAAAATTCGGATTCTTGAAATATGAGGTTTTTCCCTAAATTGTGTAGTCAGTTTAATATCTGCTGCATTATTTTCTCAGGAAGTTTGATTCAGAAATATTATGATCTTTGTAAATACAGGATATGAATAGCCAACTGAACGAAAGCAATTTCTGTGAAAGAAGACTTCTTATCAAGACTTATCCTGGAGTTAAAACGTATACAATGAACCTCTGATCCTAAAGGTAAAATGTATACCTGTGATTCTAAAGGTAAAATGTATACTGCTGATCTTGATAAGGTAAAACAAACGGCTTATCCCTAAGGTAAAACATATGCCACTAATCCTGAAGGTAAACATGTATACAGCCGATCCTTAAGGTAAATCATACGCCTTTGATCAAACTCTGCTTCATAATGTCATAACAAAATGTTCATTGGTGAAAAGCTACAAAATCTTACCTTGACCTTTACACCAGTGACCTTGACATTAGGTCAGTTAAATCATCTTTGTTTAATGTCAAGCAGCTTTTCCTCCATCATGTCATAACACATTTTTTATCAGTGAAAAGCTACAAAATTTACCTTGACCTTTGACCTGGTGACCTTGACTTTTGGTCAGTCGACTTGAACCTTGTTTAATTCCAGACAACTTTGCTACATAATGTCATAAAATGTTCATCAGTTAAAAGCTACAAAATTTGACCTTGATATTTGAAACAGTAACCTTGACCTTGGACTTGCAGGTTTTTTAATTTAGTAGATATTTTTGTGAAGTGATTTTCCTATCAACTACAACTTCACCCCCACTCCTCTTCACCTTACGTGACCTAAAAATGTGCTATCTTTACTAAATAAATACCCTGTGGTTTTGAAATACAGTCGAGCCTTGTTTCCTCAAACTTTACAAGACCATGGGCAAAGTTCAAGTTATCAGTGTATTGGAGTTACATGAAAGTTTAGTGTAATGCTTGACCAGTACCACTGTACATCTCATTAATCACAAAGCCTGATGACAATGACACACTCACCCATTTAAATGTGATGATATCCAGCAGTGTAACCTTATGATGTATAAACAAGTCGTAGGAAGCACACACTGCTATCACCATTACACCTTGTTCTTTAGTCAACATACTGGCTGTGGTTAAAACGGACACTAATCCGAACCACCCATACTTTTCTCCGCCGTTCCCCACTTCCCGCTGGTGGACATACTTGATGTACGCCAAGATGGTGAGAAGGAAGAAAAGACAGGCTCCCACGTCAGCCCGCCCCACCACACCCGCGACTGCTTCCACGTGAATCGGGTGGCATGCGAACAGCAGTCCTGCCGCAATTGTTGGCACGGTGTGGCAGAGGAATATCCGTGCCAAATGTGTGAACACTGCAGTCACTATGACATGTAACAGTACATTTCCAAGGTGATAGCCCCATGGGTCGAGTTCCCCCAGGAAATAGTTGAGACGGAAAGACAAGACACATAATGGCCGATACGACTTGTGTGACCCACTGTGGGTCAACGGTGTCCCCCAAAAGTCGTCGTAGATCACATTGAGTATCGGAGTCTCTGGACGCAGGTCCTGGTTCTTCTGTATGGCACGACTGCAAAACAAAAAGAACCATTGATAAAAACATTTCAAAATCATTACCTGAAAATTTTAGCATTCAATATAATCCCTCATTCCATACGACTTTGTAACCCATTTCTCGACAATAGAGCCACAGAATGATCTCCCTTCCTCAAAAAATATTTAATGGAGCCAAAATATAGCCAAGGATGAGGTGGCAGGGGCAGAATACAGGGTGGAACGCCATAAAATTAGGTTAATTACTACAACATTGTGGAAACAGATTATCTATTTATAGTATTAGTGACCTTGACCTTTGACCTTAGAACCTGAAAAGCAATCCCAAGAAAGCACTTTTGTTAAGGGAGCATTGTATGAAGTTTGAGTAAGATCAGCCAAAGACAGCTCGAGCTTTCGCAGGAAAACAATTTTCTTTTTATGGTATCATTTACCTTTTCTTTGGATCTAAAAACAATCCCAAGCAAGCACATTTGGTAAGGAAGCACTGTATGAGGTTTGAGTTTGATCTGAGCCCAAAAATATTAAAGGATACGATCATACATTATATAATTAATAGTTGAAATTATAAAGGAGCAGGTGAAGGAGTTATGCAAAGAATTAAAAGTTTATATAGTACAAGTAACAATTATCAAATTGTTCAAATTGAACACCATATATTTTAACAAAAATTTACACTTGCTTAAATAACCTGCTGAACAGTTTTTTACCTTTGTGACTTTGAAAATGGACAAAGGTATTCATTTGAACGACTTGGTGGCATTCATCCGAGCATGTTAATGGGCTGATATCATCATCCTAAGCAGGTTGATAGGCCTTATGTTAGTACCTACTGGTATCGGTGGTATTGAGTATCTATGATTACGATTACGTTTCTTCCATTACCCTTGTCGATAAAGTTAACAAACTTGACCCTAGTCAAGTGACGTTGAAAGTGTTTCAATCTCACGTTTGAGCAAGTGAACAAAAAGTTCCATTATTCATGAATTTTTATCCAACACCACATCAATCTACAACCTTATCATCCTATCCTATTTACCCACTGATAATGATCAACAAAAGTTTCCCAGTAGATAATCATCTAACATACTATTCTCAGTAAACTCATTCCAAGGTGATTTTACTTTACAGTTGACATACAGTTGTCTCGGTGGAAATTATAATCCCATCTATATCATATCCTGCACCAATCATGCATGCTATTAATTCATTCACCCCTGAAGACAGATTTGAACTCTTCCAATTCAAAGGTTGGACTAGTTTATTGTGAAGTTTCAGGGATAGAAGAGTTAATTCATCCAGTCTGTCCCAACACGTACAAGGTCGAGATATTGGTCCCGTTAACAAACAAAATTAATTATAATGCACCTTAAACATCGCTGACAAGCCCAATTAGCGGAGATTCTAGAAACACAGGAAACATTCATTTTCAATGGTGATCTTCCATTGCACTACTTGCACCTCATTCAATGCTATCTGGTTTCATATGCTAGGCCGTTCACACAAAGCGCCGGGTAATTACGAGGCGTAATTAGGGACCCACTCTGGTCACCAGATCCCAACACAAGTTACAATCTGCCGTAAAATCAGCCGACTTTTTGAATACGTTATTTAAAATGATGGAACCAAGTGATAGTGATTCTCCCTATAAGCATGTTAATGGTTGTCTCCACCCCGTGTCACCGACGTCCCCACTTCACGTCACCCACTCCACACTGTACAAGGTAACGATCTATCTATTACCCGTCAATACCACGTCACCCACTCCACAATCACACCGTACAAGGTAACGATCTATCTATTACCCGTCAATACCACGTCACCCACTCCACAATCACACCGTACAAGGTAACGGTCTATCTATCACCCGTCAATACCACGTCACCCACTCCACACTGTACAAGGTAACGATCTATCTATTACCCGTCAATACCACGTCACCCACTCCACACTGTACAAGGTAACGATCTATCTATTACCCGTCAATACCACGTCACCCACTCCACAATCACACCGTACAAGGTAACGATCTATCTATCACCCGTCAATACCACGTCACCCACTCCACACTGTACAAGGTAACGATCTATCTATTACCCGTCAATACCACGTCACCCACTCCACAATCACACCGTACAAGGTAATGATCTATCTATCACCCGTCAATACCACGTCACCCACTCCACAATCACACCGTACAAGGTAACGATCTATCTATTACCCGTCAATACCACGTCACCCACTCCACACTGTACAAGGTAACGATCTATCTATTACCCGTCAATACCACGTCACCCACTCCACAATCACACCGTACAAGGTAATGATCTATCTATCACCCGTCAATACCACGTCACCCACTCCACAATCACACCGTACAAGGTAACGATCTATCTATTACCCGTCAATACCACGTCACCCACTCCACAATCACACCGTACAAGGTAATGATCTATCTATCACCCGTCAATACCACGTCACCCACTCCACAATCACACCGTACAAGGTAATGATCTATCTATCACCCGTCAATACCACGTCACCCACTCCACAATCACACCGTACAAGGTAATGATCTATCTATCACCCGTCAATACCACGTCACCCACTCCACAATCACACCGTACAAGGTAACGATCTATCTATCACCCGTCAATACCACGTCACCCACTCCACACCGTACAAGGTAATGATCTATCTATCACCCGTCAATACCACGTCACCCACTCCACAATCACACCGTACAAGGTAACGATCTATCTATTACCCGTCAATACCACGTCACCCACTCCACACTGTACAAGGTAACGATCTATCTATTACCCGTCAATACCACGTCACCCACTCCACAATCACACCGTACAAGGTAACGATCTATCTATTACCCGTCAATACCATGGTCTATATATGTTACTCTAGTTTCAAAATAAAACAGCGAGAACAGGTTGTGTTTAATAGGAAAGGGGTTGGAAAACGACCCTTTGCTCTCAAGAGAAAAACGTGGAATTTAAGTGAGTAAAGGCATATCTCATTTTGACCTCTTTTTAAGGGAATACCTACAATACAATGTGCATGTACATTTCTTGTTACAATAACTTCAGACAAAATGACATTTTTTCTCAAACGATTGATTTTGTAGCCACTTTTTTTTAGCTGGCATTGAATAAAACTGAACGTAGGTCTGCACTGATTATAAATCATGTGTTCTAAGTTGTAACCCACGACATAAACATACTATAATGTACTTCAAATTCACCACGATTGGTTTTAGCTTTTTTTTTAATTTTGTGACATAGAATTAGTAAATAAATAAACAAAGCAAAATTAAGTTGTTTCTCTTTTTTTTCTTGCTTCAATAAACATGGCCATCGATCCTAAGATTAATTCTACCATCAATATGTTACACTTAATTATGTATATTGTTATATTGGGGTATCTGGCCAATATACCGGTACACAGAAATCTCACAAGAGTTGAATCACCGGACGATGCACAAAACTGACAAAAGTTCCACACAACACCGATATTAAATCTCAGCTGAACCTAAATGCATGAAAAATGGATGTGGATGTAAGAGCAATTTAGTTTAAACAGTTATGACTTTTTGTTATGCAGCGTTCCATTATGTGATGTCAAATTAATTAACGTTTGGCAAGAAAGTTTTCTATTAGTTTCGAAGCCAATATTTTCAGTAAGACATTACACACACTTCAAATCCAGGGTTAAATCCATACATTGGTGATTCTAATGTAAAAACAACAGTATATATTTATGCAGCGTTAGTTAGGTAATTACATATTATGAAGTCAACAGTATGATTTGTGGAGATAGTGAAGCAAATAAAGACATTGCGAGGATTTATGCTTAAGTGTCCAGCAATACCCTTAACCACTCTATATCAGAATGCTTCGATTTTTATAAAATCACTTCTACAAAGTTACATAACAATTATGTGAAAGTTTCAACCAATTCTGCTGGTTGATTGTGAAAGGGTGGATCATATATATCAGCCTCCTTAAGCTTTGGTTTAATGAATGACCCCGGGTCGCATTGCCAGTAGAATACAGTACAAAAGCATACACAGGAATACCGTGTTTGGTATTGAGTTTATTGAAAAACTGCTTGAAACTCGGCCACAAAGGGAAACACCATTCAAACGAAAACCTTGTGTCAACATGGTACATGTTACACAACTCGGCTTTATAAAAATCTATAGGGCACCCGGCGGACTACCGGAACACAAGGCTGGTTCAATATGTTACTGTCCCTGATCACTTACCACAGGTGTACCAGATTATAACCTGGTGTCAGCTATCTGATCCGGAAAAGTTAGCTAGGTATAACTGCAGGTTCAGTTAGATTTAAAACCTTCTACTATTTTTCACTTTTATTCAATCTGGAAAAAGAATATTAATTTCCCGGAATTCAATATGGTTATATTGGATAGCATGCATGTAATAGTCAGATTTTCGGTAGAAATTTTCTAAATAACTTTGAAAAAGATGACTAACAATTTTTTTGTAAACTCCTTCAAAAAACTTGGCCCTTGAAAGTATACAAAACGCCTACCTTTAATATGTAACTATTTTAATTTTCGAAGATATCTAATTAAACAGTTATGATTAAAACAAATTAGTATTTGTCTTTAAAATTTTGACAATGGACATCAACTGAATTCAAATTTAAATGTTATAATGTAACATTAGTTTATGGTATGAGATTGTCAAATCTTTAGACTCCCAGCAACGCCTGTGATTCAATCTTTGACATCTAAAGATGCACCTATCCCTGAATACATTGTGCAGACTATAGCAATCACATGTCACTAAACTCTCAATGCATGGCCTGCAAGTATTAACTTTGGGACCTCAAATCATACAAATTTTCCTCAATCTGGACCCTATAACAAAAGAGGGGCTTAAGCGTTTGTGTAAAGAAGACTTAATCGCTGGGTGAACCTGTCTGGAAGGCTTCACCTGGAGCAATCGTACACATGGGCCTGTGTGGAGAAGAATGTACAAAGAACACTTTATCATCACCATTATAGGACTTTGAATTGTTAAGTAAGTGGTGATCCAATCATCTGGCCTAACGATTCACAGATCGCACCACGAATCGCCAGAAATAAAACATAAGAAAAACATAATTAACAATCGCCAGAAATGAAATTTTAACATAAGGAAAACAGATAATTAACAATCTAAGATAAATAAAACTGTTAAGGACTTTTTATTGATTCAGCTAATACTGAAACAGTGTCTTGCAACTAAACTTAAATTATTATGGTGATATGTTATTGGACTAGACTAGTGTTAGTATTTTCTCATCCAACAGTGTGCCGATATTGTAATGTATATGTAATTGTTTTCTTGTCATTAATTAAGCTTTATGGAAATAAATATGAAAAACAAAAAAATTATCTGAAAAACAAACCACTAAATTAAAATCAAAATCGATCAACTTATCTCTGTTTTTAGATTTTGATTATGTTTTATTGGTTATCACTGTTTGAAATTTGATTTAGTTTTATCGGAGGTTCATCTAGTCGACAGACATTTCACAGACAGACCAAGAGGCAGACATTCTTTATTTCCTCTCTCACAAGAGATTAATGATTATCTCTATAAATCAATGCGAGCACCTTTTATTTTTGACATAGGTTCAATACCATAGTGCCGTATCATGTTGTTCGAGAAATTTAATTGTTGCTCCACCCGTATATGCTAATTCCATGTTACATCTTTGCATATATATTGCTTTTTTTATCACCTTTTATTGGAAATACTTTCGAAATATATTTCCATATGTTGGATATAAAAATTCAGTGCAGATGATACCAGTAGATGATTGGTTGTTAGACCGAGTACACTTGTATTTGAATCTTTATTAATTACCAACTTGTCATTGAAACGAAATTGATTATATTCATTCTGTCCTAAGAATTCAATTTTATCTGTTTTTTATTATTTTTGTGCTGAAATCTTAACATAGTGAAGGATTAATCGATGCGTGAATTCAAACCTAAGATGCTAATGCTGGCTATAATAATACTACATGGCAGTTGTTTACTTCCAGATCAACTTGTAACGAAAGTACAGATTAAAGAAAACATCATAAAATTCAGCTTCTAGTGCATTTTTGCACATAATGTGACAAAATTATGAAGGGTAGTGATTTTGTTGAAAGATTTTGATCCACAGTTACCAGGAATGAGGAATATTCATAGCCAAATTTTCTTAGAAATTGCTGCAAAATATTCTCAAGTTCGACATGCAGAAACTCGTTGCAGCCATATAATCATCATTTACTTGACGTAGTATTCTGTGAGGAACATACAAAGCATATATATATACTCAAAGGTTACAACAATCAATTCAGAATGATATGACACATATGTTTGACAGCCTTAAGAGGTTTTAAGTTGCAAACATCATCCTGTTTTCAAATTATTCTTTCGATTTAACATTCCATTGCAATACTGAGCTGATGAAACTAGCTTAAGTTTGGATCTCTCCGCGCTACACTACTTATCTAGATAGAGACAAGAAGTCTATTCAACACGGTAAATATATTTGTCACATCAGCCCTTATTTGGTGCTTGGTCGGAGACCTTATATATATATCGCTCCCACAGGAATGTGTCTGCCAAAGTGTAGACATGATACACAGCTAAACGAGGATGGCCAACCCTCTACACAGGTCTTGTTTTGATGTTTGTTATCCTTGAGCAATCTCGTTCCGTACAAACATGGCCGACTTGTGTCAACACTGTTATATATCCACTTCACCCCTGGCCATGTTTCCCGGTTTTTTAGGCGAAGACCTAAAGTCTGAGTCTCAACAATGTTTGTCTTGGTACCAAAGTCGTTGAGTCGGTGTGTTTATACATAAACGACTGTTTGTCCCCGTCATTCAATCTGGGTTCATTGGATGACATTAGAAAAGGATTTTCCTACAACCAATATTATCAGACTCCTCATGTTCATCCCATTTCCTGTCAGTCATACCTCAAAACAACCAAATAGGACAGGGGATTAATCTTTTCTTCTAAACTAGAGCCACAATGTCGACAGCCGTTAATGTAGACTTTAATTGGATATGCTGGAGCGAGTGACTAAAAGGATCATCACCAGTCTCTCTTAGAAACCGTTCCAATCACATATCATGTACATTACTGTCAGACAAATTGAACAGTCTCTGCCTTCAAATGGTAATTACCTCGTTAATAAAACTAAGTTCATGTATTTCTGCATTGTCTATACCCAGGACAAACCTAAGGGGGGCTTAGAATTTCAAGTGGAACTTAAAATCCCCCTATTTGCCCCTTATTTTACATTAGATCTGAAGGGGATTTCCAGTGGGGAATATTACACCCACTTAAAACCAACTTGATTCCAAGTGTCCCAACTTAGAGTCACCTTACAGCAAAGGGGAAAATAAGCCCATAGATGAAAGTGATGTTTTTACCACTTAATATCCCCTTGAAACATTTGGTCATGATTTGCAGACCATTTTGGCAACTTATTTTCCACTTGAAACACTTGGTCATGATTTGAAGACCATTTTGGCAACTTATTTTCCACTTGAAACACTTGGTCATGATTTGCAGACCATTTTGACAACTTATTTTCCACTTGAAACACTTGGTCATGATTTGCAGACCATTTTGACAACTTATTTTCCACTTGAAATACTTGATCATCATTTGCAGACATTGATAATTTTCAATGTTCATGATCATATTATTATTTACCGAAAATGTATCCATTTGGACTAGACTTTCAAATTCTTTTCAATAATGCAAAATATTGTTTCTAAGTTTTGAAAAACTCTTTTCAATTAAACAAATACACTTTTAAAAAATATGTGGACAATTTCTGCTATATTCTCTATATGCAGTACCTTCATAAATTTAACCACAAATGTATTTTTAATGCCAAAAATAGGAAGCCAAACAAATGAATAAACTGACTTCAAAGCTGTGTTATTTTGGTTTCAATAAACATTGCCTAATTAAAAAAAGGAACAAAACGAAAATTTCTAAAACCAAAAAAAATAATGCTGTACTCAACGATAATAAATGCTTAATAATATCGTTTTTGTACGTAGAAAAATTCAATGACATATTTTGAAATATTAAACAAAATAAAAAATAACGCAACGTTATAGAAGTTTTGAACAATCGATCATAATTAAATAAATCTGTATTTCCGGCTGTGTAACTCTGTAGCACTTTCGGTATGCATTGATATACCTTCTGTTTTTTATTGAAAACTTGCCGGAAAGATCGTAAGAAACTCTCCCATCCCGTCCGTAAAATCATGTCCGTCGTAAATCATACGTTCGACTTCGTTTATGTTGTATTCATCAACGTTGTAATTTTATCGGCGACCGGTCGGCAGTTAGATATAAATAGATAATCTTTAACTGTTCTTCATACTTGATGTGATGGTGATTTCTTATAATTCAAAGTTCGTTCAATATTGAACGAGTTTATTACCAATGCCGCTTACCCGGAAGCATTATCGTGTTTGTGTAAACCTAGTCTCGTTCAACCAGACGCTCGATTATTTCGTTCGTTGTCGACAAGAGTCTGGTTGAACGAGACATCCAAAATGCAGTAGAACCGGTAAGGCGGGAATTTGAATTTGACAGGCGACCTCTGATGAGCTGACAATGTCAACAAGCCGGGCGATGTCAAAACGCTTCAATTTCACCGGGAAAGCTGCAGTTTTTTTCATGTTATGCTAATAATTAAGGATCCCCAGCACCTGAGAACAACACGTCTGAATGAACGGAATATGTTTTTACACAAACGGCGACGATATAGATAGACTACTCCTGATCATAGCCAAGACCTCGCCAGCACACACATGGCGGCCATTACAAATGTAAGTTTACTCGTCAAGTTGCGGAATTTCCGTAAATACCTGAATTATCTAAACGGAAATGTTACAAATATGCAATCCATTTAACTTGTTCATAAGTGAATATTCGTTGAATCATTTTTAATCCAGAGCTAATTATCGATTTCTGTGTGTCAATACCGGCCCTGTCAGTGTCAGTTCCCCACGTGAAAATCTTCTTTTTTTTTTAAATTGATGCAGGTTTTCGATGTCCAACGACACTAACGTGTTGAAATTAACTACTCCAGCCATATTAATCGGACATTGTTTTCTCTGTGAAATAAGAATTTATCAAGGAATCATATGGATTTAAATAGAAATATGTTTGGTTAACGATTCCAGATTATGATTAGGCCTACTTTTCAGTACAGTACAGAGATAAAACGTTCGATTCCTAGTCATGAGCCGGAACAGTTGTAAACATAGTGACGTGCCAAGTATTTCATTCTTTTTAAATTTTCTATTCTTTTATTTCTTTGTATAAAAAATTACGTTTTTTATGGAGAAATAGGAATTTTGGCATGTCACTATGTGGGTCTGCATGTTAAGTAAATGTGTGAAATAATGATTTGTTATTCAGATTTTACTTAATTTGGCTTAGGTTTACCATTGTTGTAAGAAAAAAACTTGTTAATTTTTCATTTAATTAATATATATTTACTGAAATGAAATGAAAAATCGTTGTTGATTGAAATTTGAACCGAGGCATGTAGACGTGAAAAACCTGAACTAAAAAAATCGAATTCAGGATGGTTCTTATTTATTTTAATAAATTAACAATTTGATTATATAAACATGTGAATAGTTTATAAATCACTTCAAACAGTTTGAATGAAACAGCAGTACAAGTATAGTTTTTCTTTTCCTTTTTTTTCACTTAGACTGTGCAAAGCTGGATGTTGGAAGATTTGATGCCGGACCTTCATTTTCTTTAAACTAACAGAAATATGTAATGTGGATCACAACACCAACAGATGGTAATTTTCATTTAAATTCTTATTTGTCACTGTCAGCAGCTCATATTTTACAAAGATGATGAAGTTGTACCACTCAAGACTCCTATAAATTTGTCATATATTAGCTGCCCTGTTACATGTACAATGTAGTTGGTTGAATTGGTCATATTTAAGTTCATGGTCATCTGCACAAAGAGCCAACTTGTGGGGGAGGGGGGTATATGGAGGGCCACTTTCAAGATCACAGGGGTCAAGTATGTAAATCTCATAAACAACTAAAATTATAAATAGTTAGATGACGACCGTTAAGACCCATTGGGCCTCTTGTCTTGCTGTGGCTTTATTTATGCTACATGTAACTTAACTTAAAAGTGAATTGCAGTAAAATGATCAGCAAATGAAACAAAACATTTAACAACATGCCATATCGTAGACATACTAGTGAAAAAATATCTAACTTGTTTGTATTCAGTCACTGATTTATTTTAATACATTTTGCATTGTCTTGTGTGTTACAGATTTTTCAATTGATCAACTGCATGAGCTGCTCGTTCAATCGGAACCATAGGAAATTGCCTGGACATCATCACAATCCAGGCCAGTTGTACATCTTCCGTGATGACCAGCAATTGGGAAAGCAGTTAAAAAAATCAAAGTTTTAAATATAATTTGTATAATTCCATGGATAAATTTATATAATTTTATTTTAATGTTTTTGTTTTATTTTAAGGTATTGAGCAGCTATAAACTCCCTACAGCTTTCATGCCAATAGCTGCAGTTTTCACTCTACAAGAAAATTACAAAAATTAATGGACTTCTTGGTATCCCCTAAGGCTTAGCAGGACCACTCGATAAACACTTGGTGGAGCACCTTATAAACCCCTTGACCAGACCACTTGAAATCCACTGGAATATGTTTTTCGGAACTACTTGAAATCCCCTTAACAGGACTACTTAAAATCCACTGGAAATCTCATTTAAATATTTCGAGACGCTTTAAATCCCCTTGGAAAAAACACTTAAAATCCCCTTAACAGGACTACTTGAAATCCACTTGGAGAAGCCACTTAAAATCCCCTTAACAGGACTACTTGAAATCCCCTTAACAGGACTACTTGAAATCCACTTGGAGAAGCCACTTAAAATCCCCTTAACAGGACTACTTTAAATCCCCTTAACAGGACTACTTGAAATCCCCTTGGGAAAGCCACTTGAAATCCCCTTAACAGGACTGCTTGAAATCCACTGGAAAGCTCATTTAAATATTTCGAGACGCTTTAAATCCCCTTATGGTAACCACTTAAAACCCACTTAATCCACTTAAAATGCACTTGCAATAGACTTGTACCAGAAAAATATATTCAACTTAAAATCCCCTTATGATGAACTTAATTTCCCCTCAAAAATGTCCTGGGTATTACTGAGACAAACGCGTTCAAGTTGAGCTGCTGTTTGTCCTAATTATTCCTCATGATCAACTCACCTCAGATTTTTAATATTGCAAATGCTCAAAACATTTGCAATACATACCTAACTTAAATGACATCACAAGGATTCAACATGTTCCTCTTTAAGACAACCCAATCTAACTACAATTTATATCATCTTTACAATTTGGGAAAGACCTATTTCAGAAAAACACTTGTATAAAAATTTCAATTTTCAATTTTTTAAGAAACTGTCATATATATATGTAAGATTCATATATATGGATCAGTGGCTAACCTATTGAGGAATTAAAACTGCAATAAACAACTGTTAGTTTTTTATAACAACCGGAAGCATTTCATTCCTGACAATGTTGCAAAGAGCTTACCTAATACTGACATTGTTTAGGTAATTTAAAGTGTCTATAAATTTTTCAAAATTAATACATCAATCACTAGATGCAAAATTAAAGTTAAAATTTCTTAATTCATGGGGGCTCCTCGTGCAATATGGATGTAACCCCTGAACTTTCATAGCATTATGAAAGTTATCCATATATTTACATTTTTACTATTGTAATAGAACAATTGTTTAATCTTATTTATATTTTCTCCAGTAATTGATTTATTACCTACGTATGCATTTGCGTCCTTAAATTCAAACGACAATGACAGAACAGTCCTAATCCGACTAAAATTGGCGCCAATGATTAACATAAGTCATTTGACCGTTTGACGCAGTGGTGTTTTACATGTTATATGAAGCAAAGTGACAAGACTCTCATTGAATAAGGTTGATCTATGATGCATAGGTAAAGCAATTTCATGTAGACAAATTAATCAATGAATTTCAAATTTTTTATTTTGGCATTAAAAAATGCAAAATGACAACCAGGAAGTACATATACAATGTCTGTTTTAGCTGCTAATGTAAGAATTAGCCTGCGGTCCATAATGTTTTCCATTAACTGCTTTCTCTATGGGAAGTTACGGTTCAGGAAACTAAAAACTACAGCTAATCAAAATAATCCTCTCTGTTCCTGGTTGGCCCGAAAAAGGCATAATTTTCTAGATTTGAAAATAAACTTCTGTAGAATGGTAATTGTCTTCTAATACAATAAGCCCAGAAGGCCAGTGTATTGCTCTTCTGAGTACAATATAAGCCCAGAGGGCCAGTGTATTGCTCTTCTGAAAACATTTTTATCAAAACAATCATAGACAAATTGGGACAATTTCCTTCAGAAGAAAATGGATCTAAAAGAATTTCGGCCGCAATCCTCAGCCCCAAGGTAGGGGTTCAAGCTCTGTTATATACAAAATAATGGATTCTCCTTTACCTAGAAATGCTTCAGACCAAATCTGGATAATATCATGTCATTTCTTCAGATGGATTAAAGTGTCTACCTTTACTTTCACTATTGGGCCCTAACGCTGCCTCTCACATCCCCTAACACTGCCTCTCAAATCCCCTAACACTGCCTCTCACATCCCCTAACGCTGCCTCTCACATCCCCTAACACTGCCTCTCACATCCCCTAACACTGCCTCTCACATCCCCTAACACTGCCTCTCACATCCCCTAACACTGCCTCTCACATCCCCTAACGCTGCCTCTCACATCCCCTAACGCTGCCTCTCACATCCCCTAACGCTGCCTCTCACATCCCCTAACGCTGCCTCTCACATCCCCTAACGCTGCCTCTCACATCCCCTAACGCTGCCTCTCACATCCCCTAACGCTGCCTCTCACATCCCCTAACGCTGCCTCTCACATCCCCTAACACTGCCTCTCACATCCCCTAACGCTGCCTCTCACATCCCATAATGCTGCCTCTCACATCCCCTAACACTGCCTCTCACATCCCCTTACACTGCCTCTCACATCCCCTAACACTGCCTCTCACATCCCCTAACGCTGCCTCTCACATCCCCTAACGCTGCCTCTCACATCCCCTAACACTGCCTCTCACATCCCCTAACACTGCCTCTCACATCCCCAAACGCTGCCTCTCACATCCCATAATGCTGCCTCTCACATCCCCTAACACTGCCTCTCACATCCCCTAACGCTGCCTCTCACATCCCCTAACACTGCCTCTCACATCCCCTAACGCTGCCTCTCACATCCCATAATGCTGCCTCTCACATCCCCTAACACTGCCTCTCACATCCCCTAACGCTGCCTCTCACATCCCCTAACACTGCCTCTCACATCCCCTAACACTGCCTCTCACATCCCCTAACACTGCCTCTCACATCCCCTAACACTGCCTCTCACATCCCCTAACGCTGCCTCTCACATCCCCTAACACTGCCTCTCACATCCCCTAACACTGCCTCTCACATCCCCTAACGCTGCCTCTCACATCCCCTAACACTGCCTCTCACATCCCCTAACACTGCCTCTCACATCCCCTAACACTGCCTCTCACATCCCTTAACACTGCCTCTCACATCCCCTAACGCTGCCTCTCACATCCCCTAACACTGCCTCTCACATCCCCTAACGCTGCCTCTCACATCCCATAATGCTGCCTCTCACATCCCCTAACGCTGCCTCTCACATCCCCTAACACTGCCTCTCACATCCCCTAACGCTGCCTCTCACATCCCATAATGCTGCCTCTCACATCCCCTAACACTGCCTCTCACATCCCCTTACACTGCCTCTCACATCCCCTAACACTGCCTCTCACATCCCCTAACGCTGCCTCTCACATCCCCTAACGCTGCCTCTCACATCCCCTAACGCTGCCTCTCACATCCCCTAACACTGCCTCTCACATCCCCTAACACTGCCTCTCACATCCCATAATGCTGCCTCTCACATCCCCTAACACTGCCTCTCACATCCCCTAACGCTGCCTCTCACATCCCCTAACACTGCCTCTCACATCCCCTAACGCTGCCTCTCACATCCCATAATGCTGCCTCTCACATCCCCTAACACTGCCTCTCACATCCCCTAACGCTGCCTCTCACATCCCCTAACACTGCCTCTCACATCCCCTAACACTGCCTCTCACATCCCCTAACACTGCCTCTCACATCCCCTAACACTGCCTCTCACATCCCCTAACGCTGCCTCTCACATCCCCTAACACTGCCTCTCACATCCCCTAACACTGCCTCTCACATCCCCTAACGCTGCCTCTCACATCCCCTAACACTGCCTCTCACATCCCCTAACACTGCCTCTCACATCCCCTAACACTGCCTCTCACATCCCTTAACACTGCCTCTCACATCCCCTAACGCTGCCTCTCACATCCCCTAACACTGCCTCTCACATCCCCTAACGCTGCCTCTCACATCCCATAATGCTGCCTCTCACATCCCCTAACGCTGCCTCTCACATCCCCTAACGCTGCCTCTCACATCCCCTAACACTGCCTCTCACATCCCCTAACGCTGCCTCTCACATCCCATAATGCTGCCTCTCACATCCCCTAACACTGCCTCTCACATCCCCTAACGCTGCCTCTCACATCCCCAGGGGTAGTTCCACTGCTTACTTCACACAAGGATGCTTAAGACGGGGCAGATACCCACATATTACACAATATCTTGTCCCTTTCTTTAAGGATGCTGCTGACTAAATTTGATCAAAATACCTTCGTCCAAAGTGATTTCTTTATTTTTCACATATTGCACCCTAGTGGGTTAAGACCCACTGTTTATACATACTCTATCCCCCATCCAAAAGAAAAATATGACCAAATTTGGTCAAAATCTGCCTGGTCACCAATGGCTATAGTATTGATTTTTAGGATAGAGAGATTACAGACAGTCCTTCAGCCAGGGTGTTTAAAACAAGAGCACAGTTGCAGACAGTTTTACCAGTTTCAATTGGTGATGATGCCCCCACAGTTTACTATAATTACATCAGGTTCATGAATACTGCTAACAATATTAAATACTGCACAACTCGGATAATGTCAACTGGGCGTCGCCAACAAGCTTGTGTGTTTCTATTGATGGCCCTCAGGCGCCTGCCCCATGGGCAATCGTGTGCCACGCAAACGCAGCACCTGTACAAACAGCACCATGTGACGACAACATATGTCTCATCCGCTTGTCATGTTACGAGGCATCAAGGGATTCGCATCATAAATATTTCAATAGGCCTAATATTCCACTGGCATTTTAGTCAACATGCTAATGGAAAAATAATCACGTCCAATAAAGGGAAATGCAGTTTGTTTGTTTGACATCAGGACATACAACACAACCCTCAAGTCCTGCTACCACCTAAACCAAATTATAGTCTCGCTTCGAATACGTATAAAATCAATCGAAGAATAATCCAAAAACATATTTCAAAAGTCTTATCTCGGGAAGGAGCGAAAACGTCCTTATCACACGGCAAAATACAGAAATTCAACTGAAGTTTTCTAATTATCTGTCAACATTTTAATGCTGTAGTTTCCAATTATCTCCCTTGGTCTCGGGCACAGATTGTACCTAATTTGATTACAATCTCATGCATGATTCAAAAGTCCCATTACCACCTCAGCACATTGTGAGCCAGTATAAAGTGCAGCTTCATTAAGATGTAATGGGAAATGCAGATATCTGGGCTGGGATACCAGGTAGCTCTATACTCATAAATCTATATCCTCTTCTTTGCTGTTAGATATAGTTCATCCATCAGAACAAATAATCATAAAGCATAGGCTTCTTTTATTAAATGTTAAAATATTCTGGACGCCGAAAGTTTTTTAAATCGACAAAAAAAACATATTAAGGTGATCTTTAATAGGTACATACATTGTATAGTTGATGCAGACAAACTGTTTCAAAAGCAGGGTATTACTGCTTTTCTGCAGCCACCAGTTGACAGTGGAGCATGGAGCAAATTGCAATCTGCAATATTACAATCATGATGTGATGAAGACAATGAGCTCACAATGCAATGTCCCTATGTATATTACTGTGAACATAACACATACAGGTCAATGTTAATGGAATTTCCAAAAAGAATATGCACAACTTTACTGTTCTTAGAAATTAAAGTGGCTTCGATGAGGAAATAAAAATAAAAACATGATTTTTTTCAAGACATATTACAACAGTTGCCAGTAACATTATAACCGTTAGACTTTAAAATAGTTCAATCTTTAATTCTGGAAAAGCAATATCATTATAATAAGTTTTGGGAAATGAGTGAAGGTATCTGTCTATGATATCATTGGAGTTAACATAAATGACCACAAGATTAATCATTCAACAAAGACGAGATAGACATGTGTTCTTAAAGGATTGGAACCCATCATGAATATATTATTAAAATCCTGACATTGTAATTGACAAAGACTCGAGGATGTTCCTGTTTGAACAATATTTGATTCCTAACATTAGATCATTAGCAGTATAAACAATATATGAACGACCCTATGACAATATGTTTGCTAAACGTATACAGGAACCATGGAGGTGAATACAAGTTTGAATTCAGCTAGTGACAGAGACGCCCCATTATTTGAACCTTGTGTTAAAACTCTGCAAACATTCAAAATTGTCCTTGAAACAAAAGTCAAATTGGAAAAGTCGCCTGTGGGATTAATTTGCCGATCCAGGGAAGCCATGACAAGGCAGTGTTAACAGACCCCTATTGGGAGATCACAACATTGGGATAAATTCAGGTCAAAAGTCAGGATGTCAAAGGATCAAAGGCCCCTTGTACCTGTCAACTTCCTTAAGGCTTTCTAGGGCAGAAAATCAATTTTTATATGGATTGAAAGTCATTTTCTTAACTTTCACAGTGACATCTATGTTTACATTTCTTCCGCATTTTCCCATAGAGGCAGTTGCCACGTACATACGCCTTTAACACCCAGTGCCTCAGGCTATTACAACATTAGCTATTATGAGATCATAAATTTCATTGTTTTCTGTACTTGATTTCCCATTAAAAACTGTTCGATTGGTTTAGTTTGGTTTATTTTGTTTTACGTCCTATTAACAGCCAGTGTCATTTAAGGACGTGCCAGGTTTTGGAGGTGGAGGAAACTGGAGTACCCGGAGAAAAACCACTGACCTGCGGTCAGTACCTAGCAACTGCCCCATGTGGGATTTGAACTAGCAACTCAGAGGTGGAGGGCTAGTGATAGAATGTAGAAACAACTAAATAAAGCACAAATTCTATCAAAGTTTATTCAGTTTGTCATCAATTGCAACGTGTGTTATATATAAGACCATAACAACTGCTAAAACATTCACTGCTTGATTAAAGTTCAGCCTTACATCCAATATCATATAAAGCCAAGTCTAGAAGGCTTCATGCTAAATATGGATGTAACGTACCGATGAACTTTCACAGCTCTAAATGTGAAAATATCTTCCTTTTATATAATTAACGATTACTAAGTTGCATCACTGAATTAGCTAGATCATGCTACCAGCTAAGTCTGTGGTTTCAGCAGCAGAATTTGTCACTAGATGTTGTGAATTCCGTATTATACAGATTTTGATGTCATATCCTGCCTTTCAGTAAGATGACACAGAGACTATATACATGGTCATGCATCATGGAAGTCATCATACAAACACTACACGTACAATAAATACTTTTATTGCATATTAAATTGTCAGAAGTTGCAACATTTTCATAAAATTGATGGCTTTCACATCAATATAAACACTTTCATAATGCAATATACTGCACATTTAATCGAGAAATTTGAGAAAAAAAGTACAGCTTAAAATTTAAGTAATGCAATATAAAATTTCATATCACATTCTTATTCATATTTTCCCATATATCATTACTTTATTTGAATCTGAAAACTGTCATCAACAAATAGAGGTTGTTTTTTCAACCCAAATTTAACATATCAGGGAAGCCATATGATATCAGTAAAACTTTTTAATTATTATCAAACAGCAATTGGATTATTTTAAATAAAAATTGTTAAACTTTTATGATTTAAAATGTATACACATGCATGCAGAGCTGTCAGAGAGTGTATAACAGATACATAACAAGTGTTGGATTGCCGAGCGATAGGTCCTACCGGCAGCAAACGTCAGAAATAGTATAAGTCCAAGGCCCATAACTCTGTTTAAAGTAAAATGTATATAGTTTTTGGTCCTGCATTTGATGCTTGTTTGAAATGTCATCTTAAAGTGAGGAGGGTTTTATAATACATCAATTGCATGTCTGTGGAGACCTTTGTAAGAGACAGGTTTGTGCAGCTTCAGTCTGAACTCCCGTTTATGTACAAAATGTGCATGTATATATATATAAAGAGATAACGACCAATACAAGGAAATGAAATCAAGGTGGTCAAGAAGCTAATATAGAGCTTAAAATAAATCGATGAACAGATGAATACTGCGATCAATTCCAAGGGGCAAAACTCTATAAAAAAATATTCAACCATAACCAAATCAGAACTTGATCTAGTTATTCCCATGATGTATCTGTAAACAAAATTTCAATTTATTTAATATGTGTAACAATTGCAGATCAAGAAAATCAACGAAAACTGGAAAAAGGTGACAGACAGACAAACAGCAGGTAAACTAATGTAGCGGGTGGGAATATGTTGAGAATAATGATGACAAAGCCGCTGGGTTCGGTTTCTTTCTTTTTATGAGTATTATATTCATAAATCTCAATTATGAATACTTAAATTAAACACCGAAATAAAATGACCCTGTTACAAAAATTCCTTCATTGAAGCTAATTTATTCCTTTTTAGATTGTCTTGCATTGACCCTCATTTGATATTTTACTTGGTACCCCTCAACAGTTAAATAAAGACTGGGCAAAAGTTTTGTTTTGTTTATACATCAATCACCTTTCAGAACCAACCCTTGACCAGTGGTCAATATAATGGCAGGACAGCAGCTGTTTCCCTTCAGAGCAAGTGGTCAAGAGAACGTGCCTGACCAATACAATAGTGACAACTTGTTTATTGTTATCCACTCTGGATGCTTTGTTTCACTCGTCCAACCACACCTTACTGATAATAATGAGTCCCCAGGAAGAAGGAAACTATCCCAGAACCATAAAATATCGTGTTAACCTGGAGTATGATGGGGATACTTCCAGAGGTACCTCCACTGTGTTAAGACTGGGTGACCCTTTCTTCAACCCACAAAATTGGATTTGAAGAAAACCTGCCATTGACTGGTCCTTACCAGACAAATACAGAGAATCATTAAAAGGCTCACCTTGGCATGCATTAAAGCTTCTGGGCAATATTTATCCCATATAACCCCAACCTCATTGCTACATATATAGCTCCCCTCACTTCCCCATGTAAGATATATACTTCAAAAGGTAGCAGTTACTATACTTTAAATCGGGATATTTTGGCATGGGGAAAATTTGACGGTCTATTCAGATAGCAGATTATAATTTATTATGCATTTTAATGCAGACAAGGTAATAATTTGGAGTGTTTAATTTAAGTGATTTCATGTCAAGCGCCAAATAAGCCAAAATATAACCTTATCCAAAATATCCCGATTTACGGTTCCTATAACTCTAGCTCTAAAAGTCCCTCTTAACTCCCCGCCTCATCCCAAAAGTATGGCGGGAGAAGCCTGTTATTGGTCCCATTACCTTATTCTACAATAGATTTTCAACCCCATATATAACTCCAATCTATATACCCTCTCATCCACAATGTGGACAGGAAACCATATACCACATCATAACTTTGAATCACTACAGTATAACTAGGTTGTTAAATCTCTGTATGTCCTGAATCACCTATAGCTTAAACTCTGTCAGGTGTCTCCCCGTGGTCAGACCAGTTATTGAACCAGTGTTACATGGGATTCAGTCCTTATCGATTGACCAGTACCACAGACTCACTGATTACGGGCCAGAGATTCAGGTAGATGTCACCACTGCTGTTTAAACAGTTCACAGCTTCTGTGCTGGGACGAAAAATAATATAAGGAGGGGGCAGATCCAGGGGTTGTTCTATTAGAAACACTAATGAGAGGACATAGCCAGTAATTCATAGATTGAGAAACAGTGACCATCGCACACTATGACTGTGTAATGAAGGGGCCGGGAGTACAGCTCAACTGAGGAAATCTAGTGCCACTATATTATCTAAAGCCATGTATATGTCTCTTTGTAGTAGCTAGTTTGGGAGCTGGCTGCAGGGGATGACATAGCTAGGTTCAAATTTCACACAATAGTGGCAGCAATATAAGAAATAGATGCAAAATTGTCTTTTGTAAGGCTAGAATGTTTTTCTTTAAATAAACGATATGTGACCAGACATCACAATTCTTCATACTGATCTGTAAAAGTCTCATCCTGTTGTTGTACATTGCTGAATAAAAAATAATAAAATATCAAAATATGTGTCATAAATTATTTCCAAGTCATAAAAGTTAACATTTTAATTGCATCATATATCTCTTATGAAACAGACAGTCACTTCTGCTTCATCAAGAGTTAAAAGCTAAGTTTCCCACCATTCCTATAGGTACCAGTTTGTGTAGAGTGCAGGGATAGAGGTAACAGCTGATATGTAGCCGTTCACATCACAATACCTTGATGGGATACATATGGAACCCAGAGTCAGTCTTTTATAACCCAGTACACAGTAACCCAGGATTCCAGGAGCAGATTAAAATAAACAGGAAAATGTTGGAGAAATGTAAACATGTAATGATAGTTTATAAATCAACACAGCAAAAATCCAGATGAAACAGTCTTTCATCATTTCTAACTTGCAATACCTTGGTTAATGGCTTGATATCATTAACAGCTAGAGCACATGCGTTTGTGTTTAGTTATTGGTTTAGAATAATTACCAAGATCTTAATTTATACAGCAGATAATTCATTAGGTTAGACACTGAAGAAGATTCGTTCTGTGTGATTTAACCACTAGCTTGCTGTACAAGGAGACTTCTGGGTAAAATCTGTTAGTCTGAAGATACGAATCAGAAGGAACTGGTGAAATTCTGCAGACACAAATACTTAATGTTTAATCGGTTATAAAGATTTCCTGCAATGCCTCAGAGCAAGTTTTATATTTCTCTCCACAATGCCTCATAGGTTCTTTAGCTTCCTGCTCCATAATATGTAAATTCATGTAAATTGTCCTGCCATAAAATGCAAAAGATCTGTCAGAGCATCCCTCTGGTTAGAATATCAACTTGCCTCATTTAAATATCACGCAGCACGGAGAGCTATATTTATACCTTAAAAACTGATATCATATCGACAATATGTTGAGGTAATGGAAAGATTTTGTTTCTGTCATATACATTTAAGCATGTCAAAATGAAAGCAAAAGTGAGCAGGGGCTCACAAAGATATACCCCCCCCCCCCACCCCCCACCCCACCCCCATCCCCACAGAGAGGTCTAGTGTGACTTTTGACCTTCAACGTTGACCGATGACCACCAAAATGTAATCAGGTGTATAGAACTTGATAGTGCGATCGTATGGTGTGAATATGAACTAAATCTATCCATGTGTTAATTAGATATCTTATATACAAGCTTTTTTTTCCCCCGAAGTGGTCAATGGTGACCTTTGACCTTTAACCTTAACCTTGACCAATGACCACCAAATTCTGATCATGATCAGGTGTAGAACTTAATAGTGTTATGGCTTGGTGTGAATATGAACCAAATCTGTTCAGGGGTTCATGAGATATCTTGTACACCATTTCCAGACGCATGCATGCACAGACAGTCGCACAGACACTTACCTACAAGTTGGGGGTGGGGGGTATGAAAATAAACATTATCTGCCTTCTTGTTAATGAATTAAAATACTCATATCCAAAACATGTTATCAAAACCATAAACTTTATCTGTTAAAAGTAAGTATCTAAATTTAACACGAGCTTATAGCTAAACTATCGGATATGAAGTTATAGTCCGAGGGTAAATCATTTCCTCTATGGCTGAAGGTCAATTTTTTCGCAGGAAAATAAGAATGCAATTTGCCTTGACAGATTGATTTTACTGGAAAATGATCACAACATTATACAAGGTATTTCATACCTTTAATAATATGAAAGATTTAATGGAAAAAGATAATGTATATTTCCACAAATATTTATTCCTACACGCGTGAATGATTAAATATGAAACGTTTGTCGTTATATGTTACAGATGACACTCGTAGATAAATATGTTTTGTATACGATTTACTAAAGCCGGTAACATGTGTCCTTGTATACAAGCCCTAAAGCTGGAATACCAATAAACACCCAACACAGAAACACAGTTACAACCTACAGGTAAGAACATATATACCTTTAAAATATTTCACCTGAAAAATAATATCTTGATATTTTCTTTCCAAGTTAATAATATTAACTTTGTTCAGTGATCTGAGTGGGTACCATATATATACAAATCAGAGCAGAACAGACGATATTTAAACATTTAAATGCCGGTCGTTTGAGGACAGTTGTGGGACAGGCGTTGTGTTTGTCCGGAAGATGTACTACCCCGTTGAGATTCTCTTTCTAAACCCGGGCTGTCTCCCTCTGCTGAATAGCCTCTTTAATTCCGGTCTAAAAGCATTTTATGATTGAAAGCAAAATTCCATTAATTGAAACAGCATGAGCTCTATCTGCATGAGTGACAATCAGCTGTCTATAATATATTTGTATTAAAATTAAAGAATGACCCAACTACGTACCCACAGAGCTGCGGATTTGTGTATAAAAGTGTGTGGCGGGGTACCAATAGTACAAAGACCCTTCAATCAGCCAGGAATGCTGTATATAAGGAGATCCCTGGAACCAGTCTATACCTGAAGTCCTTAACCAGAAAAACATTCAAGGCCGTCCATGGAAGTTTTTGCTTGCATTTCACCTATAATCCATTGTCAATTCCCCTACTCAAGTTAAGCTATATAGCCCTATCTGGCAGGATATCTAATCATAAATTCAATATGATATCTTAATAAAATAAAAATATTATTCAATACATTTTACCCACTTTTTTCCCTCTCCTGTGGAGATAAACTTCACCGAATCGAATTGAGAAGAAAACTAATGTCATGTACCTGCTGACTTTCCCAAGTGTGTAATAGGTACTCGGTGCATTATTATTTTTTATCAATATTGCAATTGATCCAGGGTGTATCAACAGAAATGACAATAACATAAAAGAATATAAACTCGATCAGTTTCCAATAACATCACATGATTGCTTTCCTCTTTTATAAACTTGAAAACAGTGTCTCAAAAATAAACATTAGCAGTCGATCGACTGTCCCCTGTCCTCTGAACAATCTTCAACAATGAACCTTTCAGCCAAATATGCTCTAGGCCTTTTAGTTATAATCAGAAGAAGTCAGTTAAAGGTTTTTACAGATTTGACCCCTGTGACCTTGAAAATGGGTGAAGGTCATTTATTTTCACAAACTATGTCAGCCTTCATCCAAGGAACATTTCAGTCAAATATCATGCTTCTTTCTTGGCCTTTTGGTTAATCAGAAGAAGTTGTTTAAATGGAAAAGCTGATGCCGGACCAACCACAGCTGATGGACGCCAGACGGGAGGACGGCGGAAACCAAAGTCGTTATATACATTGAATATTCAGAGAAAGTGTTTTCTCTTGTCCACACCACTCTAACAATCCAGATGGAGTATAAAATAGTCTGGGATGGGTGTTGCGGTAGCTACAGTGCTGTAGCATTTAAATGCCATGTTAGCACTATAAAATAAAAGATGCTTTTGGAAACACAGTCCTACTACCAACAGAATACAATACATCTCCACCACACACCGGCATACACACATCGGAAGATATTAGCCAGGTGGCATTGGACTAGTATAGCATGTGATGGGGCAGTTCCTACAAACTCTTCCAAATTGTATCTGTTAACTCAGTTACCCTGAAATTTCATAATAAACTATTCCAGCCTATGAATTAGAAGAGTTCAACATGGCTCGAGGGGTAAATGAGTTAATTGTAATGATTGTATACAACATCAATGAAATGTAAAAGTGATTTATAATAGCTTCCGGGTATCATAGCTATAGAAAGGGCAATCAAATCCTATATATTCTTTTTTTAAACATAGAGTTCTCACATGATACAAATATGACAATTTCAGGAGACAAAGTATGCAAGATAATTAGGGGCACAAATTAACATACAGACACATACAGATTGAATGATTTCCAAAAAGATCAAAGCCATGAAGTCGAGCCTTGATAATACAAATGAGAGTTTTATAAGGGGATGTCACTTGATTGATGTGATCTACAACGTGGACTTAATTTTACCGTAGATAATTATTCAACTGCAGCACTATATTTTGTGAAATTCAAATCCAATATTATGTAGATAATCTGCTTCAACACTACGTTTGCTGCTATAATCAGTAGATTATCTAAAACCTTTACCCAATCTGAAGTTAACAACTGAAACATGCTGTGATAAATATCTTATTCTGATAATTAACTGCCGCGTCAACTGCTAACTAAGTATCAACAAACAAATTCAACCACATTCAAAAGCTTTGAAATAAATACCATTTCAAATCAACTACATTTTTTACCAAAATCAAAGTCAATATTGAGTTACAAACAAACTAACTTTTCTTTCCCTCATTTAATACAAAACCTGACACTTAAATAATTTGAATAATTACGTCAACGACTTCTTTGGTTTTCAAAGTGAAGGCCACTAATGTTAGAACAACTCTGCACAAAAGCCATTGATAAGATCTTTGTCAACGAAAACTCTTTGCACGGACCTCTCATCTTCAATAGGAATAGATTTCATGGTCATTACAAGTACAAGTGGGTGATTCTTGTATGAATGGTCATTTGCAATGTACACAAGCGGACACCAACCAGGATCTATGGGACAGAACTCGATACAGGGTTCTTTTGTTAGCCCCGTACCTGTCTATATACAAACGTCTACAACGAAAGCAGGATATTTGTCAATTAAACACAGGAGAGACAGTTCAAACATTTAAACTGAAAGTCTGAAAACCTAAGAATAAACGTTAAATAGAATTTTCATTATGTCGCAATTAAACAGTCCCCAAATTACCCTGCCAGTTTATTTACCTGGGCCGACCTAGATTTGTCAAGTAGTATAGCGACTAGGCTCCAGCAATGTTCCCTGCCCATAGAGACACCTGTTATTTCAATAAGACCTTCCATTTTTCTAAGTTTACACCAAATATTTTTCAATTAAATTAAAACTGATATCGTTGGAACTGATGCTTGGGTGGGCGATTTAACAAAAGAATTTCCCAGAATAATGCTGTTACATTTGATATAAGAAATTTAGTCTCCGGACAATGAGAATTATAAAGTCAATGAAATTAGCTGCAGAGAGCAGAAAGGCTCCCAAGAAATAATTACCTTGCAATCTTCAACAAACAAAATAATGTATCCAACATGAATTAATCCAAACCTGAGCTTCTACTACAACACACTTAATAATCGAGTCTCATGTAAACAAAATGAAAATTTGCATTGGATTGGTTCTGGTGGTGGAGGAACACTGGAGCACCTGTTCAAACCTTCAACCTGTGGTTATACCTGGAGACTGTTTTACCAGTGGTGGATGACTATTCCTGGTGATTGAAGATGGCCAGACACCTTTAGTCCTTAAAAGAATATGAATTTAAAGCCATAGATTTTTATACATAACAACTTTATTGATTTTTCATATTTTGTTTTGAAAACAAATCATCAGCATAAATTTGTAATGATGAATGAAACTCTCATGGTTGAAATTAAAGTATTTTGTTTAATTGAGAACTTGGAGTCTTGAATTCCCAAAATAACGTACCAAAATCACCGCCAGTTGATTCTATTCCAACCTCATTACCTACTGAGTACAGTAATCCAAATAAACCCCCATGTTCATTTATCTTTTCCAGGTCTATGGCAACTGCCACTGGCCATTAATACCCAAATGTATCTCAAAACAATTTCAGATCTGCACTAAAATATATTCTTAATAAAGCATATAGTATGGTCGACTATATGCTCCTCATTAAAGCATATATATTAAATGTTGGGATCATCAAACGACAGATAATGATTTTTCACCAAAGACCATCCCAGTTCCAGATCCAATTATTGCACGTCTGTGCTGCACCGTAAATAGGTTTATCCAGTATACACAGGGACGCCAAACAGGACACAAATGATGTCAGCAGCAACAGCAGTACAATATATATATATACCAACACACCACCATTCTAACACTGTCAAACGCTCATCAGATTTAGGTAAATATACTGGTAATGTGTCTGAAAATATTAGCTACAACAAAATTAATTTATCATGTCCAAAAGCATCATTGGAAACCCACGGTACACTTTTCTGATGTTTGCATATATGCAAACGTCAGAGAAGTGTACTGTGGGGTTCTGACGATGGTCCAAGAGTGAAAAAAATTTAAATATTTTCAAGCACCATATCGGGAAGAAAACAATATGAAAGACCATATTAGAATGTACATGTAAATGACAATAATTTAATGCATTTACATTGTACTAACTGTATTTGTGAATTTGGATCAAAGGTTTAGAAGAGTTTGTTCTGACTTTGAAGCCATATGCAATGCCAACAAATGTATTAGAATTTCTAAATTATTGTAATAAATTACAATGTACATACATCGTGTAAGCAGGGACATATATATATATATGTCCCTGTTGTAAGTGAAGATTTTTTCAAAATCAACCAATAAATGGCAACCCACAATTATTTTTAAATACTGAAACTTTTAATTACAGTTTAATTACATGTTTTTTTTGTTCCCAAACTCATTTTAACCAAGACATCTGAGGAAGGTGAGCTTGGCTACCCAAGATTCAAAGCAAAATCAGAAAACATACTTCAATAAGTATTCACCTTTCAATTTTATGTAACTTTTTTTTATAACAGTCTACTTTTAGCAAATATATGGCTTATAAGAAGTAGTGAACTCAATTTTCCAGACAAATGGCTTGATATCGGAGAGATAAAAGTTCAGTGACGAGCAGTGACATGCGACACCTTGTAAGGCTGTTTACCCTTTCTCTGTTTTAGGCTTCAACACTGATTTCTATCTGTTTGAAATGTGCATTAGACGAACTCGACTGCCGCAGGACCAAGTAGGAGAAATCAATGTTACTCTGTATTTTGATGTTTTAAATTTGTCATAAGGAAGTGTAAGACTATTATGTATATACCAGCAAGTTGACTAATGGCTTCAATATTGAACACAACTGAATAAATTTACTAACAGTCACAGTGGTTGCATACTAACAATTATATGACTTGGTTCATTGAAGGTGAATGGTTTTCAAAAATAAAAAAATGTCTTAATCTTCACCTAAATAATTCAATCTCTAATATATACATTGTACGATTATACCTGAAATTGATAAGACCAAATTAAATGTTTATATATTTGAGAAGTATACACCCAAACTTAATACCTTCACGATTTACCTTTATATTTATGATACTGTTTATGCAGGCTATATAGACATGTTTACATGCAAAGTTTTATTATGACGAGTTAATTTTTTCTGAATTTATATTCACCCCTGAACTAACTAGCAATAATAAACTAGCCAGTCTAACCATTGAATCGGGAAGAGACTTTTTTAGATGTGACTTAATTTGAGGGGTCAATGAGTTGAAATATCTATCAAAAGGAGTACTTGCTGATTATCTTATGTGAACTTATGAGCTTTCATCCAGAACACCTAATTTTTGTAAACTTTACTAAAGGCTGTAAAAGTTCATTACGAAATATCTGGGCTGTCGGAATGAGTCAACAAAATTGATACAACACCTAGGTTATAATTAACCTTTCAATCCTTTGGGTGAAACATCTGTTTACAAATTTAAATTAAATTAAGCTATCAAAGTAGAATCTTTTTAGTTTTCCCATTTTAATTTCAAGTTGAAGCAACAACATATATATACATATCAATTTAATCATGCATACTATACTTTGAAAGGTTGAATAATAAGCTATAATTATTCAGTTGAAAAATAATAAGTGTATATTTTGACTAGCTGCTAGAGCATTAATAAATTATTTCACAAATTTAACTTGTGATTTTTTTGGACTCAGATTATCATAAATACAGGGCTCATGGTTAATATCATTTCAGTGTTTGTACACTTGCCAAATGCGAGATGATTTCTGAAATTGCAAGTAGAAAATCATTGTATTTGCACTTTTTGGCGAGTGAGTTTAATGCCTGATGAAAGGTGTACATTTTTCAAATCTGTACATGTCAGAAAATGTCATCGAAAGTATAAAACAATTTGTGAAACGAAACCACACATACACAAATAGTGCAGTGTCTTAAAAGGTTATTTGATCACAATACAACTGTTACATTTTACACCTGCACAAAGTTAAGCCGATTTTCTGAACTTAAATTAAGACTGATTCAGAACGCATCGTAGTGCTTTCATTATCCACTTCAAAATTGCAAGCAAGTTTCTTATTTGGCAAGTTAAAATTTAACCCATGGCCACTCGCCACAAAATGCAAGTTGCTAAAAAAGTTAAATTCTACCCCTGCATTTCCAGGCACTACAGTATATATTGCCATAGAAACAGGAAATTAGTGCTATAAATGCCTAAATTAACAAAAAATAAGAGATTTCCACCACTATACAGTAAACTTAGATTTAGAAGGACACCTTTTGCTGGTCGAAACTCTTGTGTTTCTTGATTGTGTTTGTGTAAATTGCCATGCCAGTTTTAAACCACAATATGGTGTGTCGCCTGACAAAATGGAAATTAGGTGTGTGTACGCATGTGTATGTCACATGATGCGTATACATGCCTCAGGTTTTACACATAATTGTCTCTCTGTTTTTATGCACATTTCGTTGCTGAAGAATACTTTTTTATTTCAAAATAAACCAGGTTCATTATTGTGGTCAGGTGGTGCAGTGGATAGCGCCCTTGCTTTTCACCAAGGCATCCAATCCCCAGATAAGACATGAAAAGGTATGGGGTCACCTGCCCAACCACATGGGTAAACAGGTAAACTGGTTAAATTTGAGTTTATACGAAAACAAATATTTCTGTAAGGTGAATTTGCTCCCATAGCTCAAAACAGAAAGCATAGTTTCACACATTTAATACTGAATTTGAGATTGAATTACAATCAAGTGCATTTTCTGGTCAAAAATGAATTGAAAAACTTAACATAAATGGGAAAGTTAATGTGGGAATCACTCTTAAATTCCACTTGCAAATAACTTGATTAAAACCACTGGTTTGGAGGGATTGCTATAATTAAAGTATGGTGGCTTTAATTTTTTTTGTTTTGTATTCTTTTTATCCTAGTTTATGCCAGCTCTGAAGCTATTTAATTCACCATCTTATTTTTCAATTTTGTTTATTATGTATGTGCATCTGTTAACCCAGTGATTTTGCTTTTAGTCATTTCAAAAGCAATTATAGAAATTATCATTGATCGATATACCAATTTTCTCAAGCAAACAAAGCGGCCTGGACAGAATTGATTGATCAGAACTACGGTTTTACATCCAAATATGACTTTGGGAGTCCTAATTGGGACCCCCTTGATTGAGTATTGGGGTCCTAGATAAATGGTCCTTTAGCTTATAAATGATAATTTTCAGTACTCAATGCTGCAAGTCATATACATCATTTGAATTGGAAACTGTTTTGCCTTCAGTTGGCATTTCATGGGGGTTCTGGGGACCTAGCTAGGTGTCAATTTTTTGGAGTCGTATATTGGAAAAGAGTCTGAGGGGTATGTGGAACAGGATCCTGCTTCATGTAAACCCCTGATCAGAACATTAACAGCACTAGGGAAAATGGTGCAAGTATTTTATTCTAAGGCTACGTAATTGTTGTATTCAAAAATATTTAGTCTCCACTGACTTTTACTTGATTACCATGCATTGTTCCGCAAACTAGATTTATCATCCAACAACTAATAACTATATATATATACTTAAAGGCCCAATATACGTTACTTTCGGCAAAACTTGAAGCAAAAATCAAGCCTAATAACTTTTTTTATTTATAGATTAAGTTAAGATTAACTGATATCAGCAATATTCCAGATAAATTCTTACGTGGTTACCGGTACAGCAGCAGTTGAAACTCGGTATTTGTAAACATACGTCCATTTTGATATCGAACTGTCTTCTAACTGCGGTTTGTTGTTGAAGTGGGCCCCACATTATTTTCAATTCTTTGGATTTTTCTGTCTAGAGTTCCATGTTATAGTTACCGAATTTTTTAGATTCACGAAAAATTTCCTGAAGTTACATATATTGGGCCTATAAGCATGTGCCTAATTTCTATGACATCAACAACAATACATGTGGGTGAAGTTATGCAAATTATCCAAGTTTGAGACACAATTGTGTGACATTATAAACAATAGACATGGGCGGAGTTAACCATGACTTTTGCAAAGCGTCATGCTGTTACTTTTATCAAACTGTTCTCACGTTTTTTTTATTTTGAAATGAAATAGATATCCTACAAAAGCCTTTTCATGAATACAATAATTATGAACTATTCACAGAAAATACTGTAAATAAAAGAATTTACCTTTTATTTTGTTTATTTATAATTACGAGATCATAAATCATATGGAGCAGTCAGTAAATTTAACGTAACGTGTAATTTTTCTCTTGCTCCATTGGACTTATATTTCATAAACTAAACAAAATAAAAAGTTAATACGTAAGTATTCTTTACAAAAAGTGATACAATTTGGTTTATACTGATCCCATTTTGATCATCTCTTTAAACATATTCAGAACTTCATTTCTTTGGAAGTTGACAAGACATTTTTTGGTTTTTCCCCACAGTATACATGGTTCTTCATACCTTGTAATTCCTCTTTGTATAAACTATGTTTCAAAAACATCATAAATCTTTTGTCAAAATTGGGTGGTGCAGCTTTATGCCCAACTTTTGTTTTAGTTTTATAAAGCCTACATTATACCATTGTATTACGTAATGAATATTTATTAGAATACATACTGTCAATGTCATTCTCTGTATTAAACAATATTAATATTCATTTTATGTATAATATTAAAAGGAATTTGACTTTTTAGACCTTATATGTATGATAAATTGGAGTACAATGGTGGCGGTACAGTTTAGGACATAACACTATGATTTATCACCATGTCACCAGCAAACATAAAGTGTATGTAATTAATTAATTTGTGGACAGTGTTTCCCCGAGAGAAAGCACAACATGGGACTATCAAAGATGATCTTCACCTAACTACACGCATTAACACAAGTTTCATGTTGATCATATTTAAAATACATTCCGAGTTACATGTCCCCAAGCCAAAAAACATTTTATGTATTTTTTTCATTCCACACGCCTATAAGGAATTGGCTTAATGGAATAAAAAAGATTTTGTGGAAAGATAATTGTCTATATATCATGTCTTTTTATATTACACAAGCTTTTAAGCAAATCTTGAACTTTAATCCTAGCTAATGAACACATACTGTACTGGTTCATTCTCTGGTACCTTATAGCACGTTTGCTTCAATGATATTCAAGGTTTAAAAATTTTAAAAATGTTCTAGTACATACATATTAAATACATGCTATACTGATAATTTTAATTCATATCAAATAAAATATTTTATTTAATAATCAGTCGTGTCGGAGCTTTGTGAAACTGACTTTTAACTGGCCTGTAGGTATGATAATTCACTATAAATATGACTTTTACATGGCAGAGAACATGAAATTTCATTGGATCCAAAAGTGAATTGGTATTTGGAAATCAATTATTGATTTATATTTCCTTCTGCAGTATATTTTAATACCAAATGCACCCATTCTAGTTTATACTATGAAGTTTACATCATAATATTATAATGACGTACGTACAAGGAAATTATCTTGTGTTCAGTTTACAAATTTCTGAAGTTCTCAACAAAAACATTCTTCTGAATTAATTTAATTGTTCAGAATTCAATAATTTAGTTATTGACAAGCACATGCAGCTTTGGCTATCTAGAGGAATATCCGAGTTAATTTGGACCAATATCCTGCATAGGAATGGATTAAAAACCATATACATGTATTTTCTACAACTTTAATATTAATTAACCATTTACTAGAACATCCTCCACCCCATCAAGGAAATTATAAACACCTTTTGTCCCGGGCCCTGGGACACATCTACATGTGGACCTTAACAGGCTTTGATAACTCTTTTGTTGCAAATTTACACAAATATTTCATCCAGAATAAGTGAGTTACTTATCTGCCCTAATTTTAAAAAAAATATATGAAGATAGTACAGTTACTATTTTGTTTGGCCTGCCTTCTCCAGGGTTTATTCTGTCATTTCACAATGATTGATCAAAATACTTAAGTACACAGAAATTCTGTTAATGATAATCTTAATTAAGGTGTCCGAAACAAACTCAATGTTTTTAAAGGCCCAATATACGTAACTTTCGGCAAAACTTGAAGCGAAAATCAAGCCTAATAACTTATTATATTTATAGATTGAGTTAAGATTAACTGATATCAGCAATATTCAAGATGAATTCTTTCGCGGTTGCCGATACAGCAGCAGTTGAAACACGCGATTGTAAACACGCGTCCATCTCGAAGCGTCTTCTACCTTCGGTTTGTTATTGAAGTGGGCCCCACCTGAACTATTTTCAATTCTTTGGAATTTTTTGTCAAGAGTTTCTTGTTAGTTACTGCTCAGGTTTACTTCATGTTAAGCTTATTTTTGCATGGTTATTAACTGGATTTTTTTCAGAATTTTTCAGAATCACGAACATTTCCCTGAAGTTACGTATATTGGGCCTTTAAAATTCAAACACACTTCAAATTTTCCATGTTGTATTAAAATTAGCCATAATTTCAATTTTTAAGATTTCTTTTGTTTTGTTTACATTTACCCTAAATGACTTTTTGAGACCATGTTTGTTCCATCTAAAACAGAGGTAGGGTGCTCTGAAGTGATAACCAAAAGACTTTGAAGATTTTATGATATATATATATATATGTTTTATTGATGTTTTTAATTGATTGAACAGATTTGATTTGCATCAACTACTATTTTTTGTACAACAATATAAACTAATTTGAAACAATGTATGAAACTTAGAAATTTTTATTTTCTTGATCATTGCAGCTTTTCTCAAAGCTGTAATTTAATATTTTAATCCAATCCAGAGACAAATAATGCCAACATTGATTTCCTTGAGTGAAATGTTCAATTTGGAAAAATATTTTTTTTCATTTCATTGAATTAATCTGTCAATTTAGGTGATCCTTTTCAATTTAAGTTATTCTCACCCTGGACTAGTTTGACGGTTAAATTTAATTGAACTGACTGTCATGATCAAGACCCGTTATCTAGGCGAGACATCAGTGTGTGGTCAATTTGTTGATGTCCAGGTGAGAGGGCGGTCGAACGTTGTCGAATCTGTCGTCTGCTCGTTAAAAGTACACAAGATCTCCCAGCTAACATAACCCACTATATCTGTAGTTTGTACACTTTCACTTCAAAATCTTTCAATTCTTACAGAACTCTACTAAGATATTTACTCAAAAGAACCCCGTGAAAGGATATTTGTAAAAGGATTTTAGAAACACCGGTCCTATGAATTACTTGCCATCAGTCGGACACGGTTCGATAGCTAGGACGAGTGTATATGTATACCGAGTCTAGTAGCAGATGACACATGTGTACGATAGCGGTATATATGAAGGTAAAACCCGTTCACTCAATTTTAACGAATCGACAATTTCACCGCTAGATACATCTGCACTCACCTGTCATCATATGCGAAATCTGCATCCAATGTGTTAAGATATAGAACCAGAGCGAGAGAACTCGTCACCAGTATACTGTAATCCATCCTTATCCATGTCAACCCTTTCACTGACAACTGGAGGAAACAGTTACTTCGCTCTTGTAATCCCGCCGCGCGCATGCCCGGACGGTCTATTGCTAATAGTGTGTTCGCTTTCATACTTGAACAGATATCTGAAGAGCCTTTTCAAATAAAAGGTATAGGTCTACTGTCAACGCGATAGAGATAGACATGCACGTATTCATACAACTAAAAATTCAATTATCTGAAAGGTATAAGTGTTGTGCAATGTATATTCGGATGCGTAATATTTTTTGCGATATATATATACAGTATTTCATGCATTTTTCAATGGATTTTTATGACATCGTTTTCAATGGATTTTCTTGAAATTCTATACACTAGCAAAGATTTGATAGCTCTTTCTTCTGATATTTTTTTCAAAACGTTTTTCCAGTGCAAAAGACGAATATGTGCACACTAACAAAAGCGTGACGATGTTTTGTTCTTAATTCTTTTTTTTTATATAAAAATACGAATGATATATATTTTTCAATATTATTTATTCATTAGTTTTTCTGTTCATTTGTTTTTTTCCAGCGCAGTGTATTTCAGACGCCGGTGCTGCTCCCAACAGAGACGAATATATCACAATAGATATAGGTTTTGTAACTGCCCCTATCAATAATTATGCAGCATTGCAAAAATAATCTTTGCTACATCGCAAAAATATTGATAAACATGGCTCAAATATTTGATTAAACGCAATCTACTTCCCGCGAACCATGAACTGGTAAACATCACGGAGGCTGGATATCGGCCAGACATACACATGTGTAATAAGAGAAATCGGTCTTGATCTGTGTACATACATTTCACTTGTTACATATCTACCGATATCAGTCACTATCTCCCTGTATCAGCAGTCACTATCTCCCTGTATCAGTCACTATCTCCCTGTATCAGTAGCTAATGTATTTCTAGGTTATCTAAGACATTAAGTCGAAACCAGCTGGAGTTCTAACGGTAAACGTTATATATTTGAAGACTTGTCAGCTTAACGTTAAAATTCTTCAAATTAATCGTCAAGTCACTGAGAATTCATTTCTGAAGCATCCACCCACCGATGTGGTATTATCTTAAACTTATCGAAAAGTTACGTTTTAAAATTCAACGCTGACTAAAGTTTATTTTATGAACAATGACATTATGACAGTTACTAAATTCGCTTACTTTTTTTGTAAGATAACAAATTTGACTAGTCGGGTGATTCCGGAAGTCGTACAGGGCCTTGTTAGTAAAACATTTGTTAACTAAAGGCCTCGCAACATCAATACGTAATTACATAATATACCCCTCTGTTATTATCACATAGTTATACCATTACCGGGAATTTTTGCTTGATTTTTTGGGGTAATTGGTATAAAATTTCAGAGTTTGATGTAGCATGTGCTAGGTATCGCTTAAAACCTTAGAGATTGCTTAAAACCTTAATATCGTTTAAACCTTAGGTATCGCGCGCGCTTAAAACTTAGGTATCGCTTAAAACCTTCCAATCGCTTTTAACCTTAGGAATCGCTTAAAACCTTATGTATCGCTTAAAACTTATGGATAGGTTTCAACCTCAGGGATCGCTTTAAGGTCGCTTAAAACCTTAAGGATAGCTTTAACCTTAGGTACCGCTTTAAACCTCACGGATAGCTTAAACCTTAGGCATCGCTTAAAACCTTAGGTACCTTGTATCGCTTAAAACCTTAGGTATCGCGTAAAATCTTAGATATTGCTTACAACCTTAGGTATAGCTCAAAACCTTAGGGATAGCTTAAAACCTCAGGTATCGCTTAAAACCTTAGAGATAGCTTAAACCTTAGGTATCGCTTAAAACTTTATGGATAGCTTAAACCTTAGGTATCGCTTAAAACTTTACGGATAGCTTAAACCTTACGTATCGCGTAAAATCTTAGATATTGCTTAAAACCTTAGGTATAGCTCAAAACCTTAGGGATAGCTCAAAACCTCAGGTATCGCTTAAAACCTTAGAGATAGCTTAAACTTTAGGTATCGCTTAAAACTTTACGGATAGCTTAAACCTTAGTTATCGCTTAAAACTTTACGGATAGCTTAAAACCTTAAATATCGCCTAAAACCTGAGGATAGCTTAAACCTTAGGTATCGCTTAAAACCTTACGGATCGCTTAAAACCTTAAATATCGCTTAAAGCCTTAGGGATAGTTTAAACCTTAAATATCGCTTAAAACCTTACGGATCGCTTAAAACCTTAAATATCGCTTAAAACCTTAGGGTAGCTTAAACCTTAGATATCTTTTAAGCCTTAGATGTTGCTTAAAACTTGCGAAATCGTTTATAGAAACCCAGATACATTGTATCGCTTTAACCTTGGGTATCGCTTAAAACCTTAGACATCGTTTAAACTATTCTGGTCCAATTGTTGGTTGGTATTGACTTTTTATAAATTTTCTTGTTTTATTAAATTCTGTCTCCGACCTGTAAATGAGCGGCCTTGGATTCCTAACACGATATTGTGACAGACTTAAATTTAATTGTCTAGTCATTACAACTAATCTGGCACCAGCTTCATTAGCTTAATGAAATTGCGTTCTGCTACTAATTTAAACACAAATAATTATGTATAAACACCCGTAATTTGGAGCGTTACCGATCGCCGTCCGCCAAAACACATAACTAGTAAATATGAACAAATTTTTAAATATTTACGTTGAGGTTCAGGATTGTTTATAAGCGGTCACCGGGGATTCATTACACATGATATGATATTAAGGATGGATCGCATGTTTTACAAAAAAAGCCTAACATATTTATGAGGAATCTCTGAGGACCAAGAAAACTAGTGCGTTATAACCATTATATGTACATGTATAACGAAATAATTCCATCTTTTTTGAAACAAGCATTTCCATTGGCTTAACAAATTATGTTATCAGCTCATAACGTGAAAAAGACGTCGCCGTTTATAACGTTACTTTTGATTGGTTGATGCAGCAGCGTTATAATTGTAAGAGAAGAGAGTCCATCAAAAACGTGAATTTTCTCAGAGTAAAGATTAGGTTACAAGGATTAACTAGAATCTATTTTTCATGTTATGGGGTTATAACACAAAACAAAAAAAAAACAAAAAAAAAGAGTGTACTCGTCATAAACTGCTTCGAGGTTTATTAAAGGCCCAATATACGTAACTTTCGGAAAAACTTGAAGCGATAATCAAGCCTAGTTACTTATTATATTTATAGATTTAGTAACGATTAACTGATATCAGCAATATTCATGATAAATTCGTACGCGGTAACCGGTACAGCAGCAGTTGAAACTCGGTATTTGTAAACACGCGTCCATTTTGAACTGTCTTCTAACTTTGGCTTTTTGTGGAAGTGGTCTACACCTGAATTATTTTCAATTCTTTGGATTTTTCTATCTAGAGTTTCTTGTTAGTGGCTTAATTTTGCATGGTTATCAACTGGATATTTCTCAGAATTTTTCAGAATCACGAAAAATTTCTTGAAGTTACGTACATTGGGCCTTTAAGAGAACACTCCGGAATTCAAGTTAATCCTTAATTGATTAAAAACAAATAATGCATAATTCGTTATTTTAGGACATATCGATACATTACAACTTTAGATAGAGTTTACTCTTGGTGATATTTAATAAATGCAAATTTAGATAAACTACTGCATGCTTCAGTTTGCAGATCGAGTAAGTTATTAAGAAATCACAGATACATGTTTGTTTTTGTTTACTTTTTGAATAATTCAATAAGGCGATGTCGTTTTGTTAGCTTTTCATTAGCTTGTGCAATATATAATAGAGTGCCCGTGTACATTTTCTTTATCCCCCATACATTTTCTTTATCCCAATACATTTTCTTTATCCCCATACATTTTCTTTATCCCCATACATTTTCTTTATCCCCATACATTTTCTTTATCCCAATACATTTTCTTAATCCCCATACATTTTCTTTATCCCAATACATTTTCTTTATCCTCATTTATTTTCTTTATCCCAATACATTTTCTTTATCCAAATACATTTTCTTTATCCCCATACATTTTCTTTATCCCAATACATTTTCTTTATCCCCATACATTTTCTTTATCCCCATACATTTTCTTTATCCCCATACATTTTCTTTATCCCAATACATTTTCTTTATCCCCATACATTTTCTTTATCCAAATACATTTTCTTTATCCCCATACATTTTCTTTATCCCAATACATTTTCTTTATCCCCATACATTTTCTTTATCCCAATACATTTTCTTTATCCCCATACATTTTCTTTATCCCCATACATTTTCTTAATCCCCATACATTTTCTTTATCCAAATACATTTTCTTTATCACCATACATTTTCTTTATCCCCATACATTTTCTTTATCCAAATACATTTTCTTTATCCCCATACATTTTCTTTATCCCAATACATTTTCTTTATCCCAATACATTTTCTTTATCACCATACATTTTCTTTATCCCAATACATTTTCTTTATCCCAATACATTTTCTTTATCACCATACATTTTCTTTATCCAAATACATTTTCTTTATCCCCATACATTTTCTTTATCCCAATACATTTTTTTTTATCCCCATACATTTTCTTTATCACCATACGTTTTCTTTATCCCAATATATTTTCTTTATCCCCCTTCATTTTCTTTATCCCAATACATTTTCTTTATCCCCATACATTTTCTTTATCACCATACATTTTCTTTATCCCAATACATTTTCTTTATCCCCATACATTTTCTTTATCCCAATTCATTTTCTTTATCCTAATACATTTTCTTTATCCCCATACATTTTCTTTATCCCCATACATTTTCTTTATCCCAATACATTTTCTTTATCCCCATACATTTTCTTTATCCCCATACATTTTCTTTATCCCAATACATTTTCTTTATCCCCATACATTTTCTTTATCCCAATACATTTTCTTTATCCCCATACATTTTCTTTATCCCCATACATTTTCTTTATCCCCATACATTTTCTTTATCCCAATACATTTTCTTTATCCCCATACATTTTCTTTATCCCCATACATTTTCTTAATCCCCATACATTTTCTTTATCCAAATACATTTTCTTTATCACCATACATTTTCTTTATCACAATACATTTTCTTTATCCCCATACATTTTCTTTATCCCCATACATTTTCTTTATCCCAATACATTTTCAGAGTAGAGGAAAGCTATAACCTTGTCCTCAGAGAAGAGGAAAGCTATAACCTTGTCACCAGAGAATAGGAAAGCTATAACCTTGTACTCAGAGTAGAGGAAATATATAACCTTGTCCTCAGAGTAGAGGAAAGCTATAACCTTGTCCTCAGAGTAGAGGAAAGCTATAACCTTGTCACCAGAGAAGAGGAAAGCTATAACCTTGTCACCAGAGAAGAGGAAAGCTATAACCTTGTCCTCAGAAAAGAGGAAAGCTATAACATTGTCCTCAGAGAAGAGGAAAGCTATAACCTTGTCACCAGAGAAGAGGAAAGCTATAACCTTGTCCTCAGGGTAGAGGAAAGCTATAACCTTGTCCTCAGGGTAGGGGAAAGCTATAACCTTGTCACCAGAAAAGAGGAAAGCTATAACCGTGTCACCAGAGAAGAGGAAAGCTATAACCTTGTCCTCAGAGAAGAGGAAAGCTATAACCTTGTCCCAAGAGAAGAGGAAAGCTATAACCTTGTCCTCAGAGTAGAGGAAATCTATAACATTGTCACCAGAGAAGAGGAAAGCTATAACCTTGTCCTCAGGGTAGATGAAAGCTATAACCTTGTCCTCAGGCTAGAGGAAAGCTATAACCTTGTTACCAGAGAAGAGGAAAGCTATAACCGTGTCACCAGAGAAGAGGAAAGCTATAACCTTGTCCTCAGAGTAGAGGAAATCTATAACATTGTCACCAGAGAAGAGGAAAGCTATAACCTTGTCCTCAGGGTAGAGGAAAGCTATAACCTTGTCACCAGAGAAGAAGAAAGTTATAACCTTGTCACCAGAGAAAACGAAAGCTATAACCTTGTCACCAGAGAAGAGGAAAGCTATAACCTTGTCCTCAGAGAAGAGGAAATCTATAACCTTGTCACCAGAGAAGAGGAAAGCTATAACCGTGTCACCAGGGTAGAGGAAATCTATAACCTTGTCCTCAGGGTAGAGGAAAGCTATAACCCTGTTACCAGAGAAGAGGAAAGCTATAACCGTGTCACCAGAGAAGAGGAAATCTATAACATTGTCACCAGAGAAGAGGAAAGCTATAACCGTGTCACCAGGGAAGAGGAAAGCTATAACCTTGTCCCCAGAGAAGAGGAAAGCTATAACCTTGTCACCAGAGAAGAGGAAAGCTATAATATTGTCACCAGAGAAGAGGAAAGCTATAACCTTTTCACCAGGGAAGAGGAAAGCTATAACCTTGTCACCAGAGAAGAAGAAAGTTATAACCTTGTCACCAGAGAAGAAGAAAGCTATAACTTTGTCACCAGAGGAGAGGAAAGCTATAACATTGTCCTCAGAGAAGAGGAAATCTATAACCTTGTCACCAGAGAGGAGGAAAGTTATAACCTTGTCACCAGAGAAGAAGAAAGCTATAACCTTGTCATCAGAGAAGAGGAAATCTATAACATTGTCCTCAGAGAAGAGGAAATATATAAACCTGTCCCCAGAGAAGAGGAAAGCTATAACTTTGTCCTCAGAGAAGAGGAAATTTATAACCTTGTCACCAGGGAAGAGGAAATCTATAACCTTGTCCTCAGAGAAGAGGAAAGCTATAACCTTGTCCTAAGAGAAGAGGAAATCTATAACCTTGTCCTCAGAGTAGAGGGAAGCTATAACCTTGTCCTCAGAGTAGAGGAAAGCTATAACCTTGTCCTCAGAGTAGAGGAAAGCTATAACCTTGTCCTCAGAGTAGAGGAAAGCTATAACCTTGTCATCAGAGAATAGGAAAGCTATAACCTTGTCCTCAGAGTAGAGGAAAGCTATAACCTTGTCCTCAGAGTAGAGGAAAGCTATAACCTTGTCCTCAGAGTAGAGGAAAGCTATAACCTTGTCACCAGAGAAGAGGAAAGCTATAACCTTGTCACCAGAGAATAGGAAAGCTATAACCTTGTCCTCAGAGTAGAGGAAAGCTATAACATTGTCCTCAGAGTAGAGGAAAGCTATAACCTTGTCCTCAGAGAAGAGGAAAGCTATAACCTTGTCACCAGAGAATAGGAAAGCTATAACCTTGTCCTCAGAGTAGAGGAAATCTATAACCTTGTCCTCAGAGTAGAGGAAAGCTATAACCTTGTCCTCAGAGTAGAGGAAAGCTATAACCTTGTCACCAGAGAAGAGGAAAGCTATAACCTTGTCACCAGAGAAGAGGAAAGCTATAACCTTGTCCTCAGAGAAGAGGAAAGCTATAACCTTGTTCCCAGAGAAGATGAAAGCTATAACCTTGTCACCAGAGAAGAGGAAAGCTATAACCTTGTCCCAAGAGAAGAGGAAAGCTATAACCTTGTCCTCAAAGTAGAGGAAATCTATAACATTGTCACCAGAGAAGAGGAAAGCTATAACCTTGTCCTCAGGGTAGATGAAAGCTATAACCTTGTCCTCAGGCTAGAGGAAAGCTATAACCTTGTTACCAGAGAAGAGGAAAGCTATAACCTTGTCCTCAGAGAAGAGGAAATCTATAACCTTGTCACCAGAGAAGAGGAAAGCTATAACCGTGTCACCAGGGTAAAGGAAAGCTATAACCTTGTCCTCAGGGTAGAGGAAAGCTATAACCTTGTTACCAGAGAAGAGGAAAGCTATAACCGTGTCACCAGAGAAGAGGAAATCTATAACATTGTCACCAGAGAAGAGGAAAGCTATAACCGTGTCACCAGGGAAGAGGAAAGCTATAACCTTGTCCCCAGAGAAGAGGAAAGCTATAACCTTGTCACCAGAGAAGAGGAAAGCTATAATATTGTCACCAGAGAAGAGGAAAGCTATAACCTTTTCACCAGGGAAGAGGAAAGCTATAACCTTGTCACCAGAGAAGAAGAAAGTTATAACCTTGTCACCAGAGAAGAAGAAAGCTATAACCTTGTCACCAGAGGAGAGGAAATCTATAACATTGTCCTCAGAGAAGAGGAAATCTATAACCTTGTCACCAGAGAGGAGGAAAGTTATAACCTTGTCACCAGAGAAGAAGAAAGCTATAACCTTGTCATCAGAGAAGAGGAAATCTATAACATTGTCCTCAGAGAAGAGGAAATATATAAACCTGTCCCCAGAGAAGAGGAAAGCTATAACCTTGTCCTCAGAGAAGAGGAAATTTATAAACCTGTCCCCAGAGAAGAGGAAAGCTATAACCTTGTCCTCAGAGAAGAGGAAATCTATAACCTTGTCACCAGGGAAGAGGAAAGCTATAATCTTGTCCTCAGAGAAGAGGAAAGCTATAACCTTGTCCTAAGAGAAGAGGAAATCTATAAACCTTGTCCTCAGAGAAGAGGAAAGCTATAACCTTGTCCTCAGAGAAAAAGAAATCTATAAACCTTGTCCTCAGAGAAGAGGAAAGCTATAACCTTGTCCTCAGAGAAGAGGAAATCTATAACCTTGTCACCAGGGAAGAGGAAAGCTATAACCTTGTCCTCAGAGAAGAGGAAAGCTATAACCTTGTCCTCAGAGAAGAGGACATCTATAAACCTGTCCCTAGAGAAGAGGAAAGCTATAACCTTGTCCTCAGAGAAGAGGAAATCTATAACCTTGTCACCAGGGAAGAGGAAAGCTATAACCTTGTCCTCAGAGAAGAGGAAAGCTATAACCTTGTCCTCAGAGAAGAAGAAATCTATAAACCTTGTCCTCAGAGAAGAGGAAAGCTATAACCTTGTCCTCAGAGAAGAGGAAATCTATAACCTTGTCCTCAGAGAAGAGGAAAGCTATTACCTTGTCCTCAGAGAAGAAGAAATCTATAAACCTGTCCTCAGAGAAGAGGAAAGCTATATAACTTTGTCCCCAGAGAAGAGGAAATCTATAACATTGTTCTCAGAGAAGAGGAAATCTATAACCTTGTCCTCAGAGAAGAAGAAATCTATAAACCTGTCCTCGGAGAAGAGGAAAGTTATCACCTTCTCACCAGAGAAGAGGAAATGTAGAGAAAACTATATCTCCTGAAAGGTCTATTTATTTGCTCTATTAGTTTTTCCTTGTGTATGTTCGGCGCAATAATTCACTGCTGTCTTCTTTAGTTAAAGACATGGCGTGAGGACAGGTAAACACTGAAGTGTGACAAGTGCCGTTAGTCAGGTGAGAAAATGACAGGTACATACAAGCGATCAAAGGTGACAGACCATGTAAGTACCCAAACATTGTCTGTGGCAGGTGAAGTATAATGTAACGTGAAGCGGCTAGTCGGTGTCTACCCGAGATAAAATCAACCATGAATACAGAACGTCTTCCGCTAGAGGTCGCATTAAACTGAAGAGCTATTCGAAACTACAATGTAGTAAGGCTACAGTATAGAGATCTATATATATTACATATTATTAAAATAACAGGAACCCGAACATTCGTTGTAATCATTTTTACGGAAGGTTAATTTACACCCAGAAGACATGTACAGACTGTAGACGTGTAAAAAAAATACGGTGGCCTTACAAGCGTGAGCTGTAGGATATTTCCCTTTAGCTCATTGGTCGAGCATCGGGCTGGAAAGCCAAGGGTTACGGGTTCGAGCCCCAGCGACGGCACAATTTTTATCACTTTTCCTCGACCTATCATACAAATATAACTGTGAAAAGTTACAGTGTATCAGGCCCCTCTGAGATTAACGTCTCTGACTACATTGCTAGTAATTGTACACTTTCACATACTTTACATTAGATATTTAGCATTTTATTTTTTTCGCCTCCAATGATAACCTTTTTTAGGGCGTTTTGGGTCATCCTGGCACTGATTCAATGTTAAAAGCGAATGTAAAATGAAAATTTTGTCTCGGCCCTTCACAATACAATATATTTTCACTAGAGGTACAGTACCCGGTCATAAGTAATATCGCACCTTACGTTTTCCCATGAACTTCAGTGTATTTTCACCAAGTTTGAAAATGTCATCATATAATTAAAACTTGACCGATTTCATAAAATTTTATTTGTTTTAATTGAAATTTTATACTTGATTGGAGTTTCCAAATCATATTTTAGTGCAGATGTAGTCCATATGCTACGTTGCTGAGGTGTTCAAAGGCGAAATGAAATCTTTGAAATGAACATCTCCCCTGAGGTCAGTGTTAATTTCATAGAAAATGTTACGTCACAAATAAGTTCCAACTTCAAAACAGCTCTGAAACGTAGCATATCGAATGCAAGTGAGCCTAATGCTCATGCATATTAAATAAAGTTGATTAAAATGTTTTTTTTCAAAATTAGAGGAAATACACTAAAGTCTTAAGGGGAATCGTCAGGTGTGACATTACTTATGGCCAGATAATGTATATACATGTACATACTAATGATATCGGTTGTCACACTCCGTGGGTTATTGGTGGTTCATTGTTACATCCGGGAACCGACGGCACTTTCCGTAAACAAGAAATTTTGTCATTTACGGAAAGTGCCGGCGGTTTCGGATTGGTTATGGTAGTGATTAGTCGGGATATGATTGGTGGTTTTACATCCGAGAACCGTCGGCACTTTCCGTTAACGAGAAATTACTCGTTTACGGAAAGTGCCGATGGTTCCCGATTGGAGGTTTCCCCTCGCCATTTTACGAAGGCGTCTTGGTTACGCATTCTCTGCACGAAATACCAAAGCAAAATATGCAATAATATTACACTTAACATTTAAATTATATAAAGCCTTTGATCTTTTCACTTCACCATGAATATTTTATTTTGAAGAAGCATGCGCTCAACATATATTTGCTAGTTTAATTTGAAACGCTCAGAAAATAAAATTTCAATGCCATGTTTTTAAGATAATGACGAACTTCCGTGTAAACATTGCTTAGTTGTTGCTATCGGTACCCAGGACACTTGTAGCCTAAGAGGGCACTTAACTCACTGTTATGCATACATTCGTCATGTCAAAAGCAAGTTGTTGAAAGTTAGAGATATATCCACCCATTAGTCAATATATATGCATATGGTTATGTAATATTTCAATTTTAAAGAGGAAAACACTTGTAAAATTGGTATGTTATGGTGGTTTTCACGAAACTCTCATTTCTGTTTTTTTAGTCGACATTGTAAACAGTGATTGATTTCAAAAATCTTAAGATAAAAAATGAAATCTTTAAAATGCTTTTGTACTGCATTCAATATCGACAAGGTATTACGTGCACACATACATGTGTACGCCTTAAACGACCATAAGTGGCACAATGACAAAAACAAATATTTGACAAAAATTAAACAAATAGAATTTGATTTTCGAAAATCTTTTGATCTTAATAAAATGAGATGGCATTGCATAAAAACGAATGGTACGGCGATATAACCCATTTCCCTTGAAAATGGACATGAAACTAATTATTTAGACAATAAAGCATCCCTTTGAAGGTATAGAAAAGGTGAACATCAATTTGTTTCAAATCAAAATAAAGAAGGTCTGTATTTCATTGATTCGGAAATGAAAATTCAGTACTTCGGTTTGCAAATTAAACACGTGACGAAAATTGGACCGATTCAAAATTATTGAATATTTTTTTAACAGAAAAAAAACCCATTTCTGTCATATCTCGCCATGTTGGATAGAGTTTGCCCATGTAAGAAAGCTATGTAAGAAAAATCTATCTTACATAGCACATCACGCGACGTGTATCACAATGGCTCAACAATGACGTGACGTCACGAATATGGTAAACTCTGAAGCCGAAAAGAGAAAACGAAGACGTGATGAAATTAAAACCTATCACAATTTTTTAACCGTAAACATTAGAAAGAAGAGATTTATTTTTGTTTGCAAATATGGGGTATGCTTAATCTCGCTGTCTGATTCCTTTTTGTCATAAAAGCTCAAGAAAAAGTTGAAATTTTTAAAATGGTAGCCAGCCAGTCAAAACGTATTTTAATTTTTTTGGGGCTTATACAGGTAGTTAATATGAGAGAAAAAAAATCGTTCATGGCTTTGCCGAGGGTTTTGATAAATTTGAAAACCCTTCAGGTGAAATTTCCTTATCTTACATCCTTGGCCATGAAGTAGTTTTATAATATTGGTATAATACTTGGGCTAACTATGGTTGCTAACGATGTCTTGTGCATGATGTCTTAGGGGACAGATTATGGCTTTGCCGAGGTTTTTGCCAAAGAACCCCCCCCCCCCCCCCCCCCCCGGGTGAAATTTCTCTATCTTACATCCTTGGCCACGAAAGAGTTTTATAATATTGGTATAATACTCGGGCTAACTATGATTGTTTACGATGTCTGGTGAAGTCTTAGGGGACAGATTTCCGTGTTTATGAAACATTGTCCTTGTATTCAGCTGGCTGTGCCATCTAGACAGCTTAATGTGTGGACAATTCACAACAGCAGCAGAAGCTATCTTCTATACAATTGTCTTATTGAGATGCGAGTGGTACAGGTATTGGTCGATGTATGTCTAATGCTAGTCCCTTGACTGTCTCATATCCGTTTGGTTTCACAATGCCCCTCCGATATCAGATAACTCAGCCAATATTTTACAAGTTACGGACAAAATATTTTACCGTTTAAAATACCGTAAAGCGGGTTTAAGTTTTTGCGATTTTTACTCAAAATGAGGTAATTTAATTTACACGAATTATGATGCTAAAATGTCGGAAGTAGCCCGAGTTGTGTTTTATACTACTAGTATTAACGTTCGCTGTCATATTATTTCAAGGGTTACATTTTCGCAATCATGTTCATGTCCCGCGAATAAGCGAAAATATCATTCCCACGAAAATAGCCGGCTCCATGGCAGGTTACTTCCTCTGAAAAAACTTAAATTGATTCTAGATGGAGCACAAACATCACTGCTTTCCCCGCTCTCAATATTTACCATTATGAAATTGTTTAATCCTAGCTGGCGTATGTGTGGGCATACTTGTACGTACATATGTACATGTGTATGAAAACTCTTTCTAGACAGGGGGTGGGGACATCGAACAGTCGATCTGCTAAATATCATTTCCGTTTCTGTTTTTGTTTATTAATTTTAAACAGTTTATTATTAATAGGATAGTAAGATTGATAGAATGATAAGATTGGTAGGATTATTTGATATTGGAAAAATGGTACAATGGTAAGATGGTAGGATTGGTAGGATGGTAGGAATAGTAGGATTGGTAGAATATTGAAAGGATGGTAGGATAATAGGAATTATAGAATTTGTAGGATGATGTAATTGGTAGGATGGTAAGATTAATATGATGGTAAGATGGTTGAATTGTTAAGATGATAGAATTGGTAGGATGGCAAAATTGGTAAGACGCTAGGATTGGTAGGATTGGTAAGATGGTAAGATTGTAGGATGGTAAGATGGTAGGATTGTAGGATGGTAAGATGGTAGGATTGTAGGATGGTAAGATGGTAGGATTGTAGGATGGTAAGATGGTAGGATTGGTAGGATTGGTAAGATGGTAGGATTGTAGGATGGTAAGATGGTAGGATTGTAGGATGGTAAGATAGTAGGATCGTAAGACGATAGGATTGGTAAGATGGTAGGATGGTAAGATGGTAGGATTGTTAAGACGGTAGGATTGGTAAGACGGTAGGATCGGTAAGATGGTAGGATCGGTAAGATGGTAGGATGGTAGGGTAGTTAACTATGTTTACATCCATTTATTATTCCATGAACGAAGAGAGATTAAATCGTGAACGACGAATATTCATTTTAACACATAGCAAATTAAGTACAAACGTATCCAGATGGCGCTGCTTATATCATGTGACTCTTGGGGTTTCTTTGGATTCGGAAAACTATAAGCGCCGTAAAACGTTTCCCTTTTTAGTCATACACGTTCACTTGTTTTATTGGAAATCGCTATAATTGTTCCGCCAATAAAGCGAACTAATACTTTAGGCGACATTAGATTTACGGCGCAATGCTGTGTTACGTGAAATGTAATCCCAGTATTAGATATTTCCTCACGAACAACCCTTAACCTTTGTATAGTATTACAGCTGGATTCTGTTTTTATCTCAATCCCAGTGGAAATGAGCAATTTTAGAAAGTTTCCTCGTTCGTTCTAGCATTATATATGATTATTTAAACAAAGTTTCTACCGGAGCAATATAATTTCAGATCAAACTCGGTATTACGTGTAAATCTATAAGCTAGTTTAGGGATGTTGAGACAGCGATAAGGCACCTTTCTGTATTTGTATAAACTTAAATGATACGAGTGGTTGTATTGGTTTTCTGATAGCCCGTTTACTTTCTGTCTTAGCCAGTCTTATATGGTACAATAAGTGTTTATATGAAGTTTTAAGATGGTGTTTCGAATATGATATAAGATATATGATACATAAATTATCAAAATATCCAGAATAATTACATTAGATATAGGCTAACTTAATAAAATGATAAAATGAGGGTTTGTAACACCAATTTCACAATAGAATTTAGAGGTTACGTAACACAAACAATCATTTGACCTGCCCACGTACATACGCTGGCCAGGAAATGCGCCATTCCTTCTCGACTGCTGCAACATAAGTGAAATGTAGTCGGTAAAATTTGTTTTACAAAAGAAATCTCAATTACTTTCAGGGATAATTACATGTACTATCCGTAGTGGAGACTCAAGCATCCCTGCGGAACATGGGCGGAACATGGGACATGGGAGGAACATGGAACGTGGCAGGAGCATGGGCGGAACATGGAACATGGGCGGAACATGGAACATGGGAGGAACATGGAACATGGGAGGAACATGGAACATGGGAGGAGCATGGGCGGAACATGGAACATGGACGGAGCATGGGCGGAACATGGAACATGGGCGGAACATGGAACATGGGAGGAACATGGAACATGGGAGGAACATGGAACATGGACGGAACTTGGAACATGGGGGGAACATGGAGCATGGGCGGAACATGGAACATGGGCGGAACATGGAATATTGGCGAAAAATGGAACATGGGCGGAACTTGGAACATGGGAGGAGCATGGGCGGAACATGGAACATGGGCGGAACATGGAACATGGGAGGAACATGGAACATGGGCGGAACTTGGAACATGGGAGGAGCATGGGCGGAACATGGAACATGGGAGGAACATGGAACATGGGAGGAACATGGAACATGGGAGGAACATGGAACATGGGAGGAACATGGAACATGGGCGGAACTTGGAACATGGGAGGAGCATGGGCGGAACATGGAACATGGGCGGAACATGGAATATGGGCGGAACATGGGAGGGTCATGGGCGGAACATGGAACATGGGAGGGACATGGGCGGAACATGGAACATGGAAGGAACATGGAAGGAACATGGGCGTTACAGCGGAACATGTCCAACATTGGACAGTAGGCGAAGCAAAATCCAACAATGAAGGTGATAGGAAGAAAAGTCCCTTGTTTCCAGCTTAGCGGAACGAGAGGCAAGCTGCTTGTCATAGATGGCATAATCAGAGAGTTTAACCTCCGAGAATTCAGTCAACGCGAGTGAAAAGATGCAAGCGCGAGTAGAAGAAGCACTCTTCTTCACCACACGGCTCATGAGCGATTGGCAAAGCAGAGGGCACAAATGTGCCCACAACAGGGTCGCAAGTCGCTCGATCAGTTGGGCGGTGTCTACCCGGCAACTTCCTCCGTCTTGTGATTAACACTGGTTATAAACTATATCAACTTTATTTACTTTACAACAATTATGAAACAATTATCCAACTTATATTAATCACTCTTGTTGGCCGGGATGTTTGCTCGCGAGGGGTCTTATTGTGGGAGAAACCCGGAGTACCCGGAGAAAACCCACGCGGTCGGACATCATACAGCATATTTTGTTCCGTGTCATGACCTGCATCACATTACATTTCCGTTTTCTGTGTTATACACGGCTTCCGTGTACTGTATCGTATGTATTTTTTGTGTCATGTCCGTGTCCTAACACACTTCCTTTTTCTACGACTGACTTCCGTATCCTGTGTTACGTGTACTCAAACTACCATATCCTGTGTCACGTGATGCTCAAACCACCAGTTGCAATATCCCTACCGTAGCCGTTATCACATGTCTTCAAAGTCATACCCCGGTGAAAATAAATCTATTCAAATCATTATAACACATTTGACATATAGAAATATTGTTGATGCTGTCAACGCATTGGGAAATAAAAGATGACACGTATACATGCATTGTTTATATACCAACTGTACAAACTCGGACCCACAGACTGACACAGCTGTTACATCAGTACGACAGACTATTGTCATTAACTAAGGGTGTGTCAGCGTAACCTCGTGTGCTCCTTGATTGAACACTTGAGAAATCGTTCGCGAGATTGATGGCTTTTTACATGGTATTTCTAGCAAGCTTCTTAAAACCTGACTTGCGTCCTTTCAATCTTTTCTATTTTATATTTGAATATTGACCTCGCTATTTTGTTTATCTAACAGCAATTAAGAAGCAGTGTATTCCCACTTTAATCAATCCTTCTTTTTGACCAGGATGAAAGCAAATATGGGTCTTAATCATGGAGGTGGTCGGGCAGATGATTCAATACTACTTATTCACTTCCGATTAAAGAATTGAACCCCGCGGTCGTCTTGGAGAACAGCAGATACCATCCACTGCGCCACCCGACTACATGGTTACCCAGCTTATATACACATGCACTGCGCCGGTTGTAACCACAGGGACCCGGGAATTTGTTACAGCTAGTTTTGAACCTAAAGTAGGGTGTTTAGAGTAATTTTACACGTTTGGGGGTTAAGATCAATTTTCGATAAAAGATGCCCCCCCCTCAATGGTCATAAAAGCTGAGGGGGGCATTTTTATCGAAAATTGATCTTAACCCCCCAAAAGTGTAAAATTACTCTTAACACCCTATTTTAGGTCCAAAACTAGTTGTAACAAATTCTCAAGTCCCTGTGGTTGTAACAGTACCCGTGCCATTTTCGCTGTAATCGTTTAAGTAGCCCCTCATTCTACCGATTTCCTGTGCCCTCCCTGCTGTAAAATGTCCACCTCAGTAGGTATATACTGTACCGCCGTCCAGATTTAAAAGGTCCTAGATTCGAATCGCGGTCTGGTCTCGTTACATTTTCCTGTACTCCTGTCATAGCTCTAGATACCCGGATTGTAAATATACCTGGTGCGGACTAAGGCGAATACTTGGAAACAGGAGGGAGGTGATAGTATAACGTTAATTCATGCCCTTTCACTCAATAGTCAAAACTGTTTCCCAGATTGCAGATTTTCAGATTTTATTGTCCACTCAGACACACATGTGTGTTACAAGAGGTCACAAATATACAAAGCAAGATTTACACATGGCAGAACACGACAATATCACTATTTCTTCAAATCTTAACTTTTCATCTTTAGTATTTTTTCAACAAACCTACTTACATTTGATAAAATACGAACATTACACAGAGAAAATAGACATTTAAGTTTTGCCATATTAGGGTATGTACAATAATACGAGGTTTTTGGACCAACCTGGTGAACAATATCCCAAGGCCGCAGGCCGTTATAATCTATAGAGTAAAATAATCTTAGATAAATCACATTGGACCATCTTTCTCTACTGAAACCTCTCACATATGTACATAATATACATGTACAAAACCACGTGCCAGCAATATATGTGACGTGGATTATACAACCCATTTACCAAGTAATATAATAGCTACAATGTTTACTTCGTTTTACGCATATCGATAATTGCTGGTGTTAAAATGCAGCAACATGTTAAATATGACATTGAGATTTTGCACTTTATTTTCTCACTTAGACTTGACAATGCTTGAGCGAGTTCGAATAGTCCTTTTTAACAAAACGGCCGCTCATGCTTATATAAACGGGTAAGTTGATCCGGCCCATAACGATGTGACTCGGGAGCTCGCCTAGCCTATCCTCATAGGTCTATGTAACTTATACTTACATACCTGAGTTAACAGATCGTTATGTGTTGTTAATGGCCGTCTGTCTGATGTATATATACCTGTATGTATCGTTACTCGTCTATGTAAAATGAAATACTGTTTAGTAAGTGTGTGGTATATTGGATACCTGTTCAAGGTAAGCCCATTACCATACGATACCAAACACCTCTGTAATTTGTCGTCGAATATGAAATAGGACATCGTCCTTTGTGAGTGCACGCATATCGTTAGCGAGTTGACCCAGGCTTGACGTCTCAATTGTAGATACTTTGGGACTTGTGGTAGGGGATAGGCATGAGCCATAACCAAATGGTCCGAAGGTCCGAAGGTCCGATTGTCCGAAGGCCCGAGAGTCTTATTGCCCGATTGTTCGGAGGCCCGATTGGCCGATTGTCCGAAGACCCGATTGTCCGAAGGTCCGATTGTCCCCAGGCCAAAGGGTCAGAATGCCCGATTGTCCGGAGGCCTGATTATCCGAAGCCCCGATTGTCCGGAGGCCCGATTGTCCGGAGGCCCGTTTGTCCGGAGGCCCGATTGTACGGAGGCCCGTTTGTCCGAAGGCCCGATTGTCCGGAGTCCCGATTATCCGAAGGCCCGTTTGTCCGGAGACCCGGTTGCTCGATCATCCGGAGGTCTGAGGGTCCAGTTGTCCGAAGGTCCAATACAACTGTAATACGTAGAACCTTTTATCCCGATGCGTAATCCGAAGATAATAATGATGTAAATATTTATTCTAAAAGTCCAGTAGTTTCAGTGTTCGATATATACGAGTGCGAATCGTCTAGATATTATCATTGGAAGACATTTCATTGTGGTTCTCATCATTATTATATCAATTGTCAAAAGCGCTATTATGAACAGATCCTAGTATAAAACGAGAAGTTTACGAAATCAATTGAGGAAATATGCCAGCCTCTTGTTACATAAAACAGCTATAAATATTTAATATCCGCACAAGTCACTGAATAGTTAAACCAAATGTCCCACATTTAGACAACGCGGCGGCTAGCTAGTTTCCGTGTCGATAATCAGCGCCATGGCAGTTCCTTATTGTAATGGCGTCGTAGAAATAATTGCAGAATATTAAATTCAGGAAGTTCATCTATAAAAGAATGCACTGGTTGCCAATTTCGATACGTTATTATACTTGTCATGTATTCATTGCATTGTTTCTAAACAATAGGCACTTGGGCATGCTATTTTTTACATGTACATCAAATGCTTTGATAAAAATATAAGCGGAAATCTTACCGACGGGACGCGTAATTTTCGAAATACCTCTATTTCATTCACAATTCGGAACTTCTTTTCCTATAGGGAATCGACTGATGTGTTCCGAATGTTAATTCACGAAACAATTCTGGTTTAAAGGACTTTTTCTACGGTTAAGATTTACATAGATTAATCTCTATAACGAACTGGATCACTATTGAAGCGCATTATCTCAAGAAAAGGGTTTGTCCACTCCCTTCGAGAGCCCATGACTCTTCGGGGGTGCCATTCAAAAGAGATTAGGGAAGTTGCAGTAGCCTCGGCACTGTTAGTTTCTGAAGTGTCGGCGGCTGGTCAGATCAGAGAGAAGGCTAAGACAAGCCTCGTCAGACTCAGTCTGCAGCCAAGGCGCTAAGTCTCCCTTTAAGGCCAAAAGCCAAGGGGGAAAGCAAGCAGAGCACCAAACCCTCTTGGGGTAAGAAGTAACATTCGTGACGTCTTACTTCCGTCCACAACCCCCCAGGGTCAGCCCGGGTGGTTAAATTAAGGGTTTCATTCACCCGGTCCTGTAAGGGACGTAGACAACCCCTTAGACCTTTGGGAAGGCCTTTGCCTTCCTCAGCAAAAATCTCAGTAGTAGGAGGTCGATTGTCTGCTTTCCTTCCTCAATGGCAGGAAATAACGCATGCGCAGACCACATGGGCGTAATCGATAGTTACGGAAGGAATGAACATCCCGTTGTCACGGGAACTTCCGCTGACGCCAGAACCAACCTTTCCTCGACCACTGGTGGACCCAGAGAAAGCTCTAGGCGTAAGACGGGAAATGGCTACCCTGCTAGAGAATAGGGTAGTGGAGGAGCTTCCGTATAGTCCCGGTGCACGCCCAGTTTTTTTTATTTCTTGGTGAAGAATAAGTCGAGAGTTTGGCAAACGATTATACTCCTATATACGTGCCTTCAATCGGTTCGTGGACCCCGAGGGGCATTATTGCTTCAATCAGGGAGGGAATGTGGACGTGAAGGATGCATACTTCCACATTCCTACAGGAAGTCGGACAGGAAGTACATTCGCTTCTCATACGAGGACAATGTTTTCCAGTTCAGGGCTTATGCCATTTAGCCTTATCACAGCCCCCATGGGTTTTACAAAACTACTTCAGGTCGTTGTAGGTTTCCTGCACCAGCGGAGTTTCAATATCCATATTTACTTAAACGGCTTCCTCATGCTTCAATCAATGAAGGAGTCGCACCTTCCAGCTCAGGAGAAATTCACCAAGGCCAAGAGTCTGGTGCTTCACTTTATCCTGAGTTATGTGGTTCAATGTTTACATTGAATCCGGAGACAAGAAACTGGAGGGACATGGACAACATTATATCCTCCTAGACCCCCCGACCCCCAAACCCCCCGACTCCCAAACCCCCCGACCCCCAAACCCCCCGACTCCCAAACCCCCCGAACCCCCACCCCCACCCTAGACCCTCGACCCCCCGACACCCCCCCCCCCCCCCCGAACCCCCTACCCTAGACTCTCGACCCCTCGAAACCCCCACCCCACCCCCACCCATACCGACACCTATTTTATGGCGTAGACTTACGTGTACAAAAATTTGAAGTAACATTGTCAAATTCAACAGATCAATAATTTGTACCGGAATCCTTTTCCAGCGGAATGTCTGACTGTTATGATCAAACTTATGTGGGTATCTTAAACATTATTTTGACAGGTTTATACCACGTGTTTGTCTGCACGAGATTTACAATTGTCGGATCCTAGCACGATTCGAGAGGAAGACAAATACCGATTTTGCACCACAAACATGTGATGAATATATTACCGGCGATATATGACGATGGTACAGCCAACTTGTGTGTGCTGAGAGTTGGTTTAGAGTGCTCTAAACGTCTAGTGTTTATCTTGTAGATGTGCTTTCAAACAGAAGTGTAAAGAAATATAAAAACCAGGAGGTTTGACAGACGTGCAGATTAAAACTCTAAAATACATGACTTATCTAAGGGGTCGAAATACGGGGCGACTAACCTATATATCATAGTTCGTGTGTTTCCTTGGAATTACTATAAACGTACTTAATCCAAATTTTAGCGCATGGTTTATTTTTTGTTTTAAGTCCTATTAACAATCAGGGTCATTAAAGGACGTGCCAGGTTTCGGAGGTGGAGGAAAACCGGAATACCCGGAGAAAAACCACCGACCTACGGTCAGTACCTGGCAACTGTCCCACGTGGGTTTTGAACTCGCAACCCAAAGGTGGAGGACTAGTGGTAGAATGTGGTAGAATGTTAAATTCACCACTCGGCCACCGTGGTCCCGTAATGATAAATTCGCGCATCCGTGATAATCACTATATCAGCATCCGTGATAATCACTCTATAAGCATCCGTGATAATCACTATATAAGCATCAGTGATAATTACTCTATAAGCATCCGTGATAATTACTCTATAAGCATCCGTGATAATTACTCTATAAGCATCCGTGATAACCACTATATAAGCATCCGTGATAATCACTATATAAGCATCAGTGATAATTACTATATAAGCATTCTTGATTATTACTATATAAAGATCAGAGATCATTACTATATAAGCATCAGTGATAATTACTATATAAGCATCCGTGATAATCACTATATAAGCATCAGTGATAATTACTATATAAGCATCAGTGATAATTACTATATAAGCATTCGTGATAATTACTATATAGGCATCCGTTATAATTACTATATAAGCATCAGTGATAATTACTATATAAGCATCCGTGATAATTACTATATAGGCATCCGTGATAATTACTATATAAGCATCAGTGATAATTACTATATAAGCATCAGTGATAATTACTATATAAGCATTCGTGATAATTACTATATAAGCATCCGTGATAATCACTATATAAGCATCAGTGATAATTACTATATAAGCATTCGTGATATTTACTATATAAGCATCCGTGATAATCACTATATAAGCATCAGTGATAATTACTATATAAGCATCAGTGATAATTACTATATAAGCATTCGTGATAATTACTATATAAGCATCCGTGATAATCACTATATAAGCATCAGTGATAATTACTATATAAGCATCAGTGATAATTACTATATAAGCATTCGTGATAATTACTATATAAGCATCCGTGATAATTACTATATAACCATCCGTGATAATTACTATATAACCATCCGTGATAATTACTGTATAACCATCCGTGATAATTACTATATAACCATCCGTGATAATTACTGTATAAGCATCCGTGATAATTACTGTATAAGCATCCGTGATAATTACTGTATAAATATCCGTGATAATTACTGTATAAATATCCGTAATAATTACTATAGAAGCATCCGTAATAATCACTATATAATATAAGCAGAGTATAAAACTCCAATTAGCCCAACTGTATTTATTAGCCCAATGCTTTTAGCACGAAATACGCTAAGATAATATTTCCGCGAATATGTGTACGGTTACAGTATTGAAACAATTTTCACAGCGAAAAAAAAAATCTGCTGTCAAAATTCGAAACAAAGATATTCACACTAACTATCGCATTATACTTTTGAAATATTTGCGAAGTACGTTAGAATCGTAGAACAATTTCTACTTGAAAACGAAATTAGGGCTATATGCGAGAGCACACACGGTCTTGTGTGTTTAAATGTGAAAGTAGGTAGAGAAAATGCCGCCCCATTGACGCTAATTACACACAAAACATCCAAGGTTATCTTCATGATTTATCTACAAACATTATATAAATTGTTCGTTAATATAAAAGTGAGTGGGTGATAGTCAATATGGGTTGTTTAAAGAAGATATTGGACACAAAGCGTTATCTCCGACAAGTAATTTATAAGATAACCACCCAGGATGCTCGCCTCGTCACAGGGACGTGAGAATTTGTTACAGCTGGATTTATCCTGATGTTAGGATCGTTAATATAAGTCTTTTTAATGGGACTTAGATCAGCTAGCATTATATCAAATCACAAAACTTCCCGTGACATTATTATCTATCCATTAGGAGAGGTTAAAACACGGTAACTTATGCTTGTACCTCATGTCCCTGTGATAATAGTCACTTCGGCACACAGCCCCTGTACAATATGTCCCTGTGATACTAGTCTCTATACAGTCACAATTCAAATACCCCAAGTCCCTGTAAACTATAGTCCTTGTACCTTATGTCACTGTTATATTAATCATTGTGGTACTAAGTCCCTGCATTCAATGTCCCTGTAAACTAATCTCCACGGTACATTGTCCATGTACCTCATGTCCCTGTGACTAGTTTACAGCGACTAATAGTCCTGATACCCAATGTCCCTCTGAGATTAGTCCCTGCGGTACATAATCCCTGCTCCTCATGTCCCTGTGATACATTTCACTGTGGTACATAGTCCCTATGTCTAATGTCCCTGTGATTCTAGTCATGTAGCGGTCCGTGGTCGATGTACCTGATGTCCCTTATAGTCTCTGTACCTCATGTCCCTGTGATATAGTCACTGTATAATAGATGTTGTAAGCCCCTAATATGTCTATCGTATAAGAACGTTACTGGATGGATCACTATCGCTCCCAACGAATAATGACCCGATGGTTAGATAACCCCGAGGACCAAGAGTGAAGTATTTTGGGCTACTTAATATAGTTCTTCAAACCGATAGGACTTATGTCTTCGTTGCTAATTATCTAATTAACTCACTAATTAGTCGTCACGATTCACGATACAAATACACAATACTCAACGATTGTGAAGAAACATAATTGCGATCTATTAATTAACGCAATTTTTCAGAGTAATCATCAATTTAATTCAAAGACGAATGATTCTACTGATTAATCTCTAGTACGAATATAATTGATCAAAAGAAAAACTTTTGTGACCGGGATGTTTCCTGGTTTTTTAATGAAGAACTCACAAGTCGATATCGAGAGCAGCATTTACTATGCCTACCTCAACGTTTTTGTGTCGCCTTCGACGAATGTCGGAAAGGCGACACGTAGGCGTGGCTGTTCCGACGGCGACGGCGGCTGCGTCAACGGTGTTCAAGTTTTGTCTTGACAAAGCCATCGTCGGAAACCCACGGTACACTTCTCTGACGTTTGCTTCGTCAGAGAAGTGTACCGTGGGTTTCCGACGATGTAACAAAGCAAGCCCAACAAAACCTCAATCAATGATGTAGCATGAGTAGTAGAGCCTACTGCACTAAAATATTTCATTGATTCCTACATTTTGGGGGTGAATATTTCAAATTTCTTGACTTTGGACTTTGGAAAAAATCTACGTCAAAGTTTTGCGTTTAGCTTTTGCATATTAGGCTGTTTCTGACAAAGTTTTAATACTAGCGCAACCAACATAGGATCATCGTGTGATGTTTCCCTGAATAAATTTCACTCTTTACTAGACTTTCAATAGTTTTTGTATATCTGGGGTTAACACCTCAAATTTCTGGACTTAGACGAAACAAATCAATGTTAACAACAAAGTATAAACGCTAGAGCAAACAAATTCAGGTTATAGGTTTAATTTGGGATGTATACCTGAATACATATATATACTCGTTACTAGCATTTCAACTATTTTTTTGTAATTTTTGGGTAAAAACCTCCAATTTTTCTCCGGGTACTCCGGCTTTCCTCCACCTCAAAAACCTGGCACGTCCTTAAATGACACTGGCTGTTAATAGGACGTCATTCAAAATAACCAAACCAAACCAAATTTCTCAAAGTATAAAAACTAGAGCAGCCAAACTTGCATTATAGGTTTATTTTAGGATGTGTAAAACAACACACAGAATTACGCCGAATTCTTATTGCCATTACATGTGTCTGTAACCTTTTTTCGCTGAAAGTGACATTTTAGTTTGACCTGGACGTGGATCCCGGAATAAACAAACAAACAATCAAACGAACAAATAAACAAACATAAAATGTTTGTTATATATCAAACTAGGCTCGCTTTATTATGATGGTCACCGTTTACGTAGGTATGTATCCTGTCGAGTTATCAGACCCAGTCTATCAGAGTTATCTCCCCTGTATATGCTCGTACAATAATTCAAGAATTGCTTCGTAACACGTTTTGTTTTAGTATGATTACATTTGCTTCAATCTACATGTATATGCCAATCTCCTTATGATAAAAACTGCTGGGTTTGAGGAAATTACTACTTTTTAGTATTTCTTTGAATCAAGAGATATGGGTTGGGCGGGAATGGTAAATGTTACGCTCAAAAAATTGCCACAATGCATATCATATTATTGTGTACAAATCACGGACATTTACGTGGATAGAAATTATATAATAGTACATGATTTGTGAATTTTAGCCTTTATTTAAGCATTGATGACGGGTTCTTACAAAAGTTTGCAAGCAATTTTTTTTCATAACCCTAAGAAACTAAAAAATAATTGACATCAACGCTTATAATTAATTTTTGAAACTTATTTTTCAAATTTAAAACATGTCTATGTACAATTTGACTAATCTAACAACGAATTCTTTTTTTAAATCAATACGCAACGTCAATCGCCGCATTGTGGCGTCACATTTTTCGCGCCATTTTCGGATTTTTTTTTTCATAGAGGTATGAAAAGAAAATCTCAAACAATCAGAAAGCCGCATTCTGCATACAATCAATGGAAAATTAATTATTCTTTTTTAATTATTTCAATTGAATTTTACTATTGTTTTTTATCTACATGTGTAGCAATCATACGTATATATATCTCAGCGTCATTGTTTAGATGAACTCGAATGAATAATTCTCAAATAAGCCATATCGAATAAAATTTAACGAGTGTAAGAGACGGAGGGGGGGGGGGCAACCAATCACACGTGCAGAACGAGACACTCACGAGAAGCTGTGACACAGGGGTTTGTTTCTATGTGAAACTATTAGACAAGTAAAACGTATTAAATAGGGTTATATGCACCCAACCTATATTATTTTCTGGTAGTTTACTGTCATTTGAGGTACGAAAAAAAAATGGTACCGTTGGAAATATGTATAATTTTTATTTTACAAACCTCCTAAATCCAAGTCAAATGTATCTTCTTTCCGCAGAAATAATCTCCATTTCTTCCAAAAACACGCAAAATTTCCGTGTCTCAAAATTTTTGAGTTTTGACGTCACTGCACGCAGAGGCCTTACGCTGTCATTGGATGGCGGTCTTCCTTTAAATTTAGGTACCAATGACAGCAGAAGACCAGCACGCGGAAACTTGAAACTGGAACTGTTACCATAGCTACGAAATACATGCGAGGAAATGGAGCGAAAAATAAAGAAACGAGGATATGGAAATGGACAGATGTCAAATCGTTACCATTGTTAAAGCAGCTAAGTAGTTCTGGATACGAAAGACAGACGAGTTCCATAAAAGAGAAAGAAAGGGAAGAGAATCAACTGTGAGTCTCCCTGCATGTCCCCATTGTCCAGCCAAACATGGACATCTTTTCGTATTCTGTAGACCAAACAACATAAATGTCAAAATTCAATGATTCGTAGATGAACATGGTTTGTCTATAAAATATGATGAAATAGATTCCAAAGATGTGTTGGTTTAATAGTGCTTTTCTATTAGTAATTGTGTTTAAAGAATTATCCTTCAACACTACCAGTGTAATTTAGGATTTTTGTTATTTACAGACATTATCATTGTTATTTTTTAGCTCTCCATCATCAGATGGTGGGCTATTCAAATCCCCCTGCGTCCGTGGTCCATAGTCCGCCGTCCGTCAGTCAAATTTCATATGCAGGTTCCCGTTGGTCTCTAGTTGGGCAATGTCAAATTTTTAAGTCGATCTGAAAAAACAATGTGGCCGACAGGCGACCATCTTGGATTTTGCATTAATAGATTGTGATCGCTATTTCTTGAGAAGTACTGGATGGATCCTTCTCAAATTGCATATGCAGGTTCTCCTTGGTCTCTACTTGGGCACTGTCATTTTGTTTAGCCGATCCGAAAAACAATATGGCCGGATATTTTACATGATTATTAAGCGAATTACTTTATTGAAGTACGTGTTTCGACTTACTGATTTCCTTCACCACCTGTCGAGCGAACAGTTTATCTTAAGTACATTAGTGATGTTACGGATATTTTTTCAGTACGTTTTGAGCGAACGGCATATTTTACGTGAAGGTTATTCACAATACGGATACCTTTGCAGTACGTTACGAACGAACGGCGTTTTTTTAAGTACGTTATTCACAATACGTATACTTTTGCAGTACGTAGCGAACGAACGGCGTCTTTTAAGTACGTTATTCACAATACGAATTTTTTTGTGGGAACTATCAAGAGAAGGGCATGTTTATAAGAAAGTTTTTAACCTAACCTAACCAGACTCAAAATCGATCAAACCAGGGGCAAAATTTGAACAAATGAAAGATTTGCACTGAGACTCTTGTAAAAGTACAAGAGAATAAGACCAGGTGTTCCGGAAGAGTAAGCGTCTTCGGCTTCATCGGCGACACCCGCCATGTTTATCTTTGTCACATTCATGTAATCACCAAGTTCTCAAAATGAGAACCGAGTATCATTGTCAATCACAACAAGTAAACACACTAACGAGAATAATCAAAAACGTCCATCTTCATATCACTTAAAGATACTGAATATTTCTCAATGAGACAAAGATGTCGACCATAAAACTTGCCCATAGTTCGAAAATTCCGATATTTAGAGCAAGCCCTAGAGAATCGAATCAACTGCGATATTTAAGCACCATAGGTTGGAGAACAGGGATGTTACTATCAAGAAATGGAAAGTTCACGATCAGAAAATTGAAATCATCACGTTTATTGTATAGCTTAGTAGTAAGCTGTTCATGTTGGTCGTAGTTTAAGTAGAGATCGAGGTAAGCAGCTGATGTAGAAGAGTCTGTTGTGTCCGTTGTTTCAAGTTCAGAAGGGTATATACGTTCGACGTGGTCAGCAAACATCTTGTTGTTTATAGACAACACATCGTCGATATATCTGAAAGTGAAATTAAAAGATTTGGCAAGTTTTTGTTACCAGTCCTGATTAGCTCTTCCACACATTCAGCCTCGTATGAAAACAAAAACAAGTAAGCTAAGAGTGGGACACAGTTTGTTCCCATGGGAATGCCAACAGTCTGCTGGAAAATCTTTCCTCCGAACTCAACAAAAATATTGTCGACCAGGAATCTAATCATCCTTGCTATATCTTCTTCAGTATATTTCCTCTTAGTTTTTGTCGTGTTTTTCACAAGGTACATGTATGTTACAAGATAGCTCACTACCATATATTTGTATCGTCGTCCGCCTTTCTTAGAAAAGAAAGCTCTCATAACAAGAGGTCGAAGACTTTCCTTCAATTTTGTATGAGGTATGGTAGTGTACAGGGTGGAAGAATGAATGACCGAAAATACATTTTTTTAGGAGAGGGTGTTCAAGATTGAGTACTTTATTCAGTGGACGGGTATTTTGCATTAGTTATCTAGCGAATACATTAATTTAGGTATACGATTTCACGATACTGATGTTTTGCAGGACCTATCTAGCGAACGGCTTATTTTAAGTCCACTATTTACAACATAGATATTTTGCAGTACAATTCAATGGAATGCCGTATTTTATCTGCACGATTCGCATTACGACTATTTTAAAGAAATATCGCATGAAGAACATTTTTATAGTACGTTATTTGCATTATAATATTTTTCAGTACGTAAAGAGCGAACGGTGTATTTAAATGCGTTATTTACATTACTGATTATTTTGCAGTACTTATCAAGGGAACATACTGCAAATATGCCATTCACTCGATACCTACTGCAAATATCAGTTATGTGAATAAGGTACTTATATAAGTCGTTCTTTCGATATGTACCGCAAAATATTTGCAATGCGTTGTAAAAAATATACATTTAATCCCCTCCCCCCCCCCACCCGCTCAAAAAAATCAATAAGAAAAATGAATGTAGATCTAACAAATATGGACTAACAAAATTAACAGCAATGATTAACTCACCAGCAGTAATTAACAGAAAAGCGAGAGTGAAAGAGAATGAAAACAATATGTCCAGGGAGAGAGTATGAAAGTGGTTCATTATTGCTAAGGGATTTGAATGCAGTATACACACTGAGAGTGGATAATAAATGTATCTAAATTAAAGAATATTATACCTAATAACTTTTTAAAAAAAATCAAACAAGAAGAAGGAAAACAATGTAATATGATATATATTTATATAATGATAAAAACCAGTACGATGATGAAATGGCTCGGTGCTAAGCACCATTGTTCAAACATGAAATAATATTGTATTATGTATATCAGTTTATATAATATTATGTGCTAAATAACAAACACACGCATACTCATATACTCACACACTAACTTCTCTAATTAATAAAATAATAAAAGCTAAAAAAATCTCAAGAATAAAGAAATGTTATTACATATATAGCTGACCCGTTCAGTCATGTCACAAATATGGTATTACACAGGTGTAATAATACTATTGTGACGTCACAAACAAATGACGTATTTATGTCGTCATATGATGGTCTTGGTAGTGAAAATCGTACCGTCAAAGTAGGCCTAGTGCCCGTCTTATGGAGAAAAAATTTGAGAGATTTAGTGAATGTTCTCATGGATATAAGGTAAGTGATAAATATAATCTTACACTCTTGTCATTGTAATATGAAGTTTTTCAAACTCGTTAAATAATTTAATATGTCACTCGCCTAAAGGCTCGTCACATATTAACATTTTTGAACTCGTTTAATAGATTTCATATGACATCGACACTCGTGAAAGATCCTCTGTATACGAAACAGATAGACAAAATGAGCCAATACTGAGAACTGTAAAAAGAAATTTTCAGAGTTTCAATTCAAAGTATGATAGAAACTATATCATATGTTATTCTAAATGAGAATACACAGTATGTCACAAATCAGGGGTCTTAGTGGAGGTGGTCAGGACCCCCCCCCCCCCCCCCCCCCCCCCCGGTGGAGGAAAACTTGTATAACCTTAAAAATGGAAGTTTTCCCGTTGTATCATTGAAAAAGCGTCAGCTGAACCCCCTCCTTTCGAAAATCCTGCATAAGCGGCTGCAAGTTCGAAATCCACGTGGGGCAGTTGCCAGATACAGGTCGTAAGTCGTTTTTTCTCCGGGTACTCCGGCTTTCCTTCACCTCCAAAACCTGGCACGTCCTTAGATGGCCCTGGCTGTTAATAGGACATACAATTAATCAAACCAAAGCCACCAATCATCATCAACAGCATTACATGAATGGCGAGCCATTTTAAAGCGTCAACCAAAACTAATAGGTTAGATTGCTATTCGTTGGAATTATTTTGCGCTGCTGTTTAAATGGTCGTGAATAAAGGCAAAAATGTCACTATGTTTGAAATAGTTAAATTCCAAGTGCCGCTTTATCGAGGCATTTTAAGAACGATTTTTACAATCTTCAGATAAGCGAGAAATGGTCCAGTTTCTTGAATTTTTATTCAGTTGAAAATTATTATTCAAAGGGCTAGTGCACCTCGGGCTAGTGAACCTCCCTATCTGGATTCGGACATTTCTTTAGGGCAGTTTAGTTTCTTTAGACGTCTCATAGGCTTCACTTTTAGACGCTTGCTTAGCATCACTGACGAGTCCTATAAGGACGAAATAGCTGTAACTATGATGCAGTTAAATTCATGATTTGGCTCGACTGTTTCTTATTCTAAATTCTCATGTGTGCCTTTTGAACAGTCATTATGCCTAACATTTTGCCCTTTGTGAATGCTACACTTTGCGCCAAACTCGGCAGTCGATTGAGATTTTATGTTAAAGAGGCACATGTACCAAGGAGGAAGTGTCACTTTCCTATCAGATCTAAAGACGCTCAACAGATCTACAGGTACCAAGACCCAGCACTCCTAATGCACCTGGACAGACAGACGGAGATTTCTCCCGAGCCCCTTATAGCCCCTAGGCACCTAGGGCCATCACCACTAATTAATACACCCTGCCCGAGACAGACGTATATTCCGTTCACTTACACACGCGCTCTCTGTTTGATGAAATGTTTTTACAAATCACGTCCTTGAAAACTGCATAAACATTCACAATTTATCACTCTCAGTGGTCGTGGGTCAGAAGCATTGTCAATCTGACAAGCCTACCAGAATGTCACAGGCCCGCGAGATCTCCCTTCTTAACATTACACAACAAATTCATTATACAGCTTTTAAACAGGTGAATTACCTGTCTGTGTGCCCTCCCCTAGCGCCAGTCAGTGATGGATGAGGGTGGTGAATCTGTGCCCCCCCCCCCCCCCGGGACTGATCAATCAGGGTATGATACCTACACAGACCTAAGACACAACCCACTCTGTAATTATGTGTTAATAATGGCTGCGGTATATCATTCCGTCCGTTGTACTGGCCACTTAATGTAATTCTTTGAGAAGGATGATATGCATGGATTTATAGAAAATGTTCTCTTTTATGAATAATGGTGTCTTGTCATGAAAATATACATCGATCATGCCTCAAATAGGCCCCTGCTTAGTTCGTCTGTCTGTCGAAAGTTTGAAATACATTGAACAAGTTAAATTTGTTGCTGTATGACCCACTATGTGCATTATCGTTTGAAACTTTATCAGGTTCAATTGTTAGATTATCCCTCTTGCACATACCGTTGTTGAGTTGTCTCCCTTTCTATCCCCATACACACAGAGCACCTTAAAGGCCCAATATACGTAACTTTCGGCAAAACCTGAAGCGAAAATCAAGCCTAATAACTTTTTAAATTGATAGATTTAGATAAGATTAACTGATATCAGCAATATTCAAGATGAATTCTTACGCGGTTACCGGTACAGCAGCAGTTGAAACTCGGTATTTGTAAACACGCGTCCATTTTGAACTGTCTTCTAACATCGGTTGTTGTTGAAGTGGGCCCCACCTGAAGTATTTTCAATTCTTTGGATTTTTCTGTCAAGAGTTTCTTGTTAGATACCGCTCAGGTTTACTTCGTTTTTGACTTCGTTTTGCATGGTTATCAACTGGATTTTTTTTTCAGAATTATGTCAATAGTCCCTTTAATTAAAGGCCAAATATCCAGTTGATAACCATGCAAAAATAAGCCTAAAACGAAGTAAACCTGAGCGGTAACTAACAAGAAACTCTGGACAAAAAAATCCAAAGAATTGAAAATAAATCAGGTGGGTTCTCACTTCAACAACAAACCGAAGGTAGAAGACGGTTCGAAATGGACGCGTGTTTACAAATAGCGTGTTTCAACTGCTGCTGTACCGGTAACCGCGAAAGAATTCATCTTGGGTATTGCTGATATCAGTTAATCTTAGTTAAATCTATAAATATAATAAGTTATTAGGCTTGATTTGCGCTTCAAGTTTTGCCGAAAGTTACGTATATTGGGCCTTTAACACAATCACACATTCAGAAAAGATGAATGGGATCCCCAAATGCCAAAGGAAACTGGAGTACCCGTAGAAAACCAACATGCAGGTTGGTGGCAAAATGTACTACAATTGTTATTCCTTTTTGACCAATAAATGAATCCAGGCCATTTTGGATTTTAGTGATTTTGCTATTTGAGATAATCCATATCACAACCACAAGCACGCAGACAAACATTGATGCAGAAAAATACAAGTGATTTTTTTAAAAAAATAAATAGATGACATGGGTCTCCTACTTGCAATGTTTACACTGTTAATAAGATACTTCACTCCTTCTCCTCAGGAGAAGTGCTCGCCCCGTGAATGTTTTGACACCATTAGCAATTTCTAGTACCTCATATTATGACAGAAGCACTAAGGAAATCCAAACTGCACTTTAATTTTTTTATCAGGTAGGCCCAGTGTCCTAGCTATTATGAGATAAAGTGGGCCTTTAATTGAATTGTAAAGATGTCACTTAATGTTATAGTCTGATATTTATAGAGAACGTTTCTCAGATATCTTGTCATGTTGCATTGGATAGACTTTCCCATTTAAACAAGTCATATAAGAAAACTATTAACATCACAATGACGTGACATCACAAATACGGTAAACTCTGATGCCAAAAAAAAAAGAGTGGAAAAGCTAGGCGACATAATGAAAATAAATAAGAGAATACCGAAGCGTTAACAAAATCATAATCCAAACTCAAAATCGATTAAATCAGGGGCAAAATTTGAACAAAGGAAATATTTACATGGCGACTCTTGTAAAAGTACAAGAGAATAAGACCAGGTGTTCCGGAAGAGTAAGCGTCCTCTGCTTCATCGACGACACCCGCCATGTTAATCTTTGTGACATCCATGTAAATATTAAGTTCTCAAAATGAGAACCGAGTATCATTGACAATCACAACAAGTAAACACACTAATGAGCATACTCAAAAACGTCCATCTTCATATCACTTAAATATACAGAATATTTCTCAATGAGACAAAGATGGCGACCATAAAACTTGCCCATAGTTCTGATCAACCTGCATCTCTCAAATCCTTGTGTTGTTAGTTTGTTTGTCTGCAGTCGACATCGATCACGAAAATGCCGATATTTAGAGCAAGCCCTAGAATATCGAATCAACTGCGACATGTAAACACCATAGGTTGGTCGTAGTTTAAGTAGAGATCGAGGTATGCAGCTGATGTAGAAGAGTATGTTGTGTCCTTTATTTCAAGTTCAGAAGGGTATACGATCGACGTGGTCAGCAAACTTTTTGTTGTTTATAGACAACACATCGTCGAAATTAAGACCTTTCACAATATGATAACCGTTAACATTAGAAAGCTGAGATTATTTTTTCTTTAAAAATTTGCAAGCATCATATTACGGGGTATGTTTAATCTCGTAGACGGATGCATTTCGTTAAAAAAGCGCAAGAAAAAAGTATATATTTTCAAATGGTAGCCAGTCAAAACATATTATTTATGGTTTTTGAACTTATTCTGGTAGCTACAATGCGAGAAAAATACTCTTTCATGACCGAAAGTGTAAGATAGGGAATACCAAACTTGAAAAGCCCTCGGGTGGAATTTCAGTGTCTTATACCCCTGGTCATGAAAGAGTCTTAAAATACTTACACCCCCCTTACTCTTCTAACAATCACACACACACTTACCCCACAGTGTAATACTGAAGCTCTAAAAAATCACAAACCTCTGAAAGAAATTATATAAATACAAAGGCCCAGAGAGACTGTATCGTTCACCTGGATACATTTGTATCTAGGTAAGCATGGTAAAATATTTTCCAAAAAGATCTCATGGACAGGGACAGACCAAAAGACTAATCATTGAGGCATATCTGTATCAATTAAAGTTTGGTTGAGTTTCTCAACATTTTTCAAGTTCAACTGAGAAACTGGGTCCCTGAGGGCTGTGACCTTTGACCCTGACACCAATGCTAATATCATGATAGCATTTATCTCTTTATGACCAGCAATTGTATAGTATTTGGTTATGAAGTCTACAAGGGCATGGCAGATCAAATCGATATCAGAATTGTGATCGTCTCTTAATACCCAGCAATTGTATATGTAGTTTTGGGGTAGGATCTCACCCGTTTAAAAGTTATGATTCAGAAATTGATTGTGTTAGTCTCCTTATGCCAAGCAATGATATATTGTAATGTTATAGGGGACATCACAACCAAAACCAAGTAAACAAGCAGCAATTTAAAAGGCTTTCCCTGTGTTTCCCCTATTGAGCCTCGCCCCTCGGGCCGCAGGGGGTAAGAGTCACCATTTATACAAAATTGAATCCCCTTTACTCAAGGTTACTTCAGACCAAATTTAAACAATATTCTGTCATTCGTAAAGAAGAGGAAGGATTTTAAACAAAATACTATATTTTCCCTATAGGACCCCAAGGGGATCAGACCAACCATTTATACAAAATTGAATCCCCTTCACCCAATGATGCTCCTGGCCAAATTCCGTTGTGTAGTTCAGGACTAGTAGGTATTTATAGGAAAAGTTGACAGACGGAAGACGGACGTCGAACGCCGCACCATGGCATAAGCTCAGCGAGCCAGGTGAGCTAAAAATACTGGATGACTTTTAGTAAATTTAGATCTCATCCATGTGCTGCTGACCAGCCATGTTTGCCCCACGACATCACAACCCTACTTATATAGAAACTACTCAAGTACCCTCGATTTGACCTGATCCCGCGACCAACGGCTTTCTAGCCCAATGCTTTTCACCGACTGAGCTAAAGGAAAGTTTCATAAAGCTCACGCCTGCAATGCAGCCTAATTGGTGCACATTTTTCACAAAGGTCATTTCAGTGTGTCTCTTCCCTGCGCCCAAATCACAGGGCAATTACAAGAGACTAGGGGCATTAGGGGTCATTTTGGCCCCATCAGCATATTAGAATAACATAGTATAGTTATTGTATTCTTAATCTTGGCTGCATGAAGTATGCAAATATAAAATTTCTTATTCTTCAAAATACAATGCATGAATTGTCTTTTGCGTACAACTTACATTTATTATTAGGCCACAAGTCCTTCATGTTATATCAAAACGCATCCTCGATATCCAGGGGTTACGCTGACCTACGCTCTCTACATCCCTGGAATATGTCATGACAAAACTGAAGGCACGCTCAGGTAAAATAAAAAGACCAATCGCTAGACTGATGGCTGTCCTTTAAAGATTACAATGGAGCTGCAACCGACTTAAAAGCTTGTCAATTTTACCGTTATGTGACCAGGAGATTCTTTTGATGTACATCAACCAGTTCTTGTCTCATCAACAAGGTGGTGTATACGATCCGAGCCTTCAGCTTTGCTATTCCAGTGGTATATAGAGTGTAGTTGAGCGTAGTCCCAGTCTTCTTGCCACACCAACAAATTGGTGCACACTGGGAGCCTAAGTTCGCTATGACATATTCCAGGAGTGTAGAGAGCGTTTTAGGTGAGTGTAACCCCTGGATATCAAGGATGACCAAAAGGAATGTTAAGTGAAACTATTATTTTTTGTTTATATTTCTACTCCTGGTACCCGTCCTCCATCTCGAGCCTTAACCTCAAACCCTTAGAGAGATGTTAATCTATATATATATGGGGCCGCGGTAGTCATGTAGAGGGTTGGGGTGTCCGACATTCTGTTACCACTAAATTATTGGTGGGTCGCGGATTCGGGGCTACTTTGAGCAGTCCCAGATACTGGCCGTAGGTCGGTGGTTTTTCTTTGTGAACTCCGGCTTGTGTCCACCGCTAAAATCTGGTAATTCTTTAATCATTAATGTTAATAGGACGTAAATCTCGAACAAACCAAATTAATCAATATGCATATATGTTATAATCCTATATAGATAATGGAAGGAAAACTAAAGTAATCTTATAGTCAGTCAAACTACCGGAAAACATTGACCAATGGGAGATCATAATCTCCGAAGAATACACCTTAATACAGATTGATTTATGAAATCACACAATTCAGAACATTAAACATGTTTGCATCTTTCCCCCTGCTTTATTGTGTTTTCCCTAGGAAAGAAACCAAAATTTTAAATATGAAACTGCCTAACCTAACTAATACTATTCCACATTGAAATGAATGCATTGATAAAACATTTAAAGTGGTACCCTTTACAAATGGATATCATTCATAGGAGCTGTCTTACCAAAAGACTTTTGTTTTTCTATACCAAAATGAAGTTAGGGGTGTACTAGAAGCAGTCTATCCGTCCGTCCGTAGTCACAAGTTTGTATGTCCTACTCCTCCTCATCCTCGATATCCAGGGATTACGATCACATAAACTCTCCCCATCCCTCATCCTCGATATCCAGGGGTTACGCTCATCTACGCTCTATACACCCATGGAATATGTCATTGAAAAACTGAAGGCACGTTCAGGAAAAAAACTCGACCAATCACAAGGCTGATGCCTGTCTTTTGAAAATTACAAAGGAGCTGCAACAGACTTAAAAGCTTGTCAATTTTACCGTTATGTGACCATGAGATTCTTTTGATGTTCATCAAATGGTCGAATCAGTCTTCTTGCCCCATCTGAAAGGTGGCGACACGGAGCCTTCAGCTTTGCTATGACATATTCAAGGGATGTATGGAGTGTAGGTTAGCGTAATCCCTGGATATCGAGGGCGACTCCTCTTTGGTTTATGCGTGGATTTTGATGAAATTTTGTACACATACATTTATTATAAACATTGTAATGTGGTAGGTATTAATAAAAGCTCCTCCACTGAAAAAAACTTCTAAGGTCATTGGGTCAGAGGTCAAAGGTCACTGATGGGTAAGGTTACTGAAATGTCACTTTTTATACCATATCTTGATGAAACTTATGTTGTATACAGTATCTGCACCTACAGATGATGTTAATTTATTGTAGTGTCATAAAGTCACTGTGTGCCTTAACATCAAGGACAAAGAGAACTTTAAGGTCAAAGGGCAAACAAGATTCAAAGGTGTACACCAAGATGGTGCAAATGGTCCCTCAATGTGTCCAATTATGATTGTAAACTTGTAAACTTTATCAAAGCATTATTTGTGATTACCAGGGGTCAGTTTTCCGCTTTGTGGTTTAATTTATGTGGGCGAAACCAAAGGCCAGTTACGACAAAGAATGAATGGTCATCGTTCGGCTGTTAACCGGGAGGAGCATCAATGTTTATATCAACATTTCAACATCCCCGGCCATTTTATTCTTTCCACGAAAGTCCGTATTCTGGAAAAAACTATCACCCTACAAATAATCACACATTCAGCACTCCATACTGTAGACAGCGTGAGGAATACCATATAAGACTTCTCGGCACTGGTATGCCATATGGGTGCAATGATCGTATAGATTCAGTGGGAAACTTACCGAGTCCTGGATGCAGTCAAACAAATGTAATGTCTCTGTTTACCGCTCAAAGGAGACGCCAGCGTAGTCATGGCCATCGACATTACAATAGTCCGACGGAATACAATGTGAAGTTTGAAGATCTGATGGATACTTTCAAAAGACCATTAGGTGTACACCACGTCAGGACAACGTTGTATTCACTTCCCCGGGCTACATTACGAACTATGCAAATGACTCAAATAAAACATGTTCCGGATGACCTTTGGAAACTAGCGTCGAGACTCCATAAGATTATTGATGATGTGGCAGAAATTCGACTTTTCAAGCCTGTGCGAACGGACAGGCAAGCGGCACCATCGACTCGACATTTCATGAAAGTCGAATTTGCCAATAAGGGGATTGATGCCATTAACATCAGCAATATCTTGCACTGAAAGTCTGTTCAAGCTAACATACCACCGTACTGCCGATATAAAAGTTCACCGATTATTCTATACCTATTGCACAAAAGCTTTTCAATTACAAGCAAACATTGCAATAATTGAATATAGATGACCTTAGAATGACTCCTTCTTCAGCATGTTCTTCATCTCAATATTGCTATGGTCCAGCTTGACAAATAGTAACTGGTATTCTTAATATTATCCCAAATATAAAGCTCCGGAAGCTTTTCATGAAAGGTCCTAAGTATCGAGAGACTCCATCCATCAATTGGCATGTGAATTTCAGTCGGAGGAAGATTACGCCAGACAATGGACTAAGCGTGAACACGCTGAATTGGAATCACTTTCAGAGTGGATGAAGTCTATCAGGTCCTCTATTCAGAAAAGAATAAGCAATTTGCGTCACAAAATGAAAACTAAACACTTGATATTTCTTGACCCCGATGTTCGAGCAACACTCAACGATCTACATGATAGGTATGTGGTTGTGTCTGCAGACAAAGCATCTAACAACTTGATCATTGTTTGCAAACGCTTTTACATTTATTGCTTGCAAAATGAACTAGGGCTGCTTGATAATCTAGGTAACCCTACTTACACATTGACGGGTTTTTCGAAAGATGAAATACTGTCGAAACATGCTTCTGTATTTCAAACTTTCCAAGTACCAGTTAATGAGCAAGACGCTGACCTACCTTGTCTTTATTGGATACTGAAACTACACAAGGATCCGTATAAGCAACGTTTTATCGCTGGCTCTGTTAATTGCTCGACCAAGCCATTATCAAAACGTCTTACTACAATTCTTATTACAATACAATCAGGGCTTCAGTCTTATTGTGACACTGTATACTCCAGAAGTGGAATTAACGGGATGTGGATTTTGAAAAACTCGAAAGATCTTTTGAGCAATCTTGAACACCCCCTCCTAAAAAAATGTCTTTTCGGTCAAAACATTTGATATTTCCACCCTGTACACTACCATACCTCATTCAAAATTGAAGGAACGTCTTCGATCTCTTGTTATGGTAGTCAGCTATCTTGGAGTATACTTGGTGAAAAACACGACAAAAGTTAAGAGGAAATATACTGAAGAAGATATAGTAAGGATGATTGAATTCCTGGTCGACAATATTTTTGTTGAGTTCGGAGGAAATATTTTCCAGCAGACTGTTGGCATTCCCATGGGAACAAACTGTGCCAAACTCTTAGCTGACTTGTTTTTGATTTCATACGAAGCTGAATTTGTGAAAGAGCTAATCAGGACTGGTGACAAAAAACCTTGCCAAATCTTTTAATTTCACTTTCAGATATATCGACAATGTGTTGTCTATAAACAACAAGAAGTTTGCTGACCTAGTCGATCGTATATACCCTACTGAACTTGAGATTAAAGACACAACAGACTCTCCTACATCAGCTTCTTACCTCGATCTTTACTTAAACTAATCCGATCCGATCGTGAACTTTCCTTTCTTGACAGTAACATCCCTGCTTTCTCCATCCTGTGGTGTTTACATGTCCCTGATGATTCGTTATTCTAGGGCTTGCTCTGAATATCGCGATTTTCGTGATAGATGTCAACTGCTGACGAACAAACTTACGGCACAGGGATTCGAGAAATGCAGGTTGATGAAGACTATGGGAAAGTTTTATGGTCGCCATCTTGATCTCATCGAGAAATATTTTGTATCTTTGTGTGATATGAAGATGGACGTTTTTGAGTTTGCTTGTTAGTGTGTTTACTTGTTGTGATGACAATGATGACTCGGTTCTCATTTTGAGGATTGATGCTTACTTGGATGTGACCAAGATTTACATTTTTTTACATGGCGGATATCGTCGATGAAGCAGAAGACGCTTACTCTTCTGGAACACCTGGTCTTATTCTCTTGTGCTTTTACGATAGTCTCCATGTAAATCTTTCCTTTGTTCCTATTTTGCCCCTAGTTTAATCGATTTTGAGTTCGGATTATTTTTTTTTATTAAATGTTGTGAGTAAAATTATGAGTATTAAGAGAGTTAACCCAGTTTGTATTTGTTGGTCATTTACAATCTTCACTCCAGTCTTAGCAGCCATATTGTCTAAGGGCACTATAGGGCCGAGTGATGTTAGAGCAGCACTCTAAAATAGATAATAGGGAGTTAAGAATAAGACACCAAGTTTCATTTATTGTTTCATTTATTGATATAAAAAGTCATAAAAATAAATAACATTGAACAACTCACATTATTTAAACAAGAGGTCCAATTGGCCTGCATCAATCGCCTATCAATCTCACATTTCTGATCCTTACAGTGGGGTCAAATTAAAACACAGGTAAGCTATCACTGTGTCAAATTCTAAAGAACCTATATTCTTGTATATTTCATGAAAAAATGCATTGTGGGATAGGTATGAAACTTTCATAAAGCAAATATCATAAAACTAATATCTATGCCAGGTTGCATATGTAGCCTACTTATCCCAACATGCCTTTTATGTACAATGGATGTTTCAACATTGAAAGTGTATTTGACCATTTGGTAAAATTATGAAACTGATAAACATATTTTTCTATTTAAAGGTCAGGAGTCATTGTTGGATAAGTATGAGACTTCACAAATTTAATAACATCATAAAACCAATATATATGCCAAGTTACATGCTTATCCCAAAATGCTGTATGTATACAACGAACACTTAAAAATCAGGACCTGGACCTCACTTCCGCCTTCAGTGTTGAGCACATATTATTATATGATATAATGGACTCCACTTAATATCACCCCTGTTTATATCACATTCCTCTTTATATCATGTTTTTCCCAAGCACCATTTTTCTCTGTATTTAATCTGTAATATGTAATTCATTTGGTTAATATCATGTATTTTAAGGTGAATTCCTCTTAATATCCTGTTTTTTTTAACAACTCACATAAAATATCCAGAAAATTATGTCATTTCCATTGATTTCAGATACAACTTATACAAAATGTTGCATAGAAAATGAAAAATAACCCCAAAAATGATTTTTAATTGAAATAATGTTATCTATTTATATTGAAACATCTTCAAATATACATTGAATAGCTTACGTTTAGTTATGGAGATTGGAAATGCACTAGATTTAGTGGAAAAACATGTTTTTTTTTAATGTCACATTCCTGTTAATATCATGTTTTTGTCTAACAAATGCAACATGATATAAAGAGGAGTGCACTGTATTTATAATATACTATCTTAACTGTCAGTATCTTGTACTTATAGCATATGAAGTGTATCCCGTAACTTGCAGATTGAAAGCTATTCGAAATTGCCAATTTTGAGATGTTTCTAAAAACAAGAAACAAACTATAAATTAGAAAGGAAGATATTGAGAAAACGAAACACGTTTTACTTAAAAACATGTCACCACCCCCTGATTTAATTCTCCATTTTTTATAAAAAGAGCTTTAAGTAAAGAATGAATTTCTGTCATTTTTTTTTTATAGATGCTTGTTTATATCATACATGCTTTAAATAGCAGAAACTATATTTATTCAGTTTTAAAGCTCATTTTGAAAATAACACATCTTATTTGCAATTTACCCTACCCCTTTTGGTACCCCCAAAACCTACTTTTGGTCAAACTTTTACCTTAACTATAGAACATCCTTAAACACATTGAGGAGGTGAAATCAGAATTTATCAGGGCCCAAAAAGGGAGCCTTATAGACACTCATCCGTTGTGACAGTGACTGGTCATAACATACCCGTAAACCCTCCCTCATTACGAGGGAGACTCCCTCATTTTGACTAAATATTACCTCTCTCCCTCGAAATCTCCCTCATCCAAGTCTAAACTCACAAAAATTCAAAATCGACATCCTGTGGTCAAATGATCTCATAGCTACTGCAGGGTATGTGTTATGACCATAACAGGTGTGTCTGGATCAAATGAATACTTTTTGAAGTTATTTTGATACATAAAATGGGAAAGTCAAATTGAGCTATGTAGTTTCAGTTGCATTTCGGACACTTTCTCCCTCATTGGAAATGTGGAATGAGGGAGATCTCCCTCATTGCACAGGTTTCATATAAAGGTTAACACCTATGTTATAATGACACTTTTCAGACATTTTAAAAGAACTGGCTATGGATTTCTGTAGACAGTGTCACAGACTTGGCGCTACAAAGACTCGGCTGTTGTATGATTGTAATGATAGAACAAATAGCACTGCTACATTGTAAATGGATTTCACACTTCTGGTTGTCTCCCCTCACCTCCTACTGAAACCTACAACACCCTGGAGGTGTCAATTTCCTATTAGCAGCCCTGCTGTCAATTTCCTATCACCAGCCCTTCTATCTTATAGCTAAGTCTATTTTCCCCATTTGCAGTTCTGGTGTTTCTAAGAGTAGCCGTCAATCAAAAAAATCCTCGAGGTCGATGTTAGGATCCAGTAGATCGTCTTTGAACGGAGTCAAGTCTATCTGGTTGAGAATTAGATTTTCAAATGTCTCCTCCAGGTCTGTTTCTCCTATCAGGATGGCTCCCTGCATTGTGCCATTCCTAAGTACCACCTTAATATATTCCACACCTGTAACACAGGTACACATATATTTATATATTCATAAAATACAATCTGAAAGATGTTCAATGCTTTAATAGGTTCACATAACTGATACCAGGCTCACATATAACAATTTATAGGTACACATATTAAATTACAGGTATAAATCTTGATTGCAGGTACACATATTAAAGGCCCAATATACGTAACTTTGGGAAATTTTTCCGGATTCTGAAAAATTATGAAAAAAAATCCAGTTGATAACCATGCAAAAATAAGGCTAAAACGATGTAAACCTGAGCGGTAACTAACAAGAAACTCTTGACAGAAAATTCCAAAGAATTGAAAAGAATTCATGTGTGGCCCACTTCGACAACAAGCCGAAGTTAGAAGACAGTTCAAAATGGACGCGTGTTTACAAATACAGAGTTTCACCTGCTGCTGTACCGGTAACCTTGTAAGAATTCATCTTGAATATTGCTGATATCAGTTATTCTTAACTAAATGAATAAATATAAAAAGTTATTAGGGTTGATTTTCGCTTCAAGTTTTGACGAAAGTTACGTATATTGGGCCTTTAAACTGGAACTGTAAGCCAATGGCTAACTAATAGCACCTGCTCCCCCCACCTTCTGAAGAAAACTTTTTATAAGGCAATTTTTATCTGCAGAAACATCTACACATCGTTCCTAACATCTCTTTGTAGTTTCACTGAAATTGGTTCGCAGGTTACGGAACATTTTTCAGTCAAAATTTTCCAACAAAAACCTTTTATAGTGACCTGGTTACCATGGCAATCAAAAGTCTGCATAAAATAATCTGCATGCATGTCTACACATGGTTCCTAACATTCATGTGAAACTTCATTGAATTTGGATCACAAGATAGGAGGAGTCATGAAGTAAAAAATTTCAAACAAAAACCTGTATATGGGACCTGGTTAAAATGGCAACCTAAATATCTGTTTAAAAAAAATCTGCAAGTGTATCTTCACATAGTCTCTTACATTCCCATGTAGTTCCATTGAAATTGGTTCATATGTTTAGAAAGAGCTTTGCTGAGAAATTAGTTATCAAAATAATTTGGGTTTTTTTAACTGGTTACCATGGCAATCAAACGTTTTTGAAGAAAAACAACCTGCATGCACATTTACACATGGTCCCTTACATTCTTGTGTAGCTTCACCTGAATTGGTTCACAGATTATTGAATTGTAGTTTGTACAAAATCCCCCCCCCCCCCACCAATTTTTTTTAATGTGATATAAATTACGCATATCTACAATGTATAAGGATTATTGCCAACTAGTTTGTTTGAAATTCCCTCAGTAGTTTTGGACGGGTAGCCGGTACATCATTGTGTCTAAAGACGGACGGACACCTTGATTCCAGTATACCGCCCCCCCCCCTCTAACTGTGTTGTGAGGGGTATAGTTACAGGTATTAATCATGATGATAGGTATACACATTAAATTACAGGTATTAATCATGATGACAGGTACACATATTACATTACAGGTAAAAATCATAGGGTTAATGCAACAAGGTATTTTTTTTTTATTTTTTGTGATTTTATCTGTAACAAAGTGAGCTCTTTCATCTGTAAAAAAATGAAGCAAAATACGCTTCATTTAATTATTTATGCATTAATTACCAAAAGGGGCTTTTTCGGGAAATGAAGGAAATTGTTAGAGCAACAAGGTGCTTTTTATAGATAAGTCCCCTTGTTGCACGCTTTCTGTAAAGGATTCGGGTATCGTATTACATGTCAACTCATTGTAAAAACACCTTGTGGTCTCAGTTGCTATTTTTTCTTTGTTTTAAATGTCGGAATGTAGTAAGAATAAAATCTACCTTTTGTTTCCAGAAAGTTTATTTTAATGATTTCTTTGACCTTAAGACTTCTAAAAATGAAAGATAGAAACATGAAAGTGAATAAAAATTAAGTGACTTCAAGTGAAAAGGAGCACCAGAAACATTGTTTGTTAATCACACATATGACCTGTAAACATTGTTTTGAAAACCGATATAGCATGGTATATGGAATCATGGTGAAATTACCCCACCCTGGGGTCAAATACCATTATGTTGAAATGAAGCCCCCCCCCCCCCCCCCCCCCCCCCTCATTCTATTGTAAAGTGACTCCCCAACCCCGATATAAATGTCACTATAACATTTTCATTAGAACAATGTTGTACATTTGTATCAATATGGGTAGTCAGTCGTGAATGTTGGTGAATTTTTGAAGATGGAAAGTGGGGGGGGGGGGGGGGGGGGGGTCACTTTACCATTACCATGCTGAAGTGAAGCCTTTTACATTTTTTTCAGCAAGTGACCTACATCTTTATCAGTTAACTTCAATTTATTATTCTATACATCATAAAAAACAAAATTGGCTTGGGGTAAGAGGGGGGCAATCTGTTGGCTAAGAGAATGACTTGCTGTCATTGTGCTGCTCTGAAATAACTCAAGAGGAGTTCCAACCATACTACAATTGTTTATAACTGAAAATCCACAACGGTCTGGCTGACAGCTGACGAGCATTCGTCATTGATATAAAAGCGGTAACATAGCATGTCTATTGTAAATTACAATCAAGTTTTAAAACATATTTATGTTTTCATTGATTTCCTTTTTGTCCTAATCTTATTCCGTAAACAGATAGCTGATAACATCTGGATAAACGTGATAATTATACCCATGACATGATATAAGTTTATATATCAGCATCATTATGCTTGAAAATGATTAAAGGTTGATTAATATATAAATAAACCCCTTGTTGCATCATCAAACTTTATATACTTTACTTAGATTACAGTGCAACAAGGTGCTTTTTTTCAATAAAAGCACCTTGTTGCTTTATCAAAACCAGAATTCTTGTATGCAAGAAGGTGCCTTTTAGCGAATGACCTCATATGACAGTGTTTAAAGTTGACCTTTGACCTTATACTTTTTGTGAAAGTAAAAAGAATTGACACCTCACAACTGGAGAAAATCAAGTTTGAAAACTATTTTTTGCTGTTCTCTCAAAACTTTGAAAATCAAAAAAGCACCTTGTTGCATTAACCCGACGAAATCATGATATCATAATTACAAGAATAAATCATGATTTGTTTGTACGAGTAACAAAATTATTGTGAACATGTGAATAGCAATGTATCTACAATTTCTTTTGGTTGGAATCAAGGTCACTCATCTGAACAAATTCTGTAGTCCTTCATCCAAGCATGCTGCATGCAAAATAAATTTAATGAGAAGAAGTTGTTTTAAGAATTATAAGACATTTAATCCATATGACCTAGAAAGGTGGTCAAGGTCATCCATTTGAATAAACCTGGTAGCATTTCATCCCAGCATGATACCAGCCCATAATCAGTACCAAGGATTTTTAAGCTATCGAGAAGTCTTTTGAAGATATTAAGACATACCCGGGTACAACCTTTGTGACCTTAAAGGCAAGTCAAGGTCATTCATTTGGCTGAACTAAGTAGCCCTTCATCCTTGCATGATGCATGATCAATATCAGTTCCTTGGGTGTTTAAGATATTGAAGAAAAGCTGTTAGAAGATTTTTAGACATTTGACTCTTGTTACCTAAAAAGTTCATTTGAAAAAACTTGGTATCCCCTCATCCTAGCATGCTACAGGCCCAATGTTAGGTAACAGGGCATTTTGATTATTGTGAAGTCACTTGAACATTTAAGATATTTGACTTCTGTGAACTTTAAATGAAGTGAATAATTTGAATTTTAATAAACTTTGTAGTCCCAGCATATCACAAGCCTAACATCAGTATAAACTAGAAGAAGTTTCTTTAAGAATTTCTAACATATTTGATCCCTGTGACCTCGATAGTGGATCAAGGCCATTCATTTTAACAAACTTTCTAGTCTTTAAAATCATCCCGTAATGCTACAGACCCAATATCAGTACTCAAGGCGTTTTGGTTTTTGAGAAGAAGTTGTTTAAAGTAAAATCTTGATGACAGACGGACGTGTGGATGCCACATGATGGCATCAGCTCATTTGCCCTATGGCCAGATGAGATAAAAAACAGCATTTAGCTTTCAGATTTTGTTTTTTTTCAAAATCATTGAGATTTCATAATTAGTTTATAAACAGAAAATTGAATTAGGCTTGAGAACTACTTCCATGCTTAGCTTGAGATTGGTTTGTTTAAAATAGGCCATGGTCTGGTCATACATGCAATGCTCTTCTGCTTGTTTATTCTTGTTCAAGATTTTCCTCTTTCCTTCTGTTGATGTTTTAATCTTTTTTTTTATTTACATTACGACCAAATTGCAGTACTTTTGTCAGAGGAGTGCAGGCATAACAAGAGCACCACAAATGGAGGCATGATACCCCGTCAGACGATATCAGAATTATACAGAGATTAAAATAGGCAATGTTGATTTTTTTATTTTTCAAGATTTTTTATTTTCATTTTTGGACCCCAAAAAGTACCTGTGCACTATACTTGAGTGCGCACTTTATGCGAGAAATTACGGTACAAAACAGCTAAAATTAAATTCTAAACTGTAGGTTGTCTAGCTGTGCACACAAAAAGTAAACACATATTTTTTTACATATTGCCTCGAAGGGCCATAACTATAGTAAATATTTAAGCAATGAATGTTTTTGAAAATGTTGTTACAGTCCTATAACACACATTGCTATTGATGACAAACTAAATTAAGCTTGGTAGAGCTTTCTGTAAGTTTATTAGCAATAGTTATGTGTGTTATAGGACTGTAACAATATTTTCTAAAATGTTCATTACGTATATTTACATTTCAATAAAATTATTGTGCTTTAGTTAATTTCTTCGGACCGATTCTGAACAGCAAATCAAGTGAAGACAACAATGAAATTGATGACGTCACAATAGAGATTGATGACGTCACAATACCAATTGCTGTTATGGTCTGAGGCACTGGGTGTTATAGGCGTATGGCAGCAACTGCCTCCTAGCATTGTGTCAATGGAAAATTACAGAGCAAATGTAAATATTGTGGAAAGAAAGCACAGCTTCATGTCATGATTATTAAACCTACCAATTTCGAAAGATATCTGTTGAAAACTATAGAAGAATGCAGTGTGCGTGCAGACATGAACATTATTTCGATACTTCGTTGTCGTTGAGTACATGTGATGTAAGACCTTGGCTGTAGACGTACCTTTTGTCATCCGTAACAGGAGTTCATGGTCACCGCCTAAACCTTGAGCATTGAATTTTCCCAACAAAATCACCTTCAAAAATGAATAGGAAAATAATGGTAGAGTTTTAATACATTGAACTGATATGATGTTGTACAAGGGGAGGTAACCTGTGCAGAGTGTCGGTCTGCTTATTTTCCGACATCTAACACTGTGATTATTATGAATCCAAATTTTGAGGAAACCAAACAATATATATCTCATCTGTTCACCCCAACGGTTTTCAATACCATATGTTTTGTTTAAGTACATGTTATGTATATGAATAAACCTTGTAAAATAAAACAAGAGGCCCAGAGGACCTGTAATGCTCATCTGAATACAGCTGTATCAAAAAATATCATGTCCTTACAGGCCCAATATACGTAACTTCAGGAAATTTTTCGGGATATTGAAAAATTCTGAAAAAAATCCAGTTGATAACCATGCAAAAATAAGTCTAAAAGGAAGTAAACCTGAGCTGTAACTAACAAGAAACTCTTGACAGAAAAATCCAAAGAATTGAAAATAATTCAGGTGTGGCCCACTACTACAACAAACCGAAGTTAGAAGACAGTTCAGAATGGACACGTGTTTACAAATACCACTTGATTTTGGCTTCAAGTTTTGCCGAAAGTTACTATATTTGGCCTTTAAAAAAAAGAAGCAATGCAAAGACTTTAGTAAAACTTCCTCTACTGGACCCCGCCCATCAGCAATATCAGAACTCTTTTGCCATTTGGTGTATTAAGAAGAAGCTCATAGTTTTTACCTTGAAGCCAAAGAACTTGGTCACATGTGCAAACATTTCGAAGCAGAAATCAAGGGAGACCACCTCGTCCCTGACTTTGGCCACCATACATTGAGCGGAGTATGCTCCCATCTGCCGTGCCTGCGTCCACAACCGCATCTGATGACGAATTTGATAATCACTTATTATTTTACATACACGTATTCTATATATATTTTTGTCTTGCCTTTAACGATAATCAAGTAAAATTCAAGTCTTTTTTAAAGGGAAATATCTCCTGGAAAAAATGTACAAAGTCATTTTCTCATGAGCAAAGTTACAATTTGTTTCATGACAGAACATGGGGTTCTTTCTCTGGCTGTAAATAAAAGACAATCTGGTCTTATCTCATATTTAATGAAATAGATTTCCACTGAAAACAGAAAAATAAATATTGTGGTATTTTATGTCATTTTTTTAAAAATAGATTTAACTTTATTAAAATTTATTGGATTAGATTTTATTAAATTTTTCTTGATAAATTTATTTTAACTTTAAAATTGATTAGAACTTTAGCATAGAAACTTCACAGGTCATAAATGGACAATTAGTGTTGGAAGGCGATAACATGCTGTAACATACCTGCATCCAATGTGGGGAGTGTGTCCAGTTAGCACTACAAACATCTCCTGCTGCATAAACATCGACAACCGAAGTCTCCATCTTCTCATTGACCAACAATCCGCCGTCTGGTGATACAGAGAACTGAAGGAGATATAAAGTCAACTTGAAAATTACAATACAGTAAAATCACCATACATTTACTGGTACAGTGAAAACATACATTTACTGGTACAGTGAACCCATACATTTACTGTAACAGTGAAACCATACATTTACTTGTACAGTGAAACCATACATTTACTAGTACAGTGAAACCATACATTTACTGGTACAGTGAAACCATACATTTACTAGTACAGTGAAACCATACATTTACTGGTACAGTGAAACATACATTTACTAGTACAGTGAAACATACATTTACTAGTACAGTGAAACCATACATTTACTAGTACAGTGAAACCATACATTTACTGGTACAGTGAAACCATACATTTACTGGTACAGTGAACCCATACATTTACTAGTACAGTGAAACATACATTTACTAGTACAGTGAAACCATATATTTACTAGTACAGTGAAACCATACATTTACTAGTACAGTGAACCCAAACATTTACTGGTACAGTGAAATCATACATTTACTGTTACAGTGAAACCATACATTTACTGGTACAGTGAACCCATACATTTACTTGTACAGTGAAACCAAACATTTACTGGTACAGTGAGCCCATACATTTACTGGTACAGTGAAATCATACATTTACCAGTACAGTGAAACCATACATTTACTGGTACAGTGAACCCATACATTTACTAGTACAGTGAAACCATACATTTACTGGTACAGTGAAACCATACATTTACTGGTACAGTGAAACCATACATTTACTGTTACAGTGAAACCATACATTTACTGGTACAGTGAACCCATACATTTACTTGTACAGTGAAACCAAACATTTACTGGTACAGTGAGCCCATACATTTACTGGTACAGTGAAACCATACATTTACTAGTTCAGTGAAACCATACATTTACTGGTACAGTGAGCCCATACATTTACTGGTACAGTGAAACCATACATTTACTGGTACAGTGAAACTATACATTTACTAGTACAGTGAAACCATACATTTATTAGTACAGTGAAACCATACATTTACTAGTACAGTGAAACCATACATTTACTGGTACAGTGAAACCATACATTTATTAGTACAGTGAAACCATACATTTACTGGTACAGTGAAACCATACATTTACTAGTAAAGTGAAACCATACATTTACTAGTACAGTGAAACCATACATTTATTAGTACAGTGAAACCATACAATTACTTGTACAGTGAAACCATACATTTACTGGTACAGTGAAACCATACATTTACTAGTACAGTGAAACCATACATTTACTAGTACAGTGAAACCATACATTTACTTGTACAGTGAAACCAAACATTTACTAGTAAAGTGAAACCATACATTTACTAGTACAGTGAAACCATACATTTATTAGTACAGTGAAACCATACAATTACTTGTACAGTGAAACCATACATTTACTGGTACAGTGAAACCATACATTTACTGGTACAGTGAAACCATACATTTACTGGTACAGTGAAACCATACATTTACTGGTACAGTGAAACCATACATTTACTAGTACAGTGAAACCATACATTTACTGTTACAGTGAAACCATACATTTACCGGTACAGTGAAACCATACATTTACTAGTACAGTGAAACCATACATTTACTAGTACAGTGAAACCATACATTTACTTTTACAGTGAAACCATACATTTACTTGTACAGTGAAACATACATTTACTAGTACAGTGAAACCATACATTTACTGGTACAGTGAAACCATACATTTACTGGTACAGTGAAACCATACATTTACTAGTACAGTGAAACCATACATTTACTAGTACAGTGAAACCATACATTTACTGGTACAGTGAAACCATACATTTACTGGTACAGTGAAACCATACATTTACTGGTACAGTGAAACCATACATTTACTGGTACAGTAAAACCATACATTTACTAGTACAGTGAAACCATACATTTACTAGTACAGTGAAACCATACATTTACTGGTACAGTGAAACTATACATTTACTAGTACAGTGAAACCATACATTTATTAGTACAGTGAAACCATACATTTACTAGTACAGTGAAACCATACATTTACTGGTACAGTGAAACCATACATTTATTAGTACAGTGAAACCATACATTTACTGGTACAGTGAAACCATACATTTACTAGTAAAGTGAAACCATACATTTACTAGTACAGTGAAACCATACATTTATTAGTACAGTGAAACCATACAATTACTTGTACAGTGAAACCATACATTTACTGGTACAGTGAAACCATACATTTACTGGTACAGTGAAACCAAACATTTACTAGTAAAGTGAAACCATACATTTACTAGTACAGTGAAACCATACATTTATTAGTACAGTGAAACCATACAATTACTTGTACAGTGAAACCATACATTTACTGGTACAGTGAAACCATACATTTACTGGTACAGTGAAACCATACATTTACTGGTACAGTGAAACCATACATTTACTGGTACAGTGAAACCATACATTTACTAGTACAGTGAAACCATACATTTACTGTTACAGTGAAACCATACATTTACCGGTACAGTGAAACCATACATTTACTAGTACAGTGAAACCATACATTTACTAGTACAGTGAAACCATACATTTACTTTTACAGTGAAACCATACATTTACTTGTACAGTGAAACATACATTTACTAGTACAGTGAAACCATACATTTACTGGTACAGTGAAACCATACATTTACTGGTACAGTGAAACCATACATTTACTAGTACAGTGAAACCATACACTCACTAGTACAGTGAAACCATACATTTACTAGTACAGTGAAACCATACATTTACTGGTACAGTGAAACCATACATTTACTAGTACAGTGAAACCATACATTTACTAGTACAGTGAAACCATACATTTACTGGTACAGTGAAACCATACATTTACTGGTACAGTGAAACCATACATTTACTGGTACAGTGAAACCATACATTTACTAGTACAGTGAAACCATACATTTACTTGTACAGTGAAACCATACATTTACTGGTACAGTGAAACCATACATTTACTTGTACAGTGAAACCATACATTTACTTGTACAGTGAAACCATACATTTACTGGTACAGAGAAACCATACATTTACTGTAACAGTGAAACCATACATTTACTTGTACAGTGAAACCATACATTTACTGGTACAGTGAAACCATACATTTACTGGTACAGTGAAACCATACATATTCTTACCGGGTTATCTTTGGTGAAGGGAGCAGTGTTAGGAACCACACCAGTAGCGCTGACCACGAAGTCACAGCCATACACTTGACCATTGGTCAGTTCCACGTAGACTGGCCACTGGTCTTGGGTAAAGTAAAATTGATACATCATTATAAACAGAATAACATCCAGCAACAATCTTGATCCGACGTGAGAGAAAGTAGGTTTGTGATTCATGTGATACCCATAGCAAACAACAAAGTGAATAAAATGACACTGCTTAAACAAAGACTACCCTGTACAAAATTACACTGGTCTATAGGATTACAGTATTTATGGTACCAGGGCCATCTTAAAGGCCCAATATACGTAACTTCAGGGAAATTTTCATGATTCTGAAAAATTCTGAAAAAAAATCCAGTTGATAACCATGCAAAAATAAGCCTAAAACGAAATAAACCTGAGCGGTAACTAACAAGAAACTCTTGACAAAACAATCCAAAGAATTGAAAATAATTCAGGTGGGGCCCACTTCAACAACAAACCGAAGGTAGAAGACGGTTCGAAATGGACGCGTGTTTACAAATAGCGTGTTTCAACTGCTGCTGTACCGGTAACTGCGAAAGAATTCATCTTGAATATTGCTGATATCAGTTAATCTTGACTAAATTTATCAATATAATAAGCTATTAGGCTTGATTTTCGCTTCAAGTTTTGCCGAAAGTTACGTATATTGGGCCTTTAAGTAACACCTATCACAGTACAATATACCAAGTAAACATGAGTAGCAGAAAGCAATATAATTATCTTAGTCACCATCAGCAATCAATTTCAGATAAACATTGTTTAAGACAGGTTAAGAAGTACTCACCCTGTACAAAGCCCGGCGGTGTAGACTCAGCCATCCCTGTGGCAACAAACTCCTTGGCTGTGTGAATGGCCTTCACCTCGACTCGGTACTCCACGTAAACATGATGTGATATCTGGAATTACAAATTTATCCAATCATCAAAGAATTTGTGCAACAAAAGATGAGAACATTCTGTAAAAGATAAGAGTCAGGTTTTTAGCCCATCATAATCATCATCATCATCATCATTAGATGCTGGACATACTTGATATGCAAGGGTTACGATCACCTTCGCTCTCTACTACCCTGGAATGTCATAGTAAAACTGATGGTACACTCAGGTCAACCTGACCAATCACTAGGCTTATGCCTATCTTTTAAAAATGTAATGGAGCTGCAACTGACTTCAAAGCTTGACAAGTTTAACAGTTATGTGACCACAAAATTCTTTTAGTGTACATCAAAGGGTTGAACCAGTGATCTTGCCTTCTCAACAAAATGGTACACATGGAGCCTTCAGTTTTGCTATAACATATTCCAAGGGTGTAAAGAACGAATGTGATCGTAACCCCTGGATATCGAGGATGTGATAGCTATAAAACTTGACTAGTATTTCACAAGAAATAGCAGTAACAAGCTTTTACTGTCAAAACCTAAGATGGCTGCCTGCGGCCATATTGTTCGTCAGAGCTGCTAAAAAATGAGACAATGCACAACTACAGACAAAGGGTAACCTTCATATGAAATTTGAAAATATTCAATTTGGTACTTCTCAATAGTGCTAACATTTTATTGCTGTCAAAATCAAAGATGGCTGCCCGTCAGTCATATTTTTTTTCTGATAAATCAGAAAATTAAGTAATGCACAACTACGGACCAAGGGAAACCTTCATATGAAAAAGAATTTATTGAATTCGGTACTTCTCAAGAAATGGTAACAAACTAAGAGAGTAAAAGTCAAGTCAATCAGAAAATTGTATAATGCACAACTACAGACCATGGGGAACCTTCATATGAAATTCCAAAATGTTCCATTAACAAATTATTACTGTCAAAATCTAAGATGGCTGCCTGTCAGCCAAATTGTTATTCTGATCAGTCTGAAAATTAGACAATGCATTACTAGGGGAACAAAGGGAACCTACATAGGAAATTTGATAATGATCCATTCAGCAATTCTCAAGAAAGAGCAGTAACAAGAATTCATTTTGCGGACGAACGGACAACAGACAATTTTATTTTTGAATGACTTACCTCCTGTTGGCCTGTCATTTTCACATTTGTTGACCAATCAGGACCTAGGGCACCCCCAAGCACCGGTTCTTTTGATTCTTCTGGAAGGATGTCATCTGCAACATGAACAAGAGGCCCATGGGGCCTTAACGGTCACCTGAGTTTTGATATACCAGTACTCCCGATAAGATATTTTTTGGTCTAAATAAATGAAGTTTAAAACAATTCTCTTCTCACCTTCAGTGGTATATTTAAGACGCTTTGAGGGTTTGTTTCCTTCCTCCTTTTCCGCATTAAGTTTTGGTAAGAAGAATTCGGCTGCTCCGGCATCAACAAAGGCGCTAGATATAGATTTATCCTTGATAGCCCAAATCACCTCACAACCTTGAACCTCATACCTGGAAAATCACAACAAAACTGAATGTAGATTTATCACTGATGGCCAAAATCACCTCACACAGTCAACTTCGAAAATAACAAAGTAGGGAACAACAAAACAGTCCTGATTACACTCTTATACATCTTATATATTGTTTTACTGAAACAATGAAGTCTGAAATAGGGAATTAACTGAAAACAGAAGTTCATATCAAAACACCTGTGAAATGTTCTCAAAACCATGTTCATATGTGTTCACTGAATGTTTTAAATTAGATTCATGTCGTTACTTCTGTATGTCTTATAACTGCTTTTACATAAAACAATGTTATCGGGAATAGCGAATTCCTGATATAGCAAAATGTTTTTCATGGTCTCCAGTAATTCTTTATCAATGAAGTTGACTGTACCTGGAAAATTACAACAAAAATAAATATAGATTTACCCCTTATGGCCCAAATCATCTCACAACCTTGAACCTCACACCTGGGAAATTACATCAAAACAAGAGGCCCATCAGCCTTAACAGTCATCTGACTATAATGTTTATTCACCAATATCATTTTTTGTTAGTTATTGTGAAGTTATTTGAAGATATTAACATATTTGACCCCTGTGACCTTGTAAGAGGGTCAAAGAACAAACTTGGTATACCTTCAACCAAGCATGATACCAGCAAATTATCAGTACCTTTTGGTTTTGAACGCAAGTCAAGGTCATTCATTTGAACAAACTTTGTAGCTCTTCATTCAAGCATGCTACAGGCCAAATATCAAAACCCTGGGCCTTTCGGTTATTGAGAAGAAGTTGCTTGAGCAAAGGTCCTTCATTTGAACAAACTTGGTAGCTTTTAATTCCAGCTTCTCTTATAATTCTAGAGGTTTTTATGTCGGGAGATACTTTTGACAGTTGCAGCATTGAGTGGGTAAAATCATGATAATATTGTTGCTAACTCTTTGCCCTGAAAACATACTATTTTTGTCATAATCGCAGGGATAAGTCTGGCTCTTGAAGCCTATGGGAGAATTTGAGGGATTTTATGAGATTAGCAAAATTCCTATGAGATTTTGTTATATAAAGTAATACAATTTTGAATTATTAATGAGATTTTCAGGAATAATATGGGTAAAAATCCCCAAAGCTCGCCCCAAAGTAGTCCCTTCCTCTCAACGAAACGAACGGTATGATAATGAACACACACACACACGAATGTCAACAAAAGCATGTGGCCTACGTTGCGTAAACACAACGGCCTGGTGTGAAAATAGTCCAAGTATCAAGTCCAATTGAAAGGAATTGTAGTAGGAAATCAGGTTGTCAGTTCGCATTAAACCATGACTCCAAAATTTCATTTGTATGTATACGTATAATCCTGAGAATCCCGACGAACAAAAGCGTCCTTAGCACAAAAGCGCGGGGAAAGGAAAAGTCAACAGAAGCACGTGTACCACGGTAAATACTACGCCAGACTTGCAGAAATATGTTGCTTCCTACAACGAAGTCGTAGGTAAGTAGGATGTACAATATCTTCGGAGAAGGTAGAGTCAAAACATAACGAAAACAGTAAATGCTGAAGCTGAGACTGCTCTGACCTACTGAAGATATCGAAAGGGGCTAACCCTATAGCTAACTGCCTTGGTCAACCAGATCACGTGACCTACTTACAACCTTACCAAATATGGGAGCAGAGTTTTGGCGAGTGAATTAAATGTTGTGTACAAACCATTATTTAGGTAAACCCAAATAAACAATTAAAATCCCCAAAGCTCGCCCCAAAGTGATCCCAGTAATTGTTCATACAGATGTTGCCAGTTGCAGTCTAGAATGAAAGGCAAAACATTGAAACATAGTCAAATATTTCAGTTGGATGGGCAGTGCTGTGCCTAACACAAGCATGTACATTATTCACCGACTTTCCGGGTTTTACCTACACAAGTTCTGTCGCAATGCCTCCATTCCCTATCACTAAAATCCTGCGGGCGTTGTGTAGATGTTTTTGAAACTCCTGCAATTAAAGATGAGAAATCGTATCAGGATCAGATTTTGATAATTTATTCAAACATTACAGTGACTGTGGAGAGGGAAAATGTGCAGTCCGGTACAATGAAACAAGATTTTATAAGAGTGTAGCTATCAGACACAACAGGCACCGGAGTAAAGCTCCATTTAGCTAACACTTGTGGGTATTGTAATCTGAGAGAATCCAACACGTCCCAACAACTTTGAAAATGTGTGCCAGTGGGAAATGTCTCGTGCCTCTATACGAGCCGCCATTTTGGAAAACTAAATAATTTCTTTTTTTCTATCACACACGCAATAGACAAACAATATACAATCATGTTTCATTTCTAAAATAAGTAATGTTTTTAATGCTGTAGTGAATTTATCTAGCTTTCAACACTTCATTATTTTGAGGAAGAGTAGCATTTAAAAGCAAAATTATAGCTAACTTTCCCCTTTGGGGCCACACTCCTCAGCTCCCTGGAGTCCAACCAAAATTCTGAACTGAATTTTAGAATTATTTTCCAATCCCAAATGATGCATCTGACCAAAAGTTGTTGAAATCCATTAAAGGCCCAATATACATAACTTTCGGCAAAACTTGAAGCGAAAATCAAGCCTAATAACTTTTTATATTTATAGATTCAGTTAAAATTAACTGATATCAGCAATATTCAAGATGAATTCTTTCTCGGTTACCGTAACAGCAGCAGTTGAAACTCGGTACTTGTAAACACGCGTCCATTTTGAACTGTCTTCTAACTTCGGCTTGTTGTTGAATTTTCAATTCTTTGGATTTTTCTGTCAAGAGTTTCTTGTTAGTTACCACTCAGGTTTACTTCGTTATAGACTTATTTTTGCATGGTTATCAACTGAATTTTTTTTCAGAATTTTTCAGAATTATGAAAAATTTTCTAAAGTTACGTATATTGGGCCTTTAAGGAAGAGAAGCAGTTTAAAGCAATATTTTAGCTAAATCCCCCCTTAGGGGCCCAGCCCTCCAGCACCTAGGGATCTAATCAAAATTCTGAAACTAACAATTGATTGCTCAACCCCAATGATGCATCAAGCCAAACCTGATTGAAAGGGGGTCATTAGGGTCAAGGTCATTTGTTTGATGACACTTTATAGCACTCTGTGTCAGTTCCCTTCTGCTCAAATATCACTTCCATATATGGGCCTTCTAATTATTGAAAAAAAAACTTTTTAAACATTTTTGTAAGTTTCATTTCATTTCAGTTAATTTTATTGAAGAATCAAAAGGATTTTGGACAACAGACTTTGCCAATAATGCTATATTAGTCCTCTCCTAGCCAAAATTTAGAAAGAAAGAGAGAGCTAGAGAAATAGCATGTAAGGGGAGTATACTCCTGCAGACTTGTGTTGAAAAATTTGCAGGATTACTCCCCATGCATCACTATTTCTGTATATAGATGAAGAAATATGCCTCATTTTCATGTTCAACCCCTTTGACCTTGAAAGTAGATCAAGATCAATTGTTTGGGAAACTTATACTACTCCATGCTAGGTACCTATAGGCCAAGTATAAATACTTTGGGCTGTTTGGTTATTGAGAAAAAGATTTTTTACATATTTCACATATGTGATCTTGAAAGAAGGTCAAGGTCAAGTGTTTGAGGACAATTTATACTACACAACATACAGGCTAAGAGTCAGTGCTCTAAGTCCTCATGGTTTTTGAGATGATTTTTAAAGGTTTTAACATGTTTGACCCTTGTGACCTTGAAATTGGGTCAAGGTCATTTATTTGAGGAAACTTCATAGCACTCTGCCCCAGGTACATACTAGCCAATTATCATGGTCCTAGGTCTCCCAGGTTTTTTAAGAAGCCAGTAAAAAGAAAAGTTGATGGACGCCAGACATCACACCACTTTGTGCAAGGTAAGCTAATAACAATCAGTCTCCCATCAAGCAATGCGGAATTGGTGTATAGTTAGATGTATCAAGCTCAGCTGTTCAGTGTCAGTATCAGCTTACCTTGACACTCTGTGTATCTCTGATTCCCAAAACATACCGACTGTCCTTGGCAATGACCTACAGATAAAATTTTAAAAAAACTCTAAACAGTCAATTCAATATTTATCAAAAACAAAGTGAAAGATATACCCCCAAGTATGACCTTCAACCTTGAATAACGACCATCAAAACCAGGTGTTCCTGTCAACAAACAAGAATATTGACTTGTCAGGAAAGCCCTGCTATGTGTATATGACCCTAAAAGATCAGCAGTTAAGAGATATAAGATAGAAGAACTTGTCCTTTGATCTGACTGACCTTGTGTTTTGGTATATTGACATCTTTAACTCTGCTTCATACTGTCATAAAAAATGAAAAGCAATAAATGAATATTTAATTTGACCTGTGACCTGGTAACCTTCAAATTCGGTCAGTTGACACGTTGTTTGATTGTGACCAACTGTGCTTCATACTGTCATAACGAAATGTTTCCCAGTTAAGGTTTAATATAGTGCAAAAAATATATTGGGCAAAACAAGTTTTTATTAGTATCCAATATTGACCATACCTTCGGTCTGCCGCCAGAACAAATACAGATTTGTTTGTAATTGAATGTCTGTCCATCCCGCACGGTCATCATCTAAATAATGAAAACAAATTTCTCTTAAAAATCCCTAATAGTGTTGATAACAAGGCATTGTAGACAATACTGTTTTCATGAGTAGGTATTTCCTATAGGATAAATGTAACTTTAGTGATGACCTTGAAATTCTATTTTTAGTAAAAGTAACCTAGTTTTTTAACGCAAAATTTTGAATGTCAATCAGTTGGAGACTTGCAGACTGCAGAGCGTTGATGTCCAAATTTCAGTCAATTTTTATTTATAGTCACAGTGACCTAGTTTTTTACCGCAGAAGGTTGAAACACAAAATCATAAAAGAGGGGATGTTTGTTGACACTTCTGTGAAATTTCACGTTAATCAGTTGACAAATGCAGCCTGGAGAATAGTGACGTAACAGATTCTGTCAATTTCTATTTAAAGTAACAGCGACTGAGTTTTTGATTGCAGAAGGTTGAAACACGATCTTGTACAAGAGGTGTTGTTTGTGAATACTTGTTAACTGTAAAAACTGCACTTTTTTTTTTAAGGAAATCAAAATCCAAAAGTGGGAAGACTGGGCAAATTACACAGACAGAGATGTGTGTCAAGTTTTTATCAGGGGAAATGGTAAATTGAAATGTTCCGATAAAAGGAATACACTATACATTTACTGGTATCTAGAAGTTTTTATTTTTTGCTGCAAAAATATCTTAACTACACAAAGTTTCTTGTCCCTTAAATCCAATATACCAAAGAATTTGATATTGCTTAATGTAATTTAATGGGACAGATTTCTTTTAAGCCTTGATTATGGGTAAAGAAATTTTTTGTGGAACGACCATTGAAGAAAATTAATGTTTTAGCAAATGTCTGGCAAACACCCTTAAACATTAACAGGAGGCAGTATATCGTAATTCATGTAAAATGTACGTGTGCTTCTGCATCCAGTGCCGTGACCTCTGTCTGAATGACCTTGACATTGGGACAGTCCTGTTGCACCGACATCCAAGGTCGTTCCTCAACGTCAAATTCTTCTAGAGTCTTAGATATCTGAAACAAATGAAAAACATCTTTGAAATGGTATGAATTTAGTAAACACTTTTCTTTTGAGCATTTTTGCCATGTTGTTTTTGTCCATTTTGGTTTTAGCAATGACTGATCAGCAAAGAGGCTAGTATTTCTCTGTTATGTCAAATGAACAAAAGGTCAAAATTATACTGATATTATTATCATATACATGCATGAATAACAAAGCAAAGAGGCCCAATGGGCCTACATCACTCACCTGGTATCAATCTCACATTTGAGATAATCCTAACAGTGGACTCAAATCATTATTACAGGCAAAATATCACTGTTTCAAATTCAAAAGAACGTTTACAGTATCAACCCTAATATGTTTATGTATTCAGGAATAGTTCTTGAAAGTCTTGACATCGGAATCTTTTGACCTTGAATATAAGTCAAAGTCAATCACTTAAACAAGTAACTAACATTGCAGTAAGTACCTGGTCATTTTAACTGTGGGCTTCATGGTTATTGAGAGTTTAAATGCTTTAAAAAGAATTGACCTCTGTGAAAATGACATTCACTGGAACAAGCTTGACAGTCCTGAATCTCAGTATGCTATTATCACTATATATTTACAGTCTACACGGACATTCACTCGATAACCATTATTCCACAGACTATCATATCACCTCATAACTGTACTCAAACACATGCCAAATTTCCATGATGTCGACAACAATACATGTGGGCGGAGCTATGCAAATCCTCCAGTTTGAAACATAATTGTCTGACATCACCAACAATAAACGAGGGCGGAGCTTACAACGATTTATACAAATCAGATGATGTTACATTTATTGAACCATTCCCATATTTATCAATTTTGAAATGAAATCTGTGACCGAAGATGGGACTATAATGAATAAAATAGTTACCGGGGTAGGAACATTTCACAGAAAGATACTGTAAAAATAAGGATAAACTTTCTATTTTGTTTAGGTTTTCGGGGGATAACTACAATGGAAAACGGGTAAATTATATATATATATATAACACGAGTTCGCCGGTTATTGAATTTATCCATGTTCCATAAATTGTAGTTATATCCCCCGATAACCTAAAAAAAAATAAAAAGTTTATCCTTAATTATCAGTACCCTGGGCCTTTTAGTTATTCAGAAGAAACTGATTGAAGATTTTAAACACATTTTACCCCTGCGACCTTGGAAGTGGGTCAAGGTCATTCATTTGTACAAACTTGCATTGGAAGCGCATCATCTCAGCATGCTTTACTACCGTATTTTACTGGGAATAAGCCCCCTCTCACGAATAAGCCGCCTCCCCACTTTGGCAAAGGTTCTTGGAACAGGGTGGGAGCCTGTGAATAAGCCCCCACCCTAAATTTTTTCTTTCTCTCAATAAAAAGCATGTTAATTTCTTTTTAATTTTGTGCCTGAACAAAAAAAAATCTAACTACATGTATGCGCAAAAAAAAAATCTACAAGGCTAAACTTGAAATAAAACATTATTTAGCTGGTGTTAAGAACACCATACTTTCATGTTTGATGTGCATTTTGCAAACTTGTTATTTTAACAAAACAAACAATTAGAATTACATTACTGGTATAGTATGGACTGAGTTCCTACCTAGATCAAAACAGTAGAATATCCAAGATGGCAGACTTTTGTGAACAGGGGTGTATTCGTGAATAAGACCCCTCCCTTCTTTTGATCAATTATTTTTCTCAGGGGTTGGGGGCTTATTCCTGGTCAAAAAGGTAAGGCTAAATATCAGTATTCTGGGCCTTTCAGTTGTTGAGAAGAAGCTGTTTGAAGTAAAACTTGACATAGGATGGACAACGGATGAACAGACGACCGACATATGCTGCATCATGACTATGCTCACTTGCCCTTTCGAGAGGTGAGCTAATTAAGGAATGACCACAAATTTTTTTAGGGTTATACGGTATATACCGACAAAAATCTGTGCACTTTGCATAAATCCAAGAAGCAATTTATGCACAAAAGTGCACACAGTTTTTTCGGTATATACTGTATAACCCTAAAAAATTGTGGTTATTCCTTATTATTTCATTTCTTAAAATACATATATAAAACAAAGGTCTTATACAATAGTTTGGAATTAATTATGACAAAACAAAAAATTGAATGATTTTGCAAAAAACACAACCATGTGCATCAACCAATCAGAAGTTTGATTACAAAATACAGCGCCAAATATGGTGGTATATGATGTCATCACTTTTTGCGTTGTCTGATTTTTGAGGTTATACCATATAACCTAAAAAAGTTTAACATTGAATGAATAGGCAAAATTAAATTATACACTGATAGAGATTGGTATAGACCGGTATCACTTACCTTTTTATAGTTAGTGATGGCCTTGATGAGTGGAGAAGCAGTCACCAGGAGAATGTTCACCTCAGGACACAGGGAGGACAACTGGATACACAAAAACAGACACTTCATGTTATAAAGTTACAGAAAAAAATGAGGCCAAATGGGCCTGAATCGCTCACCTGATATTAATCTCACACCTAAATCTTTAAAATGAACTACAATACGGATACAGACCATTAAAGCATCAGAGTCTGACATCAGTAGTAATAAAGTAATAAATTGAATTTATACCAAATTAGTGACCTTGAAAGTGGGTCAAGGTCATTTATTTGAACAGAATTGGTAGCCCTGCATGATCTTCTCCTAGCACATAAACTATAGGTCCAATATCAGTACCGTGGGCATTTCGGTTGAGAAGAAGTTGATTTAATATTTTTGGATACTTTACCCCAGTGACATAAAAATAACTACGGTAACAAGAGTGAAATAAATTCTATATCCACATGTGACTGTTTCTACCACAATCTCAGTCGGAAACAACTGGAGAGAACCGTGAACCATGGTATGCGCAAAACGTATCATCTAGTATAATATCTCACCATGTGGTGATTAATGTCAAAAATGGATGGCGTTGTAGTTAATTATAATTAGCAACTGAGGTTGTTTTCGGTCCAATTTCATCATGACAGCCAATCAAAATGTGTTTAGAGTTTATTCCATGTGTGGTATAAACAAAATGTTATTCAACAGTTGTAATGATTATTTGATACCCTGGGAGTTGAATAACACCCATCTATTATGGTAGAAAATAGAAATACATTTCTATTACTGCCATAGGCTTCCTTGTTATTCAGAAGTCTTTTTTTTTTTTTAATTTGCCGTTGAATATATATGTAAATGGGATTTCTTTCAATCTACTTCAGAAAAAGATGTTTAGAAGTTTTTGATACATTAGCAAAAAGTCAATGAAATCGCCATACATAACACGGTGGTCGAATGGCACTGTATAGGTTACAAAAATAGCGATCGCTGAAGCGACAGCTTAAAAAAAGTTGATGGGCACTGTTAGTCAACTTAAAACTAGGTTGATTACAATCACTGTCAGCGTTGTTTATAATTAGTCAAAATGAAGATACCGTAATATCCTGTGTATTGCCCGCGGGCTATACAATTTTTTTACATAATGATCAGAAGATGCCTAGTGCGGGCTATCTACTGGTGCGGGCTATATATATTTTTTAAAAAAATTATTAAATAATGCGGGCTATACGTTGTTAAATGTTTCCACTTTTATCAACATGTGGATCTACGCTATTTGTTAACAAAATGTATCATTGATAAGTTAATACAGAGCATCAGTTAAACACATAAAATATATATTTACAAAATAAACACAATATTTCCATCATATATCTCTGATTTCCAGCATTCAAAATAATTAATCACAAAGTCACATACGAAGTACACTTGTACTCACCAGGTAAATATTCGACGTATAACCCGCGGGCAATCTGCCAGTGCGGGTAATCTGGAATTTATTTTTCAAAATGCCTTAATTCACTTCCCGCGGGCTACACCCCGGTGCGGGAATACGCTGGAAATTACGGTAATAGTTATTTTTGCAGCTTTTGAAATGGATATCATTTTAAAGATATAGATAATCACTTCATAATCTTATAATACATTTGGTCATCAATCACAAGCGCTTATTTGTTAATAAATTTGTTAAATTTTGATAAAATTCAAAGACGATAATGAATAAAGAGCGTATAAAGAGACATTTGAAACAATTTGATGTTAAGATAGTGTCTGAAATCCTGGTTCGTAATCCACGGCTACTGTATGATTACTTGCTTGTTGTGATAAAATTGACTGTAAGAGAACTAGTGATTATACTGTCGATTATTTGCGATTCTGTTGTATGCTCATTATACGGCAATAAATTGTTTCAGATTATTTTTACAGAGGTTTAGCAACCTTACGGATACCTGTAATATCAGGTACGTTTGACATACACATACAACTAATTTAATTACATGAAAATTACTTTTCGTTAAATGACACTTCCAAATGACACATCATAAAAATTGTTCGAATATGGGTCATTTGTAGTTTTTAAAATGATCTGTCATCATCTTGGTCAATATCAATACAGTTATTCTACTGACTCGATTAAACTGCTACACATCTTTATGTTATTTTTCAATGAACTTTCTGTGGAATGCGGAGGTGAAATTATTCAAATCCTGTTTATATTTGAAGTTTATGGATTTTTGACTGCAATGGATCTTGAAACAAATTCAAAACAAACTCGAAGAGGTTTATATGGGCAACTTACTACTAAGCTCATTTAGAGGATAGATGCTTACTTGGATGTGACCAAGATTTTCATGGCGGGTGTCATCGATGAAGCAGAAGGCGCTTACTCTTCCAGAACACCTTGTCTTATTCTCTTGTACTTTTACAAGAGTATCCATGTAAATCTTTCCTTTGTTCATATAGTCGGACCTATGTCACTATGAAATGATTGTCAGATATTTTTTTTTACGTTTCTCGAATATAGCCCCTCCCACTACTATATATCTGTGACAAGGGAAAGAACTAGCCTGAACGGGAAAATCGACCTATTTTCATTCTAAGCTTGTGATTCGTTCAGGCTAGTTCTTTCCCTTGTCACAGATATATAGTAGTGGGAGGGGCTATATTCGAGAAACGTAAAACAAATATCTGACAATCATTTCATAGTGACATAGGTCCGTGCCTAGCCCCTGTGAGTGAAATGGGACGGGAACACCCTCTGACTTTTGACCCTATATCAATCCGCCATCACATATCAAAATCTACCAAAAGTACACATTTTTGTAAAGTTAAATATCTAATTTATCTATAGATATCATTCAATGCAGAATATGTCAACAATTACCTATTTAGATTATTCAGAATCACTGTACTTAGCTGGAACAAATTTTCCGTAGATACTACAAATGTATGAAACACTTCGTAATAGGCTGATTTACTTGTGTGAGTCCTGCAGTGCCGTTCGATCACAGTGCATAAAGTAGCTATAATTTAAACAAGTCATAAATTTAAAAAAAAAAAAAACCCAAAAACATATATTCTGCAATGTCGCCCTTTATGATTTTTCTTAACATTTGATGAGGTTTCCTGGTGTTAAAAAATTCTTTACTTTATAATCATAGGTTTATTGTACAGTTAATAATTCCACAAAAGAGTTTTTTTGTGTTTCTTTTCCGTTATACCCTGGAGGAATGTAATTTGATATTATTTAGTTTAATGTATAAGAGAGTTTTGATCACAACACAGCCACTGTTTAGAGGATTTTCACTTGCCAATAAAAAGCCCACTAAAACTTGTGACACCTGTGAGCTGTGCTGTGATTGGAGCAGTTCTCTTAATATTTACAGAGGAAACATCATATCTATAAAATTGATATAAGAAAACCATAAATTTTCTGCGACAGCAAAGGTCAAAACTCTGACAATGTTTCTTGTCAGTAGACGGCATTGCAATAAAACCTTATAAATAGACCAAAGATTAAAATAAAACAAGGACATTGTCGGCAAGATATCTCCATCCAATAAATATATGCAGAATTAGCCAATACTGGAGTTTAATCATCCAGCCAAGCAAGTCTCATCAAAATCAAATCATTCCTTCAAAGATATTGTCTTGGAAAGCAATCAAGAGGGACGGAACCCATTTGTATATCCCCCGCTAACTTGGTTGGGCAGGGGATAACAAAGAGCAATCTAAATGGTGCAAGTTGTATAGTTTGCGGCATACTGTATCTATTACTAAATTTAAGAGTAGCAACATATGTGTGTGTTACATCATCTTTATGATAGGAGGTGGTAGACTCTGCTGGTGGATTATTTAGTCCCTGGGGGTTGCTGGAGCCTCAATAGCCACATTTATCTCATTTGAGTAGTGGAACGGTATATTACATACACATTTTCGTACTTACACGATTTGAAATTATACAGAACTAGTTTAATTTTACTTCTAAATTCATAAGTTTAAGGGGTTTTACGCACCTGACCCTTCTGCTTCTACATTAGTTTAGAAATTTTGGATTCCTACCTTTTGGCCCCTAGCATCACTGAAGCATCCTAGGAGGACGAAACAGCTGTATGATGCAGTTCAATTCATTTTTTCGGCATACTGTATCTATTACTAACTTTAAGAGGTGCAGCATATGTGTGTGTTACGTCATCTTTGTATAGGTGGGAGAACCAATACCAAGGGGAGATAATGCAGGAAAATTGGTAAAGAATGTTAATCGTTTCAAGAGAACCCACATTTTTTAAAATCAACTAGAATGAAAAATATCTACATATATTCAGACAAAGGAATCCATACTTGATAATTAGATACCATGGAACCGATGATCCGATGTGGTCAGTTTAATTATTGGAAAAGCACATGCTAAATAAAGGCACATCAAAATATATAGCACGAAATAACTGCGCCACTGGCGCAACCACATGTATGTGTGTTGTAAACAATTGGACGCGAGGCCATGAGGAATTTAATTTCACACATACTTCTTTCAAGGTATGTTAGATTAACAAAATACGTTATCAACAATTATAATATATATATGATTATTATTTATTAGATCCCACGAGAAATTATGTTGGTATACTTCAAACTAACCAAAAGCATGCTCGCACACACAGGGGCCCTCTGAAGGGAAATTTGTTAGCCTGAAAACATGCATGCTCTGTGGGGTCAAAGTGCTCAGAGATGTTTGCAAACGTATGTCTCATTTGCATGGGTTAGACGATTAAGGATTTTCTTATTATTATTTGAAAAACACATGGAAAATATAAAGTTTTGTCAAAATATTGGTATGAATAGTTTACAAGGATTACCAAACCACAATGTTATACAATATTTGGTGATATAAATAAGTATACAAACTTGGCTTAATTGCCCCTTTAAAGAACTGTGACTAAGTACAGAAGTCAAAAATAATCTTCCTGCCGACCTGTATCCTCATTTTATATTTTGATTTCTATTTTGTTGCTTGCATACCGGCTGATAAAGGGAAGTGAACATCGTGCAAAGGAAGTTATAATTAACTGCTTCCAATAATCAGCCTAAGCAAGCAACAAAATAGACATTCAATCCTTATATTCAATATTCAATCCTAGACCCTAGCAACCCAGCCCTGATTTTAACTTCATCAATATTTTATCTTTTAACCTGAGACATAACTGTATAAATCTGTCATTTTACACACCACTATCACTTTCTTTTACTTCCTATTGCCAGCCCAATAGCCCTGCACACATCTAAAAACCATTTTTAACAACCAGCACTGATGTGCACAGTGCACAGGGTACTCGAAAGAGGGCGTTGCAGTATAGAGATAGATAGATAGTTTAACAGGTCGAGGAAAACCACAAATCGGCGTATAATACACCAATCGGCCTATCATACGCCCATTTGGGTATGGATTTGTTACTAAAATTAGCTCACTTGAAACTCATCTTTTTCAATTTTTCTGTCCAAATCGCATTAATTTATGACAATATAAATTATATTTTGCTGAAAGATGTTTAATGGAATCATTTGCGACTTGATGTAACAATCACCGCCGTAGTAACTTTACCATCGTAACATAAGCCATATACACAGGAAGTGCTGCATCTATTTTCGAAACTTCCCCGCACGCAAATGAATTTAATTTTTATATTTCCATAATGTTTCATCCCTAAATGAATGCAACTTGTAAAGAAACACTGAAAAAGTGAAGTTTAAAGTGACTTTGGCTATTTTTAGCAACAAATCAATACTCCAATCGGCGTATTAATGGCTGATTGGCATATTATATAATGTACGCCGATTTGCGGTTTTCCCGACCTGGAAAGTTTGCGCATGCCGCAGGACGGTGCATGATGGCTATAGGTCATCTTGACCCGAACAAGAGGCCAAATGATCCTGAATCCCTCAACTGCATTCTGCTAATGGAGTCAGTCCCATTAACGATGTACATAAAGTTACGTGCCAAAAGTCTTTTAATTTTTTTTTATTTTGCAATATTTTCTTTGTATTTCCAGCTTTTTTCAATGAATTTTCTAGACTTCGTTTATGGATGGATTTTGAAAAAAATTTGTCATTTGATACAGAAATATATAAGGTTTCGTCTAATGATATTTATTTAATTTTCCGTTGTGTACATGTATTTACACTGTATATAGCTATACAGAATTATCTACGCTGCTAATTTCCATGTGACGCAATTTCTCTATATATAACGTTACCAATATGACGTCAAAATGGCGTCCCGAAAATTGGATGTTGTAAATAAATTATGATTTCTCTGGTTATACAAAACAGAAAACAGTGAAAACATTATGAGATGAAACAGGAAACAATTCTCTATAAGTACACAAAATTTATTAAAAATGATCCATAAACGAAGTCAGGAAAATTCATTGAAAAAGTTGGAAATACAGTGGACTCCACTTAATACCACATTCCTCTTTATATCATGTTTTCCCAAGTACCATTTTTCTCTCTATATAATCTATGTAATTTTATTTGGTTAATATCATGCATTTTGAGGTGAATTCCTCTTAATATCATGTTCTTTTTAACCAATCACATAAAATATCAAGAAAATGATGTAATTTCCATTGATTTCATATACAACTTGTAAAAAATATTGCATAGAAAATAAAAAAATTTCCCAAAAAATGATTTTTAATTGAAATGATGTTATCCATATATTGAAACATATCTGAAACATCTTCATGTATACATTAAATAGCTTACTTTTAGTTATGGAGATTGGAAATGCACTAGATTTAGTTGAAAAAACATGTTTCTCTTAATGTCACATTCCTGTTAATATCATGTTTTTGTCTGACAAATGCAGCATGATATAAAGAGGAGTGCACTGTACAAAGAATATATAGCAAAATAAGAAAAATTGAAAGACTTTTGGTACATAACTGGTAGGGCTGGGCGGTTTTACCGGTATACCGTGGTATAAAATTTTGATGGTACGTACCGTGGTACATTAAGTCCTGTACCGGTTTTTTGGGGACTTTCATATGCATTAAATTTAACTTATCAATTTGAAAGAACTATTTGTTACATAGATCGATTGAAATTCCAATATGGTTTAATAATAATTTCTTATAAGTTTGCTGATCAACAAGGACAGACATAGCTTCACTCAAACAATATTATAGGATAACACAATGAGAAACTTATGACAGGCCTCTTGTGGATTGGCTTCAGAACAAAAACAGCCCCAGACCTTTAGCTACAGTTGAGTGTAAGCTAACCTTTACACCTAGTGCACTAGTAGTGCACTACGTTTAAACTAGTAGTGCAATACATTTAAACTACAGGTAAACTAGTAGTGCACTACACCCTGAACCCCATATAGGTCAAATACCCCTACAGGTAAATGGGCAGTCCCATCTACCTGTGATTCTTACCTGTACCTCACCTGTGTAGTACTTAGAAGCTGGCCTTATATCATAAGTTAATATTTATAACTTTAATATATAAATGTATATATTAATGTTATGTAGTTATTTTTCCAGTGTGCGAAAGTAACGATAGACTGAGGCCACAGGAAAACCTGTTGGTCTATGCAAAATGCTAGTATAGTAGACCTGATGTCTAAGCAATTTAATTGGTCATGTATGTCGAAAAAGTACCAAAACGGTACGAATAAATCATATTAATTGCATTTCTCTTGCATGTTGTTCATTTCCTGATTTGCTTGGCTGAATTTGTCATTGCAAATCAATTTTTGTTCACACATTTATTGATGGAGGGGAGATCAATCTGTATTAAGTGGTTTATTCACACTGATTGAAAATTTTAGAATACGGAAATTTTGTTGGGTCTATGCAATTTGAAATGTCCAACATTCAAGGTGGTATACCGTGGTACGTACCGCAGTATTTGCCTAAATACCGTGGTATACCGTGGTACGTATTATTTTGTGGTACCCAGCTCTAATAACTGGTATATCAGGGGGTCTCCCTAAAATACGCCATAGGAGAAAATACGCCATAGGTACGCCATAGGATATTTTCGGCGCCATAGATAAATGTACGTAATATATCTTCAAAATACATCATTTTATTCCTTGATTGGTGCATATTACACCATCTGGTGAAGTTTCATTGAAAAAAAATGTGTACTTTGTACCAAAAAACGATCTTATATCGGAGGCTCTCAGACACTAAAATACGCCATAGGAATCTAGTCAAGCAAGCGTTAAATATCACTGTTTTATGCAACAAATAACTAATTTATTACAGTTATATATGTCATTTGAAGGTTATGGTTAAGTTTTAATGTTAAAATAATATGTACTTTGTAAGAAAATCGGTAAAATTACCGTGACGTGAAAGTCCAAATCAAGGGGCGTAACTCTAATTATACGCCATACAGATGTAAACTCAGTCTATCTATATACTATTTATTTGCAATCCTATGGCGTATTAAAGACTATATATTTTTGATATTGATATTTATTTTGTTCATTAATACGCTCAAGCATTATATTTAATACTAAAAAAATATATATACCTAAAAAGCACAACAAAAGCTTTCTATTTGATACCATTTTCTATGTTATATTAAGACTATGTATTTTTGATATTAATATATTTTTTTATTCATTTATTTACAAAAACATTATTTTTGTTACTTAATATATATGATATAAATACATGTATGCATACATAAAAAACACAACAAAAACTTACATTTTATACAATTTTATTAATATTTTTTTCATAAAAAAGTATTCACACGCAGTAATTAACATGAACATATATCGTTAAACATTATGTATAATTTTGCAAATAATTAATATTCATCAAATTCACTATATTGAAAATTCCATTGATATTTTATATCATCCAGGTACATATTTTAGATAATAGAAATTATATTATCTAGCATTCACAAATATATATCCTGGAATAAAAATAGTATTTTCATGAATATAATAAAAATACATATTGTAAATTTGTAAATTGTAAATGAATGGAAAAAATGGAAAAATTTCATTGAAACTTCCTGATCATGTCATAAGCTGATATATATCACACTATCAAATTTTACGTCTTATAATAGTATTCTTCACGTATGTTTATTACTGTTTCTTTCCTTTTTCTTACGCTTTGTTGTCTTTCAAAGTCAATACCTTTCTTTGTCTTTTCTTTTTTTTTGTTATTTGTTTTGCCTCCATGATTCCTTCTTTTTCTGTTTTCACTTCACTGTTTTTTGCCTCTTATTTCCATGATTTCTTATAGCAATACAGTAGAAATCTTGACAAACAACAATTGTTTTTAAGTCAGATATCAATATAAGGTATTTATTTATAATGGATGAACATTGTTCCAGTATAATATTGTAATGTTGGCATACCCAGTTTGCATGAATATTGATGTACACAACTGGTACATATTGTAGTACTGATAATGTATGAATATTGGTATGCTAAGGCGTTATCGTGGTATATACTATAGTATAGTTACAGTCTACATTGATACTCACTCCATAACCATTGTACTGCAAACTAGAGTTATTTTCCAGTAACTATACTTGAGAACGTGCAAAATTTCTATAACGTCGACAACAATATATGTGGGCGGAGCTATGCAAATTATCCCGTTCGAATCACAATTGTATGACGTCATTAACAATTGACATGGGCAGAGCTAGCTACGGCTTATGCAAACTTCATGCTGTTACATTTATTGAACTGTTTTCACCTTTGTAAGTTTGGAAATGAAATATATGTCTGCAGATGGGGCTAAATTGAACAGAAAACTAATGAACCTTTTACAGGGAAATACTGTAAATATAAGGATTAACCTTTGATTTTGTTTAGTTTATTAGATCATAAATCCAATGGAGCCGTCGGTAAATTTAACGTAAACGCTTCGTGTTTACGCAATTTACCTCGTGCGTTGGAAAATTGGTTAAGAAATTCCAATCAATCATCAGTTAAAATTGGTTGTAATCAGATTGTTAACATAATGAAATTTAGATTTTTTTTTGCCTTACAACAAATACCAATAATCAAATCTGTATTGGTGGATCATCTCCTGCTGTCTGACTGAAAAACCACAACATCAACATGTACTTGAGAGGGAATTATCCTGGGGACTATGGCCACCAACTTGTGCACTTCTATGACTCTAGACTGTACACAGCTTTATGCCCTAAGACAGCCATTTCTTAGACATTTATAGATTTCTTTTAATTTGCAGCATCCAAAATAGATTAAGTAAATATTGTTTGTGTGAATTAATGTAGTAATGCCTTTGAAATTGAATACACATAATTATGTGAAAATGAATTTGATAAATATATATATGTTGAAATAGAGTATAGATATGTAATAAATGTGATGAAGAAATAATTCAAATTTAAATATAAATTTAATATAATTGTTTGTTTATTGAACTCTTCACTAAGGACAAAAAAGTTTTAATATGTGAATAAAGATATAAATATTAATGATATTATGAGATGAATGTTTTGTGTTTATGAAATCTGTCATGATGCTTCACAGAGTATTTATGTATAGAAATTTTTATTATTATATGAATTAAAAAAAATCTGAATGAAATCTGATGTATGCAAAAATGATCATTTAACGTGGAGTTTTTATTTTGTGCATGTACCATATTGTTTATACACTGTATTTATTAGTATGAAATGTATTGTTTGTGCACAGGGGTTTGTACTTAATGTTTATGATAAAAATAAACAAGAGGCCCAACGGGCCTTAACGGTCATCTGACTACCAATTGTAAAATCACTATGAAAATACGTGTAGTCATTAAATCAAGTTAGAATATGCCTGTATAGATTGCCAAGTTCAAGATAGTGGCCTTCTTGGATTTCTGATGGGCTTGAAAAATAACAACTCTTTGTTGGGACCATCTCAGGATATCATTTCTGGCAAGTTTCAGCTCAATTCCACTGGTAGAACTTGAGAAGTTTAAAATGTGTATTCAAAATGGCGGCTGTGGTGGCCATCTTGAATTTTGAACAAACCTAAAAATAACAACACTTAATCAGCATCATCTCAGAATCATTTCTGGCAAGTTTCAGCTTATTCCTAGTGAGTAAACTTGACAACAAACCCTTTTGGCCCCTGTGACTTTGAATGAATGTCAGGGTCATTTCTTTAAACAAACTTGACACACCTTTATCCCAGCATGCCACAAGCCCAATATCACATCTCTGTGCCTTTTGGTTATTCAGAAAAAGTTGTTTTAAAGATTTTGACCCTTTTGGCCCCTGTGACCTTGAATGAAGTTCAAGGTCATTTATTTGAACAAACTTGGTAGACCTTTATCCCAGCATGCCACAGGCCTAATATCAGGTCTCTGAGCCTTTTAGTTATTCAGAAGAAGTTGTTTAAAGATTATGACCGTTTTGGCCTCTGTGACCTTGAATGAAGGTCAAGGTCATTTCTTTGAACAAACTTGGTAGCCCTTTATCCCAGCATAACACAGGACCAATATCAGGTCTCTGGGCCTTTTGGTTATTCAGAAAAAGTTGTTTTAAAGATTTTGACCCTTTTGGCCCCTGTGACCTTGAATGAAGTTCAAGGTCATTTATTTGAACAAACTTGGTAGACTTTTATCCCAGCATGCCACAGACCTAATATCAGGTCTCTGAGCCTTTTAGTTATTCAGAAGAAGTTGTTTAATGATTATGACTGTTTTGGCCTCTGTGACCTTGAATGAAGGTCAAGGTCATTTCTTTGAACAAACTTGGTAGCCCTTTATCCCAGCATAACACAGGACCAATATCAGGTCTCTGGGCCTTTTGGTTATTCAGAAAAAGTTGTTTTAAAGATTTTGACCCTTTTGGCCCCTGTGACCTTGAATGAAGTTCAAGGTCATTTATTTGAACAAACTTGGTAGACTTTTATCCCAGCATGCCACAGACCTAATATCAGGTCTCTGAGCCTTTTAGTTATTCAGAAGAAGTTGTTTAAAGATTATGACCGTTTTGGCCTCTGTGACCTTGAATGAAGGTCAAGGTCATTTCTTTGAACAAACTTGGTAGCCCTTTATCCCAGCATAACACAGGACCAATATCAGGTCTCTGGGCCTTTTGGTTATTCAGAAGAAGTTGTTTAAAAAGATTTTGACCTTTTTGGCCCCTGTGACCTTGAATGAAGGTCAAGGTCATTTGTTTGAACAAACTTGGTAGTCCTTTATCCCAGCATGCCACAGGCCCAATATCAGGTCTCTGGGCCTTTTGGTTATTCAGAAGAAGTTGTTTAAAGATTATGACCGTTTTGGCCCCTGTGACCTTGAATGAAAGTCAAGGTCATTTCTTTGAACAAACTTGGTAGCCCTTTATCCCAGCATGCCACAGGCCCAATATTAGATCTCTGGGCCTTTTGGTAATTCAGAAGAAAATGTTTAAAGATTATGACCGTTTTGGCCCCAGTGACCTTGAATGAAAGTCAAGGTCATTTCTTTGAACAAACATAGTAGCCCTTTATCCCAGCATGCCACAGGCCCAATATCAGGTCTCTGGGCCTTTTGGTTATTCAGAAGAAGTTGTTTAAAGATTATGACCGTTTTGGCCCCTGTGACCTTGAATGAAAGTCAAGGTCATTTCTTTGAACAAACTTGGTAGCCCTTTATCCCAGCATGCCACAGGCCCAATATTAGGTCTCTGTGCCTTTTGGTTATTCAGAAGAAGTCGTTTAAAAATTATGACCGTTTTATCCCCTGTGACCTTGAATGAAGGTCAAGGTCATTTCTTTGAACAAACTTGGTAGCCCTTTATCTCAGCATAACACAGGACCAATATCAGGTCTCTGGGCCTTTTGGTTATTCAGAAGAAGTTGTTTAAAAAGATTTTGACCTTTTCGGCCCCTGTGACCTTGAATGAAGGTCAAGGTCATTTCTTTGAACAAACTTGGTACCCCTTTATCCCAGCATAACACAGGCCCAATATCAGGTCTCTGGGCCTTTTGGTTATTCAGAAGAAGTCGTTCAAAGATTTTGACCTTTTTGGCCCCTGTGACCTTGAATGAAGGTCAAGGTCATTTGTTTGAACAAACTTGGTAGCCCTTTATCCCAGCATGCCACAGGCCCAATATTAGGTCTCTGGGCCTTTTGGTTATTCAGAAGAAGTCGTTTAAAAATTATGACCGTTTTGTCCCCTGTGACCTTGAATGAAGGTCAAGGTCATTTCTTTGAACAAACTTGGTAGCCCTTTATCTCAGCATAACACAGGACCAATATCAGGTCTCTGGGCCTTTTGGTTATTCAGAAGAAGTTGTTTAAAAAGATTTTGACCTTTTCGGCCCCTGTGACCTTGAATGAAGGTCAAGGTCATTTGTTTGAACAAACTTGGTAACCCTTTATCCCAGCATGCCACAGGCCCAATATCAGGTCTCTGGGCCTTTTGGTTATTCAAAAGAAGTCGTTCAAAGATTTTGACCTTTTTGGCCCCTGTGACCTTGAATGAAAGTCAAGGTCATTTCTTTGAACAAACTTGGTAGCCCTTTATCCCAGCATGCCACAGGCCCAATATTAGGTCTCTGTGCCTTTTGGTTATTCAGAAGAAGTCGTTTAAAAATTATGACCGTTTTATCCCCTGTGACCTTGAATGAAGGTCAAGGTCATTTGTTTGAACAAACTTGGTAGCCCTTTATCCCAGCATGCCACAGGCCCAATATCAGGTCTCTGGGCCTTTTGGTTATTCAGAAGAAGTCGTTCAAAGATTTTGACCTTTTTGGCCCCTGTGACCTTGAATGAAGGTCAAGGTCATTTGTTTGAACAAACTTGGTAGCCCTTTATCCCAGCATGCCACAGGCCCAATATTGGGTCTATGGGCCTTTTGGTTTATGAGAAGAAGATGTTTAAATGGAAAAGTTTACGGACGGCGCACGGCGCACGGCGCACGACGACGGACGAAGCATGAAGACTATAGGTCATCCTGACCCTTCGGGTCAGATGACCTAAAAAAATATAGCCGTGATCAGCATATATATATATATATATGCTGGTCACAGCTGTATTTTTTATTTGTATCATGAACATTCATTACAAACCCCTATGGTTTGTGTAAAAAAAAAAACAAAATAAAATAAATTAATATCAAATATAAATAAATATATTATATATTGATTGACCAATCCATGGGAGAAAATACAACATAGTTAAAGATATATGTTTTTTTTTATGAATGTGGTAATTTAATAAAATGTGTATAATGATGAATAAAATCATTATTAGTAAAATTATACATAAATAATATTTTTTTTTTTATTTTTCCCTTATCTTTTTTAATTTTTTTTTCCCCTTATCAATTAAAATTTTTATATTTTTTATTCCATTTTAAAAATATGAATGGAATTTTCCCTTTCAGGGTTGATATCTGTATGGCGTATTGTTCATGTCATTTACAGCTTGTGAATATATCTTTATGAATAAAATAGTAACATAGGTATAAATAAAATGGTATCAATAAATACTTTTGTTGTGCTTTTTATGTATGTTTATTTGTTAGCATTAAATATAATGCTTGAGTGAATTGATGAACAAAATAAATATCAATATAAACAAATATGCTGTCTTCATTATTTATTGGTCACTTAACAGGAGAAAATACGCCATAGGATTACAAATAAATAGTATATAGATAGACTGAGTTTACATCTGTATGGCGTATAATTAGAGTTACGCCCCTTGATTTGGACTTTCACGTCACGGTAATTTTACCGATTTTCTTACAAAGTACATATTATTTTAACATTAAAACTTAACCATAACCTTCAAATGACATATATAACTGTAATAAATTAGTTATTTGTTGCATAAAACAGTGATATTTAACGCTTGCTTGACTAGATTCCTATGGCGTATTTTAGTGTCTGAGAGCCTCCGATATAAGATCGTTTTTTGGTACAAAGTACACATTTTTTTTCAATGAAACTTCACCAGATGGTGTAATATGCACCAATCAAGGAATAAAATGATGTATTTTGAAGATATATTACGTACATTTATCTATGGCGCCGAAAATATCCTATGGCGTACCTATGGCGTATTTTCTCCTATGGCGTATTTTAGTGTGACCGATATCAGGAAATATTTGTAATATACAAATGTACACTCCACACGACCATAGTACACACGACCACAGAGACCATTATGGCTTTTACGAGGATGGTCTAGAATACAAATAAACATTAGTTCACATGAATAAATTTGCTGTTATTACTATGCAGTGGATATAAAAGACTACAACCAACCATTTCTGCACAGCTGACTCCGGCTATCCCACCACCAATGATTGCGAACTGGAATGCATCGCTCATTTTTTCAGCCATTTTTAAGTGTCAGTTGAATTCCTACAGACACACTTTCACATAGTTGTAGACTGACTTATTTTGATGGAAGATGATATTCATTATTCCTACGTAAGTACAAATATACATCTACACATTCATTTCATTCTCATTCTTCTCACTGGGCGCAGCCATTTTGAAAACGCCGGAAGTGCATGTATAATACATTGTCATTGGAACCGAAATACTGTCAATAAATCCGGGTTCGTATTGAAGTTGGATGTCCTAGTGATGTACCTGTGGATAACTATTTTTTTCTACTTTTATGCTTTTATTGATTTGACATTACTATTTTCAACATTAATTTATAACTTTGAGAGTAACGTTCCAGAATACAAGAAAATAAACAAGAATGCATGTAGTATTTGTCAAGGCATGGACTTTGAATTCAGTGTATAATGGTTGTCTTTATTTATTGGTATATGTTTTTATTCTGTTTCTCAAATCACACCACATAGCGGAGACGTATATAACACCAGTATACGGGTAGCTATGTATACGTAGGTGTATTTCCAGACGGTGATATCAGACTATAATAAAACGGGTTTAATGTTTAACCGTAAAATCAGACAAGAAACTCACAAAAAGGCGAGTAAGACAAACCCCAAGCAATCCTACAGCAATGTGTAAATATCAATAACTGTACTCTAGCTTGTTGTCAAGTGTTTGGTAAAGAAGATTTTAATAAAGCATGCGCGTAGGATGCAAAGGACGCGAATTAACTTTAAAGCCAAAAATAATAAAAAAAAAAGAAGTATTTTGTAACACGCGACTTTAATCAGCAACTGCCCACGCTCGTTGAAAATTTGTCATAATATTACCATACACAAAAGTGACCGGAGTTATCTGACACCTTTCAGTATATATATATATACCTTTCGGGTGGCAATTTTATCAAGGATTGATCTTAACCCCAAAGAGTGTAAAGTTACCCAAAATACTTAAGCTTAGACCAAAAGATATCTACGACAAATACAGGCCGCTCATGTGTACACGCAGACACTTAATTGCTACGTCATTAGATTTTGTTTTCACGTCACACTTACAAAACTTGTAAAGCGCCAATTACAGTATACAATGTACAAGGTAAGTAAGGACAATGTCTAATGGTATATACCCTTGGCTTTGAAGAAAGTAATTCATCATTTTAAAGCTGAATACATAATATTATTTTTTTATGGATATAAACTTGAATAAGAACCGAAAATGTTAACAAAATAGGAAGCCGAAATTGAGAAGTATTGAACACGTACGGCCACCATGGTAACCGATAAACCGCCAATTAAACTATTCTAATCATAGACTATAGCTTTAAAGAAGTCGTGAAAGATATTTTCGGTTTCCAGTTTTGGTGCATTTAATCCCTAACATAATCCTAAGGGGACAGCCAATAAAATTGCCTTTTAATAAGCTGTCAAGAACACTTTTTTAATGAGTGCTTGTTATGGCCTTTTTTGTGGACATGTAGCCAATAGATATATTTGTTTTGACAGAACTATATATAAATATTTACCACTCTATGACATTGTCACTATATATATATTAATATACAAATATATCATTGGTGTCTGTGCAATAGTCCAGAATATTTGACACCGGTACTGGTAATCGACCGATGTTCTATTGCACAAGGCCGAAGTCCGAGTGCAATAGAACATCGGTCGATTACCAGTACCGTGGGTCAAATATTCTGGACTATTGCACAGACACCAATAATATACTTGTTTTATTACAGAAGATGTTTCAATATAAGGAGTACATTTTTTCAAATAAAAAACATTCTTGGGGTTATTTTTAATTTTCTATTCAACATTTTGTACAAGTTGTATCTGAAATTAATGGAAATGACACAATTTTTCTTGATATTTTATGTGATTAGTTAAAAAAACACGATATTAAGAGAAATTCACCTCAAAATACATGATATTAACCAAATGAAATTACAAAGATTATATAGAAGAGAAAATAGTGCTATGGAAAAACATGATATAAAGAGAAATGTGTTATTAACAGGGGCAATATCAATTTGAATCCACTGTACTAGTATTGAATCTCTATATGAGTTATAAAAAATGGCGACTAATTCTAATTGGTAAGTGATTTTTTCCCAAACAGTAAATGTTTACTAGTATTGAATCTATATAAGTTCTAAAAAACGTTGACTTATTCTTATTGGTAACTGATTTTTTTCAGAAGAGTAAATGGTTATTGCATCTCCATTGAATTTTTAGTACAAAAGTTCGTATAATATCTGGAAAATCCAATGGCTAACGACTTAACTTTCTACAGACACTACCTCTGCTTACACAGGCGCCATATTGTCTGCTATAAAGTGGTATTCTAACCCTATTTTACATGACCAATATGCCCTTGTCATATCGAAATATGTTTTGACAAATAAACGTTTAATATCAAATGTGATGATTTTTGATTGACGTCACCCACAACGAATATCCCCGTTTTATTAAAAAGGAAACCGTATTCCCTGGCTGTACATTACACAGTATATTTAAAATGAGGGCGAAGCGAACTTGAGAGTCTTTGAAGGTCAGGAGATAGACTAATAAACGCCAAGCAATATAAATCCGAACACTAAACCTCACTGGCTGTTCAAAAATTACAACGGCATTGTATATTATCTCCTTCATATATACAGTTACGGACTAAACGACTTTTGTAATTTTTATTTTGTTCTATATTCTTTGTAACTTTTTACAATAATTTGAAATTTTCACGACTTTGTTTATGGACGGTTTTGGACAATATTTAATTATTTCGGATAGAAATATCTTCTCATAATATTTATTTAATTTTCCATTATGTATTTATTTAGCAATACATAATTATCTACACTGCTAATTTCAGTGTGACGCCATTTTTCTATATAACGCTACAAAAAATAACGTCAAAATGGCGTCTTAAATTAGATGTTGTAAACAAATTATGATTTCCCTAGTCGTATACATTTGAAAACAGTGAAAAAAATATGAGATGAAACAAGAACAAATCTCTATAAGTGTACCAAATTTCGTTGAAAATGATCCATACACAAAGTCAAAAATATTCATAGAAGAAAGTTTCAAATCTAATATAGAAAAAAAACCAAGGACCTTTGATTCGGTCAATATGGTGTTATTACGACCTGATATAATCTGAAATATTGACATCGGGCTTCGGCCTCGGTCGATGTTTTATACCAGGTTGGTATAACATCATATTGACCTCAACTAATTAATTAGTTGATATACAAGCAATGGTGGGGAAATGCCTATACAATCTTATTACATCGAGAATCCATGAGTGATCTTTAGAAGAAAATTGAAACTGAAATCAACATGTAAATATCCCCATAAAACAGTGGACAATCGTCAGGTTTAACTTACAGTTTGGTAATAGTATAAGTATTGTGTTTTTTGTTTTTTGTTTTTGTCTTTTTATTTTTTTTTGTTTTGCTTGTTTGTTTGTTTTTGTTTTTTGTTTTTGTTTTTTTATTTTGTTTGTTTTTTTTTTATTTTATTTGTTTTTTGTTTTTGTTTTTTTATTTTATTTGTTTGTTTGTTTTTTTTGCTTGTTTGTTTTTTGTCTACTTAGTGCCAGTTTACTCGCATTCTATAGCGAAGATACCGTAACATCCAACACCGGCTATTTTATACTCCATCCGGATTGTTGGAGTTGTGTGAACAGGAGAAAAGCACGTTCTCTGAGCGTACGATGACTTAGGCCGGGGTGTTCACCAATTCGCCTACACTTATGTAAATAACATAAAACAGGGTCCAATGGTGTGTTTAATTTTACTTTAATTTGGTGTGAACCGACGTTGAGTATAATCATTAGTGTGCTTACTTGTGATTGGCAATGATGACTCGGTCCTCACTTTGAGGACCTGACGCTTACTTGGATGTGACCAAGATTTACATGGCAGGTGTCGACGATGGAGCAGATGACACTTACTCTTCTGGAACACATGGCCTTATTTACTTATACTTGTTCATGAATCTCCATGTAAATATTCCATTTGTTCATGTTTTTTCCACTAGTTTAATCGATTTTGAGTTCGAATTATGGTTCGGTATTCTCTGATTTCTTTAAATACACATTTTGGTACACCTTTAAAGTCTGAAAGCATAAACTTGTTGGAAGAAGGACTCAAAGTAAAAGTAATGGGAGAAAAAAACTTTAAAACAACATACTGTAAAAGTGGAATCGTTCGCGGTGTGGAAATTATCGCCTATTTGAGTTGTATTAAATGTCCGCGAAGATATCTACACACAAATATATTAAGCACTACTATAACTCTACAGTCTATTATAGTATTACAGACATACAGTACAAAACAGCATGACTGACAGAGTGAAGATTTCCACATCGAGTAGACTTTGGAGATTGACTAAGCGAAAACTTATACTCGCGAAAATATTGAATCTTAAAGTAAAAACGTCGTTTGGGTCTGTTTATGATAAAACAAAATGTATCCAGAACAATGTAAATATGGTATGACTACCAATTAAATTATTGTAAGTATAAACTCTAAGGATGAAACAGACACCCTATGCTAATAATATCTCTGTGTTATTTGGTCTGATTCTGCAATATTTGAAAATGTTGCGTTGGCAAAATTTAAATATGCTAAGATGTTTCTCGCCTATATATATCATATGAGACGAAGTCTGTCTACCTGTGTGCCGTGGCTACCCGTTGTTAAAATGTGTCTGTTTATTGACGTTTCACTATTTCGTGGCTTAGACAGACTCGTCGATCTCCAGGTAAGTTTGTCAGTCTGTCATCATACCTGCAATCAAGGTTTCACGACATATTAGTACAGTGACAGGGATTTGTCGGTAGAGATGAGAGTGATAATTATGTTGACATATATCTGACTGTGTGAAAAATGGGTTTGGTTTAAACTGTATTTATTTAATTTTTGAAATACATGGCATGAATGACACAGATCACACAAGCAAATATGATCAGGAAACAAGTACGGTGTACTTATATAAATCCTTCTCATTTTTTTGACAAGCTAGTGGCCGTATAAATTACACATTATATGATAATACGTCAGTTACATCAATATATAAACAAATTGAGTAGAGAAAAAAGAACATGTGGTGTGGGACATGATACAAAGATACAATTTGTAATCCATGATAAGGTAGGTATAATGTTATTCTTTTGACATCATTTAAGATTTTAACAGTTACGTTATGTCAAAATTTTAACACATATAGTACTCAACCAAAACCAAAACGTTTGGACAAAACAATAACGTTTTATGAAATAGGTTTGTTTACAAGGGCAAAATTGAGTATAATTTTGTATTTAGAAAAAAATATTTCATGCAAGATTATCTAACAAAAAGCTACAGACAATGTTGTTAATTGTAGACAGATACTGATGTTAGTTGTAGACAGATACTGAAGTTAATTGTAGACAGATACTAAGGTTAATTGTAGACAAATACTGAGGTTAATTGTAGACAGATACTAAGGTTAATTGTAGACAGATACTGATGTTAATTATAGACAGATGCTGATGTTAATTATAGACAGATGCTGAGGTTAATTGTAGACAGATACCGAGGTTAATTGTAGACAGATACCGAGGTTAATTGTAGACAAATACTGAGGTTAATTGTAGACAGATACTGAGGTTAATTGTGAACAGATACTGAGGTTAATTGTAGACAAATACTGAGGTTAATTGTAGACAGATACTGAGGTTAATTGTAGACAGATACTGAGGTTAATTGTAGACAAATACTGAGGTTAATTGTAGACAAATACTGAGGTTAATTGTAGACAAATACTGAGATTAATTGTAGACAGATACTGAGGTTAATTGTAGACAGATACTGAGATTAACTGTAGACAGATACTGAGGTTAATTGTAGACAAATACTGAGATTAATTGTAGACAGATACTGAGATTAACTGTAGACAGATACTGAGGTTAATTGTAGACAAATACTGAGATTAATTGTAGACAAATACTGAGATTAATTGTAGACAGATACTGAGGTTAATTGTAGACAGATACTGAGATTAACTGTAGACAGATACTGAGGTTAATTGTAGACAAATACTGAGATTAATTGTAGACAAATACTGAGATTAATTGTAGACAGACACTGAGATTAACTGTAGACAGATACTGAGGTTAATTGTAGACAAATACTGAGGTTAACTGTAGACAAATACTGAGGTTAATTGTAGACAAATACTGAGGTTAATTGTAGACAGATACTAAGGTTAATTGTAGACAGATACTGATGTTAATTGTAGACAAATACTGATGTTAATTGTAGACAAATACTGATGTTAATTGTAGACAAATACTGATGTTTATTGTAGACAAATACTGAGGTTAATTGTAGACAGATACTAAGGTTAATTGTAGACAGATACTGATGTTAATTGTAGACAAATACTGATGTTAATTGTAGACAAATACTGATGTTAATTGTAGACAAATACTGATGTTAATTGTAGACAAATACTGAGGTTAATTGTAGACAAATACCGCGGTCAATTGTAGACAAATACTGAGGTTAATTGTAGACAAATACTGAAGTTAATTGTAGACAGATACTGAAGTTAACTGTAGACAGATACTGAGGTTAATTGTAGACAGATACTGAGGTTAATTGTAGACAAATACTGAGGTTAATTGTAGACAGATACTGAAGTTAATTGTAGACAAATACTGAAGTTAATTGTAGACAAATACTGAAGTTAATTGTAGACAGATACTGAAGTTAATTGTAGACAGATACTGAGGTTAATTGTAGACAGATACTGAAGTTAATTGTAGACAAATACTGAAGTTAATTGTAGACAAATACTGAGGTTAATTGTAGACAAATACCGCGGTCAATTGTAGACAAATACTGAGGTTAATTGTAGACAAATACCGAGGTTAATTGTAGACATATACTGAGGTCAATTGTAGAGAGATACTGAAGTTAATTGTAGACAGATACTGAAGTTAACAGTAGACAAATACCGAGGTTAATTGTAGACAAATACTGAGGTTAACTGTAGACAAATACTGAGGTTAATTGTAGAGAAATACTAAGGTTAGTTGTAGACAGATACTAAGGTTAATTGTAGAAAAATACTGAGGTTAATTGTAGACAAATACTGAGGTTAGTTGTAGACAAATACTGAGGTTAACTGTAGGCAAATACTGAGGTTAGTTGTAGACAAATACTGAGGTTAACTGTAGACAAATACTGAGGTTAACTGTAGGCAGATACTGAGGTTAATTGTAGACAGATACTGAGGTTAATTGTAGACAAATACTGAGGTTAATTGTAGACAAATACTGAGGTTAATTGTAGACAAATACTGAGGTTAGTTGTAGGCAAATACTGAGGTTAGTTGTAGACAAATACTGAGATTAATTGTAGACATATACTGAGGTTAATTGTAGACAAATACTGAAGTTAATTGTAGACAGACACTGAGGTTAATTGTAGACAGATACTGAGGTTAATTGTAGACAAATAATGAGGTTAATTGTAGACAGATACTGAGGTTAATTGTAGACAGATACTGAGGTTAATTGTGGACAAATACTGAGGTTAATTGTAGACAGATACTGAGGTTAATTGTAGACAAATAATGAGGTTAATTGTAGACAGATACTGAGGTTAATTGTAGACAAATAATGAGGTTAATTGTAGACAGATACTGAGGTTAATTGTAGAGAAATAATGAAGTTAATTGTAGACAAATACTGAGGTTAATTGTAGACAAATACTGAGGTTAATTGTAGAGAAATACTGAGGTTAGTTGTAGACATATACTGATGTTAATTGTAGACAGATACTGAGGTTAATTTTAGACAGATACTGAAGTTAATTGTAGACAGATACTGAGGTTAATTGTAGACAGATACTAAGGTTGATTGTAGAAAAATACTGAGGTTAATTGTAGACAAATACTGAGGTTAATTGTAGACAAATACTGAGGTTAATTATAGACAAATACTGAGGTTAATTGTAAACAGATACTGAGGTTAATTGTAGACAAATACTAAGGTTAATTGTAGACAGATACTGAGGTTAATTGTAGACAAATACTGAAGTTAATTGTAGACAGATACTGAGGTTAATTGTAGACAAATACTGAGGTTAGTTGTAGACAGATACTGATGTTAGTTGTAGACAAATACTGAGGTTAATTGTAGACAAATACTGAGGTTAATTGTAGACATATACTGATGTTAATTGTAGACAGATACTGAGGTTAATTTTAGACAGATACTGAAGTTAATTGTAGACAGATACTGAGGTTAATTGTAGACAGATACTAAGGTTGATTGTAGACAGATACTAAGGTTGATTGTAGAAAAATACTGAGGTTAATTGTAGACAAATACTGAGGTTAATTGTAGACATATACTGAGGTTAATTGTAGACAAATACTGAGGTTAATTGTTGACAGATACTGAGGTTAATTGTAGACAAATACTGAGGTTAATTGTAGACAAATACTGAGGTTAATTGTAGACAGATACTGAAGCTAATTGTAGACAAATACTGAAGTTAATTGTAGACAAATACTGAGGTTAATTGTAGACAGATACTGATGTTAGTTGTAGACAGATACTGATGTTAGTTGTAGACAAATACTGAGGTTAATTGTAGACAAATACTGAGGTTAATTGTAGACATATACTGATGTTAATTGTAGACAGATACTGAGGTTAATTTTAGACAGATACTGAAGTTAATTGTAGACAGATACTGAGGTTAATTGTAGACAGATACTAAGGTTGATTGTAGACAGATACTAAGGTTGATTGTAGAAAAATACTGAGGTTAATTGTAGACAAATACTGAGGTTAATTGTAGACATATACTGAGGTTAATTGTAGACAAATACTGAGGTTAATTGTTGACAGATACTGAGGTTAATTGTAGACAGATACTGAGGTTAATTGTAGACAAATACTGAGGTTTATTGTAGACAAATACTGAGGTTAATTGTTGACAAATACTAAGGTTAATTGTAGACAGATACTGAGGTTAATTGTAGACAGATATTAAGGTTGATTGTAGAAAAATACTGAGGTTAATTGTAGACAAATACTGAGGTTAATTGTAGACATATAATGAGGTTAATTGTAGACAAATACTGAGGTAAATTGTAGACAAATACTGAGGTTAATTGTAGACAGATACTGAGGTTAATTGTAGACATATACTGAGGTTAATTGTAGACAGATACTGAGGTTAATTGTAGACAGATACTGAGGTTAATTTTAGACAGATACTGAAGTTAATTGTAGACAGATACTGAGGTTAATTGTAGACAGATACTAAGGTTGATTGTAGAAAAATACTGAGGTTAATTGTTGACAGATACCGATGTTAATTGTAGACATATACTGAGGTTAATTGTAGACAGATACTGAAGTTAATTGTAGACAAATACTGAAGTTAATTGTAGACAAATACTGAGGTTGATTGTTGACAGATACTGAGGTTAATTGTAGACAGATACTGAGGTTAATTGTAGACAAATACTGAGGTTTATTGTAGACAAATACTGAGGTTAATTGTTGACAAATACTAAGGTTAATTGTAGACAGATACTGAGGTTAATTGTAGACAGATATTAAGGTTGATTGTAGAAAAATACTGAGGTTAATTGTAGACAAATACTGAGGTTAATTGTAGACATATAATGAGGTTAATTGTAGACAAATACTGAGGTAAATTGTAGACAAATACTGAGGTTAATTGTAGAAAGATACTGAGGTTAATTGTAGACATATACTGAGGTTAATTGTAGACAGATACTGAGGTTAATTGTAGACAGATACTGAGGTTAATTTTAGACAGATACTGAAGTTAATTGTAGACAGATACTGAGGTTAATTGTAGACAGATACTAAGGTTGATTGTAGAAAAATACTGAGGTTAATTGTTGACAGATACCGATGTTAATTGTAGACAAATACTGAGGTTAATTGTAGACAGATACTGAGGTTAATTGTAGACATATACTGAGGTTAATTGTAGACAGATACTGAGGTTAACTGTAGACAAATACTGAGGTTAATTGTAGACAAATACTGAGGTTAATTGTAGACAAATACTGAGGTTAATTGTAAACAGATACTGAGGTTAATTGTAGACAAATACTGAGGTTAATTGTAGACAGATACTGAGGTTAACTGTAGACAGATACTGACGTTAATTGTAAACAGATACTGAGGTTAATTGTAGACAAATACTGAGGTTAATTGTAGACAGATACTGAGGTTAATTGTAAACAGATACTGAGGTTAACTGTAGACAGATACTGAGGTTAATTGTAGACAGATACTGAGGATAATTGTAAACAGATACTGAGGTTAATTGTAGACAAATACTGAGGTTAATTGTAGACAGATACTGAGGTTAACTGTAGACAAATACTGAGGTTAATTGTAGACAGATACTGATGTTAATTGTAGACAAATACTGATGTTAATTGTAGACAAATACTGATGTTAATTGTAGACAAATACTGATGTTAATTGTAGACAAATACTGAGGTTAATTGTAGACAAATACCGCGGTCAATTGCAGACAAATACTGAGGTTAATTGTAGACAAATACTGAAGTTAATTGTAGACAGATACTGAAGTTAATTGTAGACAGATACTGAGGTTAATTGTAGACAGATACTGAGGTTAATTGTAGACAAATACTGAGGTTAATTGTAGACAGATACTGAAGTTAATTGTAGACAAATACTGAAGTTAATTGTAGACAAATACTGAAGTTAATTGTAGACAGATACTGAAGTTAATTGTAGACAGATACTTAGGTTAATTGTAGACAGATACTGAAGTTAATTGTAGACAAATACTGAAGTTAATTGTAGACAGATACTAAGGTTAATTGTAGACAAATACTGAGGTTAATTGTAGACAAATACCGCGGTCAATTGTAGACAAATACTGAGGTTAATTGTAGACAAATACCGAGGTTAATTGTAGACATATACTGAGGTCAATTGTAGAGAGATACTGAAGTTAATTGTAGACAGATACTGAAGTTAACAGTAGACAAATACCGAGGTTAATTGTAGACAAATACTGAGGTTAACTGTAGACAAATACTGAGGTTAATTGTAGAGAAATACTAAGGTTAGTTGTAGACAGATACTAAGGTTAATTGTAGAAAAATACTGAGGTTAATTGTAGACAAATACTGAGGTTAGTTGTAGACAAATACTGAGGTTAACTGTAGGCAAATACTGAGGTTAGTTGTAGACAAATACTGAGGTTAACTGTAGACAAATACTGAGGTTAACTGTAGGCAGATACTGAGGTTAATTGTAGACAGATACTGAGGTTAATTGTAGACAAATACTGAGGTTAATTGTAGACAAATACTGAGGTTAATTGTAGACAAATACTGAGGTTAGTTGTAGGCAAATACTGAGGTTAGTTGTAGACAAATACTGAGATTAATTGTAGACATATACTGAGGTTAATTGTAGACAAATACTGAAGTTAATTGTAGACAGATACTGAGGTTAATTGTGGACAAATACTGAGGTTAATTGTAGACAGATACTGAGGTTAATTGTAGACAGATACTGAGGTTAATTGTAGACAAATAATGAGGTTAATTGTAGACAGATACTGAGGTTAATTGTAGAGAAATAATGAAGTTAATTGTAGACAAATACTGAGGTTAATTGTAGACAAATACTGAGGTTAATTGTAGAGAAATACTGAGGTTAGTTGTAGACATATACTGATGTTAATTGTAGACAGATACTGAGGTTAATTTTAGACAGATACTGAAGTTAATTGTAGACAGATACTGAGGTTAATTGTAGACAGATACTAAGGTTGATTGTAGAAAAATACTGAGGTTAATTGTAGACAAATACTGAGGTTAATTGTAGACAAATACTGAGGTTAATTATAGACAAATACTGAGGTTAATTGTAAACAGATACTGAGGTTAATTGTAGACAAATACTAAGGTTAATTGTAGACAGATACTGAGGTTAATTGTAGACAAATACTGAAGTTAATTGTAGACAGATACTGAGGTTAATTGTAGACAAATACTGAGGTTAGTTGTAGACAGATACTGATGTTAGTTGTAGACAAATACTGAGGTTAATTGTAGACAAATACTGAGGTTAATTGTAGACATATACTGATGTTAATTGTAGACAGATACTGAGGTTAATTTTAGACAGATACTGAAGTTAATTGTAGACAGATACTGAGGTTAATTGTAGACAGATACTAAGGTTGATTGTAGACAGATACTAAGGTTGATTGTAGAAAAATACTGAGGTTAATTGTAGACAAATACTGAGGTTAATTGTAGACATATACTGAGGTTAATTGTAGACAAATACTGAGGTTAATTGTTGACAGATACTGAGGTTAATTGTAGACAAATACTGAGGTTAATTGTAGACAAATACTGAGGTTAATTGTAGACAGATACTGAAGTTAATTGTAGACAAATACTGAAGTTAATTGTAGACAAATACTGATGTTAGTTGTAGACAGATACTGAAGTTAATTGTAGACAAATACTGAGGTTAATTGTAGACAGATACTGATGTTAGTTGTAGACAGATACTGATGTTAGTTGTAGACAAATACTGAGGTTAATTGTAGACAAATACTGAGGTTAATTGTAGACATATACTGATGTTAATTGTAGACAGATACTGAGGTTAATTTTAGACAGATACTGAAGTTAATTGTAGACAGATACTGAGGTTAATTGTAGACAGATACTAAGGTTGATTGTAGACAGATACTAAGGTTGATTGTAGAAAAATACTGAGGTTAATTGTAGACAAATACTGAGGTTAATTGTAGACATATACTGAGGTTAATTGTAGACAAATACTGAGGTTAATTGTTGACAGATACTGAGGTTAATTGTAGACAGATACTGAGGTTAATTGTAGACAAATACTGAGGTTTATTGTAGACAAATACTGAGGTTAATTGTTGACAAATACTAAGGTTAATTGTAGACAGATACTGAGGTTAATTGTAGACAGATATTAAGGTTGATTGTAGAAAAATACTGAGGTTAATTGTAGACAAATACTGAGGTTAATTGTAGACATATAATGAGGTTAATTGTAGACAAATACTGAGGTAAATTGTAGACAAATACTGAGGTTAATTGTAGACAAATACTGAGGTTAATTGTAGACATATACTGAGGTTAATTGTAGACAGATACTGATGTTAATTGTAGACAGATACTGAGGTTAATTTTAGACAGATACTGAAGTTAATTGTAGACAGATACTGAGGTTAATTGTAGACAGATACTAAGGTTGATTGTAGAAAAATACTGAGGTTAATTGTTGACAGATACCGATGTTAATTGTAGACATATACTGAGGTTAATTGTAGACAGATACTGAAGTTAATTGTAGACAAATACTGAAGTTAATTGTAGACAAATACTGAGGTTAATTGTAGACAGATACTGAGGTTAATTGTAGAGAAATAATGAAGTTAATTGTAGACAAATACTGAGGTTAATTGTAGACAAATACTGAGGTTAATTGTAGAGAAATACTGAGGTTAGTTGTAGACATATACTGATGTTAATTGTAGACAGATACTGAGGTTAATTGTAGACAGATACTGAAGTTAATTGTAGACAAATACTGAGGTTAATTGTAGAGAAATACTGAGGTTAGTTGTAGACATATACTGATGTTAATTGTAGACAGATACTGAGGTTAATTTTAGACAGATACTGAAGTTAATTGTAGACAGATACTGAGGTTAATTGTAGACAGATACTAAGGTTGATTGTAGAAAAATACTGAGGTTAATTGTAGACAAATACTGAGGTTAATTGTAGACAAATACTGAGGTTAATTATAGACAAATACTGAGGTTAATTGTAAACAGATACTGAGGTTAATTGTAGACAAATACTAAGGTTAATTGTAGACAGATACTGAGGTTAATTGTAGACAAATACTGAAGTTAATTGTAGACAGATACTGAGGTTAATTGTAGACAAATACTGAGGTTAGTTGTAGACAGATACTGATGTTAGTTGTAGACAAATACTGAGGTTAATTGTAAACAGATACTAAGGTTGATTGTAGAAAAATACTGAGGTTAATTGTTGACAGATACCGATGTTAATTGTAGACATATACTGAGGTTAATTGTAGACAGATACTGAAGTTAATTGTAGACAAATACTGAAGTTAATTGTAGACAAATACTGAGGTTAATTGTTGACAGATACTGAGGTTAATTGTAGACAAATACTGAGGTTAATTGTAGACAAATACTGAGGTTAATTGTAGACATATACTGAAGTTAATTGTAGACAAATACTGAGGTTAATTGTAGACAGATACTGATGTTAGTTGTAGACAGATACTGATGTTAGTTGTAGACAAATACTGAGGTTAATTGTAGACAAATACTGAGGTTAATTGTAGACATATACTGATGTTAATTGTAGACAGATACTGAGGTTAATTTTAGACAGATACTGAAGTTAATTGTAGACAGATACTGAGGTTAATTGTAGACAGATACTAAGGTTGATTGTAGACAGATACTAAGGTTGATTGTAGAAAAATACTGAGGTTAATTGTAGACAAATACTGAGGTTAATTGTAGACATATACTGAGGTTAATTGTAGACAAATACTGAGGTTAATTGTTGACAGATACTGAGGTTAATTGTAGACAGATACTGAGGTTAATTGTAGACAAATACTGAGGTTTATTGTAGACAAATACTGAGGTTAATTGTTGACAAATACTAAGGTTAATTGTAGACAGATACTGAGGTTAATTGTAGACAGATATTAAGGTTGATTGTAGAAAAATACTGAGGTTAATTGTAGACAAATACTGAGGTTAATTGTAGACATATAATGAGGTTAATTGTAGACAAATACTGAGGTAAATTGTAGACAAATACTGAGGTTAATTGTAGACAGATACTGAGGTTAATTGTAGACATATACTGAGGTTAATTGTAGACAGATACTGAGGTTAATTGTAGACAGATACTGAGGTTAATTTTAGACAGATACTGAAGTTAATTGTAGACAGATACTGAGGTTAATTGTAGACAGATACTAAGGTTGATTGTAGAAAAATACTGAGGTTAATTGTTGACAGATACCGATGTTAATTGTAGACAAATACTGAGGTTAATTGTAGACAGATACTGAGGTTAATTGTAGACATATACTGAGGTTAATTGTAGACAGATACTGAGGTTAACTGTAGACAAATACTGAGGTTAATTGTAGACAAATACTGAGGTTAATTGTAGACAAATACTGAGGTTAATTGTAAACAGATACTGAGGTTAATTGTAGACAAATACTGAGGTTAATTGTAGACAGATACTGAGGTTAACTGTAGACAGATACTGACGTTAATTGTAAACAGATACTGAGGTTAATTGTAGACAAATACTGAGGTTAATTGTAGACAGATACTGAGGTTAATTGTAAACAGATACTGAGGTTAACTGTAGACAGATACTGAGGTTAATTGTAGACAGATACTGAGGTTAATTGTAAACAGATACTGAGGTTAATTGTAGACAAATACTGAGGTTAATTGTAGACAGATACTGAGGTTAACTGTAGACAAATACTGAGGTTAATTGTAGACAGATACTGAGGTTAATTGTAGACAAATACTGAGGTTAATTGTAGACATATACTGAGGTTAATTGTAGACAAATACTGAGGTTAATTGTAGACAGATACTGAAGTTAATTGTAGACATATACTGAGGTTAATTGTAGACAAATACTGAGGTTAATTGTAGACAGATACTGAGGTTAATTGTAGACAAATACTGAGGTTAATTGTAGACAGATACTGAGGTTAATTGTAGACAAATACTGAGGTTAACTGTAGACAAATACTGAGGTTAATTGTAGACAAATACTGAGGTTAATTGTAGACAGATACTGAGGTTAATTGTAAACAGATACTGAGGTTAATTGTAGACAAATACTGAGGTTAATTGTAGACAGATACTGAGGTTAATTGTAAACAGATACTGAGGTTAATTGTAAACAGATACTGAGGTTAATTGTAAACAGATACTGAGGTTAATTGTAGACAAATACTGAGGTAAATTGTAGACAAATACTGAGGTTAATTGTAGACAGATACTGAGGTTAATTGTAGACATATACTGAGGTTAATTGTAGACAGATACTGAGGTTAATTGTAGACAGATACTGAGGTTAATTTTAGACAGATACTGAAGTTAATTGTAGACAGATACTGAGGTTAATTGTAGACAGATACTAAGGTTGATTGTAGAAAAATACTGAGGTTAATTGTTGACAGATACCGATGTTAATTGTAGACAAATACTGAGGTTAATTGTAGACAGATACTGAGGTTAATTGTAGACATATACTGAGGTTAATTGTAGACAGATACTGAGGTTAACTGTAGACAAATACTGAGGTTAATTGTAGACAAATACTGAGGTTAATTGTAGACAAATACTGAGGTTAATTGTAAACAGATACTGAGGTTAATTGTAGACAAATACTGAGGTTAATTGTAGACAGATACTGAGGTTAACTGTAGACAGATACTGACGTTAATTGTAAACAGATACTGAGGTTAATTGTAGACAAATACTGAGGTTAATTGTAGACAGATACTGAGGTTAATTGTAAACAGATACTGAGGTTAACTGTAGACAGATACTGAGGTTAATTGTAGACAGATACTGAGGTTAATTGTAAACAGATACTGAGGTTAATTGTAGACAAATACTGAGGTTAATTGTAGACAGATACTGAGGTTAACTGTAGACAAATACTGAGGTTAATTGTAGACAGATACTGAGGTTAATTGTAGACAAATACTGAGGTTAATTGTAGACATATACTGAGGTTAATTGTAGACAAATACTGAGGTTAATTGTAGACAGATACTGAAGTTAATTGTAGACATATACTGAGGTTAATTGTAGACAAATACTGAGGTTAATTGTAGACAGATACTGAGGTTAATTGTAGACAAATACTGAGGTTAATTGTAGACAGATACTGAGGTTAATTGTAGACAAATACTGAGGTTAACTGTAGACAAATACTGAGGTTAATTGTAGACAAATACTGAGGTTAATTGTAGACAGATACTGAGGTTAATTGTAAACAGATACTGAGGTTAATTGTAGACAAATACTGAGGTTAATTGTAGACAGATACTGAGGTTAATTGTAAACAGATACTGAGGTTAATTGTAAACAGATACTGAGGTTAATTGTAAACAGATACTGAGGTTAATTGTAGACAAATACTGAGGTTAATTGTAGAAAAATACTGAGGTTAATTGTAAACAGATACTGAGGTTAATTGTAAACAGATACTGAGGTTAATTGTAGACAAATACTGAGGTTAATTGTAGACAGATACTGAGGTTAATTGTAGACAGATACTGAGGTTAATTGTAGACAAATACTGAGGTTAATTGTAGACAGATACTGAGGTTAGTTGTAGACAGATACTGAGGTTAATTGTAGACAAATACTGAGGTTAATTATAAACATATACTGAGGTTAATTGTAGACAAATACTGAGGTTAATTGTAGACAACTACTGAGGTTAATTGTAGACAAATACTGAGGTTAGTACATGAATAATTGTTGAGGAGGAAAAAGAAGTGTTCACGGAAGACGAAGACTGAAATGTATAGAAGATAAAATCTGTGGTAATGCTGATATTAAGCTGTAGAGAATTATATACTTACGAATTATGACTGAGGACCCACCGCAGGTAATTACATTGTTACTGAGATGTTTAGGAAAGCAACCTCCGGTCATAAAATACACCGTATTAGTCTAAAATGTGGAGACAATATGTAAAAATGAAATGACAAAAAAATATTTTCAAAATATAAAAAAATATATATACAATATTGTATTCGCCTCACGATGTATATCCTATTGTTTTCACTATTCGCCGTTATGATGAGCGCGTCTCATCACAGAGGTCGTACAGGGCAAAATATCAAACTGCAGCAAAAAATCTTGGTATTAGTAACTGATTTTACTTATGCTGTATCATTTTACATTTTTCGCTCGTGTGCTTAATCAAATGTATTCCGCCACAATGACGTTAAAAGTCCAAATTATATAATTATATATGTGATTATATTAAAGATTATCACAGAAAAATTTCAACACGGAACGGATTTTGCTTGCCTAGGCGCTTTACCAAATGTAATTCACTACAATGACGTCAATGACTATTTTAATCAACAAGCTGTGTTTATGGGTGTTATTGTGTACCAAGTTTGATACATCTGACACTCTAAAAGGTCAGGCATTGGTTACACGGCGAACGTGCTAAGAGAAAAGCAGAGAGCGGAAACACTTCAGAAAAACCATGACTTGATACCTGTTTTCTACGTTTAGGTCAGCGTCCTCTCAGACCTTTTTCTAAGAAATATATATCTGTTCCGTGTTTTTTTTATCTTATAAACTTTATTTTACAATTTACATAGCTTATATTAATCATTTTTGTTTGCCCGGATATTTGCGTGTAGGGGTCTGAATACAGGATGACAATACAGAGGTAACAGGGAAAAAGCCACGTGGTCAAGCGGGTGACAGTATTTTTTTATGTTCTTATTTCTTCATAAAAGTGATCAAATATTCAGTTTTATAACTTTTTTGGGCAGAGTTTTCGTGAAACATTATTGGCGTCACCATGTAGATGTAAGTCTGATGTCATACGGTATTATGACGTCATTTCAACCGGGGAATGAAAAGGCTGTTCATTAAGTGGTCTGTTATACGTGAAACCTTGAAACTGTTGTAGCTATATATAACATTCGTTAAACTGTAGACTTTTTCAGAAATTGTGATTGGTGTAATCATAAATAAGCCAATTTTTTTCAGCACGAACAAAATCAGTTTTTTAAAATCTCTTAAATAGTCTTCACCAGCTTACATTTTGTGTTACGCCATTTTTCATGATAGTGGGTTGGTAGACTCTGCTGGTGGATTTTTTGTCCCCGAGGTTTTTTGAGGATTGATGCTTACTTGGATGTCCCCAAGATTTACATAGCGGGTGTCGTTGAAAAAGCAGAAGACACTTAATCTTCCGGAACACCTGGCATTTTTCTCTTACACATTTACGAGGGTATCCATGTATATCTTTCCTTTGTTCATATTTTGCCCCTAGTTTAATCGATTTTGAGTTCGGATTATGGTTTTGATGATGCTTTGGTATTCTCTGATATCTTTTGTTCGTCAGCAGCCGACATCTATTACAAAATTCGGTACATAAAGCAAATCATTAAATAAAAACTAACGTCATAGGTTAGAGAAGCAAGGCATAGGCATGTAACTATCAAGAAAGGTCAAATTCACGATCGGAAAATCGAAATCCTCACGTTTATCGTACAGTTAAATAATAAACTGCCAATGTTGGTCATTGTTTAAGTAAATATTGAGATAAACAGCTGATTTAAAAGAGTTTGTTGGGTCATTGATTTCAAGTCTTGAACAGTTAATACGCAAACGTCTTGTTGCTAACAAATAAGAAATCGTCGATATACCTGAAAGTGAAACTAGAAAATCCGGCAAGAATTTTGGTACCTGTCCTGATATGCTCCTCAACAACCTAGTATTAACACAAAAACAAGTTAGCTGAGAGTGGGGCAAAATCGGGCCATTCGAATGCCAACATCATGTCCTCTTAATTCAACAAATATATTGTCAACCAGGAATTCAATTATTCGTACTATACCTTGCGCAATGTTTCATCCGAGCTTATTTTGTGTTTTTCCACAAAGCATGTTCCAATATAAAGAAAGCTGACCAAAGACGTTCTTTCAGTTTGCTAAGGTGCATGCATGGAAGTGTCCAGGGATGAAAATCAAATATTTTGATAGACGAAACATTTTTTAGAAGGGGAGTTCAAGATGGATCAGAAGATCTTTGATCGCTGTAATTCCACGTCTGGAGTATACAGTGATAACAATAAGACCATATCCCTGATTTATTGGTACTTGAAGAATGGCAGAAAGAGGTTTTGAAGAATATTTTGTTAAACAATTAGCAGAGTCAGCGATCGAAGTTGCTTTTAAAGTTCCTTGAGTAACTTCGGTATCCAATATAGACGAGGTAGGTCGGCGTCTTAATCATTAACCGGTATCTTGAAACACTAATGCTTGGTTAGATAGTAGTTCATCTTTCGGGAAGGAAAAACTGGTCAATTTGTAAGTTTAATTTAGCTAGAAAGTTGTGCTTTCCAATTAGTATACCGCTGACAAAAGAATTCAATAGGTGCTGGAGTACCGGTTGTTTAGTTTTACAAAATATTTGATTTATGTTTAGACCAGCTGACTGTTTACAGAAGCACGGGTATGTTGTTTGATCTCCATATATTCTCCAAAATTAGTCGTATGTTTGTTCATTGCTGCTTCGGTTTAAAATAACATTTACACGTTTGTTTACACGTTTTTGTTAACACGCATGCGCCACCATTAAAGCTACATAAGTAATAGTATATACTGATATATAACAAAATAATTGAATCAGACAATCGATAATTGTATTATATGTGTAGCTCAGTGTTAATAGGCGTGGGCGATAAAGAAATCGATTTTTGATGTTACAATGAAGGTTCAGATACATTGATATACCATAGACCCTAGCTCATTGTCAATATTCATGGTAGCTATTGTTACCAACACCAAAGATCTGTAGGATCAGCCCTAAGTGCGAAAATGTCAATTTCACCTCAGTTTACAGCTACCACCTGTCTTAATCATCATCCTCTGTACATTGGCAACTTTGTTATAGTTACTACAGCTTGCCTATAATAGACCGAATACCCCAACCCGTCTGCGATAGCCCTGATAGTACTTGTCTGAAATAATCGTAAAGTTATAACCTGTCTGCAACAGCCCTTTTCTTATAACATTAGGTAGTTAAAGACATATTGTTTTGAAGACAGGGTTTAATGATAACAACCAACCGATATCAACCATATGTTGGTAGCTACCCGCTAAAATATTGCTCTTGTGGGCTGCTCTTTTTCCTTAAAGTAGTCAATTTAGACAATAGTTCACTGTTAGTTTAGGTATTCGATACAAAATCAAATTCTCCTTAGTAATCACTCAGCTGAAGCATATTAAGGTTACATTTCCATGGAGACTTCACTACATTTAATATTTTTAACCCCCGATGTTTGTTTGTGCCTTGGTAGCCACAGTTATCTCATTTACTGTAAAAGCCAATATTTTCACGTGTGGAAATTTTCGCTTAGTCAGCCTCCAAACTGTTCGCGATGTGGATATTTTCGCGCTGCGATCATGCTGTTTTACAATGTGTACCTATAATACTATTTTACACTGTGGGGTTCGAGTGCTGTAAAATATATGTTTGCGTGTAGATATATTCGCGGATTTAATGCCAGCGAAATAAGCGAAAATTTACACACCGCGAAAAATTCCACCTTTACAGTAAGTATTGGCATGGTTCATAGTATATCGAGGATCTACACTCGTGTCGATGTAATATGGAATTATTAAACGAGTTCAATAATTTGAAATGTCACGAGCCTTTAGGCGAGTGACATATTAGAATATTTAACGAGTTTAATAAATTCCATATTACATTGACACGAGTGTAAGATTCCCTTTATCACATAACTTATATTCATGAGAAAATTACAAAAAATCTCCTATTCATTCTCTACAAGAGATGCAAATTTCTATTTTGACGGTACGATTTTTCCTAACGAGACAATCATAAGACGTCGTAAGGACGTCATTTTGTTATGACGTCACAATACTGTTGTGACACTTTTATGACGGACGTATGGCATGACTGAACGGGTTAGTTATGTGATAAACACTCTTTCGTAGTACACTTTTTGAAATTTTACAGCACTAATGTAATTTATTTGTTTTACGCACCTGACCCTTATGTTTCTACATTAGTTTAGAAAATGCTGGCCCCTAGCATCACCGATGAGACCTAGAAGGACGAAACAGCTGTGCAATGAAATTCATTTTTCGGAATACTGTATCTATTGCTAGATTTAAAAGGTGCAGCATATTTGTGTGTTACGTCATCTTTTAAGTATGGTTTTTGGTTTAAAACATATATAAGATAGCTGGTATAACAATTACAGTGAAACCTCGCTTAAAGACCACCTCAGAATTAAGACCACCTCGCTATTAAGACCACTTCATTTCAGTCCCGAAAAATTCTTCAATACATCTTTGTATTTTAAGCTTCACTATTAAGACCACCTCACTATTAAGACCACCTCACTATTTAGACCACCTCGCTATTTAGACTAGTTTTGAAAAGTCCTAAAAAGACCACTGACCAAAAACAAAGGCACCTGGTGTGTATTCAACTGTGTACACCTGTCAAGTGTCAGATCAGTAAGCTGTATTTTGGTGTCACATTGGCTAATAAGTAATAAGTTACAATTACCATGTGTTTAACATTATAAAGCCTATGTATATAAGTTAATGGACAAATAACAGGTCAAAAAGTGAATTTCAGAGAAATCTATCTGCATTTTCACCCTCGGTATTCAGACCACCCCGCTATTGAGACAACTTTGGAGTGGTCCTTAAGGTAGTCTTAATAGAGAGGTTTCACTGTATATGTATCAATCAATTCAATAATTATATTGTGTAAACACATCGTTATGGGTTCATGTCACCTGGTGGACGAATATCGAACAAGCGGTTATGTCTACACAGACAGCCGGCTAGTTCGGAGACCACTGACCATCAATACCATACTACCAGCCTGTGACGTCATCAAATAAGTGGCTTGGTACCCAGGTGGTGAGATTGAGGTGGATTAAAGTGAAATCTATGGTATAATAGTATACTCTAGGGCTGATGTGTCCAGTGTAAGGGGTTGACACTACCAGTGGATGACGACAGGGAAAGCTATGTCGTATTTATGAACCCGAGACCATGTAAACGGTAAGAAACAGATGATAGTCAGGGATTCCTAGACTGTTGTTTACTTCTCTGTAGGAATTTTAGTATGATTTCATAATTTTCATTTCAGAATATTCATTGTTCAGTTCTTTGATACAATGGATTGGGCAACAGGCAAAGCCTATGAGCGCCCTTTCTTTATGATTTCATAAATGTTTGAATATATCTTGTTTTGACCTTTAATAATAACTACCTTAATAGTTAAACATTGAAGGATTGAAAACGCTATATTTACTTTTGCGCTGCAACCTTTCAATATCTATATATTTACTTTTGCGCTGCAACCTTTCAATATTTATATATTTACATTTACGATGCAAATTTCCAATCTTTTTATATTTATATTATATTAACATTTACGCTGTAACCTTTCAATCTTTATATATTTACATTTACGATGCAAACTTCCAATCTTTATATATTTATATTATATTTACATTTGCGCTGCAACTTTTCAGGCTATAAATATTTACTTTTGCGCTGCAATCTTTCAATATTTATATATTTACATAGACGCTGCAACTTTTTCATCTTTATATATTTACATTTGCGTTGTAACCTAGAGGTCTTCATGCAACATAGATGTAATGGCATAACTTTCATAACACCATTAAAGTTTTAAAAAAAAAAAGAAAAAAACTATCAATCCTTTTATTTTGAAGTGAACGCATTTTATTGTGTAAAAAATGGCCAGAATTTATTGTGTAAACAAGAACATGTAACTAATTGATCTTTTTGACTTATTTGTGATGTCGACTTTTAGAACTTTATTCTGTATTAAATGGCGAAAGAAAAAAGGAAAGAATTATAACGACACATTGTGTAAATTTCAAAAACAGATTTTTTTACTATTCGAAAGAGATGTTTCCGTTTAAATATACTTCATCCATCACATTTTTTTTTATTTCAAAAAAATTCATTCAGAGATTCATTACTTATGACTTAAACAAACCGAGACCAAAAACAAACCTCGAAACTCTTATACAGAATCGACGCTGTTCATGTAAAAGTGTTAATTATATTTCCGTTAGAACAATGTAACGGTTTGCGTTAATTTAGTGTATGCTTCAAAGAAGTATCATAGACCTATCTTTCAAGAAAGATTTCCTTTGCAAAAATATCCCTCTAAATATTTCTTGTTTTAATTGCTTTAAGATTTTTTTGCATCTAGTTTTCAAATATATTTAGTATATAGTTTAATTCATTTTAAAATGTATCTGTTTTATTTTCATTTAACAATATCTTCATTTAAATTATTTAAAACCAAATCTAGCAATTTTAAGATACATGTATTTTCTCTATAAAAATGTTTTATTTTAAGTTATGTACAAATATTTAAGATTTTTGTATGTTTTAACGCAGATTAATATCTTAATGTATGCATAAAGCTCTACATCGAATATGTAAATATAACTGATTTTAAGCAATATTTCTTTTAATTATATTTCCCTTTCGTTTTGAAAGAAATGGATTATTTATAAATCAATATACTGATTTGCTGACCAATATCCTGATGATACAGTTCCGATCTTGAAAATCAAATCATAATGTTATATATGGTCATGCTACATTGCTTTATTGACTGAAAATAGTTTCCATCAAACCATATATCTTCCAGGAATTATACACTCGAAGTGTCTTGTGAGAACTTTGACACAAGTGTCAATATTAAAAAATGTGTCTTTCATTTCAGCTGAATATTTTGTACTTGTTTTGTACATATATATATAGTTTCACTCTTTATCCAGAACGGTGTTTACTCGAAGGAATCTTCTCATAAGGGAAGAAATTTCAATATTCCTTTGCCGCCACTTACTGCAAAGTAAATATTGTCACATTTTCAATATTGAACGACAAGTGAAAGAGGAAATAAAGAGAAAATATCTTAAAGACAATAACACACAGAGACCCTAAACTCGATGGAAGCAAGATGACCCAGAAGAGTAAGAGGGGTTTTTCTCATCATAATGAGGCATAAATATTTATAAAGTCTCTTGTCAGATGAAGATATTTCTGTTAAAAATACTGGAAAAGACGAAAGGGAGAATCGCCGGAAATACCGATTTCAAATACTTGAGTTAGACTAATATAATCATCCCCAACCCAAGGGATGATATTCTTGGTTGTCTTACATGATGCTCTGCCGAGGGTTAGGCAATCAAGAATATCACCCCGAGGGTTGGAGATTTCTCTTTTACAACATCAAGGTAGGAGATGATTATTTTTTTCCCATCATTTTCTTTTTTTCTACGAAAGTATGATGATCAATATGCAACACAATGTTGACGTGATGTGATTGAATTGTTGACTTGGCGTGGTGGTATTATTGACGTGACGTCATTACATTGTTGTCGTGACGTCATTACATTGTTACAACTCGTGCTGTCTGTCATACTCTAGGGGTTGATAGAGAAATCTTTAACGGATAAAAGAGGAGAAAATTTTGCCCTTGTTTGACTGATTTTCGATTTTGTTCATACTTCAATAAAGGACAAAGAGTTTTAATTAACGAATTGGTCTTTTTCGCAAGTATTTTCATAATTATCATCACACATATCTATCTATATGTGTGCCCTTAAAAGTGTCCGCACAAAAATTTTCCACAGACTATTTTACAAGAAGCTTCAAGTCCTTGACTTATAAAACATGTTCCGTCTGTATTTAATATTCTTTTTGTAGTATAATTTATGTTGGTGAAACTAAAGGCCAGGATGAACGGTCATCGTTCGGCGGTAAACTAAAACGATACAGGAATCAATGTTTATATCAACATTTGCATGACTGTTCGTATTCTGGAAAATATCACCCTACAAATAATCACACACTTGGCGCTTTATAAGACCGGTTGACTTTGCTAAGTAGATGGGTGCAAAGTTCGCACAGGGATCGAGAGATGCAGGTTGATGAAGACTATGAGCAAATTTAACATAGTTGCCAACTTGGTATCATTAAGAAATATTCTTCAACCTTGGTGGATGTTTTTGAATATGCTCATTGGTACTTGTTGTGATTGAGAAATGCCTGATGCTCAGTGCTGATTTTGAGGCTATTACATTTACCTTAACTAAAATGTACATGGCGATTAGTCGTCAATGAAGCAGAAGACGCTAACTCTTCCGGAACACCTGGTCTTATTATTCTGTCTTCTTGTAACTCTTTCCTTTCCATACTTTGCTCGGGTTTTAAACGATACATAGTCAATATGGACTTTGAATGTCAAGATTGTTAGTTGTGTCTCTACTTAAGACCAGTTCTATGAAACTCTGTGTCTAAAAAGATGCTTTAACAGACACAAATGCTGCAACTTTTAAATTTAGTAATAGATACATTATGCTGAAAAATGAAATTAAACTGCATCATATCATATACATGTTTCGTCCATGATGCTATGGGCCAAAAGGTTGGAATCCAAATTTTCTAAACTAATGTAGAAGGAGAAGGGTCATGTACGTTAAACCCTTAAATTTATGAATTTAGAAAAAAAAATTAAACTAGTTCTGTAAAGTTTGAAATCATGTACTACGAAAATGTTTATATTATGTACCGTGCCATTACTCTAACGTTGGTAACCGAATGAAAAATGTTTGAAACCCGAAAAACTTCCCAAATGTGATAGCTTTTTTGAGAGGATATTTACTGTTTTTAAAATAACAGGTCATTAATCATTATTCTTGCTTATACCTTTCCGTCCAATGACCTATCTGCCGACGCATCACATTTAGCATTAGACTTACATATGCACTTAACTATGGGGATAAAAAATGTTTTGTTTATATTTGTTATGAATGACGTTACAAAGGGCAAGCACCTTTTGAACACAAATAGGAAGGCCTTGACAACACAGTGAAATGAACACACAACACATACTACAACACCATGGCTTATCAATATTTGCTTTGTCTCTCTGTATGTCTGTCTGTTTGTTTGCTTATAACTTGGATTTCTGTCAGCGATTCTGTGTCTGGCGATTGAACCTTCAATTTGTCACTTGGACATTTTTCCGTTTGCTGTTTTAGCAGCAAATAACAAATTAGTTGGGCGGAAAATATTATCTTATATTGAGAATATTGCATCGAAGTTTGAGTGAAGCCTTGTTATACCAATCATGATTATTTTGAAATGAGTCCATTTCAAGCAAGTTTTTTATGGTCGCCATTTTTGTCTCATTGAGAAATATTTTGCACCTTTTGGTTGATATAAAAATGGACGTTTTTGAGTATGTTTATTAGTGTGCACGTTTTTGGGTATGCTCGTTTGTGTGTTTATTTGTTGACATTGACAATGAAACTCGGTTCTCATTTTGAAAATTTGATGTTTACTTGGATGTGACAAAGATTTACATGGCAAGTGTCGTCGATGAAGCAGTCTTATTCTCTTGTACTTTTGCAAGGGTCTCCATGTAAATCTTTCCTTTGTTCAAATTTTGCCCCTGGTTTAATCGTTTTTGAGTTTGGATTATGATTATGTTGACGCTTCGGTATTCTCTTATTTATTACTTACTTGTTGTGATTGACAATAATGACTCGGTACTCATTTTAAGGACTTGATGTTTACTTGGATGTGACCAAGATTTACATGGCGGGTGTCGTCGATGAAGCAGAAGAAGCTTACTCTTCTTGAACACCTGTCTTATTTCCTCGTACTTTTGCAGGAGTCTCCATGTTAATCTTTCCCTTTAGTTTATACTTTGCCCCTACTTTAATCGATTTTGAGTTCGGTATTCTATGATTATTTTCATGAATGTTGTCTTAGGAATCATTTTTCTAGTGATATCCAAGATAATGTGAATCGATGAAGGAATTCCATATGTTATTTTCTATATTTAGCCATGTTCATTTCTATTTTCAATTTTCTAGCAATTTTAATGCAACAAGGTGGTTGACACTGTTAGAAGAATGTCAGTTTCTGAGAAAGGCTGCGACTTTGCTTCAGGAAATAACTCTGCCATGGCTTTTAATAAATTTTAGCTGACGTAAATGATCAGTTTTAGCCTAAATTTGTAGTGTAATACCTTCTTTCTTCTCTGTATCGTGTGCAAGTTTCTTTCAATATTTAGTGTGCCATTTAAGCAATTAATGCCTTACACATTGTTACTGATGACAAACTTACATAAATCCAAGTACATTACCTATAGTTACATATTGATTGAATTATTATGCTTTTTTTAGTAATTTCAGTCAGGCTTTTTTAACAGGAAATCTAGTGTAGACAACAATGAAATTAATGACGTCACAATAGCAAATGTTGTTACAGTCTTGTACAGTGCAAATGTAAAAATATTTAAACAAAACTTTGTTTCAAACTTCAGCTGTGTTCTTTGCTAAGAAATTTTTGATGGAGAGCGGAACATTGGATTTCGGATGATTTTTATTTATTAATTTTTTGCCTCTTTAAGAAAAAGACATCATGATTTAACCTGATTTTGTTTTCTGGTTGAGGGATAGGTCAAACGAGATAAGTCTTTGTTTTCAGCAAGCAAAGAATAATGCAACGTATCTTCACTTTTCTTGATTCACTGTATGAAGACAGCAGCTCCTTCCGTCTTGTTTCTTTCAATGTCATTATTTTCTTAAGCAGAAGAAGCGTATACCCTAAAATATTGATAATAAGCCTGTATCGAAAATAGGCCGGTTTTGAAAATAAGCCATGGATTTCTTGCAGTCAAGTATATCTTGAAAATATACCAGCTTTGAAAATAGACCGTACTTGTAAGTAAGCCTTGGATTCCTTGCAGTGAAATATATCTAAAGAATAATCCGACTGTTTATTTGTATGCATTCTATAATGGAAAGGAAATTGTACAACCTTCTGTAGCCTCTTCCGTTTTATAACATTATAAGTGACAAAAAAAATCATCTATGTTGATCGTTTTTAACTTTTAACTGTGTTTCAGGCCAGTAAGAGAATGGCGAAAGCGACCCTAGTTATCCTGTTATCTTTAGCCATGGTAATACAAGGAAGCAACCAGCGGATGTGTGGGGAGCAACTGGCGGATACGTTAAGTCTTGTGTGCAACGGGTCATTCAACAAACGTTCAGGTAAGCTTCTTTGCATTTCTGTATCTCGCTCTAGATTTTTGGCGGTTAAGCAATGTGGGATTTTTCATTCAGGCATTAGGTCATATAAGTTATTTATCTCATAAGATCAGCTGCAGTCAATCTATGTCTGCTGTCGTCCGTCGAACGTCCATCGTCCTTTAAATGTTTTCTAAAACAAGACCTTGTCCACCATTTTCACTGATGCTTGTCTCAATGTTTTTAATAATAAGGGTCAGATAAAAGGTTATGGAAGTTAATATATAACCCTACTTCTAGTATCTAAAAGATTGGGCAATGTGAAGGAAATTCGTTGGCTTTCCCATCTGGAATGAACACCTGGTTGCTGTGCTCTTTGTTCTTGAGAAGGCATACGAAATTACGTGACCGTATAGTGTCAGGGAAGACTGCATGATATTGGTGTGTGTGAATCTCCCGAAATGTATCTCAAATAACATATCTGACATAACACTGCAAAATTTGCGTTTGCTCAACTTTCTCTGAAACAGCCAAGCAAGAAATTGGAGTCGGTATTCTATCAGTAACACGTTTTGGCCTAAAATCAATAGCATAGTTAAAATGATCCCGTTTTTGTGGATGACAGCATCAACATATTAAGGCAAATTACAAACATAGGCCTATAAAAACGGCTTAATATTCTCCAGATCTAAAACTGTATGTATGCATTTCTGTAAAAAACGAAGACGCAGATCTTACATTCAAAAGCTGATGAAAGGTTGCTGTAGCTTGCAGCACTAATCAACATAGTTCTTCGATTCGACTAGCAGGTGGTGCCTCTTTATACAAGTGACCATTTCCCATGAAATATCTCTAAATAGGTAAGAGCGTTAGGGATGTAGGAAGGAACTCATTCTTATTTGCTATATATTTATATAAAGATGCAAACAAATACTGTAAAGTGGAATTTTTCGCGGTGTGGAAATTTTCGCTAATTTTGCTGGCATTAAATTTCCTCGAATATATCCACACGCGAACATATTTAACACCATTCAAACTCTACACTGTATAATAGTAATACAGGTACACAATGCAAAATAGCATGACTACAACGCGAAAATTTCCACATCGCGAACAGTTTGGATGCTGACTAAGCGAAAAATTCCACGCGCGAAAAAATATTGGCTTTTACAGTATATATGTAACAATTGTTTGTTACAACCTTTTCTATTTCGCTGCAGGCCTATCGAGTGTGAAACAAGATGAAAAGTTGACTGATCACTTAAAGCGTTCATCTGCCCCTGGAGTCGTGGAAGAATGTTGTTTCCGGGAACAGGGATGTACCTTGGTGATGCTACAGAGCTATTGTGCTGAACCTGTTTATGAATATGTGGACGAATCAGAAGCTCTTGAAAACACGCAAGAACATGTATGTGTATATACTTACTCTATCAAATAATTATTACTCGCCATTGCTGTAATAGTGTTATAGATTCCAATCCCCTTAAGCTCTTACCTCAGATATTAAATGGTTGCTATAAACCAACTTATTTTCGCGTATTTCGCTGTTGATTAAAATTCGCAAAAAATAAAAATCGCAAAAATAGTTTTAATCAGAGATATGCCAACTGTAGGAATACTGTACTATACTATACATTGGATTTATGACCGCATTTATCGCGAATTTAGATTGCCGCGAAATATTCCTTTCATATGAAAACGCAAAATTAGGTCGCGGCGAAAGTTGGTTTACAGTACTAAAAGATTTGGTAAACATAAAAGAAAAAACAACCCATTTAATTTTAGAAATCTCGTTATATTTGTTTTTCTGTCTTTTATTTAATGGCCATTACTTAGCTTAACATTATTAACTTGGATTTGTCACAGACCACTGATACGTCACCAGTCCAGGGTGAGGTGGCACAGGGCGACACAACCACGTCTTCAACTCCCCCACTCACTTCCAGAGAAAGAGCAATCGCCGCCCACTTCCTTCAGATTTTTCGGTCTGGCGGGAGTAGTCGTGGAAACAGCAACAGGCGGCGGCCATATTGGTTCTTCTTGCCGGGTCTTCAACTCGGTCAGAGAGCCACAAGGAGACCGTACACGGTCAACACTCCTTAAACTGTGTGGGAGAGAGACAAGGGGACATCTATTTGCAACATAGGAATTCTTGCCATCATTTTGAGAGACGCACACACGAGTCGTTCAAAACGACATTAGAGATGTCGGGAGAGAAAATGAACTGTGATAAAGGGCAGTCAAGATATATACATGGACGTTTATATTTGGATTCTATGTTGATGACAAGTACACGCAAGACAATGTTTTATAGTGGTCGTTTTGGAGACGTGTCGAAGTATGTCTTTAAACAAAATTAATGGAACCAGAAGATATTTTCCAAGAACTATCCTTCTCTATTAAATCGTATTCCTTGTGGTCACCATTTAGATTCGTTATTGATGCATATGTAACGTGACTTTGGCAAGGTGATACAGTTGACTAGGTAGATTAGCTAGCTTTGACAATGTTGTGCTAAGAGGTCCAGGGTTCGAATTAAGAAAACAACTGTACCTATGCCTTCTCTTAGCGCACTGATGTAGATGGTTCTTGTTTAAACTATCTGCTATGTTTTGGATCCTTCTTGTTTTCAAACTATTGCTGTGCCGGTAATAACGGAATTTACTACAGTTTTATAAGAGAAATATCGAAAATTCTCGTGACATTAAAATTATATTACTGAAGACACCGTTAGATAATCTATGTCAATTGAATCAAAATTAAAGCTTACTAAATCCCCATGATTTATAAATTAATGTTTATGGTCAGTTTGCAACGAAATTTAATGTTTTGATATAAAGGAATAAGTTTATGGTCAAAATTAAAGCACATTGACAAACAATGTCGTAAACATAACGTTAAGAAATCATATTGAAATCTATAAAATAAACATGTTGGATGTTACCTTAATCATCGCTTTTATACACTCTGCAACATAAATCACACTTTATGTTCGTATCCCCTTCCTTTATTCATATATTTACATGTTGTGCTATCAGTTTTGGGTTTTTGATATTTGTAGTTTCAATAGTACAGTCGGACAGTTATTCGTTATTTGCATAACGAATAAATGTTAAACTTTGCTAAATCATCTATTATTAAAGAACATCCTTTATTCATATATTAACATATTGTGTAATCAGTTTTGGGTTTTTGAGTTTTGTGGTTTCGTCAATACGTCAGAAATTTCTAATTCTTTTTCCATCATTTGTTGTCAAGGAAACCATGATTTACTTACCAAAATATCACTGGACTAGAAATTTGTTTGCTGGAATGATTTTTTTCAAACCAATGAAATACCATAGTTCGATAAATCATCTGTTTACGACCACTAAATCTCAAGACAGGATTCATGTTTTTCCTGTTTCTGAAAAATTCTGTTTTAAAGCAAAGGTCCTATTCCTTAGGTTCAGGTCGTTTTTCTAGTTCCTATTTCGTTTTCATTCAACATTGTTTAAATCTTAGAAGTTTCTGCATTGTCATAAATTATCTAGCAAAGTAAAGTTGGACAGTTATTTGTTTTTTGAATAACGAATAACCGTCAAACTTTACCTTGCCAATGTATCTATAAAAGAACATAAATGAGTCATCTACCTTATCACATAATCAGCTTGATCGTTTTCAGTCCAGACGCCATCAATTATCACCCTCTTTTTCGTCAGGATTAATTAGGCTTTGTCACGAAGAGAGCAAATATAAACATCTGTCAATCCCTACAAGGTTATAATCCGTTGACCATACAATAATCAATAGCATACGGCCATAACGTCCATATAACATATCTGTATCTGTATGTTGGAGAGCTTTGTTTTATTGTGAATGTTAAACGTGGATGAGTTTTGTCCGGATCTGAACGTTGGTGCTCCGAATCGTATTTTACTTAGCTTTATGTCAGTTCTAAAAGATCACGTCACACAAACACATGCTGCAACTGTTCAATTTAATAATATATACAGTACGCCGACAAAATGAAGTAATCTGCTTCGTCCTTCTAGGACTCGTCAGTGATGCTAGGGGCCAAAAGGTGGGAGTCGAAATTTTCTAAACTAATGTAGATGCAGAAGAGTTAGGTGCGTAACGCTGGCGCAGAGGTTTTTATGTTGCTTAGCTTGGTTCAGTTCAAGAAGTGTTTTGTAGATAACTCAAGATAGCAAAACAAGAACAATGTTATATCTACCAATGATATGTTGTCGATTCAAAATGCATCCATTTTTGAAAATTGCCCCAAGGAACCTGGTCGTGTGAACATCCTTGAAAAGACATTTGTGAAAAAAAGATTAGTTTGATGATTTTTGGTATAAATTAGCTACGAGTATTAAACAAACAATCTAATGTTCTTTAGCAGGCAATTTGTTTGAGGGGAAATGTCTTTGAATGCATGTACTCAACTCAACTTAAGCTATTGAACGGTGTAAATAGGAAGAGATATCTCTAAAAGTGTGTGCGTGTGTAAGGATGAACCTTGCACACACGTGTGCTGCACCTTTTGAATTAAGAAATAGATATGCCGAAAAAAATGAATTCCACTGAATCATACAACTCGTTCGCCCTTCTATGACTCGTCATAAATTCTAACGGCCAAAAACGGGGAATCGAAATTTTCTAAACTACTGTAGAAGAAGAAAAAGGGTCAGGTGCGAAAATTGTTGTCAAATTATTGAATTATAAATGATGTTATGACTGTAGGTAATTTCACAATATTTCATTTTTCAAACCAATATTCTGTATAAGACATATCGCATACAGTCAATGCCCTATTGTGCTGCTGACATATAATGAGTTATATGAATAATCAGTGAGGAGTTTTGTATTTTACTAATAGAGCAGAGAAGGCAACAGTTTCATTCTTATACAAAAAAAAGTTTGAAGGACCGAATGAATACGTTTTAGTTCATGTTTATAGTTTTTGATAGAATTTCCTGTCCATTTATTCGTAAGTATCAAAACTATAATACTTTCAACTTTTTTGTGTATTTCACAAAAAATGTATATTTATATTTCATAAGATAATACAACAATAAGATTTTTTTGACAGTTTTACTTTATTTGTGTCAATCCAACATTTAATATGAAACTGATAAAATTTGTAATTTTGTTTTGAATTGCAATTTTTCTTTCATGAGATCAGTATATGATATTTGAGATTGATAGTATACGTCATTGTATCAACACGACGGTTTCAATGTGAGTTTATGTCTGGTTTTAAGTACTTTGCACCATTGTTGCTTGTAAATAAATGATATCTCAAGCAAATTTCATATTTCTCTTGTTATTTGCAAAAACAAAAGAGAATACCGAAGCGTCAACAAAACTATAATCCGAACTCAAAATCGATTAAATACGAAAAAAAGAAAGTTCCATATATATAGACCCTTGTGAAAGAACAAGAGAATAATACCAGTTGTTCTGGAAGAGTAAGCGTCTCCTGTTTTATCGACGACACCCGCCATGTAAATCTTGGTCACATCCAAGTAAACACCAAATCCTCGAAATGTCGAAATGAGAACCGAGTCACCATTGCCAATCACACCAAGTAAGCACAATATTGAGAAAACTCAAAACGTGCATCTTCAAAGTCAGGTCAAACTCTTCCTCTGCTGGCTTTTCTGGCTTTGGGGAAATGTTTATCGATCATGAAACCTAATCAGCCATTTTTAATTAGCAAGTAGTTACAATATAAACATGTTGACATATGTAGATGACACCTTGGCACAGTTGTTGAAAGGTTGGTCAGCTTAATCACTTTTTAACTTCACTTCTCAGTCTTTAATAATTCTGTAAAAAGACAAGATACAAGCCCACAGTTTTGAATGACAATTGACTCTACTAAAAACGTGATATCTGAAAAGTTGTAACGAATTCAATGGTTTTATTTCAAGTTACATGAGAAGTAAAATTTGGCGCTAATCATTGATTAAGCTTATCTATTTTTAAACAACTGGGCCCACGTACCTCAATAGAGCAAGAATAAATTCCATATGCTGACTTGCAGTTGGTATGGAAACAGATGGATATGTTCAGAAATGGGATAAAGGTCACTCAAATATCTATCGGTCACTATGAATAATCTGTAAATATGTGTCTGTTTAACAAAAGATAACCCCAAAGATTAAACTCTCCGATATTTACCTTACCGAAATGGGAATTATGCCGGCAATCGATATGTTCGATAAAAGTCGTATTACCTCAACAAAGAAAATATGAATCATAGATTGTATTATTATTGCTATAAAAGAATAGAAAACGCTTCACCACATTTCAAAATGTCATCAGTATTTCATACTTTGCTTGCTAGAGTTATTTTGATAAAATTAAAATCACAAGCACTCATTTCAAACAGACTAATATACGCTTTTATTGGTAGCGTGCTTGCTTACATCTTACAGATATTTTAGTTACAGTTTTGTAAAAAGATCTTTCATTCGTTTCATTTCATATGAGGTTTACGAAATCGTCACGAAAATTTCAATATGGCTGAATTTGAAAAAAAAGTCTAAATCCTACATAAAATTTATGTATTTTCCACGAAACAAAGAGCATTTTGGAAAGTTAACACTGTATAGTAAAGGATGACGTAACACACAAATATGCTGTACCTTTAAAATTTAGTAATAGATACAGTATGCCGAAAAAAAATGAATTAAAATGCATCATATAGCTGTTTCGTCCTTCTAGGACTCTTCAGTGATGCTAGGGCTAAAAGGTGGAATCCAAAATGTCTAAACTAATGTAGAAGCTGAAGGTTCAGGTGCGTAAAACCATTTATTTATGAATTTAAAAATAAACTTAAACTAGTTCTGTATAATTTCAAATCGCGTACTACGAAAATGTGTATATTATGTACCGTGCCACTACTCAAATGAGATAACTGTTCCTATGGAGGCTCCAGCAAACCTCGGGGACAAAAGAATCCGCCAGCAGAGTCTGCCACCTACAATCATGAAAATTGACGTAACACACACATATGCTGCACCTTTTAAATTTAGTAATATTTCCAATATGCCGAAAAATTAATTAAACTGCATCATACAGCTGTTTCGTTCTCCAAGGACTCTTCAGTGATGCTAGGGGCCAAAAAAGTGGGGATTCAAAATTTCTAAACTGATGTAGAAGCTGACGGTATACACATTTGTACCATTCTTCAATTTTCTTTGTGAGCTTTTATTGACATTTCAACAAACCCAATTTTACTGCCATAACGTTGCGGAGAAAAACGACGTTTGTATATTTAGTTTCAATGGATTATACTGAAAGTACCATTTTTGGTCACCTGATCTTTGCTCAAGTAACTGTCCAATCGCTGCCCGTCCGTCGTTGTTCATCGTCCGTTGTTGTTCATCGTTCGTCGTGTGGCAACGGTAAAATTAATAACTCAAAATCTTCTTCTCCAGACTCAGAGATACTACAGTCTATTTCTCTGCAGGAATGGAAAACAGTGTTGATTTTTTTGTTTTTGTTTTTTATTTGTAAGTTTCAGTTCCCTCGGTTTATCTATTTACCCTTGGGGAGGGGCTAAAGTTAACTATAGTTTAAATACGGAAATAACACTTTTCGGTATATTTTGTCAATTTTCAAGAGAAAATTATTACGACTATTACCTATAACATTGCACATATCGTTAAGGCCATTGAACCTCATTTCGATTTATTCTGTACAAATAGAAATGGAATGGTTGTAGAGACATGATTCAAAACAGTAATACATATATACGTATCATTACGTTTTTGAACAACATTTGATTCTTCATCTGCGGGATTCCATTTTGCTATGGCAAAATATGTTTGGTTTGATTTGGCTAGTTTGTGTTTGATGTCCTATAAACGTACAAAGTCGTTATGTAAGGAAGTCTAAAAAAGTTAAGATTATACTGTATTTTTTGTCATGTGATTGATATTTCAACTTTATTAATTTTCGAAAATTTGCATCCGCGATATCCAGGAATTACGCTCATCTTCGCTCTCTACACCCCTGGAATATGTCATGGCAAAACTGCAGGCATGCTAAGGTAAAAAAAACTCAAATAACAGTCTTCATATACGTGGGGTGAAGAGAGCGTATGTGATCGCAACCCCTGGATATCGAGGATGGAAAATTTGAAGATAAATTACTTCGATATATTTTCTGTTTCGCTATATTTCTACTGAATGTTTTCGAAACCTTTATATAAAAGACCTAACCTTTTCAAACTGAATATTAAATGCCGAAAAGTTACACAATGTTAAATATTCTCAGTCGACATAATAACTGCTAAATGCGTAATTTTCGTAATTTGATCATTATAAAACAAAGGTGATAAACTGATATTTATTCATATTATGTCATTTTCAACATCACTTACACAAACATGTATTTTCGTCATATACATACATAATATTCACCAGTGATAAAACTACGTAAGAACGGTTTTTCTAAAAGTGCATTCTTGAAATAAGAGTCGACAATAATAGATTGTCGTGGCGGTAGTCAGTATCACGGAATCGTTATCCGAGTCCGTGTCGGTGTAGATGATATAATGTCGGACAGTGATTAGCGACCTAATCTGATAATCCCGTCATTATAGTTCCATATCGGAAATGTGCTGGTCAAGCAGTGGTCATTTCTATAAATATAGCCGCACTGAACTTCTGAATATGTGTGACCGGTCATATACATCAACATAAAACCAGTCTACACACAAAGCGTCGAGTTAGTCTGTCGTTACGGAAACGTAGCAATAGCCAGGCAAATCTAGTGTGGAGCAATATATTCGGACACGTAAAATTTTTACTGTATATTTCATGCATTTTACCAATTTTCAATAACTTTTAATCGCGTCATTTTTCGATGGATTTTCTTGAATTCCATGCACTAGTTAGAATTGTTAGCTTTTTCATCTGATTTTTTTAATACTTCCCCAGTGCAGGGAGTTCACGTTTACTTTACTTTCCCGAAATAACGTATTTATACACAGTAACATAAGCATTGTGTAGTTTTGTTCTTTATTCTTATTTATACGATAACTTTCGTAAAATAAAGTTGATTTTTCTCTTGAAATTAGCTACGGAAAATCAAACAAATATTATTGGACGAATGAGCCAATAATTTTCTTCATTTATGTAAAATTTCAATAAATTCAATTTAAAAATAAAGTCATATAAAATCCATGAAAATTTGTCAAAATTCGTGAGATATGTAGTAAAAATAATGCGTGTCCGATTACACATTGCACTGCCCCGTAAACTGCATTATGTGGTTGATACCGTAAAAGCCAATATTTTCGCGCGTGTATTTTTTCGCTTAGCAAACCTACAAAATGTTCGCGGTGTCAGTCGTACAGTTTGCATTGTATACCTTTTATGCTTTTATACATCGTAGCGTTTGAGTGGTTATCAATATGTTCGCGTGTGGATATATTCACGGAGATTTAATACAAGCGAAATTAGCGAAAATTTCCACATCGCGAACAATTCCACTTTTACTGCACTTTTGTTAACTGAACGAACGGATACAGACAAAAAATGTTTATGCTTTTAAAACAATTTGAATTTGAATTCATATTTCAAATTAATTAAACAAGTGATTGACAAGGAATGTCTGAAGACAAGAAAAGCGTGATTTTATTAATTCGCTTTAAATTGATACATTAAAGGCCAAATATACGTAACTTTCGGCAAAACTTGAAGCGAAAATCAAGCCTAATATTTTTTTATTATTGTATATTGTGTTGAGATTAACTGATATCAGCAATATCGAAGATGCATTCGTACGCGGTAACCGGTACGGCAGCAGTTGAAACTCGGTATTTGTAAACACGCTTCCATTTTGAACTGTCTTCTAATTTCGGCTTGAAGTGGGACCCTACTGAATAATTTAAAATTCTTTGGAATCTTTCTGTCAAGAGTTTCTTGTTAGTTACCGCTCAGTTTTACTTCGTTTTAGGCTTATTTTTGCATGGTTATCAACTGGACTTTTTTCAGAATTTTTCAGAATCGCAAAACATCACGAAAAATTTCCTTAAGTTACGTATATTGGGCCTTTAAATTGACGCTACATTGAGCAAATTGGCAAAATGCAAATCATAGCAATTATCTGTCCACTTGTTAGGAAATACGGCAGTTCAAAAACCGTTTCGAAAGACATATATAAATAAATGTTTCATTAATGTCGTGATATTTAAAATATTTTCTCTCTAAATGGAAAGAACTCTTATCTTGAATGTATGCACAATAGATAAACATATGAGAATAAGGAAAACTTAATCACCATGACCGAAATTCTATGTAATTTATATATCACGTACTTTAATCAAAAATCAATATTGATTTCAATAGCATGAGCAATGTCTAATGGCATTCGACTTATATTTGGACAGAAATAGACAGATTTTATGGGATAGGTTGGTACGCCTGTGTATCAGCCAAGACCATGGAACGACAATGTCTAAAAATAGTATTCTGTCAATCAGGAGTTCAGTGACATGTGAAGCGTGATGACTCTTTCCACGGCAAAGTATTAGGCTATGAATTCAGGACACACCTTGTTTTTTATATATAGAAATAGATATTGGATTCTTTCTTAGCTGACTACGTCATGACTTTCTTTTTAACTATGAACTCTGTTGTTGATAATCCAATATCATCATTTCATTATAATTTAATTTCGTTTAAAACAAGCATTTTCATTGGTTTAAAAAGTTATGTTATCAGCCCATAACGTAAAAAATGACGTCGCCTTTTATAACGTCCCTTTTGATTGGTTGATGCTGCAGCTTATTAATTTGTAAGAGAAAATAGTCCACCAATAAAATTAATTTTCGCAGGGTATAGATTAAATTATAAGGATTAACTTGAATCTCTTTTTTTGTGTTATAGGGTTATTATACAAAAAACCCGAGTGTACTCTCGTCATAAACCCCGCCTCGCACCTTTGCAATAAAAGCTTTTATAAAGCAATTATTATGACAAACACATTTTCATCTGCAGATACATCTACATATCATCCTTGTGTAGTTTCCCGGTGATGCTTTGGTATTCTTTGTGTTGTTCCATGTGTTGTTCCATTGAAATCGGTTCATAGGTTTAGATTGAGTTGTGATGACAAATTAGTGTTAAACTAAAATTTGGGTATTTTGACCTGGTTAGCATGGCAACCAATATTTCTACAGAAAAATACCCCGCATGCACATTTACGTAGGTCCCAAGCATCCCTGTGTAGTTGCACTTGAATCGGTCGACAGGCTAATGAGAAGTAAAATTCCCTTCAAAAGAAGTAAAGTGACCTAGTTACCATTCCAACCAAACTTTTGAAACCTGCTATAGATTACGCACATCTATACACATGTATAATATGCCACCAAGTTTCGTTGGAATTTCCTCAGTACTTTAGGAGAAGTAGCCCGATAAGAGACAGACTGGCGGACAACCTGATTCCAGTATCTTAGAATCGTAATTGTCATATATGTATTAGCCTTGTGGTGACGCCAAGACGGACATGGGTCAATGAACTGAGAGTAAAGATAACGTAACACATCTTAGCAAATGCTGCACCTTTTAAATTTAGTAATATATACAGTATGCCGGCAAAATTAAATTTAGTCTGGAGAATGACCAGACTCGAATGATGCAGATTACATTTCTTTTTAAAGATGAATTGAAAAATGAGACCATAGAAGATGAACCTAACATACACCCATATGCTGCACCTGTAAAATGTCGATAATTGATACAAAAATATGCCGAAATAAAAATTACATTGCATCATATAGCTGTTTCGTTGTCCTTTTAGGATTGATTCTAGGGACCAAAAGGTGGGAATCGAAATTTTCTAAACCACTGTAGAAGCAGAAGAAACAGCACGGAATAACACAGAAGAAACATGTGTTGACTACGAACAGGAAACATTTAAAAGTCAATTAGATGAGCCATATGAACTTGGAATAAAAAACAAATTGATTGTAGTATAAGTAAAAACAATAATAATAGAAAATACCGAAGCGTCAACAAAACCATAATCCGAACTCAATATATTTTAAACTAGGGGCAAACTACGAAAAACGAAGGGATCCACACGGGAACCTATTTCATTTCAACAGTTTTTATTGACATTTGTAGATGCTAAATTGTCAAGGGATTGGGCAACAGACACAGCCTATGTAAGCCCTCTCCATATAAACAATACACTGGTGGCAAAATTGTTTACCGAAATGTATATATATATTAATAAATTAAGTATGTCATAAAATAGTCAATTAAAGGCCCAATATACGTAACTTTCGGCAAAACTTGAAGCGAAAATCAAGCCTAATAACGTTTTATATTTATAGATTTAGTTAAGATTAACTGATATCAGCAATACTCAAGATTAATTCTTACGCGGTTACAGGCACAGCAGCAGTTGAAACACGTTATTTGTAAACACGCTTCCATTCCGAACCGTTTTCTTCCTTCAGTTTGTTATTGAAGTGGGCCCCACCTGAATTATTTTCAAATCTTTGGATTTTTCTATCAAGAGTTTCTTGTTGTTTACCGCTCAGGTTTACTTCGTTTTAAGCTTATTTGTGCATGGTTATCAACTGGATTTTTTTTTTAGAATTTTTCAGAATCACGAAAATTTCCCTGAAGTTACGTAAATTTGGGCCTTTAATTAAATAGTCAAGGATCTAATAGTTTTTGAATGATAATTATGATGAATATTTACTGTAATAAAAGTTACTACAAACATAGATACAGCAGCTATGTTATATCTATTGGTTATAGAAATATAATCTTATAAATTTAGGCTAATTCATTATTCAGTATGAGATCAATATAATTCTGGACCAGCCAGAAGACACAGAGCGTAGGCCGCACTGTCCATGGTTTCACTTAGACCTACTAAATCTGGTGTCTGGCTGGCAGATAAAAAAAATAACTATCAAAATAACAAGACGTAATTAGGAAAAATTTCATTTAAGACTTTCCATTTATTATATAATAACATCATAATGGGTGTGAGCTGTATAAGAATAGATACAGAACAACCTGTCCAAACCAAAAGTCAGTGGTATTAAATACTATGACCGGTCCATACAGGAGTCTGGATTGCCAAGGCAGTTTAAAAAGGTTAAAAAAGGAGAACCGTTGTACAAATTTAAGATAATAAGACCAGGTGTTCCGGAAGAGTACGCGTCTTCTACTTCATCGACGACACCCGCCATGTAAATCTTGGTCACATCCGAGGTAAACATCAAGTCCTCGAAATGGGTACTGAGTCATCATTGTTGATCACAACAAGTAAACACACTAATGAGCATACTCAAAAACGTGAATATTTCTCAATGAAGTGAAGATGGCGACCATTGTTCTTATCAACCTGCATCTCTCGAATCCCTGTGTTGTTTGTTTGTTTGTCAGCAGTCGACATCGATATTTAGAGCAAGCCTAGAATAACGAATCAACTGCGACACTTAAACAACATAGGTTTGAGGAGCAGGGATGTTACTATCAAGAAATGGAAAGTTCAAGATTGGAAAATTGCAATCGTCAAGTTTATCATACAGCTTAGTAGTAAGCTAAGTAGAGATCGAAGTAAGCAGCTGAATATGTAAAAGAGTCTGTTACTAGTATTTCAAGTTCAGAAGGGTATATACGATCGACCTATCCTAATAATCTCTTCGATAAATTAATTATCGTATGACAGCTATAAGTGGGGCAGTTTGTTCCCATGGGAATGCCAACAGTCTGATGGAAAATATTTCCTCCAAAAATAACAAAAACATATTCAACTAGGAATTCAATCATTCGTACTATATCTTCTTCAGTACATTTCATCTTTTATTCAAAATTATTCATTGAATGATAGGTCTAATGCAAGTCCCAATCTAGATTCTGTTATTTTTCCTTTTGGTTTTGTTTTTCTAAATCGTCTCAGCTGTATGGGGCAGCTTCAATGCAATATTTGGCTCGACTTTGTCTTATTCTAAATGATAAAATTGCTATACTCGTGTGAGTCTTTAAACTGCTTGCAATTTGCATTCATAAACAATATGAATGCCAACTAGACAAAGGCAGATTCAATGAAGCGCCTCGTGTATGATTTGCCTTTGTTCATTTGGCATTCACATTGCCTATAAATACCAACTAAAAGCAGTTCAATACTTATATTCAACATTTTTAGAACCTGTTCATCTCATAATAAAAAAATAATTACACTTTTTATTTCTCGGTATTTAGTTCAAACAATGTATCTATCGGTATGCTTGTTCAATGAAGAAGAACAGCAATAACCTTTGGGAAGGCCAGTGTTTCCTACGTAGTAATTATCATAACAATGATGACGTAAGCAAACTGCCAATGACATTCATTGCCCTATAAAATCCAAATTAATTCGGCAGAGTTATATAGAGGCAAAGTCATGCAATAGTAGGTAAATATACCGAAATAACTGCACAGTTAAAATCTGTATTGAGCGACACCTTCAGATTAAACACACCATACATTGAAATAAATACATCAGCTACTTGTATCCAAACATACAGTGCCGTGCCAAAAGTCTTTCAATTTTTTTTTTATTTTGCTACTTTGTTTATGGATCAATTTTAATGAAATTTTGTGTCCTGTTTCTTCTCATAATATTTTCACTGTTTTCCGTTATGTATGACCAGAGAAATCATAATTTTCTCAATGCTATATTATAGTGTTTATAGTCTACTAAACTTTCTAACGCGCTAAGGGAGATAATCGGCAAATCGCTGATCTGAGCAGTAATCAGTACTAGTAGCGATAATTACATGGATTAGTAGCGGTTCTCCAGAGGGATTAACTGTAATGGTCTACCTGATATAGAATAAAATAAACCAAGAGTTACCTAACGTTTCACTTACCTTGGAATTGACCAACATGTGTCATATTTTAAGATATTATTAAAATGTAATTGTAAGAACGCGCTCAAATGTCTCCATTTAAATTGATTGACAGTAAAAGAATATCTTTGTTGTATGATATTTAATGTAATAAACTGTGCACACCTGGAATTATCTATTTCATTTACTATAAATAATGTAAGTTGTCCTCTTGTTTTACTGTGTTCATTCCAAACACGAAAGTGCCTAACTGTGCGCTGACGTGTAACCAAAGCTCCCCTAACCCCAGATTGGCCTTTTAGGTTATATATATGTATATTACCATGAAACGACTGTAGATTGTCACGTGTACTAACACTACACTTTCATCTATATGTTCGATTTCAACGCTCTAATCAGAGGCTGGTACATAGACATTAAATTGTATTCTGATATAGGAGGTACTTACTTTGGAAGGTAGCTTCTAATCAGATACACCTTGCTCAAGGTACAAGACCTTTTCTAATTGACTGTATTTCATAGTGATTTTGAGTAGTATTTGATAGAGCGGGTGGTTATATGAGAGATATGTAGGAGTGAGAGGATTATTGGAAGGTGCTACACAAGGGAGATAAACACGATTCTGCAGTTACTTATAATTATTATCTTTATACTTATTTAACAAAAGCAAAGACTGCAACTATTTCCCCTCGTGTATACCGTTGCAAAAGTATAACACCTTGTGAATTATAGGATTATCGAATTAAAAAAACCCTCAAGATTTCGAACAAACGTCACACGATTGTACAATTCAAATAACAACAGTTCGAACATACATCACAAGATATTGCGTATATGTAACAGGATCAAGAGAAAACGTAGAGGCCAGTACGAGGTTCGACGGGGATAGGCTGGAGTTACGGGGAGAGGCTGGGGTGACGGGGAGAGGCTGGGGTGAAGGGGATAGGCTGGGGTGACGGCCGGAGAGAGGCTGGTGTGATTGGGAGAGGTTGGGTGAAGGGGAGAGGCTGGGGTGACAAGGATAAGCTGGAGTGACGGCCGGAGAGAGGCTGGTGTGATTGGGAGAGGGTGGGTGACGGGGAGAGGCTGGTGTGACGGTGAGGGGCTGTGTGCTTGGGAGAGATTGGGTGACGGGGAGAGGCTGGGGTGACTGAGATGACTGGGGTGACGGGGAGGGGCTGTGGTGGCGGGGAGGGGCTGTGGTGACGGGGAGGGGCTGTGGTGACGGGGGGAGACTGTGGTGACGGGGAGGGACTGTGGTGACGGGGGGAGGCTGTGGTGACGGGGAGGGGCTGGGTTAACGCAGAGAGGTTTGGGTAGATGGGGGGGGCTGTGGTGACGGGGAGGGGCTGGGGTGACTGAGAGAACTTGGATGACGGGGAGATGCTGTGGTGGCGGGGGGGCCAGGGTGGCGGGGGGGGGGGGGGGGGGGGGGTTGGCCTGGAGTGACCGGTGGTGGCTCGGGTGATGGGGGGGGGGAGATGCTGGGGTGGCGGTGTTGGGAGGAGGCAGGGATGGCGGGGGGTGCTTGGCTGTCGGGAGAGAGGCTGGAGTGATGAGGATTTTTATTCCAACATTTCAACTAAACAGCAGTTGCACCTTACGCTCCCAACCGGTCAATTCAAACAAGTCCCCCTCCCCCCTGTTGTAACAAGCCCCCCTGTTGGTCTACCCCCACCATCCACCCTTTACCACCCTTGTTATAAGGAAATTGTGGATATCGAAATCCTTGGTGTAAACTCATTTGCATATATATTGCCTTGTATCAAGTAAGGAAAATCTGTTTAATTAAAAACCAGAAATGATGCTACATAGCACGTTTATTTTCAAATCAACAAACTTCACTTTTCAGTTGAATTCCTGAATCTGAAATGTCAGTTTAAATTATTTAAGTTTAAAATTAATTTTAAATGCTTTGACTTAAAGTATGCCCTTCAATGTTATCTCCCCTGTCGTACCCTGCGAACGTAGGAGGTACGTTTGACTGTTACTGTAATTATTATCGCCCCTACACATGGTTGTTCATACAACAGATTTAGATTTTTTCTATTACAATCGGTCATTCTAAATGAAATGGATTTCTACAACACAGTATCGGTGCCCGGATTTTGGTCATTTATAAAACCTGCTATGCCGCCATGATATGTCGCGAAAACATTTATGAGTTGTCACCTGAACACAGCCCACACACCTACTTGAGTACTGTGAACCAATCAGAGATGACCGTTAAGTTACACATGGAGGTATACGAAGCCTGCTCTCTTCTTTCATAGCTTCTCACAACCGTCAACATGATGGAGTAGGTCGATTAATTGGTATAAGTAGGTATACAGCATACCAATAATATATTGATGATATTACAGGACAAAAACTACAGGGATTCATGAGGGGAACTTTGATTACACATGACAGGGGCGTAGCTGCCATGTAAGCACATAAGCCCGTGCTTGCACATCATTTTCCAAAGTATGTGTATTAAAGTCGAGAACTTTCATAATTCAACTTATATTCTTAAAAGCCCACTGATATTGTTACTCCTTCTTTTCGTCTCGTCAGATTAACATATTAAGCTGCAGAAAGTTTGTTAGCTATAAATACTTAAGTTTTCAATTTTATTTTATTCCGTATGCAACAGCATATATAATTACAATGCACATATATATTAAATCATATATAATTGCGCAAGATGTCGGAGACTGCAGCCAACACAATTCAAACAATATTTATAATACAGCTCACTACGACAATATAGGTAATGGCTTTATCGTGAGAAAAATTTTATATAAATGAATACCAAACAACATCCAAACATATAAGCATCAGTTTGAAACTACCTTCACCTAGGCCGACTTTTTTATATAAATCATGTCATATTAGGTTTTAGTGATAGATATCAGCTGCTGACGAACAAACTTGTGGCACAAGGAAAGGAGAGGTGCAAGATGATGAAGACTATTGGTAAGTTTTATGATCGCCATCTTGGTTTCCTTGGACATATTCTGTATCTGTATCTTTTAGAAGATGGACGTTTTTGAGTATGCTCATTAGTGTTCTCTCTTGTTTTTATTGACAACGAAGGCTCGTTTCTCATTTTGAGAACCTGATGTTTACTTGGATGTGACCAATATTTACATGGCAGTTGTCGTCGATGAAGTAGAAGACGCTTACTCTTCGGAACACCTGGTCTTATTCTCTTGTACTTTTACAAGTTTATCAAAGTAAAAAAAAATTGTTTCTATTTTGCCTCTAGTTTTATCGATTTTGAGTCCGGTTATGGTTTTGTTGACGTTTGGTAATCTCTATTTTTTTAGTAAATCTGTATTAGATTTAATATAAAAAATGACCCTTTTATCATTCTAAGAGTAATAATAGAAGGGCCAATTTTTACTACATTTCGGTTCAAACAAAATGTCAGCAAATACAATTATCAATGAGCCCGGCCGAAATTCCTTAAGTTAAATATCTCCATAGGAAATCATTACATAAATTAAGGAAAATTCCTTTAACTTAAGATTTTCCCATTAATTCTTTAATGCCTTTCTATGGAGATTTTTAAGTCAAGGAACTTTCTTGAAACTAGGCCTGTTCGAATTATGCAAAGTTATGCTAAAGAACACCAGCATGAGTTCTTACTTCCTGAGTCCTGCACAAAACATATATACTTAAACAAAGACATATGTATATCAAAGATGGTTTTACATGTAAACGTCCCTGGTTTTACTTACTGAGGAGTTAATGACATAAGAAAGGTATGGATAAAGATTTTGTTTCAATACATCATGGAAATAAAACATATCGTATTACATTTTCGGATAAATAATTTGTAAAATGATAGGCTAGACAATGATGATTTAAACAAGTCCAAAACAATGGCACCATTTAAAGTCCATATGTGACCCCCTCCCACTGAAGTACCCCCTCCACAAAATGTAAACGTCGCGGGGCTTGCACATCAAAATACCTCCAGCTACGCCCCTGCATGAACGTAAGTGGTCTGGTTTGATTTTGTCAATGTTAGACATCAATGCTGACCAAATAGCTTAAAATAGTCGTGTACAATTACAATAATTAATTGGTGCAATCTCATTAAAAACTATAGTTTCCATATATAATTAACTCCCCCCCCCCCCCCTCTGCCTGGACCCAATACCAGGGTTATTGTAGATAATAATCCTAAATAACAAAATTGATATATATACGACCTCTATATTTCTTCCATTAATTTTCGAATGTTCATTTGGGTAATATTTTCTCATTTTGGGTTTTGTTCCATTGTTGATAGCTAAACTGTATTTTTCAGCAAATTTTAATGATCGTTAACATTCTGAAATAAAACTGTATGATCAGCATACATTATAAGATAATATAGGTTTAATAATTGTAACGCCATTGGTAACTTATAGTATGAAACAATTTCAGCAGAACTGGTGCAAAACATATAACATATTATTTTTATTCAATTAAATATTATCATTTTCTATTATAATATATGTAGTATATATTGTACGCCCCTGACCTACTCTCATAATCGTTATAAAACTGATAGGTCGAAACACTGAGCTAAGTCAAAACACCGCTGTGATAATTATTATTTCCATATTTCCTCCAATTTGAAGAGTTACAAGAACATAATTATTTACAAGAAGTTAATTAATAGTCAATTCATAATCAAATATAATTATGTACAATCAAAACATTAAATATCATTTTTATCTAAAGGCAGAACATATATACAAGATAGTTAATAGTAAATTCATAAGCAGATAAACATATACACAATCAAAACAATGTCATGTAGCAAGAGTGATACGTTTGCAGAATTGTCTTGTACAATTTCATTAATTATACAATTTCATCATATTATCAACAGAAATAGCACAAATCAAAATGAAGTTTTCATAATCGAGATCACTCTGATAGAATTCCACCTAGTACTAAGTAGTATGTGAAATAAATTATAATCTGACAAAGAATGCAAATAAGCTATTAACTCTATATCAAACTTAGTACTGATAAGGCACAAAGGTATATCGTCTGGAGAACAATATGTAGGGTAATGTCATTGTGTAAAATACCACAAAAATGACACAGTTCATTAACATTGGTAGATCTTATGTCTACCCACAACTTAACTACATTATTTTTTCTGTGTACAGTAAATGTTCGGGATACCTCAAGGCTAATTTTCATAAAGTGTAGAGACAAATTCTGTCGGGAAGTAACAAACATCTTTTGAAGTCAGAGTCACTGTTCATTCGATCATGCTTCATGGATTCTTCTCTATTATATACTGCCTGGTACACCAGTGATTTCCACAATAGTTTACTTGGAAAAAGATCGTCAGAAATATACATTAATATATACTCGAACAAATCATACTTACGAAGTATTCTCACAATGTCAGGAATAAAACCACTTTGAAAATCTTCGAACACAAGCGATGGCCTGTCTTGTGGTCAAACAATAACCAATTATTCCAGGAGTACAGAGAGCGGAAGTGATGCGCTAATATAAGTAATTAAAGGTGTGTACTCAGCCTCATTAATTATTATATTACGTTATATGTAGCTATATAATAGAAGTTTTTTTTAAAGCATCGCATCGATACAAACTCCCTTTTAGGTATATAGATACTTGACCAATATCTGAAGTTTGATCAAAATCAGTTGAGAAATGAAATCACCAGATCGTAGACAAATATTTTCTATAAATAGTAACGGTGACCTTGATATTAACCATGGAATGCGGAAACAAGAACCTCTTCAAGGTAATGTTTGATTTAATTGGTTGAGAAATGCAGTCGCTAGTGTGATCACAGGGAGGGACTTGAAAATTTTGTCACAGCTAGTTTTGGACCTAAACTAGGCCTTTTTTATCGAAAATTTATCTACACCCCCAAAAAGGTTAAAGGTTTTATAATGGCCGTTAATTATTAAACTTCTCAAAATAAAACAATACCGAGCAAGGCTTCGCCCTAAAATTTTAGTTTAAGACGAAACATCCTTGAGCGAAACAACCGAACTTTTCTAATACGGATTCTCAATCCGGATTTTTACAACGTTTTCGTCTCTAATTGTACATGTACACACTCAAACTAATATGGCCGACAGTTTCGTTGCAAGAGGTGAGGGAAATATGTTTCGCTTTAGCACAATTACCATGAAACACAATTTTGATGCATTGACCAACAGCAGCAACGTCTTCAATATGACCGTACTTTGCATGATGATCATCTCCATCTGTTTACTCTTAATCCAATTTTTGAATAGGAATAGACCAGTTTATAGCTACAGTGCGGTAGACCTACATGTCTTGTAGGCGTCCTAGCCTACTCCAACAATGTAAGAGGTTAGACACGGTGAGATCACAAGTGTTTGGGGTTAGATATATATATTTTATATGTATTATATAACCTGTTATTACTATATGAAATAGTTTATACAGTAATGAGAGACCTCATAATATGATGCATATATAATACATACATGGGTAACAGGGAAACACAAATGACGAAGGAAGACAATTTTTTGACTCGAACTAACGATCTCCGGCACCAAATCGCCTAGCCAGAAATACCTGCGGCCGTTACCACTGCGCCGACGCATATACGTCCCTGGATAGACGGTCCGGTATTCTGACATGATCATAGTGGAAATCGTCTATTATAGTGATGTGAACACCTGGATCGCAATAAGAGATACTTTTGACAGGCACCGTCGAATTTGGCAAAATCATATCCGATAGAAAAAAGGCGATCAACTGCCTATTATGTTATAAGAGTAATAGCCGTCCCAATATTTAGTGGATCAGAGAGTCCGAACCCTTCGGACTATGCAGCAACTTGAGCAAGTATTCAACACAAGAATATTGTTTCAGAAATCCTAACAGTGTTTGAATTGACTGGTAAACCATAATGGACTCTTGAGTATCGGTTGAAATGAAATTACTTATATTACGAATTATGCAGCCAGTTGGACTCCAGGGACATGTTACAATATTTATGTATGCATACAATATATGGGGGTTCAATATAAACGGCCTTGGGGACAGAACCCATATCCTTCCTCACAGTGACGAATGCTCAACTAAAAGTTAGGTAGTACATGTCAAGGGAAACATTTGGACAGAGAAAGTTGTTCAGAAAGAATGGAAAAGATAAGATCTCAAGTTTATATTGACCCCCCCCCCCCTCCTTACATTTCAAATACATTACTATTGTAACGTTACCCTGTGGTGGGACATTGCCACTTTTAAAATGGTCTTGCATTCATTTCATTGGAATGCTGGGTTCTGTCATTTTTCATATGAAAATCTACGGAGTCTCCTACAATGTTAGAGAACAATGTCACATATGGATAATAATCCTGCATTTGTGTATGTCATTGTTTATAAACAGGAAATAGCTATAGTATCGTAATAGGACAAGGCAAAGAGATACTGATAGTGTGGTCGTTGGGGCTCTACCATGCAACCATTGGCTTCCAAGTCTGATGCTCTACCACTGAGCTAAAGGAAAATTCCCTACAGCTCACCCTTGTAAGGCACCCTAATCAATGCACATCTTTTACAGTCACCCCCCATCCCATTTTTTTAAGTCATTTGACCCAAAGGGTCAGGATGACCTATATAGCCATTGTGCTTCATTTGCCGTGTTCCATTGTGCTTCATTTGCCGTGTTAAACTTATCCTTCCAACAACTTCTTTATAACCAAAAAGTCCAGGTGCTGATTATTGGCTTGTAGCATGCAGAGATGAATGGTAACCAAGTTTGTTCAAATAAATGACCTTGACCTATTTTGAAGGTCACAGGGGTCAAATGTGTTAAAAACTTTCAAATAACTGATCCTCTTTGGATCTCTTGTTCACATGGATGTGGCCTTAGAGTTTAGATTGTTTTTTGAAGTCTTCATGAAAATCACAAAAATCCTTGGTTTCAGTAAAATGTATTAATACATGCTTCTCTAATATTTCCCAGTATTTTTGAATTAGATGCAGACAATGAAAGCAAAGCCAGATACTCGCCTAACAATAGCACAAAGTCAGTCCTCACCCCGAGCCCACAGAAGAGGAAAGCTACAGAGGAGGATGAAGGGCAACCGACGGAAAAGAAAAAGTTCGCCATGAATTTCAACATCAAGAAACCGGTGGATAGCATGCAAAGTGGGAGTAACCAGAAACAGGGTGTCCTACCCATAAAAATGTCTCTAGCAACACAGGTAAGATTTGTATCCTCTTTTTTAGCTTTGAAACTATAATGTCAGGGTTTGAATTTAACCCTTGCGCCCTAGCCAAATGTGAGTTGATTCCTGAAATTGCGAGTAGAAAATTCTTGTTCTTGCATTTTTCGGCCAGTGGGTATAATACCTATTGAAGATGTAAATATTATTCCAATCGATACACATGTCATAAAATGTCATCGAAAGTATAAAACAAATTTTGAAATGAAACCACACATACACAAATTGTGCAATGTCTTAAAAGGTTATTTGATCACAATGCAACTGTTATATTTTACATTTTAGACATTGACAAAGTTGCATCAATTTTTTTAGCTAAATTGTAAGTTAGACTGATTCAGAATGCATCGTAGTGCTTTCATTATCCACTTCAAAATTGCAAGCAAGTTTCTAATATGCAGTGTTCTCATTAAAAGCCGGTTGCCGGCAAAAGTAGCCTGTTATTCATCAACTTTGAACCGACTATTTTTTTCAGAATTTTATATATGTCCAGGGGTCGACATTAAGGCTTGTCCGCTTGTCCAGTACCAGACAAAATTGCTGTCGGACAAGTGAAACAATTAAAACGCTTGTCCGACGGGACAAGTAACAGATGTTGTCTTTGTGTTGTTTGTTTTATTCTGAAATCAACATTCATTAAATACTCACGGTAAAATGTTTACACTCTATTGTCAATCTGTAAACTTGCCTTGCACGAGTAAAACGGAAATGCTGTTATGTAACGATAATAGCGCAATAAACTTTATTCGAGTTCAGTCACTTGTAAATTGATTCCATTTGACTGTATAGTTTACTAAAATATCATAATACATTTAAATGGAATTCTTCTAACTGGATCAACACAAATAAATGAGTTATTTTATAATTGTTATTATAATCTCATTGCATGTCACACAAATGTTAAAAAGTACCATTAAAAAAGGGACAAGTTATTATTTCATTCGGACAAGTGAGAAAATTGGTTACTTGTCCGAAGGGACAAGTTCAAAAAAAAGTTAATGTCGACCCCTGATGTCAATATTACAGAATGTGAAAATTCAACCAGCTATTCTTTCGAAGTCAACCAATTATTGCAAAACTTAGTGAGAACACTGATATGGCGAGTTAAAATTTAACCCACTCGTCACAAAATGCGAGTTGCTAAAACAGTTAAATTCTACACCTGTAATGTATAACATTTTGAAGTATGCACAGCAATAGAACGTTTACATGTTGTTTTAGAGATACTTCTTTTCTCCAATTCACCCAGGTTTTAGATATACGTGCCAAATGACACAGGGCATAATCAAATTTTCAAACATTTGGTGTACAGCAAAAGCATATATGACAAGAGTAGCACTAAACAGTATAACTGATAAGAGTTTTCAGATGTCATGTCTATATCTGCATGGTACAACTAACTGGAAATTAGAAGTATTTTTTTTATAAAAGATTGCTAAATTTCTGCCATTTTTGTCCAAATTTATTGATGTTTTACAGTAAAGTTTAAAGGTCAGGATAACCAACCTAAAGCCATTGTGCTTGGTCCGTCATTATCTGACGCATGCCATATTTACCGGTATGCCTTGCACGGTATGCCGTCAATCGTGCGTAAACTTTTCCTTCAAACAACTTGTTTTTATCCTCAAAATGAAAGGTTTCATTTGACATAGATTTAACTTAGTACTAGAATTAATCATGTTCTTTTCTGTTTTTTTTTCAGAAACCTAAGGAGTCAGCAGCCACAATAAAACCTAAAACAGCAGCTGTAGCCAAAGCCTTCACAGAAGATGTAAGTCGCAGACTCCTGTCATGACTGAGGTTGTAGGATAGGGAAGGTCCACCTATAGGGTTTTCAAATTTGGCAAAACATCAGCTTTAGAGTATATTTCTTATTAATATTAAATTCTATTTGCCAGAGAAAAATATTATAATAATCAGATATATTATAAAAAGTTGTTTTCGATTCGCACTCTCAGAAAAGACATATTTGTGTTGTGTATACCGAAAGGAAAAAGAAACACAGTTAGAAATTGTCTGGTTTACTATCGCAAAATGAAAGATGTTATATGTTGAAATCATGATGTTATTGAAAGGTAGGGAACCACTCTGTCATCTGTGAAAATTTTGTCCATGTATGTTTAGTACCCTCTTCAAATTTGAGGTAAAACCAAGGGTACCCCTCGCAAAATCAGGAGCGTTCTTGACCCATTGGTGAAGTTTCAAAGGTGTATGTGCCTATATCTAATGTGCATTTGGTAATAAACTAAATTGAATTGAAAAGGATTTAGCCTTAAATGCTGACTTTTCAGCCATTATGTTTCTTTTTCCTTTCAGTATAAGACTGAATATGTCTCCCTCTCACAAAAGACTTTCCTTGTCTTGTGTTTGACTATAACTGTTGTGTTTAACTATAACTATGTTGTGTTTAACTATAACTATGTTGTGTTTAACTGTCACTGTATTGTCTTTAACTATAACTGTGTTGTGTTTAACTATATCTGTCTTTAACTATAACTAAAAAAAAATTTCTTCAGAGTGATGATGAAGAGATGCCACCTGAAGCAAAGATGAGAATGAGAAACATCGGAAGGTAAATTTGTTATGGTGTTTAATCTATAATACCTAATATAAACTTTGTTTATTTTACAACAATTATGAATACAATAATGTATGATTCGGAACTAAAAAAAACATGTGATGTGTTGAAACTATCCTTTACTTTACTTGTTTCTATGATTGATTATTCAATGGCCAGACATCTGATGTAAGATTTATATTAGGTGAGCTATGTTTTTATACGCCTGTCAAAAATGACGGGACGTATTATGGTATGGCGTTGTCCGTCCGTCCATCCGTCGTAAACTTTTATTTGTATGGAGATCTTCTCCTACAGTTTTCAACTGATTTCTTTCAAACTTGCTGCACTTGACCACCATGACATGAAGTTGTGTTTTCCTGAATGACAGTTTGATTCGACAATATTCACTAGAGTTATGGCCCTTTGGGGTGTTATTTCGGGCATTATGTAGAAAACATCAGAACTTTTTTGTGTTTTTTTTCAACATCCTCTAAAATTTGGTATGGTAATACGAAAAGCTATAATATTAAATATATATAATGGGTTTTGCTGAGTTATTTCAACTTTTTGTGTAACAGCATTTCATAGTTAAATATAGGCATTATTTAGACAATGTATTTCCGTCGTAAATTTTCAATCAATATCTTTCAAACTTGCTAGGCTTAATCATCATGACATGAAGTTGTGTTTTCTTGAATGACAGTTTGATTTGACAATATTTACGAGATTTATGGCCCTTTGTAACTTCGTATCTGATGCAATTAGGGGCAATATGTATTAAATGTTAGAACTTTTTTTGTGTTTCCATACCATTATACTTTCGATAGAATACGACGGGCATATCATGCCTCCGCTCACGGTGTTCTTGTTCATATTTCCATTATTTTGGAATCTGATTTAATAACATTTTGGCATTGGAAATATAAATTGTTCCTTCCCCTGTTTAGTCTTTATGTACATTTTGTGTTATGTTCTGAATTAATCAATTCTTTATTTCAGGGAAACACCAACAGCTGCTGGACCGAATTCCTTCGGAAAAGGTCGCCTCGGATTCTGTGATAGACAGAAAATGGTGGAGAAAGAGATTATCAAACATATGGAAGAGGTCGGAGAAGACTGAAAAAAATTCTTTTTTCAAAAATTTTAGATTTATTTTATAATCTAACAACACTCAATTACTTTTGCATTTTAATCTTGCACTACACCCAGTACTGTAGAATGAAGAATGAGTGTTTGGCGTGTCCATGACGATGCGCTACAGACAGGTGTTTTTAATCTGACACCAAGACTGAGCCAATGGACTCCTATGGACACACATAGAGGCCTATGGATCGTAACATGCTCGAAGAAATCATTCCTCCTAAAGTGTGGGAAATCCAATGTTAAGGTTGAATGACACTACAGTGGAAATATTACAACTGTTATTTAACACAGTTACAGTGTAAAGTGTAAGCAAATGATGGTCTAGGATCAGTAAATAGAGTTGTCATGCTTTTGTAGATGTACATTACCTCAAGCTCCTGTAAAGAATATTGTGTTTTTATGCTAATTAAGTAATCATTTTTATAGCTTACGCTCAATCCTCGTTACTGTTAACCAACTAATTTTTCGCGGTGAATTAATTTTACGTTTTCATATGAAACGACTATTTCGCAACAATTTAATTTCGCGATAAACATGGTCAATAACCCTATGTTCATTAAAGTACAGTTGAACATCGTTTATCCGGAAATCAGTAATCCTGAAATCTCGTAATTCGGACGAAAACATCCGGGAACGGATTTCAACAATGTTAAAATGCACAGATAATCCACTACTCTTGCAGTTGGCATACCACTAATTGAAACTATTTCGCGGCGATTAATTTTTGCGAATTTTAATCCACAGCGAAAATTAATCACACGCAAAAATATGCTGGTTTACAGTATTTTGAAGTGGACAAAACCATGAGAAAACTTCAAGCTATCAGAGTATTTGAGATTTTTAAGTCTGAATGTTAAATGTGTAAAGGTTGGCCTGGATCTTGAAAATACTTCAAATTTAAACGGGTCTTCAAGTTATTCGTGTTCGAGATAACGAGGTTCAACTTTACCTTATACAAAAAATATACTGAATATATATCATTGGTAGTACGAACTTGAAGAAGAAGAAAATGGTTGAGGTAAAAGAGCTGATGTTGGATTGATTTTAGAACTTGTTACAGTATTTTGTCCATAAGATATGTACATGATCTTTTTATTTACATACATGATCTTTTTATTATGTCTTTGGAGATGTCCTGGTGAAATAAAAGGCTCTAGATGTGCCACTGTGCAGAATGTGTGAGTTGATTAGTTTAATATTTCTACAGAATCCAAAATTTTGTGCCCTTGTGAATTCAATGATGCAAGATAAAAATAAATGATTCAGATATAGAGCGTATGGGTATGGGCTGATTGATCGAGTGGTTAACACTCCGGCCTTCCATGCATGCAGGTGGGGTTCGATCCCCGTAATCTTCATACGAATGGAACATTCAGAGAAAGTGTTTTTCTCCTGTCCACACAACTCCAACAACCCAAGTGGTGTATAAAATGGTCTTGGGTGGATGTTGCAGTATCTATGCTGTTGCATTCAAGTGAGGTGGCACTCTAAAAGATGCTGTTGGAAACACGGTTCCACTACAAACAGAACACCATTCATCTCCAGCACACACACATACATACACACACATATGGAGATATTTGCCAGGTGGTATAGGACAAGTAGTTAGCGCCTGATAAGGCAGCTCCTGCGAATTCCTCAGAATTGTATATGATAGAACTGTATGTGTTAATTGTATTGATTGTATGATAATTGTATATCTATGTACTGTAAAGCACTTTAGAGTGGCTTATGTTAGCTAGATAGGGCGCTATATCAAATGTTGTATATTAATAGAGCTCCCATCTTCACTACATGGGCATCAGTGATTGGTCAACAGTAAACATTTAAACTGTGAGCCTTTCATTTTATGACCAATCTGATTAAAATCATATCTTGATTTCCGTGCCGTTAAGTAAACTTCTCTCTGCTGCATCAAGATGTGAGGACATCCATCCCATAGGGGGTCACATTCAGATGACCTTTTGCATTAGCCAATCAAATTACTACTTTGAGAATTTGAAATGTGGATTTTTGAGGTGACAAAGCTTGCATGCATAATCTTATTTGGACGTTTAGTCTTTTGTCACGAAACGTGACGGCATATAGAACCTCAAGTAGGCATACAAATCAAACAGATCCATCACATAACAAAATCGGGTACCAGGGGCTGTAATTATATTTAAGAAATTGTCATTGTGATAATTAGTACATTTTGTACATACAAACATCCCAACCTGAGAAATAAAAAATATTTTACAACAAAGAGCAGAAATGAAACTAGTGAGACGAGCCGAGCACGAACCCGGGACCTCTAGGTTATGGAGCCATGACGTTACCACCAGGCCAAAAGGTCCGAACCAGTTGACCTGGTTCGTAATTTCCTGATATTGTTACCCAAGGTCTTGTCTGCATGTAACACATTTCGTCACCAAAAAGTTTATGTGGAATAATGTGACGAAATGACTTGCTGCAAGATGATAGAGTCATTGAAAAATTCTACTAGTGTGGGGTAAAGAGGTGACAAAGGTCACCAGAACATGACCTCTTACAGGATGTTGTCAGATCCTTGTAAAATGGAGTGGGAAAAAGGATCTGTATTTTAATTAAATTGTTTTTATGACAAAAGGATGCTGAGAATAAATATTAACCAGGAACAATATTTTGATGATTCTGTCACAGAAAAGGGTAAAAAGAAGTCAGATGCCTGGTCACCAGTGATGTTCAACTTTATAGAATTTAAAGTAATTTTTATTCTGGATATACATATACAGGCAAAGAACTGAACAAAGCTGGTAAAAATCTAATAACTTTGACCTACTTTTAAGGTCGTAGAGGTCAAATGTGTCCAAAACTTTCAAAAAGACACCCTCTGACTTACCAAAATGTCTAGAGACATGATTTTAAGCAAAGTTTGTTTTAAAAAACAATTTTGACCTACTTTGAAGGTCACAGGGGTCAAACAATTTTGATCTACTTTCAAGGTCACAGGGGTCAAATATATCAAAACCTTCAAACCACTTCAAAGTCGTATAAGTGACATTGCATCGCCTTGTCATTAAATTTAAGCAGTACTTTCCAGCAGGGCCATGCCATGGCATAGTGTATGCCTTCAGTCCATCAACTTTTCATATAAATCCCTACTAACCATGAATCACTAAGCAGAATTTTACCAAATTTGGTCTGAAGCGCCATACATATTTTGTTGTATATAAATATAAATTATGGACCTTTGGTGAGGTCAATTTGGCGTTATACAAACCTGCCAATTACCAAGGATACCCATTATAGTGGCTTATTTTTAGCATTGCTTGATTAAAATTGGAAAGTATTCGCTAAATTTGGCATAACATAATCTATCCATCAGTCAGCAACACCAACATTTAGGGGAGCGTAGCCGTAACCTCTTGAACTTGGTGCATAAGCTGACATGGCTTAAACAAGAAGGATATTTCAATAAGAATTGGTGTCACGGAAAAGTGTCACCAAACCCATAATTATCTTTATTTCTGAAATTTGCCTTTTTTTTTTAATTAAAAAAAAAGAAAATGCTATTTTGTCAAAATGACAAAGGGAAAGAAACAGTAAGCAAGAGGAAGAAAACAAATGTATGATGAAATCGAGCTACATATATGGACCAGGCTCCTCGCCAGGACCGTGAACCCTCAAAGCAAAAATGAATACAATTGCTTAAAATGTTATTGGTGTAACAATTACAATTGACTATAAAGCATATTATCGGTTTGATTTGAAAAATTTATACCACGTTTTGATATAAACTGATATAAGATATTCTTTCGATTGAATTCTACCTTGTAATAACACTGTAGCCTAGCAAATAGTCAAAGCATATTTTATAGTAAAATGAAATAATAGAAAATAATAAAAACCTATTAATCACACACATGTTTCAAGTAAATAAGGCATATTGCACAAAATCAAAAGCACTAGCAGAAAAAAAAACAAATATTAACTGAAAGCAATTATCACTGGCGATTTCAACCTAAAAGAAATTACCTAGGAGTCGGGAACCACCAACACCAATGAAAACCATCCGGCCTCAATTTTTCTGGAAACAACTATGGATAACTACCTGCACCATCCTTTAGCTTCTCCGACTCGTATTAGAGAATACGAAAATCCCTCTATTTTAATTAGATTTAGTCTTTAGTGACAAACAAGATGACATTTTAAATATAAGTTTTAACCAACCACTAGACTTCACTGTAAATATCAACACAATCGTAACCCCGAGTAATACCACTAGGAATTACCACAAAGGTAATTATGAAAAGATACGTGAGGACCTACATAAAGTAGAATGGAATGGTATCCTTACCACTCAAGTGACTGATTCCTGGAAAACCTTTGCCGAGATTATCAAAAACAGAAATTATTGAAAACATACCGGAGTGCAGAGGGTCAACTAGGAACTTGAGAACACCTTGGATGACGGATACCGCCATTAGTGCCATCCGTGAAAAAAGACGGAAGTGAAAAAAAAATATCAATATTGTAGGAGATATTCCCAGGCTAAAAGGCTAGCCAGTTTAGAAGTTATCCGATCTAAAAGGGAGTACGGGAGACAGCTGGCAAATATTATCAAAATGATAGTGAGACCTTACATTCAGTCAAAATCCAAACCCACAGAAACAATTGGTAATTTAGAAGACATCAAGGGTAACATCCTTACTAGTGACTTTGAAAAAAAGCTGAATAACTTAACAACCACTTCTCTAGTGTTTTTACCGAAGAAGATATTAACAACATACCACCATTCAGGATAAGGCCGCTACAAACACATTTGTCCAATATCATCACCGAAACGTGTTCAGTTGAAAAATATCTCAAAAGCATAAAACCTAACAAGTCACAGGGCCCGGACGAAATTCATCCGAGAATACTAAATGAAACTGTCCTATCTGTTGTGGATCGACATGCACCCAAGCTTCAAAGGGGAGTGAAAAAGCCTTCTCAGTCTAAGTGGATGGATGAAAACATTCAACAAAACTTCCGTCTGAGAGACCATTATAAGTAAATTGGCAGTACTGACAACTATCGCTAACAGCGAAATAAAGTTACAAAACTAATAAAAGACGCCAAGTCAATCTTTTTTCCAAAATTTAATCTAGAACAATCTCGATAACCCCAGTAAACTTTGGAAGTATATTCGCAAAGTAGCTCCTAATCAGTCCATTTCTTTTCCTAGTATGGTTGAATTAGACGGCAAATCTGTATTTGACAAGCTAGATATTGCCGAAACTTTCAATACTTATTGTTCAACTATTGCTATTAATTTATGTACAACATTGCATAATGTTCACGGAAGATTTCTTAAAAGTCTCTAGACACTCATAAAGCTATGGGCCTGGATGATGTTAGTTGTAAGGTATTAAAAACAGCTAGTTCCCATATTTCTTCTTCCTTGACATATATATTAAATTTGAGTTTAACATCTGGAAAATTTCCTAGTCAGTGGAAAAGTTCAAAAGTAATACCACTGCATAAAGGCGGATCAATGTCAGATATCTCAAATTACAGACTGATTTCAGTCCTACCAATCATGTCTTAAGTTCAAGAAAGACACGTACATAAAAGTTTTTTTATGTTTTTTTAAATCAACATAATTCATTAGTTGCCTCACAATCTGGATTTCGTAAAAATCACTTTTGTGAAAATACCCTTCTCAGAATTGTCAATAATTTGGCAAAAGAAATTGACAAAGGAAATATCAATGGTGTGGTATTTATAGATTTCAGAAAAGCATTTGATATGGTCAATCATGAAGTCCTTATTCGAAATTTAGCTCTATATCAATGTGATTGCACATCTTTGAGTTGATTTAATTCCTACATTTCGGATCGATATCAAAAAGTTGCTGTATCTAGTAAAATCTCTAGCTGTAAGCCTATTACACATGGTGTACCACAGGGGTCAATATTGGGTCCCCTCATGTTTCTCATTTTCATAAATGATCTTCCACTTAAACTTCAGTCTTCCACTGATATGTATACCGACGACTCAGCTTTAAGTTCATCCACAGTTGCTTGAGTTTCTGTCAGTAAATAATAAATATATATGTGTGAAATAAGCCTCCCGTTACATTCTGTAATGGGCCGCGGCTCCATATATATTAACATTTTTTTTATATAATGACAGAAACTCAAGCAACTGTGCTCTGACGTATACGTCAATATTTGCCACTTCCAGCCAGATTAAAAAAAAAATCACTCGCGTCTTTTTCCACACTTTGTGTAATGTTGTACGGTATGGAGTGGATAATCTTACACAAACATTGTCAAAAGCACGGAAACAAGCTGCTCGATTGGTATTAGATGCTCCATTTGACACCCCACCTGCGGAAATGTTTACTCTAGTCTATTGAGATAGGTACCAATCAGTGACTATTTGAAATTTAAAAGAGGTGTAATAGTGTATAAATGTGTCAATAATCTTGTACCTTAATACCTGGCAAGACAATTTGAGTTCTCTAACAACAGTCGTACAAGATCTGCTTCTCAAAAGTTTATACAAGTTCCAAGACACCGCACTACTTTTTATTCAAAGCAGTTTGTAGTAGAATGGGGCCAAATTTGGAACAACCTACCAGTTGAAGTTATACTTGCATCCTCCCTTCCAATGTTTAAAAAATGGCTGGAAACAATATGAATGCAGTTTGAATATATTTATTTTTATCAAAGAAACATCTTAGATGTTACTTTCTGTTTTATTTATGCTATATTAGCGTATATACTGTCAATTTATATTTTTTGCTACATTAGCATATATGTAAATTATACATCTGGTCTTTTACTGAACACCAAATTGGTTAAGCTTGGAATAGTGAATCTTTGCTTCTGTGATAATTTTAATGAAATTGTGTAAATGACCCTTTAATTGTATATTGAATACTTAGTCTAATTATAACTGTAGTAATTTAAATAACTGAAATTATATTAATTTAACTTAATTGTACATTGTATACTTATGCTGTGATAATAAATAAATCTTACTTGATTTACAATGTAAATGTGTCCTTAATTTAATTGTGCTAAACACAGGTGTATATGGTAGTAAATAAAGCTTAAATGTGTTTAGATGATAGAAAAAGAAAATCAAATAAGAAAGAAAAAAAAAACTTTCCGATGCCGGGAATTGAACCCGGGCCGTCTGGGTGAAAACCAGAAATCCTAACCACTAGACCACATCGGACTTGATATAACTGTGTTAAATTTTTGCTATATATTATCCATAAAGGATAACGCAGGTTCGGAAATATTATCCAACATTTTATAGACGAAAATTTGCTTAATAGATGATTTACATTTATCTTTATATATATCCTCTTTTTATTTTACCTACAGTTCTGTACAGTACTCAGTATATGTCTTTTTCCGACTGTAACGCATTGTAGATAAACTAGAGTTACTTACCCCTGATCAAAGAAACAGCCAGCAGATGCTGATTGCCTTGTTAGGAAGTTTCAGCAGTTGTCTGTCACTGAGAAGTTGTGTGGTTGTTTACAAGTTCTCCCAGTAAGTATGCCTTTATTAATTGGCTATTTGTAATTGTGAATTTATTGCTTATCAAAAGTTGAGATCAAAGAGGTTTTAAATCATGCGAAAGTCAGTTAGGAGCTCTTCTAAGCAAAATTCCTTTTGAGGCCCCCTAAATTTTCTAACTGTTTATTTTACCAACTCGACTGTCAAACACCTTTTTGCAGAATAAAACTGACACTGTAAAATGAATATTTTGTTGGTAGGAAATAAGAATTTGTATATTTAAATATTTTATTGGGGTAGGCCTACTGCCTTGCCCCCTTCTGAATCACAGCCGCACCGCATTCCAAAGTAGTAGTTCAACAACACTCGGTAGCAGGTAGCTATAGACTTGCACAAGTCCCACTGACCTTACTGTAGTCGTTCAAATCCATAAATCGACAGGGTTATCAAATATTCTTCTTTAAGATTCAACGACGATTGCGCTACATTTCACAAATATGTCCTCAACAATATAACAGTAACATTTTTGCTTAACTCTAGAAGTGAATTTTAAACACAAATTGTAGAATTATATTTATTTATGAGGGTCCAATTTACAGTAGGGGAACTTATTAATTCTGTTCATGTACTGGAAAATAATCATAACTGTAACTAACTACTTAATTATAACTGTACGTGCCAAAACTATGGAAACATTTTGCTATTTATTCTTTGCATTTCAAACCTTTTGTCAAAGAATTTTCTTGACATTGTTTATGAATTATTTTTGATGAAATTTTGTATGCTTGTAAAAAATGTTTTCTGCTTCATCTCATAATAATTTCACTGTTTTCCATTGTGTATGACCATGAGAAATCATAATTTATTTACAACGGCTGTTTTTTAGGGTGCCATATACTGTAGAAAAATGGGGTCACATGGAAACTATCAGTGTAAATAATTCTGTGTTGCTCCACAAATACACGATGGAAAATTATATAAATATAATTAGAAGGAGCATTAATTTGGATATTTCTTTAAAATATGACTAAATATTGTCAAAATCAACCTATAAACAAAGTCAGGAAAATTCATTGAAAAAGTTTGGAAATACAAAGAATATATAGCAAAATAAAAATGGTTTCAATACTAATAGCATGGTATATAACAACTAAATGTTACCTCCTCAGTGCTATGTGTGCCAAATGCTACCTTCACAGTACTAGTTATAATGTATTTTGTCAATTTTCTGTGATAATCTCCAAATGAAATTTGTTGTTAGTAAATTACCAAATATCTTTATTATTTAATACATTGATAGAATATGTCCATTTCAACTGACATAACCTTTTTTATCCAAGGTTTTAGGTAAGAGATACAAAGTTTTATAAATAAATCATTATTGGATATAATTATTTTTTAATCAATGTAGACTAATTGGAAACTATACTTTTATATAATATAGGCCTAATAAACCAAGATTAATTTTAACTGAATTTTAACATATTGTCTTAATTATCAATGATATGTAATTTATATTTAATTGGATATAATTATTAAGTTACCTTGTCCAAAATTTTAGGTAATGATGGTGTTTGCTAGATCTGTGATAGTAAATAATTTGAAAGTGCCAGGTCTTTTTCTGGGTAAATTGGGAAAAGGCCCCTGAGTGAAATTGGGAAAATTAACGACGAATCGACAAATAATACAATGTAATTTAATCAGATAAAAGCAATAAAATAACAATATTTCTTTTCAAAGAGCTTCTTTTTCAACTGATCCAGCTGTTCAGTTTTAATATGCACAATTTTGTTTTTAAAAGTAGATCTAACATCAGATCGGGAAAAAAGTCCTTTAATTGGGAATAATGAAGCCTAAATGTCATTGGGAATGGGGCCAAATTTCGGCCACTGAGAGACCCCAGAAAAAGCCCTGAGTGCCTAAACATGGTTCAGAGATTTTGGCAACTATTTTGGAAATTTCAAAGTGCCACTGAGCAAATATTGGGAAATTGTCTGCATATTCCACAAACTGGGATTTTAGGAAAATAATATCAAGGTTGAAAAATATGAATTATAGAAAGATATGCTGTTTCTTTCAATACCCAGGTAAATATTTAATTTATTTTCAGTTTCCAGTCTTTTAAATATATAAATTAATATTTTTAATCAATGTCAGTTTCCTTACAATAACCCTCATAGGGAAAATACAGACTGAAATTGAGAAAATAATTATTATATAAGGGTCAAATATCAGTTGGAAATGGGTCCAGATACTGGACCCTATATGGGTACCTGACATAAACCCTTGGTTTTTATATTATAAACAATTTTATGTATCTAATTGTATTTATCTCTGTATTTTATGTATGCCTTTTACCTTTAGGAATAAACATAATGATAATACATGTTATAATAAATAAATAAATAAATAACAAAAACAAGAGAAAGGGTTGGTATCACAGAATTAACCATCTCAGCCATGTTTAATGTTACAATGTGAATGGAATTGTGATATCAACGACGAAAACCCCAGAACATCCCCTGTAAATTTGTACATACATACACACTGGTACATGCATGTCGCTTTTCTGTACATGTCTTGTGTAAAGGGGCATGGATGCTCAAGGTGGCCATGGTCATCTGATATTTATCATTGCTTGCCCTGGGGAGGTGTTTCAACCTCTCACACTGGTGGCTGGGTGTGGTTGAATGCTTAGGCTATAAAACAAACACTGACTACTTATTTACAGAAGTTAGTGTGTATATATGTCTCCAAACTCTCCTTTGGGCACTGTAGCACTATACAACAACCAGATAATTGTTGTCTACAGGTATCTTATACTATATAAGTAAGATTTCAGCTGCAGCTAAATTGGGCCAAAATGTGTAACATTTGTATGCCAATAAAATTATTGCTCCTACCTTTCCACTCGGTTAGAATATATATATATATAGGGAAATACACGTTGATCTCTGTACTATTTGGTTTTTCAAAAATTAAAAATGACTTGAAAATTGTGTCCTTTTTGAAAAGTTTACTCCAACCAAATGTTTGCCTTTCATTCTTAACACTGTAATTATAAGAGCATATTTAACACATGAAGCAAACAATTTGAAAATAATACCAAAAAACAATGCTAGTTTAGTTATATAAGTAGCACGCTAACAAATTTGATATCATACTCTCATAAACAAATCCAAAATCAAAAGAGTTTACCTTTATAAGCTGGAATATAAAATATATTTCTATAGCAAGACATGAACAAATAATGTATTATTACAGATGTCATCTACTGAAATTTCTACAAGGTTAATAAGTCAAAATGCAAATTACATTAAGGAAACTAGTTTTCCACTGATTGGTCGGTCTTACACTAGTTACAGTTTGCCCTAAATTTATTTAGCACTACGTATACGATAGTCATGGTAATTCCTCCCAACACTCTGTCAGTGTACTCATATTTAATGGCATGTAGCATTCGGGGATGAAAGAATATTGAGTTTAATTTGTTCCCCGACCCTCATATAAGGTCATACATAATGGGTCAAACAACTTTAATTTGTAATAACCAACAAAAGTCATATACATGTATACTGAACAGAACTGAATGTCTTTTTAGTCAAATGACTGCTATGGCCCCTGGTTCTGTTGTTTTGTAGTGACTGCATCTCTGTCATACATTGTATGTTGTGAACTTGTGATGGGAAACCTTTCATGTTCCTCATCTTGATAAACTCATAAAGGGGCAGATCCCTCTGAAAATTAGACAAATTTAATTTCTTTGTCAGTGCAGTATATATATTCATATAATACAATAACACTAAAATATCTGTGTCACACATACTTTATACATCACACACAATTTACATAATAAAACTAACACATGCTATATGCCCTGGGCCAGTCATATTTGACTCATTCTATGGTGGGAGAAGTGTAAGAGTGTGTTGCCAGGCCAATCCCTATTAGCTATATACCATAACAACAAAGAATCGCCCACTGGTTCCCCCACCAGTGAAATCTTGACAACATAAGACATGAATGTGGTGTACATAATTGTATAATAATGTTCATGTGTTTACTACATTCTACTTACATTGTATATATCTACATCATCTATTTCTTTTCAGGTGTGTATATCCATACCTACATGCATTGTATTATGTTATAGATATATCTGTTTTAATAATATTACATTGTAAGTAAGGTTAATATTTCTTAATAAATATATTACAGTAGTTATAGAATAATTTGTACATTGTATATATCTAAATATACTAGTATACCGGTACATTTTATATGTACACTTACTCATTATGCAGCTTTTATAAATACACCTACACACTTGTGTACCGGAAAGTTTGTGGTTTAATGCTTGAAGTGCAATGGAAATAATTCACATTCTGTTCATACGTATAGTGACATATTATTATGTTGTGTGCTGTTACATTGAATATGAAATATATTATGAATATAACTTAAGAATCCAGGTTTTAAGTTTAGGGATGATGGATACAGTTCAGATTAATAATTTAAAATAATAAAACTGAAAAATAGTTTTATGCCCCATTAGACATGAAATGGGAGGGGATGTGTGGGCATAATAAATCCTGCTTTTGCCACACTTGACTGGTGCCAATTTACCAATGTTTCCTTCAGAAAATTCATCAAAGAATTGAATTGAAGTTTTTGGATCAGTTACAGTTACAAAACACCTAAAACAATTTTCAGTGGGGCAATTAAATTGCCTTTTTTGACTAGATTGAGAAAACCATGACAAAAACAAAAATATATTGGTTGCGATTTTGGCTTCAGTAACTAGAATGATCTGATATTAGCAGGCCATGGAAAACAAATACAGAATTCAGAATCAAATAAATCATGGCAGGACCAAAAAGTCAAGGCAGATGGGGGATGAAAATCTAGGAATTAATTAATTATGGCCAGAGTTTGCTTTGAAGCCATCCTTATATCTTTTCCACTAATTTTCATGATTCCCATTTAAACTATGCAGAAGGATCCCATTTATTTTGGGAAGGACCAATAATGAATATCCAGCGCAAACTCTGATGGCCTTATTAAAACAAATTTTACATCAATGCAGTGTGCAAAAGTAATTCTTAATGTTTCATTGACAATAGGTCTATGGATATTTCAAATTGCATAGACCGAACAGAATTTCTGTAGACTAAATTGTTTCATCAGTGTCAACGGACCTCTTAAACAGAGTGATCAAGATCTCCCCTCCTTCGACATTCATGATCATGACCAATTAAATTCCTTAAGACATCAGGTCTACTGTATAATGATGTAAACGTGCATAGTATAAACATGGAGTTGGGATGTATTTTTACAGGGAGATGGAGGTCCTGATACTGGCACTGTTGATGATCGTGACCTGTCATGGTCAGACTAATGATCAGGCTACTGTCATGGAATGGGAGGCTAGTCAAATGCCTGACCCCTACACCAACCCCAAGGCTTGTGGTCGCTATGAGAACAAGCCTGCCTACGTCTGTGATCCCAACAATCTGCTCCCAGCAAAAGGAGGTGAGTCGACATCTCAATACAACAAAAAGTGGAATAATTAAGTTTTTTAGTTCACCTGCCCAAATGTCAGCTTATGCAGTCTTTGGTCTAAAACATACAGACAACTTCTTTTCACTAACCAAAAGGCCAAGGGCACACTAATTTTTGGCCTATATATGGCTGAGATAAAGGGCCCCAGGTTTGTTCAGTTGAATGACCTTGGGCATATTTTTGTTCATTTTCATTTGAAAATAATTCAGAGTTGGTTGGAATAATAACCAGGAGATGACAGTTTGACTCTGGCCCATCTCCATGGCTGTGGGGAGGCCCAATAGGGGGGGATATACTGTAGTACAGGGTTATATTGACTGCTGAAGCAGTCCTGGGACTCCCATCAGAAATACTTTATAGTAAAACTGATCAATTTTGGGAGTCCTTTGTCAATTTTAGGAGTCAAAATGCAGGTTTTTGTGCGTCAGGGAAAACCCTGATGAAGGAATGACAAGATATTTGGTCTAAAGCATCCTTTTGTGAAGGGCAATATTTTGTAGAAACTGTTGGATTGCCCCACCTTGGGCCTAAGGGGCAGGGTTGACTACTAGAGGAATTTAGTAAATTATTTAAAATTCAGTTTCTTTTCCATGAATGTGAGGATATTATTCAAATTCGGCCTGAAGCATCCTTAGGTGCAGGGGATTTAATATCTTGGCACTGAGGGGCAGGGTCCACTAGGAAAAAATCTTTAAAATCTTTTCCAGGAATGGTTGGATAATGTCCAAATATTTCAATTATGGTTTTGATACAAATGTATTCGGGGAGCAATATAGGCCCACTGGGCCACTTGTATCAAACAATTTGCTTGTTACTTTGTTTGTTTGAAAGTTTGGGATTGTTAACAGCTTTAGTTACATCATTTTGTATGGTATCTCTCTCTGAACAGCTGACATTCTTGACTGGCTGGCAGAGGGAACCTACTTAAACGATACATTGTGTCCATGTTCTGACTGGCGATGTGAATCCAACGACGCCAAACCCTATGGAACTATCATCAATGTTGCAATCGTCAAGAAGATCAAGCGGCCAGAAGGGTATGTTAGTGCTGTTGACAAGATGTCTGGTAAAGACTTTTCTTCAGAGATAACCCTTTAAATATGATTTTACAAACATAATTTGAATGAAATTCCCAAATCGTATTCATAATGTTTGACTTCAAAATTAAAAAAAAAAGTTTTTAGCTCACCTGGCAAAAAGTGCCATGATCTTATGTTATGGTAACTGGCATGAAATACTATAAAATTCCTACAAACAAATGACCTTGACCTAATTTCAAGGTCAAAGAGGTCCAAAATCTAGGCCATTTGTAATGATATTTAACAATAAGCATGTTGGAAAAGTGTATTATAAAGATTTATTTAGTCTGGAACATTGTTTAGCCAAAGAGACTTATATTTTGACATATTTTCTAATTAAGTACTTTCATTGAGAATATTTTCAAATGATTGCACAAATTAATGTCAAAGTGAGCAATGCAGGTTCTCTTTGTCTCTTGTTTAATGGTGTCTGTTAATGTGTTGTATGTGTGTGCGACGTGTTTACAGAGAGGATCCCACAGCGGAGAACCTACTGAACGCTGCTCGACAGTTCACCTACACGCTGACCAACGAACGCTGGAATAAGGGTGTCTGCAACAACAATGTTGTCATCATGTACTCGGCTGAAGATGAAACGGTCAGTATAGTATAATCACTACTTTCAGGTACAGTGTACCTTCGTTATACCCCCCACCTTTTGTCCACAGCAATAGTGGCTGTATAACCAGGGTGGCGATAGTATCGAATTATGAAAATCATAACCATGAGTTAAATTGCATAATAGATTGTATTTCCAACATTTCTGTCAAAACAAGCTTAGTATTATATCGTCATATAGATCTACATTGGCACGAATTTATATCTGAAAATAGTTATTGATCTGCTTTTGCCGCATGCCATTCCAAATGGAACACTTAAGAGTTCCTCAATCTCCAAAACAGAACAATATGGTGTTATCGTCCAGGGAAATGTATAGCGATTCGGGACATTTGTATTTTAAGGGTGTGGCGGATGGCGGTATGCGAGGGTGGCGACCTTAACGAATGAATTATGTAAGAGGGAAATCCTTTCTAGAGGTTTAGGTGGCGGTAGATTCGGGTGGCGATAGGTCGAGGGTACACTGTATATTTTGTCCATATTGACAATCAGTTCAAAAGTTTTAGAATTCTTTTCTTGTAATGACATGACAAATCAGGGGTCGACATTAACTTTTTTTTGCACTTGTCCCTTCGGACAAGTAACCAATTTTCTCACTTGTCCGAATGAAATAATAACTTGTCCCTTTTTTAATGGTACTTTTTAACATTTGTGTGACATGCAATGAGATTATAATAACAATTATAAAATAACTCATTTATTTGTGTTGATCCAGTTAGAAGAATTCCATATAAATGTATTATGATATTTTAGTAAACTATACAGTCAAATGGAATCAATTTACAAGTGACTGAACTCGAATAAAGTTTATTGCGCTATTTTCGTTACATAACAGCATTTCCGTTTAACTCGTGCAAGGCAAGTTTACAGATTGACAATAGAGTGTAAACATTTTACCGTGAGTATTTAATGAATGTTGATTTCAGAATAAAACAAACAACACGAAGACAACATTTGTTACTTGTCCCGTCGGACAAGCATTTTAATCGTTTCACTTGTCCGACAGCAATTTTGTCTGGTAGCGGACAAGCCTTAATGTCGACCCCTGCAAATGTTATATTTCACCTAGTTTACATGTTGATTTCATCATTGAAATTGAGTTACCATACCTATAACATTATTCGAGTGGCTTGGGCCGCTTGTTGGTGATGTATTCAGATGAGCGATACAGGCCTCTTGCTGTAGGTACTTTCTTTTCAATTGAAGTTTTACTTTTTGGTTGTCATTAATGACTGGTGGCCATCATTGATTTTTAAAATGGCAGCTTAAGTTGACTTTGGCACTCCTGTCTGTTGTTGACAAAAAACAACTTTGGTACCGAAAGAGTTAAAGGTGCTTTAATCAAAGTTGAAAATTTCTTTATGCTTAGACAACTAAGTAATTAGTGTTCTTAACTTTCATGCCAAAACTATTCCATATCAGTCTAGCGTAGAGAAGATGGAAACCAAATGTTTGCTGGCTCTTTGGTGTTTAAGAAATTAGTGTGATTGGGGAAATATGACTATACTTGTGCCTGAATCAGTTATTTGTCAATCATCATTTGGTTTATCATTAATTATTTACTTTGGTGTTTGCAGCTCTTTACCATGGCTGGAAGGACATCGGCTCTCCGACTCAATAATGATGTCATTACAGAAATCACAAATCACCACATGCGCCACTTTAAAAATGGCAAAGCCCTCACAGCCGGGCTTTATAGTCTCATTGTGGATTACAGGTAAATTCTCACATAAAAATGCAGAGCCCTCACAGCCGGGCTTTATAGTCTCATCGTGGATTACAGGTAAATTCTCACATAAAAATGGCAGAGACCTCACAGCCGGACTTTATAGTCTCATTGTGGATTACAGGTAAATTCTCACATAAAAATGCAGAGCCCTCACAGCCAGACCTTATAGTCTCATCGTGGATTACAGGTAAATTCTCACATAAAAATGCAGAGCCCTCACAGCCGGACTTTATAGTCTCATTGTGGATTACAGGTAAATTCTCACATAAAAATGCAGAGACCTCACAGCCGGGCTTTATGGTCTCATTGAGGATTACAGGTAAATTCTCACATAAAAATGGCAGAGCCCTCACAGCCGGGCTTTATGGTCTCATTGAGGATTACAGGTAAATTCTCACATAAAAATGGCAGAGACCTCACAGCCGGGCTTTATAGTCTCATTGTGGATTACAGGTAAATTCTCACATAAAAATGCAGAGCCCTCACAGCCGGGCTTTATAGTCTCATCGTGGATTACAGGTAAATTCTCACATAAAAATGGCAGAGCCCACACAGCCGGGCTTTATAGTCTCATCGTGGATTACAGGTAAATTCTCACATAAAAATGGCAGAGCCCTCACAGCCGGGCTTTATAGTCTCATCGTGGATTACAGGTAAGTTCTCACATGAAAATGGCAGAGCCCTCACAGTTGTGGATTACAGGTAAACTCTAACACAGAGATGATCCTATCAGGGATAGATGTACATAAGTATAGGGCTGCGACAGTTCTTGGATCTAACAATAATTTACGCTGGTAACTACAAAAAATCTTGACTTTGATTGTACACACTGACTTTTTACCAACCAGGCTGACTTTTTTTTAACCTTTGAATTGGTGCGCCGACAAGGCTACTGAAATACTTCTGTGCACAGTGGTAGACCTGCAACTTGCTGTGTGCTGCCAAACCACCTTATGTAGTTACCGCTACTGTCTGTCGGTAGACTGACAATTACAAACAATCGTATAAAATGAAAGTTAACTCGTCATCTTGATACCAATGTAATGTCAGCGAGGTCAGTGAAAATTTGGCTTGTACGAGCAAAGTCAAGAGTTTTGTAGTCACCAGTGTTATGTGCCAGTTAAAAGAATGGATGTGTTTTGTTATCAAGTGAATGGATGGGTGTGCATGGTGTCCTCAATATCTCAAATAGTTTATAGCTCATCAGATGGTGAGCTATCCAAATCACCCTTTACATCCTCTGTGGTCCATTTGTCTATGTCCGTCCTAAACAGTTCTTGTCATTGCTGTTTTTCTTGAGAAAGTGCTGGATGTATCATTATCAAATTCTATTTTTTTTGCTTTCCCTTGGTCCTTAGTTATGATTTATCCCATTTGTGTGCACATAATTATTAAAAAAGAGCATTATATGGAATCACCCTGTCTGGATGTCATCCAGTTGGAAAGCTCCAGGAAAAAATTATCTGGCAGATTTTAGTGCACTTTAATAGTACTGATTTCAACCCTTTTTAAGAGAGTTTAATATGTGAAATAAAAAATCTTCATCTTAATTTACAAGCAGATTTCACTAAGTTATGTAGTTGTGTACTGGCATTTTTTTATTTCAAATTTCAACCCTTTTTAAAGCAGTTAAAGAGTAACTGTAGTGCAAAACCATCTTTTGTGTATGGAAAGATTGATAAATAGTAAGTGAGATAATTCACACGAAATTTTTTTTTTTGGAAAAATTACGAAGTTTTGACCATTTTTTTAAATTTCACACCTGAACGCAAATCAGAAAATCCCCGATTTTGCCACACGACCGGAAGTGACGTCACAACGGTGACCGCACTGATAGACTTGTGTAGTCATTATATTGAAATTATATGAATCGTATCACGACTTGTTATTTGTATAGAGTCTTCTATTCAAGAATATGACACTTATTATACATCAAGGTTGTATGGAGTTCATTAATGACCCTACTGATAATTCCAAGGTGTTGTATGCCCCAGGGGGCCGTAATTAGTGGCGAGGGGGGGTCGGGAGTTCCACAGGTGTGCGTCACACGTGGTCATGATCACTCGACCATAAATCAATTACCGCCGGCTCGCTAACATGATTAACAGGTTATTATTTTGTGGAAAAACTTTAAGACTTCAAAACATGCACTTGATATGATTAGGTATTAATTTTCTCATATTTTATTTCATATAACACCGCTAAAACGGCGTGTGTATTCACCGATGGTCACGTTGATTGAATGCACATATCAGCAGGAACTGATCGTAACACCTTTTAAAATGCACGCTGAAAAAAATTAATGCATGTCGGTCGGCTGTATAAATACAAAACTACCTAGAAACAACCTCAAACAAACAGATAAGGAAAAGGATATTTGTGTTGCTTTAGACCACAGACTTAGATATAATCTAATTCCGTGTATAGACTCGGAACTTCGAAAACCATATATTTTATTGGACTTCAAAGAAGAACAGTTAGTAACGTCATATATTTACATTTGCTCTGCATTGCCACTATATAACACTACCAAGGCCAGTTCCGTGTTATGAGAGCATAACACTGGAGTGGTCATAATGACGTCATTACGATTATGACGTCATAATCATAACGTTGGAAAAAGCCGGCCGATACTGGCTGTTCGCTGTTCCATTTATTAGAAATTTACCTCAAATTTTCAGAACAAACGTAGAATAAAGATATAAATTTATTATCAAAACCAATGGTAAAATGTAAATATAAGCATTAAACATCATTTTGTTCCGTGTTATGGTCCTATAACACGGAACAGAATGATGTTTAATGCTTAAAAAGAACGACAAGACCAGCCTTTTTATACGTACAATGCGATGTACGTATATTGGAAAATAAAAATATATAACTTTTATCAATGCTTTCGACCTGTATAAACTGTTTTGACGGGTATCACATTTCGACTTCTTTTATCGTTATTACATGTTTGAGAAATTATAGGTGTGTATGAAAGTTAACAGCTTTCTATCCATAGATAATTTATTAATGTCTATGCAGTATAAAAAAAAACATTTCAAATCGTGAATATTGTAAAATAAATAGAATATGAGCGAAATCCTGATGTTACTTGTCTTCAGGCACATACATCGAAATAGAAATCAAGAACAATGTATTTCGAATTCTGTTTGAGAAAAAATAAGATTAGATCTTTGAAAACCCCTGTGTTTTACTGACAAGAAATGAACATGGACTATCTTTTGAAAATAAGATGAGAAGATTACTTAATTGGTTTTAATCACAGGCACTTGTGGCCAGGAGAATAGTCATCTAAATATAAAGATATTTGCAAAATATGAATTATTAAAATAAAATATTAAAACTGACTTTCACAATTTTCTTTTTATGTTGTTAATCATCTAAAACCATAATGAAAGTAATTGCCAAATTTCAGCTTGATACGTCAAGCGGTTAAATTTCACACAAAAAAAAGAGTGTCTGATGGTCGATTTTTTGTTAAATTAAACCGCTTGACGTATCAAGCTGAAATTTGGCAATTATTTTCAATATGGTTTTAGATGATTAATAACATAAAAAGAAAATTTGAAAATTCAGTTTTCATATTTTATTTTAATTATCATATTTCGCTATGCTATCTATATATTTAGATGGCTATTCTCCCTGCCACATGTGCCTGTGGTTTTAATCCGCATTTTATTCATTTATGTTAAAAATAAAATATGAAAAAACTGTGATACAGACATACCAGGTACGTATATGTGCATATACGTCCCTGAGACATATCAAGCAAGTTTTCAACAGAACTTTTCTCGTTGAATAGAAGAGTCAAACTCGAAATTAAAAAAGTGTCATATGCTCTGTGAGTTGACGGTGGGTTACGGAGATTTCAAAAGATACATGTGCACTCGATAGTCTATGTTCCAGTCGAGATCTACATGTAACTACAGATTTAGAGTACACATTTTGTAGTGATAAAGAGGGGATAATAACCGCAACATACTCAACTATTACAATTTAGTTAACTTTGATAGCCCCCCCCCCCCCCCCCCCTCTCCAATGTTAATTACTTGCTATCTGTCTGAGTAACAAGTTACGTGTGAAGTTATCGAACTGACCAGGTAGATTATCCCGCTAATCTGATTACGTAATATAATGGACACTAACATGTACAATATTCAAAGGTATTATTATAAGAGTCACCCTTGAATCATTGGATAAATGATATGTATAACTGACATTATAAATGACACAGAGTATTACAATATGATAGCGCATATATATATGGGTCCATTAAAATGAATTTGAACAATCAATAAACACTATATTTATGAAAGAATCAAAGTAAAGTTATTTCAATGACGATTTCAGATTATTTTTCCGACCCTCATATTATGGTACGTCCCTTAATTTCATTGTATAATACATTTTGAATCATTAATCAACCAGACGTACATATTACTATTATATATAGAGAGACATAGGACCCAATTTCTTGTGTTCCCGTTGTGACGTCACCAATACATGTGCACAACTTTTAGCGGTTCGCGGTGCGCTTAATTAGCGTGTGGCAAAACAGGTAAAAAACCAAACTTCAACCTGTCGTAACTTTGTAACCGGTCGGCCGATTTCGATGCAGTTTTCGACAATGTATTAATGCCGACACAACAAGTCTGATTATTTCAGTTTCTATTTGCACTACAGTTACTCTTTAATGTATAAATTAAGTTGTTTATACCCTTAATTTACTTAATTGCTTCAACGATGTTTGCGCGATATTATAATGAATTTTCACAAAGCATGAATTTGCATGAGGCCTTCGCCAATAATATATAATATTATAATGCCAAGTTGCTGATGTTAATGGTATTTCAACATACTGTATCCAATTCTTTATTCCAGGAATGTATTGCGAGGAGAGTACCAGTCCTGGCGGGATTTTGACAAATCACAGCGCCCTATTGGAGGAGGAAATGTTCCCGTCGCCTCAGCAGCTACATTCATCTCTCTTGTCATCGCATTTGGCCTCTCATTCAGATTTTAAACTGGACAATTTTCACAAATCAGATGTTAAACTAGAAAAAATTCATAATTCAGATTTTATAGTAGAAAATTTTCACAAATCAGATTTTAAACTTGAAAATTTTCACAAATCAGATTTTAAACTAGAAAAATTTCACAAATCTGATTTTAAACTAGAAAAATTTCACTTATCTGATTTTAAACTAGAAAAATTTCACTAATCTGATTTTAAAGTGGGAAATTCTCACAAAACAAAATGGCCATCTCCATCAGCTTGGACACTCTTCAACATTTCCAAAGTAACTTCATGATTCTTATGGGATTGTTACAAAGTCTTAAATTTCTATACGAAGGTGAAAGAGTTGTAAGAAAGAACAGTTATCAGTTGTTACTTGATCAATTGTTGGAGCATTTGAACTATAAACATGTCAATAATGCATAATCTGACATAAACCATTATTTTTGTAGGGGATGGGGGTGTTATGGTTGTATAGAATAGATAAGTTTATATTGTTACAGCATTTAAACTGTAAACATGTCGTTAATGCATAATCTGACGTTAATCAATATTTTTATTTGGGGTGGGGTGGGGGAGTTATGGTTGAATAAAACAAATAAGTCAATATTGTTACAGCATTTAAACTTTTAACATGATTTTTTATGCATAATCTGATGTAAATCATTATTTTTATTAGGGGGGAGGTTGGGTGTTGTGGTTGTATAAAACAAATAAGTTGTTTAATAAAGATCGATAGTAATCATGATAGTTTGATGGTACCATCCAACCTTGGTATCTCAAAGTTGGCAGGACCCTGGAAATGCATAAAATGATTCGATTGAATGATTACGTAGTGTGGAGTTGGGGGGATTGATGAAATAATTAAATGGAAGTCTTGCATTACGCAATGTTTAGAAAACAACGTTCAACTGTATTGTTGTGAAGGCTTTATTTTAGTGTTGTTAAATATTTTGACATGATGAAACAAAGTTGGTGGAAATTTCACAAGAAGTTTACAGACCAAAGGTCAAGGGGTTAAATGTCAAGATCAAATTTTGTAGCTTTTCATAGATGAAAAATTTGAGGGCATTATGAAGCAAAGTTGATGGGACTTTCAACAAAAAATCAACTGACTGACTAGCTTTTTCACTGATGAAATTAGTCAACAAAAGGAAACTACTGCTGCTTCTTGGAGTTGCCAATAGCTCAGGCCAGGTCACCCAAAGTCTGGCTGTGATATAGAGAGGAGATTCCAACCTCCCTTGATTATGAATGGCAAGTATTGCCAAAGATAGTTGTGGAGGAAATGGTGTTTCATCATGGATTACTGTATACTAGCATATATCCCAACATCGAATAAACATAAAAAAGCAGAAAGTGATACGTATTTCAATTATATTCATTTGATGATAGTTTGCAAATGTTTTTGGAAGGATATTAAGAATAAATTGCTTTATATATACTGTATATAATTATATATATATGACTGATATTTATTATGACTAATATACTACATGTATACATGTAGTGTTTGTTGTGTGTGATGTTTTCAGATTCCACCAGGTGGGTATATATGAGATTATTTACACCTAGTACTTGCAAGGTGAAGCGAAAAATGTTATTTTTCATTATTTTTCTTTTTAAGGGACAAAACGTGAAAACCTAAATTTTAAGTTTTTTGGTCATCTGACCAGAAGTGTAACAGATTGGAACATTATGATTTAGATTTGTTCTGATCTCGGATATTTTTTTTTTATTTACTGTATATTTAAGAAAATTTAAAGCAATCGAGAAGAAATTTTTTTACACATGTTTAAAATCTGACCTATTACACTGTGCCATATTTTTTACTTCTATTAATACAAAGTTATATTAAATCTCAGACTCTTAGTGATAGAAAAGATATTTCAATTTCCAATAATTTTCCTTACCGGTAATTAAAAAAAAATAAAATTCTTCATATATTTAATTGAGTAGTTGAGTAGGTACCTTAAAAATCTATTTTTCATATACCTAATGTTTATCATGCATGTTTTGTGGACAAAATACTTGATAGTTTTGTCAGTTGATCTGATATTAAACATATTCTGATATTTCTTAAAATGTTGTAATCTTTTGGCACAGTGTGTGTTTAAGGTATACTTGTGATGAAATGACAGGAAACATGCGAAACATTTTCTAACAGATGGAAAAAAAATAACCTGAATTTTGTATATGTATTGTATCTAGTTATAACATGTACCTCTTATCTCAACATCTTTGTTGTTTAATTTAATCAGAATCATTCATTAGTAGACTTTTTCCATCGAATGTAATTGCATCGAAAATTACTTTTTAATAGAATTGATAAAGCGCTTCCAGAAACATAAAGTAGATCCAACTACTTAAAATTTTTCATGGTGTATATCCTTTAAATTACCTATTTTTTTGTAGATTTTATATTGAGAGATTTATTATAGAAAGTTGTTTCGTATTTTACCTGGAGGACAGGGTTTCCTGCTCGAGTTTGTTAGAATTATTTACACATGGAGTGAGAGTTGTTTTATATATACATACATATATCTTATGTTAACAGTTGTAAATGTTTCCCACCAATAGAAGTGCCTTATTCTGTATTTTTGCTTGACATGTATTATATAGGATAGCTTTTTTTTCTCATACATTTTCATTATGTCATCACCTATATAATAGCCATTGTGCTTTGTCTATCGTCTGAAAACTTTTCACATTTAAAACTTCTTAATTTCAACCTGTGTGATTGAGCTGAAACTTTCCTGAAATATGGCTTAAATTTGGTTATTATTTTAAGGAAAGGAAGTTGACAAAATGTTATTTTTCGGCTATGTTTTGAAAGTTCAATATGGCAGCCATGGTTGCCGTTTTGTGACACAACACCTTTATAATGATCTGGAAATGGTCTTGTTTAACTTTTTAGTTGGTTCTAAATCCAATTTTCAAAAACATTTAAAATCTTTCCATATGAGTTGAAACTTGCCTGAAATAATCCTAAGATGACCTAGTTTTGTAATATTTTGGGTTGGTTCGAAATCCAAAATGGCAGCCATAGCCGTCATTTTATAAATCCTTTAAAATCTTTCTAAAATACACTTGAATTAGATGATAACAAGCATATTCTATGGCATAAGTCAGGTGACTTAAGGCCTATGGGCCTCCTGTTAGCTCATATTTCAGAAGAATTTTAGTTCTATTTGATGTTGATATTTTACGTTTTTTCATGATGTAGGTCTGATTTACCAATGTTTTCAAAAAGTCAAACCTTCATTTCCTCTTCAGTTTGGAAAAAATGTATTTTATTGGTATATGTTGAACCAATAACTGAAATATTTCTCCACATTTGACATGAATAAGAAATTCACATGTATTTGATTATTTTTAAATTGAAAAGAATCTTGAATATTTGTTCCTAATTATCATTCATTAGTGTTGGATGAATGCTGTCTATGCAATAATAGCCATTGCGCTTGCCTGTCTGAAAGATTAAAAAATAAACATTTATATTTTTCACCAAAAGTCTTTTATATTTTTTTTTTTAGTTCTCAAACTTCAGTTTTTGCATCGCCTAAAAACGCAAGGTATCACTATGTCGGCGACTGCACAACAGTCTCTGGGCGATAACCTAAAGATTTCCCCTTGGGTCAATCAAACTTCATACAGTGCTTCCTTACCCAAAAGTGCTTGCTTGAGATTGCTTTTTAGGGTCAAAGGTCAAAGTCACTTTACTACAATTAGAAAATCAGTTTTCTTGGGCTTAATTATCCCTGAAAATGTAAAAATATGTCGACATAATTTAAGTTATTGCAAAAAAATCACATCTAACAATTGTTGACATTAATAGTAACTTGTAAGTCGAACGTCGATATGCCACCATTATTTAAATCTGTAACATTTTTCTTACTTGAAAGAAAAGTAAGAGAAGTGATATGAACAGTTGCTTCTCTGTCGATGTCAACTGGTTTGTTGATAAACAAAAGAGTGTGTTATTAAGAAACAAAAACACCATTCAATATTATGCTTTTTTAATTCCGCTATACTAACAAATGTATACACAATTTTTGTACAATTTTTTTTTTAACCAGTCATTACTAGATAAATATTCAATACAACATATTATTTGGATGAAAATGAAATTCTGTAAGAACTTGTGGTAAAAATACTATAAAGTGAAAACACGAACACATAATGTAAGTCATGCTACTATATAGGCAAAACCTTGCTATTGCCTGGTATCTCTGTCTGGAGAATACCGAAAATTTTCCCGATATCCTAGATTGTTTAAAAAAAGTAGGAGAGCAAAATGTTCAGAACAGGTTCCAATTGTATTGGTGCTGAACAAACATTACAAACTTTTCCCTGGAGGAAAATGATATTAAAAATCACTTTCCTTTTTTGTAGTGGTCTGAATACACAATACATAAACCTCTAAATTTTGACCAATCAGAGAAACTGGCTGCCATCTTAGATGCTTAGTGTTGAAAATAAAGATGTCTTGCACAACATTTTTTCGAAACTTAAATATGAAGCAAAATTGCACTTTGAAACAAAAGAAGGAAATAATTGTTTTATTTACTTTCTACAATATATCTTTAAGTTTTAAAAATATTTCCAATCTTTTTAAAAATTATTTGTAACTTTTCTAAAAACAATAAATATTTACAAGATCTAGCAATAAATTGTTCAGCACCTTCATAAATAATATTAAATTAAATTTGTCTTGTTACATAAAAGTGCACACATTTTATGCAAGTTGGGCATATTTTAAACTAGAACTACATTTTCCAAAGGCTAACTATAAGATACCCCAATTTTTCAATATTAGCATGGAAGGGATACCTTTACAAAGAGATAATGGTTATACTCACATCTTTATTGTTGCAAGGGGTAGAAAGAGATCATAACAAAAAAAAATGTTCTAGTTTCAGTCCCTATGTCTTATATGATCTACCAAATATGGTCAAAATCAGATGATATCTAAATTTTGACCATTCAGGCCACCATTAGCCTTGGCATGGTTGTCATGGCAACCAAACTTATATAGTGATGTTTACATGCCCTAATAATCTAGATACCGAATTTGGACAAAATCTGACCGTATCAAATGTTTGACCAATCAGAAGCCAGGATGGTGTTGCCATGGTAAAAGTTAGAGAAATGCCTAATGCCTACTCTGTCAACTGATAGGCATTTTTTACTTCAGCATTTGACCAGGTATGAACAAAATTGGTCAAATAATTGGACAAAGGCTCATAGTGTAGACTTCTAAACATACAAACTATTCCTATACAACTTCTACATAAAAATATAGAACTTATAACGCATAATCCTCTACATAAATATAAAACCTGACCAGGTCAGTGTGATTAAATAAATATACATTTATATGTAAGCTAACTTAAATCAGGGTTAATTATTTGGTACTGTGTACTCAAGAGGCTTTAGCAGTCACCTGAGTGATGTTCATGTCACCAAAAGGATTAGACTTTTAAAACTATTGAAATAATAGGAATGAGTAAAATTTACCCCTCCATCAAGAGTTACCCCAAGGATGATTTCCAACAAGTCCAAATAATTTCATACTAGAAACGGACCAAGTATACCTTTGAAGAATGTTTTTTCCTTACATAAACTATAGTAAACTTCAACCACTCACCAAAAGGAAACAGATTGTTTAATTTGTAATTTCCAGTACCCCATGCAAAGCCTCTGATGATTTTTCCATCCATGTTGAGAAATAAATGTTACAAAAGATTCTTGAACTATTGGATAATTTCCCTTTGGGGCCCCACCCTTTGGCTGGGAACCCCTATACATTTTGACAATATCTTTCTTCAAGGATAATTCTCACCATGAAGGAATAATTCCCTACTGAAAATGGGCATATTATACTCAACAGGGTTATTTCCTTAGAGTGAATTAACCCCTAGGAGGACCAATGGACTACAGGGGGCACTGAATTCTACAAATCAAATAAAGCCCTTGATGATCATTCCATCCATGCACAGAAATAGACCTGTAGTACTTCCGAGTTTGGAGAAGAAGATTTTTAAAATATTTGATTGATATGTCAAGGTTAAATTTTACAAAAAAAACTAAGGAAGCATTCCTGAAAGGTCAAGGTCATTCATTTTAACAAACTTGGTAGCCCTTCATCCATGCATAATATCAACACCTTGGGCACTTTCAATTTTTGAGAAGTCGTTTGAAGGAGTAATTATGCATGGCAGATAAAGTATAATGGCTATATATAGCCTTTATGTCTTCTTTACCCTTCAGGTCAGATGACCTAAAACAGCTAAATATAGAGGTTAATATTACCAACTGATATGTAGGGAAAATAAGCTGATTCATAAATATTTATGGCTCTATGGCACTTTCTGCCACTGTGTAACCCTTTTGAGTTTGGATGGCATTCATTGGATTAAATATCATGCCTTACACCATGATATCATCATTTCTACACCAAAATGAGACACGTTTCACACTTGAAGACACATTTGAACTCCTCCAATTCAAAGGTTTCAGTGGTGGAGGATAACCGGAGTACCCGGGACAAACCACCCACCAGTGACCTTTACCTTTAGCAGTTGCCCTAGGTAGTCTTTGACCTAGTGATGCAGTGGTAGATTGGTTATTTTGTTTAACGTCCTATTAACAGCCAGGGTCATTTAAGGACGTGCCAGGTTTTGGAGGTGGAGGAAAGCCAGAGTACACGGAGAAAAAACACCGACCTATGGTCAGTACCTGGCAACTGCCCCATGTGGGATTCGAACTTGCAACCCAGAGGTGAAGGGCTAGTGGTCGGAACACTTTAACCACTCAGTCACCGTGGCCCCAGAATGCAGTGGTAGTGAGTTAGTAATCATAGACACCTTACCAATTCCACCACTTCATGATATCTGTCTGCAAAACTGTGTCAGTCATATAGATCGTTAATGTCCAGCTGATTCAGTTCCATGCTAATTAAACAACCTATACATATATGTTTACAACCTAAACAGAAATTTATAATATATCAAATCATATATCACGGACATACAAATATGTATACATGTACCCAACAAATTCATGTTCATGCAAGCTTTAAAATAGGGTAAAAATCTTGAAATGGTCCAGCAATGTGATTCCTCTACTGCAAAATATTAAAGCTCCAATCTTAAAAACAAATTTCATAATTCAACAAGTTAAGTTACAAAAAATAGTTGTTTATGATGATATTCAATAAAACCAGTGAATTTCCAGAGTTTTTTAAGTACCAAACTCTTATTTACATGAATATGTTAAAACTATGTACAAAACAATTCCCTTGCGATTTGTCTTGAATGTTTGATATTGTTGGTGGCGGGAACAAAAACAACGAATACATTATCAGTTTTTTACAATTCAAGTACTCACAATAACTTAAATACTTTTAAATATGTACATTTTTAAGTGAAGATTTATGGAAGTTTTTCTCTCAGTTACTGCTCTGTGATACAATTCAAACAATTTTCACATGTTTAAACATTTACATCTCATTTTAGCTGCTCGTCAAGCAACTTATAGATACTCTCGGTGTTAGCTTAACTCCTGTTCTTCAGATTCCCACCCCTGTAATATTTAATCACAAGTTAGAAAGTTCAGTGTATAAAACCCTGTCACTGGTACATACACTGCTAGAAAATCATGCAGCAGCATGATGGTAAAATTAACTGGCTCCAAATTATATTTCTCCTGTGTAACTTCAAAGGACAGACTTCAGCCTTTCTTAACTGAAACCAATCAATATCTAACACTGAGCCTTCCATTTTACATGAGATATTCCAGGGGTGTTGGGAACATGAGTGAAACCCACCAATGGAGTTTTGAGGATCGAGACATACACATCATAAAGACAGACAAAATTAGTAATTTAAATAAGTTGCACTCTTGACGGTCAGTCTTTAAAGTCACTTTACATGTTGAACAATATTCAAATGACAAGAGGCCCAATGGGCCTGCATTGCTCAACTGGCATAAATCAGTCTTACTTGTAGACTTTGAGTGATCTAAAAGTAGAACATGTTTAGATTTAAACATATTTGAACCATATGACTATAAAATCAGGTCAAACTTATTTGTACCATATGACCATGGAAGTAGGTCAAACTCATTTTTTATTTGCAAACTTTGTGTAACTCCTCCAAGGAAGCTAAATTATACAAGCAAAATATCATGTTTCAGTATTTTAGAAGTCATTTGAATGTTTAGACATATTTGACTTCCGTGACCTTGAAAGTAACACCACAGATATTTTTTTTCACAAAGTTTGTTTAAACTCCTTCCAAGGATGCTCCCAGCCAAATAACATGTATATAGGCCTTTTGGTATTTCAGAAGAAGTTGCTTGAAGATTTGTGACCTCGAAAGTACCGTAAACACTTGTGTAATCTACGCACCAGTGGTATTTACGCACTCTAAAAATCACCAAAAAACTGCTGGAAAAAGGTCTGTATCAATATAATTTACGCAACCCAAAAAATCAAAAAAATTGCCAGCTCGTTGTCCATTAATTTTCAGAAGAAGTTTCTTGAAGATTTGTGACCTCGAAAGTACAGTAAGTCAAACTTATTGGCATTTTGAAAACTTTGTTGAGATTTTTCAAAGGAAAATGCCAACCAAATATCACGTCTCTAGGCCTTTTGGTATTTAAGAAGAAGTTGTTTAAAGGAAAGGTTAATGCCGCCAAAAGGATGGCTGACGGATGGACAACAGATGCAGCACCCCGGCATAAGCTCACTTGCCCTTCAGGCAGGCGAACAAAAGATGAATTTAAAAAAGTAATAATTAAAAGATGAAATTTTAAAACTACATCAGTAAAATCATATAATGTCAAAACACAAGTTTATTGGAGGTAGTTAGAAAATAACTTGAATACCAGTAACTGTACATACACTGATGATGGGATGATGAATAAAATTTACAAAAATATCATAACACAATGACTTTACCGCCAATGTTGATTGTGTGTAGTGTTTTGTATCAATTTAAATCTCTCATTTATTGTACAAGAAAAATGGCAGTGACATGTCATTTTGAATTTTATAGATGATATAATGGGTCTTTAATACCACACATTAAAGGTCCAATATACGTAACTTTAGACAATTTTACGTGATTCTGGAAAATTCTGAAAAAAAAAAAATTGATAACCATGCAAAAATAAGTCTAAAACAAAGTAAACCTGAGCGGTAACTAGCAAGAAACTCTTAAGAGAATATCCAAAAAATTGAAAATAATTCAGGTGGGGCCCACTTCAACAACAAGCAGAAGTTATAAGATAGTTCAAAATGGAGGCATGTTTACAAATACTGAGTTTCAACTGCTGCTGTACCGGTAACCACGTAAGTATTCATCTTGAATATTGCTGATATCAGTTAATCTTAACTAAATCTATAAATATAAAAAGTTATTAGGCTTGATTTTCGCTTCAAGATTTGCTGAAAGTTACGTTTATTGGGCCTTTAATGAATAAGATTCTTTTATGACAGAAAAAAGCAGTATAATTCTTTGAAAAACAGTCTGCAGGTTGATTTTGAGAAGTTCCACTAGCCCAATTTATACTTTCAAAATAATTTCGTTCGTTTTGTGTTTTGTATCACTTAACAGCAATGGACAGGGCCATCTTTATAAACAGCATATCAAGTGATATTTTCACAAGCTTATTACCAGTAATCACTATTTCGGGCATGGGGACCGATGGCGTTACCATGGCGTACACCTTTGAATGTTTGAAACAATTTTCAATGGTTTGGAAGTTATAACCTGGACAAGAAAATATTAGAAGAACCATTATACCATATTTCTCCGGCAATAAGCCCATGTTCGGTAATAAGCCCACCCCCATAACACAATATGTCTTCCTTCATTCTAAAGGGAGACATAGTTCTGATAATTATGAAGGACGACAGATCGAAAGCGATCAGAATAGGTCTCTTGAGGAAAATTCAGGTGACCTTTAAAGCCTTTAATACACTATTTAGCACATTAAAACATTACAACCACAAGGTGCAAAAAAGCTGAGATCTTACATCATTTCACTTCAGAAAAAGATGCGATGAAGAAAATTTTATAAATATTAATAATAATACACACATATCAGATTACATCTTCTTGCAATGCCCCTTTTCTTTCTCTCTTAGAACATATAAATAGAAAATAATTGGCCTTTAGTAGTAAATTCCCAGGAACTAGCCTCATCTGTCAAAACACCAACCGGTATACCATAAATATTTATATTACATGTATCTGTGTATCGACTTATGAGGCTAATAATACCTCTAGCTAAAGTTTAACACTTATGTCATCTGCCATTACTTAGGGCTCAATCCTTGAGATGAAATGTGTAATGAGCACTTTGACAGTTTTGCTCAGAGTTAAAATGTTTGGATAATTTGAAAATTAAAGTAGATTCATTGATTTGGTTAGAGCTTGGTCAAATCTTTTCTTTCCTTCAGCAGTTTTTCCTGCTCAGCTTGATCGGCTAGAAAATTACTCCCAAAACAACAAATCTTTGCATTATATATAAGCATGTAGGAAATTAAGAGGTGCATTAGTGTTAATAGCATAAGACTTTATTTTCATTTATCTTGCCTAAAATCCCAGTATGTCTATAAGCTTCATCCTTGTTTCGAACCACAACTGTGACATGATAAAGGACCACTATCAAGGAAAAAAAAATGTCTTTGGAAACAACAAACTTACGTCATATACTGGGAACATTAAGAAATATTGTGCAATGCTTCTTTGTACAGATCTTTTGCTTCCGCAGTTAATTGTCTCTGATTCTAGAACTCTCCTTAAATCAGGAACGTATATTCTTTCCTTTAGCAGGTTTCAGTTCTTTAATTTGTTTCGCTAACTCTGTGTTCTTGGTCTGCAAAAAAAAAGAACAGAAATGGATAAGAAACAAGAGGTCCAGAGGGTCTGTATCACTCACCTGGAAACATTTGTATCTAGGTAATCATGGTAAAGTTTTTTCCAAAACGATCTCAGGGACAGACTTAAAGACCAATGTGGGTATTTCAACTAACAGAATTGTATGATTCGGGCAAGTGACTTTCTAATTTGGACGAGTACATTTTTGATGTTACTAGTCCTGTGCACAATGGTTTGAACATTTTTTTCAAGACCCCTGCTAGAACCAATCATAATACTATGATTGTGTAATTCTCATTATGCCAAGCAATACTGAATAGTGTAAAACTAAGTGCAAGTTACCGTAAGAGACTCTAGTGTGTCAGAGTGGTGTTTGTGTATGGTCTGGATCTTTAGTCGGAACTCCTTCTCGGTTTCATAGGCCTGAGCTTTGAGTTCATTTATCTGAAAAGAAAGAGAAACCAATAATTTATAGTTATTAACTGATTTCTATTAGAAACTGTTTTTTTCTCCTTTGGATGACAATATTATTTGATGAAATATCTTTGCAAAGAAAACCATTTTCTTACGAGGGGTGTTACAAAAATAATGTCACTTGCATCGGTGCTCAAATAGCGTAAGTGCTTTTGTTCATTTTAATTTGCTCTGCCCTTCAAAATACTCTCCGCCAGCCAGAACACACCTTTTTAGCCAGTCAATCCATTTTTGGAAGCATTTTTCATACTCTCCAATCAGACACTGATAAACAGCAGATCCAAGGGCATTTCTCGAATTGTATCTCCTTCCAGATAATGGTATTTAAGTTTTGGAAAGAGAAAATAGTCGCAGGGGGCCAAGTCTGGCGAATACGGAGGGTGCGGAAGGACGGTAACCTTCTCTGACTCCAAAAAGTCAGTCACAATACGTGCATTGTGAGCGGGTGCATTATCATGCAAACGTCGGACATACTTTAAGTCCTGTTTTGGGGCGGCGACTTTTGTAATAGTTCGTCAACTTTCTCAGAACAACGTTTTTATAGAACTTGCCTGTGACCGTTCTGCCTTTTGGCACCGGGATTTAAATAGCTTGACCCTTATTAGTGAAAAAAATAGCATACAAAACCTTCTTTACCGTTCGTATTCGTTTGGCAATACTTGGGCGTCTGGCATTTTAGTGGCCCATATTCGGTTGGCAACCTTCCGCTTTGGTTCAAAATAATACACCAAGGTCTCATCACCAGTGACTATATTATCAAAAGCCTTTTTACTATATTTTGGGTATATTTTGAGAAGTTTTTTTGCCATTGTTACACGTGTCTTCTTTTGCTCATCCGTTAACAAATGGGGCATCCATCTTGCATTTATCTTTCTAACTTTTAGGTGTTTCTTCAAAATTGCATGAACTCTTGCTAACGACAAGTTTGTCATTCGAGCCAATGGTCTTACGGTGAATCGAGCATCAGTTTGGGGGATATTTCGGATTTTTTCTATGTTACCTTTGGTCGTAGTTGTTGCAGGAAGACCTGGGTGAGCAGCATCTTTAAGTTGCTGCTGCCATGCACTAAATTTACCTACCCACCTACAAACAGTCCTGTGAGACATTTGGCCCTCCCCATAAATGTCACACACCTGACGTTGAATATCTACAGCCTTTATGCCGATTAATGACCTACCTTTTATATAGGCCCTAATTTCAAGAACATTTTCAGCTCGTTTTCCTGTCATTTTGTGTCTAGTCTAACAAATAGGCTATGAAACGATGTACACTGTACCGATGCCAGTGAACATGTGGACGAGATATTTACCTGTGTCATGAGCCAGTGATCACTCAAACGACACAAGGTGGTTTTGTGCATAAATTGCACGATTTCCACGAAATAAAGCACAGATGACATTATTTATGGAACACCCCTCGTACTTGAACTAAACAAGATGCAGACCCTGACATCAGATAGCTAAACTATTACTCGAACCCACTGAGCAAAAGTGACCAAGAATTTATGGGGAGACTACTCTAAATAGGACAAGAGGCCCATAGACCTTACCAGGGGAGACTACTCTGAATAGGACAAGAGGCCCATGGACCTTACCAGGGGAGACTACTCTGAATAGGACAAGAGGCCCATGGACCTTACCAGGGGAGACTACTCTGAATAGGACAAGAGGCCCATGGACCTTACCAGGGGAGACTACTCTGAATAGGACAAGAGGCCCATGGACCTTACCCAGGGAGACTACTCTGAATAGGACAAGAGACCCATGGACCTTACCAGTCATCCGACTTTAAAGACCTATGCTTGATTTTTGTTGGTTATTGCAAAGTTGTTTGAAGATTTTAACATATTTGACTCCTGTGACCTTGTGAGAGGGTCAAGGTCATTCATTTGAACAAACGTGGTATCCTTTTATCTAGTATGTTACATGCCAAATATTGGTACCCTGGGATTTTGATTATTGAGAAGGACAAGGTCATTCATGTGGACAAACTTGGTAGCCCTTTATCCCAGCATGCTACAGTTACAATAGCAGTGCTCTGGGGTTTTCGGTTATTGAGAAGAAGTCGCTTAAATATTTGAAGACATTTGACCCAGTGACCTTGAAAGAAGTTCAAGAAGCTATGCTAAGACAAGTGTCAGGCAATGCAGCTAAGCTACGACAAGTTTCAAACTCTGCCGCTAAGCTACAAGTTTCAGACTATATAGCTAAGCTATGACAAGTTTCAGACTATGTAGCTAAGCTACAACACGTTTCAGACTATGAAGCTAAGCTACAAGTTTCAGACTATGTAGCTAAGCTATGACAAGTTTCAGACTACGTTGCTAAGCTACGACAAGTTTCAGACTATGTTGCTAAGCTACGGCAAGTTTCAGACTATGTAGCTAAGCTATGACAAGTTTCAGACTATGTAGCTAAGCTATGACAAGTTTCAGACTAGGAAGCTAAGCTACGACAAGTTTCAGACTATGTAGCTAAGCTACGACAAGTTTCAGACTATGTAGTTAAGCTATGACAAGTTTCAGACTATGTAGCTAAGCTATGACAATTTCAGACTAAGCTCAGACAATGTGTATACCAGTTTGTCCTTTTCCAAGAGTTGTTGATCTTTGCCCTGAAGCTGTTTACGCATTGTCTCCATCTGGTCCTGTAACTGCTGAAGGGCGATGAGGTGCTCGGAGCTGTGGGGATCGTCCACCTTATCTGTGGCACTGCTGGTGTTCAGCATGGACAGACTTGATGAGAGGCTCATGGAGAAACTGCTACTGCTGTGGGAAACAGTAAAATAAAACATAATTACACAGAGAAACCTCCATCAAAACAAAAACAGGAAAAATAAACACCTCTCCAGTGAAATTTCCTGTTGTATTTCCCTTGTTTGATACATGTATATATACAAAAGAGGTCAATCATCTCTCCGTAACTTTCTACTCCTGCTAGAATATCTGAGAACTAATAATTTGATCATTAATTCACAAGAAGATTAATTTATGAATTACAAATGTTAGTTTATTACAACAATACTGCAAGATCATAATCTAAATTGCTTGATAAGGTGTGTTCTTTGTTTCATGTCCTTTTAATCTGAATTGCTTGGTGAGATGCGATTGTTTTTACTTCCTATTAATCTGAATCGCTAATTCAAAGTACAGTAAATGGTTACAACCTAACTGCCAGTAGTATATATAGATATCGCATCAAATCCTGACACCCACCATTGTTTGATCTTTAATTGTTCTTTAAAAGTTGCATCTTTTTACTTCCTTACATTGTGTTTGTCCAAGATATTTGGATATCAAAGTCAGAAATTTGTAGTAGGATACAAAATTTTGATAAGTATAGTTTGACTTATCTTTCCTGGTGCTGTAGGAAATCGTGGTATTTTTTTTCGAAATGCTTAACAGTGATACTACCGTACTGACACAAAATGAAGTTCATTTTCTGATATTTAATATCAAGAAAATTGCATCTTTTCACTTCCTTACATTCTGTTTGTTTTAGTTCACATATGAAAAGCAAATTCAGCACTATGTGCCGAAGGTGATGGTTGTATTTTTTCTCGAAATGGTTAACAGTTCACCAAGAATAGTTTTGACAAAATCATGATAAATTATATCAATATGTGATACTACTGACACAAAAAGTCTAGCTTGTTCTAGGAATGATAGCTGTGAAACATCTAAAGGTGCAACTGTAGAAAGCAGACATAGTTCATTTCCTTATCTTTATCAAGAAAGTGGAAGATTTACACAGCATTACTTGACCATGATTATGGGTCATAAGTTAAATTTGACTAGTTTTTCTAGGTGCTGTAGGATATGGTTATAAGATTTTTTTTCGAAATGATTATAACAGTTCACCAAGAATTGTTTTGGATAAATTATCATAAATTACATCAACTGTAAAACATTTAAAAGCGCAACTGTTGAAGGCAGACATAAGTCCATTTTTTGATATTCCATATCAAGAAAATGGTAGACTTATACTACAGTTGAACCTTGTTATCTCAAACTACATTTAATTTTAAGTATTTTGTCGGGCCCGGATATACTATACACTAAATATTCAAATTCACCTAACTCAAATACTTGGATTTTTCGGGGTCCCATCATCTTTTGAGATAACAAGGTTCCACTGTACATTATGTGGTCAAGACAATGGGTCATAAAATTATACAAAACAACTGTATGATGATGACATGATGTGCTGGAATTGAAGGCAATGGTCAGTAGAGAGGAGAAAGTTGATGAAAAATATTTTAAAATTCAACAACACGCCAAATAGGCCTGAATTGCTCACCTGCTATTAATCTCACACTTTTAATCTTAAAAGTGAACTTCATTTCAGATACCGGCAAAATATCAGTGTCTGAGATCAAAATTATACATTGAAAGATTATAACATATCACACTTGTGACTGTGACCTTGAAAGTGGGTCAAGGTCATTCATCTCAGCAAACTTGTATATGGTACAGTACTCCAGTCATCAACATAAACAAGAAAGTCAAGCCTGCTCGAGAGACTGCCTCTATCAAAATCATCTGGCACGGGAGATCACTTTTAACACCAAGGGGGTACACTTTTCATATATTGCATACTAGCCTGCAGACTGATATTGCAATACTGTTAACCAACTTATTTCCGCGGCGACTTAATTTCGCGTTTTCATAATTATGGAACGACTATTTATAAATATGGTCATAAATCCTGTGTACAGTCAAGTACAGTGCTCCTACAATTGGCATACCTCTGACTAAAACTAATTTGCGGCAATTTATTTTTCGCGAATTTTAATCAAGCGTGAAATTTGAGATAATTAGTTGGTTTACAGTATTCTACCACCCCAAAAAGTAAGTTCTATTTAGGAACAAGGAGCCACAAGGCCCTGCATCGCTCACCTGTTACCGGTCTCAAAATCGTAATCCTAAATCAAATTTCAAGTAAACTATCACCATTTCAAATTCAAAAGAATCTACAGTCTTGTATATTATACATGTATATCAACATGTTTGATCAGGAGAAGTCATTAAAGTCTTGACATTTGACACTTTTGACCTTGAATAGAAGTAAAAGTCAATCATTTGAACAAACTTACTAGCCCTTGGTTTAATTTCTTCAGTTGTAGACAATTGGCATATTCATCAAGAGCTGCTGCCCCAAATCAACAAGAAAATAAGAAGCCCAATGGGCCTTAACAGTCATCTAACTATGATATAAACAAGAGGCCCGATGGGCCTGCATCGCTCACCTAGTATTAATTAATATCATAAATTATAGCCTTAAATGTATTCTAAAACCTTTATTAAAGGCCCAATATACAGAAAAATCCACAGAATTGAAAATCATTCAGGTGGGGCCCACTTCAACAACACGTTTTGCAGAAAGTTACATATATTGGGCCTTTAAGTTGTTCTTAGGATTGAAACACTTTGACCCCTGTGACATTGAAGGTATATCAAGGTAGTTTTTCCTAAAAAACTTTTCATGTCTTCTACCAAGAAGTCTTCCAACCAAGTAACATGTTTCTAGGCTTTTCGATAATTCTTCAGAAGTCAAAGTGATTGATTTTTCACAAACTTTCTTAAGCTGCTTCAAAGGAAGCTACCAGTTGAATATCTTGTCTCAAGGCCTTTCGGTATTTGAGAAGAAATTGTTGACATATTTGACCAAGGCGTCCTTGAAAGTAGGTAAAAGTGATTTATTGTTTTCAAATATCATCTTACTAGGTCTTCCTTTATGCCAAAAGAAATTATTTAAAGATGCCAAAAAGAAATCATTTAAAGGAATTTTTTAAGGACGCAGGATGGGCCGACGATGCACCATGGGATACAGGCTCACTTGGCTGTTTAGGCCACTGGTGAGCTAGAAATACACAGTATCATTCAATTTAAGTGTATTTTGATAAAAGTTTTAAAGGTTTCAAATGAAGTTTAGATCAACCAAAAATTTTACATGCAATCATGTCACAAAATGGCTGCTGTGGCTGCCATATTGAACTTTTGATGAGGCTGAAAAATACCATCACTTTGTCGACTTCTTTTCATTAACAACTTCACAAATTTTCAGCTCAATAACACCAGTGGAAATTGAGAAGAAGTTTGAAATGTGTTTTTCAAGATGTTAGCCATGAATGCCAAATTTGATTTAGGTCAATCTCAAAAACCAGGCACATCATGTCCTTAAATGACCCTAGCTGTAAATAGAAAGTAAAACAAAATAAAACAAACCCCAAAAATAACACTTGGTCCGAACAATCTCACGATCATTTTTGGCCAGTTTAAACAGAATCCCAAAGGTGGACCTGTAGAAAAAGTTTGAAATGTGAAAAGTTTATGCACGGCGGAAGATGACAGACGAAGCATGATGACCAAAAATGTATGCACAGCGGACGACGACGGAAGAAGCTCAATGGCTATAGTTCATCTTGATCCTTCTTGTGACCATGTATTAAAAGTCAAACATAAGATATGCATAGACATATGGAGTTGAACCTATCAGCACACGGCAGTGATTCAATTTCAAAAACTGGCAACAGCTCCTAAAATGTACACCAGGTTTAGTAAAGTTTCAGTCAAAGAAAACCTTTAACATCATTCATGCAACTCATGCTCAACAAATCCAACTTGACAGACAACTGCTTTTGCATGCTTCAAAGAACCAAAACAGACAGCAAGGGGAAGGGACTGCCGGAAGAGTTTGGAGAGGAGCTAGGTATTAAAAGGGGAGATGTGCTTAGTGGGGGAAGTGAAAGCAGGCATTGACAAAAGCTCTTTGGCCAAGGTGTGAAAATAAAAAGCTCAATGAAGCAATGACAAACCAACAAAATCAATCTCTTATAAATATAAAAAAAAATCTTTGAAAGAAAATACTTTTATTTTAAACTTTATGAATAAGAGGAACAATTTTATTGAGAGGTTAAAGTGAAAACTGCATTAAATCAGCTCTCAAAATTTGCAGTTCGCAGTTTAAGTTCTGAGCAAGGAAGATATATCTACCCAAATAGTACACAATCCACCCTTAAACAAGCCCTTTCCAGATTTGTTGGCTACGTTTTATTATTTAAAGTTTCGGAGTTGGCTTACTCTTTTAAGAATGAATATCGGCTCTTCTCGTTGAGGTTAGACACTTCAAGATCTCTGCAACAACAGATCATATCAAGTTTATATACCCAGACAGGGAGAACAAATCAAACCACGGGAAAGAGAACAGACAAAAGTTCACACATTCACAGGAACGACAGGCAAATCAATTCACAACAATCGTGATCTGTCTGACAATGTCGGGAACTGCAACACAGACTAAACGACTTACAGGCACTGTCATAGGAAATAAAACAAGATACATAATCAATCAAAGAATAAAGAGCATGCTAAAAAGTCAATTACATGGATAAGAAAATGTACACCCAAACGTATTATTTCCTTATTATTATAAACGCTAGAAAACTTAACCCCCTCCCCTATGGAGAATGAAAAATCTGAAGGTACTGAAATTTAATTTTCTTTCATGTAGAGAAAATCACATTAAAACTCTGAATTCAGAGAACAAGATTTTTAAAATATTGTTTAAATTTCCATTTGGGGCCCAACTAGCCTGGCCCATGGGGTTGGGGTAGGAATCCATATTTGACTCTTTGACACCCTTTTTCTCTAAAGGATGTTTCTTATCAAGTCAGAAAATGTTCCAACTGGAAATTGAAAAGTGTTATTTCCCTATATAAACTAGTTAATATTATCCCCTCCCCACTTTATAGTATCCTGTCTCAATTGCATACTGGCCATATATCACTACCTTGGACTTTCTTATTATTGAGAAATAGTCATTTCAAGTAAAATGTTAATGCCTGGCAGAGGACGAGACGCTGTACCATGGCATAAGTTCACCTGGCCCATTGAATATTTTCCTATTTATACCAAAATTTATATTTCAAAATGTTTTTACAGAACTTTACAAAATATTCTCATATTCCAAACTTTGAGAGTGATGAAATGCTCATTTTTTATAGGATTTAAAATCTGACTGTTGTTACATCAGAATAATTAATTCATTAACTTTCACAAGAATGATAATTATGAGTAGACATCTAAGCTGTTAGTATCAATACCTCTATATCATCTAATCTCGAAGGCTGAAGAATAAAAATGCTTTCATGCTCCAGAATGTAACTCATTCACCCCTGAAAACACATTTGAACTCTTCCAAATCAAAGGTTGGGTTATTCCATTATGTAAATCCAGGGGTCAAATGTATTAAGTCTCTCCCTAATTTTCCTTTCATTACTATTACTAAGAACCGTAGCCTGGCAATCATTCACTTAGTACTTATTGTTGTCCAGAAATAAACCTGGTGGAACTTGAAATGTCACTATATATAGGCCTATCTCAAAAGAGTTGTTATCTCCCTTGTTTGCCATAGTATGACTACATTGGGAAAGTGTTTTTGAAACCAATTTGCACCATGTAACTATGACGTCTTAATGGGATTTACGTTATTCAGTTATCACATGGCGCCAAATCATCACAAAAACACTTCCCAGAAGTTCATTTTGTATGCACCGTGATGGCCTATCAAGGGGAATAACAACACTTTTGGAAAGGCCTATATTGCCGCTATTAATGTATTTTACCGCGAATAAGCCCCCTTTCACGAATAAGCCCCCTCCCCACTTTGGCAAAGGTTCTTGGAACAGGATGGGAGCCTGGGTATAAGCTCCCACCCTAAATTTTGTCTTTCTCTCAATAAAAACCATGTTTATTTCTTTTTAATTTTGTGTCTGAACATAAAATATATCTTTGTGTAAATTGTTATTTTATCAAAACAAACAACTAGAATTACATTACTGTTATTGTGTGGACTGTGTTCCTAGATCAAAACAGTAGAATATCCAAGGTGGCGGCCTTTTGTGAACAGGGGTGTATTCGTGAATAAGACCCCTCCCTACTTTTGATCAGTTATTTTTGTCAGGGGGTGGGGGCTTATTCCCGGTCAAATACGGGTATGTTGCAATTTGACTGTTTCTCCATTATTTACATTTTGATCCATACTTCTATAATTTCAATTATTACAAATCCCGATTATTTGCTTAACTTGACTATAAGCTTAATATGAGAAGCTTTGATGTTAAACTAAAAATACTTGTTTTTGTTTTAAAATTAGTATACATGTATTGTTTATTTCAATAAACAAAAGATTACAACACTGTCAACTCATCACATTGACTACGACACACTGCTAGTCATTTGCATAACAAATATCTCACAGGAGGCATTCACCAGACAGTGGGGCAGCTTACCTCTTTGTTGGCGTCATTCCGTTGGCACTGCTGATCTCCACACGAGCTTTCTTGGTGGGAGGTGTCTGGGATGATGTGTCTGAATGGCTCGATCTGAAGCAATTCAATAAGTGGGATTAAATCCTAATTCAAAACTACACCCCCTCCCAACTTATGACAATTGGAGTAAAATTTCAGCTTAAAGACCAAATATACGTAACTTTCAACAAAACTTGAAGCGAAAATCAAGCCTAATAACTTTTTATATTTATAGATTTAGTTAAGATGAACTGATATCAGCAATATCCAAGATAAATTCCTTCGCGGTTACCGGTACAGCAGCAGTTGAAACACGCTATTTGTAAACACGCGTCCATTTCGAACCGTCTTCTACCTTCGGTTTGTTGTTGAGGTGGGCCCAACCTGAATTATTTTCAATTCTTTTGATTTTTTTGTCAAGAGTTTCTTGTTAGTTAGCGCTCAGGTTTACTTCGTTTTAGGCTTATTTTTGCATGGTTATCAACTGTATTTTTTTACAGAATTTTTCAGAATCACGGAAATTTCCCTGAAGTTACCTATATTGGGCTTTTAAATCGAACATTATTAAGCTCTGAAGTACTGGCACTCCACAAAGAATTGATTTATTCGATATCTGGTACAGAGTTCTACATGATCCACTTACTTATGAGATGATTTTGATTTGGTAGAGTGGGACCGCCGATGGTCTTTGGACTTTGAATGTTTGTGATGATGATGATGGTGGTGGTGATGATGTTTGTGACTCCTTTGTGCCTTTTCCTTCGCGGCAGCACCTTCCTGTCCATCGGAGACACCTTTATCGCTCCCATTGGACACTCTCTCTCCTTGACTACTGTTGCTATGACGACTACTTGTACTTCCACCACTGTCATTTTTTGCGCTATCTTCCTGCTTGCTGTTATTTTTACCCACAATACTGTCAAACAACTTTTCAGCTTTGTCCGTTTTTTCTTTTGTTGGCCTCAGAGATCCGAGATTTTTTCTATCCTCATCTTTTCGTTGCTTTGCCTTCGCTAAAGCTCGTTTATAGGCAAGTGTACATAACCAACATAACAATTTTCCGTCAACCTGCAAAACAATTTCAAAATAAAATCTTAAATCAATGGAAATGACATCCTTTTCTGGATATTTTATTTGATTGGTTGAAAAAACATTATATTAAGTGGAATTCACCTCAAAATATGAGATATTAAGCAAATAAAATTACATAGAATATATAGAGAGAAAAATGCTGCTTGGGAAAACATGATCTATAGAGGATTGTGATATTACCAGGGGTGATATTGAGTGGAATCCACAGTACATGTACCAAAGCATCAATCTTAGATAGGTGAAAGTAGGATAGGGGTTGTGGTTACTTGTCACTGTACATAGGTGAGCAAAAAAATATTTCTTGAACACAAGTAATTTCTGATGCATGACATTTCTTTTTTTAAGAGAAATTTTGTGTATATTTTTCATGTCAATACCTTTTTCCGTGTTCCATCCGTACGATCAAATGCACATTTCTGTTTACACTGTTCACATGTCAATGGCGCGCCCCATCTTCGTTCTGAATTGGCACATCTCTGACACTTGTTGCCAATGAAAGCAGCAAGGATATTGCAATACTCACAAACTGAGGGCTAAAAAAAGTAAAGAAAACAATAATTAAAGACATTTTTGACTGGTTAAACTTTGTCCTTTGCTGCAAAGGTCCATAATTTGATTATTTTCCCAGTTTGAATTTTTTCTCATCATATTTAAAAACTCTATATAATACATAGTAATCCCTGTCCAAATGATTTTAACTAAATGATGTGGAAATGGAAACTCTAAGGGGTTCCGGGTTCCACTGTTACAGCATGAAGTCAACATGTAAAGCTTTATTGGGGTTCATGTACCAAACTTATGTTTGAGTCTAAATAAGGAAACCGCTTTAATAAGAACGCAGCTCTTGGGCGCCAAAAGCACCCGAGTGAAGCTCTTGAATGGTAACACATGTGTTCGTAAACAGAGTTGTTTCCCCTTGTTGCTACCCTTTGCCATTGAATTTTTTCGTCCGGAAGTAGCCCTCCAGTGGGGAAACCGAAAACACTTCACACAATGACTTTATGTCACACTCATCCTTCATCGGGTTCTTTTCCGGAAGGTTGAAAATAACCAGATTAATTCTTTCAGCTGATGTCTGTTGCATTTATCTCTGTCATTGTTTCAGAAGCAGTTTTTTTGTTTTTTTAGACTTGCCAACTTTAAGTAATGGAAATGATATCTCTTTCTGAACCAGTTCATGAATGATTCTCCGTAAATATCATAGATTAGCATATAATGCTACTCTCTTTTAAGGGTTCGCCTTTGTCATATTATGAAGAATAGACAAATTCAAAAGAATACCAGGTAAGATAATGACTTCTTGTTAATTCAATTTGATATAACATTTCTTTTAATTTCTTTTTAAATTTTTAGCACATTTAAGCAAATGTCCTTTATTCAATGTTAACATACATGCCGACAGAAACACTGAAATTGTCTTTATAATATATACTGGTCCTTTGCCTACAAACATTAAAGCAATTCCTTGATATTGTCTAAGATTGGGAACCTGGAACTAACCTTCCCATGGACTTTCACATTCTGGTCGCACTTTTTACAAATAGAGTTTGTATTGCTCTTGCTGAAAAGGTAAAAAAGAAAATGTATTCAAGAAGAAATCAAAATTCATTTGCTTCCAGTTACATACATATTGAAAAAAAAAGTTTAAAGTATAGAATTGCTTTGTTTTCCAGAAAGAATGGTGAAATATTGATAAAAATCAGACTTACGGGTAAAACAAAGTATTACTGAAAAACAAATTAATTTATGTTCCTTCAATGGCGTAAATATACAGGCAAAATACTGATATAACTAGATTTTGTTTTTTTCTGATCAAAACAGGTGAGTTATTTAAACAGAACAGGTGAAACACAGGTAAAAAAATATATGTGTCAGTAAAAGGTCTTGGTGGAAAATGACCAAGGGACTAAACATTAACTTGTATTGGCCTTACTCTTCTTGCTGAAACTCTGCTCTGCAGTAGGTGCACTTTACTACTGGAAAATTACTTCTGCACTCCTGTAAATAAACAACAAAATTGCACATACACTACAATATATATAAACTTATAATTAATGGTCATTGGCATACTAGGCACACCAAACCAGTTTTCAGATTGGAGAGCATACAATTCGTAATTTTGATAAGGCATCTTCAGACTCTACCATCTAGAAGCAGGTATCACCACAATTTCAAAATGATGGGTGGAGGAAATTTTTTCTCATAATTTGGCGTGTAATTTTGTTGTTGTGCAGTATCGTGGCACAGTATTTTAAGAAACAACACCAAAAATGTAATTAAGAATAGAGATTAAATTATATTGTTTTATTCAATTCCAAATTCCATTTACATGCGTGGTGGATGGAGTGAATTTGGCTGTGTAAGCGTGGCAGGCCACCACACTAAAACAGGTAATGGTGATCACTTAGAAGAGTATTTGATTCCACCAAATCTAGGTCTGAAAAAGAAGATTGTTGAAACTTGAGCCAATCTGACCTATTAGAGCCCATCACCTCAGTCCCTAGACCAGGGTCAAATATGGTAACTCCAAGACTTCAAACAAGTTAGATATATGCACATAAGATGTCAATACAATGTCAGTGATCAATTTACAATTTATTTCCATGGATCTTCTTTGTAAATATTGCAGAAAACTATGGGTCCCACAATGTTAAAATGAAGTATTTTCATAATTTTATGAGTACTTTATGAGTACTGTACTCAGTACTCGCTCGTAGATTGATCACTGAAATGTAGAAAGAATAGATATTTATATATATACTAAACTTCTTATGTAATAAAGTCAGGAGAAGTTTGTTAACTTTAAACTTGAAAGAGAGTCTTTGAGCAGATCACTCCTGTACTATATATTCATTGCAGTGGTTATCTCACTTATATGTACAATACAGGTCACAGTACAAAAATCTTGGTGCACAATACAAGGCACTGGATGGAACAGCTCCCCAGTACATACAGGTGCTTGTTATCCTGTATCACTGAGCTCAGGGACTGAATCATAGTGGTGTGTCCCATTATCACAGAACATATATGGTTTTAAGTCTTCCCTTTTCTGAAATAGTTTCCTCAATGACACAACTTTGACTGGTCTTTCTCTATAATATTTCCAGATCAACTCAAAATGGCCATGCCAGGGTTCTTCTCTTCTTCTTCCGTTTAAGTATCAGACTCTAAGGAAAGAGTGCAATTGACACTGACTGTTGAGGGGTTCCGAATGAGGAGGTGGCAGGTAAAATGATTCTATTTTTGTAAATTTTAGTAATTTATATAAAAGATGGTAAAACTATATACATGTACATCCTAGTTATTTGTTTATTGAAGAGAGAGAGCGTTGAAGCCAGCAACAGCAGACAGGTTAAAACCCAGGACCTTCCAAACTCTAGAGGGATGCTCAACCAATAGAGTTATCTGGTCACAGGCGATTGACCCAATCTAGATCCGCTACATTCCTTCCTCTTTTAATAAATTTAAAGTCTTTGACCCCGAAGACGCACACAAGACCCAATTCCACCTAATGGGTGGAATGGTCGAGTGGTTAACAGGCGGCCAGGGTTCGATCCCCGTTATCGTCATACGCATGGAACATTCAGAGAAAGTGGTGGAGTATAAAATGGTCTGGGGTGGATGTTGCAGTATCTGTGATGTAGCATTCAAGTGTGGTGGCACTATAAAAGATGCCGTTGGAAACACGGTCCCACTACAAACAGAACACAATTCATCTCCAGCACACACGCATACATACACACATATGGAGATATTAGCCAGGTGGTATAGGACAAGTAGTTAGCGCCCGATAAGGCAGCTCCTGCGAACTCCTCAGAATTGTATATGATAGAACTGTATGTGATAATTATATTGATTGTATAAGAATTGTATATATATGTACTGTAAAGCGCTTTAGAGTGGCTTATGTTAGCTAGATAGGGCGCTATATCAAATATTGTATATTATTATTATTATTATTAATTTAATTCCTTGGGAATAGTTCATAGGCCGCAAAATAAAACAGGAGATGAAAATTGCACAGCCTAACCGGGACCTTTCTGAACTAAAAGTTAGGCAGATGCTCAACTTATATTGAGCTATATCTGATTGCTAAAGATCGACCCGATCTAGATCCACTGCATATAATATTTAAATTCATTTTTGTTTAAATGCTGTTTGTATAGTACACATGAGTAATTTCATAACTTATATTTTGTATGAGAAATGTTATTTTAACTCAAATGGGTAGCTGTTATACCTAAATGCACTATTGTAACCCATATACATATATGCGCAGCAACCTATTCGTAGATAGCACTGTAATACAAAGATGCAATATGAATATAGGCCTAGATGATGTTGAATTACGTATAACTATGAATGGGTATAGATGGATCAAAATGTTTTCCGGAGCAAGAAGTGAGTAATTTCATTTGAGAAGGAATCTAACGCATTCACTGACTGTTATTTTTCTCACAAAATATTCAAAATTTCACTATATTTTGTGATTCATTTGACAAAGTGACTGCTTCTATGTTGCTAAGCAAGCAAGTGATGCTGGGTGCTATAACTTACTTTACACAACTGTTCGGCTTGAGATAATTCTTCAAATGGATGTCTAGTGTGACATTTTGTACATGCAAACAAAGCTGCCATATTATGTGTAGGTTTTACAAGAATTTTTCTGTGAAAATCGGCGATTTCACAGATATGTTCGCTTCAGCGGAAGTGGGGTACATCCGGAAATATTAACTGCGCATGTCATTGTGTATTGTAATTAATTTTGAAACTGAACTTCTTCAAATTATTTTTCAGCTATAAATATATTAATTTTGATGAAAACAAGACAAGAAATTTGACAAAGCAGATGGCTAGCAAAAATTCAATTACCATTTTATTCTCAAATTGACCAATCAGATCATTGCTTATGTTTCTAAATCCGGTTGTAAATTCCCGGATGTCGAGGTATTTTCCCACTCAACTCAAATTGTTTACCTGAGATTCCCTTCAGTAGTGGAAAGTAAGGTGTTCGTACATGTTCGACGGTGAAAAGTGAGCTGCAGATGTGCTCGAGATGGAAGATTACTACAGTTCTGTAAGTTTATCACAATCTTGTAATGGAAATCAGTTGTATTTAGAGAAGAAAATCACAAACAATAAGATATCTAGATCTATAATTTGTTTTGAATATAAAACAGTACTGTCATGTAGTTAGATATTTTTTGTTGTCACGTGCACGCACATCATTATACCGTCCTGATTCCAACTTAATACTAACATCGTTAAATTAATAAACATGTTTAACACACACCGAGATACCTGTGCCATGCAATAAATAGTGGTGATGATTATGGATCACTGAGAGGTTGCGTGATGAAAATTGAAGTAATAGATATTGTTGCGAGTTATAAGCTCATCAGATGGCCTAAGGGTCAGATGAGCTTATATGCCATGGTGTGACATCCATCGACTTATTGTGTGAAAGCAACAGGTCATCTTGCAATTGAAATAATGGTTATATCACATGTAAAATGAGAATGACTCCAATGTATTTCAGCAAACTTTATAGTGCAATCACAATGAATTTATATAATTATTGGTTTAAAATATTAGTTTGATATCATTATAATGACAGAAGCAACTTCTGTCATTTTAATATGTGTTTAATAGCTGTATGGCGAATACTTGCCAACCCCCTCGATTTAGGATATTGTATCTGTCAAAATCAAGAATGTTCCTGATTTTGAAAAATCCCTTGTCCATTTTAAGATCATGATCACCTTTTTGTTATTTGTAGAGGGTCTTTCACACTGGTTTGACAGTACTTATCTACATATGTTGACAATAAGTGATGGATCAGTATACCGATAAACCACTATGTCTCGATAAAGTCAGATCCATCTTGTTATATCAATAAATAAAGCTTATCACCCCTCTTTTAAGGGGTTAAATGGACCCTGATTCCCAATGGGAAAAATGTGTGACTTTTGTAGCGGATCTATAGACTGGGTTGATTAATTGTCAGCGACCATATAGCTCAATTGGTTGAGGGTCCATCTAGAGTTCGAAAGGTCCCATGTTCGAATTCCTTGTCCTGTTACATTTGGTGCCTGTGACCAAACCTTGTTTCAAGTACTGGGTACATCCTTGGCAGGGGATACCCAAACCTGGCTTTTAAATAGTGATATCTTCGGGGTCGAAGGCTTTGTTAAGGAGGGAAGAATGTAGCAGATCTAGACTGGGTCGATCGTCGGCGACCATATAGCTCATTTGTTTGAGCGTCTGTCTAGAATTTGGAAGGTCCCAGGTTCAAACCCACGGTATGCATTTTTCCTTTCCTATTACACTTTTCCCAATTTTCCGCTTAAAAATTCCCCGATTTATATGCTTGAATTTTTTTTTACTAAATGAAATATTAATTCCGGCATGTTTCCAGGCTATTTATGTACTTAACATGTATATTGAGTACGGACAGTGCTTTGAATTGTAATTTAGAAAAATGTATTAAATGTATTTAGTTGTTATATATTAAATGTTGTGATTGGAACCCCACGTTTACTATATTTCCATTTTTGATACCAATCGCCCTGCATACCTTTAGGTATCCACCTTCAGCGCGCGAAGTACCCCGATGATCAACACACCTACACAACATTAAGACGTTGGCTCTACATTTGTATGTTAATAGTTGTTATAATAGTGTTTGTCAACATATCCCAAGATAGCTGTTTCGTCTATCTCTCGTTCAAGCGCCTGTATAACTCTGACTCAGAAACATCTCATCTGAGTTACTGCAGTTGTATAAACATGCTGCACGCCAGGCAAGATTCAATGTATGGTCTTATTTTAAAAGGCAAACGATTATGTTGCTTATTGCAACATTTGCAATTGGGATGTAGCAGCAGCGAAAGAAACAATTATATATTTAATGTGACACAATAAAATCACTGTAAATAGTGCTCCTAGCACTGAAAATTGTAAGGTTAACGGTTTTTATCCATTATTGTTGGGCCATTATCTTGACTCTTGACAATGATTTAATTTTAACAGTGAAATGGTAACAGAAATAATGGATTATCTATATTCTGTATTTGACCAAAACTTGTCATGTATTCACAGGTTAATTCCACATCATGTTTTTTTTAACCAATCACAATATCACATAAAACATCCAGAAAATGATGTCATTCCCATTGATTTCAGATACAACTCGTACAAAATATTGCATAGAAAATAACAAACAAATTTTTTTTTTTTTAAATAAAATAGTGATTAGATTGAAACATCTTCATATGTACAATGTACATTGAATTGCTTACTTTTAGTTATGGAGATTGGAAATGCGCTAGATTTTATCATTTAGTGGAAAAACATGTTTCTCTTAATGTCACATATATATAGCTGTTAATATCATGTTTTTGTCTGACAAATGCACGTGATATAAAGACAAGTTCCAAACATACTGAGTTAATCATCAAATATGAACTTAAATTATTAAATCTTTGCCAAGAACATTGAAACCATGTTTTCCTATATAGGCCTATCTCAATAGTGTTGTTATCTCCCTTGTTTGTCGTATCATGACTTCACATGTTCACTGGGAAGTGTTTTTGAAACAAAATCATAATGGGGATGACGTCATGAATCTGATTGTCACATGGCGTCAAATCATAACAAAATCACTTCCCGGAAGTCCATTTTGTATCCGCTGTTGTTGCTTATCAAGGGGAATAACAACACTTTTGGGAAAGGCCTATACATTTTGTATTGAAAAAATCTTATCAAAACCCAGCCCTAATACCAAGGCTTTTCCAAGTCCACAAGTTCTGTCGTACTTGTTGAAATTGGAAATGTGGCAACATGGTGTTATTGCCCCAGTGGAGGGGGGAGGGGGGGGAGGGAGCTAGTCCCCTTTTTAGTGTAATTGTAACAATACAAAAAAGTTAATAAATCAATAAATCATTGCATTGTCATTATGTTTTGCATGTGAAATGGATTTTTTTCTCCTTATTTTGTTTGCTATAATATAAGCTGTTGTAACCATTAATTTTTTTATCCAGAGTCACTGAATCACGGTTTGATATATCAGTCTGAAGCTGATGGGTTGACAATTTGTTTGTTTGGCTTTTACTCCACTGTATATCTCAGTAGAGGATAAGAATTCAATTTGATAAAGTAAATATTTCCATAATATAATGCAATGTAAACACATTCATGACAGAACTTGTATTACTGGCTAGAGTTTGTGTCAGAGTTAAGTACTGCTATTTAATACTGAAGTGCTGGTACTGTATGTGTACACCTGTACATTATGGGGACACCATATGTTATGATGATCAGGACCCAGTCATCATTTAGTGATAAATCTTGATCTGTCCGTGCATCCATGCATGTATCCGTCCGAAACACATTCATTTCCGCTCCATAATTAAGCTACAACAAGTAAATATTATAATATATAGTAGAAAGATGAAACTTTGCATGCTTATGTTTAATATAACCAATAGTAGAAGGTGTGTCCCATATACTTCATTCAATTTTGTCATATAAAAGTCAACGTATGAAGCTTAAGGGTTTTCAAGAGACTGCTTTATTGTTTCTGTTCCATAACTTTGTTTAATACCTATCATATTAGAGGGAGGAAACTTTGCTTGATTGTTAAACCAAATTATAAAAAGGAATTAGAAGAAGATTCAGGTCGCCAAATAGAATCTTTATATTTTGACTTTATGTGCACATTTATTGGCTAGTATATGCCTGTAGCGGGTGGTTTTCATCTCAACATCTTCTAATTATACCGCCTTCTAGCTGTCCTGATTGTTTAAACACACATTTGCTTGTTTAATGATATGGTAGGTATCATGCATGCATACCAGTGTTTTTCCTGCCTATATAACTGGGTACGCCAAACGACCCCATTCCCAATGCGTTTTAGTGTTATTTTTTCCCAAAATCAACTAAAAAATTCCTAATTATTATGCCTTTTCAAAATCCGGGAAAAAAGGACAATAAAAAATCATTAAAAGAAATATCAGTGAGTGAATGAGTCTGTCACTCAGACTCACCATGTAACTCCCAGTTCTTTGTTTTTATTGTTTACCATATACCATAAAGCTAAATGATACACTGTGCACTGTAAAATTGGTTAGCATGGGACATTTGATGAGTGTGGTTGGGTTTAAATTTTTCCAAATTTATTACCTGGTCACGCTAATTTTTTTCCCAATTTGGCAAATTGAATTTTTCCCAAAGTACCATGGAAAAACACTGCATACATAATTATTTTTATATGTATAAGACATTTCCACAAAATGTACTTGTTAGAATCAAGTTTATGATTACTGTATTAATAAAGATTTCGAGATGCACCAAGTATACATGTATATATGGCACTAGCAAAACTCATGACCATATCATGTTTCCCATATGTACATGTACAGGTCTAAACAACTCCATGTGCACAAATAAACACCATTCTGTAAGTTACATTGTTAGACCTTTGTGTGATAAAGAGTCAGGACAACATTTAAATTAGTATACAAACACACACAGTATATACTGTTGACAAACATTGGTTGTCAACAAGATTCGCTGTAGACCAATCAAAATGTTATTATGGATTACTTTGTGTGGGCAAAGGTGTGATGATAGCGGTATTCCTTGTTATCAGGCATACTTTAAACATGGTGGACTATCAGTACAGGACTGTGGAGTTAATACAAGTTATATTGAATAAAACACCAAGCCTGATATTGAAGTGTCATAATGATTTATGGGCGGATTGGTCGAGTGGTTAACACTCCGGCCTTCCATGCAGGCGGCCGGGGTTCGATACTCGTAATCGTCATATGCATGGAGTGTTTTCCTCCTGCCCACACAACTCCCAACAACCCAGGTGAAGTATAAAATGGTCTGGGATGGGTGTTGTAGTATCTGTGATGTAGCATTCAAGTGTGGTGGCACTATGAAAGATGCCGTTGGAAACACAGTCCCACTACAAACAGAACACACAATTCATCTCCAGCACACACGCATACATACACACATATATGGAGATATTAGCCAGGTGATATATGACAAGTAGTTAGCGCCTGATAAGGTAGCTCCTGCGAACTCTTCAGAATTGTATATGATAGAACTGTATGTGTTAATTGTATTGATTGTATGAGAATATTGTGTATCTACCTGGTATGTAATGTAAAGCTCTTTAGAGTGACTTACGTTAGCTAGATAGGGCGCTATATCAAATATTGTATATTTATTTATGACAATTATTAGACATGAAGCATGATGGGACAAAAGGCTGCAATGTTTTAATTGTTCAAATGAATCACTTTGACCCACTGTAAAAAGTCACTGAGGTGAAATGTATGAAAATCTTCACATGACTTCTTCTCAATAACCAAATTGCCCAGGGTACTGATATTGGAGCTGTAGCATGCTGGGGTAAAGAGCTATCAAGTTTGTTCATCAATGACCTTGACCCACTGTCACAAGTGTGATGTTAATATCTTTCAATGGATTCTTTTGACACTGATATTTTGCCTGTATATATCTGTATTGTAGTTCACTTTAAAGATTAAAACTGAGATTTATAGCAGTTGAGCAACTCAGGCCTATTTGGCCTTTTGTTCCTGATAATCTGTAATTCACTGACGGAAGAAAATATGTGCATACATGAAGATGTATGCATTCCATTTAGAGATGAACTCTTAGGTCTGCTGATGGTTAAGTTACAGTTCAACATGTACATCAAAACCAGTAATAAAAATTGCATAATGCTTTCATTGTAACATATTTGTAGTTAAGTTACTAGTATACATTGTATATACATGAATAATGTACCGATACCGTTATCTTGTATCACATATTGTTATGGTCAACCAGCTATTTGAAAAGAGGGTATTTAATTTTATGATTGTATCCTAATGTAACCAGAGAACTGATGTTGCCGTTTTATGTGAACAGTGCATGAATATCTGTTACAGAACATGTACTCTGTACCGAACGTGGGTGCCACTATTGATCGTCATGATGGTTTCCAGGTGGCAATGTCTCCAGTTCGACCCCTTAAACAAAAATGCGAAAGAAAAATGCACATAAAGTTTTTATTGGCCTTTTGTTGTCAGTCAACGTGTCTATTGTTGTAGAGGACTAACAAATGTCAGCTCTATCGTCATTCATACTCCAGCTCATGTTCAATATCTGCACAAAGACAATCGTACCGTATTCATCTGATTTGTATATGTCTTGTACAGCCGTATCAAAGGTTATATGTGGTATTGTTGTTGACACAACTGGGCGAGTTTTGGATTGTATTTGTACAGATAAACCCATACCTCTGATAAGCATGATTGGTGTACATGTATGTTGGGGGGATCTTCTGTTGTGTTGGAGGACAGGTACAATGTAAAGCATGTATTTCATACAAAATGGAGTTTTACAACCAACATTCGTTATATTTGTGGACCGAACTTGTGAATCATCAAAAATATATCTAGTTGTACGAGAAGCTTTGAAAATCGTACATGAGCATACATTTTTGTTTTTTTTTCGTGGTGTCCAATGCAAGGAGTTCTGAATCTGTGAGGTGGTGAACTTAATTATATTAGCTACTGATCGATGATTCAACGTGCAGCTGCAGTGATAAATAGTCATTTGTGGAAATTCGTGCATGGAAATTCAAAGTAGTCAATACAATGTTTGTAATCGGTACTAGCGTGGATATGAATTATATATGGAAGCATTCATTGGACCGTAAAAACAGTTTCGCAAGCCATTAATCAGATGAAGATTTACATTTTACAGCTAAAAAGATCTGTGATTGTATCGGCAAAATTAAATTTTTCAAGAATTTATATATACATGTTTTTTTGGAAATTCCGCTTGTTTGTCAATTCATCATTGTACCCAACACATGCATGGACATCATTAAATGAATAAGTTTATTTCTAAAAATTTCTAAACAGATCTGTTCATGCACATACATGTCAACATTGATGGGACTTTCGTTGCATTCTGGATTTCTGGTACATCATTTTAGCATCTGCATGCACAGTCATCATTTCAAGTACTTGAGCTGTGCATAACGTTTGTACTGTATGTGACAAAAAAAAATACAGTAATAACTTTACTTAACACTTGAAACTTTAATACAAGATGGCATATAATGCTGGAACTTATCAACGGGATGCAGGAGAGAGAAGCTTTGGATCTCTTATATCTACATATCGATCTATAACTGGTTCTCTTACACAGGTATGTACAGTATACGAGGTATACCCTGTATATGAATGCTTATCTCTTTTACCTTGGAAGACATACGCTACCTGTTATTTACAGGTAATTAATGGGAGCAATTATCAAATTTTTGCTGTAGACTGTAGTTTGTTCTTAATTACATTTCCAGTACACTTGTGTCATACAGGTAATATAAGTCTACCTGTTATTTCACAGGTAACTATATATATGTAATTATTCAATGATCACTGTTTTACCTTGGAATACACAAGCTACCTGTTATTTACAGGTAATTAATGGGAGCAATTATCAAATGTTTGCTGTAGACTGGGGTTTGTATTTACATTTTCCATTACACTTGTGTCAGACAGGTAAAGTCTACCTATGTACCTGTTATTTCACAGGTAACCTTATATATAACTATTCAATGATCACTTAATGATCAATTAAAACTAATGGGAGCAATTATCAAATGTTTGCTGTAGACTGGGGTTTGTTCTTACATTGTCCAGTACACTTGTGTCATACAGGTAAGTCTACCTGTTATTTCACAGGTGACTCTCCAATTATTATTGTTTTATGTTAATATTGGGCTCTGTTTATCAGAGGACTACAGGGGTAGTAGTTGCTGCTGGTAATTACCTGTTATTTCACAGGTAGGTATCCAATTATCACTGTGAACAGGGTTCTGTACAGGTAATTGATTATCCAATTATCACTGTGAACTGGCTCAGGTTCTGTTAATCAGAGGACTGTGGAAGTAGTATACAGGTAAGGCTGGTACCTTGTTATGTACAGGTAATATATACAGTGTAATTTATATTTTTCATGCAAATATGCATCTTATTCTTTATTGACAATTGTTTCAGTATTTTCAAATATTTCGATCAGATCAAAAAAAATGTACAAATCTAGGTAAATGCTTTAATTTTAATGAATCCTGAAAATAAAATGCAAATACATAAAATAACAAATGCCTGGGACATGTAACTGAAATGTAATTGAAAAGTAATTGGGCATTATGGGATTTTGTAAAGCAATGAATTACATTACCATTACATATAATTAAACTTGCCTTCAATTACACATTACATTCAATTACTTGAAAAAAATGTAATGCATTGCAATGCAATTTCCCCATGCCTGCCTTGGGTATGCAAAACTGTGCAGTCATAATTTAGCGGAAGTTTCTGCTAAAATATGTAAAGGGTTACAGTATGTTATATGTCCTCTTGACATCTATACAGTAACATGGGAACCTTCAATTCACATTTTACCATCAATTGTACACATAAATTTAAAGAAGTGGTTATCCCCATTTACGATTCTCACAAAACAAAAGTGTCAACCTCCTAAATTTACTCTGCTCCTTTATTTTAAGAGGGTTAGAATTTCCACTTGACAATTTTTCTAAAAAAGACACGAATGTTTATGCATATATACATGGAAGACATGAGATTACCAAGGGTAAATGATAAGGAATCACTTGATTTCTGCCTTAGAAACACTCACCTGGATTGAGGTTTAATTTTGATTACAGTTTACACATCAGAACAATCTATATCTTGAAAAATAAATGTAAACTCTTGAGAATATTTGAAGCGGTTTTTGCGAATACTGATATGCATACAAAAGTTTATTTCATTTGGTTATGACTTAAATTATTTCTTTACTCATATCCCTCCTCCTCTGAATTTTATAATGGACTATTCCAACCTTAGAAATGGAAGAGTTCAAATGACTCTTCAGGGGTGAATGAGTTAAAAGCATGCTAGTGGTCCACACTTTGGGTCAAAGGTCAAATTATCAAAAACAAAAAATGAAAATTAGAAGAGAAATCAATGTTTCACATTTGTCAGGGCAATGATCATGATCTGTAAACATTTGGAACTTCATTGATCAACGGAATAATGTTCTGTGTCGGACTGTGTGTCATATATTGCATCGCCATATACAAATGTTAAACATGCAGTATCTTGTTTTCTCAATGTCAAGGTTACCTGCATATGATTGTACATCACAGGCAATACCGCTAGGGTCAAATGTCAGATTTTTATTTATTTATTTATTTTGAGAAAAGATAGGAAAGAGAGTAGAAGGGATAAAGTATGTAAGGGGAATGGTTTAAGAGTATGGATATAGGAGTTGTCTGGCCTTAGGCCTACCAACCTTCATTATGAGGGGCGCTATAATTTTGAAGACGACCCCTTTGCCTAAAGTTGTCCTACCTAGAAATGGGTGGGGGAATTCAAAGTTCAGATTGTACATGTATTTATATATATATTCTTGAATACCCAAGAAAGGAAAGACTTTATCAACCTGGACTGATTATAAAAAGAACTTTATGCATGGATGGAAAAATACTTTTAATTGTCCTTTGATATACACAGTATATGAAAGATTTCAATATGGGGGTCAATATGCATATATAAGGAAATTGAAATCCCTTCAGGTTCATGGGCATAATAATTGTACCAGGTTGCTTTCATTACATGATTGTAAGAGGCGACTAAATTGGGGATCTTTTCTTTTCTCTTCTTATTGTCAATCGTGACACTGCCTTATTGTGAGGATCAATAAGGCTTTGAATTCTGTACCCAAGTCAAGACATAGCAAAGTCTCAAAAAAAGTACCGGTAATTTATTTCCTGCTTCATGCTCAGCATTATAGTAGTGGAACAACCCATATATATACCCGGGTATATATATAGCTATGTGTACCCTAGTGAAAATATCAGTGGAATTCCATTGGATATTTTCACTAGGGTAGGTATATTGTCAGTATAATGTGATGACTGGGTGTCATATTATTTGTATAAATTAAACATTAAGTATTAATTAACACATAATATAGATGTCCAACAAACCTTGGTGTCATTCAGGGGTTCACTATCTAATATTTATAATTATTTAAAAATTGGTAATTGTCTGCGTTGAAATGCCATAGGCACCTTATGACTAGTCCAGTGTACATTGTAGGTTGCTGGGCTGAGATACCAAATGGTTGTTGTGGATCGGTTTGTGGTGTATCAAGACTATAAGCTTTACTTTACCTATTGCGACTGTCTTCTCATCATCATGATCAGCTGTAAGAGAGTATGTATGACCTTGAGGTAATATTATGACCTTGATTGTGATAGAGCAGTATTTAAGAGCCTAAAAGGAGGTGCAATTAAACAAATGTAAGAGCATTAAAATAAAAGTCATGCCTTCAAAAAGTCTTCACAGTTCTTAAAAGGGGAGATCAAATTAGTCCATAAACAATTTAGTCAGGGGAATTAACTTAATATTTTTAAAGTAGAATAGATTGAAAATTCTCTAAATCCAATGTAAAGATTTTTATTAACATATTTATGACCTGACATAAAAAGCCCCAGTAGATCTCTATACCTCAGTGAAATTATTTATGGGGTCTATAATAATATAAACTATTCCAATCTCTTAAATTAAACTTCAAGCAATAAAATCAATGATATGGTTGAATGAATTACTATTTCTCATTTAATGACTGCAAATGAAATATGTTGTCATACTGTATGTACAATTGTATATATATAATAATTTCATAAAGAATCATCAGGATCCTTATTACATTTGATTTTGTATTTATATTCCTGTATACCATAACAATTCAGAGATATTTTATCAATTTAGATTTGTATTTTAATTTTGTTTATTTTTCCACTTTCTTTGGTTGGGGATTCAATTCAAAAGTTGTAGTTTTTCGTAAAAGCGGCAGATTAAAAAATAATGAAACATGGACATATCATGGCAAAAGGCTGGATTGTGTTGATCAATTCTCCTATCTTGGTATACTGTTTAGATATAATATTAAGTTTAGTAACATACAGAAACAATTATCTGACCAAGGGCGTAAAGCAATGTTTGCTTTATTTTCCAAGTGCTCCAATTTGAATCTTAATTACAAAACTATGTTGAGTTTATGGGATACTTATGTTAGTAGTATACTATGTTATGCCTGTGAACTTTGGGGTTCCTCCAAAGGATTAGATATAGAGAAAGTACATTTGACATTTTGTAAAAAGTTGCTTAAAGTAAAAAAGTCTACAAATAATGCCATGGTATATTGGGAACTTGGTCGTTTCCCACTAGAATATACAAGGAAATATAGAATGATTAAATTTTGGTTTAAACTGCTTGGCACAAACAATTGTATTTTGAATACCGCATATACATTTTTAATGAAAGGAAAAACCCGTACTTGCTTTAATTGGGTACAGAATGTGAAAAATGTTTTATATACTCTGGGTTTCGGTGATGTTTGGCTTAGTCAATCACCAAATCATTTTAAATTAATTTTACCATGTATACGTCAGAGAATTTTTGATCAAGCGCAGCAACATCTGAGAGGTTTGCTGGAGAACTCTGTTAAATGTTACTTATACAAACATATTGTAGATCACTTTTCTATACAGTTTTATCTAACTAAGTATATCCCTAATAAATATAGAATTTGCTTAACAAAACTTCGTATGTCTGCACATTCCTTAGCGATTGAATCTGGTCGTTATAAAAATATAGAGAGAAGTAAGAGATATTGTACAATTTGTAAATCAACAAACGATATCGAAGATGAGTTTCACTTTGTGCTAATTTGTAATGTATATAGTGACTTAAGAAGTCGACTTATCAAAAACTATTTTTGGGAAAAACCGTCAATGTTTAAATTCATCCAATTATAAGTGTTCAAAATATTAAAGACATAAACCGTCTTGGCAAATTTATCTTTGAAGCAATGAAGATAAGAGCTGCATTTATCTAGCTCGTCTCCACTTGGTCTTGTTGTCTCATACCCATGCTATGTTTTTTATTAATGTAACAGGTACTTATGGGCCGTAAGGCCTACAGTCAATAAAGAAAATTGAAATTCATATCATACCCTTATGGAATTTTTGCATTACTACCCTTACTATTTTGAACAAAGAAGCATATGATAGACTATGCATGCCTTGTAATTACCTGTCATTACCTGTGGGAATATTGGTATGTATGGGGTAATTACATTTTTGTTCTGAGATCTGTTCACATTGTTTGTACAACACAAAGGCTATATACATGAATATATAATTACCTTAATGAAGTGGCACACCTGAAATTATTTCTAGTGAATCTGGAATAAAATACATTGTTGTGTGTACAGTGTATGTGTTATTGTCTGAAAAAAATGCATTTGTGACATTTGTATTTTGGGGATTGAGAGTATTTGGTGGTTTTGAAATCACACTTGAATTATCATTTATCATACAGAGTGAAACTTGAAAAAAACACACCTACCTGTGTATAAGTGTGTATATTTTGAAATGTCAGAATTCGAAAGCAGTGTATCCTTGCTGGAGTTTATGGATACCGATGTTGATACATGTACAGATCTAGAGGGAGATGTTGACGACAGTTTGTTGAGTTACGAAGATTTTCCTGTAGAGCCGCACAAACACCAGGTACTTTTGTATATGATGCTAAGAGTGGCTATACCAATGTTACAGGAAATTGTAAAATATTATAGCAAGTTTTGGCTAATGATACAGTTGAAATACTTCATGTTTTTGCTGCATTCACCATTTTGATCTACATTGTATACACAACTTTGAAAAAAGGTAAGGTACAGTGTATATGTTTTCAGATGGCCTAATTGGTCATGCACAAAATGTACCTGTGCAGTGATGCACATTTTCAACTGATGATGATGATGATGATGATGATGATGAGGATGATTGTTTGAATTTGGTGGTGATGATGAAATTGATGTGTTGTGACATCATCATGATTGAATGTTAGGATAATGATTGGATTGTGTGCGTGGATGAGTGTGTGCATACTCATACTTGTATCTTTGAAAATACTTGAAAAACAGATTACAAATAAATGTACATTTTCAACTTGTATTGTTAAAAGTCAAAGCAGTTCTCATTTTTTGAGTCCAGATAAGCAAAGTGCAGTGGTTTATCATTATAAATATAAGGAAATTCAAGGACTTTCCACTAGCTCCAACCAAATATTTATACAAACATGTATACGTACTAGTCATGGGTATAAAGGACTAGTGGCTGGAGGTTGATCCCTTTATGTTCAGAAACCCTGAAACAAGCCATGCCTGCATACATTGTATATATGCATACCTCCCACATGTAAATCCATTTCATATTCCAGGTTCAACCCAGTAAATAAAGGCAAGTTTTCTGCGAGCATTTTGAATGGAAATTGAATCAGCTAGCAAATGTTTTTATCCACGTGTAAGGAAATGTAAATTGAATAGTGTTGTCAGAATAAGGTTTACCAATGTAATCCCCTCCTCCAAATCAGGTCGGGGTAAAAACGTTATGTCAATTTTATGGTGGAGTATATATTGATAAGACTAAACTGTTTTCTGAATACCTGTGCATTTGGAATGGAAGTTGAATCAGCTAGAAATGTTTTTCATCCATGTCTAAGGAAATGTAAATTGAATAGTGTTGTCAGAATAAGGTTTACCAAGGTAATCTTCTCCTCCAAATCAGGTCGGGGTAAAAACGTTATGTCAATTTTATGGTGGAGTATATATTGATAAGACTAAACTGTTTTCTGAATACCTGTGCATTTGGAATGGAAGTTGAATCAGCTAGAAATGTTTTTCATCCATGTCTAAGGAAATGTAAATTGAATAGTGTTGTCAGAATAAGGTTTACCAATGTAATCCCCTCCTCCAAATCAGGTCGGGGTAAAAACGTTATGTCAATTTTATGGTGGAGTACATCATGGATATTAAAAGACTGAATTGATTTTCTGAATACCTCGGTGTTTTAATATGTTTAATGGTCCACGACATGTAATTCCGTCTAAAAGACTCCTTTTAATACTCTGTAGTAAGTGTTGAATGTGATTTCTAAGCAAAGGAAATTTAATAATTCCAATTTCAGTGATAGGCTATTCAATACACATAATCTTAAAATAAAAATCAATGAATCCATAAGCAGCCATTAGTCAAGCTGATTCTTTTCTGTGAAGGAAAAACCCATTTTCGTAAAATTTTTAAACCTTTTTCCCAGTTTTGTGTTTCCAAGTATACTGAAAGTTCCAGCTAATCAGTTATACTCCTGGTATGTATATGCATGGATGACGAAGTCTTCAATATCAATTTGGACTCAAAGTCATATTCTTTTGTATTGTATTAATATAAAGAGACAATTAATTAAAGTATTTTATTCATATTGTAAATTTCTTCATAATAATGCATTGATCACTCAGAGAATCTTATACATGTAGCTAGTAACATTCAAGTGAGGTGGCACTATAAAAGATGCTGTTGGAAGCACAATCCCACTACCAACAGAACACAATACATCTCCACCACACAGGCATACATACATGTATATATAGGGAGATACAAATGTACGTATGAGCCAGGAGGTATAGAGCAAGTATAGTTATAGCACCTGATAAGGGCGCTTTATCAAATGTTGTATATTTATTTATTTATTTTATTTTGTATATATCCAAACATACTTCCTTTTAGTGTTCTATATTTAATTTAGCAGGTCCAGATATTTGATTAAAGCCCCCCTGAATAAATATTGTGCCCACAATCGCAGACTAGGGATCATTATATATAGAATGTACTAGGTTTATAACTTCTGTTTAAATATGGACACAAAAGGGCACAGGATCCTGGATCAACACATAGACTTAAAAGAGCACAGAATTCAACGTTTAGTTGTACATATGATTTATTAGAATGGTTCTAGTCAAATTGAGGACTGACATAATATTGAAGCACTTCCAATGTGTTTGAGCTTATAAGTATTTGTGGGGTGGTTGTGAAAGATAACAGTCAATATCACCTAGTTATTGAAATCCCGAAGGAAAACATCCAAAAACGGCCGGCAAATTAATATTGGGACTTTTACTGAAAAGTGGCTTCGGTATATATGTGTACATCTATTGTAAGGACAGACAAATATGCATAAACATAGCCAAAAGCTATTATTATATATATATCTAGCACAAGTGCTTGGGGTTGAGTTTTAGTGCTATAAGCTTGAATTGATCCTCAGACGTTGTTGTGACCTTTAAATTTGTGTGGTGGCGTTAATGATATACAGGTATTATGTTTGGAGGTGGGGTATGGTTATTTTTATCAGACTTGTTGGCCCAGGCCAATCGACAGGTGGCCACTTGTCATATGTCAACGACACTTTCACTGGGAAAATCTTATAATGATCATCACAGCCACGTTATTGTTATTATTATTCGTACACCTGTGACTTACCTGGACTAATTTAATTAGCAAACATGCTTAAGGTGGGTAGTTCATTTGTGTCAATTAAATATTTGCAATAGTAATGCAAGTTCTCATTAACAGCATGTTGTCATTTACATGTATGTACATTCTGCAGTCTGCTAAGTTAGCCACTAGTCCTATATGCCCATGACTAGTAATATAAAATTTGGTGCAGACTTAAAGTGGAAAGTCCTTGAATTTCAATACCGGTATATTTGTTATAATAAACACTGCACTTTGCTTTTCCGGACTAGTGCTTGAAAATGTACTTTATGTCAGACTGATTCTGTAGTGTTAATGTTGGAGGCTATAACTCAGACCTATCCATTTGGGGTTTGGACAATGTCCAGTTGATATATATACCGTATTTTACTGCGAATAAGCCCCCACCCCAGTGAAAAAATAATGCCAAAAAGTAGGGGGTGGGTTAAATCGAAATACCCCTCTTTTTTTGTGTTCAGAGACAAAAGTTTAACAAACATTAACATGGCTTTATTTTTTGAGAGAGACAAAGTTTAGGGAGAGGGGCTTAAAGTTTTGCGGGCACCCACCCTGTTCCAAGACCATGTGCCAAAGTGGGGTCAGCGGTCTTATTCACAAGAGGGGGCTTATTCGGGGTAAAATACGATAAGTTCTACCAGTGTAATTAAGGCTGGGCTAAATTGATAAGTACCTGGCTAGCTGGTTTTGCACTATATAGAGACTATTATTATAAGTTGTTTGTCTCAGCAAAACAGGTGTATGAATGAAACTGTATTAGAGGATCATAATGTCATTAATGAAATAGTGCATATACCTGTATCAAGGGTACACAAGTGTATAATACACTAATTTAAGATTAAGGGTTGCAAAAGGCCTAAACCCTTGTCGACAAAGCATGTCAAGTATTTGTAATTCAAGTTGCCGGGTCAGGACCATTTGAGCGGAAGTTTTTTTGGTGAAGGTTTTTTTTCAAAGTCACTAAGTTTGGGAATATACAGTTCATACAAAATCTTGAAAATTGTTAATTTCACTTCAAAATTGTAATAAGGTTGAAGTTGGTTAATAAAGCAATATATTGCTGTTGGAGAAAGTTACAAGCTAGCCTATCAGAGCAGGTATGTATGGGATCAAATTATATCATTAGGTGCATACAGTGGTGTAGTCTGAGGTATTGCAATATATGTGTCAAAACAATTTATTGTTAAACATTTTGTACAGCAGACAGAAAAGTACATTGGCAGAGTAAAACAGTTCAAAGTTGACCTAGCTGCTAAAATGTCTGTCCTTAAATAACATACTTGCCAACTTTTTGAAATTTTCCATGGGGGAGATTACGCTTCCTCAGAATCGAAAACATAAATAATATGTATACATGTACATTCAGAGGAAAATAACACTATTAAATTGCTTCTTTTGAGCTCTTCTTTCAACGGAAATCATCATATCTTTAAAAATAGGAACATTTAAGCAAATTTCAAAGTTGAAAATGCAACATTTTAGGGTCCAAAATCGGGAGTCTCCCTCCTAAATAGGGAGGGTTGGCAAGTATGAAATAACTTAGCTTTTAATAGGATGTTAAACAAAATAAGAATATATAAACTGCTATAATATTGTAATATTATTTATCATATTTGTGGCATACATATGGAATTGAAATAATGTAATAATAGAAATGTTTTAGGCTTCGCATAGAATCCATGTTATTGAAATTGTACGTTAGTACTCTTGTCTATGAAAATTTCACTTTTGTCAAGTATAATCGAAAACCAAAAACATGAAAGTTCGAAGTGGATGTGTTGCCTGCACATGTATAGCAAGCTTGGAAGTGAATTTTAACGAACAAGCTTTGAATCTTCATTGTATCAATTCCAACTTTAATTTGTATGAATATTATTTTTTGCTGGATGGATTCAAGTTGTGATGTTAAGGTGTCTCATAAGTTCTGTCTGGGATCAAACTACCGGGATCACCAGGGTATAAAACTTTTACACCCTAGCCTAATCCCAGACTCTACTTGTATTAGCTGACTGATATACAAGGTATAAAATTGAATTTGCTAATCATGATAAATTTTGTTTTTGGTACTTTAAATCCAATAAACATAAGATGCAAGTATAAATAAATCCATACATTTTATAGAACATTTTAATTAAGAAACCTGAGATACTTTACTTACCAGGGGCGTGTGTGTGTGTATAGTATATTATAACAGTCTGTCAAGTTGTATTTTATTGCCAATCCTTTAAATTTTCCCTCATAAACTGAGATAGGTGTCAATATTAATTTTACTGCTGGTTTGTACTTGTCCTTTAAAACTCTTGTTTGTTATTGACTTTGGACATTAAATGGCCTATAAACAATTTGGCTTTTGACTTGAAAAAAAAATCAGATGAAATGTTTCACATTTTTATCATTGAAAATCATGCAAACAGGTATAATGTGACCCATTTACGATTTAATCGCACACCTAAAAAGGGTTAATGCCTTATCAAGTTTCAGACCGGTTACTCTTGTGATATCTCCCCAATATCACTATATTGTATTTGTTTCTTTAGCTGAAACCAACCGACTGTATTGAATGTAATGTTATCAGATATTTGGCCAGGAAACGTTCCGTATTGTGTCACAGTGATAAATTTTTTGAATACAGAGGGCTTAAAGAGAATGCTCACTACACAACTACCATACTTACTCAGCTGTCAAGTACCTGGTAGTGTTTACTTAATGTCCGACGGGAGTTAATTAATTAGGATCGTTAATGATTAAGTTGTCATCACCATTTATAATTACAAGTACACAGTTGGGATTTAACATGTAAAATGTTATCTTATAGTTAGTTGAGGGGGGAGGGGGGATTTGGACCCTTTATAAATATAAACTTTTATTTTACAACAATTATGAAACAAGTTATCTGACTTATATGAATCACTCTTGTTGGCCCGAATGTTAGCGTGTGAGAGGTCTTATTGTGTGAGGAAACCGGAATACCTGGAGTAAACCAACGTGGTCTGGCAGGTTACCCCATACCTTTTCACGTCCAGTCTGGGAATCAAACCCGGCCGTCTTTGTGATAGGCAAGTGTGCTATCCACTGCACCACACAACAACCCTGAGACCCTTTCTTTTGTATTTCTTTTTTAACTTACCTCAGAAATGATAATGAGGGCTTATGCTATATGTATATTCCTTGGGGTCGGTGTCAGCGGCGTCCACTTTAGGTTAAGAAGAAGGGTTGGGGTCGGTTGTGAAATAACTATGAGTCCTGTACAATGTATTAACCAAACTTACAATGACTAATGTATCTAAGGTTGAATAATACATGCTAGGTTCTGAATGCTGGTTTGACCTATTTTTATCCCACAATCATCAGAATAAGTGGGCTATTCAAATCGCCCTGCATCAGTGGGGGTCCATGGGGTTTCATGGTGGCCCGTGGGGGTCTGTGGAGTTTTGGAGGGGTCCGTGGAGGCATGTAGATCTAGACCTAATGAACATACATTCTGATCCATGAAGATCTATCCAGATCTGCACATGTACATAGAAGTTATTGAATCAAATTCATAGAAAGTTCTACAGAATTATTTTCAACTTCACATAATAACATCAAACTTAATCCCTTTCAATAGCCGACAAGAAAACAATCTAGGTTTTATTTTTCTGTTACAGACCTACGCTCCGCACATCTCCGGCAGTCACTCAAAGACTCCTACAAAGAGAGCGCTCTATCGCAACCAAGAGGAGTCCATGAATACCACTGCCTACTATGAATATCCCTCAGAAAAACCCTTCATCAACGACAACTACCGACATACCTCCGACAAACACGTGTCAACCTCACCCGAAAACAACAGATTAGGTAAGACAAACCAACAGTAGGAGCAACGGATCCAATAGATCTGTAAACAAAGAGATGGTTACTGAGACCTACCTACCCGGTAATGAAATTTACACCTGTAGAATGAGTAGAATGAGTTTCATGTGAAATGTGGTAAAAAAATTACACCTGTAGAATGAGTTTCATGTGAAATGTGGTAAAAAAATTACACCTGTAGAATGAGTTTCATGTGAAATGTGGTTAAAAAATTTACACCTGTAGAATGAGTTTCATGTGAAATGTAGTAAAAAAATTACACCTGTAGAATGAGTTTCATGTGAAATGTGGTTAAAAAATTTACACCTGTAGAATGAGTTTCATGTGAAATGTGGTAAAAAAGGAACTTAATGTGAATTTCAAAGATGTTCTTTTACATGCAAATTTCATCACTTGAACCTTGCATGAAATTTACGCAAATTTTGTGTGAATTTCATGTAAAATCATATTTTAGTTTATTAATTAATGCTAACTTTTTCTTTAATTTCATCTGGATTTCAAGTGAACAAATTCACACAATAATTATATTTCATATGAAATAAATTTCATGTAGTGTAGATTTCGTGAAATTCTTGTGAAGAAACATTGACCATGCATATTAAATGTTTTTGTCATGATCAATTTAAGTTAATAAATTTGACCCTTTCATTGTACACTTGCAACAAAGTTAGGGGGTATATACTGGAATAAGCCTGTCTGTTCGTCCTAGTGTCTGTCCGCGCCATCTGGTAAAAGTTTTGGGGCAAGTTTCTTCAGAGGCTTGCCAAGCATTAAATATTTGTGGTGATTTTTGCAATGACACAATTGTTGTGTGGCTCAACTTTGCTTTCATAGAGTCTGATTTGATTTTGAATAACTTTAGAAGAAAAAAATGTTTTTGGACAAGTTAACATTTATTATACGAAATTGGTATGCAGGGTAGGGGCCTGTCTGGAACAGAGGTGGACACCTCACCAGTTTTCCTCTATGGAAAAAAACCACTTAAATAAAGATTCATGTTCGATAATGACAGGTGGAGTGATTATTTTGAATAAAAATGTAAAGTAAAAAAAACATTCATAACAAACATGCTTACAATGAATTCATGGTTTTACCACAAGTGATTTTCATTTCCCCTTCGAACCCCCTCCCCCAAATGGCCTATCTCAAAAGTGTTGTTATCTCCCTTGTTTGCAATATCATGGCTCCATTGGGAAGTGTTTTTGAAACAAATTTGCGCCATATAATTAAGACGTCGTAATGGAAATGACGTTATCCGATTGTCAGTTGGTGCAAAATCATCACTAAAACACTTCCCGGAAGTCCCTCTTGCATCCACCATTTTGGCCTATCAAGGGGAATAACAACACTTTTGGGAAAGGCCTATACCGAACTACTGTATGCTTAAAATGAACTTATTTTCTTGGTCCCCAGAGATTCATTAGAAATGTGTTTTATAGTGTATGTATGTATAAATATTTTGATGAAAGAAAATAAAAACATCTAAATAAAACAATTTATATTTCCGACGTTCAAATCTTGATGAACATCTGCACTGTGTTTTTTCTTACAGCTGTCATATCGGCTTTGAAAAATTTACGAGAAAAAATCAGAAAGCTTGAAACAGAGAGAGCGGCAGCAGAAACGAATCTTAAGAGTTTGGCAGCGGAAACCCACAGATACAAAGACATTTTGTCAAAAGAGCCAGAAAATGTGGAACCAACACAAACTATTATGTCCCAGCAGTCACAAGGTAAGCATTGTCCTTCAGTCAAAATCTGTAGAGAAAACATGTTAAATTAAACACATTCATCCCTGAAGACGTATTTGAATCCATCCAATGCAAAAGTTGAAATAGTTTGATTTGAAATTTGATGGATGAATGATTTAAACAAGTACTAGGACTAACAAGTTAAATAATTCATCCATGAAATTTTACAAAAAAAAAAACTCAAAGAAATAGACCTAAAAATTTAATTGGAACAGCTCAAATGTATCTTCAGGGGTGCATGAGTTTTAAAAAAAACTAGTTATCACTTATGTGAAAATATCTGTACCTTTTTATATTTTTTTTTACATTGTTTATATTTTAACAGTATTTTTGCCTTTGAAAGATTGTATGTTGGGTGCATGGAGTCAGGATTTGAGGGTGGGAGGGGGGCACAGGCCAGGTTTAAAGGGATAAAACTGGTGATTCGGGAGTTATTCTTAAATTCAATTCTACGATAAGTATGAAGAAATGATTTTCAGAGACGGTTTAATGTTCGACGTAAGGTATGTTTAAAATTTATTGTTTATTTAACGTTACAGAACTGGAATCCCAGCTGACTGCAGCCGAGACGCGGAGCGGGCTTCTAGAGAAGCAGCTCCATCACATGAGGAAGTTGGTGGAAAATGCAGAGTGCGATAAACGGGATGCTGTCACCAAGTCAACACTATTGGAGCAACAGCAACACCAGGAGGAGTTCCATAAACCATCCATCACGTTTGATCCCCAGGCGGAGAAGATCAGTCAGCTAGAGCGAGAACAATTGAAGTTAACGGCCACACAAACACTGGCGGAGGTGAGTGGGGAAATAGTTGCTGTGGATACCAGGGAGGGGGGTACCTATACGACACAAAGGATTTCTTATCTTATATTTAATTTTGGAATTGTGTGTTCATCTCAAAGTTGCACAGTTGTTTAGAAACCAGATCTGTGGAACTTTGAAATTTTCCTCAACAGAAACATGCCCATAGAAAAAATTGTTCCTCAATTGCAGCTATTTTCCTTTTCTCAACAGTTACTGTGCTGTGGATACCAGGGAGGGGGGTACCTATACGACACAAAGGATTTCTAATCTAATTTCAAATTTTGGAAATGAGTGCTTATCTCAAAGTTGCACAGTTGTTAAGAAACCAGATCTGTGGAACTTTGAAATTTTCTTCAACATAAACATACTGATAGAAAAATTGTTCCTCAATTGCAGTTATTATTCTTTTCTCAACAGTTACTGTGCTGTGGATACCAGGGAGGGGGGTACCCTATACGACACAAAAAAAATCTTATCTAATTTCTAGTTTTGGAAATGTGTGCTCATTTCAAAGTTGCAAAGTTGTTTAGGAACCAGATCTGTGAAATTTAGAAATTTTCCTCAACAGAAACATACCTATAGAAAAATTGTTCCTCAATTGCAGTTATTATTCTTTCCTCAACAGTTACTGGTGTACATGATTTTAGAAAACGTGAACTTTTGTTGTAGTCTTGGAGGTGAACTGGATGTCTGTATGTTTCATTTACCTCGAAGTACAAATAATGTTTGTTTCCTTTACTTTATATACTTTCTGTAATTATATGATAATTATATGCACTGATTGAAATTTTTTTAAATCTACACATAATGACCTTAACACTTTAAAGAAATATAACAAAACCAGTTGTTCTTTGTTTAGCTGACCTGGCCCGAAACCCTTACATTTTGCTTGCTATCAATTACACATTTACATTGAAGAGATAGCAGTGATTTCAGAAGTTAGAAACTAGAAAGTAAATTCTATTAGGGCTTTTCAGAATTCAACACTTAAACTTGATGAACTGATTAATCTATTATGAAAATTTGCAATCGATTGTCGCAGTCTGGAAGGGTAACCAACTGATTTTCGATTGCAAATCGATCATCGTGACATCACTACCTCTTGTCTTTAGTAAAACATTGCAATTAAAAGATTTAGTGTGGCTTGTAATTACAGGTCAGGCAAAAATACACTCTTTTCTGATTGTTAAACAAACTTGTATTATGTTCTAAATATGCATTATATAATGTATTAAACTAATAAAATTATAGAAATTGAAATTGAAATGTCTTGTTCGGAACATGATTCAAATGTCTAGTCATGTGACCCTGTAACTGTGCTAGCTTATCTTCATGTTATTAAATAACCATTCTTAGAGGTAGGCCGTATTGTGAGCATAAAATCCTGGCATTCTACTTCTGGGTGTACATGCTCTGCCTGTGTACATGGTGGGGGTCTTCTGTACGAATTCCATGTGACCAACTTGTCAGATTTAATTAGTTTTATTTCATAGGATAGGTAAATATAAAAAAAAAAATGAATTTATTAGATTTGAAAAAAAACCCATCATATTCAATCAAACATTAAACACACATAAATGCTCTTTTGTGTCGGAGCTAAGGTAAAAATGGGTACCAGTATTTGACAGCATGCATGGTATACTGGGGTTAACACCCCGTCGATTCCTATCCCGATTGTGCTCAATTTCTATGGTAGCTGTCAACGTCTTTCAAGTGGATGGCTTTGTAATGGTGAAATATGTTTGAGATGGAATTATTGTCCTCTTGAACTCATCAGAGCTGCAAATGGCCATCATACACCACAAATCAATGATAGAAATAGAATAAATATAATGCCAACTTAAGATTTAAAAAATACCCAATTAAATGAGCTTTTAGTAGACCTTGAACTACATAAACGTCTTTTCAGCTATGATTGTAGGATTGCAAATATTTGAAGAATATTTTCACTTTTTGTAGAAAAAAAATCTTGTTATGTAGAAATCTGCTTTTCTGTTTTGTGATAAAAACTTCAGGTAGTTTGAGTATTTCGTGTGAGTGTAATACAATGTACAACAATTTATCACACCTTTATGTGAATACCTACCGGCCCTTTAACACATGTATGACAAATTCAATAACAATTTAAAAAAAAAAAAATTCTAGTCCTCTGTGCTTGAAGCCTCATCTGTTCTTGTCATTTCAGCTACTGTAGTCGAAGATCTTTACCGAAATTTATTTGTTTTCAATTTTAAATTCTAAATTACTTTAGGAACCAGAATGGATGGAATTTAAAACTTCCTATCAGTTTTCACTTACCTGGTACATCAAATCAAATATTTACATGTTTTCGCATAAATTATGCGAAACATGTTTTGGCTTGTTAGGGACTTATGTACTTTAGGTCTCGGCTAATGATAGCATGTGTTTGCCGATATCAAGAAGGAAAATGAACAAGGTCCAGGACGAGTTGATTGAACAGTTCATGACCTTTAGCTTTTGACCACAACCTTTTCCATATTTGCTTCAATAAAAAAGAAAGATTACTATGTACATGATCTCAAAGGCTTTAAGGTCCATGAGTGTATTTGCTGTTGTGATATTTTTGGGTCACTTGAAATGAATTCTCAAGTGACTTTATTTCCAATTGCCTTTTGTCCATCCTTAAATATCCCTGGCTGTTAATAGGACATAAAACAAAATAAACCAAACCAAACCATTGTCCATCATTGTGCCTCATCTGGCATATTTTCATCTTCTTCTCAGAAACCAATAAACCAATTTAAACGAAAGTTAGGAACCTTCCCTGGCCAAAAATGCACTGATTTGGGGAATTATATGGTCTCTCTAGGGAGCTGGGGGAGGGGCCAAAAGGGGTCAAATTAGTTAAAATTTCAACAATCTTTTCAGATCTAGATATGCTGGAATCAAGTACTCTTCATAGCTGGCCTTAAGGTGTTTTATCAAGATTGTGAATTTCATATTTTGGGTTAATAATAATTTCGGTGTAAGGACAAGTACACAACAACAAAAGCTATAGATACCAGTACATCAAAACTAAGGTGACTGTTCAGGCCCATGGGCCTCTTGTTAGCAATAACTGTTCGGACTCGGACGCCCCCTAATTTTTTTCTATTATTGTAACCTTTTCATTGGTAAAGTTCAAATGTGTTTTCAGAGTTGAGAGAGTTTATGCTCTAAGTATTAGGATCCATCATGATGAAAGACTTCAGGACCTGCCCGAAATAAATCTATAAAAATCACTGTCAAGTATATATCTTAAATAATTACTTAAATTCAGAATAACTGAAAATCACATTAGTCAATTTGGGTCAAGCTTTCAATAATTGATCGTCTTCTTTAAAAATGTTTTGAGGGCAGGAATCTGAAATGTACACATTTGCAAGTACATACTGGTTATATATAACTTATGTATGACGTTTTGTGGAATTCAATTTCCTATAATACATTTGCGGCTCATGAAAAAGGAGAAAGGTAAGGACATTTTCTACAAGATCTGTCATGTTGACTCGATTTGTTGTTGTCCTAGCTGTTTGATTTATTTTATTTACTAAAGCTTGGGTCCTTACACAGGTCAATTAGAATTTCAAATGAGTTTAAAAGTCGGTTCGCAATACATGTACGCTACTCTAAACATTCTCATTGGATCAAGGAGTCAAACATAACTTTTTTCTCACAACCATATTTTGTCATTTGTAAACGCAGGAATGTTTTGGATTGGTACTGTAAATAGTTTTGTTTATTCATCCCTTCACTTCATTGAACACATTTACGCCCCAGTATATATTTACGATATATATACAATTCATATCCATGTATGCATTACGATCCAGGTATTCATAAATAGATAACTGGCCACTATGATCATGTCAGAATACCGGACCATCTATCACTGCGACATCGAAACATCCTATTTGGGGATGCCAAATTGACACAGTGGTTATAAGCGGCTGCAGGTATTTCTGGCTAGGTGATTTGGTGCCATAGACCATGAGTTTGAAGCCGGACAGGGCACAAGTCAAAAATTGTCTTTCTTCATTATTTATGTTTCTGTGTTATTTAAATATATACAGACATTATGACCATGTTCTTTAATTTAGGCAAAATGAAAAATGACCTGTATTCAAAAACGTTTGCTATTGTCTTGGAACTGACTTCTCTCTTAAGTAAAAGTATTTTGTTTTATTTTCAAACAAATACAAATACATACAAGAAAAACACCAATTATGAAAAAAAATTCAAATATGAAAAAAATGCTGCCAAAAGTAAAAGTTAATCTGGACAATTCATGACTGATTTATTAAATTAATTTACCACATTAATTTACAAAAACAATAAAAATACAGTCAAATCTCGTTATCTCAAACTCATAAAACTTGAAGACCCTGTTTAATTCCAAGTATTTCGTCAGTCGCGACCTGGGCTGACCAAGCTTTACACTAGCATCAATTAAAATTCATATAACTCAAACACTCGGTTGACATGAAGTTTTACCATGGTTCCATTGACTTTGAGATAATAGTTCACGTCCAACTGTATCATTATTAGAAGTGATCAGGGCCTGACATCAGGGGGCCTGGGATATGTATAAAGTCAATATCTCGGAATCGGGTCCAGACATTCCAGAGTGCAGAATTGTTAATTTCAGATGTTTTTCATGTAACTCGCTTCTTTAGGTGATTGATAAAACAACGAGGAAAATCTGTAATAAATGTTTTGAGTTTCTACAAATTCTGTCTGTTTCAGGGTAAGATCAGAGACTTGGAAGAAAAGATTAGGGAAGAGCGGCACCAAAGACAGATGATGTCAGAAAAGACAGCTGTGGTATGTTAATCCAGCCTGATGAAAACCTTAACTCATTCACTCCTGAAGTTTCAAAATGAACTGTTCCTACCATTGAATGGGAAGAGTTCAAATGTGTCTTCAGGGGCGAATGGGTTAGTGGCAGAAACTGTAAATATAAACATCTGATGATCCTTGTACCAGTGGCAAAACCTGTAACTATAATTTTGAAACTGATGAATTATCAGCCAAACATAGCATATTCAAATTAAAGTAAGCACAGCATAAGGTTAACCTGCAAAGCTGTCATTCATTTTGCCGATAAAGACCATATCTAGACACTTCAATGGTGAAATAAAGATCTGAAGATTGAAATTTACATTGCGACAAATTCGGCTATCTAAGACAAAGGGCGAAATATTGATTCGGTGAAAATTTCATGGTACACAAAGTATTCATTTGATAATTATTCTGTACTTTTAATTAATAAACAGCTAGAGACCGAGGCACAAACAAACAGAATTCTGATGCATGCTGGGGCATTGCACGAGAAACGGCCAACGTCAGCACGGACGAAAAAGGTGAAGAAAAAGAAAAAGGCTTCCAACAAAAAACAGAAGACACATTCAGCCGAGCAGGAGCCGGAGAGAAAGCGGGAGACACTTAAACATTACAGACTTAACCTCGCCGACATTCCATTTGTAGCTGGCAAGGTCAGTATGTCGTAAAGGTCAAAAGGTCAAATCAGGCGGTCTTCTCAAGGTGAATTGTTCCAAGCTTTTTAATTTGCTTAAAGCTCAGATCAGTTGATCAATGGTACCCACCAAGATCCATCGCAATCTTTTGTAGAGGATTTTTTCCCATAAGCACTAATATTTAGTTGAGCAATAAACACCCTCTAAGCCTGTAATGTATAAAATACAAAAAAAAAGACTTTTGATCCAGACACACCTGATAATTATGATCATCACATATACCCTACAGTAACTAGGAGATCATTTGATTCCAACACACCTGTTATGATATTTACACACACCCTACAGTAACTAGGCGATCATCTGATTCCAACATACCTGTTATGATCATTACACACACCCTACAGTAACTAGGAGATCATTTGATCCAGACACACCTGTTATGATCATCACACATACCCTACAGTAACTAGGAGATCGTTTGATTCAGACACACCTGTTATGATAATTACACACACCCTACAGTAACTAGGAGATCATTTGATCATGACACACCTGTCATGGTCATTACACACACCCTACAGTAACTACAAATGTAGGAGATCATTTGATCCAGACACACCTGTTATGATCATTACACACACCCTACAGTAACTAGGAGATCATTTGATTCCAACACACCTGTTATGATCATTACAAACGCCCTACAGTAGCTAGGAGATCATTTGATTCAGACACACCTGTTATGATCATTACACACACCCTACAGTAACTAGGAGATCATTTGATTCCAACACATCTGTTATGATCATTACACACACCCTACTTCAACTAGGAGATCATTTGATTCAGACACACCTGTTGTGATCATTACACATACCCTGCAGTAACTAGGAGATCATTTAATTCAGACACACATGTTATGATCATTACACACACCCTACAGTAACTAGGCGATCATTTAATTCAGACACACCTGTTATGATCATTACACACACCCTACAGTAACTAGGAGATCATTTAATTCAGATACACATGTTATGATCATTACACACACCCTACAGTAACTAGGAGATCATTTGATTCCAACACACCTGTTATGATCATTACACACACCCTACTGTAACTAGGCGATCATTTGATTCAGACACACCTGTTACGATCATTACACACACCCTACTGTAACACAGGATGTAGATTTTCAATTGAGTTTGAACTTGAATGAGGGTTATTTTTTGTCAACATCTGAGTTTTGTCACCCCTAGTTATTCTTTTGGTGCTAATGTCCAACGTCGGCCATTTTGTTGTTAATTTCCTTGTTTTTATTTTCCAGTCCTCTACTCCTAGTCATTCTGTTGGTGCTGATGTCCAGCGTCGGCCATTTTGTTGTTAATTTCCTTGTTTTTATTTTCCAGTCCTCTACTCCTAGTCATTCTGTTGGTGCTGATGTCCAGCGTCGGCCATTTTGTTGTTAATTTCCTTGTTTTTATTTTCCAGTCCTCTACTCCTAGTCATTCTGTTGGTGCTAATGTCCAGCGTGTGTTGTCGTTAATGAAGTCACATAACATGGCCCTGTGTTCCTCCGCTGACCAGTGTGATACTCACAGGTCATCCAGTACATCCTCGGGGTCAAGCTCAGACGGCCTTGACCATGACCTTGCTGACCTCCTACTACAGCTCCAGGACGAGTTTGGCCAGATGAGCGTGTAAGTAATGTTTGACCACTGTTAAAAGCTGCCATTATGATAATATGACAATGGCAAAGCCTTAAAAAAGAGTAGCTTTAGTTAATCTGTGACATTTACTGAGAATCTTTCATGTACTGGTTCAGAAAGAGATAAGATTTCCACAATTTAAAGTCGGCAGGTAAAAAAAAAATTAGCTTCTGAAGCAAGGACAGAGATAAATGCAACATACGTCAACTGAAAGATATTCCGGTTATTTTCAACCTTCAAGAAATAGCCGATGAAGTCTGAGTGTGACGTAACATAACTGTGTGATGTGTTTCCGGTTACCCCACTGGAGGGCTATTCCAGATGAAAAAAATTAAAGGCAAAGGGTTGCGAGGGGAAACAACTCTGTTTATGCACACATGTGTTACCATTCAAGAGCTTCGCTGCACTCTTATTAGTTCCTGTTTTATAAAATTTAAATAGAGGATCTTACATGAGTGTCAATGTAATATGATTTTGGTGGTCATCGGTCAAGGTCAAAGGTCACTGTTCACCATTTTAGGAATAAAAAACTTGTGTACATGGTATCTCATAAATCCCGGACATATTTTGTTCGTATTCACATCATGGCATCACAATATCAAATTCTACACCTCAATAGATTTTGGCTGTTATTGGTTAAGGGGTCAAAGGTTACACCCCCTGCTCACTTTGTGTTTATTGTGTTAACAGGGAACATCAGGAATTGTCAAAACAGATAAATGAGGTGACAGATTCACGGATACGAGACGACCTAGAGCGAGAGTTAGACTCACTAGTGGGACGAATGGAGTCGAAAAGTCAGCAAATATCAAAAGTTAGGAAACACCAAGAAAAGGTAATATTTTATTACATTTTTATCAGTGAAATATCGCACATTATTCATTTTCTGATTTGACAAATCAAAACACTGCTTACAAACGTCATTTGGGAAAATCAAAAGCTGCCACTGTAGATTTTGCTATAAAAATGGTTGCCCCACTCGCGAAATATATTTGGTATCACTTGGCTATCCTTGGATATCCTCTATATATCTGTTTCTTAAACTTCTGTATCCAGAAAGCAATAATGAACGGACAAAGAGTGTTTATGTCTGTTTTAATTCCATGTCCAGCAAGTAGTAACTAAAGGCCAATTTTTAAGAATAATTCATTTGCCATTTCATGATATCCAAGTAATTATAGACAGAGAATTCGATCATCAACTGAGGCAAGCTTATGCCATCGTTCGGCGTCTGTCACCTGCTGTCATCATCCATTGTCCATCCAGCAGCTTCTTTGTACTTTTAAATTAAATGACTTCTTGATAATAACCAAAATGGCAAAGGTTATTGACTCAATTTCAAGGCCTTTCCCCTTTTAATTCTGAGCACACAGAATCTTCTCCATAGAATTTTGATATTGATTGTAATTAAGTTAAACCTGTGAGAGTCATGTCAGTTGATCATTGAACTTGCCTATGGTGTTTATATTATAAGCTGAATACCAGTAAATACACCTTTTGAATGTAAGGCTGATCTGAACATTAATTTTATTTCATTTATTGGGACATGAAATAAGTACAGTAAAATTCATTCATATTTTATTTTCAGCTTGACCTGAAAAAGAAGAAAAAGAAAAGTTCCGATAGTTCGAAGAAAATGCAGCGACCAAAATCAGCAAGTTCCGATTATACACAAACAGCTTCAGAGGTGGAAGTGACGACCACGATAAAAACTAAGGGACGCGGGGCAGGCCTCGTACATGTACGGCCGTCCAGTGGCCGCGAGGTCTCCCTTAATGTGCTAAAGGACATGCGCAAATTACAAACAACGTTACGAAGAGATGACCTCCATTGGGAATAGCACGAGGATGTCGAAGTACATATTTAATTCTTGTCAGTTGGTTCGCTTTTGGGTTTCTTTGTGAGATTTTACAGCAAATTAAATTATTTTTGTTATTATAATCATGGTTTTCGAATGCATAAACTACAATATTTTTACCATGTATTTAATGAAGTATACATCTATCTTAATAAAAAAAAAGGTATACTCAGTTTTCTTTTAGAAATTATGCAGAAAAACAGAATATCAGCATTAACATGAGGTATCTACAGTTTATATCAAATCTCTAATATATATGATTATATACCTGGTAAACTTTATTTATTTTAGCAATTAGAAAACAAGCTTTTCAACTTATATAAATCATTCTTGCTGGCCTGGATGTTAGCACGCGAGGGGTCTTATTGTGGGAGGAAACTTGAGTACCCAGAGAAAACCCACGTGGCCAGGCAGGTGACCCTATACCTTTTCCATCCAGTCGGGGAATCAAACCCCAGCTGCCATGGTGTGAGTCAAGTGCACTTTCCTCTGCACCATCGGACCATCAAATCTCAACATAAACATGTATCTACAAAAGTTTATCAGTTGAATATTTTCCACACTTACAGGAAAAATGTCCTCCTACTATTATGTCAGATGATTTAGTATTGAAAAAGTTAAAAGAAACAGTTGATAATTTTTAATGAATATATTTTTATGGTTGAGCAATTTTCGTTAAAACTCTACTGTTACTTAGCAAATTCTGTGATTCCATTATGGTTGATTTATATTACGTTTATTTAATAAATGATAATTTCATGTTATTTAATAAACGATAATTCCATGTTATTTATTAAATGAAAATTTCATGTTATTTAATAAATGATGATTTCTCACAAAGAAACCTAACAGCTGTGAGCATGTAAGAAATTCTATTCTAACTTAAATGGCTGTATATGTCTCGTCAAAATGTACCTACATATTATTCATATGTCTTGTATCAGTCGTATTCTTAATTTATACTCATAGTAAACGTGATCCTTCATATCCAAGTACTGTTAGACTCTGAAGCATAAATTCTGGAAATTATTTTGTCCAGATTCCAGAAATGGGTGGAAATAACACCTGACAGGTATAATAGGGATTTAGATGAAGTAAGAAAAAATTGTTGATATTCCAAATCATGGATTTTGAATACTGGTAAACAGGGTGTTTTTTTATTACAAGGAATAATACTAGTGGTATCAGTTATCACAGGCGCATGGCACAGAGTAATATCAGGACAAGGAAATAATGATTGGTGCCATGCCCCTGTGTCAGTGTCCATACAAACTAAGGTAAAATTTCACGTATACAGGTTGAAATGGTTCCAGCTGCACAGAAATATTTCACGATAAACAAACACTTTCAGTTGACCAGTAGGACAAGCTAACAATGCATTTTTGGAGAATAAGCATTATTTCAAGCATTTATGCTATTTGTTCCTTAAACACAAGTTATATATATGTTCATGCCGGAGAACAGAAATCATTCCAAGTCTCGAGTCATGTTCGTCATGAACAGTGAGTTTTTATGCCCCTCCATGAAATGGCAGGGGGCATATTTAGTTTTCCCCCTTGGACGTCATTCTGTCATAATTTTTTTGTTCCTGCTCATTTACTCATTAACGAATAAAGATATTGAAATAGAATTTGGTATGTAGATTTATCATGATCAAATGCAGGTCAAGTTCTTATTAGGCGGTGATCAACTGATTTATTCCAAAAATTATGGCTGATTAAAGTTGAGATATTATAATTAATGAGGGCATGACCCAATTCAGAACCTTGGTGAACTCCAGTCGAAGTATTGTGCTTTTTCAGGGATTTTTTTTGTAAGTGTTCGAATTCTTTCTTTAGGACAATTCATGTCAAACTTATTGTATATTAAATAACTGATAAATTACTGGAATCAGGTTGAGTTTGGTTTGCATCTGCCATTGTCAGAATGTAGGGATTATTGCTTAGAAATTTCGAAAGTGTATTTAGCAAGAGTGCGAACAGGTATGAATACACATAATAATGCGAAAATGCTTGATTATTCTCCATGGTTGTCAGCGGGGCCAGTCGTGCCTCACCGACACATCTACTCAATAGTTAACTATCAGTCTTGCCAACTCTAACTTTTGTGTCTGTGATATTTGTTTATAATGCTAGTTCATAAATTTCAAGTCAAGGTCAGTAATTGAATGTGTTACTCAGACACATTTTTGGAGAAGTGATGATTTTTTTAGGTGGAATACAGTCCACTTCGTTCAGTGATCTGAAACTGTTTTTTAAGGGTGGTGGATCATGTTTTGTGAAGAAATTTTATTTATATCAAAATGTTTTTTCCCCATGTTTTTCAAGTACAAGAGCAGTTGAAATTAATTGAACACAACAGACCAGTACAACTATCTTGCTGTCTGATTCATTGACTCTGTAATATGTGGAGATAAATTTTGATTTTTTTTTCTAATAGATGTATGTTATGGTGATGTGAACAGCATAATCCAAACAAATACATATTTTTTTTTGTATAAAAAATGGAAAAGATATTATTGGTTATTCTGCGTCACGTCTGGATTTTATCCAAATGTTTCTGAAAACAATATTTACAGCATTATTCTTCTCATTCCATGTAAGAAACCTGCTTTGGTGTTTTTATACCCTTTCACCCTTGTGGACAACAATGGGCTCCTCCAGAATAACATTTGGTAGAGTCTACTTAAGTTTCATGTGGGGTGTAAGTTTGAACTCATTCACCCCTGAACTTTCATAATGGACTTATCCAACCTTTGAATCTGAAGAGTTCAAATGCATCTTAGGGGTACATGAGTTACGGTTCCAAATTACCTCACATTCCTAATCAAATGGCACACGTCTGCATTCACTGTGGTACACCTTCTCAAATGTCTGTGATTCCCCTGTGTAAATATGTGTATATATCTGTATAGTTATCACCTATAACTTGTATGTGATGCAATAAATATATTTTGTACACTGATTTTTTGTTCTGTGTAGTTTATTATATCCCCTGGAACAAAGTTACAGAGGTATACTGGAATCAGGTATTTTTTTTGTCTGTCTGTCCATCAGTCCTTCCGTCCATCAGCAGACGACTCCTTCTAAACATGTATGACAGTAACTTTTAATGAATTCTGATATTCCAAGGCAGCCAACAATATTTTAATCTTTGCTATACATGAAATTGACTAATGCGCATTGATTTAATTTGTAAAGCGTGCTGCAGCTCCTGTATTCCTACACTGACCTTATCACTGTGAATTCCAGTAAACAGTCTTATGGATACAGTTTGATTTACCAATGACAAAGGCAAATGCCTAAGATTATATCTTGACAGTCTTGAAACATGATGAACTGTAAAAGTGGAATTATTTGTGGTGTAATTTTTTCGTTTTCATAAAATCTCAGCAAAGATATCCATATGCAAACATACCGGTATTGAACACCATTCAAACTCTACAGTGTTTAATAGTAATATAGGTACACAGTGCAAAATGGCATGACTGACAGTACGAAAATACCGGGTATGCACACAAACAGTTTTGAGGCTGGCTGAGAGAAAAATCCATGTGCTTTTTTCATTTGGTCAAAGGAATAACAAATCAATGAAACTATTTGTAACATTTATTCCTTGTTTTCTGAATTTTGCATTCACATTCACAGTTTCGTAGAAATAACCTAGGAAATCTTGCATATTCATTCAAACCTGTTCATCACACACACATATTTCACACTAATAATACAATCGTAAAAAAATTTCTGCGAGTCTGAGCTTAGACCTAGAGAGATTTTACAAGGACATGTATTTTCCATATGTTCGATATTGCATTAAAGGGAACCACCATCATCATTTGAAAATAAATTACTTTGCAGTCTCCAGGTAAATGAATTTTTTGTATGATTTAATTTCTTTTAAGTGACAACCTTAATGAGAATAGGTGTTCTTGTTAATCATCCTAAGTTTTTATGTAAATTTAAAAAAAAATTTTTTTTTACCTTTAACTTCCTTAGACTTTAAACAACAGTGTCCACGGTATATCCAGACAAATGTACCACAGTTAACATAAGAGACATCAAGTCCAAGCACTTAACAAGTTGTACACAGGCTCGTAATATCTCATTTAGATAACCAAGGTTCTTGTAACTCAGTGCTGATCAAATAATTAGTCCAAATTGACTTTCTCCTTATTAAATTGTTTTGATGGACATCTGTGTAATACATTTCTTTACTCACTCACTCACTCACTCTGAAATATCATAATGAACTATTCCAACTTTTGAATTGGAATAGTCCAAATGTGTCTTCAGTGGTAATGAGTTGAGCATAACCATGCAAGAAATACTTGAAGATTTGAAAGTTACATCCCAGGCAAGTTATAATTACCAGGCCCAAGTTTCATCAACATTTCTTATAATTAACTTAAGAAATCTCCTTAACTTCAAAAGATCCATAGAAAAGCAATACAGAATTTTAATAAGGAAAATTCCTTAACTTTTTTAATGCTTTTCAATGAGTATGGAGATTTTCAAGTTAAGGAATTTTCTTTAAGTTAAAGGACAATGATGAAACAAAGGACCAGAACAAGAACCTGCATGGTTATTTTATTATTTTTTTATCTTCTTCTAAATAAATCAAAAGAAAATCTGATTTTGTATCACTGAGCAAGAAAAGATTACCTTTAACAAACGTTTACATTAAAATTTTGTTTTTATCAATCCAAACCCCAATACTGCATGAATGAATAAAGCCATGGAAATAAATAATTAACAAAATGTACAGTTGTCTGTGTTCAGCAAAATGTTATATCTGTGTATTTCAACAGGTCTGTCACATCAAATACCATATTTGCATATAATTTAAAAGACTGGAAGTATGCAGAACTCTCTAATTGGAGCTACATTATCACAGTAAATGATTGTACCAACATGAAAATCTTCCTTCACCCACAACCTACATCACCGGGCCTTAACGCTTATGTGAAATAAAAATGGTAGTTAAAAGGTTCTTGACTGCAGCTGTTTTTGAGAAGCTGATGAAGAAACATGGAAAGTGAAGAAAATCTGAGAGGAAAATATTTGCAAATTTGACCTTTTGGCGTTAATCAAGGACTTGATTTTTATACTATCAAACTGCAATCACATAATGATAATTCAAATGAAGTTTGAATTATATCCCTCCAAAAAAAGCTAACAAGCTTTACCCCCTACTTAGGGGAAAAATGAGTCACTCTGGGGTCATGAAATTCACATTTTGATAACGCACTTTAGGACCTTTTCATCCATAATTATGTTTGCCAACTTGAACTCGTTTTTCCCTGCCCCTCAGGCCCCTTAGAATACGATACATATAATTCACAATTTTGGTTTTCTTTTGACCATTGAACTTTCCTGCAATATTTTCTTGAAATTGAACCAATGGTTTTTGAGAAGAAGAAAATCAACAGATGATGAATGACGACAGTCAAAGAAGGATGGGAATAGATCACATGCGAAATCATGTGAGCTAAAAAATTCATATTTTGAAAAAAGTTGTATCTTGTATTGCGGCACTCGAGAGTTTTCTGCCATAAATGTCTGACACAGTATCTAGTTGAGATTTCAGTTTTCTGTCCTTACTGCCGGATCGGTGAAGATTTCAGTTGTCTGTCCTTACTACCGGATCGGTGAAGATTTCAGTGATTTACACGTCACGTTTCCTACTTTTGTCTTCATCAGGCTCCCTTGCCATTCCACTTCACAGTCTCCAGTAGTTCGTAAATCAGGCTGCGGAAGAGAAGAAAGTTTTAAAAATAATTCTAAAAACAAAATATTTGATCTCATAAATATCCTTCAACACTTTACCCAAGTTTACATGGGCGAAACAGCTATTCCTATTCAAGAAATACTAAGGGCTTTTACATAATTAATCATGTGGAGGAGGTGAAATGCACCTGTATTAATAGATCATGGGTGGTAGGGATAAAATCAGATCTAACCATCATTTCTTAAACTAAACCAATTTAAATATTTGATGCGGAGTGGTGGGGGCCTCTTATTTGGTTAATTCTGGAGACTGAAACAGCCCTAATTCTGTTAGAAACAACTTCCTTGAAATTCTCATACATCAGAACAAGGTGTATCAATTTTGAGAAATAAAAGTGAAGTAGACATGAAATCAATCGTATTTGATGCATATCGGTCATCAAATCAACTAATCACTGAAAATATGGATTTTCTTCCTTGTCTGTTGCAAAGGAACTTTACTGAAGGAACAAAATCATGGACATTTTCATATTCAGGCGTCATGGCAAATTCAGACGACCATTTGATCAATAATTTTTATAATGAGGTCATTAATGTTCACAGGCTTCATGGATATCTGTTTCTATTTGAAGAATTTAAAGTCTTTGAGAGCTAAATTGAATTGAGTTGTCATGCAGTGATTTGCAGAGGTATATTTACACTGTTGCAAATATCTATTCAACAAAACACAGTTTTAAACATTTGATAAAAACATATTGAGAATTTATTTACCTGCAAACTTTCCCAAACTTTCTTCTTTGGCTTGAGTTCTTCATCAGGTTCTCCGTCGTAGCCGTCAAAGAATACCTTTTCTCCGGGAGCACTACCCGCTGGTGGATCTAGAGGCTCTACAGCCCGGGGTTCCTCCACACTCACACACATGAGCATAGCCTGGGACTCGATGCCTCTCATCTTCTGTGGTTTGAGATTACACAGGAACACGCTCACACGGTCCTGGAGTTCCTCCATCGGCACGAGTCCGGCCAGACCACTGACCACCGTCCGAGGAGTCTCCTCGCCAAGGTCTACCGTCTCCACATACAGTGAGTCTGCATCGGGGTGCTTTGTCACAGACAAGATTTTTCCCACCTTCAAGTTCAGTCTCGCTGGGGTGAGTTTGTCCTCGGTGGTGGTCCCTGTGGCTCCTTTCTGGCCTGGCTTCTCTGAATTCATAGATTTAAACAACATATAACAAACAATGTAACAAGAGGCCCAATGGGCCCACACACACAACATCACTAGTATTAATCTCACATATAATCAAAGTGGTCTAAAATCTATGACTGTAAGGCATTCAAAAGAACATGTTAAGATGTAAACATATTTGCCTCCTGTAACCTTGAAAGAAGGTAAAGGTCCTTTTCTTTCACAAACTTTGTTCAGCTCCTTCCAAGAAAGCTACCAGTCAATAATCATGTATCTAGGCCTTTTGGAAATTCAGAAGAAGTTGTATAATGGTTTTGGTATAAGGCAGATGAAAGATATTCCAGTTATTTTTAACCTTCCAGAAAAAACCGATGAAGGCCAAGTGTGATGTAATGACACCTGTGAGGTAAGTAATCAAAGTTATTGTTCTTTGAAAATAAGTACCCTAGTAAATGAGTATCCTGTAAATGAGTATCCAGCCCCTAAAAATAGAGTACCAAGTCCTAATAAATTAGTACCAAGTCCCTGTTAATTAGCACCCATTCTCTGTAAATGAGTTCCCACTCTGTAAATGAGTATCATATCCCTGTAAACGAGATCCAAGTCCCAATAAATTACCGTAAAAAACTTGTGAAAATTGTGCATCAGTGTAATTTGATCAGGGTTTTTTTTGGGGGGGGGGGGGGGGGGGGGGTATTAAAGATAAAAAAAACTTTGAACAAAATATTATATTGAAAACGTTATGCAAAATGTCAGGAAAATTCACCTCCAACAAGAACTTTGTACGCAACTATCTTTCTCACTTAATTCGTTAAGTGTGATGTAATGACACCTGTGAGGTAAGTAATCAAAGTTATTGTTCTTTGAAAATAAGTACCCTAGTAAATGAGTATCCTGTAAATGAGTATCCAGCCCCTAAAAATAGAGTACCAAGTCCTAATAAATTAGTACCAAGTCCCTGTTAATTAGCACCCATTCTCTGTAAATGAGTTCCCACTCTGTGTAAATGAGTATCATATCCCTGTAAACGAGATCCAAGTCCCAATAAATTACCGTAAAAAACTTGTGAAAATTGTGCATCAGTGTAATTTGATCAGGTTTTTTGGGGGGTTTAAAATGCTGAAAAAAAAAACTTCAAACAAAATATTTTGCGCATCATCCCCCACCCCCCCTCAAAAACGATGTGCAAAATACCTGGAAAATTCAACTCCAACAAGAACTTTTTACGCAACTATCTTCTTTCTCGTTTAATTCATTATTACAAAGTGTAAATTCAATTAATACTTTGTATCGTAATGCAGATGTATGCATATTGTAGTTTGTTTTCTTTGTTGAACATACAACCCCTATCCTATCTATGTTAATGAGTGCCCAGACTCCTTTAACACTAACTTACTCTTTTTCTCCACTGGGTATGCTCTGCCTGTCAGTTTCTTGAGCTCATCACTGGAGAACTCAGCCCTGATTGGCTCCAACAGTTCATTTAAGTAAAACTCGACGGAGGCTTTCAGATCCCCAGGGTGCACCTCCTGTAGCATAAATATTGGCATTAAGTTATCTAGCTTATCTCTTTAAACCAAGATCTTTTCATTCAATGATGCATCAAGTCAGCTGTATCTATGTAAGCTGATGCTTATGTTAGCTAGATAGGCGCTATATCAAATGTTGTATATTTATTTTATTTATTTATATTTATTTAGCTGTATTTATGTAAGCTGCTGATAAATAAACAAATAAAAAAAATATACAACATTTGACATAGCGCCTATCTGGCTAATATAAGTTACTGTAACTGGTTTTACAGTATATAGCTAAACAAATCATTATACAATCAATACAATTTAACACAAATGGTTCTAACATATAGAATTCTGAGGAATTAGCAGAAGCTGCCTTATCAGGCACTAACTTCAAGTCCCATACCACCTGGCTAATATCTCCCAAAATATTACCTTGACCTTTGGACCTTAAATAAGTCTCAACCAGATGCATGAAACATTGCACTCCTAAATTTGGTCCGTAAATCTATTTCTATCTATCATAATATGTTTTTTCATTGATAAAATTGAAATATATATGTTCAAATTTTTTTTTAGAAAATTTTGCAATAACCAAAATCAAATTAATATTTGGGCTTTTTACCTCTTTTTCAAAAGCTGTTTCTAGATCTGTAAAGCATGTGTATATACTGTCCCCGCCATGTTCAGCTGATCTTACAACCTTGAATTCTGAAAAAGATATAAATTGACTTTATACAATTAATTCTGTTACATTGCTATTGTTCTGAAACACGTATAACTTTACTCCTTCTTTATGAAATGAATTCAATCAAAACTCCCCATCAAACCTAAAATGTGTGTCTTGAAAGAAATTTTGAAAGTAAACAGCGTTTACAAAGAAAATGGACAACTCTGTTTTAATATAACTATTAATATGAAAATATTTCATTCAAATACAGTAATAAATTCTAAAAGTTTTATGACAGCAGTGGTAAGATAAAGCTATGGGTAAATATCCTAGACCTAGGCTGGGATGTTATAGAATTCTAGTCCTCGTCTGAGAGATCCTGATCTCTTCTATAATAGGTAATAGATTTTATATACGACACCAGTGGTCAGATAAAGCTAGGTAAATATCCTACACCTAGCTATATAGGTCGGGGCTACGTCACAGAATTCTAGCTTTGGTCTGAGAGAACCTGATTTCTGTTATAGGTAATATACGACACCAGTGGTCAGATAAAGCTAGGTAAATATCCTACACCTAGCTATATAGGTCGGGGCTACGTCACAGAATTCTAGCCCACGTCTGAGAGAACCTGATCTGCTATTTTATATATGACACCAGTGGTCAGATAAAGATAGGTAAATATCCTACACCTAGCTATATAGGTCGGGGCTACGTCACAGAATTCTAGCCCACGTCTGAGAGAACCTGATCTGCTATTTTATATATGACACCAGTGGTCAGATATAGCTAGGTAAATATCCTACACCTATGTCGGGACTATGTTACAGAATTCTAGTCCTTGTCTGAGAAAACCTGATCTCTGTTATAGGAAATTAATTTTATTAATAACAGCGGTGGTCAGATATAGCTAGGTTAATATCTACCTCCTGTTTTAGACAGTGGGAAGAGCACAAATCTACAGAAGGACAGGACGCCATTGTCCTTGATGTTTAAATATCTACCTCCTGTTTTAGACAGTGGGAAGAGCACAAATCTACAGAAGGACAGGACGCCATTGTCCTTGATGTTTAAATATCTACCTCCCGTTTTAGACAGTGGGAAGAGCTTGATGTTTAAATATCTACCTCCTGTTTTAGACAGTGGGAAGAGCACAAATCTACAGAAGGACAGGACGCCATTGTCCTTGATGTTTAAATATCTACCTCCTGTTTTAGACAGTGGGAAGAGCACAAATCTACAGAAGGACAGGACGCCATTGTCCTTGATGTTCCCTGGCTCACAGAAGGCTGACTTTAACTTCTTCTTCAGCTGGGCGGGAGAGTCTAGCAAGTCAATCTTAGAGGATTCATCTGAAGAGCTCATCTTGGTCCCTGTTAAGCCTGGTACTGTAGACAGAAAATACAGGTTTTTAACTAGGGCCGCAATGTGACATTTACATTACAATAACATATGCATCACAATTCTGTGACACATTTCGTAATGAAATACAGTTCAACCTTGTTATCTCGAACTCATCCAACTCGAAGTCTGCCATTTAATTTGTCATACTTTGTTGACCCCGGCTAGACTCCACACGAAGTATTTAAATGCACCACACTTAAATACTAATACGTTTTTTCGTCCACTTCGAGATAACGATGTTAGACTTTATTTCAATCTTCGAATTGGAAGAGTTGAAATGGGTGTTCTGTGGTGAATGATGCAATTGGGAAACCATTAAAAGTATACATGCCTTTAGCACTATGAAAAGCCAGTTATGACCTTTGATTAGGATATTCGCCTCATGATGTGTTTTATAGGATCACCATTACTTATTTGACAGGTGAATTAGTGTCTCCTTGATATCTAGGGATTACGCTCACCTACGCTCTCTACAACCCTGGAATCATCCTCGATATCCTGGAGTTACGCTCACCTACGCTCTCTAAAACCCTGGAATATGTCTTGGCAAAACTAAAGGCACGCTCGGATAAAAAAAAAAATGACCAATCGCTTCGTTGATACTTGTTTTTTGAAGATTACAAAGGTGCCACAAGTCCACAACCGACTTCAAAGTCTGTCAATTTTTATTATGTGACCATGAGATTCTTTTGATAAACATAAAAGGTTGAACCAGTCTCAATTTTGCTATAACATATTTCAGGGGTGTAGAGAGCATAGGTGATCGTAAGCCCTGGATATCGAGGAGGATTCCAGGTGTGTAGAGAGTGCAGGTGATCGTAACCCCTGGATATCGAGGATGATTCCAGGGGTGTAGAGAGTGCAGGTGATCGTAACCCCTGGATATCAAGGATGATTCCAGGGGTGTAGAGAGGACAGGTGATCGTAACCTTTGGATATTGAGGATGATTCCAGGGGTGTAGAGAGCGTAGGTGAACGTAACCCCTGGATATTGAGAATGATTCCAGGGATGTTGAGAGCGTAGGTGATCGTAACCCCTTGATATTGAGGATGCCCATTTGTATCGTCTATCGAGAGAACATCCTGGACCATTTCTGTGTGTTTAAGTTTGAAATCCTGACAATACTCACCCATTGGGTTCATCATGTGGATCCTCTTTTTGTATCCTAGATGTGGGAGATACTGCAATACATAACATTGTCTCATTAAACAGCTATGCTACAAACCCGGATAAAAATCTGTTTATCTAAAATAACATTTATCACAAATATAGATATCTTGAAATTTTGTTGAACTAAAATTCTTTTGTTACTTGCTAACCACAAATTCTGTCTAATGGTCACCTGAGTTTTAACGTACTATAGTATTCACAACTAATTTGTTGGTTTGTCCTTACACTGAAATTATCCTTTACCCAAACTAAGGTTGAACTAGAATACGGGTAAGCAAATGCCCTATTAAAGGCTAACACCGGTTCTCCCAAAATCATCAATTCTTCTTTTAAGTTTTAAAGCCAATGATAAACCAAGTTATTTTTAATTTGATCTATGTTAAATTGACTTCTCAAGTGAAATATAACAAATGTTTTCCTTGACCTTTGAATCAGTGACCTTGACCTCTTTGACCTCAAGACCTTGACATTTTGGTCAGTTGACTCCTTGCTTGATTCATTTAGTTAGGTTTAACCAGTATTTACTGGATTAGTCAGCAAAACCAAACAGGCTTCATTTCAATTTCTATTTAATGAAGTACTCACTTTTTCTGCGTATGTGAAGATTTTCCGCTGATCAACTCCTCCGAATTGAGCATCCACCTTAAGATATTCCTCATCAAGGGCCTGAGGAAAAATTAACACCATTTGACAGTTGTACATAGACACAGAACTTTTTATTCAAAAGTCAATATTTTCGCAAGTGGAATTTTTTCACATAGTCCGCCTCTAAACAGTTCGCGATATGGACAGTTTCACCCTGTCAGTTGTGCTGTTTGTGCTGTGTAGCTATAATTTAAGCAGACACTGAAGACTTAAAGTAAAGTTTAATGTGTTCACGTGTGAATATATTTGTCGAGATTTAATGCAAGCAAAAATTTCCATTCTACGAACGATTCCAATTAAACAGTATCAACAAAAGCAGGAACTGTCATCAGTAGGATAATAAATACCACCTGCAGATGGTGGGAGCTTAGATATTAATGACCTTGACCTTGGTGTCAATATAAAGAAATGAAACTCGTTAAAGAAATATTTTGGATCGTTAATTTCGTATAAAGGGCCATAATTCCCATAAAAATGTTCAAATACGTAAACAATATGCCGATGCAAAACTACTCAACATACTGATACTTCAAGTGAAGTCTGAATAAAATCTACCAGTTAGTTAGATGGAGTTTTCATGAAGGGCCAAAACTTCCACAAAAATGGTTAAAATCTGAAGTCAAAGTGCTGATGAACAAGTATATGATAAACTGATTAGGTAATCAAGTGAAGATTAAATAAAATCTACCAGTTACTTATAACAGATGGAAGTTTTCCAGAAAATTTTACGCGAAGGGCAGTAACTCCTTATAAAGAGTCGAACTTAAAATTTTCCATCTTGTACTAGGAGCCCAATGGTATTTTGTATTTGTCTAACAAATAATTTTGCTCTTCATCTTTAATATAAGTTTTACCATCATACAAATGCGACAATTAACCGCCCGATGTATCACCCCTTTATTTTACAAATGAGACGGTCCTACCTGTAGCCCAGGGTAGAGCAGTCCACTAAGTAGGGGGTGGTCCACCTGTTTTACGACTTCGGCTCCAGCCTTCTTGGCATCGTGTTCCGTCACCAACGACGACAGTTTGTATACATCTAATGTGTACTCTCTGTAATACAAGTTACAGAAAAAATATATATTTACATATAAATGGTTAAATTCTGAATTTAAGAAAGTATCGCCCCCAGCAAATGATCAATTAGTGCAAATTTAGTCGAAATCCACCAAAGCATGAAGGAGGAGTATCTAGTAGCATTATAAAGGAAAAAGTTTACATACGGCCGACAGCAGATGTCTCACTTGCTTTTACATGGATACAAGAGTGCAGCAGAAATTTTAGATGAAATTATCAGATCATATAAAATAAGAATTGTTTAAAGAAACAACAACGGACAGACTGACGATGGACCATAGATGCAGGGTGATTTGAATAGAAACCGAGCTCCATGCTCGGTTTCTATTTATTCATGCAAGGGGCATAAGAAAGCTGGCACTTTCCCTGAATTAGTCTAAGGATAGATTTGAGAACACCAAGATGTGGCTGTTTGGAACATTTCTGACTTACTTGCTGAGCTGGTATTCTGTGCCCTTCACAAACTTGAGTTTCTCCAGAGGCACACTGATGGACTTGAGCATGGCCTTGATAGCAGCTTCGTAGTAGTTGACACGCAAGTTTAACAGCTCCCAGGGGGCCTTCATGTTGTCTAAGTATGCATGGAGGTCCGCAAACAGGATGGTCACCTAACAATGGTAACAGACTCAGGTAATCAGGGGTGGTAAAAAAGTGTTACCTTTGGTAACAGTACATGTTTTTTTTGTACTGAATTACAGCTTCAGTAAAATGGACTAATGACAAACATATTGAGTATGAAAGCTTAGATTATCATTTCCAGTCCTATTTATTTAAAAAAAACTTGACAATAACAAGAATTCCACCGAAGTTGGTGTGTCACTGTGTGGCCAACAGTAGACAAATTACAATGAGACAGAACACTTTATTTAATGCTAAAGGAAATTCCAGTTATTTACAGAAACCTTTGTTCGGACATCGGTTCTATTTATAATAACAGTGACCTTGATCTTTGACCCTCAGACCTGAAGATAATCCAAAAGCAAAGCCTTTCAGTAAGGAAGCACAGAATGAAGTTTGAGTTTGACAGGAACATAGAAACTCAAGCTATTGTACAGAAACCTTTGTTACAGACTTCAGTTCTATTTATAGTAACAGTGACCTTGATCTTTGACCCTCAGACCTGAAGATCATCCAAAAGCATAGCCTTTCAGTAAGGAAGCACAGTATGAAGTTTGAGTTTGACAGGAACATAGAAACTCAAGCTATTGTACAGAAACCTTTGTTACAGACTTCAGTTCTATTTATAGTAACAGGGACTTTGATCTTTGACAAACTAGGAAACTCAAGTTATTGCACATAAACCACAGTTCTGACCACCTTACTAATGACACACAATGCGGACAGAGAGATCCTTTATGTTACCAGGCAACACCAAAATGTCCAATTGCTTGAAACTTATAATTTCTTGACAAATTCTACCAACAATTTGAAGCTTACATTACTGGTTAGTCAAACCTGTTTTCATTATATCTCAGAAAGCTTTTCTAGAAATCAACATACCTCACAGCCAGCCTTTAGGAAGTCTGCAATCTTTGACATGGGCACGAAGTAAGCCACATGAGGTTTTCCGGTTGTGGCTGTTCCCCAGTAGACTTTCAGATCTCGTTCCTTTAAAACAGCTTTCAGTTTCTCCTCACCTATAGTCTCCTACAAAAATCAAAATATTGTCAGCCATTTCACTGGAAAATTTCTAAGCCCAAACCAATATAAACACAGAAATTCCTCTCAGTCAAATCTCACGTAACTTTAAATATAAATTTTACCCAGACAAACACAAATCAACATGATCAAAAGAAAAAAGAAAAAAAAAATATAAATTAACATTTCTTGAAGTTGAACTCCCCTGTTTTACCTGTAAATTCCTGGTAATAAGCGTGAACTTTTCCTCCGGGGAGAGACTGCTCCCGTTTTCTGCCATATTTGATTCTCAATCACAATGGACCAAATTTTCTGAAACAATAGAAGGAAACATAAGGACCTTTAAAAGACAATACAACAAAAAAATAATTATTAATTGTTATTTTGTATAAAACAATGCTCTACGTCGATCAATAATCTCTATTTCTCCCTCAACCAGATTCCACTTTATCAACTCATTGGATAAATATGGGTATGGGAGGAGTTGTATAGGGTTTGTAACCCATTATATTTAGTAGGTAACGTCCTATCTAAACCTACCAGGTAGTTTCATTAGTAAATCTTACCATGACATCAAGTTTTAATCATAGGGACACATTCCATCATGATGTTCTTGTTCAATGCAATTGTTTCCCAGTTTAGAAACAGGAATTTTGAATTCTCAAGAGAAATGGAATTCTGGATAAAATAACCTGAAGGTTTCTGGGAATAAAAAAACCCAAACTTGCGTTGATGAAACATCATGTTTTATTATTCTTACTCCCCTTAGTAAATCATCTTTCTATATAACTAAAAAAAATTGTTAACTTAGACTTGCTTAACATAAGTAAAATCTTACGCATGACGGATGGACGCCACATGTTAGCCATGTCATAAGCTTGCTTGCCCTTTGGGCAGGTGAGCATTACCCTAAGATTGAGACCTTGACCTTTGGAGGTTAAAATTGAATGAAGTATGTGACCCACTTTCTAATGTTGGTTAAGAATCATGCCAAGTTTCTTCTGGTTACTTTGACTGGTTGTAAAGTTATGGAGCGAAAAATTAATGAGCGATCACTATAGGGCCTCTGTTACTATGTGGTGACATGGGACCCTCAAATTAGAAATCAGGGTTTATGAAATTATGACAATGATATTTTCAATTCAAATTTTATATCCCAAATTCAAGCTTTCATATTTGTTTGGAAATAATAAGGACTGGTGGGAAACTGACTTATAATGATCAATACCAAACACTAAACTATTGATATTGCTGTGAACATGTAAGGCTAATTGTCAAGGCATTCCTTTAGTACCCCCGGTAGTTAGTAGTTATGTAGTTAGCTGGTCTTTAAAAAAAAGGTGTGCAATCATTATTGAAGTTGGTTCAATGATTGCTTGTGAATTGTGTAAATATGAGAAAATGATGATGCAATAGTTTTGAAATGGGTATTAGTTTACTATTGATAGATTACCTGTTCATGAATGTCCCTAGTTTTACAAACATTTCTCTTCTTTTCAAACCTTAACAATTAATATAATATAGCATTGATTTCTTGGTTCTTATCGAAAGATCATATAACATCGTCCGCTATTATGGCGCCATAATCGATATTGCAACGTGGTTTAGAAAGACAGTACATGCAGGTATAATAAAGAATACAAGAGAGGATCCACTACTGTAAAGGCTGGGCAATACGATACTGCCTATCCACTCAAAAAACAAACACAGTATTTCATCTACATTCTACTGTATATCAGCCCCACCCCCGCACACACACACATATTTACTTACGTTCATTTAAAAAATCTCGACATTGGCAAACAGACTGATGTATAAATAATGACTTCAACAAGGCTTTTCATAAGGTTTTAGCCACCTACTTTTAACTCATAAATTAAACCAGTATGCATCAGTGACAACACTAACTTTTTGGAGTTTAAATTTCTTCACAGGCATGTCCCAAACTGAGAATACAAGAGAGGATCCAATACTGTAAAGGCTGGGCAACACGATACTGCCCATCCACTCAAAAAACAGACTGGTTACACAGAATACATAGCGGTATATGACTATCACAATTAATGGCATCAATATTACAACATTATTACATACATAGACACGGATATTTAACAAATACATACTTATGAATCAGATAAACATTCCAAATAACTTATATTAATACAATTTAACCTACATGCACGTGTTCTACTCACTAGCCTAGCGTCACGCTTGACCGGACCGCACTATCATATACGGCTCAATAGACGTTAACCGGACAATATTAGGACATATAGATGGAAAAATGAAGTGACATATCACTTAATACTGATATTACTTACCACAGTCTGTAACCTGTGCCTGTATCTACCGAGGTGGGCCGCTGTGAGTCTTAAAACCCACGACAGGTGACTATGGTGCGTCCACACATGTTTACCTCTGTTCCGAGCTCCTGCACTTCCATTCCCTATTCACTTACCGTAGCGTCAGGCTAATGACCACGTGGCCAACACAACAAATACAACACATGCGATCGTGACAAAATTCATTTAAAAAACCTCGACATTGGCAAACAGACTGATGTATAAATAATGACTTCAACAAGGCTTTTCATAAGGTTTTAGCCACCTTCTTTTAACTCATAAATTAAACCAGTATGCATCAGAGGCAACACTAACCATTTGGAGTTAGAATTTCTTCACAGTCTGAGGCATGTCCCAAACTGTGGTCTAGAAGGGTGAATCTTCTAACAAAGTCCAAAGTCAGTCCAGTGTACCCAAAGGTTAAATTCTGGGACCTAGCCTATTCCTATTAAATATTCCATATCAATGATATAGTAGATGGTATAAACTGGTAAAACAGGGCTTTTTCTCACTGGATTGGGATGGGGCCTTTTTGTTTTATTTTGGGAAGAAAATTGGTAAATTGGGAAAGAATTTTTCAGGAGTAAACTGCAAATTTTGCTTAAATACGAAATAATTTCAATTGGAAATGGGACCCTTTAACAGCCCCAAGACACCCTCTGAAAAAAACCTATAAAATAATGAACTTAAGCTATATTAACACAGAATGCAGCATCCCTCCAAAGAGCATACTCGACAACCCTCCCTATTTAGGAAGGAGACTCTCGATTTTGAAGCCTAAAATTCTGCAAATGAATTTGCTTAAATATTACTATCTTTTCAGATCTGATGAATTATAGAAACCATTTAAAAGTGTTATTTTTCCTTTTGGTGTACCTATACACACATATTATTTATACTTTCAATTCTGAGCATGTGTTATCTCTCCCATGGAAATTTCAAAAAGCTGGCAAGTATGAAAGAGAGAAAGAGGCATTGAGGACTTGTTCAATGGGAGGATAAATGGAGAATGGCTGTGTAATTTTGATCTGTCCTGATCTGTCCATACACACACACTGAATCACTGTCCTCATATCATTGAAAGCTTGATAAAGCTTATGATATATACAGCATTGTCATTTCCACACAACTTATACAGTTACATTCCCGCGACTTGGATATTTCGGTTGCGCAAATATGTTTGACTTTTCTATAAATATTGTCTACACTCTTGTACACGTAGATACCTTCTAGGTACTTGAATACATTATCTTAAAATATTCTGTACACAGTTCCATTCATTGTTAAAACAGAAAATTGTTAAAACTGATAAAAAGGGAGGGGCAGTAGCTCCCTGAGTAAGGTCTCTATATATAGTGGATTGAGACATCTATCACTATAGGTATAATGGGTGAAATTTTCTTGGGTGATTTTTCCAGAATGTATTCAATCTGTCTTTGAATGAGTTGATGGATGGAGCCGATACAACACTTTCAGGTAGGGAGTTCCATGGTTGAATAACATGGTTACTGAAGAAATTTCCTGTTTGTTGTTTCCGAAATTGGTGTTTGAAGAGTTTGAGTGAGTGTCCTCTAGTTGATCTGTATTCTGTAAGGTTAAAGAATTTTGTTTTGTCCAGGCTATCCAAATGATTTAATATTTTGTAGACTTGCAACATGTCATGTTCTCTAAGATATTCTAGCGTGGGCAACCCAAGGATTTTCAATCTTTTGGGATATTCTGATATTTGATTTGTCCGCCAGTGTAGGAACTCTCTTAATGGCACTTCGCTGAACCCTCTCTATGGTATTTTGTCTTTGGTGTATAATGGTGACCATATAACTGAAGCATATTCAAGGTGTGGACACAAAACCAGGAAGCAAGCACCAGCAAACACTGTATGGCCAAGCAACACTGACTAAGACCAGGCCAAATACCCAGGGGGTTACAGTTCCCTCTAACCTGAAGTGGAGCACCTGCATACATTAGTAATAATATATAGAGCAAACAGTCTGGGGTCTGGAACTCTTTTTTTCAAACCATAAGGCACAGCACAACTAATAGTGACATAAAAAATCTATTCCTCAGATATTACCTTTCACTCTTGTAACCAAAAATGAATACCACCAGCTGTATACATTCCACTGACATTAATTGCTCTTTCAACCAATCAAACAAATCCGAAAATGATACTGTTTTCAACTAACCAATTGTAAATCGACTACATAATCAACAAACTTGGATAAGGTCTAAGTCTTAGATCTACTAAATTTCAGATATAAACAAATGTACTTTCATGTCGGCCCGACTAATAAATATTCCTCGATTTATTTCATTTATAAAATCGAAAAACGTAATAGGCCCTCTAATCAGCAATACATTGATGGCCTGGTTAAGCTGTACATACATATAACATTACATACCTAACGTTAGTAAAGAAGAAGATACAGCATGCTATAGATTAGGCCTAATTATAACATTAAAAGATTCTTGTAAACTGTGGTGTTCCTGGAATTATTTGATATAACCACGGAACCTATGTGTAAGTTTCCTACTGAATACAAACCTGTTGATCCTCTGGGCTCGAATCAGGAAGTGCCAACTTTCTAGATTTGACAGCAACGCGTGTAACAGGGTCCGTGTAACAGATGGACGTTTTACACCAGTTCTGTCTGGGATTTCATCATCGTCCACGCTTTGCCGTATGTCGCAAAATATGACAATGAAAACAATACAATTTATCAACAGATTAACAGAATGTACTTAAAACACTATCTAATATATAGAGTATGGGTATATCAGATTTATTTTTATAAAATGATAAATGAAATTTCTTTTACGACAACCGAAAAGTAATACGTCCTACATCCGAGTGTGTTTACGTTACGACCGAGTCCACGTTATTGGGTCGACGCTTTTGACCGAGTTTTTATCAGTGGACTTCGTCCTACATTCACGACCGCATGCGTGCACAGAAGAAGACAAAAGGGTTTAAAGGAAAACAAAGACACCGTCCGTAGGTTAATCTATTTGCCGTCGTTGGTCCAATTTCGCTTTCTTCAAGAGTTGTATCCTACCTATGTAGTTCCTACTAGCCTATTGCACTGTAGACCTCTAAGTTTATAGGGTAAACTTCTCCTTCACTTAATTCACCTTTCCTCTACCTAATGAAAAACAAATTATGTTGTGAAGTTCTTTCGGTTTCAGTTACGTATACCTCTTGCTTGTAGAGCTGCATGTGTATCGCAGGTAAGCGTTACGATTATACAAAAAATATACTACAATTTGGAGTGCATGCATCATGATTATTTGCCCGGCAGCAGGCTTGGGTACCTAACTTATTGTTGCACTATTCGCACGGCAGTCGGGTACCTAACGTAGTATTAAACTTTTCGCCTGACAGCTGACCATAAGGGCAAGTCGCGCACTCCTGGAACTATCGCAGTTGAGTGAACATATATATTGAACCTAAACGAAGATGTTTAGAGTAATTTACACTTTTGTGGGGTTTCGATCATTTTTCGGTAAAAATGCTTTCATGTTCAAAAAATATCATATTTCTAGTTGAGGTACGAAAAAACACTTTGTACCCCTGGAAAGGCGGATAATTTTTATTTTAAAAACCTCCTAAATGCGCGTCGAATGTATCTATCCTCTTTCCGTAGAAAAAAATCTCCATTTCCTCCAAAAAACACAAAATTTTAGTGTTTCAAAGTTTTCTTCAGCTATCATCACTTTTTGCACACCATCCAATGACAGCGAAACGCCACCTACCCTCTCTACATTCCTGTTAATATCATGTTTTGTCTGACAAAAGCAACATGATATGAAGAAGAATGCACTATACTAATTAGATAGATCCTTCTTGGTTATCATAGATACTGTTATATATACATGTATATTGCTTTCTTGATACAGTGCACTCCTCTTTATATCATGTTGCATTTGTCAGACAAGATCATGATATTGACAGGAATGTGACATTAAGAGAAAACATGTTTTTCCACTAAGCTATTCAATGTACATATGAATATGTTTTAATATATAGATAACATTAAATCAATAAAAAAAAACTGTTTATATTTTATTTTCTATGCAACATTTTGTATGAGTTGTATCTGAAATCAATGGAAATGCCATCATTTTTTGGATATTTAATGTGTTTGGTTAAAAAAACATGATATTAAGAGGAATTCTTCCTCAAATTACATGAATCATAATTAACCAAATTAAATTACAAAGATTATATAGAGAGAAAAATGGTGCTTGGGAAAAACATGATATAAAGAGGAATATTAAGTGGAGTCCACTGTACTTGTAAATAAGACTTTATACCAGGAACCTTTTTCTTTCAGCAGGTGAAATGAAGAGTTGATCTTTCAGTGGCAGAAAAACTAAAGAACCAGTTTCATGTTTATATTTCTTAAATTGAAACTTCAAATATAACAGATTATCTGATATCTGGAATCTCATTATTATTTTAGAAATAGGGGGGAGGGGGGACACTTAGTGAAGGACCTACTCCGACTTGGTTACATGAATAGGTTTGTAGAAAAATATTTGTTATTTCCATTGATATCTATAATAAGCATATGATGAAATTATTTGGACATTGTAAAACTTTGCTTTAAAATCAGCGAATCGGGAACAGGTCACTAAAATTTTGTGTATTTATTCTAAAGTGGAATTCTAAGTCTCCCGATCTGCCAGCTGTCACAATCTTTGGAGTAGTCCAATGCAATGGTGAAGCGAGAGGATGTTTTTATATATTTTATGTGTACCTGGGAAAGTTGACCCTGCTTCAGTGTTTTGGTCTATATGTTGTGTCTGCGTTCGGGTTTGTCTGTTCGCAGTGCCCTATTGTCACCTACTCACCTGACCTTTTTTGTTAACTTTGAACACATGTTCTGTCTGTGCTCACTGTTTCTCGAGTTGGTCTGTTTGTCTGTGTTTCTTGCCTTTCTGTCGATATCCAGTTTGTCTGTGGATTCCTCTTTTTTTATTGGTCCGTGGGTCGTATGTCTAGGAATAAGTTTCAGTGTTACTTTCTTTTCGGGGCAGATTGGTGGAATGAGTTCCGGGGTGCTGCCAGTAACATTGATGGTAATTAAACAGATTATATTAAATAGGAAATTTAAGAAGGGGTGGTAATGGGAGGATGGAGGATTTTTAGGGTGTAGTACTTAGGTTTGTCAGAGCTAGGCCTAGTTTTGTCCATGTTTGTGTAATTTATATGTTATAAATATTCACTATATTGATGTGATCTCTGTAATAAATATATAGATAATAAGATTAGATTATACTTTGTTTCTCTTTCCTCAACAAGCAAATTAACAAACAGGGTGCCCATTCGAACTTGAGGTGCTCTATAGGGTGAGTCAGGTGTAGTTTGTGGACAGAACCTTGGCCTGTCTCCGTCCTGTTACATTAATAATGATAATAATATACAACATTTGATATAGCACCATATCTTGCTAACATAAGCCACTCTAAAGTGCTTTACAGTACATAGATACACAATTCTTATACAATCAACACAATTAACACATACAGTTATCATATACAATTCAAAGGATTTTTCAGGAGCTGCTATATCAGGCACTACCTACTTGTCCTATACCACCTGGCTAATATCTCCTTATTTGTATGTATAGATGCGTGTGTGCTGAAGATGAATTTTGTACCAACAATAAACTAACATCAATCACACACACCCCCACCCCCACCCCACCCCCACCAACAAACTACCAAGTCCCCCACCCATACACACAATGATATTTTAGAATAGTCCTTTATCTGACCCTTGCCAATTTAAAATCTGAACTTGACAGAAAAAATGCTTGCATTAATGATAGCCTAAACATTGTTTTACTATCCTAAATTGATTTTTTTTTTTCAGACAAAATGAGGGGTGCCCCACTTCCGACGAAGGTCAAGCAGTCCTTTGTGTTTTTCCTGTTGTTTATGTACACATTTGTGGTTAGTACCCTCATCATCAACTTCCTCATGGTCTGGACTCTACTTATTTGGCCATTTGACCGCAAACTTTTCAGGAAAATCAACTATATATTGGGATACTCCAGCTGGTCTCGTAAGTAATTTGGACACATGTACAATGTACATGTCTGCACTCATGCATATCTAAATTAGACTTTTCAAGTGATTTATTTATAAAGGCTTACATGTCTTTACTTATTAGGGGTGGATTATAAGACTCTTTCATGACCAAAGGTGTAAGATAGGGTTTTTCAAATTTGGTAAAACCCAAGGGTTTTGCCAAATTTGAAAATCCCAAGAGTGGAATTTCCCTATCTTTCACCTTTGGTCATGAAAGAGTATTTATCTCTCATTTCAACTACATAAATAAGCTCAAAAACCATGAAAATACCATTTGACTGGCCACCATTTTGAAAATATCAACTTTTTCCTTGAGTTTTTTTAACGAAAACAAATGATACAGCGAAACCAAGCATACCCCATATTTGCAAATACAGTGTGCACAGAAAAAAATAATCTCAGCTTTCTAATGTACACAGTAAAAATATTGTGGAAGGTTTTAATTTTATCACATTGCCGTTTTTCTCTTTTCGGCATCAAATTTTACCGTATTCGTGAAGTCACGTCATTGTTGCGCCATTGTGATGTCACGCCGTGGCTGTATTGCATGGGTAGATGAAAAATACAACCACAGCGATCATAGGTGTATTGCCCTAGACAGGCCAGTATTACACACCTAGAAATGAGAGAAAACCACAGTGATCCTAAGTGTATTGCCCTAGACAGGCCAGTATTACACACTTAGAAATGAGAGAAGGTTTAATATTGAATACTTTATGTGTAGATAAGGTTGTTGTGATTGACACATTGACTTACGTATATAAGTCTGATTTTTGAAGGGAATTCATATTACCCAATACTGGTAGTCAAATTACATGGATAAAGTCCTGCACTGTACTTGTGATATCCTGTTTTGCATCCTCAATATCCATGGAATATGTCATGGCAAATCTGAAGGCACGTCAAAGGGCTGAACCAGTCTTCTTACCTCATCAACAAGGTGCCGTACACAGAGCCTTCAGTTTGTCCATGACATATATTCCAGGGGTGTAGAGAGTGTAGGTGAGTGTAACCCCTGGATATCAAGAATGTCTATGTTGGTGAAAGTCTGTTAATGGAAGGTTTTCAGATTATGAAGAATTTGGTTTAGACAGGTTAGGCTGTACTAGTACTTCATTATTTACATTATTAAAGTGTTTGAATTTATTGATTAATTTATTGATTTTTATTTTCAGAGTTCACTTGTATAGCACAGTGGTGGTCTGGCTGTGATATCATCTTATACATAGACCCGAAAGATCGGCTATTTGCGGGCAAGGAGCATATTTTGGTTTTGATGAATCATACCTATGAAATAGACTGGCTTATGTTATGGATCCTGGCCGAAAGATACAGTGTCTTAGGGGTAAGCTACCAGTTATAATCCATGAGAAAGGCATGGAAAGAAAGCAAAAATTGGCACCTTATGATTTCTTTTTATTTTATCAGCACACCATCATCAGATAGTGGACTGTTCAAATTACGCTGCGTCAGTGGTCCATCAGTCATCCGTGGTCCATCTTTCAAATAGGTTCCCCGGAATCTATAGTTGTGCCCTTTTGAATTAGAGACTGATCAGAAAAGCAAAATGGCTGACAGGCAGCCATCTAGAAATTTTTGAAATAAAATTTTATCTTATATTTTAAGAAGTACTGAATTTATTGGTCTTTCTTAAATTTTTGAAGAGAACATACCAATTTGTTTCTTGAGTGTTTCAAAGTAAAAACAGGCAAAATTGTTTTGCAATTAAATCTTTACTCTAAACCAACTTAGTTTTGCACATGATTAATTTTGGCGTATTTCGCGGTTGATTAAAATTCGTGATTTAAAAAAATAAATAATAATCACCGCGAAATAGTTTCTTTCAGAGATATTCCAACTGTAGGAGTACTGTACTATACATAGGATTTATGATCATATTTATTGTGAAATTAAATGGCCACAAAATAGTCATATGAAAACCCTAAATTAAGTCACCATGAAAATAAGTTGGTTTACAGTATATATTGCAGATATAATCAGATCATTGTACGAAGTATTTTTTTCTTTTTAATAGGGTGCTAAAGTGTACGGCAAAAACATGTTGAGATACATTCCACTGATAGGTTGGGCATGGTATTTCACAGAATGTATTTTCCTAATGAGGAATTGGGCGAAGGACAAGAAAATCATCCACGACACCATGAAAGAATTGCTGGACTACCCTGACAAATACTGGTTTACGGTATGTTTATAACAATTACATTAATCCTTGATTTAAATTTGTATGCTGACGAACAATGCCAAAGTACTCAAAAAGTATTTTAAGTGAATGGTAAAAAAAAAAATCAGAGAATACCAAAGCGTCAACCAAAACATAATCCGAGCTCAAAATCAATTAAGCTAGAGGCAAAATAGGAACAAAGGAAAGATTTACATGGAGACCCCAGTAAAAGTACAAGAAAATAATACCAGGTGTTCTGGAAGAGTAAGCATCTTCTGCTTCATTGCCGACACCCGTCATGTAAATCTTAGTCACATCAAAGTAGAAAATAATCATAATTATAAAAATCCAATGTATTAATTTACTAAACTATTGTACAAGAGTCAGTAATTATATACATGTAGTTGACTGGTCTTTATAGTTAGATGACTGCCAAGCCCAATGGGCCTCTTGTTAGTTTGTCTATGGGTGCCCTGTAGTAATCACTTTGTCTGCCTGTCCGTCTGTGCATGTCCTCAAATTCATTCCTTGCTGGTAACTTTAGTATTATTTGATCTGTTTACAAGAAATTTAGTCAAGCTATCCAGTTCACAGAAACACATACTGAGGTATAAAAAAGAGGTCAAAGGTCAAGGTCATTAGATTAAAAGTTCAACATCAAACTTTGTAGCTTTTCACTGAGGATCATATTATAGTCATGGCATTATATATTGATGCAAAGTTGGTAGGAACTAAATAAACAAGGAGTCAACTAACCAAAAGTCAAAAGTCACTGGGTCAAAGAGGTCAAGGTGACTGGGTTAAAAGTGTGGGTCAGATTGTGAAGCTTTTCACAGTAATCATATGTTGTTATGACATTAGGAAGAAAATTTGGTCAGAATTAAACAAAACGTCAACTGACCATAGGCCAAAGGTACTATTTGCCCTACACTCACATCATGGTACATGGATAATGTATGTTTTTAGGTCATCTGACCCGAAGGGTCAAGATGACCTATTGCCATCATGCTTCGTCCGTCGTCGTCCGCCGTCCGCCGTCCGTAAACTTTTCCTTTAACAATCTTCTTCTTAGTAACCAAAAGGCTCTAGGTGCTGATATTTGGCCAGTAGGCACCTGGGATTGAGTGCTACAAAGTTTCCTCATTTCAATGACCTTGACCTGTTTTCAAGGTCACAGGGGTCAAATATGTAAAAACCTTTAACAATCTTCTTCTCAGTAACCAAAAGGTCTAGGGTAATGATATTTGGCCAGTAGGCACCTGGGATAGAGTGCTACAAAGTTTCCTCATATCGATGACCTTGACTAACTTTCAAGGTCACAGGGGTCAAATATGTAAAAAAGCGTTTGACAATCTTTTCCTCACTAACCAATAGGCCATGGGTGATCATATTTGGCCAGTAGGTATCTGGGAAAGAGTGCTACAAAGTTTCCTCATATCAATGACCTTGACTAACTTTCAAGGTCACAGGGGTCAGATATGTAAAAAAACGTTTGACAATCTTCTCCTCACTAACCAAAAGGCCAAGGGTGATCATATTTGGCCAGTAGGTACCTGGAATGGAGTGCTACAAAGTTACCTCATATCAATTACCTTGACCTACTTTCAAGGTCACACCTAATGGATTGGGCCAAAGTTGTAAATATTATGACATATGAAATAATGAAATAAAGTATTATGTTATTATTTGGTCCTGTGTTATGCTGAGATAAAGGGCTACCAAGTTTGTTCAAAGAAATGACCTTGACCTTCATTCAAGGTCACAGGGGACAAAACGGTCATAATTTTTAAACGACTTCTTCTGAATAACCAAAAGGCCCAGAGACCTAATATTGGGCCTGTGGCATGCTGGGATAAAGGGCTACCAATTTTGTTCAAACAAATGACCTTGACCTTCATTCAAGGTCACAGGGGCCAAAAAGGTCAAAATCTTTGAACGACTTCTTCTGAATAACCAAAAGGCCCAGAGACCTGATATTGGGCCTGTGTTATGCTGGGATAAAGGGCTACCAAGTTTGTTCAAACAAATGACCTTGACCTTCATTCAAGGTCACAGGGGCAGAAAAGGTCAAAATCTTTTTAAACATTTTCTTCTGAATAACCAAAAGGCCCAGAGACCTGATATTGGTCCTGTGTTATGCTGAGATAAAGGGCTACCAAGTTTGTTCAAAGAAATGACCTTGACCTTCATTCAAGGTCACAGGGGACAAAACGGTCATAATTTTTAAACGACTTCTTCTGAATAACCAAAAGGCCCAGAGACCTAATATTGGGCCTGTGGCATGCTGGGATAAAGGGCTACCAATTTTGTTCAAACAAATGACCTTGACCTTCATTCAAGGTCACAGGGGCCAAAAAGGTCAAAATCTTTGAACGACTTCTTCTGAATAACCAAAAGGCCCAGAGACCTGATATTGGGCCTGTGTTATGCTGGGATAAAGGGCTACCAAGTTTGTTCAAACAAATGACCTTGACCTTCATTCAAGGTCACAGGGGCAGAAAAGGTCAAAATCTTTTTAAACATTTTCTTCTGAATAACCAAAAGGCCCAGAGACCTGATATTGGTCCTGTGTTATGCTGAGATAAAGGGCTACCAATTTTGTTCAAAGAAATGACCTTGACCTTCATTCAAGGTCACAGGGGACAAAACGGTCATAATTTTTAAACGACTTCTTCTGAATAACCAAAAGGCCCAGAGACCTAATATTGGGCCTGTGGCATGCTGGGATAAAGGGCTACCAATTTTGTTCAAACAAATGACCTTGACCTTCATTCAAGGTCACAGGGGCCAAAAAGGTCAAAATCTTTGAACGACTTCTTCTGAATAACCAAAAGGCCCAGAGACCTGATATTGGGCCTGTGTTATGCTGGGATAAAGGGCTACCAAGTTTGTTCAAACAAATGACCTTGACCTTCATTCAAGGTCACAGGGGCAGAAAAGGTCAAAATCTTTTTAAACATTTTCTTCTGAATAACCAAAAGGCCCAGAGACCTGATATTGGTCCTGTGTTATGCTGAGATAAAGGGCTACCAAGTTTGTTCAAAGAAATGACCTTGACCTTCATTCAAGGTCACAGGGGACAAAACGGTCATAATTTTTAAACGACTTCTTCTGAATAACCAAAAGGCCCAGAGACCTTATATTGGGCCTGTGGCATGCTGGGATAAAGGGCTACCAAGTTTGTTCAAACAAATGACCTTGACCTTCATTCAAGGTCACAGGGGCCAAAAAGGTCAAAATCTTTGAACGACTTCTTCTGAATAACCAAAAGGCCCAGAGACCTGATATTGGGCCTGTGTTATGCTGGGATAAAGGGGTACCAAGTTTGTTCAAACAAATGACCTTGACCTTCATTCAAGGTCACAGGGGCCAAAAAGGTCATAATCTTTTTAAACAACTTCTCCTGAATAACCAAAAGGCCCAGAGACCTGATATTGGTCCTGTGTTATGCTGGGATAAAGGGCTACCAAGTTTGTTCAAAGAAATGACCTTGACCTTCATTCAAGGTTACAGGGGACAAAACGGTCATAATTTTTAAACGACTTCTTCTGAATAACCAAAAGGCACAGAGACCTAATATTGGGCCTATGGCATGCTGGGATAAAGGGCTACCAAGTTTGTTCAAAAAAATGACCTTGACTTTCATTCAAGGTCACAGGGGCCAAAACGGTCATAATCTTTAAACAACTTCTTCTGAATAACCAAAAGGCCCAGAGACCTGATATTGGGCCTGTGGCATGCTGGGATAAAGGGCTACCAAGTTTGTTCAAAGAAATGACCTTGACTTTCATTCAAGGTCACTGGGGCCAAAGCGGTCATAATCTTTAAACATTTTCTTCTGAATAACCAAAAGGCCCAGAGATCTAATATTGGGCCTGTGGCATGCTGGGATAAAGGGCTACCAAGTTTGTTCAAAGAAATGACCTTGACTTTCATTCAAGGTCACAGGGGCCAAAACGGTCATAATCTTTAAACATTTTCTTCTGAATAACCAAAAGGCCCAGAGACCTGATATTGGGCCTGTGGCATGCTGGGATAAAGGGCTACCAAGTTTGTTCAAAGAAATGACCTTGACTTTCATTCAAGGTCACTGGGGCCAAAACGGTCATAATCTTTAAACAACTTCTTCTGAATAACCAAAAGGCCCAGAGATCTAATATTGGGCCTGTGGCATGCTGGGATAAAGGGCTACCAAGTTTGTTCAAAGAAATGACCTTGACTTTCATTCAAGGTCACTGGGGCCAAAACGAATCTGTTGTTATTTTTCGTGTAGTCAAAAATCCAAGATGGCCTCCACAGCGGCCATTTTGAAAACACATTCTAAACTTCTAAAGTTCTACCAGTGGAATTGAGCTGAAACTTGCCAGAAATGATATCCTGAGATGGTCCCAACAAAGTGTTGTTATTTTTCAAGCCCATCAGAAATCCAAGAAGGCCACTATCTTGAACTTGGCAATCTATACAGGCATATTATAACTTGATTTAATGACTACACGTATTTTCATAGTGATTTTACAATTGGTAGTCAGATGACCGTTAAGGCCCGTTGGGCCTCTTGTTCTTCCTTGTGATAATTTTTTTTAGTCCAAATGTTTAACCTCAACCGCTGCAACTTTGTCAGTGGACTTCTTATTCATTATGGGGGATAAACAATGTATAGCCACATGACTGATTGAAGCAAAAAAAAAAATCATATTTTACAGTAGAAATTGTTTCTGTTTTTTCAGTTACTTCTTTTCCCAGAAGGCACGAGATTTACACCAGAGAAACATGAAGCTAGTTTAAAAGTTTGCCGGGAGAAAGGCTATCCGGAACTAAAGCACCATTTACTGCCTCGAACTAAAGGATTCAGCTACACCATCCAGGCACTCCAGGGCAAGGGAGCGGGTACGTCATTGTACAGTAGCATGCTGGGATGGAGGACTAACAAGTTTGTTCAAATGAATGACCTTGACCTACTTTAAAGGTCAATGAGGTCAAATGTCTTTAAATCTGCAAGCAACTTCTCAATATTGGAACGGCCAGGGTTACTGCTATTTGGTGTGTAGCATGCTGGGATGAAGGGCTACCAAGTTGTTCAAATGATTGACCTTGACCCACTTTCAAAGTCAAAGAGGTCAAATCTATTAAATTGATGTCAAATAATTATTTTCAATAACCAAAAGGTCCGGGGTACTAAACTGATTTTGGGCTTAAGTATGCTAGGATGAGGGCAGTTTGTTTGAACAAATGACCTTGACTTGCTTTTAAGGTCACAGTGGTTGAATTACCTAGGTACTGATATTTAGCCTGCTGCTTGCGAAGAAATAAAGGGTTGTCACTGCTATGTTGCCTGTTGTTGCATTAAATTTCTCTTTTGAGATTTATCAAAAGCAGTTGAGCAATTCAGGCCCTTGGGCCTCTTGTTTTTCAATAGAATTGCACAAAACAAAATAACTCTTGTTAAGTGCCATATTTTTTTTCCAGTTGGTGCTGTCTACGACATTGCCATGGGATTCAAGGGTAACGATGTAAAACCAACATTAATGAATGCCTTCAGAGGGAACGCCATCACAGCCCACCTTAGAATGAAGTAAGTATACTGTACAACATCGTCAGAAACCCATGTGACACTGCTCTTACATTTGTGTCCCGAACAGATGGAGAATATCTTTTTTGTACTGAAAAAAGGAGCCAATCATATCGCTTCTTTCATCCATGGCTACATCTGGCTGGGATATCCCAGTTATAGCTTTACAATGCAAACTAACATGGCGACAACATTGCCTGCCAAGAAAACATGTGAGTTGTGATGTTTGAACAGCATAAGGCACTATAAGTCCTACCAGACATTGACATTGGAGTCATGCCTACCGAAATATACCAATGTAAAATAATCTAGCCAAGTGCCACAAGAAACGACAATTCTGATTGGTTGAAATCTCCAAACAGGGTCCTATTCAGGAGAATGATATTTTCCATCGGTTCTTGCCAACGGGACACAAATGTAAGAGCAGAGTAATTTTGGTTAAAGTTTTGTATATGTTCTTAGGACTGTTAATAGCTTTTGAAATGTTAAAATGATTTCACTCCATAATATTTCAGGCGTTATGAATTAGAAGACTTGCCAAACGAAGAACAAGATTTAGCTAAATGGCTCAGGGATTTGTTTAAAGAGAAGGTGAGTATATTGTTCATAATATGAATCATGATAAATAGCTGGATACAATTCTACATTGGTTTTTACCGGAAAAAGGAAAATAGTTAACGAGGATGTGGCTGGAATGGCGAATAAAAGCTCAGAGTTACCATATTCACTGTTTTTAACGCAAACATCATACGTACCATTCATTCTTGTCATGTAGCTGGTCCCCAACATCCAAGCATCGGGACAAAACATATATTACATCTATATTTAGAGATTTACACAAAAAATTATCTGTCTTAATTTTATAAAATGGTCTAGCATTAAACCCATGTGATAGAAAAGATCAAACTAATGAAGGAACAGCGGGGCCCAGTTGTTCAAAAGGTGATTAGCTGAATCAGTGATTAGAACAAATTTTTAGTCTCCTGTTATTCGAAAACGAAACATAGGAATTAAATACGGATTTCCAGATATCATTTATTTAGTAGTAGTCAGTTTACATGCTAAAGTGTCGCATTGTACCTTATTTATTGACAGAATTTTTGATGGTTGGACTATGTCATTAGATAGTGATCAAGCTAACAAGCTTTGAACAACTGGCTCCTGATCTTACTACAATATAACCTGTCTAAACTGGCCCCCATGTCTTACCTGCATCCCTGTCTATTCCGGCCTTACAGTTTGGTCCCAGCATTTCCTTATGAACTCTTATCAAACCGCTACAATTCAGACACCTGTATAAGCCGGCAAAACAATTTGGTCCCAATGACATCCGGTTTAGACGCTGTATTATATTTACATTTTCTCTGCAATTTTCCATTGACACAATGCTAAGATGTTGTTGCTGCCATACGCCTATAACACCCAGTGCCTCAGACTATAACAGCACGTTGTATTGTGACGTCATCAATCTCTATTGTGACGTCAGCAATTCCATTGTCTACACTTGATTTGCTGTTCAATATCGGTTCAAAGTAATTAAATAAAGCACAATAATTCTAACAAAATGTAAATATATGTAATGAACATTGTAGCAAATATTATTACAGTCCTATAGCACACATTGTTATTGCTGACAAACTAACATAAAGCCCTACTGGGCTTTATTTAGTTTGTCATTAATAGCAATGTGTGTTAGGACTAATATCAACATTTGCTAAAACATTAATTTCTTAAATGGTACACATCAAGGTCCTCTCAGATCACCTGTTGATCGTTGTTCTAATTTGCAGGATGATCTTGTTGATGTGTATATGAAGACAGGAAAGTTTGATCTGCCAGAGTTCAGACCTCCACGAAGACTCCACGACCTTTTAAATTGGATATTCTGGTTCCTAGTGACAGACATTCCACTGTTTTATTACCTGGGGAGTCTTTTAGTAGCAGGGACTCTCACCCAGCAGCTTATTGTGTTGGGTGTCGTGGTATTCAGTAAGTATCATTATACCCCCCAACCCCCAACCCCCCACTTAGGTTCTGGAGGTATATAGTAATCACTTTGTCCGTCCGTCCATTTGTACATCCTTACCTTGTGTACAACATATATATCTTAAAACCCCCTAGTCAACAGTCTGATTCAAATTCAGATCCATTGTCGCTCCGTTATTCTCCACATCAGCAAATCAAATTACTGCTACCAAAATCCTGAACGTGAATATATGTCGGTAAAAAAGCTTGCATATTCCTATCTGTGCATTTGGTAATTTATTCACACCAAGCTAATGAGTAATGTTTTGACGAGATGACGTCGACTTGCTGCAGATGACAGCATCATTGAAAAATTCTACTAGAGTGAGAAGTAAAGAGGCGACAATTAAAGGTCGCCAGAACTGCATTTGACCTCTAATGGGATGTTGTCAGTTGTAAGGGAATGAGAGTAGGGAGCTGCATTTGAAACAGATTGCCCTAATTATATTTAGTTCATATTCACACCATACCATCACACTATCAGGTTCTGCACATGGTTAGATTTTGGTGGTCATCGGTCAACGTTAAAGGTCAAAGGTCACTGTTGACAACCTTGGGAATAAAAAGATTGTGTACAATAAATCTCATGAACCCATGGACATCTTTTGTTCATATTCACACCATACCATCACACTATCAAATTCTTCACCTGATCAGATTTTAGTGGTCATCCGTCAATGGTAAAGGGTCAAAGATCACACTTGACCACTTTGTGGTGTGTGGGGGTGTATTTATGTGAGCCTACGCTCACAATGTTTTTATTTTTGGCGTTGCTGTAGTCAGTAATTATTGATTTGGACGTTGTGGTATTCAGTAAGTATTCTTTTAAGGGTTGTTTTAACCATTTTGTGTTGTCTGTCGCTGTGAGCTCCGCATTCATTGATTGCACTTGGTACATAATAGGGTGATAAAGATTAATCAAAATCTGTAAAATTAATATGATAGACAGGTGGGATTTCTAAAAAAAAAAAAAAAAGGCTCCGACCCCTCATTTACCTGGTAAAGTTCATATGGGATTTCTTAGAGCCTTTTTGGGAAACACATGCTAAAGAGTTTAGACCCTGGTTTCATCAACGTCCCTTAGTTAAGGGACTTCCCTTAACTTCTGTAATGCTTTCCTATGGGGAATTTTAAGTTACGGTACATTGACGAAAACCGGGGCCAGGAGCCATGAAATATTACTTGGACAGGGTCTATAAGTTCTCAAATGAACCTCTTCCCCTTTGCAGTGGTGACAATATCATTAAATATTACTTACACAGGGTCTATAAGTCCTCAACTGAACCTCTTCCCTTTGCAGTGGTGACAATATCATTAAATATTACTTACACAGGGTCAGTATTAAGTCCTCAACTGAACCTCTTCCCCTTTGCAGTGGTGACAATATCATTAAATATTACTTACACAGGGTCTATAAGTCCTCAACTGAACCTCTTCCCTTTGCGGTGGTGACAATCAATCTGATTGAAATACAGATCCTCACTATTACTATCGTGTGTAGGATCTGACAGCGACCAGTAGAAGGTCATGTGCAGATGGCCTTCATTATTTCCATATCTTGGAAATGAACAGCCAATCAAAATGAACCTTGTAAATGGTGTTTGGTAGACGAACAAAAATGGCGGCGGATCGAAGCGAAGAAGAGAAAATCGTTCCGGGCGTTATATAACAATTTTATCAGTATATTTTGTGAAAATTTTTTTACCTTCAGTTGTTATTTCTTTTCGGACAAACAGAAAACTACGAATTAACAGATAATATCTAAAAAGAACACGCCTTGGCGTAGAGACTGCTGAACTGGGCACCGCCATTTTTGTATACGGTCGTTCGGGTTTCTCGCTATTTTACTCTGGTTTCACGACAAGTGTAGAAACAAATCGAAATTAGTTTTTCACTTTCAGAATCTGGTAAGCAGCGATTTGATTGGTGAATAAAAAGGTCATCTGCACATGACCTTCTACTGGTCGCTGTCAGATCCTACACACGATAGTAATAGTGAGGATCTGTATTTTAATCAGATTGTGGTGACAATTATACCATTAAATATTACTTGCACAGGATCTATAGTTCTCAACTGAACCTCTTCCCTTTGCATTGGTGACAATATCATTAAGTATTACTTACACAAGGTTTGTAAGTTCTCAACTGAACCTCTTCCCCTTGTAGTGGTGACAATATCATTAAATATTACTTACACAGGATCTGTAAGTTCTCAACTGAACCTCTTCCCCTTGCAGTGGTGACAATATCATTAAATATTACTTACACAGGGTCAGTATTAAGTTCTCAACTGAACCTCTTCCCCTTGCAATGTTGACAATATCATTAAATATTACTTACACAGGATCTGTAAGTTCTCAACTGAACCTCTTCCCCTTGCAGTGGTGACAATATCATTAAATATTACTTACACATGGTCTATAAGTTCTCAACTGAACCTCTTCCCCTTGCAATGGTGACAATATCATTAAATATTACTTACACAGGGTCTGTAAGTTCTCAACTGAACCTCTTCCCCTTGTAGTGGTGACAATATCATTGTGGATGATCAGTCTAACAGAGATACAGAAAGGATCAACCTATGGCAGAACAGCAGATCCCAATGGAGAGAAGAAATCAGACTGACCATTTATAGTAATTGTCCTTCAGTTCTGTCGCATTTTCGTCTTGTGCTTCTTTTTAGGTCACCAGTGACCATCGTGGCTTATGGCTTTCCATCTTTGTCTGTTGTTGTGCATGGTGTGTTAACAAAAATTTATTTCATTTCAAATACAGTCAAACCTGCTCTAACGACCGCCTGTCTATAACGACCGATTTTCAGATTCTCCGTGAGATTTCACTAAAATGAACATGAATAGTATTGAATAGGGCATTCATCATACCATTTTAAGATGTTTTAAAAAATAAAGATTTAAACCTAAAAATAATAATTATTTTAAAAAGATATTTCAAAACGTTTGACTTCTGAAAATGTTATACTGAAAGCCCTTTTTAATGGCAAGTCATTAATGACATTTTCAATTAAAGTTGTTGGTCCAAAAATCTCGACCTGTCCATAAAGGCAACCTGTCTATAGTGACCGTTTTTCTGTCTCCCCTTGAGCGGTCTTTATAGACAGGTTTGACTGTATATTTTATTGACTAAATTAATCATCAAAGGGATTGGCGAACATGCTTTACCTATATAAGCTCTCTCCCTTACCTCCGACATACTTTGAATAATTCAAATTTGAAAATATACCCCGGGTATTATATACATTATTTTTCATTACTTTTCAACTCATCTTTTGATGCTTTGGCTATTTACACTGTAATGTTTTTGAGAAAACTGATATACATACAACATTGTAATATTAGAGTAGGACTGGATAGATATTTAATGTAAACAATTTTGATACATAGATTATATGTTAAATTCTTTAATTCATCTACTGTATAGTTCTTTAATTTCATGTGGAGAAAATTTCGCGAATGAATGGGATTATTTTTGCTCTCTCATAGAAATCAGTCTTTACAGAGTGTTATATTTAATTTCGCAGAATTTTAATTTAACATGAATATAGCGAAATTAAATCCCCCACTAATAAAAGCAATTATACAGTATACCACCTTAGTATACAGTGAACCCTCATTATAACACCACTTTTTGTCAACAGCGAATTTGGCAGTATAAAGAGTGTGATGATTATATAGAGAAAATTACAACTATGAAATAGGAACCAAAATGATATTCAAGTTTCAATGATTTAATTATGGCAAAACATTTCAGAAAGTAAATGCTTATCATTTTATTGTTTCCAACAACAATAATACTGGAATGTACATATTTTCGTGTAGATAATAAATGAAAAGATTCCATGTGTCAAAAATTGATCTTACAGAGCCCCTCAGTGACAAAACTGGCAATAAAATTGAGAGACGAGTATAAATAGGGATTTAGGACAGTTGTATTTCGAAGCACATGGTAAACGGCGGTATGCAAGGGAAGCAAACCTACTGAGGGAATTACATAGGGAGGTAATCCGTTATAAGGGTTTATTTGGTTTTATGTTAGAGTGGCAGTAGTATGACGTATCAGGTCTTCTATTTAGCATGGGTGTATGTCCTTCTATTTATAAGTTTTATAAAGACCCTGCTTCAATTGAAGTACAATTGAACCTCGTTAACTCAAACTTGTGTAACTAGAAGACCCTGTTAATTCGAAGTATTTCGTCAGCCCCCGACCAGACTTCATGTTTAGTATCCAAACTCACATTACTTGAATACTCAGATAACTCAGAGGTTTTTCGTGGTCCCATCGACTTCAAGATAACAAGGTTGGACTGTATTTGAGAATTTACTCATGTGATTGTTTAGGCTCGCTGGTCTCTTGTTATAAATGTTTTTCTTTTTCATTTATATTCACTGAAAATTGTATTTTCTCCTTATCATTGTGCATGCATCACACATTCACATTTTTGTGTTTATACACTGCAACATGATAAAATGTACTTTCACCTTTATATGTTGACTGCGCCATAATCTCCATCCTCGATATCCAGGGGTTACACTCACCTACGCTCTTTTCACCTCCATCCTCAATATCAAGGGGTTACACTCACCTACGCTCTCTACATCCACGATATCCAGGGGTAACACTCACCTACACTATCTACATCCTCGATATCCAGGGATTATGCTCACTTACACTCTTTACATCCTCGATATCCAGGGGTTACACTCACCTACGCTCTCTTCACCCCCATCCACGATATCCAGGGGTTACACTCACCTACGCTCTCTTCACCTCCATCCTCAATATCCAGGGGTTACACTCACCTACGCTCTCTACATCCACGATATCCAGGGGTTACACTCACCTACGCTCTCTACATCTACGTTATCCAGGGGTTACACTCACCTACGCTCTCTTCACCCCCATCCACGATATCCAGGGGTTACACTCACCTACGCTCTCTTCACCCCCATCCTTGATATCCAGGGATTACACTCACCTACACTCTCTACATCCACGATATCCAGGGGTTACACTCACCTACGCTCTCTTGACCTCCATCCTCAATATCCAGGGGTTACACTCACCTACACTCTCTACATCCACGATATCCAGGGGTTACACTCACCTACGCTCTCTACATCCATGATATCCAGGGGTTACACTCACCTACGCTCTCTTAACCTCCATCCTCAATATCCAGGGGTTACACTCACCTACGCTCTCTTCTCCCCCATTCTCGATATCCAGGGGTTACACTCACCTACGCTCTCTTCACCCCCATCCTTGATATCCAGGGGTTACACTCACCTACGCTCTCTACATCCACGATATCCAGGGGTTACACTCACCTATGCTCTCTTCACCCCCATCCTTGATATCCAGGGGTTACACTCACCTACGCTCTCTACATCCACGATATCCAGGGGTTACACTCACCTACGCTTTCTCCATCCACGATATCCAGGGGTTACACTCACCTACGCTCTCTACATCCTCAATAGCCAGGGGTTACACTCACCTACGCTTTCTCCATCCACGATATCCAGGGGTTACACTCACCTACGCTCTCTTCACCCCCATCCTTGATATCCAGGGATTACACTCACCTACGCTCTCTTCTCCCCCATCCACGATATCCAGGGATTACACTCACCTACGCTCTCTTCACCCCCATCCTTGATATCCAGGGGTTACACTCACCTACGTTCTCTTCACCCCCATCCACGATATCCAGGGATTACACTCACCTACGCTCTCTTCTCCCCCATCCACGATATCCAGGGATTACACTCACCTACGCTCTCTTCACCCCCATCCTTGATATCCAGGGGTTACACTCATCTACGCTCTCTACATCCACGATATCCAGGGGTTACACTCACCTACACTCTCCTCACTTCCATCCTCAATATCCAGGGGTTACACTCACCTACGCTTTCTACATTCACGATATCCAGGGGTTACACTCACCTACACTCTCTTCTCCCCATCCACGATATCCAGGGGTTACACTCAACTACGCTCTCTTCTCCCCCATCCACGATATCCAGGGATTACACTCACCTACGCTCTCTTCACCCCCATCCTTGATATCCAGGGGTTACACTCACCTACGCTCTCTACATCCACGATATCCAGGGGTTACACTCACCTACACTCTCTTCACTTCCATCCTCAATATCCAGGGGTTACACTCACCTACGCTTCTACATTCACGATATCCAGGGGTTACACTCACCTACGCTCTCTTCACCCCCATCCACGATATCCAGGGATTACTCTCACCTACGCTCTCTTCTCCTCCATTCTCGATATCCAGGGGTTACACTCACCTACGCTCTCTTCACCCCCATGGACGATATCCAGGGGGTACACTCACCTACGCTCTCTTCACCCCCATCCGTGATATCCAGGGGTTACACTCACCTAATGCTATCTACAGCTCTTGACTATATGTCATGGCAAAACTAAAGGCTCTGTGTGTGCCACCTTTTTGATGAGACTAGTTTGACCTTTTGATGATCAAAAGAAACTCGTGGTCACATAACGGTAAAAATTGGCTGGCTTTTCAGTCGGTTGCAGCTCCTTGTAATCTTAAAAAAAACAGGCATCAGTCTAGTGATTGGTCAGGTTGTGTTACCTGAGTGTGCCTTCAGTTTTGCCATGACATGATATTCCAGGGGTGTAGAAATCGCTAGAGAGCATAGGTAAGCAAAACCCCTGGATACCAAGGATGGTATCCTCTCTTGAAGACTGTTAAAACAGACATTTTAGCAGTTTGTTTTGTGTGTTGAGTAAATTAGCTTCAACATATCCACACACAAATGCTTTTCATAACTTTTATGTAGACATAATTTTTATATTGATTCCAAATTTTTGCTAAAGCAAAGATATTTTACACCACGACCAATTTCCATTTTTATAATGCATGTGAATGTATTTTGTAACTGTAAGAAGTGAGGACAAAAAATGATCTTGAATTCTCTTGCAATTGTCAGAAATATTGTCTTGATTACAGATCACACAGCTGCAGTGCATCTTACTTATATATTTACCACTGCATGGCATTGCCACTATGTAACCATACTGAATTCAGTTGGCATTCATAAGGCCATAATGCCATTAACCGATTGTTGACATCATCATTATTATGACATCAAAATTGTTACGTTGAATACTATTAACCATTTCTAGGCAATGACTGTTCGATTTAATGAACCAGTATACACAATTTATTCACTATTTGAGCTAAATGGTTAAATCAAAAAATGTAATTGTATCTTTTATGAGATGAACAGATTCTAAAAATGGTTGAAATAAGTATTGAACTGCTTTCAGTTGGCATTCATGGGCAATATGAATGCCATCTTGACAAAGGCAAATTCAATGAAGCGCACTAGCTTAAGTGTCATTATTGTCAAACTTGGTAATCTGACTGGTTCATAGAATATATTTACTTGACAATACAGCCATCACACACTATTGTTAACATCTGACCTTGACCCTTACTTGACAATACAGCCATCACACACTATTGTTAACATCTGACCTTGACCCTTACTTGACAATACAGCCATCACACACTATTGTTAACATCTGACCTTGACCCTTACTTGACAATACAGCCACCATATACTATTGTAAACATCTGACCTTGACCCTTACTTGACAATATACCTTTTGGTGTCTGATGAACTTGGTCAAATAAAGGAAAAGTGTAAATTCTTGAAAATCCTTCTTCATCTGAAGGAATGACAGGATATTGTTGAAATTTAGTCTGAAGCATCCTTTGGTGAAGTGGAATCAATTTTGTTGTTAAGAATCCTTTGGGGAAGATGATTAGTATTTTCTTAAATGGTGAGACTAGCCCCAGGCCAGGGTCTAATAGGGAAAATTGATTTAAGTATTTCAAATCCTTCTTTACTTTAAGGAATAACAGCATATTGTTCAAATTTGATCTGAAGCATCCTTCCATGAATGGGAATCAATTTTGTATAAATTGTAGATAGAAACTCCCTGGGGGCCGTGGGGCAGGGCCCAATAGGGGAAATGTAGTAAATTCTTTAAAATCCGCTCTCTGAGATTCAATTTCATATAGTCAGTGGGACTAACACCCCCACCAACCCACATATACTGGACACATAAGTATGATGTTTATAGTACTATCATAACATATTTATGTGTCTAGCACCTGTGCACCAGCCCACCTATCCCAATAAGGGCACTACATACTATTGAAGACATTTGACCTTGACCCATACCTGATAATATAGCTATCACAAACTATTGTGAGTACGTGACCTTGAACCTTCCCTTGGCAATATTTGCACGACAAACTTTTGACTTTGACCTTGACCCCCCCTAATAAAGTCAATACACACTAGTATAATATAATATTCATCATACTTTAATATTCTGCATGTATATGATAATAAGTGAATTTAGCTTACCAGGTAATCATCTTTGTGCAGAAAACTAATTGTATGGAATCTGGCCATAAAAAAACTGAATTTTTGTTTTCAGTGACAATATTTTCACTCTGGATGATTGGGTTGACTGAAATAAAGAGGGGGTCATCGTACGGATCGGCAACGACAAACAGCGCGAAGAAGTCAACATGAAGTATTGTCGTACATGTGATAAATATAGCTGTATTGTGATTGGGTTTTTAACAATGTCACCAAATATGGACATTTCAATGTTCATAAACTTTAGATATCATTTTGATTAAGAAACTAAGCTTTAAAGATACAAGAAGAAACATGTTGAAACTTAGATTTGCAAAGAACATTTATTTCTAGTAATTTAATGAAAAATTGTATGAAATCTTTCTGAAAACAAAAAAGTACATTTGTGTTCCAACAGAATGACATGTTTTCATCAGTTTCAAATGTTTTTTGGCAAATATTTTTTTTCATTTTCCCTGAGGTTTGTGTTTGTATTTCATGGAAAGAATGTTTTTTAATTCAAGCTTTATTTAAAATTTTACTTATACTAAATAATTTCTTTGGTTCTCCGGGGTTCAATATAAAAATGTCTTATTGTGTACATTTACATAATATACGCTTATTTATGTTCATATATGCATAACATAAACATAAGATGTACCAATTGTATACATTATATATAAATAAATTGATAAATATATTCTTATATATTTCATGATCCCATCACCCATTTCAGTACTTGTTATCATCCTAAACATTCTACAGTTTTCCAAACATTTTGTGATTGTACATGAAAATAGTGAGAACAATTTTGTATCAATAATCATTATTATTCAAAAATATGCAAAGTTGCAGAAAGGTCATCTCAAAATGTGCAAAAGTTACAGAAAGGTCATCTCAAAATGTGCAAAGTTGCAAAAAGGTCATCTCAAAATGTGAAAAGTTTCGGAAAAGACATCTCAAAATGTGCAAAGTTGTATAAATGTCATTTTAAGCATGCAACTTTTGAAATAATGACATATGATTATGTAACTCAATACATGGAAATATATCGTATTTATTTGAAAATGATTACACAACTGCTGAAGATTGTGTAGCAGAACTGGATGTGGTCAGTCGCTGACAATACAGTACTAAAAAGAAATTGTAAATTGGCATAAAATGTGTCTTCTTAGAACTCCAAAGTAATAATAAATCTATTAAAATTTGAACAAAATACCTTGTTCCATGTATGACTGATTAATTGATCATCAGAAATCATAATCGAAGTTCACATTTGAAAAAGGTCAATTTAACTGACTTATCGATTATCATCCCATCGCTATTACCAGCTAGTTCAGTTGGTAAGAGTGTATTGCTAAAGTTCTGAAGTTCCTTGGTTCAAACCTGAGGCTGACTTTGCTTTTCTCAGATAAAATTCCAGAGCGAATAATTATTAATTTAATCATGTCATTTTGATTTTTTTTTTTAACCTGTTAAGGAATTGCTTATACCCTACGGATGTTTTTAAGGAATTTAAGGGAAAACGTTTACTTATATATACAGTTGAGTGTTGTTTTGTACCAAACTAACCATTGTCTGAGTGGATTTGATCAATTTTCTAAAAGTGTTTTTGATTGGAGTGCAAGTAGTATGGCTTTACAATGGTCCTTATCACCTCTTTTGTGTCGAAGGGCCGTTAATATTCCAAAAAAGTAATACAGTTTTATATCCTTCTAGAATTTGTACATTTATATTAAACTGCAATTACGTTTTTGTTCATTTGTGTTGATGATTATTGCTGTGCCTGCCCATGTATACTTCTTTTTAAAAAGTTTTTATCATTTTAAAGAAGAAAGAATTCCACATTATTTTTTGTGTATTTTAGCTTACATCAAAAAGAATGAGAACTGGATGTAAGTAGAAATGTAGAACAGAATGGAAAATGGATAGAATTTACATATGATCAAGAGTTTAGGTGAACACTATCTTCACCTTTACAGAATTTAGGTGACCATGATCACCACCTTTATAGAGTTTAGGTGACCATGATCTCCACCTCTATAGAGTTTAGGTGACCATGATCTCCACCTTTATAGAGTTTAGGTGACCATGATTTCCACCTTCAGAGAGTTTAGGTGACCATGCTCTTCACCTTCAGAGAGTTTAGATGACCATGATGATCACCCTTATAGAGTTTAGGTGACCATGATCTCCACCTTTAGAGTAACTGAAACTGAGGCTTTTGACCTCAAGAATATTTCGGATCGCACAATTCAAGGGGTCCAAATGGACTTGACTAGTCAATTCACATGCATATCTCAGGAATTGTTTTTTAAAATCAATTTCCTGCCTGCAAGAAGGCCATACTGTTGTTTGATATATTGTTATTTACATGTCATACTGCACATATTTTGCTCTACCTATTCTCAAATATTTCTATGACACCAAAATCATTTCTTCTGTAATTCCCTGAAAGCAACCTTGGTCAATATAATGCGTGTGCTAGTTTTTTAATGGGCCTGATATTTTGATAAACAACACAAATTTGTAATGCTTTTTAACTTAATATTCCAGATAATAAATTGAATAGCCGAAGCAAACAAGACATCCAAATAATGCAATAATTTCTTTTCTTTCTTTTTTTTTCTGATTTTTGTTTTTTTTTGTTTTTAGAGAGGTTTTTCTAATTCTTTTTTTTTTTTTGTGCGCTACAATATACTCTCTTTCATTAAGTTTGAAGTTTTTCACCCGACTTGAATTATTCTATGATTTTCCAAAGAGAAAAACTTAAATCTTGTTCAGTTATTGTAAAACTAAGATTTCAGTTATTGTAAACCTGTAATTATTGGAGCTTTACAAATCATGACAATGACTTTTAACATTATCTCATCAAGCTCTATTAGTGAACTTACATACAGTCAGACTTTGTAAATTGAGCTTTACAGGGGCAATTAAGTGAAGTTTGTTTACATTTATATAATTTCACAAAATATGTTATAAAGTCGTAGCTCTGTAATCCTTGTGAAATATTCATTCTGATATTTTGACATAATCCATGGTTTTTCATGCATTTTTAAAATTAATAATTAAGAAATCCTTAGTTAACATACAACCAATGCAAAATGGACATATCTTTATAAACATCTCTAAGCACTTTGACCTCACAAACAGTTCAGGGTCGTGGGTTCTAATATAATAATAATACATCGTATTTCATGAACGAAACATACCTTTTTTTTTTGCAGAATCGGGAACATTGACGTTCCATTGTATGCTTTAAAAGATTGTCGTGAATATTTACTACCCGCCTATGAAATATCATACTTGACCCTATAAACACCCAATAAGCACCCCTCCCTCCTAACTGTACTTGCCATAAGACATATAAACACCGACAATAAGTTCTCACTTTTATTACATAATCATATTATGTTAAATATAGGTACTTTATTACATTTTTGCCAGTGAAATATTGAAAGTTATTCCTTCTATAAAAGCGATATTTTTTCACTAGTGAGAAACCAAACATATTTCACTTGTGTGGCTAATATTTTCATATTTTTCACTCATGCTGTACACTTGTGAAAAATTTCAAAACGTAAGCCCTACTCGTGAAATATGTTTGGTATTAATAAAGACACTGTTAGATATCCTCTATTTATTCTGAGTAAAGAAGATAATATTGGGGCGCATAGCTTACTTGTGATTTTAGGACAATTTGGTTCGTATTTTATTTAATATTAGTGCTCTGGAAGCTCATTGGGTCAAATTCAGTACATCTCCCCCCTCCCTGATTAATTGCAATAATTTTCAGCTTTATATCTCTTCTGTCTGTACATATATTATAAAATAATTTTAACTTATCACATTGCCTTTGCCGTATGTGACATATGAACTGGATTAAGAAAGAAATTGTCTATACACTAGCTCCTTTGCTGTGTTGCACATACTGAAATGAGAGCAAATATTTTCCTGTTTCACCTCTGATATCACTGATATGATTGTACTTAAATTGATGATACTTATATTTCTATAAACCTGTTTTACAGCTTTTATTGTAAAAAAAAACTTTCATCTACTATATTTATTAGCTCAAATGTCCCAAAGGGCCAGGTGAGCTTATGAGATATGGTGCTGTGTCCGTCCGTCTATTCTGTATCCTTCCCCTCTTCCTTTAAACAACTTCTTATGAAATAGCAAAAGGCCTTGTGACATTAACTTTGGCTGGTACAAATCTTGGATAGAGCTGAACCAAGTTTGAAAAAAAAAAAACCACTTTGACCTAATTTCATTGTCACAAAGATCAAATATGCCAAAACCTTCAAGCGGCTTCTTTCGAAATACCGAAAAACCGAAATGGTTTCGAGACATGCTATTTGACTTGGAGCCTCCTTTAAAGGAGCCGGACAAAGTTTCTTTGGGTATACAGCATGCTATCGATGTATTGATTATTACAGTACATCAGTTTGCAACAAAAAAAGAAAAAAATCACATTGACCTACTTTTAAGGTCACAGGGGTCAAATATATCAAAACATTCATCTGACTTCTTATGAAATACAGTAAGGCCTAGAGATATGTTATTAAGCTGGAAGCCTTTTTGGAAAAGACTAAGCAATGTTTTTTTTCCAGTAAACACTTCCTTGACAGAATATTAAATGATATAGCGGTCAGATATGCTTAGATTTTGATGTATTCTTTTGAATTACTTAATCCAAGATTTCAGACCACTTTAAGGTTACAAAATATAATGTAAAATTAATACTAGGTGAGTGATGCAGGCCCATTTGGCCTCTTGTTGTAATAAAGACACAGATTAATGTACAGAAATAGAAAAAGCAGGCAAGAGTTGAATTGATGCTTGCTTCAATAGACTCGTAAATATTTTGAAAAGTGTTATGATTTTCTTTCTTTAGTTGTGTGCCATAGAAAAATATTGATCCAAAATACTGTGTGAATTGTAGCCGTTTTTATAGCTTAAAAGGTTTTTTTTGTGTAAAGTTTCAGTATATAGGGTAGTTTTGAGTATACTATGCATTCCACTTTACATATATCTTTTGAAAATTGTCTGGAAAACATGATATAAAGTGAAATTTGTCAGATAAAAACATGATATAAAGTGAAATTTGACATGAACAGATTATGTGTTTTCTGTGATTTTTTTCAAAGAGTTTTAAAGTACCTGTCACCCCTGGAATATGTCATGGCAAACTGAAGCCATGCTCAGGTAATAAAAAAAACTTGACCAATCGCTAGGCTGCATGCCTGTCCTTTGAAGATAACAAAGGAGCTGCAACTGACTTCAAAGTCTGTTAATTTTTACTGTTACCTGACCACTAGATTTTATGTACATCAAAGGGTCGAACAGTCTTCTGCTTCATCAACAAGGGGTGTAGAGAGCGAAGGTGAGCATAAACCCTGGATATTGAAGATGCCCAACAGTGCTATGGTTCTTCATCAGTTGACAATACTATTATGTAACAAGGTATTGTGATCCTTAAACCCATGTGTAATTGATATCATGATTGAGCAAGCCTCAAGTAATTTGAATTATTATGGTCTTAATATCTGAATTAATTAAAATCTAATTATCATGGGAACATTTTCTCAAGTCATCATGGTCATAGAAAAAAAAACATATTTTGTTTCATCATGTTCAATAGCAATAAATTGACATTTTTATAGAAAAAAAAAATGTTGTTGTTTAATTATGTTTGAGCCCAAGAGGCATTAAAAAACAAAAAAAAACAAAATTTCAGCTCACCTATCTTAAGGGCTAATGAGCTGATGTTATAGCACAGTATCTGATGTCCTTCAAATTTTCCTTTAAGGATGATCATAACATGCACACAAGTGCTGCACCTTTTAAATTAAGTAATAGATACAGTAAGCCGAAAAATGAAATGCCCTGCATCATACAGCTGTTTTGTCCTTCTAGGACTTGTCAGTCATGCTAGGGGCCAATAGGTAGGAATTAAAATTTTCTAAACTACTGTAAAAGCAGAAGGGTCAAGTGTGTAAAATCCCTTTAATTTATGAATTTAGAAAAGAATACGTACTGTATAATTTCAAATCGTGTTCTACGAAAATGTGTATATTATGTACTGTGTCGCCACTCAAATGAGATAACTGTTGCTATGGATGCTCCAGCAAACCTCGGGGACTAAAAAATCCACGAGTAGAGTCTGGCACTTTGTATCCTGAAAGATGAACCCAACAAAAACAAATGTGCTGCACTTTTTTAAATTAAGTAGTAGTTTGGTTATTGAAGTAACTCATGAAGAAAAATGGACAGGCCTAGAGTCATGATGTTTAGCTGAAAGATTTATTGGTAAGAGTCGGGCAAATTTTTAGAATGAAAACTATCATGACCTTCTTTGAAATGTGTCAAACATTTTTAAAAAATGATTTGACAAAATTAAGAATGAATATGACTTCATTACAGGTGTCATGGTCCTTTCACAGACTTTTTTTAATTCCCTGGTCCTTTGTAGAAGCATTATTGTTAGCAACAGGCGTATGTGTAATACACACTAACAACACAAGGTTTTAAATGGCATTTCCTATTTTCTTTCTTAAGTTTACAATTATATAGCTTTATTTTTTTCAAGATATTTTATTCGTAAATCAAAAGAATTAGACAAAAATCAAGATTGACTTACATGTCGAATTCAATAGGCGTTTTTTTCTACTAAACCACTGATCAGTTTACCTGAGTCAAGCAGTTGTGTTTCAATGACGTCACATGTACAACGTGACCGGTCAGCTCATTAAAATTCTCGCCAGTCGGGAGCGTTCAACTTTGACAGTCAAAATCAAGATCCCGAGACACAATCGAATGCTCGTTGATGGGCCAATCAGTATTTATTGAAATGAGCTACAAGTCTCATCACTTTTTACAAGATTTGCGCAATCGTGGTCTAAATCCTTTAAAGGCCCAATATACGTAACTTCGAGAAATGTTTTGTGATTCTGAAAAATTCTGAAAAAAATCCAGTTGATAACCATGCAAATATAAGCTTAAAACAAAGTAAACCTGGGCGGTAAATAACAAGAAACTCTTGACAGAAAAATCTAAAGAATTGAAAATAATTCAGGTGGGGCCCACTTCAACAACAAACCGAACTACTGCTGTACCGGTAAACGTGCAAGAATTCATCTTGAATATTGCTGATATCAGCTAATCTTAACTAAATCTACAAATATAGTAAGTTATTAGGCTTAATTTTCGCTTCAAGTTTTGCCGAAAGTTACGTATATTGGGCCTTTAAAGGCCCAATATACGTAACTTCAGGGAATTTTTCGTGATTCTGAAAAATTCTGAAAAAAAATCCAGTTGATAACCATGCAAAAATGAGCCGAAAACGAAGTAAAGCTGGGCAGTAACTAACAAGAAACTCTGGACAAAAAAAAATTCAAAGAATTGAAAACAATTCAGGTGGGGCCTACTTCAACAACAAACCGAAGGTAGAAGACGGTTCGAAATGGACGCGTGTTTACAAATAGCGTGTTTCAACTGCTGCTGTATCGGTAACCGCGAAAGAATTCATCTTGAATTTTGCTGATATCAGTTAATCTTAACTGAATCTATAAATACAATAAGTTATTAGGCTTGATTTTCGCTTCAAGTTTTGCCGAAAGTTACGTATATTGGGCCTTTAAAGTCTGGTGTTAGGCCAGAGGAAACTCGGGCTTCATTAACATTAATGCTATTATATAGCATATCATATTAAGTTTCTTCGTCGATTAAAGTTATTTAGCTCTTGTTTTCTAATTTATATTCTGCTAAAATAAATTATCATTTGATTAAACTTTGATTTAAGTACATTGTAGTTTTACATGACCGTAGTTATGTCAATATGAGGTCGAAATCCCTCTCAGCGACTATTAGAAGCGAAATAAAGCTCCACGTTACCTGGGTATATGAATAAACTTAAAATTAAACGTCATTTCGACGCAATCAGCAGCTTCGACAAAGAGATTAACATATTACAAGTCCGATGCTTTTTTTAAGATATTAGCCTTAATGCTCTCTTTCAAAGTATCTTAAGTTAGCTATATACTAGTTGAATAACCAATGAACAAAGTCAATATAATGTTATTAAATTCATGAGTTCAGATTTAATTAAAGGCCCAATATACGTAACTTCAGGAAATTTTTCGTCAATCTGAAAAAATATCTGAAAAAAATCCAGTTAGTAACCCTGCAAAAATAAGTCTAAAACGAAGTAAACCTGAGCGGCAACTAACAAGAAACTCCTAACAGAAAACATCTAAAGAATTGAAAATAATTCAGGTGGGGCCCACTTCAATAACAAGCCGAAGTTAAAAGACAGTCAAAATGGTCGCGTGTTTACAAATACCGAGTTTCAACTGCGTCCGTACCGGTTACCGCGTAAGAAGTCATCTTGAATAATGCTGATATCAGTTAATATTGACTAAATATATAAAAATAATCAGTTATGAGGCTTGATTTTTGCATCAAGTTTTGCCGAAAATTAAGTATACTGGGCCTTAAAGGTCTATGAATAAGACTCATATCAAGGGTAGAAATACAGGGTGTCTATACTGCATCACATAGGGGATTTGTTGAACCATAATTAAACTAAGCCTCCGTCTTTTTCTGGTGTGTCATGCTCTCGTTGCTTTTAATGTTTTTATATTGTGTCATAAATAGCATACAGTATCATATTAACTTCCTGGTTTGTTGGGGATTTCCTAAAATATATAAATATAACCAGTCAAAACGTACAAACAGGCTTGATCAGCGGTCGCGTATTTTCTATTAAGATTACATATCTTCAATGTGATTCGATGACCTTATTCGGTTGCAGAGGATTCTGTTGAAAACTGCCATCGAACTACAGAGAGTCCTTTTGGCACGTCGAGAAATTGGGTGAGTAGGGCGTTGATTCTTTGCTTAACTGACGACTTCAACTTTTCAATATTTCATGTTTTTCAATGTTCATCCCGATGGATATATCATGAAACTGAGTCGATAAAGGTTGCATGACAAAAACTGATATATTATTTCATTGTACTGCTCACTGTGCTTCGCAAATCTTTATACAGTATCACTGGGAAATGTAACCCTTAAATGTCTAAATGTATTCATTATACAATAGAACAGGACAAAACATAGTAACTGTAGGAATAAATGAGTTGAACGAATCCACAATCAGTAACGAATCCACTATCACCAATCCACTGCTGTCATCGGATTCGTTACTCCAACCCATAATCACCTATCCACCTCTGCATGCACTGACAGTGGATTCGTTATTCGAATCCCGGATCTCCAATAACGAATTCGTTGTAACTTCACCCCTATGTACAAAGGTGAGATGTGTCATCAACTAATTCAATTGAATAGGAGTAGGATAATGGGAAGCGGGATATGAGTCACCATGGAAATGAAAGTGAAGTGGTTTCCGTTAGTTTTAATAACATTTCCCACTATGACTGCTGTTCGTTTTTTATGTTACCTTCCTCATCGGTCCTTTTACCGTATACTTATTTTTATCTATTGAATTCATTTTTCATTTGAAATGTCAAATTTTGTACGTTTAATTTAAGGAGCTTCTCTTTTGAAAAGGCAACATTTTCTTATAAATCTAGCAAATGAAATTGAATAAGAGCCAGCTAATAGGAAGGGGGATATGCGTCTTCTTTAAAATAAAAGTGAAATTATTTTCGTTTGTTTTATAACTGCTGTAAGTTTTGTAAATAACATTCCCTTTACACTGGGCTTATTTTTCTGTTGAATTCACATTTCAGTTGAAAAGTCATGTTTTGTACGTTTAAGGGGCTTCTCTTGAGAAAAGTCAGCTATCTGTGATGATTTTCATGTTTTTTTCGCATTTATGAAAAACGAAGTTAACGTAAGAACTGGTACCCGTCGGCGTACTCGTTTTTCTGCCGATACTAAATTGGAATATTAAAGGCCCAAAAAATCCAGTTGATAACCATGCAATAATAAGCCTAAAACGAAGTAAACCTGAGCGGTAACTAACAAGAAACTCTTGACAGAAAAATCCAAAGAATTGAAAATAATTCAGGTGGGGCTCACTTCAACAACAAGCCGAAGTTAGAAGACAGTTCAAAATGGACGTGTGTTTACAAATATCGAATTTCAACTGCTGCTGTAACGGTTACCACGTAAGAATTCATCATGAATATTGCTGATATCACTTAATCTTAACTAAAACTATACATATAATAAGTTATTAGGCTTGATTTTCACTTCAAGTTTTGCCGAAAGTAACGTATATTGGGCCTTTATGTGAAGTTTGCTGTATGACCAATTGCGCGACAGTTTCATTCAATATCTTCTAAATTTGTGATGCGTTATGAATCAATGAAAGATATTTTCTTTAAATTATGATTTTTCACGATTTTGTTTTAAGTTACCCCTATACCACTTAATTATAGTGAGCATTTTGTCACCATTTTTGCAGATTTGCAGATTACATGTAAATTCAGATATCAAATTTTCTTTTATTTCATATTAAGCGGGTCAAAAGGAAATGGGTTTCCCTTTTTAAAATAGTCGAATTAAAATTAAATTGCTTATGTAACATTAAATGATTTGTGCAACGAAAAATGAAAATTTTATATTTGGTAAAAGTCATGTTTTAAAACCATATTCGAACACCCAATCTTGCAAGCGTGGTCTGGATACTTTGTGGTGACACGATTATTAGGTCATTTTCACCGACCTCTAAATTATGCATATTTTGTGATCCAGAACGAGGCCACTCCCCCTGTGATGTCATCTTAGTCCGGGAAAATCAAGCTATCGCCATATTACACTGTTTGCTTACATAAACCTTGTATATGTATAACGTGTATAACAGCAAATATTGTTGTGACAGTTACATACTGATACATACATTACGTACAATATACTTTTTAAAACGAAAGTCCATGCATACTTTTAACTTATGTTGGCCAAAATGGTGTTTTGTGGGACATTTGAATGCTAATTTCGTTCGTCATCCCGAAGAATATAGAATGTCAAGAGATCGACACCCTGTCGAAACATTACAAATCACGGGCGTGCCATTCACAGGGGATTAGTGATCTAACACAAGCGTGACACTAATTATTTGATTGGTCAGTGAATTCACCTTGATAGGACAGGTAGATGGTAACATTTTACCTTTATACTGCTATATGTGACAGGTGGATTTTTACTGATTGTAAATTTTAGTACAAGATCAGGGACCCCACATTTTATTTTTGTAATGTGGCAACGAGACACCGATTTATTGGTAAAGGGAGGTAACTCTGGTTGATTCCGGAATATCCGTACCGGGTTCCGGACTGGTCCTTGTTCTCCACATTAAAATGATGACAGTCAAGTAACATTCTCTGTTCTCCTTGCATTATAGGTAAGTTTGGTTGAAATATTGTTTAACAACATGCAAATTGATGATATTTTGGTTTCTAAATGTGCGATGCAGCAATATGATCGGTGTCGGATGTTAATATGGTTACGAAGGTGGTATTTTGTCAATCGAAGCGGTTAGCTGGTTGATTTCTGCAGACGGCATGGTCGCGCCATTCGTCATACAAGACAAGTTGTTAATAAAACAGTTATTTCCATACTTTTTGACTGAAATTCTTGTGTTAATCAATAGAATCATAATATTGTAGCATATTCTATACTAGAAACTTGCATGTCAATTATTTTTGTTGCATTTTATTTGAATCTGAAATGGCATGGTTTTACTCTTAGATGTTTGCCGCGGTATGACGTCACAATATGGCTGCGCCCATATGTTTACACTTGGCAACACGTGTATATATTTACATTACTAGTACTCTGCAATCAAATTGGTTTAGAGACTGGCTGTTCAATTGTAGATATTATTCATGTTTAATTTTACTATAAAACCAAATGTCAAGGTTTATTTTATTGATATTTAGGAACTGAAACTGGAAACAAAAAAACTTCAAAAATTATTATTGTTAATTGGATCATAATAATTTTGTAATAGCAATAGTTATTTAGTTCCCTGTTATTGTAATAGAGGCAGAATATATTTGACAGAGATAAAATAGCAGGATAAGGTATTTCAAAGCATTATAATTGTGTCTCTTAATAATTCAGTATATTGCTGAATTATGTAATGTTTATACTGACTTAGGGTTAGGATTGAATATTTGAGAAATTCAATTGTCATATTGTGTATGACAATTTCTACTTTCTACTAGGTCAAGATAATTATATTCCTTTTTGCACTAATTCAATAAGAAATGAGATGTTGTGGATTCAGATGTTTTTATCCTAAGAAATCAGAGATATGTTGTTTGGTTCTCTATTGTTTACTCGGGATAAACAATATTGTAATAGTTCCTATATATTAGAAGTCTGTTGTGAGTTATTGCGATTTCGAGTTTAATACTTTTTTACTAAACATGGTCTGTCATTTCGGTGTGAAATGTCAGTATCCAATTCTAGTCAATTATTAATACTCGACAACTGTGGTTTTGTCTGACATTATTTGAAAGATTATCTATCTCCATGTATGTTGTTGTAAGATTTTACAAATTTGAGATTAAGGCATTCAGAAGTATTACTGTCTAGTAGCTACAATGTTGATCGGTTATGATGGCAAGGGTGAAGGGTTGAATTCAGTATTGAATGTAAGACATTTTACTTGTCAACAATTGCCAGCTCAGTTATCAGCCAATTGTTATAAAATGTATCAGCCATACCTGCCAAGTCTTTGAAGTAGTTACAATGTTCTTTACCGGGTTATATGGTTAAGCTTTAGTAATGTGTTATAAGTTCATTGGTTCATTACTAGTTCAAGAAGGTGATTGTTATAACCTTGTCAATTTATATTACTAGTCTATGTATTATACAGTACATGTATGGACTGGTCTTTGTTCTCCACATTAAAATGATGACAGTCAAGTAACATTCTCTGTTCTCCTTGCATTATAGGTAAGACCACACGCCACAAAAATCCACTGGTAACATTTTTGGGGGCTCGTCCGGGATCAACGTGGTGTTGTTGGTAGACTAAGACAAGATGGCAGAGGTGATCCAGATCAAGGGAAGACTCTACCAGTCCTCATTGGGCGTCCTTCAGGGGTTTTTGAAGAAGGAAAAGCTGGCAACGACGGAGGAGGTAGATAAGCTTGACTGGGTCGGTGCAGTCGAAATGACAAACAAATGGTTGGATGCTGCCCTAGCCACGACGGAGGGCGGAGGAACAGAGATTTTGTTGTTAAATGATGCACTGCCTCATTTTGTTGAAGTTAAGGAGGAGGCCACTACCAATGTGATTAAGGTCAAGAAGGAAGACCAAAGTGAGGAGAAACCAGCTGACAAAGGAGAAGTCGTCGGTAATAGAACTGGGTTAATACGACGGGACTTCAAAGTCGTTGGACAGCTAACACATGATAAGGGTTCGAGTCTCACCTTTGTAAGTCTGATAAGGCAGCTCGAATCTGGATCCAGGAAAGGCTACAAGGATTTTGAGCTAGTGGAGGGAGTTATCAAGGCTATAGATCCCAGCATGCCGCTTAGGGGTTACCTCGAGGGCCGCACAGATTTAACCTTGGGAAAATTACGACACATATTAAGGTCCCACTTCCAAGAAAAGACCTCATCAGCACTCTATCATGAATTGGGCGTTGCCGCACAAGGGGTTAGGAACCCTCAGGACTTCCTTATCTATTTACTGGACCTTAAGCAAAAGGTTCTCTTCACCTCAAAGGAACAAAGTGACGAGGTCGCCTTTACAGAGAAACAAGTTAGTACTTTATTCAAACGCACACTTGATACAGGGTTGGTAGATGAGACAGTGAGAAGGGAATTAAAACCTGTCCTTGAGAGGGAGGGATTAGACGATGAGGAACTTTTGAAGGCAATGTGTGAGATTACCTCAAAGGAGACTGAAAGAAAAACCAAGCTTTGCTCATCTAAGCCAAAGCAAGCGAAGGTAAACAGCGTCTCCGAGGACAGTATTAATGAACAACCCGATAATGGAAAGAAAAACAGCAAGGCACCCAAGGAAGGGGTCGTAATGTCCGCAATAAAGGAGTTACAGGCTGAGGTGGCCGCTTTGAAATCCACAGTGGAACAACGAAACACTGACCACAGTGGGAAAGAAAATCTGCGAAGATTTAAACGGAAGTGTGGGATTTGTACACAGGACAATTCCGAACGGTGTACTCACTGCTGGAAATGTGGGAGTTCCGACCATTTTTCTAGAGGCTGCCGTGTAAGGCCGTCGGAAAACGCCAAAGGGTCCTCACACTGGGGGCAGGAGTGACCCAAGAGGATAGCCCCTGTAATACTGTTCGGTGCGCGAATTGTGGACAGACTTTAGACAAATGTAGTATTTGTACAGGCTGTAAGTCGGCCTCTTACTGTTCGAGGACATGTCAGCAATATCATTGGGAGTTTCACAAGGCAGTATGTAAAAAAATACAATATCTTTCATCCAAGGAAGACGTTTCGGTTGGCGAAGTTAGAGGTCAGGTCAACGGGATGTCCCCGCGGAACAAAAACAGACTTGTGAAGTTGATAGGAGAATCATGTGTCGTGCAAGTTAAGCTTGAGGGTCAGGACACACCAGCGCTATGGGACACTGGTGCTCAAGTTTCTTTGGTTAATGAGGCATTTGTTGAATCCTACCTACCTCATAGTAAGTTAAGGGACCTGGAGGAGCTTACCAGCCTAGGGTTAAAGGTGACATCAGCTAGTGGTGGGCTGATACCATTCAAGGGATGGATGGAGATCAAACTTCAGTTTGAGAGAAACGAATCTCCCATGTTAGTACCATTTTTAGTCACGAAAACTGCTGCTGCAGCTATGCCTATTCTAGGTTACAATGTGATAGAGTATTATTCTCGGATGCGTGGCGAGGATGGGCTGTTGTCAGGATTACGGAATGCGATGACAAACATTGAGGAGCAGGAACTAAAGTCTGTGGCCAGTATCATATTGGAAAATGCCAACGATCCAATTAGTTGTGTTAGCTCGGGAAGCCGACGTGTTTCGATACCTAAGGGAGGGTCCAGGGTTATTAGAGGATCAGTAAGGTCTGGAGTCGCGGGATCTATGTTGACATGTCTGTTTGTGCCAGTCGAAGACACCAGTAGTATCCCTGGACTTGAGTTACAGGAAATGCTTGTCAAAACAAATCGGTCGACACGAGTAAAAATTCCAGTCCACAATACATCTGACCAGACCATCTACCTACCCAAAAACACTCGTTTGGGCACTCTACAGGCACTATCGTCAGTAGTGCACCTTTGTGTGGCAGAGGAAGCAGAAGACAACCGCGAGACAGTGGGTACCACAGGAACTGAAACACCAGTTGATACAGGCGTTGACGCGTGGACACCTCCGATTGATTTAACTGATACTTCGTTAACTGCGAGTCAAAGGTCCGAAGTAATTACTTTGTTACGGGAACATCAAGATGTTTTTGCTAAAACAGACGATGACATTGGCTACGTGCCAAGCTTAAAGCTAGATCTTCAGCTCACAGATGACACGCCGATACGTCACGCTTATAGGTCAATTCCCAACCCACTGTATAATGAAGTGAAGGACTATCTACAGGACCTTATTACGAAGGGTTTTATTCGTAAATCAAAATCGCCATATTGTAGTCCGCTAGTCTGTGTCAGGAAGAAAGACGGCACCCTTCGTCTCTGTGTAGATTATAGGCGTCTTAACCAGAAAACAATTGCAGATAATAGACCACTACCCAGAATTCAAGACGCACTCGATAGCCTAGGTGGCAGTGAATGGTTCTCCATTTTGGATCAAGGTAAGGCGTACCATCAAGGCGTGATGGACGAGGATAGCAAACCACGCACTGCATTTGTAACGCCGTGGGGTTTGTATGAATGGGAACGGATTCCATTTGGACTTTCGGGAGCACCTGCCGCATTTCAGAATTTTATGAACGAGTGCCTGGAAGGGTTACGCGATAAAATTTGCTTGCCATACTTGGATGATGTGCTGGTTTATAGTAAAACCTTTTCTGACCATAAGACTCATCTCCAGCAGGTTTTCCAACGACTTAGTGCACATGGTGTGAAGTTAAAACCATCGAAATGCAAAATATTCTGCAATCAGGTCCGGTTTTTGGGACACATGGTCACTTCAGAGGGATACACAGTAGACCCAGCGGATAAAGAGGCAGTCTTGCAATTGAAGGAAAAGACTCCATCAAATGTTGGCGAGGTTAGGAAATTGCTTGGATTAATTGGCTACTACAGAAAGTTCATACCTGACTTTTCAAGAAAAGCGAAATCTCTGTATGATCTATTGAAAGTGGACGACACAACAGCAAAAGGCAAGCGACTCAAAGGAGGCCAGCTCACATCCAATCAAAAAGTTAAATGGACAGACAAACATCAAGCTGTGTTAGGTACTTTAATTGATAGTCTCGCAAGTCCTCCGGTCATGGCCTATCCTCAGTTTGACAGACCTTTCTCTCTTCATGTGGACGCATCAGGAGATGGACTCGGAGCCATACTCTACCAGGAAGGTAATGATCACAGGTCGCATGTTGTGGGATACGCCTCTCGAACTCTTACACCGGCGGAGCGTAACTATCACATGCACTCAGGAAAATTAGAGTTCTTAGCATTGAAATGGGCTATTGTGGATAGATTTCGTGACTATCTATATTATGCACCCGGATTCGTAGTGTATAGTGACAATAACCCGCTTAGTTATATCTTGACAACTCCCCGATTAGATGCAACACGATTACGATGGGTCGCTGAACTCGCAGACTTCAAGTTTACGGTTAGGTACAAACCAGGACGGTTGAATACCGATGCAGACGCGCTGAGTCGGATGCCTCTGGACTTCGAAAAATATGTCATTGAATGTTCTGAACAGATGACACCAGATGTGATTGAAACGTCGGTTAACGTTGTCAGGGCTCAGAGTGTTGGGAACTTGCCATTGACACCTCATCTTGACCCAGACTCACCAGTGCAGGAGGAAAAGGAATACGCGAGTGGCGAATGTCGTGTAGGAACAGCACAGCTCAGGGACGCTCAGAACACTGATCCAGATATTAGGGGTGTGAAGTTGTATGTAAATCGTGGAAAACGTCCTACTGATAGGGAGAAGAAATGTCTGACTTCAGATGGCCGCCGGCTATTGCGTGAGTGGTCGTCTCTACAGATAGATGAAGATGGTCTGTTAAAGCGTCTCACTCGGACACCTACACAAGAAAAGTGCTATCAACTGATATTACCGTCCACATACCGGGAAATGGTGTTACAACAATTGCATAATAACATGGGTCATCTGGGAACGGATAGAGTTTTGGCATTAGCTCGTGAGAGATTTTATTGGCCACGGATGGCGACTGGGGTTGAACATTATGTCACACGCGTTTGCACATGCCTTAAGGATAAACCACCATCTCGTAATGTACATGCACCTCTAAAACCAATCCAGACATCATATCCTTTCCAAATGGTATCTATTGACTATCTCCACCTGGAACGGAGCAAAGGGGGCTACGAATATATACTAGTCATTGTGGACCACTATACGCGCTTTGCAGCCGCATACCCTACCACTAATAAATCAGGCAAGACAGCAGCAGAGAAGATCTTTAATGACTTTGTTTTACGCTATGGGTTTCCGGAGAAACTACACCATGACCAGGGACGGGAGTTTGAGAATCATCTGTTTAATCGTCTCCAGAAATATTGCAACATACAACATTCTCGCACAACACCATATCACCCACAAGGGAATGGTCAGTGCGAGCGTCTGAACCGGACACTGTTGAACATGTTGAGGACTCTACCAAAGGATTATAAGAGTGACTGGAAAAATCATGTCAACAAAATGGTGCACGCCTATAACTGCACGCGCAACGACAGTACAGGCTATTCTCCGTTCTTTCTGCTTTTTGGACGAAACCCACGACTACCCGTGGACTTGATTTTCGGGTTGAGTTCAGATGATGTCAAAAACCCTTCACATGAAGGCTACTCAGAACACTGGGCATGTCGAATGCAAGAAGCTTATCAAATTGCATCTCAAAATGCAAAAAGGTCACAGAGCTACGCAAAGAAACATCATGACCAGAAACTTTGTAGTGCAGCACTGCAGACTGGTGATCGTGTCTTGGTAAGGAATCTTGGTGAAAGAGGTGGACCAGGTAAACTTCGGTCTTATTGGGAAGATAAAGTACATGTTGTCCTGAAAAGGATGTCATCTGATTTGCCGGTTTACGAGGTACGGCAGGAGGATGGGAACGGTCGCGTTCGCAGATTACACCGTAATATGCTCCTACAGTGCAACGATCTTCCTGTATGTCCACGCATCAGTCAGGGCCCGCCACGAAAACGTAGGGGACAACGTTTGGCAAGCTCGCGGAGAGTGATTCGTGACGACTCGTCATCAAGTGATGATGAGTTCCCAGCAAGTGTCTTTCCATCAGAAGTTGGGAGGCAGGTATCAGGGCTGAACCCTGATGCTATACCGTTTGAACCTAGAGAACAGGAATCAGTAGCTGTAAACCAGGACAGACATGGAAGTAGTGATGGAGCTGAATCTAGTCAACAGGATTTCCATTCAGTGGATGATAGTCCAAGTACCATGAATTCACAGCTGACGGATAGTTCTGAGGAAATAGGAAGTGACACGGACACTGTAGCGAAAACTGTGGTAGAGGCAGGAGTGGAAACGGATCCTGACGAAAGTGAGACTTCATCCACGACGAACAGAGGATCGCGAACTGTAAGACCTCCCACGAGGCTAACCTATGACACTCTCGGGCATCCAACCAGCAGCGTATGGTTCTTGAGTCAGGCTCCAGTATATGTATAACTTTAACAATTTGTTTTTGGTAATTTGGACTACAAAGCCTAAGGTTATTAGTCTTAAAATAATTATACATTGTAGTATGATGTACTTTGGTGAATGATAAACCTTCACAATGGGTTGGTGTCTAACCCCTAGAACGGAGGGTGACCTTTAAATTAAGTGACACGTTTTCGAAGTAGGACTAGAGGGAAATGTGTGATTGTATAAGTCCATTTCATCAAGGTCAAGGTCAAAATGTTGTAAAGGTTACTGAATAGTACACATGAGTTCTAGCATTGTCATGCTGATAAGGCCATTAGAGATTTTGCATTTTAGTAAAATGTGTACCAGCCTGAGTGCTGTCGTGTTTTGTTGTCAGACTGGCCATCTGGCAATAGGCGAACTTCACTATCTCTTAGAGTGAATCTATAATGGTTCTGTAACTATTGTAAAATAGTGTATCAGTAATGAGACAAGTATAAGGAAAGACAGATCCTGAAGGTTTAATTCATGGCAAAGTATTTTCTGAGTGAATAGCTACTATAACTTGCATGTTTTAGTCAGGTTTTAGTATTAGCGTATATGTTTTTTTTGGAAACAGTGATGTTATAAAAGTATGATTGTAGGTTTTTTTTTTTTTTCCATTATTATATAGTACTGCATTTTGCATTTTTACAAGTCGGGACGACTTCTATTTTGGCGGGGAGAGTGTGACAGGTGGATTTTTACTGATTGTAAATTTTAGTACAAGATCAGGGACCCCACATTTTATTTTTGTAATGTGGCAACGAGACACCGATTTATTGGTAAAGGGAGGTAACTCTGGTTGATTCCGGAATATCCGTACCGGGTTCCGGACTGGTCCTTGTTCTCCACATTAAAATGATGACAGTCAAGTAACATTCTCTGTTCTCCTTGCATTATAGGTAAGTTTGGTTGAAATATTGTTTAACAACATGCAAATTGATGATATTTTGGTTTCTAAATGTGCGATGCAGCAATATGATCGGTGTCGGATGTTAATATGGTTACGAAGGTGGTATTTTGTCAATCGAAGCGGTTAGCTGGTTGATTTCTGCAGACGGCATGGTCGCGCCATTCGTCATACAAGACAAGTTGTTAATAAAACAGTTATTTCCATACTTTTTGACTGAAATTCTTGTGTTAATCAATAGAATCATAATATTGTAGCATATTCTATACTAGAAACTTGCATGTCAATTATTTTTGTTGCATTTTATTTGAATCTGAAATGGCATGGTTTTACTCTTAGATGTTTGCCGCGGTATGACGTCACAATATGGCTGCGCCCATATGTTTACACTTGGCAACACGTGTATATATTTACATTACTAGTACTCTGCAATCAAATTGGTTTAGAGACTGGCTGTTCAATTGTAGATATTATTCATGTTTAATTTTACTATAAAACCAAATGTCAAGGTTTATTTTATTGATATTTAGGAACTGAAACTGGAAACAAAAAAACTTCAAAAATTATTATTGTTAATTGGATCATAATAATTTTGTAATAGCAATAGTTATTTAGTTCCCTGTTATTGTAATAGAGGCAGAATATATTTGACAGAGATAAAATAGCAGGATAAGGTATTTCAAAGCATTATAATTGTGTCTCTTAATAATTCAGTATATTGCTGAATTATGTAATGTTTATACTGACTTAGGGTTAGGATTGAATATTTGAGAAATTCAATTGTCATATTGTGTATGACAATTTCTACTTTCTACTAGGTCAAGATAATTATATTCCTTTTTGCACTAATTCAATAAGAAATGAGATGTTGTGGATTCAGATGTTTTTATCCTAAGAAATCAGAGATATGTTGTTTGGTTCTCTATTGTTTACTCGGGATAAACAATATTGTAATAGTTCCTATATATTAGAAGTCTGTTGTGAGTTATTGCGATTTCGAGTTTAATACTTTTTTACTAAACATGGTCTGTCATTTCGGTGTGAAATGTCAGTATCCAATTCTAGTCAATTATTAATACTCGACAACTGTGGTTTTGTCTGACATTATTTGAAAGATTATCTATCTCCATGTATGTTGTTGTAAGATTTTACAAATTTGAGATTAAGGCATTCAGAAGTATTACTGTCTAGTAGCTACAATGTTGATCGGTTATGATGGCAAGGGTGAAGGGTTGAATTCAGTATTGAATGTAAGACATTTTACTTGTCAACAATTGCCAGCTCAGTTATCAGCCAATTGTTATAAAATGTATCAGCCATACCTGCCAAGTCTTTGAAGTAGTTACAATGTTCTTTACCGGGTTATATGGTTAAGCTTTAGTAATGTGTTATAAGTTCATTGGTTCATTACTAGTTCAAGAAGGTGATTGTTATAACCTTGTCAATTTATATTACTAGTCTATGTATTATACAGTACATGTATGGACTGGTCTTTGTTCTCCACATTAAAATGATGACAGTCAAGTAACATTCTCTGTTCTCCTTGCATTATAGGTAAGACCACACGCCACAAAAATCCACTGGTAACATATATATACTGGCTGACATCAGTCAGGACGACGAAACCCGTACCAGAGCCATAAAAACGATACACACGTACACCAGGCAACCAGATTTATATTTATACCAATTTGACGGGGGAAAAAAACAGAATTAATGTTTATTTCCAATTTTTCGCATTTTACGGTACGTGTAAAATAGTATGTAATCGGGGCCTTATTTGTACTTGTACTCTGTGTATTGAAAATTCCACGTAGAATATTCCGAAAATAGGATGAAATGTAAATCCAACATTATTTTATTTATTTTTTTTTTGTGTTCAAATATATCACGGAATTGGATTAGATTTTGCTATCTAGGTCCGTGGTTGTATGTTTATATGTGGGTTATAGAAAGCAAATAACCGAATAATAACCTTTAAGGAAATTCTTTTTTATTTATTGTTTTGTGGTGGTTGGTGGTGGTGGTGGTGGGGTCGATCGGTACGTCCAGGGTGTCTATATCCGAATTACAATAATACATTTTCTTAATATATTAGATATTACATAAATTCTTCAGCTTCATCTTTGCTAGTTATCTAATGCAAATAACCCCTGAGGTCATCACAGGTGTGAAATGACTTACCTGAGATATCAAAGGGATGCGCGGCGGCCGGTAGATGTAAAAAAGACGATCGGTACATGCAATTATAATCTTATACATCTGGTCAATTCTCACATAAGGAAAGGTATACAATAGATTGACACCCTGTCAAAGTATCTCAGATAAAAATTAAATGTACATTGCGATGTACATTATTTCGCCCACTATACATATATTTTGTATACACTGTAAAAAATATGAATTAGAAAAAAAACAACGTCGCTAGTGAAATCGTTGCGATGGATAGGTAAAATCTGTCACCGACATGGAGCTTAATAAAGAAGCGATATTTCCTTCTTCAAATTCCCGAATTATCCCACGCAGAGATCAACACGGGAATACTATCGAAAGTTCGGTTTTTCTGAAGCAAATCAAAGATGGGAATGTTCCGTACCACAACTAAAATAATCGCATCTTAAAATTGTTTGCATTTCTGAGCTAACGTAAAATAAATGAAAATAAGAACTTTCGTATTAAAATTTATCTACCGTGATCCCGACCTTGTAATTTAATTCCGTAAAAAGACATGATACATATTATTATTCCTGTTGTGAATTCCCTGTCATAAGTGTACCATGTTAATATATACATGATGTAATATATAATGTATATTTATGGGGTCCTGGTTTCGTTTGTTCGTATTTAAACCGAATACGTATAGAAATTACAATAGCATTTTTAGATAGTTAGATTGTATTTCACATTTTTTCGAGTCGAAGTAACATATGCGTGTTGACAATGTTTTCTATGCTGATGTCGCTTTCCCTGGTATGTCTACTTGTCCGTCTCTGAAAGCGACAAATAATTCTGTAGCTCTATAAACATGTTTTTTATGTGGATAAAATATCAAGGTAAACTCTAATACCAACTACATCACTATATGTATCTGGCATGCTGAATGTTGCCAAAATTACAGTATTTTAGGTCGGTAATCAGCGGACCTAATATAAGAATGTAACCAGGTAAGGTTAGATTGAGGAGTCCTTGGACTAAGATGACGTCACGCGATCACGTGACCAACGAACTCATTATCTCTAGTTTCGCTTGGGAGGTCCAAGGCGTATGACCCGAATTTCATGTCAATGCAAGAAAACCAGACCCCGCGCGATCGTCAGGGCATGTTATTATGGTTTTACAATAATACTTTTATCAAATATAAAATTTTCATTTTTTCGTTGCACAAATCCTTTAAACCCAAAGGATCAGGATGACCTGTAGCCATCGTGCATCAGCTGTCATTGTCCGCCGGCCGTCGTAGTAAACTTTTCCTTCAAACATCTTCTTCTCAATAACCAAAAGGCCCAGGGTGCTAATATTATGCATGTATCATGTCGGAATAAAGTGCTAACAAGTTTGTTAAAATGAATGACCTTGGCATACTTTCAAATTAACGGGGGTCAAATATGTTAAAATCTTCAAAAAACAATTTCTTCCCGATAACCAAAAGGACCAGGGTACTGTTATTTTGTCTGTAGCATGCTTGGATGAAGGGCTACCAATTTTGTTCAAATGAATGACCTAGACAAACGTTCAGGGTCAAATGTGTTAAAAATTATCAAGCAACTTTATTTAAAAAAAAATATGGCTCAGGGTTCTGATATTTGGCCAGAAACATGCTAGGATAAAGGGCTACCAAAACTATTTGGTGTACATAATAATAAATAATAAAAAAAAAATATTTATACAGAGTGACAAATTTAGATTGACATCTAATTTACAATATGGCCCTGATACACAATATATACATAGACAAATGCACAGACTACAAGCACATATATAAAACACATAAAGTATCACAGATTTACACATTCACATATTGGATAATATAGCTACTGGTCGGAATACATGACATTAGGGGTAACTAAGATAGTTTTTGTAAGGGAGAGTCCTTAAAAGACTCTGCGGTTGGTAAAACATGCAGTGAACTGTCTAGGTTGTTCCATAAAATATTTGCTGAGTAGCTAAAACACCTCATATAAGTTGATGTCCGACATTTTCTTATGTATAACTTGCGACCGACAAACGAACGTGTATTTCTAGAAGAGACCTAATTGACATAAGTAAAAAATCGACTGATTACAGGTGCAATAATTCTATTAAGAATTTTGTACAATAAATAACAATTTTTTAAATCATAAAATTTCTGTATAGGTAGCCATCTTAACTGCAGTAAATGATGATCAGAAGAAGGGGTAAAAACAATCAGCAACTTTTAAAATAATTTTTGCTGTCCTCTTTTGAAGCTTGAATAAATTATCTAGATGGATATTGCTGGATGGCGTACTCCATAATGCAAAACAATAGAAATGAGGTAAAATAATGCTATTATACAATTTCTTGCCATATCAGAGGCCATAAAAGGTCTGAAGCGTTTAAAAGCACCCAAGTTTCTTTGAAATCTTCTTTCTGATAAAATCGATATGGTCTTTCCAGGTTAAACATTCATCAATAAAAACACCTAAAAGTTTGGCACTATGAACAGTTTGAATAATATGACCATTTATTTCAATTTTTATTTCCCTAGTCTTCGATAGTTTCTGTGATGACCCTAATAGCATACATTGGGTCTTATTAAGGCTCAGACTTAGTTTGTTCTATTTCATCCAACCTACAATACGCTTAAGATCTTCAGAAAGACGAAATTCAACATCATCAACAGTCTTACCAATTACATCTAGGGAGGTATCATCCGCGTGCATAGTAACTGAACTGTGATGTATATGTTCTGCGTAGTCATTAAAGTAAAGAATAAAAAATAACGGCCCAAGAATAAATCCTTGTGGGACACCAATTGTGATGGTCTCAAACATGGATAATTTACTACCTTTAAAATTGACACATTGCGTTCTATCTTGTAGATAGGAGGTAAAAAAAAGCTAAGAAACTTAGAGGAGACTCCTTAACACTTCATTTTATTGGGTAAAACCTTATGCTTAACAGTATAAAAAGCTTTGCTTAGGTCAAGGAAGAGCATACTAGTCAATTTACCTTCATCTATGTTCTTAAACCATCTTTCTACCACATTTATAGATATATAGATATATATATTTAGCTATTGATTTCAAGCTTTTGTTCAACCTCCACATCAAAAAGTCTATGTGGTGATATTGATTTCAAGTTTTCTTTCAAGTTCCACATCAAAGAGATTTGCAGTTAAGTTTCCCAGCAAATACGTGTACTCTTTAAAAAACATCTCAAAAGACTAAACAAAATCACAATCTTCGACATTTTAATCCTGTCACACTTTTGTCCATTCTCTTTGCACTTCTTTTCTGAGTAAAACAGATAAGGCCACTCGGATTTATATACATGTATGTACATAACATCATGGGGCCACGGTGGTCGCTAGCCCTCCTACTCTGAATTGCGAGTTCGAAACCCACGTGGGCAGTAGCCAGGTACTGACCATAGGTCGGTGATTTTTCTCCGAGTACTCCGGCTTTCCTCTACCTCCAAAAACTGACACGTCCTTAAATGTCCATGGCTGTTAATAGGACGTAAAACAAAAAGAAACCAAACCAAAGATAAGCTCAAATGGCAACCTCCAAGTATGGCAAGCGAACTTAACATTTATTCAAGGAGCAATGTCGATTCTGCATTTTATCGAATTATATTAGATATCGTATAAAATTATATAAGATATCATATATACTATCGTATTTGAGATATTTCATTAAATTTTCTATATACGATATATCTTATTTAATACAGAAAACTAAATGAGATATCTCATATGCTTTATATTAAATATCTGATATATGTTTTCTGAAATACAGGATCGACATTGCTCCTTGAATAAATGTTAAGTTGTCTTGCCATATTCAAGCCAAAACACTTACACTTTTGCTCAGAAGAATTATCTTCATATTCATACGCTAAACCACACCACCATGTCTCCACAAAATAGTCACTACAAAACAGAGAAAATACAGCTACAGATACATGGACCTATTATAATAAGATTTAAGTCAATGCAGCAAAATACGGCCTCCAATCTTTCAGATACGATGCAGCTTGCCTTTGGAATGATCTACCAGAAAATTTTAGAACCACAGCAAACTTCAATTGATTCAAATCCTTAACTATTATCCTGGAACGGAGCACACTATAAATGTTGTATGCTGCCTGCAAATTGATACACCAAATCTACACCAAATTTACACCAAATCAGACATCAACTGTTCAGTTTTTCTTCCTAAATTATGTTTCAAATCTCATTATTCAAAAAGTGCTTCTCCATTAACCATCATTTCTCATAAACACTACTGTCTCTATTGTACAGCTCCCTAGTACGAAGTACTAATTATATTAAATGACTTTTATTCTTTATTTGAATGTTTTATATTCTATTACTATGTTTATGTACTCTGTGTTTGACGTGACCTATGTATGACATATCTTTGAGATATTTGACCTCTGTGACCTTAAAAGTGGGTCAAGGTAATTCATTTGAACAATTTTGGTAGCCCTTTATCCCAGCAAACTACGAACCAAACACCAGTAACCTAGGTCTTTCGGTTATAGTGAAGAAGTTGCTTTATTTGACCCCCGTGACTTTGAAAGTATGCCAATGTCATTCATTTTAACAAAATATTAAACTTATCTTATACATAACACATGCCATGTCACGTTCGTATAAATGATTGTATTTGTTTTCATGTATGTTTGTGTCACGTTTGTTCGTTGTTCCTTGTGAGTGACCGTAGTTTTGGAGAGAGTGACCGGAAATGGGTAAGTCCAAGCGGGACATTTTGAGGCGACAGAAATTTCGCTAGTTATTAAGCCCATTCTACTGCAAGCGCAGTATAAACATGATCAGGCACAAATAACAGACTGTGGTGAGTATTTCTTCACTATATATGCATTTCTTTGTCTGTTTTTGTAGCCCATTTAAGGATTAAAGTTTCTTTCTGGTGGTTTTATCAAAGGATAAAGTTCAGTAGGATATCGATAGTTGGAATGGAACGCGAAGCGTTCCATGAAACAACTATCGATATCCTACTGAACTTTATCCTTTGATAAAACCACCAGACAGAAACTTTAATCCTTATATTTACTGTCCAGACCTTATATTCCCATGTGTAATTATTTCTTTAATCAGATATTATGATACTTACTTGGATGAAATCAAACAGTATCGTTTGGTTACGGTAGACTGTTGAAACAGCCGCCTTATGAGGTGACAAACTCCCGCGTAATTTCAGTCAACAAGTAAACAAAAAAGGTCCAAAAGATTACATCTTTTTATAGTTATTTTTTCACATAAGTTTATAAATAAACAAACCATACTGTCTTTGTTTCTGTTATTGTATTTAAAAAAAAACCCATTAAAATGCTTCTTATTTATTTCTCAAATAAATTAGCACATACTACGCGGCAGGATATTGATCGAGTCTGTAAAGTAGTGACGCGGCCTCGTGTTCAAATCGTCGCGGAGTGCATTACTGCGCGCTGCGCCAATAGGCGCGTGATCCACTGATTTTATCGGAAAATAAAATTCAGTAGGCATTCCTAGAAATGTATAGGCAATACACTATCAATTCCAAACAGACTGTAAATATTTGTGGATGAATATCTATGTAAACAATCGTTTGCTCGTGCGGTTCAGTCATGCGTTTCATTGTGTATAATGTAGTGTTAGAGACAGCATCTGTAAATATCAATATTGTTGATTACATATATCAATATGAATGCATGTTTATTTGTAAGTCCATGTATTAGAACGCATAAATATGTTATGTTTATAGTAAAGTGTGTTCAGGTGAGTGCGTATGCGTGTATGAAAAAGTATGGAAGCCATGAGTGGCCAAATCTAACTTTAAAATGTTATATAAATAATGTTATTTGTTGTATTCTGAACCCGCACGATAGCATAGTTTAGGTTATTGCTTTCTATCTAAAATTGTCGTAATATGTTATTGGATTTAATCGAATTCTTGTGTAAATTAATTGGTCTTAAACGTAGACGAGTTCTTATCAATAATTATTTGATGTCGTATGTGAAATGTATGAGAGTTTTACTTAGTTGTTCTTGTTATTATTTTTAAAGCTTCATGTGACGGTTACGAGCACCGACGATCTCTTTCGGGGCCTGTGAGTTGCGGCAACCGGACCGACACCAGTCAAGGTCAGCCTACAACAAGGAAACAGGTGAAGAGAATGTCTATGGCGACTTGAGGACAGATGCACTACCGTGGCTATCAGCCGACACAGCTCTGACTTGTCGGAGGCTTCAGGGTACACTGCTTAGTTACCGGCAGATGGCAACTATAGATTCTTACACCATATGATATCCTAGGTGGATTTCATTGTCCTGTGTGGTAATTGGTGTCCTTAGTGGAACCTGTGATCCTTTGTGGAACTTGATGTCCTTTGTGGTGATTGGTGTCCTGTGTGGAACTTGATATCCTGTGTGGAACTGGATGTCCTTTGTGGACATTAGTCAGACCTTTCTGACTATCATTTGCTCGTCATTTTGGATGAAGAGGAGAGACGTGGAGGCTAACGCAACACCGTGATCTCTTCACGTTGCTTAGAGACTCTTAGGGTAGACCTGTTATTGTGTGAAACTGAGTATGTTTGTGAGTGTGAACTGTGTATATTGTAAATAAATTGTAAATTGTACTTAAATATTGTTTTCAATTTTCGTATAACTACTCAACGCTCATCCTACGTTACATGCCAGTCATGTCGATGCCACTTATCACTATTTATACTGGATATGATCATTTTGTGCTATATGAAAACCAAGCCCCATAAAGAGAGAGGAAAATATAATTTCACTAGATACACAAATACCACCCACCCTTGACCACTTTATACCCCTTCTAGAACCGTTGGAACTATGTTTAGAGGAGAAAAACATTTTCTCTAATTATTTCAACGATCGAAGTCTGGTTTAGGCCGAGGTGAGTCACTCGACAAATTGATACAAGGGAACTATCTAAACTCAGACTTCGGAAGTGGGATTTCTTAAATAGCTATTGAAGCACGCAACATATTTTTTTCACTTACTATATCGTTCTATTGTCTCCCCATGTATCATATGACATAACTACCATATCCTTGTCTCCGAGGAATCACGTGAGCTAACTATCGTATGATTGGCTCCAGATGTATTATGTGACCTAACTATCGTATTATTGGCTCCAGATGTATCATGTGACCTAGCTACCATACTATTACCCCCCCCATGTATCATGTTACCTTACTATCGTACGATTGTCTCTCGATGTATCATGTGACCTAGCTATCGTATTATTGTCTCTCGAAATATCACGTGACCTAACAACTTCCCTATTGTATCCCGATGTATCACGTGACCAAACCAGTATAAGTGACAATAGATCATAAACAAAGATAAGTGAATATAAATAAATGAAATATATAAAAATGAATATATTTCAAATAAAACACATCAATAAGAGGACATGAAACGCAATAAATTCTTGTTTAAGAAATAAAACTAAGAAATATTTAAAAAAAATTTGCAGATAGATAGAAAAAAAACCCGAAAAACCCCCCAAAGCATTAATCATTTAACAAGCCTCATGATCTGTTTTCAGGCAATAATCTACATCTGTTTTCAGGCAATGATCTACACAGGACCTCCGGATCCAGCTTATACAGAGATCGACCAGTTTGACACTTGTGAGCTGCATGTAGGTCAGCCCCTCTTGTTTGTGTGTCTGGACTGTGACGAATGTCGTATCTGTGATGAATGCTGCAAGTTTATCCACCCATCTCATAGTCAACAGGACCTCACCGCCTACAACAGGTACATGTAAAGTACATGTATCATGCATAGCAATATGCTATTCTATCTTCGTTTCATCCGAACTATTTTTGCTAACTAATGTGACAAGCCCCTCTCTAGCCAACACAGATTGATTTTTTCTTCGTTTCATCTTTCCTTTCCTTTTCATGATTTTCGCCGAAGTGTTCCAAGGTTCCACAGAATCTATTCGCTTTTATTGTGTTTATTACGTAAATAATTTCAGCATTATTCATGATTCGTCTAGGTGTTGAATTGATGAAATAAAAAAATACGTCGACTTATCAGCTAACTGTTTGTGAAACCTATTGTGAAAGCGTACTAAAGCAACATTTTACTTGATCAAACTATCGGAATATATATGTCAATCTGATTAAAATGCGGATCCTTACTCTCACCCTGTTTCATCCCGTAGGAGGTCATGTTCCGATGACCTTTATCGCCTCTTTAGTAGAATTGTTTAAACGCTGTCATCTGCAGCAAGTCATTTCGTCACAGCAATGTGTATAAGCTTGTTGTGACGAAATGACTAAACACACAGATATATTTTTGCAAGCTGTGTTTCCCTTAAACATTCATATTAAGGATTTAGGCATCGGTAATTTGATTAGCTGATGCAAAAGGTCACCAAAACATGACATTACGGGATGTTATCAGATTTGCATTTCAATCAGATTGGGAATATGTGAATATATTATTTTACATGTAAACAGGACTCAGATGGAAATTCTCAGAGACAACCGGCGCAAACTGACAGAGGTTACAGAGGAAAGCAAGCGGAAAGTAGACTCTCTGAAAAAGCAGATTAAAAGTAGTCGTCGCAAATCTGAGCAGGCAATGAAAGAGGCTACGAATACAGCAGAACTCTTATGGCAGGAAATAACAAGGAAAAAAGACGAGTTCTTCCAAAACATAGATCGATATACTTCGGCATGCGCTAAACAGCTTGCGCACCAGCAGGAGGAATTGCAGCATCGGATTAAGCAGTATAAACTTATCACTGATAGAATAGAAGACGTAGCAAAGACTGATAATCATAACGAAATTTTCAAGAAAGTGGAAGGAATAAAGAAGCATTGTTCCGGAGCTTTGAACCTGAAGCCGTTGTGTTCGCTTCCGGTTTACAAACCGGTGTTCAGGAGAAATCCGAATCTTTTAAGAGACTTTGAACAAATACAGATCGGCGTTGTCGTTGACACGAATGGCCATAGTGATAATGAATCCGAGGAAGAAGACGACGTTTACGTGGTCGAAGAATATCCGTGGATCTACGAAGTTAAACCTATGCCCGTTGATTCAGTTAACAGCAGTTCTGATGGGAGCAATGAAACAGAATTTATGCATCAGGACAACTCATCAGCGGGGTCTAGCTACTGTCAACGATCAGGCGCTGAAGTTGGTAACCAAACAGCTGCCCACAACGAAAGTTGTCGTGTGATGCCTGATTCTGCTGACAACTCCTCTGCTGGGTCGAGTTATGCCCATTTTTCAGAAACGAATCTTGTAGACAAAAATCAAAGCCCCGAAGGAGTTTCTGATATAAAGCCAGGGCATTTAAACATCTCTTCCTCTGGTTCGGGTGACACATCCTCTTTTGATTTGGATCCCAAACGAACGGAAAAGGCAACCAATGAAGACAAACGGTTGGGACCAAAGGAAGAACAAATGCATGCGCAGAAGAGCAAGTTTGATTCCCCCTCTACTGGACAGTATTCCTTTGCCCGTCGTCCCGTCCCTCTCCGTGACCGTCCATTGTCACCAAGAGTGCCCATCCCTATGAAGGATGAACACAAGGAGGTCGACCAGTACGAGAGTCTTCTCCAGAAACGTAAAGACAGCTTACCTTCTATGCTCCGCTCCACAGATGCGTATTGCTCTCTTCAGGGGAGTATTTCATCCCTAGATAGAATCGAAGACGGAACAAAACTGCCACAGAAATTTAAACTATATTTCAACAAATCTGAAATTATACCAACAGAAAACACCATGTTGTCTGGAAAAACCCTAAAGCGGGTATTTCTACCTTTTACATTTACTGGTTTCACAACAGTGTCCAGGGAAAACGACACGCTACTTGCATTCGTCACAACTGGCAAGGACGTGATCCTCCTTAGGAAGAATGGCGTAGAATTCAGTAGGATAACAGAGCTTGCCAACCCATTCGATGTAGGCAGTAATGGGAGCTTTCCGTATACCATATACATTACAGACAGTGGTAAGTGTTATACGTTACAGGCAGTGGTAAGTATGTACATTACTTACAGACAGTGGTAAGTGTGTACATTATTTACAGACAGTGGTAAGTGTTATACGTTACTGACAGTGGTAAGTGTTAGACGTTACTGACAGTGGTAAGTGTTATACGTTACAGACAGTGGTAAGTGTGAACATTACTTACAGACAGTGGCAAGTGTGTACATTACTTACAGACAGTGGTAAGTGTGTACATTACTTACAGACAGTGGTTAGTATGTACATTACTTACAGACAGTGGTAAGTGTGTACATTACTTACAGACAGTGGTAAGTGTGTACATTACTTACAGACAGTGGTAAATGGGAACATTATTTACAGACAGTGGTAAGTGTGAACATTACTAACAGACAGTGGTAAGTGTTGTACATTACTTACAGCCAGTGGTAAGTGTGTACATTACTTACAGACAGTGGTAAGTGTGAACATTACTTACAGACAGTGGTAAGTATGTACATTACTAACAGACAGTGGTGAGTGTTATACGTTACAGACAGTAGTAAGTGTGTACATTACTTACAGACAGTGGTAAGTGTGTACATTACTTACATTCAGTGGTAAGTGTGTACATTACTTACAGCCAGTGGTAAGTGTGTACATTACCTACAGACAGTGGTAAGTGTGTACATTACTTACAGTCAGTGGTAAGTGTGTACATTACTTACAGTCAGAGGTAAGTGTGTACGTTACTTACAGTCAGAGGTAAGTGTGTACATTACTTACAGTCAGAGGTAAGTGTGTACATTACTTACAGACAGTGGTAAGTGTGTACATTACTTACAGACAGTGGTAAGTGTGACCATTACTTACAGTCAGAGGTAAGTGTGTACATTACTTACAGACAGTGGTAAGTGTGTACATTACTTACAGTCAGAGGTAAGTGTGTACATTACTTACAGTCAGAGGTAAGTGTGTTCGATACTTACAGTCAGAGGTAAGTGTGTACATTACTTACAGTCAGAGGTAAGTGTGTACATTACTTACAGTCAGAGGTAAGTGTGTACGTTACTCACAGTCAGAGGTAAGTGTGTACGTTACTTACAGTCAGAGGTAAGTGTGTACGTTACTTACAGTCAGAGGTAAGTGTGTACATTACTTACAGTCAGAGGTAAGTGTGTACATTACTTACAGACAGTGGTAAGTGTGTACATTACTTACAGACAGTGGTAATTGTGAACATTACTAACAGACAGTGGTAAGTGTGAACATTACTTACAGACAGTGGTAAGTGTGTACATTACTTACAGTCAGTGGTAAGTGTGTACATTACTTACAGTCAGTGTTAAGTGTGTACATTACTTACAGACAGTGGAAAGTGTGTACATTACTTACAGACAGTGGCAAGTGTTATACATTACTTACAGTCAGTGGTAAGTGTAGTACATTACTAACAGACAGTGGTAAGTGTGTACGTTACTTACAGTCAATGGTAAGTGTGTACATTACTTAAAGACAGTGGTAAGTGTGTACATTACTTACAGACAGTGGTAAGTGTGTACATTACTTACAGACAGTGGTAAGTGTGTACGTTACTTACAGTCAGTGGTAAGTGTGTACGTAACTAACAGACAGTGGTAAGTGTTGTTCATTGCTTAAAGACAGTGGTAAGTGTGTACATTACTAACAGACAGTTGTAAGTGTGTACGTTACTTACAGTCAGTGGTAAGTGTGTACGTAACTTACAGACAGTGGTAAGTGTTGTACATTACTTAAAGACAGTGGTAAGTGTGTACATTACTTACAGACACTGGTAAGTGTGTACATTAATTACAGCCAGTGGCAAGTGTGTACATTACTTACAGACAGTGGTAAGTGTGTACATTACTTACAGTCAGTGGTAAGTGTGTACATTACAGACAGTGGTAAGTGTCATACATTACAGACAGTGGTAAGTGTGTACATTACTTACAGTTAGTGGTAAGTGTGTACATTACAGACAGTGGTTAGTGTCATACATTACAGACAGTGGTAAGTACATTGTATGTACATTACTAACAGACAGTGGTAAGTGTTATACATTACAGACAGTGGTTAGGGTGGTACATTACTAACAGACAGTGGCAAGTGTTATACATTACAGCCAGTGGTAAGTTTGTATATTACTTACAGTCAGTGGTAAGGAAGTCCATTACTTACAAACAGTGGTAAGTGTGTACATTACTTACAGACAGTGGCAAGTGTTATACATTACTTACAGTCGGTGGTAAGTGTAGTACATTACTAACAGACAGTGGCAAGTGTGTACATTACTAACAGACAGTGGTAAGTGTGTACGTTACTTACAGTCAGTGGTAAGTGTGTACATTACTTACAGTCAGTGGTAAGTGTGTACATTACTTACAGACAGTGTTGAGTGTGTACATTACTAACAGTCAGTAGTAAGTGTGTACATTACTTACAGACAGTGGTAAGTGTTGTACATTACTTAAAGACAGTGGTAAGTGTGTACATTACTTACAGACAGTGGTAAGTGTGTACGTTACTTACAGTCAGTGGTAAGTGTGTACGTAACTTACAGACAGTGGTAAGTGTTGTACATTACTTAAAGACAGTGGTAAGTGTGTACATTACTTACAGACAGTGGTAAGTGTGTACATTACTTACAGCCAGTGGCAAGTGTGTACATTACTTACAGTCAGTGGTAAGTGTGTACATTACTTACAGTCAGTGTTAAGTGTGTACATTACTTACAAACAGTGGTAAGTGTGTACATTACTTACAGACAGTGGCAAGTGTTATACATTACTTACAGTCAGTGGTAAGTGTAGTACATTACTAACAGACAGTGGCAAGTGTGTACATTACTAACAGACAGTGGTAAGTGTGTACGTTACTTACAGTCAGTGGTAAGTGTGTACATTACTTACAGTCAGTGGTAAGTGTGTACATTACTTACAGACAGTGTTGAGTGTGTACATTACTAACAGTCAGTAGTAAGTGTGTACATTACTTACAGACAGTGGTAAGTGTGTACATTACTAACAGACAGTGGTAATTGTTATACATTACAGACAGTGGTAAGTGTATACATTACTTACAAACAGTGGTAAGTGTAGTACATTACTTACAGACAGTGGCAAGTGTTATACATTACTTACAGTCAGTGGTAAGTGTAGTACATTACTAACAGACAGTGGCAAGTGTGTACAATACTAACAGACAGTGGTAAGTGTGTACGTTACTTACAGTCAGTGGTAAGTGTGTACATTACTTACAGTCAGTGGTAAGTGTGTACATTACTTACAGACAGTGTTGAGTGTGTACATTACTAACAGTCAGTAGTAAGTGAGTACATTACTTACAGACAGTGGTAAGTGTGTACATTACTAACAGACAGTGGTAATTGTTATACATTACAGACAGTGGTAAGTGTGTACATTACTTACAAACAGTGGTAAGTGTAGTACATTACTAACAGACAGTGGTAAGTGTGTACATTACTTACAGTCAGTGGTAAGTGCGTACGTTACTTACAGACAGTGGTAAGTGTGTACATTACTTACAGACAGTGGTAAGTGTGTACATTACTTACAGACAGTGGTAAGTGTGTACATTACTAACAGATAGTGGTAAGTGTGTACATAACTTACATTCAGTGTTAAGTGTGTACATTACTTACAGCCAGTGGTAAGTGTGTACATTACCTAGAGACAGTGGTAAGTGTGTACATTACTTACAGTCAGTGGTAAGTGTGTACATTACTTACAGTCAGAGGTAAGTGTGTACATTACTTACAGTCAGAGGTAAGTGTGTACGTTACTTACAGTCCGAGGTAAGTGTGTACATTACCTACAGTCAGAGGTAAGTGTGTACGTTACTTACAGTCAGAGGTAAGTGTGTAGGTTACTTACAGTCAGAGGTAAGTGTGAACGTTACTTACAGACAGTGGTAAGTGGGTACGTTACTTACAGTCAGAGGTTAGTGTGTACATTACTTACAGTCAGAGGTAAGTGTGTACATTACTTACAGACAGTGGTAAGTGTGTACATTACTTACAGACAGTGATAAGTGTGTACATTACTAACAGACAGTGGTAAGTGTGAACATTACTTACAGACAGTGGTAAGTGTGTACATTACTTACAGACAGTGGTAAGTGTGAACATTACTAACAGACAGTGGTAAGTGTGAACATTACTTACAGACAGTGGTAAGTGTGTACATTGCTTACAGTCAGTGGTAAGTGTGTACATTACTTACAGTCAGTGTTAAGTGTGTACATTACTTACAAACAGTGGTAAGTGTGTACATTACTTACAGACAGTGGCAAGTGTTATACATTACTTACAGTCAGTGGTAAGTGTAGTACATTACTAACAGACAGTGGCAAGTGTGTACATTACTAACAGACAGTGGTAAGTGTTTACGTTACTTACAGTCAGTGGTAAGTGTGTACATTACTTACAGACAGTGTTGAGTGTGTACATTGCTAACAGTCAGTAGTAAGTGTGTACATTACTTACAGACAGTGGTAAGTGTGTACATTACTAACAGACAGTGGTAAGTGTTATGCATTACAGACAGTGGTAAGTGTGTACATTACTTAAAGACAGTGGTAAGTGTGTACATTACTTACAGACAGTGGTAAGTGTGTACATAACTTACATTCAGTGGTAAGTGTGTACATTACTTACAGACAATGGTAAGTGTGTACATTACTTACAGACAATGGTAAGTGTGTACATTACTTACAGTCAGAGGTAAGTGTGTACATTACTTACAGTCAGAGGTAAGTGTGTACATTACTTACAGCCAGTGGTAAGTGTGTACATTACTTACAGTCAGTGGTAAGTGTGTACATTACTTACAGTCAGTGGTAAGTGTGTACATTACTAACAGACAGTGGTAAGTGTTATACATTTCAGACAGTGGTAAGTGTGTACATTACTTACAGTCAGTGGTAAGTGTGTACATTACTTACAGTCAGTGTTAAGTGTGTGCATTACTTACAAACAGTGGTAAGTGTGTACATTACTTACAGACAGTGGTAAGTGTGTACGTTACTTACAGACAGTGGTAAGTGTAGTACATTACTAACAGACAGCGGTAAGTGTTATACATTACAGACAGTGGTAAGTGTTATACATTACAGACAGTGGCAAGTATGTACATTACTAACAGACAGTGGTACGTGTGTACATTACTTATAGACATTGGCAAGTGTTATACATTACTTACAGACTGTGGTAAGTGTGTACATTACTAACAGCCAGTGGCAAGTGTTATACATTACTTACAGACAGTGGCAAGTATGTACATTATTTACAGTCAGTGGCAAGTGTTATACATTACTTACAGACAGTGGTAAGTGTAGTACATTACTTACAAATAGTGGTAAGTGTAGTACATTACTAACAGACAGTGGTAAGTGTTATACATTACAGTCAGTGGCAAGTGTGTACATTACTTACAGACAGTGGCAAGAGTGTACATTATTTACAGTCAGTGGTAAGTGTTCACATTACTTACAGACAGTGGTAAGTGTGTATATTATTTACAGACAGTGGTAAGTATGTATATTACTTACAGACAGTGGTAAGTGTGTACATTACTTACAGACAGTAGTAAGTGTGTACATTACTTACAGACACTGGTAAGTGTGTACGTTACTTACAGACAGTGGTAAGTGTGTACATTACTTACAGACAGTGGTAAGTGTGTACATTACTTACAGACAGTGGTAAGTGTGTACGTTACTTACAGACAGTGGTAAGTGTGTACGTTACTTACAGTCAGTGGCAAGTCTGTACATTACTTACAGACAGTGGTAAGTGTGTACACTACTTACAGTCAGTGGTAAGTGTAGTACATTACTTACAGACAGTGGTAAGTGCGTACGTTACTTACAGACAGTGGTAAGTGTGTACATTACTTACAGACAGTGGTAAGTGTAGTACATTACTTACAGTCAGTGGTAAGTGTGTACATTACTTACAGACAGTGGTAAGTGTAGTACATTACTTACAGACAGTGGTAAGTGTAGTACATTACTTACAGACAGTGGTAAGTGTAGTACATTACTAACAGACAGTGGTAAGTGTGTACATTACTTACAGACAGTGGTAAGTGTGTACATTACTTACAGACAGTGGTAAGTGTGTACATTACTTACAGACAGTGGTAAGTGTAGTGCATTACTTACAGACAGTGGTAAGTGTAGTTCATTACTAACAGACAGTGGTAAGTGTGTACATTACTTACAGACAGTGGAAAGTGTGTACATTACTAACAGACAGTGGTAAGTGTGTACATTACTTACAGACAGTGGTAAGTGTGTACATTACTTACAGACAGTGGTAAGTGTAGTACATTACTTACAGACAGTGGTAAGTGTAGTACATTACTAACAGACAGTGGTAAGTGTGTACATTACTTACAGTCAGTGGTAAGTGTAGTACATTACTTACAGACAGTGGTAAGTGCGTGCGTTACTTACAGACAGTGGTAAGTGTGTACATTACTTACAGACAGTGGTAAGTGTGTACATTACTTACAGACAGTGGTAAGTGTGTACATTACTTACAGACAGTGGTAAGTGTAGTACATTACTAACAGTCAGTGGTAAGTGTGTACATTACTTACAGACAGTGGTAAGTGTGTACGTTACTTACAGACAGTGGTAAGTGTGTACATTACTTACAGACAGTGGTAAGTGCGTACGTTACTTACAGACAGTGGTAAGTGTGTACATTACTTACAGACAGTGGTAAGTGTGTACGTTACTAACAGACAGTGGTAAGTGTGTACATTACTTACAGTCAGTGGCAAGTCTGTACATTACTTACAGACAGTGGTAAGTGTGTACATTACTTAAGCCAGTTGTAAGTGTATTCATGACTAACAGACAGTGGTAGGCCAGTGGTAATGTTCCCCTTCGCTCTCTACACCCCTGGAATATGTCATGGCAAAAGCGTAGGCTCTGTATACGCCACCTTGTTGACGAGGCACGAAGACTAGCTCGAGTCTACATTGGATACATAAACTGCACAAGGATCATTTTAAGCGACATTTTATGGCTAACTCTTCTCATTTCTCAACCAAACCATTATCAAAACGTCTTCCTGCTAATTCTTAGTACTGTTTAATCAGGGTTTCAATTTTACCGTGACACTGTTTACTTCGGGATTGGCGTTAATGGGATGTGGAATTTGACAAACTTGAAAGATATTCTAATCAGTCTTGAGCCCCTTCCTGAAAAAGAAAAATGAGAGAACACCCAAGCGTCAACAAAACCATAATCCGAACTCAAAATCGATGCTATCTTCGTGCCGGCAGTTTTTTCGTGACAAATTCTAGGTGTGTAAACATGTATTTCACTCTGAACATTTCAGATTAGTTCTAATGATAGCGTAACAAACTCTCATGTCCCTACAATAAAAGACATTGAGCTTATTTTGAAGTTTTTTTCCTTAGGTGCACGTCCTGGCGAGGGCAGTGTGAGGGTTTATAGCTGCGCTGGAGGGTACCTTGACACGTTTGTAGGAGGACTAAAGGCACCACGAGGGATTGACCTTTCACCAGAAGGTCACGTGTACGTTTGTGACCAAGTTGACAAGTGTGTCTACGGATTTTCTCCAAAAGGTTGCAAAACACTACGACTGAATATTTGTGGAAATGGCTTCCCAAAGTACGTCAGCTGGTTAAATAACAAACGACTTGCAGTGACTGACAATGCGCGGGAAAACCTCGTCATAATTGATACGGTTGAACAGATTGATGAATGGGTGAAAACAAAAGTGGGCGATTTACTCTGTCGTGGTATGTGCTCTGAAGATGTGGAACAGGACATGTTGTTTGTAGTTCACCCCGAGGGCAACGTTCTTCACGTAAAAAGGGGGCGTCAGCTTGAAGTCATCGAGCTGGGAGAAAGCGAGGGAGCACCTCCTCTTGTCCCAATGAGAGACGAGCGCGGCAATATGTTTGTGTTTTAGGGCATAGAAATAGGGAACGGGAAACATGCAATTCGTTTTTCGATACCAATGGTTGCTGTGATTTACACCTCAGAAAAGATCGACTTCAGCGGAGATTACTTCAAAGGCACACATCGTCGGAAACCTACTTGACACAGTTCTTAGATTTGTGTCTCGCTAGAACATACGGACAATCTCGTTTTTCCGAACACAACTCAGAGGAGTCTCATGGATTTCCGACGATAAAAATGTGGCAGGCAGGCAGGCAGGCAGGCAGACAGGCAGACAGGCAGACAGGCAGGCATAAATAGGAAAAACGTGCATGTTTTTAATTTTTTTTTTTGTATTAATTTAAAAATCAAATGACTGGAGGATTCTGAGTTAACAGTATCAGCGTGAAGAAACTTTATTTTTTATTAACTTGGAAAGTGATTGTTGGTCTAAAGAGTGATTGTAAAAAACACGCCTATTTTTATATTAAATTCATGTGTTCACTATATTGGCATTTTTCTTGATATTACAACGTTGAATAATTTAAATATACAATGTAGTAGCATTTTCAAATTTTATAAAAAAACAATTAATGTTACAAAATAGACAGGGATAGTTTTACCGACACAATTAATACACTTGAAATGTACGTATGATCTTTTTTATTTTTGTACTCATGTTTTTTTGTAACTGCTCATTTGTATTTATACAAGCACATTGTCTACTGTATTCAGTTGCTGTTTTTTATATCTATATGTTACGAACAATGGTGCATCAAACATTACAGCTTCACCCGTTAGACTCCTTCTTACTATGATCTGATGTTAAAAGTACCAACGGGCTTGTAATGTTTTTACGTTTTTTTTTATTCAAACCCTTAGCGCCGGAATGTTACAATTTGCACCTGTATTTTTCCGTACGTTTTGTTACTAATGAAAAAAATCGTTCTCATGCTCAAACATGAATTTTGTGCTCAAGTGTAATCTATTTTTCCGTTTATAAATCAATAATAGAAGAAATGTTGCCCATGATTTGAAAAGAATTTTAAGAAACTTCATGCCAAATACTGTTTCCCAATGCTCGCATTTGACATTTTGACGATTTTACACGATTTAAGTAATTTAAGAGAAAGCTGATTTTAGCACAAAATCCATTCTGGAGCACGAGAACGGTTTCATGAATATAGCCTCTGGAACTTATTCCATACAAAGGTGTGGAGCAAATATCATACCTGTATGATGTATAATGTAGTTTGGGTTTTAAGATATGATTGGTGCTCTCGTGTTTGCAATATTTGGTAATTCTCACTCAAATGAAATATAAATTGTTATCATATTTTAACAGTTATATTCAATGCTGTTATCAGTTTTACGGATTCCCACCTTTTGGCCCCTAGCATCACTGAAGAGTCCTAGGAGGACGAAACAGCTGTATGATGCAGTTTAATTCATTTTTTCGGCATACTGTATCTATTACTAAAGTTAAAAGGTGCAGCATAATTATGTGTGTGTTACATTATCTCGTCTCATTTAACCTATACATAAGTTTGAAAACATGTTTCCAAATCCGATTAACTTTCTATATAGGTATGGTTGCACATGCCCATGCTGGTTTTTTGTGTATTTAGAAATGAAATAAATTTGATATAGTCTATGTTATTTATCTAATTATTACACACTTTGATTTAATATACGCACTTATTATTGTTGATCCTAAGATTAAAATGTTAAAATTTCCTGTCGTTGTATTACTGTGCTTAATAATATTTGTACAATTCTACATTACAAACGAGAAAGAGGAACTCCTATTAAAAACATCATTACACTCTATATAAGAATCCATTTCTGAAGCAAAAATGTTTTTTGTATAATTCGTATTCATGCATTCATGTACACTGTATATACTTTCGATGGATGTATTCAGATCATCTGTAATAGACGGTTTGCCATTGTGATTATGCCAGAATAACAGACTTTCTATCGCTGCGACATCAAAACATATTTTTAGGTTTGATTTTGTTTTACGTCCTATTAACAGCCATGGCCATTTAAGAACTCACCAGATTTTTGAAGATGGGGGAAATCAGGAATGAATACGCAGAGAAAAACCACCAATCTACGTACGGTCAATACCTGGCAACTGTCCCACGTGGGTTTCGAACTCACAACCCAGATGTGGATGGCTAGTGGTAGAATGTCAGGACACCTTAATCACTCGGCCACCGCGGCCCAGTGGCAGAATTTCGGGACACCTAAATCACTCGACCACCGCCGCCCAGAGGTGGAGGGCTAGTGTAAGAATGCCGGGATACCTTAACCACTCGACCACCGCGGCCCAGAGGTGGAGGGCTAGCGGTAGAATGACGAAACACCTTAACCACTCGGCCAACGCGGCCCAAAGGTGGAGGGCTAGTGGTAGGATTCCGGGACACCTTAACCACTCGACCACCTTCGGCCCAGAGGAGGGCTAATGGTAGAATGTTGGGACACCTTAACCACTCGGCAATGGCGGCCAAGAGGTGGAGGGCTAGTGGTAGGATTCCGGTACACCTTAACCACTCGACCACCTTCGGCCCAGAGGAGGGCTAATGGTAGAATGTCGGGACATCTTAACCACTCGACCACCGCGGCCAGAGGTGGAGGGCTAGTGGTAGAATGTCGGGACACCTTAACCACTCGGCAATGGCGGCCAAGAGGTGGAGGGCTAGTGGTAGGATTCCGAGACACCTTAACCACTCGACCACCTTCGGCCCAGAGGAGGGCTAATGGTAGAATGTCGGGACACCTTAACCACTAGGCCACCGCGGCCCAGTGGCAGAATGTCGGGACACCTTAACCACTAGGCCACCGCGGCCCAGTGGCAGAATGTCGGGACACCTTAACCACTCGGCCATGGCGGCCCCTATATCCTTTTTTTTTTATCATAAATGGATCCAGAGGGAATGCAGAATTTGGCTGATATCGATCACACGATGACATAAAAGGGGTGTTCGAAAACTTTTGCAAATGACCTGTGACGTTTCAGAAACGCTTATCAAAATTTGAATGCATCTTTCTAGTTACCTTCAAAAATAGTCCCCTTTAACTTGAACACACCGTCTCAATCTTAAAATCCACTTTAAAAAAAAAAACAAAAAAAACACACACATCTGATAGGAGATATAGGTCAAGAAGTGAGCTGGAATCTCCAGTTCTGATTTTTGGTGCAAGATCAGAACTGGAGATTCCAGCTCACTTCTTGACCTATATCTCCTATCAGATGTGTGTTTTTTTTTTTTTTATTTCGGAGAAGGTCTGGGCTGAATGGAGGGTGTGGTAATACAATGACCTTTTCCGACTTTAAAAAACTGGACTACAGTTGCTGCTTGGTGGGCTGGGGCATTGTCATGTAACAATTGGATATGCTAGAGAACTGTTTTCGGACGGATTTTTAATCATTTTCAGAATTACAGTTTTATTGAAGTTGCCGGACACACCCCTACCTTTTTGAACAGCAATTTGCATGATAGGTCCACTATTTCTAAATGAAATTGCGTATAACACCTTCTTTGCTGTCAATGTTCGTTTAGCAATACTTGGCCTTTTGGTATGTTTCAAAGCCCAAATCCTATTGTTACGTGTACCGTGGTCGGTACCTATCTGGTCCGTCCCAAGTGTCCCCCGGGATATGCTGTGTTTATTGCTTATTAATTATTATTATTTATTATTTGAGAGTTTTACGTCCTCACATGGCCTTGCGACCTTCGGTGGACGAGAAAAGATAGGAAAGAGAGTAGAAGGGATAAAGTATGTAGGAGGAAAGGCAAGGGGAATGGGTTGAGAGGGTGGATATAGGAGTCGTCTGGCCTACCAACCTACATAGGGGCGCTATAATTTTGAAGACGACCCCTTTGCCTAAAATTGTCCTACCTAAAATTCGGTTGAGGAAGTTTGCCGGTCGTACCAAGATGACTGAGCGCGAATGGAAGATGACCGAGAGTGAGACGAGTCTGTTCCCAGATAAAAAAAAAACCCGAAAAAATCCGTCGTGGGCATTTACTTATATGCGAGCCGTCGTCAACCTACTAGACCACTACAGACCCTTTCTCAATCAAACGCCAATCAGTAATATTTACAAATGATTTCTATATCGAGAACCAAGTAAAACAGAAAATTCACTAATAAAAACGAAACAGTGCCGTGCTACTTGCCAGACAGGTTCAATCATAACAATATCTAACAAATACAGACAGGTATTACCTCCGCGCTATGACTCCCCTTGCGCACTACCGTACCTTAGAGCAGCGCACTTGCTCAGCGCATTTGCTCAACGCAGTTGTACAGTGCACTTGTTTCAGTACCTACAGCCCGGCTCCTGACCCCTGACTGCCTCGGCAACCACGACCACCGGTCCCTTCTTCAGAGACCTATTTTACTCCCGCTAACCGAAAGACTTCTCCAGTCTTCCCACAAAGACTTATTCAGTCTTTATTATATATATGACCTTATATATACCTGTCTAGCTTCCGTAGTATTATTGGTCAGCCATTTGTACACGTGTACGTTTCTGTTCGACAGTGAGTAAATGTGAGATCTAACAAGCACTTATTTTCGTTTCCTAGCCTTGACAATTTTCTTCAGAAAGAAATGCAGAACAGATGCTAAACCCAAGTTTGTTGAAGCGCGTCTTTCTCAGTGATTACTTGATTTTATTGAATATGTTCAATTTTATGGTAACCGCAGTTTAAAATTCATTATTCCTCGAAAAAAGTCGTAATAAAGCATTTTCAAAATTTTCAAAAGTCGTTATTACGCGAAAAAAAAGTCATAACAACGGCTTTTTATAAAGCAATAGACTGCTGCGCGGTTCATGCTATTTTCCTGTAATGCAGTGGGCGTTCATATCGCCTATAACTCGAAACAGAATGCATTTTAATGCTTATATTTCGACCATAAAATAATTTAAATTGTAGCTCCAAAAAAACACTGGTATGTTGAATTGGTAGAACAGCTTGTAACACGTTCTCGTTTTCGAGAGACGGAAACGTTTCACGTGCTTTCTCCTGGAACGGCGACTTGGAAATATAGTCCTTTCAAAACAGCTATCGTACAAGGATTTTATTATGAAAATGCCTTTTTCTTTCTTTCGGGACTGTTTCAGACGAAGGAGGTTTCAAAAAAACACTTGAAATAAGTGTCCTCATTATTAATGACATCGCGTATTAATGACGTCATACTGCGGAGGCATGTCCGCTGAATTTAAAAAAAAAAGTAGTAATGTGACGTGGTCCGCCATGCAAAAAAGTTGTCAGCGTCGTGTTGTATGTTACCTGTGATACGGCTCATATATGATAAAGCGATGCATAAGAACCCGAAAACATGCATCCTATATTAGGTCGACTTCACACTGATGGTAGGGATACGAATCGCCTTTCTACAAAATGTATGTGGTGTCAGGTTGGCAATAATGCTGAAAATATTTCGGACGATAAGCCTTCTGCACATTCCGATAATCAGGGAGAGGGGCCCTATTCATGACGGAGAATGTTTGATAAAGAGCTTATATTTGTGTTGACGACGCTTCTTTTTCGATGTTCAAATAAGTTTATCTATAAAGTGATTTAAATGGATTTAATTAAGCAAAGAAGTTGTCTATAATGATTTCTCGTCCAAGCGAGAGATCGGCTTGATATGTCTTCATCTCACGTTCGTATTAATACTCGTTTCGGGTTATGGTCCTATGAACCGAAACGGAAGTTGCTTGGTTTATATAGTGACACTGCAGCGCAAATGTAAATATAAGTCGTTGTTACGTGAATTAAGGCGTAATAACATACTAAATTTATATTAATATTCTATATTTGTTCTGAAATTTAACCCTATGCATGCCGGAAGAATTTTACGTCATGATCTAATTTGAACCTCAGTTTTGACGTCATAATAGAATTGACGAATGACGTCATAATCTTTGTTTTATTCACATATATTAACATTTGCGCTGCAACCCACTATATGAAGATTACCAGCAAAAATGCCTTTTATAAAAGTATGAAAGCAACAGTTCTCGAGACTTAGCACGTGGTTCAATTATGACGTCATAGATCATGCTTGTTCATTGGATCTTGTCGCGCCGCTTCGAATAACATGCATTGTAAAAAAAACACCTGTAAAACATGTTTGTTTAAAAACGGTTGTCAGACTCACTTTATAAAACTGTTTCACGTTATAATTAAACACTTTACATGTGTATATTTAAACACAAGTGTTTTAAATGTTACATATACTCCGTTTTTGGCAAAAACACTAGTGTTTTAAAGGAAAAACAGAGACGTTTCTTTTAAAACATTGATGTTTTATTAAAAACACGTTCAAATGTTTTAACAAAAACACTTCAACATTACACTTGCTAGACTTACTTTAAAAACACTTTAACGTGTTTTAAATAAAATATGTTTTACTTGTACATGTTTTTACTACAACATAATGTAATGATAAGATACTTCATTTACATGTCATGTGCTTACATAAAATCTACATTATCAAAATATCAATATTTGTAAAACGTCCACTCATATTGGCCATATGGGATGTACTTCTTCAAATGAATCACGAAATGATACTTTAACTGTTACATTTACACCAGCATGACATTCAGTTTTCTGCATTTTAGAAATGCACAACAGCAGTACTGTTGTTTTATACGTGTGTTATGGATACAGCAAGCCCATCTTCAAAGCAGACGTGTAGCAGCATAAATGGTCTGTCCACATGTTCTCAAAATCATATCCTCTGCAACATCATGTAAAAAATATCAAAATGAGAATCCGCAGACCCAAGATATGCTTATTTTTAATCATGTAAATGTTACATGTGTATATATATGCAAGTGAATAGATATCACACACAACTGCAACTAATGTATATGGGTTACCATTATTTTTACAAATAATTTCTATTTACTTCAGTCCTATGCAGACATTTTAGCAAACATACATACTTTTTAATGCGGAGGATAGTCTCTTTCTTTCAATTTCTTTTCAAAAGCAGCGGCTTTCTCCATATGGTGAAGTACCTGTACCATTTTACTGTTATCAGATCCCTGTAAAATACAAAGATAGACTCTAAAAAGAGAACTTTTAATCAGTCTGTTATTAGTTTGAATATCTTTATTAACTCCAAGTAAATCTTCTATCCCAACAGTGTAAATTGTATGTGAATTGTACTTGCCTAATTCAAATTCTCCAAATACATCTTAGTATTTTCCTGATCCACTGACTTCGAGATAATGAAGTTTGCAATTTTAGTTTGAATCCGATATAAGACCGGAATTACACAGCAAATACACTGAAAACCAGCAGTCTATAATCAATCTGTATCACACAATGTAATACAAATCCCCTGAACCTCCTTAACTGTAGTAAATGTAAAAAGATATTTCCGATATATACATGCACATACATATTGAACAGGTATCATTTATTAGTGATAATAAATTATATGAAACATGCACTCTATACTTTCCATACTATGCATGACATTTAACCGCCCCACCCATCCCCACCCCCGCTCGCACACACACATACACACACTGGTAAACCAACACCCAGGGAGGGTCTTCAGCGGGGTCTGAGCCACAGGGACATGAGAATTTGTCACAGCTAGTTTTGGACCTAAAATAGGGTGTTTAGAGTAATTTTACACATTTGGGGGGGGGGGGGGGGGGGTAAGATCAATTTTCGATAAAAATGCCCCCTCAATGGTCATAAAAGCTAAAGGGTGGAAAGCTTTCCAGATCGAAAAATCGACCCCTACCTACCTTTCTTGTATCAAAAATCACATTTCTAGTTGAGGTACGAAAAAACGCTAGGTACCGTTGGAAAGATGGATAATTTTTATTTCATAAACCTCCTAAATGCAAGTCAAAAGTATCCTCCTTCCGCAGAAATAATCTCTTGCAGGCCACTTCGTTACATATTCATTAGGTTGACGTCACCCCGCGTGCTGGTCTTTTGCTGTCATTGGATGGTGGTCTTCCTTTAAATTTAGCCATCCAATGTGAAAAATGCTGTTTTGGCAAATTGCAGGACAATTTCATTCAATATCTTCCATATTTGTGATAAGATATGTATGAATGTTTGCAGAATTGACAAAAATTGTATTTTCTTATTAATTACGGAAGAATAAAATCTTTAAATTATATTTTTTAGCTCAAAAAATAAATTTCATTTACCCCTACCCCTTATTTTTGAATGAGAAAATACTCCATTTTCCCTCAGTTTTTGCAGATTTGATGCTTTATAACAAAAATCCTATAGCGACTAACATTTTTAGATATTTGGTAGATCAAAAGGAAATGGGTTTCTCATTCTAAAGCAGTCATAAAAACTGGGGGGGGGGGGGGGGGAGGGGGGGGGGGGGGTAGCGTTCTTGTTTTTTGTCCCATTATCAAATGTGTTATTTTTCACTATTCTTGAGTCAAAAATCAAAATCGCTTCAATTACACTAAATATCTTAAAAACATAACCAAAATGTAAAACAATATCTTTGTTGCATAATACTAGTAATTGCTTTATAATGAACATAAAGAAGTTGCACAGCAAAAATGAACTTGCTGTATTGAAAAATAGCGACACACTGCCGATTTTAAATGATCAATCAAGCACAAAAATCTTGAAATACACAGAAACATTTATTTTCAAAATGGCCGCCATAATAGTAATTTTTTTTTTAATTCTTCTAAAAAAAGTTCTACAAATAACAGACATCTAATTTTTTGCTACATTTTTGAGATGCATATTTCCTATCGAAATTAATAATAGATTAGTAGATATTACAAAAATATCTCACGTGAGATCAAAACGAAATCTGAACGTGATTGAAACCTCACAAGAGCAGATCCTTAACTAAATCTATAATAAGAAAAAGTTATTAGACTTGATTTTCGTTTCAAGTTTTGCCGAAAGTTACGTATATTGGGCCGGGCCTTTAAAGCCAACATTTGGTGGAGGGGGGGGGGGCAATAATGTTGACATGGGGGGGGGGGGGCAATTTATATAGTGAAATTACCGGTTAAGAAGGAAAAAGGTAAGTTTTTAAATAGATCCAGAAGGCTTTTAAAACATTTGATATGTGCACGGACTGTAGCAAGACATGCACTTTTAACACCAATAGTTGTTTTGTACCTAACTATTACCGTTTTTTCAAACACTTCAACATAGTCTTGCAAAATGCTTGGTGTTTGGTAAATGTGTGCAGAAAAAGGGCATTTTCAAATCTATACCATGTATAATTATTATTACTTAGATTAAAGGCCCAATATACGTAACTTTCGGCAAAACTAGCCACGAAAATCAAGTCTAATAACTTTTTATTATTATAGATTTAGTTAAGATTAACTGATATCAGCAATATTCAAGATGGATTCTTACGCGGTAACCGGTACGGCGATAGTTGAAACTCGGTATTTGTAAACACGCGTCAATTTTGTTGAAACTCGGTATTTGTAACACGCGTCCATTTTGAACTGTCTTCTTACTTCGGCTTGTTGTTGAAGTGGGCCCCACCTGAATTATTTTCAATTCTTTAGATTTTTCTGCCAAGAGTTTCTTGTTAGTTACCGCTCAGGTTTACTTCGTTTTTGGCTTATTTTTGCATAGTTATCAACTGGATTTTTTTCAGAATTTTTCAGAATCACGAAAAAACATCCTGAAGTTACGTTTATTGGGCCTTAAGACATGTAGCAAGAACTTCTGCGCATAAAAATAAAAATAAAAGGGCTAAATTGGGTCCCCCTGACGACAGCCCCTCTTGATATCAAAGAAACTGAGAGATTAACATCTTGATTTATAGCAGACATGAAATTATTGTGAACATTTTTATCTCACTTCCAATATCCTGACCAAATTCTTAAAAGATCCAATACTTTACCTATAAAACCCCATCTTACAGAATCAAACGCTTTTTCAAATCAACAGCATACCCGGGATATAGTGTTCTTGACTTCTTCTGCATAATGCACTCATTAAAGGCCCAATATATGTAACTTTCGGCAAAACTTGAAGTGAAAATCAAGCCTAATAACTTATTGTATTTATAGATTTAATTAAGATTAACTGATATCAGAAATATTCAAGGTGAATTCTTGCGCGGTTACCGGTACAGCAGCAGTTGAAACACGGTATCTGTAAACAAACGTCCATTTTGAAATGTCTTCTACCTACAGCTTTGTTGTTGAAGTGGGCCCCACCTGATTTATTTTCATTTTGTTTTTTTTTGATGTTTTTTGTCAACAGTTTCTTGTTAGTTACCGCTCAGTTTTACTTCGTTTTAGGCTTATTTTTGCATGATTATCAACTGGATTTTTTGTTATAATTTTACAGAATCTCGAAAAATCCTGAAGTTACGTATATTGGGCCTTTAATATACTAGTCTGGAGTTTTCTCCTATAAATCTACCTGCAATGAATCCTGACTGGTCTGTACGTGTTTATAAATTTACTTGAGACTGCTTTCATTCTACGTGCGACTGAACCAGATGCAATTTTATAAACAATACTAAGCAGACAAATCGGGCTCCAGTTTTGTTATAAATTGTCTTGGCTTATCCCCCTTCGGCAAACCCAATCTTTGAGTTATTGATAATTCCAATCAGATTGTGATACTTCTCATTGTTCATAGCCGTAATTTATAGATCTTGCAACATTTTCATTGTTGTTTAAAAAAAAAATAATAAAAAAAAATCAACTGACTTTTATTATTCTTCATATATTTTAGAGTGTGTGCTGCTTCTCTATATGTAATATTTCCTTCTTATGATAAAGATTCCTGATTATTCAATTTTGGAATAATATAATTAGATAAAAGTTTATTGAGATTCACATCTTCAGGACTCACACAACTAAATCAGCCTATCACGAAGTGTACACGTTTGTAGTCCCTACTGAAAATTTGTTCCGGCTAAGTACAGTGATTCTGAGTAATTTAAATAGGTAATTGTTGACCTATTCTGCATTGAATGAAATTTGTAGATATTTAACTTTACAAAAATATATACTTTTGGTAGATTTTGATATGTGATGGCGGATTGATATTGGGTCAAAGTCAGAGGGTGTTCCCGTCCCATTTCACTGGTTTGACATGTAAATTTCCGGTTGTCCGAAGCAAACGTCTGTAGCGAGCTAATATGCTAGTAAATTAAACTCCTCATAAAATGCCCCTTGAAGCCTTTGTCATGTATGTATCTGTGAATTTAGGCAGTTTTCACAAGTGTTGAACTTCAAATATTAAAGTTATTAGCTCGAAAGCTTACTGATAACATAATATAGTAAATTACTTAGTTGTGTCAGGGACGTATATACTTTTATGTGAAATTTTATGCTTTCTTAACATCACATTAGAATGATTTTGCTGATTTGGTAGGACCTTCAGCGTCCGATCAGCCGAAGGGATTATATGCCTTAACATTTTTTTCATGTTTTATGTATATTCTGTTTATGTGATGTAACATGTATTTTATATGTCTTGATAAAGGGATGGATAGCCTTGAAAATTTGACAATATATTTGTCAGTACTGTCGCTATTACTTCCACGATCATATTTCATATACGTCTCTGGTTGTGCGAGTCCTTCAATATTTCAGTCGCTAGCCTAGCTATACTATAATAGCTGCTCAAAAAATAGCTTTATTTCTTTAAGTTTCTTATCACTTTTCCATTTTCTTTTTCTATCATCTCATGGGATACTTTATTTTACATTTTAATAATATGTACGTAAACTCATTGGAGTCAAATGTACATGTAAGAACAGTGTCACGTCACAGGGGGTGGACCTAACCACCTGTGTGTCACGTGGGTTTCGATGAGGAGTACTCCCTCATCCTCAACACCAACACCGCTCTCATTCCATTGGCTGACATGCGCAGGACATTTCCCGGAAAAATCTCAAGATGGCGGCAACGAGAAAAGTGTTTGAATAAGCTGGACCCGATCAGATAACAAAAGGCTTTGTTAGCACAATCTGAACATCTATAATAATTTTGGTAACAGTTGAAATAAGGTGAGTGTCCAAGGACATCGTAAAAATCGTCCTTCCTGTCTGTTAAAACCGTTATATTCTCGAAACCAGGGCTTGACGTGACATCGACTCTACACTGCTAACTGTAAAGTACAGTACACAGGGGCTAGGCACGGACCTACACTGTATGTCACTATGAAATGATTGTCAGATATTTTTTTTAACCTTCTTGAATATATACCCTCCCACTACTATATCTGTGACAAGGGAAAGAACTACTCCTATAACATAAGAGGCCGCTGGTCGGCCTTTTTATTATCGGATATGATTTTACGTTACACGGCGCCTGTCAAAAAATATCTCGCCGTGTTAAACCTCTAACATTGTTGGAGTAGGGAAAGAACTAGCCTGAACGCGAAAATCGACCTATTTTCACTCTAAGCTTGTTTTCGTCACTAAATGAAGTTCAATTTTTTACATGCATGCCTCATTTTAAAGGTGAAACTTTTATCTTTCAGCCGATACCAAATATATCTCGTTACAGTAACACGCTTGTAAAAGCTCACTAGACTGTCTAGAATTCGAGGTTTTGCACGAAAAAAAGGTGGGCACTTGCCTGTCCAGTGCTTAGGTATAGCTTTATTAACGTGGTGATTACTGAAAAAGGCTTTGCAGTTCCATCACTAATGCTAAAGCACGTTATCCTACCTTGAAGTGGAATGTTTATCGCTATTTTAATCCAGGTCATCCGAGGTTAAATTTACGGTTTCGCCGAAGAGGTGAACTTCATCCGCCATTTTTCAATAGCGTGTTTAATTCATATTACTTAAAACTATCTTGCAATTTGCAAAGTTAACAACTTCCAATTTTACAATTAGAATATGGATTATCTTTCTTTCAATTATCAAAACACTACTAAAAGTATGTTGAATTTAGATATAATTAACACAATATACATTAATAGATTATTTTAATTCAAGGAATGTTTTGTTGATATGCCGATGATTTTTCCAAATTTCACCCAGGAGCCTTTTCCCAATTCACATAGAAAAAGCCCTGGACGATGTTAACACCAACAATGGTCGCCACCTAACATTACAATGTTAACACCAACAATGGTCGTCACCTAACATGACAATGTTAACACCAACAATGGTCGTCACCTAACATGACAATGTTAACACCAACAATGGTCGTCACCTAACATGACAATGTTAACACCAACAATGGTCGTCACCTAACATGACAATGTTAACACCAACAATGGCGTCACCTAACATGACAATGTTAACACCAACAATGGTCGTCACCTAACATGACAATGTTAACACCAACAATGGTCGTCACCTAACATGACAATGTTAACACCAACAATGGTCGTCACCTAACATGACAATGTTAACACCAACAATGGTCGTCACCTAACATGACAATGTTAACACCAGCAATGGTCGTCACCTAACATGTCAATGTTAACATCAACAATGGCGTCACCTAACATGACAATGTTAACACCAACAATGGCATCACCTAACATGACAATGTTAACACCAACAATGGCGTCACCTAACATGACAATGTTAACACCAACAATGGCATCACCTAACATGTCAATGTTAACACCAACAATGGTCGTCACCTAACATGACAATGTTAACACCAACAATGGTCGTCACCTAACATGACAATGTTAACACCAACAATGGCGTCACCTAACATGACGATGTTAACACCAACAATGGTCGTCACCTAACATGTCAATGTTAACACCAACAATGGTCGTCACCTAACATGACAATGTTAACACCAACAATGGCGTCACCTAACATGACAATGTTAACACCAGCAATGGCGTCACCTAACATGACAATGTTAACACCAACAATGGCGTCACCTAACATGACGATGTTAACACCAACAATGGCGTCACCTAACATGACGATGTTAACACCAACAATGGCGTCACCTAACATGACAATGTTAACACCAACAATGGCGTCACCTAACATGACAATGTTAACACCAACAATGGCGTCACCTAACATGACAATGTTAACACCAACAATGGCATCACCTAACATGACAATGTTAACACCAACAATGGCATCACCTAACATGACAATGTTAACACCAACAATGGTCGTCACCTAACATGACAATGTTAACACCAACAATGGCGTCACTTAACATGACAATGTTAACACCAACAATGGCGTCACCGAACATGACAATGTTAACACCAACAATGGTCGTCACCTAACATGACAATGTTAACACCAACAATGGCGTCACTTAACATGACAATGTTAACACCAACAATGGCGTCACTTAACATGACAATGTTAACACCAACAATGGCGTCACCGAACATGACAATGTTAACACCAACAATGGCGTCACTTAACATGACAATGTTAACACCAACAATGGCGTCACTTAACATGACAATGTTAACACCAACAATGGCGTCACCGAACATGATAATGTTAACACCAACAATGGCGTCACTTAACATGACAATGTTAACACCAACAATGGCGTCACCTAACATGACAATGTTAACACCAACAATGGCGTCACCTAACATGACAATGTTAACACCAACAATGGCGTCACCTAACATGACAATGTTAACACCAACAATGGCGTCACCTAACATGACAATGTTAACACCAACAATGGCGTCACTTAACATGACAATGTTAACATCAACAATGGTCGCCACCTAACATTACAATGTTAACACCAACAATGGTCGTCACCTAACATGTCAATGTTAACACCAACAATGGCGTCACCTAACATTACAATGTTAACACCAACAATGGTCGTCACCTAACATGACGATGTTAACACCAACAATGGCGTCACCTAACATGACAATGTTAACACCAACAATGGTCGTCATCTAACATGACAATGTTAACACCAACAATGGCGTCACCTAATAGCCAATGTTAACACCAACAATGGTCGTCATCTGGCATGACAATGTTAACACCAACAATGGTGTGACCTAACATGACAATGTTAACACCAACAATGGCGTCATCGAACATGACAATGTTAACACCAACAATGGTCGTCACCTAACATGACAATGTTAACACCAACAATGGTCGTTACCTAACATGACAATGTTAACACCAACAATGGTCGTCATCTGGCATGACAATGTTAACACCAACAATGGTGTGACCTAACATGACAATGTTAACACCAACAATGGCGTCATCGAACATGACAATGTTAACACCAACAATGGTCGTCACCTAACATGACAATGTTAACACCAACAATGGTCGTTACCTAACATGACAATGTTAACACCAACAATGGTCGTCATCTGGCATGACAATGTTAACACCAACAATGGTGTGACCTAACATGACAATGTTATCATCAACAATGGTCGTCATCTAACATGACAATGTTAACACAAACAATGGCATCACCTGACATGACAATGTTAACACCAACAATGGCTCACACAAAATCACCCAACCATAACAAATTTTAGTTGGCATTTGAAAGTCCATTATCAGATCTAGACATCCTAATTATTATTTTACCTCTCATTCCCAAATCTTGATCACCTTTCTTTAATATTTGTAAAGTTAATCAATAGACTTGTAATTTGATAGTCAGATTGAACAATGTTGAAATCTTCTACAGCTTTCTTTGTATGTACATGTACATTTGTACGTATTTCAAACTTTTTGAAATAAATTTGCAGCTCTTGATAACTTTTTCGTTTTGCAGGTGCCACAATGGACAAAGACGATGATGAACTCTTTTCCTCCATCCTCAGCTTGTGTGAGGAGGATGAGGATGCTCCAGCTGCTGGAGACGCTGAAGTCAGTAATGCAGTAGTGTGTACAGATAGTGGGGGCAGACCTGGACAGGTGATGAGTAATTCTTGTGACACTTCTATAGCCTTGTCACCTATCAAACATGCTACTCCACTGAAGATGGCCGACACCCTAAATAACAATTATGCATCCGACAAATTTACTCCAAAGGCTAAATCTGGTCTTGATTTATTCAAAAGCATGTTAGTTCAGCAGCGGAAGACTAGTACTCCACTTATGGACCGCTGGAGTCTAACAAAATCCGGACAATCTAGGGAAGGCAAGCGCAGGCATGATGTTGATGCTATCAGCTCAAATCTTGAGACCATTGCTGAGCAGGGGTCGTCCGATGAGGAGCAGACCCTACGAAGGGATGAAGATGCGGACATCACATATGATGATCTTCTACATGATCTGAGTGTTCTGTGTGATAAAGAGCTTACTGAAAGGTGTGAAATTGTTAATGCTGAACCGCCAGAAAACAAAATAAGAGCTGAACACCAGATTAGTCGCATTGACTTGGACAGTATTTTACAAAAGACCTCCTCCGCGACCAGAGTCGTTGGGAATAATAACACCCAGGTGGAAAAAGGGACATCTGCTGTCTTCCAGTCAGAGCCTGGCCGGTTCACGGGGGTAAATACCACCACACAGTCTTCATCCATGGCTCTGGAGGACAGTGACAGTTTTGAAGATGCAGATGACATCCTTGGACTTGATGAATTCTTGGGCAGCGACGAGGAAGACAACGATTACGACAGCTTGTTGGAGGACACTATCTTCCAAGAGGAAGATGTTACGGTCGTCCATGTTTCTGCTGCCCATGTTTCTGCTGCCATGTCAAGCTCTTTACAAGCTCGCGATCGTTCATCAGTTCACAAAGCTCATGATGCCACCCAAAAAATACCAACTTACAAATGTATTAATAGTTTAACTAGTAACACAAATTCATTTCTTGCTCCAAGCTCTGTTTCAGCAGTGCCCACATCTGAAGCTGAACATGTGGCTGTATCCATTTCTAATGACTCCGCCCACAAAACAGGCGTAGCCAACACAACAACTTGTACAGTTACATCTGTTTCTGTAGTCTCCAGTGCGTGTACAAAAAGCCTACCTCAGTCATCTGTCTCTCTTACAACTTCTGTAAATGTTTTGAGCTTGGTTCCCACTGGTATTGGTAAAACGGAAAGCAAACTTCTCACGATGATTTCCGTTTCCAGAGAAAGCACTGCTAACTCAACATTCCCAGCTTCTGAGACTAATTCACAACTCAAGACCGTCTCATCATTCAAGTCGCCTTGCTCTAGTGAAAAGGTTCTTGCTTCATGTGACACTGAGTTTCCTGACAATGAGAAAAAGACCAAGGAACATCAGACGAAAGAACAAGAAAATGTTTCTGATGAAGACAGATTGAGCCAAGAGGATGAGTTCACCTTAGACCTTACTAAAGATAGTGACGAGCTGGACGAGTTTTTACATAAGGAAGGTTTTAAAGTGATTGATGATTTCAAGGACAGTTCTAGATCTATGGACAGAGAAAAAAGGGGGAATGCGACAAAAAATCTTGTGAAAAAGGATAAGGCACAAATAAGTCAGATGTCCAAGTGTTCAAAAGCTGAGGATACAGAAACTGGAAATGAACTTGATACAGATTCTGATTATGATGTCCTGGATCAATATGTTGCAGAAATATCACCCACAGTACCGAAACCTAGTCAAACTGAAGAAATCCCCGTGGTGAAAAACTTGTGTGAAACTATAAATGTTTTGAGTGATGTTTTTGATAGTTTAGCAGGACAAAAAATGAAAAGTACAGATATCGGTGAAAGTTTGATTGAACAAAACGTTGAAAGTGTTGTCAATAAAGTTGTTGCCTGGCAGGCTAGCTGCGTTTCCAGCGAACAAAATCGAGATGATACAAAGGTGTGTAGTAATGAAAGCAAAGCCAAAAGCCCTGTTCCTAGCTCTCAAACAGTTGCACACACACTCCCTCAGCAAGATAGGAAAGCTTTGCCGCAAGTTCATGTTCATCCTTTTAAGATGCAAGTACATGTAGAACCAGAGGTAACTCCAGTAGCTTCAGATGAATCACCTTCTGGAAAAAACTGCAGGAATAATATTTCTAATTTGGAAACTGCTAGTGTATTGCCCCATGCAGGTTCTAGTCAAACGAAAGCAAAGTTAATTCCGTCATCAGCTCAAGACTCCTCGGAAGTTATAGAGAACAACAATGTTGTTGACGAGGTAGACAAAAACCAGAATATCGTGACGCCATCACTTTATCATGACTATGAAGCTGAGCGTCGGTTCATCCAAGGGGAAAACAGTCTGATGAAACAGGTGATGAGGAAATGGGGTAGTAAGGGTATACAGACGCCGGACATCAATCTGTCCTATAGTAACCGGATGAGAAAGAACAGCCCCCACTACCAAAGTAGACTGGAGGGACAGAAAATCTCTACCATGTGGATTGGTGTCGTCAGAAAACACCAGCATTACAAAGAAGCAAAACGGACCAGGACCGACTTTCACTCCCAGCTGAACAACATCAATGACTTCAAACAACAGTTGCAGGATATAAATAAGGCTGTGCGCGATGAGATTGGTCAGTCGATAATGGTTTTCGGGGAGAAGCAGGACAATCTTGACCATGTGTTTGTACAGCGGAGGCAAGCCTTAAATACACAACAGCAGTTAGAGCTGTGTCAGGCTCGACGCCACATCAACCCCCACATGCTACAGTGCCAGCTGCTGCAGCTGAGTTGTGAGCATCAGCACCAGCGGGACCAGCTCGCCTATATTTTCAACTCGGAGATGAACCAACTGAAGAACAACCACCAAGAACATGTTCATGCGATCCGCAGTCGCTTTGAGCAGCGAGCACATCAGCTCAAATCATTTATTGAGCAGCTGACTACGGTTGAGTCGACTCAAACCAATCCACAGTTTGGTCCCCATGTTGTAACCAATCTTGTAAAGGGGCCGTGCCGATCTAACAACAACAAATCCTCCACGGTGACCGTGTGTCTTCCGGCCGATGTAGCCACGGCCATCATCAAGGAGGATGAAGTCTACAATATGTACTATGTCCATACAAAAAAGTGATATGTTGTACCATGGTCCACGGTCGGTCTTAATGTTGAAATCAGTGACACAAAACTATACATTATTGTACCTCAAGTTTATAGCACTGTGGAACTTCTGGCACTGATAATACTCATGTAAGAACTTAGAAGTGTGTTATACAGTAAAACCCCACTTACTCGATATTCGAATACCCCTCCTTCGTCGAACAGTTTGTTTGGTCCGAACTGAGTTTGTACATATTCAACCAACCTCAGATTACTCAAAAACCATGTATATACATCTATTCCTATAACTATTGGTCTAGTCCCCGTATGTTTGAGTAAGTGGGGTTTTACTGTGTATGTATCAGGTTGAACCATCCGCCATAGTGTGAAGTTTTCATGGGTGTAGTGTAGTTTTTAGGTATATTTAAAGGATCCATTCCAAATTGAAAATGGATGTAATTTTTTTTGACATTTGCCCCGTTCAAATTCAGTTTCAAAATTTTTGAGAACTTAAAATTCCTGTCGATGTTTAGGAAAGACAGAGTGATTATAATGTCGTAAAGACAGATTTAGATGAAAGTTAAACAAAGATTATTTGAATTTCCAGAAACTCAGGGGTCAGATTAGACAGGATGTTAGGATACACATGGGTCAGATTAGACAGGATGTCAGTATATACACAGGGGTCAGATTAGACAGGATGTCAGTATATACACAGGGGTCAGATTAGACACAATGTCTGGATGGTCATGGGTCAGATTATTTAGAAAATTCAGGATTCTTAAGGGTCAATTTAAAAAATAATTTCAACATACTCCGGGGTCATACTAGACATGATGTCAGAATATCCATGGGGCAGACAATGTCGAGATACTCCGGGGTCAAAAATTACATAGGATGTCTGGAAAATTTGAGTCAGATAACACAAGATGTCGGGGTAATAGGGGTCAGGATGGACAGGATGTCAGTATACTCAGGGGTTAGACTAGACTGGATGTCAGTATACTCAGGGGTTAGACTAGGCAGGATGTCAGTTTACTCAGGGGTTAGACTAGGTAGGATGTCAGTATACTCAGGGGTTAGACTAGACAGGATGTCAGTATATACTCAGGGGTTAGACTAGACAGGATGTCAGTTTACTAAGGGGTTAGGCTAGACAGGATGTCAGTATATACTCAGGGGTTAGACTAGACAGGATGTCAGTTTACTAAGGGGTTGTATTAGACAGGATTTCAGAACTCTAAGGTGTTAGATACATGTACAATAATGTAGGTCAGGATACTGAAGGGTTTGAAAAGTCAGGATTTCTGGATCAGTTTACTAAGGGGTTGTATTAGACAGGATGTCTGGATCAGTTTACTAAGGGTTGTATTAGACAGGATGTCTGCATTCCCTGGGGTCAAATTAAACAAGATGTCAGGATGTTAAGGGGTTGTGTTAGACAGGTTTCACTGTACATTCAGTGTACCGTTTAATATTTTATTGTCTGAAGTGTATGAAGTGTCAGTTTTCATTGTTTTCATATATATATAAGAAACTTCTGTAATTTCTATTAGGGGAAAAAGTCCCAACATTTCCATGAGCAGGAATCCCAAGTCAATGGAAATGATATAAGTAAAAAAATTAAAACCAATTAGGTTTGCGATCCATACATAAAGGATTATATAAGTTTAGGTCATCTGACCTGAAGGGTCAGGATGACCTATAGCCATCCTGCTTCATCTGTGTTCATGCATCAGCTGTATGCCATCCTCCATCTGCCATGCCTGGTTCTTTACCTTAAAACAACTCTTTCTCAATAACCAAAAGACTGGGTGTTGATATTATGCATGTAGAATGCTGGGATAAAATGGCTTCTAATTTCCATTTGCAAACTTGTTCAAATCTATGACCTTGACCTTCTTTTTCAAGGTTACAGGGGTAAAATGTCTTAAAATATTTAATAGTATAGTATTCGGGTGAATATCCTTGACCCAATTTCAAGGTCACATAAATCAAATGTGTAAAAAAATTTCAAACAACATTTTTTAAATAACTTAAAGGCCTAGGGTACTGATATTGGGCCTGTAGTATACTTTGTTGAAGGGCTCCCAGTTTTGTTCAAATGAATAACTTTGACATCTTTGAAGGTCAAAGAATCAAATCTTGTGACAAGATATTTGGCTGGTAGCTTTCTTGAAAACGAGTGAACAAAATTTGTGAAAAAATTATGTAACTTTGACCCTCTTTACATTTAAAGCCACAGGAGTCAAATATATCAAAATCTTGGATCGAACTGAACACACCTCTTAAACCACTTTTTCTGAAATACCAAATTTTAAAGGCCTAGTTATATATATATATATAGTCTGGTAAGTAATATCGACGGTTTGATCCACTATATGTACTGGATCCTAACAAACAAATGTTCGTTGGATACGTATTACTAGAAATAGATACTGTATATGATCGTGGAAGTAATAGCGACAGTACAGACAAATAAATTGTCAAATTTACAAGGCTAACCGCCCCTTTATCAAGACACTTAAAATATATGTTACATCACATAAACAGATCATGTTACATCACATAAACAGAATATACAAAACTTCAGAAAAAATTTTGGCATATAATCGCTTCGGCTGATCGGACGCCGAAGGTCCTACCAAATCAGCAAAAAAACATTCTAAGATGATGTTAAGAAAGTATAAAATTCGGCCAAAAATGTTGTTACTAATTGTAGAGAACAGCTACTGAGCGTATCTATTGGGTTGTTTTCAAAATTTGTTTCAGATTTGGTCGACCCTGAGAAAGTCAAGAGTCAGTACATTTTCGTCCCACTCGAAATAAAAAAATAGTGGTTAATATTCTGAAAATATATCGTCAAAAGTTATATGAAAGTATGTTGAACTAGTTTAAAAAAGTTATTTAGGAAAACAATACATTAGTGGCGAGCAAATTAAATTTTTTTGAAAAATGGTGGAATTGTCTGGTGTGTGATGGCAATCTCGAGAAAAAGGAGTCGGTACAGCAATGTCCCACTCTAATTAAAAGTTAAATGGTTTAAATTTGGTATTTCAGAAAAAGTGGTTTAAGAGGTGTGTTCAGTTCGTTCCAAGGAAGCTCCAGCAACATATGTCTCTAGGCTTGATATACTGTCTTGGTCAAATATGTTAAAAGTTTTCAAACTTAGTCCACTTTTAGGTTATGTTACAAGTGAGAGATAAAAAGTACTAGGTGAGCGATACAGGCCCATTGGACCTCATGTGCTTAAGAATTAATAGAATTGTATTGAAATGATGATTAATGGCACAATCTCTTTTTGATGATTAGTAAAGTTCAGATATATGTCTTAATTTTGCTGTATTTTGTATAAGTTGGAAATATTAAACATTTTGGGAAGATAATAGCCATGCTGACATTTCGATAGCACTTTAGTTTTTCAAAAATGGAGGGGCAAACTTTTTGGGGGGTTGGGGTGGGAGGGATAACATGCAAGTTTTACAGGCAAGTACATGTAATATCTAAGTGCATTTTGCAGAATGATTGAAATTTGCTGCAAAGGGAGATAATTCATGTAGCCTTTTGTTGGTAAGTCCTCAGGAAAATGTTTAACTCTTCAAAATCGAGTTTTGTATTTTGTGTAAAATGCCTTCCCTACATAGATATTACTGTAGTTAATTGAACTTTTGTTTTGGTGTGTGATGAAGTTTCCGAAATTTGCAGAGGTATTATCCTAAATGAAAACCTGTATAGCATACAATGTATGCATGTCATGTTTAAATCTGAATGTAGGACTTAATTATGGGTTCTTTATTTTTTTCAAGTTTAGTGCAATACTAGCTATAGATATCTTCATTATTTTAGGTTTGAATTAAATTCAGTAGTACAAGAGTGTATATGTGAATTTCTTTACATGTCATTTTATTAGGAGGTATATGTGTACATACCTGGTACATTATTGTATGTACATATAATACTGTAAAACTAAAAATATTTTTGCTTTTTGAAAATGCTTTTGTCTTATAAATTAATCAAAAACATATCCATGTGCAAATAATTTTTAAGAAATTTTGTTAATAAATTTTAGATTAGATGTACATGTATATACATGTAGATTTCAAAACCATAGTCAACGTGAAAATAGTAAAAGATACCTTAGCCCACCATCACATCACTTGAGACAAGGTCTCTTATTACCTTATTTGCATAGCATAAGATAATGCTATTATTTAAAGATAATTTCGGTGTAAAGACTAGGAGTGTATCAAAACTAAGGTGACTGTTAAGGGCCCTTGAGCCTCTCGCTTGATTCATACAGGGAAATATTCTGATAATTCAATGAGGACCAATTCTTTGGTAAATGGGGTCTGATTGCTCTGAATTTAGTTTAAACAATTAGATGTAAATACAAATTTTATAGATTGTTAAAATATCTTGCATTGAAGGGAATCAAAATTTTTTTAGAAAAACATTTTTTCATGTCTATATATTTGAAAATTTGAGTTAATTATCATTGCATTGATTTTAAGAAGTCTAGTTTTCTATATTATGGAATTGATAAAATTTTGTTTACTTGTCAGAAATCCATCATATTTTGTTATTAATAAATGTATATTATATGCCATAAATTGTATTATGTAAAGGAATCAAAAGTGATATATATTAAAAATGTATTTAAAAAAACATGAGTTACCTCCCCTTTATATAAATTAAAAATACATATGTTAATTCCCCTCTATAGAAATTTAAGATACATTGTATTCCACTAAAAATTATAGTGCTTTTTGATTTTCTGGTTTTGAATCACTCTTTGTAAAACATGCAAAGGTCACTTTGTTTTAAAAATAATTGACTATAAATATTGATCAAACAATTCAGGAGTATGAAGTGAATTATATAAAAAAAAATGTATAATTGACAGAATATACAAATATTGTATCAACAGAGTGTTAATATTGATAATGTATATTCTAAATAAAACATGTTATTGATCAAAATACTTGGTAGTGGTTTTCTTTCCTGTCACATATGGAAGAGTTTATTTTAGTGTAGGGTGTGTCATGCAATTAATGATCAATGCTGTAAATGTCTTTCATCTTAACATAGAAATGTTAATCTTTGTACAGTTTTTAAGGAGGTTATAACTTATTAGTCCTCCTGTTTAAAAGACTTCTTCTCTATGGCTATGCTTTGGTTATTGTTTAGAAACCTTCATGGGAGGTAGGCCAAGGGATTAAGCTGTACAAATGGAAGGGATGAACCCCCCCCCCTCCCTTTTATTTTTGAAGAACAGAAAGATGTAAAATCTTGTATTTGGTTGGAATGTTCAGGCCTAGAGACATGATACTTGGCTGGTACTGGTGTAACTTCCTTAGAAAAAGAAACTGAACAAAGTTTGGAAAAAAAACAAATAAAAAAACAAAAAACTTTTGACTTGCTCTCAAGATCACAGGTGTCAAATATGACAAAATCTTGAATTGACTTCTTCTGACATACCAAACACCTATTGACGTGATATTTGGTGAATAGCTTCCTTAGAAGGAGCTGAACGAATTTTGCTTATGAAAATGACCTTTATCTGATTTGGTCAAATATATTTAAATCTTTTAACATGTTCTTTTTAAATGATTTGCAGCCATAGATTTTAGACCATTTTAAGGTTACAAATGTGAGATCAATACCAGGTGAGTGATACAGGCCCATTGGGCATGTGCACCTTGTTTTCTGGAACTAACGAATGTACACTGCAACCATACAATATATTTCACTGGTAGCAGATATTAAAAATTGTACAAATGGTAGGTCTTGATTCCAGGGGGCTCAGGGGCGGGTCAGAATATGTAATTAGACTACATCGTAGGTATTAATTCAAACAACTGTTCTGGATTTCGTAGATGTACATCAGAATCATTAAGTATCTAGGCGGTCGGGGAATCAAAAGTGTACAAATGGTACGGCAGATCACCCTCCCTGATATTTTAGAGGCTAAATTATGGTAATTTGGCTATTTTTCTTTGCAAATTCTCGGAAACTTAATCCAGAATATAATTCCTATTTTGTTGGAAGAATCCCCAGGTAGCGGGAATGAAGAAGAACTGTACCAGTAATAGAAATTTGACAGATTGATGCCCCACCCATTTCCTTATATGCAGTTGCAGGGCCAAAAAAGACAAACACAATCCATTGGTCCCCGGATATGCCATAATTGCCCTTGCAAGATCAACTCCTGCTATCTTCGAAATGGTCAAGATCCCAACCCCATAAAATCGCTTGGCATTAAAGAGACGGTATTAGAATTGATCCCATTGCAGACTTGAATCCTGTGATTCATAACTATAGTTGAGATCCCCACCTAAAACTCTATGCACAATGTTTGGGCATAAAGAGACACAATTGTGTTATTTACATTGACCTAGGAGGAAATCTTTGCCATCACCCAAGCAACTTCTTTAGCCTACCATCATCAGATAGTGGGCTATTGTGATAAAGGTGGGCTATTGAAATCGCCCTGCATCCGTGGTCTGTCCATACCTCCAGAGTTAAACAATTCTTGTGATTGCTATTTCTTAAGAAGTACTAGTTGTGTATCATTCTTAAATTCAACAAGCAGGTTCCCCTTGGTCCCTATTTGCTATCATGTAGTTTTTTTAGCTGATCTGAAAACAATATGGCAGGCATCCATCTTGTATTTTGACTATAAAAGTATATAACCAGGAAATGGTATTTTTTGAGAAATGCAAGATGGATCTTTCTTAAATTTCATTTGTAGATTCTTCTTGGTCCTTAGTTGAATTTCTTTTGGTTTTAGAACTGATCAGAAAAAAAATCGTGACAAGAGACCTTCTTTCATAAGTTATTAATTTTCAAGAGAAATTTTAAACTTTTATAGAACTAGGATTAAATGTATAAATGACAGAAGAAAAAAAAGGGAAAAGATCAAACTTTTTAAAAATAAATGAAAAACATTGATGGTGGGCACCAAGTTCCCTCTGGGATCTCTTGTTTACTAATTATAAGCAAACTTCATATATTGGTCAGGTATGAACATACCTCAAACATGAACAAAATTGTAAAAGATGCCAAATTCAATGTCAAGGTCACTCTTACTATTTATAGAAATCTCTGTCAGCTTTCTAGCAACTTCATTTCTTAAATAATTTTAATTTAACTTCAAAGTGATATTGGTCAAGTATAGAATAGGTACCACAAATGAGCTCTTGTTTCAAGGTGTCAAGTTCATCATCAAGGTCACTGTTACTGTCATTTGAAGAAAAACTTTGTCATTGCTACAGCGACGGAAATTTGATATACACATGTATATCAAAATTCATATGTTGGTCAAATATAGGAGAATACCTCAAATCAGTTTGTTTCAGGGTACCAAGGTCAAGGATAAGATATACAAGTGGGTTTTTTTTCTGATGATAAGCCCATGTCTGGAAATAAGCCCACCCATATGTATTGTACTTTAGTGGATGACAATTAAAAAAATATTTTTGCAATGATTATCCAAATACAACTTATCCAGGTGAGCAATGCATGCCCTCTTGATCTCTTTCCCCTGTTACAGGATTGCAAGGGGAAGCTGGAATTTGGGTTATAAATATATATAGTTGTCATCTGGGGCGAAGGCTCAATAAAAGGAGGATGGATTTTCAACCTTTATCTGGGATAACCCATAAAGATAATTTATAGTTTAATTCTAATGGGGACACTTAAGGCCAAATATATAATTTTAATAGTTTAATAATTACTCAGCAGACAAACAGTTGATTCAAAATTAGAATTATTTTCTGACATTTCTGATTTATAGGCGCAGTGCATGGAGAACAGGTTATCTGGCATCCCTATCCAACTAGCTCTACCAGATTTAAACAATATTATATCTATCTATGTTATAATCCACAGAGACCATTATTGCTTTAATAATGCGGAGAAAACTTGACAAATGACATTACTTCCATTAATTACACAGGTAACTTAACAATTGACAATTGTTTATTAAAAGAAATTAGATCCTAATTAGAGAAATATGATAACAATTGTCTTATCGATCACTTAAAGGCCCAGTTACCTTCACTGCATGCATTGTGAAACGCCGTGTTGAACTGTTCAATAATTAATTGACAGCGCGCGGCTGACTAGTAAAAACTACCTCAATGATAGATCCACGGTACAGTTATATTTTGTGTCAGCACTAAAAATAAATCTGAGTTAGCGTTTTTATAGTGTTGATTATATAACGGTAAGTCTTGATATTCTCCAGCGAACGAGGCTACCGAGTGGAAGGCTAGCACTAATCGCCGTTAATCGGATAGCGGCTTCGCGAGCAAGCACCTGTCTTGTGTACATGTCGCTATAGCGACGCCACGCGACTCATTTAGTCTGGTATCCTTTCGCGTGGAGTACTTCGTCGATACCCTAATTTGTAAGAACTTTCATCATTTTCTGCACTCTTTCTCACAATAATGACATAAGATGCACAACTGTTAATCGATTTTCGTTGCCTGTATGTTATGTCACATCGAAAACAACGCTGAATTTCCTTTTGCAACAATAAAGTTCTTCGTCTACTTTTCAGATTTGACGTATTCGTGCGCCCTTCCGGAACAGTCAGACCCTGCAGTGACAGCTTCACTGGTCGGTCGAGTATGTACTAAAGGAATTAAGTTGGAATTGACCGACAGATTCCATATCGTTTTCAGAAAGTGACACTGTTATTCTGAATATGGCGGACACGACAGATGGTCCTCCAGGTGAAAAGGAGGCGAATAAGGCCCCTAGCCCGAAGCCAGACCAGGACGTATCCCCTCCCCTTGTATCAGTCAAGGGTAAGTAGGCTGCACCTCCAAACTAATTTTTCTCTGCTGGTTATACTTATTTAAATTAAGTAAACGTTATGTAAATTTTAGACGGTAAAGACTTGTGTGAAGTAATATTAAATTTTATACACAACATTGTGTATGTTTAGGTTTTTTTTTCGATTAAAAGTATTTCTGTACAAAAAAAAAATGATCAGAAAAGTTTTAAAGTTGTTCTTGCCATGGAAATAAGTGTTTTTTTAATGAAGAAAACAATCCTGGGTTAAACAAAGTTTTTTCAGAAACACTCTGTCAACTATACAACATATAATGATTAACAGTTCATAATACATTTAATAAAGTCCTGATTTTATATATTTAATATAATAATTGTATATTTTACCTACATAGTAACAAATGCTTGAATAAGTATATACCATGAGCTAATAATAAAATCTCAAATTCATGGAGTCTTAAAATAACAAGTTACCAATAGGCTAACTTAAAATCTTATTGAATTGGTATGATACTTTACAATTAATTGGTAGCAGATAAATTGTATTATATGACTGTGACATGCAGTCATAAACAAGAATAATCCTGAAGGGGGCCATATACCACCCCTAAAAATTATAATTGAAATTTTCTTTTACTTTTACATAAAATTTAATCACTTAAAGGCCCAATTAATACGTAACTGTGGGCAAACCTTGAAGCGAAAAATGAAGCCTAATAACTTATTATATTCATATATTTAGTTAAGATTACTGATATCAGCAATATTCAAGATGGATTCTTACGCGGTTACCAGTACAGTAGCAGTTGAAACTCGATATTTGTAAACACACGTCCATTTTGAACTGTTTTCTAACTTCGGTTTGTTGTTGAAGTGGGCCCCACCTGAATTATTTTCAATTCTTTGGATTTTCCTGTCAAGAGTTTCTTGTTAGTTACCGCTCAGGTTTACTTCATTTTAGGCTTATTTTTGCATGGCTATCAAGTGGATTTTTTTTCAGAATTTTCAAAATCACGAAAAATTTCCTGAAGTTACTTATATTGGGCCTTTAATTTTCCTAATCACATTAAAAAAAAAATTTTACTTTCAAGTGGGTAGGATTGTGACAATTTTTGTAGATATTGTGCAATGATCGATTCACTATATTAAGACAAAGGATGAATTATAATAAGTGGGATTTATTATAATAAATCTATGCGTCCTATAAAACCCCATACACCAGATCAAAGTCGCAAACAAAAACTGTAATCCATACGGATTACCTTTCTTAATCAGATTCTGACAAAAGCTTTTGTAGTAGTTGTCAACTATCCAATATTTTTTGTTCCTGACTACACAGTATATCAATTTATGTTAATCTTTTTCATATAATTTCATTTAAGTCCCCGATTTTGTCAATGGACGAAAAGTTTTAAGTTCAATGTAAAAGTAACAAGGTTTTTAAACTTTAAAATTGATTTAGATATGAACACATTTATCCTATACATATCACTTCAAAAGGTCAAATTCTTTTCAATATGAAATTGGTTTGTTGCAAAAGAAACCATTACATACACATTGCTGAAAGATACAGTGTATTATGACATGTAGTTTTGTGCTATAATGCGATCAACATTTATACAAATGGAAGTGACCTTCTGACCTGTGAAAAGATTTTAAAGGTTTACCAAGTGTAGGGATTTATTCATTAAAAAGATAAAATAATTCAATACTCTGTATTGGATTAAGATGTCAACTCAGTCACCTTTGAACTTTAACAATAAACTATTTCAACTTCAGGGGTAAATAAACTTACCTTGGATGATAACTTATTTTAGAGTAGATTTTTTTTGTATAAAAAAGAAAACTTCCATAAATAATTGGGAAATAAGAAAATAAAGATAAAAATCCTTAATATAACAAATATTGCTTTTAATGTCAGAAGGTCAAAGATCAAGGTCACTGTTATTATAAATATATAAGTAATATCAAACACTTAATGAGATAGATTCAGTTCTCTTAGACAATTTTATATACAATTCTTGTTTATCTGAAAAAATGAAAAATGCCTGACTAAAATAAATATTTTTTGTAATTATTAGAATGAAAGTGAATGAAAGAATAAATGATTTAAAGTTTGAAAGAAGAAATGCAAGAGAAAGTGTGAATGAAAGGAAAGAGGCCTACTGTGTGGGGCAATAAGGAAGAATTTTTTTACATGTCATTTCAAAACTTATTTGTTATTGCAGTTTATATTTGATTTAAAAAATTTATGTTTCTACAGTATAGATATTAGATTCACTAAGTGAATATTTGCTTAACTGCTTTAGTATCCAGTAAGATCAGTCGGTAAACATTTATACCTAGGTATATATACGGGAGCCTATTGAAGGGAAATCAGGTAGACTATCTTAATAGATGTATCAATTTGTCATTTGAACACTTGTGTGTGATCAGGTTAGATATTCTATATACACAGACGTGTGTCAATCACCCTGTTCAAAATAGAAAAGTCAACAAATATGGTGGTGGTTTTGTTTGTACTCTGGGAGATTTGCAGCAAACATTGCTGCCATGTATTTACTGGTATATAACTCTCTATGGAGGTGTATATATACACGGTAGTGCCATGAACTTACCTACCATGTATACAGTGTTATGACAGGCTTTAGCACTGTTATAAACGTGGGCAAACAAACATCCAGACTGTATTGTTGTCAATTGCCCTAATTTGAAAAGTAAATTGAAACTTGACCTTATATGAGAAGGTCAGTCCAAAATGAGACATTTTGTCTGAAATTTAAAAGACTTACCAAAGTAGAATTTTAGCTGATTTCATTTAATTCCTGTTTGTAATATATATATATATATATATATTCTATACATAAAGAGTTCGCCTGAAGAAGCCTGAGAAGGCAGAAAGGCCTTGCGGCAAAGTCTTTGTTTTTTGTTCTTTTTTATATTCAACTTCGCAAGGAAAACTATTAACTTTTCTTTATATATCTATATATATGACCTCAGGTCGCAAACAGTTTCAGGTATTAAGAAGAAGAACTAATTGGTTGGTAGGTTGTTCGTGTTTTACGCCTCAATGAATTCAAGGACATTTATAATTATTGCCAATTTAGTTGATGTATTAGGACACAAATTATGCCTGTGGGAATACGTTCATATTTTGTCTGGACTAAATTTTAAAAATATATATATGTGACTCAAATCGTCATTTAAACAAACTATTAGACTCAATTTAATGCATTCACCCCTGAAATTTTACAATGAGCTATCCCAACCTTTGAATTGGAAGAGTTCAAATGCGTCTTTAGGGGTGAATTAGTTCATAAACTATTATGTCATTATTATCCTGTATATGTCATTTTGTAATGATCTACTCCAACCTTTGAATTAGATAAGTTTGAAAATGTATCTTCAGGGGTGAATTAGAAACGACGTTAAATGATTTTATTGTGTTTTGTTTCAGGTGATGAAAAGAAAAAGCCTGCCCCGAAAACCCCTGCTGCCCCAGCAAAGGTAAAATCTAAAGTCAGTTGTATTGGTTTACAGAATTGCATGCGATATATATATTGTTCAGGATATACATTGCGATCCAAGTATTCACATCATCTATAATAGACGATTTACCACTATGATCATATCAGAATACAGGACCATCTATCACCGCAACATTGAAATATCCTTTTTAGGGATGTAGATCAGAGTTGGCGCAGTGGTAGTGGCTGCAGGTATTTCTGGCTTGGTGATTTGGTGTTATAGATCGTGAGTTTGAGACCTGGGCAGGGCACAGGTCAAAACTGTCTTCCTTCGTCATATAAATGTGCTCTTCTTTAAATGAAGGGTTATTTTTTCACATCTTTTGATGAAAACCTAGTGATGAAGCTAGTTTTGATGTTGCAAAAGAGGCAAGTTCTTAAGAAATGACCAAAAACTAATGACACAAATTATATTGAGTTGGTGGAATTGGAAGCAATTAATTACCCCAATTATAGCGGTATTCCAAACTAATTAATTACTATAGATAACGATGGGAAAAAAAAAAATCATATTCAAAATTTGGAAATTCAATTATTGTTTTAGGGTCCTGCAAAGAAGAATGTCATTCTTACAGGAGAGGCAATGAAGGAAATGCAGAAACAGGCCAAGCAGAACCGTGAGGACAGACGCATGCAGGTAGGTCATTATCATTGTGTTAATTGTTTGTTATTCTGAACCTTGCCGGGGGAGGATCATAGAACTGAAATTGTTCACATAATCACCAAACCTATGGACAATAGTAGAAATTTTAACAAAAAGACCAAAAGGACTTGATTGCCACTGAAATCAAAGAAAAAAGATCAAAAATCAATATTTAGAATTAGTTTTTTGTTCTGTTCGAATTCCCTGATTTGATTCGTACTTTGACCATAAGAGGGTAACTAGGGAGATTTTTGAGACCAAAAGTTAGTTGTTTATTTATCAATTGTTCCTCAGCCTTCACTGACAAACGACATGTGTATTCTATAGAATCATTCCATTGTACATTCAATACGAGATGAACAAATTTCAATGTGACTTTTTTTGTGACCATAATTGGTCGAGATTATTGAATATTGTGTAAGTGATATATATATATATATTTTCAGATTTTTAGTAAAAATGTTTTGTGAGAATCATACTTAGATTAACATTCTGGAGAATTGACAAATACACTTTGACCAAAAAAGCATTAATCTGATTTATACATAATAAAAGCTGGCATTTTGTATTTCATTAAAGTTTAAATCTAATTTATATAGTATAATAGCTAGCAATTCCTATTTCTTTATGAAGCTTTAAATATCGGGTTAAGATGAAAATGGGTGTCATTTGTGTTTGTATAGACTAAGTTGATTAAACAGATTTTGTGTAAATAAGATTTTTTTTCTCTCTATTGAGTTTTTTACCTGAAGGAAGTTTATAGTGATATGGTCTATACTTATGTGTATTTGTCTAGTTTCCCCATGTAAGAGGATTCAAGTGGAGCTCTTTGTCTCCTTCCTTTTGTATAGATCAGCTTTGATCGTGACAGAATGGTTTTAAGGGACTTTTAATTTTGTTGCCAGAAATGTCAATATTTGAGAGAAACCATATTAGAAATATTTATTTCACAGTAAATAAAAGTGATATGTACATACATAATGTACAAAGAATATAAGGGATACGTTCTGCTTTCAAAATCTGTAACTTTCGGCTCGTGCAGGCTGATCTGTCGTAATTGTCAATAAAAAGTGTTCTGTGACAACTTCTCTACAAAACAGGATAGTGCATCCTTAATGAATAACAAATACACTTCTGCAGAAAATTTCTAAACTCTGAAAATTTTTTAGTGTTTCAGGGAAGTCCAGTATTTTGGTTATTGTGTTAGAAATTTGGTCTTGAATATACAGTTTATGCTTTAGTAATTTATAGAGCTGGGTACCACAAAATCAAAAGTACCACAGTATTTAGGCAAATACTGCGGTACGTACCACGGTATACCACCTTGATTGAATGTTTGAGCTAGCTAAAAGTCTCTGGCTGTTTTTGTTCCCGAGCCAATCAACAAGCGACATGTCATAAGTTTCTCTTTGTGTTATCCTCTAATATTGTTTTAGTGAAGCTATGTCTGTCCTAGTTGATCAGAAAACTTAAAGGAAATCATAATTAAACCATAATACAATTCTGCAATTTAAATAAATTGATAAATGTAACATACAGTTCATTGATAAGTTAAATGAAAGTCCCCAAAAAACCGGTACAGGACTAATGTACCACGGTACGTACCACCACAATTTTATACCACGGTAAACCTGTATACCGGTAAAACCGCCCAGCCCTAGTAATTTAATGTATGCAGGTAAAGTTTGGCGGGGTTTGTCATGATAAAATGACAAACAAGATTTATCCAGTATTGAAAGGTGTTTGTTTCAAAACGATTTAATCTCTCCAAACACACCCCTCCTGATAAGGAGCGTAGTTGATAGTTGTAAAACTTGTAGCTATTGACGATATGTAAGTGCTCAGATTTATCAAGTTGAGAGATTTGGGTTGGCGATTAAATAAAACTTTACACTGCCGTTATATTATGAAGAGACTTAAATCCTCTTGATCAAACAGTTGGTAATATTAAATTATATGGCGACAATTTTAAAAGCCACAAGCCTATCTAGATACCTTTAAAGACTAGCTGTTCTCTCAACTTACATATACATGTATATGGTGACTCGGTATTCTTACTCAAAATTGTCGGAAATATCTATGAACAAGCTTAACCTGAAATGTCCATTTCCTTCATTGGAGTAAAAAGATATTGCAACGTTTTTAGTATACAGGATAAGTGTTTTGGAAAATATATAGACCTTATAGTTACACTGTACAAAGGTATCACTCAAGATGAATCCTTTCAAAAAGGATAAAAATGTGAAGATTGTACCATTGTTTTGCTGAAATTGTCATTAATTTACAGCCAGACTACTTTGTGTAATTATATAACTATAAAGTCGCAGTGTGTTACCTGGCTCATCAATTTCTGATCTCCTGGCCTTTGATTGTTTCTAGTTTGATTAAAGACTTTCTTCCGAGATGCTAATGTATGTTTCTTATTTTGCAATAAAAGAGGAAAACACAACCACACTGGCCTGTTAGCTGGTCGTAATGTCGGCTGTTTGTACCGGATTTTCATTTTCCTGTTCAATATGTTTGATCAAAGTTACCTCAGTCATCGACTCTATTCTATAAACAGGTATTCAAATGAAATGCAAATTTTATTCCATTAGAATTTCTCTGTTAAAGAGAGCATTTTATCGACCACTCCCAGACACAAAACGGTATTGACTTTTCCATATTTTTACAAGATTTGTGAACGAAAGCATAATGTGCCTGATGGAAAGCCAATGCAAGATTTTATCTTTATAATATTTCTATGAATATCAATCATTGGTACAGTATATGTGATAATTATGCTAAATATTCTATTCCAATTCATTTCCCATGGGCGAGAAAATGGAAATACATATATCAGTATTATTTGGTTAATAATCATGAAGCAAAATACTGTACAGAGCTATAAAGCTAAGATGGGTATGCTTTGAAAGTTTCCCTGAGTTAGATGAACTGTGAAGGTTTGAATAGATGAATGAAGGATTATACAAAATAGGATTATGTAACACTAGAGAGATCTTTTAGTTAACAACTACAAACACAAAGCTGTTAAGAGGCTTCCTTAATCATCTGGTTTGGAAAAAAAATATTTCAAAGAAATAAAAGTCATTTAATTTGATCAATTAATACTTGTCGAGGAATTGAATATTTTCTCCCCCAATGCGGATATTTCCTATAGAATATTAATTTTGTAATTAGTGGAGGGCCGGGTTAAGATAAAAAAAATGTTTTTTTTTTGTTCTGAGTTATTTTAGTTGAAATATTCAACACCTACCCTTGAGATTTGTCAACTTGTACATATACATTATGATTTTTTGGTCACTTGAGACAAGTTTCAATTTATGTTTTCCACTTTTCTCAAAATCCCCTGAACCAAATTTTGCAGGAACCTTTCCTGAATAAAGATGAATCAATATCTTGAGTTATATGGTCTAGGGTGAAATTGGTTAAAATTTCAAAAATCTTCTTCTTCACACCCAGATATGCTGGAATCAAATACTCTTCCTCAGATAGAAAGGTCTTAAGGTGCTGTATCAAAATTGAGAATTTCATGCCCTACTGACGTCAGGTTCTCCCTGTTCCCCCTCTGGGAGGGGGTAAGGCAGCAACAAGAACTAGCTTGAAAAAATGTCTTTATGTACATATGATATATTTTGATCGCAAAACTTAGTGTGAAAATTAAGATCAATATTAGAATAACAAAAATTTAATTAAACAGTATGGATGGTAATATACTATACTGTTTCCAAGTTTAAAAAAATGTATTGGTTTCCATTATGAATTAGAACATTTTGTATTCTGAAAAAATTAAGACGATTCATTAACATCAACTCTATAGGTCTCCATTATGAATTAAAACATTTTGTATTGTGAAAAAATTAAGACGATTCATAAACATCAACTCCATAGGACTCCATTATGAATTAAAACATTTTGTATTCTGAAAAATTAAGACGATTCATAAACATCAACTCCATAGGTCTCCATTATGAATTAAAACATTTTGTATTCTGAAAAATTAAGACGATTCATAAACATCAACTCCATAGGTCTCCATTATGAATTAAAACATTTCGTATTCTGAAAAAATTAAGACGATTCATAAACATCAACTCCATAGGTCTCCATTATGAATTAAAACATTTTGTATTCTGAAAAATTAAGACATTATAAATGCCACAACTACAGGTACATTCTGCAATAGATCAGGTAATATATATATATATGGGCACCACTTAATGGAGGAATTCCTGATTTTGTCTGGCTTGGACTTAGATCAATGCCACCATGACAAAGCCCTACTTGTGAACGAGTTGCTCAATTCACGGTGGAGCACAATGAGCTCAATACAGATATTAATTTGGCTAAATGCTTGACAGTACATCAATGTGCAGGTAGGGGTTGGGGAATGGAACAAGGTATACATACATATACACACACACATATATATACATGTATATCTATTGTATTGATATGTGTCTCTGTAAAGGACAAAAGAACTCGGTACCGTGGTATACGCCAAATGTGTTTTGGCCGAGTGTAGTCAGGGGCTACTACACAATAATAAGATTTCTTCGTACCTGATTGTAAAATTTAATACAGCCATTTGGGAATGGTAAAGATATACCGTTAAAGCATTGACACAAGCCCGTAGCCGTTTGTTTTTATGGTTTAACGGTAGCTATGAAGTGTATTAACACACGGTTTTGTTACACTGTAGATTAAACTTTTGTCCAATCTCTGATAAACCAAAACCTGATAATTCAAGGTATTATGTCTGCCAAACCGTGTATTGAATTTTACCATATATATACATGTAACAAAGGTAATGCGGAGCTTTAATATGCTGTGTTTGTTAAGTTAAATGTGTATATAATTTGTCTATTTGATCAGCATTAAAGGCTTATACATAGTTGTTAAAAAAAATTTTTTTTTTAATTTTGACTAGGATTAAAATGTATTAGAATTTTAAATGATCCTACACAAACTGACTAGCAACATACACACTTTGTATATTTCTTTTATATTTTGATTTTATATCACAGCAAGAAATGAAAGAAATTATCAATCTACATGTAGGTGTTTAATTATAACTAATGAAGATTTATTAAAAACTTTTCACAACATTTAAAATTTTGAAAAGTTCATTCTAATAATTTTAGCATGTATTTCATCAGAATTAAATGTTAATGTTGCAATTGGTTTGTAGCTAAGTTTTGGTCATTTCTATGTGTCACTTGATACATTAAACTTGTGCTACCAGATATTACTTTTATCAAATCGACAATACTTGTGTCCAATAAAGCTATTTTTGGACATGACCTGTATTAATTCTGCCATTATAATATACCCCCCCCCCCACACACACACACACATACATATACACTCCCAAGAAAAGATCTCAGATCTCAGTACTTTAATACATAGTAAGATTTGGTACTTAACAGTAAGATTTTATCTTCAAATGAAATACTGGCCATGATCAGTGTGTTTTCTTTGGGAATTCAGGCTTTCCTCCACCACAATGACTTTGCATGTCCTTTTATAAATGAAAAAAAAAACAATTTAAATTTTCAAAGACATTCAGATATTGTAAGTTAACAAGTAGCTAAGTTACGAATTAAAAAGCTTTGAATAACTCGGGTTGACTCCAGTGCTTTAGACAAATCATATTTCACCTTCACACAGCAATGTATATTACTAATTAGATATGTGTCTGTCGCTGGCCGCAACCCTAGACAGGGTCTGTTCTGTGATACTTGTTTAATTAGATGGTTTTGGTGCGTTTTCTGCATCCTAGCTTACGAAAGGCGAAGTATTTTGTTTCTGTATGGGCCCTATAGCTAATTACTTCCCACGTTTGATATTGGTCTTCGTGAATAATTTATCGGTGAAACCTGTATTATACAAACCCCTGTCTCAATATATGAAGCGTAGTTGTGTCCAGTGTCTTGAACCCTTTGTATTGGTGTTTACCCGGGATATTATAACAAAATAATTCAACATGTTTATTCGAAAACTTGTAACAGGACTGGAAAATGACCAAGAGGAAATTAATATGAAAAAAGTAAGGTGTTTAGAATTTTTTATTAGTAATTTACTGTTTTTTATGATGTTAGTTAAAAATAATTAGGGATTCTGTGCTTGTTGGTGAAAGTTTTAATCCTGGCATTCACGCAATAACTGACGTCATTTTTTGAAACTACGTCGTAATCTCACAGCTATTGTATATTTCTGAGAAGCAACTGACGAAAGTATTGATTACATGCAACCTGAGTTGTTGTATGTTTTGTATGTAGAATAAAGGAAAATATCGAGCAGTTGAAAAAACATCATCATGAAAATCACCTCTTTTCTTGAATCTTTTTGTGTATGTTGCCAGGTAATTAAAATTGTATGTTATAGTTGTATGGAGTTGGTCGCGATTGATAGCCATTGTTTTCATATTACACTGATAGTCCATAGCCAGTAATGTTAAAATTCCTTTCTTTTAGATTCGTCAACACACACATTTTATAGTTTTATTTTCAAGAAATGATTATGTTCATACAAGTAACTTAAGTTGCAATAATGTCTAGAAAATGAAAAAAAAAATAGATGACGAAAAACCCCCTGAAAGACATTAAAATAATTTTTTGAATGATTTTTTGCAAGAATATTTCTATTTTAAAGCTTAATTGACATATAGTCTGTATTAATTAGGCTTTGAAAAAAAAACTATATCCTGTTGCTAATTGTCATCAATAAACAACTAGATACATGGCCATACAAGATTTATAAGGTGTAACCTATTTATAATGCGCTGCATTTCTGGTGGTGAACAATTTATGACACTGCCTTTCACCTTGGTGACAATACATTTTAAGACAGGCTTCCAGCGCACGAGATTATGGCTAATGTTAAATATTTTAAGGCGGGTGATGTTGTTTTACAAATGGAATGAGATACTAGTATTGGAGTATTGATTTAACCGAGTATCACAAAGTGGAATAGCTAAAGATTTTAAGTAATGGTTCGTTACAGTGACCACCAGTTGAACCAGAACTACTGTAAGACATACTGTATTTGCCATAATAATTAGTGCCCCTTCTCCTATAAATGCCACCACCCCTTTCCACCATGACTTTGACAATTTAAAAGGGCCCCTACTAATCGTGACAAAGCTAAATAATTCAGCAACTATGTTTACAAGAAAAAAAAACCCCACAAGTATCTGTAATATATGTACACATTTTCCGAAATTGATTACATTGGTATCGTACATCATGAGTACTATCCATTTTGGTCACAAAACATTGTACTTATTGACTAAATGAAAAACAATATTTTTCGTCCAGACCAAGTTTTGTTATCCTATTAAATGCTCACTTTGGAACTAATATTAGGTGCCCTGGGTGCTAATTACGGGGAATAAGGTACTACAAAAGAGCACAGACCTGGGTTTCCAGGTTTACTAATCTTATCAAACGCCCTTTATCAAACTTTTCAATTGAAAACAAAAATAAAGATTTCTATGTGATTAAGTATTTCTGATTTCATGTCTTATTAAATTATCATTTAGAATTCTGACAAGTGTTTCAAAGTTTTAATTTTCAAAATGTTTGGAAAGAATTATAATTTTGTCAAGTTAAGTTGACAAGTTGCATGCATTCTTAATTGTGGAGCACTGGACATTTTGACATTTGAAACCTGACAAAATTCATACCCAGGACTGTAGGTAACTTAGCAATGAATGAAAACAATTTCCTGTACCATGCACGGCCAAGATATAAAATTATGAAAATATTAATTACCATCAACCACAATGCTGTTTTGACATATATATATAAAAACTTTCAAAATACTAGTGATTGTGTGTTAAATTTTCTGTAAGCCGACACTGTTTAAAAATTAATGGTCTCTGGTATTAAAGTCTACCCATCTGCCAGCTGTACACCTTGTAATTGATCTGTATAATATAAATGTAGTGTCATCGTGGATTTACAAAAAAGTTAGGGGTGTGCTCAACTGAAAATCTACATAGCTTACATCCTCAGAAAATTAAAACTTATTAAATTGAAATTGATATGTGTTAAAAATCATTTTCATTTCAGTAATAATTACCATAACTTTAGTATGCAATGATCAAGACCTACACCCATCTTTGTAGCCCCAAAACAAAAGATTCAAATATCCCCGCCCTCATACCCTGACGTACCCCGCACATGCACGCCGAAAACGCACAGCGTACTTACTTCCTCTTTCTTCAATGGCGCCTTCACTGTACTGACGGTTTGGGTTTGGCTGGTCACAAATTAGCTTTGTGGACTTCATTTCAGTGTTCCATATCCTTTTTTCAGTGCGCAGTTGGCGTACATATACCCATCTTCCCCACTGTTTACTTTGTGTTGACTGTCGTCGTGGTTTTTGCCGTTTACGGCCGGGTTTCCTCGACGGGTCTCGTTAGTGGTGTAACGCACGTGTCCGCCATTTTCGTCGGCCCTGTTATTTGCTGCGGTCCTGTTTTGTTTTGACCGTTTTGTTTGTTTACTTGTATTTTATTAATACTTTTAGTAAACTGCTTGCCGTTTTTTCGTATCAGTTCATTTATTTTTTGAATAAATTTTTGTTCTGTTACTGTTGGTTTTCGTTGACTGTTTGACTATATATATATATATATTATGTCGTCTACTGTAGTCTTCGTAGGTGTTCGGCGTATGGGTGCTCGCATTTCCTTGAGGACGGCGACCCCCATGACGCCTGTTCCATTTGTCGTCCTTGTTCTGGGGAGGCCCCATGTGACTTATGTTCTCAGGTCCCCTCTCAGAACAAGGAATTTTGTGTTCCTAAGCTTCCCTTACCCTCTCGTAAGAGGGGTGTGTCAGGGAAGCGAGGGAGACCGAGGGGTAAGGCTGCTGCTTGTTCTAAGGAACCTGTCAGCTCCTTCCCTTCACCTGTCACGGAGACCCTCGCCTCGGCGATCCCGTCTTCGGGACAGGAGGTGGTCCCTCCTGTCCAGGTTCGACCTGGAGTAGGGGAGGGACAGCCTGACCCTAGTTTGCCTTATACTAGGGTCGAATTGGCCGGTACCTCCCGTAAGCTTTCGTGCTTGCCCTTGGGTAGGGAGATCCGGCCGCCGGTCATCGACTCTGTCGTTGACCCCGGCGTCCCAGGTGGTGTTGGGGTTGGGGATTGTGTTGGTGCCGGGCTTCTCCCTTCGGGGTCAGGTCCCGGTGGTGACTCTGCCATTGCTTCGGCAATGTCTGGTCCCTCCGGGGGGAGTGCAGCGCAGCGCTCTTTCCCCAGCACCTTCACTGGTCCAGGTTTTCCCCCCGGTCAATTGTCCTATCCCGACCCTGTTGGGTCTGGTTCTGGTTTTCAGTTGACAGGGGAGCCGGGAGTTCCTACTTCCGGTTATGGATTTCCTGGACAGTCGGCCGGTTCCCGGCCTTCTATGTCCCCTGGTTTTGGGTATACGGGTGCCTGCGGTCACCCAACCCTGAGCCACCCAATCCAGCCTGCGACTGGTTTTGGGTTTCCCCAGCTTCCCGGCAGCTATGGGCAGGGCCCATACATGTCCGGGTGTCCACCTGGGGGGAGTGGCGGTCCACCCATGGCTTTCGGCCAGGGTGGCCAACCCCAGCCTCAGGCAGGCCAATTCGGTCACTTTTGGGGTCACTCCCAGCCCGCGGGACCGCCCCCATTTCCCCCGGGTTATGGGGTTAACCCCATGGCTTATCCCTTGTGGAATCCATGGGGTATGGTCTCTCCCTCACGGAGACGTGTTCGCAGTGGGAACGTTGTCCCCCCCCAACGTTCTGCTGCTTTGGGGGCACCTCTGGCCGGTCCTAGGAAGGTTCGTCGGACCTTCAGGACTTCTGTGTCTCGCACAGTCCCTCCTGTCTCCGGGTCCAGGGTTGGGGTTTCGGCTTTTAAGCCAAAACCCCCAGCCACGGCGTTTAGGCCTGCTACGCCTAAACGTCGTCTGGTGAGCATCCCCGGGGATAATTCCCTGGAGTTGGCACCTCTGGCTGGCCCATTTCCTTCCCTCTCGGACACGGATCCCCGTGCCGAGGCGGAGGATATGGACTATGAGGACGCGGGCTCGGCAGAGGAGCCTGACGTTATTCACCTGTCCCCTGGTTGCTCAGAAATCGACCCCGGTTATTCCGAGGACGATCCTCTTGAGGAAGAGGATGATGAGGTCCAGGGAGATGGTGTCTCCGAGGCTGCTGAGGCTGAGGCCCAGCAAGTGCTTTCTGGCATGCGTGCCCTGCGGGCTGACGTTGCCAGGATTCTCGGGGAGCAGGTCTGCCCACCACCTGCAGTTTCGTCGGCTCCGGAGTCCACTACCCTCTTGGGATCTTTGGTGGCTCCACGAGCGTCTGCTCAGTCAGACCGCTCACTGCCAGAAGGCACTATTGTGTCTTCAGCCCTGGCCACTGCCCAGAGGCGGGTGACTGAGAAGAACTCTTCGTCCGCCCGTGCTCCTGGGTTTGCCGGGTTGCAGCTCAGCGTTGGCGATTTGTCTGAGGTTCGCCCTAACGACTACGCCACGCATGATGGGTCGCTTGCCCCCCAACCAGCTAGGCTGGAATTGAGGGAGCTGTCTTCCTGGCCCGGCAAGTCAGTGGACCAGGTGGTGTTCGGGCCCAAGGAACACCACAAGATGGAGAGATTGCTGCGTCTCTCCATCCAGATTCTGTCTTATATAGACTTCCTAACGGTATGTCTATATAGGGTATCCGACTTGCCTGAGGGTCGTATATCCGAGACGGAACAGGCCGACATTCAGGACAGAGTCACATCTGTACTGAACGGGGCATTGAGGGCATTGGCAGCTCTTCAGGTCTCCTCGCTCTCAAATGTCTTGCTCGCTAGGCGTTTTTCTGTTTTGAAAAACCGTCCTATCGAGGAGCCTTACCGTTCCCGGTTGTTGACTGCCCCCTTCTCGGGCCCCACTCTATTTGGGGGGGCTTTGCCTTCTGTTCAGAAGGACCTGAAGGAGGACTCCGTCGCCTCCGCACTTCTGGTAAAGAGGATTACGTCGGAGAGGGCCAGTGCCTCGCAGGGGTCCGCGCCCCCCAAGAAGAAGCCGAAGACTTCTGCTTCACAGTCATCTGTACCGCAGAAATCTAAGGCTCCCTTCAAGGGCAACAAGGGGAAGGGGAAGAAGGGTAAGAACCCTCCTGGGGGTAAGAAGAAGGGTTCCTGACTCCTTTTCCTCCGTGGCCGGGGCAGTCGTGTCGGGTCGGGAAGAGCTCGCTCTTCCCGTCTCAGATTCGGTTCCATCTCCCGCAGGCTCCGTCTCCGAGTCCATAGACGATTCACTTGCCTGGCAAGGTCTCGATCTGCCTCGGCCAGACATTCCTGTAGGGGGTCGTCTGTCTGCTTTCCTTCCAGAATGGAAGGGAATTACGGAAGACTCTTGGGCTCTGTCCGTGGTCTCGGAGGGGTTGGGTATTCCATTGGTGGAAGAACCCACGCTGTCAGCAGAACCTATTTTCTTTCCTCCTCCGGGGGATCGAGAGAAGGCTCTTGCCCTCCAGGAGGAAGTAGGGACCATGCTCTCCAAGGGCGCGGTCGAGGAGGTCCCTTTGGTGGGGTGCTCCCCCGGCTTCTACTCCAGAATGTTTCTGGTTCGGAAGAAGTCGGGTGCGTGGCGTCCCATCATCGATCTAAGTGCCTTCAACAGACACGTAGATTCTCCTCACTTCAAGATGGAGACTCCTCGGGGCATTATTGCCTCCGTGAGAGACGGAATGTGGGCAACTTCAGTAGATCTGAAGGATGCTTACTTCCATATCCCCATCAAGAAGTCGGCACAAAAGTACCTCCGTTTCACTTGCAACGGCAGGGTCTTTCAGTTCCGGGCCATGCCTTTCGGGCTCACGACTGCACCTTTGGTATTCACCAAGCTGCTGCAGGTGGTCGTGGGATTCCTGCACTCCCGCGGAATAGATGTTCACATCTATTTCGACGATTCCCTCATGCTCCACCTCGTGAGGGAATCTTTGGTGCAGGATACCCGTTTGGTTCTGAAAATCTTACTGAAAGTCGGCTTCATCCCCTCCAGAGAGAAGTCAGAGATAATCCCTTCTCAGGACTTTGTGTTCCTGGGGAATCGTTTCAATACGATTCAGGGCATAGCCCTTCCACCTCTGGAGAAGTTCGAGAAGGCCAGGGCTATGGCTCTGACCTTCATCGGATGGTCACAGGTCCAGGTACGCTGGTTTCTCAGTTTTCTGGGTTATCTCAACTCCCTGGCAGATGTGGTACCCTTGGGGAGACTCCACATCAGACCCCTTCAGATGTTTCTCCTGTCCAACTGGGTTCCCTCGTCGAGGGATTGGGAAGCTTTCATTCCTCTGAACCAGTCGGTCAAGGAGTTTGCTCGATGGTGGACCATTCGGGACAACGTCCTCCGTGGGGTTTCTCTGTCCAAGCCTTCTCCCACCATGACCCTGTACACGGATGCTTCCATGACGGGTTGGGGAGCTTACCTCGACGGGCATGCCCGGTCGGGGGAGTGGTCTGGGGAACAGCTCTCAGAACACATTAATGTGTTAGAGATGAGGGCTGTTCTATTGGCTCTGCAGTCTCTTCGGGAGATCCTGCATTCCAAGGTGGTTTGTGTGGCTACGGACAACTCCACAGTTGTCGCGTATCTGGAGAGACAGGGGGGCACCAGGTCTCACACCTTGTGTGCCCTCGCTATCCGAGTTCTTCTTCTCTGTCAGGAGATGCAACTGACTATTCTAGTCAAGCATCTTCCAGGCAAGCTGAATATTCTCGCCGATACTCTCTCCAGGCGCCGCCAGCCGGTCTTAACAGAATGGCAGCTGGATCCCTTGATTTTCAAGGGAATTTGTCAGGTATGGGACAGGCCTCATATAGACCTATTCGCCACATCCCTGAACAGTCAGCTACCAACCTTTGTTTCACCGGTTCCAGATCCGAGGGCTTGGGCCGTGGACGCTCTTTCTCTGGATTGGGAGGGAATGCAGGCCTACGCGTTCCCTCCATTCAATCTGGTGGGCAGGGTGCTACAGAAGTTTCGGGAGCATCACCATTGCTCCCTCCTTCTGATAGCCCCTCTGTGGCCGAGGCAGCCATGGTTTCCGGCGTTGTTGTCGTTGGTAGTGGAAGAACCTCTGGCTCTTCCTCTCAAGCACAACCTCCTCAGGCAGCCTCGGTCCAGGACGATGCACTCTCGTCCCGAGATCCTCCACCTTCACGCGTGGAGGCTATCACTGGAGGCCTCGCTCAGGCGGGATTTTCTCGGGAGGTGTCAGATCGCATCGCTAGATCGATCCGGTCTTCCTCGTCTGTCGTATACCAGTCGCGGTGGAAAATCTTCTGCGATTGGTGTATCGGCAGGGAGGCTAATCCGATCGAGGCCTCTGTCCAGCTAATCGCGGATTTCCTTTTATGGTTATTCCGTGATAAGGGCCTAGCTCCCAGTACTATAGCAGGCTATCGGTCTGCCATAGCGGGGGTCCTCGCCTTTCACGGTAGATCAGATATAGGTTCTTCCCTGTCTCTATCTGCTCTGATTAGGGGTTTTGGATTGGCTAGGCCTAGAACTAGGCAGTTGGCCCCGCAATGGAACCTGGCATTAGTACTTGATTCCCTCTTGCGGTCGCCTTATGAGCCTTTGGGTAACGCGTCCTTGAAATGGGTCACATTCAAGGCAGTTTTCCTGGTGGCTCTTGCGTCGGGGCGTAGAAGGAGTGAGATCCATGCTTTGTCTTCTCTCCCTTCATGCTTGCGCTGGGCAAGGGACCATTCTTCAGTGACCTTGGTTACTGATCCTTCCTTCATGGCTAAGAATCAGGTCCCTTCCTTTTCGCCCGAACCCATCAAGATACCATCCTTACCTTCAGTAGCTGGTACTGACGAGCTAGATAAGCTTCTGTGTCCCTGTCGGGCTCTTCGGTTTTACCTTGATAAAACCAGGGGGGGGCGGGGTTCTCGTTCCCGGCTTTTCCTGCCCATTAAGCAGGGTCAGCAGGATATCTCTGCTCAGTCAGTATCTAGGTGGATATGTCAAGTCATCAAGTATGCCTATGAGCATTCTGACGATGAGGTTAGGGCTCATTTTAAGGTTAGAGCCCATGAGGTTAGGGCCCTTGCTTCTTCCTGGGCTCTCCTCAATGGGGCTTCTTTCCAGGAGGTTATGTCTGCTGCCTTTTGGCGAGGCAGGAATACCTTCTCGGACATCTATTTGAGGTCCCTGGCATCCCATTCTGATGGGCTGTATTCTCTGGGTCCACTGGTGGTGGCACAGTCTGTGGCTATGCCCCCCCAATAGGCTCTTTCCCCTTTATGCGGCACGGCAGTCAGTGGTACACCACTTCCTCTCACGGGGAGGGTTTTTCCTTTGAATTATCCTCCTCTTTCATTGGGATTATTTCTTGGGGGTTCCCTTTTGGCCTCTCATTCCCTGAAATTTGGTGAGTCTGGTCGCCACATCAGCCGTGAGTCTTCCTGGACTTGGAGCTTCCACTGCGGTAAGACGAATTCGCATACTAAAGTTATGGTAATTATTACTGAAATGAAATTGAGGTTTTTCAAGTAAAACCAATTTTCATGAGGTAATACTTACCATAACTTTATGGAGTCCCACCCTTATATTCCTCCCCATATCTCCTCGTCCAACAGCCTTTTATTAAGGCGCCATGTCAGTTTCGAGGAAGTAAGTACGCTGTGCGTTTTCGGCGTGCATGTGCGGGGTACGTCAGGGTATGAGGGCGGGGATATTTGAATCTTTTGTTTTGGGGCTACAAAGATGGGTGTAGGTCTTGATCATTGCATACTAAAGTTATGGTAAGTATTACCTCATGAAAATTGGTTTTACTTGAAAAACCTCAATTTAACTAGGTCACAAAGGTAAATTTTTGGGTCACCTGAGACAAAGTCTCAGATTCCCTTTTTGCAATTGACTTTTTTCTGTCCTGTGTCCTGCATCCGTAAACAATTTTCATTTTCAACTTCTTCTAAAAAAACCTAACTAGAATATTAATCCTGCAATAAATTATTATAAAATTGTGAATGGGGGTCATTACCCTATGGGGCTTGAGAAGTGGTCATATCAAATTGGCTAAAATTTTAAACAATCATCTACTTCAGGCCCAGATAGGCTGGCATCAAATGCTCCCAAGATGTGTTTTAAGGTGCTTTAATTATTAAAAGTATGAATGCCATACCACCTACAATTTGGGTTCCTGCCTTGATATGACACTATTGGGTAAATTTTGTTCATTTCAGATGGATATTTATAATTCAAACTTGGTTGGAATTACATGTATCAATTATTTTTACCCCTTCCGGTACTTATATTAATGAAACTTGTGAATTTCATCAATCCTCCGTTCTCCCTACCACCAAACTTCCTGTTCCCCTTTAAGTAGGGGCAGTAACTCTGTCAAATACCTTGCTTTGGAGAGGGGTGTATAAGAGCAGAATAGGGGCCCCGATTCTGTGCAATATGTTCTGATAAATTAACTGGAAACCGAATAAAAGCCAGGTGCTCAGTTAGTGTTGGTGTTTCACAAATTGAAGTTCAACTTCTTATTAGCAAGTTGTTTTCTAATACACATTTTATTTCTGGTTTGGTGAAGTAAGAGATTTTAAGATATTTTAAATGATTTATAAATGAAATTATATATTTTTTTCTTTTTTTCTTCCATAGTGTGATGCTCGACACAACTACATATTCAAACAGGTGAGTTTTAAATCGTAAATTTGGCTTTTAAAGTTGGAATAAATTTGAATAAAATTGCGACACTTTTAAACAAGTTTCCAACCTGATTGTCAATACATGTTATGTTGTTTACATAGAGACACAAAATATACGATAAAAATTCAACGGGACTTTAAAGTGACGCTAAATGGAAAAAATGTTGTTTGTGTCCAGTTACCCTTTTAGAATATAGCGTAATACATAATGTATAGAGGGTAGAGTAAGAATATAACATTTGAAAGAAATATTGGGACTAAAAACTAATAAAGGAATAGACAGGGTTTCGGATTATACAGGATGTCAGTTTAGACAGGTTATACTGTAGTTTATAGGAATCAATTTTCTCTTTTCAATGTTTTTGTCCTGTATGCAGAATACTTATTTTGATTATTTTCTCGGCAGATTGCGGATGCTCTTGGATTGGAAGTAAACAACGTTGAAGACTTCGTGTTTGGCGATGAGAGGGTACGTGGGATTTATTCAATTTCAAGCAACGAAAGTGTTTGATTTCCTCATTTATGTGCAATTTTGTTGTTGCAATTCTGCAAAAGAGATTTTGTTGAGTTTCCCGGCGACATTTCAAAGTTAGAAACAATTAAAAAATTTTAAATCACAATTTCTTGTTTTTAAAAGACATGTCTTGTCATTAAGGCCTAAAGGGTATTGTGTTTTACCTGTAAACAAAGATTAGATTTTATCATTAGCATCAAACTCCATGACTGCTAGCTTGTATAGTAATTGCACTATATTTAGATTTGTTAGCGTGCAGAACTGGTGAAATTTAAAACTAATTTATCGTGACCAGTCAGATTGTATAACGATAAAGTAAAGCAACAACATTTAAATTAGGCTCAGATTTCTGAATGTTGTTACAAAATATTTCACACACCTGATCGAGATAATGATGAAAATAAAAAAAAATGAAATTAAAAAAACCCCTACTTTTATATTTCAATTCATACTTGTTAGGCTGTGATGAAATTTAAAGTGCATTTTGTTATCAATTTCAGTTTGATTTGATTGAAGAACTCTTCAAGGCTGAAGGAGCAAGAAAACTCATTTTCTTCTATCAGGCTAAGGTTAGTGCTATTATTGAGATTATTTGTCTTACAATAATTTCAGATCTTGATTAAACTTGTTTTTAATTTCTTCATATATATGTAAAGCTATTGTTGTTTTTAATTTTTTTGTGTTTTTTTTGGCAAATTTTGAAGAAAAAGATTTAAATCAGAAAGTATTTATTAATAACAAGTATACACAAAAAGTATATCAATTACATCTTATATTGACAACAAAAACTTTGCTTTTGCTTTAGACCAATATAAATATTCATATTAGTATTCATTTGTAAGAATCAAGTTGGCAATGGGTTTCTCTGATCATTTAGAGTTTGCGATATTACTACTTTACCAGTATAGTGTGGTAGGACAGAGTTAATATACATGTAATATACCAGCACACAAAATAGAAAACCAATATATATACCACAGGTTTAAGAAAGCTTACCAATGCCCAGTCCTAGCCTGCTCGTAACTGAACTCATTTCTCCTTGTTGCCCTGTGATTTGGATTTCAATATGTCTTGGTTTGTGTTTCGTAGCAAAAGGATGCGACAGGAGCCAACACAACGAAGAAGCTTTTCATTACGCCCGGTGATGTCGAGGTAAACAATTATCATTTCTGTCTTGTATCACCTTTACAATAGTTTTCTGATGATACAGAATAATTTAGTTTTAGTTTTCCCAAAGATGATGATTATGGCAATCATTCTGTTGCCATTTGAGTCATCTGCATAAATAGTTATTTTGTATTAATGATCTTTCTTTGAAATTAGAATGTTTTATGCTGAATTTATTCTAAATGCATGAAATATTTACATTTATCATGTCTGTAGCTATTACTTCCTTTGAGCCTGTAGCTGATTTCAAGGAATAAGAAAGCTTAGTACCTACATGACAAAATTCAGTTGTGTACAATATGTACATATGCTAAAGCTGGTAGATAAAAACTAGGCTCCATTAGTTCTAGTATATAGGTAAATACAGGTAAGGTCATCAGGTAAATACAGGTAAGGTCATCAGGTAAATACAGGTAAGGTCATCAGGTAAGTACAGGTAAGGTCATCAGGTAAATACATGTAAGGTCATCAGGTAAATACAGGTAAGGTCATCAGGTAAGTACAGGTAAGGTCATCAGGTAAATACAGGTAAGGTCATCAGGTAAATACAGGTAAGGTCATCAGGTAAATACAGGTAAATACAGGTAAGGTCATCGGGTAAATACAGGTAAGGTCATCAGGTAAATACAGGTAAGGTCATCTGGTAAATACAGGTAAGGTCATCGGGTAAATACAGGTAAGGTCATCGGGTAAATACAGGTAAAGTCATCGGGGAAAATATAGGCATGGTAAACTTTGAATCCATAATATTTGCATAATTATTAGTCCTCGGCTGCTACTTCTAGTGGAACTTAATGTATAAGTCTGTCCATCCATTTGTCAAGTTTTGTCTAGGGCAATAATTATCTCATATACTCCTATGATCTACGGTTGTCATATTTTGTTAGTGAAAACATATGATAGAAGGGCAGATAAAATATATTATATGGAGAACTTAAATAAGGGTCCTGCACCCTGGAACCATTTACAAAGTTATGGCCCCTGTGTTCATGTTTTTAAGGAAATTGAAGATTTGGACTTTCTCCCAAAAGTTTGCCTTGTGAAAACTGAAAATAAAATTTGCATGTCTAAGGTTTTAAATGACTACCTGATACCTTAAAAAATGAAATACATATATGTAGATATATCACAGACTAATGTACATGTAGCTGGATTAAGAGTGGTCAGGTGTTGGGTTGGTGCAGTGGATAGTTGACTAGTTTTTTACCGCCGCGGCTTGGGTTCAATTCCACGACCAAGCGTGAAAAGGTATGGGGTCACCTGACTGACCGCGAAGGTTTTCTCTGGTTACGTCAGTTCTCTCCTACAATAAGTTGGGCCAACAAGAGTGATTTATTTATGTTGGGTATCTTGTTTCATAATTGTCTTAAAATAAATAAAGTTGACATTTAATTTAACTGGATTCATGAATTATTATAAATTTGGTATTGTTGATGTGACAGTGGGTATTTTAAAGTATAATTATGTAGCTGTGATACATTGTAAAACTGCCACTGTATATATATATACCAGACCTGTTGAAAATGTATAACGTCACACTGTCGGATGGCTATCAAGTCTTTAATAATGCATGCTCTATTATCAGGCTTGTCTTTAATTACAAACTCGGTTTCTAAGGGAAGGTTAACGAGTTGAATTGTCAGGTAGACAGATAATTTACCTGTGTCGGTAGAACAATTCCCTAAAGCTTATCAGTACAAACACGTATTGATCGATACATGACGGCCTGGCTGATGTTTGCCAATACACAGGCTGGTTTAAGGATCGACCCGTTACCTTCTGGTATTGATTGTTAGGGTCCTAGACTCACTACTCAGGTATACACAAAGAAAGCAAGTATCCCGCCTTATCGGTGAAGTGGGTAGAGTGTATTAAAACACATCCGTCTGGGGGGCGGCTATTGATGGCGGCTACTTTGTGTGTTTGTAACGGATGATTAATTGATTACCGTGACTTGACACACTAATTGTGAAAATAAGCGAGTAATTAAAATTTTAATGTCAGGCATCCGATAAAAAGTGTAATGTATTTATATATAACTTAATTTTTAATGTCAGGCATCAGATAAAAAGTGTTATGTTTATAATTTATTTTTTTATGTCGGGGATCAGATTAAGAGTGTTATTGTATTGTATATAATGTCAAGAACATACCTAATTAATTTGAATTTTTCAAATGTTTGTGGAAATAGCATTGCTGAGCTGTTGTAGAAACTGAGAAATGTATGTCATGTAGATTTCAGATGATGTAATCATCTATAAAGGCGAAGAAAATAGAAAATGGACAAAGAAAGAAATACAAAGTGTCTCAAAAATATTAGTATCCCTGCCTTTATATAAAATTGTTTAATTTGTCACATTTTCAGAATACTTGAAATTTGTTAATGCTCGCTTTACTAAAACATTTCCGTTTAACTGGTTTTCTTTTTGTCAGTCGTGAAATAATTTCAAAGATACATATATACTGCTTATATTTCCATTTGGGTCTGAATGATATTTCTGTCAAAGAAAAACGATTGTCTACCAAAAATATCAAATTTCACAGTCTTGTGAAATATCTTTACCATAAAAAAAAATTCATAATTCCTTGTAAAGTAAATGAATTTTTTGACTATTGAAAAAAAAGATCTTGTTATTGCACGATTCGTGATTAAAACCACCGTTTTTGCGGTCAAGGTCCTTTATAGAGTTGTGTTATTCAGGAAGATTGATCCTCGCTCTCCGAGTCACAACCAGGAATAACTAGAAAATATTGGTCAGTTTCTGCCTCAGAAATTTCTTTGTTGTAATATGATTGATTTTCAATGAGAACATCCTTTGTTGAGGCTATAGCTAGCATTGTGGGACCTACAATGTACATTGTTACACTGAAGTGGTTCCCCCGCCATCTCTCACTGTTAGCAAGTTTCACTGATTATAGCATTAAGTTTCACTCATTAGGTCTCCCATGGACCTCAATTTGAAATATATTCACTGACAAGTTTTACTGATCAGGTTCTCCTATCCACCTCAGTTTGAAATATATTCACTGATTAGTTTCACTGATTAGGCCCTCGTACCTTTCTTGTGTAACGTCTGATATGAGGTTTTCATACCACATACGGCATGCTGAAAAAACTTTTGTATCAAACTTTAAGAACATCTTTTCTTGACAGGAAAAGATACAGATACAAACCCCAAAAACACTGAGGATAACAAACAGTTTGATAAAAATTGAAATAATATTTACCAAAGACAAGTTATTGTAACGGTGCTATCTTGTTTTTGTTTCAGGGATGCCATGGACAGTGTCTGTATTTCCTGCGTACAACGAGCAAGGCGATCACCATCCAGAATATCGCCAACGAGATCAATTTCGGAAGCATGGATTGCAGCAATGGGAAAGTACTCAGTGGATTTGAGGGCTACCTCTCAAAGATCATTCTGCCTGCCCTTAAGTCGCTTGAGGTAAGCTAGCCCTGGCCCATAATTTCTGAAAATGAAGGTTCAAACTTGAGATTTTCAAATTGTTAATATATTTCTGTTCTGAAATTCTGTGCATTCTTGAGAAAATGTAAATTCGATCTGTATTTTCTCAAAGCAATACATATACCTGAGTACTTCTTTTTTTTTACATGTTCATTTAAATATGACAATTCAGGTTCTTAATTTACAAATGAAATGTAAAAGTTTAAAAAAACAATTTGTGTATCAAAAAATATTTGTTAATTTGAAATGAAACAAAATGATTTTGAAATTTGTTTTTATGAATTCACACAATTCAAACTTTTTTTGTTGGAATTGAATTGAAGCTTTTATATACACAAAAGCTACCATACTGTTTTAAATTAGTAACCTTACCCCATAAATCAATCTTTCAATAAGCCAAGTGGACCGGCCTACCGTTCAGGGTAGCGGAAGGCGGCTAATAAAAGGGCAATAAAACATTTTGTTATATTTCTGAACTACATTGGCTATCAATGGGCTTATCACAAGGCATGGGCTTATTGCTGGATAAATCGAGAATTCATAGTCAGTGGAACTCTTTGCAGCAATGGGGCAGCAGTATGGTCAAGCCAGGTCCTGTTGTTGTGAATGAGGAAAACCAAGGACCGCCACCTCCCGCTCCTGCTAATAGTGCTACTGCCGAGGAGTTTCTGGAACAGCTAGAGAAGTTTGTCCAGAACCTCATGTCTGCAGTACGCAACATGGAAGGGCAGGTCACTCTGGCTGAGAACGGTGTCGGACATGTCATTGAAACCATTGACTCCCCAAATGACTACCAGGGTATAGGTAAGTTTTGATTTCTCATGCATGAAAGAATGAATGATTTGAAGTTTGAGAGAAAAAAATGAATGAAAACGAGTGATGGAAGCAAAAGATGTAAGAGGGTCCTAGAGCACTTCTTTTTTTTTAACCTAAAAAAAAGGAATTCAATAAAAAAAAAAGATTTCTCATACACTTCAATAATTTTGTGATGTAATGGAAAGAATGTTTGACTTATTTTCTTTGAATTTGACAAGAGCCTTATTCAAATGGATACTTTTGTATTAAACACAGGAATGTTGAAAAATAATCAGATTGTAATTGAAACTTGATGTTAGGGCCCTCGTATTTATAAAACTAAGGCCGAACTTGAAGATAAGAAAGATTAGCATGCATGTAGACCATCAAGTGTTCTGGAAAGGCAAGAACTTGTATAACTTTAAAAAAAGGTTTGCTTCCAACTCTCATTTGAAATGAAGTCCCATATCAGAATCCTGGTAATTACTTGAAATATTCATCCCAGAACACACATTTGAACTATTCCAACTCAAAGGTTGGAACAGCTCATTATGAAATTTCAGGGGAGGATGAGCTTACCTGGTACTGGTACATGTGGATGAATAGTACATGACAGTGGTGTTTGCTCTTTGTTTCAGCTTCTAACACCGAGTACCTGGAGAAATTTGAAGGTCTGTTGTTAACCTGGTCCAAACAGATTGAGCAGGTTCTGGCGGAGAGCGAACAGATGAGGCGCGAGGCCGACGATATTGGACCCACCGCCGAGCTCGCCTACTGGAAGAGCAGGATGGCCAAATTTAACAAGTCAGTGTTAATACATAACATGTTCACACTCTAAGACACATTTAAACTGTTCCAAGTCAAACGTTGGGATAGTTCATTATGAAATATCAGGGATTTAATGAGTTAAAATGTAAATGTTTAAGTGGCAGTTTATTGATGTGTACACATATCAGAGTAATACAATTTCTGCTGTAAAAATGAGTCGGTTATTCTAATATTAAAGTGAATATTTTAAGTGAAATAACACTGCAGACTTCTTTGGAAATCTTAAATCAATCCAACACTGGGTATGCTATATTGTTTTAAAAATTTTTAAATATCTATGCATTATTCAGCATTAATTAATCATTTTACTCTAATTTTGTATTTTAAATCTCTTATAATTATTTACTTGCTTTCTGCTGTATTGAAAGTGGTTGTTAATTTCAATATCCGAGTTAATTTGCCTGTAACTTAAGTGTAAGAAGTTTCATGATTACAGCCTGTTTTGTGATTACAGCATGAATATGACTTTGTTTGTGTTACAGCCTGCTTGAACAGATGAAGAGCCAGCGTGTGAAGGCCACCATCGGGGTACTGCAAGTCGCCAAGTCTAAATCTCTCCGCCGCTGGAAGGAATTGGTGAGTTTATCATGTTTACTTTAAAATGCTTTGATATATTCTAGTAGAATCGGTTCTATTTCACCTTAGTGCTAAGTCTAAATCTCTCCGCCGCTGGAAGGAACTGGTGAGTTCATCCAAACCTTAAAATGCTTTGAAATTTTTTAGTTGAATCGGTTCAATTTCACGACTAATGCACACACATAGACTGAACTGTAAGCAGGTCTATAAGTACACAGTTTTCTTCATGCATGCTATGATTTATATATATTTTTCTGAAATATAATGTAAATGTGAATTGACTGTTTTTAATGCTGAAATAATGCAGTCTCGTGAATAGCATTATAATTTCTGTCAAGAATATCTTCTGGACCCTTTGATATGCAAAGGTCTGTTGGGGGGGGGGTGGGGGGTGGGGGGGGATGTCAACCTGGGTTTAGATCTGAGCCTATAATATCTTTCGAGGTTCATCTGGTTAAAAATACATTGTAACTGTGTACCTCAAAAGTCGACATTATAGAGTGTTGGTGGATTTATGCTTTAATCTAAAAACAGAAATGGACTCCAAAAAGTTGACCGAATTTCTTCCAATTGTTTTGTGTTTCATATCAATGCTTGTTGATTGTGCCAGTTGTTTTATTGCCTAGGACTGCCGTATCACTGATGCTGCTAACGAAGCTAAGGACAATGTGAAATACCTGTACACACTGGACAAATTCTTTGGACCACTCGTCAAATGCACTCCGGTAAGTCCTAAGTACTGTCAGGGAAATTCAAGGATAATCTGAAAAAATGTCCAAAATTCTCATAAAATACAAAAACTGCGATCATTGTATACAATAGGGCCTGACTAGAAATGGCTATTGTTTACACCATTCCTGACCATTGCATTTCTTGAAAAATTTGACCACTCTGGCCATTTGTTTCTGTGGCCTGACTACTGTAACCATTTCTGACCATTGCATTTCCCGAATAATTTTGACCACTATGGCCATTTTCTTGACCCATGATCATTAATTGACCATTCTGACCATTGCTTTATCTCTATGACTGACGTTTTGACCACTCTGACCATTGGTTGAACTCTATGACTGAAGTTTTGACCACTGACCATTGGTTGACCATTGCTGACCAATAACCAATATTCCATTCTGTGACAGGCTACCATGGTGGAGCACATCCCGAGCCTGATGAACGCCATCCGTATGATCTACAGCATCTCCCAGTACTACAACACCTCGGAGCGCATGACCTCTCTGTTTGTCAAGGTCACAAACCAGATGATCACAACGTGCAAAGCCTACATCATGCATGACGTGTCCAGGATATGGGACATTCCTAGGTTAGACATTCGTTACTAGTTTTCCTGTTTTCTTTGTCCTAGCTGTATCCCTACATTCCAGGAAGATTAATCTTCACCAGTCTACTACATACATACCTGAAGGGTGTTTTCCGACTAAAAAAAATATGATGTTTTGGAGGTTTTATTTACATGCTTAACGTTGATATTAGTTATTTTGAAGAAATATTTCACTTATTGTTAACCTGCTGTATTATTTTTTGAACAAATGTAAAAGTAGAGTTTACTTGATCAGCGATAGATTATTCTGTTCATATGTTTCTGATTGATGATTATGCCTTACAGGCCCGTCCTGCTGCAGAGGCTGAACGAGTGTACTCAACTTAATGACGAGTACCAGAAACAGTTTCAGAAGACCAAACAGAAGCTCCGGGACAACCCAAACGAACGCAAATTTGAGTTCAGGTATATTCTTTGTCATGATTGCTGGAATTTCATTCAAAATGTAAAAAAAAAAAAGGTCAGTTATTCATACTAAAACACAGTGATATGAAATTGTATTGGTTTAAAAAAAAAAAAAAAATCAGCAAACTGCAGCAGACTACTTCAGAAATATGTATGAGATTGTAAATTCTTTATCATGATTGCTTTTGACTTGCATTAAAAATGTTAAAAATGGAAGTTATTCATATCCAAACGTAGTGATATGATATTTTATCAATAAAAATACTATGTTAGGAGAACTGCAGCTGAATAAATAAATAAAATATTACTAAATTTTTTGTTTTACCGAAGTGAAAGTTTATCCAGCAAGCCATTATTTGTATATTTTCAGTGAGAACTACATATTCGGGAAGTTTGACACATTTTGCCGTCGCTTAGAGAGAATAGCTGATATGGTTAATACCATGGAAATGTTCTCTGGACTAAACGACGTCAAAATTGAGGGGATTGAAAACATTGCGATCAAGTACAAGACAATTGTCGATCAAACCAAGAAGAAAAATTATGATGTACTTGACCACAGGAAAGGGGAGGTAAGCGATTTTAATGGATAGTTGCACTAGGTTTGTATATAGACTAATTTTAATTGATGACAAGTAAGCCCTGTCTAACGCTCCTGTGGCTACCCATAATTAACAAAATTCAATTGATTGAGTCAACTATGATAAGGCTGTAACTGCACAGCAATGCAGTTTTGAAAGATGGAAAATTTTTATAGGAATTTTCAGAACTCTGTTTACGTATGTTTAAACAATGATTTCGTATTAGTTTTAGTTTCAGATATATTTTATTGATTAACAATGGGATTGAGCAACAGGCGTAGTCTATATCAGCTCTCTCCTCATTTCTCCTTATTTCGTATTAGTGGTGGTATATGTTTTTATTTTGAAAGAAACAAATTTAAGCTGGAGGCAAAAACTTGGAGAATGGACACAGTGTTTTGAGGCATATGTTTTGGAAATTAATACCATTTTAAGACACATTTGTGGTGAAACTTTTGTTAAAGGAATTGGCCAAATTTTTAGTGACTTGAGTTCTTCTTTATCTTATCATGTGTTTTTTTTGCTGCAGTTTGACATGGACTATACAGAGTTCCGTAACCAGATTGAGGGGCTGCGGCTGATGATGCAGAATTTTATGGATACATGGTTCTCCAGGTCTCTCACGGTAAGTCTCGCACATTGTAGCGAAGAACGATATTTAGGATTCAAGTCAAGCATTAAAGAACAACATAGCTTAGATAGATGTAGGAATTTTTTGGGAGCAGCTCATCAAATGATAAGGCATCATTTATAGAGAATGTTATATTAGTATACCTTACATCCGTGTGTTTCGTCATTGTAATATCATAGCATTAAGAAAGCTTAACAACTTCACATTGTTTTTAGCTCACCTGGCTTGAAGGGTATCAGATTATATGGTTACTGAGGGGTCAGATTAGACAGGGTATCGTAATAGCTAGATGTCGGATTATACAGTTGTCTGAATACTGAGGGATCAGATTAGACAGGGTATTGGAATAGCTAGATATCCAATTATACAGTTGTCTGAATACTGAGGGGTCAGATTAGACAGGGTATCGGAATAGCTAGATATCCGATTATACAGTTGTCTGAATACTGAGGGGTCAGATTAGACAGGGTATCGGAATAGCTAGATTTCCGATTATACAGTTGCCTGAATACTGAGGGGTCAGATTAGAACAGGGTATCGGAATAGCTAGATATCTGATTATATGGTTGTCTGAATACTGAGGGGTCAGATTAGACAGGGTATCGGAATAGCTAGATATCCGATTATATGGTTGTCTGAATACTGAGGGGTCAGATTAGACAGGGTATGGGAATAGCTATATATCCGATTGTACAGTTGTCTGAATACTGAGGGGTTAGATTAGACAGGGTATCAGAATAGCTAGATATCCGATTATACAGTTGTCTGAATACAGAGGGGTCAGATTAAACAGGGTACAATACAATGCTGGAAAAGTTGGATTTAACATTATTTCAGAATATGAATTGATTGTATGAAAGAAAACAGGGTTTCAAATGGTTTTGGTTTATCTTTATTTCAAAAAAATTTGTATTGCGTTCTTAAAAATTTTGCCAATCGATGATAGTTTTCAGACATTGCCACATAGAATATGTTATAATAAAACGTTACAATAACTTGATCTTTGATTCAATATGTTTTTGTGTTCCTGTAAATGTCTAAATGACTTTGTATGTTACATGTTTACTATATATTGTTTTTTTTTCGATTGTTTTAGAAGAAATTTTTGTTACTTGTTTTTGGTTTGTTTATTTCATATTTTTAAAGAAATTTATGTTACTTGTTTTTGTTTGTTTATTTCATATTTTTAAAGAAATGTATGTTAGGCCCTACATGTATTTGTTTATTTCAATCTACTTGTTTATGTTTGTTTCGTTTCCTTTTAGAAGTCTGACCAAGAATATGTAGGTCCTGCATGCTATATGCAGACTGTTGTGTATATCCTGTGTTAACTGGTGTATGTGTTTACTGTTGTATATTATTATGATGTATTCGCATTGTTAAACTGGGTCACAGATCTATATATAGACATCAGTGATATACTGCCTTTTGTCTTTGCAATCAAAATTTGTATGCAAACTTTTTTTTTACAATTTTTCGAAACCAATTAAGAAACATTTGGGTTAAAGAAAATTAACAATTTTGAAAGAAAAACATTTTTTCTTTGCACTCAAAATTTGTATGCAAACATTTTTTTTGCAATTTTTGAAACCAATTAAGAAACATTTCGGATAAAGAAAGTTAACAATTTTGAAAGAAAAACATTTTGTCTTTGCAATCAAAATTTGTATGCAAACTTTTTTTTTACAATTTTTCGAAACCAATTAAGAAACATTTGGGTTAAAGAAAATTAACAATTTTTAAAGAAAAACATTTTTTCTTTGCACTCAAAATTTGTATGCAAACATTTTTTTTGCAATTTTTGAAACCAATTAAGAAACATTTCGGATAAAGAAAGTTAACAATTTTGAAAGAAAAACATTTTGTCCTATGCAAACTTTTTTTTTACAATTTTCGAAACCAATTAAGAAACATTTTGGATAAAGAAAATTAACAATTTTTAAAGAAGAACATGTTTTTTACCTGCAGTAAAGGATGAGAAATGAGTTAAAAAGAAAACTGGAAACACCCTGTGTCTAGATAATTGCAATACAGAAGGACTGTATATCATAATGTAATAATAAATAAAATAAAAGTCACACAAAAAAGCGACATTTTATGAAAATTATGTCAAGTTATAGCAGAATTTCTTATAATCAAATTTAGATAAAAATGAAAATGAACCATAGATCCTACTGATTAGACAGAATAACGTAAAACATAAATCATTATCAATCACTAGAAATTGCCTTGTGTAAATGTTTATCAGCATGCATGACTTTTTGACAGCTTAGTAATTTCATCAAACCATACAAAAAAAACAAAATATTTAAAAAAAAAAATATTGTGGAGGAGTAATATTTTAAATTATATTTCAATGTGTTATGCTACGCCTTTGTATTGCCACATACCGACTTTCCAAATTATTGTGACAGCCAAAATTTCTGCTGAGAAGAGCGTTGTATTGTTTACATAATATTTTTTGGGATAATAAATGTACACATAAGCTTTTTACTGTCTTTGTATAATGAAGCACCTCATGTTGAGCCTCTGTCGTCTTGTACCCTTATAGGTATAAACTGCCGTTATCACAATCGTAATTGTTGAATGTGTGACCGTGTTACACATAATGTGACGGAGTGTCAGGTGTTTGTCCGTCTGTTTTTGTGTAATTGTCTTCTCGTAAAAATCCTGTGTTATTTATAAAATTAAAATGAAAACAAAATTTTAAAAAACTAAGCTAGTTGAGCTGGGTGTCTTGTTTATACAATCTGTTGAAACAGCTTTGAAATTGGACTCACATAATCTCACAACAGTACTTTTACATAACTCAACAGGAAGATCCAAGCAGATATCAAAGCTATGAATTTGACATACATTAAGTAAACATCTGTTAAATTGAGTTTAAGATGGAAATGATTATAGTCTGTTCTAAATGATTTTCCTTCGAAGATGTAGATGGCTATATAGTCTCTTCTATATTTTCCTTAAAGATGTGGATGGCTATAGTCTGTTCTATATTTTCCTTTAAGATGTAGATAGCTATAGTCTGTTCTATATTTTCATTTTAGATGTAGATGGCTATAATCTGTTCTATATTTGTCTTTAAGGTGTAGATGGCTATAGTCTGTTCTATATGGCTATATAGTCTCTTCTATATTTTCCTTAAAGATGTGGATGGCTATAGTCTGTTCTATATTTTCCTTTAAGATGTAGATAGCTATAGTCTGTTCTATATTTTCATTTTAGATGTAGATGGCTATAATCTGTTCTATATTTGTCTTCAAGGTGTAGATGGCTATAGTCTGTTCTATATATTTCCTTTTAGATGTAGATGGCTATAGTCTGCTGTATATTTGTCTTTAAGATGTAGATTGCTTTAGTCTGTTCTGTATTTCCTCCCACAGACCGAGAAGTCTGTCGAGCTGCTGTACAAGTTTGAGAATATTGGCGGTGCACAGCTTGACATGAACGAGAAGTATATGAAGGTACTGATGAACTATGGGAAAGATCTGGAAGCCATCCGTAAGCTGTACCAGAAGTACAAGGCAGAACCCCTCATCCCAAGGAACCTTCCCCCTGTTGCTGGGCGCATTGCCTGGGCAAGACAGCTCTACAGGAAGATTGAACACCCGATGAAGGTCTTCAAGACAAAGCCAGAAATTCTCAAGGTAAGTTACTGTAATTTGGGATTTTTTGCTGCAGTATAATTTATGCTGTATTGCCCCAAGTTATAATTGAAGGCAGCATTACAGTGAATATCGGTAAACAAAGTAAAATTCTTAGTAATCATAGATGAAGAGAGAATTAATATCATTTTCATTACCATGGAAAAAATATAGAAGGAAAATATGCAAAAATAACTTATGTTTAAAATACCATTTCTGATGGACCGCCTTTGAGACAAAAGCTTGGCTTCTAAAAATATCACTGGAATGTCAAGGGAAAATAGTATAAAAATGTGAATTGGTAAAATTGAATATGATTTTACTTAGTTTGGGAGAGGTTGAGGGTCAAATTTATTTTACAACAAATTTTTTAAATAAATCATTTTCTTTTCAGCACGCAGAGGCAAAGAAAATTGTCAGAAATTACAACAAAATGGCCGGTGTTCTTCTTGAGTATGAGGTAGGTTTCAGAAGCTTATACAAGATATTTATCAGCATGACCTTCATTTTTGCTAAAATTGATCTTTGTTGGCTTTAAATCGGTATCATATAAATAGCATTCAGTTGGAAAAATAATTCAACAGAAATCTTGATTTACAATTGAATGTGATTATTCAACCTTTTGGCTGACATTGAATCCAAATTCATTCCCAGATTTCAAATTATTCCCAGGCTTTATATGAGTTTATGTTAATTTCTAGATTTCAGATTATTCCCTAGTTTTGTATGAGTTTACGTAAATGTCTAGATTTCAGATTATTCTCTAGTTTTGTATGAGTTTACGTAAATGTTTCCCAGATGCTGTACCACCGCGGGTGGATGCGAGCTGTGGAGGCGGCCAAGGGAGGCCTCAATGCCGCGTTACTGATTCGCCATCCAGATACATTGGATCTGCATGTGAACTTTGACACTCAAGTCCTGGAGCTGATCCAGGAATCCAAGTGTTTACAAGCTCTGAACCTGGAAGTTCCGGAGGCTGCCAAGGCAATGATCGTCACTGAGGAACAGATCAAGGCTAATGCTGTATCGTAAGTAATGAACAAATGTTTAACGTCCAATTAAAAGTCATGTAAGAACATGCCAGGCCCCGGTTTCATCAACGTTCCTTAACTTAAGGAAATTCCTAAACTTAAAAATCTCCATAGGAAAGCATTACAGAATTTAAGGGGAAAATCCTAAGCTAAGGAACTTTCCTTAAATTCTATAATGCTTTCCAATGGAGATTTTTAAGTTAAGGAATTTCCTTAAGTTAAGGAACGTTGATGAAACCGGGGCCAGGTTTTGGAGTTTGAGGAAAGCCAGAGGTTTTGGATAAAAACAAATGACTGACAGTAAGTAATTGGCGACAGCCATACTGAGGTGTTAAATCTACGACTCAACAGTGGAGGGCTAGTGGAAGAAGAATGTCAGACAACTTAACCACTCTTGGCTACCACAACCCAGAATAAAAAAAAATTACTTGAGTTATTTAGTAAAGGATATGATTTATTATAATGTTAACATGAATTTGTTTTTCAGGCTTCGCGAGATGTTGAACGAATACCATCGTATCGTATCGGAAATACCACAGGTGCTCCTGCCACTAATGCAGCCAATCAGGGACAAGGTAGAGGAGTCTCTGTTGCCCGGAGTTATTGCCCTTACCTGGTCTTCCCTCAATGTGGATGATTGTAAGTTATATAAAGGGGGTTAGTTAAACCGTAATAGATTTGTGAAATGCCCATATTTCTCAGGTGGTTTTTTTTGAAAAATTATATTATATTATTATTTGATTATATTTGAATTTTTACTGTCTGATTGATTTTGAGAGTTACGTTCTCACATGGACTTACGACCTTTCGGTGGACAATTTACTGTCAGACCTATATAACTTATAGTAGGTGAACATTGTGGCTCTAAATGTTTGTGAGTATTAAATTGAAATGAGCGGGCCATATTTACACAGTCATCAATTGTCCTCTTAATTCAAGTTTTAATTGGCTTTTAACCACTTGAGATGTTTGTGCGAATTCTTGTTGATAAAGATACCAGTTATAGGTAATGTTTTTATATCGGTGGACTTCACAATCAACATATACCAAACTAGTGATAAATATTGTTTTGATAAAATTACTGGCTCTTGATCCATTGGTAATGAGTATTCTATTTTAACTTTGGTATTTGTCACGAGTTTCAAATGAAACATGTTTACTGTTTTCTCATTATCTAGAACTCGTGTAACTCAAAGGTCCTGTTTAAGTTGAAGTATTCCATCAGTCCCGGGCAGACTTAACACTAAGTATTCGACCAAACCTAACATGACTACTCGGACAACTTGATTTTTTTTCGTCCGGTCCCGCCGACTTTGAGATAACCAAGTTCAACTATCATTGAAACATGTGTTCTCAGATTATAAAATGTGTCGCAACAAAGGTTGTAACCTATAGAAAATATATAACAAGTTATTGCTATTTTGCGACAGATATCAAAGAGAACTACAAGATGATGACCGAGCTGGAGAAGCTGTCCAAGGTCGTGCGCGATATCCTTGAGTGTAGGATTGAGGCAGTCCTACAGGACATGTCCGTTTCTGCTCTCTGCGACCTTCCCGAAGACGAGGCTATCACCATGGAGAAATTCCTGGAAATAACCTCGGAAGTTGTGGATACTGCATCAAAACAACTTGCAGTGTAAGTTCCTGGAATTCAGATTTCTGGGGAAAATAATATTTGCTTCATTGTCCCCAGTTTGCCATTTTCAAAAAGCTCTGCACAACTGCCAAAAACTGCAACTAAGTTTTTGGAACTCATTCCACAGCTGTTACAGCTTACATAGATTATATCTGTAAGGAAAAAACCTTATCGTATTCGCCCAGGGTACTTAAAAAATGGTTCCAAAGGGGGCGCTTAATACGATAACAAAACTGAGGTCTGGATGAAAAGTGTCATTTTTATCAAGTTAATAAGTACGCATTTTGACCAGAATGGGTAGTACTCACAATGTGCCACATTATCGTCATCAATTTTGGACAATTTGTACACATATTACCGATATTTGTGGGTATATTACATCAAATCTGGTACCTTGAGGGATTTTAACGAGAAATTTAAAACATGAAATAAATATATAATCATAAACAGTGTTCTAGGTGGAATTTAAATATATGACATAACCTTATTAACCCCTGAAGACACATTTGGACTCTTCTAGATCAGAGTTTGGGATAGTTTATTAGGAAATTTCAGGTTGGGATGAGTTTATAAGTTGTATGTACTTGCTTTGCTAACATTTCGTAACACGCTGTTACAGTCAAAGCCAGCTGGTTGAAAAGGCCGTGTATGAACTTACCGACACCCTGCGCATGACGTTACCCGAAGAGTTGAGAGAAAGTCTGCACCCAGAAGAAGGGTATAGCTGTGCACAGCCTGACCCGAAAAACAAGAAACAACGATGCCAGGAGTGTCAGCCATGTTCCTACTACGCTCTTCTCAACCACTTCACGCAGAGGAACACGGAGGCACTCGTCAAATGTAGGTCTCAGTGATGTCATTTTACGCCAAAGAATACATGGTGTAGCTAATGGGTACAATATAAACTTTTATGATATTTATATTGTAAATTGATTTCAGTGTCTTTTCATGAAGTTTCTGAGAATGCTTTTTTTGTTCTGCAAGAAAATAAAGATAAAACTTTCATGATAAAAAATATATTATGGTTTCTTTTTTTACCAACTAACATAAAAATCATCTAAAGCCCTTTTCTTATATTCTGCTATATTTTGCTTATTTTCAATTTATCAATACTACCTGTCTACATCTTTTGTAAGAGTTTCTATGCAGGTCTCCAGCTTTATATTGCTGAATCCCTCTAAAAATGTCAAATTAAGTGAGAAAATGTTGCAAGGAGTTATATTAATTTGATTTCATCGTAATTATTACTGTCAAAGTTGGTACTATATATGCATAGAGATGTTTGCCAAGTCAAACTTGTGTAACAGGAGAAAGAGAAAATGTAGCGTCCAGACTGGGATTCGAACCCCGGACCTTCTGAACTCTAGACGAACACTCTACCACTGAGCTACCTGGTCGCTGATGTTGACCCAGTCCAGTTCCGCTACACTTGTACCGTTTTCTGATAAAATCTGATATTACCAAGATTAAATTTTTGCGTAAAAATACAAAATTTGACGAAAATTTCTTGGTAATTGTCCATTGCCTAATCCTTTCTCTGTACACCAGGTACTGTTCTGTTGGTCCATTGGCTAATATAATCCTTTCTCTGTACACCAGGTACTGTTCTGTTTGTCCATTGGCTAATATAATCCTTTCTCTGTACACCAGGTACTGTTCTGTTTGTCCATTGGCTAATTATAATCCTTTCTCTGTACACCAGGTACTGTTCTGTTTGTCCATTGGCTAATTATAATCCTTTCTCTGTACACCAGGTACTGTTCTGTTTGTCCATTGGCTAATTATAATCCTTTCTCTGTACACCAGGTACTGTTCTGTTTGTCCATTGGCTAATTATAATCCTTTCTCTGTACACCAGGTACTCGTCTGTCATTGGACGCCATCAAGCGTCGACTCCAGACTTCCAACAAGTACACAACGGACGCTAACCGTGACGACACAAAGCCGCCCTTGTTCCGCGCGGACATCGTGCTGGCTATCCCAAATGTGGTGATGAAGCCGAGTTTGGACGACATTCAGTCGTCTCTGAACAAGGCGGTCCAGATCATCCTCAAAACGTCGATGGACATCCCACAGTGGGAACACCTCGTCCTCCACCAGCGCCAGCAGCAGAAGGTACGCTCTCATTGGTCAGCAGATATAGGGTAATGCACCAAGGGTTTTCATTGGTCAACCCATCTGGGCTGGCGTTAAGTTGCTCATTTGTGAATTAACGTACTTAGGGACGATAATTTGACAATTAATCAACTGTTTCCACTGTTAAATTCTGGCACGAGATATTCATGGGTAGGTTGGTCGGTATAAATTAAAATAGTGTAATGTTGTGGCTGTTTGATTGACAAGTGGCTATATATTAGGGGGTGTGGCTCTACTACTGAATGTTGTGTATTTTGAGGGGAACTTGAAATCAGTTAAATGAACATTTCATAACTTCTTCAACTTCATTAATTTTGTATCAATTCATTTAATTACCAATTCATATATTTATTTTTTAACATTAGAGTGTGCTGTTCTTAACATTTCATTTCTGATGCTAATTATTTTCAGACAGAATTGCATGGATAATATACAGTTGAACCTTGTTAGCTTGAACTTGTATAACTCCTAGGTCCTGTTTATTTCGAAGTATTTCCATGGTCCTGGCCAAGCTTTACACTAACAATCAAACTCACGTAACTATAGAATACCCTGATAACTCAATGATTTCCCACGGTGCCATCAACTTTGAGATAACGAGGTTCGACTGTTTAATATTTTTGTTTTAACATTTTGATATTATTGTTTGTTTGAAGTTGATATATAAGTATTTTCCATGTCAGTAATTAATTAGGCCTTAGTTGTCCTCATTTCTATTTTGTATATTAAAATTTGTCACGCTTGTCTCCCCATTAGAAAACACAGTCTCGTTAAGGACAGGTGCGAGGTCACATGACCAAATTTACAGGTATATGATGAACACTAGCAGGTGACAGTGGTTCTTTAGATATTAGGTTATCGCTCAGTACCTAACTGCATGTAGACACATATATTTAGATTTAATAGTTAATATCAATTAGAAACTTATGGGTAATTCTGATGATATTTTAACTTTTACATAATTTCATATAGTTTTAATATGTTTTTCATCTCTTGCAAATTATAGGTTCATTTTACATTATTATTCTTTTCAATGTCACTTTGTGGTGATATAATAATTCTTTAATGATTTATTTTCATTTCTAAACGTTTTGTAGTATGGAGAACAATTTTATATCTAGCTTTATGTATGAAATATATATATTTTTTAAAACCAATAATCATAATATCAGCATTTTATTATTTTTTTATAATTGATGTAGTCGTTTATGGTATGCATGTTTAAAAATGAAAAAAAAAGGCCTTTAAAAAAATGGTAATATGTTTCTTGAATATCAGTCTCAAACGAGTTGTATTTAAATATTTTGTAGTGGTTTTAATTACTGTTAGAAGATAAAATGTAGTTAGAAAATAAGTTTCATGTGTGACTTATAGTAAATTATTTTACAATTTGTGAATTATTTTTAGATTTTTTTTATGTGGGCTCAGGTTTCACACATGTTCTGTAACTTAGGTTTAAACAATGCACAGCACAGCTGATGGGAAACTCTGAAGTTAAAAAAAATTCCTTTATTTTCAAGAAGGCTTTTTGTCTTTTGGAAAACCTTATTTCTTTAATAGAAAGGTTGTTAAAAGGATGTTTTTAAGTTACGTACATACAAAAAATCGATGTATAAGTAGTTGACTGATTGGGACAGTATCCTTGTAAAAAATATATACTTGTACACTTAGTAGTATATAGCTAGTCAAAGAATAATACATCATGTATGTTAACTAGAAATAATCATCACTTATTGCTCTTAGATTAGAAAAATCAATCTGGAATGAACAGAATACGATTTTAAATCTTGTAGAATTTAGCTCACCTGGCCTGAAGGCCTAGGGGTACCGGTGTTTACTGAGAGGTACAAGTGCTTAGAATAGACTTAAATGCATGATACTCCATATTAAAATTGATTGAAATGAAAATATAAAACTAGTACATCTATTACGAATCCGAAAAAGCTATATATAGGTATCAGTACACAACGATAACATTTTTTACAGAAATACTGCAAATTGATTGAAATGAAAATATAAAACTGGTACATCTATTAAGAATCCGAAAAAGCTATATATAGGTACCCGTACACTCTGGTAATTTTTTTTACAGAAATGCTGCAAATGTGATATTTAATATCGGGTTGTTTTTGGCAATGCAGGCCTTTTGGGAATCTTGTATACAATCATTTAATGACAGAAGAAATACAAAATTTAATGTGAAAATTCATTGCTGTAACTTTTGCTGTGTTACATCTGATAATGATTTCACTTAGTTACTAAAAATTATTGTCAGGGTTTGCATACATTGTTGAATGTAGTTCGACAAATATTAAATTAATGTGTGTATCTGATGTTTGATGATACCGTTTTAACATTTGCCGTTTTCTCTACGATTTCTTTTCAAACACGTCACGGGATGCAGCGGTACCAGGTACCTAGTCATTTGTCACTCTTAGATGGTGACCTTGACCTTGTGTGTGTCACTTTTAGATGGTGACCTTGACCTTGTGTGATGGTCGGGACACCTTTCTGCACTCTCCATACTCTTGGGTTTGCTTTGTCACGGAAATTAAACAAATCTTTACCAGAACTGAATGCTAGACTCACTTTTGGTTCTCATATATAGTTGTCTCCCTTTGTTGTGCAATTTCTTTCCCATGGATGCACACTTTCTGTTTATCTTATTTAAGGATCCCCGTACCATTGCCAAGATAAATTTTTTTCTTGATGAAGAACTTTTTTTTTGCATGTTTATAGAATTTATCATTCATTTCTGAAAAGACATAATTCCTTGAGGAAAAAATAAATGAAGAAACCCAACAACAGACTAGGATTTGAATCCTGGATCTCTGATCAATATACTTTCACCTTCAGCAACAGAGCTTATACCTGCATGGTTAAAGGAACTTAACGCCACTTCCTTAGTGACAATATATCGAGAACAAATTCAAAGAGCGGATAATTTTTGTATGAAAAATTATGATTTTGCCTGGGATCCTTAAATATCAGGATTTTGTCTCAAAAGGGGAAAATGTAATTCCCTATTGATGAAAAGTCTATTCTTGTTATTAACCTCCTTCCTCCCTCCAGAAAGGGAGGGGGGTAAACTGGAATCAGGAAACTGAAACTTTAGTATATGGAAAAGGAGTTAAATACGTTCTCCACCTTTTGTCCAGATCTTCTGTAATTAAATTCATTTTCAATATGGTACTCTAGGGGTTACTTATGCTTTCTCTACCCCAGGAATATGTAACAGAAAATTAAAGGCGGGGCACAAATTTAGATACATGTATAAGTGTATTCCTTTAATTGGAACGTTCCAGATGTGCTAACTTGGAAGTGGTCTGCTAAATGGAACAGAATGTCCCAAATTCCGTTTCTGCAGTTGAAAATCTAATAATCGAAAAAGGAAAAAGAAACGACTTTTCCGGAAATAACCAAAACGGCTCCGTCATAAACTCTGCATCACAATGCGAGTAAACACTTTTATTTACAAATTTTACACAGAATGATGCCACTAGGAGTCGGTAATGATTTATTTAACTGATGAAATTCAGTCTAGCTGGTTACAGTTATATTTATGTACAATTTATTGAACACCTGAAACGAAAACCTTTCATTGGCTGCCATATTGGATCCAGCTTGGATTCCTCAAATGAGACGTTCCCCAGCAAACTGGTTCGTTCCGGCATAACGGCGCATTCCATTTAGCGGAATGTCTGGTTCGTTCCGGAACAACCGGAACGTTCCGCTAAATGGAACACGCTAGTAGTTTATAGCTATTTATTTAGTTTTTGGTAAAAGTAATAGATCAGTCGCTGTGCTGATACCTATCCATTGAGGATTACAAAGGGGCAATAGCAGACTTCAAAGCCTGTCAATTTTACTAAGCATTTGATTTCTTCTGGAACAATTATTTTGGCATGACATATTCCAGGGGTGCAGAAAGCATTAAATGAGTTTTTTCCCTATAAAACTTAGGAAGTCTTTTATTGTGTTGCTATTTAGGTTTGAATTTGAAAATGCCAGAGTAGTTAAACATATAAAGCTAGAGTGGTGTTTATTGAACACCTGTATATTTCATATATGCCGAGTTTGTTTTGTTCACAAACAGGAATTGAAATCTTAATTTGCAAGCTTTCTTGCTCCTTATTGGAATGGGTAAACATCTTACCCGTCCCTCTGTCTACCTGCAGTAGTACTAGAGTACATTTGGACGAAATGTTGCGCTACATTTTTGACAGCTGACTTCTCTAACTCGCCCTATTTTGGGTAGGGAGCTGATTTCAGCAGTCAGAACACCGACACTCGGCTATAATGTTGTACTTTTTGCTTGACAAAGGAAACAGATGTTTTTCGAAAGCTCGCAAATTAAGTTTTCAATTCTTGTTTGTGTACAAAACAAACTCAGTATATATCATTCAGACCAAACTGATGAATCTTAATCCTAATACCAGTATATTTCTACTATCTGAATGTTAGTATCAGCTAGACCGTACACGTTCTATAGGCAGTGGAGAATTAACATGTGTAACCCTTGTTTTCTTTGTTTTGTAGAACTGTATATTTCTGTTTTAGTCTAAGTAAATACTATATGGACTCTATTTACTCTACATGTCTAAACAGATCTATCTTTGGTTTAATAAGGTATAAGTAATTCCTAACTCATTCACCCCTGAGATTTCATAATGGACTATTCCAACCATTGAATTGGAGCAGTTCAAACGTGTCTTCAGGGGTGAATGGGTAACTCATTCACACCTGAGATTTCATAATGGACTATTCCAACCATTGAATTGGAGGAGTTCAAAGGTGTCTGTAGGGGTGAATCGGTCAGGACTCTAAAACATTGTATCACTGTACTATCATCAATATCATATCTGTAAGAAACTTCCTTATTGAAGATTTTCTCGCTGTTTCTCTGTAATTTCGGTATTTTCAAGATATTTCATCATTCAATAATTACCATAGTACTTAGACAGTGTCACTTTATAATTCACCACCTTTAGGTGGCATTCATATAGGCTATGAATGACACATGCCAATTGTTGGTATCATGACAAAATAATTATTATGTCGTGATATCGCTTACTTATCCGTGATAGATAAGCTGTTCTATTTATTTAATATGATGAATTCATTTTTCGAATAAAATGCTTAAAAATTTTTCAAATGAATTTTCTGCAAGATGAAGTTTCAAATATTGTAAATATATAAGTATATATTAGAATGCCTTAAGTTATTATCAATCATTTTTGTCCTCAATGAAACTTATTTGAAGGGGCTCCATTCGTGCATGCGTCCTTGTGAGAGCGCCAATTTATTGTCGCGCTAATCTATTTAAATGTGGTTATTGGCTAAATAATTGCGCTAAAATAAGTACTTTTACAGTGTATGATTTTTATCCTTTTAAAAATTGTTTTTGAAATTGTGTGATTTGTTGAATACAATCATCAAATAATATACTTGAATTTAAAAGGAAAGAATGTAACATTGAAAAGGTATCGGAAATTAAATTCTACACGATAAGTTGAGCTGAGTGCTTCCACTTTGTTACAGTGTCAAGGTTATTGATGAGTCATTGATAGAACTATTGTGGCTTGATTTCAATCTGTCACATTATTAAGCTTATTTTCTCTTTGCTGGTAGTTTATAATGTTTGTATAATAAGAGTTCAGTATTGATAACTTGGTGAACATTTCAATAAAAAAAAGTTTTATTTCTAAATATTTAGATTTTTCAGGCAGAAAAAATAACTCCAATCCACATTTCAAGTATTATCTCAGATTCTTCAGCATTTCGTTGAATTCCCTTTTCAGCTAATTGATTTATCCTTTCTTTAATAAGTTACAGAATATTTATTGTGTAATTTGACTTATCAGATTTATCATTTCATAAAATTCTTTCTACAATTGTGAATTTTATCTTTTCACGAACCAATCCTCATTTCACTGATAACTTGGACCAATCAGAATGAATCATTTATCAACTTGACCAATCAGAATGAATCGTTTATCAACTTGACCAATCAGAATGAATCATTTATCAACTTGACCAATCAGAATGAATCATTTGTCAACTTGACCAATCATAATTAATTATTTATCAACTTGACCATTCAGAATGAATCATTTATCAACTTGACCAATCAGAATGAACCATTTATCAACTTGACCAATCAGAATGAATCATTTATCAACTTGACCAATCAGAATGAATCATTTGTCAACTTGACCAATCATAATTAATTATTTATCAACTTGACCATTCAGAATGAATCATTTATCAACTTGACCAATCAGAATGAACCATTTACCAACTTGACCAATCAGAATGAATCATTTATTAACTTGACCATTCAGAATGAATTATTTACCAACTTGACCAATCAGAGTGAATTATTAAATCAACTTGACCAATCAGAATGAATCATTTATCTACTTCTCCATAAACTTGACTAATCAGAATGAATCATTCATATACTTGACCAATAAGAATGCATCATTAATCTACTATTAAATAGGAGATGGACCAAGCTGCTGCTGCGGATGCTGAAGAGGGAACCAAGATCATCCCTACCTCCCTTATCAAGCCCCTCCATAAGATAATCAGCGAGCACAAGGACGTACAGAAAATTGTCATCCAGCTCAACTCCATCATCTCAACTTTCAAGGTTGAGGTTCATGAAGTGCTAGAAAACTTCACCAAATACGCTCACTTGTGGGACAAGGTAAGATTTTATTTGCAGAGTGTTTAGCAACTTTAAGTTTAAAATACTTGTTTCCTGTAAATTATTGAAAAAGAAATTAATTTTATATTCTAAGATATGCTCATACATTCAGAGATCTGATCAGTGTTTTGGCATCATATGACATTATGGAATGGACAATATCTTTCTATTGTTTTTAGATTGTAACTTTCTAATGATGCATTTTGAGATGATAGCCTTTTAACGATGTTTTTTTTGTGTGTCAGGAACCTGTCGCTTCAGTAAAGGAGTTTATGGAAGCTAATCCCATCCTGACTGAGATTGAAGCACAGATCAAGTTCTATCAGGTAAACCTCACTGCAGTAAAATAATTGTCAACCAAATAAACTTTATTAAAAAATTATTAGTTACTTACCTTACTCACCCCGATATTCCATAATGGTCTATTCCAACCTTTTGATTAAAAGAGTCAAATTTGTCTTCAGGGTTGAGTTTGTTTCTTGGGATTCTTTGTTTCTGGAGATTGCCACTTTTGATTTATTCTCCCATCAAGACCCATTTGAGCTTTTTCCAATTCAAAGGTTTGAGTAGTTCTTTATTTATTTTTCAGGGGTGAATGAGTTTTATTTTTATTCGATTAATCTTTGAATCCCTTCTCTCCTAATATTTTTTTTTTTTTTTTTCCAAATTTTTTGATGAAAGTCATTCTAAAAAAATTGTGTGCCGTTTTAGAAACTGGAGACCGACATTGAAGAGATGCAGTATAGTTACCGTGTGGGATCAGTAATGTTTGTGACCGACCCTCTCAAACTGGCCCTCATCACTGAGGCCAAGAACTGGAAGATGGCATACGCGAAAGCACTTAACGAGAAATGTGCCGGTGAAATGGACGAAATGCTTGATTTCATTGACTCTCTCACCAAAAGACTTTCTCGTCCAGTCAAAGATTTGGACGATGTGCGTGCGGAAATGGCTGCCCTTGCCGAGATCCGCGAGGCAGAAATCAAAATTGATATGACCATCACCCCAGTGGAGGAGTCGTACGCCATGCTAAACAGATACAACATCTTCTTCAATGATGGAAACGCGGAGCGAGTAGATTCCTTGTCCTACGGGTGGAAGAAGTTGATAGCACAGGTAAGCTGTTATAGCACAAGTTATAGCACAGGTAAATCTGATATAGCACAGGTAAATATGATATAGCTAAAGGTAAAACTGATATAGCACAGGTAAATATGATATAGCACAGGTAAATCTTCTAAATTTCTGGTAAATCTGATATAGCACAGGTAAGCTTTTATAGCACAAGTAATAGCACAGGTAAATCTTCTATATTACAGGTAAATCTGATATAGCACAGGTAATCTTTTATAGCACAAGTAATAGCACAGGTAAATCTTCTATATTACAGGTAAATCTGATATAGCACAGGTAATCTTTTATAACACACTGTCAGGTAAATTTTCTATAGCACAGGTAAGCTTTTATAATACAGGTAAATGTTTATAGCACAGGTAAGATTTTATAGCACAAGTATGGCACAGGTAAATCTTCTATATTACTGGTAAATCTGATATAGCACAGGTAAGCTTTTATAATACAGGTAAGTGTTTATAGCACAAGTAAGCTTTTAAAGATTAATGATTGCTATTTGAAAACTGTGATCTACCTGTAAAAAATGAAATTCCAAAAAATGCTAACTTGATTGAGAATAAGTAAAAGTAAGATAATTACAGGTGTAATAGAATTACAATTAAAGGTAACACTAAACTTAGCAACTCGATCAAGGTATAAACCAGAAATTCTATATCTACTCCACAGAGCCAGCAAGTACAGAATCACTTGCTTGAGATTCAACCCAAGTTCAAGTCGGACCTCCTGGCAGGTGTCGAGACCTTCATCAAGTCATCCAACGAGTTCACCGGTGATTACAACACAGCGTACGTATAATATGGTATTAAGTGAATACCAGGTTTTTAGGAATCTGGAACTGGTTAATCGTTTGGTTCTTCGATTATTTAGTATACCCTTTGTCGTGCCGTTGCAGTTTATGAACTGACTACATATGGCACATTGGCAGTCGGAGAAAAATTGGTTATGTAACTTTGACCTAGCTCTGTTCATTATAATAAATTTATTTGTCAAACATTGTGCATCTAGTTATGTATTGTGTAGGAAAGATAGACAATCTTTATCATCGTATTATGTACTGTACAGAAAAGTTAGTATGTTACAAACTTTTTTCTACACAATTATTTCTCTAGACCAATATTACTTTGACACATATTTATCGTAATTTCCATACTTTGACAGGTCTGAAAATTGTCAGAAAAACGTGTTTTCTTATAATATCACATTCCTGTTATAATCACATCTTCATCTGACAAATGTGAAGTGATATTATCTCATTCACCCCTGAAATTTCACAATGAACTATTCCAGCGGGGGTGAACCTCTGTATTGGGAGAGTTAAAATGTGTCTTTAGGGATGAATGAATTAAACAGATTCTGTATTTAAAAGAAAAAAAACCTCAATGCTTAATCCAGTTACCAAAGCTCAAAAGGGTTTCCTTCAGTAGAGCTATATTACTGATTTTATATTTAATATAATACTTGATTTTGTATATTTATCCTATTACAGGGGTCCCATGGAGGATGGGATTGCTCCCCGCGAAGCTTCTGATCGTCTCAATATCTACCAGGCCCGATTTGACGAACTGTGGAGGAAGTACGTTACGTACAATGGAGGGGAGGAACTATTTGGCCTGCCCGTTACCCAGTATCCCGACCTACAGCGCATACGCAAAGAGCTTAACCTGCTCCAGAAACTATATTCCCTGTACAACATTGTGCTGGAAAACGTCAACGGATACAACGACATCGCTTGGGTGGAGATTGACATTGAGAAAATCAACAATGAACTTCTGGACTTCCAAAACAAGTAAAACTTTATGGAGGAAATATTTTTAATCTTTGAAAGAAATCAGCAATTTTTTCCCAAAGGTGTCCTGTACCTGCTTTGCTTGATAACATTTGAAGACAGCCAAATGTGCAATTAAATACTGACAAATTTTGTTGATTTAGATAATTCTATCAGAATGTAGAAAAATCTATGTTATCTCGGTATTCCTGTGGGAGTGTTGACCTTAAAGGGGCATCCCGGGGAAGTCTACAATGAATATCTTGAATGTACATGCTGTCTGCACTACCAGATACATTTCCCTGTTATTTCAATATTCAAAGTCCACTCAAAATGTGTTTATTAGCCACTTGCAAAATTGCATTCCTCGGGAAAGCCCGATAAAAATAGCACTGATCACGCGACAAGTGATAGCGTTCTCGGTCAATTTGACGAAGGGGCCCAAGAGGGGACGCGTAATGTATATACATGTACGTCCGATGATGAACCAGACACCAAGCTTTAAGTCCGTGTATAAATTTATTGAATCACATTTACGTTTAACAGTGTCATGTGGGTTTCCGACGATGACAACCATAGGGCAAACCTTAATTTCTTTAAAAAGTTATCTTCACGAATCCTCATTTAGAACCATTTCACAAAAGGTGTGCATGCATTGAAAAGTACAAAAATAAAATGAAATGATTCCGATTTTTTTTATACAACTCGATGTCTTGAAGATTTTTTTTCAGATTATCTATATATTCATCTAAAATCTATCCAACTTTCAGCGTCAACATACTTTAACACTTACAATTATATATGTATCACGGAAGTCCGTGCACTCATATGACGCACCACGCACTAAACATGTAGAATACATGTATAATATATATATCAAATTTGGAACTTGTCAAGAAGATAATTGTCCAATACTTAATCCATTTATATAGGTTATGATTCATTTTACTTTTTTATGTAAATTTAAAGGTTCGTTAACTTTTTTAACACAACTGCAGACATGGGACATACGTGTATATGATTTTTTTTTATCAATTAATGACTTCACTTATATAATGCATATATTTTTATTCATATCAAATTTAATACCGGGGTCCAAACCCGATAATATTTGTATAATCCGTATTTTATAGATTAAGTATGACAAGAATTTTTTATCCGCACATGATGACATAAATTTATTCATTTTGTCCAAATTGAATCTGTATACATTAAACTCAATCGCCCTATACCGGCGTTTTACAACGTCACACCCCAATACGGTTTTTCTTGTATGTGAAAAGGTCTTTCTCTTCAGCAATATTATTTAATAATGCCGTTTTACTGGAATATTATAAAGGGAATATTACAATACACGCTTTCAAATTTTACACACGCATTTCATGGAACAGAGGAATGAAAGAGTTATCCCTTGGGAGGCCCCAAAACCAAATCAAAACTGTGTCACCGGCTATCCAGAAGAAAACTGTAACATTGCAAACAATTGGGCTGTTAGTCTCTCCCTTGAATACTTCCCATCCCTCATTATGCTTCCGTAATATAATCCTTACGTTAAAATTTGACCATTCGGCCACTTTTCGCTTGGTAGTTACATGTAGGTCATGCGGATTGCCATTTTTTGTTTACCGATGTAGCTTGTTATGCGCATGCGTTATCATATGTGATGCAAAAAAATTTACATGTCCAAATCGTTGATCAACGAATAGTGATTCCCTTTTTTAATTATTAATTAAAAATTTTCAGAACATATTTCAGCGTAAATCGCCCATTAATTTTCCACAAGAGTATACATTTAATTCATATATACAATAATTCTAAATAAGCATAAAAAAATATAGTTTTACCGTGATGCCTCTTTAAAGTAAGAAATATATTTGTTTCATGTTACGTACAGATGCCGATGCTATATTATCTAGTATAGCCCTAGGAGTGGTGACCTTAAAGTAAGAAATATATTTGTTTCGTGTTACGTACAGATGCCGATGCTATATTATCTAGTATAGCCCTAGGAGTGTTCACCTTTAAGTAAGAAATATATTTGTTTCGTGTTGCGTACAGATGCCGGAAGCTACCCAAGGCCCTGAAGGAATGGCAGGCGTACGAGGAGTTGAAGAAAACAATTGATGACTTTAACGAGACTTGTCCATTGCTGGAGATGATGGCCAACAAGGCCATGATGCCGCGTCACTGGGAGCGCCTTGCTCAGATCACGGGACACACTTTCGACGTTGATGCCGACAACTTCCTACTGCGTAACTTAATGGAGGCTCCTCTGCTGGAGAACAAAGAAGACATTGAGGTGAGGACGATAATGCCACCACATATCTCTGTGGAGAGTGTTTGTTTTCGATAATTGCATAACCTTGGGTTTTCATTTTCATCATAACTAACATATGACACTGCGCTACGTTTGTGTCCCATGAGCTAGAACCGACAAAGAATCTCATTTTTGTACTGAAAATAGTAGCCAATCATATTTCTTCTTTCATGCGTGACTACATCCAGCCGTGATATCCCGTTTGTAGCTATACAATACATATATACCAACATTGTGGCGACAATGCCTGTCAAGAAAACCTGCGAGTTATCTTTGAACAGGATAAGGGACAATAAGTCCTACCAGAAATTATCTAAACAAGTCTCATGGGAAACAAGCATTCTGATTTGTCGAAATCTCCGAGTAGACTTCTATTCCGGAGTTTTCCATCTGTTCTAGCCCACGGGACACAAGAGTCAAGACCAGTGTCACATAGGTTTCCAACGATAGCTTTCATAGTGCTATGAAAGTGAAAAAAATTGATCCATTAATGGTGGTTGCACAATTTTTTTGTCTGCAGGATGTGTGTATCTCGGCGGTGAAAGAGAAGGACATTGAAGCCAAGCTGAAAACAGTGGTCAATGATTGGAGTGGCCAAGACTTTCAGTTCTCTGGCTTCAAGAACAGGGGAGAACTTCTCCTGAAAGGTTTGTGGTTTAGTCGGGCAAAAACAGATGAAAGAATATTTTCCTGAAACACAACTTAATGTCATGAAATAGATTGATTGAAAACTGTAGGAAGAGATCTCTAGACAAATACTTTTCAAGTCTCACCATGACATGAAATTGTGTAACTTTTATATGTCTGTCCACATTGACAGGACATATTTGGTATGGCGCTGTCCATCTGTCCGTTCTTCCTTATGTCTGTCTGTTGTAAACTTCTATTTGATATCTAACTGATATCTTTAAACTTGGTTGGCTTAATCATCATGACATGAAGTTATATTTTCCTGAACGGCAATTAGATTTGACAATATTTACTTGGGTAATACATGTGTGCAAATATACAAAAAAGGGATAAACGAGACAGTTCAAATCTTTCAAGGTTGGTTACTTGTCTGTTTTGTGGAGTTTACAGGTGTTTGTTATACGTAGCTGGACATTAAAACTTTATCATTAATTGAAACCCCCTTTAAATTCCTATTTTTAAATTGAAATAGTTCAAATATGTCTTTTAGGAGTGAATTAAATTAATTTTTCTGTACCTCGCTTTCCAGGTGACACAACATCAGAAACAGTGGCATTGATGGAGGACAGTTTGATGGTTCTGGGATCGCTGCTTAGCAACAGGTACAACGCTCCGTTCAAACCCAAGATCCAGGAATGGGTCCAGAAACTAACCGGGACAACGGAGATCATTGAAAATTGGCTTGTGGTGCAGAACTTGTGGATCTACCTAGAGGCTGTGTTTGTGGGCGGTGATATCGCCAAACAGCTACCACAGGTACATATTTTAATGCATCTTCAATGTAGAAAGCTGCCGGGGTTCGGGAGCCCTAGGGTCCTCTCGCAAGAGGGCTTTCATTAGTTCTCCATTCATTCTTTAATATTTGCTTTAATTAATTGAGTAAAATTAGTATACATAAGTTTGAATAGCTATCAGATTTAATCATATTACGTGCTGGAAATAAAGTGTTGCTTTAGGAGGTGAAAAGATTGTGAATTGTTTTAATTTCATCATGTTGCCTTTTTCACTTTGCGACATCAGAATTTTCCAAATTTCGATGTCACATCAGCTAATAACGTAATGTTTCAAATTTTTAACTTCAATCTGGACCTCTCTTTCATAGGAAGCCAAGCGTTTCAGTAACATTGACAAGTCATGGATGAAGATCATGCAGCGAGCTCACGAGAACCCGAATGTGGTGCAGTGCTGCGTTGGAGACGACACACTGATGCAGCTCCTTCCCCATCTACTGGAGCAGCTGGAGATCTGTCAGAAATCACTGACAGGATACCTGGAGAAGAAACGTCTCATCTTCCCCAGATTCTTCTTCGTCTCCGACCCCGCACTGCTGGAAATCCTCGGACAGGCCAGCGATTCTCACACAATTCAGGTAAAGTTCATGAGAATATCTGTACGTCTATAATAAAGTTATAACTGTAACCAGTTGAAGTGAAGGTTGGATCTTAATCTTTTTCAGGAACATGTAGTCTAATACATTATGATATATTGCAATTGTAACTTGTTATACCTGGTAATTTATCTTAAGACCCAATATACGTAACTTTTGGCAAAACTTGAAGTGAAAATCAAGCCTAATAACTTTTTATATTTATAGATTTAATTAAGATTAACTGATATCAGTAATATTCAAGGTGAATTCTTTCGTAGTTATCGGTACAGCAGCAGTTGAAACTCGGTATTTGTAAACATGGGTCCATTTTGAACTGTCTTCTAACTTCGGCTTGTTGTTGAAGTGGGCCCCACATGAACTATTTTCAATTCTTTGGATTTTTTTGTCAACAGTTTCTTGTTAGTTACCGCTCAGGTTAACTTCGTTTGAGGCTTATTTTTGCATGGTTATCAACTGGATTTTTTTTCAGAATTTTTCAGAATCGCAAAAAATTTCCTGAAGTTACATATATTTGGCCTTTAATTTGATATAAATTTTTTTACTTCTAGAACCATCTCCTGTCCGTGTTTGACAATACAAGACTGGTGACATTTGATGAGAAAGTTTACGATAAGATTCTCTCCCTCAACTCCCAGGAGGGAGAGAATGTGCCGCTAGAGGAACCAGTAAATGCTCAGGTAAGTTCCCGACGGTATCGAAATGTGACTTCTTTGTTTCTGTCTGCAAAACATTGTTAATGTTATTCTTATCGGCATTGCTTTCCATATCTTTAATCCTATTCATATCGAACAAGAGTAAATCCGACAAGCACTGCTAAACCAACCAAAACTTATTAATTTTTTCACTTAGTCCATATTTCCTTTGCACAAAAATTAAGTTGGACTTTCTGATTATAAAGACTGTGGTTTACAAACATCATTGACCTTATCACAAGTCAAATTCAAGTCAAATTCAAGTCCTAATCAAAAAGGCTAACTTTTGTTACAGGGTGACATTGCGATCTGGTTGGATTTAATTAAAATGTCTGACCTTTGTTTCAGGGTAACATGGAGATCTGGTTGGGTTTAATTAAAATGTCTGACCTTTGTTTCAGGGTAATGTGGAGATCTGTTTGGGTCTAATTAAAATGTCTGACCTTTGTTTCAGGGTAACGTGGAGATCTGGTTGGGTGACCTTTTAAGGGGATCCAGAAGGTCTGTCCATTCTGTTATCCGCTCTGCTTCCGTCTCCATTGGTGATTCCAACTTCAAGCTGGTGGAGTTTGAAAATATGTTCCCAGCACAGGTAAGACAGCATAAACCGATTATCCTGGCAAAGGAAATTCTTATCACAGGTGAGACCACCTTATTGTAGGTGAAACAGCATTATAACGCAGGTGAGACAATCCTACGACACAGGTGGGACAAACTTATAACACGGGGGAGACAACTCAAACACAGGGGAGACAACCCTAGCTCAGGGGAAACAACCTGAACACGGGGGAGACACTCCATATACAGGTGAGACAACCCTATAACACAGGTTTGGACAAACTTAAAACACAGTCGAGAAAACCCTCACACAAGGACGACAACCCTAGCTCAAGGGAAATCCAAATACAGGGGAGACAATCCAAATACAGGGGAGACAATCCAAATACAGGGGAGACAATCCAAATACAGGGGAGACAACCATTACACAGGGAAGGTGATAAAGAATGTAACAAGGGTAGGACAATGTAACTGTACCTTCCCAATTCAATAACCTCTTCATAAATATGTCAGTTACAGATATTCATTATTTATGTCCTGAAAAATTAAAAATCAATGCAAATGGTTTACATATTTTTTCTCTCTAAAGTCAAAAACTTATAGATCAAGTAATTAAATCTTACAGCCCAATTAATAAAGATACATTGATGATGTTAAACTGTATCTTTGTTTGATGCTTCAATGTTGCCGTTTGTTTGGGTAGGTCGGACTTCTGGGTCTACAGATGATTTGGACAAGAGATTCAGAAGACGCCCTGAACAACGCCCGCACAGACAAGAAAATCATGGTCAACACCAACCAGAAGTTCCTTGACATCTTGAACGAACTCATTGCCATGACAACCGAGGACCTGACGAAAATCGAGAGGACAAAATACGAAACTCTCATTACTATTCATGTGCATCAAAAGGACATCTTTGACGACCTGGTAAAACGATAGCTATACTGCCATGTCATCAGACAGTCTGTATTCACATGGATTTCAGGAGCAACTCGGATGAATTTATCACAAATTCATCAGGAAAGATTCATGTGAAATTCTTGTGAAGCAAAGACTGTCTGTGTTGACATATCAAGATCACTAGATAGCCTTGAAATACTATTGAACATAGAACCGACATTTGATGACTTGTCATAGCCATTTGCGTACTATGAATCATAATTTACAACTACACAATTTTCCGTTTTTAAAATTATATTTGAAATATGTGTAATATATTTTATACTCAATTTGGATGTGTTCAACTTGCATTTCCGGTTAAAATTTTGATATTTATATTTGAGATTGAATTTGTTTTGAAAGTTTTTAGAGATTTTCAAGTTTATATATAACCATACCGGTAAGATGAAATAAAACTGAATAAAATCTAAAAAGTCGGCAAGAGGCTATCGTGGAATGGTATTTCAAGGTTATCGGCTATTGCATTTGTGAAGAGAATTCATTCAAAAAGAATGTATCATTGACGTCATACCAGAGATATTTTATGTTAATGTAAGTTTCTCAACCTGGAATTGGCAACAGGCTTAATCTGTTTCCTTGCGTACTATATCTGAATAGTATGCTTTTAAGAATTAGGGTGGAAAAAATGATGATTGGTGCTATATAACAATTATTAATATCTACCAATCCTATAAATAGCTGCAAATCCAGGAAGATGCTTACATCAGCAAAGAATTATTCTGGTATTTCTCAAAAAGAACAAAATCTAAATCTCTTCAAGAAATGTTAGACATGATTCGATGAAAGTAGTCAGTTATGTACCTGGTATATAAAATGCCTTGTCAAGCTTCAGTATAAATTAAAAAAAAAAAAAAAGACAATTACCTCCCTTTAATTTCAGTTCAAACCTGGCACTGATATGTTCATATCTAAACTATTCCCTGTAATATAACCATCCCTCCATAAAACAAAACACAAACTCAAAAAATTTGTTAAGCCTGCTTGAATTATACCTGGCACTGGAATTTTGATGTATCAGTTGCTTAGGGAAATCTACCACTGGATGATATGAGATTGATACCTCCTTAGTTTGATTACGTCCAGGCTTTTTGAATTTGGCAAGCCCACTTGTTGAGGATAATAGGAATGTACAAATTTGTTGTATGGTATGATTTATTCATTGCCAAATGATAAAGGGGTTAGGGGTATGCAGTGGCTGGATGGTTGAGGGGTCTGACCATGTATAATCACTACTCCTCCACAGCAGGGTCACAGATTTTATACTTACCTGAGGTAGTACTTTAAAATGTTCTCAGCTTTCTTCCACAATCAAAACCTGGCCCCATTCCCCCCCCCCCCACCCTACAAAAAAAACCAAAAAAAAAACCCAAACCCCAAAATCATCGGCAAAAGCAGACTAATCAAGTATAATTTTAGTGATGTTAATAGTGGGTACATCTGTGGTATTAATAGTTTTCTTTGACCAAACTAGGACAAATATTATCTCCTCGATCTGTTTACATGTTTACATCTGCAGCTCTATCATACAGTTGGGGGGGGGGGGGGGGGGGATAGTTTGGATGTGCCCAACGGGTTAAGGGTAAACTATAGCTGGACAATTAGAGTGAATTCCCCTTGTTTCCTACATTCACTGTAGGTAGACATACCTTAAAAGGTCATTACTTATATTACTGAAGCTACGACAAAGGCATTTTGAATACAGGATGATGATTGGCTCTACCCTAGCCAATGGGCTGGCAGTTACTTATCCGTTTATCAGTCATGTTGTACCAGGTTGCTAGCCGGATGTACATGTACGAGCATATGGGTGTCACAGGTATCAAGCCTCCTTTAGGGACCTTCCCATTTTCGAGGAATGTCTTCTATAAGTTGTGCTTGCTATGTTGTTCATCTGTAGTGTATTTCACAAATTATAAGATATTACAGAACAAGTCAAAATATTTGACACAAAATTTACCATTGTATCAGTTGTATTTAACATCAGTTGTTTATTCCATCGTAAGGCGATGCATGGTTCATTATTAGCTATAATTAATTTATCAGAATGGAAATACTTAAAGATCATGTACTTGTTAATTATCATAATATATATTATATATATCAAAAGATGTTGGCACTAAATCTATGAAACACATACACGATTATCATTGTATTACCACTATATATATATAAATTTATCTGCACCTTAATTATCTGCTATATTAGAAAGCATCGTACACCACTGACAGGCCTTTAAATGACATAACTGCTGATATTTATATTATTATACTTATCATGTAAATATGGTATATGCATATTCAATTAGGCTGCTGTGACCTAATTAGCTGATTGATTTCTGCATGATACCTTTTGAAGGAATGATTGAAATTTTATGAGACTTGTATGGGGGCCGTATCTTGACTATATGTTTTCCCTCTTGTGTCGGTGAAATTGTAATCTAGTTGTTGATATTCTTATAGGGATGTTTATTCTGCTTCCTTTGATATTGATTAAATATGTATGCTATGATGTATGTTTATGACATTTTGTCAAGCTATTAGATCAAATTTATACCGGTAATAATCCATGTTTTAGTTCTCTCACAAACGTCAAAAAATATGTTGGTGAACAATAGTTAATCAATTAAAGTATATCTTAATGTTCTTTATGTCTAATGCATCTTTTTTTCAGGTGAAAATGCACATTCGCTCCCCCGGTGACTTTGAGTGGCTGAAGCAGTCTCGCTTCTACTTCAAAGAGGATACTGACCAATGTATCATCTCAATCACGGACGTCGACTTCATCTACCAGAACGAGTTCCTGGGATGTACTGAGCGTCTCGTCATCACTCCGCTTACCGACAGGTAAAAAACCTCACTCACTGACATGTAAAAAACCTCACTCACTGACAGGTAAAAACCTCGCTCACTGACATGTAAAAACCTAACCCACTGACAGGTAAAAAACTCTCTCACTGACAGGTAAAATTCTCACTCACTGAGTGGTGAAAATCTCGCTCACTGACCGGTAAAATTCTTGCTCACTGAGAGGTAAAAACCTCTCTCACTGTCAGATAAAAAAACTCGCTCACTGACAGGTAAAATTCTCACTCACTGACAGGTAAAATTCTTGCTCACTGAGTGGGAAAACATCGCTCACTGACAGGTAAAAGTCTTATTCAGTTAGAGGAAAAAACCTCCCTCACTGACAGGTAAAAAAACTCGCTCACCGACAGGTATTGTAGAAGTCAATATTTTCCTGAGTGTCATTTTTCTCAAAACTGTTTGCGATGTGGAAATCTTCTCATTGTCAGTCATGCTGTTTTGTACTGTGTGCCTATAATACCATAATTATACATTGTACACTTTGATTATATTCGCTTGTAGATATATTCACGGAGATTTAATGCAAGCGAAATAAGCAGAAATTTCCATGTTGCGAACATTTCCACTCTAACAGTAAAAACCTTCAGGTGGTCATTATTGACATGCATGTAACTGGTGGAAAAGGTTCCAGTGGTGTTTTCTTGAAAGGTTGAAACGATTATAGCAGCAATAGCGATCAGTCAATCTAAATATGTATGATGTGCATGATCAATGGATCCTGTGTTAATGTGAAGTCTAATTGTTTCTGTACAGATGTTACATCACGCTGTCCCAGGCCCTAGGTATGTCGCTCGGTGGGGCCCCGGCCGGCCCCGCGGGTACAGGCAAGACAGAGACTACCAAGGACATGGGACGTTGTCTCGGCAAATACGTAGTCGTCTTCAACTGCTCCGATCAGATGGACTACAGAGGTCTTGGTCGTATCTACAAAGGTACGTGTATACAGATGCAACAGAGGTCAGGAGTCGAACCCGGAACCTCTGGCTACAAGGCTTACGCTCAACTGATCGAGCTAGAGAGAAGATCTCTCTAGCCGAGCGGTGTATTGCAGACAGTGGTTACCAGGGTTACAGAGACTTTTGAAAAACCTTCAAAAATCATCTCGTGAATAGAAAGAAGGCCCAGGGTACTGGTCGTTGTCCAGTAGGTATCTGTTACTGAATGACATTGACCTATTATTGAGGCCACGGGTCAAATACATGCATGTAAAAAAGTATAAAAAATCTCCTGAATAACCAGAAGGCCCGGGGTAGTGATATTCAGCTAGTAGGTATCTGGAACAAATTGCTATAAGTTTTCTCAAATAAATGACTTTGTCCTTCTTTAAAGGTCACAGGTGATACAGGCCTTCTGGGCCTCTTCTTGATAAAAAACTCTACCCTGCTGATTCCTGTCATATTATTTGTCTTTAACAATGTTTTTCATTGCATTTGATGATGTTTTAGGTTTGACACAGTTATCTTCGTGGGACAGCTTTGACAATTATTTCTGCATTGTGTATATTTCAGGTTTGGCACAGTCAGGCTCGTGGGGCTGCTTTGACAATTATTTCTACGTTGTGTTTATGATATTTCAGGTTTGACACAGTTATCTTCGTGCAACAGCTTTGACAATTATTTCTACGTTGTGTTTATGATATTTCAGGTTTGGCACAGTCAGGCTCGTGGGGCTGCTTTGACGAGTTTAATCGTATCGAGCTTCCAGTGCTTTCTGTGGCCGCCCAGCAGATCGCCATTGTACTACAGTGTAAGAAAGAACGCAAACCCAACTTCATCTTCACTGACGGGGACAATGTAGACATGGATACAGAGTTTGGCATCTTTTTGACCATGGTGAGTAGTCATAGAAACCGTGGTGAGTAGTCATAGAAACCATGGTGAGTGGTCATACAAAATATGATTTAATTCAGGGCTGATATTCATTAAATCGTTCTCATGCGCAAGTTTTGGCTATGAATTGATAAGGTAAACTCTAGCGAACACTTGGGCTAGATTGGAAAACCTCTCCTCAAATTACCTAATGCTGATAGTTTAAATAGGCAAAATGTCTTCAGGTGAGTTTGACCTGAAAAATTGTCGGTCAATCTGAATGAAGAAAAATTTCATGTTAATTTCAGGTCAAATTGACCTCAAATTCAGGTCAAATTTTGCTCTTTTCAGGTCAAGTTACCAAAAACTTTGAAAAAAATAAACCGGCAATAAGTTACCAAAACCGCTTTTACATCTGAGTGTAATACACAAACTGTACTCTATTATTCTCTTTAAAGCACTGGTTTGGTTACCATATGCCTTGCCTTCAATATCTCTTTATTTAAAAGTAAAAATTCTACCCTGGAGCACTATACCTCTCCAGACTACACTATAAGAGAGCATGCAGTTCCCTTGGGAAAGGGCCATATGATAATTGTATGCGTTACCTGCATGTCAAAGTTCACATTAAGTTGGGCAGTCATTTCAAAAGTTTGCCTACTTTTGTGTTACAGAACCCAGGTTATGCTGGTCGACAGGAGTTGCCAGAGAATCTCAAAATCAACTTCCGTACCGTGGCCATGATGGTGCCAGATCGAGCTATTATCATCCGTGTCAAGCTGGCCAGCTGTGGTTTCATGCAGAACATTGTGCTCTCCAAGAAGTTCTTCACGCTCTACAAACTCTGTGAGGAACAGCTCACCAAACAGGTAAATAACACTCCTACTTAGATGTCCTTATAGCACGATGGCCGAGTGGTTAAGGTGCGACCCGACATTCTACCACTAATCCTGTACCTCTGGGCCGCGGTGGCCGAGTGGTTAATGTGCGACCCGACATTCTACCACTAGCCCTTCACCTCTGGGCCGCAGTGGCCGAGTGGTTGAATGTCAAGTCGCACCTTAACCACTTGGCCACTGCGGCCCAGAGGTACAGGGTTAAGGTGTGACCTGACATTCTACTACTATCCCTGTAGCTCTGGGCCGCGGTGGCCGAGTGGTTAAGGTGCAACCCGACATTCTACCACTGTAGGATGTTGCTACGTACTGACCGTATAGGAAGCTTTAATTTCATTTCACCATTGAGTAGTTCATATTACTGTAATGGTGAAATGAACTGCAAATCATACTACCATTAATGTAATTTGACTTAATGTAATTTGACCCTCGTTGATTTCACAGTGCTTAAAAGCAGTTTGCTAAACAGACTGTTCTGGGTCAGTTTATTTACAGGTACTTTACAGGTACTGTACACTTTCTTCGGAAATAATTTCGTTAACTATTGTTATGAAAACTGTGTATAGTTTAATCTTGTTTAAAAACTGAATTATTGTCGAATGAAAAATTACCATGGAGTAATTAATTATTCATCCAATACATTCCAGGTCCATTATGATTTTGGTCTGCGTAACATTTTGTCTGTGTTGCGTACCCTCGGAGCGTTCAAGAGAGCTAACCCCGAAGATCCCGAGACAACTATTGTGATGAGAGTTTTGAGGGACATGAACTTGTCCAAACTCGTGGACGAGGATGAACCCCTGTTCATGTCACTAATTGACGATTTGTTCCCCGGCATCACCCTCGACAAGGCTGGTTACCCCGACATGGAGGCCGCCATTGAGAAGGAGGTAGGACGCTTTCATCTTGGGGCTAATTCTACTGTTAAAACAGGATTAATATAATAAGCCAAAAGAATTTAGAAAGGAAAACTGTACTAAACCTTACTCCAAGATTATCAGATGTAGATATTTTATTTTGATGCTGAATTTTTAGGTCATCTGACCCGAAGGGTCAGGATGACCTATAGTCATCGTGCTTCGTCCGTCGTCGTCCGCCGTCCGCCGTCCGCCGTGCGCCGTCAGTAAACTTTTCATTTCAAAATGCTACTCCTCCTTCATTTCTTAATGGATCACCACCAAATTTGGTGTGAAGCATCATTGGGGGAGGGCGATCAGATTTTATATAAATGAGGCTGATCCGACCCCTGGGGCCATAGGGGCGGGGCCCGAAAAGGGGAACTTTGCTGAATTTTTGCTTTAAATTCCTACTCCTCCTTAATACTTGAATGGATCACCACCAAATTTGGTGTGAAGCATCATTGGGGGAGGGCGATCAGATTTTATATATATGAGGCTGATCCAACCCCTGGGGCCATAGGGGCGGGGCCCGAAAAGGGGAACTTTGCTGAATTTTTACTTTAAATTCCTACTCCTCCTTAATACTTGAATGGATTACATCCAAATTTGGTGTGAAGCATCATTTGGGAAGGGCGATCAGATTTTATATATATGAGGCTGATCCGACTCCTGGGGCCAGAGGGGTAGGGCCCCAAAAGGGGAACTTTGCTGAATTTTTGCTTTAAATTCCTACTCCTCCTTAATACTTGAATGGATTGCATCCAAATTTGGTGTGAAACATCATTTGGGGAGGGCAATCAGATTTTATATAAATGAGGCTGATCCGACCCCTGGGGCCATAGGGGCGGGGCCTCAAAAAGGGGACTTTGTTGAATTTTTACTTTAAAATCCTACTCCTCCTTAATGCTTGAATGGATTGCATCCAAATTTGATGTGAAGCATCATTTGGGGAGGGCGATCAGATTTTATATAAATGAGGCTGATCGAACCCCTTGGGGCCAGACGGGCGGGGCCCGAAAAGGGGAACTTTGCTGAATTTTTGCTTTAAATTCCTACTCCTCCTTAATACTTGAATGGATTACATCCAAATTTGGTGTGAAGTATCATTTGGGGAGGGTGATCAGATTTTATATATATGAGGCTGATCCGACTCCTGGGGCCAGAGGGGTAGGGCCCGAAAAGGGGAACTTTGCTGAATTTTTGCTTTAAATTTCTACTCCTCCTTAATACTTGAATGGATTGCATCCAAATTTGGTGTGAAACATCATTTGGGGAGGGCAATCAGATTTTATATAAATGAGGCTAATCCAACCCCTGGGGCCATAGGGGCGGGGCCTCAAAAAGGGGACTTTGCTGAATTTTTACTTTAAAATCCTACTCCTCCTTAATGCTTGAATGGATTGCATCCAAATTTGATGTGAAGCATCATTTGGGGAGGGCGATCAGATTTTATATAAATGAGGCTGATCCAACCCTTGGGGCCATAGGGGCGGGGCCTACTTTGCTGAATTTTTGCTTTAAATTCCTACTCCTCCTTAATACTTGAATGGATTACATCCAAATTTGGTGTGAAGCATCATTTGGGAAGGGCGATCAGATTTTATATATATGAGGCTGATCCGACTCCTGGGGCCAGAGGGGTAGGGCCCCAAAAGGGGAACTTTGCTGAATTTTTGCTTTAAATTCCTACTCCTCCTTAATACTTGAATGGATTGCATCCAAATTTGGTGTGAAACATCATTTGGGGAGGGCAATCAGATTTTATATAAATGAGGCTGATCCGACCCCTGGGGCCATAGGGGCGGGGCCTCAAAAAGGGGACTTTGCTGAATTTTTACTTTAAAATCCTACTCCTCCTTAATGCTTGAATGGATTGCATCCAAATTTGATGTGAAGCATCATTTGGGGAGGGCGATCAGATTTTATATAAATGAGGCTGATCCAACCCTTGGGGCCATAGGGGCGGGGCCTCCAAAAGGGGACTTTGCTGAATTTTTACTTTGAAATCCTCCTCCTCCTTAATGCTTGAATGGATTGCATCCAAATTTGATGTGAAGCATCATTTGGGGAGGGCGATCAGATTTTATATAAATGAGGCTGATCGAACCCCTGGGGCCAGACGGGCGGGGCCCGAAAAGGGGAACTTTGCTGAATTTTTGCTTTAAATTCCTACTCCTCCTTAATACTTGAATGGATTACATCCAAATTTGGTGTGAAGTATCATTTGGGGAGGGTGATCAGATTTTATATATATGAGGCTGATCCGACTCCTGGGGCCAGAGGGGTAGGGCCCGAAAAGGGGAACTTTGCTGAATTTTTGCTTTAAATTTCTACTCCTCCTTAATACTTGAATGGATTGCATCCAAATTTGGTGTGAAACATCATTTGGGGAGGGCAATCAGATTTTATATAAATGAGGCTGATCCAACCCCTGGGGCCATAGGGGCGGGGCCTCAAAAAGGGGACTTTGCTGAATTTTTACTTTAAAATCCTACTCCTCCTTAATGCTTGAATGGATTGCATCCAAATTTGATGTGAAGCATCATTTGGGGAGGGCGATCAGATTTTATATAAATGAGGCTGATCCAACCCTTGGGGCCATAGGGGCGGGGCCTACTTTGCTGAATTTTTGCTTTAAAATCCTACTCCTCCTTAATGCTTGAATGGATTGCATCCAAATTTGATGTGAAGCATCATTTGGGAAGGGCGATCAGATTTTATATAAATGAGGCTGATCCAACCCTTGGGGCCAGAGGGGCGGGGTCCCAAAAGGGGAACTTTGCTGAATTTTAAAGATTAGTAAAATACCTGTTAACATACACTGAAGGATAGAAATTTCTGAAAGTGAAAGTAGTTGTGATACAGTCTTGTATTCCACAATGCTGGTATACATTTACTATAGCTAAGACGCTTTTGATTTTGCAATGCCAATCAAATAGGAGATTACCAAATCATTGCAAAGTGTATAACAAGCATGGCCGATATGTTGTTCATTGCTTTGACAACACCATAAATAAATTTCGTAACCGACTCTAGATCTGAACAGATAGTTTATGACAATGATGCTGGTTTGAACACTTTTGAACTAAGGGGTGTGTCCCTGCTATAAGTGTTTGCAATTGTCAGATGACCGTTTAGGCCCATGGGCCTCTTGTAATTTTCTAGTAGGTAAAAACTACGGATAAGATAATTTTGTGCCACAAAATAATATTTGAATAGTGATGATTTTATTTAAATTTTGGTAAAAATCAATTCTACCTTGTTATTTTTCAGTAGAAATTTATTGTTCCATTAATAATATTGGTGACCAAACCTGTGTTTTATTCTAACTACCTGTCTGTGATACCTGTAGGTGACTGAGGGAGGTCTGATAAACCATGCTCCCTGGGTCCTGAAGCTGATTCAGCTGTTTGAGACCCAGCGTGTGCGTCACGGCATGATGACACTGGGACCCACCGGAGCTGGCAAGACCAAGTGTATCCACACCCTGATGAAGGCGATGACCGACTGCGGCGCCCCCCACAAGGAGATGAGGATGAACCCGAAAGCCATCACTGCGCCACAGATGTTTGGTCGTCTGGACGTTGCTACCAATGACTGGACGGATGGTATCTTCTCTACCTTGTGGAGGAGAACACACAAAACAAAGAAGGTGAGACATGTTTCTCCAAATTGGTGTATCTTTCTTCTAACTTCAGTCAGCTGTCTGCAGCTTCAGTCAGCCATGATGTATGCATCTCGTCAGTGTTTCTGATTACACCCCCATTCTGTCCTTCTGCCTATTCAGATATTACTCAGGACCTTCCAAATTCGAGACGGTCTGGTCACCAACAATTGACCTGGTCTAGATCCCCTGTTACATTCAAAACATCTATTCCATATTTCTGCATGGCTTGTGTCAGTTCATGATGCACCTACAGTAATTTTTGTAGAAAAAATTCATGTTTCTATGGTAATCAGTATGAAAGAGAAACTGTCGCATTAGTTAGGAGCACCAATTGATGTACGTTAAGGTTTATCTAATACACATAAAATCACCTATATTTTCTTTTTGACAGGGTGATCATGTATGGCTTGTGTTGGATGGACCAGTCGACGCTATCTGGATTGAGAATTTGAACTCTGTCCTGGACGACAACAAGACTCTGACCCTGGCCAACGGTGATCGTATTCCCATGGCGCCAAACTGTAAAATCATCTTTGAGGTGCACAACATTGACAATGCGTCGCCCGCCACCGTGTCCAGAAACGGCATGGTGTTCATGTCCAGTTCTATCATGGACTGGAACCCCATTCTCAAAGGTAAGCTGACCTTTGAACTGTAATAACAGGTTAGGACTTAACAGGATTTAAAACATGAGTCTAATATTGTGAATAAATAATGATGGTTCGAAAAGTAGATGGTTTGCTGGAAAAACAGATTTGATGTTTTCCTTGTTTCCTTTTGACAGGATGGTTGCTGACGAGACCAGCCAACCAACAGGACACCATATTTGACTCGTTTGAGAACAACTTCCCTCAGACCTACACGTACAGCATGCAGTCCCTTTGGCCCAAGATGCCCGTAAGTTACTCCATCCTCCTCAGCACTTCAAACTTTTGTGGTTGAAATCACAAGCCACTTATCTGTTATATACACCACAACGTACTTAAGCGGTACTTAGGTATCAAGAATTGTCGTACTGGCCTTATATTCCAGTCGTGGTGGAACATTATGTCTATGGCTTTCTACCCTTCCATTTTTAACTTTATTATGCCCCGCCATGAAATGGGGGGGGGGGGGGGGATATAGTGTTACCCATGTTCGTCCCGTCCTGTCCCATGGTAATGTAACCAGCTTATTTAAATAACTGCTGATCCGATTGTCATCAAACTTCGCATACGTAATAAGTATGAAGATCTTATTTCATATGGGGGAAGGGGGCACTTATTTCTTACAGACATTTCTTGTTTGTCCTGAGATCTCCTCCCACAGTTTTTAACTGCTCTCTTTCAAATTTTGTACATTTTTGACATGAAGTTTTGTTTTTCTGAACATTGTTTCGATTCAACTATATTTAAAAGTTAATATCACAATCTAAAATTTATCTGTAGGTCTCTTTTTACAATTTTTAACTGATCTCTTTCAAATTTAGTATTTTATTAGGTCATCTATTTCTATCAAAATGTGTCTGTCCTGTTAAAGCCCATGGGCCTCTAGTTCACTAAAAAATGAAGTTGTGTTTTCATGGACATTTGTTCAGTTAGCCAATATTCTTTCAATTAGACTTGCCTTTAAGAGAACATGTGAGAGAAAAGAAAGGAAAAGATCCAACATTTTAAGAACAAATTAAGATTGTCAGTGATGGGTGCCAAGACCCCTCTTGGATCTCTTATTGGTATATATAAGCACTAAATGTCTATATAATAGATAAACATCATACCGTACATATTGCTTAATAATTGAATAATATTTTGTGTTGTTCCACATCATATGTTTATATTGCGTATATAATTGAATAATATTTTGTGTTGTTTCACATCATACATATTATATATTGCATATATAATTGAATAATATTTTGTGTTGTTCAACATCATACGTATATATATTGCATATATAATTGAATAATATTTTGTGTTGTTCGACATCATATGTATATATATTGCATATATAATTGAACAATATTTTGTGTTGTTCCACATCATATGTATATCTTGCATATAGAATTGAATAATATTTTGTGTTGTTCCAGATCCTCGAGTGTATGTACATCAAACAGGCTATTGACATTCTCGAGGGACTCATCCCAAGGGGAGAGGAAGGCAAAGACATCAAGTCTGACCATCTCAAAAGGCTGATTGTCTTCGCCATCATGTGGTCAGTCGGGGCTCTGCTGGAACTGGAGGACAGGAAAAAGGTGCAATTTGTCAACGGTGTTCAGCTCCATCAGGGACGCTTGATATATAGGATAACAGAAATTAGATCTAGGAGAAAAATGTGGTTTTTATCAAGTTAATAAGTACAATTTTTCTTACGTAGCTTTCTTATATGGGCAAACTCTATCCAAAATTGCGAGATATGAGAGAAAATTGAATAATATTTTATCAAATTGAATGTTTTGTGACTAGGGCCCATATTCATGAAACTTTTCTCATGCTCAAGCATTGATTTTGTGCTCAAGGCTTATTTTTAATTCCGGCTATAATTTATTTTAAAATCTAATTTTGTCAAAGTTTCACAACAAAAATTTGAGACATTCGGTCGAAAGCTATCTTCAACATTTACAATGATCTTTTGACTCTTTGACATGATTAAGGCGATTTTCAAGAAAGCTTGCTTGAGCACAGAATCCATGCTTGAGCATGAGAACGGTTTCATGAATAGGGGCCCAGAAAGGGTAGTACTTATATATGTGTGATATTATTGTCATTGAATTCGGACAATGTGTACACATATTACCGATACTTGTTTTTTTCTTGTAAACATGCATTCAGAGAGATTGGTATGGAATTATTTAGCTTTGTCACAATTAGTAGGTTCGTTTATATAGTTTCAATACCTTCACGGAAGGGGGAGAGGTGCTTATAGGGGGAGGGGCGCTAAATACGGTGAATACGGTACACAATTTCTATGCATACAGTTTGTTTTCTGATCAGTTTTGCTACAGTCAAACCTGTGCTAGGGATCTATAAGTGAAGTGTCTAAAAAGTTGTCTTTTTATGCAGGTTAAATTCACAAGGAAATAACCCTTTTCTCGTGAAAAACATAAACAATGTTCTACTTCAGGAATTCTTAAATAAACAATGATCCAAGTAAAATGGATTGTGGCCCCTTAATTATGGTAACTATAGGGGTTAAAGGGTATATAAGTTTCTTTTCTCATAATTTAAAAAAAAAAAGTTTGTGTTGGTAATTATTAATTTGTTCATGAATTAATGAAAGAATGGATGTTGAATGAACTTGAAAAAGGAGTTGTGATGTGAAAAGCTTTTACAATTTTCAAATATCAATATTTTACAGATGCAAGAATTTATGCAAGCCAACAGTGACTTACCATTACCCCAACTTGCAGAAGATGACACAATCTTTGAGTACATGGTTGGAGAAAATGGTCAATGGGAACATTGGTCTGGCCGGGTATGTGATCAGGATTATAATAATGATACGGTTGAACCCCACTTACTCAAACTTGGGGGTACCAGACTTGTTTTTTAGGAAAACATGTTCATGGTATTCGAATAATCTGAGGTTGGTATTTGATCATTTAATATATATCTTGAGTGATAATAATATAACATATTTAAGCAGATGACAGTTAAGGCCAATATCTTGAGTGATAATAATAAAACATACTTAAGCAGGTGACAGTTAAGGCCCATATCTTGAATGATAATAATAAATCATACTTAAGCAGGTGACAGTTATGGCCCATATCTTGAGTGATGATAATAAAACATACTTAAGCAGGTGACAGTTAAGGCCCATATTTTGATCTATTGATAATAAAACATACTTAAGCAGATGACAGTTAAGGCCCATATCTTGAGTTATAATAATAAAACATACTTAAGCAGATGACAGTTAAGGCCAATATCTTGAGTTATAATAATAAAACATACTTAAGCAGATGACAATTAAGACTCGTGAGCCTCTTGTTGATTTATCATTATGATCAATCATCAGCCCATCAAAAATAAGATAGCTAGATTTACTCCATGGTTATGTTTCCAGGTTCCAGAGTATGTGTATCCTGACGACAGTATTCCGGAGTACACCTCCATCCTGGTACCTAATGTAGACAATGTGAGGACAGATTATCTCATCAACGCCATCTCCAAACAGGACAAGTCTGTGCTACTGATTGGTGAACAGGTAATGCTGCTGTAACATGGAGTGGGGAGATAACTCCCGTAACAAAGTTAGGTGGTATATTGCAAACACTTTGGCTGTCTAGACGCTTGTTTGGGTATATAGAGATGTCTGATATCCTTAGTTGTTTGACCAAAAAATTTAATTTTTAATTTAAAGGCAGATTTTAAAACTATTTTATTAACCATATTTGATTTTTAAGTGGTTTTTTTTTTTCCTTTTTCTTTTTCTTCCCCAAAATGAAGAAGTGGATTTGATATTGTTTCAAGAGGATAAAATATCTGAAAACTGTGTTTGGAAATGATTTTCAATGTACCGTAATACTTGTGTAATCTACGCACCAGTGTAATACGCACCTTAAAAATCACCCCAAAACTGCCGGAAAAAGGTCTGTATGAATATAATTTACGCACCCAACATGGCGGCGTCCTTCAGGTTTCTAGATCTTTCACTGAAAAAAACTTGACACACATCTATATCATTGTAATTTACGCACCCCAAACTTTTTTATTTCAATTTCCCTTAAAAAAGTGTGCAGATTACACGAGTTTTACGGCATATATAATCCTTGATAAGAGATTTGAATGAATACCTTTTGTTGTGGTGTTCCAGGATGTACTCATTTAAAATGTGTTTGTTGGTTGGGTATGGGGGATTTTGTTCATAACAGTTTCTACAAATGTACCTTTGCATTAGGGAGAATTCCATTTAGCTTAACTAGTGTTTTTTGTCTTCCATATTTAGGGAACTGCTAAGACTGTGATGGTTCAGGGCTATTGTAACAAGTTTGATCCAGAGATGCACCTCTTCAAGAGTTTGAATTTCTCCAGTGCTACTCAGCCAATCATGTTCCAGGTAAGATACATGACCTCCTATTGGTCCTTTCTCAAGTGCTTCCGAACCAATCATGTTCCATTTAAAAAGCAAGACTTCTTATTGGTCCCTACATAAGTAGTGAAAACGTTGGTTGCTTGTGAGAATAGATATATAATTCTCCTGTGAGGAGTAATTGTACATTTAATACTGAAATCACAATGTTTTGCATCTTGTAATCAGCTCAGCTGTTTAGTCTTTATTTCACTTAATAATGCATTTAGTTTTAGTCTTTTTATTTGTATTGAACTTAAGTTGCTTAATTATCCAACAGAAAATGCTTTGTTGAATGAATAAATGTTATAGAAATGTTGCAGAAAATTTAAATTTAAACTGCAAAACCATTACAGCTTGTTTATTTGGTACAATTATATGAAATTGATTATTTTTTGCCAAATACAATTCTTGTTGTGTATTTCAGAGGACCATTGAGGGCTATGTGGACAAACGTATGGGAACCACATACGGTCCACCAGCTGGAAGGAAGATGACAGTATTCGTTGATGACATCAACATGCCCACAATCAACAACTGGGGAGATCAGGTAAGGCAGGATAATTAGCAGTATTGAGAGATAAAGGAATGGGTGCTGTCTAGTTCGTAAAGGGAGGTAACATTTAAGGATGTAAGGCAATTGAAGGGTAAATAAATACATGAAAAGAGATATCAGGTAGGGGAGATAATTAGCAGTATTGAGAGATAAAGGAATTAATGGTGTCTAGTTTTTCAAAGGGAGATAACATTTAAGGATGTAAGGCAATTAAAGGGTAAATAAATACATGAAAAGAGATATCAGGTAAGGGGAGATAATAAACAGTATTGATAGATAAAGGAAAGGGTGGTGTCTATTTCGTAAAGGGAGGTAACATTTAAGGATGTAAGGTAAAGGGTAAATAAATACCTGAAAAGAGATATCAGGTAAGGGGAGATAATAAGCAGTATTGATAGATAAAGAAATGGGTGGTAACTAGTTTGTAAAGGGAGGTAACATAAGGGGAGATAGCTATCAGTTAAGGGAAATCAGGTAGGGGGAATTAAAATAGGTATAACATTAAAGGATGTAAGTTAAGGGGAGATCATTTAAAAGAGATATCTCCCAGGATAGGAGATAAGTTAAGGGAGATAACTACCAGTTTAAGAGATAAAGTAGATAACTAACAGGATAGGAGATAAGTTTAGGAATTAACTACAGTATCAATAAAGGGAGATTACTACTAGTATAGGAGATCAGGGAAGGGGAAATTACTACCAGTTTAGGAGGTACGGTAAGGGGTTATAACTTTAAAGTAACTGCAGTATTACTTTTCTATCAATAAAAACAAGCTTTTTCAATCTTCGGTGTCCTCACAATCAATGAAGAAGACTTAAATGAAATAATATGATGCAAAAACTTTCTCAAATTATAACTTTTTAACAAATTTTTCATTTGTTTAGATCACAAACGAGATCACACGTCAGATGATGGAGGTGAAAGGATTCTATAACCTTGAAAAGCCTGGAGAGTTTATCAACATTGTCGACATACAGATGATTGCCGCCATGATCCACCCAGGTGGTGGCAGAAATGACATTCCGTCGCGTCTTAAGCGACAATTCTCTGTGTTCAATTGTTGTTTGCCTTCCAACGCTTCCATCGACAAAGTTTTCGCTACCGTTGGTAGTGGCTACTTCATCAGCGTAAGTCTCATTAGTAACGCCATTGGAAGAATGTTCATTTCATCAGTCTGTAAGTCATTAATTATTAATTTTGTCACTAAATTCGTTAAAAGCAGTGCTACTTTCATCACTTATTAAAAGCAGTGGATATTTTATCAAATGTTAGATTCCGGAAATGTCTCCAGAGATGCAACCAGAAAAGTCTGATGTGTGAACTTCTGAAGAAGTCATGCTACCCTAAGATACTAGAAATCTATATTGTGGAGATTTGGGGTAAAATTTCCCTTGGAATTAAAATTCAATATTAGAGATATTAGAGACTAGAGGTCAATTCACCCTGAAATTACAAGTGTGAAACAATTTCCTTGGAATTAGATTGTACTGGAAAATTACCCAACAACTTATATGTGTACATGTAAAAATGAATAATTCAGACCAGCATTTACAGCATTTTCCATGAATTCCCATGTTTTAACTTTTATTTTCTAATGAAAACTACAAAATACTTATTACGTAATTTAACTTTTTTGCCAGGTTGTATATGTCCGAGAAAATATTTTTTGTTGCAGAAACGTGGATTCCCTGCTGAGGTGACAGAACTGGTTTCCTCCCTGGTACCAGCCACAAGAAAACTTTGGCAAAAGACAAAAGTCAAGATGTTGCCGACTCCAGCCAAGTTCCACTATGTCTTTAATCTTCGTGATCTCAGTCGTATTTGGCAGGTGGGTGTAATTCATCAGTCTGGCTCTTGTTATTGTTAAGATGTGAACCGCCACAGTATATTGTGGCAAGTTGATGTTAACCATCACAGCATATTGTGGCAAGTTGATGTTAACCGCCACAGTATATTGTGGCAAGTTGATGTTAACCGCCACAGTATATTGTGGCAAGTTGATGTTAACTGCCACAGTATATTGTGGCAAGTTGATGTTAACTGCCACAGCATATTGTGGCAAGTTGATGTTAACTGCCACAGCATATTGTGGCAAGTTGATGTTAACTGCCACAGCATATTGTGGCAAGTTGATGTTAACTGCCACAGTATATTGTGGCAAGTTTATGTTAACTGCCACAGTATATTGTGGCAAGTTTATGTTAACCGCCACAGTATATTGTGGCAAGTTGATGTTAACTGCCACAGCATATTGTGGCAAGTTGATGTTATCTGCCACAGCATATTGTGGCAAGTTCATGTTAGCTGCCACAGCATATTGTGGCAAGTTGATGTTAACTGATGGAGTATATTGTGGCAAGTTGATGTTAACTGCCACAGCATATTGTGGCAAGTTGATGTTAGCTGCCACAGCATATTGTGGCAAGTTGATGTTAACCGCCACAGCATATTGTGGCAAGTTGATGTTAACCGCCACAGTATATTGTGACAAGTTGATGTTAACCGCCACAGCATATTGTGGCAAGTTGATGTTAGCTGCCACAGCATATTGTGGCAAGTTGATGTTAGCTGCCACAGCATATTGTGGCAAGTTGATGTTAACTGCCACAGCATATTGTGGCAAGTTGAAGCTGTTATGCAATATTTTCCTTCGCTACCACAGAGACATCTTTAAGCTGATAAATCTAAAATCCTGAAATTCTACCATGAACATTCATTGTTGAGTGTTACTAACAGTTAGTAAAAGTTTTTCCTAATTTGAGATGATAATGGAAAATGTCGTTGAAAATAGAGCATGCTTTTCAATGGAATATTTGGTCTTGGTGATAAATAACTTAGTAAAAGTAATTGAATTTCTATAGTAAAAAACCATGGTTCATACGGATGATGAAAATTGCTTGAATTTGGGGTCAGTGCTTGAAAAGTGCTTGAATGGGGTTCAGTGCTGGAAAAGTGCTGTAATTTGCTCATAAATGATTGAAAGGTGCTTGAATTCATACTTCCTAACTGTAAACATGCAATTTTTTTTCAGATTTATATAAAATATAATAAAAAATGCACCTTAAAAAATTGAGAAAAAGTGCTAGAAAAGTGCTTGAATTTTGGTATGAAAAATCTGCATGAACCATGAATTACATATTCAACTTGTCCAGCAAATGAAATGAATTACATGGAGGATCAGATCTTTCAAGCACCCGATGACTTTGTTGGTCAGACATTATAATGTGATCTACTAGTGGTCAGACAGTATAATGTGATCTACTAGTGGTCAGACAGTATAATGTGATCTACTAGAGCTGCACATTTTAATTTCTTTTGTTTGACTTTGACAGGGTATGCTGAATACTACAGAAGAGGTAGTCACCAGCATGAAGGTGATGATGTCACTTTGGAAGCACGAATGTTACCGTGTCATTGCTGACAGGTTTACTGAAATGTCGGACAAAGATTGGTTTGAGAAAACCATCAAACAGGTAAAAAATGAGATTCTTCTATTTTCTATTTCATTTATTGAACGACGACCATAAAAAAAAAGTTTTATTAGATTAAAACGGTATTAATATGACTGTAATTTCTAACAATTTTTATGCCCTTGTCATGAAATATCGTGTTGAACAAAGCCCTTCACAAATAATTATCCATGGTTATGGGCCCTTTGTGACAAACCAGTATCTTTTCTCAATTCTCTGGTGAGCATACAGCTTCATAGTGCTGTCATTTTGGCACCCAAAACTAGCATTCAACTATTTGAGAACTGACAACCACTATCCCATTTACAGCTGGGTAGGCTGGAACAAGTCAGTTAGAGCATGAGGTGTTTAACCAGTGTTCGATTCGGAGCCTGGTCTTACCACTAGAAAACTGTGCCTCTAACGAATAAATTAAAAAAAAAAATATTTGTGGTTTAGGTGGCCGAGGAGGAGTGTGGTAGTGCTGCCTTCAATGAAATGGAGGAGGAACCTTACTTTGTTGACTTCCTGCGAGAGGCACCAGAAATAACAGGTAAGTTTCACCGCAACATAATTATAGAAACATCAGCGTAGTGTGTAGGTTTACAATCTATCCATTGTATTTGGTCACTCAGAATTCAAGAGTTTGTGCGAAAAAATCATTTGATTCATACATTTTTTAGCATGATCCCTCAGAATTCAAGAGTTTGTGCGAAAAAATCATTTGATTCATACATTTTTTAGCATGATCCCTCAGAATTCAAGAGTTTGTGCGAAAAAATCATTTGATTCATACATTTTTTAGCATGATCCCTCGGAATTTAAGAGTTTGTGGGATAAATCATTTGATTCATCCATTTTTTTTAGCATGATCCCTCGGAATTTAAGAGTTTGGGTGAAAAAATGTATTTATTTTATTGCCAATATTCTTAAAAACCTGAGAAACATATAAACAGGTCGAGTAGGTGAAGGGGTAAGAATTTATCATTATAAATAGCACATGCTTTTTACTGTTAAGATTCCTGTCCAATCCTGAAAAATGTTAACATTATGTTTTGAAAATTCTACTTCAAATTTTAATTATAACAGTTGTGAAATAAATTCTATCAATTTATGTTAGCCTATCCTGTTGGTTGTTAGAATGTCTGGACTGGTCTAGTTTAAATAATATGCAGGATAAACAAGTTTATACATATAGTGAGGTTGAATTTATTTCTTTTTTTCTTCTCTTGATGAAATGAATCAAATTTGGATTATATTTTAATTTCTTTACTTGGAATTCAGTGATATTTTCAAGAGAAAATTTAGTATGTTTTACTGATTTTTGTGTTGATAGATTTTCTATTAAGATTCATTATTTTTCATCATGATAATTATATTTACCATAATTTTGAAATATTAATATGCTTGCTACAGGAGGTAAGTGATTTGTCCAAGGAATATTACACAGTAGACTATTTATATCTTAAAATTATTTCTTTTTATGGTAGTAGAAAACTGATGTTAATCTTTTTTTTTTTAAATTAAAAAAATTAATATTACTTTCTTCGGTTGTGGAGTGAATTATTTTACTGAAATTAAATTTTAAAAAATCATCAAAATATCACCATGAAGAATGTTATATGAGTGAAAAAAGGTTCAGAATAGTTGGATTATTTGATTAGAAAAATATTGACTTTTTTCGAAATTTCATGGAAAAAATATATCTAAAAGATGCTAATAAATTTAGAAAAAGTTTAGTGTTTCCGTCTGTTAATCAAAGAATATTAGATATTTGAATCTTGGAATTTGAATAAATGTATCTTTCATGTGAAAGTATTTTATTTAATCCTTGATGTCATATATACTTCAATATATAAGTGCTTAATCATTTAGATATTATATTTGAAATATAATACTGTATACATCATACTCGATCAAATTTTTAGCACTTATTCCTCTAATCTATTGCTTATCACATTCTGTATCTCAATTTGCTTCCTTCTTCCTCCTACTCGTTACTACGACAATTTTGTGATTGATCGGCTAAAGCTGGTGCCAAATCAGCAAAGTCATCGAAGTCAAAAGAGCGTGGTAAAGTCTTCTCATAATGATCTCATATGTCATAGGGAAAGATGTCTCCATTGCCCCCCTTACAACCCCTTACACCCATTACACCCTCAACCCCAACCTGTCACAAAAAAAAACGCCTCTTTGGTGTAAATGCATAGGCTGTGAGTAATAAATAACTCATGTCCATATCAAATTTAAAACTTGAGCGATGCTTTGGAGAATTTTAATAATTGATGTTTGAAAGGAGAAGACAGCCCATGTAATTTGAATGTATTTCTGATGAGAAAAGTAAAAATGTTTAAACAGGTGTTTAAATTGAAGAAGGGAAATTTGATCTTTTATAACAAATTTATTTGGCCTATTTATCTTGAAGATTACAATCTGCAAAACACTTTTAGGTATGTGAATGTATTTAAAAGTCAAAATAAGAAATTTGGTCTTTTATAAAATTTACAGTCTTTATGTCCAAGTGTAATTCATTGCATGTTATTAAGTGAGATGACTGTTACGTAAGTGTTTCAAAGTAGCTTAGACATTTTGACCGTAGTTTGGTAATTAGAAATGTTCATAAAACTTCCAGATCATAATTTCAGATGTTTCATTTCTGTCACTGAAATAACACCTGTTCTAGTTATCAAAATGTTGAACTATTTGTATTTTCTGAAGACAGTTTAACAAAATATAATGTATCTTTTGCCTTTTGCTCTGTGACCTTTGCCCTTTTGTTCTGTGAACTTTGCCCTTTTGATCTGTGAACTTTGCCCTTTTGATCTGTGAACTTTACCCTTTTGTTCTGTGAACTTTGCCCTTTTGTTTTGTGAACTTTTACCCTTAAAATATCTTTCCTATGACATATGAGAACTACACATTGTAATGATGTCATTCATTGAAAAATAAATGCCAAACATCTTATGTTGTGATGTCAACAGGATTCACAAAGCCATGCCCCGTGATTTGCCACATCTGCCTGTCTTTTACAATCATGATAGTGATGTCATGTGACCCACATTCACAGAAACCATGTGACTGTCACATGATCGTTGTAATCGTACAAATTTCACACTGTTGTCGAGAAATTTATTGTCTTCTGATTCGTTTTGCTTTTGATCACTTTTCTATGGTCGATTGTTGTTACGCATTGTTGATGAATTCTCAGTATAATTATTTGCGGACATCTTGGTTCTTAGGACTGTTGGTCGAGCCCCAAACTAACAAACGAAGACTTTCTGTTAGTATGGTACAGAGGAGCAGAAGCTTCAACACAGACGGTGGCCAATATATTAATTACATTCCGACTTATTTTGTTCAATTTGTGGTGAATTTTTTGTACTTTTGAGAAAAGCCATTGGCACTCTTCCTTTTCATCTTTTTTGTTTCTAGAATTTGATTTTTTTGTCTTATCTTGGGTGGGTTGAAGATGATTTTGTTTTGTATTTGATGGATGGACCAAAGGAATGGGTCCCTGTGCATGTTGCCTGGCTGATGTGTAATGTCACTTAAAATATGACCAGTGTTTCATGACCCATTTGGAAAAGCAAAAACAAATTATTACAATCATTTCTACCAACCGAAGTTACATAAATTTGATTAAAACATATGTCAAAATACATGTACTACCTTCAAGGTAACAGGTTATTTAAAAATTAGTAATTTTATTTATAATTTTTGAATCCTTTGATTTTCATTTTCTTTAAATACAAAGCACACAAATAGAAATAAGATTTCAAATTAAAAAAAGTTGTTGATTTTAACATCTAAGTGTCAAACAAATTTCGAGAGTAAATTGAGAAAAGTTTTTAGAGGCAGAATAAAAAAAACAATAGCTGTCTGATTAAGTCTGAAGTGAAAACTACTTCAGTTGGTGATTTGAGAAAAAAACACATGCTGAAAACCTGGTTGTGACCATGAGTGTCTGACCTTGAAAGGTCATGACCTTGACCATTATGCACATTTGGTTGAGTTTTCGATGGAGCATGCTAAGTGCTATCCTGAACCACTGACAATGCATATTTGATATTTCAATATATTGCATAATTTATGCAAATCACTGAAAGAAAGTAAAATAATCGCATACAATTTAAAAAAAAAAATTTGCATATTTTTTGAAAATTAGTCAAGAAACAATAATTTTATATGTTCAGTAAGACAAGTAATTGTAATGATGTGTATAATTCATTCATATCTTTACTGTAAATAAGCCAAATTTAAACTCTATTTTGTAATGTTTAGCTGTTCAATACAGGTAATATTCTTATTTGTTTATCAACATTATAAAAGTGTTTGTTAGCTGAACTGGCCAAAAGGGCCATGTGGGTTTATGCCTCGGTGTGACGTCCATCTGTCCGTAATCAACTTTTAAATTTAAACCACTTGTTCTCGGTAACTAAAAGAACAAGGTTAGTAATATTTGGCCAGTAGGTTCCTGTGAAAAAGTGCTATACAGTTTCCTCAAATAAATGACCTTAACCTACTTTTCAAGATCACCGGGGTCAAAAATAAATATAACCATGACACACTTTATAAAGTTTAATTTACTGCAATATTTTGTCTGGAATGCTAAGTCAACGAGACTCGATGTATCAAAATATTTGCAAAGTACTTTTATTGAGATTACATTCTAATGCTTACTTGAATACCCAGGTGAATTTAGATCTAGGCCTGTTATTATATATGTATGTTGGTTTTTTATGGAATTAATTACAATCAATAAAGTCATGAATATGACACAGTTATTGATTTATGTAACATACATTAATAACTTTTGTAAATTATTCAATCAAAGGAGATAAATATGAATTAAATGAACATACTACTCTTGCTGATTGAAAGGTAAATGTTATTCAGTTACATTAGATAACTGTTTCAGATCATTTGATGTATGCATTAAGGATCCCTGGACCATTGCCAAAAACTGTATTGGATATTGCATTTTTTTCTATCAAAATGACAATAAGATGATATTTTATAAGGAAAAAAAATGATTAGAAAAAATTATTAAAAATGAAATACAAAAATATCAATCCCAAAAGTGTTTTGTGTGTAAAGACTCAGCTGGGCTCGACAATGATTTCAAACCCTAGACTACTGTTGTTGTACTCAAACCAAATGAGTTACCTGGTTAATGGATGTGCACTGGTGCACTGAAGTTATGTTAAGGGGGAGGTTACTCTCTATATAATACTATAAACAAAACTCTCTAGGGCTTTGACAACCATGGGACAGGGATCCTTAAAATTTTTAAATCATAATTTCATCATCGTCTAATCACTCAGGACAACATGCAAGGCAAAATGTCAAGTATGGGGATACATGTGTGTGTGTTCTGGTACAGCATTCTTCATGTGTAGATGTGTGTGCCTCATATGTGCATGTGCTTACCATGTGCCTAAATGTAAAAGTACAGGGGACCCGTTGCTGGGTTGGAATTGTAATATATATAAGATTTTTTGTACGCATGTTTAAACCAAGGCATGTGACATATGTGTCACTCGCTCGACACATTGGAAGTATAGCACACACGTGTCTTCGTACATGATAGTTTGTCTAAATGTTTGCTCCGAGTTTCTCTTCATATTCAATTTCCCTGTGTTAATTCTTGTATCATTTTCATGCTTACATGTATAAAATACGATCATAGCCTCATCTAACACATTATTACTCCTTAATTAACATGTTTATATTTTGTCTTAAAATGTTGATTCACTTTCATACTATACAATTATTGATTAATAGTTTCAATAATATAATAATAATATAAGTTAACAAAAATACTCTAACGCCCTTGTTCTTTTCCAAAACTTTCATCATGACCTTTAACTTTATACTATTGACCTTGAGATTTGTCTACGACCTTGACTTTTGTACGGGTGTTGTTGCAGGTGATGAGCCGGAGGATGCTGACATGGAAGCTCCGAAGATCTACGAGCCGATTCCGAGTCTGGAGTTGTTACAGGAACGTCTGCTCGGTTACATGGAACAGTACAACGAGACCATCAGAGGCACCAAGATGGACATGGTCTTCTTTAAGGTATGACATATTGTCAACAAAGTTTGAATATATATAAGAATTGATGACAATTTTTTTTAGTTTCATTGGTGTATGAAAAATTTTTGTTTTGGAAACTATATAAATCTGCGTTTTTACAAAAGTTTGCAAGCAAAATTTTTTTCATAACCCTATGAAACTAAAAAAATAATTGCCATCAATGCTTATAATTAATATTTGACACTTATTTTCAAATTTAAAACATGTTTATGTACAATTTTACTGATCCAACAACAGATTCTTTTTTACAAATCAATACCCAACGTCAATTGCCGTATCGTGACGTCATTTTTTTTTGCGCTGTTTTCAGATTTTTTTTTCATAGAGGTATGAAAAGAAAATCTCAACCAATCAGAAAGCCGCATTCTGCATGCAATCAATGGAAAATTAATTATATACAGTTAAGCCTCGCTATCTTGAAGTTGACAGGATCATGGGAAAAGAAAAATTAGAGAATACGAAGGTGTTATCAAAATCATAATCCAAACTCAAAATTGATTAAACTAGGGGCAAAATAGGAACAATGGAAAGATTTACATGGAGACCCTCGTAAAAGTACAAGAGAATAAGACTATAGGTGTTTCGAAAAAGTAAGCATCTTCTACTTCATCGACGACATCCGCCATGTAAATCTTGGTCAAATCTAAGATAAAGCATCAAGTCCTCGAAATGAAAACTTTCAGTTACCTGAGTTTGATTGTTAGTCACGGTAAAGCTTTGCCAAATACTAAGAATTAATAAGGGTCCCACCTGAATTATTTTCAATCCCTTGGAATTTTTTGTCAAGAGCTTCTTGTTAGTTATCGCTCAGGTTTACTTTGTTTTAGTCTTATTTTTGCATTGTTATCAACTGGATTTTTTATTCAGAATCACGAAAAATTTCTGAAGTTACGTATATTGGGTCTTTAACAATATCAGGCAGTTACAACCCATTCTAGAACTTTTAGGCCATGTAATACCGCTCTTTTCTTTGTTGTGAGGGATCTGGTTTTACTTGCCTGTCCGTGGATCATGTTCCATTCTATCACATTTGTACGTAGCTTCGTTTGTGACAGCAGTATGTTTGTGACAAAATAATTCAAAATCCTGACCTTCCATGTATGTTTTTTTAAGGACGCCATGACGAATCTGGTGAAGATTTCCCGCGTGATCCGTACACCAAGAGGACACTCCCTGCTGGTGGGTGTGGGCGGATCTGGAAAGCAGAGCTTGACCAAGCTGTCATCTTATATTGCTGGATACAAGACCTTCCAAATCACCCTTACAAGGTTAGTTCTACAGTATCTCTGGCGCAGGGTAGGGATTGGTCAATCCTAATTCATATATCAATATTAGAACCATGCAATAGATTTCATATTTTGATCACCTCATCTCCGCCAAATTTCACATCTAAATATAGAAATTGAAATCCCTTGTATGAGACCCTTCATGATTGAAAAAGTTACAAATTATTCAACATAATTAACTCAATACCCTAGAAATTTCATAATGAACTGTTCCAATTTTTGAGGAATTGGAAGAGTTTAAATGTATGTGTAGTCAGGGAGTCTCTAAGGAGGTCGCTTAGGACAGGTTCTTTAACTTAATGACCCCTCCAGACACATTTGGGCTCTTCCAATTCAAAGGTTGGAAGAGTTCATTATGACATTGTAGGAGGTGAATGGTATTTCAACAGAAGTGGTTGCAAAATTGATCTGACCACTTGAGCAGGTTTGACAAAAGGATTAAAGAGTATACACATTTCTTTTTTCTTGTTTTTGTCAGCATTTAAAGTGTTTAAAGTGGTCAGAATGAAACCAAGCTAACATATCTTTTGTCCTGGGTCTGATGTCATTCATCTATAGGCCTATCTCAAAAGGGTTGTTATCTCCCTTGTTTGGCGTATCATGGCTTCACTGGGAAGTGTTTTTGAAACAAATTTGTGCCATGTAAGTATGACGTCATAATTGGAATGATGTCATTCGATTGGGAATAACAACACTTTTGGGAAAAGGACTATATCAATACAATATACACATTTTAGCAAAATTATGAAAATTGATGTGCGATAAAATGAAAAAGCAAAAAATAGAAGTGTTTAATTTTAAGAAGAACATTTTTAATAAGGTGTGTTTATGATAATATAATTGAGCTGTTATTGCACTGTTTGCCACCCATAGGAAGTAAGTATGGTCAATATGAGGTGTTGTGTTATCTGGAGTGATCACAATAAAATGATGAAGAATGCTTCAAACTTCACGTGTATAGAGTAAAATTAGATACAGTAAAAACCAAACTTATTTAAACTTGTGGGAATCTGATCAATAATTCGAGGAATACATGGTATTGAAGTAATCTGAGGTTGGTCGGATATATACAAACTTGGTTGGGACCAAAGGAACTGTTCAACGAATAAGGGGTATTTTGAGTAAGTGGGGTTTCACGGTATTACATATTTCAAAACTTGAAAAAATGAATATCACTGAAGATACAGCTGGTTATGTGTTTTACATTTCTATATCATCAACTGTCAATCACAGCATGTGTTTGTATCATTGTGAAAATCATACATTGTTTAAACAGCATTGGTAAGGAACATCACTCACCATACACAAAGCCATGTTTAATTTGTGTGCTTTATCAGTATATGTGCTGTTTTGTTGATGATGAGGAAGCCTTGAGAATGTTTTATTTTTCTGTCAAAGGAATAAGTTTTAAAAGAGGAGTTTATAATAATAAGACTGGAGTAAGGTGATCACGGTATTAATTACAAAGCATGTACACAGTTTCCACTCAATGTGCACTACGTTTGTCTTTTAATTAAATAATTAAACATGAAAACAATATAGATGTGTAATAACTCAGGCACTGTCCACTGAAAATCTGAAAAATTCTCCATAGATGTAAAAAATGTTCTATTGTACTCCTCAGTATTTAAGGGGAAGGGGGTATATAGTGATTTATCACATAACTGGCCCGTTCAGTCATGTCATACGGCCATGTCATAAAAATGGTATTACACACGTGTAATAACACTGTTGTGATGTCATAAACAAATGACGTCTTTATGACATCATATGATTGTCTCGGTAGTGAAAATCGTACTGTCACAGAACAATTCTGCCTTTCTTATAGAGAATTAATATGAGAGTTTTATGTATTTTCTCATAGATATAAGTTATGTGATAAATAGAATCTTACACTCGTGTCAATGCAATATGGAATTTATTAAACTCGTTAAATAATTTGATATATCAATCGCCTAAAGGCTCGTGACATATAAAATTATCTGACTCGTTTAATAAATTCCATATTACATCGACACTCGTGTAAGATCCTCTATATAGTAATTACTTCGTCTGTGCATCCATACTTTGTGTACAACATATCTTAGAAGGTCACTCTGTAGAACACTTGGGGAATAAATAAACTCGTGTACAAGATACCTCTGGAACACCTTGATAGATTTTGTCCATATTTTCACCATAGCATTAAAATATCATGTTCTACACCTGATCAAATTTTGGTGGTCATTGGTCAAGGTCAAAGGTCAGACTTGACCACTTTGGGTGGTGGTGGTTTGGGGTGGGGTATATATCTTTGTTACTATAGCCCCTGCTCACTTTGTTTTTATGTTTTGCAAAAAAAATTATTATAACTATATTTTCTAATTAAATTTACTGTAAGGAACTACTTTTAAAGCTTACATTATATTTTCCTTGTGAACTTAAATCCTGTAATATATGAACTACTTTTCACAAATCTGTGTCCACGTATCTGAGGATCTCACCACTAGGAGTATTTAAAAATCAGATGTGTGTTTGGGTCTGTACAAGGCGAGTAAAATATTTACAGTCATTTAAGTTTGTTTACTCCAATCTTAAAATTTGAGCAAGCCATTCCATTCATTTATCCTCAGTGTGTTTATGTACTCATTATCTTACAATGCGAGTAAGATATTACATTCATTTATCCTCAGTATGTTTATGTACTCAATATCTTACAATTGCGAGTAAGATATTACATTCATTTATCCTCAGTATGTTTATGTACTCAATATCTTACAATTGCGAGTAAGATATTACATTCATTTATCCTCAGTGTGTTTATGTACTCATTATCTTACAATGCGAGTAAGATATTACATTCATTTATCCTCAGTATGTTTATGTACTCATTATCTTATAATGCGAGTAAGATATTACATTCATTTATCCTCAATGTGTTTATGTACTCATTATCTTACAATGCGAGTAAGATATTACATTCATTTATCCTCAGTATGTTTATGTACTCATTATCTTACAATGCGAGTAAGATATTACATTCATTTATCCTCAGTATGTTTATGTACTCATTATCTTACAATGCGAGTAAGATATTACATTCATTTATCCTCAGTATGTTTATGTACTCATTATCTTACAATGCGAGTAAGATATTACATTCATTTATCCTCAGTATGTTTATGTACTCATTATCTTACAATGTGAGTAAGATATTACATTCATTTATCCTCAGTATGTTTATGTACTCATTATCTTACAATGCGAGTAAGATATTACATTCATGTAATCTCAATGTGTTTATGTACTCATTATCTTACAATGCGAGTAAGATATTACATTCATTTATCCTCAGTGTGTTTATGTACTCATTATCTTACAATGCGAGTAAGATATTACATTCATTTATCCTCAGTATGTTTATGTACTCATTATCTTACAATGCGAGTAAGATATTACATTCATGTAATCTCAATGTGTTTATGTACTCATTATCTTACAATGCGAGTAAGATATTACATTCATTTATCCTCAGTGTGTTTATGTACTCATTATCTTACAATGCGAGTAAGATATTACATTCATTTATCCTCAGTATGTTTATGTACTCATTATCTTACAATGCGAGTAAGATATTACATTCATTTATCCTCAGTGTGTTTATGTACTCATTATCTTATAATGTGAGTAAGATATTACATTCATGTATCCTCAATGTATTTATGTACTCAGGTCGTACAATGTAAGACATTATATTCATGTATCCTCAATGTATTTATGTACTCAGGTCGTACAATGTAAGACATTATATTCATGTATCCTCAATGTATTTATGTACTCAGGTCGTACAATGTAAGACATTACATTCATGTATCCTAAATGTATTTATGTACTCAGGTCGTACAATGTAAGACATTATATTCATGTATCCTAAATGTATTTATGTACTCAGGTCGTACAATGTAAGACATTATATTCATGTATCCTAAATGTATTTATGTACTCAGGTCTTACAATGTGAGTAACCTCATGGACGACCTCAAGTTCCTGTATCGAACGGCTGGACAACAGGGCAGCGGTATCACATTCATCTTCACTGACAATGAAATCAAGGACGAAGGATTCCTTGAGTACATGAACAATATCCTGTCTTCAGGAGAGGTTAGTTTCAAAAAGTTGAGAGTCGTGGTTTATAGCAATTTAGCACCTCAATCGTTATGACGTCATATTGTCCATCGTGTTATTCACATGACTGCTAAAATGTAACAGTCATACCAAAAAATTGTGCCCTGATGACGCATGGAATACAAATAAATTACAAATATAAGTGACAGTACAGAACAAATGATTGTATTCCTAAATTCCAAAATTCTGGAGAATATTTGTACCTTAAGTTTTTTTTATGATCTCTTATATTGTCCAAATATTATGATATTTGTTCTTCTGTGTAGGTGTCCGGCCTGTTTGCTCGAGATGAAATGGATGAGATATTACAAGAGTTGATTGCTGTGATGAAGAAAGATTTCCCTCGCCGAGTACCGACCAACGAGAATCTCTACGACTACTACCTGTCCAGGTGTCGACAGAACCTTCACGTGGCTCTCTGCTTCTCACCCGTGGGAGAGAAGTTCCGCAGCAGGTCCCTGAAGTTCCCTGGGCTAATCTCTGGTTGTACCATGAACTGGTTCCAGAGGTGGCCCAAGGATGCCTTGATTGCGGTGTCGAACCACTTCCTGGCTGAATTTGACATCTCCTGCACACCCACAGTAAAACAGGCGGTAGTCAGCACCATGGGAATCTTCCAGGTACAAAACTTCTTCATTTTCTATTTAAATCCAATTTTTGTTAGTCATGAACAACATAACAGATTTGGCTGGCTGGTAGTTTCCATGGAAGGAACAAAAAACAAAGCTTAGGAATATGAATGACCTTACCTTACTTTCAAGGTCAGAGGGGTGAAATATGTTAAAATCTTTTGACATGTTCTGTTGAATGATTTGTTGTCATAGATTTCAGTCCACTTTAAGGTTACAAGTGTGAGATTAACCCCAGTTTAGCCATGCAGGCCTTTGCTTGTCTGTAGCATTATTTGTGAATGTATGATTAATTCTCATAGGTGTAAAATGGGAATAATTTAGGGTCGCCATTTCGAGATTTAGATTAAAACATGGGAATCAAGCATGAAAATTATAAAAAATAATTGTCTGAAATAAAACTGTAAGCTGTATCATTGATGCTTTTAATTTACAAAAGTGTCTTAAGATGTTATTTCCAGATGTAATTTTCTTTTTTAGGACAACGTGGCAGAGACCTGTATAGATTACTTCCAGAGGTACAGGCGTCAGGCGTACGTCACCCCGAAATCATACCTGTCCTTTATTGCTGGTTACAAGACGATTTACGCTGAGAAGAGAGGAGGGATTCAGTTGCTAGCAGATAGGATGAACACAGGTACAGCGATATTAGTGTAATCCAGGCCTTTAAACCTTTAAAACAAATTTTGAGTGCTCAGTTGATCGACAATGGATAGTCATGACCTATAGATGCAAAAGACCTACACAATGACTTTTCTATGAATAGTACTGAGAACTTTGGTGAATTTATTCATGGGATTGTTGAAAAGTGACACAATATCAATTCTTAATTACTAAAACAGAATAATACTAGAGACTATCAGAGGAACTTCTTATAATCAACTGAGTAATCAGTACAGTGATTTTTGGTGAAAATTGACAAACCATATTGATTCTACATTATTAAAAACCGAATAATACTGAAGACTACCAGAAAAAACTTTTCATAATGAATTGTGTAATGTGTGCGATTTGTAAATAATACCATTTAAATCAACAATTTTTTCAGGTTTGGCCAAACTGGTGGAAGCTACGGAGTCTGTCCATGAACTGTCTAAGGAGCTAGCTGTCAAGGAGAAGGAACTTGCCGTTGCATCCAAAAAGGCGGACAAGGTGCTGGCAGAAGTGACACAATCTGCTACTGCAGCCGAGAAGGTGAAGGCCCAAGTGCAGACCGTCAAGGACAAGGCACAACATATTGTAGATGTTATCTCGGTAAGTGATTTTACCTGTTTATGATATGTCTGTCATTTGAAAATGTTGTGCTTAATATTTTTTTCTGGCACTATGATGCCAATTAGTTGTCATTTGAAAATTTTGTGCTTAATATTTTTTTATGACACTATGATGCCAATTAGTTGGTTAGAATCGAACAAGATGTCATCTGACTAATTCTTAAAGTCACCAGGACAAAAGTCAAGGTCAAATTTTACATTAATTAAGTGCTTAATAGTATAATATATTGTTGTTTGGTCAGAATCGAACATGAATTCAACTGGCCAAACCCCAAGGTCAAGGTCAAAGGTCAATGGAAGATTTTCCATTGCTTAAATTAATATACACTTCTCAAGTCTTAAGACTTTTGTGAGGCTTAGTATTTTCTAAGTTTGTTTAAGAAAAACATACTTTTTCCAAGTTTGTTTAAGAAAAGCATACTTTTCCAAGTTTGTTTAAGAAAAGAATACTTTTCCAAGTTTGTTTAAGAAAAGCATACTTTTCCAAGTTTGTTTAAGAAAAGCATACTTTTCCAAGTTTGTTTAAGAAAAGTATACTTTTCCCAGTTTGTTTAAGAAAAGCATACTTTCTGTGTTACTACAACTGCATTTGTTCATGTAGGCGGACAAAGAAGTAGCCGAAACCAAGCTAGAAGCTGCCCGGCCAGCGTTGGAGGAAGCTGAGATGGCCCTTCAGTCTATCAAGCCTGCTCACATTGCTACAGGTAAGAATTTTGTCTTATTCTGTCTTACACCCACATGATGGTACAAAGGCTCAATAATTATGGGAAGTCTGTACATTTGGAACAGACTGACGCCACATTAAAACCTTATATATACTGTACATGCAAGAACGGTAAGCAAAATCATTCTGCATTAGCTTTTGTATTGGGTATAATCTCAATCATACTAACAGATTCATCAGAAAAGCTCTGGGAAATTTAAATAAAATTGACTTTTCAAAATGATAGCTTTAGTCCAAATGCATTTTCATGGTTTACGGTTGCAAAACCTTGGATTTTATTAAATTTCAGAACTTTTAAAGTTTTGAAGTTTTAATCCTGCACCTCTACACAGGGAACAAGCATGTTCTGAACTTATTTAGTGATGTTTTATCAACATTTTGTTTTAAACACGAACATGATCTAAAATAAAGAGTTGATGGCTTAAAATAAAATTCAACAGATCCAATAGAAATCTTCAGGGCTATTCAGTTAAAAAATGCAGGTTAAGTTCGGGCACCTGAGATGAAAACAAAATCTATTGATCAGTATACGTGTCTATACTATTGATTGTTGATGTAGAAACTAGCATGTCACTAAACGGTCAAACTGACTTCAAACCAAAACGTACCCACAATCATTTCGTGTTTTACTGTAAAATTGTGTTCCTTGTTTCAGTGAGGAAGCTAGCCAAACCACCTCACTTGATTATGCGTATCATGGACTCGGTACTGCTGCTGTTCCAGAGGAGGATTGACACCGTCACAGCTGACCCTGAGAGACCCTGTCCAAAGCCTTCCTGGGCCGAAGCCCTTAAACTCATGAGTAGTGGAAATTTCTTGAGCGGTCTCCTCAACTTCCCCAAGGTATAAATTGTTCCATATTTTGTCAACATCGAAAATATCTTTATTTGCCGAGCTGACAATGGTTCAATAAATGTAACAGTATTAAAGTTGCAAAAATCGTTGTCAGTGTAGACTGTAAGTATATGTACATAATGTACATTAAATGGCATATTCCAGGGGTGTAGAGAGCGTAGGTGAGTGTAACCCCTGGATATCGAGGATATATATACAGTGTACCCTCGTTATACCGCCACCTTTCGTCCACAGCAATTATGGCGGTATAACAAGGGTGGCGATAGTATTGAATTATGAAAATTATTACCAATAATTAAATTGCATAATAGATTGCATTTCCAACATTTTATTAAAAACAAGCTTGGTATTATATTGCCATATAGATCTACATTGGCACACATTTATATAGTTATATAGTCATTCCAAGTGGAACACTAGAAGATTTCCTCGATCTCCGAAAACATAACAATACAACGTTACCGTCGAGGGAAATGTATCGAGATTTGGGACGTTTGGATTTTAAAGGGTGTGGCGGATGGCGATATGCGACGGTGGCGAATTTAATGAGGGAATCATATAGAAGGGAAATCTGTTGTAGAGGTTTAGGTGGCGGTATGCGAGGGTGGCGGTAGATTCGGGTGGGGATAGGTTGAGGGTACACTGTAGCTCTAAGCTAAATTTTGACTGAGTGAAATGAAAAACAGTATGTCAAACAGTATACTCTAATCATTAACGTTGTTTGGTGGCAGGACTCCATCAATGAGGAAACTGTGGAACTTCTGAAGCCATACTTAGATATGGAGGATTACAACCCAGACAATGCTAAGAAAGTGTGTTCTGATGTTGCTGGACTTGCAAACTGGACACTGGCTATGTCGTTCTTCTTTGGCATCAACAAGGAGGTTTTGCCCCTCAAGGTAAGTGGTTCAATTTCAGTCTTATAAATCTCTTTGGCATCAACAAGGAGGTTTGCCCCTCAAGTGGTTTAAGGTCAGACTTATAAATCTCTTTGGCATCAACAAGGAGGTTTGCCCATCAAGTGGTTCAAGGTCAGACTTATAAATCTCTTTGGCATCAACAAGGAGGTTTTGCCCCTCACGTGGTTCAAGGTCAGACTAATAAATCTCATTTCTCTAAATCAGTCATTTGACTTCAAGGTGAGAAATTTTCTGCAAACTAAGGCAAGGATTTCTTTGAATTATTAATAATATTTGATGGTTTTACTTCAAGGGGAATGTGATATTTTGTCTTGGACGAAAAGGATGCAAATCTTTTAGGCTAGGTCTTTTAAATCAGTCTTTGAACAATGCATGTATTTGTTGATGACTTTTAAAAAAAAAAACTGAAAATCAAATACACTACACTTGAAAGCCTTCTCGTTATCCAGCGCTTCTGATTCTTGTGTTTCTGAGGAATTATTATATCACATTTAGTGAAATGCATTCCAATATAGTATACAGTATGTTACAAATCGTCTTTGGGATTCACCAAGAGCGACACCCCATTTTCCTGCATTAGGAGTGTTGGATCTCCCCTACAATTTATCTATACAATAAATGCATGAAATACGGTATATCTCTGGCAACAAGCCCATGTCTGGTAATAAGCCCACCCCTATGCACGGGGGGCATGTCTGGTAATAAGCCCACCCCTATGCACGGGGGACATGTCTGGTAATAAGCCCACCCCTATGCACGGGGGGCATGTCTGGTAATAAGCCCACCCCTATGCACGGGGGGCATGTCTGGTAATAAGCCCACCCCTATGCACGGGGGGCATGTCTGGTAATAAGCCCACCCCTATGCACTGGGACTCAGCCGACCTGTCAACGTTTGGGAGACAGACTGTAGTCTGAAATACTTAGCAGAAAAAAATCTATGATTTTCAGGTAAAGAGTTAGCTAAAATCTCATGATTTGTCCTTTTTATGAATGCAGGCTAATTTAGCTGTTCAAGAAGCTAAGCTGGGAGGAGCCATGAGTGATCTGAACGAGGCGCAGGCAACCTTGGATGACAAGGAGAAAGAGCTTGCAGCTGTACGAGCCATGTACGATGCTGCCATGCTGGAGAAACAGGTAACGAGACCATCAGCTTTTTGTGCAGACGTCAAATAATGGCGTTAAAACATCGTAACCTGTTGACATTAGGTAATCGGGAGATATTGGCTAAACATTTGTATAACATATCAAGTTTAGGGCTTATTAAAGATGGGCATACAAGATGAAGATTTTTTTTGTGTGTAAATTTAGAGACAGACAACATAATTAAAAGAAAAAGAACTTGTGTTTTGACAACAAATTGGGTATAATAACAGAAGTGAAAAAAATATCAACATGAAAATTTAACATTTACACTTGGCGTTTAAGAGGAGTACATTTTTGGGAGGGGGGGGGGGGGGGGGGGGAAGTTGACCTAAGTTTGGAAAATTTTCCCAATTGGAAATTAATCTTACCATGGTGAGAGTCATCATTGTAGGAAGATGGTACCAATTTGTAAAATTAAGATTCCTGCCCAAAACGGTAAAATTGACTAAAATTTCCAAAAACTTTTTTCTCAAAACTCCAAGGTACTAGAGTCTATTTATCTTCATGGATGGAAAGGTGACCAGCGGCTGTGTCTGATTTGTCAGTTTTAATCTGTGGAATAATCTAGGGGGAGCCAATGGCAAAACAGAGCTCTACTGAACTTAGAAGGTCAATTCTAGCTCATGTTGAGTCTTTAGGGTGCCTGGAAATCCAAATCAAAGATTCGAATCATTCTTACGTAATTGTTTTCATCTTATCAGACCCTGTTGGATGATGCCGAAGCTTGCAGAAGGAAAATGACCAATGCTACAGCTTTGATTGAAGGCCTTGCAGGTGAGAGGATCCGTTGGACGGAAGCAAGCAAGGGCTTTGCATCGCAGATTCACCGACTCGTAGGTGATGTCCTGCTATGCACGGGCTTCTTATCCTACACGGGACCCTTCAATCAGGAATTCCGAACTCTCATCATCCGCAGCTGGAAGAAAGAAATGTTGGCAGGAAAGATCCCCTTTAGTGAGGTATGTTCTTTTCTTTATAGATGTAAAAAAAACAAAAACAAAACGGAGAATACCAAAACGTCAACAAAACCATAATCCGAACTCCAAATTTATTAAACTAGAGGCAAAATAGGAACAAAAGAAAGAAGATGACTAAATCTCTTATTTCCAGCAATCTGGGCTTACAAAAGTGATTTAATGTCATCACGATGGATGTGAAATAAATTTGTTTCCATTTAAACCTGTTACAGGACCTAAACATCATCAACATGTTGGTAGACAATGCTACCATTAGCGAGTGGAGTCTCCAGGGGCTCCCTAATGACGAACTCTCCATACAAAACGGTCTCATCGTGACCAAAGCTAGCCGTTTCCCACTACTCATTGACCCCCAGGGCCAGGGCAAGTTCTGGATCAAAAAGAGAGAAGGAGGAAATGAACTCCAGGTGAGTTACATTCATCTGAGGTCAGAGTTGTAAATTAATTTTCATAATTATATAGGGTCAAAGTTGTAAATTAATTTTCATATATAGGGTCGGAGTTAATTAAATTTTACATAAAAAGATTTGTCAAACATGTTAATAATAATAACCAATTTGAGATTCTTATGCAGCAAATTTCATTCAATTTCATATGTTGGTTGATTTTCATAGATTTGATTTAAGCAGTAAATATTATGAAAAGAAAAAGAATTTATTTTAAATCAAAAATGAGAAAATTAGAAAATTATCCAAAATGATTTTGCAGATTTTGCTTTCATTCAATTTCCATGAATCCACATGGGAAGATATTAACATGCAAAAATATTGACATGTGAATATGTTTATGAGATAAACAAAAAAAAACAAAGTCCAAGTGGCTGGATGCTATGAGCTCACCGCTAGCCAATTAATTACAGAGACAAGTCGCCAGTTCCGAATCGATTGATTAAGAACCTATCAAATATTCGTTACCTCAGCATCCTACCACTAGACCACCTTACCACCATAACCATAGAAAGCTTGAAAACTATCATGAAAAACATTCATATGTTTGAATATTCTACACGTGAAATATAAATCAACATTGTGGTGTATTACAGATCACAGCACTGAACCACAAGTACTTCAGGACCCACCTGGAGGACAGTCTGTCCCTGGGACGTCCCCTGCTGATTGAGGATGTCGGGGAGGACCTCGATCCCGCACTGGACAACGTTCTAGAGAAAAATTTCATCAAGTCTGGATCAACTTTCAAGGTAAACCATAAATCCATCAAATTTTCTTCCAACAGGATCGACTTAAAAAAAAGAAATAACTGTAAGTGAAAAAAGGGAAATTTAATTCTGACTGACGATTAGTTAAGTATACCTTTCAAATAAAGGGAGACATATATTGAATTAGTACTGATTATTCTTGTTCTTCTAATCAAATTTCTTGTCTGCATGGGCCTTGACTTCTAAACCTTTGAAGATATGACAAAACTTGCAGTATACTTGCATTTCTTAAAGCCCTTATGTCACAGGGACCTTGACCTAAAGGTTAAATACATGAATTTTTTTTTTCAACAATTCTTGTCCAGGCGATAACATTTAAACCAAATAAGATTATGTACTGATGAAACCTACAGTATAGCTGCATTGCACACTGAGGATATGCAATGATCATCATGCAGGGCTCAGAATTTTGAATCACAAAATGAAAGTAGCTCATATTTTACTTTAAATAGGCAATAATTTCATAAATCTACTAAATGTTCGATTCCAGGTAAAAGTCGGAGACAAAGAAGTTGATGTGATGAAGGGCTTCACAATGTACATCACGACCAAGCTGGCCAACCCCACCTACACCCCTGAGGTCTCCGCCCGAACCTCCATCGTGGACTTCACTGTTACCATGAAGGGGCTGGAGGACCAACTGCTGGGAATTGTCATCCTCACAGAGAAACAGGTGCGCAATTTGGATAAATTTGAAAAAATGAAAAAAAAAAATGAAGTGCCTTCTTTTCCAACCTTCTTCCCCTAAAAAAAATGTAATGACGTTATATAATCATCTTGTGAATAGTAGATATATCACTGACTCTGATCGGTATGTTAACTCGAATTATCGATGTTTCGTTGTTTTGTAAATCAAATATAGCTCTGGGTCTAGCCTGCGACAATAGTTGAGAAAAGTGAGACTAAGGTATTGCTGTTTCGGAAACAGTGTCAACATTTGCGTTAAAGTCCGCTTTTCACTGTGTTATTGTTATTTGATTGAATTGAAATTTGGTTACATTCCTTGTACTATCGTACTGAACATGTAATTCTTATTTGGAGGAAAGGGTTCTGTTTTTTTTTTTTAGTTAAAAGCTCTTGACTTTGGTGGATTTTGAGAATTTACATTTGAGTTCTATTTCCACAGTGTCATTATTTACTTTTAGTCTCTGTGTATTTTTCCATACTTTTATATTCGATATTTACTTTGAAGTCATTCACAATTAAAGCACGAAAGGCAAGACACATAATTACGCATATTTTTTTAAAGAAAATTGTTTAGAATATACAACATAAGTAATGAATAATATATCACCAAATGTGATGAGCTTAAAGCCTTTTGAAGACTCATGCTCTGAAACGACAGGACCATTAATTTTGAAAACATGTTGAGCGTTCTAAACTATATGTGCCTTACAGGAACTGGAATCAGAACGTACAAATCTACTGGAGGAAGTTACGGCCAACAAACGTAAGATGCAGGAGCTTGAGGACAACCTGCTGTACCGTCTGACTTCAACCCAAGGCTCCCTGGTAGAGGACGAGTCTCTAATCGAAGTACTCCGCATCACCAAGACTACTGCCGAGGAAGTCAGTGAGAAACTGAAGATTGCTGCCGAAACTGAGATCAAAATCAACTCGGCTCGAGAGGAGTTCCGTCCTGGTGAGAAATCGCTAAACAAAAGAATGTTTATCTAGAAAATATCAAAGATGCCATGAAATTAAAGATGAAACAGGTTTTTAACGATATAATTGTGCGAGGCAATGAAATACATTTTACGAAAATGCAGCTCTCAATTTACAGGAGAGTTCCGAGTTATCAGTTTTCATCACAGTGAAATGCATATTGAAATCTAGTAGATTTAATGTAGATCTAATTATAAGATAATGGTTTATACTTCCATCTCTTCGAACTGTGGGTTATCTATAAAAAAAATCATAGAATACCAAAGCATCAACAAAACCATAATCTGAACTCATAAACGATTAAACTAGAGACAAAATAGGAACAGAAGAAAGATTAACATAGAGACTCTTGTAAAAAGCACAATAGAATAAGACCAGGTGTTCCAAAAGAGTAAGCGTCTTCTGCTTCATAGACGACACCCGCCATGTAAATCTTTGTCACATTCAAGTAAATATCAAGTTCTCAAAACGGGAACCGAGTATCATAGTCAATCACAACACGTAAACACACTAATGGGATTACTCAAAAACGTCCATCTTCATATTACTTAAAGATACAGAATATTTCTCAATGAGACAAAGATGGCAACCATAAAAATTGCCCATAGTTGTGATCAATAACTGTTTTGAATATCTTCATCATTTGAGGAAATTAATTTTTGTCTCTTGGTGTGTTACAGTGGCGTCGAGGGGCAGCATCCTGTACTTCGTGATCGTGGAAATGAGCATGGTGAACACGATGTACCAGACATCCCTAAAACAGTTTCTGGAGATATTCGACTGGTCCATGGCCAGGTCACAGAAATCTCCCATCACTTCCAAGAGAATCAACAACATCATAGAGTATTTGACATTTGAAGTGTTCCGATACACTGCTCGTGGTCTCTACGAGTCGGACAAATTCTTGTACACCATGTTGTTAACCGCCAAAGTAGAACTTGCCGCTGGCAGGATTAGGCCAGAGGAGTTCCAAGTGTTCATCAAAGGTAAGCTACCCATTCACCCCTGGAGATGCTTTTGAACTCTACCAATTCTAAGTTGGGAACAGTTCAATATAATATTGAAGGAGTAAATGAAGAAAACTTCAACATGCCGGAAGTTCAGTAAGTGTCACTCTCTTAGGTGGTGTGTTCTGTATCAAAAGTAGGTCGCAGTAGGTCACTCGACCTACATCTTGATTGTTGACCTATATTAAAGAAAAAGTTTGTTAAAGCTCTATCTCATATACTATACAGTTACTGAAAATGCATGCCTGGGGTATGGTAAGGGGGTTAAGTTTAGTTTAAGCATATTTTATTGCGTAAAATAGCAAAGGGATTAGGCGCAAGTTGTCACAACTTATCAATGCCTTTTCCCGATTCAGTTTTAAAACAATACATGATACACAATAGTCTAGATGTAAATATGATTAATAATGTTATGACAGAAAAGATGAAAGTGTAGAGGATATGATGGTAGAGAGTGGGATATATCCGATTGTAGCCTTGGTATAATCTGAACACATATACCGGTATATATCCGATTGTAGCCTTGGTATAATCTGAACACATTTACCGGTATACAGACAATGTTCAATTAACAGAAGATGGTCACATTTGGTTTGGGACTGTAATTCATCAAATTGTTTTGTTTCACACATGAGTGTTTTATTTTGTTACTAGGTGGCGCTGCTTTGGACCTGAATGCGGTTGAACCGAAACCTAGGAAGTGGATAATGGATATGACGTGGCTAAACTTAGTGGAACTGTCCCGTCTTCCACAGTTCTCACAAATCTGTGGACAAGTATCTCGCAACGACAAGGTAAGGATATCGCCGTGGTTACCTTAAAATAGGTCAGACTCGCAATGACAAGGTAAGGGGATATCACTGTGGTAACCTTAAAATTGGTCAATCTGGCAATGACAAGGTAAGGGGATATCGCCATGGTTACCTTAAAATATGTTAGACTCACAATGACAAGGTAAGGGGATATCACCGTGGTAACCTTAAAATAGGTCAGACTCGCAATGACAACGTAAGTGGATATCACCGTGGTAACCTTAAAATAGGTCAGTCTGGCAATGACAAGGTAAAGATATCGCCATGAAAGGTCACTGTCATTTTCACCTCATTTCAAATTAGTGCTTTTTGAAAGTAATTCAGTGTAATTTAAAAATAGGGCATCATTTTAAATTTTCTAAGACATGATGAAAATTAAAAAGGTAGAAGAATTAATTTACATGAATTGTAAAATTATTATTAATTGAGTCAATTAAAAAATAACTTTGTGGTCAAAGGACAAATGGGGTTTGAATACTATACAATAAATACTTATTATTTTCTAAAGGAAAACTTGGAAAGATAAAATGAAAAGTCTTAAGATAAAGTTTTACAAATCAATGATATCAATATTCACAATCTGGAGTCGAATACGTTACAAATAATCTTTGTTCGTCCTGAACAGGCATGGAAGAGCTGGTTTGACGAGGATGCGCCCGAGGAATGTACTATCCCTGACGGTTATAGTACCACCTTGGATACGTTCCGTAAGCTGCTCCTCATCCGAAGCTGGTGCCCGGACAGAACCATTCCAATGGCCCGTAAATACATCGCGGAAGCCATGGGTGTCAGGGTAAGTTTAATATGTGTCCCGAAGTTTCACCTTTTCTTCTTTGGTAACCGTATGCAAATCTTTTTCGTTGTGTTTAAGGATGTTACAAAGGTTGTGATCCCTATTTGGTTTTTTTTTGTGTTTCCCAGTTTATAGTGAGTGTTGCTCTTACGATTTCTGTTTTTGTACATCACAGATTACAGAGGGTTGGATTTCTGTTGAGTGGTCTTGTGGCACAGTTTATGGCGGGTGTAACTATACATTTTAGCTTGTTTTCTGCATAACTGACTACTGTGTTCGTACTTTACAGTTTGCAGAAGGTGTGATCCTAAACCTGGACACCATGTATGAAGAATCCCAGCCCCGGACTCCAATGGTGTGTTTCCTGTCGATGGGATCTGATCCCACAGACAATATCTTGTTGGTGGGCAAGAAGAAGAACGTCAAGTGCAGCGCGATCTCCATGGGGCAGGGACAGGATGTCCACGCCCGGCGTCAAATGGCCGTATCTATGGCAGAGGGACAGTGGGTCCTACTCCAGAACTGCCATCTTGGTCTCGACTTTATGGACGAACTCCTGGAAACAGTAAGTCTTGTGTTGATAGCAATATTGACTCGGTCACCCCAGACATTTCATTGTGGTTTATTCCAATCTATAGAAGGGGGGAGGGGGGATGGAGGCACAATGTCCCGGGAGGGGGGATGGAGGCACAATGTCCCGGGAGGGGGGGGGTGGGGAAGTGGGAATGGAGGCACAATGTCCCGGAAGGGGGGTGGGGGGAGGGGGGAAGGAGGCACAATGTCCCAGGAGGTTGATGTCATCCAGTCGAACTTGCCCTGGATACAGGTGTATATACCAGGTCTCGCTAATAACCCAGGTAATGTGTTAGTTAAACAGTGAGCCCAACATGGATGTTCTTTCGATGTTTTCATAGAGAGCATTGTTTACATGTTTCGGCTTCTGATGATTGCTACCCTGTAGCTGAAACATGTAAATAAGGCTGTCTATTAAAACATCGACCATCGAAAGAACCTCCGTGCTGGGCTCACTGTTTTCAACTTCTGACGATGGCTACCTAAATGTAGCCGAAACATGTAAAAAATACTGTCTATTAAAACATTGAGCATCAAAAGAACCCTCCTTGTTGGGCTCACTGTTTAACTAACACATTCCAACATTTGCATTGGTAGAGTTCAAATGTGTCTTCAGGGGTGAATGAGTTGTTAATTTGATATTTTTCCACTGCTATGCAGCCATCAACAGGACTCTTATCAACTGACTAACCATTGTAATAATGGAAGCTTGAGAAAAAAATTATAAACAAAGGATATGTCATTTAATACCTAAAGCTAGAAAAAAAAATTTTCCGAATAACGTAGGGTATTTCATAATTTTGTAAAAAAAAAATATTTATTTACAGATAGAAGTAAAAAGTATATATTTGGAGGATTATCTAAGTTTAAGTAAGTAAAGATATATATTAAATTGTAGGTGCTAAATACGGAGACGGTCAACGAGGGCTTCCGACTCTGGCTCACCACTGAGCCACATCCCAAGTTTCCCATCAATATGCTGCAATCTTCCATCAAATTCACCAATGAACCCCCACAAGGAGTGAAGGCGGGTCTCAAACGAACTTATGCGCTCATCTCTCAGGTAAAATTAACTGGTGGTATATTTTCAATAATAATTTAAGTCTTGGAATTTGTATTCCACAATTTGTAAATCTCAGTTGTTGGAAAACTTAACCTGTAATTTTAGCTGACATCATCAAATGTTGGACTGTTCGAATTTCCTTGCGTCTGAGGTCCACAGTCCATTCGTGTCAGGATTTCATCAGTTCTAGTTATCGCTTTTCCTTTAGAATGACAGGATGGATCTTCTCAAATTTCATATTGGGTAATTCTTTCAGTTAAAAATACTCGCAGAAGTCTAAAATGTTTGAATTCACATCGTACCACCAATTAAGTGGATGAAAATGTGGTGTGCATTCCCGGCCAAAAAAACGGCAAGAATCATACTGTTGAAGGCATGAATGCCATCTTTGTTATCACCAAAAATGAGACTGTGGGTAGAGATGTAATGTACTTAATGTGATTTAATGTGGTTTGGAAAATAAAAGTACTTTTAATATATCAGCCAGGAGCAGACGGTATGGAATGCCCTGGCTGGAGCTCCCACCAGCCACAGTAAAAAAAAGTTAACCTCTCTCCATTTGTAAACACACAGTGGGTTTATTAAATGGAATACGGCAGATAAGCAGTGTTTGTAATGCGTTTCCTCTGTCCACAGGAACAACTTGAGTACACCAACCTACCGCAGTGGAAGCCCATGCTGTATGGCGTGGCTTTCCTTCATACTACGGTACAGGAGCGGCGTAAATTTGGACCCATTGGCTGGAATATTCCGTATGAGTTTAACCAAGCTGACTTCTCGGCCACGGTACAGTTCATACAGAACCATCTCGATGACATGGACCCAAAGAAGGTAAGTTCGCGCTCCATTAAACACTGGATCGTAATAAATGCACACTAACAAGCATTTCTTATTACACATCATTTTTATTTCCTTTTTTTTGGTGAAAGTTTCTTTACTGGCACTTTAACATTTTTACATAAAGTTTTAAAATGATTAATAAAATTAATATTCATTTGTCATGATTTATTTTTCGTTCATTCACATTTTCAGTTTTATTAATTCATTCATTTGTTTGATCGTTTGTCAATTCATGCTTTCATTTGTTCATTCATTGTTTTGTTCATCAGTTTCATTATTCGTTCATTTTGATTTACTTATAGTATTTTTATAAAATGTTTTTGGTTTTATCATAATGCCTATGTTTTTATTACTCCTCCATCCATCATGACCTTGATTCAATAGTCTTACAGATCCAATGTAAGTCAGGCATGTATATGTGTTTGTAGTTTATATAGTCACCATCACCTCAACGATTATAACTACAATCACCATATACAGGGACTTCAATTATAACTACAATCACCATATACAGGGACTTCAAACCCTCCTCAACTATTATAACTACAATCACCATATACAGGGACTTCAATTATAACTACAATCACCATATACAGGGACTTCAATTATAACTACAATCACCATATACAGGGACTTCAATTATAACTACAATCACCATATACAGGGACTTCAATTATAACTACAATCACCATATACAGGGACTTCAAACCCTCCTCAACTATTATAACTACAATCACCATATACAGGGACTTAAAACCCTCCTCAACGATAACTACAATCACGATATACAGGGACTTCAATTATAACTACAATCACCATATACAGGGACTTCAATTATAACTACAATCACCATATACAGGGACTTCAAACCCTCCTCAACGATTATAACTACAATCACCATATACAGGGACTTCAATTATAACTACAATCACAATATACAGGGACTTCAATTATAACTACAATCACCATATACAGGGACTTCAAACCCTCCTCAACGATTATAACTACAATCACCATATACAGGGACTTCAAACCCTCCTCAACGATTATAACTACAATCACCATATACAGGGACTTCAATTATAACTACAATCACTATATACAGGGACTTCAAACTCACCTCAACAATTATAACTACAATCACCATATACAGGGACTTCAATTATAACTACAATCACCATATACAGGGACTTCAAACCCTCCTCAACGATTATAACTACAATCACCATATACAGGGACTTCAATTATAACTACAATCACCATATACAGGGACTTCAATTATAACTACAATCACCATATACAGGGACTTCAATTATAACTACAATCACAATATACAGGGACTTCAATTATAACTACAATCACCATATACAGGGACTTCAAACCCTACTCAACGATTATAACTACAATCACCATATACAGGGACTTCAAACCCTCCTCAACGATTATAACTACAATCACAATATACAGGGACTTCAAACTCTCCTCAACAATTATAACTACAATCACCATATACAGGGACTTCAAACTCTCCTCAACGATTATAACTACAATCACCATATACAGGGACTTCAATTATAACTACAATCACCATATACAGGGACTTCAATTATAACTACAATCACAATATACAGGGACTTCAAACTCTCCTCAACAATTATAACTACAATCACCATATACAGGGACTTCAAACTCTCCTCAACGATTATAACTACAATCACCATATACAGGGACTTCAATTATAACTACAATCACCATATACAGGGACTTCAATTATAACTACAATCACCATATACAGGGACTTCAATTATAACTACAATCATGATATACAGGGACTTCAATTATAACTACAATCACCATATACAGGGACTTCAATTATAACTACAATCACCATATACAGGGACTTCAATTATAACTACAATCACCATATACAGGGACTTCAAACTCTCCTCAACGATTATAACTACAATCACCATATACAGGGACTTAAAACCCTCCTCAACAATTATAACTACAATCATGATATACAGGGACTTCAATTATAACTACAATCACCATATACAGGGACTTCAATTATAACTACAATCACCATATACAGGGACTTCAATTATAACTACAATCACCATATACAGGGACTTCAATTATAACTACAATCACCATATACAGGGACTTCAATTATAACTACAATCACCATATACAGGGACTTCAATTATAACTACAATCACCATATACAGGGACTTCAAACCCTCCTCAACGATTATAACTACAATCACCATATACAGGGACTTCAATTATAACTACAATCATCATATACAGGGACTTCAATTATAACTACAATCACTATATACAGGGACTTCAATTATAACTACAATCACCATATACAGGGACTTCAATTATAACTACAATCACCATATACAGGGACTTCAATTATAACTACAATCACCATATACAGGGACTTCAAACTCTCCTCAACAATTATAACTACAATCATGATATACAGGGACTTCAATTATAACTACAATCACCATATACAGGGACTTCAATTATAGCTACAATCACAATATACAGGGACTTCAAACTCTCCTCAACGATTATAACTACAATCACGATATACAGGGACTTCAATTATAACTACAATCACCTTATACAGGGACTTCAAACTCTCCTCAACGATTATAACTACAATCACCATATACAGGGACTTCAAACTCTCCTCAACAATTATAACTACAATCACCATATACAGGGACTTCAATTATAACTACAATCACCATATACAGGGACTTCAATTATAACTACAATCACCATATACAGGGACTTCAAACTCTCCTCAACGATTATAACTACAATCACCATATACAGGGACTTCAATTATAACTACAATCACCATATACAGGGACTTCAAACTCTACTCAACGATTATAACTACAATCACCATATACAGGGACTTCAAACTCTCCTCAACAATTATAACTACAATCATGATATACAGGGACTTCAATTATAACTACAATCACCATATACAGGGACTTCAATTATAACTACAATCACCATATACAGGGACTTCAATTATAACTACAATCACCATATACAGGGACTTCAATTATAACTACAATCACCATATACAGGGACTTCAATTATAACTACAATCACAATATACAGGGGCTTCAATTATAACTACAATCACAATATACAGGGACTTCAAACTCTCCTCAACGATTATAACTACAATCACGATATACAGGGACTTCAATTATAACTACAATCACCTTATACAGGGACTTTAAACTCTCCTCAACGATTATAACTACAATCACCATATACAGGGGCTTCAATTATAACTACAATCACAATATACAGGGACTTCAAACTCTCCTCAACGATTATAACTACAATCACGATATACAGGGACTTCAATTATAACTACAATCACCATATACAGGGACTTCAATTATAACTACAATCACCATATACAGGGACTTCAATTATAACTACAATCACCATATACAGGGACTTCAATTATAACTACAATCACCATATACAGGGACTTCAAACTCTCCTCAACAATTATAACTACAATCACCATATACAGGGACTTCAATTATAACTACAATCACCATATACAGGGACTTCAATTATAACTACAATCACCATATACAGGGACTTCAAACCCTACTCAACGATTATAACTACAATCACCATATACAGGGACTTCAAACTCTCCTCAACAATTATAACTACAATCACCATATACAGGGACTTCAATTATAACTACTATCACCATATACAGGGACTTCAAACTCTCCTCAACAATTATAACTACAATCATGATATACAGGGACTTCAATTATAACTACAATCACCATATACAGGGACTTCAATTATAGCTACAATCACAATATACAGGGACTTCAAACTCTCCTCAACGATTATAACTACAATCACGATATACAGGGACTTCAATTATAACTACAATCACCTTATACAGGGACTTTAAACTCTCCTCAACGATTATAACTACAATCACCATATACAGGGACTTCAAACTCTCCTCAACAATTATAACTACAATCACCATATACAGGGACTTCAATTATAACTACAATCACCATATACAGGGACTTCAATTATAACTACAATCACGATATACAGTGACTTCAAACTCTCCTCAACGATTATAACTACAATCACCATATACAGGGACTTCAAACCCTCCTCAACGATTATAACTACAATCACCATATACAGGGACTTCAATTATAACTACAATCACCATATACAGGGACTTCAATTATAACTACAATCACCATATACAGGGACTTCAATTATAACTACAATCACCATATACAGGGACTTCAATTATAACTACAATCACCATATACAGGGACTTCAATTATAACTACAATCACCATATACAGGGACTTCAAACTCTCCTCAACGATTATAACTACAATCACCATATACAGGGACTTCAATTATAACTACAATCACCATATACAGGGACTTCAAACTCTCCTCAACGATTATAACTACAATCACAATATACAGGGACTTCAATTATAACTACAATCACCATATACAGGGACTTCAAACTCTCCTCAACGATTATAACTACAATCACAATATACAGGGACTTCAATTATAACTACAATCACCATATACAGGGACTTCAAACTCACCTCAACGATTATAACTACAATCACCATATACAGGGACTTCAAACTCTCCTCAACAATTATAACTACAATCACAATATAAAGGGACTTCAATTATAACTACAATCACAATGTACAGGGACTTCAATTATAACTACAATCACCATATACAGGGACTTCAAACTCTCCTCAACGATAACTACAATCACGATATACAGGGACTTAAAACCCTCCTCAACGATAACTACAATCACCATATACAGGGACTTCAATTATAGCTACAATCACCATGTACAGGGACTTCAATTATAGCTACAATCACAATATACAGGGACTTTAATTATAACTACAATCATGATATACAGGGACTTCAATTATAACTACAATCATGATATACAGGGACTTCAATTATAACTACTATCACCATATACAGGGACTTCAATTATAACTACTATCACCATATACAGGGACTTCAAACTCTCCTCAACGATTATAACTACAATCACTATATACAGGGACTTCAATTATAACTACAATCACTATATACAGGGACTTCAATTATAACTACAATCACCATATACAGGGACTTCAAACTCTACTCAACGATTATAACTACAATCACCATATACAGGGACTTCAAACTCTCCTCAACGATTATAACTACAATCACCATATACAGGGACTTCAATTATAACTACAATCACCATATACAGGGACTTCAATTATAACTACAATCACTATATACAGGGACTTCAATTATAACTACAATCACCATATACAGGGACTTCAAACTCTCCTCAACAATTATAACTACAATCATGATATACAGGGACTTCAATTATAACTACAATCACCATATACAGGGACTTCAATTATAACTATAATCACCATATACAGGGGCTTCAATTATAACTACAATCACAATATACAGGGACTTCAATTATTACTACAATCACCATATACAGGGACTTCAATTATAACTACAATCACCATATACAGGGGCTTCAATTATAACTACAATCACAATATACAGGGACTTCAATTATAACTACAATCACCATATACAGGGACTTCAATTATAACTACAATCACCATATACAGGGGCTTCAATTATAACTACAATCACAATATACAGGGACTTCAATTATAACTACAATCACAATATACAGGGACTTCAATTATAACTACAATCACCATATACAGGGACTTCAATTATAACTACAATCACCATATACAGGGACTTCAATTATAACTACAATCACCATATACAGGGACTTCAAACCCTCCTCAACAATTATAACTACAATCACCATATGTAGGGACTTCAATTATAACTACAATCACCATATACAGGGACTTCAAACTCTCCTCAACAATTATAACTACAATCACAATATACAGGGACTTCAATTATAACTACAATCACCATATACAGGGACTTCAAACTCTCCTCAACGATTATAACTACAATCACTATATACAGGGACTTCAATTATAACTACAATCACCATATACAGGGACTTCAATTATAACTACAATCACCATATACAGGGACTTCAAACTCTCCTCAACGATTATAACTACAATCACCATATACAGGGACTTCAATTATAACTACAATCATGATATACAGGGACTTCAATTATAACTACAATCATGATATACAGGGACTTCAATTATAACTACAATCACTATATACAGGGACTTCAATTATAACTACAATCACCATATACAGGGACTTCAATTATAACTACAATCATGATATACAGGGACTTCAATTATAACTACAATCACCATATACAGGGACTTCAATTATAACTACAATCACCATATACAGGGGCTTCAATTATAACTACAATCACAATATACAGGGACTTCAATTATAACTACAATCACCATATACAGGGACTTCAATTATAACTACTATCACCATATACAGGGACTTCAAACTCTCCTCAACGATTATAACTACAATCACCATATACAGGGACTTCAATTATAACTACAATCATGATATACAGGGACTTCAATTATAACTACAATCACCATATACAGGGACTTCAATTATAACTACAATCACCATATACAGGGACTTCAATTATAACTACTATCACCATATACAGGGACTTCAAACTCTCCTCAACGATTATAACTACAATCACGATATACAGGGACTTCAAACTCTCCTCAACAATTATAACTACAATCACCATATACAGGGACTTCAATTATAACTACAATCACGATATACAGGGACTTCAATTATAACTACAATCACGATATACAGGGACTTAAAACCCTCCTCAACGATAACTACAATCACGATATACAGGCAGGGACTTCAATTATAACTACAATCACGATATACCGGGACTTTAAACTCTCCTCAACGATTATAACTACAATCACTATATACAGGGACTTAAAACCCTCGTCATTGATACACTTCATTCCTGTAATTCACACTCAAGTCCTTATTCTGTACTACCAATTTTACTCAAATGAATGACTTTGATTCACTTTCAAGGTCAATGGGTAAAATTAATTTAAAAATTTAATCTTCAAATGACTTTTTTCAATAGCCAGAAGGCCAGGGTAACAATAATTTGGCCTCTAGCATGCTGGGTGAAGAGCTACCAAGTTGGTTCAAATGAATAACCTTGACCCACTTTCAATGTCACAGGGACCAAATGTGTAAAACAAATTTGGCTTTTTCTTTCCAAATACCAATATGGTGGGGGTTTAAGTTATTATTGTATTCAAATGAGTAACAGCTTTTGTTGGAAGTTGGTTTTCAAGTTTGGGGAAGATGACTTTAATGAAAGTTTTTAAGCTGCAGGCAGATGAGTGATTCAGGCCCATCAGGCCTCTTGTTACAACATCCACTTCAATATCGTATATATCATTCTCGATATCCAGGGGTCACATTCACCTACACCTGCTACACCCTGGAATATGTCATATCAAAACTGAAGGCACAACGATAGCAGTTTGATTGGTCTCGGAGTAGAAAGAAATCTGACCTGATCTGATTTGAAGATTACAAAGGAGCAACAACCGTCTTCATTGACTTCAGATTTGACTGCAAGATTCATCAAATGATCAAACCATTCTTCTTGCCTCATCAACAAGGTGGCGCTCACAGAGCCTTCAGTTTTGCCATGACATATTCCAGGGGTGTAGAGAGCGTAGGTGAGCGTAAACCCCGGATTTTGAAGAGGCATATAAACAAAACTGCACATGTTATTTTAAAATGATATTTTTAATGTTTTAATATTTTTGAATTGTTTGCATTTTTGGGGAAATAAGTCCCCCTTTTTTAAATATTATTTAATATTTCGAATATTGATACACATTTTTATTCCATATGATTTAAAATTAAGGTTATCTTAAGGTTCCAGCCTTAAAGAATTGTTTGCAGGTGTAGACTTGTAAAAGGCTGTTTTATTTTTTGCAAACAAATTTTTAAGTCAGCTAGCCTGCCTTACTAGAGAACCCTGATACTGATGCTTATGAGTTGTCTGGACGATAATTTTGATATTTTTCGGTTACGCTCATCAGACCCGACTTAGTAAAGCTGCCAAGGTAGAGTTGTCGTGGTAACCATGTCTCACTCAATCAATCGTTTTAAAATTCAATTGTCTGTTCACTGTCAACACAGAAATTTGTAAATTTGTGCATGTTGGCATGCTGCAGTTCAAGGCATTCGCTACAGTAATAATGATAAGTGATAAACATCATCATGTGTATAATATAGTTACTTGGTCATTTCTCAATGTGTGAACCAGGTTACACCTGAATAAAGAAATAAAAAAAATATTGCGAGAAAAAAAAATCACAATATGTGTCAGCCAATACGTATTATACAAGTTTTTGCTAATGTATTAAAAGCAGATGTTTTGTAACATTGCGCATCACTGTAGTTAAGGACCTTTGTTCTATTATACTGCCATAATTCTATTACCTCCCCTTATCCCTTTACTGCCATAATCATGTTACCTCCGCTTATCTTTTTACTTCCATAAGTCTATTACCTCCCCTTATCTTTATTATCTCCCCTTATCTGTTCAGGTTTAACTGAACATATTTGGACCAGGGCATTTTCACTGACCATCTAGTTGGTTAGAGTGATAGCGTGAAACCTAAAGTTTTGGCTTAGCTTATCCACCCCTGAAATTTCATAATGGACTGTTCCAACCTTTGAATTAGAAGAGTTCAAATGTGTCTTCAGGGGTGTATGAGTTAAATGCCAGCCTGGCTTTACTTTAGACAAGTTATGTTTTGTTTGTTCAGTATCTACACTAACTATATCTCATTAAGGATTCCGTTAGTTACTGGAATTTTCTTTTCTGAAATGATTTATCAAAATATATGATATCCCTACTGGAGGAACAGCCTCCTATGTTTGATCACAGTATCTGGCAATATTATGGAGATCCTGAAGCCCACAATGTGGTAACTTAGTATTTAGAAATCAAGTTTAGCACTCGACATGTTGTATTGTAATTTATTGATTGTTCAGTGGAGTAATCTCACTTGTAAAAATTAAAAGTCTTACTGCGGACAATACTTCACAGAAAAATTGGTGTTTTATGTGGTAAATTGTTATGTTACACATATACAATGATAAAAAAAGTTTCTTGTATCTTTGTTTTCTTGTGAAAAAGTTTTTTAAATTTCATTCACTCTAGATCCATTCTCTACGATTTTATCAAAAACATTTCTGTAACGTGTTTTTTCTAATTGTTTTTACTTTTGATTCATAAAAGCAATAGATATAATTTTCTAACTACTGATAGTTTGAAGGTTTATTGTGTATCAATCAGGATTTGACAATTATGAACCGAAGTACTAGAGCTATTTCTTATTTTGACTGTCGATTTGCAGGTCGATCATCATGTTTCATGCAAATACCAACAGCTTGAGGAGCAACCTTTGTATACATCTGTAATTCCTTCATTCCATTGGCCCTTAACGACTAAAACCACCATACATTGGGCCCTTAAGATATCACACAAATAAAACTACTGATCTCACGTTATGTTTTAAATTTTCTCTTTTCAAATTTTTTTTTTTTTTTCAAATCCATGAAATCAAATTTTGACTGTCAATCATATTTGTAGGGTGTGTCTTGGAGCACAGTGAGATACATGATTGGTGAGATCCAGTATGGTGGGCGTGTCACAGACGACTACGACAAACGCCTCCTCAACACCTACGCCAAGGTCTGGTTTAGTGAGGGCATGTTTGCTGAGTCCTTCAGTTTCTATACGGGTAAGTCGCGTGACATGATTTCCTCATCACATCTGAAAACTTTATAGTGAATATACACAACATCCTTGATATCCTAGAGTTATGCTTACCTATGCTCTCTGTTAGTACACCCCTGGTATATGTCATGGCAAAAATGAAGGCACGCTCAGGTAAAATAAACCTGACAATCGCTTGGCTGCATGCCTGTCCTTTGAAGATTACAAAGGAGCCACAACCAACTTCAAAACCTGTCAATTTTTACTGTTATGAACAGCAAGGTTCGTCTGATGTGCACCTGTCATTTTGTCTCATCAACAAGGTGGTGCACACAGAGCCTTCAGTTTTTCCACAACATATTTTAGGGGTGTAGAGAGCGTAGGTGAGCGTAACTCCTGGATATCGAGGAAGATCTTAACAATGAAGTTGAAGTACCAGTACCTATAACATTACTCAGATAAGGCCCCCAGAGTCACTTGATTTTTCATTATGAAAAACTGGTTTGAAGAGTTCAAATTCAGTTTGTATTTGACCTTCAAAAAGCATTTGAAGTAATAAGTAACAAAAGAATAAACTTTGGGTTGCGATCTTTAACTGTCCCCGTAAAATTGAAGCTACGTACGTACGTTTATCTTGTGAGAAATTGCTAAAAGGATGTGAAAAATGATTGTTCATAGTTTAAGAAATATACAACATGTATCAAATTCTAAATTTTTCATAACTTTGTGCCTTTTCAATCTTAACACAATAGGATACAAAATCCCCAAGTGTAAGACCATTGACGAATACCGTAACTACATAGAGGGCTTACCACTGCAGGACTCGCCGGAGTGTTTCGGATTACACTCCAATGCTGACATTACGTAAGTAAATCGTAAATCTATAATTAATCTGCAGATTCCTAGCAAATGTCTATTATTTCATCTTCATGTCTTCTGCAAACATTTCATTTCTGAGCGAATTCCTAAAATAAAAAAAATTATTTAGATAAACATAATTGCGGGTTCTTGTAAGTGATTACTGTCTGGTGTAGAGGAATTGACACCCATACGTATACACTCGGTAGAGCACTGCGTCTACTGTTTGTGTTGTTTGTAACTAACTCGGAGTTTATATTTATAGTTATCAGACCAATACAGCTAATACAATGCTGGAGAACATCGTAAACATCCAGCCCAAAGATACCGGAGGCGGTAGCGGAGAGACCCGAGAGAGTGTTGTATACAGACTCGCCAACGACATGCTCGACAAACTACCGAACGACTATGTACCTCACGAAGTAAGTGCCCTGCATGTGACTATTTATCAAGTGGTGTATTAAACATGAAGGGGCCGCGGTGACCGAGTGGTTAAGGTGTCCCGACATTCTACCACTAGCCCTCCACCTCTGGCCGCGGTGGCCGAGTGGTTAAGGTGTCCCGACGTTCTACCACTAGCCCTCCACCTCTGCGTTGCGAGTTGGAATCCCACATAGGGCAGTTGCCAGGTACTGACCGTAGGTCATTGGTTTTTCTACGGGTAGTCCGGCTTTCCTCCACTTTCAAAACATGGCAATTCCTTAAAATAACCTTGGCTGTTGATAGGACGTAAAACAAAATAAAAGGAAACCAAGTATTAAACATGAAACTGTCTATAATTGATTTTGGGGCCCCAACCAGCAAAGGTTTGAGCTTTTATGCAACTCAGGTTCAGGTCACAGTGTTGTTTGAATCACATGTGGATTGGTCAAGATGATTTTGTAACTATGGATTGGTTCTAGAAAAATTGTGAAAAGCAAAGTTACCCTTCTTTTGTGATGGTCGAAATAAGCAGGGTCCTTTGTGGAGGCCAAAATAAGCGGGGTGCTGGGGCATTCACATTGTACCAACATACAATAAAACCCTACTTACTCAGACTCTTTGAATTTTGAATACCCTTTCTTCGTTGAACATTTCCTTTGGTCCTGATTGAGTCTCTACATATTCAATCAACCTTGAATTACTCGAATACCATGTATTCCTTGAATTATTGATCAGGTCCGCCCAAGTGTGAGTAAGTGGGGTTTTACTTTATTTTTAGTTAATTTTATGACCATCAAACTCAACCAATTTGTTGTAAATTTTGTGACAGGTTTGACAGAACTTCAATCTTAACCAGTCAATAATTTTTCTCAATTACAGGTGAAGGATCGCCTGAGGAGGATGGGAATTCTACAGCCCATCAACATCTTCCTTCGCCAGGAAATCGACCGCATGCAGAAAGTCATCACACTGGTCAGAACTACGTTGGTTGACCTGAAACTAGCCATCGACGGTACCATTATCATGAGTGAGAATCTGCGGGACGCACTTGACAACATGTTTAATGCCCGCGTGCCCACAAACTGGAAGAAAATTTCCTGGGAATCGGCAACCCTTGGATTCTGGTTTACAGACCTGCTTGAACGAAATGCCCAGTTCAGTACCTGGGTGTTTGACGGCCGACCCATATCTTTCTGGATGACTGGATTCTTTAATCCCCAGGTGAGTGGTTTTTGAGAAAATGTTAAAGTTTTGGCTTTGTTCTTACACACATATTGAACAGGGTTACAGTACTTTATACAGGGACTTTGCTATCGTAGTTAATCTTTCACCCTCTACCAAATGAGGCTGAATTTGTCATGAGGGCAACTGCATAAGGAATACGCATGATTATTCTTGAAGCCAGAAGAGAGAGGGGGATGCAGTGTCATTATTGCTTTTGGAAAAATGTTTCCAAATTTGGTTGCTTCGATTCTTCTTCTGCGCAAACAGTTATTTAGGAATATACATGGTTACTCAATAAAAACTTAGGTACAGAAAAATGAATTGAAAGTTTCTTGATTCTGCAAGCAAGATTCTGCAATTCTGCAAGCTTTCAAAAATGCCTGTTTTCATTTTCAAGCAAAAGTTGGTTTTAATTTTACGAAAGTGATGAGTTTTATTTCAAACATGAATACTCCTTAATAAAAACTATTATATACATTTTCACAGGGTTTCCTTACTGCAATGAGACAAGAAATCACCCGCGCCCACAAAGGTTGGGCTTTGGACACTGTTATCCTTGATAATGATATCACCAAAATGATGAAAGAGGATTTAACATCGCCCCCTAGTGAAGGTAAGTTATTGAATCATATTACAGTTGACTCCACTTAATATCACATTCCTCATGTTTTTCCCAAGCACCATTTTTCTCTATATAATCTATGTAATTTTATTTGGTTAATATCATGTATTTTGAGGTGAATTCCTCTTAATATCATGTTTTTTTTAACCAATCACATAAATTATCAAGAAAATGATGTCATTTCCATTGATTTCAGATACAACTTGTACAAAATGTTGCATAGAAAATTAAAAATAACCCCCAAAATGATTTTTAATTGAATATTGTTATCTACAAATTGAAACATCTTCATACAATGCATGTACATTGAATAGCTTAATTTAAGTTATGGAGATTGAAATTGCACTAGATTTAGTGGAAAAATATGTTTCTCTTAATGTCACATTCCTGTTAATATCATGTTTTTGTCTGACAAATGCAACATGATATAAAGAGGAGTGCACTGTAGTAGGACCTACTGAAACCAATTTCTAAAAAGAGGATTTCGCAAAATTATCTAGGTTATATTGAATTCATAAAACTTATTCATTAATATGATATGATATGGTTATTTAGGTTAGTGTCTTATCTAATTATTGAACAAATTTGATGTGCGTGTATTACATAATGATAAAAATTTGGCAAAAAACCTTTAAACACAAGTATGTGTTTTTCAAATGACTCCATATAAAGTAAAAAACAAAAGATATTGTTTTTCCCAGGAGTGGAAAAACATTGTTTTAGATGGCTTTTAAAATGATAATGACAAAGTTCACATTTTAAATTCATTAATAGCAAATGTACTATACAGTATAGTAGGTATTGGATCATGTCCCCGCGGTTTTGACCAATCGCAGCAGTTATATTTCATGTATGCGTTTATTATTCTACATGTCTCATAAAACATCATGTTCTAATGGATGACAGAAGTCAATAATGATAAAGTGTTGATAAAGCATTGTATCAACCTCAACAGAAGTCAATAATGATAAAGTGTTAATAAAGCATTGTATTAACCTCTACAAAAGTCAATAATGATAAAAGTGCTGATAAAGCATTGTATCAACCTCAACAGAAGTCAATAATGAGAAAGTGTTGATAAAGCATTGTATCAACCTCAACTGAAGTCAATAATGAGAAAGTGTTGATAAAGCATTGTATCAACCTCGACAGAAGTCAATAATGAGAAAGTGATAATAAAGCATTGTATCAACCTCAACAGAAGTCAATAATGATAAAAGTGCTGATAAAGCATTGTATCAACCTAGACAAAAGTCAATAATGATAAAGTGTTGTATTGTATCTGTTGATAAGCTTTTATAGAGGTGTATTTGATCATGTTTCAGGTGTGTACGTGTACGGTTTGATTCTCGATGGAGCTGGCTGGGACCGTAGGTCTGCTCGCTTGATAGAACCTACTCAGAAGGTTCTATACACGCCATTGCCTGTCGCTCATGTGTTCGCTACGAACCAGGAGAAGCAAGGCAAAGCTCAGAATCTGTACGACTGTCCCGTGTACAAAAAACCACGTCGTACAGATCTCACCTACATTTTCCCGCTAGGTCTGAAGACGAACAAAAACCCCGACCACTGGACACTCCGAGCTGTCGCGCTGCTCTGCGACACCAAGTAAACCGGACATTGAATCTATTAGACAATGTATTTGAAAATAGCATTGTGATGATCTTAATTTCATTACTATGAAAAAAAATCATTTTGGTGACATTTTGATACCTACGAAAAAATGCAAAGTGGTGACCTTTTGATAAATACAAGACTTTTTGTCTAAAACTTGATCAGTAACATTTTTACCATGATCTTTTCTGGACCTGGAAGCACATGTAGTTTAAAAAGACCTGATAAAATGGGCTGCAACTTGCATGTACAAGCTTGCTCATACTGAGGAAAATTGGTGCAAATTCAAGACTCGTGCTCATGTACATTGATGTATCTATCTTCTTTATTCATTTTCCAACAATAATAAGAAATTTGTCTATACAATAACAAGTATAGATTGGTGTTTGACGAAAAAATGGACACAACTATTCAGTAAAGGGGAGTAACTCTTTAATTTGCTTGTCACTATGGAGAATATATATGCAATATGACATTAAATACAAAGATGAGAAAAGTTTCTGTTGTAAGTTGTGGTTGTAAACACAAAAAAATCTCAAATATTAAGATATACAATCAAATATTTGTTTTATGAGTGTGTTGTAAATTAATATTTTAAACAGAATTAGTCTGAAAAAGCTTCAATTTTCTGAATATATTTTTGATGTATTTGTTTCTGTTTCCCATTCCAATGCTTAAAACAAGATAATTTTGTATCAATATAATGCAATTCATTATATTCAAGAATTGAAATTATTCAGAGGCAAAAACTAGAACTTATGTTAAAAAAAATTGTTGAACAGAAGTCATATTGATATGGATTTTTTTATGTGGTTAAGCAGGTTTGTTAAACCGAACATTAAGAAAATATTGCTGAATATGAACTTTACTTACTTACTTAATCATGAGTTTATTTGCCAACTGCTGTGGGTGTCCCAGATATGGGGTAGGCAGCAGGCGGCTACAGGGTCTAACACTTTCCTGTTTTATTTCTGTGAAGTGCGAGAGATGTACAACAAAATGTCCGTTTATTATGTGGCCACAGTGCCACCAACACATCTGTGCGGCCCTTCGGAGGTTGTTTCCTTCTGCAATCAACATAGATTTTGACCTCTTTTTGTAATTCGCGTAATTTCAGAGGTCAAAGTTGAATGCAACGGAAGTGCCCCAGACTGTTGGCAGTACTTTGGCCCCAATGTTTACAAAGTCCGTCCAAATTTTTACAGGGTTGTGTGATAGTTAGGTTACAATACTTAATGAACATCAGGAGAAATTCATTTACTTCTCTTTCCTATGAATATAAGTCAAGTTTTCAGCAAAGAAAATAGCAATTGAATAATAGGGTAACATCCATGTTAGGTAGTCACTTATGTAAGATAAGAATTCCCAGATTTAACGATTCAACAGTCTTTCAATAAAACATAGAATTTTCAACTTGTACTTATCAATATTTTGTGAATTGTTTTCCGATATACAGCATTATATTGTATCTACCCTAGAAATATTCCGTCTGCAGTATTTAATATTTATATAAATATTCATATATATGTGTGTGTGTGTTGTATTGGAAATATTTATTTTTGTCAATAACTTATATTTTATTTTTATTTTTGTTTGTCATCTACAACAAATATTCATGAAGAGTTTATTTTGTGTTACAGTTTTGAATTGTTATGATATCACATTCTATTATATTTACCTGTTGTTATTTGTATATTAATGGTTTGTCTGTCACTAATTGTTTGGAATAAAACCATTGCATGTTGGAATTTCAGACTTGAGTTTTTCATATCAAGGATCCTGCATATAGTTATGCATTTGTTATGATCAATAAACTGTAACAGAGAACCATTAATGTCCCTCGTTTGTCTGCAAGTATTTTTGGGCAGATTTTGTGACATCTGTCAGTCTGTCTGCCCCCATCACAACTTTACCATTAAAAGACTTCTTCTGAAATACTGAAAGGCTATAGTGACATGATATTTGGCTGGTAAGCTTCGTTGAAAGAAGGCGAGCAAAGCTTGCAAAGAAAACCTACTTTGATTTACTTTCAAGGTCACATAGGTCATTATGTTAAAATATTCGAAAGACTCTTCCATACCTGTCAAGGGTTAAATGCTAGCAAACTGGAGATCTCCAGTTTGTTGACTATTCTCAAACTTGAGTCTTCTGAAAGAAAGAAAAGCCTATAGAGACATGATATTTGACTGGTAGCTGCCTTGGGAGGAGCTGAACAAAGTGTGGGGGAAAATTAGCTTACAGGAGTCAAATATGTCAAAAACTTCAAAAGACGTCTGTGGAATATTAGTCTTAGTGAAATGATATTTTGCAGGTAGCTTTCTTGGAAGAAGCCAAACAAACGGTGCGAAAAAACACAACCTTGACCTACTTTTAAAGTCACATGTGTCAAATATGTCAAAATCTTCAAAAGACTTCTCCTGATATTTGATAGTAGCTGCCTTAGAAGGAGCTAAACAAAGTTCACAAAAAAAAACAAAAAAAAAAAAACACAAGGTCACATAGGTCAAATATGTTAAAACCTTTCAAAGACTTCTGAAATAAAGAAAGCCCTAGAGGCATGATATTTGACTGTAAACTGCCTTTGGAAGAGATTGAAAAAGTTTTAGGAAAAAAAATAGGTTACAGGGGTCGAATATGTCAAAATCTTCAAATGACTTCTGAACATACATGTACCCTCAGTGTTTGTCTGTCTCCAGCATACAGTTCACTTGTAGAGAATTGGGTTAAAGACTGTGATGTGAACTTCACACGGAGTACCCAAATCCATAGTAGGGTGGGTGGGTGGAGAAAAAAGATGTATATTGACCTATAAAACTCGTACAACGAGAGCTACACACACTACCTGTTCCTGATTTTCTATTTGCCCTCTAGATGTTGACGAAAAACTGACGTCACTTCCGCTTTCGTAGACAAATCACTGAGGATCTGAACATACCCTCAGTGTTTGTCTGTCTCCAGCATACAGTTCACTTGTAGAGGTTTGGGTTAAAGACTGTGAGGTGAACTCCTCTCTTGAGGATTCTGTCTTCCTTACAAACCAATATAATCTGCATGTGTTCATAGCCCTATACTCCCAATACTCACGAAAAGACAAGAAAATCATTTTATATCCTCAAAATTCATTCTTAACCTGATATCACACAATGATATAAAGCTTTATGACATTCCTCATGTTTGGAGAATCAGATTTTAAGTATCTATTTGTCGCTTAATTTGCTTAAACCAGAAATGTCTGCATTAGAAATATAAACTCCTGCTCGATATCCTCCGCCTGTTTCACCGACTGGCCAAGCTTGGTCCCTGAACAGAACGAAGCGTTCCCTAAGTGAAATGTCCTTCCGCTGGAGTTCTCTCTTAATTAATTCACTGATCGCACGCAATTTTGTGAGAAAAATTGGTTTAGCCTGTTTTGGGAGTATGTGCGCACTAGCCTGCTCTTCTTGGACTGCCTTCAGGTAGCTCTTGATCAAAGGTGAAGCTGCTGGATTATCCTTACCGGAGGCAATATCCCACGTCTTACCGTGCCCATGTTCCGCAAATAAGCTAATCAATTTGTAGATCAAACCTTCCACAGTTCCTGAAGCCAAACGGCTGGGACATGTGCAGCCGGTCTCCCATATACTTCCTAATAATGGGCAATCCACATCATGGACTATAGTTTTCCCAGCTGAATCTTTCCAAATCAGAAACATCCTCACCATCTCTGGGGAGCAATTTTCTATGATCACACCGGACATTCTTATCAGGAACCTTTCCAAACTGTTCGAGAGCTCTGTCCGCCTCTTTTGAGAAGAGGAGCCCCTCATTCGGAGATCAAGCCCTTTTGCTCTTTCTGTGATACTGTACCAATCAATTGTGTCCTCTTCCTGTAAATATCAAACCAAAGCTCAATGAGTAAAGATTGGGATTACTGTGCCTGTTTTTATTTCATTATTAGTCTAATTATTGGTTTTTTTCAACCTTACTTATATACTCACTATGTATGCCTACAACCAAAAAACCAACAACTTGGTACACATAATTAAATCAATGACATATATATATCATCCATTATATCAGCGGTTCTGTAAAGAACTTACCCTGTGTATTTATCCAGAAATAAACTCCATGACAAGTGTTCATCCATTAACTATGATAAGTATGAGTATATATCCATTGGTAAAATTATATTTCGCTAGAATGTTTGAAATGTCTGTTGAATGCAGGCGATGACTGCATGCTAAACAATAGGTCCTGTTTCTGATATCTCACCTTATCTCTCCTATGTGCCTGTAGCGGCCATTTTAGTCCTTTATTGTCCTTTATAAACCCTCTACGGGAGGGAACGAGTAAAGTGTCTTTGCAACCTTCCTCACCCAGCACAATGTGTCCAATCGACAACCTTTGAAGTGTTGTCCACCACATAGGCAATGCCTCCATCTTCGGCACCACAATGGTTGCTCTAACCTTTTGTTCCTCGAGGAAACACAGTACAAGGAAGATTAGATTGAAGGGTGGGAATACATACGGATTCCTTTCCTTTGCAATATTCTGGGCAATTTTTTTTTGTCCTGCTGTTTTGGGTGTAAGCCAAGGAGTAAAATGCCTCAAACTGTTGCCGTCTGGTGCCTTCATGGCATTATAATCCAATGCCATAAGATCTGTACTGTGTCAATTGCATGGTTCGAGATGGGGCATCTGCCTCATTCAAGGCTGATGGTACGTAAATAATTCGTAGGTCGACATTCATGCTGGTGATACGATGGAACAATTCACTCAGAACTGCCCTCAACGCAAGGTCCTCACCACCTCCATTCTCCTATGCATGTACAACCGCCATATTGTCTGATCTTAGATCCACCCTGGAGTCCATCAGTTTGTTCCCAAGGGATTGAACGCTCTTTAGGACAGCATCTGCCTCTTTCACATGGATAGGCCTCTGGTCGCCCACCTTCCAATAGTCTCTCAATGTAACCCGTTCCTCCATATTGACCACTGCACCATACCTGTAGCCAGAGGCATCTGTTGACATATTTATTGTTTTGTGAAACTCTGGTCTCCATTTAACAAACACTGCCAGCTGTCAATAAAGCGCCAATGTTCTAGCTCCTGTCTTACTTCAAGAGAAATCAGAACAAGTTTGCTATTTCTCGAGGTCCTGGCCAAGCTTTTATTGATTTCCCTACAGAATAGCCTGCAACCCGGTACAGCAATCGCCATTGAAACACACTTTCCACAAAAGCGCTGTAGTGTCCTGGCATCCACTTCTTTTGTACAAGGATCTCTTCTCTTAGCTTACAAAACTTTTTCTTCTTATCTGTGGGTAATATGTAGGCTTGTTCCACGGAATCAACCAGGAATCCTAGAAACTTCTTCCGAGTTGCTGATTCCAGGGAGCATTTGTCCATGGCAAGTGTATAACCCAACTTGCTGAGGGTGCCAACTATTATGCGAGTCATTATTTTTGCCTCCAATATAGGGTTATCCCCCTTTGAACTTGACACGCCCAATCGGTCATCAATGTATTGCACATTGGTAACCCCTCTTGACCTCAGGTGTGTTGTCACAACCATGCCAATGGATTGATATATGAAGGGGGAGGCCTTCCATCCAAATGGTAGGGTACGGCAGGTCATAAAATATCCTACAAATTGAATCCCGAAAAAACGCTGTGATGTCTCGGATAACAGGACATGATCACACCCTGACTTTTCATCCAATGTGACTAAGAAATCACCTTCCCCGACCAGTCTGTGAACATTACGCAGTGTTTCTGACTGAAAAGGAAGCTCTTTTATCCACAGATTAAGGAAACGCTCGTCATGACAAAATCTGGGCTTTGACGGTTCAACCAACAGAGACATGACAATAGTTGGGGGTTCACATTCTCCCACCTTTCCCAGGAGTTTAATAGCCCCACTTTCCAGCCGACGACAAAGTTCCTGTGTTATGAACTCCTTATATTGTAAACAATGTCTAGAATTTTGATAGAATCGTGCAGGAGGAATGTCACAATTGAAGACCTCGCCTTTAAAATTCCCTTTGAAATGTTGAAAAAATCCAAAATATTGACTTCATTTTCTATCCAGTTTGTCATATCCTGAAAGTATCTCATCCCAGTCATCTTGGTGATCATGTTAGACTCCTGCTACGAAGTGGGACGGGTCCCTCAGTGAAAGTGTGTTATCCTCGATATATTCACCGTTTACCTTACCGGTAGTAGATGAGGAGGTCCAATCCTCCAAAATCAACCATGCTGGTTCACGTCTAACCTTAACCTCCGTCGGGTTGAAATCACATTCAAATTACAAACTTGGTACAATTGTCTTGGGGTCCACTTCACCTTTGAATCTTAGCCCAATATTCTGACAAAATAAACCATAACAAGTGGTAAAGGTGACTGACTTTCGTTCTACGCAAACCAGCAATGATTAATCTTAATGAACCCCCTCGTCTACTACCCACGTGAAAATATCACTAGGGCATCAGAGTCCCTTGGATAGAAGACTTGGGGTTTAACCTGAGTACATTTCAATCAATAAGGAAATCATGCATGTACTTAATAAATACATCAATAAACATATTTAGCTGAATCAGTAACTTTATTCCGCAATAAATTGTATTATATTCAAAAAGTGGATTTCAGAGAAAGCTGTTTGCATGGTTACCCCCGGTATTAAGACCACCTCGCTATAAAGACCATTTTGGTGCGGTCCCTAATTAAGGTGGTTTTAATAAGAGGTTTCACTGTATATAAAAAAAGTATCGTATTACCAATAGATTTACAACTTAAGTTGTTTGGTGTTTTGATATCACCAATCCTTTTGTTCTCCTCAGAAATCCTGGGATTTGAAAAACAAATATAATAGAAAAACCGCATTTAAAGTTTTGTAAAATCATTTAAAACCTACGTAGCTCCACAAAAACTATAATGGTATATGGTGAAATTGTTAGATACGGTATTCATATTGAAATTAAATCTAGAATGGTCATGTTTTGTAAAAAAAATAATTACAGGTGGAAATAAATTGTCTGGTCTAATACATAGGCTTATAATGTACACGTACCTAAACGAAAATGAACTTGTTGACTTTAAATGGATCTCATGTATTAAGAACCTACTCAATAGTACGGGAATAAGTTACGTTTGCTTACAACAAAAACTTGTGCTATGAATAAGTAGTTTTAAAACTATATTGTGTGACCAATTTATACAACAGTGGTAAATTCTTCACATGGGGACAGACATATGCAATATGTAAAAATTAATTTGAATAGGAAATATTTGATCAAACTCAATCTAAGAGATAGAATATCTATATGCAAATTAAGAACAAGTAATTTATCTCTTCCAATAGAAACTGGTTGATGGGCCCGAATGGAACGCGAAGATAGAATTTGTCCATTTGCCCAACATGTGTTGGAAACGAGTACCATTATTTTTTTTATATGCTAGAATATATCTGTATGTCAAATCGGGAGAAAATATATACTTAAATTTTATACCGTTTATCCATCGCGTAATGATTCCAGTTGATGGCGAGACATTTTCAAAATACATTCCATTATTGCAGTAATATGACAGACTGTATTTAATATATGAAGTCAAAACCATTCTTCATTAAAATAAGTGATTGAAAGAAGTTAGTGATAAAATAAAACAATTAAATAAGATAGTAAATAGATGCGAGTTGATTACTAATATATATAGAGGCTTATACAATTATCTATCGTTACAAGGTTTAACATTCATGTAATGAGAAATTTACCATAATATTTTTGGAATAATATTTAATTAATTTTTTTTTTAATTCTTAAAATCCATATTTATGTACAATTAGATACAATTATTTGGTATGAATAAAACGTTTTTGACAAACTTTTCTTAAGTTATTTTTTATCTTCAAGGTCTACATTGCTATGGAAACACTGGCCATATGTTTAGTACGGCAAACTCGATATACCGCCAAACTCGTTATATCGCCAAAATCGCGGAGAACAGAAGGTGGCGATATAACGAGGTTTCACTGTATTTCGATATTTTTCACGAGTGGCAAATATGAAAAAAAAATTGCCACACCCATGAAATATATTCGTATTATTAAAAACACTGTTATAGATATTTCCTGAGGGTTGATACAATTGGATGTGAGCAATATACTTCACAATCTTGTGGGTAGCAAACGGGTGTAGTTACAACGGTATTTGCTTGACTTAATGCCAATAGAGCTTGCTGTCATTGAACATTCTTGTACAATAGTAATGTTTTTGTCACATGTCTTGGTGATGTTTTACTTGCACTGCTCATATATGTGATAGGATTTAAACATTTGTGTACTGTAGTCTTTTCACCTTTTGGTGATTTGTGTATACTCTACCAAACACTGCCCACAGAACTCCCCTCTTGTCAACACATACAGCCCGGGGCCTTTCTTGATCAGTGTATAACAGTCGCAGGTATTGTCCATCACCTCTTAGAAGGTGGAGGCGATTGTTGGCATAGTCGGCGACCACCAAGAATCCGAAACTGTCGTACGTTAAATCCCACGGATCGAAACTCCTAGAATCCGTCCCGCTGTTGTGTTGGGATTGTCCATACCTGTATAGCTCCTGAAGCTGCCTGTCTAGCACAATGACTGCTGGTTTGCCCTTACCTCCATCTTTTTCCTGATCTCTGTCAACGATTGCAACATTGTCGCTGAGAGGACACTGTGATATTCTCCAAGGTGAACATACCACCGCTTTCTTGAACCCGGATGTTTTTGTGACGTCATCGGTCTTTCCTTCTGGTGTGAACTTGGTTATTCTTTGTTTTGTTCCAACAAGGATATGTTCATCTCTTGTTACACACAGACATCGAGGTTCATCATTTGTTTCGAATCTCTTGATAAGTTCACCTGATACAAGCTCCATGACATTTCCAGAACATGCCCAGAGATGGCCTGTGGTGGGAGATAGAGCGTTATCTTTGATGAGGAAATCACTCCGTATCTGTACTTGTACCTCTCCTTGACACGTTAGGTGTGTCAGTTTGGTATTTAAACAATCGCTTGTCCAAATTTCATCACCGCCTCTTGTTGGACACATAGCGTTAATAGTACAAGGGGATTTCCATTCGGATAGAATCTTAATCTGGGGAAGAAGGACGTTCTCTGGAAATTTAGCTGTGTCTGTGCTCCCTTTTTCTGAACGTTGAAGCTCAGAAGATAACGGCACCTTTTTGACTGATATTTCATCTGACTGATCAAAGCAGGTTGAGGTCTGTCCATCAGACTTTCCGGATGATATCAGTGTTGTTTGTCTATCTTCCTTTGTCCTTCTGTTGTGTTGAGCTGATGTTTCATAGGACTGGTCAGGGCCAGTTGATTGCTGACTTTGAGAATGTCCAGATGTTAATATTCCAAAATCCTCTTGCAATATTTCTCGCTTGCTAGTGTTTATGCTGAAGTCGGCAGAACCTAAATCCGGTTTCTCAGGTAAGGTGATATTGATCTGAAGTCCTTTTGAAAGGTCAAACACCTGGATATCTGTGCCTTTGTTGAGAGTTTCCTTACAATGTTTTAGCTGTTCCGCTAGGTTCGATCGTAATTTCTCTAGTTCATTTATGTAGCTTATGAGACATTTAGAACGTTCATTCTCGAAATCCCCGAAATGGATCAAATGTTTATCTAAACTTTTCCTTGTAGATATGATCGCCTTTTCAATTTCTATAAGCTCAGTTTTCTCCGTTTTATCTATAAATGTTTTAATTTTACTTTTGTGTTCGTGAGTAATGTCACAAAGTGCGATAATGTCATGCTCTTTATGTAATTTGTTTGCACATTTAAGACAAATGACGTCACAACATGTTTTGCAAAACCAGAACAGATGCATTGTTTTGTGGTCAAAACATTTAGTTTGACCCTGAACACGAACTGGTATCTGTCCTTTGTAGAAAGAAGTTCGCTTTTCCTCCATTTCACGGTGTGGTTTATAAAGCATGACACATAATCATGGCTTTTCTATTCAGCATTATAATACACTTTTACCTTGAGCCTCCCTGTCAGTGAAACTTTGATATACAGCCGTAATCCGTGGCCGAATTTCACCAACTTTGGAAATAAGGTTGATTTTGACTGATCAGCATTAAGTCTGTAAAGAAATGAAAAGTGAAATAATATATTTTCAAAAACATGTAATCTTTATGTTTGACCTAAAATGGACTTGAATGATTTCATACGACTTTGACACTGAAAATTAAACTGAACTCGACTTATCACCTAGTTACGATACAATCACATTATACGAAATATTAATCTGGCATTTTTGAGTTATCGACCTCGCATACCATTAACAAACATATTTGGTTAATTTTTTCTTAGAATCTATTGCAATAATTACGCTTAATAATGTAAATTAGTGCCAATCATTTCGTCTCACTCAAGTATACCTCGCATACCATTAACAAACATATTTGGTTAATTTTTTCTTAGAATCTATTGCAATAATTACGCTTAATAATGTAAATTAGTGCCAATCATTTCGTCTCACTCAAGTATAACAGTATGTGGTCTATTTGACTAGGGATTGATACATTGTTTATTAGATAAATTGCTGTGATCACTATGTGTAAAGACGCATGAAGATGACCACAAGGCTTGAAAACGTCAGATATATGTATGTTGAAAAAAAATTAAAGAATACCGAAGCTTCAACAAAACCATGATCCGAACTCAAAATCGTTTAAAACTAGTAACAAAATATGAACAAAGGAAAGGTTTGCATTGAGACCCTTGAAAAAGTATAAGATAATAAGACCAGGTGTTCCGGAAGAGTAAGCGTCCTGTGCTTCATCGACGACACCCGCCTTGTAGATCTTGGTCACATCCAAGTAAACGACAAGTCGGTAACAACACAATTGGGCATACTCAAAAACGTCCACCTTGAAATCACACAAAGACAGTTCTGATCAACCTGTATTTCTTAACCTGCATCTGGAACACTGTGTGATAAGTTCATTCCTCAGCAGTCGACATCTATTACGAAATTTCATAGCTTGCAATAATGTGTTCCTGTCCATATATATATTCATTTAAATGTACTGTACGTGTGAAGTCGCGCAAAGTATACTGTGTCTGCTGTCGTCTTGGTACCGACTATACAAACCCTCAATTACAATTACGTAGTCTAGACTCGTATATACAATTCCTTATTGAATGTGCTTTATATATTTATCGGCTAACATGTTCGTCGATATTGTATACTACCCAGCTAATACACATATGGTATGATTAGATGTCATATGCATATAAAACATTCGTTTTTATACTCGTTGCATTAGAACTACCAATAACACATTATAAACATACCTGTAATGATGTAGATTAGTCTTCCATTTCAGACGAAGCTCCCAGGTGTTTTACAGGACAAGTACCCTTTTTGTATACCTGGCTGAAACTACGGCGAACGAAACGTTCTCAGTGCCTTTTATTCGAAGGAATGAAATACATAGTAGAGAGTTTTACAAAGCTGACAATAAACATACTTCCTGGTTCACAATATCTGCTATACATATTGAAACGTAAAACCCCGTAAAATTCGAAGATTAAAATTTACTGTACATTGGAATATGAATATTTCGAGGAGTTCCGATGCAAGACTGGAGTTGTTTGCCGTTCATACCCAGCTGATTTATTGGTATTAAAAATCGATGATCTTATATCAGATACTGATTTATGGAAATCAAATAAATAATTTTTGGAACCCAAATATAGATGGTAAATTGATATTAAAAATGAATTATGGAAATCCATAAACGGGTCTTTTTCTACTTTGGCTTGCCATATGTTTGGAACAGAGTTACGGTCAAATTAAAATCGGGGCTAAGCTACCAAGAAATCAAAGAATTTCCAAAATTGAACAATAAACACCAATTTACAAGTAAATAGCAACTAAAACAATTTATGAAATGGAACTACCAGTCTATTATAACATAATAATACTTTTACTCACAAAACTCAAAATTACCCGCGAAGTATCTTTCTTTGATCACGTGACTGAGTTAACTTCCAAACAAGGCAGAGCATTAAGTAGTTGAAAGTGTAGTTTGTAGACGCTTACTGTTCCGGAACACCTGATCTTATTCTCGTGTACTTTTACAAGGTTTCCATGTAAATCTTTCCTTTGTTCATATTTCGCCGCTGGTTTAATCGATTTTGAGTTTGGATTTTGATTTTGTGAACGCTTCGGAATTCTCTGATTTATTTATATACAATGATTCCCCCTTGGGTCCAGTGAAAGCATTGTATACCCAAATAGCACAGCGAAAGCTCGAAGTCATTAGTAATAAACATGATATTTTTGAATCTATCAATAGTTATACACTGGCGATTCGTATTACACAAATACAAATTATACACTTAATAGTAGCATCCCCCTTTAAAAGAATCACAATGAATAAATACAAAAAAATTAAGCATTTTGATATAAAAATAGATGCGGCTTAAGCGTACAGATCGAGTTTAGCAATCAAAAACATCTTAATTACTGTACCAAATCATTTAAATCGGTCGATGAGTGACAATCAGATTGTACCCTTGTAACAACAAATACCACCTTGTTATTCTCTCAATGGTTTTTTGACATCTTATGAAGAAAAGTGAGATCAAAACACAAGAACTGGATGAAATACGGAAACGTTAATTACACCATATTCCAAACCCAAAATGATAAAACTAGGGACAACATATGACCCAGGTGATCTGGATGAGTAAGTATCTCCTGCTTCATCGACGCCCCGTCGTGTAAATCTAGGTCACATCCAAGTAAATATCACATCCTCAAAGTGAGAACCTAGGCATCAATCTCAATCACAACAAATAGGGATACTGATGATCATACGAAAAGCTCCCACCTTCATATCATACTATTGAGCAAGTACAAGGATTCCAAGACGGCGACTATAACATTAAAATTTTGTTGATATTCTTCCTCAATCTGCATCTCCAAAATCCCAGTGCCGTAAGTTTGTTCGTCAGCAACCGACAACTATTATAAAAATGTCGAAATAGAAAACAAAACAAGCCGTAATGTAACATGTTGAGGGAGTAGGAAAGTTACTGTTATGAAAGGAAAAACATGCGATCGGAAAATCGAAATCCTAACAGTTATCGTGTAGCTAAGTAGTAAGCTTTCCAGGTTGGTCATAGGATAACCAAAATGTTGTAAAGTTGACAACAATTAAAATAAATAAGAGAATACCGAAGCGTTAACATAATCATAATCCAAACTCAAAATCGATTAAACCAGGGGCAAAATATGAACCAAGGAAAGATTCACATGGAGAAAAACAATCCCTTACTTAAAGATAAACTGTTCCGCATTTTCATAATCATCTAATATAAAAAAGCTCAAATTCCCACATAAAAGATTTGCCACAGCTCTGTCAAGTTAAACTTTACTTTTGAAAGCGGTTACCTGATTGATCAAATTTAATGAGTATTTATAACTTTAAAAGGCACCTGGCCCCGGTTTCATCAACGTTCCTTAACTTTAAGGAAATTCCTTAACTAAGGATTTTCCCCTTATCTTTTGTAATGCTTTCTTATGGGGATTTTTAAGTAAAAGAATTTCCTTAGGTTAAGGAATGTTGATGAAACCAGGGCCTGAACTTGACCCTGACCGGGGGCCATTAAGATGTTCAAGCGTAGTACGAAGTTAACGGAGCCATGTCACAGATGGTTTTAATCAGATTGAAGTTGCATAACAACTATGAGAAATGTAGACAAACCTTTCGATAAAATCCAATTCAAAGATCGGCACTTGTACTTCAGTTTACTGAAACAGGTGGAGTCGTGTACCTCACTCGAAGATCAACACCAAGCTGTGACCCAAGTAACCCTTGATTATCATGCATCCGACGTTTACTCCGTCATTGGGATTGAACACGACGGTAGCAAGGATTGGTACGACAGGTAGTGATTCTTCCAAATATTGTCTTTACCACAATATGAAATTATGTAAACATTGAAACAGAATGTTAAAAATTCGTTTCAGTATTCACATAATCTGATTAACAAAAATAATTTTGATGTGTATAATCAAATGTCTTATATTTAAGGCAAATAAAGTCAGATCTATATTATTTGGAAAATGTTCTGATATCAAGAAAACTGAAATAAAGAAAATGAAAGAAGAAAATTCTTAATAACTACTCCCCCCCCCCCCCCTGTATTACAAAACATGCTGTTACGCATGTGCATTGTATAAAATGAAAAACCAGCAGGACAGTGTTGTGTCTGTGTGTGCCGAAGACTGACAACAAATATACAAACATTACAAATTGGTAATGTTTTACCGATATGTTCATGCACAGTTTCCTCAAAGATACAAATAACATTACGTTTCCTTTTTAATTCCACCTCTCGTCACTAAGTACACAGTATGTGTAAACATTCTTTGTATTCAATCCTCCTTTCGTTTTCCATTTGATTAACACAGCCATTCACATTTAAAATTTAAAAACAGAAGGTAATACATGGAAAAACCAAACAATGATCATTGGCGCTTGCTAAACACGTATTTTTCTATTCACCGAGTTAACAGGAAATTCGTCATGATCACTGTACCTGGATTTTATTTCAACAAGGCAATTCATAGGATGGTATGCTCGTTATAGATATCTGAATACTGCGAATCGAATCGGAGAGGATACCATAAAACCTATTTGATAGCGGAGGTGAATATACATAACGACACAACGATCTGTGTGTGTAGTAATATTTGAAACGGAACATTTGTACTATTTAAATCACACAAAAGCAGTTATTGTATGTGGTAACGAACGAACACAAGCTATAGGGGCTAATATATAAAACGGTGTCTTCGTTACCATATCTATAAAAACAACATGAACTTCGGACGGCATTGGATATAAATGGTTCATCGCATATACTCTTTACTGTAGGGTATGGTTTAAAACATGGCTGCCGCAAGCAGTACTCGACCGAATCTACAGCCCAATGTGGAGCTTGGATTCTACTGTCGCATTGCTAAACTTCTTCTGTCTGTTGGAACTCATGCGCTCCGGCAGCTATTTGTCCATCAAGTTGGAGATGTCGGTGTATACCTAAAGAACCAAAATGTTGTAAGCAAGTTAAAAGCAGCCTCACCCAAGTGTTTTACTCCATATCAGTGGAAATTGATATCACCCCCGGGAGCTACAGCTGATGTTGCTGGATTTGATATTACATTATTAGCAGCCCTGCTTATCATTGTTGGTAAATTATCAGATGGGCAAAAAGGTTTTGTCAGAGAGATCCGCCAGCACAGAAACGCCCTGTGTCATTCTCATGATGCCACCATCACCAAGGCTGAATTCGAAACAAAATGGACAAAAGTTTCAGACACATTATGTAACATTGCCGGGATTTGTGGCCAGCCTTTCCGAGACGAAATAGAAAAGGAAATTACAGATTTGAAGGCTGCTCCAATAGATGTGGACAGGGAGCAACGACACTTCCAGGTTCTAATAGAATTGTGTCTGAGCGACAGGGACTTTCAACAGGATATCCTGACCTTGCAAGCGGAAGCAAATAGGCAACTGCAACAGATACGTCATCGCCTACGTTTGCTCGAACAGCGTCCAGAATTACGTCAAATGGTAAAACAAGTCGATGAGTTAAACAAGGTGATGAAAGAATGTGTCGAAAGTAACGAAAATAAGGCGGCAATATGTTCCTTACTAATGGAAGACATGAACAGCATAATAGATAGTCACCTCTCATCATTTCAAAAAGGTGAGTGTCATATGCTATTGTTCATATTGTTCACCTTTCCCTGACATTACAAATATTATTCATCATATGTTTGTTTTTTGTTTTCATTTTTTTTATCATCATCATAATGACATTACAAATATGTATATGCAGTGGTGATGCAATACGCTGAACATTGTTTTGTTTACGTTGGTAAGGTGTTTTATTGAAAACTATGATATCAATTTGGTACCATCCTTTTGTTTAGACTGGTGATGATTGCGTTCATGGAAGGTTAAGCATATAATTGGTTAATATGTTATTGTCTGTGCTATCTTTACCATAGAAATAAGAGCAGACCTAAAGAGCATTTCTCAGCGCGTTGATGGTGCCACAGAATTATTGCAAGGAAATCGGCAAGACTTGAAACGCATGGAGATGAAACTGGACAACATTTCACAGAGTAAACCAGTAGTGAATCTTATAGATGGCGATTTGATAGACAGTAAGTATTTAAAGACTTTAAAAAATTGCAAAAAAAAAAAAAAACATTTTAGTGTCCTAATTACCGAAAGAAATATGTTATTTTTGTCCGATGAAACCAGATCATTTTTCTGACTGATATATTTACTTTTTGCAGAGTTTGCTGACGGATTCAAACAGATTCCTTCTAAAATCGTGAAGACACTGACACCGAGTATGTGTAGCTTAATTAGATATTGTTTCATTTTCAAAGTTGTCGCATTTGTATATATCTCTATCAACTATCAAATGAGCATTATTGTATTTATTCTTTGTTTTGTATTAAAATTTATTTGGCAGACAAAGACGTACCAAAACCCACCAAAAAGACAGACGAAAAGAAGAAATCTGAGGAAAAGAAACACAAACAACACAGGCAGGATGAACAGATCAGATGTAAGTTTAAGATAATAGTGTTAACTCTTCGGTATTCTCTTATTTATTGTTACATTTATAGGCTAAAAAGTTATAATTGTTATGAAAAATACTTTCTATGATATTGTAAGGTATTTCATTGTGCGGGCGATCACCAATCAAATTTCTGGCCAAACTTGACGCTCCTAGGATAAAACAAAATGAACGGATCCCCAGATATGTTTGCTTGTCGCTTAGGCAGTTTCTCCATCACTTTCCCTAGCTATTCCAGTATATAGTATATCAAACATGCAACTGCCCATTTGATCATGTGTTTAAATGAGAGATAGTGAAATTGGGATTCTGACGTTTTCATGGCGAATTTTAAATAATATTGTTTCATTTTATGTCTTTCAATTTCGTGTAATCCTGTATGTGCAATACAAATTGATTGTGACAATTCTGAGAAGCATTCCCATATATTTCAAGTTTTAATAAAATAATATCAACAGCATATGGAAATCAATGAAAACAATGTATTTTATGTATTCTATTATTTTATATACTTCATTTTTTTATCTTGCCAATTCAAATTACACGTTGACTCGTACGTTTATGGCACCTTTCCAATATTTACTATTTATGGCACTTTTCAAATATTTCCTATTTATGGCACTTTTCAAATATATTTACTATTTATGGCACTTTTCAAATATTTCCTATTTATGGCACTTTTCAAATATTTACTTTTTATGGCAATTGTCCAATATTTCCTATTCTGTGTTAAAATAACCCTTTGAAAATTTGTTTTTTTTATAGTGAACTTACCTCAGTGTCTTCCTTTCGTTTATTTTCACTTCACTGTTATTTCTGATATTATCTTCAATCAGTAGATTACGAGATTGCTGTGAAAACTCAGGACCAGCTCCTTGCTTCAGCGATATTAGAATTTTCCCTGACAGATAGTGGAAACACCAAGGATTCTAAAAATGTGACATCAAGACAGGAACCGGAAATGGATGAAGACTATAGAGCGGAAATAGAAAAAGGTAAATTATACAATACAAATTACTAGAACAACAAAGAGTATTGTGTTGTATAACATAGCAGTTCATTTGACCTTTTATGGTGTTGTTGTATTTTCATACCAAGCTTCACACATACGAGTTTAAACTGATCAGGTGATCATCTTTCAATTTCACTTTCAGGTATATCGACGATGTATAAACAACAAGAAGTTTGCTGACCTAGTCGATCGTATATACCCTACTGAACTTGAGATTAAAGACACAAGATTCTCCCACATCAGATTCTTACCTCGATCTACTTAAACTATGAGCAACACGGGCAACTTACTACTAAGCTGTATGCTAAACGTGACGATTTCGATTTTCCGATCGTGAACTTTCCTATTCTTGATAGTAAAAGCACTGCTTTTTCTTATTCTATGGTGTTTACATGTCGTAGTTGATTCTTTATTCTAGGGCTTGCTATGAATATCGAGATTTTCGTGATAGATGTCAACTGCTGACGAACAAAAGTATGGCACAGGGATTCGATAGATGTAGGTTGATGAAGACTATGGGCAAGTTTTATGGTCGCCATCTTGATCTTATCGAGAAATATTCTCTATAGTTGTGTGATATGAAGATGGACGTTTTTGAGTTTGCTTATTAGAGTGATTACTTGTTGTGATGACAATGATGACTCGGTTCTCATTTCAAGGATTGATGCTTATTTAGATGTGACCAAGGTTTACATGGCGGGTGTCATCGATGAATCTTACTCTTACTCTTCCGGAAATCCTGGTCTTATTCTCTTGTGCTTTTGCGAGTGTCTCCGTGTAAATCTTTCCTTTGTTCCTATTTTGCCTCTACTTAAATCGATTTTGAGTTCGGATTATTGTTTTGTTGACGCTTTAGTATTCTCTGATTTTTTTATATTCAATAAAAATCGGGACAATTGATACAGTTAATTTTGCCGTTTCATTAGATGCATGCATACTAAATCTAGTGCAATATTTGAAGCAAAGATCAGCTTTCGACGAGTGTCTTCAATGGTTGTTGTCAGGTCATATGAATATCGCCGTGGTCTTACTGTTAATCACAATATATACTTTCACACAAACATGCAAACACATGCGCACACATACATACATACATACATACATACATACATGCATACAAACAAGCAAACATATGTGCATATATATGTGTACATGCATACACACATGCCCATACACATGCACATACATGCACATAGCGTGCACATGCATATTCATATGCATGCATGCATACACACATACATGTGTACACATACACACCGAGATACATACATACATACATTTAAACATATACCTATACATAATCATGCTACTGTATAATACATGGGAAGCAATTCCTTCAAATCAGTTTTCATAATATCTATTATTGTTTGTATACTTTAACCATTATTGCTTGATTGAAAATATTGATTGTTTTAAATGTAACAAAGATCGAAAAGACTAAATTAACAAAAATCTTTACAAGTATAAACATTTAGTGTTATCAAATCATCACATCATCAGATACAGGCCAATAAGTCCATAATCATCATCACACCAGGCCATCCACTGCTGATGTTTGGAAATTTAATCTCGCCAAATTGTTTATGTGATACAGATACAGGTTAAATATAAGAGATCTTCGAATATGCAAGCATTGTTTTTATGAAAGGAATTGCTTCATATTGTAATTGTAATTTAATATTATAATAAGTAAGCATTGGTCTCCTTCGCCCTTACTTCTAGTGTATATGAAATCCTTATATAAGATGATGTAGAATTAAGTAAAATAAAATAAAGTTGAATGAATTCAAATACCGGTTCGGAATCTTGCAGGAAGAATATTTTTGTTGGCGTTTTCATCGCATTTCTCGCTAAAAAATTGATGTCAAAAGTCAATTCATATGTTACAGCCAATTGCACATACTTATCATGCTATGCAATCCGCCATCGTTGACGTAACTTCGTAATGTTTTCATATATAAGGATTAACGACGAAACGTAGATCACAGTGGTCTACTTGTCTACTTTTATACTGTATCTTCCCAAGATATATGTATACAAATCGTTGGCATATTTAGAATCTTACACGAGATTCCATTTCATATTGGATATTAAAAACGATTTTAAGGTTTTTTTTTCAATTTAGCTAGCTGCAAGCCTTTGGCATGCTGAATTGAAAAACAAATCGTGACGAGTTTAGAAACGAATGTAAGCTTTTTTTTATCACATTATCAAAATCAGTGTTATTTTTTCCTGTAAAACGTCAATATTCATACACAACTGAAATGTGAAAACGCCGCCATTTTGCCTCCGGTGCATAAGTCAATGAAGTCACAATAAAAACAATTGAAACTTGCAGTCAATCAAATTTGCGCTAGGGTATCTGTAGCTAGTTTCATATGCGAAAATATAACATCGACAAATTCACTTGATAATCCTGTGATACAGATGAAAACCTGTTTCCTCCTTCTCGCCTCGCCCTCCACCTTTGGGGAACACACACTACATGCATTATCATTTCAAAATCAGTCATCTCACTTCCTCGCAGATGGTCTGTAAAAACTGTGGTTCAGCAAATTAAAACAGAAACATTGCGCAAAAGATTTCCAAAATCGATTATCAAACTTGAGCATATATATCAATTAACATAAATGACCGAGACCAACTATACTCTCTAAATATATCAAGTGTCATTTGACTCTCCTGCAGGTCTTCAGCTGGAGCTCGCACGAGGCGTCGGGCCAGACACAGTGCTTCTCCTGGACGGGTCTTGTAACATGAAACAGAATGAAAATTTCTCAAAAATGATGACATTAACAAGACAAATTATCCAAGGTATCTATTCCACATTTCAGTTAGAGTCGAACCACGTTATCTCGGAGTCGACGTGACCATGGAAAACTATCCGAGAATTCGAGTTAACGTGAGTTTGGTTGTTAGAGTAAAGCTTGGGGTGAAATACTTCGAATTAAAAGGGGTCTTCGAATTATAACGAGTTTCTACTGTATATTCATATGTGACTGATTGGATTATTCGCATTCACTACTTTTCAGGTATCGTTGAAGAGAGTGTTCCGAAAGTTCTGGAAGAGAATGTTGCTATAGTAACATTTGGAAGTTTGACAACCGTAAGGCAACACCTGACAAACGACCAATGCAACTGGATTACTTGCTTAGGTATTAGTATACCAAATAAAAAGGTCGCCACTTAAATATTTTTTAAACACATTGAATATAATTTGGTACACTGTATACATTAAATACAGCCTCATATACTGTAAGTCACTTATATTTTGCTTGGGATTTATTTTCGCGTTAAAACGCGAGGAGTCGATTGCGAATTCAAATCCCTCGCGAATATTTGTAGAAACTAAAAACTCTGGTTGGCATTCATGTTTGTTCCCTCGTTAACACAACTTGCATTTAGACATTTCCGTTGATTATATATATATATACCATATCATATAATGACAAGCAAATTTGTCGAACCAATAACCAATATATTTCCTTTAAACTCAGACATCTTTATAACTCTGTAATAACCAATATATTTCCTTTAAGCTCAGACATCTTTATAACTCTGTACATTCATGTGTAAGTCTACAGGTCTAAAGGTCAGGGTCGTGCATGCGTACAAGAATAACAAGGCGGATTTACAATAACAAATGTTTATAACAACACAATAAGAAGTCGGAAAACCGTCAAAGACGTTACCGCTGGGACGATTACTGTATTCCAATTATAAGTGATTAGTATAAACTCGTTACCAAGAGTAAAGTTAATCACTGCACAAACATGTCGGGCCAATCGAAGTCATATCGTCTTTTAGGCATTTTGAATCATTGTTGAGTTGTTTTAAGTGTCTGTCGTGCGTTCACATTAGTAAGTTTCTTTTGTCTGAACATAGAGCTTACATGTAACACTTCCCGTAAAAGTTTAATCTATTGGTTACAAATAAATAGGAGTTTTACAGAGTATATGTCTCCAAAAGCTGTCCTTCCGCGTCATTTAGTCATTTCTAGATCACCATTCGCAAAATCATGTATTCGAGCGAATATGTCTGAAGAGGTAAATTCGCGAAATAAAGTGTTCGCGAAATATCAGTGATTTACAGTACAGTAACTTTAATAAAGTGAATCTTGCTTTTGTCATGTTGCATCAAGATAAAACACTTAATGCGGCTTACGTGAATAGAACTATCTCGAAACATCTGAATATAACATTAATACAGTGTGAATATAGAAATTATCACAGTGAATATATGATATACAGGAAAACTCCACTTACTCGAACTCGTGGGGACCTGATCAATAGTTCCAGGAAGACATGATATTCGAGTAATCCAGGGTTGGTAGAATTATACGAACTCGGTTGGGACCAAACGAACTGTTGCTTCGAATTCAGGCACAATACATTATGGAAAGAAGCTTTGAAATCCGAAAATTTGATTTAAGATATAACAAATTTAGTTTCAAGAGAAGTGAACAAAGTGATTTTCGGTGTAGTTAAAAGGGATATATTATTTAATTCCCTGCTTTCACCGAAACAGGGGATATTAATATGGGGTTGTCGTTTTTGTCTGTCCCTCTGTCGTCCGTCTGTCACGCTTCGTTTCCGTGCAATAACGCCAACAAATATTATCCATTTTTTCTTATAACAAGGTTAACAGCTATAAGAGCTCGGCCACTTTTGGCTGATGTCATTTGGTGGAGTTATGGCCCCTTCATCTACAAAAAAAAAGTCACGACCTGCCGTTTCCGACAGTAACGGCAACAAATATTATCCAATTTCTGTGTATTGGGCTTAAGTTTTTGTTCAATTTCGGAGCAATTCATCTTGTGTTAAAGCATGAAAATTACATGTTTCAACCTAACCTCAACAGATACTATACTATACTATTATTACCCCCTTAATAAGTGGGGAAAGCGGGCGATATGAATTCTACGAATTAGCTTGATAGTAAATAAAGTGTCTTTTGAAAGATAGTGCATGATCAAGGTATATCATATAATAATATCTTATTTTAGCCAAAAAATGTGTTCTTCTACAACGAAAACGTGATGATAGAACGACAAGAAATGAATATGATGTTTAAAAATGCATTCATTTTATTGGTTGGTAAACAGAAGAGATAGAGAACAGTGGACCAAATGGGCCTGCAGATTTATGCAAAGGGCTACGAATGTGTGAAGCTGCTTTACAAATAAACAGTAAGTATATGTAAACACTTGGTTCGTGGTCATGACATTTAGTAACTATTTGCACACTCTTTGCATATCATTTTGGAAAAATGATATGCATTAATTATGGAGATAAAATCAATAAAAAATGCGTAAAATGTTAAATGTTGCCTGAAGAAGCGTAAGATGTTATATTCCTTGTGCCATATGAAATAAAAGTTTTAGAATAAGATCGAAAAATAGCATACAGGTAATAATTGAATGTGACTATAAAAAAAATAATTGCAGAAAAGTCAAATGCTGCTTTTAGGGAATGTACTTTTCGATTTCAAATAAACAAAACTGGCGATATATCCGTTTCCATCTTTTTTAATGAAATTTTGTTTTAGAAAATCCCATGGAGAAACATGGCTTTCGTATATCACCACGTTTAATTCTGATATCCGATGGAAATATCTCGGACTCATCCGATCCTTCGGAACCAATCCAGGTATTGACCCTCAAAACATCTCGTTCCTTACTGTAATAATGATTACAAAAATAAAGCATATCACCAAACAATTGATAAACTGTAAAATGACTATTAATAAATTATAAAATTCAGAGGCAAAAAAGGTGTTTTTCATTTAAGGATGAACACAATTTATTTTTAAACTTCAAAACTAAGATCAATTGATGGTATTTTCATAATTTATGTACAAATGTATTTCACATAGAACTTCTTAAAAAAGTTTGTGGTAAAATATATCATAATTGTTATCACAAAAAGGGCTTTATTTACTTTTGAATGATTATAAGATTATATATTTTGTGTCACATTCATTGCATGTTCAACAATAAATCATAATTTCGAGATCTGTTCATATATAGGTTTATCTGCAAATAGTGTTATTCATACATTTATTTTATTTAGTGATATAGAATATTTGATATAAGTATCATAGGAAATACGGTCAATATTAAAATATCATGCAGCAATCATTTTGCCGCAAATTCGAGTATTTAAGGATTAACCTTTGATTTTGTTCAGTTAATGAGATCATAAAACCAATGGAGCACAAGGTAAATTGCGTTTATGTTAAATTTACCTACAGCTCAATTGGATTTATTATCTCATAAACTAAACAAAATCAAGGTTAACTCTTATATTTACAGTATTTCTCTGTAAATGGTTCATAACTATTGTGTTCAATATAACATCTGCATACATAGATTTCATTTCAAAACTTACAAACGTGAAAACTGTTCAATAAATGTAACAAACAGCATGAAGTTTGCATAGCTCCGCCCACATTAATTGTTGTCGACGTCATACAATTGTGACTCGGACTGGATAATTTGCATGTCTCCGCCCACATTTGTTGTTGTCGACGTCATAGAAATTTTTCACGTTCTCAAGTATAGTTATTGGAAAATAACTCTAGTTTGCAATGGTTAATGGTTATCGAGTAAATGTCAGTGTAGACTATAAATGTTTTGTAATACACCTTATAGGCACTGTATGGATATTTACATAAGAAGACTCTGCATCCTTCCATTATATTTATTACATAAAATTATATTATAATATGGTCATTATACCAACATTTATATATTAAGGAAGCTGGCTCATGAGGACTTGTGCAATTAACATTTCTTGAAAGGAATTTGTTTAATAATATCATATGCAATACATCAGAAATGAGCAAAACTATTGATACATGTTAAAGAGTCCTAGGAGGACGAAACAAGTGTATGGTACAGTTTAATTCGTTTTTTACTAAATTTTCAATGTTCAGCACATGTGTGTGTTTCGCCATCTTTAAAGGACCGTAATAACATTCGCTAATTGCTTAAATAATGTGCATACAATGTTTCTGATTTTAAATTTGAAGTTCTGCTTGTAAATTCAACTATAATTATTGTTTAATCTTTTAAACGAAGAATCGAGAGAAAGCCAGACAGCAGGCGTACGAGCTTATGGATCTGTTCACCAGAAACAATCATAAAGTATTTTGCATGCCATTGTGCAGTCATGGCTCGCCTGCTTATGTAAGTCAACCGTGAATGGGTGGTGAATATGTTGATAAATGATTATGGATTAGGGCCCCTTTATCTTAAATTATATATATTATGATAAATAAGCAAATTAAGCCAATACACACATTGTGCTTTTTGTATGTTTGATTTTGTGCTTTAAGCATATCAATTATACAATACTGATTTTTTTTATCTAAATTCATCAATTAGAAATGTTTTACCCACCTGACCCTTGTGCTTCGTCCTCGGTTTTTTTTTAGCAAGATGAACACGTAAGGGGAAAACTGCAGCAGATCTTAATCTTTTATAACAATACTTGCAGAGTTTTCTGGAGAAATTGGCCCACCGAGCATCAGGGAGTGTTGTTAGACCAGACGAAATACAGTTCATCACAAGATACCATCGTAAAATTGTAAGTTTTAAATCATTTTTAATATTGATTATTTTATTGAAATAACGCTATGAATCCTTCCACCTTTTCAGAATCTTATATTAATTCGCATATCTCCCTAGTCAGGATGTCATATATTTATTTGATTATTATTAATAATAATATACAAAATTTATAAAGCGCTCTATACAATGTGTAAAATTACTCAAAAGCGCTTGTCTTCGTGTGCTAATCCCGTAAAAGCATTAACGGGGTAAAAACTATTTAATGCAGGAACTCACTTGAAATTTCCTATATTTTTCTGTAACAAACCCACTTTCTGTAACTCTGAAATTGATGTTGCCCCCGATCTTGGAACTCGACACACAGTTCATGTTAATGGTCCATTAACACGTATGTATATCAGGCTGTTATGCATATCTTCTTTTTCAATTGTAGCTCTGGGCATTGCTGATTGAGAGTTGTCATCCTGGTATCATAGTATCGCAAAGTTCATTTATTGAAGATATACTTAACCAATCCAAACTTCCGTTTACTGCCGAAGAAGTGGTAAATATTCCGATGATTTGTTTATCTAAAATGGTGCACAGATACAAAAGAAAGTTCATATGGGAAGATCGATGTAGGCAAACATGATTTAAGGATGTATACATATGAGGTTTCGGTCACGTTATGATCTCATGTAAGGGTTATTTTATATATTTAATAAAGTATGATCGATTTTATGAGCAAATACGCATTTAAAAATTATATTAAAATATAGATGTCTGTTGATTAAAGCAACTATCAATTTAAGAAAATACCGATTCGGTGGCCAAATTTGAAAATGTGATTTCTATGTATTCGTTTTGGGTTTTTTTTTTTTTTGCTCTATGCACTTTGCGAAAGACCGAAATTTCGCCTTTTTGATGCTAGATTGGTCAATTAAATAACTATTTTCCCCCCATTTTTAGTGATAGCAAGTTCATTTTTGCTGTATATCTTTATAATGTTCAATGTAAAAGATAAAATGGAACAAGGTGGATAATTTTTCAATTTTGGTATTCGTTTGTATACATAGTGTAACTTGAGCTCATTTCTCCCGAAATTGAGAAATAAAACAAGTTGTATTTGGACAAACAGATGTACACCTACTTCTAATGTCTATCTGACTGTTTTAGAAACCACTTGATCTGTTAAATATGAGAAACAGTTAAATAGCAGAACTGTTAATATTAAGTATTAAATCTGTGTAAAATATGGTAACACGAATGAGGATTTTCTCATTACCAAATGTGGGGTACGGGTTACTCAAATTGTTTTACTAGGTTAAATTTATAAATTTCACTTCATAATTTAAAAGAGGATACTATTTTGTCAATTCTCCAAACATTCATACATTTCGGATTACACATTTGGAAGATATTGTATGAAGTTGTCCTGCAATTGGTCAGCACTACAAAATTCTCTTTAGAGCACAAATTATGTTAAAATGGTATCTTTGACCGCACAAATGAGCAGACCGACATGTCAGTATCGTTTCATTTTCTGCTATGCCACGAACTCCATTTTACAAAAATGCATACGAGAAAAATGTTTGATACAGGAAAAGTTTGACTTCTAATAGGTGTTAATCCTTCACTGATAGTCACGAGACAAAAACACAAATCTAAGCTAACATGAACATGCTTTTACTATTTGATAAAACTAGAAAAGAAACAGGATAATCTTCTATTGAGATCTGTATTTAACCATTAAGATTGCTTCATGTCTAGAATATGATTTTGTTATTGAGTAATATTAGAATATTTTATTATTTCTACTTCTGTGTTTACTTCTGTGTTCTATAATTATACAGTTTACTTTCTTTCGTGGTTAGGCGCTTTCAACTTATTTCGTGGTTATAGACTTCCGTGATACGGAAGCACAACAAAATATATCCACACTTGCAAGGACCATTGATCCAACAACGAGCAAAATATGTATGTTCGGGTTGAATAAGAAAACTAATGATCACACGGGTAAAGTGACTAACAGAAAATACTAGAGATATAACGATTCATCAATGTATCGAATCGCGGGACAGTGCATCGATGCATCGTTTGGCTTTTTTTGATATCGTGATACCTAAAATGAGTTGTCTTCCTTGCCGCATTACGGAACAATCATGGTCGACAAGCAGGAAAATGGGTTGAACAGAAACATGTTGTTACTCTAGCGACTTTCAAAGACGCTTATTTGACTCGTTTAAAACTTGATCAACCAAAATCAAGAGTGGTTTATGGGATACCGATAAAACGTCTGTATATTAATTGTAATTAAAGTGGATTTGGGCTAGAGTATTCTGGGAATACGACGTAGACAACACATTCAGAACACCACGACAAAATTGCTACGACATGGACATCAATCCATATTAACGTTACATCTCAGTTCAGCGCTTCATTGACGGTCTCTAAAGTATCTTAACAGGCAAAAATTAAGTTAACGTCTATGTTTCAAACGACAATCAAATCTGATTATACACATGCGAATTTTATCAAAGATGTCAAATGCAAACTATGTCAGTTGAAAACAAAACAGTAAAATAAACAAAATAGAAAACTATTTCACGTGTTGATTTGCCTGTTTTTGTCGTATCATTTTTACAGATAACACTACAGACTTAACTTTTAAATATGACTTGTAGGTATTAGAAGTTAAACTGGCAATGGGATGTTCATTGTCAGACTTTTGTTGGTTTCTCATATATCATGGCAAGTATTGTATCATGGCCCTTGTATCGTGATACGTATTGTATCGCCAACCCCCTTGCGATACACAACTCTAGAAGACACTGACCGTTCTCAACACGTGCGGAAACTTTTTTGATAATATAATGAATATATATAAACTTTATTTATTTTACAATAATTATGAAACAAGTTATCCAACTTATATTAATCACTCTTGTTGGCCCGGATGTTTGCGCGCGAGGGGTCTTATTATGAGAGGAAACCGGAGTACCCGGAGAAAACCCACGTGGTCGTGCAGGTGACCCCATACCTTTTCACGTCCAGTCGGGGAATCGAACCCCGGCCGCCTTGGTGAAAGGCAAGTGCGCTATCCACTGCACCACCCAATCACCCATAATATAATGAATGATTTTTACAATAGATTAATATACCATGTCCATTATCTTTCAATAATCATTGGTGAATCGTTGTGACAAAATCGGTATAATAAATGTACTTGAATAGAAACACGTTCTTACTGAGTCAGGTAAATGTAAATATACAGGGAATTTGCGTATCTCTTGGAAAAATATAACTTATAGTTCATATAAATTTCAAATTTTCGTGGTATACATTATTTTGAATATTTGTAATATTCGTTGAATTTATGTTCGTGGTTACAAGAAACACAAAAAAACAAACGAAAGTTTGAATTAGATTAACATTTCATGATTTACGGTATACACATTACAGGAAGATATGAAGGAGATTATAGCAAATCCGGAATCATTAGGCTACACACGATCTGGTTCTAAAACTAGCAGGTATGAAGAACATCATGACGACTTACCTCCCCTTGGTACTCGCATTATCCAGGGGGAGCATTGGCGAGAGGATGAATTCAAGGAACATCATTGTGGCCCGGGGACAGGGACCGTCATTGGCCAAGACGACGGTAAGCTTAGTATCTACAGTCGCACCTCATTATCTTGAAGTCGACGTGACTATGGAAAAACTTCGTGTTATCCGAGAATTCGAGTTACGTGAGTTTGAATGTTGGTATAAAGCGTGGCCGTAATACTTAAATTCAAAAGGGGTCTTCGAATTATACGAGTTCGAGATATAGCGATTCGACTGAATGTATCAGCATTTCTTATAAAGTGCCTCAAACTAAAAAAAATATGTATTGTTAGAAAGATATAAAAAAACCGAAATGTATCCTTTCCTTTTTAAAGAGTGCTTTACTGAGGGGAAAACTCTAAATTTGTTAAAATAGGTCAAACTACGAACAAATGAGATATTTAAATGGAGACCCTTGAAACAGTGCAAATTCTTGTATGATATGAAGGTGAAGATGAAGTAGAAGACTTACTCTTCCGGAACATCTAGTCTTATTCTCTTGTGCTTTTACGAGAGTGTAAATCCTTCATTTGTTCCTATTTTGCCTCTTATCTAATTCAGTTCGGAGTATGGTTTTGTTGACGGTTTGGTATTCACTGATTTTTTCCAATGTGCTCATCAGTGTAAGCACTTGTTGTGATTGAGAATGATGACTCGGTTTTCACTGTGAAGACTTGATGTTTACTTGGGATTGAACAAGATTTATAAGGACTCACACAACTAAATAATTTACTATATGTTATTACTCAGCTTTCGAGCTAATAACTTTAATATTTGAATTTCAACTCTTGTGACAACTGCCTAGATTCACAGATATGATCATCAATACACTTACAAGCAGCTTAATGTTTTACGTGTATAATATCTAATTCATTATATGTTAATGATAAATTAAGCTCCTCGGGGACCAAAATCCACTAGCAGAGTATACCACCTCATATCATGAACTATGATTTTGATGAGAGATTGATTAAAGGCATTCAGCTTCTTTGTCTGGACATTTTCAGGTAGCGTATGGGTGGAATGGGACGGTTGTGAGGACGGGATGCATTACAAATACAAGTACGGTCTTCACAAATTCTTTGAGGTCATGGTCCATAACCGACCACGTACCCCGGAAGAGGGCAAGACATTTCCAGTTGGCTGTTGCATCACAAGTAAGTAATATATGTTATTTTTGTCTCCAACAGTTCAGAATAAATAGTATTGTAAAGATCCATTTCCTTTTTTTCTCTAAATAATAACCAAATACAAATATATTAACTAAAAAAAACTTGTGATTGACAATGATACTCGGTTCTCATTTTGAGAACTTGATGTTTACATGGATGTGACAAAGATTTAAATGGCGGGTGTCATCGATGAAGCAGAAGACGCTTACTCTTCCGGAATACCTGGTCTTATTCTCTTGTACTTTTACGAGTTTTGAGTTTGGATTATGATTTTGTTAACGCTTCGGTATTCTCTTATTTAAATAAAAACGTTCCGATAATCGTCAGTTAGTATCCAAGCTACATATTGATATTCATATTTCCTCTGAATGAATGAAAACTGAAAGTAGTTTAATGTTTACACGAATAGGCCAAAGGGAGTTGTGTATATTATAATGACAGAGAGAAAATCTATGATTGTGAAATTAAACATGTCATATTCATACGTCATATCCCCTTTTCCGCCTTGAAATAATTCAAACACTTCATAATTAAATTTGGTTTAATTCAGGAAAATATGTTATACTATATAGACATTTGGCTAGGTTTGTGTATGACTATCAATGCTAATTGAAATATAACTTCTGGTTGCTTTAATCTTTGTATTTGTAATTCTTATAAATGCAGAAAATGTATCTCTGATTTTGTTTTGTATATTGTGTTTTTTCCAATTTCTCCAAAAGGAATAGAATGGGACGAGGACGAACTAGAAGATCGATTAGGTTATGGATTAGTTTTCATCTCAAATCCAAGATTTAAGACATTTGGTGTAAGTTGCATTTCTAACATTTCTCCGTTAAGTAAAATGGATCAGTTACATTTAAAGGCCCAATATACGTAACTTCAGGGACATTTTCGTGATTCTGAAAAATTCTGAAAAAATTACAGTTCATAACCATGCAAAAATAAGTCTAAAACGAAGTAAACCTGAGCGGTAACAAATAAGAAACTCTTGACAAAAAAATCCAAAGAATTGAAAATAATTCAGGTGGGGCCCACTTCAACAACAAACCGAAGTTAGAAGACGGTTCGAAATGGACGCGTGTTTCAAATGCTGCTGTACCGGTAACCGCGAAAGAATTCATCTTGAATATTGCTGATATTACTATATATAAATATAATAAGTTATTAGGCTTGATTTTTGCTTTAAGTTTTTCCGAAAGTAACGTATATTTGGCCTTTAAGGTTCTGCACACAATTTAAAAATTGAATAACCTTTGTACTGAAATGTCTACTGATAATTAGCGTTATATCTTGTGGTTTTGCCGCCATTACCCATTCTATCGATGAGAGGACTTTATACTTAAATTCTACTTCAATTCACGTGTCAGGTGCCATAAATGAAGCAAAACTGACGCTTACCATTCCGGAACATCTGGTCGTGTACTCCAGGGATATCAATTTAAATATATCCTTTGTTCATATTTGCCTTAAATTAACTCTTATAAAAAACAATCGCAGAGTTGGAGGCAACTTATAGCTTTTCGACGCCTAAAAGTGAAATAATATCAACGCACTAACATACATTTTTTCTCTAATAGACAAGCACTTTACTACACTAGTAAATAAAATGTTTGCAGTGCATTGTTTTTGCTTGTAGGCTCGCTGGAAAAACGGGGATATCATGTACCATAAATACAGTTCTAATTACTATGTTCATGAAGAGGTATGTATTGTAAAAAAAAGGTTGCATATTAAAGAAATATTTATATCAACTTACATAAAATAAAATGTATTCTACTGTTTTGATTATTTACTCGTATTCTTGTTTACCAATACTTTGCATTTATGTGGCATGCTTTTACATATTGTTTCAAAAACATATGACCTTTTTATGAAATGAAAATTAGTTGATGCAAGATAATTTTCCTTTAACTCTTTTTATTTGATAAATATAATTTCTCTTTCTTATGTGACCTAGATTTACTTGACGGGTGTCGCCGAAGGAGCAGGAGACGCTTTCTCTTTCGGAACACCTGGTTTTATTTTCTTGTACTTTTTCAAGGTTCTGTTAATCAAATGGTATCAATATTCACTGGATTAGTTCGGAAGCCGGTTAGTGCCACATGAAGTGAACTTTTTATGTCGTAATTATGACTTAGTATGTCGTAATTACGACTTAGTTATCTCGTAATTAGGACTTATGAAATATCTTTTATGCAGCAATGCTCAATATCGTAGACGCTCTCATTGGCCGAGGTGCTCTCTAGGTACCTGGGACTGTGAGTGGCTGAATTGAATGGGTATAATAAGCTAACTTACCTTAAATTAACGACAGCAAATAATCCAAGATATCCGTTTTGTATAATGAAAACACAACGTTATACAGAAACGATAATAATGATATTTTTTCATGTAAAAGAAACCGTCAAATAATAAAAAAGCAATATTTGGATAGACTTTTTAATTTAAAAATTTTACAGATGGTAATTATAATCACAGATTTTGACTTGAATTCCTTTGATCCTTTTACCTTGGATAGCCCATATAAAGCTTTCAAGGCATATTTCCAATGGGGCTTCCTATAGACCAGACCAAACTACGAGATATAAGTTAATCGTAATTACGACATACTAAGTCGAAATCGCGAGATAACTAAGTCGTAATTACGAGATAGCTAAGTCGTAATTACGAGATAGCTTAGTCGTAATTACAAGATAGCTAAGTAGTAATTACGAGATAGCTAAGTCGTCAATACGATATAGCTAAGTCGTTATTACGACATACTAAGTCGTAATTACGACATAAAAAGTTTACTTCATGTGGCACTAACCGGCTTCCGTAATATAGTGATAGCGAATATGACGAAACGAATCCTCCGTGTAAGCAGCTAAACAGTGCAGTTTTGTTTTATTTGTTTCACGTAATTTTCAGTTTCCTTCTCCTTGGTGCTTTGGACCACAGCAAACGTGATGGGACTCTGGATATTGCGTGGATGTGCAAGGAAATATTTACTTATATTATGAGTAATAACTTATACATTATAGATGTAATCATGTTTGTGTAGTCGTAATGACAGGACAGCGCTCAGCATATATATCGCCAAAAGTTCATGTATAAGAGAACTAGGATCATCTCTGACCGTGATAGGGATAAAATGTAACTCAAACAAGCCTGGATGGCACTGATATTTATCATCTGGATAAATGGTGACAAAACAACTCATCATTTCCCTCGCTTCTCACCATCTTACCGACTGTAGATTCGGCGGTGATCAACATTGCGTAATGATCTGCGTTGATGACGGGACTTTATCAAAATATTTTACATTTCAGTAATATGACATACTTATTTAGAATATAAAGACAAATACATTCTTCATTAGAATCAGTGATCAAAAGAAGTTAGTGACGAGTTTTCACATTTTACTGAAATATTTGCAGAGAGGACGATATTTTGTCCCATCGAAGTAGCTACACCAAGTATTGTCAACTTGAACAAATAATTAACGAGAGTGAAATAAGTTCCATATCCAATAGCCACGAGTCGTGTGACCTGTTTCTACCATAATACTATTAAGTCGCAGTGGCAGTTTTGTTTTCTGTGAACCGCGGATGATATTTGCGCGAAAACACATCATCTCGTATATATCCCCGCCAAATTGTGACGACGTCAACAATCGATGACAACGTTAACAATCAGCAAGTGATGTTGTTCCGGTCAAAATGCGTTTAGAGTTTATTCCACGCGTGGTATAAACAAAATGTTATTCAACAGTTGTAATGATCATTTGATACACTGAGAGTTGAATAACATCAACGTATTGTGGTAGAATTCTTGTTATTTCATTTCTAAATTATAATAATTAGATGCTCCTATATTAAAATTTCACTCTTTTATCAGTTGCTACCCGTCCATCATATCACGTTATTTACCTCTCCTTTTCGCCTGTTGTATATATAGATGTATATCATGTAAATATACGAAACATCCACAACAATATAATTCCATTTAAACATTCCTATAGTAAATTATCACTTTTACAAACATGTATCGAACATATAGGCAAAACAATTCAAATAATTTATTCATAGGTCTATTTCAAACAGTGAATAGACTTTTCTTTTCTTTTTGTAATGAACTTATTAAAAATGTTACTGAGCATTTTTAGATTTTTTTTTGTTTGCATCGCCCTAGGAAGTGCTAACGTTATTTTCTTCTCCTTTTCGTTTACTTCTGGAGTCTGAAGGATATTGGATGAATTTATTATTTGTTTATAATTAAACTTGTACATAATATTCACATATCAGCAATATTCCTGAGATTTTATCATCTAGCTCAAAAATAGTCACAAAAACAAAACTCAATTTTCAATCATATCGGTATAAGGCAAAGTAAAGATGTACACCGATATAGCTTTTATGTACAGATTTTAGTATCTAGATTGTTCGTCCCCACAAACATTGCTCCCTGTTCTGAATGCAGGCGGACGGGAAATCCATAGTGTACAAAGAAGTTATTGAACAAGACTTCCGCTGTGGTCCGTGCTCTCTGATTGCGGGTAGGATATGCTTGAGCGTACCGGGTAAAATGGTCCGTCAAAACTAATATGTTTTGATATCCTTCTTTCGATGTTTCCATTATAGGATAATCAGTGCATACTATCTATAACAGATGTGACGTGGTGATGTTTACCAACGGTGCTCGCTGTGCTGTTGATGATAATGTTGTTAATAAGGAAGCAACACATCATTTTGAAAATTGATGTTTTACATCTATAAACATGAATTTTGAGTGATTTTTTGCACATCCAAGGGGCGCAAAGCGCCGCGGTGTTTAAATCAGTAAACATTTTGTGCACTTCCGGTGCTTCCCCATGAGTGAAAGCCTTCTGGGAAATTAAGGTCTCTTACGGTCTACAAAAATATATTGAAGACTCCACGGTATTTATATTCAGTACATTGTATTAGTGAAATGTCATTGACTCTCCGTTTGATGAAAACATTTTGAATGCAGTTAAGATGTACCAACTATTTCAACTTCGCTGTTCTAGCCTGACTGCAGAAACCCGTTCAAAATGGCATTTTCTATTGGTTGTCAAGCGTGCACGTCACTTAAACCTGACGTCACAAATTACGCTACAAACTCCCACACTTTTCTGATGAAGGCATGATGATAATTTTTACTTTGCGTGACGTGAACAAAACGTGTCCATTTCTCAGTCAGTCTTCATGTCTAACATATTTTAATTGTGTTGTCAATCCACATTTTAACTAATATGTAAATATCTAGGGAAATACTTCATAGAACAGTACTGCCAAACTCGACAAACTTCTGAAAAGAGCAGCTAGGATTATATTGAAATGTTATTTTAACACACCATCCTGTGATATGTTTAAACTGTTGAACTGGTTACCTTTTTCTAAACGTGTTTCATATAACCAGTCAGTTTTAATGTACAATGTTTTACATGGTTTGGCTCCAGAATATTTGAACAATTTAGATATACTACTGTTACATATAAGTGTACTTGAAATAATCTGTATTTAACACTACACTTTATACATGTACAATCCATGCCAAGTCGCTCCTTTCAAATCTATACTAAGTGAGACAGAGTGTACAATACAGAAATATACAACACAATACGCTATCATCACTATGAAAATGAGCAAAATGTATCCGAAGAGAGGTCTCACACTCAGCAGCACCACGAAAATAGGATCTGCTTTCCGCACAGAAAATACAGACAATTCATGATATTAAATCTTTATTTACTCGATTTCTCTATTTTCTTTACCCACTTGTGGACCCCTGTCTGTTGCGTCGCTCTAAATGTTTATCATATTCGAAAAGAAAATGCTTTCTTCACATTTATTGCGGATTATTGTATCACCGGATGCGCTTTTTACACTTGCGCAAACAAACCAATTGTCGTTGCTAGGGAGGATTTTTCTCGTTAGTCAAATCGTAACTCTTACGAATATTTTTCACTTACGACTACCTTTGTGAAACTGACTTATGATTTCTCTTACGATAATCGTAACTCAAAATCTTACGACAAATCGTAAGATTTTTTGTGAAAGGGGCTACTGATGTCCAATCAAGATGTATGTACTAGATCATCAACAAATAACCTGTTTTACTTACCATCCAAAAATGATAAAGAGACTTTAACCCACCAGTGTCCATCTTCATGGATATTTTATCTGAACATGTCAGAAATGTGAAAGAGATAATTCTGAACGACAGATTTATTAAATTACTTGAAAATATTCCAATTATATCCAAGGGCCCGGTACGTTCTCTCGTGTTTTTTTAAAAGTCAGTAAGACATTTTCCTAACCAAGAGTGTGTGTTCAGCAGCTTTGCTGCATTTTCTTGTGTATCAGCTGCCTTCCTTTGTTAACTGTTTTTGAGTTTGAATAAACATTTATGTGTCAGTTTTTTTTTTCTTTAACACTAATGAAATTTTACATTTTTTATCTGATGAGAAATAGGATTCCACCTTTTCATACACATATATGTTATATTTGGAACAAATTTTTAAAAAATATATTTGTTCCAAATATAACATATATGTGTATGAAAAGGTGGAATCCGCTTTCTCATCGGGTATACGTTAGATGAAAAACACATCGTTTACGACAAATATCAAAAGCAGATAGGAATCAAGTGTCAAGGTCACTATCGGACTCAAATCTGATGAAATGAGATAACACAACAACAAACATAAAAAGAAACAGCTGTGGGACGGTGGTGGTAATGACTTGCGCAACTATTAAGGTTTACCATGTAAGTCCTGGTAAAAATACCAAATATAGACATTTTGTAGATAATATGTATAGAATATGTAGATAATAACACAGAAACTCAAATGACGAAGGAAGAAGTTTCGCTCTCAAGATATACGGCACTAAATGGCCTAACCAGAAATGCATGCGTCTGCTACCACTGCGCCAACTCGTCATCCCCGAAAATGGATGTTTTGATGATGCAGTGATAGACGGTCCGATTTCTTCTGACTAGAGTGGCAAATCGTCTTTTATACATGACATGATATATGATGCGTTGCATTATTAGGAAAATCAGAGAATACCAAAGGGTCAACAAAGCCATAATCCGAACTCAAAATTGATTCAATTATAGGCAAAATATGAACAAAGGAAAGATTTACATGGAAACCCTCGTAAAAGTACAGAAGAATATGATCAGGTGTTCCAGAAGAGTAAGCGTCTTCTGCAAGTCAATCTTGGTCACATCCAAGTAAACACCAATTCCTCAAAATGAGAATTTAGTCATTATTGTCAATCACAACAAGTAAGCACATTTATAAGAAAAGTCAAAAACGTTCATCTTCATATCACACAAATACACAGAATATTTCTCGATGAGATCAAGATGGCGATCATAAAAAATGTCAATAATCTTCATCAACCCACATGTTTCGAATTCCTGTGCCGTAAGTTTGTTTCTCAGCAGCTGACATCTTTCACGAACATTTCGATATTCAGATCAAGCCCTAGAATTTTAGTAAACTAGTGCTCAATCCCATTATATATATTTTATCCAATTAAATTATGATTAAATCAAAAGCCCTAAAATAACGAATCAATAGCGACATGTTAACACCATCGGATGGAAAAGCAGACGTTACTATCAAGAAAAGGAAAGTGCACGATCGGAAAATGGAAATCGTCACGTTTATCATACAGCTTTGTAGTAAGCTGCCCGTGTTGGTCGTAGTTTAAGTAAAGATCGAGGTAAGAAGCTGATGAAGAAGAGACCGTTGTGTCTTTAATCTCAAGTTCAGTAGGGTATATACGATCGACTAAGTCAGCAAACCTCTTGTTGTTTATAGACAACACATCGTCGATATACCTGAAAATGAAATTAAAAGATTTGGCAAGGGTTTTGTTACCCGTCCTGAGAAACAGCCTCATATTAAAAATCAAAGTACTGAAAGTAATGAAACGCTAAAACATCTAACAATAATTATGTATTTTTCGACAGCTATTGAAGTGATTTTTTTGTATGGGTTACTAAGTTTCGATATCAGAAGGTTTCAGAATAGGGATTAAGTATGTATTTAGAGTAAACCAAATAACACGCAAGTTGTTTAGATTGACGAGTTGTATTTCAAACTAGATGTATAATTTAGTGCATTGCTTTAACAATATAACTAAAATATCATATCCATTTACAGGGAAGCGAATGTGTTTATTCTAATATATACACTGAAATAAACGGTATTAGTGTGTTAGAAACAAAATCAAACACAGCAAACAAAATCACCAAGATCCAGTTGGAAATGCAAGATAGCGATTAATTACGGAAGCAATGGCAGCTAAAAATTGAAACTGGTTTGTTTCAATCATTAAATGTATGTTATTGTAAGGGAATTTCCCTTAAGCTCAGTGTTAGAGCGTCTGACTAGGAACTTGGAGATCGAAGGTTCGATCCCCGGTGGAAGCAAACTATTCTCTTTCCTGTTACAAATAAAAACGCATGTAATGTAGCAATTTATAAATTTAGTTTCATTTCATTCTATATCATATCTCATAAAAAATGTCGTATGTAGAAAACCAAATGCGACATCTTTCATTAACTTTAGAACAGATCTTATATAGATTATATGTCATATAAACATTTAAGAAATAGGATAAAGAATCCCCCGTGCATCAGAGCACATTAATAGTAAGCACAACATTTCTGTATAAACATTTAACAATATATCCCAGAAAGATCTTGGTGCCCACCAAAGACAATCTTCATTATTTTTGTTCTTAAAAAGTGGGATATTTTCACTTTTTTCTTCTTATAAAAAGTATTATTAATTGAAAGATTAACTAAAATTCCAAGATGGCTGTCGGTCGGCCATTTCGTCTTTTTTTCTGGTCGGCCCGAAAAACAAAATAGCCCAACTTTAAGGGCCAAGAGGAACCCACATATGAAATTTGAGAAAGATTCATTTATGCATGCACCTACCTCTCAAAAAAACTATAACAAACTTCAAATGTCAAAATTCAGGATGCGGCCTGTCAGACATTTTGTTTTTTCAGATCAGTCAAAATCTGTCAAACGTGCACAACTAGGCACGAAAGGAAAACGACATATGAAATTGGAGAAAGATCCATCCATTACTTCTTTAAGGAATAGTGATAACAATCTTTCGATGCCAAAATCGAAGATGTTTGTTTTTCAGCCATTTTATTTTCTAATCAGTTACGAAATCAAAATCAAATATATCATTGAAATCAAAATCAGGATAGTTGGCTAGGGCGCGATAACATAATCAAAGTAAAGCATAACAATGGCGCGACAGCACATTTCGCGATCCGTAAATGAGTGTAAAAGCTAGAGAGGTACAGCTATATACAATGTAGGCCTTTACACGAATGTATACACAGAGAGGTCTAACAGGAGCAGGGACGTAATATTTAAATGAGTCGTGGGAGTGAAAAATTGGTTTTCTTTGTTACAAATTGCAGATAGATTATTAAAGCCACCATAATTATTAACAAAACCATGCGAACATGTCCTGTTATGTTTAGGCTTTCAAATAGTTCAGATACCAAGCGATTGGTAGCATTCAAGCTTTTTTCCGGGGCGGGAGGGGAAAAATGATATGAGTCAAAAGGTCACAGAATTGTGGCAGCTATAGACGCAAAAAATTACTCGTAGTTTGAGTGCTAAAATTACAAGTCAGCCACAAGTGGGACACACACTGAATTGAACTGTATACGCCACCAGTGTAAAACGGAGCTCTCGGGGACATCGAGTACGCTTAAAATAGGACTTAGGAAGTGATCTAATGATGAATTAGTAGCTGCACCATGTAAGTACTCTGTAAAAACATAAATAGACGCCTGAAGGATAACGTACGTAACACGCACATGCTTCACCTTTTAATAAACAAATAAACACGGTAAGTTAAGTAGAAAAGCTCATTATCATGTACTGACAATGTGAAATGTTGTAAAGCTTCGTCAGCTTCTATGAGTTAGATACAAGTTATCAATCCCTTCCTTGAGGAGACCCTTGCACACTGTCATGTCTAATGCGTTTTCGAATAGATAACTGCTTTTTAAATAATATTCTTAAAAAGTTTCTGGTCTTCATTTTTCAAGCAGAATCATGTAAATCTTATTTGTATCGTGGTATTGAAGGTCATAGTGATGACACACTTTTTATTTAGAAGGTACTATAAATAGCGACGATAGATCGCTGTACCGTCACATTCTATATAATATAAAGTAAACACTATCGACAGCTCATGATAAGTACTGTACATACTCCTCGCACGACTACAATGCACTCCGTGCTCTAATACTTCTCCTGCATCTGTGTTCTGTAAATATGTTGTCACTGACGTAGAATAATAAGCTTATTGCTATTTTATGTATTCTAGTTATAAATGAATTTTCAATGCTTTGAATTTTGGAATGAGTTTTAACTGATGAAATATAAATTGCATACAGAGCAGTCACATGTACAGACTATAGAAAACTAACGAAAGGAATGAATCTAGATGACAATACAGATAGGCACAAGATATACATATATATGTTCATTTACATTCATGTCTCGGAACACTAAGGACTAACTACTTAGTTTCACCACGTCAGCGATGTTGGGATACATGAATGTATAACCAAAACACACCATGTGAGAGGTTATTAAAATAACTCATGCATAACGCGGGTCAGTCAGAATAATTGAGTGTGACACCGTACACTATTGTAAGAAAGTAAAGTTGGCACCAACGAGTCGACGTTAAAGGGAAAAAGAATTCAGCGAAGTTTGTTTACTTTCATCACATATTTCATAAAACTTTTGTTCGGTTATCCTTGTGAACTATTCATTCCGATATTTTGACAAAACTTGATGTGTTCAATGCGTTTTTCAATTAATGAGAAGGAAATCCTTAAAATCACCCAACCCATGCAAATTCATAAAAAAGTTGGTTCACTAAATTGCCTGTTTAAACATGATTTAAGAAACTTTGACCCGAAACTTGATATCGGTGATTTTTACCCGACAAATTATATAGATGATTTGGTAGTTGAAACATGATATAGGTGATTTTTTTCTGGTAAAATGATAATGGTAGTTTTTAACATGAAAGATGATAAAGGTAATGTATTACCTGTTGGAAAACCAAGCTTTTGGTTAACACTCGGCATAACAAAGATAATTTGCTTCTTTGAAAAATTGAGAATTCTACTTGTTATCATGGTCTTTCTATCTTTTAGTTAACGTACATTGTTTGTACACTCAAACCTGTATTTTAAAAGAAAACATTTAATTAAAGTGTATACGGTTATCTCTTAAAACAGGTTATAAAAAGTAACGTTTACATGAAAAGTACTGCTAAGGCAAGTTTTGAAAGTGATAAAGGTGATCGCATAAGGGGGGCAGTTTAACATTAGATGTGTTCTCTTTCTACAGGGAGTCTAGTAATAGAGGCGGTATTGTAAGACAGAGGTCTAGTGATAGATGTGGTCTCTTTGGTCAGGACGTCTAGTAATAAAAGCGGCATTTTAAGAAAGATGTCTAGTGATAGATGTGGTCGATATTCTAGGGCTTGCTCTTAATATTGTGATTTTCGTGATCGATGTCGACTGCTGACAAACAAACTAACAACACAAGGATTCGGGAGATGCATGTTTTATGGTCGGCATCTTTCTCTCATTTAGGAAATATTCTGTATCTTTAAGTGATATGAAGATGGACGTTTTTGAGTATGTTCATTAGTGTGTTTACTTGTTGTGATTGACAATGATGACTCGGTTCTCATTTTGAGGACTTAAGGACCTAACGCGCACCATTCAATATGTAGGTACGCTAATGAATTTCTAAAAATATGACAACCAATCCTTAAAACATATCGTGAGTTTGTATGAATAATTACTCAACGATGTTGTGACCATTTGTAACGGATTTAGATAACGGACTTTTAAAATAGCTAATTCCGTGATTATACCTATAGGCCACTTCGCGATAAACCAATTATAGCATGTTGACTATACAAAGTAATTGACAGAAATATATTCCAGAATGCCACGTGAACTGACTTGTGTTACTATTAACTGTTAACTAGTCTGTGATCAAATTTCCTGGCCTTTATCTCTATACACTGCCTTTCAGCTATACACAGCTCATATATGTGAATTTAAATGTTTCGAAAAAAATAGAATCAGAGAATACCGGAGCGTCAACGAAATCATAATCCGAACTCAAAATAAATGTCACATTGGCAACATTTGAACAAAGACAAAATTTACACGGAAACCATTATAAAAGTTTAAGAAAATAAGACCAGATGTTTTGGAAGAGTAAGCGTTTTCTGCTTCATCGACGCCTTATAAATCTTGATCACATCCAAGTAAATGTCAAGTCCTCAAAGTGAGAACCGAGACGTCATTATCAGTCACACCGATTATTCAAAATAATAACTTATATTCAAAAACGTCCAACTTCACATCATACAAAGTACACAATTATTCTCCATGAGACCAAGATAGCGACTTTAAAACGCACCAATTGCATTTCTTAACACTATCTGTTTTCAATTATTTACTGCTATATCAGTCGCCTTTTGATTGTACTTAATTGTCAATCTGATTAAAACCAGATCTGAATCCACTACGTAACAGTACAGGTATACTCCGTTCCATTAATGGACCTGTACTGTTACGTAGTTGAAATCAGATCTGGTTTTAATCAGATTGAATTAATTGTCTACCAGTCGCCTTTTTGTTGTATTTAATTGATTTGGTGTCGCCTATTCATTTTATTTAATTAGCTGAAGTTGTAATCAACTCATCGTATTTACACGCACCTCTAGTTTCATTGTTACTGTATGGTTGTATTTAATAATGTACATATATGTACGTTAATTGTGCTTGTTATTGATGCATTTTATGTCTGCTTTGCGCTTTGTGAATAATCAACGTACAGTAATCAATAGATAAAAGGGAAATACATGTATATATTGATATATATAATAGCTTTATTGGTAAGATTAATATATACACCTATCGCAGACCTGTCGTACTGCACTTTTAACATCATATTAAATACAAAACAAAATCGATATTGACTACAGCAAGTCTAAAGTTACAATAATTGCACAGAGTGAAAATTGTTTACAGCAGATACATGGCGTAGATATACATAATAGATACTTGTATAACACAGCCTAACAACTGTTGTCTATCTAGTATCAACACAGCTGACAGGGAGGATCACATGTTGTAAGTATGGTAAATTTATAAGTGATTTTTAGGTGTTCTTCAGATGGATTGACTTTTCAGAATGTAATGATAGTTTTACTTATAAGATATTCACAATTAAACGTCTATTGAAATTCTACCTCTCTGCATGGGGTGTTATTGTTTGCTATATGCTTTTTTGTCAATGATAGTTAGGGCTTCGCCACAAAACTGTTCATAATGCTGCCTAACAACGGGTGTTTGGAACATCAACTGCTACCCGTTGTACCGGAACTGCTGTAAACACTGCCATTTAATGGAGGGCTGAACCCCGCCACTACATTGCAATACCTTGCGTTTCTTACCGCAATTATCAGGCTTGCTGTCTGTGTTACACATGTGATAGTTGATAGCAGTCATAGTGTATTCGTGGTTTTAAATAATGTACATCATAACATCAACGTGCAGTAATACGAACTAATCTTCCGGCTTCATGTAAGTAAATTAAGCTGCATTAAACGTACGTCTTGTATATCCCTTCCCTGGAAAAACCGTATCACCCACTATTGTCCTCTTTGGACTTTTTGCACCTCCTCCTCTCGGCCATTGCATGGCCTTGTTTTATTTGACTCTTGTTTTCTACATCCCATTCTAGCTAAATAGCGTATGTATACACCTATATTCTGTCAACCCGAAATCGTTAATGCCTTATCTAATTACCTCCACATGTTTGCTAATATAATAGCCAGCTCTACGTACCATACTAATGTATTAAGACAAACAACTGCCACCAACATACCACCTGTGCTGATACTCCCATGCTGGTAGGTCTGTCGTGCTGTATTCAATTACTAAATTTAAAAGGCGCAGCACATGTGTGTGTTACGTCATCTGTGTTACATATACCCCGTCTTCAACTACAAGATTTATCGGTAAGCACTGAAGTGCAAGAGAAAACAAAAGGCTGAACGAAAACAACTTTACTCTTCAAAATGAAAGTTGAATGCGTAAATGCAAAGTGTACTTTACGTGTATATTTACCTTCTTTTTTTAAATTGAGGTTTTTACATACTTACCAGGTATATCATTGTACCACTTGTCAGTTTGTGTTCCATCGGTTATCAAAGAGGATGGCCATTCCACGGCATTAGAAGTCCGTGACCATACAAATTACACGGAATTACAAGTCCGTGACCATACAAATTACACGGAATTACAAGTCCGTGACAATACAAATTACACGGAATTACAAGTCCGTGACCATACAAATTACACGGAATTACAAGTCCGTGACCGTACAAATTACACGGAATTACAATTCCGTGACCGTACAAGTTACACGGAATTACAAGTCCGTGACCGTACAAATTACACGGAATTACAAGTCCGTGACCGTACAAATTACACGGAATTACAAGTCCGTGACCGTACAAATTACACTTAAAACCTGTATTCAACATCTAATATTGTATATCTACGGTGAATCTCTGTATTAAGACCACCTTAGGGACCGCAGGAAAATGGTCTTAATAGCGGGGTGGTGTTAATACCGAGTGTGACCATGCAGACAGATCTCTCAGAAATCTAGTTTTTGACATGTTTGCATGGTCCATTAACTAGTATAGAGGCTAAATATTGTTAAACACACAGCAATTAGCCGCTGATTAGCCATTTTGACACAAAAATACAGCTTACTGATCAGACACTTGACAGGTTTACACAGTGGAATACACACCAGGTGACTTTGTGTTTGGTCGATGGTCTGAATAGTGAAGTGAAACTTAGTGCAAAAGCGGTATTTGGGATTTTAAAAACCAGTCTTAATAGCAAGGTGGTCTTAATTCTGAGGTGGTCTCTCAGCGAGTAAAGTAATATTGACTGCCTTACGTCCTATTGTAATTTGGTTTGTTTTTTGTTATATTTGCTACCACTTTATTTTGTTTTGTAAATCTAGGTCAGATCCAAGTAAATGACATGGTCTTAAAGTGACAACTAAGTCATAATTCTCAAAAATAATAAACATACATACAAATGAGCATGTCAGATTCAGCTGTACGTTTGACTTACTGCGAAGGTCAATCTATTGAAAGGGTCATGAGTAAGCATATTGTTATTGCCTTATTGTAAATTACACGAGATAAAGATAGATATTTTATCTGTTATCATTTCTACACTACAGACAGAGAGGATAACCCAGATTGTGACCAGCAGGCAACATGTTGAAAACTCTTTGCCGTAAACGTTTGTTGAACGTGATTTCTAAATGTTCATCTGCTGGATTAACACTTCAAAGAGGTGAGATTTTGTTCATCGTTATTGCAGTTGATATTCTGATTTTAAACTAAAAAATCTTCTATTTTAAATGTATCATACGAATGTTAAGTAATTATTTTCATTTCATCTACACAAAACTAATTCACTTTGGGCTGTCATTGAACATCGCCTCTTCAAAGATATGTTGTAAATCCATGAACTGCTTCCAATATTCCAAAGTATATTGGATAGATATTTCCTACTGTCAACAAACGGATCGACTGAGAAACATACTTACTTTCAATTAATTTAGAAGATATAGCACGAATGATAGAATAATTTTGTTGAGTTTGGAGAAAGATTTTCCAGTAGACTGTTGGCATTCCCATTGGAACAAACTGTGCCCCACTATTAGCTAGCTTGTTTTTGGTTTCATACGAGGCTGAAATTGTGGAAGAGTTAATCAGGACAGGTAACAAAAAACTTGCCAAATCTTTTAATTTCACTTTCAAATATATCGACTATGTGTTGTCTGTAAACCGCAAAAAGTTTGCTGACACTGTCGATCGTTTATACCTTTCTGAATTTGAAATATAAGACAAAACAGACTCTTCTACATAAGCTGCTTACCTCGATCTCTACTTAAACTATTACCAACATTGACAGCTTACCACCATGCTATACAATAAGCGTGACGATTTCAATTTTCCGATTGTAAACTTTTTACTTTCTTGATAATATCTTCCCTGCTTTTCAAACCTTTGTTGTTTACATGTCGCAGTTAATTCGTAATTCTAGGGATTGTTCTAAATATCGGGATTTTTGTGATCGATGTCAACTGCTGACAAACAAACTAACAGCACAAGGATTCGAGAGATACAGGTTGATCTGATCAGAACTATGGACACGTTTTATGGTCGCCAAATTTGTCTCATTGAGAAATATTCTGTATATTTGTGTGATTTGAAGATGGAAGTTTTTTGATAATGTTCATGTGTGTTTAAATGTTGTGATTGACAATAATGACTCTGTTCTCATTTCGAGACTTGATGAATACTTGAATGTGATCAAGATTTACATGGCGGGTGTTGTCGATGAAGCAGAAGACGCTTTGTCTTCCGGATCACCTGGTCTTATAATATTGTACTTTAACAATGGTTTCCATGTGTAGCTTTCCTTTTTTTGTATTTTGCCACATATTTAATCAATTATGGGTTCGGATAATGGTTTTGTTGACGGTTCTGTATACTCTATTTTTTTAGTAAATATATCACAAATTTGTTTTTCCAAGTTCAACAAATAATGTTCGGGCATTGTTTGTAACGCAACGTACTGTTCATCTCCACAGGGTCTCCTGCTCCCCCGAACACCTTATCAACTAGTGTTTGTGGGCCACGTCTTCACCGTTATCAGTCGAATTCATCACATGTACGTATCAATTCTTGTCACTTGTTCTTAGTTGTATGCATTTGAAATTTTGCACAAGTATTCCGGTGGAAACGTATACTTATCTTTGAAACCTTTATTGTAGAAAATTGTTTCTGAAATAGCAGCCGAAAATGTTAACGCTGTCGACGACGGACGTAAAGTAGAAATTACATGGAATGATGGGAAAACGTCGAGGTATGTATGTTACAGGCGACACACTTTAGTAAAACATAAAATATTAGTGCCAACATTTAAATTTTAAGTAATGTTTTAAAAACATTTTATGTATAATTTGCACATGTACTTAATTGGATACATTCATGCATTGACATATATATATAATTATTACAATATGACGCATGGCATCTGTTCCTTATAGGGTACATTGATACATTTATATAAAAGTTAACACAGACACGTGCACATAAAATAATACATTGACACATATACATAATAGTATCGCTAGTTTATACATGGTTCATACACAATAAAAGTAATCATCGACAGATATTAGGATGCAGTTACGTATATACATAATAGTAGTATCCATTGACATGTAAATAATTCATATATTTGTAACATTAACAAACATTAAAGGCCCAATATACGTAACTTTAGGAAATTTTTCGGGATTCTAAAAAATTATGAAAAAGAATCAAGTTGATAACCATGCAAAATTAAGCCTAAAACAAAGTAAATTTGAGCGGTATTTTACAAGCTAATCTTAACTGAGTCTATAAATATAATTAGTTATTAAGCTTGATTTTCGCCGAAAGTTACGTATACTAAGCCTTTAACTTTCATGTTTCTGTCTCGATAAAAGGGGCAGACCACCCTGGAACTTTGACAAAATTCATTGCCTGCACTATCGCTATTGCTTCTTGGCCCATATATCTACATTTTAGTAATACGCATCCAACTAACATGTTTGTTTGGATCCAGTGTTAATATTAGAATACGCCTTCGTTACTATTTATGAGACCTGTACTTGTAACATTAACATATATACATTTAAAGTATGTATAGACAAAATGAATAAAATTGTATATATTGATTAATAACACATATTGACACAAATTTTGATAAATAACACATATTGACACATATATTGATAAATAACACATATTGACACATATATACTATAATAAAATAAAATATAAAACATAGATTTTACAATACAAATAACAAGATATCGAACATACATTTCAGGTTTTTTGAATACACATTACACGTTTTCGAATATAAACCACAAGATATTGAATATACATGCATCTCCAGATACTATGATATTGCAACGTTGTACACGCCAACTATTTCTCGTTAGCTTTGCTTAATTTTAAGTGAAACATTAAGTGGAACGTACCTATATATGCCTCCAAATGAATCATGAAATATTTTGAGTGGAACAAATTTTCAATTTCAATTCTAATATTGGGGAACACAATATGGTTTCTCCTTTATTACAAAATTATCATATAATATATTCATATTTGATATTGGGTCATTCTAGATTTCATGCAGTGTGGCTGAGACATCATTGTCAATGTCATGAATGTTATTCTGAAGAAATCAGCCAAGTGCTGATAGATATAGATAAACTGCCGCTTGACATCAAAGTGACGGACGCAACATTAACAGGTAACATACAAAAGCAAACGAGACGATTTCACTTTTCCGATGGTACACTTCCCCTTTCTTGATAATTACATCCCTACTCTCCAACCTTTGGGGATAGATGTCAATTGCTGACGAACAAAATTAAGACACGGGGATTTTACAGATGCAAGTTGATGAAGACTATGAACAAGTTTTATGGTCCCTGTTGATATCATTAAGAAATCGATACGAATGTGGGCGTTTCGGATAGTTCTGATTAGTATGCCTACTTGTTGTGTTTGTAAATAATATCTCAGTTTTCACATTTGCAACGTGATCAGGAATTAAACGGCGGGTGTTGTAGATGAAGCAGAAGCGCTTACCGTTCGGAATACGAGGCCTATTTTGTAATTTTCAAGAGTCACCCTGTATATCTTTCCTTTATCTCGATTCCCACATTTTGGCCCATAGCATCACTGACGAGCCCTTGAAGCCCTTGCAGTTTATTTCATTTCTTCGGCATGCTAGGGGCCAAAAGGTGGGAATCCGAAATTTCCAATGTAGCAGCAGAAGGGTCAGGTGTGTAAAACCCCTTTAATTTATGAATTTCGGAAGTACAATTTAGCTAGTTCTGTATAATTTCAAATCGTGTACTACGAAAATGAGTATATCATGTAATGTGCCACTACTCAAATGAGATAACTGTCGCGATGGAGGCTCAAGCAAACCTCGGACCGGGGACTAAAAATTCACCGGTAGAGTCTACCACCCCCTATCATAAAATATGACGTAACACACTTCGACATACTGTATTTATTACTTTTGTTAAAAAGTGCAGCATGCGTGTGTTTCGTCATCTTCATTTTCAAAGTTATGCGCTAGGTTGATCGATTATAGTTCGGATTATGGTTTTGTCGAGGCTTTGGTCTTTCAGTATCGCATAAAATACCAAAGTAACGGACGTTGTAGTTTTTGTTATTTTTTTATGAACAAATATCACGAAACGTTTCGTATTGGTTGTGATTCCTTTCCCATCTCTGATTGAACCTTAGAGTAATAATAATAAATACTTGTTGTTATAGCCCACACTATACTTCAAAAGTTGGTTCATCCTATGAAGACAAAATTTTATTATGCCCTATCATGTAAATGGTTAAGATTTATTTTCAGAAAATAACAAAGTTCGGATTCAATGGGATGATATTAATCACACTGGAGAGTTTAGTTCGGCATTCCTGAAGAAATACTGTTACTCAGGAAACAGTTTACAACAGAAGAAAGCCGCCATGAAGACGACGTTGTATAAGAAGGTACTTGTTCTATCTAGTATATTCATTCTAATTTACTAATTTTTCACTCGGGATCTTTGTATCTTGTCCGTTCGCCCCAACCACAACAAAGATTGCTACCTACACTGTAACAGTTTTAGAACTGACATAGTCAAAGTTTACATTGTCTTTTACCATATCTATGTAACAGAAGGGGGAAGGGATCATAAATTATTTCATTTCCATTATAATCGAATGGTGTGCCTTTAATATGATGCCTAGTTACAAAACATGTTGATGTTTACAAGATGATAAATGCACTCTTCTAACTAGCTTTACAAACAAGATTATTGGAACGTGATAATATAAACTATTTGCACGTGTTCTCACAGTTTTCGTTTTTTATTCAGCCTGTCTTACCAAATGTCACGTATGCTGATTGTGAAGCAGATGAACAACACGTGTACAGGTAGGTACCTCATTCCCCGGAAGTTGATGTCCGGGAGTTAACAAGCAAACCAGAAATCAAATATGAAAAAAACAGCAAACATTTCAATTGCCCTGTTAATTTGCTCACAAATAATGAAATATATCTTAAAATATCATTCATTTTAAGATTCTAATTAAAAAATGACAGTCATTAACGAGATTCTTATATTTTAAAATGAAAAAACAAGTTGAAATATTTTGATTTGATATAACCCCTTTGCATTGTCAATGATGTATTAAAAAACCATGAAAATTCTTTATGATTAATGACAACAAACAATATTACATTCAGAATCAAAGAAATATGATGTCTTAGTTAATAGTTTCTTTAATCTTATCATCTTGCGAATGTATTTGCGGCACAGGGATTCGAGACATGCAGGTTGATGATGACTAAGGGCAAGTTTTGTGTTCGCCGTCTTGATCTCATCGAGAAATATTCTGTATCTTTGTGTGATATGAAGATGGACGTTTTTGAGTTTGCTTGTTAGTGTGTTTACTTGTTGTGATGACAATGATGACTCGGTTCTCATTTTGAGGATTGATGCTTACTTGGATGTGACCAAGATTTACATGGCGGGTGTCGTCGATGAAGCAGAAGACGCTTACTCTTCCATGAGAGTATCCATGTAAATCTTTCCTTTGTTCCTATTTTGCCCCTAGTTTAATCCATATTGAGATCGGATTATGGCTTTGTTGACGCTTTGGTATTCTCTGATGTTTTTTAAAAATTAACATTTATTAAATAAATGATATTTAATCAATAAATTATTCCCTAGCTTATGTAATCAAAGGGCTCCACTGTCCGTTGGTATTTCTCTCTCCAAGAAAGAATGTCTTTTTCATCCACTAAATGAGCAGCTTGCTTCCCCTTACACGATTTGAAATTATACAGAACTAGTATTTTTTACTTATAAATTTAAGGGGTTTTACGGACCTGACCCTTCTGCTTCTACATTAGTTTAAAAATTTTGGATTCCTACCTTTTGGCACCTAGCAACACTGAAGAGTCCTAGGAGGACGAAACAGCTGTCTGGTGCAGTATAATTCATTCTTTCGGCATTCTGTACATATAACTAAATCTAAAAGGTACAACACATGTGTGTGTTACGTCATTTCTAATGTTTCTTTCTTTCAGTTGGTTGAAAAATATAAATGAAAATGGTCTGGCAATGATTAAAGGAGCTCCAACCACAAATAGCCTGTTGGCAGAGGTAAACGTATAGATATATAATGATTTTCTATGATGTTGGAAATTTAATTTGCTGCGTTTATTTATATTCGATAAACACTTATTACGTTCCTCTACACAGAAGTGAAATTAACGGGATATGGATTTGAAAAACTCGAAATATCTTCAAACCAATGTTGTACACACCCTCCTCAAAAATGTTTTGTCTATGAAAAATATATCCATCTTGTCACTACAATGCCTACAAAACCCACAACAACTGGGATGTAATTAACTGAAGAAGATATAGTATGAAAGATTTAATTCCTGGTTGTCTATTGATATACTGAGTTGAGAGGAAAGATATTCAGCAGACTGTTGACATTCTTATGGAACTAACTGTTCCTCACTCTTAGCTATGGGCGGATTGGTTAACACTCCGGCCTTCTATGCAGGCGGCCGGGGTTTGATCCCCGTAATCGTCATACGCACGGAACATTCAGAGAAAGTGTTTTCTCCTGCCCACACAACTCCAACAACCCAGGTGGAGTATAAAATGGTCTGGGGTGGGTGTTGCAGTATCTGTGCTGTAGCATTCAAGTGAGGTGGCGCTCTAAAAGATGCCATTGGAAACACGGTCCCACTACAAACAGAACACAATCATCTCCAGCACACTCACATACATACACACATATGGAGATATTAGCCAGGTGGTATAAGACAAGTAGTAAGCGCCTGATAAGGCAGCTCCTGTGAACTCCTCAGAATTGTATATGATAGAACTATATGTGTTAATTGTATGATAATTGTATATCTATGTACTGTAAAGCGCTTTAGAGTGGCTTATGTTAGCTAGATAGGGCGCTATATCCAATGTTGTATATTGTTATTATTTATTATTAGCTGACTTGTTAAAATTGGTCGAGAAGCCTATCGGCACAGGTAACGTTCTAAACAACAGGAAAGCATACCTCCTCGATCGTATTTATCCTTCTGAACTTGAAATGAAGGATTGACTCTTTCACTTAAACTATGACCAATATCGGTAGCTTTCTACTTTCCGATCATGAACTTACTCTTTCTTAATAGTACCATCACTGCTTCTCCAACATTTGGTGTTAACATGTCGCAGTAAATTCGCTATGATAGGGTTTGCTTAAGATACCAAGATTTTCGTGATAGATGTCAGCTGCTGACGAACAAATCCAGATTGCAGATTGATGAAGACTTTGAGCAAATGTTATGGTCGTCATCTTTTTCGCCGAGAGATACCCTGTATCATTGTTTGATATGAAAGCCATGAACATGAAGTGGACAAACCAGCTCCTTCATTTCTTCCATGGTCGACTTTGTATTATGAATCGTAATCTTATCAGCATCTTTCTGAGAAACGTTTGCTCCTTCATCACGTCTTATGTTATGTGTCATTCTTTCGGAACAGGTGAATTTATTATCATTTCTTTAATATATTTATTTCTCCTTTTTATAGTTTATTCCAAAACATGTGTCGCAGTTGCTTGACAACACCTATGGAAAGGTATGAACATATATGCTGAATTGTAAAAGTGAAAATATTCGTTCGCACAAATTCTCGCGTTGTGACCTTTCAAATGGGCTGTTAGTATTATCTCGCTGGAATAGTTCTGAATTTTACCATTTTTCCTGTATTTGCTCGCTATATTTTCTACTACACAACAGGAGTTGTTTTTACAAAAGGCGAAAATTTATCAAGTTTTACATTATTACATTATCATTAAAACCTTACTAATCCAGCACTCCGGGTTACACAACCTTGCTTCCCTTTCCTGTGTTGCTTTTGCTATGTAATGGCGGATCTTGTTTGATATATCTGTCTGCGTTCTATTCCGTAACATGTGTAGCGCTGTTTGTAACATATGTTCAATTTTTAAATATTTAGTCATCAAATAATGATAAAAATCTTCAACTGAATTCATCAATATTGATAAGCATACTTGTTGTTTTTTCTACATTGTAACAGCTGCATTACTAAATTGAGTTTCATTTGGACAAGATTAACTAAACTACATGAAATCAAAACCACACGCAGGTTCGGTGTACTGTTTCTCGTATTGGTCCCCGTGTTGTTCAGTGTGGTGCTTGTTGTTTGTTCCGTTCATTGCTCAAAGTGCTGTTCTGTGTGTTGTTCATTTTGTTTTTTATGTGTGTTGTTCATTCTGTTGTTCTGTGTCATGTTCAATTTGCTGCTCTGCGTGTTGTTCATTTTGTTTTATCTGTGTGTTGTTCATTTTGTTGTTCTGTGTGTTGTTCATTTTGATGTTGCTCTGTGTGTTGTTCATTTAGTTGTTCTGTGTGTTGTTCATTTTGTTGTTTTGTATGTTGTGCATTTGGTTGCTCTGTGTGTTGTCATTTTGTTTTATCTGTGTGTTGTTCATTCTGTTGTTCTGTGTGTTGTTCATTTTGTTGCTCTGTGTGTTGTTCATTTTGATGTTCTGTGTGTTGTTCATTTTGTTGTTCTGTGTGTTGTTCATTTTGTTGTTCTGTGTGTTGTTCATTTTGTTGCTCTGTGTGTTGTTCATTTTGTTGTTCTGTGTGTTGTTCATTTTGTTGTTTTGTATGTTGTTCATTTTGTTGTTCTGTGTGTTGTTCATTTTGTTGTTCTGTGTGTTGTTCATTTTGATGTTCTGTGTGTTGTTCATTCTGTTATTCTGTGTGTTGTTCATTTGGTTGCTCTGTGTGTTGTTCATTTTGATGTTCTGTGTGTTGTTCATTTTGTTGTTCTGTGTGTTTTTCATTTTGCTGCTCTGTGTGTTGTTCAGTTTGAAGCTCTGTGTGTTGTTCATTTTGTTGCTCTGTGTGTTGTTCATTTTGTTGCTCTGTGTGTTGTTCATTTTGTTGTTCTGTATGTTGTTCATTTTGTTGTTCTGTGTGTTGTTCATTTTGTTATTCTGTGTTTTGTTCATTTTGTTGCTCTGTGTGTTGTTCATTTTGCTGCTCTGTGTGTTGTTCATTTGGTTGCTCTGTGTTTGTTCATTTTGTTGTTCTGTGTGTTGTTCATTCTGTTATTCTGTGTGTTGTTCATTTTGTTGCTCTGTGTGTTGTTCATTTTGATGTTCTGTGTGTTGTTCATTTTGTTGTTCTGTGTTTTGTTCATTTGGTTGCTCTGTGTGTTGTTCATTTTGCTGCTCTGTGTGTTGTTCATTTGGTTGCTCTGTGTGTTGTTCATTTTGATGTTCTGTGTGTTGTTCATTTTGTTGCTCTGTGTGTTGTTCATTCTGTTATTCTGTGTGTTGTTCATTCTGTTATTCTGTGTGTTGTTCATTTGGTTGCTCTGTGTGTTGTTCATTCTATTGTTTCTTGTGATATCCTGTGTGGTATTACGTGTATTGTTTGGTGTTTCGGGTATTGTTCTGCGTGTTGTTCCGTGTGTTCAAAATGTGTTGTTCCGTGTTTTCTTCCGTGTGTTCAAAATGCGTTGTTTCGTGTGGTCTCAATGTCTTGTCCAGTGTGTTCTTTTGTGTGTTCAAAATGCGTTGTTCCGTGTGTTCTTTTGCGTGTTCAAAATGCGTTGTTTCGTGTGGTCTCAATGTCTTGTACCGTGTGTTCTTCGGTGTATTGTTCTGTGTGTTGTTTGTGTATTGTTTTGCTTTTTGTAGCACATGTGGTGTCGGAATGTTATTGATTTTTCTTCCGGTGTTTGTTTTATCTGCTTTTTTCGTTTAAAATGTGTCCCCCCTTTCCTGACGCTGTCATATTTTAAGTTCGTGTTCGTCGTGCTTACACGCTGTGTTATGTCTTTACTTGATCAATATCACTGACATTTGAATTTCTCTCCGTTTGTTAGGTTAACCTGGCATTATTTTTCAGATTTATGACGTGATTGTAATGGAAGAGCCAACCAACCTGGCATACACGAGGAATAAGTTGCAGTTCCACATGGATTTGCCTTACTATGAGTCAATGCCTGGGATTCAGTTTCTTCACTGCCTTAAGTAGGAATTCATATCTACAAATTCTTGCTAAACGTACTTTCAATAACCTGTTATATATATCAATAGAAATTAAGTGGTCTTTATCCGTAGTTGCTTTGCATAATATTCGCCAATCAAATTTTTATTGTATGAATATAGTATTTAATGTTTGATATGTCGTTTAAATTGAAGGGAAAAAAAAAAATTTTCCATTTTTTATTGAACCTAAAGCTGTCTACTGAATATTGGACAGACCTAAGAGATTGCGTGCTTTTAAAATCTTATTGTTTTTCAACAAATACGCGAAATAAATAGAAACGTTAATCAACGGTGTAACATAGATCGCGTGGATTATGAAAATATAATATTCTCTGTGAAAATTGTTACTGTGTATCCGAAACATTTCCCGGCAAACCTACATCAGAAATTTATACATATATAAATTATATACGTTTTGTTCTATCTATCATGGATATGTGTTAAGAAGAAATTACTTATATTCTTTCGACTGTTGTAAAACATAAAGCAGATGCTAATGTTATCAAAATTCTAGGTTCCAATAGCAGCAACAACAGCTTTAATTATTGAAAAGAACTTACTATCAAAAGGTTGTTTGGTAACCAGCGTCGAAATTTTCGCTAATTATTTTTCAAGGATTGGTTGTCTTATTTGTGACATTCATTGTTATATAACATATATTGGTCCACCTACATATTTAATGGTGTGCGCTATCACATCACGTTGAATATGTTGATGCAGACATATACATATAGTATTAGTCAAAACAGTGGCTTCATCTAGTCTATGTGCAGGGGGAATGGAACTATTCTCACGCACAAAGCTTAAATTAGCACATTGTTTAGAGAGTAGATGTTATTTAACATGTTAAAATGTTACGACATATATCAAAGGTTATGTAAAGGTATGTTATCGCTTCAACTTGACAATTATTTTTTGTTTGTTTGAGGATACAAAAAAATAATAGTACGTAACATGGAGGTGTGTCTATGTGAAAAATATTAAGGGAGGAAGTATGTGATTAAACGTTCTAAATATTTGTGAAAATACGTATTTAAGAAATGAACTATCGAGATGAGGTGTAGTTAATTCTGGTACGTGTTATATAAACTATTAACATGCTCAACGGTTTTGTTTTGTACTTATTATGATGAATGTATTTGTGTTGCTTTAATAATGATCAACAAATGTTTCAATTAATTATAATACTTACTAATTAACATTCCGTATTTGTTGTAGATTTGATGAGAGTCTTTTAGGAGGAGAAACCATCTTTGTTGACATGTTTGCGATTTGTGAGGAATTTAGGCAAACAAATCCAGTCGAGTTTAACACTCTTAGTTCAATTCCTTGCACTTTTGCCAGAGATCATTTATCAAGGTAAAATTAAAATTTTAACATCTGAAATTTATTCATTGTTCGTGTAACTTTTGCGGTTGGAGCACACAAAGTGCACTGACATCATATGAAATATCACATTTGTAATGACGGTGCCTCGTAATAGTTATGATGACGTCATAATAGTACTAGGCTAATCTTGGTCATTACAACATGTCTTTATGGTAACATGTATTCAGTTATCTATTTAAACATCAAAATAGTAAGGACAGAGTATTGGGATTTCTCCTTCAATAAACCTAAATTATATATAATATGTTCTTCTAATAATGATTTGTCAATTACCTTCATTTGGTTAAAATGCTCTCATCACAAATTTCTAATCAAACTAAGAATTATTAGGGAAACTTTAGAAGCTCGTAGAAGACAGGACCTGAGGTGTACCAATGTTCTCCAAAAGGAAATGTATGGGGAAAAAAACCTTTTCATTCATGCTGTTGTTTTTTATTACTTAAAAATATTTATTGCACTTTAATACCAATGGGTTTGGATACAAGTTGTACAAGTTGTACAAGTTATACTAAGCCCCTCCTTACAACGAAACATTTATCTATTTACAAAATTCAAGTTGGCTCAAATACACTGCAATATATTAACTCACACTATCATATAATTACACGATTAAATACATCATGAGAGGGAGACCAACTGACAGACAGCAACAGAGAGAGGAGAGGAAGAGGGAGAAGGAAAGGAGGGGGCTAAATTTGTTAGTATCATTAATAACTGTTGTTAAACATCTATTAACAATAATGGTATGGTATTTCTGTTGCTTGTGTATGTAGGTAAAACTTGTTATTGTCTCTGTTCCCAGAGAGACCCCGATACACCTGTTGATACAGCGACCTGTCATAAACCTGAATCGAGACAAAGAGGTATTATTAATTATATACAAACTAAAAATACCTCTACACAACACAAAAATGGTTACTTATCTGTAATTAATATAAATGAATTAAACAAACATATATTAAATATATTTATTTTTTGTTGTTGTTAAGTGTGTGTTTGGTTATGATGTCATAGTGTAAATGCTAGCCTTTTTACAATTTTCTATAAAACCGGTTTATTATATTCCGAAGAATATTTCGAAGAATACGCTCTCAGCATTTGCATTCTTTTATTGTCTGTAGATTGTGGGTGTGTTCTGGAACCCTATTGTACATGGTGTGTTTGAAATACCAGAGGTAATAATTTTTTCTATTGTCTGTAGATTGTGGGTGTATTCTGGAACCCTGGTGTAGTTGGGGTATTGGAGATACCAGAGGTAATATTGTGTTATTCCTTATCCAATCCATGGCAGTTGTTGTCTGGCTCTTGTGACGCATAAAACCTATTGGATTTTACAGCGAAAAAAATGTCAAAATGGCACCACACCCTCCTAAGCACACCTCAACCCAGCTTCTGCCGCGCTTTTCACAAAGCATGCTCCAAGCCAGCTCACAACCATGTTTCTGCATCGTCGCCCACCCCTCCCGAAAAACAAAGCTACAAAAATGTAGGGGCATATAATGTCGTATTTACCGTAATTTACTTCCCGGTAATTCAGCTTGTTCATGGTACTACGATGTATAAATGACTTCAGCTTGTTCTAAATATGAAGATTTTCGTGATAGATGTCGACTGCTGAGGAACAAACTTACGGCACAGGGATTCAAGAGTTATTGGTTGATTAATATCAATTTTAACGAGTTTTATGGTCGCCATGTTGGTAACATTGAGCAATATTTTTTTATTCTTGTATGATATGAAGGTGGAAGGTGCATATGCAAAACAGTATAACAACATGCTGTGATTGAGAATAATGCTTTTGATCTCTTTAAAGACGTGAAATTTACTTCGATGTGACCTAGATTTAAATGGTGGGTGTCATCGATAGAGCAGAAGACACTTACTCTTTCGGAACATGTGTTAAATCGTTTTCGAATATATTATGGATTATGATTTTGTTGACGCTTTGGTATTTTTTTATTTGTTTTGTAAGAGAGAACGAGTTATCAATTATTTGTTTACGAATAAAATTCCTGATTGGGATGTTACCGATCACTAAAGCTTAAAGATAATAATGAGAAAAGTCAAACGCACACTTTTAAGATTTCTTTGAAATAGTTAAATACGAGGTTATATATTGCTTAATAAAGAAATACTTGTGAAAGAACAACTCCAAAAAAAATTAACATAATATTTTTGCAAAGTACTGTATAGCGCTTTGAATACGGGGTTAATATTTCGCGATTTCATTTACGGGACATGTTCGAATGATTTAAATTTCGCTGTTCATCAACAGTAACATTATTGTGATTGACACTTTTCTTGAACGTGAGTGCTGTGCTTATTATTTCGCTTGTGTTTCGAATTCGCGGATTGTAGTGGAAACGCGAATATAGTGAAAATAAAACCCCCGCGAAATATAACCGCTATACAGACATGATAAATATTGATGACAATTTCTATCTTAACAGGAACACGTGACTGATTACTACAGGGCGTACCAGTTGTTTGCAAGAGCAATTTCTAAATTCCACACGAAAGTGAGTTCTTCACCACACATTTAACATTGATATCAAATTACTTTTAAAGGCCCAATATACGTAACTTCAGGGACATTTTCGTGATTCTGAAAAAATCTGAAAAAAATTCCAGTTGATAACCATGCAAAAATAAGCCTAAAACGAAGTAAACCTGAGCGGTAACTAACAAGAAAATCCTGACAAAAAAATCCAAAGAATTGAAAATAATTCAGGTGGGGCCCACTTCAACAACAAACCGACGGTAGAAGACGGTTCGAAATGGACGCGTGTTTACAAATAGCGTGGTTCAACTGCTGCTGTACCGGTAACCGGTCATCTTGAATATTGTTGATATCAGTTAATCTTAACTAAATCTATAAATATAAAAAGTTATTAGGCTTGATTTTCACTTCAAGTTTTGCCGAAAGTTACGTATATTGGGCCTTTAAATAAATTATGCTTTTAAAAATGGTAATTTATTTTTCATATTTACACTGAATGTTTCCAATACTATGTGTGCATGTTGTAAATAATGACATTGATGAGTAGACAGACTACAAAACATCACCATTCTTATCTTCATTTTAAGTTCATTTGTCTGAAGTCGGTTTAATCAATTTTTTAGTTATACAGGAACCACAAATTATGCATTTGTCTGTTCTTAGAACGATTTTTTCAACATTTTTTTTTCAGAATGAAATTCGCCTTCAGCCCGGAGATATAGTTGCATTCAACAACAGGCGAATGGCACACAGTCGAAATTCTTTTACTGATGGAAGTGGTGAACGGCATTTTCAGGTAAACATGCATTTGTATAAAATCCTGAAAAACATATATCAACTAATAACCACAGCCAAAAGCATAACATGCAAATGTTCATATTTTAGCGGAATATCATTTCTCTGTGACGTTATACTCGTACATGTTCAATTTAGTTGGCTGCAAATATTTTGAACAGTTTTCAGGTCATTAGGAATGCCCATTGTTCATTTTAAATTCACATGAAACATTAGCTTGCTTTGTGAAACATATCTATGCAGGTGACTTGGAAATTGGCCATGAATTCCAACTAAAATGTTGGTTAAATTTAATCACTGTGACGTCGATGTTTTAACACATGTCTTACTTTACTTCATGTTATGTTTCAGGGCTGTTACGTAAACATATGTGAATATAAAAGCCGCCTCGTTAGCCTGACAAGGAAATATGGCGATTTATCAACCATCAAGCGTGTCGGTAACATGGATTGGATGTAGAATGGGCGTTTTGATCTTGCTAACGGACCACACATATAAAGTATAAGTCCCCGAATCTAGACATTATGTGTGTGTGGTTCATTCCATCCCGTTCATCTACCACCATTTTATATAAAGTCACTGGCCATGTATATGAGTAATTTATGAAAAGATTCTTTGTCATGTCCAAAATGCGGGTTGCTGTGACCTCAGCTTTATATGTAATTCAAGTACGTTTTAGTATATCAGATACAGGAACAATTTTGGAGAGGGTTAAAGGGCCATTAAGCCGTTAAGTCTGAAATTGATCCCTAAATGTTCTTATTATCTTTTAATTTTACGTGGAATAGTTCCTCTTAATTGTGATATTGACTAATGCTTGCTGAAAATTGCCTTCTGCTCTCAAATCCCAAATTGTCTTTGCACCTAGCTGTTGTTTCAGGAATGAACATAAACGTTAACATAACATCAAGGCAATTAGTCCAAACCTAAAACACGATACAGTGGAACACCTGCCCGACCACGTGGGTTTTCTCCGGGTACTCCGGTTTCCTCCCACAATAAGACCCCCCGCGCGCAAACATCCGGGCCAACAAGAGTGATGAATATAAGTTGTATAGCTTGTTTCATAATTGTTGTAAAATAAATAAAGTTTATATATATATACATAATTTTACATAGATTTAAGCTCTTAAATGAAATAATTATTTAGGAGCACATGTCAACTGTCGCTTTATGAAAGGGCTTTAATATTTCAAATGTGGTGGTCACACTTCAAAATGGGGTCAGTGACCCTCGGCTTGACCTTTCTCAAATCATATATGCAGCATATATTTCGGCCAGTTTCATGAATCTACTTCGAAATTTGTTGACAAGGTGAGAGTAATGGTAACATTTTAGTCCAGATTTTAATCTAAGACCAGCTTGTATCTAGTTTTATCTGAACAAACATTATTTTGATAGTGAAAGCGATCCATGAATTAAGAGTTTGTTAAACATGTAAAGACTGCGGAGACAATGGTTCTGATTCATGTTTTCATATCTATTTATAACTTGTGACAACAAGGCTCCCTCGTCTTTGCTCGGACCACTGAATGATATGAATGTGATGAATTCCAATCAATTCTTTCACACAAAAAAAATTGTGCCAGAGACTGTCAAACAGACACTGCTTTGAAATTGGCATAAACAAATTTACCAAAGAACATTTTACATTTTTTTATTGGAGTAAGTATCAAGTAGAAGACGTATGCATGAAGCATAACACTTTGAAGGTAGAACGATAAACCATTGTAGCTTCAGTGAAAGTATTTGGGATGTGAACATTATATTTATCATATAAGCGCTCACTGAAATAGTATACTGGTCTCATAAGAGTTTACCGAACATTATACTAATCCTATAAGACAGTAAACTAATCCTATAAGAGCTGACTGAACGGTATATCAATCATAGTTCACTGAGACATATGCATTTGTAAGTGCTCACTGAGACCTTAAACTGGTCATATAAGAGCTCACTGAAAAGTATATGAATCATATAAGAGTTCACTGAGCCAGGATACTATTCATATAATAGCTCACTCGTAGAATTGGAGAGTAAATGTTCATGAAGTAATACAATATTATTTCACTCTCTTTCATGCTAAGAAATTAGAATATGCTATATTTTGTTACAGATCCTTCCTGAAAGTTGAAGCATCAAACCATATTTGCAGTTTGTACAATGTTCATATTTAATAGTCATTCATTACGCAACAATAAAAAGAGTTAAAATATGTGTTGAACAAGAAGAAAACAGGTTGTAGTGTTTAAAAACTATTTTCTGGTAATGGTGGTCAAAATAAGACACTTTTTTGATAGCATGTCTAATTTGTCTGAACTACATTTCTACTTTTATTAATCGAATCATGATCTGCGCGACCCGAAGTTTCTAGGTCCGATCTCCTTATTCATTAACTTTTTGTTATTATCCATTACTTTGTATACATGGCAGAAAAAAAAATCCGACATAGAAGCTACGGATACCACAGCTAAAATTGAAGCATATGTCTTTCTTGAATAGTCTGTTTTTTATGTTCATGTTTTGATAGATTTATTGTTGTGTTTAAATATTATTATGAAATGACATCAATTTTTATCTAGTATCACATAGTTTTTTTTATGTCACGTCAGCTCCCTTTACGATGCCACCTTCTGACCACCAACTTCCATTTTGAAGTTTGCTGCATTTTTTTTTTGCATATATATTACTGAATTTTGAAGGTGCTGTATGTGGATGTGTTACGTCATATTAGATCATATACATGTATAACAATAAGGTTAAAATTAAGAATCATTAAACATTCAAACTTACCTAATTTTCTTGTGTTTAATTATTTCCTATCTTTCTAATTGAATTTTAAAAAAATTCATCTTGTATGAAACAAGCATTTTCATTGCTTTAACGTAAAAAATGACGTCGCCGTTTATAACGTCGCTTTTGTTTTCTGATGCAGCAGCTTATTAAGTAAGAGAAAAGTGTCCATCAATTAAGTGAACTTTCCCAGGACATAGTTTAAATTATAAGGATTAACTTTTATCTATTTTTATGTTATAGGGTTAAAACACCAAAACTTTAGTGAACTCTCATCATAAACCGCTTCGCGATTTATTTAGAGTACACTCCGGTTTTTGTGTTATACCTCCATAACATAAAAATAGCTAATCCTAAATGAAAAGACTAAAGTGATGTTCATACAACATTACTGTATAAGCTTCTAGTTATATGCATTCACATTCTTCACTTCTATTTGTGAGTATGACTCTCTAGTCTATTTGTCCTCTGCTGTGTTGAAAAGCAGGCATATGTTTAGATGAACTTCAAGTCCTTTCTGTCATATTTTCTTGCAAACGCCATTTTTATCTCGTAAGTCCTATCATTGTGGAGCCTCCCAGTGGAATGCGAACTATTTGTATTATGATTAACGTCTGCTACGCCCTAACACTACAGTGTACTGTCATTGTTTACATGTCTTCAAATTAAACTGAAATTAATAAAAGTCTAAATATTGTAACATCATATATGTAAAGGCAAAATAAATTTGCAATACACTGAACAATAAAGGTAAAAAATATTGAAAAAGAAAACTACTTTAATATTATTTTTCCTTTAACAGAAAAGTTAAAACTTTTTTGTACAGACACAGAAAAAAAATATCCTGATGATAGCATAAAAATATAGGATCACAGGTAAAAAATATGGATATCGAAAAGAGCAGTCGATAGTATCATTCCATGTGAAATGAAACGAATACATGCAATCATGACAGCATCGTAAAGCAAATTATATTTTCAAATCTATTACACAAATATATTGTATATCGTTACAGATAAAACTTTCGTTTTTAATATGTTACTTAAATAAGTTATACACAATTGACCTGCAAAAACAGGGGTCAGGAATTAGTAAGATGTATCTGCATATATATACCGAGCTTGTTTTGTACACAAACTTAATTTGCGAGCTTTCAAAAACGTCTGTTTCTTTTGTCAAGCAAAGAGTACAATAGCCGAGTGATGTCGGTGTTCTGAATGCTGAAATCAGGTCACTACCCAAAATTGGGCGAGTTAGAGAAGTCAGCTGTCAAAAACGTAGCGCGACATTTCGTCCAAATGTACTCTCATACTACAGACGTTTTCGAAAGCTCGCAAATTAAGTTTTCAATTCCTGTTTTTGTACAAACAAACTCAGTATATATCATTCATACCAGACTGAGGAATCTATTCCTAATGTTTCTTCAGACTAATATTACACTGAACATAACTCGAGGTTTACTGTAAGATCAACCCTCTATAAATATAAGAAACAGTTTACATGGCTTTAGATTGCCACAATTAGACAGTCTCAAACAAGGAAATGGTAGAGGCAGCAAATCTGAAATAGTCACGCCAGCACAAATAGGCAAGGCAATCATGAGATGTCTCTCAAAGAAACATAAAAACGGCAAGCAAAGGAAAGTTTCTCAGGGAAAAGTAACGGAGGCTACCAAGAGACAGTCGTGTAAGGAAACATAAGGGACGGCTAGTTAAGGACAGTCTCTCAAGGAAAGGTAGGAGTCAGCCACTATGAGGGAACAAATTAAGACAAAAGAGACGAGCAACATGAGAAATCTAAATAGATCAAGATACTGCCAATGAGAAGAAAAACAACAGTCTTCCGATGAAAAGGAAGAAACGACCAACAAAGTGCAGACTATCAATATATATGTAGAGGTGGCCATTATGAAACACATTCCTATATGTTGGTCCCTGGCATCACTAACGAGTCCCAGAAGGACGAAACAGCTGTATGATGCAGTTTAATTCATTGTTCGGTATATTGTATCTATTACTATTATTAAATTTAAAGGGTGCAGCATGTGTATGTTACGTCATCTTTGATGATAAGGGGTGGTAGACTCTTCTGGTGGATGTTTTAGTCCCCGAGGTTTGCTTGAGCCTCCATAGCCACATTTATCTCATTTGAGTAGTGGCACGGTCGTTGCCATGTCATTATAACCTGGTTTCCCGGAACATGAAATTAAACACGCTGTTAAATGTTAAATACATTAAAACGTGCTTTAATGGTCCGAGACAAAGTAGAATTAATGGATGATTCACAAAGATATGAAGTATAATTTGATTTCTTTGGATTTAACATATATGTACATAAAGGCTTTGCCTGATGAATCTACCAGTTATTGTAGGCCTATTTTTAATGTGCATCAATACGTAAATGGATGATTTGAATATTATTTTTCATGATATAACTAATGTTTCATAACAAAGAAATCCAGAAAAATATTGTTGTAAAATGTTGATATATATAATTATTAATGTATCCTTTTGACTATTTATATTTATAGTATTTGACACTTATGAATCAGTTAGCATTACAAAAGAAGAGTAGCTTTATAGAGCTATATGTATATACTATCTAGATTCGAGGAATTATACTTGATATGTGTGGTCTATTAATAAGATCAAAGCGTCCGTTCTACATCCAATCCATGTTACCGACACACTTGATGGTTAATACGTCGCCATATTTCCTTGTCAGGTTGACGAGGCGGCTTTTATATTCACATATGTTTACGTAGCAGCCCTGAAACATGACGTGAAGTAAAGTAAGACATGTGTTAAAACATCGACGTGACAGTGAGTAGATTTAACAACCGTTTTCAGTTGGAATTCATGGTCAATTTCCAGGTCACCTAGATAGACATGTTTCACAAAGCAAGCTGACATTTCATGTGAATTTGACCTGACCAATGGGCATTTATAATGACATGAAAACTGTTCGATAATTTGAAGCCAACTAAACTGAATATGTAACGTCACAGAAAAATGAATTTTAGCTAAAATATGAACATTTGCGTGTTATGATTTTGCCTGTGGAGATTACTTGTTTTGTAGGATTTTATACAAATACAGATTTACCTGCAAATGTCTTTCACCACTTCCATCAGTGAAAGAATTTCGACTGTGCGCCATCCTCCTGTTGTTAAATGCTATTATATCTCCGGGCTGGAGGCGAATTTCATTCTGAAAAAAAAGTTAGGAAAATCGACCTAAGAACAGACAAATGTATTATTTGTTGTTCCTGTATAACTTTCAATTGATATGAAGGATTAAACTGACTCTAGACACATGTAACAGAGGTAATATTTTTTTCAATGCCACCGCTAGGATTCGAACCCGGAATATCTGGCTACTAGTCTTACGCTCAACCAATCGAGCCAAAGGTAAGATCTATGAGCGGTATATTGCAGCTAATATTTACCAGGGGTTACCCACATGTAAAAAATTACTTAAAACCAGGATAAGTATGCCTATTCACTTATATCTTTTTTTACAAAGAGACATATTAAAGTGTACTGTAACAGTGGATTTTTTCGCGGTGTGGAAATTTCCGCTAATTTTGCTGGCATTTAATCTCCGCGAATATATCCACACACAAACATATTTAAAACCACTCAAACTCTGCAGTGTGTTATAGTATTTTAAGTACATAGTACAAAACAACATGACTGAAGAGCGAAAACTTCCACAGTTTGGAGGCTGGTTAAGCAAAAAATTCCACTCGCAAAAATATCGTCTTTAACATTATTTGAAAAGTTCAGTGGAAATGTGAAAATGAAACGACCACTTTCATCAAATAACTTTTTACAAGTATTTTAGAATCAATGTTGGTGTTATGTAGAACTAACTTTTGTGTGGAAGTGAGATACTGCTCTTGCAAACAACTGGTACGCCCTGTAGTAATCGGTCACGTGATCCTGTAAAAATAGAAATATGCATAAGAAGTTGTTCTTTCACAAGTATTTCTTAAACACGCAATATAGATAGCATGCTTTGAATTTAGAATTATATGCGGCCTGAATAGAGCCTGGTCAATCATCTCGATAGCTCAGCAGTTATGTGATTAGAGTTGCTTTGACCAGCACAAAGATGGAGCTCTCGGGATGATTGATCAGGCCACGGAATCATATTAGACCTAATTATATATATAAGTCTGTGATAAGGTTTACGTCTCTGATTATAAAACACAATGAAATACCCTTGTGTCAAAAACAATTAATTATAATATATTTTTAGGTATGTAGGTATGAGACAAGTGTGTGTGTGTATGACCTAAAATGAAAATTTGCAAAAAAGTGAAAGAGTAATATATAAGAACTTGCACGTGTGAGGATATAATATGACTTTATTTATGTAAATCTTGATCAATAAATGTTTTGTGAAAAAAAAACACGCAATATATGAACTCGAGAATAAAACCAGATGTTCCGGAATGGAACGCGTCTTTTGCTTCGTCGACGTCATCTGCCATGTAAATGTAGGCCACATCAAACTAAATGTCACGTCCTCAAAGAGCGAACATAAGCATCTTTCTCAATCACAACAAGTAGGTATACTGATGGGTATATTAAAAATCGTCCACCTTCATACAAGGATACATATTATTTCTCAAAGAGACCATAGAACTTGCTTATAAGTATCATTAAACTATATATTATCTATATTATCTCCTTACTCCCTGCACCGTAAGTTTGTTCGCCAGCAGTAGACATATATCACGAAAATCTCGATATTTAGAGCAAAGTAAACTACTGTTGAGCAAAATTAAGTGGTTATGGTATATTCGACATTCTATCAACGATAAGTCCCAAAAGGACAACATAGCTGTAAATGTATATGGTGCAATATAATTCATGTTTTGCATAAATCGATATAGGTGTACTCTTTTGTATGTGTCTTACATTTAGCTCGCAATTCTTTGTAGTGGGTCAGTGACTCTTGAACATCTTTTCTTTATAAGCCAATTATTGTATTTGCTCACTAAAGCCAGACAACAACCGTCATGTATAAAAAACGGACACAACAAAATATATTACCTCTGGTATCTCCAATACGCCAACTGCATAGGGTTCCAGAACACACCGATAATCTACATGCAGTAAAACAAAATATATTACTTCTGGTAACGCCAGTACGTCAACTGAAATATGGTTACAGAACACATCGACAAACTCCAGGCAATAACAGAACGTAAATGTTAAGAGACCAATCTTCGAAATCAGATATAATAGACCTGTTTTATATACAAAAATTTAAAGCCAGGTATGTATAGCATGACGTTATTATCACACTCAAACTTAATAACAACAAAAATAGAAATACATTCAAGATATTTTTGCATAGTTAATCTATATAAATTGTAGGTTGTAGACAATTTTTGTGTTGATTTGAAGTATTTTTAGGTTTTATTACGGGTTATTAATAATTAACAATACTGTACCTCTTTGCCTCTGTTTAGGTTTATGACAGGTCGCTGTATCAGCAAATGAATGGGATTTTCTCTGTGAATAGAGACAAAAACTAGTTATACCTACATATACAGACAACGAAAATAGAACAACATTAATGTAAGGAGATGTTTTATATCATGTATTAACCGATTTTAGCTCTCTCTCTCTCTCTCTCCCTCTCTCCCTCTCTCTCTCTCTCTCTCTCTCTCTCTCTCTCCCCCCTCTCTCTCTCTTGAGAGATCATCAAACGACATGTTATGAAAGCATATTTTGACGTCACCATAACTATAACATGGTTTCGACATTACAAATGTAATATTTGATATGTCAGAGCGTTGTGTGTGCTGTAACCGGAAAAGTTACACGAACAATAGATTCTGCTTTCAGCACATTTAAGTATTTAAACTACATTTGTTAAAAACATTTTAATCTTACCTTGATAAATGATCTCTGGAAAATGGACAAGGAACAGAACTAAGAGTGTTAAATTCGACTGGATTTGTTTGCTTAAATTCCTCACAAATCGCAAACATGTCAACAAAGATGGTTTCTCCTCCTAAAATAGCTTCATCAAATCTGAAACAAATATAGATAGTTACATAATAAGTTTCAGTTATAGCAAATTTTATCTCATTTAAGTAGTGGCGGTAAGATCGGAAATTTACAGTTCTAATTAAATTCTCTTTCTGAATTCATAAATCATATGGGTTTTACGCACCTGACTTTTCACCTTCTACAGCCGTTAGTTAAGAAAATGTCGATTCCCACCTTTTCACCCCTAGCATCACAGACGAGTCCTAAAAGGACGAAACAGCTGTATGATGCAATTTAATTCATTTTTTTCTCTGCATACTGTACCTATTACTAAATTTAAAAGGTGCAACATGTGTGTGTTACGTCCTCTTTAAACTGTTATCAATCATTGATAAAGCAACTCGAACACAATATTAATAACGAAAGATGACGTAATACACACATATGCTGCATCTTAATGATTTAGTAGTAGATACAGTATGCTGAAAACAAAATGAATTACGCTGCATCATACAGCTGTTTCGTCCTCCTTGGACTCTTCAGTGATGCTAGGGGCCAAAAGGTTTAATGAGATCAATATAAAAAGATGACGTAACACACGCACATACACATGCTGCACCTTTTCAATTTAGTAATAGATACACTATGCCTAAATAAATGAGAAATAAGTGCAAAACAAAACCATTGCGCATGTAAATAGATCATTTCATAAGTACCAAAATTCATTTCACCAAATCTTGATAGTTAATTTGAAAAATACGTAAATACTTTCACAAATATTGAGATCGTAGCAGTATGGTCGCTACTTCCTCCAATGCTTTTTTCGTAACCTGCATGGTATTTTGTGTACCAACAAAGTCATAATCCGAACTCAAAATCGATTAAACCAGGGGCAAAATATGAACAAAGGAAATATGTACATGGATACCCTTGTAAAAGTACAAGAGAATAAGACCAGGTGTTCCGGAAGAGTAAGCGTATTCTGCTTCATCGACGACACCCGCCATGTAAATCTTTGTCACATCCAAGTAAACATCAAATTGTCAAAATGAGAACCGAGTAAAGGTTGTACCAATGATATCTTCATCTTATACAGTGTACCGATCTGGGTTTTCTTCTTTTCTTTTTATTCTCAACAGAACAAGAACAATTGTCGAGTTGTAACGATAGGTTGACCTATCATATACAAGTATGTTTTAACATTTTAACCTGTTTAAGTTAAATAAATTCAATTATATTTGCTTTTAAAACAATGTTTCTAGACTAAGTGTAGATATCCACATACGTGAGAATATTTAGATTCTTACTACACAGAAACTAGATGAGGCTACTACTTTGACTAACGCTATATGTATATGTCTACATCATTTCATTTCATCATATTTTATTGTGAAAACAATCGTATTAAACAGCAGGCTAGGCCTATGTAAGTTCTCTCCATAGGTTGACATGACAAATACAGGACATAGATGAAACAATTTATTTGAAAATATTGATGCAAGTAAAGTAAATAATAGCTTAAACATGCACTCTGTCTGTCTAACAAGTAGTAGAAGGGAGATAATCCACTGTACTTGTATGTTTCAACATGATACGTTGACCTATTCAATGTAGACAATAACAAAACGAGGCATCTTTGGATAAAACATATAGCTGATATAATTATGTCAAGGATACATGCAGTGTTCTTTGTTTAAATCCTTCATCCAATCAAGTGTATGTCTACATCAACTTTATGTTGGTTAACAAAAATGTGAATATTAAGTATTTTTGACATACATTGATGTGTAACATACATTTGCTTACCTTTACATATTCAACATGGTGTATCATTCAATATGTAGGTGCGCAAATGTATGTTACAGACCAATAAATGCCAAAAATATGACAAACAATCCTTAAATAAATAGTAATAAGCGAAAATTGGCCCTTGTTACCAAACCACCTTTTGATTCCAATAGTGAAAGTTGTAGTTGCTATGAAAAGTAAGTAATACATAAAGATATATGTATAAATTTCTGACGTATGGTTGCCGGGAAAATGTTTCTGATACCGAGTAAATTTATTTAACATATAATGTTATATTTTTAGAATCCACACGATCTATATGATTGGTGAATATAATCTTATAATATTGCAAGCACGTTTAGCAAGAATAGAATTGAATTCCTACTTAAGGCAATGAAGAAACTGTATCCCAGGCATTGACTCGTAGTAAGGCGAATCCATGTGGAACTGTAATTTATTCCTCGTGTACGCCAGGTTGGTTGGTTCTTCCATTGAAATGACATCATAAATCTGGAAATATAATTGCCAGGTTAACAAAACAAACGGAAATAAATTAAAGTTAAACTATAGACATACCACAACGTAAACAAACGAAGACGAAAATTATATACCGGTGTTATTGTTCAGGTAGACTTAGCACTGCGTCTAAGCACGAACACGAGCTTGAAAAGTGTGTCAGTAGAGTAGCTTTTCAATATACATGGAACAACACGAAGAACAGCTCACAGAACAATATCCATGACAATACTCTGAATAACACACGGAATAAGGCAAAGGACAATATACTAGACAATACTCAAAACAACACACGGAATAAGGCAAAGGACAATATACTAGACAATACGCTGAACAACACACGGAATAAGGCAAAGGACAATATACTAGACAATACTCTGAACAACACACGGAATAAGGCAAAGGACAATATACTAGACAATACTCAAAACAACACACGGAATAAGGCAAAGGGCAATATACTAGACAATACTCTGAACAACACACGGAATAAGGCAAAGGACAATATACTAGACAATACTCTGAACAACACACGGAATTAGGCAAAGGACAATATACTAGACAATACTCTGAACAACACACGGAATAAGGCAAAGGACAATATACTAGACAATACTCTGAACAACACACGGAATAAGGCAAAGGACAATATACTAGACAATACTCTGAACAACACGCGGAATAAGGCAAAGGACAATATACTAGACAATACTCTGAACAACACACGGAATTAGGCAAAGGACAATATACTAGACAATACTCTGAACAACACACGGAATAAGGCAAAGGACAATATACTAGACAATACTCTGAACAACACACGGAATAAGGCAAAGGACAATATACTAGACAATACTCTGAACAACACACGAAATAAGGCAAAGGACAATATACTAGACAATACTCTGAACAACACACGGAATAAGGCAAAGGACAATATACTAGACAATACTCTGAACAACACACGGAATAAGGCAAAGGACAATATACTAGACAATACTCTGAACAACACACGGAATAAGGCAAAGGACAATATACTAGACAATACTCTGAACAACACACGGAATAAGGCAAAGGACAATATACTAGACAATACTCTGAACAACACACGGAATAAGGCAAAGGACAATATACTAGACAATACTCTGAACAACACACGGAATTAGGCAAAGGACAATATACTAGACAATACTCAAAACAACACACGGAATAAGGCAAAGGACAATATACTAGACAATACTCTGAACAACACACGGAATAAGGCAAAGGACAATATACTAGACAATACTCTGAACAACACACGGAATAAGGCAAAGGACAATATACTAGACAATACTCTGAACAACACACGGAATAAGGCAAAGGACAACACACTTAACAAAACACGGAACAAAACATGGAACGAGAGAAATGCCAAGGGCAGCATCAAGGGGTCTTGTTATGGGAGGAAACTGGCGTACCCGGAGAACACCCACGTGGTCGGGCAGGTGACCCCCTTACCTTTTCACGTCCGGTCGGTGAATCGAACAACGGCCGCTACACCACCCGGGAACACTACACGGAACACACAAAGAACATCACACGGAAACAGACTGAACTACAAATGGAACAACATTTGCACGAGCGAATATTTACTTTTCATACCTTTCCATACGTGTTGCCAAACAACGGCGCCACATGTTTTGGAATGAACTATAAAAAAGGAGAAATATATATAATAAAGAAATACAAAATAAATTCACCTGTTTTGAAAGAATGAGGACAAAAGCGTTTCTCAGATAGGTGCTGATAAGATAAAGGTTCATAACAAATATTCAACAATGGAATAAAATAAAGCCATATTTAGTCATAAAATACATTGATACTAATCGTCAGTTGTGTCCTTATAGCACGCGCTAATTGTCTAATCAATTGAAATAAAACAGGTATAGTAGTCTAGACGAAATTGAATAACTATTAGATAAATATAGAAAGTGCTGTGAAACCGTATACAAAACAAAAATAACTGAAAAGAGACAAAATCTTTCTCAAATACGCCCAAAATAGCGATCAAAAAACTTGCTGATAGTTTTCATCAATCAACATCTTTCGCATCTCTTTGTCTGGGTTTGTTCGTCAGCAGCCGATACCTATCACAAAAATTTCGGTTTCTAGAGCAAACCCAAGAATAACGAATTTACTGCGACACGTAAACACCATAGGAGAAGAACACTAAATGTTAGAGAAGCAGAGTTGTTACTATTAAGAAAGGGTAAGTTAACAATAGGAAAGTAGAAAGTTGACAGTGTTGGTGGCAGCTGATGTGAACGAGTCTGTCCTTAATGTCATGTTCAGAAGGGTAATACGATCGACTAGGATATCAAACCTCTCGTTGTTTATAGACACAACATCGTCGAAAAATTTGAAAATGAAATTGAAAGATTTGTCACGAGTTTAGTTACCTGTCCTGATAAAATTTCGACCAATCCAGACTTGTATGAAAACATAAAAAAACAAGTAGACTAAGAGTCAGGCACAGTTAGCTCCAATAGGAATGCCAATAGATGGAAGATGCTTTTTAAATTTTGTATGAGATATGGTAGTCTACTGGGCGGAAAAATCAATTTTTGATATATGAAAAGTGTTTAGGAGGGTGTGTACAATATAAGGAAGAAGATCTTTCGAGTTTTACAAAATCTACATCCCGATAATTCCATTTCGTGAGTATAGGTAAGTAATAAGGGTTTATCTGTTAAATTTTATACGTTTACCTCCTCTATCAGGCTATTTGTGGTTGGAGCTCCTTTAATCATTGCCAGACCATGTTCATTTATATCTTTCAACCACCTGAAAGAAACAGACATCAATAAGAAGGGGAAGACAGCTGCTACACTAAGTGGATTAAAGGGATATGTTTCCTGCAGAAAGAAATGCCAATGGACAGTGATTCCCTTTGATTGTACAGGATGAAAATCAATTTATTGATTAAATCTCATTTATTAATATTAAATTGAATATATTCGCAAAATGATCAGGAAAAAAAGGTGCTGATAAAATAACGATTTATAATGAATATTCGACCATGGAATAAAATGAAGCCAAATTAAGGCATAAACTACATTGATACTAATCGTCAGTTGTGTCCTTATAGACATCAAATTTTTTGGATTCTGACTGTATGATTTGGCATTTATCAAATACATTTCATTTTTTTATCAGAGCATTTAATATATATGTATCTTTGACCATGCAAAGGATGATATCAAGTCAGAATATTTCAACTTATTCTAGCTTATTTTAAACGTTAGTAGTTACTTTTCAAAAAAGATATACAAGTAGTAAATTACCGTGTCACTTTGGTTTTTGATGAGAAACTAAGACAGAACTTAAAATGAATTATATTTTTGATATATTTCATTATATGAAGGAAATTAACAAGGGCAAAAAGTAGTTTTTTTTCATGTTGGATTACTGTTTTGCTTGTAAATTTCCCAACATCAACTTCCAGGGAATGAGGTACCTACCTGTAAACGTGTTTTTCATCTGCTTCACAATCAGCATACGTGACATTTGGTAAGACAGGCTGAATAAAAAAACGAAAACTGTGAGAACACGTGCGAATTGTTTACATTATCACGTTCCAATACACTTGAAAGTGTCGTTTGTAAAGTTTGTTAGAAGGGTCTATTTATTATCTTGTAAACATCAACATGTACTGTAATTGGACATCATATTAAAGGCCCAATATACGTAACTTTCGGCAAAACTTGAAGCGAAAATCAAGCCTTATAACTTATTATATTTATAGATTTAGTTAAGATTAACTGATATCTGCAATATTCAAGATGAATTCTTTCGCGGTTACCGGTACAGCAGCAGTTGAAACACGCGATTTGTAAACACGCGTCCATTTCTAACCGTCTTCTACCTTCGGTTTGTTGTTGAAGTGGGCCCCACCTGAATTATTTTTAATTCTTTGGATTTTTTTGTCATGAGTTTGTTGTTAGTTACCGCTCATGTTTAATTCGTTTTAGGCTTATTTTTGCATGGTTATCAACTGGATTTTTTTTTCCAGAATTTTTCAGAATCACGAAAATTTCCCTGAAGTTACGTATATTGGGCCTTTAAAGCCACACTATCCGATTTTAAGGTATACAAAATAAATATATGATCCTTTACCCCCTTCAATTAAACAAAAAATGAAAAAGACTTTAGCTATATTAGTCCTAAAACTGTTACAGTGTAGGTAATAATCTTTGTTTTGGTTGGGGCGAACGTGACGGCAGGTTACAGGATCCCGAGTGAGAACATAGTAGAACATAATAGAACCAGTACCTTTTTGTACAACGTCGTCTTCGTGGCAGCTTTCTTATGTTGTAAACTGTTTTGTGAGTAACAGTATGTCCTCAGGAAAGCTGAACTAAACTCTCCAGTGTGATTGTTATCATCCCATTGAATCCGAACTTTGTTATTTTCTGAAAACAAAATAAAAAAAGGTAAAATAATAGGGTTTAATAAGATAATGTCTCAATGGGGGAAACCAAAAAAGTTTAGGTTCGATCAGTGATGTGAAAGGAATTTAAACCCATTTGGAACCTTTTTGTTGATGAAAAAGAACAAAAAGAAAAAGATGAAGATGCAAAATCGAGTCGGATCTTAAAGAAAACTCTATCTTTAATAGCAAATCCTGCTACGTGACATCACAATGATTCAACAATGACGTGACTTTACGAAAGTACTAAACGTTTATCAACCTTAGCGACGACAAAATATGAATAAATGAAAGATTTACACGGAGACCCTTGAAAAGTTACAAAAAATAAGGCCTGATAATCCTAAAGGTAAGCGTCGTTTTCTTCGTCGACACAACACAACAAGTTTTCAAACACGACAATCTTGCATATCAAATATAACGATCCGAAACGTCCAAATTTGTATAATACACTGATACATAATATTTCTAAATGAGATCGATTGCGACCATAAAACTTGCTCATAGTCTTCATCAACTTGCATCTCTCAAATCCATGTTCCTTAAGTTTGTTCGCCAGCAGTCGACACCCCTCATCATATATATTTGAGAAGCTTGGATGTAACTATCAAGAAAAGGAAAGTTCACCATCTGAGAGCTAAATCGTTTCGTTTGCTGTTGTATATTACCTGTTAATGTGGCGTCTGTTACTTTGATGTCAAGCGGCAGTTTATCTATATCTATCAACACCTGGCTGAGTTCGTCTGAATAACATTCTCGACATTGACAATGATGTCTCAGCCACACTGAATGGAATCTAGAATGACAATAAATGATTAAATAATGTTCAATGATTAGCTTGAATCTATTTTTATGTTATGGAGGTATAACACAAAAAACCGGAGTGTATTCTAAATAAACCGCGAAAACGGTTTATGATGAGAGTACAGTCCGGTTTTTGTGTTAAAACCCCATAGCATAAAAATTAGATTCAAGTTAAGCCTTATAATTTAATTTATACCCTGAGAAATTTCACTTTATTGATGGACTCTTTTCTCTTACAAATTAATACGCTGCTGCATCAGCCAATCAAAAGCAACGTTATAAACGGTGACGTCATTTTTTACGTTATTGGCTGATAACATAATTTTTTAAACCAATGAATAAACTTGTTCCAAACAAAATTAAATTATTATAAAATAACATGTTTTGTTTCTTCTGTTTTGTATTTGATAATCTTCTGTTTTGTATATTCGACATCTTATTACATTTATGGTAAAGTTTTATGTTTTGCATTTGATAATCTCGTGTTTTATATTTGAAAATTTTAATGAAATACAAAACACAAACATTTTTTCTCAAAAACCTTAGCTGATGTACTTTACAAGATGATATTTCGAGAGCTTTCTAGATTTTCTACCCCATATCTCAATTTTTATCTTGTGGCCGAAAAGTCTAAATTTGGAAAGTGATTCCGTCTTTAATTTTAAATATTTATCTCGCTCCCACTTCATTCTAATGACATTTTTCAAAATTATATACGAATGGTATGTTTACTACTTCCACACTGTATCCCAATTACCATCTTGGAACGAATCGCCTTGCTGTTAAATTGTTAAATTGACAGTGCTTGTCTAAAATCAAATTACAAAACATTAATGAATAGTTAAATGTTGGCACAAACATTTTTTTTTATTTTTTACTACATTAATTGCGTCACCAGTTTAATATACATACCTCGACGTTTTTCCATCATTCCATGTAATTTCTACTTTACGTCCGTCGTCGACAGCGTTAACATTTTCGGCTGCTATTTCAGAAACAATTTTCTACAACAAAGGTTTCCAAGAAAGTAAACGCGATTCTTTTTGCAAAATTTCCAAATGCATTCAACTAAGAACAATAGGCCAGCCCCCGTTTTCATCAACGTTCCTTAACTTAAGGAAATTCCTTAACTTAAAATTCTCCATAGGAAAGCATTACAGAATTTAAGGAAAGTTCCTTAGCTAAGGATTTTCTCCTTAAATTCTGTAATGCTTTCCTATGGATAATTTTAAGTTAAGGAACGTTGATGAAACCGGGGTCATACCTGTAACGTACCCGTGATGTTAGAACTGTAGCGGATCTAGACCACACAGATAGCTTAATTCTCCTTTAAATTTATCCAATAGGATAAACAAAACAAACACATAAATGTATTTCACAGCGACAGAGGTACCGCATGAAGCCTTATGGTTTGAGCGTCCGTCAAGAGTGCAGAAGGTCTCACCGTGCATTTTCCTCGCCTGTTACAGAACAAGTGACCAGCCCTGATGCGTACCCGTCATGATACAAGTGACCATAATTGATACATACCTGTAATGAATTCGACTGATAACGGTGAAGACGTGGCCCGAAATCACTAGTTGATAAGGTGTTCGGGGGAACAGCAGGTCCTGTGAAGATGAACAGTAAGTTGCATTACAAATAATTGCTAACCATGGTTTGTTGAAACAGTGTATATCGGGGAAAACAATAAAAATGTGTGATATACAGTGACGTGCCAAAAGTTTTTCTTTTTTTTTTTCATTTGCTATATATTCTTTGTATTTCCAACATTTTTCAATTAATTTTCCCGACTTTGTTTATGGATCATTTTTAATGAAAGTTTGTGTTCTTGTGTAGAGAATTGTTTCCTGTTTCATCTCATAATATTTTCACTGGTTTCCGTAATATATGACCAGAGAAATAACAATTTATTTACAACATCCAATTTTCGGGACGCCATTTTGACGTCATGTTGGTAGCGTTATATAGAGAAATGGCGTCACGCGGAAGCTAGCAGTGTAGATAATTCTGTATAGCTCCATAGATTCACAACGGAAAATTAGATAAATATTATGAGAGGAAACCTTGGGTATTTCTGTACTAAATGACACAATCAATCGATAAACAAAGTCAGGAAAATTCATTGAAAAAAGTTGGAAATACAAAGAATATATAGCAAAATAAAAAACAAATGAAAGACTTTTGGCAAGTAACTGTATATTTAAATTTAACTGTAAGTATTTTACTCAGTCGAAGCGGTTGTTGACGGTAAGGAATTTCTATCCAACATACCTTGGAATTTTGATTGCCATTCATTGATTAACCAGTCATGTTATTGTAGATATATTAAACAGCTAATTCTTCTATGTTTCCATTCCCTTAATGTAATACTGTTGTTTTTGAGATATGTTGAAGAGTTTTCCCTAAAAGACCTGACAGAGAGCTTGGGCAGAACTAGTTTAATTGTATTTCTAAATTCAATAAAGTAACGGTGTTTTACGCAACTGACCCTTCTGCTTCTACACTATTTTAAAACTTTTAGATTCCTACCTATTGGCTGGCTCCTAGCATCACTGAAGAGTCCTAGGAGGACGAAACAGCTGTATGATGCATTTTAATCATTTTTTCGGCATACTGTATATATTGTTAAATTTTAAAGGTGCTGCAAATGTGTGTGTAACATCATCTCTCAATGCTACTGCTAAACCGTCAGTAGTAGGTCTTCCTTCTATAGAGAGCTCGAGTCATTCTACAGAGGCCCAACCCTCAAATTAAATTTGAATGAAATCTTCGTAGAAAGTTTTAACGAATCGTTGACACGAAACTTACATTTACATGACCAATAACACATTTTAATATAAAATAATGCCCCTATATTGCCTCAATGAGATACAGGTAACTATTTTCACCTGAACTGAAAACAGCATGCAATGGACGGGGTACCTGTGTATTTTTCCCGCATTCTCTGATTTACAGACTAATATCGAAATTTTAACACTGGGTTATCATTCTATGAACATTGCAGTAACTTTGTATTATTTTTTGAAATGTTTCAAATAACTTTATGAAAAATATTTGCGCACTCCCATTTGGATATTATTTACGGAATATTTATTTCTTAAGTTCAGATTTTTTTAATTTTGGGGGCTGAATTGCATTTTATATCAATATCAAACATAATGGGATAAAGCTTATGCCATGTATTGGAAGGAAATATTGAAATTTCAATATTGCCATTTTCATCCAGGTAACAACCAATATGGCTGTACCTAGTCCTTAACATGTTATATGATAACATTGAAGAAGATTTTTTTTTTGCATAGGGAGTAATAGAGCATTAAGGAAGTATATCAGGTGCAATAACAATGAACAAAATCTCACCTTTTTGAAGTGTAAATCCAACAGATGAACATTTAGAAAGTACGTTCAACAAACGTCTACGGCAAACATTTTTCAACATGTTGCCTCCTGGTCCCAATATGTGTTACCCTCTGTGTTCAGATCTGCTGTGTAACAATGATAACAGATGAAGTAGTTATTTTTATCCATGTTTCAGGTAACAAAAATTACCTATATCATGTTTAAGGAAGCAAATTATCTATATCATGTTTAAGGAAACAAATTACCTATATCATGTTTAAGGAAGCAAATTATCTATATCATGTTTAAGGAAACAAATTACCTATATCATGTTTAAGGAAACAAATTACTTATATCGTGTTTCAGGTAACATATTACCTATATCATGTTTCAGGTAACATATTACCTATATCATGTTTCAGGTAACTTATTACTTATATCATGTTTCAGGTAACATATTACCTATATCATGTTTCAGGTAACATATTACCTATATCATGTTTCAGGTAACATATTACTTATATCATGTTTCAGGTTACATATTACCTATATCATGTTTCAGGTTACATATTACCTATATCATGTTTCAGGTTACATATTACCTATATCATGTTTCAGGTAACATATTACCTATATCATGTTTCAGGTAACATATTACTTATATCATGTTTCAGGTAACATATTACCTATATCATGTTTCAGGTAACATATTACCTATATCATGTTTCAGGTAACATATTACCTATATCATGTTTCAGGTAACATATTACCTATATCATGTTTCAGGTAACATATTACCTATATCATGTTTCAGGTAACAAATTACCTATATCATGTTTCAGGTAACATATTACCTATATCATGTTTCAGGTAACATATTACCTATATCATGTTTCAGGTAACTTATTACCTATATCATGTTTCAGGTTACATATTACCTATCATGTTTCAGGTAACATATTACCTATATCATGTTTCAGGTAACATATTACTTATATCATGTTTCAGGTAACATATTACCTATATCATGTTTCAGGTAACTTATTACCTATATCATGTTTCAGGTAACATATTACCTATATCATGTTTCAGGTAACTTATTACCTATATCATGTTTCAGGTTACATATTACCTATATCATGTTTCAGGTAACATATTACCTATATCATGTTTCAGGTTACATATTACCTATATCATGTTTCAGGTTACATATTACCTATATCATGTTTCAGGTAACATATTACATATATCATGTTTCAGGTAACATATTACCTATATCATGTTTCAGGTAACATATTACTTATATCATGTTTCAGGTAACATATTACCTATATCATGTTTCAGGTAACACATTACCTATATCATGTTTCAGGTAACATATTACTTATATCATGTTTCAGGTAACATATTACCTATATCATGTTTCAGGTAACATATTACCTTTATCATGTTTCAGGTAACTTATTACTTATATCGTGTTTCAGGTAACTTATTACTTATATCGTGTTTCAGGTAACACATTACCTATATCATGTTTCAGGTAACATATTACTTATATCATGTTCCAGGTAAAAATCACCTAAATCGTGTTTCAGGTAACAAGTTATAATAACCCATATCATGTTTAAGGTTAAAAATCACCTATATCATTTTCAGGTAAAAATCACCTATATCATGTTTCAGGTAACAAGTAACCCATATCATGTTTAAGGATACAAATCACCTATATCATTTTCAGGTAAAAATCACCTATATCATGTTTCAGGTAACAAGTTACCCGTATCATGTTTAAGGTTACAAATTACCTTTATCTTATTTCTGGTAGCAAATTTCCTTTTTCATTTTAAAGGTAACAAATTACCAACATCATGTTTCAGGTAACAAATTACCCATATCATATTGCAGGTATAAAATACTTACATCAAATTTCCTATCTAATTTTAAAGGTAACAAATAACCTATATCGTGTTTAAGATGATAAATTACGTATATCATGCTTTAGATAAAAACAAATACCTATATTATGTTTCACATCGACTCGATGGTGCCAACTATTCTTTTATACAATACTGTTTCGGTCACACTCCATGATTCTGACTGACCCCGTTATGCATGTGTTATTTTAGTAACAACTACCAGAATACTTTCATGTGTCACATTATCTCAGCCATTGTAGAAATGAGTAACTAATGTTCAGCGTCCCGAGACATAAATGCAAATCTGTATTGCAATGTACAGTCATTAGTTTCGTTAGTTTTACCTAGTCTGTACAGGGGGTGCTTACGATCGATCCACGATCCCCTGGTTTCCAATTGATCCACATCCCATCAAGTTGACTTTTGGAGTATTACAGTGTCACAATCAGACTTAAGCCCTGATTTAATGGTTCTAAGAATGGTAGTAAGAAGCTTTGATAAAGGTTTGATTGAGCAATTAGCGGAACAAGCGGGAAAACGCTGCTTATAAGGATTGTTATGTAGTTTCGGCATCCGATAAAGAAGAGGTACATGTAGGTCAGCGTCTTGCTGACTAACCGGATTTTGAAAGATTGTAATACTGAAATAAAGTTAGATAGTACTTTATCTTTCGAAAAACATGTCAATTTATAAGTATGGTTACCTTGGCCATCACGCAGGCCAAGTTCTCTTCAGGGCAATGAATGTAAAAGCGTCTGCAAACAATGATCAAGTTGTTGGATGCTTTGTCTGCAGACAAAACCACATACTTATCATGTAGATCGTTGAGTGTTGTTTGAACATCGGGCACAAGAAATATCGACTTATGTTTAGTTTTCATTTTTTAACCCAAACTACTTATTCTTTTCTGAATAGAGGACCTGATAGACTTCACCCACTCTGAAAGTGAATCCAATTCAGCATTTTCACGTTAAGCCAATTGTCTGGCATAATCTTTCAGAGTGGATGAGAATCTTGAAATTCACATTCCAACTGATGGATACTTCCATTAATATTTAGTCTCTCGATACTTATGACCTTTCATGAAAAGCTCCCGTAGGTTTATGTTGGGGATTATATTCAGATTACCTATTACTATGTGTCCAGCTGGACCATCGCAATGAGGATGATGAAAATCAAGAACATGCTGAAGAAGAAGTCATTCTAACATCATCTATACTCAATTGTTGCAGGGTTTGCTTATAATTGAAAAGCTTTGATGCAAAAGGTACCGAATAACTGTAGAAAATAACTGGATTACTTGTATATTGTACGGTGGTATGTTCGCTCGAACACACAGCAAGATATTACTGATGTTAATGGCATCAGTCCCCTTATCCGGAACATTTTTGTTGTTTGAGTCGTTTGCAGAATTCGTAATACAACCCAAAGACGTGCATATATAATGAGACGTTGCCTAGTTACGACATATTGTAGCTATTTATAGTAACTTTCAAAATGACATTCTGATCTCCAGAGGCATGACGAATAATAATTGCATGATCCTGCTTGAACAATGATGATCATTGTAGAAATGAGTAACTAATGTTCAGCGTCCCGAGACATAAATGCAAATCTGTATTGCAATGTACAGTCATTAGTTTCGTTAGTTTTACCTAGTCTGTACAGGGGGTGCTTACGATCGATCCACGATCCCCTGGTTTCCAATAAATCCACATCCCATCAAGTTGACTTTTGGAGTATTACAGTGTCACAATCAGACTTAAGCCCTGATTTAATGGTTCTAAGAATGGTAGTAAGAAGCTTTGATAAAGGTTTGATTGAGCAATTAGCGGAACAAGCGGGAAAACGTTGCTTATAAGGATTGTTATGTAGTTTCGGCATCCGATAAAGAAGAGGTACATGTAGGTCAGCGTCTTGCTGACTAACCGGAATTTTGAAAGATTGTAATACTGAAATAAAGTTAGATAGTACTTTATCTTTCGAAAAACATGTCAATTTATAAGTATGGTTACCTTGGCCATCACGCAGGCCAAGTTCTCTTCAGGGCAATGAATGTAAAAGCGTCTGCAAACAATGATCAAGTTGTTGGATGCTTTGTCTGCAAACAACACCACATACTTATCATGTAGATCGTTGAGTGTTGTTTGAACATCGGGCACAAGAAATATCGACTTATGTTTAGTTTTCATTTTTTAACCCAAACTACTTATTCTTTTCTGAATAGAGGACCTGATAGACTTCACCCACTCTGAAAGTGAATCCAATTCAGCGTTTTCACGTTAAGCCAATTGTCTGGCATAATCTTTCAGAGTGGATGAGAATCTTGAAATTCACATTCCAACTGATGGATACTTCCATCAATACTTAGTCTCTCGATACTTATGACCTTTCATGAAAAGCCCCCGGAGCTTTATGTTGGGGATTATATTCAGATTACCTATTACTATGTGTCCAGCTGGACCATCGCAATGAGGATGATGAAAATCAAGAACATGCTGAAGAAGAAGTCATTCTAACATCATCTATACTCAATTATTGCAGGGTTTGCTTATAGTTGAAAAGCTTTGATGCAAGAGGTACCGAATAACTGTAGAAAATAACTGGATTACTTGTATATTGTACGGTGGTATGTTCGCTCGAACACACAGCAAGATATTACTGATGTTAATGGCATTAATCCCCTTATCCGGAACATTTTTGTTGTTTGAGTCGTTTGCAGAATTCGTAATACAACCCAAAGACGTGCATATATAATGAGACGTTGCCTAGTTACGACATATTGTAGCTATTTATAGTAACTTTCAAAATGATATTCTGATTTCCAGAGGCACGATGAATCATAATTGCATGATCCTGCTTGAACAATGATGATCAGAAACTTTTGAAGTATATCATTTTAATCTTTTAAACAGCTGTTATATATTTGAATACGTATTGAAAATGACAGTGAGCAAGGTTTTCCTCGAGGAACGGGTGTCATGTGTTTCACAATCATTATAGGCATATAATACGTTAGGTCTACCTCATAGAAACTGACGAAGCTTTACAACATTTCTGCATATAATCAGAGTTAACATGGTAACATCTCGACAAGTATATTCGTGTTTGTGACGAAGTACTTACATGTTGTTGATATACTGATTCATCATAAGATCACCTCCCGAGTCCCATGTTAAGTGTACTCAGCAGTGTGCTCCTAGCCTAGTAAATGAGGTCACATGTCACACACTGGTGACGTATATAAATGCCTTGTCGTTTACATGTAAGTTTATTTTTTTATTTGTATATATATACTGTGTTTCATTCAATACTGTAATATAAAATGCAGGAACAGCGTATAAGCGAGCGAATATATTTAGGTAACCTTTGTGATGGAAAAGTATAAAACGCCTTTGGCTTGGGGTTTTAAAGTAACACAACGAATAGATCATTCCGGAAGTGCAAGGGTGTGACAAACATTCTGATATGAATATGAAATAGATATTGGGTTTTAAAATGTACTGTTTGTTCATAATAAGAAAACCTGCCAGATAATTTCATCGAGACCTTTTTGTGGTGACCAATCATTCAATATCTTTATCAATATCGCTCTATTTCTGGAGTGCCGAAATTTTCAAGAGGAAAAGACAAATGTAGGATCTGCTATGCAGTACATTATGTGCTTAAACGGCGCTATTGTATTTGTTTTACGTAAGCATTGAGGTTGATTTTTTTTTTATTTTCATAGGGGTATGAAAAGAGGCTTTTGTTTTGGAAGCTGTATGAATCCGTAAAGGACAGTCTAACAAGGAAAAGTTGAAGACAAAAAAGGCGGGCAACCTGAGAAATCTAAATGGATCAAGAGACTGCAAATGCGAAACTATTTTACAAGGAAAAGAATGACCAACAACAGCTTCTCAATGAAAAGATACTGATGGCAAATATGTTACAGTCTCTCAATGAAAAGACAAGGATAGCAAATATGTAACAGTCTCTCAATGAAAAGACAGGTATGGCATATATGTAACATTATATCAATGAAAAGACAGGTATGGCATATATGTAACAGTCTCTCAATGAAAAGACAGTGATAGCAAATATGTAACAGTCTCTCAATGAACAGACAGGGATAACAAATACGTAACAGTCTCTCAATGAAAAGACAGTGATAGCAAATATGTAACAGTCTCTCAATGAAAAGACAGGGATAGCAAATATGTAACAGTCTCTCAATGAAAAGACAAGGATAGCAAATATGTAACAGTCTCTCAATGAAAAGACAGGTATGGCATATATGTAACAGTCTCTCAATGAAAAGACAGGGATGGCAAATATGCCACAGTCTCTCAATGAAAAGACAGGTATAGCAAATATGTAACAGTCTATCAATGAAAAGACAGGGATGGCAAATATGTAAGAGTCTCTCAATGAAAAGACAGGTATAGCATATATGTAACATTATATCAATTAAAAGACAGGGATAACAAATATGTAACAGTCTCTCCATGAAAAGACAGGGATAGCAAATATGTAACAGTCTCTCAATGAAAAGACAGGAATGGTACATTTTAACAGTCTCTCAATGAAAAGACAGGGATGGCAAATATGTAACAGTCTCTCAATGAAAAGACAGTGATGGCAAATATGTCACAGTCTCTCAATGAAAAGACAGGTATAGCAAATATGTAACAGTCTATCAATGAAAAGACAGGGATGGTACATTTTAACAGTCTCTCAATGAAAAGACAGGGATGGTACATTTTAACAGTCTCTCAATGAAAAGACAGGTATGGCAAATATGTAACAGTCTCTCAATGAAAAGACAGGGATGGTACATTTTAACAGTCTCTCAATGAAAAGATAGGTATGGCAAATATTTAACAGCCTCTCAATGAAAAGACAGGGATGGCAAATATATAACAATCTTTCGATGAAAAGAGGAGATGGTAAATTTGTAACAGTCTCTCAATGAAAAGACAGGGAAAAGTGATAAACGGCCAACACGAGACAGTCGCTCAAGGAAAAGATATATGATGTGGGGTTGACCAATATACAATAATACAATAGATTGAGCCAGTCTTTGTAGGAAAAGTGTTAGACGGCCAACATGAGACAGTCACTCAAAAAAAAGATAGGGTTGGGCCAACACAAGACAGTTCGAAACCAAATGTAGGAGATGGTCAGCAAAGGACAATCTCACAAGTAAAGCAATGGCGACGATCAGTATTAAAATTAAAAAAGTTCCCATACAGAGGAGACGGCCACAGAGGAGACAGCCAATATGAAACAGCCTTTGTGGATTAAAGGCCCAATATACGTAACTTCAGGGAAATTTTCGTGATTCTGAAAAATTCTGAAAAAAAATCCAGTTGATAACCATGCAAAAATTAGCCTAAAACGAAGTAAACCTGAGCGGTAATTAACAAGAATCTCTGGACAAAAAAATCCAAAGATTTGAAAATAATTCAGGTGGGGCCCACTTCAACAACAAACCGAAGGTAGAAGACGGTTCGAAATGGACGCGTGTTTACAAATAGCGTGTTTCAACTGTTGCTGTACCGGTAACCGCGAAAGAATTCATCTTGAATATTGCTGATATCAGTTAATCTGAACTAAATCTATATATATAATAAGTTATTAGGCTTGATTTTCGCTTCAAGTTTTGCCGACAGTTACGTATATTGGGCCTTTAAGAGAATGTCAACGTTAAAAAAGACTCTATAAAGGAAGAAGTAATAGGTGGTCAATATGAAACAGTCTTCGTGAATCAAGAGATTGCCAATGTTTTTTAAAAAAAACCTTAAAGGAAGAAGTAAACCTAATCGGCGGTCAATAAGAACAGTCTTCGTGGATTGGGATGAAGAACACGAAACGGTTTTGTACTGAATATGCAGCGATCGCCAGCATACATATACGAGGGATGTTCGAAAACGTTTGCAAATGCCCTGTTTTCTCAGAAGCGCGTATCAAAATTTGAAAGCATTTTGCCTAGCTATCTTCAAAATATTCCCCTTTAACTTGAACACATTGTTTCAATCTTTAAATCCACTCGGAAAAGGGTTAACTGCAGATCCCAGCTCACTTCTGAACCTATATCTCCCACCATATAGGTGATTTTTTAAATTTCGAACAGAGGAAAAAATCACACGGAATCACCTGGACTGCAGTTGCTGATTTGTGGGCTGGAGCTTTGTCATGTAACAAATGGACATGCTGGAGACATGTTTTGGGACGAATTTTTCTCATTTTTGTTTGCAATTTTTTCAGAATTACATTCTTATAGAAGCTTCCATACACGCCTCTGCCTTTTGGAACAGCAATTTGCATGGTCCACCATTTCTAAAGAATATTGTACATGCATATAACACCATCTTTGCTGTCAGTGTTCCATTAGTAATACTGGGCCTTTTAGCACGTTTCTCTATGCGGGATCCAACGAATACTTAGTTTCCCAACCTTGAGAATTCTCTTTAGAATGAAGTGAACAGATGCTTAACCCAAATTTGTCATTCGTGCTAGCTGTCTTGACCGTATAACGAGCATCTTTCTCAATAATTGACTTGATTTTATTGATGTTCAATTTGGTAACTGCAGACCTAGGTCTTCCGGAGTAAGGGGCATCTTTGATTCGTGACCAGTGTGAAATTTAGTAAACCATCTATAAACTGTGAAAAATTACATTCGTTTATCCCCATAAAAAGCATATATTTCTCGTCATGTATATTTTTGAGCTAAATCCCAATTTACAGTGAGCATTTATATGGCCCCTGATTTCAGCAACATATTCTATTTGTTTTCTAACCAGTTTCAATAGTGTATATGACTACATCTGAAAGCAATCTAATTGCAAAGCAACCCGTTAGTATTTACACACGTGCATAATACAGCGATGAGCGCACTGCGAACCAGTACAAAGTACTTTGTACTGGTAGTATACACGTAAATCACGTGATACTTAAGTATACAGTGCATTTGCAAAAGTTTTCGAACACTCCTGTACATGAAGGATCCTCTTTCAAGGAATAAGGAAGCATATCTTTCCCTGCACTCTTCTTCATAGGGTGGTTAATACATATTTTCTCATGGTAAATTTACTACATATTACTCTAATCATTACCAAGAGTTATCAATTCATTTTATTTTAGAGGAAAATTATATGATTTCTTATAGTTAATACACAACTTATCGAAAGTTCAATTAAACCACAAACAAGCAGACAAGAAACTTATATAATAATGACTTTAATGATATCATACATATAAATATTGGCTAGTACATATTTAATAATAATAATAGTTACTATAGCGACATGCAGGCACCGACAGTACTACAAACAGACAACCTATCAAAGCCTTATACTTAAGTATTACTCAATTTTCAATTCATGTGTCTAAACATGAAATAAATTCTCGTCAGCATTTAATTAATGAATATTTTCCCATTGTTGACAGGTACAAAAAACATCTAAATAATATAAAAAAATCTAGAGCAGTTAAAATACTGAACCTATTACTTCAGTGAAAATGTAGTACCATAAGTTGTTTGATTACATAGTTTTGTCATTAGAAATACTTCTATTATGCATTGCAGAAAATGAATAGTAAACTTCATTGCATCCTAAAATAATTTGAATGGAGACTTACATAGATTGTAAAAAAGTTTGTTTCATACAGATGTTTACATTTTACATACCATACTTGTTAGCCATATAATAAACACATAATACTTGGAGAGGAATTTGGAGAAGCATTAATGACACTGATTCCATTGCATTCATAGTCTTATGAATGCAATTTCTTCTTCAATCAAAACAGAACATAGCTGATATTTACCATAATACATCGAAAGTTTCCAATGAAAATATAACTGATATTTCATACCTCATTTTTAATACATATCACTTTATCAAAAAATAATTCAAACTGTAAACAAAATGATATTCTTAATATTACGAAATATGATTATACTAGATGATATGACAATATTCTTAATATTATGAAATGTGATCATACTATATGATATAACCATTTTTGTGATTAAAAAAATTTCAATTACAAATTGGAAAAACTTAATGTATTCAAAGTATGCATAGACAATGTTGTAATCCATCACCAAAACAAAATTAGGTAAAGCTCCCCTAAACTGAACAGTGCAAAAAATGAATTAGAAACTTTTAGCGAGATGTTGCACTGTAAAACTTCTCATCTTCCACAATTCCAAGTTCAAAAAGAAAAAAACTTTACTGATGAAATTTATTGATTCCCTCTTTATTTTTCATTATTTTTTTTTTTTTCTGAATTTTTGAAAATCTTTTATTAGTGTTATTATTGTATAGAAATTAATTTTAAAGCAAAATACACTTTTCTATTTTTCATTTTTCTTTTTTTTGCTGAATTTTTGAAAATCTATTATTAGTGTTATTATTGTATAGAAATTAATTTTAAAGCAAAATACACTTTTCTATTTTTCATTTTTCTTTTTTTTGCTGAATTTTTGAAAATCTATTATTAGTGTTATTATTGTATAGAAACTAATTTTAAAGCAAAATACACTTTTCTTAAAAAGTTCTTTTTTCTTTTTCCCAATATAAGAAAAATGGCAACAATAGGTAGTCTTCGAATTAAATTTAAAATTGTTGAAAACTTTTAAATTGTCAACATCAGAATATTGGTGGATGACCAGGACCTTTATAGTGTTGTCATTCTCTTGTCAGAATCTGTGCACATGTCATGAACACTGGAGGCAACTAATTGCATACAAGAGAATAAGCTGTTACCGGGGTAATCACTTATCTCACGGAGCTGAAAAATTATAAAGATGTAATACACTTACATCACAAAGAAATAATAAATAGCAGAAATTTTATTAACATTGTAGGCAATTGTTATTGACAGTCCTCTCCAGTTATAGTTGCCGAACCCCAGACCTGATGTCAACTAATGACAGCTATATGATAAATCTGTAAAATTCAGCACAAATATCTTAATCTATCAATGTTAGAAAAATATGAAAGCGAAAACGACATGTTCTGATTTAACCAATGTATTGCAAGAAACTAATCGCTATAGTAACTAAGATTTACTGTTTTAAAATTACAAATATTCGGGTAATGTGAAAACATTTATTTCTGATATAAGGAAATCGACAATTGAAAAGCTAAAAAGAGAATTATGATTGCTACGGTACTTTGTTGCAATCCAATCTCATAAGGGGAGATAACTGATCAGCATGTAAATTGATGAATCTGATGCAACCCATTTTACCTCCTAATTTTACGAAGAATTTAAATAAAATAACTTAAACATTACCAATTCATCCAACCAAGAGTATGTTTTCATTTTCACAATTAATATCTAAATAAAAATTAATTTTGAGTAAAAGATGAAATATAGATATTATACATGTAAATAAACATAAAGAGGCCATCCTTTGAAAGTCAAAGAAGTGGTCTCATAACACAAGTAATGACCTCACAACAATGCAGAACCTTTAAAATGGTCTTAACAACTAGGCCTAGTGTCTAAATATAGGAGCTAGATTACATGAACAGCTTGACAAAAAGATAACGAAATGTCCATCACATATCCATTATGGGCACACTCTCACAACAGTTTGCATAAGATAAAGTAAAATTAAAACAGTTATAAAGTAAGGACTACTGTATAACTTGTACTTTGCCAAACCAAAGTACCTAAATTAGCATGCCTGTTACTATGGACTGACAAGGATATTTCATTTCAACTAACCCACTTATTAAAAGTGCACTGTTACATAACCAGTTATAGGTATAGTGCACTATTACATAACCAGTTATAGGTAAAGTGCACTCTTACATAACCAGTTATAGGTAAAGTGCACTCTTACATAACCAGTTATAGGTAAAGTGCACTCTTACATAACCAGTTATAGGTATAGTGCACTCTTACATAACCAGTTATAGGTATAGTGCACTCTTACATAACCAGTTATAGGTAAAGTGCACTCTTACATAACCAGTTATAGGTATAGTGCACTCTTACATAACCAGTTATAGGTAAAGTGCACTCTTACATAACCAGTTATAGGTATAGTGCACTATTACATAACCAGTTATAGGTAAAGTGCACTCTTACATAACCAGTTATAGGTAAAGTGCACTCTTACATAACCAGTTATAGGTAAAGTGCACTCTTACATAACCAGTTATAGGTATAGTGCACTCTTACATAACCAGTTATAGGTATAGTGCACTCTTACATAACCAGTTATAGGTAAAGTGCACTCTTACATAACCAGTTATAGGTATAGTGCACTCTTACATAACCAGTTATAGGTAAAGTGCACTCTTACATAACCAGTTATAGGTATAGTGCACTCTTACATAACCAGTTATAGGTAAAGTGCACTCTTACATAACCAGTTATAGGTAAAGTGCACTCTTACATAACCAGTTATAGGTATAGTGCACTCTTACATAACCAGTTATAGGTAAAGTGCACTCTTACATAACCAGTTATAGGTAAAGTGCACTCTTACATAACCAGTTATAGGTAAAGTGCACTCTTCTGTTACCCATTATAGTTATATTGCATTTTTACATAACAAGGCTATGGTTAAAATGCAACTTTGTGTTACCCATTTAGTTATAGTTTCATTTACAGAAATATATTACTTTACAGATCTTTAAGTCCAATGCAAAAACATGTAATTACCAGGTAGATCATTTTGCACCTTTGTCATGTGTAAACATGCAACATGACAAATTGACAAACTTGTATTGAAGCTGAAGTACAAATAAAAGAATTAACCTCTAACACACACACCGACTTTTCCCTGAAAAATAACAGATCACCTTCTCCAGACACTAACTTAATCATGTGTAACAGACACAAATTTTGATATTTGCAACAATGATATCAACAATCCCATCAACAAGTCGGGGACTAACAGCTAGCACCATACAACCAGAGATAACAAACTTAAGTAGCATTACTCTTGTCTAACCATCCCCCAAACCTTTGAATACAGAGACTTTGCCGGACTGATAAGAAACTACTAGAAGCAAAATTTATTGACACTGTCACCTGTTTTTGGTCGATTGCCTTCAGGGCGCAGTTGTTCAAAGGGTGATTAGCTTAATCACTATTTAACGACATTTTTCAAACTTTAATAGTTCTGTCAATATACAAGGTAACATCTTAAAATTGTGCATGTAAATTGACACTATAAGATATTGGATACATGCAATGTTGTAATTAAATCTATGATTTAATTTTAAAGTTAAAGGATAATTAAAATTTGCGCTAATCACTCATTAAGCTAATCACCTTTTGAACAACCAGGCCCGGCTGATCAAGCTCACTTAACCCACTTCAAGATTTATTTGGGTTTTTTTTTTTTTTGGAAAGAGATAAATACAACAGCATATGTCCTTTCAATTTCCTTGTGACTTACTAGTGTTTGCAAAAGATTCACAAATTATTGTTAAATTGCTGGATCCAAGGGTAGCCAAATAGAAAGTGAGGAGACACCCATTTTTTGTCTTGTAATGAACATACCAGTATGTCAAAATATGTATAGCTTGGATTAGAGGGTTTTTAGACAATGGTAAATTCGATGTGTATTTAACAATATTGAACCGATACAATAACAATCATCCTTACATCTTCTTCCTTTAATCTTGATTATAATTCAGAACAGTAATACATTAAGATAATTGTATTTGAATATTATCAACATTAATTCCTTTGAATAAAGTAACTGAAAAACAGTTACATTCAGAATTAGCAACAAACTTAAGATAATATATTTATATATTATATATAACAAGTTATGTTGTTAAATCTTACCACCTTCCCACTGCTTACAACATCTTACAAAAATTCAAGATAGGATTTAAACATTCGTTGATTATAAATGAACTCAGTGGTACAAAATAAGCTTTTTTAAATCATCCTCATCACCTCATACGTACAAATGTTTGGGATGGATCATTACAACAACTAGTGCCAACAAGCCTATGTTTGAATCTTACTTAAAGCACAAAATAAAGGGGAGACTACTCCCTGGATGAAAAACAATAGTGGTATTCTCTTGTGCTTACAGTAGAACATTGTCGACCTGCCCCACTCTCAAGTATATACCACTGATCAGCCTCACTCTCATCAATTAATCACTGATCAGCCTCACTCTCGTGTACAATCACCGATCAGCCTCACTCTCGTGTACAATCACCGATCAGCCTCACTCTCATGTATAAATCACTGATCATCAATCTTATGTACTTGATGATTAGAATTTTGATACAAACATATAGCACGACATCATTATCATTTTAAGCACTGAAATTTAAAAATATTGGGACCCTTTTAATATGATATATTGTAGTGCAGTATTCGTTCTCAAGGTGGACAACTTATGAAAAATGTAAGATGAAAATTCGCAAGTAAAAAAGAATATGAAAAATGACTGGTAAAATCAATGGAATTGCTAATATCTTCAAAACAGTTTCATGAAAAATTCCTAAATATTTGATCAACAAAAACTTCTAAGTGCTGTTCACAGTAAAATTTCAAGTGACACAATCAGGAGAGTTTTAGCTTTGAAGTTTCAATAATATTCTAATGAATCAAACTTCAATATGTCATAAAAAATCCAAATAATTGTTGATTAAAATAAACCATAGAACAAGGAAGTGTCACTTGTGGTAAACCAAAGATCAAGGATGTGTCACTGGTGGTAAACCAGAATACAAAGATGTGTCACCGGTGGTAAACCAGAACACAAGGTTGTGTCACCGATGGTAAACCAGAGCACAAGGATATGTCACAATGGTAAACCAGAGCACAAGGTTGTGTCACCGGTGGTAAACCAGAACACAAAGATGTGTCACTGGTGGTAAACCAGAGCACAAGGATGTGTCACTGGTGGTAAACCAGAACACAAGGATGTGTCACTGGTGGTAAACCAGAGCACAAGGATGTGTCACTGGTGGTAAACCAGAGCACAAGGATGTGTCACTGGTGGTAAACCAGAACACAAGGATGTGTCACTGGTGGTAAACCAGAGGACAAGGATGTGTCACTGGTGGTAAACCAGAGCACAAGGATGTGTCACTAGTGGTAAACCAGAACACAAGGATGTGTCACTGATGGTAAACCAGAACATAAGGATGTGTCACTGATGGTAAACCAGAGGACAAGGATGTGTCACTGATGGTAAACCAGAGCACAAGGATGTGTCACTGGTGGTAAACCAGAGCACAAGGATGTGTCACTAGTGGTAAACCAGAACACAAGGATGTGTCACTGGTGGTAAACCAGAACACAAGGATGTGTCATCCTTGGTAAAAGAGAGCACTGTACACAGTTAAACGAGGGCTAAAAAATGTCTCACCAGTGGTACTCTAGAGCACAATTTCAATTATAGAAGTATAAGACTTACTGAAGGAGCTCCAGATTTTCAAAGTGTGTCCTTAATGATAATATAGAGCACATGTACATGTGTCACCTACAGTTTACTAGAGGGCAAGTGTCAGTGTCACCAATTCCTCATTAGTACAAAAGGATGTGTCACCACAGCGAAGAGTCACTATTACTTTTGGCTGTGAAGGCAGAGTACTGTGGGCTTTGTCTGTTGGGACTGGTGGTGTCACCCTTGGATGGCTGGCCTCCTCCGCCAAATGACGAGTAGCTGAAGCCTTTGGACGAGTAGTTCCAGGACCGATTATTACCGGAGGAATCTGTGGTTAAAGAGAAATCCATTGACTAAAGATTTCTTCATTTTCATAAACCCTAAAGAAAATACACACATTTCCAATAAATAAACAAGAGATCCTAGAGGGATCTTGGTGTCCAACATCGATGATTTTCATCTGCATATTTAATTGTAGTTATATGAATTTTGAGAATATCTCTGAATTAGAAATGTGCATGCACCTATTGAAGATTTCACTCGGTAGAATTTGAATTGCTTTGAATTTGTTTACCTTTCGACTATAACTTCATTCATGCATGAATGCTAAGCCACATGTGTAATGAGTTTATCGTACAAATCCATGAATGTTTTTTTTTTTTTTATAAATTATTATTTCATATAAGACGTTCAGTTCCAATGGACAAACGGAAATTTTACCTTGTGAAATAATTCAAGTCAGAACTGACATTTCTGGGATTAAATTTATTTACAAATTTTACCTTGTGAAATAATTCAAGTCAGAACTGACATTTCTTGGATTCAATTTATTAACATGACGCCCCACTCATGAGATATATTTGGTATTACTGAAGACACTATGAGATATTCTCTATTTATTTAAAAACATAGTCAAACTTTGATGGTTTTAACTCTGCGTGACCAACAGGAACAATTTGACAACATCATCTGAGTTAAACTCAAGACTGAGTGTACTGTTGAGAGATGGAACACAATTGCAAGGTATAATGTGAAAGAAACTACGTTTATAAACAAAGAAGGAAACACACTAGGTTTGATTTAATGAGTATCTTTCCCCGAATGGAAATATGTGAAATGAATTCCAAAAAATAAAACATTGTTTCCTACATATTTGATACAAATACTAAGGGACAAAATATGCCTTTAATTATTGATGGCTAGTTTTCATTTGATATGACTCTCGTTCGTTAATTTTCAAACTGTAAAAGACAGTCCGTGAACCATGTGTCTTTGTAGCATTTTGAAAATTAACAAATGAAATAAACAACCACCACTAAATATGGAATGTAGTATGTGAACCATCATGGTTTCCACCACCTTTAAAGATTGATGATTGTAAAAAGTTATATCACTACCTGCTTGATTAAGTCCTGGTCCCGGGGCACCTACAAGTGATGAACCAAACTGGTCTTTTGCTGAAAAAAAATCCCAAAACAAAATTAAAAAAAGAATTTATGATATATACTAAGTGACACAGTACATCATTACATGAAGTACGAGTCCTTATGAATACTATGCTATATCTTTCACCATGTTTATATAAGAACGTGATCTAATAAAGCACATATTTTTGATCAGTAGCTACAGTAAAACCCCACTAACTCAAACCTGTGGAGCCATGATCAAAAGTTCGAGGAAGACATGATATTCAAGTAATCTGAGGTTGTTTGAATATATACGAACTAGAGCTGCAACGATTCACCCAACGACCGATTCGATTCGATTTCGATTTCAGACACCTCGATTCGATTAATTTCGATTCGATTCATGATTGATTTTATGCTACCTTAATTCATCATGTTTATTCACTTTATTGTGTTATATTTACACTTCTATTTATCTTAGCATGGCCTCACATGTTAGACTGGGCTTTTCTTTTTTTCAGTTGTTTATCTATTGGATTATTTAGTATAAAAAATGGCTAATCTATAGGGACACAATTTTATTAAGACAAAACCACAGCATCAGGACTAGTACAATAACAACAGTATGACATGTAACTTCTGTTGACTACAGAGTATTCCATTTTTGAAAATAAGAGGTATCTTCACAAAAAAAATATCATGACTAGTAAAGTATGAGACTATGACTGTATGTGACAGTATGTCAAGTATTTCCTGATGGCTACAAAACTTTCAGAATAATGAAAGTTTCATATATGACTAGTTAAACACTAAAAAATAAACTCTATTAACTATAGAAGTCCCCTGAAAAAAAAACAAGAAAATAAAAGCTTCATTCACATATTCATGAAATAACAGGTTATGAAGTTGTGATGAAAGTTTTCAATAACTCAACTGGAATTGTAACTGTTATGAAAATTTAAGTTCACTGGTCATATTTTACTGCTTATTAACTTATCACTATCAAAGCAGTTACTTGGCATTCCTGCAACCAGTTACAATTGAGTGAATCAAGTTCAATCAACTGAAATATATGATTACAACAGGTCACCTGGAATATTTATGTTCTGCTTAAGAAATACCAGCATGTCCACTTGATCACCAGTGAGACATGCTCGCTGTGCCGTTACAACATCTCCTGCAGTGGAGAATACTCTCTCACTAGCAACACTGGTTGCAGGAACGCCAAGTAACTGCTTTGCATACTTTGAGAGTATGGGATATTTCTCTTGCTTTCCCCTCCACCACAACAAAGGATCACTTTGTTCAGATTCCAATGAAAGACAGTCTTCTTCTTTGTAGGACACAATTTCTGCTCGAATTTTTTCAAGGAATGATTTTGCTGGCTCAACCTTGGTAACAAAAACATCACCGAACAGATCTGCCAAGGTACCACCACTACATTTACGTTCAGAAATATCAGTCTCTTTTTTAATTTTAATAGGTGGCTCTCCTTTCTCTAGTTCGGGTAAAGTGGGGAGTGTCTGAGACTGTGTAACCGTAGTAGTTGCATCAGTGGACGGCGTCTCGCTCGGTTCCTGTTTCACAGTCACATTCTGAAAACAGAAATAGAAACAGACTTATCTAGGCTATCTTTAAAATAACATAATCAGTGATATTACAATAATATTATAATAAACTGATGACACTGAATGACAGAAATAATAAATTTTGTCTTTTTAAATTAAAGTCCATGAATACCTAACAACAATTACAGCATACTGTTGAGTATTTAACTATTTATGGGGTCAGTTGTTGAAAACTTTTAACGACAAAATCCTCGTTAAGTTAACAAATCGTTGTTAACTTCTTTGTTGCATGTAACAATATGTTTTTGAAATTTTTTCAAAACTTTTATCCCAAATGATTTGTTACATTGCAACAAATCATTTGGGATAAAGGTTTTGAACAAACATCCAAAACATAATGCTGTATTTTGGAACAAAAGTTAACAAGGATTCATTAGTTGACGAGGATTTTTTTGTTAAAAGTTTTGAACAACTGACCCATGGACTTTACAGAGATATTGTTTTATATTTATTCACATACCTGGGACATGGGTTTATTCTCTAATTTCTGTACTTCTGTTTGGACACTATCATATACGTCACGTCTGGCGCTATCATCCAAGTATGGCAGACTCTTAAACCGCGGGTCAAGAGCAGAAGCCTGTAGAAGGAACCCCGAAATACTTGCATCAGTGTACCTGAAACAAAAAAGTGAAAATAACTCTTTATGTGATTGTTTCGTCAAAACAAATATATAGTAAACATTGTTGGAAATGATAAACTGTATTGTACAATCATATTTATTCAAATTATCAACTTATACATGCAATTTTAGAAAATGTTTTTCTTTCTGTTTAATAATAGTTTTTTTTTCTAGTCAGTCTTACTGTTTACATTGTGTGCAATCTTGGAATTATTCAGTGTTTGAAAAATCTGCATGAAATTTATTTTACCAAAACTCTTCTCTGGCTTGAAATCTGAGTCCAATAATGGCCATATTGTGCAATAATTATTATGTTTATTTATATATTTATTATTTATATCTAAGTTTATAAAATGAATTAACCAATCTCTTGCTATTTAAATATCTAAAAAATTATACACTTTTCCAAACAGCTTAGATACTGATCAGCCAGAAACTGTCTGATCAAGATCTACACTGTAAGACATTCTTTTTCATAATATACATGATTTTTTTTTTTTCAGTTTATTTTGGATGAAATTAGCCCATAAAAATATTTATTTCAGCAAGAGAATGGCTAACTATGTAAAACAAGCCTTACCTTGGCTTGAGGTCAGAGCTGATTGCTGTTTTGATTTCCGACACCAATGTGTTGTCCGACGGAAATACCTCAAGTTGTCCAAGCAGCATTTGTTTCAGAGGATGTATTAGGGACACTGTCGGGTGTTGCTGGCTACACATTATGGTTGTTACCGTTTTAAATGGTTTCAAAATGACAATCATTTCTTCTATGTTCTGTATATCACCTTCCGATAATGTAACTATGTCTTTGACATTTTTTTTTACTTCAATTAATGCAGCATATATAGCTGCTTGCTGCTCTAAATATCGCTCACACATGTCGTAGCTTGAATTCCACCTGGTTGGAACATCCAGCAGAAGCTTGTGCTCAGGAAGATTAAGTTTTGCTTGTGTTACCTTGAGACAACTTGTGGCAGAAGTGCTTTTATGAAAAAATGTTACTACACGCCTCACCCTACCCAAAAGTCTATCGACTTGTGAAACTTTCAGTCCACGCTGTACGGCTAAGTTTAAGGTGTGGGCGAAACACCCAATATGTGGACTCAAACCGCATTCCTTCACTGCACGTACTATATTGCTGGCATTGTCAGTGGCAATTGCAGGACCTCTGCCGTTTCGTTCAAGTTGCCAGCGTGTAACTGTCCCATTTAGACCACAGGCCAAATTTTCAGCTGTATGAGATTCATTGAATTTTTTTGTTTCAAGGGTGTAATTTTCAACTTTCCAATCTTCATTGATAAAATGGGCGGTTACAGCAACATAATTCTCTGTTGATCTAGATGTCCATGAGTCTGTAGTTATTGCAATACTGTCAGCATAATTAATCTGCTTCTTAACCCTATCTATAACTTTTTTCCAAAGGGCTGGCATAACTGTTTCACTGAAGTGTGTGCGACTAGGAAGTTTGTACCTCGGTTCCAAAACTTGAACCATATTTTTGAACCCTTGATTTTGTAAAGTACTGTACGGACGCATGTCACATGCCAGATAGCCAGCAATCGATGCAGAAATCATCTGTGACCTTTCAACATTCAGTTTACCTTTCATGTCTGTCAATTTTAACTGCCCACTGGTAAGGTTAGCGCTTGACTTTCTTGCCGAAACGGAATTACCTGTGTTTGACACGCCAGGTTTTTCACTTATTTTTAATGCGTCGACGTTGTGCTTCCTTTTCATATGCTGATTTAAGTTAGTTGTGCTTCCTGATTTGGGGTACGACACATCAACAAAACATATTTTACAAGTGGCCATGGTTTTGTCTGCCCCCTCGCGGAATCCAAAATGTTGCCAAACTTTTGACTTTAGTTTTTGGGGTGCATCTTTGAGCACCGGTTTCTGCAAGTCATCGTTAGACGCCATTTTGATAACCCTACCGATAAGGAAACGAAACACCCGAATTGATTGGATGACCTAATTATTACTGACCAATCGTACGTTACGTTATAAACAGCGCTATTATATTAAGAGCCGGTCTAAAACACGGACTTCCGTTTTAATTGAGGGCCCATGCGGGAGATTGTGAATCGAATCGAAATTGGTGGAGTTGTTATCGGAATCGAATCGGCCCTTGTGAACCGGATTTTCGATGCATCGAAGTGAATCGTTGCACCTCTAATACGAACATAGTCCGGACAAAACCAACTGTTTGACGAACGAGGGGTAATCGAATAAACCTGGTTCAAGTAAATGGGGTTTTACTGTATGTAAAAGTTGCTGGAATATTAAAGGCTTTTAGAAACTAATGATATTGGTCACATACAAATAAATGAAGATTTCTGAAAGTGATTTACTAAGCACTGAGAACTATAAACACAGCTACCTTTAACCCCTCCATATCTGGAATAGTATGTCTTGTTAGCCTTTAGGTTGAGTCCATCTGTGTTGCCGTTAGAGACTCGTCCACTAACTCCAGCCCCGCCTAGTGACACATTCTTCTTGATACTCCACACATTCTCCATGTCCAGTTCCTTTTCTACAAAATCAACAGCGCTTCATTGTCACAATACAACCAACAGAGAAGAAGTCAGATAAGAATTTTTTGACAGGAAATGGTCGAATTCCTCAACAAATAAATGTTTTTGATTCCATCCTGAACTTCTAAATGACAAGTACTAACGACAATAAAACCAGTCCATTTTTTTCTTCAACATGCAATTGGCTTTGTTTTGGCATTTTCGCGTTCCATCGTAAAATAAATAATACATGTACAGTATGACCATCAGATCTAGATGAACCACCATCCAAGATGGCCACCTGTCAGCCATCTTGTTTTTCTGATCAGTCCTAAAAGTAAAAGGCATCATTACTAAGCACTTAGAGTTTTGGTATAATTTAAATATCTGGATCTATAGTTTTGGATTAAAACCTGCTGACCATCCTTGAAAATTTTGTTCACAGTCTACCTTCTCATATTTGTTACATATTGAGTAGATAGGTGAGGCAAATGATCTCACATTTGGAAAAATGTTAAGTATCAGTCTGATTTTTTCATCAAAAATAAAATACCAAAAGTACTGGAAAGTGCCATTTTTTACAAGTTATAAATTAGGAAATGCCAACAAATAATTTTCTAGCAATGGCCTTGTGTATAAATAGAACAAGTAGACTGAACAATATGCCAATATAAATACAGAGGACGTTCAATAATTACTGAACATCAAGGGCGTCAAACTATTCATTATTTATCAAAACCAACCACCGAGCTAACAGTACACTAGCCGTTGAAATGAAGACCTGAACTACCAATCGATTATATACTAAATATAAAGAGCTGCACAATATTGATTATTTATATCTATATATGGACGTAAACAACCGGCTTCTTACAAAGACATCAATGAAAATAACTCTAACAATGGATTTTAGCTCCACACAGGCACATCCAGGTACAATCTGATAAAAGATAGCATTATACCAGGAGTATATTTGATATGTACTATAAAGTTCAAAGGCAGAAGATGAAATATTGTACCAGATGTTTTACAAGTATAAACATTATAAAGAACATTTTGCCCGTAATGTATGACAATGTCTTCTCTGAGACAGTATGGCAGTTTACAGGCACTATACATGAAAAAGAGTTCATAGTTTATTTCACACTTTATTGTCATATATGGTAATATACTACTGTATGATGCCTCCATTGGAGATAGAGCCTTTTATTTATTATCGTTTTTATTAATTTGGGGCATTTTTCTCAAATATACTTGCCTGCTTGCTCATTTTTTCGAGGTGAGAAGATCCAGTCATCTTGGTCATCACGCTGAGGACCCTTGTACAGGAACTTCTTTGTGTTACCTGCAATAGAAAAAAATAAAGATTCAGGCATACAAAAATAATGCCAGGATATTTTATAGCCGAAAACGTATCTGAAGATAATTTACCAAACTTAACTGCAAATAAGTCACTCAACAGGGGGAAAATATTGACCAAAACTAGGGTTATGGAGAGTCCTGTTCACAAATATAATTAACTATAAATGTAATAATAAACAGAATTTGTTCCATGTTCATGGAGTCTAGAATAATCTAGTTGTGTTATGAAAATTATGAACAACACTAATTGTTCCTAATTATATACTGGATGTTAACTCCAATGTAAATATGTATTTGTAGTCACTATTTGTGTGTAGATATACATTTACAAGAATATCAACATTTTTAAAGCCAAAATAATTGTACTAGATTTGAACAGGTGAAAATGCATTTGAACTCTTAATTGTTATATGGTCAATTTTTGCCACCAAAATTATTTGTTTATGGTATTCGAAAAGTGTTCTAAAAATATTTCGTAGTTTAACTCATTTACTAGTATACTGAAACTTATTTGAACTCTTCCAATTCAAAAATTTGAGTTCTGTATATAGTTCATCAAGAAATTTTAAGAAGAAACTCTTGACTTGAAATCAGTACTGTCAGCAATCCTAGCATACTTAATTACCAACCCTTCCTATTTAGGAGGGAAACTCTTCTTATTTTTTACCCTAGAACTGTGAATCTTCAACCAGTGAATATGCTAAACTAATTTCTTATTCTTTTTAAATCAAATGATTTCATCTGAAAGAACAGCTCAAAAGAAGCCATTTAAAGTGTAATTTTCCTTTGGGTGTACAAATATAGATACATATACAAAAATGTACATGTATTACTTATACCTTCAATTCTGAACACGCCGCACGTAATCTCCCCCATAAAAATTTCAAAAAGTTGGAAAGTACTATGGCATTATGGGTATGAAATTTGCTGTCGATGATGACAGATAAAATGTTTACCTTCTACACACGGTTCCTCTATTGGTACATGTACATTCAGTACCTTCATCCTATTATAATTATCCGAGAAATGAAACAACACATTGGTCAAAACAACCTCATCGTACACCAGACACCGAGACTTCACAATAAGGCCTTCAGTATCCTATAGTACATACCGTATTTTTAAATGAGATTAATATAATCTGTCCACCGCCCTGTAATCCATAGAAAGTAATCTTGTTTAGAATTGATATAATAACTTTAAACTGTAACCTACAATAGTAACACATCAACAACAAGCCATGTGTTTATTGCGGGGTAATCCCACACAACTACACAGTTTACAGGCTACTGTCCAATTTTTACAATGACATCATTATTGTTGTAGTTATCATAATCAACAATCATTGTAAAGCTCAAATTATGTTGTGTCACTTATTTTATAACCATTATCAATTAATATTCTTAGTACCATTTATGCCTATTCAAACCAAAAGGCCTATTCACTACCCCTGTAAAAAGTGACTATGGTTGACCATGGTTTAACCATAGTTGACCATGGTTGATACATCAAACCATGGTTCAACCATGGTTGACTGATTAACCATGCTTTATGGTCATGGCTGACCATTGTTGACCATGGTCATTTAACATACAACCATGGTTGACCATGATTGTATATTTTGACCATGGTCATTTAACATATGACCATGATTAAATTGTTGGGGGGGATCCCATTTTTGCAATTTTGGACATGTTTTTGACTTAACATTTTTCGGTTCAACCATGGTTTCAAAATTAATGGTTAACCATGGTTTCTCAAGACATGGTCAACCATGGTTAACCATGGTTCCACAATTTTGTATTTTGTTCCATTTAACAAAAATGTCAAACTATGGTAATTTTTCACAGGGGCTGGTCCTAGTGATTACGAAATGATGTTTCCTTTCTAATCTTATCATTAACTTGACAAGAGGTTAATTCCTCTTATCTACTTATCATATTACTTATAATCATGAGGCCTTCTTGGATTTCTAATTGAACCAAAGAATTCAAACAATGACTGTTATGACTGAAGTATTTGTCTATAAATATATATCTGTACATAAATCACATCCATGGAGCAGAAAATTAAATGAATGCATTTCACAGTAAAAGGGTCCTATGAAAACCCCAAAGATAGAGACCTTGATCATTAGAATCAGTGTTTCTGTTACCTTGACTTTGCAGCAGCCTGTAGCTTATTAATTTGGGAAAAAATAGTAGGACTTTCAGATAAACTGGGAAAATGTTATCCAATTTTCTTCATTTTGGGAAAATAAAACAAATTTTGACTGGGGGAAACAGCCTTATACTGGCTGTAAAAATAGGCAAACAATATCACTGACAATAAAAGACAAAAATTTGGATACATGTAGCTGGACGCTCATACAGAATGATCACTATAGGGCATTTGCCCCTATGTGTCAAGGCCCTCATTAATTACATGTACTATCATGTAAAGTAATATGTCTCTGAGTAATCTCATCTTACGCATTGTATATCGTCAGTAAAAGTTCACTGTTCTGTTATTAATACCAGACTATTGATCCATACATGTCTACTGCATATAGCTCATAGACAGACAGAAGAAAGGAATTGTCTTTTTATATTATCCCGTCTCAGCCTCCAGAAACCTCCAAGGCAGTCAAGGTAGATCGCATACCGCAGCATTAAAGATTACACAGAATCGATCTTTCATTTATGGATTATAAAAGAGTATCAGTTAATCAATTGCAAGCTGGCTTAAATGCAGTGACTTTTGTTGTTTATTAATTATTCTATATGATTAAAATATTCCTTATCTGAATTTTGTTCTATTTCTTTTTTTAATCTAGCCAGGTAGTGAAGGTAAGAGAACTAATTAAGCCAGGTAATGTTTTGTGGGTGTGCCTGCTGTGTGTGGTGGTGGAATTCGAAGGGACCATACATTGTAAATGTTGCACATTCTGTCTTGTACAACTATTCTATCCTACTGCAATTCAATGTAAACACTCAAGCAACTTCATTCTTTAATAGATTTTGATCCAACTTTACATAGGTGAAGTCAATTTCTGACAAGACTTCCGTGAAGTTTGGAGAGCATTGCACTTAAACATTTAAAGATGTATACAACAACAAACACTGAGTTAAATATGAAACTTAAATGCTGATGCAGATGCTGAAAAATCCCTAGACTAAACTGTATATAGAATTAACGCAGCAATTAGGACTAAAAAGACAGTGGGAGTTTGAATTAGAGAGCATTATATAAGCACTGCAACTTTTCATGATGTAACTAAAGGTTGATACTAGTACTGTTGTCATTTCCAGAAATGCTTTATCTAATAATAAATATGTCTTGCCTTCCGTGACTTTCGTTGGGGGCGATACAAAACAAAGCAAATTGATTTTCTAAAAGTAAATTTAACTTAGATTCTGATGGGAACAAATGATAACATGAAACAATTACATGGCATGTAACTGATCTTGGGTAAAATCTGAGCGAGTCTTTGTAGTAGTGAGCGAACTTCATGCTAAACTAGGCCTCTGTACTGTAGACAATATAGCCACAGTAAGATCAAAGGCTGTCTTAGGCTTCATTGGTAAACTTGATAATACACAGGAAACCAGAGCTAACCAATCACCATAATAATGAATAGATCTAGATCTTTATGATAACCTAAATAACAAGCTTAGACCTTGTCATTCAAGCTGAATAAGCTTGCTACCTTTTGGGCAGAAAACAAAATTACATTCAAAACAACAACTTTTAATATAGATCTCCAAAATCATCTATTAAATGAAATAAATCCTAAACCAATTTAAGGTTTTAAGTTTTGTATGCTGCTTATTCAATATCAAACTCACATGTGTTTACCACAATTTTAGATATATGGGCAGATTTGTTCAAAAAATATTTTTTTAGTTATCTACATTTTTTTTAAATACATGTTAAACCCCCTCTCTATATTAAGGCCTTTCCCGAAAGTGTTGTTATTCCCCTTGATAGGCCACAATGGTGGATATAAGATGGACTTCCACGAAGTGTTTTTGTTATAATTTGGCGCCATGTGACAATCGGACGAGGTAATTCCCATTATGACGTCATGATTACATGGCACAAATTTGTTACAAAAATACTTCCCAGTGTAGCCATGACATATAAATGGTAAACAAGAAAGACAAGAGATCCCAGAGGGATCTTGGCGCCCACCATCAAATGATCTAAGTTTGTTTTTTGAAAGATGGTTCTTTTCTCTTCTTTCGATTGTCTCTTAGGTGTTGATTAAGTGTGAGCAGAGACTCTGGTGGGACACAGATGCATTTTTTTGTTTTTTTTTTGTGAATTACATTGTCGTTTCCTTATTCTTAGCATAGCTAGGCACCAGGAGGAACCTACATATGAAATTTGTGAAAGTTCCCTTCAGTATATTCTCAGAAATAGGGATAACAAACTTCAATTGTCAAAATCCAAGATGGCTGCCTGTCGGCCATGTTGTTTTCCGATCTGTCCAAAAATGGAATATGCACAACTAGGGACCAAGGTGAACCAACAAATGAAATTTGAGAAAGATACCTTCAGTACTTTCTTAGAAATAGCGATAACAAACTTCAATTGTCAAAATCAAGGATGGCTGCCTGTCGGCCATATGGTTTTCTGATCTGTCCCAAAATGGAATATACACAACTAGGGACCAAGGTGAACCAACACATGAAATTTGAGAAAGATACCTTCAGTAATTTCTGAGAAATAGCCATAACGAACTTCAATTGTCAAAATCCGAGATGGCTGCCTGTCGGCCATGTTGTTTTTGGATTGGTCCCAAAATGCAATATGCATAACTACACACCAAGGGGAACCTACACATGAAATTTGAGAAAGATCCATTTAGTACATTCTCAGAAATAGCGATAACAAAGTTCAACTGTCAAAATCCAAGATGGCTGCCTGTCGGCCATGTTGTTTTCGGATTGGTCCAAAAATGCAATATGCATAACTTGGCACCAAGGGGAACCTACACATGAAATTTGAGAAAGATCCATTCAGTACATTCTCAGAAATAGGGATAACAAAGTTCAAATGTCAAAATCCAAGATGGCTGCCTGTCAGCCATCTTGAATTCAGATCGGTCCCAAAATGGAATATACACAACTACGGACCAAGGTGAACCAACACATGAAATTTGAGAAAGATACCTTCAGTACTTTCTTAGAAATAGCGATAACAAACTTCAATTGTCAAAATCCAAGATGGCTGCCTGTCGGCCATGTTGTTTTTGGATTGGTCCCAAAATGCAATATGCATAACTACACACCAAGGGAAACCTACACATGAAATTTGAGAAAGATCCATTCAGTACATTCTCAGAAATAGCGATAACAAAGTTCAACTGTCAAAATCCAAGATGGCTGCCTGTCGGCCATGTTGTTTTCGGATTGGTCCAAAAATGCAATATGCATAACTAGGCACCAAGGGGAACCTACATCTGAAATTTGAGAAAGATCCATTCAGTACATTCTCAGAAATAGCGATAACAAACTTCAAATGTCAAAATCCAAGATGGCTGCCTGTCGGCCATCTTGAATTCAGATCGGTCCCAAAATGGAATATACACAACTAGGGACCAAGGTGAACCAACACATGAAATTTGAGAAAGATACCTTCAGTACTTTCTTAGAAATAGCGATAACAAACTTCAATTGTCAAAATCCAAGATGGCTGCCTGTCGGCCATGTTGATTTTGGATTGGTCCCAAAATGCAATATGCATAACTACACACCAAGGGGAACCTACACATGAAATTTGAGAAAGATCCATTCAATACATTCTCAGAAATAGCGATAACAAAGTTCAACTGTCAAAATCCAAGATGGCTGCCTGTCGGCCATCTTGAATTCAGATCGGTCCCAAAATGGAATATGCACAACTAGGGACCAAGGTGAACCAACACATGAAATTTGAGAAAGATCCATTCAGTACATTCTCAGAAATAGCGATAACAAACTTCAAATGTCAAAATCCAAGATGGCTGCCTGTCGGCCATCTTGAATTCAGATCGGTCCCAAAATGGAATATGCACAACTAGGGACCAAGGTGAACCAACACATGAAATTTGAGAAAGATTCCTTTGGTACTTTATGAGAAATAGCGATAACAAGAATTGTTTACGGACGGACTAACGGACTAACGGACTAACGGACGGACGGACGGACCACGGACCACGGACGCAGGGCGATTTGAATAGCCCACCATCATCAGATGGTGGGCTAATAACAACACTTTTGAGATAGGCCTATATCTCATTTATTTATTGATTTAAAAACTTGTTTGAAATTTTGAAGTTATTTGTTTACACATAACGAATGTACATTGTATTAGGCTATCAGGTATTGATGATTTATAATTAAAACTAATTAAACTGATTTCAGTGTTGATTCAAAGGTTTGTTACGTTAATTAACCTCAACCTGCATCAATAATTCAAACTAGGTCTGAATTCAATCATTATTTCTTAATGTGTAATTAAGCCAAGAAAAAAACACAATTGATTCCAGGGGACCAACATATGACGTAAATGAAAATTACTCTCCGATACTAGAAACCACCAGGGATTATTCTGTCCCTGTTGGATATGTGGCCACTAAAAGTCAATAATTAATTGTTTGCTTATTCTGATATATTTTTAGATTTGTGCAATGAAAAATAAAAGCTTTATACAAGGTAATAAAAAGTATTCAAACACCCAAAAGCTTTATATAAGGTAAAAAAAAAGTATTCAAACACCCAAAAGCTAGAAATGTCTGTGAGACATAAATGCCCCCTTCCCCCATATGAAATTAGTTCTTCATGCTTTTAACATATGCGAAGTTTAATTGATGACATTGAATCTGTAGTTATTTAGCTGGTTACGTTACCATGGGACGGGAAGGGATGGGACGGGACGGACATGGGATATCTTTCCAGATTTTTTTTTTAAGATATGTTGTTCACTAGGTCTAGACACACGCCCCGATGGACACATGGGCATATGGACACATGTGCAAAGACAAACCATGTGATTACAAAAACAATATTGGGTGGGGGGGTATACAGATACGTATAATTAAATTAACGATCCATTTACAATAATTTACCATTGCTGAATTTTAATGGTCTCAGTCGTACAAGACGTAGTAATTATATATTTGTATCAAAAATCTACCAGCTTCTCACTTCTGTAACATATATACCTTTTACTCAGCAACTGATTAAATCAATTTGACTTTCTCTAAATCAGTACACTGATGATAACTAAAGATTCTTGAAGTAAAATTGCAACATTGCATGCTTCTTGTAACAGGGTTTAATTGAACACATTGTCAGGGTTTAAAGATTGTAATAAATTTGATGAATTATCATCACAAATGAGAGTCATTTGTGCTACGTACCATACATGATGTTAAATCTTCATGGCTAAGCAGGGGAGGAATAATTCATGTATTATTGTAGAATTAACTCCTGCAAAGATTTTTATGTGAACTCCCAACTACCAAATGTGTACATTAAGACATGGACCTTGCAATTGTGACAGTATAACCTTTAAATGTTGACTAGTCATGACTTACTACAACTTCTAATCCCTGACAGTCACCTGTGGCCTTAATTACCTCCAAACCTTACTTAAGATGATTTATTTAAATTGATAGAGAAACAAATTGCAAGGTCTAATGAATTTTTTAGATCAATCTATTACGTCATGCTATCTATAGCTGTTTTTTCTCTTCAGTTTTTACCCAACATGCTCTGTCATGAAAATTTGAACAGATCCTTGTATTATTTTACCTTGAAAGTGTTAAGAAAAAGTATTCAATAATTAAGGGACTAATTAACAAAATTATATGCAGTCTGGAAATCTTCTGAACAAGAATATTATCTTCTGTTTTTCGCCCAGATCAGTACGGTTTGCTGTTTATATAATAACTCACCCTGTGCCCTACAATACTTACAAGTAAAAACATGGAGATCGCCCAAGTGGGACATTTTGAACAGTTAAAACTGACGGAAATTAGGAGCTGTTGGTGCTAATCAGAGCTCGTTTGGGTCAATAAATAATCCATTTATCGATTTATGTGAGGTACATGTATGTGTTGTGTCATAGTCGATTTTGTTGTAGGCACCTCAAAACTCTCAGCTACCAAAATTAAACTGTGTCTGATAATTCAATGTTTTGATATATATACACATAGGAATGACCTTTAAAAATGTCAAAGTATGGTGTTAGCTAAGGGCCTAAGAAAAGTCGGACTACAGTGACCTTGACCCGACAACCCTAAAACTCGTACTCGTCCAAGATATTTTCAATTTACCGTAATTGTTTGATGAAAATAAATCCATGAAAAAATGAAGTTACCGAGTACTGACAAACTGGTTTCACCTGTAGAGGACTAATGACAAAAATTATCCAAAGAACCAGAAGTAATTGAAGAAAAAATATCTATATCCCATCATTCAAGAATCGTGAATCCCCATAATGCAAAATATACACACACTTACCTGTCAGACAGGTGTGTCATACATATATACCAGGGTACATTTAGCTATACACTAATTACCCTGTCAGAGACAGGTGTGTATGTACCAGGGTACCATTATTACCAGAAACTTAGATTTACCTGTATTATCTTTGTTGTGTATTGTCCTCCTATCCATAGGCATGACTGTACAATGTCTGTTTTGTACTTAGTTGTGAGATGCCATGAAAATAGATTGTAATATTAATAAGTCCTCACATGATAAAACATAATTCCTTTTTCTTTGTCGTACAAAAAATCAACATGTCTTCCTTTCTCACAGTGACACAACCTTATATTTTTAGTATGCGAGTACTCCAGTTAGATGCTCAATCATGTGTGTACCAGTTCTTTCCGTCTCCACCAATGTTTTATCCATAAAGAAATAAACTCATGTTAATGTACAAGACATGAAAAAACTCCAAAGAAATGTTTTAGTTATGCAAGTCTGTATACCCTAACAGTCCACAAGGTTGGTAGCCAGAATGATTTTTTACCACAAATCACCACACTGTTCAGTTTGTACATTTGTACACATTACATATATCCGTTAATGTACAAGACATGAAAAATCTCCAAAGAAATGCTTTAGCAATGCAAGTCTGCTACCCTAACAGTCTACAAGGTTGGTATAGCCAGAATGAATTTTGAACACAAATCACCACACTGTACATGTACAGTTTGTACATTTGTACACGTTACATATATCTGTCAAGGCAAGCAAGAAGCCTGTGGTGTGAAATCCTTTCCCACTAGGATACATACATCCATGAAATATTTGTGTTCTCGCCTCTTTAGTATGCTATGTGTTAATGCCTTCTTATATGTTTATGACAGAAGAGAATGCCAAGTGGATCCTGACCTGCAAATAAACGGATAGTGGCCGCCTCTCAGACGTGCAGCTCCTGATCATATCAATCAATTCCTTGTTATCTACCTGTGGCAAAGGTTCCTCGGGGACAAAGGCAATCACATATACACACACACTTTCTGATCACCTGCTGTTTCTGTTGTCCGTATCATATGGTCATCAATATATAATCATCGGTACACGTGTTTGTGCCGATATATTGATCAATGAACTTAATACACTTTTTAAGGTATCATTTAACTTCTTCTCTAAGCAAGTTTCTAATCAATTTTGTTGACAATAAAACCATAGACAAGACTTAGTGCTGTCTTAATTGCTTTGTCTCCACTCAAACAAGTAATTTACCAACCAAGACATGTTCACAACGTTAACCCTATTCATGAAGACAATATATATGTTGAAACACTTTTTTGTGAAGTCGTTAAAATACTAATACCCCCAATTAGTAAGTATATTTTTTATTTTCTGGTGACACCCTTTCTAAATTTAATTACCTCTGACATCAATATTTATATACTACATAGACCACAATTTCACCAGTAGAAAACTGTGTACAAGAGGCCCCATTGGGCCTGAATCACTCACTTGTAGAGCTATGTATCGCAAGAGGGTTGACGATACAATACGTACCACGATACAAGGGCAACTATACGACACTTGCCACGATATATGAGAAACCAACAAACAGTCTGACAATGAACATTCCATTGCCAGTTTAATTTCTATGCCAACAAGTCATATTTAAAAACTACTTCTGTAGTGTTATCTGTGGAAATGATACGACATAAACAGGCAACTCAATACGTGAAACAGTTTTCTATTTTGTTTATTTTCCTGTTTTGTTTTCAATTGATAAAGTTTACATTTAACTTCTGTTATCGAATTCGCACGTGTACAGTCAGATTTGATTGTCGTTTGAAACATACACTTTAACTTATATTTGCCCGTTTAGATACTGCAGAGGCTGTAAATGAAGCGCTGAACTGTCCGATTTAACATTAATTAACATGCATTGATGTCAATGTTGTAGCAATTTTATCGTGGTGTTGTGAATGTGTTGTCTTCGTCGTATTCCCGAATACTTCAGCCCAACCCCACTTTCATTACAATTCATCACTACAATTTATATACAGAACTTTTGTCGGTATCCCATAAACCACTCTTGATTTTGGTTGATTTTGGTTGATCAAGTTTTAAATAAGTCCAATAAGCGGCTATGAAAGTTGCTAGAGTAGCAACATGTTTCTGTCCAACCCCTTTAATGCAGCAAGGGAGAAAACTCATTTCAGGTATCATGATACCAAACAAAGCCAAACGATGAATCGATGCACTGTCCCGCGATTCGATACATCGATGAATCGTTACACCTCTACTCACTAATGCTCTGCTCTACTCACTTGCTCTGCAGGTTAAAACTATTTTACTTACAACACATCACATATGCTACCACACAATGAATTTCATTATTTAGATAATAACGAGAAATATTCAATGACGTACCTGTTCAATAACTAATACTCAAAAGATCAAGAAACTGTTATAAATGAAACACAATTAAGATATACTCAGAGATACTGCATAGGTGTACTTGTGTTGTACAAATGTATGTTGATGATTTTTGGGTCTATCCTTACACATCAAAAAGGTGTACAGTGTACATGTAAGTTCTGTAACTTGTCTAAACCGGATGTCAAATTGTTTGGTCGTTTTACACAGGTGTCCGCTTTGCAGAGGTTTGGTATTAGTTCATGTGAAAATATAGGGACCGAATTCGAACTGTAAGGCTGGAATATAGACAGGGATTTGGATTAGACAGAGGCCTGTTTAGACAAGTTATACTGTACAACTTACATGTTACAGCTCCATATAATTTAAGCTTGCTAATCGTTATCAAGAACATGCAGTCTATCTTTTTGGTTTACTTTGAATGAGATTTTAGGTAGATTTTAAATCTGAGAATCTGACAATTTCATATAAGTACATGTATAATGGCCCTCTGAAAACTTATTAATCTATTAAAAATTGAAAACAATTTTTTCCATTCAAAAATGATGAAAAGAATGTGTTTGTTTAACAGATTCCTTATTTTATTTATGCTTTTGTTTATTGTTATTTGAAGTTAAAATGTTCAGCCCCGAAACTGTTGAAAAACTTGAGTTAACCCTGCCTGTCACTTTTAATCTGAGGATCATAAAATCCAAACCGAGTTGTAAACTAACTCTTTTTAATGTCATTTGCCATTATTTTAAGTGTTTGATGTTAAAAAATTAATTTCAAGCACTTACCTTGTTTAATCAACATGATTTCAGTTGAAATAATGACCAAGCAACTAACACAATCAATGTTTGGATTTATAAGTGATTTTGAAACATAAAATGTCTTCAAATGAATTACAAATTACTTAAAAGGATAATACTTTAAGTCCTTAATAGATTTTATTCAATAAAAGAAATGAATATATGATATTATATTATATACACGACGTAGCCTGTCTATGACCTTTGTATATAAGCCTTTAATATGTTTAAAACCGCAATTGATAACAAAAGTTTTACAGACAGATTAATTGTTTCCTACATACAAGTTACAGAAAAACCAATGAACAATTTAAAACTGACCTACAAGCATAGATCTATAGAAAGTGTTTCAAAAAGTGAAATTAAAAATTCCTAAAATGTCACTTCTTTTGTTATATATTGTCTATTAACAAATAAATTATTGTACATAATCCGGGCATACAAGTATATGTTTGAATTGGAACAATATCCAACGTGCTAACCAGGGTAATTTAGATGTCTGTATTGCTATGCTACAGTGTCAACATTGTGTAAACATATAGAAGACTCCGCAGTGTATGTATGCAGTCCAATACCTATACACACAGGGAAGACATAATTACTAATAAATTGTACCAGGAAATCAATTACACAGCTTCTATATACAGCTAGACAAAACACTAAGGAGCAATAAGACCTCAATGATTTGGCTAATAACAAAAAACAGGCCCCATTAAATGACCCTGAAAGCCTTCAATGATTGTTACATGTACATGCAGGCAGTTGAACTATAACACTAAACTGCTTAATCAGATATAAATTTGATGAATTGTTAATTATCACGTTTTCTTTTAAAATTGTTTTATACTTTCATTGAAAAAATATTTAAGAATTTGAAGATCCAGGACTTTGACCCTTTTTTTAATCAACTTGCCTTTGACCTCAAAATATCTTATTGACCTCAAGCTAAGTATTAAGATAAAATGCAAATGCAAACTTATATGTACACTAGCTTTGAGAGGATACATAAAATTTGGGTTTGTGATCTATTTATACAGCACCAGTATATATATACACATGTACAATGAATATACATACTGGTGCCAAAATCCTTGTATAATTACCCACAAAATGTTATACCCAACAACAGTAATACCATACTAATGGTTCTAAATGTAAAATAGATTTGTGATTGTGTTGAAATACCACTTCATGAAATAGATGGTCACGAGTGACGACAGTCAAGCCATGGGTGGTATATATATATGGTCAGGTACAGGTGAAAGCATGTTGTATAAGTTTATTGGAACTGAACAGCTGGGTAGTAAACTGTATGTAAAAACAATCTACTTTAATGTTGTAATTCAGCCTTTAAATCAATACTTGAGACTATAAACTGTCTCATGATATCGCCTGGATAAAAACCCTTACACAATATATTACACTATAGTGTGTATATACTGGACTCATTCAAATCAAACGAATCCGGCTGAATTACAGGGTTCATTTTAGGTTAATTAACACACTCATCTCTGCAGACACAATTGAACTCTTCCAATTCAAAGGTTGGAATAGTTCATAACGATATTTCAGGGGTGAATGAACATGAGGACTTAATGTACAAATAAGTAATGGCCGCCTACATAAATACGGATCATAAGTAACAAGGATCTTTATTTAAACAAGACGTCAAAGCTGAATTATTTAATACCCAACACCACTGGATAAAAACATTTCAGCCAACTTTCTCAAAACAACTATAACATATTATTATATGTAACGTACCAACACATTACATTAAAATGATATCCATCTGATTGTAATGTTATATAAACCTATATATTTGGTTCCAGAAAAAATGAACAATTGAGAGATGTTATGAGTAATAATAATTTTGGAATAGAATCACTCATAAATAATTCAATTATTAATATAAGTTCTACAAACCTGTTGAGTCTCAGTTCGATCTGTAAAACCTCAAAACATGTCCAATGTATAAACTGTTAAGCATGTCGCTATTAATATTATATTGTATCTGATGGATAAACATAAACTTATAAAGAAAGCATTATTTATTTGTTAATGTTTCTTTTTTTTTCGGGGGGGGGGGGGAGGGGGTTCAAGAAAAAACTGACATTTCATTTTGTCAGAGATAATTCATTCCACTATCTTGATATGCCTCACCCATAAACCAAATCTCAATTTCGGTGATTTATCAGAGGAACTGATTTGGTAGACGTGTTTTAAAAAATGACACTCGATCATCATCATCCTCTGCTGACACCATCATCATACAAATTTATAAGCTGTTTTTATCAAAAGATCAAAGCCACACCCAAAATCAAACCAAATTTATATGTTAACAAGTAACTTCAGCTCTGATCTACATGCACCTGTAGGTCATGATCACGAGTCAGTTACAAATTACCTGCAGTTTCACTAGGACTCGGTTTCACCTGTTCGGAGCTCGAGTCTGGAACAGGATGTGTTTGTATCACAAGCTGACAAACCTGTGTTGTGTCAGAACGCTTCTGTAGAGTACAACCCATTGAGTTCCAACATATGTTTTCGTTTTAGTATCCTGGAGAGTTAAATCTCCATACAAACACAGGGTACTGATAAATAAATCAATACGTAAATGCCATTATTTACACGTGTAGAGTTGAACACAAGACAACACTTCAATGATTTAATCAAACCTGGGGTAAACACATATATATATAGGAATTACCTGGTATATACGAGAACTTATCAACGTAGAATTGTACATGTACGTATATTTCCTTTAACCAAACCTATCAAACTGTACCTAACACCTTTATAAAAACCAGCTTTGATACACTTATAAGATCTAAAATGTCATCTTGATAATTGCTATATTTCAACAAATCTTTTCTAAACCAGACAATGCATGACCAGCTGATTCCAAACAAAAACACAGATAGTATACAACACCAGCATTCTGGTATACAGGGCTGTCAGTACTAATACTTAAAGTTTGTTTTATCTAGATAGTCGAATCAACTTCGGAATCCAAATTTACATTGGAATAGGGTGTTCATGGAGCATTGAAAAACAGGTGACTATCACACGTGTCCTGATTGTTATCAAGGCATTTAAGGTAATGGGTGTACCCAACCAATAAACTTACGGTGTATATTATTGATACTGTCAATATTGGGAATTTTTTGTTTAATACCTTTTGACTTTTCCATAAAAAGTGGAGTATGCATTGTCATGCATTTTTCTAAATCATATGTTTCTTTAAAATTTTATTGTTTCAAAACAGAGATAAAACTAAACTAGAAATTGTTGGTTAACTATTTGGCAGGCTTTTTACTGTAGTCATTTTCCTGGGTGCGAAATGATGTCGACCTGAGGGACTGGCTCACTATATAGGCCCATCTCAAAAGTGTTGTTGTCTCCCTTGTATTCCATATCATGGTTATACTGGGATTTAGTGTTTTTGAAACAAATTTGCGCTGAGTAATTATGATGTCATAATGGAAGTGACGACATCTGATTGTCACATGGTGCCAAAATTGCAAATCATCAAAAAAACACTTCCAAGAAGTATCTTGTATCCACTATTTTGGCTAATCAAGGGGAATAATTATAACACCACATTTGGGAAAGGCCTATATATAGGCAACCAATGAGGGGTGTTGTACATAGAAAGGTATAGTCCACAGAATTAGAAACTCCTGAAATATAGGGTACTATAAGTACATATGTACATTGTACACAGTGATTTTTTTACCCCTGTTAAAGTGCCGACTTTCGGTACTTTCCCCTCGCGGATTTTTTCCCAATCTGACCCTTTTTTTCCCAATTGGCTTGTAAAATAGTTCAATGAAAGATTAAAAAAAATACCTTAAATGTCCGTGTTTTAACGTCATCGGAAGCAATAAAATATTTCAGATTTATTCATAGCGTGTTTGTTTATAATCTGTCGCTTCCACACGAATACACGCTTTCATACATCTCGGTCACCAAAACGCTTCAAATAATACTACTTCGTAAATACTAAGCTTCTCTAAGACCAAGACCACCGCAACGAGTCAAGGTCACCGAGACAAAATCTCTCACAACTCCAAGTATTACACGGAGAAAATAAAAAAAAAAGTGACTTACAATGCCTTATGCTAATTGACCAGCACTTTAATCGGCAGAAACTGTCCAGCACGGTATGTGAACCTAGTCCTAACGTTACAGTTACTAGTGAGAGTGAGACTGATGTTTTGTTAGAGAATGATCATGAGTCTGTTGCGATCGGCGTGAGTGGTTCCTGTGATACTTTGACGACTTGCAAAACATTGAAGATAAATTTGAAACGTCAAACAATTACATAAAGCCAGTGCCTGAGGAACCCAAACTTGCCGAATATCGTCATGACGAGTCACAGTCAATGAAAGTGCACCTATAGCTAGAAGCCAGTGATAAACGGACACAGGTTCATTTGAAATATGAGTGCAGTTACTGTGACAGACAGTATACTGTTCAATAACAAGAGGCCCAATGGGCCTGCATCGCTCACCTGGTATCAATCTCTGACTTACATGTATATTATAGTGTAACCCCAAAGTCCCTTATAATCTTTTAATGTAAGACATTTAGAAGAACATCTTAAGATTTAAACATATTTTACCTCTGTGACCTTATAAGACAACATCATTTTCATTTTCATTTTCAAATTTTGTTTGGCTTCATCCCAGGACGCTACCAGCCAAATATCATGTCTCTAGGCAAATAAAGATCAAGGTCATTTCTTTTCGCAAACTTTGTTAGGCTTCATCCAAGAAACCTTTCAGCCAAATGTCATGCTTCTAGGTCTTTTGGTACTTCAGAAGAAGTCGTTTGAATGTTTTAACAGATTTGACCCCTGTGACCTTGAATATAGGTCAAGGTCATTTCTTTTCACAAACTTTGTCGGGCTTCATCCAAGGAACCTTTCAGCCAAATATCATGCTTCTAGGGCTTTTGGTATTTCAGAAGAAGTCGTTTGAAGGTTTCAACAGATTTGACTCCTGTGACCTTGAATATAAGTCAAGGTCATTTCTTTTGGTAGATTTTGTCGGCGTCATCCAAGGAACCTTTCAGCCAAATATCATGCTTCTAGGGCTTTTGGTACTTCAGAAGAAGTCGTTTAAAGGTTTTAACAGATTTGACCCCTGTGACTTTGGATATAGGTCGAGGTCATTTATTTTCGCAAACTTTGTCGGGCTTCATCCAAGGAACCTTTCAGCCAAATATCATGCTTCCAGGGCTTTTGGTATTTCAGAAGAAGTCATTTGAAGGTTTTGACAGATTTGACCCCTGTGACCTTGAATATAGGTCAAGGTCATTTCTTTTCGCAAACTTTGTTGGGCTTCATCCAAGGAACCTTGCAGCCAAATATCATGCTTCCAGGGCTTTTGGTATTTGAGGAGAAGTCGTTTAAAGGTTTAAACAAATTTGACCCCTGCGACCTTGAATATAGGTCAAGGTCATTTATTTTCGCAAACTTTGTCGGGCTTCATCCAAGGAACCTTTCAGCCAAATATCATGCTTCTAGGGCTTTTGGTATTTCAGAAGAAGTCGTTTAAAGGGTTTAACATATTTGACCCCTATGACCTTGAATATAGGTCAAGGTCATTTCTTTTCGCAAACTCTGTTTGGCTTCATCCAAGGAACCTTTCAGCCAAATATCATGCTTCTAGGGCTTTTGGTATTTCAGAAGAAGTCGTTTAAAGGTTTTAACAGATTTGACCCCTGTGACCTTGAATAAAGGTCAAGGTCATTTCTTTTCGCAAACTTTGTCGGCCTTCATCTAAGGAACCTTTCAGCCAAATATCATGCTTCTAGGGCTTTTGGTATTTCAGAAGAAGTCGTTTGAAGGTTTTAACAGATTTGACCCCTGTGACCTTGAATATAGGTCAAGGTCATTTCTTTTCGCAAACTTTGTCGGGCTTCATCCAAGGAACCTTTCAGCCAAATATCATGCTTCTAGGGCTTTTAGTATTTCAGAAGAAGTCGTTTGAAGGTTTTAACAGATTTGACCCTTGTGACCTTGAATATAGGTCAAGGTCATTTTTTTTCACAAACTTTGTTGGGCTTCATCCAAGGAACCTTTCAGCCAAATGCCATGTTTCTAGGCCTTTTTGTATTTCAGAAGAAGTCGTTTAAATGTTAAAATAGATTTAACCTCACTGTGACCTTGAATATTGGTCAAGGTCATTTCTTTTCGCAAACTTTATTTGGCTTCATCTAAGGAAGCTACTGGTCAAATATGAAGTCTCTATGCCTGACGGTATTTTAGAAGAAGTTGTTTGAAGGTTTCGACATTTTTGACCCCAGTGACCTTGAAATTAGGTCAAAGTGATTTTTTTTCGCAAACTTTGTTCAGCTCCTTCCAAGAAATCTACCAGCCAAATTTCATGTCACTGGGCCTTTCAGTATTATAGAAGAAGTCGTTTAAAGGAAAAAGTTGACGGACGCAGGACGGACGGACGACGGACGCTGCACCATCACATAAGCTCACTTGGCCCTTCGGGCCAGGTGAGCTAAAAATCTTTATCATGAATTTGTTTGTTTATGTATTATATTAGCACACAAATAAAATAACTGTCTGATGGTATACTCTAGTAACTTAGCATATTATGGTAGGTTCATCGTCGTAAAATTCCCAATTTGAACTTTTCGATCAACAAAATTCCCAATGAAAAAGGGCATGGGCACTTTAAATGAAAATGTAAAAAAATCACTGGTACATAAAGACGAATGAAACTGGTGTTTCCTCTGTATAGATTTGGTTTAATTTGCAGTATAAATTTTGGTAGACCTTAATTGGGAGAAGACTGAAACATAGTGGTCGAAAAACAAGTTCTTTTCCCAGATTATACATTTATTAAATACATATAGCGCCCTATGTATTTGACCACAAATTTGAATGCAAAATTTATCAGTTGAAAACAAAATAGGAAAATAAACAAAATAGAAAACTATTTCACGGGTTGATTGCCCTCTTTATTTCGTATTATTTCTACAGAAAACACTATTACTGTCAGAAGTAACTTTTAAATGTGACTTGTAGGTATAGAAGTTAAACTGGCAATAGAAATTAGAATGTTCATCATCAGACAGTTTGTTGGTTTCTCATCTATCGTAGTAAGTATTATGTATCATGACCCAATGTATCGTGATACGTATCATATCACTAATTACTAAATATATAAAACCATGCATGTAATACACATTGTCACAGCTCAAGTCTCTGGATCTGTTCAGATTTCCGATCATCACCCTGCATGACCAACTTGAAAATTGACATGGATTGAAGTTCGATAATATTATGATATTAATAATAATAATTTATAGGGGGAAGGCTCTGCCAGTCACACTACTATGACTGTAGCAATAAAATTTATGGTAAATTCCCTCTAGCTCAAAGCTAGTGGGTGATCATGACTCCATTGTCATTTTGAGAACTTGATGTTTACTTGAGGGTGACAAAGATTTACATGGCGGATGTTGACGATGAAGCAGAGGACATTTACTCTTCCGGAACACTAGGGCTCACATTCATGAAATAATTCTCATGCTCAAGCATGATTGTTGTGCTCAAGCCTTATTTCTTGTTCTGGCTATAAATTATTTAAACAATCTCATTTTGTCGAACTTTTTGTAAAAAAGTTGAAGAGACATGAAGTCAAAAACTGTTTTCAACATTTACAATGAATTTTTACCCTTCGACATGATACAAGTGAGTTTCAAGAAAGCTGGCTTGAGCACAGAATCCATGTTTGAGCATGAGAACAGTTTCATGAATACGGGCCTTGGTCTTATTCTCATGTACTTTTGCAAGGGTCTCCATGTAAATCTTTCCTTTGTTATGTAGCGGAACTGGACTGGGTCAATCATCGGCGACCAGGTAGCTCAGTGGTAGAGTGTTCGTCTAGAGTTCGGAAGGTCCTGGGTTCGTAAATGGCGAGCTTGCCAACCATTGTTTAAAGCATTGAGTACGCTTAGCAAAGGGAAATATGAACTTGTAAATAGTTGTCTTCGGGGGCGAAGACTTGGAGAAAATAAGGAGGGAGGAATGTAGCGGAACTGGACTGGGTCGATCAACGGTGATCAGGTAGCTCAGTGGTAGAGTACGTGTTTGTCTAGAGTTCGGAAGGTCCCGGGTTCGAACCCCAGTCGGGACGCTACATTTTCTCTTTCTCCTTACAGTTATTTTGCCCCTGGTTTAATCGATTTTGAGTTCGAATTATGATTTTGTTAACACTTTGGTATTCTCTAATTTACTTTAACCCTTTGTTCTAGATCTTGTGATTAAAAGCTTCCAGTGTTCATAGGACTTTGAGGTAGAGCTCGAGGGAATATAGGGAATTTCCCTGTATAATAAAGCTCATGATCAGTGGTAGATTGTTTGACTATGAACCTGGAAATTGAGGGTTTTAACCCTAGTTGAAGCATGCACTAACTACATGTAATGTACAGTGACACTATACTTCTGTCTTCTAGTCAAAAGTTGAATTAATATTTTTTCCTGTCACTGCAGGAAGTAATTAAGGCATGAAAGCCTAATGTACGCGTCCCTGTGATCTACGTATACATGCTCAATTGTATAGACACAGCCTATATTATTTGTTTTGTTGTGCTTTGGCAGGTGTAAACAGTTTAAACTGGAATGTAAATATACAACCATCAATGGCATCAGACAATGTACGCTTACATGTACGTCATTGTAAATATAACAAGTTGTCACTTGCTACTTCAAAAATTATTTCAACCAGATATAATAGATTATAATTATCGACAGTTATCTTCAATGTAAGGATTTTCTTAAACACGTTCTTTTTCACCATACACAAGGACATGCTGTAAAATTGAAGACATAAGTTGAACTTAGATAAGTTCATGAAAATCAACACGAAGTCGAAAACTGGGACCAAAATTTGATTAAATTCTAAGGATTGTGGGCAGATTTAGATATTTTAACTCACCCTGTTGAGGGTTCCCGTTGTTCCTCATTTATACTTCGTTGTCATCACATTTGATAAGAAATAGAAAGTAAAACACCCGTAAATCACAACACGCAAGCACCACTGACAGTTCTCTCAATCGTCTGCCATAACAAGATTTCACGAAAACGAGGCAACAGGATTTTTTTCCCCTTTTTCCAATTTAGAGTCGTCTCCCTTACCCTATCTAAGTCATCGAAGTCACTGTAGGACTACTTTTGTTATATATGGTCGTTAAATTCCGTGACAAATCCTGAGTAGATATCTATATGATCGGCAACTTTCCAGCTAAGCTGATCAAGAGAAATATCATGGGGATGATTCACATGAACAACACTTCAGCTTTCTTGAGGGGCGTGGCCCACTAGGCCTAGAAGAACTTTATTAGCAAATCTTCATGTCAATGACAGGATATATTGTTCAAGAGAGCGATACAGGCCCTGCAGACCTCTTGTTCTATAATTACTCGGGCTATATACACATGTACGTTTCTGCCACATTAACAAAAACAGCCATTGACAAGGTTATATTTAAACGGGAAATAAGAAAATCACTTAAACATTTTGTCAAAAACTACTTTTGAGCAAGATTTTGTTTGCTAAAGTTATCAAAATTTATACTCTCTGTGTTATATATATCCATGTGGGTGACTCTCGACTTTTACCAATAATCAAATTAAATTAAAGTTTCTATATCTAAGTAAAATATTGCAAGCAATATTGAACAATTGATCTCGTGTAGAATGTATACCCATGAATACATGTGTTTTCAAAATCTTTTTGATACCTTAACTGTTTTAAAATTGTTTCGAAAATGAATTTGATTAATAGCCTATCATACAAAATGTTATCTTTTTTATTCTATTCAGTTTCAGGTCAATCTCTAGAGTACATTGTGAGATTTTTTTTTTGTGATAAAATATTATATGAAACTTTGAATAATAGCACACGTATGATACATCCATAATATAAATACATGTACAGTTTTTATAACAAATTTAACACTTTCGGGATTTAGATCAATTTTCGACCCCACCCCCCCCCCCCCACCCCCCCCCCCCCACCCCCCCCCCCCCCCATCCGTTGTCATTTATACTTTTTTTTTTCAAATATTGACCCAAACTTCACAAAAGTGTAAAATATTACTCTAATCATCTGAGCTTCTAGGTCCGAATTCCCAGGCCCCTGTGATAACGATATGAATAGCTAGATAGTGTCAAGGAAGGTTTTAGCACGGCCAGCAAGCAAGTTGTTGTTTTTTACTTAATAATTCCTTCTTTATTGGGTCTAGTTGATATATATATATATATATATATACTGTAGCATTAATAAACATCACGCAAAATTTCCTTTCGCTCGGACATTACCGAGATTTTTAGTTATACAAGGGAAATAACCCGCATTACATGATTCATTTCGATGTTATGTTATATGTTATCATTGATACAACAAAACACAATATATGATGAAAGGCGATAAGTACCACACGAAAAAAATCTATTTATCTTGTTATTACGAATAACGCTAAGTCGTTATTACGATTTATTACATTTTTACGAGTGAAATATCAGAAAATATCAACTTGATAAAACTTATATCAACACTGCTTATATCATCCGTTTTGGTCGACTAGCATTGCGCACTATAATTTGTGTACCCTTTTTCGTTATTCTAGAATCAAAGCATGTAAAGTAGGGAAATTGAAAACCTTTATAGTATCCTGGAAATTAATAGATATCTAGATGGATTTTATTAATATGTTTTCATATTTTTACTATATTTTGAACAAAACAAAAATAACTTCATCCTGTGGCGTATTAATATTTTTTAGTTTAAACATATTTTATTGCTTTAAATTGCAACAGGATAGGGCACAAGTTATACAACTTATATCAAGCCCGTTCCGATTCATAATACAACATATATATTTTTAAGTATCAAAAATGGCAGTTATAGAATTCTATACAATCATATGCTATAGTCACTCATAAAATCACACTTAGAGAAAAAGAAGATGGACGAGAAGAAATAGGAAGAGATGGAGAGAGAGAGGGGGGAGAGATGGGGGTTACTTGTTATTACTGACTAGTAGCAGTAGCAAAGCATGACAGTTAATTTGAATGTATTTCTGACCAGGTGGTTGTTCTTTTCTCTTTGCAAGCGGAATTAATGATGATCTTATCACTGTTCCTATCTTTCAGCTATTCAAATGTTCATCACTTCCCGTGCCAATAACTTTCTCCTGTTCACTCCTGGCCTGCTGGTATTTCCGTTTCCACTAATCCGCTCACACAGAGAAAGACCAATCACATGGTTTTATTGAATTAATAGATATACATTTTATATAATAATAAAAGTACTATATCTACTAGTCGAATAGAAATGCCATAGACTAATTTTTGTGAGGGAGACGAGGAAAAAGTGGAAGAAATGTATTTAAACCTAATATATTGCTGAGTGTGCCTGAATATCTCTATGTTTTCCTGTTCCGAGAAATTTGTATCACCAGATAGAAGAAGGGTAAGTGTGAGAGGTATGTATTCATTCAGCTCGCGATAAAGTTTAATTCTTTGTTCCACATAGTTTCTACAAATGAAAATTATTGATATTCTCTAAGCCTTAGGCACTCTGTCCCGATCAGTTGTAACCGCAAAATTTAAACTGGAATCAGACTTGTTGGAATGTCGAAAATGTAATAAAAAGAACATTCAATGGCTTCCCAATAAATATCAAATAAATTTCACTTGTATGCCATATTCGTGAAATATATTTAATATTTAACGGGAAACCATTGAATAGCCTCTATATATTTACAGTCTACACTGCCATTCACTCGATAACCATTGTCCTGCAAACTAGAGTTATTTTCCAATTTATCTATACTCAAAAAGAACGTGCCAAGTTTCTATGACGTCGACAACACTACATGTGGGCGGAGCTATTCAAATTATCCTGTTCGTATCACAATTGTATGACGTCATCAACAATATACATGGGCGGAGTTAACAACGATTTATGCAAACTTTTCACGTTGGTAAGTTCTGGAATGAAATCTATGTCCACAGATGGGACGATATTAAACAGAATAGTTATGAGCCATTTAGAGAAAAATGCTGTAAATATAAGAATTAACGTTTGATTTTGTTTAGTTTATGAGATCCGATGGAGCACTCGGTAAATTTACTAGCTCGAGTTTGTTCTGGCTCCGACACCATATCTTGCCGACATCAGACATCTATCTGTCAAAATGTCTTAGTCTGGTGTTAGGGCCAGAGGAAACTCGGGCTAGCAATTTGCCTCGTGCTCCATTGGATTTATGATCTCATAAACTAAACAAAATCAATGAGTAATCCTTCAACACTATTGGTGGCGATGGAATGGCGTACGCGTTGTAATTCGGGATTTTTTTTTACCTATTGTATATGCTAGGTAACTGCACGTATAACCACATGTTTTCACTTGACTTCGGCAATTCTGAAGGCTGAATTTGGTTTGGTTTAGTATATTTAGTTTTACGTCCTATTAACAGACAGGGTCATTTCAGGACGTGCCAGGTTTTGGTGGTGGAGGAAAGCCGGAGAACCCGGAGAAAAACCATCGATCTACGGTCAGTTCCTGGCAACTTCCCCACGTGGGATTTGAACTCGCAACCCAGAAGTGGAGGGCTAGTAGTAGAATGTACTCGTACACTGCGGCCAATCAGACTGAAAAGGGCAGACGAGTATTTCAAGTAGGAAGTCTGTCGTTGGTGAGTATAATTTAATGCTGTTTTCTCGTATTGTGTTGTCATGATCAGTAGTCAATCTTTACATGGTTGCTGAACCTGTAGCTACAAAACAAACATACGGCACAGGTATTCGCGAGATGCAGGTTGGTGAAGATTAATTTATGAGCCAGTATGGTCGCCATCTTATTCTTATTGAGATATATCCTGTATCCTCCTTTGATATGAAGATGGACATTTTTTTTAAATACAATGTACCTAATTGCTGTGTTTGAGAATGATGCGTAAATAAAGTAGAAGACGCTTACTTTTCCGGAACACCTGGTCTTCCGTGTTAATCTTTTGCTCATATATTGCCGCTAATTTAATCAATTTTGAGTTCGCATAATGGTTCGGTATTTTCTCTATGTGATTTTTTTTAACATGCTGTTAAAACAAAACCATTTGATTTGAAATAAATATATTTATTTCGTGGACTGCTATGGCGTTTACACTCTATCTTAGACTTCGCTATAAATACGAATAATGTAACTTCTAAATGTTTATATTGTCATTATGATTAGCAAGAATGCAATGACATCTTATTTTAAATATTGAAAAAATTATTGCACAAAAGTCCGGCCTTACACAGGAAAGTATAATTATATATTATTCATAAATTATATAATCCACCCAATCATGCGCGCGCACACACACATACACATATAAGTTATTTTATAAAATACTCACATTTTGCAAAATACGACAGTTTCAGGCCAAATGGCGATACTCAATGTACCTTCGCATTATGTATCGCGTATAAACCAAAAGAGGACAACATTTTTCTTAAAGCAAATAGTTAAACAGAAATATAAATAATAGCCACGAATATCTGTTTAATAGGCAATAATGATTGATTTCATGATATTATAAATGTATACTATTAAAAATTATCCAATATCATAGCACTTTCTTTGGCAGATATACATAATCAATACTTAGTTTATGGTGGCCGTAAATCAGAGTTTGAAGTTCTCTATTTATTCAAGACAATTTCTTTCAAGTTTTACACATTGGTAACTTCCATTTTCAGTTCAGATCATGCTTTAGAATTCATGTGTTACTAAATTCTACTTTGAAACGCCGTTTTCATTTAATGTACTGTCTTTTCAGAAATGCCAATGTAACCTGCGGGCGGTCAATCATCAAACTAATGACCTACGCTCGCCTAACTAGCATGCAACGAGTCCCCGGATTACACTGCATCACTGGAAAGCTAACTTGCTAATAATAGCTGTTACACTATCCCCCCCCCCCCCCCCCCTCCGAGAAGTCTCGTGTCCAGACTTGGAAATGTAAATTACTGTTGTTTGGTGGTGTTGATTGTTCTCATGAAGAAAATGACCTAATTTTGTCTTGTACTCAAAATTTCATTATCAGCTCCCGAAAATTTGAATGAGTTATTTCTCTTTTCTTCCATATTTCTATTTTTATATATAGTCTACCTGTCGTTTACAGTTACATCTTTCACGTGCTTAGCTGTTTACAATAACTGAATACAGATTAAATCTTACATAATTCACTGTTCACCATTACTAAATACAGTGTAAATCTGAGCAACTGTCTCTACTCTACTCTCTTTCCGCTCTTTCCCTTCTCGTTCTCCTTTATCGTTAACCTTTCATTACTCATTTTCCTTCCATACCCAACGTACCGTTAAATTTTGTTCTCTTTCTCAATATCATAATGAAACGTAGTCCTCATTTTTCAAGCGTAATTATTTCAATGGAGATGGATTAATATAAGTTGCAAAACTTGTTTCCAAATCCAATTTCAAAATTTGTGTATTTCTCTTTACTATGTATTGAATTGAAAAAGAAATAAAATAAAGTTTATACTAAAACTGGCCTTACATGAACTGTAACGTCTGGGCAGTAATCCATCCAACTACTGAACATTACTTATTGAGCTGGTCCTCTGGTTATACCACATATGTTGAAAAGGCTAGTTTGCCTACAAGGTAGTATTTCCCCGATAAACAATAAGTATGCTAGTATTGGCACTGCGGCAAACATACTGAATCCTGGGACCTCTTACTTTATGAACTCGCGCTTACTTGCAGACAAAATACTACATAATTCGTAGGTACATTTTTTTCATATAGTTATCTCCCCTCCACTTCCCGTCGGACAGAACTGAAGACGGGCCTACATGAGCATTTAGATCGGTCGTCTTGTATTTGGAGGCGGAAGGTTCGAAACCGATCCCGACCAAATGCATTTTTCACTTGGAGCGCTACTCTCTTTTGTTTATGTCATCTTCTTGTCGTAAAAAGTGTCACTTCATTAAACAATACGGAATGAGTGCACTTATAGCAATTTAAAAAAAGGAACGAATATGTACCTTACGGAACCTTCTACGATTAAAAATATCTTAAACTGTATTCTACATTATGTTACAGGAGAGCAAATACCCCCATATGACCATTATGAAATTCGACCCTTTACCCTCCGAACTGACGACTGACGCTTTAACCAGTTGAAAAACGTGGTAAACAGTGAACTTGTTGCGCATTTCGCTCATTTCATAACTGAACGAGTTAAAGTGGAAATCGGTCAAACAGAGTTCTCTAGCGTTTCACTCGCATGAGACACAATATGTAAGCACATTATGTTGGCTAAAAAAATCCACGAAATCATGCTATACATCTACCATATCGCTATCTCCGGGTTGGAGATCAGGTTTTGCCGTCGTTTTGAAACTACTTTTGAATTTCCTTGAGATAGATGACAGAGAAAATTTCTTCGGGGCAGACGCACTAGCTGTTGAAGGCGCAACCCCGTGGTCTCTATTGCTCGCTTCTGAATCTGAGGACATGTCTTCGATCTCTTTAAGCGTTGCTGAATCGATAGAGGAGGCATCCGACTCCACGGGTTCCAACTTAGTTCTTTCGCGGTGATAATTATCGGACAAACTCGATAGCGTTGGTTTGTTTTCCGTCGCATTTGTGCCTTCACTCTGAGCGTCAAACGCCATAAAGTTTACGACACCGGCAGGTAGATCTGAAAAATTAAGTTCCTTTTCAACTTTGCTTGTAGTTTTGTGATCTGCGTCTTCTGGGTCAGAGGGTGGATTGACCTGGTATTCACCCCCACTTCCGGTTTCACTTTCGGAATCATCACTTGACGATTCACTAGAAGAGATGGGAGGAGTGACGAGTAAATTGGACACTTGGATCACGCGTAGGGTCTCTGGTTTCTGTTGTGGTTCTGGTAAAATCTTGTCCTCGGTATCGAAAAATGGATTATCAAGAGAGACGCTCTCTCGTCGTCCCACGGCGGATGGTTTCATGCGGATTTCATCAACTGTTTCATTGTCGCTTTCATCTTGTTTTGTATCTAACGTGCCTTGTTGAAATTTGGAAAAATCTAACGTATCAAATGATGGGTTGTCAAGGGTAACGCTCTTTCGTCTTCCATTTCCTCCTGACTCTATTGTAAGTGGCAGCTCATCGATCTGATCGTCGTCTTCCTCTTCGTCTGCAATACCTTCCCCATTAACGACTGGATTAACGATATACTCAATTAAATCGCCATCCGATTCCTTACTGTCATCACTGTCGCCCTCATCACTAGATTCGCTTAAGAGTTGCTCATTGGGGGAGATTTTCAAAACATTCAGCTGATTCTGCTCGTCTGTGCTACTCTCGCCAATATCAAATCCAGACATTGAAAGTAAGGTCGGTTTGGCTGATGAACTTTTATCTTCGAAACTTGAAAAATCAAAAAAGGGTTGCATTGATGAGCTATTAGAAGACATTTCACTTGAAGAAGGAGCAATTGTCAATGTCTGAGAATCATTGCCTTCTGAGTTGTCAACAAGCGATAGGAAATCGGATGTTTCTCCATTCAATGTGTTTGGTATACCATCAAAAGGACTGGAATCAAATGATATCACAGATTGTTCGATGTGCGTCGTGTCGTCTTCCTGATCTGTTTTCTCTGTAATGTCATTTCCTTCTTCAACGTCGAACGAGTTGGAGTGTTGTTCAATATCCTGGATCAGTTTTTCAAATTGCACTTCTGCCTTGTTTTTGTAAGGAATTTCTAAACTATCTGTTTCGTCAAGACTTAAATTCGATGAATAATAATCTTGTTCCGCGATTTCAGCAACTGGATGATCCTCTTCGACAATTTCTCCGCTGTAAACAGACGAAAGAGAATCTTCTCCAAAAGACTTGGTACGAGCCGTCAACTCCCGCATCTCGTCTCTGGTGAGATACCCTTCAATATCTTGACCTGTGCCACTGTGGTCTTCTGTTTTGTGTGCTAAATATTCCGGCTTTTCCAGTGCTCTTTCTGTTGTAATATCACCAGAAACACTTCTTGGTTGCATGTCAGACATTTGATCATATGTGTCAACCCTATTAGTCTCATTTGCGAAGTTTACCCCTTCCAGTTGTATCTCGTCTAGCAACGAGGGAACGGGGTTCACTTCTGCGGCATCATTGCCACTGCTTGCCTTGGTTTCGCTTGCAAAGTCAGATAAAGTTCCGGATATCTCAGAAACATCGGGTACCCCGACGGCCACCACTTCCTTCGCATCGGAATTTTGTTCAGCTGGTACAGCGTTGCTTTCTTCAGAGGCAGTTCCACGTTCTGCTTCAACAACATCTCCCTCCATGACCTCAGGAAGTTCAACGATATGCCTTTCTTGCCAAGATTCGTTGATAGGCTCTGACTGATTTGTGCCCTCAGCTGATGATTTTGTCTCCTGCTGAAGCAAATTATTCACCTCTGTCATTATTTCCTCAGTTGTAAAAGTTGCTCCCTGTTCATTCTTTACCGTAAGATTATTCTGTGTTTTCATTAACTCTTCTGTTTTATTGTCTTCGTCTGTACCAGTTGATGATTGACTACCTTCATCGTCATCGTCGTCTGTGAAATTCAAGCCCTGTATTTCAAGCTTTACCAAAGGTCCATCGGGCTTGCTAAAGCCTTCCGCATTTTCATCCATTTCATTTTGCTTCGTAACATCGCTTGCACTTGGTCCATCTGAAGAAACTTTTTCCTGTTCCAACATTTCACTGTTCGATTCTGCGCCATCGTCTGGCATTTCCTTGTCTGTCATCTGTGGGTTTTCTGTGTGTACAACCACTTCTACGCTATCAGGGACAGCCACTGTATCTGAAATGACTCCTGTCCCATTATCTTCTTCCGCTAAAGAGCTATCCTGAGAGTTTTGTCTGTCTAATACCTCGTTAAGGTAAGTAGATATGCGCTTTCGTTTGATCTTTGGTGCGTCAGTAACAGGCCTGAATCCTTCACCGTCAGAGTTCTCGTCTGATGCAGAATCCTTTTCTTCCGTAGAAGATGTTTCAGAAGTGGAAGAAGAAGAATCTGAAATCTTTGTTACTTCTCCTTTTTCCTCTTCATCTTCTTCCTCTATAACAACTTTAGGGCCAGGTAAAACCTTCCTTCTCTGTTTTGTATTAGTTCTTTTCTTCATTTCCGGACTATCTAGGTCATCTAATCCTTCTCGTAGTCCAAGACTTCCCAACAAGGTAAGACCGGATGTTGGCTGGTATTCTTGTTCGTCACTCAAATCAACGTGGTTATCATGAGATACGCACTTTTCTGCAGACATTTTCTGAATCTCCTTCTCGAACGAATCTTGTCGTGTTAGCGTCGCGGTTGAAGTTTTTCTACTGTATGCCGGATTGGTGAATTTGCCGAAGTCTTTGCCAATGATCATCCTGACAGGGTACTTTTTACGGTACCAAATATAGAAGGCAACTCCAGCGATGATGAGAACTATGACGGTAACTGTAACGCCGGCGGCAATGGCAGGAACATCAACATCGGAACTGTGGTCGGGTTCCGTCTGACCTGTAGTCCTTGTTGGCTCGATGCTTACCTGTAAAAACAAGTAACTTCGTGATTAAGCAAATACAAAACGAAACTAAGTCTGCAATGGTGTTGCGGACCATAGGTCATAAGTTTTGAAACTGCTAACAGATGCCCATGCTATAGGATTTGTATGCAATTGCTGCACATATACAAAACAAAACTGTACCTGTAGCCTTAACACACAAACCTGTACATATAAAACACACATATACACATATATAAAAGATGTACTAGTGGATGTAAGACATGTTCACGTGGATATAAAATATATACCAGTATAAATAAATAATAATCCTGCTCCAGCAGATATCAAACATATACCAGTAGATTTCAAACATGTACCAGTAGATTTCAAACATACCAGTAGATATCAAATATGTACCAGTTGATTTCAAACATGTACCAGTAGATTTCAAGCGTACCAGTAGATATCAAATATGTACCAGTTGATTTCAAACATGTACCAGTAGATTTCAAACATGTACCAGTAGATATCAACCATGAACCAGTAGATATCAAACATATACCCAAACATATACCAGTAGATATCAAACATGTACCAGTAGATATCAAATATGTACCAGTAGATATCAAACATGTACCAGTAGATATCAAACTTTTACCAGTAGTATCAAACATACACCAGTAGATATCAAACATGTACCAGTAGATATCAAACATGTACCAGTAGATATCAAATATGTAACAGTAGATATCAAACATGTACCAGTAGATATCAAACATGTACCAGTAGATATCAAACATATACCCAAACATATACCAGTAGATATCAAACATGTACCAGTAGATATCAAATATGTACCAGTAGATATCAAACATGTACCAGTAGATATCAAACTTTTACCAGTAGTATCAAACATACACCAGTAGATATCAAACATGTACCAGTAGATATCAAACATGTACCAGTAGATATCAAACTTTTACCAGTAGTATCAAACATGTACCAGTAGATATCAAACATGTACCAGTAGATATCAAATATGTACCAGTTGATATCAAACATATACCAGTAGATATCAAATATGTACCAGTAGATATCAAACATGTACCAGTAGATATCAAACATGTACCAGTAGATATCAAACTTTTACCAGTAGATATCAAATATGTACCAGTTGATATCAAACATGTACCAGTAGATATCAAATATGTACCAGTTGATATCAAACATATACCAGTAGATATCAAATATGTACCAGTAGATATCAAACATGTACCGGTAGATATCAAACATGTACCAGTAGATATCAAACTTTTACCAGTAGTATCAAACATATACCAGTAGTATCAAACATGTACCAGTAGATATCAAACATGTACCGGTAGATATCAAACATGTACCAGTAGATATCAAACATGTACCAGTAGATATCAAATATGTACCGGTAGATATCAAACATGTACCAGTAGATATCAAACTTTTACCCAAACATGTACCGGTAGATATCAAACATGTACCAGTAGATATCAAACTTTTACCAGTAGATATCAAACATGTACCCGTATATATCAAACATGTACCAGTAGATATCAAACATGTACCAGTAGATATCAAACATATACCAGTAGATATCAAACATGTACCCGTATATATCAAACATGTACCAGTAGATATCAAACATGTACCAGTAGATATCAAACATGTACCAGTAGATATCAAACATGTACCAGTAGATATCAAACATGTACCAGTAGATATCAAACATGTACCAGTAGATATCAAATATGTACCAGTAGATATCAAATATGTACCAGTAGATATCAAACATGTACCAGTAGATATCAAATATGTAACAGTAGATATCAAACATGTACCAGTAGATATCAAACATGTACCAGTAGATATCAAACATGTACCAGTAGATATACAAAATGCAACATCGACTACAATAAATACGGCATAAATCAGTGTATATTTGTTCGTCGCATACTTGCCAACCTTTTGAAATTTCTACGGGGGATATTACGCGTGCTCAGAATTGAGAGCATAAATAAGATGTATACATGTACATTCAGAGGAAAAAATACACTTTTAAACGGATTCTTTTGAGCTCTTCTTTCAGATGAAATCATCAGACCTTTAAAAATAGGAGCAGTTAAACAGATTCCAAATTTGAAAATGCAACATTTTAGGGTCCAAAATCGGGAGTCTCCCTCCTAAATAGGGAGGGTTGGCAAGTATGCGTCGTGTTATAAATACAAGTACAATTGTATACACTGTAATTATAAACACTAGATATGGGAGATCGTTCAATATGCTATCTATGGTATAAACTATCTGTAGGTATATCATGATATATTGTAGTGTTTAAATTGTTCTTCTTTTTATACACATTATAATTAATTTTCCATTGATTGTATGCAGAATGCGGCTTTCTGATTGGTTGAGATTTTCTTTTCATACCGCTATGAAAAAAAATCCGAAAATGGCGCGAAAAATGTGACGTCACAATGCGGAAATTGACATTGCGTATTGTTTTTTAAAAAAGAATCCGTTGTTAGATCAGTCAAATTGTACATAAACATGTTTTAAATTTAAAAATAAGCTTCAAAAATTAATTATAAACATTGATGTCAATTATTTTTTAATTTCATAGGGTTATGAAAAAAATTTTGCTTGCAAACTTTTGTAAGAATCCGCTACGCGGTTACGCGGATTCATACAGTTTGCAAACAATTTTTTTCATACCCCAAATTGATAGCAATGCTTAAATAAACATAAGATAACGGAGGTCGTTTAACATGATATGTATGGTATACGATATCTGTAGGTAAGTTTGTATCTTATAATCATGTTATATTATAGTCTTAAATTGTTCGTTTTTTTATTACACATTAAGCATAAGATATAGGAGATAAATAAGTACTCATTAATACAGGAGGTCGTTTAAAATGTTATCTACGGTGAGTTATCTGTAGGTAAGTTTGTATCTTATAATCATGATATAGTATATTTACCTGGTCAATGAAGCCCACGTGGGCTGCTCTCTGATAGGCCGCGTGGTACTCCGAGACCGGCCGCGCCAGGTACCACATCTGAATCCCACTATGTCCTGTCGCGGGCTTCTCTTCACTGCTGTACGATACACGTAACAGGCTATCACATACAATAAAATTCCTACTCGACTCCTCTCCTCCATTGCGAGACGACCAAACAAGGTCCCCGTTTCCCAATAAACCTGCCGCATCATATTTGTGTATCTCAAAAAATACACCATCGTTTGGGATATCCAAAGTCTCAAAGTATATGTGTATACATGTGTTGTTTCTTGATTTTATGTCCCATTTACAAGACATATTTGAATAAACGATGTTTCCCGGAAAACCAGGTGTAGCGATAAAGTCACTTTCGTACGATGCTGTCAGAACGGCGCCTTTTACTGGGCACGTGGTGACGATGCATTTTGGCGGGAAATCGTTCCAAGTTGATTTGGCGCCATCGTGCAAACATTTGATAGTTTGTGGGCCTACCAATGCAAAAGGCTTCTGACACACAAAGCTTACAGAATCGTTTGAGGTCATCTCAGATATATTTCCAAACCTTGGAGCGATCGGTTTTTCGCACCTTTTCACACACTCAGTATTACTTCCGGTCCAAATTGGAACACCTGTAGAAGGATCTCTGACACAGGTGATATTCTCAGGACCTGACAGGGTGTATCCAGGCAGACAGGAAAACCGGAAGTTGGTCCCGATAATGAATTCTTTTGCATCTCCTATCCTGAGAGAATTGTCAAGAGTTCCCGGATCAAGACATTGGTCACTGGGCCTTATAGCACTGACGATTATTTCGAAATCTGCCACGATACGCATCATGTGTTGATCGCAATAACTAGGACCCAAACTTATCGTAATACTGTGCCCATGCAGTGTTAATTGGGTCATATTTGATGTTTTCTCAAATATATTTAATGCGTGTTGGACATTATTGGTGTCCATGGTCGATAATTCGAGTAACACATCCGAACTGGGTGTGACATTAGCATTATAAGAACGTTGCAGGTAAGTTATGAATATCTCCTCGTCGTCATTGAATTTAATTTCCTTCTCGCATTTTGTCAAAACCATCAAATCGTTGAACGAAATTCTGTATGGTATGCGCTCTGTAGATAGTACGGTGGGTTTTGGGAGGTAAAACCCGCCATTTCTAGATATGGCCACCAATAACAGCAGCGATAGAAGTAACCAGCGCATGGTGTCGCGTAACAGCGTTCAGCTCCCGGCATACAAATAACTTCAATATGTCGTCAGTTGTGCATTCTCAAAGGCCGTAAACCATTACCCTGCACATTGATAAGAAATTGGCGCATTAGTTTATAATACTGAAGAATTTTAAAGATAACGGTAATGTTGTAAACGTGATAACATAAGTACTACATGTATGTGCAATTTGTATCGGACCCAATCTGTACTTAACTGTATACTGTATACATATGTAAACAACCTGCGAGCTACTGAAAACGGACGATAGTCTCTATTAAACATAAGAATAAAACCAGAAGCTCTAATTAAAGCAATACTGCTATAATGAAAGCGTTTTATAACACAGTTAGCAATGGTTAAAGGCCCAATATACGTAACTTTCGGCAAAACTTGAAGCGAAAATCAAGCCTTATAGCTTTTCATATTTATAGATTTAGTTAAAATTAACTGATATCAGCAATATTCAAGATGAATTATCACGCGATTACTGGTACAACAGCAGTAGAAAATCGGTATTTGTAAATTATAACCTATTCGGCTTGTCGTTGAAGTAGACCCCACCTGAATTATTTTCAATTTTTTGGATTTTTCTGTCAAGAGTTTCTTATTAGTTACGGCGGTTTACTTCGTTTTAGGCTTATTTTTGCATAGTTATCAACTGGATTTTTTTTCAGAATTTTTCAGAATCACGAAAAATTTCCTGAAGTTACGTATATTGGGCCTATACGGCAATACCATAAATACGGTTTTTTTTTTTTTTTTGCCAAAGCTCAATATTTTATTTAAGACAAGATTACTCCATTTTTGAAATAATTTTCGGTTTGAAGTGCAAACAAAAATATTTATCGAAACTGAACATTCTATATAGACCTATTCTAGATTTCGGGATAAGTTTTAGAAATATTTTGACTTCCTATAGATAGTGTTTTAACCAATTTGTAAACCCATCGTCTTTTGTAAGGGGGAATCATACCCAAGTGATAAACACATGTGTCTTTTCTATGTTTTTCTTTGGAAAATATGTATCAACCTTCTAAACATACCCGTGTACATTTTCTGAGGAAAAAAAGACAATAGACCCTTCGAAAAATTTAAAACCGACTCATCTCCAATCGCCATACTTCTGTATTACCAGAAGTTGAGAGAACATGTATATGTCGACTTATAATTACTAGTTGCGGCTTGTGGGAATTTCCCCTAAGTCAAGCGATAGAGCATTGTCGGAAACCAACGTAAAACTTCTCTAAGACTTGCATATAGAGAAGTGTACCGTGGGTTTCCGACGCTGGACATACATATGCAAGCGTTAGAGAAGTGTACCGTGGGTTTCCGACGATGGACATATGCAAGCGTTAGAGAAGTGTACCGTGAGTTTCTGACGATGGCGATAGATCTAGAGTATCCGATTAGGGACTGAATGGTCACTAGTTCGAACCCCAGCGATGTCAGAACATTTTTATTACTCCTTCCTATAACATATGTACTACTTTACAAATATATTCAGACTATCAGTCTAATTTATTCAAGAATAGCAATAATTTAAAATACATGTATCAAAACGTTACATAAGTTTTGTATGCATGCATTTCTTAATTCAATGAACAACACGCTTACACCACGGAATTAGTATATAAATATATATGTAACCATTTTTTGCTCAGTCAATAGCATCGGTCATTAAGTTTGACGGACGATAAACTTTATCTTAGCATTATTTGTAATACAACTCCGTGTAGAAGTTTATATATATATATTAATGATGTTATCACACTGGACGTTATCAGCCAGTCGGTGAACACCGTACTAAGCATGGATTACAAAATGTGTGTAGTATATATATATATGTGTGTGTGTAGCACGAACGTAAACATATAAATAAAATGTTCGAGTATTTTAGATTCGTATAAGAAATAACAATGATGTCATCATATTTTATAGCGACAATAATGTTAACATATTATACAGGTAAAACTATTTTACTTTTTAATATAGATTTGATTACTTCGGGAAAAAAGAAAGAATCACATTTATATATGATATTGATGTTTCAAAGCGTATATGTATACATGCGATCAAATATTGTGGAAATAATTACGTTGAAATTGACAAACACATGTAACTATCATTTAGTTCTAATCAGTTATCATAGAATATATAAATACAAACAAGGGGGCGTGTCCTGGCTATGTACTTACTGACAATAATACTTAGAAGTATTTTACAATACATTGTCTTATTTCATTTTGTTGATAAAATCCATACTAGATAATTACCTTCACATCCATTAATTTCTATAATCCATTGGTTTTAGTTTTCCCTCATCTGTCACTTATATTTGTGTAAGCCTCGGTCTGTTTTACCTGTGAACAAGTGCCTCAGGTGCGATATTACTTTGGTTTCGGGCAAATTATCTCCCCTTAGCGAAATCTTCGGTGTGTTTACGTTAAATCAGGCGCGCCATTTTGAATCTCGGTTGATAGCTACGTTGGGTAAGAGAGTGACTGTAGTGGTGTATGCTCTAATTTTGGTGGTAACTGAGCAAGGTCAACTTTATATGAAAGACTGTCGGTAAATAAGCTATTCTAATTATATATGTAACAGATCTGTAACCTAATCGAAACTGATCCAGTTAAGAGTAACTGTGCTAGTAGACTCCTTCACTTTGCCTTGACAGCTCCTGCACTCAAACGGTACTGCAGTCTGGACGTAAACTGGGATTGTGAACTTGCTGTAGGAATCAATGCCTTGCTACATTCACCAAACGAAACGAAAACGTCAAATAATAAAACCAAAACTATAGTTTCAGACCATCAAACAACAATCATTTCAAATAATCAAGAAAGGACATCTTATATGAAGTTTGTAATGATAAATCCCATAAGTTCATTATGATGAGTCTTTTGGTTTTACATACTGGTGAAATATGTCAGTCTGACATTTTACTTATTAAAATGATTGCATTGATATGCATCTGAAATTATTAGGCCTATAGTCACAATCGGGAGGTATTTTTGTTTCGCCTTGATCGAGAAAAGCGAGACTATAAGGTGTTGCTTTTCTGGCGATTGGTAGCGGCAACCGCATCAACAATTACATTTGCGTTACAGTTCTCTTTTAACAGTGTTATAATTCTTTGAATTGAATTGAAAGTTGGTCACATTACTCAAACGTTAACCATTATACTACATGTACATACCTAACCTCAATTTAAAAGAAATTGTGTTACAGGTTTTGGTATTTGGGGGCAAAAACATGGGAATTTTGAGAATTTGTGTGAAAGTCCACTTTTTAAAGTATCACTGACATCAAATTCAATTGAAACTTGGGGTATACGTAGTTATTTTTATCATCATACTGAACGAATTACAGACGTTCGCCCCAATGTCACAATGTCCCATGCCTGAAAATCCCAAATTTTTTTCTTATCGCCCCAATTTATTTTTGCATTGTCCCAAATGCCATGTCATAATGTCCCAAAATATTTGTGGCAAACGGATCGATTCGCCCCATGCCAGATCGCCACAATGTCCAAAAACATTTTCCCAAATTTGACATATCGCCCCAAATGAGTATATAGCTAATTCTTGGGAACTTAACAAAAAATAGATTATTGTATGAAAATTTAAAATATATTGACAACAAAAAAATATTCAGACTGATAACAATTTATTTCTTATATCCGATCTTTTTATATCTGTTCGTACCGTTCATTGTGTCGGGCTATTATGGGGATAACTCTCACAACCACTATAATCGTTTATTAATAATGTACGAAATAGAACTAGACCTAGCTTTTCTTTTCAAAAATTGAATCAGTTACACGTTTTTGTTTTGCATTGATATACACATAGATTTTTTGTGTAAATATGGAAATATAAACAAAGTCTCATGAGCATGTTGTCATTACCACTTTTACTTTGGGGCCGATGATCTATGTGTGCATACACGGTTGGTCCATTGTAAGCAGAATAAACAAAGAAGCCATGGTTTTTACAAGATCCAGGTAATGGGGTAATTGACCATAGGATGCCTCTCTATTGAGTCTCCAGGTATAGAGAAAACTCTTGGAAACATGTACACCATTCCCGTTCTTCAGTTCAACAATATGCAAGCATTTCCTGGACTAAATATATCATTAATTCCTGTTTAGTTATCAAGATTTACCCATATTATAGTATGAGGTGACATGGTAAATCATTTGGGCGATATGTCAAATTTTGGGACATTGTGGCATGATAGGGCGATCTGGCATGGGGCGAATCAATCCCTTCGCCCCAAATATTTTGGTACATTATGACATGGTATTTGGGACAATGCATAAAGAAATTGGGGCGTTAAGAAAAATAAAATTGGGACATTCAGGTATGGGACATTGTGACATTGGGGCAAAACGTCTAAGCACCCTACTGAACACCTTACTGAAATTCGGGGGAAATTTATTTGCAGGTTCTGTTGTTTTGGAACAAAAACCAGGGAATTTTAAGAATTTATGTTAGCATCCACTATTTAAAGTGTAATTGCATTGATATGTAAATATTTACAGTCTACACTGACATTCACTCGATAATCATTGCTCAACAGACTATCATTATCACTGCATAACTGTAGTCAAACACGTGAAAAATGTCTTTGACGTCGACAACAATACATAAGGGCGGAGCTATGCAAATCCTTCAGTTTGACTTAAACTTAAACGTTATTGACAAAGTGGGAAAGGTGAGACGTATAATTCTTGTTGTGTTAAGGCCTGCGATTTAATTGTAACACCTTCTTTTTTCAGTACACTGATGTGAAGATAGATTTGAAGACAAACATGGATGACAGATCAGCTACGGAGAACTTTTTCACACAGCTCCGTAAGGTTGGCCTTGCAACAGAAAAGGGTGTAGCTGAATTGAAACAGGACTATGATAATAACACTAAAAGATGTCCTTCTAAAGCCATATTGAAACTGTCAGATCTAAAGAAGGAGGCCAAAGATATAAAGGTATATGTATCGGCTGATCACTAGGTAAAACAGAAATAGAGGATTATCACATTACAGTATCTTCAGTAATACCAGATATCTTTCACAAGTGGGGCCAATATTTTGATATTTTCGCACATGTGAAAAATACCAAAATATTAGCCACATGAGAGAAACATATTTTGTATCACTGAAGATATTGTTAAATATTCTATTGATTGCATTTAGATAGCAAAACCTAACCGGGCAGCTTTTAATTTCTTGCTTCATCCTTTGTAAGCAGAGTTTTGTTCTTATTGGTCAGATGGGAAGAAAAGTTATATTTTCACTATTGAAAACAAATATCATATTTCTCACTTGTAAAAAAATATTTCTTTCATAGAATGAATAATTTTCAATATGTTATATTAATTACTTGTAAAAATGTAATAAATTGTTCTGACTAAAGTTAACAGTTTCATTTGACTGCATTTTGAAAAGAAATTCTGTTTACTTGAATTTGGTAATTATAAGAAGAAGAAATATATTTGATTTGTCCATAAGCAGCTGACCAGTTCAATAAAATGAATGGTCATGTGTACTATATCTGTTAAAGCCCATCATAATTGTAACCAGAAAAAGAGAAGGTAGCAGCCAGACCAGGGTTCGAACCCTGGACCTTTCGAACTCTAAACAAACACTCTACCACTGAGCTACCTGGTAACCGATTGTCGATCCAGTCCAATTCCACTACATTCCTCCCTCCTTTTTTCCAAGTCTTCGCCCCTGAATACCTAACCCTAGTTTCCCCTTGCTAAGCTGCTCCATGAGCTTTAGACAAGGGTTGGCAAGCTTGCTAATTTTGTAATGGGAGAATGAGAAGATAGCGACCAGACTGGGGCTCAAACCCAGACCTTCTGTACTCCAGGCAAACACTCTACCACTGAGCTACCTGGATGCAAATTATCAATCCTGTCTAGTTCCAGTGCATGATATCATGTTTGTTGCTAAGACTTGTATGAAAAAGGAAGAAAATATAGATGAAAATTCTTTCAAAAGTACCTTAAAAAGTCTAGGGTTGTCACAGAAACTCTGTAGGATAGGTAAAATTAACTTAAAGCGGCTTGGCCTTATTATGATACAGGTGGATGCCAGGGGTAAAATGGAACACATGCAACAGACAGGCCAAGCATTTGATGAGTTCATGAGTCTGTGTGGATCCCTGATAGCAAAGCAAACGGCCGCATTGCAAGATGTTGAGACCTATATGCAGCAGTATGGCTTCATACCTAAAGGTACGTCATACATGTACAGAGAATTCTTGAAAATTATTTTCTTGTGTCAGACTCAGTCATGAAAGATTTGTCAGTCGGAAAAAGATTTTATCAGACTGAATTTTCAAATCTGTGTAAAACGGAGAGGAGACGCCTAGAAATGTTATACCATTTTGTTTGATAAGTTCCATTTCATAATCAATTTCATCCATTCTGCATACCAGGTATATATATATTTTGTTCTATAAAGACGTATATCTATGCTGACAAAATTACAATTTCATAATCTTTCAACCAGCTCTGAAATAAAAAAAAAAGCAAAACAATTCATTAAAAAACACAGGAACAAAGGAATTATCTAATTTTCGTCAATTTAAGTAGATTGCCAAAATCCCTGATAAATGCTCTAGTGTTTATCCAGCCATTATGAAACCATTTGATGTTATTCAGTCACGGCGGAACCTAAAGACAAGGAAGAGGAAATGACAGACTTGGAAGCTACAGATAATACAACCAAAGGAGATGCTGTGTATGTATTTTCATGTCACTTGAGACAGTCTCCAATAGAGAGTGAAGTTTACTAATTATGTGGAGAAAAAAGATTTCTGGTTATATCTTCTTAATTTTCAGATGGATAGAATTCCGCTTGATTGAATTTTCATCATGTGATTGCTGATATTAAAGTCTTGGCCCTGACTTACCTCCTGGGGCCTGAGGGGCAGGGCAAAAAGAGGTCAAATATTCAAAAAAAAAAATCTTATCCAGATAGAATCCACTTCTAATCATGAATGAATGGTCTTCAATGGCACTTTATCAAGTCTCCTTGTGTACAGTATTAATGCTGGACGAGCTACCAGTCCTAAGCTAGAAAGCAACTTATATAAATTATATGTACAATTAAAATCTGCCACACCAGAATGTATGATTTAACACAGGAGACTAATAAAGCCCTATACCAATATATTATACCAATAATATAACTCTGGCGACCACTGAAGTATTACAAAAAGTTTCAGTATTATTCAAATTTTGTTCAACAGATGCACCCCACCCCCATGTAGTCGAGAAGTCCCAGACACCTCCAAGACGCCCAAGACTCCGGTCATGGAACACACAAGGCTCCAGTCCTATAGGATGAAGGCTGTACCTGCTTCCAGCACCAACACAGCTATGTACAGGTCAGATGCTCACTCAGACTTCATCTGCTATAATAATAACTTAAGCTTGTTATATTAGCTCCCCTGACCCAAAGGGCCAAGTGAGCTTATGCGATCATCTATTGACCGTCAACTAATCCTTTAAATGACTTTTTCTGAAATACCAAAAGGCCTAGTGACATGAAATTTGGCTGGTAGCTTCCTTGGAAGAAGCTGAACAAAGTTTGCAAAAAAAAATCACTTTGAATTACTTTCAAGGTCACAGGGGTAAAAAAAAGGTTGAAATTTTCAATCGACTTCTTCTGAAATACTGTCAGGCATAGAGACTATAAATTTGATATGTAGCTTCCTTGGATGAGGTCAAACAAAGTTTGCGAAAAGAAATGACCTTGACCCATATTCAAGGTCACAGAGGTCAAATCTGTTATAACCTGTAAACTTATTGGGCCTCTTGTGTAAATTCAAAATAAATGAAAGTGAAGTTCATAAATGGATGCAGCCAAGAGCAAATCTCTCTTAGTCCATATCTAAATGTATAGCTTGAAATTGACGTTGAATGAATCCTCACTAAATGTACAGTAAATATTGAAATAAAAGGTCTTTATTGTAAATTCAGGCACAAATAAGCAGTATTCTGATTATGATAAATACATATGTACATGTACATAAAACTGACACTCTAAGCATTGAGGTGAGCTACCAGGTTAATGGAAGCTAAAGTATCCTGCCCACAATCAGGCAACAGTTGACTCATGTGGCCATCAAGGCCCATTAGGTTTGCAATCAGTTATAAGTGGGTGAATTATTATTAAATTGAAATAGGGAGAATTGATGCCAAAATTGGAGAGGGAAACTGACCCATATTTGGCCTGCACATCAATGAGAATGAAGGTGGTGTGTGTTTAGAGTTTCTGATCCTGATGGTGTGTGTTGAGAGTTTGTGATCCTGATGGTGTGTTTAGAGTTTGTGATCCTGATGGTGTGTGTTTTGAGTTTGTGATCCTGATGGTGTGTGTTTAGAGTTTGTGATCCTGATGGTGTGTGTTTAGAGTTTGTGATCCTGATGGTGTGTGTTAAGAGTTTGTGATCCTGATGGTGTGTGTTTAGAGTTTGTGATCCTGATGGTGTGTGTTTAGAGTTTCTGATCCTGATGGCGTGTGTTTAGAGTTTGTGATCCTGATGGTGTGTGATTAGAGTTTGTGATCCTGATGGTGTGTGTTTAGAGTTTGTGATCCTGATGGTGTGTGTTTAGAGTTTGTGATCCTGATAGTGTGTGTTTAGAGTTTGTGATCCTGATGGTGTGTGTTTAGAGTTTCTGATCCTGATGGTGTGTGTTTATTTAGAGTTTCTGATCCTGACGGTGTGTGTTTAGAGTTTGTGATCCTGATGGTGTGTTTAGAGTTTCTGATCCTGATGGTGTGTGTTTAGAGTTTGTGATCCTGATGGTGTGTGTTTAGAGTTTGTGATCCTGATGGTGTGTGTTTAGAGTTTGTGATCCTGATGGTGTGTGTTTAGAGTTTGTGATCCTGATGGTGTGTGATTAGAGTTTGTGATCCTGATGGTGTGTGTTTAGAGTTTGTGATCCTGATGGTGTGTGTTTAGAGTTTCTGATCCTGATGGTGTGTGTTTAGAGTTTCTGATCCTGATGGTGTGTGTTTAGAGTTTCTGATCCTGATGGTGTGTGTTTTGAGTTTGTGATCCTGATGGTGTGTGTTTAGAGTTTGTGAACTTGATGGTGTATGTTTAGAGTTTCTGAACCTGATGGTGTATGTTTAGAGTTTCTGAACCTGATGGTGTATGTTTAGAGTTTCTGAACCTGATGGTGTGTGTTTAGAGTTTCTGAACCTGATGGTGTGTGTTTAGAGTTTCTGATCCTGATGGTGTGTGTTTAGAGTTTCTGAACCTGATGTTGTATGTTTAGAGTTTCTGAACCTGATGGTGTATGTTTAGAGTTTCTGAACCTGATGGTGTATGTTTAGAGTTTCTGAACCTGATGGTGTGTGATTAGAGTTTGTGATCCTGATGGTGTGTGTTTAGAGTTTGTGATCCTGATGGTGTGTGTTTAGAGTTTCTGATCCTGATGGTGTGTGTTTTGAGTTTCTGATCCTGATGGTGTGTGTTTAGAGTTTCTGATCCTGATGGTGTGTGTTTTGAGTTTGTGATCCTGATGGTGTGTGTTTAGAGTTTGTGAACCTGATGGTGTGTGTTTAGAGTTTCTGAACCTGATGGTGTATGTTTAGAGTTTCTGAACCTGATGGTGTGTGTTTAGAGTTTCTGAACCTGATGGTGTATGTTTAGAGTTTCTGAACCTGATGGTGTGTGTTTAGAGTTTCTGAACCTGATGGTGTGTGTTTAGAGTTTCTGATCCTGATGGTGTGTGTTTAGAGTTTCTGAACCTGATGTTGTATGTTTAGAGTTTCTGAACCTGATGGTGTATGTTTAGAGTTTCTGAACCTGATGGTGTATGTTTAGAGTTTCTGAACCTGATGGTGTGTGATTAGAGTTTGTGATCCTGATGGTGTGTGTTTAGAGTTTGTGATCCTGATGGTGTGTGTTTAGAGTTTCTGATCCTGATGGTGTGTGTTTTGAGTTTCTGATCCTGATGGTGTGTGTTTAGAGTTTCTGATCCTGATGGTGTGTGTTTTGAGTTTGTGATCCTGATGGTGTGTGTTTAGAGTTTGTGAACCTGATGGTGTATGTTTAGAGTTTCTGAACCTGATGGTGTATGTTTAGAGTTTCTGAACCTGATGGTGTGTGTTTAGAGTTTCTGAACCTGATGGTGTATGTTTAGAGTTTCTGAACCTGATGGTGTATGTTTAGAGTTTCTGAACCTGATGGTGTGTGTTAAGAGTTTCTGATCCTGATGGTGTGTGTTTAGAGTTTCTGATCCTGATGGTGTGTGTTTAGAGTTTCTGATCCTGATGGTGTGTGTTTAGAGTTTCTGATCCTGATGGTGTGTGAAATGTAGTGTATATAATTACAGTGTACAGCCGGCCAACAGGACTCACCAGATACCTCAAGTGTTTGAACATGATGGCCTGTTTGTGACACCGAGTCTGATGGGCGATAAGAATCTCCCCCTTCAGACGCCAGATGGACACCAGTCAGGTTTGTAGGACATAAAAACTGGAGACAGATATCTTTATAGCAATGGCAGACAGGGTGTCACTTTTTTTCTTTTATTATAAATCCATCAGTGAATTAACTACAGTTGAACTTCGTTAACTCAAACTCGTGTAACTAAAAGACCTTGTTTAATTTTAAGTATTTTGTAGGCCCCAACCAGACTTAACACTAAGTATTCAAACTCGACTAAAACGTGGATAACACAAAGTAATAACTAATAACAGGATATTTTCGACATTTCTCCATAATTGTTTTGATGCAACTGTTCTAAGGAGAGCTATACATGCCCACTGAATAGATGTGATTTTGTTATTTCATTATTCTCCATTTATAGGAAATGGCTATGTCCAGTATGGTGAGTATGGTAGTCCCTACCCGCTGTGGAGTCCTGCCATGTCGGACATGCCGAGTCATCAGAAAATTCCACGCCTTGACTTAGACAGCCATGTCGATCTTGCGAGCCCAGAAATTCAAACTCCAAGTATGCGTCGTCTGGCGCAGATGTCCAACGCTTGCAATCCTGATGTCCAAAAGTTGTCGAAAGCAGTGTCCGAGCAAATGATGGGCTGCAGTCCAGCAACACCGACATTTCAAACACCCAACCTCAAAAGTCTACTGTTGAAGAATAAGTCATCTGTCCATAAACCCTGCCCAATACCTAATCCTGGTATTGGCGTAAAGAACCTGGTCAAATCCGAACCCCTTGAATACAGCGTGAAGACCCCACCCATCTCTAGGATATATACAGCAGAGACTCCCAAAACACCAGAAATGACATGTGATTTATCGGTATGGAATAAATCCCTTATTCGTGTCTTTCCGTTACTTTGATCAGGTCTAATTTATTTGAATTTGTCATCTTGCTTCACTACTTACTAATGCCATCTGAACTCCCTGGAGTTTGTCCAAAAAGAAATCAAAAGATTCAGTGTGTACTTTTTTGGGGGGGGTGGGGGGGGGGGGGGATTGAGGAAGACTAGTTTTGTCTTTTGATGTGCTTGAAAAGGAATCCAGGAGCAATGAATGAAAACAAAAGTCCAATCTTGAAGTCCATTGTTGTTTCTCTAATCTTCAAAAGACTAGACATTTTAAGCTTTTGAGCCTTCAATTTTGACATATTCCAGGGATGTATGGAGTGTTAGAGAGCTCAATACCATATAAGGATAAAACAAAAGATAAATCAAATTACATGATAGTTTGTACTGACTAGATGATGTCGTACATGTTATACTGCAACATCAATGTATCCAAAAGTGTTGTTGGAATGAGATTTTTAGCCCATTATCGCGAGATGGTTGGCTGTTTGAATTGCCTTGCCTCAGTGGTCTGTCCATTCTTAAAAAAAATTCTTATTGCTAATTCTTGAAGTGCTGGATAGATATTTTTGTGAGTTTCCCTTGGTCCCTAGTTGTGCTTTATCTTATTTTCTGACTGATTGGTAAGATAAAATAATATTGCCAACAGGTGGCCACCTTGGATTTGAGAGTAATAGTTTGTCATATAAAGTAAAACCTCTAGAATTAGAGGTATGTTAAGTTATTGAGTTATACCCCTCCTGAATTAGTTGTGTGGTTTATGGAGTTATACCCCCTGAATAAGTTGTGTGGTTTATGGAGTTCTACCCCCTGAATAAGTTGTGTGGTTTATGGAGTTCTACCCCCTGAATCAGTTGTGTGGTTCATGGAGTTATACCCCCCGAATTAGTTGTGTGGTTAATGGAGTTATACCCCCCGAATTAGTTGTGTGGTTTATGGAGTTATACCCCCTGATTCAGTGGTGTGGTTCATGGAGTTATACCCCCCGAATCAGTGGTGTGGTTTATGGAGTTATACCCCCCAAATCAGTTGTGTGGTTTATGGAGTTATACCCCCTGATTCAGTGGTGTGGTTTATGGAGTTATACCCCCTGAATCAGTTGTGTGGTTTATGGAGTTATACCCCCTGAATCAGTGGTGTGGTTTATGGAGTTATACCCCCCGAATCAGTTGTGTGGTTTATGGAGTTATACCCCCTGAATAAGTTGTGTGGTTTATGGAGTTCTACCCCCTGAATAAGTTGTGTGGTTTATGGAGTTCTACCCCCTGAATCAGTTGTGTGGTTCATGGAGTTATACCCCCCGAATTAGTTGTGTGGTTAATGGAGTTATACCCCCCGAATTAGTTGTGTGGTTTATGGAGTTATACCCCCTGATTCAGTGGTGTGGTTCATGGAGTTATACCCCCCGAATCAGTGGTGTGGTTTATGGAGTTATACCCCCCAAATCAGTTGTGTGGTTTATGGAGTTATACCCCCTGATTCAGTGGTGTGGTTTATGGAGTTATACCCCCTGAATCAGTGGTGTGGTTTATGGAGTTATACCCCCTGAATCAGTGGTGTGGTTTATGGAGTTATACCCCCCGAATCAGTTGTGTGGTTTATGGAGTTATACCCCCTGATTCAGTGGTGTGGTTTATGGAGTTATACCCCCCGAATCAGTTGTGTGGTTTATGGAGTTCTACCCCCTGAATCAGTGGTGTGGTTTGTGGAGTTACACCCCCCGAATCAGTTGTGTGGTTTATGGAGTTATACCCCCTGAATCAGTTGTGTGGTTCATGGAGTATCAGTTATGCCCCCCGAATCAGTTGTGTGGTTTATGGAGTATCAGTTATGCCCCACGAATCAGTTGTGTGGTTTATGCAGTACCAGTTATACCCCCCCGAATCAGTGGTGTGGTTATGGAGTTATGCCCCCCGAATCAGTTGTGTGGTTTATGGAGTTATACCCCCTGAATCAGTGGTGTGGTTTATAGAGTTATACCCCCTGAATCAGTTGTGTGGTTTATGGAGTTATACCCCCTGAATCAGTTGTGTGGTTTATGGAGTTATAAATTCCTTTAACTAATAAGAGAATATGAATACATTTGTATATCTAATTTTTTGTAGAAACTGCGAGGAATTGCGAATACCTTCAGTTACGAGCCAACAGCCTTCTCTAGTGTATCGAAGAATGATAATTCAAGCATCCGAAATGGTGTCCCTGAGCCACCCAAGCTATCCTACCTCCGGTCACAGTCGGACACACCAAAAACGCCAGAACTTACCCACAACTTTCAGGTTCGTAGTGCTGAAACTACTTCAGATTCAATCTTCCTGCATCTATAAGAAGGTAAATGGAATTCAATGACTTCCTATTGAAATGTCATTTTTATACGCCCATCAAAAATGACGGGACATATTATGGTATGGCGTTGTCGATACGTACGTATGTCGTAAACTTTTATTTGTCCGGAGATCCTCCTCTTTCATACTGGGCCCCGAAATCGTCATACGCCAGATTAAATATTAAAGAATATTTAACATGTCTATTAAGATTGAAATGAGTTGAAGTTTACCACTTGCATTTTCCTCATATTTTGCTGTTATCAGAAAAAAGAACAGAACCTGAATCTTTATTTTCATATAAACTTATGCACTGCTTTTCTCTATGCTGAGAGTTGTCTTATTGTCTCCCTTGTAGTCCTTCCGGGGACTCTCCCATGCCCCAGTGCCCAAGTTTGAGTCACTGGCAGAAAGACTTGGCCAGAACCTGCCTAGCGTGACCCCGCCTACACCGGACATGCTTACAACGAGGCTCGACCAACTGAAGGCGGAACACAGCTCTCACAAACCGAAAGCCATGTATGGCTCCGTTTCATCACACGGAGACCTTGACTCCCCACAGCTCCTAGGCACATACAACTTTAAGACCAAGTTGACCTCTAAAGAAAACATGCCACCCAGATAATTACCATGGTAACAGAAACTGTAGCTGATCATGATGGCCTGTGTAATACCAACAAACATGGCCGTCAGCAGACAACACTAATGAATGTGTTTCATGTTTTTTAAAAAAATTCAACTGAAGGCAACTGGTATCATTTGATTATCATCAATAATTATTTAATGACATGTATCGATCAACTTAAAAATGGAAAAATACACCTCTGTTATCATTAAATGTTTTGCTTTAACTTATTCGGATGTATTATGGTATGGCATTGTAAACATTTATTAGCCCACCATCACCAGATGGCGGGTCATTCAAATCACCCTCCATCCGTGGTCTGTCTGTCGTCCGTACTTAAAAAATTCTTGTCACTGTCATATCTACCAAAGTAAGAAAATTTAACTTCGGGCATTCACTGATTTGTTATCAAGATCCTCTCGTGTCAGAGGAAGAGAAACGGATTGAAATTGAAATCTCAGTGGTAAGGCTTTTGAAACAAATGCATTAAATTCATACCGCTTCAATCCAAAACAATTCGAAAATCGAGATGACAGTGCCAGACTTAAGTGCCATAAAACCTGGAGAATAAGACATGGTTGTAGAACAAGGGAAAGATGTTGACAGTTAAAGAAACAGTTGAGTAAGTCGATACAGGTCAAATACTTGATGATGTACTATATATCCAGCCCAGATGTTAACCCTGTTGTTAGACTAAATGTACCAGATCATTTGAGATTCAGAGTAGTGAAACAATACCAAGACAGGCAAGAATTGACATGGGCATTGACAAGACATTTGATGCTATTTGGACAAAATAGTGTTAGCCTAATGTGTACACACAAACTCTGTATGTTTCCAGTTATGTCTCTTGCAAGAGACCTTGCAAAACCTCCACTACAAGAAACCGATATTCCAGCATTCCTCTTTCAAGTTCAAGCATATTTACAAATGTATATTCATCCCAACAGCAGATGGTGCACCCTATATATCCAATTAAATGGATCCATGGAGAAAACAAGCCACTAGAGTGCAGACAATTATTTTTTTACAAACAAGAGGCCCACTTGGGCTTAGCGGTCACCTGAGTAATGTTATAGGTATTGTCACAGGGACCTGAGAATTTGTTTCAGCTAGTTTTGGACCTAAAATATGGTCATAAAAGCTACCCATTGAGGGAGCATTTTTATCGAAAATTAATCTTAACCCCCCAAATGGGTAAAATTACTAAAACACCCTATTTTAGGTCCAAAACTAGCTGTAACAAATTCTCAGGTCCCTGTGGGTAAGGTAGCTCAATTTTAAGGATGAAATCAACATGTTAAATAGATGAAATGTAACATTTGTCATATCATTACAGGAAAAGAATTCTAAAACTTTTCTTCTTCTTTCATTATACACCCTCCATCAAAAATGATGATCATGGGTAATGTTGAAGGTTGGAATGTGGGGCGCTGTTAAAAGTGAAGAGAAATTGTTATTTACAGTGAAATGATTGTCACAAAGAAGGAATGGTTTCTTCAAAGAATATGGACAAAATATACCAAAAAGTGTTATTTCCCTATATAAACTATAGTAATCGTTACCTCTCCGATGGGGATAAGCTGGGCGTACTGGAGAAGAATTTTTTTGATATTTAGAATAATTTTCCATTTGGGGCCCTGCCCTAGCCCCTGGGGTAGGGGCAGGAATCCTAATTTTACAAATCTGAATCTTCATCAACTAAGGATCATTTTGGCCAAGTTTGAAAAGATTCCATCCACTGGTTGAAACTTAGGATAATTTTCTCTTTGGGACCCCACCCTGGCCCCTTGGGTAAGGACAGGAATCCAAATTTTACAGTTTGATTCCATCTTTCTCCAAGGATGATTGTGTCAAAGTAGAAATAATTTCCTACTTAAAATGGACAAAATATACCCAAAAGTGTTATTTCCCCATTTAACTAGTGTAAACTTTATATCCTCTCCGAGGGGGGAACGGATAGCCCGGGGTACTGAAATTTACAATTTAAATGAAGCCCCTGGTGATCTTTCTATCCATGAAGAGAAATAGGGTGTAGTTTGAATTTAGTGTAATTTTCCCTTCGGGGCCCCGCCCTGGCCCCTGGGGTAAAGGCAGGAATCCAAATTTTACTGTTTGATTCCATTTTTCTCCAAGGATGATTGTGTCAAAATAGAAAAAAATTCTTACTTAAAATGAACAAAATGTACCCAAAAGTGTTATTTCCCTATATAAACTATAGTTAACTTTACCCTTCCCCTAGGGGAAACGGATAGACCGGGGGTACTGAAATTTACAAATAAACAAAGCCCTTGATGATCTTCGTCTCAGGTAACCTAAGAAAAGCAATGACCTTGACCCAACAACCCTGAAACTTGAACTCGTCCAAGATATGTTATGTGCAGTTTGCTGAAAAACGAAGCCACTTGAGTGCTGACAAAGATTTTCTATAAATAGGAACCTTGACCTTGACCTGGAAAGCATAAACTCAAAGTGCATTTATGTAGAAAATCCATGAAGAAAAGAAGCCACTAGGATACAGACAATCATTTTCTAAAAATAGCAAGTGACCTTGAGCGACAACGCTGAAACGCAAACTCGTCAAAGATATTTTGATTCTTTATAAGTATGTGCAATGTGATGAAAATCCATGAAGTAAAGAAGCCGCAAGAGTGCTGACAATGACTAAAATAAACTAAAAATAGCAAGTTATATTGACCTTGACCCAATGACCCTGAAACTTATGTTTTCGCCCCAAGATATGTTTATCCTTTACAAGTAAATGAAGTTTGATGAAAGTCCATGGAAGAATAAAGTCTTTAGAGTGCTGACAATCTTCATTGGACAGACAGACGGAGAGGAAAACTAAAGCCCCTCCTCAGGTTTTACTGGTAGGAGACTAAAGATCAGTTGGACGGTAGTACCACAAAATCACACGAGACTAGTTGATATCGATGACTGAGAAATACCTACAGGTACTTTCATCGGGGCGTTCTCGCGTTCCCCACGTGGGATACAGCCCTTTCATCCATTGAATCAGAAAAACGCATTTTGTAATACAACCAATAGATGATTCAAAGGCAAGTTCAGATGATGCTGGGTTACCTTCTCTTGACAGAATAGCAAAAGATATTCTGTCAGGAAAAGAAAAAAATCATCAGATGAGGATGACATTCCTATAACGGAATAATCAAAATGCTTACTAATAAGAGAAAGAAAAGATAGATTAGAGTCAAACGAACAGGATATGTCAAGGAACAATATGGCGCAAGATGCAAATTAAACCAGAATGACTCTTAGAAGTGAAGATCCCTCAGATTATATTATGTCAATTGATGAGGAAATTTAATAAAATTGTTATATCTAGTAGTACCTTTCTTTTGAATCAATTAAAAATTGAGTTTAAAAAGTTCAAAAGAACAAACTCTCTCGTACCAATCTGCCGTCGGCATGTGAGATTCAATCTCTTCATCAACACTGGGAGATAGAATAGAAAACAAAGAAATGTTATTAGACTGAAAGATAACGAAACTAATAGTAATTACTTCAATAAAAAGCTTAAGTGAAAATTGTGATTCCAAAAATTTAGAAAAAATATGTTATTTAATATATTTCATGAAGAACTGAATGCATCGATATCAATCCATGTGAGGATGAAGAAGGTCAGATAACCTGATCACTTTGCCGAGTCACGATTTGGCGTCGGTTGAAGCCATCCTCGAATAGGTTTTCTGTGAGTGGAGTTTCTATTCCAACGCGGACAAAAACATGATACGGTAAGTAAAGCTTATTATTTTGTCTTTTATAACGGTGAATGTGCCATGAAAGTTTGCTGTCGTGTTGAACGAATGTATTTAGATAGTATTTTGTCACTTACCTGATGAAAATGTTCAGCAAATTTTGAGATTACAGTACTTCTGAACAATTTGGATTTTTATGAATTATTTCTAACCACGTGTATAAGGGCATCAAAAATCATATTTCTAGTTGAGGTACGAAATAACGCTCGGTACCGTTGGAAAGATGGATAATTTTTATTTTACAAACCTCCTAAATCCAAGTCAAATATATCCTTTCACAAAAATAATCTCCATTTCCTCCAAAAACATGCAAAATTTCGGTGTCTCAAAGTTTTCGTCGGCTTGCCGTTCAGTTTTACATATTCATTGAGTGCAACGTCACTGCACGCGGAGGTCTTACGTATACGCTGTCATTGGATGGCGGTCTTCCTTTAAATTTAGGCACCAATGACAGCAAAAGAACGGCGCGCGGAGTGACGTCAGACTCAATGAATATGTTAAACTGGCCGGCAAGCCGACGAAAACTCTGTAATTGGCGTGTCAGAATAGATACATGTATCGGATACGTTGTGCCTCAATGACGTCAAACATCACCTGACTTAGAATCCCATTCAAAATATTTAAATTCACTAGCTAGGCTGATATAAATGGGGCGTCACCTAGCCTGTCCATTTTCTAGACACCGAGGGAGACGGGGTATCGGTCACTTCACGTATTGTTACATCAAATGAGATTGAAATATGAAATTATGAAAAAAACATGGCTGAAATCTTTTAATGTTTCCTGTCACCGACCTATACAGTTAACATTACACGTAATACTAGCTAATAGACACATTATAACACCAGAGTTCTCTGTTAACTGGAGGAAGGTTACTGAAACTCACATAAATAACTATAAACAATCGCTTGACGAAATGATTGAAGATACATATATACAGCCAGATAACAGTTAAATTGTTTAATAATGCAGCGAAACTGACTTTGCCTGTTAAACAATATAAACATTGTTTAAAACCATATTGGAATTCTCGTAGAGTCAAAGCATTGCATGCTAGGATGAAAACTTTCAGATATTTATGGATTAGGGAAGGTCATCGTCGGAAACCCACGGTACACTTCTCTGACGTTTGCATCCCGTGGGCTAAATGATAAGACACTCTCGTTTTCGTACTAAAATAGTAGCCAATCATATCGATGGTTTCATCCGTGACTACATACAGCCGGGGCATCAAGCCGGGGTATCCCGTTTCATTTGTAGCACCGCCTGTCAACAAAACCTGTCGATTGTGTTATAATTGTGTCAGTTGTGATTAAAATATAAGGTCCTGCTATACGACGATCGGATTGACATCGGCGTCATGTCAACAGAAATATGCTGGTCGTAGTCACGGTAAAATCATCTGACAGAGTGTCACGAGAAACGACCATTCTGTTTGGTTGAAATCTCCGAATAAACTTCTATTCGGGGAAACGAAGGTTTATACCGATTCTGGCCAACGGGATGCAAACGTCAGAGAAGTGTACCGTGGGTTTCCGACGATGAGGGAAGGTCGGCCCAGAGGTTTTAAGTCTGCTAAGTATGGCAAGCCAAAGTGGAAAAAAGTCCCCATTTATGGATATCAATAATTCATTTATGGAATTCCATAATTCATTTATGGATATCCATAATTCATTTATGGATTTCCCCAATTCATTTATGGATATCCATAATTCATTTTCTAATATCAATAAATCACCTATTTTTGGATATCCAAAAATGATTTATTGATTTCCATAAATGAATTATTGATATTAGCTAGCTATCAAAGGTAGACAACTCTTACTAAGAGACCTGTTCGCAAAGAGTTAAAGGGGCATCCCGGGGAAGTCTACAATGAAGTTCTTGAATGTACATGCTGTCTGCACTACCAGATACATTTTCCTGTTATTTCAATATTCAAAGTCCACTCAAAATGTGTTTATTAGCCACTTGAAAAATTGCATTCCTCGGGAAAGCCCGATAAAAATAGCGCTGATCACGCGTCAATCAGGTGACTATTTTGTCGCAAGTCGACGAGGGGCCCAAAGGGATGGGACGCGTAATGTATAGGTCCGATGATGAACCAGACACAAAATCCGTGTATACATTTTTTGAATCATATTCACATTAATAATCAGACGTTAATTACACACGATAATCATATGAAGATATTTATGTCGACATCTATGCATCATTTATCGACATCAGTACCTGACTGAAACAGGATACAACCATGCATCGCCAGACTGCACTCTTACATTGTACGTTTAACAGTGTCATGTGGGTTTCCGACGATGACAACCATAGGGCAAACCTTAATTTCTGTAAAAAGTTATCTTCACGAATCCTCATTTAGAACCATTTCACAAAAGGTGTGCATGCATCTTAAAGTACAAAAATAAAATTGAAATGATTCCGATTTTTTTTTATACAACTCTATGTCTTGAAGATTTTTTTTCAGACTATCTATATATTCACCTAAAATCTATCCAACTTTCAGCGTCAACATACTTTAACACTTACAATTATGTATCAGGGAAGTCCGTGCACTCATATGACGCACCACGCACTAAACATGTAGAACACATGTATAATATATATATCAAATTTGGAACTTGTCGAGAAGATAATTGTCCAATACTTAATCCATTGGTATATGTTATGATAGCTCCGTTTTCATTTTACTTTTTTTTCATGTTAATTTAAGGGTTCGTTAACATTTTCAACACAACTGCAGACATGGGACATACATGTATATGATTTTTTTTCATAAATCAATGACTTCACTTATATATTGCATATATTTTGATTCATACCAAATTCACTACCGGGGTCCAAACCCTATACTATTTGTACAATCCGTATTTTATAGATTAGGTATGACAAGCATTTTTTATCCGCACAGGATGACATAAATCTATTCATTTTGTCCAAATTGAATCTGTATGTAATTATACATTAAACTCAATCGCACCTATACCGGCGTTTTACAACGTAACCCCCCCCCCCCCCCCCCCCCCCCTACGGGTTTTCTTGTATGTGAAAAGGTCTTTCTCTTCAGCAATATAATTCAATTATGCCGTTTTACTGAAATATTATAAAGGAAATATTGCAAAACACGCTTTTAAGTTTTACACACGCATTTCATGTAACAGAGGAATGAAAGAGTTATCCCTTGGGAGGCCCCAAAATCAAAACAAAACTGTGTCACCGACGATCCAGAAGAAAACTGTAACATGCAAACAATTTGGCTGTTAGTTTCTCCCTTGAATACTTCCCATCCCTCATCATATGCGTTATCATATGTGACGAAAAAAAATTTACATGTCCAAATCGTTGATCAACGAATAGTGATTCCCTTTTTTAATTATTAATTAAAGTTTTTGGGAACATATTTCAGCGTAAATCGCCCATTAAAGGCCCAATATACGTAACTTCAGGGAAATTTTTGCGATTCTGAAAAATTCTGAAGAAAAATCCAGTTGATAATCATGCAAAATAAGCCTAAAACGAAGTAAACCTGAGCGGTAACTAAAAAAGAACTCTTGACAAAAAAATCCAAAGAATTGAAAATAGTTCAGGTGGGGCCCACTTCAACAACAAACCGAAGGTAGAAGACGGTTCGAAATGGACGCGTGTTTACAAATAGCGTGTTTCGACTGCTGCTGTACCGGTAACCACGAAAGAATTCATCTTGAATATTACTGATATCAGCTAATCTTAACTAAATCTATAAATATAAAAAGTTATTAGGCTTGATTTTCTCTTCAAGTTTTGCCGAAAGTTACGTATATTGGGCCTTTAATTTTCCACAAGATTATACGTTTAATTCATGTATACAATAATTCTAAATAAGCATAAAAAAATATAGTTTTACCGTGATGCCTCTTTAAATAAAGCTCGCAAATATTATGAACGTGACAATTTGCGGAATTAGAGTTGCTGGCAGAAAAAGACATAGATACATTTTACCAGGCCGTTCGGCGGAAAAGGACAATAAGGAAAAAATCACATTTATGTGAGCTATTAGTAAACGGAAAAGTCACGCGCGATCCGGATATTCTGAGAGAAGCGTGATACGATCACTTTAGTAGACTTGCATGTTCCCTAAGTCAAACACACTTTAATGATAACTTAAAGATTGATATTGAGAATACCGTGCGTAATATGCATATAGAAAGTTTTAATAATACTGATGGTATATGTGATAATCCGTTATATCTTTACCGGAAGTAAAACATGCTATTTCTAATATGAACTGTGGAAAAGCTGGGGGATATGATGGATTGGTATTAGAACAAATAAAATATGCCAGTAACACCATGCTAGATATAATTGTAGATATGTTTAATAATATTATCAAAAGCGGGAGCTGTCCAGAACATTTAAAATATGGTATTGTTATAACATTATTTAAAGGCCCAATATACGTAACTTTAGGGAAATTTTCGTGATTCTGAAAAATTCCGAAAAAAAATCCAGTTGATAGCCATGCAAAAATAATCCTAAAACGAAGTAATCCTGAGCGGTAACTAACAAGAAACTCTTGACAAATAATCCAAATAATTGAAAATAATTCAGGTGGGGCCCACTTCAACAACAAACCGAAGGTAGAAGACGGTTCGAAATGGACGCGTGTTTACAAATAGCGTGTTTCAACTGCTGCTGTACTGGTAACCGCGAAAAAATTCTTCTTAAATATTGCTGATATCAGTTAATCTTAACAAAATCTATAAATATAATAAGTAATTTGGCTTGATTTTCGCTTCAAGTTTTGCCGAAAGTTACGTATATTGGGCCTTTAAGGGTGGAAAACGAGATAGATTATTAATGGATACTTACAGGGACATAATCTTAACGCCTGTTTTACAGAAAGTCCTAGAAAAGGTTCTGTTCTTTAGAATAATGAAGAAATGCTCTGAAATTAATTTAGGAATTAGGCAATGGCGGTCTTCAACTGACGATAAAAGACGTACACGTTCTATGTGTGCTATCAGCTGACGACACACTGGTGCTGTCAGCCTCTATAGGACTACTTCAAAAGGAATAAAATATATTATATACGTATACATATTCTACTCGTTGGCGTCTTAACTACAATTCTACAAAGAGGTATCTAGTATTATTTCAATCTCAGCGTCCACGCGTAACTTCAGAAGGTTGTATATTGTTAAATTGGTTCTGATTAATTCCAATGACATCACAAAATCGTATGCTGGTATAGTTTTTACCAATACTCAGCTTACACTCGTTTCAATGTAATATGGAATTTATTAAACTCGTTAAATAACTTAATAGGTAACTCGCCTAAAGGCTCGTGACATATTAAATTATTGAACTAGTTTAATAAATTCCATATTACATCGACACTCGTGTAAGATCCTCTATCCATAGAGATCCGGGAATAAATCTTATTTCCCAACAACACTTTGACTTTGAACATATTTTATTGCCCGCTCTAACTTTTCTGAATCTACCCGATAGCAACCATCCCAAACTTCACATGCATATTCCAGAACAGGTAATATAAATTAAATGATTTATAAATTCTTAATAGAGCATCACGCTTCAACATGTCACGCTGATCGCCATTTTTTTGTTTACCGATGTAGCTTGTAATGCGCATGCGTCATCATATGTGACGCAAAAAAATACATGTACAAATCGCTGATCGCCATTTTTTTGTTTACCGATGTAGCTTGTAATGCGCATGCGTCATCATATGTGACGCAAAAAAATACATGTACAAATCGTTAATCAAGAAATAGTGATTCCTCTCTTTTAATTATTAATTAATGTTTTTGGGAACATATTTCAGCGTAAATCACCCATTAATTGTCCACATGTTAATACGTTTAATTCATATATACATTAATTCCAAATAAGCTTAAAAAATATAGTTTTACCGTGATGCCTCTTTAATTTTCCTCAAGACATTTATTTTTTTCCTTACTGATTTAGAAATTTCATCAATATGATCAGACCATTTTGCATTTGAATTAAAAATGACTCCAAGATGTATATGGGATCTAATACAATTATTTAAATTCTCATTATCCTATGAGAATGAAATAGTAAAATGTAAGATATGTATGTCCAGGTTTATACCTAAGCCGTGATAAAAAGATGGATGCATTGTCGTATGTACAATTTCAGAGGTAAGCTTTGACCAACAATGCAGCTATTTACTTGGTGATCGGGCACATTTATGTATTTAAAACTGATATAGAGTGGGAAACATTAATGATAAATTTCGCTGGAAATATCAGAGGAATGGTGTGTGAAATGGAGAGTTTGCTGTGATCTATTATATATAATGTATTAGTATTTTAGCGCCCACATACAAATATATAAATGTATACGTACTGATAATTTAAGGGAAAAAATAATGTACTGAATATTAATGAATTATAAACTGATGTAAAACTGTTTGACATATATATGATATCTCCTAAATGGGAGGAAATAAAGAATGCCTGTCTGTCGGTCCTTTATCGTAGCGGAAATTCTACATCAATAGAATCTCGTGGACACATAACGGTAAAATTTGACAAGGATTGAATCGTGACTTACGAGGAAAAAAATCTTGCACCCGGAACTAATTTCAGTTCCGACCGGGCCATTATATTATTGAGTACCAAATTGTATGCAACACCGGTGCTGGCGCGCGACGTTTGACAGACAACATGGAAATGGGCGTTTGAAGCAGGCCTTACAGTTTTCTGAAAAAGGAACCGTATTGAGCGTATTTTAGTGCAATATATACAACCGTTTACTATTTTATTTATTGGAACCCTATTCTGATCGTGAAACGGATTGTTCAACTACAGTCCTAATTGTAAGTCACTGGTAAAAGCAGACGACAAAACACCGTCATGCACGCACATGAAAAATAAACCTTCCAAAATTCTGCATCGATATGTTCTGGACTGAAGCTCAAAACACTATCACCGTATACAATTCCTTATCACTTACACCCACACCTTAACCCTCCAATTAAATTTAATTGCATAGGGTTTATAATTAGGCGGCTTTTGTTTAGAGAAGTCCATTAATTTGCGACGTCATTAAATATTTCTATGAACTTAACATTGACGTCGGGTACATATGTTCAGTTCACAGATTTTGTTTCACCTTTGACACCTCAACAATATGGACTACATCACATTAAAGCCACGTTGGTCTCTTTGGAGTATAACACAGTGTTCACGCTATAAATGGGGTCCTTCTGCATAGTTTAAATGGGAATCCTGAAAATTATTGGGGTCCTTTTCAGTTTTTGGGGTCCTTTTCAGTTTCTATGCTTGAAAATGATATAAACTTACTGCAACCCCTGTAAAAGATAGAAAGATAGATTGATGGGCATCTGCACTAAAATACATTGTATGTTTTGGAAACTGCAATCAAGTAGGCCTATGAAATAAAATGAAACTTAATGAAATCAGTCAAGCTGCTATTGTATGAGGACATTTTCAAAATTGTTGGAAATAGGGCCTTAAACATATATACATGAGTTACGTGCCATAAGTCTTTCAATTTTTTTTATTTTGCTATATATTTTTTGTATTTCCAACTTTTTTCAATGAATTTTCCTGACTTCGTTTATGGATGGAATTTGACAATTTTTTGTCATTTGGTACAAAAATATACAAGGTTTCCTCTCATAATATTTATTTAATTTTCCGTTGTGTATTTATGGAGCTATACAGAATTATCAACACTGCTAATTTCCGTGTGATGCCATTTCTCTATATAACGCTACCAAAATGGCGTCCCGAAAATTGAATGTTGTAAATCAATTATGATTTCTCTAATTATAGACTACATAACGGAAAACAGTGAAAACATTATGAGATGAAACAGGAAACAATTCTCTATAAGTACACAAAATTTCATTAAAAATGATCCCGAAACGAAGTCAGGAAAATTCATTGAAAAAAGTTGGAAATACAAAAAATATATAGCAAAATAAAAAAAAATATAAAGACTTATGGCACGTAACTGTATGTACACTGACAAAGTCTATTTTTTACTATATATTTCATTCATTTAGATAAATCTTCAACTAATTTGTAGCATTTTGTTTTTCATCAGATTTTCTTGAATTTTCACATACTTGTAAGTTGTAGAGGGTATGATAAGCTCTTCAACCTGATATTTTTACACATACTTTTCACATGCTTGGTTTATGAGAAATACTAACTCAATGTCAACATATTTTACATCCAAGTTTGTGTTGGTAAAGGTAATCTCCGATAGTATGACTTCGTTTTTTATATTAGACTCCTATTAGTTTGGGACATTTCTGTATCTATTTTTGGAGGGGCAAAGCTGCAGATGATGTTTTTCACAAAATTTAATGAGTGATGCGCCTGCGCCTCATCCAAAAAAGGAACTTGGTGAAAGTGATAGCAAAAATGAAAATGAAGATATTAGCTTGAAATGTAAATAGACATGTGTTCTTGTTTTTACACTAAAGCGGTATCCACCGACAGCATATTGCTACTAGTCTTTCCTTTTTATATGTAAAATCTTCCTTTCTACCTTCAATGACCTCTGGCAGACGTTATTGGCATTAATCTTACAATTATTTGATAAATATAGTGTAGATTCATACAAACCTAACAATAACTAGCTGCACAAATCAATCATATTGACTTTCCTGTTAAAATTTGGTAATTTCTAATTGTTTTATTAAATGCTGTAACACTGGCGTCTTCAAAACTCATAATTTCCTCGGAAGCGCTTACTTTTCACCAACCACTCAGTTTTCACCAACCATGCTGACTTTTCACCAGCAACTTTTTCAGTGTGGTTGATGAAAAGTCAACTTTTGCTGAACTTTCTTAACATTTAATTTCTTTTCTGTACTCCACCCAAAATATCATATTTAAACTGTTTAATTTTCACCTTAGCTTGCAGTACTTTCACTACTTTGATTTGGAATTAATTTTGCTTTGGATTTAATTAAAACTGTCTCCTTGTTCAGAATCTGTATGTACACACATGGATATTTTGCATTAATTTACAAAAGGCAAGTTTTGTTGCATGATTTAGGGAAAATTACTGAGAAAACTGTTGGGAGGGGGGGGGGGGGGGGTCTATTAGAGACAAGGTGTTTATTGGAATAAAATAAATATGATACATATAATTGAAGAGTGTGAAGCCTCATTCCTGTGGGCATATCAGGCCGAACTTAAAATTTTACCTATATCTGATAATGCAACACCTGAACATGTTAACAGTTCTTAATGAAAGTTAGGTGAAAAATTGATTTCCAATATCCTTGTTCAAACATTGTTTGGTTTCATTGGCAGGCAATACACAACGAACAGTATCATTTCCAGTTATGAAATGCATATGTGTGATAAGTTATCTTGTTATACAACCACCAGCGGTTATATTCGTCTATCGTTTAGCAGCATTAATGAAATAGTTACATTCTCTACTTTAGGAAACTCCAATCTATTACTTCAGCAGTGAAATTAAATACTTCTAAATATGGCTTGAGCTATCAGTGACCTTGGCTGTTCACATTAAGATATCAGCCCTGCGGACTAGCTTGGTTAATCTTAAATTGGTGGCATATAGAGATTGAGGTATACAGTTTATTTGAATTTGATCAGCACGAGCGAGGAATGTTTGAAATATGTGGAGATATTTCAATGTAAACTGATGATGAGGTAAATGTTGACTCCTTGTAGATCTCATACTGAAACAATAACTTAGGTTTGTCTCTGTCTAGCACCTGGCCTCGTTAAGATTTGATGTGTAATTTATTTAAGGATTGGTTGTCATATTTTTGACATTCATTAGTGTGTAACATACATTGGTGCACCTGCATACATTGGAAATGTAAATATTTATATCAGGCTTGCAGTATGTGTACAGAAGGGAGGAGCAGGGGGCATTTTCCCTGTCCAAAAAAGGACATAAATGATGTCTATTCCTTTTCCCCACAGATGTCGGATTACCCCTATCCCATGCCTGAGAAAGATCAGCTTCATACACCAGAGATTTTAGAAAAGCATCGACCTGTGAAAATTGACATGAAAAAATCCTCTTCTTCCGAGATTTTGGACAAAAATCACCCTTTCTCTGTAAGGCCCTGTGAGAAAAATGATCCCTGCTCAGAAGTACCTTTGAAGGACTTGTGTACCATGGGACCTTCAGACAACGGGGATTGTGGTTACAACAACCGTCCAATGACAGAGGAGGACCTTATAGACAGTTTGTTTTACACGTGTGATATTGACCATGTGGGGAAAGTTCCTATACACAGGCTGATTGAATATCTTAAGTTTACCACCAGCAATATAAGTGAGGTATGTACTATCACAGTTGTGTAAAAATATATTGTAAAATTATATATTTTGGCGGTAATCTTATTTTAGCGATTTTCGTGCTGAAGATCTTGCACTAAATTACGATTACGCTAATTGCAATTTCGGTTCAGTTCTTTTTATTTTTTGGGCAAATATTGTTGTTAGGCAAATTTATCATTGAGCTTATCTGTTTAAATGTGGTACTGCGCTAAAATTTGAGTACGCCAAAATAAGTATTGTTTACAGTATATAATATTGCAGAGCTGTCAACAATCCCTCAATCAAAGGTTTCTAAGACTGATTTTGGCTAAAGATGACAAATTTTCCTCATAAGTCCTTGATCATATCAGACTGACACCTGATAATCAAAGAAATGCCCCTTTTTAGTGATTTTGACATGTATATATAGAGGCAATTTTCATTGAAAATCTCAGAATAAAGGAGATCTTTCTCATTGGAGGGTTCAGAGGGGTTGACATCTTTGATATTTGATGATAAAAGTTCAGTGCCAAAAAAATGTGTAGTTTTATAGTACAGAATTATACAAATCAAACGCCTTAAACACTGGCTTACAGGGCATTACTGCATTAAAGTTCTGCTCAAATCCATTACAAAGTTCATCTTTTATTTCAGAATGACAAAGATCTAAAGAACTTGGCAACCATGTTGGATCCACAGGGAAGTGATACATTTATTGACCTGAAGAAGTATCGTAGTACCATGAAATATTGGATTGAAAGTATTCGAATACAAAGGTAAATGTTGGAGAGTAGAGATTTTTTGGAGGGGATTTTGTACATTTTTCCCCCTGTCTGTCCCAATCTGTTTCATCCTATGACTTCTGCCTAACCTGCATGCTCCACTGTCAACTGTGTTAAAAGTCTTCATCTAATAACCAAAAGGCACAGGGTACTGATATTGGGCTTGTAGGATGCTGGGGTAAGGGCTTACTACCAAAGATGTTCAAATTAATTCCTTTGACCCACTTTCAAGCTCACAGTGGGTCAAATATGTTAAAAATCTTAACTAAAAGGAACTGATATTAGGCAAATTATGTGCTGGGATAAAGGGCTATGTTTGTTCAAATGAATGACCTTGACTAACTTTCAAGGTCACAGGGGTCAAATTTGTCGAAACATTCAAATTATTTTCTTCTGAAGTTCAGAAAGGCCTAGATACATGTTTGACTTGTAGCTTCCTTGGAAAGAGCTGAACAAAGCCTTATGAAAAAAATGACCTTGACAAACCTTAATTCATAAGAGTCATATATATATAAAAATATTTTGATTTTAACATTTTCTTTAGAATAACTTAAGCAATATAAATTTTAGTCCACTTAAGGTTACAAGTGAGAGATTGATACCAGGTGAATGATGCAGGCCAAATAAGCCCTTTTTTCTGTTAGCTCCTGAAATTATGCTGAATTTAAAAGGCTAAATCGATGTGTATAAACATGACATGTCTTTATCGTAGTATTCAGTGAGTTTAAACATTAGATGATGATATGCTGTGTCATTGTATGAACAGTGTAGGATTTTCGTGTCATGGTTATAATGTTGGCATGGTATTCATTGTACCTGAAGTATAATGTGTAATCAATAATGACTAGATACATCCTACTTCTGTTTGTATTCGCACTGCCAATGTCAGCGTACAGATCAGTGTAGTAATATTCTTGTTAAGTGGGACCGTGCTCAGAGGAAGCACCTGCTGAAGGTGGTATGATGGATTGGATGACAAGCAAGTGTATTGCTTTAAATATCAGATAAGCATGCTTATGTAATGCTAGCTGATGGTTGTTTTACGATTTGTAGCAGTTTGGAGGAATCTCAACAAGACGATGTATTCACTACTGATGTTTGCCCAGGAGTTACTTCCCCAGGCTTTACTGTAAATGCAGGTAAGTAATATAAACTTTGTAATTTAGTTCTTACTAACCCTCCCACTGTAAACGTGCTAGACTATAATTTTCCTTCCACCCTCCCCCATTTCCTTACATGGTATGAGAGTTTGCCTTTGTGAGTAGATCTGTCTTGTATCAAAATTAGGTAGCTGACCTACAGTTATCACAGTTAAGCTGAGGTAGGAACAAATTCCTGTAAGTTCAAGATGGCAGTGAACAATTCCTGTATTTTTTATATGATCTGAATTGCTGCTGAAATAGCAGCTAATTGAACCATGCGATTCCTTGTGGTTCATGATCAGTTCAATGGCTCAGTGATTTTGTTTTCCCATTTTTACAGCAGAAATAAGCAAGGCTGTTTCCCCCAGTCAAAATTTGTGCTATTTTAGGTCACCTGAGACGAAGTCTGAAGTGACCTATTCAAATCACTTTCTGTCTGGTGTTGTCCGTCGTGCATTGTCCGTCCTGCGTAAACTTTTTTGCATTTTCGACTTTTTCTCCAGAACCAGTGGATGGAATCTTTTCAAACTTGGCCAAAATGATCCTTAGTTGATGAAGATTCAGATTTGTAAATTGGGATTCCTGCCCCTACTCCAGGAGCTAGGGCAGGGCCCCAAATGGAAAATTATCCTAAATTTCAAAAATTTATTCCTCCAGACTCTGAGGTACTACAGCCTTTATTTCTCTACATGGATAGAAAGATCATCAAGGGCTTTGTTTAATTTGTAAATTTCATTACCCACGGGCTATCTGTTCTCCCTTGGGGAGGGGGTAAAGTTTACTATAGTTTATATAGGGAAATGACACTTTTGGGTATATTTTGTCAATATTCTTTGAAGAAACCATTCCTACTTCATGACAATGATTTCAAAAGTTTTAGAATTCTTTTCCTGTAATGACATGACAAATGTTATATTTCACCTAAGTTAACATGTTGATTTCATCATTAAAATTGAGCTACCATATTTATACCTATAACATTCCTCAGGTGACTGCTAAGGCCCTTGAGCCTCTTGTTCCAAAATGAAGCAAAATTCAAGAATATTTTCCCAAGTTTTCTGAAAATCATTTTCATTTTCCCAATTCAATAAGGCACAGGCTGCTGTAAAATCTAGGTAGCACAGAAACTGAATGCTGTTGAAAACACAAGTAATTAAATGTTCTCAGAATACCAAAGTAAGCTGTCCCAGAATTCGCTGTTAACTCTGTTTAGATATTGCTTTAAACATTTTAAGGTAATTAAACTATCCAATAATTCTGTGTTGATTTTGACTGTTGACCCCTGGCACCACAAGCAGGGTAAGTGTTATAATGTAAATTTATAAATGTTAGGTTTAGTTAAATTGTAAATGTGTTAATTTTAGGTGCGTTCATTTCCGAATGTTGTCTATTGTATCAGTCATGCTGTCCAGTAAAACTGTATATTTGAATTCTTGGGTATTTTTCTCTGATTTGTCAATGGAACAAGACATGTTAATTTGTCTGCCTTGAAGTATACGTAAGAACCAGAAAATTACATTAATTCTGGCTCTCAATTAATCCGAGATCCAATTATTAGATCTGTCATCTACTTAAAACCCAGAATCTATCTAAAGGTCTACAACAAGTACATGATCCTAAAAATCTAAGTGACTTCACAAACAAGAACATGTTGTGTAGTCAGATTTGCTTGATCCCTTTTACCAATATGCGTTTTATTAAATGTATTATATGTGTTAATGGATCTCGAGATATTGACTCTAACATGTCATGTGACCCTCAGCATGGTTGATTTGAAAACATTTATAAATTAAACAAGGTTTATTTATAAGATGATGTTTGATTATAGATTTCTCAAATACTACCAAGAAGTGTTTTTATCAGTTATTTATTTTCTAGTAATTTCAATTTTATAAAGGTATATAATATATATAAAGTATCTGAATATGTGAACCGTATACACAAGTTGAGTTGAAGTGACCAGAGGTTGAGTTACTCTCCATTTACTATGGCCATTGTGTGGTCATTTACAGCCAGAAGGTTGACCACAACAATACACCATACTTGGTGGTTGGTCAGCTCTGATTTTAATGGTTTAAAACTATGCCAGGCCAAACACATTAATCCTTAATGACAATGATTGTGTCCGGTTCCTGGACATTTATATATTTACAGTACAATACAAATCAATCAGACAGGGCTGGCATTGTAAACGTGTTCTGTATACATATGTGTGTATACTTCATTTCGTATTGGTCACATTGATCTAGGTCAGACTCCTTTCTGTTTGTTTTTCTGTGTTGCACCTACCTGTTATTGAGAGTGATTTTACGCAGTCGTTGTGTGATTTGATGTTGTGTATTGGTGTTACCTGTGCTGGGTCCTTCCTGTACTACCTGTTATTATGTATACCTGTGATTATTTACACCTGTAATTATTTACACATGTGATTGGAGTCAATGGACCAATACTTGAAGCTTCATGGTACACCTGTCTTTAATGAAACTGTTCAATCTTGTTTGTTAGTGTCACCCGACTCCACCACCACGAGTTCGCCGAACTACCCAATGGAGACCTTTTCCAGAGTTTGTCAACAGTAAGTATGTATTGATTTAACAGCATAATAGAATGGCTCTCATTTCATATCTTTTCATTTTATGATCAATAGAAATGCCTTTTTGTATACATACAGTAATGCTACTTGAGAGTTACCGTAACTAACTTGCTTGACAGCATCTTTCATTGCAGTAGTCAGAATGAACACAATGCTTTCTTGAAAGTGACTTATTTGATGAAATAGTCAGTGTTCTCACCAAGTTTTGCAATAATTGGTTGACTTCAAAAGAATAGCCGGTTGAATTTTCTCATTCTGTAATGTTGACATATATAAAATTCTGAAAAATATACTGTTCAAAGTTGTTGAATAACAGGCTACTTTTGCCGGCAACCGGCTTTTAATGAGAACCCTGTTGGTGTATTGTAAAATATGTATGTATAAAGGACTGCATAGATATAGTCATGGTAGTGAAATATCTCGTAGACATAGACTGACATAGAAAGTTCCATATGTAAGGAATTTCTGGTGTAGAAATACATGTTACATGATCGTTGAAATGAAATGAATGAAAAACAACCTGTTATCGGCATGTAGATATAAATTGAAATTTTATTGTTCAAGCTTACAGATAAGCATGCAATATAAACTACATACACTTAGAATAGCACTCGATATTATCAAAAGCAAAAAAATCCTTCATGCATATTTCAACAGCAAGTGAGTATGATAGAAGGAGAGTATCACATTTAAAAACTAGATTACAAATTAAAACAGAAACGTACACAGTTCCTTCATGCATATTTATGTGTGTGCAATGTTTGTTATAGGATTTGTTTGTGGTGCATGGTTTGTTAACAGTTTCTACTAGATTTCAACTCTTCTATTCAAATGACTTCTTCTAAATAACCAAAAGGCCAAAAGTAAGTTGTTATCAGGCCTGTAGTGTGCTGGAAGGGCTACCAAGTTTGTTCAATTAAATATTTGAAAGGATGAAATATGGGGAAAAAAAGATAAAAACCTACCAGGCTTTATTAAATTTGTCATCAATAGCACTGTGTATTATAGGACCATAACAACATTTACAAAACATTCATTGTTGATACTAGGATAATTCAGTCATCTCTCAGTTGAAAATAATAGCAGATACATCTACCCCAATCCCCTTATTCAGATGTCGATGCAAAATCTAGCTCTTTAGAAGCACATTGTCTTGATTAATATTTGTGTTTAAGGGTCTTTCAGGTGATACTTTGTAAATAAATGAAAGTTTGAACGTTCCCATTGAATAAAACACAATGTAATTTTTTCCAATTAGCTGTAAAATGTTGACAAATTTCCCCAATTTTAAGACAGGTTCGAATTTCCAAAATCTCAAGGCTTGAGTGAAATTCAGGACCAGAAATATAATTAAAAGATTGTCAGGTAAAATCAAATAGCAAAAATAAACCATTCAAGACAATACTGTACAATGTTTGGTCGTTGAGAAGATCTTAAGTCAACTGTAGAATGTTTTGTAGTTGAGAAGATCTTATTGATTTGAGTTGCTGAAGATATCAGTAAATTTGTTGAGAATTGAATCTCTTACTTTTAAAACACTTTGTAAATGATAACAGTCACACCAACATATTGTGCCCTGATTACGAATTTCCAAACCTGGCCTCAGGAGTTGCTGCTCTTTTTTTCAGTTTTTAAATGCTTTTGCTTGCAACTATCTAGATTCAGTGTGGATGGTGTGTTGTAGGGAGCAGATGGAGTTACAAGGAAGAGTAGAAGGTCTCCAGCATCAGAACAGACGTCTACTGGAGGAAAATACCAAACTACAGCAACAACTGGATGTTCAGGAGGACCACTTAACAGTTGCATCCACTGAACAGAACCAACTGGCAAGGAAAATCAAGAGGTATACAATAAATGCAGCATTGACATCAAAAAAAAAAAAAATATCTTCTATTCTATTGTCATGGTAATGTTATAAAAGAAAAAAAAGTATGAAATAAAACTGTTTTGATCTGCATCTGTTATAAACTAAGTGTGAGCGGACAATCCTAGAAAATTCCTTGAAAAAGTTAATGCGTTCAGAAATTTTGTGTTTTTAGTCCACCATCATCAGAATACTGTTTATGGGTCTGTAGCATGCTTGGATGAAGGGCTCCAAGTTTGTTCAATTGACTGACCTTCACCGTCCTTCAATGTCACTGGGGTCAAATTTCTTAAAATCTTCAAACATATTTTGTTCTCCATAACCAAAAGACATAGATTCGATATTGGGCCTGTGGCATGCTGTGATGAAGGGCAACTTTTTTTGTTCAAGTGAATGACCTTCACCCACTTTCAAGGTCATGAAATCTTGAGCCTCGATCTTATTAAATCGACTGCTGTGATGAGTAGGATTACATTGACATATCCCAGTTGAAACAGTTCAGGTTGTATTCCATGTTAAACAAATGCATTCGGACCAAACTGTAGGCAGAGCTCAAACATGCACAAACGAATAGAGATATGCCCTTCTTTTTTGGTCCATTAAATTATATAACATGTTTTAAAATCTGCATCTGAACCTCTTAATCTACATGTGCCGAAATTTCTAAGGGCAGCTTCATTTCAGTCTCCATCTGTCGCGTTCTTTTCATTTTCAACTGATGGAAGCAACAGTTTAGGATTTGCACAGGGCCTTGAAAAGCCTTGAATTTCACTGCTGGCCTTGAAAAGCCTTGAATTTCACTTGGGGCCTTGAAAAGCCATGAAAATTGGCCTCTGGCCTTGAAAAGTCCTTGAAATGGGGAAATGTCATTTTAACACCAAATGGACTGATGACCAATTGTTTAAATCTTGGATCAAAGGTTTTAAAGGTGATAATACCAAAGCATTTTGTTGTCACTGTCAGAAAATCATTGATTTAAAGAAAATGGGCGATTCAGCTCTTAATTTTTTTTGTTCACTTGTTCCCTCTCAGGCTGACTTATCAGGTACGAATGACCTTAAAAATTAAGTTTAGGCCTTGAAAAAGCCTTGAATTTGGCAAGACATAATCTGTATAAACCCTGCACTTGAAAAGGGCCAGATGTGCAGTACAAGCTTGAACAGATTCTGAAGTCAAGGTTAATGTTGCTTGAAATACACCAGTTTACCAGTATATTTGGAGGCACAAGGGCCCATGCTGAAGTGGTTCATGAGTGTTGTATTTATTGTAGTGTTTACAAGTCATTCCTGTAGACTCTTTGTTTGTACTTCAGCCTGCAGGAGATAGTGGATTTGAAGGAAATCCTGCAGACTGAGAATGAAGAGTTGAGATGTGCCAACTCTCGCCTGCAGGAACGAAGGAAGGATCTGGAAAACAAGCTGAATCACTTAGAAAGGGACAAATCATTATGTGACCAACATATCACAGAACTGGAACACAAGGTAGGTAGACATCAATGTGTGACTTGTTAAACATTATTAGGGAACATATTTAGCTTATACCATAATTGCAGCATCCTTCATTCGCCTGTTTTTCGTCTGTTGTCTTGTCTGTCGTCTGTCAACTTTCATTCTAAAAATAGCTACTAGTCATAAAACGACTATATGGGTTTTTACCAAATTTGGATTGTTGCATCTTTTGGTGAAAGGAAACCAATTTTATTTTTGTGACCCCCCGACCCCCCCCCCCCTCCCACCCAACCCCCCACCCCCGAAGGGGGCCTTAGGGACGGGACCCAATTTGGGAAACGAAACAATTTGTTTAAATCCTATATATACCTAGTTGCTACTCTTTCTGTAGAAACGAAAGGATGTGTTCTATGTATGGTCTGAAACAGGCTTGGATGAAGGGGAACCAATTTTGTTTAAACAAGAGGCAAGGCCAAAAAGGGGAAATCTATTACATTTTCCAATTCTGTCTTCTCGGGTTATTGTCCAAATTTGGTCTGCTGCAGCACCCTGGGGAATTAATTTTGTATAAATGATGGGATTGTCACATGGCATGGCAGGATATTGTCTAAAGTTAGTGATAAGTATTTTTGGGTGAAGAGGAATAAAACTTTTGTAGAAATAGCTTGTAGGGCTGACTTAAGTCTGAGAAATAAATGCCTCCTTCATTGATTTTTTGGACAGTAAAAAATAGAATGAACTACCTCTGCCCTCATCTGATTTGAAAACAAAATGTGCTTCAGAAACAAGTTTTTTTTATCTAAGTGGAACTGGTGATATTATTCTCTACCAGTATGAATATACTGTGGTTGTGAACATAAGATTACCAAACACTAACTAAAAATTATTGTTTTTCAACATTTGTTTTGTAGCTGCAAACAGTAAGTGGGCATGTGGAATGTTTGACTGTCCAGAAACAGGATCTTCATATCTCAAATGTAGAAAATAAGGTAAGCACTTAGCACTCCATCTAATTCATAAGTTACCATTTCAGGCTGTCCAGCGTCCCTAAAATTCCTAAAAAAAGAAACATTTTTCAGTTTGGCTGAAATTTCTAAAAAAGGGAATTTAAAATAAAATTAAAGCTATTCAAATATCCTTGTGTCCGTTTGTTGTCGGTCCGAGCCCTTAGGTTCCATTTGGTCTTTATAATAAACCAACCAACCAACTAATTTGTTTTTGGGACTAATCAGAAAAAAAATTGTGTCATGAAAGTATTAAAAATCAGCCATATTCATGAAATATATTTGATAAATAGTGAGGAACCATTGAATAATCTCTATTTACTTCACTAGTGTTTTATCTGAAGTAAGTGGGACAGGTATCTTGAAGTGTATAGATATATATGCTGTTTTTGACATAAAATGACATTGATCGTTTCTTGTTGAACAGCACAGAATGTCCCAACTCCTGGAGGTGAAGAACATGCAGGAAGTCCAACTCAACGAGGTTTGTACAGTGTTATCATGTTGATTGTATCCCTAATTTATAACTTGTGTTAAAACTTTCAACATTAATTTCTACATTTACGACTTTGTCTCTTAAGAACTAGGAGATGGAATCTTTTCAGACTTGGCAACAATGATTCTTGGTAGATGAAAATAAGATTTGTAAAATTTGAATTCCTATCCCAGCTCCAGGGGCCATGGGGGAATGGGTTAATTTTACTTTGGTTTGAAAATGGAAATAATGCCTTTGGATACATTAAGTACTTTTTCATTCAGAAAAAAAATTCCACTTGATTTGAATCATCCTTGGAGACAGATGGTATCAAGTTGTAAAATTGGGATTCCTGCCCGAACCCCAGGAGAATCCCATCATCATTAGGTCGCCTGAAACGAAGCATCAATCAACCTACTGTAAAAGTGGAATTTTTCGCTTATTTGGCTGGCATTAAATTTCAGCTAATATATCCACACGCGAACATATCTAACACCACTCAAACTCTACGGTGTGTATTAGTATTATTAGAACACAGTGGAAAACAGCTTGAATGCAGTGTGAAATGTTCCACATCGCAAATAGTTTGGAGGCTGACTAAGCGAAAAATTACACACGCAAAAATATTGGCTTATACAGTTATGCGATCACCTTTTGTATGTCATTGTTCGACATAAACAATTAACATTTTCGACTTCTCAATAACCAAAAGGCAGAGGTTACCGTAGCTACCAAGTAAATTCAAATGAATGACTTTGGCCTACTTTCAAGGTCACAGGGGGGTCAAATATCTTCAAATAGCTTCCTATCAATGACCGAAAAGCCAAGGGTACCGATAATGTATGTGTATTAATATAATGCATGCTGGGATAAAGGCTTACAAAGTTTCTTCAATTGCATAACCTTGATCAAATTTCTAGGTCACTGAGTGGTCAAATGTCTTAAAATCTTCAATCAAATTTTTATCAATAACAATAGGCCCTGACTAATAATATTATGCCAGTAGAAATTGGGAGTAAAGGGCTCCCAATTTTGTTCAATGACCAAGGGAACATTGACGTTAAATAGGATAGTGAGTGAATGTGAGTGAATGACCTTAACCCTCTTTAAAGGTTACTTGGGTAAAATCTATTTAAAGTATTCAAATGTGTTCTCAATAGCAAAATGTTCCTTGGTAGTGATATTACACATGCAGTATGTTTGCATAAAGCGCTACCAAGTTTGTTCAAATGAATGACCTTGACCCACTTTTTAAGGTCACAGGTACAATATGTTTAATGATCTTTGACACTGAAATATTGCCTATATCTAAATATGGTTCATTTTTAGATTAAACATATGAGATTAAAAGCAGGTGATCAATTTAGGCCCATTTGATCTTTTGTTGTTAAAAATAAAAATGATGTTGTACTTGTACTTTGTCATAAAATTCCTTCAGGCTTCTCTTATATCTTTCAGAGATTTATTGAAGTTAAAAACCTGCAGAATGAAATCAAAGTTATGTCAAAAACTATGGAGGTAAGATTTCATTGATTTGTAATTGAAAGAAAAATGCTTTGTTATACTTACGATGTTAGGGGGGTATACTAGAATTACCCTGTCTTTGTGTCTGTGTGTTTCTCATCCGCAGAAACTTTTAAATTATCTTTCAAAGACACATTTTGATGAAACTGTACTTTTATGATCAATATAATGTAGATGTGTATCAGCAATTCAAATTCACATTTCAACCCGTTGTATAGCTCGCCTATTTGGAGAATAATGGGGCTAACGTAGTCACCCCGGCATCTGCGCCGTTGTCCAACTACCGTGTTGTATATTGTAAATTTGCAACATTTATATGGAGTGTAGGCAACGTGCTGAACCATATTTTCAGCTTTATTGACTCAAGTTGAGGTTTAACTTTTTTTTGTAAAATGTTGCACCAATACCATCAATAGGCTGTTGTCTGTTATGATGTTTTAGTATTTATATGGAGTGTTAACAATGTTTTGGTTCATATTTTTTAGTCACCATCATCAGATGTTCAAATCGCTTTGCGTACATTGTCTGTGGTCAGTTGTTAGTTGTCCGTCCTTAAACAGTTCTTGTTACCTCTATATCTTAAAATGTACTTGGTGGATCGTTCTCAAATTCCAAACAAAGGTTTTCCTTGATCCCTTGTTGTGCGCTTTTGATTTTGGGACTGTTTGGAAAATCTAAATAGCTTAAAGGTGGCAATTAATCTTGGATTTTGACATTGAAAGTTTGTTATCACTATTTCGTTAGAAGTACTTGATGGATCTTACTAAAAATTTCATATGTAGGTTCCCCTTGGTGCCTGTTATGCCCTTTTGGGACTGGTCAGAAAAACAAAACTTGCTGAAAGGTGGTCATCTTGGATTTTTTTTCCACTGAAAGTTTGTTATCGCTTTTTCTTGAGAAATACTTGATGGATCTTCTCAAATTTCATATGTAGGGCCTCTTGGTCCTTATAGTTTTGTTATTTTATATTTGGAACTGATCAGAAAAAAAATTGCCCATAGGCTACCATCTTTCAATTAATGACTTTTCTTGAGAGGAACCCTCAAATTCTATATTCAGTATTAAACTAAAATGAAATACTTGAAAGAAAAAAGAAGGGAAAAGATCCAACTTTTTAAGAGCAAATGAAGATTGTGGTGGGCGCCTGGGATATCTTACAATGAAAATTGTTATTGTTAGATCTTGTTTGGCTACAGGGGTGACAAGCAGCCATAATGGGAACGGGGATATCAGTTAGCCCTAATTTAGATGACAGTTCTATATGTGTAAGGGAGGAGTTATTACAATTTTGTGACTCTGCGGTAAAATATGGTTAGGCATTGATGTTCATGAGCTGTTACGAATAAAAAGTGATCTTTTTAGAATCATATGATTTTTTTTGCAATCAGTTAAAGGCCCAATAGGTATACATAACTTCAGGAAATTTTTCTTCATTCTGAAAATTCTGAAAAAAAATCCATTTGATAACCATGCAAAAATAAGCCTAAAACGAAGTAAACCTGAGCGGTAACTTACAAGAAACTCTTGACAGAAAAATCCAAAGAATTGAAAATAATTCTGTTGGGGCCCACTTCAACAACAAGCCGAATTTAGAAGACAGTTCAAAATGGACACCTGTTTACAAATACTGAGTTTCAACTGCTGCTGTACCGGTAACCACATAAAAATCCATCTTTAATAATGCTGATATCAGTTAAGCTTAACTAAATCTGTAAATATAAAAAGTTATTATCCCCTCGCGACGAAAGTCGGGGAGGGGATATAGCGTTCTGTTCGTACGTAAGTACGTATGTTCACTTTTTGTCAGCACTCTTGCGACTTCATTTTTGAACGGATTCTGACCAAACTTCCTATATGGGTCCAACATGGTAATACCTCGAACGAGTTCGTGTTTCAGGGTGCCAAGGTCAAGGTCACCATTACTATTTATAGAAAATCTTTGTCAGCACTCTTGCAACTTCATTTCTGAATGGATCCTGACCAAACTGATAATAAGCCCATCCATGTCTATTGCAGTTCAGTGCAAATGACAACTGATGTTATTTCAATGTCCTGCAATAACCTCACCTCACCCCCCCCCCCCCCCCCCCCAATTTTGCATCAGAGTTCATGTGTTAGCACGCAAGGGGATTTGTATCGTTTGCGATGCCTTGTTAGGCTTGATTTTCGTTTCAAGTTTTGCTGAAAGTTACGTATGTTGGGCCTATAATCAGATACATTGTAAAAGCATGGAATGTATTAACAATGTGCCTTTTCAAAACTGCAGGAGCTACGGCAGGAAAAGGATTCTGTCAAGCTTCAGAACTCACAGGTGCAACAAGAATTATCAAGGTAAATATTTAGAATATTATATGATTAAAAATTGTCAAGCATATGTACAATAGGTGTATATGTTATCAAGGTACACTTAATTCAAATTAACTGAATCAAGGTATCAGATCCTCAGCACAATTGTACAACATTAGTTATTAATTAATATAAGGGAAACTTAATTTTATTCAAAGGTAAATTAAATATAAATAAACAATTTTTTCAGCTGCTTTTGGTGGCTGTTGCTTAGCTTAAGTTTACAATGCAAGTTGATAGTTGCTGCCCATGAACTGACGAATTTTCTTTGTTTGCTTCAGCCACATAGAAACAACTATTTGTAGTAGCATGATACATTTTTTCTGGTTATAGTTGTCTCCCTTTGTCCACTTGAGACATAAGTGCAGTTTATGATAAATGTTGACTATTGGACTATGATACTACAGGCGGTCTGGGGATGGGTAACATGTTGCTCCTTAGTGCTTGTGGTCATTATAAGAGACCTAGGACTTGGCTGATGGCTTCCTTCATCTCATTTCATCAAATCCCCTTCTATTGTAACCTCACAAAATCATTTTTCAATTACTTTTTGTGATGAACATTTAGGTAGACTATGGTTATCACACTATCATTCTGTCACTTAAACGTTCTGTCCATTGATGTTCTCCTGGATACTTAATTCTCCTGAAATCAGGACTTCAAGATAAATTCTAATTGAAGTTATAACAGAGTTCTCATGAGATGGTAGTGATGAGTTTTTGAGAGCACATTTTCTCTCATATCTCGCCATATTGGATAGAGTTTGCCCATGTTAGAAAGGTATGTAAGAAAAATCTATCTTACATAGCATTTCACGCGACGTGACGTCACAATGGCTCAACAATGACGTGACGTCACGAATACGGTAAACTCTGTGCCGGAAAGAGAAAATGACGACGTGATGAAAATAAAACCTTTCAACAAAAGTTAACCATAAACACCAGAAAAGTGAAATTGATTTTCTGCCCAAACTTTGTTTGCATTGATAGGGGTATGCTTAATCTCGCTGTCTAATTCATTTTCAAGGGAAATTCCACCCTCGGGTTTTACCAAATTTGAAAACCCCTCAGGAGGAATATCCTTATCTTACATCCCTGGTCATGAAAGAGTCTAATATATTCTTTTCAAACTCATAATTATATTAAGTTCTTCGCTCCAAATGCCATTATCAACCAAATAAAAACCACATCAAAAATATCTATCATTATGCTTCAACAAAAATCAACAAAAATAGGTTCGTCCTTCTGTTCAATATCTTGTATGGGGTCTGCCGGGCACCATTGCAGACTTCACCCTTTGGTCATAACTTTGAAACAGATGCGGTCCTCACCAAAAAACTACATACAGTATTGCTGGGCATTAAAAAAAACGCAATGATGATCTATATTATAATTACCGTCCTTATAACCAAACTTTTACACATATATATGTTACAAGGATTGGTTTTTGCATCTGTTCCTGGAATCTTTTTAGAGAATATTTTGCCATGATTTCTTAAATACAACTATATTTAGGTGCGTGATACAGGTCCTCTGTGCCTCTTGTTTACAGTATACAAGCCAAAATGGAGACATTCACCTTTGATGAGAGCTTGGAGACATCCGAGGAAGATATGAACCCTAAGCTGTACTCCTGTAGTACACCCCTAAAGGCCAGCCAGTCTATCTGTATGGAGCTCAAAGAGATGGCTATGGTAAGGACACTATGAGGTCTGCTGGGACCAAATAATTACACAAATATCAATATTACGAAATTAGCATTGTGTAATTATCTGTCATGTCCATGTCTTGTCTTACGATTCATGGTTTTCATGCCAAGGCACAGTATTATGGGGATTCGTTTCATATCTCTCCTCTTTGTTGTTATTTGTTCTTCTATTAGTACAGTAGACTCCGCTTAATATCACTTCTCATTTGTCCGGGGAAAACATGATATTAACCGGAACATGATATTAAAAGAAAACGTATTTTCCGACATTTTTCAGTCCTCAAAACCGGAAGTGGACTTGGTTAAATGTCGTAGTGCTGTGACTCAACAGAGAAGATTGTTGAATAAAGATATTTTATCACTAACAATGTTTTTTTACTCCGGTGACAGTATATTCTTTGGTGTTATTCTGGAATGCACACATTTTCATATATATATTGTTCGTACGTAATATTATCAGTAGGCTAGCTTCACACGAAACGTACTGCGATTGTTTACTGCAGTAGTGATGTAAAGTTAGGCATACAAGTGGCTGGTATTCTGCATCAAATTCGTGTTTTAAAATCATGACACTCTGTTAATATTTACCGTTATCTTGATATGTATACTGGTTTTTTCGCTTGTGAAATCTGTTGTTTGTTTAATTTCTTTAGATATTCGCTGCAAGTGCGACATCGTTTTCACAGAGTTTGTCGGTTGTATACCGCTACCGCGAATTGAACTTTTACCTTTGAAACGTGACGTTTCATTGGATGACCTCTATGCAAATAAAGCAACAACGCGATAATATTTAGTCTCGGCACTTAGGCCTATTCACCAGCCGGCCTAGAATCACGGCATGTCGGCGTCGTACTTCGGCTATTTAAAAATCAAAACAAAGACGATATCTTCGCATTTTACGTGAACATTAGCTTAAATTAATTAATTGGACATTTACTGTTTAAAAGACATTTTTCATTTTAATTTCAATCAATATTTCGTCATGTTTACGGAAGACCATCCACTTGTAAGCCTTCTTCCACGACAACGTGAATTCAATCTTAGACGAGCTGAAATGAAAAATAGAACTCGTGTTAGGAACACATGGCGTTAGACTTCTAGATAAGATTACAAAAGTATGGGTTCCCTCACCCAAAGGTGTAATCTTTGCTCCGGTAATTGCCAAGTCAATCTATTGTTCGACTAGTACTGCAGTGATCAGGTAGGTGTGAAAAAGACGCAGCTGACCACGGTGTTGTTTACATAGCGAGTTCAGGTGTGAAACTCGGGTCCCCGGGGCATTTATATGAAATTATTTCTAACATTTACCTGTAATTTTTGTATGACAGTGGCCAAAAAAAAGTGATATTAACCGAAATCCACCTGGAAACAAGTGATATTAAAAGAATGGCATTACATAGTTTATATAGCAGGAAAAACGGTGCATGAAGAAAACGTGATAATAACCGAAAAGTGATATTAACCGACGTGACATTAAGTGGAGTCTACTGTATAATCTTACTTACACCATGGCTTTAGAAGCATGGAGGTATACTAGGAGGTTTGAAGTATACCAGGAGGAATGTGCTGTGCACTATCATTACCTTATTTGCCATAATTTGCGACCAGGGCCCAGTTGTTCAAACGGTGATTAGCTTAATCATTATTTAATGACATTTATCAAACTTTAATAATTCTGTCAGTGTACAAGGTAAAATCTTACCATTTTGCCTGTAAATTAACACTGTTATCTGGAAAGCTGAAACTAAATCTATATGTTTCATATTAAAGTTACAGGATAATTAAAAATTGCGCTAATCACTAATTAAGCTAATAAACTTTTGAACAACTGGGCCCTAAAAATGGTTACAAAGGGCACTTATAAGGATAACAAAACTAAGATCTGGAAGAAAATGTTGTTCATGATTCAAAAAGTCATTTAGTATGCTGTATCATGAACAGAATGCCAGTACTCATGATGTACTTAATTTGCATGAATTTCATACCATTTCTACATAATTGAGCCACATATGTTACCTATATATGTGGGTGTGAGCACATGTAGGTTTGCCATACTGTAATATAGAATCACTTAGTTGTGTCACGATAAATAGAGAGGCATACATAATTGCAATACCTCTGCAGATGGGGGAGGGCCATTTGTCAAGGGGAACTAATCACGACGAATATGGTAGGTCACTTTTTAAGCTTAACCTCAGTCAAATGAAAAACTTTAAGTGAAAGCTTTTTCAGTGACAAAACTTGACACAACTTTTAAATTGTTTAAGAAACGTTGATGTACTTTTTGATTGCCCCTGTACATCATCTACAGAAAAGGTGCAGTGTTCTGTTTACATCAAAAGTGGTCAAATGGTCAAAAGTGACCTTCATCTCCTGACCAGTAAAAGACAAATAACTAGAACATTTCTAGTTGATATTGTTGTCGAGTTGTTTCAGATATTTCAGTTAAACATATACCTTTATCAGCCAAGAATGATGTACCAGTACATTTATAGTCAAATGCTAAGTATGTCCAAAATATTTTCATAAATGTTAAATGTTAAAACCATTGAATATGATTAATATTGATGAGTCTTGGAACTTTTTCACCCTGTTGGTGTGCATTGGACTATATTTATGTCACTTTGACCTGAACCTTTAAGGTGGAACCAAATAGGTGTAATACAAACGTGCATGCTATCCAAATCTGTAGTTTATTTTTAATTAATTATTAAAAAAATAAATGTTTAGAAAAAGTGGATTGGCAATGTTATTCAAAAAGGCACCCATGCCCCCTGAAGAGCGCACAAAAGAACTTTTTATGCCCCGCCATGACCATGTCCGTCCTGTCTCGTCCCATCCCATGGTAATGTAACCAGCTTATTTAAATAACTACTGATCCGATTGTCATCAAACTTTGCATATGTAATAAGCATGAAGAACTTATTTCATATGGCGAAGGGGGCATTTATGTCTCACAGACATTTCTAGTTTCTTGTTAATATTTAACAATATAATAAGTGTGTTTGTATACTTTTAAAATCCTGTCCACAACTAGGACTGTGAGATATATATAAAGTAATTGAGAAACAAAGAGCCCAAAGAATCCATACTAGAGAATGTAGAGACGGTACAAGAAGTGGCTGACTGGTTTGTAAATTCTACACTACTTCATACAGTGGACACTCCGGTCAATATCACATTCCTCTTTATATCATGTTTTTCCTTGCACCATTTTTCTCTATATATAATCTATGTAATTTTATTTGGTTAATATCATGTATTTTGAGGTGTAATCCTGTTAATATCATGTTTTTTAACCAATCACATAAACTATCCAGAAAATGATGTCATTTCCATTGATTTCAGATACAACTTGTACAAAATGTTGCCAAGAAAAAATAACCCCAAAAATGATTTTTCAATTGAAATAATGTTATTTATATATTGAAACATCTTTATATGTACATTGAATAGCCTACTTTTAGTTATGGAGATTGAAAATTAACTAGATTTAGTGGAAAACATGTTTCTCTTAATGTCACATTCCTGTTAATATCATATTTTTGTCTGACAAATGCAACATGATATAAAGAGGAGTGCTCTGTACATAAAGTTGTACTCATCTCCAAACACTTTTGTTACTAACATTCCACTTCATGTTTGTTTTCATTGATGTACCACAGAGGGACAGTGGAAAACTACTGCCTACCCCACTGTGTGCCAAGGAATACTTTGAGGAAGTCTTTGCCGATATCACCCCCCTCCTAGACCACAACTTTGAGGAGGATGACGAGAGTCTGAGTGAGGTCCTGTCCTCATCCTCTAAGGACGATCTCACCATGGAGATCTCCAAGTTTGTAAGTTACTCAGAAATGACTATGAGGCAGTGGTAGGATGCAGGGTTTGTGACCAAAGGGTTGCAGGTTTGAGTTGGGCCACAGCTCTTGTGTTGTATCCTTGAGCAAGATACTTTTTTCCATTTCTTCCAGTTCACTGTAAATGAGTATGTGGTTGGGCATTTTAGCATGCTAGCTGTGAGTGCCGAAATGGCAGCACTAGCCATATGCTCCCCAGGGTGTTGAGAAAGATATTGGTTGGTTGGTTGCATAGGAGTATAACAAAGGATAATAAATTTATGAACCTATAAAGTAGGTTGTTTATATCAGAACCTTGTATTTAAATGATTATCCATTAGACAAATCAGGTTTAATCAGGTTCCTCTGTTTAATACATGCTCTAACTGCAGTGTTTTTACAGCAGCCTGTGCCTTATTGAATTGGGAAAATATAGTAGGATTTTCAGATAAATTGGGAAAATGTTCTTGAATTTTGCTTCATTTTGGGAAAATAATACAAATTTTGATTGGGGGAAACAGCCTTTTATCGGCTGTGAAAATAGTCATACAAAATCACTGTACTGCAACTGTTGAAATATCACAAGCACTGAATGTAAAACTTTATTAGTAAAAGAACCCTTCAATGATGTTGACAGGAAATACCAAGTGGGGAGTCTTGTACTTATTATTTAACTTTTTTTACAGGCCGACAAATATACAGAGAAACAGACAAAGCTTTTACAAGAGATTGACAGCTATATCCAAGTGGAAGGTCAGCACAAAGACGCACACATGGCAAAGGAATTCCAGCACAATCTAAAGTCAGAACTGGACAGCATGTTACAAAGGGTGTCCACCCTCGCCAAGGCCAAGGAACTCGCCGACAACAGGTACGGGAATTGTGTAGGAGTAACATTTGTAAAATACAGTCAACTTCGAAAATAACGAAGTCGGGAACAACGAAATTTCGGCAACAACGAAGTAAATTTAAAGTCCCGATTTTCACTCTTATATATCTTATGTATTGTTTTACTGAAACAACGAAGTCTGAAATAGCGAATTAACTGAAACAACAAAGTGATTTTCCAGTCCCCATCCATATTTTTACCTGTAATAACGAAATAATAACCTGGGTTGACAAAAATTCCAATCAAATAAAAGCTACATTCTGTGTTCACTTGTCTCAATTGTCTGACCACGAGTCGGTGGTGCATTTGAATAAGTCACCTGGGCATCATACACGTATTAATTTAAAATAAACTCATGTTGTTCCTTATGTATGTCTTATCATTGCTTATACATAAAACCTTGTTATCGGGAATAGCGAATTCCTGATATAACAAAATGATTTCCATGGTCCCCAGTAATTCGTTTAAAACGAAGTTGACTGTAGTAATATTATTAATTTACTGTATGCACAATGTAGAGTTTCTTTAGCATAAAATCATGCATTCATCAGTTAAGCCTCTTTCTTTTGCAGACTTATGAACATGAAAATGAAGTTGATCAAAGTTTCAGGTATGTACATAATTAGTTTACTTGTGTAACTTCAATTTTAGTGAACTATTGCCATGGTGGTTTGTGAATCGTCTGCTCATTCGTCTGTTTGTTTGTCAACAAATGTGGAGTCAAGATTTACTTTGAACAACTTTTTCTCAATAATCGAAAGGCACTGGGTACTGATATTGGACATGTAGAATGCTGGGATGAAAGGCTACCAAGTTTGTTCAAATAACTGAAAATCTTCAAGCAACTTCTTTTAGATAATCAGAAAGCCAAGGATATCAATATTGGGCCAATATCAAGCTGGGGAGAATGACTACCAAACTTGTTCAATTAAATGACCTTGACCTAATTTCAAGGTTACAGGTCAAATGTCTGGACATCTTCATACAACTTTTTCTCCATAATCAGAAAACAGAGGATACCGATATTTAGCTAGTATCATGATGGGATGAGGGGTTACCAAATTTGTTTAAATGAACAACTTTTACTCCCTTTCAAGGTCACAGGTCAAAAGTCTGAAAATCTTCAACTTTTTATGTAATAATCTTCCAACAGATTCTTTTGGTCTTGGACACTGATATTTTGCCTGCATCTGTATTGTAGTTCACTTTTTCGCAGGTTAAAAGTCTGACTTTAATAGCAGATGAGCGATTCAGGCTCCTTGGGCATTGTCTTCTTTCACAAAGAGCAAATTCATGTAGGACAAGAGCACAATTGACTTTATTATATTTTAAAATATTAATAAAAAAAAAAAAAAAATCATACATATCCTTCCTAAAACTTGAATGAAAAAAGATTTGCTTGATCATGCACATTTCAATATCTATATATAGAAAGTGGAAAATGAATTTATATGAAGATGTTTTAATAAATATAGATTTAAACCTAAAAATGATATTATAAAAATATATTTAAAAAAATTTGACTTCTGAAAATGTTTTAGGCCTACTGAATTCCCTATTTAATGGCAAGTCATTTATGACATTTTCAATTAAAGTGGTTGGTCCAAAAATCTCGACCTGTCTATAAAGGCAACCTGTCTATAGAGACCGTTTTTTTGTCTCCCCTTGAATGGTGTTTGACTGAAGTACTCTGTTGAGTCTATTTGATTTATTTGTGGTTTGTAGATGAGAATCACCAGCTCAAGATGGCCCATCAGAAGTCGTACGAGCTGATAAGGGAGAAGGGGCTTTGTATGGAACTAAGTGTGGACAACCAACTTCAGGTGTTGAAGGAAACTTTAGACCGGGAGCGCTCCTATATCAAGAAGCTGGAGAAGGAGGTAGGACTGCTGGGGCACTTACCAATGACTTTATAGAATACATTCCTAATAAAGTTGGTGTTCCCATTATTGACCTTGACCTATTTTCAAGTTCTCAGGGGTCAAAAATATGAAAATCTTCAACCAATATTCTCAATAACCTAAAGACCTGGGATACTGCCAGTAGTATAATGGGATGATTGGCTACAAATTCATTCTAATGAATGACCTTGAGCTACATGTACTTTCAAGGTTATAGGGGTCAAAAGTGTAAAAATCTTCAACCAACTTTTTCTCAATAACTAAAAAGCCCTGCCTACTGATACTGTGTAGGTACCATACTGCGAGGATTAAGTTTGCTCAAGTGAATGGCTTTAATTTGTATTCATGTGTCAGATATTTTTAAAACTTTTAAACTCCTTAATAACCAAGATACCTATAAGATTTATGATGGCCAGTTACATGATACATTGAAGGTCTAGTAGTAATGTTGACTTTGATGCACACCAAATAAGCCTCTTGTTCCTTCAGTGTTATATAAAGATACCTATTCGATATCACCTTACAAACCTCTTATAACGTGCTTTTTGTTAGCTTGCTGAGAAGAACAAAGATATCAATGTGGCTAGCCATAACGACATATGCAACTCATCAGGTCCTTCCTTTGAAGATGAACTCCAGGAAATTGACCGCTTGAAAAGGTTTGATGATCATATTAATAGCAGTGCTTTTATCTCCTCCGCTTGATATTACATGTTAGTGACGATGTAACTAGTTTACCGAAATTTCCTGGGTATTGCCCGCGGGCTCTACAATTTTTTTACATCAGAAGTTGTCTAGTGCAGGCAACCTGCCAATGCGGACTATCTGTGGATTTATTTAACAAATTATTAAAAAATGTGGGTTATACGTTGTTAAATGTTTCCACTTTTATCAACATGTACATATACACTATTTGTAAACAAAAAATATCATTGATAAGTTTATATATAACTTTAATTATACAGATAAACATATATATTTACAAAATAAACACAATATTTCCATCATATGTCTCTGATTTCCAACATTCGAAACAATAGTAACAAAGTACACTTGTACGCATTATGTATACATTCGACGTATAACCCGCGGGCAATCTGCCAGTGCGGGTTATCTGGAATATATTTTACAAAAACCTCAAAAATGTCTTAATTTACTTCCCAAGGGCTATACCCTGGCGCCGATAATACACAGGAAATTACGGTACCTATACCATCTGTGTTACCAGAAGACACAATTGAACTCTTCCAATTCATAAGTTCGAAAAGTTCAATATTGAATTTAAGGGATGAATGAGTTAGCGATACTTGTTTAACTTCAAATGAACTGTGTCTCCAAGAATGCCATTGCGTTCCTAAAATATTTACCAGAGTTATGGCCCTTTCCGTCTGTAGATGGTACATTTCATTGCTGAAATGGCAAATCATCTCAGAAACAGTAGGTATTTTGTATTATTTACAATTTTTTAAGGTCATGAAATTAGAGATCAAAGGTAACAGATGAGTTACTGAAATGGGCTGTCAATTTTAACCAATCTTAATAAAACTTATAATATAGCTAAAATACATTTAGGTGATTTATAATGCAGATTCATTAATTAACCTTATGGTCAAAGGTAACTTTAAGGTCAAAAGGTAAAAAAGATTTAAAAAAATCAAAGATGTACACCAAGGTGATGCCAATGGTCCCTCAATGTGTTTACCTTTGTTTTAATATATATGAGAGCATTGTAAACTTCATCCAAGCATCATTTGCCTCTACCGGGAATCAGTTTGCCATGGCCACCATTATCAAACACACTTTTAAAACTTCTTAAGTTTCACCAAATTGATCGAGCTGAAATTATCATGAGATGATCCTCCAGACAAGGCGTTGTAAATTTTTCAGGCCAGTCCAAAATCCAATATGGCCACAATCTTGAAAAACTCTTTTTAAACTTCTTCTCAAAATCCTCTGATCTCAATAACCTTTACCTGAGTGACCTTGATTTCAATAACATTTACCTGAGTGACCCTAAACTCAATGAACTTTCCCTGAGTGACCCTGATTTCAATGACATTTACCTGAGTGACCCTGATTTCAATGACATTTACCTGAGTGACCCTGATTTCAATGACATTTACCTGAGTGACCCTGATTTCAAAGACCATAACCTGAGTCATCCTGATCTCAATGAACTTTAGTTGAGTGACCTTGATCTCAATTACCTTAACCTGAGTGACCTTGATCTTGATAACCTTTACCTGAGTAACCCTGATCTCAATTGCCTTTACCTGAGTGACCTTCATCTTGATAATCTTTACCTGAGTGACCCTGATCTCAATGACCTTTACCTGAGTGACCTTGATCTTGATGACCTTTTCCTGAGTGACCCTGATTTCAATTAACTTTACCTGAGTGACCTGGATCTTGATAGCCTTTACCTGAGTGACCTTGATCTTGATGACCTTTACCTGAGTGACTCTGATTTCAATGACCTTTAGCTGAGTGACCCTAATCTTGATGACCTTTACCTGAGTAACCTTGTTCTCAATGAATTTTACCTGAGTGACCCAGATTTCAATGACCTTTACCTGAGTGACCTTCATCTTAGTGACCTTTACCACAGTGACTCTGATTTTAATGACTATAACCTGAGTCATCTTGATCTCAATGAACTTTACCTGAGTGACCCTGATCTCAATTACCTTTACCTGAGTGACCCTGATCTCAATTACCTTTACCTGAGTGGCCCTAATCTCAATGACCTTTACCTGAGTGACCTTGACTGTTACCTGAGTGACCTTGATCTCAATAACCTTTATCTAAATTACCCTGATATCAATGTATTTTACCTGAATGACACTTACTTCGATGACCTTTACCTGAGTGACCCTGATGTCATTGAACTTACCTGAGTAACCCTGATTTCAATTACCGTAATTTCTCGCGTATAGTGCGCACTTTTTTAAGGAAAATCGAAAGTGTCAAGAAGGGGGTGCGCACTATACGCAAGAACATGCAAAAAACTTGACTTGGTCGCGATCATGTATCGTTAATTTTTCGGAGATTTTCAGAATAACCTGAAATATCCTCGCGGTAGTTAACAGTTGATATTTTGTTAAATAATTCCTGATTTGCATTATCTTTTTACAACCACGAAAAGTTGCAATTATAAAAGCCATAAAATACGATAGGATAAATAAACTTGAGGAAAGTAGCCTGAACTTTCAGGTCGAGATTGGATCGACGCTACATTATCACAAGGCATATAGTGAAATATACCGAAGAATTAGATCGTTGTTAGCACTCTGATGTTAAAAATGCTGTTCTTGTGTAAAATCATACTGTATAATTCAATCCTGACGGTAGAAATGTGTCAAGAACGACTTGGAAGTTCGCCGGTTTGTGTATTGCAAAGAGTGAAGGTCGCGTAATGTTAATACCCGACAGTAACAAACAGAGTCGCAAACAAGCGAGTTGAACTGGTAACAATAACAGTTCGAGTTTGGAAAATAAACATTTAGGGACTCAAAACAGTCCAATAAATATCCATATTTTCTTTTTAAAGAAAAAATGCTGAAATCACAAAGGGTTTGTGTTTTTTATATCAAACAAATTTGGCTATATGCGGTCCTCGTCGGACCTGATTGAGTGACTGCTTTTAGTACACCCGTCAACCCAGTACACTGCCGAGTCAATCTATCGATGTCTAGACGCACAGAGACTCCACAATTGTTTATTTTATAGAAAACCTGGAAGATTAAGTCTTATGTAAGATTTAATTGAATAATTTATGAATGATATTGCCGTGAAAACATCGTTTATTTCAATTATCTGTATTGGGCCTGTGCCTTCGAATTCGCTGGTGTCAACTGATCTTCACCGTAATTCGCGCGAGGTGTCAATCAATGTCAAGTCTAATTAACGAGGCATTGTGTTATGTTTTCAAAGTTTCCTATTCAAAGGTGTTTGTTTATATACCCTTTAATGGCGACTTACCTGGTTGGTGCTATCATTCCGACTTGACGTTTTTTTTTCATAAATTTTTTTTTTTTAATTTTTAAATTTTTTTCCCCAAGATATTTTTTTTTATTTTTGGACCCCAAAAAGTACCTGCGCACTATACGCGAGTGCGCACTATATGCGAGAAATTACGGTACCTTTACCTGAGTGACCTTGATCTCAATTACCTTAACCTTAATGACTTTCATCTCAGTGACCTTTACATGAGTGACCTAGATCCCAATTTCCTTTACCTGAGTGACCTTGATCTCAGTGACCTTTGCATGAATGACCTTGATCCCAGTTACCTTAACATAAGGAACCTTGAACTTTCCTGATTCTAACTTCAATGGCCCTATTTTTGTGACCCTGACCTCAGAGATGTTAGAAACAGAAAAGCTGCAGCACACTACAATGAATTGATGAAATGATAGTTTGTCTCACAGCCACATGTAGTGATATACAGCCGAAGTAGCCCTGAGTAAATGTGAGTTTGTGCTGAGCGTACATGTAGATTAAGATATTTGACAGGCATTATCCTGCAAATTTAGCTTTATTGATTAAGGAATGATTTGTTGGGCTGATGTGACCTTCGACCCAATGATAATTAATATCTGAGGAGCTGTCAGAAACACCCACATCATTTTTGACAGTTCAAACTAGCACTGCTGCCTAAGTAAATATCAGTGTAAAGTGATGGGTATAGTCCTGGCTGCTTTAAAGATTATCATATGTGATTTTAATCTTGTGCCTTAATTTCTGTCGTGAATTCCTGGAAGATATTGTCTAAATGATATGATTTCGCATTCATTTTTGTCCAACTGTCAGCTGAAGTGAGACTAAGGTGTTGCTGGTGATGGTGTCAACACGAAGTGTTTGTGTTTAAGTAGTAGTTTCACTGAAATTGTTAGTGCTTGGCCAACCATAATTGGATTGTATATGCATCTTAGGCAGTACTCTCAACTCATCCATCACATGCTGGATGCAGCCGACCTTTCATGGTTCATTGACTTTGTCAGCGTTTCCATCAAATTTATGTTTTTGAGTCTTGTTTATTTTAGGTCATGAATTTTGTAATAAGAATTGAAAAGACCCTGGCAACGCTAATTATATTCCTTGACTATCTATATCTTTCATATTTGAAAGACAACTACTTTATTCTTTTAAATTTTCATTTTAAGTGAATTTTAAGAAAAGTTAGCTTTTTTTCATGGAAGCTAGTCTTTTAAATATTTTAATACATATATATATATAGACAGATATAATTGTAAGCATTTTATTGTCATCATGTGCACCCAAATTTTCAGGGCAGGATTTCAGTTAGTGGTGTTTCAAATGTCCTGTATCCCAGTAGATATATTTTGTATAGTTAGAGTATTCACCTCTGGTATATGTTTTGTTCAAAGAAAATATCACTTTAAGCTTTTTAAGTTGCATTGTCATCTTTAAGTACTGTTCAAAGGGAAATCTGCCCTATTTTCCGTTTAGTGAATCTGCCACCAGCCAGCTAGCCGGACCCCAGGGTTTTAGCCTATAGAGTTTATGACATTATTGACTTATCCCACACAATCTTAGAAGGATCTACAACTGCAGTAAAATAGGGTCCCTTATTTTGGAGTGGTCACAACTATTCTAATAAGAATGGATCAATAACGTAAATGCTGATCATATGTCCTGTTTAGGGTTGGATTTTTTCAGTGCGATCTTGTAGCCTATCTTGTTCGTGTTATGAGAACGGCTCTCCCCGAGGGAGGCAACAGATCAGGTCTATCACAGTTTAGGCAGCGTGTTACTTTGTGTAGTGTGTAACAAGTCTACGCACTGATATGTAACTATGGGCAGCTGTGCTTCCAAACGTAGTTCTTCTTTTACCAAACAAGGATTCAAGAGGTGGGTTATGTTTTTCTACGTTTTCTCTCTTCCAGCTCTATTCTTAGAATTCTTGTTAACTGTATACACATGTGCCTTGTAGCTGTGACAGAATCAATGATCATATTTACAAATTGATGAGCCTTCTGGCTAGACACCAAGTATTGTTTTACATGACAAATTGGGGAATGATGGAATAACATGTAAATTCGCAGGGTTTTTTTCTGTAACTTAAGCGATCAGATCCCTTTGGAATTTCTATTTCAGGGATATATCTAACAAAAAATTTAATCAATTCCCTTATTTGAAAAAGTAGTATGATGCTATTTTTTTTCTTTTTCTTTTTTTTTTTCTTCTGTGTAACAAAAAATTACTGTATTCTACTGGCTTTTCAAAACATTTTGTAAAATGTCTTATTTTGCAATTAAGATATTGGACCAGCCAGTTAATCTTTTGTATCATTGAATATTAAGAAGTACTATGAAATACAAAAAGATTATTTTTGAAATTGTTTGTAGATGTGGGATAATGTCTGCTATATTGTATCAGCTTAAATATAATATTTGTAAAACATGCTTTAGATTTTAATTTTTTCATAACTGTCTTTGAAAATGTTACTGTTGTTAATAAGGATCTAATTGTGAAGAATAATGTAGAAAACAATTTATAAAACTGATTCTGTTTTTAGCTCCCCCCCCCCCCCCAAAAAAAAAAAACTTTAGAGAAAAAGGATTCAATTATGAGGGACAGGGCCAAACAGGGGAAATTTAATTAATAAATTATTTAAAATCTTTCTTAAGGAATGACAGGATAGTGTCCAAATTTAGTCTGAAGCATCCTTGATATTGAATGCTTAAGTTTGTTTTAAAGTTCAATATTACGGACAAGTTTGGGTTTCAGGGATGTCAAGACAAGTTCAAGGTCACGGTTACTATTTTTTTTTAAATCCTTGATCAAACTTCACACTATAAAAAAGGACTGCCATGTGTAAACTTTTCCTTCAAACAACTTCTTGATGATCGCAAGGCCTAGGCATGCTGATATTATGTATGTAGCATACCGGGATGAAGGGCTACAAAGTTTGTTCAAATGAAATGACCTTGACCTAGTTTAAAAGGTCACATGGGACAAATTTGTTAAAATTTTCAAGCAACTTCTCAATAACCAGAAGGCCCAAGGAACTGATATTTTGCCTGTAGCATGCTTTGATGAAGGGCTACCAAGTTTGTTCAAATGAATAACCTTGACCTACTTTCAAGGTCACAGGGGTAAAATGTCATAAAATTTTCAAGAAACTTCTTCTCAATTACTGAAGGACTACCAGGTTTGTTCAAATGAATGACCTTAACCCACTTTCAAGGTAAAAGGGGTCAAATATGTTAATATCTTAAGCAATTAATCAACAAAAAATATTACAGTCAGGTGACTTTTAAGGCCCATGGGCCTCTTGCATAGGGAAATAACACTTTTGAGAATAATTTTCAGAGGGATATATTTCAATCTTGATAAGAACTGCATGTATCAGCATGTGATTGCATTTCTTTGTAGTATGAAAATCAAGACCTTGATTTACCCACAGGAGCTTGATGGGGGTGCCACTTTGAGTCAAGTTGGTGAAAAAAATGTTCTCCTTCTGATTCAAATATGCTAGCAACCATTACTCTTTATAAATAAAAAGGTCAAATTGTAAAAAAAATTGATCAGATTATCTAACTAGTGTTCTTACATTCATGCTAATCCTGGCCAGATACACTTTCGATATTTCTACAGGGGGTGGAGATACTGTAAATATGAGAATCAGCACTGTATAAAGTTTATAATATCCAAAAGAAGAGCGGAAAACACCGCAAGTTTCATTCAATAAGATCAATTTATTTAGCCCCGTGTTTACTTGTTTCAACTCAACATTGCGGCCCCCCCATGTTTCAACTCAACATTGTGATGTCATCGATATGCGTGTACATAACAAAATTTAAGATGTCATAATATTCTATGTGATATATTACACTGTTAACTTCTTCAATCATTTAATCTTGTATAATCGATAAAAAATACTTCAGTCCATATTTTTTTTCAGTGACAAAATTTCATATGTAGCATAGCTCTGAAAGTGAACAATACATGTAATGGGACACTGAGATTCGAGTGTCGGATCTGGCATATAGTTTACCCTTAACATTATAGAAGTGATGATAGATGATCCTTTGAGCATCATTACATGAATTAGGTGTAGAGTTGGGAGGCGTATCGTGTGCAGTAAGAATGGCGTTTATATAACACGCGTCTCCTGACGTCAGTTGGGGGCTCTCTTAACCACTGACAGTGGCAAATCTCATTTTAACTGTACAACGAGGAAGAAGGATATTGATTTCTGTGTATTGAACCTATTTCTAGTTTGTACGCTTCATTTAATGGATTTCTACATTGGATGTCTTAGAATTGAATCTACTGTACTTTTTATTTAATGTAACAGTCTCGCTTGCACACTCCATTGTGACAATTGCAGGCTCCCAACACTATGCCAGTGCTTCTGCATGTAAACTAGATAGTAGCATTTTAAGGAAAACCTCACAATGGCATCAACTCCTGCAAACATCAACTACAAAAATAGGTATCTGTTATGGACACACTAATAATAACCACTGTTTTTGCCTTTCTTATATGTACTTAATAAAGTGTCAGCCTCTTCTACACACCTACCTACACTATAGTGTCTAAGCCTCTCCACAACACCATGTATTTGTATCGTCATCCACCTTTCTTGGAAAAGAAAGCTCTCATAATGAGAGACTGAAGACATTATTTCAGTTTGGCATGTGGTATGGTAGTGTACATGGTGGAAAAATAAAATATTTTGATAGACGGAACAAATTTGAGAAGGGGGTGCTCAAACTGATCAGAAAATCTTTAGAGTTTTTCAAAATCCACATCCTTTTTAATGCGACTCCTTCAGTATACATCCAGCCATTCATGATATTTTGTGATAGCTTCCTTGGAAGGAGCTGAACAAAGATTGCGAGAAATTAAAGGTAAATAAGTTTGACTATCTAGAGGTCAGAGGGGTCAAACATGTTAAAACCTTTAAAGGCCTAAAACATGATATTTGGCTGGTAGCTTCCTGTGATCGAGCTGAACAAAGTTTGCGAAAAAAATACTTTGGCCTACTTTTAAGGTCACAAAGATCAAATACCCGATATTTCGATCCTTCAAACGACTTCTGACCAAAAAGTCTAGAAACATTATAAATTAATTGGTAGCTTCCAGATTCCTTGGAAGGAGCTGAACAAAGTTTGCAAAAAAAAAAAAAATCATTTAACTTTCAAGGTGTCAGGGGTCAAATCTTAACATGTTCTTTTGACTGACTTGCAGCCATGGCTTTTAGACCACTTTAAGGTAACAAGTGAGAGATTAATGTCAGGTGAGAGATACAGGACCATTGGGCCTCTTGCTCACTATAACATGAAGTTGTGTTTTCCTGAACAATCTTTATTGTTAAGAGATTTCATGACCTCTCACAGTTTTCTGATCTCATTCAATCTTTGTACATTTAATCACCATGGCATGAAGTGGTGTTTTCTTGAACATTTGAAACTGTTGGACTGTTAAAGGACCACGCTCATATTGTTGAGTTATATATGCTGAATGTTTTAATATGTTTATTGGAACGAAGTAAATAAGAATATAACATATTCAAAGGTAAGTTGACGGAGGACATAGCCACCGATGTCATCTGGTCTCAAACAATTCGACGATGTGGGATCGCCATACTTCAGTAGAAATTATCAACACGTCTAAACACAACGGTTGATACTATACAGTGATTATATGATTAGCTAGCACTCAGTCTGTGATTACCAAACAGATTAGCTAGCACTCAGTCTGTGATTATCAAACAATAGGCCTTGCTCTGTTGAAACTTTAAATTGAAATCATTTGCAGTCTCATTCTTTATTCTCACACTTGACCGGAAGCCCAGCTGTAATGTTTGCAGTGTAAAGACTTATTTTTTATCAAATTTGTGGGAATTTAAGATTGTTAGCTCACCTGGTCCAAAGGACCAAGGTGAGCTTATGCGATACCGTGGCGTCCGTCGTCCGTCCGTCGTCCGTCCGTCGTCCGTCGTCCGTCCGTCAACAATTGACTTCTTCTTTATAACCACTGATCGGAATTTGACCAAATTTGGTCAGAAGCATCCCTATGGGGTGGGGACTCAAAATTGTACAAATGGTTGGGCTGACCCCCCAGGGGCCTGGGGGGCGGGGCCAAAAGGGGTCAATTTGGCTATTTGATATAAACGACTTCTTCTCTGAAACCGAGCAATGTATATTGCTCATATTTGGCTGGTAGTATTACTATGGGTTGGGGACTCAAAATTGTACAAATGGTGGGGCTGACCCCCCAGGGGCCTGGGGGGCGGGGCCAAAAGGGTAAGTTGGCTATATTGATATAAACGACTTCTTCTCTGAAACCCAGTAATATATATCGCTCATATTTGGCTGGTAGCATCACTATTGAGTGGGGATTCAAAATTGTACAAATGGTGGGGCTGACCCCCAAGGGGCCTGGGGGGCGGGGTCAAAAGGGGTCAATTTGGCTATATTGATATAAACGATTTCTTCTCTGAAACCCAGTAATGTATATCGCTTATATTTGCCTGGTAGCATTACCATGGGGTGTGGATTCAAAATTGTATAAATGGTGGGGCTGATCCCATTGGGGCCTGAGGGGCGGGGCCGAAAGGAGTCAATTTGGCTATAATGATAAAAATGACTTCTTCTCTGAAACCAAGCAATGGATATTATTCATATTTGCCTGGTATCATCACTATGGGATTAGGATTCAAAATTATATGATTATGATCACGCAGGGGCCTGAGGGGTGGGGCCAAAAGGGGCACATTAGACAATATTGGTATAAATGATCTCTTTCCTGAAACTAAGCAATGTATGACATCTATATTCTAGTGGTAGAATCCAAAGGTTGCTTGAATTCAAATTTATACAAATGTTTTGGTAACCTCGATCACAATCATGGATTTAGATATGACCCCAGGGTCTGCCACGCCCTTGCAACTTGACTCCTGACTCATAACTTTTAAACGGCTGAGATCCCCACCCCAAAACTATATATACAATTGCTGGGCATTAAGAGACAATCACAATTATGATTTTATATTTGACTCCAGGGTCTGCCACGCCCTTGAAACTTGACTCCTGAGTCATAACTTTTAAATGGTTGAGATCCCCACCCCAAAACTACATATACAATTACTAGGAATTAAGAGATAATCACAATCATGGTTTTTGATTTGGCCCTGGGGTCTGCCACACCCTTTTAATTTGACCCCTGAGTCATAACTTTTAAACGGTTGAGATCCCCACCCCAAAACTATATATACAATTACTGGGCATTATCAGATGATCACAATCATGGTTTATGTTTTGACCCCAGGGTTTGCCACGCCCTTGTAAATTGACTTCGGAGTCATAACTTTTAAACAGTTGAGATCCCCACCCCAAAACTATATATACAATTGCTCGGCATTAAGAGACAATCACAATCATGATTTCATATTTGATCCAAGGGTCTGCCACACCCTTGCAAATTGACTACTGAGTCGTAACTTTTGAATGGTCGAGATCCCCACCCCGAAACTATACATACAATTACTGGGCATTAAGAGATGATCACAATCATGGTTTTTTATTTGGCCCTGGGGTCTGCCAAACACTTTTAATTTGACCCCTGAGTCATAACTTTTACACGGTTGAGATCCCCACCCCAAAACTATACATACAATTACTGGGCATAAAGAGATGATCACAATCATGGTTTTTGATTTGGCCCTGGGGTTTGCGACACACTTTTAATTAGCTCACCTGGTCCAAAGGACCAGGGTGAGCTTATGCCATACCGTGGCGTCCGTCCGTCGTCCGTCCGTCAACAATTGACTTCTTCTTAATAACCACTTGTTGGAATTCAACCAAATTTGGTCAGAAGCATTCCTATTGGGTGGGGACTCAAAATTGTACAAATGGTTGGGCTGGCCCCCCAGGGGCCTGGGGGGCGGGGTCAAAAGGGGTCAATTTGGCTATATTGATAAAAAACATCTTCTTTTCTGAAACCGTACAATGTATATCACTCATATTTGCTGGTAGCATCACTATGGGGTGGGGATTCAAAATTGTACAAATGGTGGGTCTGACCCCTAAGGGGCCTGGGGGGTGGGGCCAAGAGGTAAATTTGGCTATATTGATATAAACAACTTCTTTTCTGAAACTGAGCAATGTATATTGCTTATATTTGGCTGGTAGCATTACTATGGGGTAAGGATTCAAAATTGTACAAATGGTGGGTCTGACCCCCAAGGGGCCTGGGGGGTGGGGCCAAAAGTGGCCAATTTGGCTATATTGATAAAAAACATCTTCTTTTCTGAAACTGTACAATGTATATCACTCATATTTGGCTGGTAGCATCACTATGGGGTGGGGATTCAAAATTGTACAAATAGTGGGTCTGACCCCTAAGGGGCCTGGGGGGTGGGGCCAGGGGGTAAATTTGGCTATATTGATATAAACAACTTCTTTTCTGAAACTGAGCAATATATATTGCTTATATTTTGTTGGTAGCATTACTATGGTGTGGAGATTCAAAATTCTACAGATGGTGGGTCTAGCCCCCAAGGGGCCTGGGGGGCGGGGCCAAAGGGGTATATTTGGCTATATTGATATAAACAACTTCTTCTCTGAAACTGAATAACGTATATCGCATATTTTTGCCTGGTGGCATCTGCACTATCGAGTGGGGATTCAAAATTGTGCCAATGGTGGGTTTTATTATCAGTATATCAGTTACAGAATTCCTTATTTTAGCGCTACATTTATAGCCCTAAATTTAGCCCTATTTCTTTTTCAAAAAGTGTTGGACAGCCTGCTGTATGTATGTTCCAGCTGGGGCAATTAATATAACATTTTGGGTTGAAGTTTCTTTTTGTTCGCCGTTTTCATTTCCATACAAATAAAACAAGTTCATTGAAATCTTTTTGTGTATTGTATTCATTCATTTGATCATTAGCTGTCTAAAGTCAGCTTTAAACCAAATTCTTACAACCTTCTTGTGATAAATCTCCTTGGAGGTAAACGAAATATAAATACAAAGACTTCCAATTCTACATTGTCTTGAATAAAAACACTGAGACAGTATTGATAAATATTTTATAGACATAAACATAAGCTACTAAGCCCAGGCAAGCTGACACTCGGTCTCTGATCGAGTTCAAAAACACAAACTAACTCTAGATCTTATTGTCATCAACAAAGAATTACCATATTGGGTCTGTAGTGAGCAGTTATGGAGGGCTATCAAGTTTATTCAAATGAATGACCTTGATCATTAAAGGTTACAGGGGTCAAAATGGCTTCAATCTTCAAACAACTTCTTATCATTAACAAGAAAGCTCAGTTATTCAAAAGATGATTCACTTCTTGATGTCCAATTTGAGGTATAAATACTGGCAGGTTTTGCAAAAAATTAGAAATCAAATGATTAAGCTAATCATAAGCTTTTGAACAAACTGGATCCTAAAATTAGTCAATATTAGTAATATTAAGTCTGTAACAAGCAGGAATGTATGGCTATCTAATTTCTTTAAATAAATAACCATGACTTTCATACTAGGTCACAGGTGTCAAATAGGCTAAAAAAAAACATAAATATCTTGTTGTTATTACCAAGAAACCTGATATTAAACCTGTAGCAAGCTGGGATGCAGGCCGGGGCTACCAAGTTTGTTCAAACGAATACATAGACCTTCATTCACGGGGATCAAACAGGTTAAAGGGTCGCGGCGCCAAATACGGGAACCAGAAAATTCTTTAACATCTGTTTCCAAAAAAATCAAGGATTTTGTGCATGTATACCCGGTAGCATGTTTGGAAAAATGATATCCTATTTTGTTGGACTATGTATTGGAGCCTTTTTCTTTATCTATTCTTTTATCAGATATCAACATTTTAGTTTAACTGGCAGGTCTCAAACTGAAAATGTGTACATAAAATATTTTGAACCAGGTGAGCGATACAGGCCCTCTGGGCCTCTTGTTCTTATAAGTCTTACCCTCCTGAGTGCCAAAATAAGAGCGCTAAAATAAGAGTGCTAAAATAAGATTGTGCTACAGTATCAATGATATAGCATGTTTTGCTGTCATGTGATAGGTTGGTTTAGAATCATATAAAACAGTTTTTCCAAAAGTAAATTGATTTATTCTGGGTAGCTTTAAACACTTTTTGTTATTTCGGAAACTTGCTTTATGTTCAGTTGGTAGTGAAGCTTTGAAATCATTTTTTATAGTCAAATAGTGTACAATGTAGCTTTGAAATGATTTTTTTGTAGTCAAATAAAAATTGATTTATTGTTGGACTATGAGTTCTGATGGAATTTTGCCCCTTTATAATGTTGCTGTGTAATTGAATCCAGGCATCTGTTTGGTGTTGTATAAGATATGATGTGTGGAGTTCCTATTGATTTTAGGGACTGGCACACATCCTTGCATTTATCAATTGTCAACATGATAAAAAAAAATAGGAATTTTATTTGTATGTTCATATGTGTTATTTCTGGAAATATTAACTTGTGTTAAAATCTCTCATCCTCTATAACTGTATTAGAAATATTCCAAGTTATATAAATATTTCTGTTCCAATGTATTGCTCAGCAAATCTCAAGCTGATAAAAGAATGAGATGAAATTCAGTTTCTTTAGACAAAGGTATTGTTTATACTTTTGAAACAAGAGCTAGTGTAGACCACGTCAAACCCAGATTTGTGCTTCTGGTTGAAGAGGCCCACATAAGGTGTTGCCATTGGCTGGTTGTTCCGTCTTACAGGGTCACACAGTTGGCAGTTGACAAGCAATTTGTAACGTAACACGGCAACATGGCTCATATGTTACACCCATTTGTAGGCTCCACACTCAAATGAGCCAGGAGCGTGTCATTGTTACGTGGTAGTGCGACATGTCGGAGAGAAGTGCCATGTGGGATAATCGCCTTTCACAGTAGTAATCTACGGAAACATAATGTCATTAACCTTAGGACATCGACCTAGCCAAGTGATCACAGATTCATTACTGGCATATCAGCCTCATAGGCTTCGTCACACATGAAATTGATTCGTGTTGATTACATTTTTTCAATGGTTTTAATGAAAATGTTCTTAAAATTGTTTTCGAAGAAATCAAAGCAGAGGTTGGTAGATCATTTTATTTATATTTGATACTTAATTGTTTGAATTGATAACCTCCATAACAGTATATATTAAGGTTTGGTTTTGAAGAATGAAATATTATTTCAACTGCTGTTTTTACATAAAAACATGAGGATTTAACAAATCAAATTTGATTTTTGTTGTTGTGGTATTGTAATTTCTTTTATGTGTATATCATTTTTTTTTCTTTTGCCTTCATTTTTTACTATCAATTTGTCAAAGTCTTAAGAAATGTCCTCTATTGCAGAAAATTTGAACCTGATTTCATTTTTAGGATTTGTTGTAATTCCTCACACTTAGTGCTTGTAACAGTTTTTTCCTTCATAAAATTGTTAATCCCACATAGATTTTTTGTTCAGTTTTTACTCTGTTTTTAGACTTAAGGACGTTTCAACAAAACATTCACTCAATTGGTTTTCCTTGTCATACCAAACTTGGGCACTATACAGTCAGCTTCGTTTATAACGAATTACTGGGAGCCATGAATAACATTTCGTTATATTAGTAATTCGCTATTACCGATAGCATGGTTTTACGCATAAGCAATGATAAGACATACAGAAGTAACGACATGAGTTTATTTTAAATTGATACGTGTATATGAGTACCAAGGTGACCTATTCAAACGCACCGCCGACTCGTGGTCACAAAAAACGAGACAATTGAACACAGAACGTAGCTTTGTTTTGATTGGCATTTGTGTCGACCCAGGTCATTATTTCGTTATTACAGGTAAAAATGTGGATGGGGACTGCAAAAATCACTTCGTTGTTTAAGTTAATTCACTATTTCAGACTTCGTTGTTTCAGTAAAACAATACATAAGATATATATGAGTGAAAATCGGGACTTTAAATTTACTTCGTTGCTGCTGGAATTTCGTTATTCCCGACTGCGTTATTTTCGAAGTTGACTGTATTTAGTTACTTCAAAGATATGATTCCTAATCTGTGTCACATATCAAAGTATCTGTTAATGTTTGTTATTTAGTGAAAGATAATGTAGAAACTGTTTCTCAAGTGGAATTTCTTTACACTGTTTGATATTTGGAAAGAAGGTACCTGAGACAAAATGCTGTAAACTTACCTCAAACAAATGACCTTGACCCCACTTTCAAGGTCACAGAGGTCATATATAAAAATATTTCAAAATCTTCTGAATAACCAAAAGGCCCAGAGAACTGATGCTTGCATGGCTAGTTAAGGTACCTGGAATTCAGTAATTTTAACATTTTCTCAAACAAATGACCAGGCTTTCTTTGTAAAAAATCTTTAAAAATCTTCTTAAGAATAAATAGAAGGTCCTGAATACTGATACTAAACGTACATGTATAACCAGCTGAGAATGCAATACTGATACCTGACCAGTAGGTACCTGGGACAGATTTCTATAAATTTAAGTTTTCTCAAATAAATTATCTTGATCTATTTCAAGATCATAGGTCAAAGAATTAAAGTAAAGATTATGTTTGACCATTTTCATCTTTGAATAGAGTAGTATAAAGATTCATTTAGTTTGGTGCATTCCTAAGCCAAGGAGACTCAAGATATTGGAACACTTGCAAAGTACTTTTGTTGAGAATATTTTCCCATGATTACAAATATCCAGGTGAGCAATACCAGCCCTCTGAGCCTTTTCCATTCATCGCATGAAAGCAGTATGCAGGGGTATATTAATTTAGACCATTTTCAAATTTGAATATATCTTTACTATCTTATAGGTGTTAACCTCTAAAACCTCCAATGAGGGAGATCTCCCTCATCCCCCATTTCCAATGAGGGAGAAAGTGGGTGAAATGTGACTGAAACTTCATTGCTCAATTTGTCTTTCCCTTATTATGTATCAAAATAACTTTAAAATGTATTCATTTGATCCAGACACATCTGCTATGCTTATTACACAAACCCTGCAATGCATAGGATATCATATGAACAAAGGATGTAGATTTTGAGTTTGTGTGAGTTTGGACTTAAATGAGAGAGATAAAAAATTGGTAAATTTTGGTCACACATTTTTTGGTCGAAATGAGAGTTTCCTTCCTAATGAGGGTAAGGGTAAACAGGTATGCTGTTTGAGAGGAGTTTCCCTCCTAATGAGGCTAAGGGTAAACAGGTATGCTGTTTGAGAGGAGTTTCCCTCCTAATGAGGGTAAGGGTAAACAGGTATGCTGTTTGAGAGGAGTTTCCCTCCTAATGAGGGTAAGGGTTAACAGGTATGCTGTTTGAGAGGAGTTTCCCTCCTAATGAGGGTAAGGGTTAACAGGTATGCTGTTTGAGAGGAGTTTCCCTCCTAATGAGGCTAAGGGTAAACAGGTATGCTGTTTGAGAGGAGTTTCCCTCCTAATGAGGGTAAGGGTAAACAGGTATGCTGTTTGAGAGGAGTTTCCCTCCTAATGAGGGTAAGGGTAAACAGGTATGCTGTTTGAGAGGAGTTTCCCTCCTAATGAGGCTAAGGGTAAACAGGTATGCTGTTTGAAAGGAGTTTCCCTCCTAATGAGGGTAAGGGTTAACAGGTATGCTGTTTGAGAGGAGTTTCCCTCCTAATGAGGCTAAGGGTAAACAGGTATGCTGTTTGAGAGGAGTTTCCCTCCTAATGAGGGTAAGGGTAAACAGGTATGCTGTTTGAGAGGAGTTTCCCTCCTAATGAGGGTAAGGGTTAACAGGTATGCTGTTTGAGAGGAGTTTCCCTCCTAATGAGGGTAAGGGTTAACAGGTATGCTGTTTGAGAGGAGTTTCCCTCCTAATGAGGGTAAGGGTTAACAGGTATGCTGTTTGAGAGGAGTTTCCCTCCTAATGAGGGTAAGGGTTAACAGGTATGCTGTTTGAGAGGAGTTTCCCTCCTAATGAGGGTAAGGGTTAACAGGTATGCTGTTTGAGAGGAGTTTCCCTCCTAATGAGGCTAAGGGTAAACAGGTTTGCTGTTTGAGAGACAGTAAATGATGACGAATGTATGTTAATTTAATATGGAGTCTGTTTACTTTGTTTTCTTTTCCTCCTACCAGTTCAGGTTCTGAAAAAAATCATGTAAATAATCAATGACCCATATTGCTCTTTTACAGGGAAAATTTGGACTTGGAAGAAAAGTGCCAAAAGACTGAGAGTAAGTGTTTTCTTTATGAGTTTGTTTTGCTTACATATTCAAGTAATGACATTTCTATGATGCAAACATGTAAATGATTATATATTTAATGTCATTTTCACAATTTCAACATTGGATTTCAATTGTCACAAGGGCAAGTCCATGAGCTTATTTTGTGCTGTCGTATTTCTGTTGTCCTCCGGTGTCAACTTTTTCCTGAAACAACCTCTTCTGAAGAACCAATTTGGCTGGTACATTGTATCTCTTTAAAAAAAAAAGCTTAACAAAGTTTGAATATAAATGACCTTGACCTAAATTCATTGGGAGTGTACATGTGGGGGGGGGGGGGGGGGGCATTTAGTGTTGCCAATGTCTGTCCTAGCTGTCCTGTCCCATTCGGTCAATTCATGTGTGTCCGGTCTTGTACCAATTCAACTTTATACTTTGACTGTCATACTTTCGTCAAACTTCAGGTCAAATTGGTGTACGTCCGACCCCTTTGCATTTCAGAGTTCAAAGGTTAATTCCAAGGTCACAGTTGCAACATAATGTATATATAGAAAATTGGCAAAGGGGGCAGTCATGTCTTACAGACAATTTCAAGTTCTACAGAATTTAATCCATACAACCCCCACATGCCTATTACATAATACAAGCCCCATATGCCTTTTGGTGATATTAAATTGATGAGATGATATTGCTATCAATTGCTTTAGATTACAGTTACTGGTAATCTTGTTTTCTCACAATATAGGGTTAAAGTAACAAACAAATTAGAAAAGTGTGCTCTCCTTCTATTTCTATAGTGTTGGGGAAATTGATACAAGCCATGTGTGACATTGGTTCTGTGGATCTCCATCACCGCCACAGACGTATATCGATCCCCCTAAACTCTGTAGCCAATTGATTTTCTTCCAGCAGCTCATCTGTTTGAATCTCCACACTGAAAGTTCCATTTTGTATCAAACTGTATTCCCATCTAAATATTTTCAGAAAAGATATTATCTGTTTTCTGATGTAATGAAATGTTGCTATGATTACACTGAACAATACTTTGATTAAGCAATTTGCATTGTAAAATTCCCCCTAAGCTGAAGTCAAGTTCCAACTGTGTAATAATAAATCCACAAATTAATGTAAGTAATACAGCAGATCAAGTGTTTATTTCTGTTCAGTTTAGAAGTTACTCTTATCAACTAAATATAGAAGTAAATCATAACAATCTGACAGATATACCTGTTGTAGTATGTATGTACAGTAGACAGATCGCAAATAGAATTACTAGTTACTCCCCTTAGGTTGTAAGATGCTTTATCAATTAGGACTGGGCGGTTTTACCGGTATACTGTGGTATAAAGTTGTGATGGTACGTACCGTGGTACATTAGTCCTGTACCGGTTTTTGGGGGACTTTCATTTAACTTATCAATGAACTATTTGTTACATTGATCAATTGGAATTGCAATATGGTTTAATTACAATTTCCTATAAGTTTGCTGATCAACTAGGACAGACAAAGCTTCAGTCAAACAATATTAGAGGATAACACAACAAGAAACTTATGACAGGCCTCTTGTTGATTGGCTTTAGAACAAAAACAGCCAGAGACCTTTAGCTAGCTCAAACATTCAATCAAGGTGGTACACCGTGGTATGTACCGCAGTATTTGCCTAAATTCCATGGTATACCGTGGTATGTACCGCAGTATTTGCCTAAATACCGTTATATAGCGTGGTACTTTTGATTTTGTAGTACCCAACTCTATTATCAATCCTCAATCAGGCGTCTATACAAATGAAAAATATGTTGAAATAGGATAAAATACATAAGACTAATGATTGAATAGCAGAAGACTAATGATTGGAAGTTTTGCATACAGTGAAAAAGCAAAAGAAAAGAACTTCATTCTTTGAATAACATGGTCTATATTAATCACAGGCAGATTTAATTTAGTTTAACGAATGTATAATTCCATGGGCAAAATAGAAGCTTCAGACCAACGGATCAAATGTATCATAATCATTTCATATATCAGACAATGTGTCTTGTTAACAAATAAGTAATATAAGTTGTGTCGAGAAAAAACACAAAGAAGAGAGTTGTAAAAGCTAGATACCATATATTGTTTTTAGCTCACCAGGTCCAAAGGACCCGTGAGCTTATGTCATACCGCAGCATCCGTGGTCTGTCAACTTTTCTCCTTAAAATCATTATATAACTAGTCATAGAGAACTTTGACAAAATTATGGAACTGCTGCATCTGTGGGTGAAGGGGAACCAATTTTGTATAAACCATGAACCTGCCCCCTCGGGGCCTGAGGAGTGAGGCAAAATAGTGAACAGCTAAATCTTCTTTTAAGTCCTTGTTCTTCCCTAGGAATTAAAGAATTTATTCCATATTTGGTTTGAAATATGCTGAGATAAAGGGAATCAATTTTATACAAATGGTGAGTTTGGCCTCCAGGGGCCTTATTTCGTCCAATAGGGGAAATTTAGCAATACTTAAACATTCTACTCAAATATTCTGCATGAATGAAAGGATATACATGAAGTACCATATTTGGTGTGAAGCGTCCTTGGAGAAAGGGAAATCAATTTTGTTTATATGATGAGTTTAATTTCCCAGTGACTTTAGGGGTGGGGCCAGTTAAGGGAAATAAAGCAAATTCTTCATTAAAATCCTTATTATCCCCTATGTAATTGAACATTAGTCAGATAAGTTCACATGACTAACATGTAACTGCAACAGTCTTACTGCTTTCCAGCCAATGGATACCTTGCAAAGTGGGTTTGAATCCCAGTGAAGACAATTTTTGGGGTTTTTTTTTCAAATAATACTTCCAGTTTTCTGGTTTATATCACTCTAACATTTAAAAAGGAAAAAAACAGAACATGATATTTGATGTAATGAAAGACCAAATCGGCCATAGGAGTGAACAGCCTGTCAAATTGTTCGTCAACAATTTCTAGTCTTTTAATGTTATTGATCCTGTCTTGAAGATAATCATTTAACAGCTATCCCCACTTATAAACATTAGTCAGTTACAGTTTTCTATGCATGAACTTCTCTGACTATGGTCTTAGTAACACATTCCGCTGTAATAATTACAGATAACGTGTCAAATGCTGCGGTTTTATGTGTTTGTTGCGTGTGGCAGGAATGGAAAGAGATTGTGGGAAAACGGGCCTGACATATAGAGAACAATAGTTTAATTAGCTTGAGGATCGTATAGTTACTTACATAGCGTTTCTTTTGTATCAAGCTTCAGGTAGGTGAAGATTAATCAGGAGATGTTTCAATTACTCGGAGAGTTCATCACAGTGAAGAAATCTAAAAATAAACATAGGAATTGCGTTTTATAGACTGGTATTGATCATCGGGCTATTTTTTTTTTTCTGTAAGCAAGATGCATTGGCACCTAGATATGGTAAGGAATTGTACTGGGCATGTTGACACAGTTTGTACGGCTAGCAGACGTTATGTTTTATCTGATGCTGGCCATAGAATGATAGTGTTATAACGTAGTTATTATTGACTCAAACCTAAACTTGGAGGTGTGTTCTTTTCTTAATGTGTCGTGGTCTTGGAGGACTTTATGATTCAGTGAAAGTGCTGATGTTATAGTGTCTGATGTTGGTCAGTCAGTCAGTCAATAGAATTTTTGTGTGTTGCTTCCTGGGGATTTGTTGATAGACCAACAGAATGGACAACAGGATCAAATCCCTGTGTTGGCAGCACCAACAGAAATAGACAACAGGATCAAATCCTTGTGTTGACAGCACCAACAGGAATAGACAACAGTATCAAATCCCTGTGTTGGCAGCACCAACAGAAATAGACCACTGGATCAAATCCCTGTGTTGACAGCACCAACAGGAATAGACAGCAGGATCAAATCCCTGTGTTGGCAGCACCAACAGAAATAGACAACAGGATCAAATCCCTGTGTTGACAGCACCAACAGGAATAGACAACAGTATCAAATCCCTGTGTTGGCAGCACCAACAGAAATAGACAACAGGATCAAATCCCTGTGTTGACAGCACTTACAGAATTAGACAGCAGGATCAAATTGTTGTGTTTACAGCACCAACAGAAATAGACAACAGGATCAAATCCCTGTGTTGACAGCACCAACAGGAATAGACAATAGGATCAAATCCCTGTGTTGACAGCACTGACAGAAATAGACAACAGGATCAAATCCCTGTGTTGACATCACCAACAGGAATAGACAGCTGGATCAAATCCCTGTGTCTACAGCACCAACAGAAATAGGCAACAGGATCAAATCCCTGTGTTGACAACACCAACAGAAATAGAAAACAGGATAAAATCCCTGTGTTTATAGCACCAACAGGAATAGACAGCATAATCAAATCCCTGTGTTGGCAGCACCAACAGAAATAGACAACATGATCAAGTCCCTGTGTTGGCAGCACCAACAGAAATGGACAACAGGATCAAATCCCTGTGTTGACAGCACTGACAGAAATAGACAACAGGATAAAATCCCTGTGTTTATAGCACCAACAGGAATAGACAGCAGGATCAAATCCCTGTGTTTACATCACCAACAGAAATAGACCACTGGATCAAATCCTCGTGTTGACAGCACCAACAGAATAAGACAACAGGATCAAATCCCTGTGTTGACAGCACTTACAGAATTAGACAGCAGGATCAAATTGTTGTGTTTACAGCACCAACAGAAATAGACAACTGATCAAATCCCTGTGTTGACAGCATGAACAGAAATAGACAACAGGATCAAAACCCTGTGTTGACAGCACTTACAGAATTAGACAGCAGGATCAAATTGTTGTGTTTACATCACCAACAGAATTAGACAACTGGATCAAATCCATGTGTTGACAGCACAAACAGAAATAGACAACAGGATCAAATCCCTGTGTTGACAGCACTTACAGAATTAGACAGCAGGATCAAATTGTTGTGTTTACAGCACCAACAGAAATAGACAACTGATCAAATCCCTGTGTTGACAGCACCAACAGGAATAGACAGCAGGATCAAATCCCTGTGTTGGCAGCACCAACAGGAATAGACAGCAGGATCAAATCCCTGTGTTGGCAGCACCACAGAAATAGACAACAGTATCAAATCCCTGTGTTGGCAGCACCAACAGAAATAGACAACAGTATCAAATCCCTGTGTTGGCAGCACCAACAGAAATAGACCACTGGATCAAATCCCTGTGTTGACAGCACCAACAGGAATAGACAACAGTATCAAATCCCTGTGTTGGCAGCACCAACAGAAATAGACAACAGGATCAAATCCATGTGTTGACAGCACCAACAGGAATAGACAACAGTATCAAATCCCTGTGTTGGCAGCATGAACAGAAATAGACAACAGGATCAAAACCCTGTGTTGACAGCACTTACAGAATTAGACAGCAGGATCAAATTGTTGTGTTTACATCACCAACAGAATTAGACAACTGGATCAAATCCCTGTGTTGACAGCACAAACAGAAATAGACAACAGGATCAAATCCCTGTGTTGACAGCACTTACAGAATTAGACAGTAGGATCAAATTGTTGTGTTTACAGCACCAACAGAAATAGACAACTGATCAAATCCCTGTGTTGACAGCACCAACAGGAATAGACAGCAGGATCAAATCCCTGTGTTGGCAGCACCAACAGAAATAGACAACAGGATCAAATCCTTGTGTTGACAGCACCAACAGGAATAGACAACAGTATCAAATCCCTGTGTTGGCAGCACCAACAGAAATAGACCACTGGATCAAATCCCTGTGTTGACAGCACCAACAGGAATAGACAGCAGGATCAAATCCCTGTGTTGGCAGCACCAACAGAAATAGACAACAGGATCAAATCCCTGTGTTGACAGCACCAACAGGAATAGACAACAGTATCAAATCCCTGTGTTGGCAGCACCAACAGAAATAGACAACAGGATCAAATCCCTGTGTTGACAGCACTTACAGAATTAGACAGCAGGATCAAATTGTTGTGTTTACAGCACCAACAGAAATAGACAACAGGATCAAATCCCTGTGTTGACAGCACCAACAGGAATAGACAATAGGATCAAATCCCTGTGTTTACAGGGATAGAATCTCTTGTGTTAATAGCACACATAGGTTTTGAAGGAAGGATCAAGTACCTGTGCTGTCAGCATTAGCAGTATTAGATGAAATTGTAAAGTCCCTGTGACAAATGTATCAACTGGATTAAACAAAAAGGATAAAATTCTTGTCTTAAGAATATCAACAGTAAAGACAAGGATAATATTCTTATGTTGACTGATGTATTATATGGTACTAAGATTAGATAGAAGGATCAGGTCCCTGTGCTGACTGTGTCACCAGTTGAGTTAGAAAGTCAAGTCCCTGTGTCATTGGTAGTGGTAAACTGGTCCCTGTGCACTGATGAGGAAGACAGGATTATACAACTGAGCACACATTTGATGAGGGTAGGACTGGATAGAAGGATCTAATTGTGACAATAACAGGGTATGTTAGGATGTAGGAAGGTTCAGTGTGACAATGTTTACAGATGAAACATGTCCTGAGCCGACGTGGTGTTCTGGTACCGAACTCTGGCCGTGGGACGAGGCCTACAAAACGTTTGAGGACTGGGGTGAGTAACGTATTGATTGTGTAGCTGGCTACAAAGCCTGTACAAGTGATCAGGCTGATCCTGTCTTTCCATAAGACCAATCTGTCTGGTCCATATTTAATATAAGATCAGTGGACATAGCTACTGTAAAGCTGACTCCGGTACATGCTGATCACTGGGGGAAAGCTTTCGATCCAGAATTATCTGCTGTGTATAGCACCAACAGGAAGACGATCGTGATTGCTTATCTATCACTGGTAGAGGAGTGATTTATGGTGGTGATGAATGATTAAGAATTGTTTGGTAGCTGTAGTATATATGTAAGCCCTCTCAAAAGTGTAGTTATCTCCCTTGTTTCCCCTATCAAAGCTACACTGGGAAGGGTTTTTGAAACAAACTGGCGCCATGTAAGTATGACATCATTATGGGAATTACGTCATCCGATTGTCACATGGCGACAAATCATCACAAAGATACTTACCAATACCGGAAGTAAGTCCATATTTTATTCACCATTATGGCCTATCAAGGGGAATAACAACACTTTTGGGAACGGCCTATAGCAGTGTGCCTCAGAATAGTAACCTTACTAAATCCTGTGTTAAACTCGACTTGCCTAAAGGGCCTGTATAGTGAGCTAATGCCGTGGTTTGATGTCTATTGTCTCTCCATCTGGCATCAAATTTTACTTGAAACATCTTCTACTCAATAACAAAAAGGTCTAAAATAAACAAAATTCAGGGCCTGTAGCATGCTTGGATGTAGCACTAATAATTTTGTTCAAATTAATGACCTTGACCAGCTTTCAAGGTCACAGGGATCAGATGTGTTTGCAATCTTCAAACAAATTCTTCTCAATAACCAAAAGGCACAGGATAATGGAACTTTTAGTGTGCTTGGATAAAAAGCATCTTAAATTCATTCAAATGATTAACCTTTACCCACTTAGGTAAAATATGTTGATTGCTATTTTTTGAGAAATAAAAAACTAATATAGCTGACAGACGGCCATTTTGAATTTTGACACTAAGTAATAAATGGAACATTTTCAAATTTCATTTGAAGGTTCCCTTCAGGCCCTAGTTTTGCATGTCCCATTTTCGGAGAGATCTGAAATAAATATGTCCAACAATCTTTGATATTTGAATGATTATGAAAGTTTTATACGGCTATTTCCTGGATCAAATTTCATATATAGGTTCCCTTTGGTCCATTAAATTCTGTACTTTTGGTTTTGGGACTGATCAGAAAATTAAAATAACTGACAGGTGGCAGTCATCTTTGATTTGAAAGTTAAGACTATTTATTTCTATTTCTTAAGAGGTATTTACTGTAACCTCATTTAATTAAGAGCAAATCAAAGGAAAATGGGGAAAAGATCTAACCTTTTAAGAACAAATGAAGATCATCAATCGTAGGCACCAACATCCTATTGTGATATCTTCAGGATTGTTACATTTGTGAAGTAAATTGACCAGTCAGTTGGCGATCAAAGCTTAATTTTGGAAGATATGTAGCCTAATAGACGGGGCCCATGCTGACTTGTCAATATTGTTCAAACTTGGTTTGGGCTAATGATAATTTCAGTGTATTTAGCATAGGACATAACAAAAGCTTTTGGCACTAATATATCCAAACTCAGGTGACCATTAAGGCCCATTGGGCCTCTTGTATGGGGAAGAAAATGCCTAAAGTTGCATAATTTTGAATGTCTACAGTTTCGTAACATAATTCTTGGCACCAGATACAGCTGAAAATATGTGATCTACAAAGAGTGAAGATTGCATCGTTGGGTGTCCAACTTTCACAGAATCGACTAGTGTAGTACTCACGATAAAAAAAACCCAACTTTTTAGCCAGACTCAATGTCACTATGATCCTTACTCCGTAAATTGAAAATTGTAAAAACAACTCGGTTATTTGTTTAGACATAACATATCTTTCTGAAAAGTCTATACAGTATAAGCATTGTTCAAAAATGTATAAACAAATTACAACTTGGCCAAAACAGGAAATAGATTGTCTTTCTTTTGACAGAGGACTGAAAATAGATTGTCTTTCTTTTGACAGAGGACTGAAAAGTCAACTTGATGAATCGAAATTCCAAGTGACTTCAGTAATTTCTAATGTTCGAAATGATTCCAGGCAAAAACTGGTAAATTAGTCTAAATCAGGGTTAAAGACGTGTGAATTTGTTACAAAGGCTGAAGGGCTCAAAATAAGTTGTAACCCGATGAAATTTAGTCACTTTGTTAGCAGGTTTTGTGGTAAGGACCCTTAGAGCCACCCTATTAAATAGAATTGTGTTGCATCCTGTATTCCTCTTACTTATTTACCAACATTAAGTTATGTTTTCCTTAGTACAGTGGATTCCTCTTTATATCATGTTGCATTTTTCAGACAAAACATGATATTAACAGGAATATGACATTAAGAGAAACATGTTTTTCCACTAAATCTAGTGCATTTCCAATCTTCATAACAAAAATAAGCTATCTAAGGTACATATGAAGATATTTTAATATAGATAACATTATTTCAATTAAAAATAATATTTTCTTTGCAATATTTTGTATATGAAATCAATGGAAATGACATCATTTTCTGGATATTTTATGTGATTGGTTAAAAAAAACATGATATTAAGAGGAATTCACCTCAAAATACATGATATTAAGCAAATAAAATTACATAGATTAAATAGAGAGAAAAATGGTGCTTGTGAAAAACATGGTATAAAGAGGAATATGATATTACAGTAGTGATATTCAGTGGAATCCACTGTATTAGTACATTTAGTAATTGACACTTTTGACTAAGTCACATGTAGGCTAGATAAAACTGCTTGAATTGTGGTGATGTTGTGTGTTACAGTCAAAGTTCAGGAACTAGAAGACGCACTTAGTCACAGTCAGGAGGACCTGGACGTGAGGAATACACATTGTGATCAACTGGAGGTAAGTTAGTACTGGTTCAAATCAACCATGTCAAGACATCAGTACTGGTTCAAATCCACCATGTCAAGAAATCAGTACTGGTTCAAATCAACCATGTCAAGAAATCAGTACTGGTTCAAATCCACCATGTCAAGAAATCAGTACTGGTTCAAATCCACCATGTCAAGAAATCTCACAAGAAAGTCTGCACAAGTCACATGATTCAGTATATATACTTGACGTACATTCAGCTATTCAGATATTTTCACTTGGACTATTCTTTCTCACTTCTTTGGATATTTAGCCCACCATACTCAGATGTAGGTTTCCCTGGATCCTTAGTTTTGCGTATGATGTTTATAATCACATGTATGTTGCAGGAAAATCTGTCCTCTTGCAAGCTGGAACATCAACTGGACTTGAAGGAGATCTGGCGTCTAGTTCACAAAGATGTGGAGAAGGAGTGCACTGATGACCAGGTAAGGCTTGTCCAATCATAGTACAGAGACTTGTGATGAACTGTTAAATACCAAATTGAAATTAATTAATATGATATTTTGTTTCAACAATTTCCTTTTATTTTTGTGATATTTATACTGATGGAATTCAACAAAACATAGGTACAGCAATATAGACATAAGTTAAGAAACCTGTAAAAAAGAATTTTTTCGCTCATCTGCCAGGAGGGCAAGAGGGCTTATGCCGTGGTGTGGCGTCCCTCGCCTGTCGTCCATCTGGCGTCCAGTGTCAAGATTTTACTTCAGAAAGCATCTTCTCAATAGACAAAAGGCTCGAAATCTTCAAGTAACTTCTCAATAATTAAAAGATCCAAAGTTCTGATATTGAGCATGCAGCATGCTGTAATGAAGGACTACAAAGTTTGTTCAAATAAGTGACCTTGACCCACTCTCAGTGTCACAAGGGTCAAGTATGATTGATATCTTCAAATAACATCTTCTCAATAGCCAATGGCCCTTTGTACTGATATTAGGCATGCAGCATGCTGAGATGAAGAGCTATCAAGTTTGTCCCAATGAATGACTATTAAAAATATCTGGACACCATTTATTCTGCATTAAAAGTATCCGGATACAGTTTATGCATGACACTGGGTCAAAGGTTAAAGTCTTTTAAAAACTTTTTATTTGTTAACTGTTTAACATTTTGTTATGACATTATGAATCAAATTTAGTCAGAATTCAAACAAGATTTCAGATAATCTAATTTCAAGGTCATCAGGTCAGAGGTCAAATTATACAATTATTTCATGATTAAAGTTTTGTTGTGACATTATTTGAAGCAAAGTTGATCCAAATCAAACTTAATGTCAACTGATAAGCTTTAGGTGGTCATCAGTTGATGTTAAAGTTCAAAGGTCACCGTCGACCATTTGGGGAATGAAAAGCTTGTAAACAAGATATCTCATGAAATCATGTACAGATTTGGTTCATATCCACACCATAGCATCACACATTGAAGTTCTACATCTGATTTGGTGGTCATCGGTCAAGTTTAAAGGGTCAAATGTCAAGCTTGACCACTTCTTTGGGGGTAGAGTGTATCTATGTGAGCCCCTGCTCAATTTTTTTTTCTATTTTAGAAAGAGGTGCCGTTATCGGATACTCCATACCATATTCGCAACCAGATTACACAGGAGATACAGAGTCTGAAGACACAGCTCCACAAACGAGAGGCAGTGCTGGGTATCTTAGTAAGGCTTCTTATTTCAATATGTCTACTGTTTATATGTATTAGCCTTATATCTTAATGACCAATTCTCATACTGTTGTCTGGCATACTCAGTTATTTTTCAGATTAGCCTTGTAGAATTGTTACATGAAAAGTTTTCACGTAATTTCCATTTTCATCACCATTTTAGTACTAAAATGTGCTACAATTTTAACCCATCATCCATGGTTATGAATGCTCCATTTTTAGGTTCCCCTTGGTCTTAAGTTGTGCTTTCTCCGAATTTCGATTGGCTTTAAATTAATGATATCACTGACAGGTGGCCATCTTGGATAGAGACAATAATAGTTTGTTACAATTGCTTGACAAGTTCTTGATGGATTTCCTCAGATTTCATTTGTAGTTTTGTCCCATTTTGAAACGAGAATCAATATGGTTAATAGGCAGCCATCCTTGATTTTGACTGTAATAGTTTGTTATCACGATTTCTTGACATGTACCGAATGGATCATTCTTAAATATCATATGAAAATTCCTATTGGTCCCTTGTCTCAAAATTTTGACAAAATTAAATTGTTTAATAATTTATAGCCAAAACAAGAAGTAACGCTTGAGTACAGAATCCATGCTTGAGCATGAGAACAGTTTCATGAATACGGGCTCTGAAACTGTGGACACTACCATGAGATAGTGAGATAGAAGTAATCTTGATGTTTTTCAGACAAGCAGTAAGTCTAAGCCTGACCATCAGACCCTGGAGCACAGTACCTGTAGCTGCTTCGGTAACTTTTCTGGTAGCAATGCCAGCTCCCCACTTGTCGGTGAGTATCAAGCTATAGCTATTATTTAATAATAATAATAATAATTCGAGGTTCTTATACGCTTTATTACTACCTTAAAGGGCGCCTCAAAGCGGTTCACAAATTGTTATCCTTGGTTATAGGGTCTTAGCAACCAGCCAATAGCGTTCTCAACTCCCTGGGGAGCATCAACCGGTGCTGCCATTTCGACACTCACAGCTAGCATTCTAAAATTTCTAGCACTGCCCAACCATGTACTCATTTACAGCTGAGTAGACTGAACAAGCAGAGTAAAGTATCTTGCTCAAGGATACAACACAAGTGTCGTGACCGGGACTCGAACTCGCAACCCTTCGATCACGAGCCCGGCGTCCTACCACTAGACCACCTTGCCTCCATATTGGAAAAAAAATATCTGAAATTTTCTATAATACATAGCAGCTATCACCCTTTTGCTTTCATTGACGGTATAGCTATTACCAATACATGTTCAACCAATAGGTAAGAAGATTGCAAATATACCTTCTTTTTCTACTTCCTCAATTGTATTACTTAATAAGGATTTTGTTCTTTCTTGTTCATTTTACCCATATCTATAAATTTTGCCTACTCTGATTATCAAGTTTTCAAACATGATTCCTATATATCCTATCATCATGATCAGTGCACACCTTTTTCACATTACCTGAAACTATAGAATGGTCAGGTGGTGGAGTGGATAGCACCCTTGCCATTCACCAAGGCAACCAGGGTTTGATTCTCTGATCCCACTGTGAGGCCCCGATCGGGAGGACTTGGGCACCCGAACAACACGACAGCGGTCGTCCCTAACACCACAGGTCCCAGTAGCTCAAGTGATTCGGTGCTAGGCTATTCCCACTTCACTCGCCGTTACTGGGGGAATCCTAGTTGGGTGGTCAGGTAGTGGAGAGGAAAGCACACTTGCCATTCAACAAGGTTTGATTCCCTGATATGACTTGTAGAGGTATAAAGTTACCTGCATGACCAAGTGGGTTTTCACTGGGTTCTCTTGTCCCCTTCCAAAATTAGTTAAACTTTTCAACTTTTTGCTTAACCTTGTTGTGTAGTTGCCAGATATGGGCATTATGTAGAAAATGTGTCTCCGCAATAAACTCTTGTTTGTCTGGAGATTTCCTCCTACAGTTTTCAACCGATTTCTTTCAAACTTTGTAGACATAATCATCTTCACATTAAGTTACGTTTTTCTGAACGACAGTTTGATTCCGCAATAATTACTAGAATTATGGCCATTCAGGGCAATATGTATAAAATGTGTTTACCTTTGCTTGTTTTTTTTGTGTGTACAATTAGATAACCTTAGTCTGGAATTTATTTCGCATGTTTTGCAATTAACTTTGCCTTCTTTTAATCTCGGTATACTGATGATATTGTCTGACAGGTGTATCATGCCTCCACTTACATTGCTCTTGTTGGTTAAAGGTTTGTGATGGCACATCAATCAGTGGTGTAATGATGGAGGTGCTAAGTGGGGACATGTTTACCTCCCTGTAAAACCTTGAAATACTTCTACCATAGGGATCAAATCTGGATTATCCTTTGTGATGGGGCTATTTGAAGCATGTTCTCACCCAATCTGGTGAGAGATGCAGGCCCTCTGGTCCTCTTTTTGTTCAATTGTGATACTGTGGAAGTGTAGTTTTCAATTTTCCAAATTTGATCAGATGTTCCTTTGATGTACAGTTATATATAGGCACTTGTGTGAGAACCACAGGAGATGAGATTTAATCAATAAGATAAAGCTTTTCTTGTTATAGCAGTGGTGTAGAGTCCTGATTCCAATACTCTACACCCTAAGCTCTCCCACAAACTGTCGGCGTTCCCATGCACACCAGATTAAAAAATGTCATTGTTCTTTCATATGTCACCTTACTATGCTTCTATCTGCATCAGTGTCAGTTTGAATTGGAATGAAGAAGGACTTCCTTCCTACTGAGCCACTTTGTCAGAATTAAAATTGTAATTGAATCATAATCATTTGGGTTCGCCTGTCATTCTGTCCCTGTTTACTCTATCTTGTCCGGGCTCTATCTCCTACACTACTAGTCACTGGAACGTCATTCTTTGGGTATGAAGCGCTTTGTTACATGTATCAAAAGTAAGTCACTCTGACATTCATTTTGACCTTTGACCTACATCAAACAAAAAGCTTTTCCTGGCTTTGTCTCCTATACTACTTGTCATCGGAACGATGAATGACTTAGTTAAGAGGGGTATGTAGTAATCATTTTGTGTGTCTATGATAACATTGTGTACATGATATCTTAGAACTTCTGAATAGATTAAGTTCATATTTACATCATACTATTGTAACGTCAAGTTCTTCACTAGATTTTAGTAGTCATTAATCAAAGATTAAAGGTCAAAGGTCATACATTGTCGGGGTCATCGGTTGTCATCTTGGGGCGAGGGTCGTCGTGGATTGCGGTCGTCCAAGAAAAGGTTTCTGAGCAATAACTTGAGTTCCCTTGCAGGGCATATCAAACTCAAACTTTATACCGTCCTTCCTTCCTGAAAGTTTTTGCCTGGGATAGGTCTGAAGGTCAAGGTCTCTGTTACTATAAATAGAACTGAAGTCCAAACAAAGGTTTCTGTGGGATAACTATAGTTCCTTTGAGCCCCTGTGATTCTTGTTTATATAAAAGAATTCTACTGATGGCTGCAAAGGTGACACATCCATTTCTGTGGAATTCTGAATTCTTGTTCGAAGCAAGTTTAGTTACGATACTAATACTGGGTTCTGGATAATCCAGCACTCAAAGAAATAATCTTGGCTCTATGAGAATTCATTCATCATTGACAGCACTTCTAATTACTGTAAACGTACTTAATTTGGCGCAATCAAATTTTAGCGCATTTTTACTGTTTGTCATATTAGCGCAATGATAAATTCGCGCATCAGTGAAAATAACTATATAAGCAGTATATTAAAACTCCAATTAACATAATCATATTTCAGCGCAAAACTTTCAACGCGAAAAGCGCTAAAATAAGATTACCGCGAAAATATGTACGTTTACAGTATATAAGAATTGTAATTTTTTCCATTTTTGCCATATGGTTTTCAATTCTTTTAAAATAGCACTTGTGATTTGGGCAAAAACTTTTTAACATTTGATATGATTTCCAACTTATGGTACTGGGAGGTAGTACCTGTTAGGAAAATGAAGAGGAAGGACAGTAAAAGGACATGTTTGGAGATCTTGTAAAGATCCTTTATGGTGCACACCAGGATCCTTCTAGAATCTCTTGTTTACCACTTGGAGAAAAGAAATATCTATTGTATTTATTTGCGACAGACATGAAGTCTTACTTGTATTGGTGTACGGTTGTCTTGAGAAACAGAAGCAACTAAAGGCGAGTCGTGAGTGAAAATCAATGCAGTGCTAGCCTGTCTTGATACAAGTTGGTCGGTGTCATCTCACACTTGCATTTCACACATGATTGACCTTTTAACGTCTACCATGGCTACATGCCCAAATCTTCAACACATAAAAGTACTCAGCATTCTAAATTAGTTTTTGTAAGTTTTCCTTGCTTTTCCAGGGATCTTCATCAATGTTGTTTTCAAATAATCAATCTTATTTTTTTTTCTCCCTGTCTTGTGGTAAAATTTTCATGGAGATATTGATCTGTGTCTTGGCAGAAAATTGCAATGAGCTGTTTCTTTTAAGGAAATTTCAAATTTTGAAATATGATGGTGTTTATCACTTATACACCATTTGCTTCCATCACACCCACCGAGATAGCATTAGGGGAATATTACGGCTGTGTAAACCACACACAGACTGTCTCTGGTGTAAGGTATTATAAACGATCCTGTGTTAGTGTTCAAATAAAAAAAAATGTCCCACATGAACTTGAAGAGGTCATTGTTTCTCTGATGTAGTGCCGATATATTCTGGAATGGTTATAATTGGATTCTATAGGTCTCGCTTCTTCGGAACACTTTGCATATTTTTGTTTCAAAAACATTCCTAGGTTCCGTCATGAAAATCTTCGCATCGCAGTGGGAGGGGGGGGGGGCATAGTATGTTGGAATCAACTTGTCCGTCCATGCGTCTGTGCGGTTTTATGCATGATCTCATTTTCAAAGGACCTAAATTTATAGAGAATATAATAAAGAAAAGGAAAACAATTTTGTCCTGCTCTTGAATTTTCTCCATTTTCAACGGATAGTTTTAAAATATTATGAGAATGGCCAATACAACTTTTATATGCCACCCCCTGAAGTGACTTTGCATTTTCAACCCCTAACACAGAGTTGTCCCCCTTTTATGTAAAAAAACAATTCACACAATTTTGTCTGGTGCGGCTATGCATTAGTTTTGCTCAATTGATGTGTTGTTAGGGACTGTAAACCTTGTGGGATGTTGTGCGGACAGTTGTTGTTCCCTCAAGCTTCTTAGCTTTGTGGTTCAGAGGCCTTTACCTTTGGCTGTAAGAATTGGATCTTAGTTTTGTCAAAGAGCTTTCCAGAAGATCATTAACTAAAAATTTTCTGTTTTTTCTTTCAGAGGCCCTCACCATTGACTTTTTCAATGGGAACCAGCCCCTGCACCGTGGCAGGAAAGGTCCTTGTGTAGCTAGCTCTGAGATGGATCTGTCGTCTGGGTGTACTAAATGTCAGGACCACATGTACAATGGCTGGGGTTACTCCAGCACACCTCTCCGGGATCGCTGCCAGCCACAGCGCCAAACATCTACAGAGAGCAACAACAACAACTCGCAGACGAACCTTTGTAAGTCTGTTAGTTCCTCGAGTACGTCGGGGGCTGCTGACCTTGACCTCAGCACCAGCACCCTCAAAAGCTGCGACGGAAAGACCCGGCGGAAGGAGTTTCAGTCAATTCGGTGGGAAAGTGATGATATTGTCTACCAGAGTTCGTCAAGTAGTTTTGACAAAGAACATGGACACACTGAAGGCCATTTGGATGGCTGTAGGACGGTGGATCATAATGACAATACCACATGTGAAATGCTCACTCCAGCAGCGAATGGGCTGAGGAGGTGGAGCTTCAACGCAGCAATAGCCAATCAAAACTATGCATCTGATGACATGGTGCACTACCCACGCTGTCGAAGCCAAAGTTTTCAGGCAGCCATTGAGAGTGGCCAACAGACTCCATATGATAACAAAGATAACATTGGTGATGGCTTTCGACCTCCTTGTTACGGAAATAAGTTCACAAAGCGTAATGTTTGTATTTGTGGGGATAATACAGGTTCGTGTGAGAAATGTAATTCTAAGAAGGGATTCCCTGCTCCAGACACATTAAAGCAGGACGCAGTACAGGATGGTAGTAAACATAATGGAGTTTTAAACTTGAGTAAAACCAGAGCGTTGGGAATTAAACATGGAGTACAGACTCAAAGTTCAGAGGAAAGTGAGGATAGCACACACACTGGTCCAATTGATGACTACTGCTGGAACGATAATTTGGATCAGAATTCATACTCGAGTTACAGCTTTTCCCATATCTCCTACCCCACTGAGTACAGAGAGCCAGTGAATGACTCCAGGTAATATAACTATGCCTAATTGATGTCAATTATTGGCAACAATGAGGTTTGGGAGTCATGTAGAAACATTCACAGGCATAATAATAGCCTTAACCCAATCTCTCTTCAGCTTCCCTCCCCTGGATACTTTTTATATATATATCCAACAATTTAAAATTATCATCAAGAAAAAAAAAAATATTTTGGAAAACGTAAGTTTCTAATTATATAAGTAAACCATTTGAAGACTATGTCATATTGTGTTACTTACAGAGCTGGTGAAAGTTGATGTGATAGCTACGAGTTCAGATAAGTAGATAAAAGGCTTAACATTGAAAACCTGTAATGGATCACGCATGCAATCAGCTTGGTAATATTGTCTGTGGTGGGTTGGACCTGATACATGTAATGTTTGTTGTCACAATGCTCAGTAGTAGAGCAAGGTATATGAATGTGTTCAAGATTTTCTACTTACCAAGAAGCTACAAAAATCATATTTCATTTAAAATGTGACAGTTATATTTTGCAAAAATGTTATTTGAGCACAACTTGCAAGTCTTCTTTGTTTTCTTCTTGAATGTTGTGTCCTGCGTGAGATTTTTCTTACATGGAAGGAAGTTTTGATAAATATATTGAGCATTACAATATGCATTGCCAACGATTAATTTCGATGACATTTAGATAAAATCCATGGAATTTCACAGGAGCTCCCCACACTTGACGAGGAAGCTATCGATCCTGATCGAGGAGGACGACACAACTTCTGAGGCTGAGGTCCCAAGATCACCTTCACTTGCACGATATGGCTTGACCAGCGGTCAACTCAGGGACAGTCCACAAAAGGGACATAAGCGAGAGGACCCCACACAGGGCAATGAAAGGTTAGTACTAAATACCTCTGATTGTTGAATGTCAAAGACACTGTAGAATTTTTTCCTCTTTCTTATGTCTGACATTCTACTGCCACCCCTTCCCCATTGGTTGCATGTTCAAGGCCAAAGTGGGACAATCACCAGGTCAGTGGTTTTTCTTCGGGTACTCCGGCTTTCCTCTACCTCCAAAACCTGGTGCATGCTTAAATGACCATAGCCATAAAACGGACTTGAAGTTGCGAACAAACCAACCAACCAACCAGAGCAATTTGTTTAGTACTTTATTGAGTTGGCACTAAAACCTTTCACCTCTAAAAACCCATAACCCCAGTGATTGAGCATTTCACCGTAAGATTAAGTTGTTTCTTTGAAAAATTTAGGGTGGATTGTGAAGGTAGGTATTTTCAGAAACTGTTACTGCAAATGTAACCAGTTTACTGTATACAAAGAAACTTTTACCCAATTTTTCGTTCGCCCACATAACTGGTTAAATCTGCCCAGCAGTGCTTTATTCCTTCTAAATGTACTGAATATGGGTACAAACACACACATATATATAGATTCATATTTGTTTTATTGGTCACCAAAATACCACTGTACATCTATGTTCATTCGATTTGATAATTAATCAATGAAGTGTTGTTATTTTCATGGTTGGAAAAAAACTTTGACATGGCAACCGATACGGCATTTTGTAACATGATTGTGCAATCACAGTTTTCCACAGTAGTATATCATGTACTTTCAATTGGTAGTCAGATGACTGTTAAGGCCCTTGGGCCTCTTGTTTTTCACCTTTGGCTGTATCATAGTTCACTTTTAAAATTCAAAAGATTAAGACCACAAAAACTGTGCTGATGATTCTCATATTTTCATTATTTTTGCAATTTGATACAATTATGCAGGGATCACTTTGGGGGAATCACTTTGGGGCGAGATTTGGGGATTTTTACCCATATTTCTCCTGAAAATCTCATTCAAATTTGTATTACTTATATAGAAAAAAAAATTCATAGATATTTTGCTGATCCCATAAAATCCCTCAAATTCTCCCATAGGTTTTAAGAGTCAGAATTATCCCTGAATTATGTCTTTCACTTTTGCATTGGATATGTGTTTATTGTTCAGCTCTACAGAACTCTTGTTTATAAGATACTCTGTTTGTTTTGTTTAGGGTAAAAACAAAGCGGGTTTGTGTGGCTGAAGGAGGACAGTGTGGGAATTCAACCAAGGACCATGCTACTCCAGCGATAGTCCAACACCAAGGTCCATCACCGGTAAGTTACTTACCATCCAAAGTTCAACATAGCTGTCACATGTAAATAAATAATTATCCATAAGTGCACCATATCACTCTAACTTCTGTATGTCGCCGTTCACAGTGAACCATATTGTAACAGCCAAGTAGTCTGACCAAAACCACTTAATTCCAGGTAGCGTATCTGGCTGCTACATAGGTTGAGGTATTAATCTGATTGATTAGTCCATAAAGAACTTGACCATTGGTCAAGGAAATATAAATAATACCACAGTGACTGGCATATGTCATAACATCTCTATTAAGCTAATCTTCATCTGTATTCTTCTTCACCTCAGCTTCAGAATCAATAAGCATCTTCCATATATAGTCATCTGTGTCATGTCATCATTGTCAAATATTCTGAGAACCAACCTTTTACAGAGTTGTCTTCCCTTAGACCATAGATTACTTCGTAAACAAAGTTTAACAAACATTGCATTGTGTATGAGAACATTTAAATTAGATTTCATACTGGATAATCACTGATTCCTACTCAAATATAACCAAGAGATTTAATTATTTGAGAAACCATTTCATTTATTACAAGTTTTATCTTACATGCCTATAAGCTAGATCTCCAAGATTCTCTTAATAACTGATTTATAGATGAGCTGATATATACAATGAATAAAAATCTATTAATAAAGCTCCCAAAAATATTACCAAAAGAAATAATCCTAACATTATATCCCAAAATTCCCTAGTAAAAATCCAACCTTGAACCTGCCAAACACTTTGAATTACTTTAAGTCCTGATAGTAGAAATTCCCTCAAAACTCCTAACAAAATTCCCAAATAAACCCACATATAACGTAGATGGTTTCGAGAAAGCACATGCAGGACAAGACACCCACTTCAGGGCTCACAAAATAGCCTCTTGTCCCAGAAACTCTGCAACACCCATTCATACCAATTTTCAATCAAAAATACTCGCATCAGTCACTGTATCAAATGTCTTAATCATGATTTGTAGCTTGTTACGGATGAACATATTGCAATTACATTATGAAGCAAAGTTTGTCAGAATTGAACAAAGAGTCAACTGACCAAAAGTCAAGGTCACTGGGTAAAAGCTCAAGGTCAGTTTTTGTAGTTTTTCATGATGAACAATTTGTTTTGACATTATTAAGCAGCATTGGTCAGAACCAAGCAAGAAGACAACTGACCAAAAGTCAAGGTCATCAGGTCATAGGTTCGAGTTTGTAACTTTTCACTTATGAACATTTTGGTAAGACTTTATGAAGTAAAGTTGGTTGGAATTAAACAAATAGTCAACTAAATGTGAGGGTCACTGGATTAAAGGTCAAGGTCAAATTTTTCAGTTTTTTTACTGATGAGTATTTTGTTATGATACTATGAAGTAAAGTTGATCGGAATTCAACAAAGAGTCAACTGACCAAAAGTCAAGTTGTTTGGGTTAAAGGTCAAGGTCAAATTTTGTAGCTTTTTACAGATAAATGTTTTGTTTTGACATTATGATTGAAGGTGAGTTGGTTGAAATCAAACAAAGAGCCTGCTGACCAAATGTCAAGCTCACCAGGTCAAAATGTCTAGGTCAAATTTTGTAGCTTTTCCCTGATGAACATGGTGTTTTGACATTATGAAGCACAATTGATTGCAATTAAACATTGAGTCAATTAACCAAAAGTCAAGATCATAGGGTCAAAGAGGTCAAGGTCTTTGGTACAAAGATCAAGTTTAAATTTCGTAACTTTTCACTTTTGAGTACTCAATTGACAATGATGAAAGTCACTGAGTTTGACCATTTGTTCCAAAGCTCCAGGGCTGATAATTATGGGAGATATATAGCCTTAAATTGGATCCTTGCTGACATGTCAAGTGTTCTAATTCAAAATTGGTTGATGATAATTTCAGTGCAAGGACACAACAACAAAATATATGGGTACGAGTATATCAAAACTCAAGTGACCGTTAAGGCCAAGAGCCTCTCGTCATTATTTGAATACCTCTAATGGAATTTTGATAGAAAACAGCAATGGAATTACATTGATAATGAAGAAGAATCTGAAGGTTTTGTGCTGTCTGTTCAAGATTGCAAAGGAAAAATTCTTTGTCCTTTGTTCCATCCGTAGGAACATATTGATTTGTAATAGTCAGATTAGCGTAGACGGGCTAATGGAATTCTTCATTGGAACGACACTCCATGTCCTTGTTCTGTGCAAAGTGTTGGTGCCAGGAAAGATTCTATATTAGATGAAGCTCTGTTAAAATAAAGCTGACTTTCATTTGCATATCACATAAAATGTGTCTGTTAGGAAGCAGATTTTATATGCTTGATCAAGCTAAATGTCCCTCTGTCATGAGTTTTTGTTTCAAAATGTTTCATATTAAAGACCCATATATTATAAAACTGATTTTCTGTTGTTTTTCAGACATTTTCAGATCACTTTCTGTCAATTGTCTGTTGTGTATAAACTCAGATGTACTATAGTTAATTTCTCTGCACGAATGGCAAACTTAAGATCATCAGAGGCTTTGTTTAATTTATAAATTTTAGTACCCTTAATGGTCCATTCTTTCTCCCTATGGGGAGGGGGTAAATTTACTATAGTTTATATCAGGGAAATATCACTTTTTAGTATACTTATAAGTCCATTTTCAGTAGAAAATTATTTGTATTTGATAAGAATTATCCATAGAGGAAGATGGTATGAAATTATAAAATTGGGATTCTTGTCCTAACCTCCGTGAACAAGGCTGAGCCCCCAATGGTAAAATTTACCAAAAAATAAAAAATCTTCTTCTGCTGACTCTATGTATAGAGGTACTAAAGTCTATTTCTCTGCATGGATGGAAAGATCATCAAGGGCTTTAATTGTTATACCCTTCACTCAGGTAAGGGGGTATATAGTTATCACATTGTTCGTTTGTGACTGTGTGAGCGAGTCCCCTGCATGAATCTGTGATTACCTAGGAATACATCATTTTCGAACTCTTTTATCGGGGTAGAATATAAGACTCTTTCATGACCAGGGATGTAAGATAGAGAAATTCCAACCAAGGGGTTTTCAAATTTGGCTAAACCTGAGGCTTTGCCGAGGGTTTTGCCAAATTTGAAAACCCAGAGGATGGAATTTCCCTATCTTACACCTTTTGTCATGAAAGAGTCTTTTTCTCTCATATCAACTATCTAAATAAGTTCAAAAATCATGAAAATATGTTTTGACTAGCTTCCATTTTCAAAATTTCAACTTTTTCCTTGAGCTTTTTTTGACAAAAAGGAATTAGAAAGCAAGATTAAGCATACCCCATATTTGCAAACGTTGTTTGCGCCGAAAAATCAATCACACCTTTCTGGTGTTTAAGGTTTAATTTTTGTGAAGGTTTTAATTTCATCACGCCGTCGTTTTCTCTTTCTGGCAATCCAGGCATCAGAGTTTAATCGTATTCGTGACGTCACGTCATTGTTGAGCTGCTATGTAAGATAGATTTATCTTACATAGCTTTCTTACATGGGCAAACTCTATCCAACATGACGAGATATGAGAGAATATAAGACTCTTTCATATGCTTGTATGTAGGATAGGGATATTCCATCCGAGGGGTCACAAAATGTGGTGAAACCCGAGGCTTGCCGAGGGTTTTACCACATTTTGTGATCCCGAGGGTGGAATATCCCTATCCTACATACACACATAATGAAAGAGTCTTTTTCTCTCATATCAACTGCCCGAATAAGCTCAAAAACCATGAAAATATGTTTAAACAGGCTACCATTTTGAAATTTCAACTTTTTCCGTGAGCTTTTTTGTCGAAAACGAATTAGACAGCAAGTTTAAGCATACCCTATATTTGCAAACAACGTTTGCGCAGAAAAATTAATCTCCTCTTCCTGGTGTTTATGGTTAAAATTTTGTGAAAGGTTTTAATTTTATCACGCCTTCGTTTTCTCTTTCCGGCATCAGAGTTTACCGTATTCGTGACGTCACGTCATTGTTGAGCCATTGTGACGTCACGTCGCGTGAAATGCTATGTAAGATAGATTTTTCTTACATAGCTTTCTTTCATGGGCAAACTCTATCCAACATGGCGAGATATGAGAGAAACAACTATACACAATGGTTATGGCATATAGTAATTCCTTCTAATCACGTTCATTATTTTGCACGAATAACTAACTTGAGTGAATGAAATAACGTATGTAACATGCACTTTAGGTGAAATCTGTATATGTGTCATACCTTACGTGACATAATAGACAGCAGCTGAGCTCTGAGTATGGAGTCTGTCTTCTAGGCAGTGACAGTTTGGACTGATCAAATGTCAAAATTGATTAAAAGTAATGAATGAAATGAAATATGGTTAATTCTTTTTGTCTGATCATTGTCATAATAGATGTCGGTTAGATATTGATGATTACATGGGGAATGACATTTCTGTATCTCTGATCACATCCATTATCAGTAATATGTTCTAGAATTACAATATATTAAAAATACGGTGATTCAGTGGTTTAATTCAGCTCACCTGGCTTAGAGTGCATTTATTATAACAAAGAAGAAACAATTCTGTACATCGCAGTCAAGTTCGTTCGGTATCAAGAGGTGACATTAGATTTGAGAAGGATCTGTTTGGGGAAGTTGTTCTTAATTTGACATGTGACTTACTGGAAATGAATAGATATCAAAAATATTATCTTTATTTACATTCCAGGTCACCAGTTTCTGATATATATATATTAAAACTTTACATTAATTTTGTTTGAGCCTATTCACTGGGAATTTGAGAGGCTATGATATTTGTTAGACAAATATACTATCAAATATATTTGATGAGGAAATGAAAAAGACAGGATGTATATCAAAATTTTGCCTTCTAATATATTTGATAATGAAATGAAATTTGCATTTGAAAAAATCATTATATTAAATATGCAATTTGCTGGGAAAATGACTTTCAAACATATTGTAAACCTTCATTCAATTTCAATGAATGAATTTGTCAAACAACTTTTAAAGAAGCCAAAACATGTAAACAATGCTCTGTTATATAAATCAAACCATCGAAAGAACCTCTGTGTTGGGCTAGCTGTTTTACACAAAACTTTTACAGAAGTTTTCACAGATTAGATTGCAGAGGTAAAAGGTTCAATAAATCAAATAAAAAAACTTTAAAATTGACACATTTACACAGTGTAATATATTGTTCAAATGTTACCATTTTGTCCAGCAAATGTTTCACATTATCAGCGGTCTTGGTGTGATATATCAAAAGAGACGTATATAAATTTTAGTTCTAAAAGGAGACTTTTAAGTACTGTGGTGTTAAGTGAAGTGACAGCAATGTATCAGGTAAAAAATGTTTTTTAACGTGATGTAGACCTCTCCATTGATTATGGACATCTGCTGAGATGGTTCATATTGGATGAGGTTAGACTAAAACCCAGACCTATTAGGAGCCAGACTTGACTTTTTGTTGATTCTTATTTGCAGAAAACTGACAGACAACCTGAAAATGAGGATCTGTTAGCATCAGTTTGATTAATTTTGTATATAAAAGATGAGTCTGAACCCCCACACTCCTCCTAGGGAAAAAGGAGTGGGGCCCAATAGGGAAAATAGAGGAATCACTTTAAAATCCTTCTTTTGTTTGGTTGATGGTATTTTGTTTATTCAGAAGCATCCTTGGGGGAATCATCATTATAGTCAGAGACCCTATTTTGTGTTAACCAGCGATATGACCCGATACCCTGGAGCCAGAACAGGGCCAAATAGGGAAATGTAGTTAACTATTTGAAATCATAATTGTTTAATTTTTAGGGATCAATATGGCGACGGCGGCGTCTGCACCAACAGTTTCCGTGCGATTCCTTCTCAAACTCAAACTTCATACAGTCAAGGTCACTGCTACTATAAATAGAAAATCGGTTTCCGGGCAGTAACTTCAGTTTCCTTACGAAAATCTCTTTCAAGTTTTTTTTGGGCCAATTAACCTCAAACTAAAACTTATCTCCCAACTTGCTGCGCAGAGGACACATCCACTTCCATGGAATTCTTGTATAAATCAACTGTGGGTCTGGCAAGGCCCCATAGATGAAATTGTGTTATGGCTTTAAATTCCCTGATAGGATAAGGATATTTTGACCGAATTTGGTGACAAGCATCTTTAGGGGTAGAGGAATAAATTTTGCAAATCATGTGGTCTTGGGCCTCTGGGGTCTGAAGGGATTGTATGAATTTTTGCTTCGTCTCAAGGATTGTCATGTCGGTGTCTGAAACATCCTTGAATGAAAGGGGCCCATTTTGTATAAAAGGTGGGCCTGACCTCCTTGGGACCACAAGGGCAGGACCCTATAAGGAAATTATTTTAGAAATCATATTTCATATTTGAAATTCCTTGTTTTATGGTTAAATTAGACAGGCAAGCGATGCAGACCCAATGGACCTCTTGTCTTGAAAACGAGAAAAAAATTGTTCTGCTATGCTCATTTTTTGATATTTGTGCTTTTTACAAGCTCATATCCTGTAATACGCATTGTTCAAAATTGAACTTTACCAACCCAGCCAACCAGCCAGCTGATGTAATCTGTCCATCAGCAGGGGAGATAATGAGCTTAGTAATTACTTGAATAACCACACCAGGCAGTATTACCCAACCCCTTGTATACAGACCATTACAAACTGTTGCAGAATCAGGATGTTTATAGGTCAACAACCTTTTACTTTGAGCTTTTTGATGTAACATAGCGGCAATTTCAGTGTTAAATTGAAAAAAAAAATAAATTTTTAAGCATGTGATGGGTATAGACCAAGGTTTGCTGATGGCCTTGGGTAAGATAAGCTGTATATCCAGACATGATGGTTCTAATGGAAATCTAAATCTGAAACATTTTAAGAAAATATTTTATGCAACAAGGAACATGAATGTTACACATTTTTATGAATCCTATTTAAATGATTTGGTAGATGGGTAAAGGGAGGTAACACCTGTTTGTTGTCAATCAGACATGATCTTTACAACGTTCCATTTCTTCTGGTCTGTACTCATGCAAGGCAAATTTTAACATGGACTGTGATTTTTAGGTCACCTGAGACAAAGTCTCAAGTGACCTATTCTAATCGCCTTTTGTCCGTCGTCGTGCGTCCGTAAACTTTTTACATTTTCGACTTCTTCTCCAAAACCGCTGAACCAAATTCAATGAAATTTTACAGGAAGCTTCCATGGCTGAGGGTGAACCAAAATTGTGAATTATATGGTCCCCACCCCCCAGGGGCATGCGGGGCGGGGCCAAAAAGGGTCAAATTGACTAAAACTTCAAAAATCTTCTCCTCTACTCTCAGATATGGTAGAATCAAATACTCTTCTTAAGGTGCTTTACCAAAATTGTGAATTTCATGACCCTGGGGTCTCATGTTTGCCCCTTGGGAGGGGGTAAACTTTACTATAGTTTATATAGGGAAATCACATTTTTGACTATTATTTGTTGGATTTGTATTGGAATTCATTCTAACTTGTATCAAATTATCAGCATGGGATGACACTTTGATGGTATGTGCATGTTGGCCCTAGTTGACCCCCAGGGGCTGGTGGGCGGGGCCAAAAAGGGTCAAATTGACAAAAATTCAAAAATCTTCTTCTCTACTCTTAGATATGGTAGAATCAAATACTCTTCATAGATGGAAGGGTCTTAAGGTGCTTTACCAAAATTGTGAATTTTATGACCCTGGGGTCTCATGTTTGCCCCTGGGAAGGGGGTAAACTTTACTATAGTTTATATAGGGAAATCACATTTTTGACTATTATTTGTTGGATTTGTATTGGAATTCATTCTAACTTGTATCAAATTATCAGCATGGGATGACACTTTGATGGTATGTACATGTTGGCCCTAGTTGACCCCCAGGGGCCTGCGGGGCAGGGCCAAAAAGGGTCAAATTGACAAAAATTTCAAAAATCTTCTTCTCTACTCTTAGATATGGTAGAATCAAATACTCTTCATAAATGGAAGGATCTTAAGGGGCTTTACCAAAATTGTGAATTTCATGACCCTGGGGTCTCACGTTTGCCCCTGGGGAGGGGGTAAACTTTACTATAGTGTATATAGGGAAATCACATTTTTGACTATTATTTGTTGGATTTGTATTGGAATTCATTCTAATTTGTATCAAATTATCAGCATGGGATGACACTTTGATGGTATGTACATGTTGGCCCTAGTTGACCCCCAGGGGCTGGAGGGCGGGCCAAAAAGGGTCAAATTAACAATATTTTTAAAAATCTTCTTCTCTTCTCCCAGATATGCTGGAATCAAATACTCTTCATAGATGGATTGGTTTTAAGGTTCTTTACCAAAATTGTGAATTTCATGACTCTGGGGTCTTGCATCTCCCCCTGTGGAGGGGGTTAAGTTTACTATAGGATATTGGCAGAAAAAAACATTTTTTTGCATTATTTGTTTAATTGCCATAAGAAATGATGCAAATTTGGTTGAAATTATCAATATGACATGACTTTTGAGTAGTACGCACATATTGACACTGACTGACCCCCAGGTGCCTGAGGGGTGGGGCCTAAAAGGGTCAAATTGACATAATTTCAAAAATTCATTTTTTCCACTCCCAGATATGCTACAATGTATTGTTATAAATATTCATCTCAACATTCCCATATTTCTCTTTCATATCAAACATCAGGTGACCGTTAAGGCCCATGGGCCTCTTGTTGTCTGAACAACCAGCTTGTTCTATTTGCAGTAAAGAGATAAAGACTCTGTTTGATTGTTTTCAAATGTGTTTTAGTGTGTAAATGAATTTAAAAGAATAACATATATATATATAGTTATACAATTACTTGTGGAGCTATAGTGTACAATGGTAGCCTAATGATGCCCTATACATCTGTCGGGGACCAAAAATAGTGTGCTTTGGCACCAGATTATACATCAGAAAATCAGAAAAATAAAATGGCAGATAGGTGGCCATCTTGGATTTTTAGTGTAATAGTTTGTTATCACTACTTCTTGACAAGTATTGGATTAGCATTTTCAAATTTCATATGAAGGTTCCCCTTGGTCCTAAATTGTACATTGTCCCATTTTTGGGCAGCTCTGAAAACAATCTTTGTATCTTTGTATTTTTTCCAATCACTGGGCCACGGTGGCCTAGTGGTTAAGGTGTTCCGACATTCTACCACTAGCCCTCCACTTCTGGGTTTCGAGTTTGAACCCCATGTGGGGCAGTTGCCAGGTTAGTGGATTTTCTCTGGGTATTTCCGCTTTCCTCCACCTCCAAAAACTGGCACGTCCTAAAATGACCCTGGCTGTTAATAGGACGTAAAACAAAATAAACCAAACCAATCACTGAGTGTAAACGAAATAGATCCAGACAGTTGGATTTAGTATCTCCAATGGGATTGGACAGATCTTGGAGGATAATTTGTTATGAAGTATTACATAATACCAGGATGTGTAAAGCTGCTGGAATGGGTGTTCTATCTATGTAGATAGAATCCCCTTATCTTTGGTATGTCAGAATACAGGTTCTACTGCACCCTAAAATAACGCTCCCAGTCATAGCTGGAATCACCGCCTGCTTTACCAGGAATTCTCACAAAGAATTGGTGATGTAAGTCAGTGAATCACTACATATCTGATGTGAAACCTGTTTAAAGTGACCACCTTCCTCAGGAACTCCTCGTCTTGTCCTTCTCAACCAGGTTATGATTGAGAAAAAAAAAAAGTTTTTTGGCCCACCATCATCAGATGTATTTTGACTATGACAGTATATTATGGTTATTTTATAAGAAATACAAGATAGATCTTTCTTGAATTTCAGGATTTTGGAACTGATCAGAAAAACAAAGCTCCTGACAAGAGACCTTCTGTCAACTATTATTAATTTTCAAAAGAATATTTTTTTTATAGATCTAAAATTAAATACATAAATGAAAGAGAAAAAAGAAGGGAAAAGATCCAATTTCTAAGAACAAATGTAAAATCATCGATATTGGGCGCCAAAATCCCTCTGGGATCTCTTGTTATCTCATTTGTTTTGGATTTTCATACATAATCATTATTCTTTTCTTGGGTTGAAAAGAAAAATTGAGAAGTTCTGTTTGAGCCTTATAACTATGTTCATTATATAACACAGGTCATTTGCAGTTCAGTATAAATGAGATACTATTGTGACATCATGTAAATTATGCAATGTTATTGTACATGACATCACACCGTTGTTTCATTAGTTCACTAGTGTAAAATGACTCTTCCATTATAGAGGAATTCCATTAAAAATATATTTGTGTTTTTTCTCAAGCTTTTATGATAATTAATTAAATGTTACACATGTGTTCATGTAAAACTGAAATTTTTAAACTCGTTCATTAATTTCATATGAAATTGATAAACTCACTTGAAATAAGAAATTAAAAAACTCATTCAATGAATTCAGTATTACATGGAAATGTGTTATAGATCTTCTATGTATGACATTTACATTTGGTATATTAACATTTACATTTACAATCAGGAACATGTAAAACAATTATGACACAATTATAAATTAGCTCAAAAAATAGAGTGAAAAAATAGATGTCAATAACAACACGTTCTTTCTATTCCAATTTGTTTGTCTGATTTGTCTCATAAAGCTAGTGCTGAATTATCCAGTAAATCAACTCATTCACCCCTGAAGACAAAGTTGAACTCTTCCAATTCTGAAGTTAGAATAGTTCATTATAAATTTTCAAGGATGAATGAATTAATGATGGTATGTCGAGACATCTGTGGGTTAAGTAGGCCACATTTCATAACTCACTGAAATGTCTTAGGGAAACCAGTGTTTAGTTTCTGCAAAAAAAAAAAGAGAATTAAAGAAACACTTGTTCAAGAATTTCAAATGTGAAATATTTATCTGTACACATGCTATAAAGCTGTGAGCATGGCCTGGGAAGATTTAACTTTGAGGGCGGTGTGGCATTCATCACGAAGCTGTCCTCCCACTAACAGGCCATCAAACATTAAATCTGCATCCAATTACCTGACGATTTACTACAGTCTGTAATGTTGACTAACTTGGTACACGAGTGCCCTGTGGCAGGCAAATCGTGATTCACTCAGGTGTAGCTGAGGTACTTATCTAACTTTGTACAGTCCCATACAGATTTAATGGTCTGTTTCCTTCAAATCCTGTCAGCTGAGATATCACCAGTTTGAAATCAATTATTTTTCCCCCTTTAAGAAATGTCCCATTAAACAAAATATTTCATTTAAATGATGACGTAAAAAAAATGAAGACAGTGATGGACTTGTTAGCTTGACAATGAGTAAAATTCACTGGTGAAACACTTACGCAAGGGAGTATGTAAGCTGACAATGCTTTTTATTTACCTTTGATTTAGACACGCATTTGATTATAGATGTGTATGGAATCAAGTTCCCCTCCCTATTTCCGTTTTCCAACCCTCTAGTACCAAACTGTCTTATTTGCCCTCTCTCTTGATCCGCTCTACATCCAGGACCCTTGTCTTAACGACCTTGACTCCTTAATTGACCCCTGGCCCCCAAAATCCACCCCCTATGTTATAGAAATAGATATGCCTGTCAAAAAGTTCAGAGATCCATTTTGTACTGGCACACACACAAACTTCCTGGCATGTGTATATACACTAAACTGTACAGTCTGGTACCACTCAATTCAATACACAGTGCAATACAGGGATCCATGTAAATCTGGTGTGGGCAATCAACTGGAACCAACAAAGGGTCTACTTGTTCTACTTTCTGTTTACCATTGAGAGTCATCCGTGTGTGTCGGATACACACAACATAAACTCTGACTGTACACATTTGTCTGGTGGTGGGTTAACCAAAACTTCACCACTCTCTCTCTCCCAGTGTGTGAGCAGGTATTTATACCCTTGTATATACAGTGAAAGTGTATTATCTTCACTGCTATAAATGTTCATATGATAGGGTGTAGATTAATGATACGGAATGTTGTGTGTGCAGCCGGATGCAGCCCCAAGATAATTAGCATGACATAATTACCACGAAAGCCTTAATGTCAATAAGTAGGATCATGTGTGCCAGTTGGAGTTTCTTTGCGGAGGAGTTGAGTCTGTTGTTCTGATTCTCAACATTTCCAGCATTTTCTGTCTGGACAACTTATGAATTGACTGACAGTGTGTGTATAGCACGTTTTGTGATTGATCTCAAACAACTTCATTGCTCTGTTTTTGTAGGAGAACACCAGCAGGCAGGGACTCAAACTTTCACTAATCAACCCAGAGAAGGACGTCTCCTGGCAGGATAGGGAGAAAGGTAATGGTATATCTATTACAGTCAACGAGGCCAAAAACAAATCTAGGTTTGTTTCTGTTCACATGACTGAAAAAATGCATTTATTCTCCCTGTTCTTTTTAGCAGGGGTTGTTGTTGTTGTTGTTAATGCTCTTGTTTGTTTTCAGGTCTGTAGAAAAATAAACTGATAGACAATTAAGTTATCCACTGCTGGAAAGAGTAAAATTTAAACAAGATAAATGTGTATGATATGGAGGTGAAAACTAGGGTCGACATGTTTTACTTTTTTGCTTTGCCTGAGCAAGGTTCAGAGACAAAAGTTATGGAAGTTGTTAATGTTTTTTATTTGCTATTTATCTTAAGTTTTCCTGCATGTTAGGTATATATTTCCAATTTAATGGTGATTGATTTCTTCTATGTAGATATGGTAATTAGTTTTTTCCGTGAATTTATTTATAAGTTTTTATTCTTTCATCACCAAGAGAGTACTGCATTAGTAAGAATATTTATTATGCAACAGTAAAAAATGTTTTTATCCTTTGATTACCGTAGCTTATCCGTGCTAAATTTGTATGTGTCACCATATATATGTAAATTGCAGCACATAATAACCTGCGAATGAAGACAGTAATGGACCATTTTGGAAAGTAATGTTTCCCTTGAAGACAATATTTATATAGCTTTAATGGTCATAAACATTTCACTTTCCACATCAATGACTTGATCGGTACCGTTTGTCATAACTTTTGCTGTTGTCGTCTTGGAGAGTTAGAATTACTGTATATCACGTTATTTTTGTTATTTTTGTGGTAGGATCTGCCCTGAATTCAACAATATAGGAAAAAATTTTTAAACATTACAGTAAATTGAATGCCCGAAAGACCTTTTTTCTGAAAATCATGTGATTCATTTAAAAAACAGATCCCATTTAAGCAGACTGGATACTTTTTATGTCGCCTTCAAAAAATACCTTCAAATGACTTTTTCCTTCTTCTAAAATACTAAAAGGCCTAAAGACATGACATTAGGCAGGTAGTTTCCTTGGAAGGAGCAAACAATGTTTGTGAATTAAAATTACTTTATTTTACTTCGAAGGTCACATGGGTCAATAATGTGATATTTAGCTAGGAGCTTCCTTAGTAGGAAATGAAAAAAGTTTGCAAAAAAAAAATCTTTGACTTATGCTTTGAAAGCTAAAAGGGTAAAATATGTCAAAACCTTCAAATAACTTCTTCTGTGAGGCCGAGAGACATGATAACTTGCTTGTAGCTTTCTAAGAAGGAGTCAAACAAAGTTTGTGAAAGAAAAAAACTTGGACTTTCTGTGAAGGGCACAGGTGTTAAATATATCAAAAACTTTAAATTTCTTCTCCTCTGAAATTCTAAAAGCTTTGGAGACACCATATATATGGCTGGTAACTTCTTTGGAAGGAGCCGAACAAAGTTGTATGAATGAAAAATTCCTTGACATACTTTCAAGGTCACTGGGGTCAAATATGAACAAATCTCATGGTATGTTCTTTTGAATGTCTAACAGTCAAAGATTTAGACCACTTTAAGGCTGCAGGTAAGGGATTAATGCCAGGTGAGCAATGCAGGCTTATTTGGCCTTTTGTTTTCTGCTAATTTAGCAATCTCAAAAATCTTGTCAGTTTTGTTTGGAATAAATCACAAACTTAGCTTGATTTTGGGTAGACTTGGCTACCATACTTTGGAAAATAATATCCTGGAACATTTTAGCAATAGGTTGTCATGACCACCAGTTTGAAATCAGACAATTCACACATCCAAGTGATCAATTTTATCATTGTCTTAAAAATATTCTGTACGATTCATTACCCTCATAGGCTTGAGACAGGGGCCAATCTACATGTATGCTTCTTGAGGTAGCACTGTATAAATAGAGTTTGAATTAGAGTTGGCTGTGAAACTGCAGTGAAGATCTGTGTGAAGTACACATGTACCAAATCTTGCTTTTGTGGGTAGTAAATCATATGTATACAATGATGTAGGAGGTATGTAAATATAATGCTTGGTAAGGAAGATATAAGGAGTGATAGTGTTGCCGAAGTGTACATAATTTCTTGGAGATTTGTTATGAATGTGTTTTACTGTAAAAGAAACATATCAGGGTGATGTATTATTGAGACACATGTGTTGTATCTCTATTACTTGTCTACCTGTGAAATTTCGAAAAATATTCATTCTATAAGAGTGATATTTTTCACTAGTGATTTGACCAATCAAAATACTGCTTACAAAAGACATTTGGGAAACTTAAAAGCTGCCCGGGTAGGTTTTGCTATAAAAAATGTAATAAACAGAATATATAATAGTAATCAGTAATACCAAATATATTTCACTGGTGTCGCTAAGATTTTGATATTTTACACTTGTGCGCTATCCTCTATTTATTTATTGGTTGATTTAGCCTGTAGATGTTATAGTGTTGGTATATATACAGTATGTAGGTTTGTTTAAAGTCTGTTGATAAATACCCTGGTCAGTTTGTGGTCAAACATTGACCTCAACTTGAAGGTGCTTATCTCATACTGGTGAAATGCTTCTTCTGGCAATTGTGTCCACATGTTGAGAAGTTTATAACAACACCAACGATGTTTACCTTCAGTCAGACTGGGCCAGTTCTTCACTAATTGGTATGAACTGAGTTTCACTAACTTATTAGCTGACCTGGGCCTGAAACTTATTCCATGTTGTAGTAACTTTTTCTAACTTTGACCTTCTTTCAAGGTTACAGGGGTCAAATATATCTATACCATTAGTAAAGCAACTTCTTCTGAAATACTGAAAGGCCTAGCGACATGGTATTTGGCTGGTAGTTTCCTTGGTAGGATGGGAAAAAAATTTCTTTGGCCTTACTTTCAAGGTCACACATGTCAAATATATCTAAACCTTCAAATGACTTCAATAAATTTTAAATACTGAAAGGCCTAGAGGCATGCTATTATGGCTGAAGCTTCATAATGGAAGTAGCTAATCAAAGTTTGCATAGGAATATAACTTTGACCTACTTTCAAGGTCACAGGAGTCAAATATGTCAAAACCATCATGCAACTTCTTCTGAAATACTGAAAGGCCCTAGAGGCATAATATTTGGCTGGTACCTTCCTGGGAAGGAAGGAAACAAGGTTTGCAAACAAAAATTGCTTTGACTTATAGGTCACAATCTAAATGATCATCAGTCTCACTATTTTAATTGCATCGGAAAGGTATGACATGTATGCGTTCTATTTCTGTAAAAGGTTATCTAATTTTGTTGAAAGTCTCAACAAAGTTGCTTTGAACAGTTCTAATGATTTAGCATCAAACTTTTAAAAATGATAACACCGACATTTACAATACAAAACGTTCATTGTTCATACCTTGTTTTATTTACGTGTGCTATCCGGATCATGTTGGACCTTCATAGAAGATTTGTTGTGTACCCCCGCTCTGTTCTACCCTCTCTCCACAGAATGTCAGACATCACAACACATTTAGATATAGCTGTAATGCATTTAGTTACAATGGACCGTCTTGTAAGTGAATTAGTCTGGTGCATTTTAGCTCGACATTGTGTAAATGAAGTGACATGTTTCAGAGCTAGTAGTCTGTAGATATCTACACTCGATCTCCAGTATGTTATTAGACATGACAGAGTACCTTGTCAGCCATGCCCTCTTGGGAGACTGATCTGATATAGGGTATGTCTTGCAGAGGTAAATGTACTGTTGTATCTGTCCAGAAATGTTGTTCAGCAATCCTTGGTCAGTTTCTACATCACAGCTGGGGAACTATAACCGTAGTGTGGATGTACATTGGGAGTTTAAATTGGTCGTTTAATGGAGGTGGTCTATTAACACAGGTAGTCTCTAAACACTTATAGTATTGATAGAGATGGTGTCTTAGTAGATGTGGTCTCTTGACACAGGTGGTCTATAACACAGGTGGTTTCATTACACTGATGGCCTCTTAATAGAGTTAGTCTCTAATACAGGTTATTTCTTAATAGATGCGATCAATTAACACACATATATAGGTGCTCTATTCACACAGGTTGTCTCTAAGTTAACATTGGTGGGATATTCCATTAACACAGGTGGTCTCTGAATGGAGGTGATATCTTAACACAGGTAATTTCTTAGCGCTGATAGTGACTTTTAATTAACACAGGTAATTTTCAGCGCGGATTGTGACTTTTAATTAACACAGGTAATTTCTTAGCACAGATGGTCACTTTTAATCAACACAGGTAATTTCTTAATAGAGGTGGTCACTTTACACAGGTGGTCACTTTACACAGGTGGTTACTTTACACAGGTGGTCACTAAATAGAGGTGGTCACTTTACACAAGTTGTATTTTAATAGAGGCCACTTTACACAGGTTGTCACTTTACACATGTTGTCACTTTATACAGGTTGTCACTTTACACAAGTTGTCTTTTAATAGAGGCCACTTTTTACATGTTACCACTTTAAACAAGTGGTCTTTTAATAGAGGCCACTTTACACATGTGGTCACTTTACACAGGTTGTCACTTTACACAGGTTGTCACTTTACACAGGTTGTCACTTTACACAAGTTGTCTTTTAATAGAGGCCAATTTACACAAGTTGTCTTTTAATAGAGGCCACTTTACACAGGTTGTCACTTTACACAAGTTGTCTTTTAATATAGGTCACTTTACACAGGTGGTCACTTTACACAAATGGTCTTTTAATAGAGGTGGTCACTTTGTACAGGTAATTTATTAATTGAGGTGGTCATTTTACACAAGTGGTCTCTTAATAGAGATCACTTTACACTGGTGATCTCTGAAGTAGGTGTGACTACATCATTATAGCAGGAAGTGATTTGAAGTAAGCAGTTTGTTATGGGTTACAAGGTATAACACTGAAATAAATGAATTATAACCATTATCATAACAACCTTAATATTTCTGTACTATGAAATGTCTAGATTATTTAAATGTTCGTTTACTTTAACAAGAAAATGGAAAGGTTCCTCAGTCTGTTCCTCCAACATATGGTGCCCATTAGAAGCAGTAGTGCCTTGCTATGAGGTTCCCTTCCTAGTCTTGCCATTATTTATATGAACCTAAGCATGTGTTTTGTTTGAACGATCTGTACTGGAGGGCTGTATAGGTTTATGGTAGTGGTTGTATAGACTAAATTACAGTCTGAAGAAAGGTCACATTCATAACCAATTTCTTTCATTCTTCACAATCCTTTTATTGTTTTGCTCCTATCCATCAGCTGGCTTCCTGTATTTATGATGTACGGTTGTACATTCTACCTAGACTCCCAAATATATGTTATCACACACCAGGCTACAAATGTGACGGAGTAGAACATAGACAAATCAAACCAGGTTTGTCACGAGGCTGCAAATGTAACGCTGAAAAAGGGCTTTAATTATACTTTGGAATTGTTAATTGTGAAATTATAACACACAAATTATACTATGACGAGGGAAAGAAACAATATTTTATAACAAAGACCAGAAATAAGACTAGTGGGGTGTGAACCGGAGAGCTCTAGGTTAAGGAGCCAGGACGTTACCACCAGGTCAAAGGGTTCAGACCAGTTGAATTGGTTTGGAACTTCCTGATATTGTTTAGACTGGCTATAAGCCCCTAAGTTTCTGTAGAGAATTTCTCTATATTATTTTACTTCTAGCTTATCTCTCCCTTGTTTAAACTTAGGCTCAGACTTCCAAGTGATAAAAATTATTTGACTTTTTTTTTCAATATCTGTATACTATTCTAGAGACGGGAGCCAGTCTAGATATTGTTATACAAGGTCATGTCTCACCTCGTGACATTGTCCTTTCCCAGAGCACTTTCTTCATTCTTACGACTTCTCAACCCCACCCAAAAAAAATCCTTCCTTCCTTCCTTCCTTCCTTCCCTCAAAATCATACCCTTTTTCCTTCTGCATTCCTCTTCCTCTCTCCCACCCCTCACATCTGTTTTCATTCCTCTCCCTTCATTTCTCCAATTTACTTCCCCATTCCTTCCTTATCTCCCTCCCCTTTCCCTTCCTCTCCTACCTCATGTCATATCGCTTCCTGCAGGGATGAAATATATACACGATACTTAAATGCAAATATACAGCTGGTTAATGATAATGGTTGTACTGAAACATGAATATGTACATGTAGATTGATATCTGCTGCATCAAATGATACCTCCACACTATCTGCATGTAATGCTGTCAGTATGCATAAGACATGATTAGAAAGGAATTCAGTATCGTAAAGACTTGAATTTATAACATTCAACTAATGAGTATATCTTGTAACTGAATGTATCTACAGTATATAACAGGTTATGTTACTGTGAAAGCCAATATTTTTGCGTGTGGAAATTTTCACTTATCAGCTTTAGCCTCAAAACTGTCTATTTGCAGGGTGGAAATTTTTGCTGCTTTGCACTGCATACATATAATACTATCATAAATTGTAGAGTTTGAGTGGTGTTGAAAATGATCACAATTGGATATATTGGTTGAGATTTGATAAATCAGCGAAAATTTCAACACCGCAAACAATTCCACTTTTACAGTATCTGGAAGTCGGTGGGACAGACAAGCACATGGGAAAACTTTTAAGTTACATAATCAAACAGTTATAGTGTAAAGTTAGGCCTAGAGCGAGGAAAACCTGGAATTAAGTGGAGTGATAACCAGGTTCCACTGTATTGTAATATTATACATTGGTTGTCAGATTTCTGTTGTATCAATATTTACATAGACATAAGCAGACTACATGGATGTTTTTCAGGCTCCTGGAATCTTGATTTTTTTCCCAAACATTTGTGACAATGTCTATTTGTCAGTTGCTGTATCACATGTAGTATCACACCCCCATATAATGTAACTCATTGGAGTCATATTGACTATTACAGTAGACTCCACTTAATGTCACGTCGGTTAATATCACTTTTCGGTTATTATCACGTTTTCTTCATGCACCGTTTTTCCTGCTATATAATCTATGTATTGTCATTCTTTTAATATCACTTGTTTCCAGGTGGATTTTGGTTAATATCAATTTTTTTTGGCCACTGTCACGTTGTGAAGAAGGCTTACAAGTGGATGGTCTTCTGTAAACATGACGAAATATTGATTGAAATTAAAATAAAAAGTGTCTTTTAAACAATAAATGTCCACAATTAATTAATTTAAGCTAATGTTCACGTAAAATGCTAAGATATCGTCTTTGTTTTGATTTTTAAATAGCCAAAGTATGTTGCCGACATGCCATGATTCTAGGCCTGCTGGTGAATAGGCCTAAGTGCCGAGACTAAATATTATCACGTGGTTGTTTTATTTGCATAGAGGTCATCCAATGAAACGTCACGTTTCAAAGGTAAAAGTTCATTTCGCGGTAGCGGTATACAACTGACAAACTCTGTGAAAACGATGTTGCACTTGCAGCCAATATCTAAAGAGATTAAAATAACAACAGATTTCACAAGCGAAAAACCAGTATACATACAAGATAACGGTAAATATTTACGGAGTGTCATGATTTTAAAACATGAATTTGATGCGGAATACCAGCCACTTGTATGCCTACATCACTAGGCCTAATGCAGTAAACAATCGTAGTACATTTCGTGTGAAGCTACAGTAGCCTACTGGTAATATTACGTACGAACAAAATATATGAAAATAAGTGTTTTCCAGAATAAAACCAAAGAATATACAGTCACTGGAGTGAAAAAACATTGTTAGTGATAAAATATCTTTATTCAACAATCTTTTCAGTTGAGTCACAGCACTACGACATTTAACAAAGTCCACTTCCGGTTTTGAGGGCTGAAAAATGTCAGAAAATACATTTTCTTTTAATATCACTTTCTGGTTAATATCATGTTTTCCCTGGACAAATGAGAAGTGATATTAAGCGGAGTCTACTGTACTGACTAATGGCAATATACTGGAATACCCATTTTATTAAGGCTATGGTTCTATCTGGAGAGGTTTTCTGTACACCAGGACTCCCCAATGTCAGTAGTGTCTATCCAGTCTAACAAGGCTATGGTTCTATCTGGGGAGGTTTTCTGTATACCAGGACTCCCCAATGTCAGTAGCGTCTATCCATTCTAACATGGCTGTGGTTCTATCAGGGGAGGTTATCTGTACACCAGGAGTCCCCAATGTCAGTAGTGTCTATCCATTCTAACAAGACTATGGTTCTATCTGGGGAGGTTTTCTGTATACCAGGACTCCCCAATGTCAGTAGTGTCTATCCATTCTAACAAGACTATGATTCTATCTGGGGAGGTTTTCTGTATACCAGGACTCCCCAATGTCAGTAGTGTCTATCCAGTCTAACAAGGCTATGGTTCTATCTGGGGAGGTTATCAGTACACCAGGACTCCCCAATGTCAGTAGTGTCTATCCAGTCTAACAAGGCTATGGTTCTATCTGGGGAGGTTTTCTGTACACCAGGACTCCCCTATGTCAGTAGTGTCTATCCAGTCTAACAAGGCTATGGTTCTATCTGGGGAGGTTTTCTGTACACCAGGACTCCCCTATGTCAGTAGTGTCTATCCAGTCTAACAAGGCTATGGTTCTATCTGGGGAGGTTTTCTGTACACCAGGACTCCCCTATGTCAGTAGTGTCTATCCAGTCTAACAAGGCTATGGTTCTATCTGGGGAGGTTTTCTGTACACCAGGACTCCCCTATGTCAGTAGTGTCTATCCAGTCTAACAAGGCTATGGTTCTATCTGGGGAGGTTTTCTGTACACCAGGACTCCCCTATGTCAGTAGTGTCTATCCAGTCTAACAAGGCTATGGTTCTATCTGGGGAGGTTTTCTGTACACCTGGACTCCCCTATGTCAGTAGTGTCTATCCATTCTAACAAGACTATGGTTCTATCTGGGGAGGTTTTCTGTATACCAGGACTCCCCAATGTCAGTAGTGTCTATCCAGTCTAACAAGGCTATGGTTCTATCTGGGGAGGTTTTCTGTACACCAGGACTCCCCTATGTCAGTAGTGTCTATCCATTCTAACAAGGCTATGGTTCTATCCGGGGAGGTTTTCTGTACACCAGGACTCCCCAATGTCAGTAGTGTCTATCCATTCTAACAAGGCTATGGTTCTATCTGGGGAGGTTTTCTGTACACCAGGACTCCCCAATGTCAGTAGTGTCTATCCATTCTGACAAGACTATGGTTCTATCTGGGGAGGTTTTCTGTATACCAGGACTCCCCAATGTCAGTAGTGTCTATCCATTCTGACAAGGCTATGGTTCTATCTGGGGAGGTTTTCTGTACACCAGGACTCCCCAATGTCAGTAGTGTCTATCCATTCTAACAAGGCTGTGGTTCTATCTGGGGAGGTTTTCTGTATACCAGGACTCCCCAATGTCAGTAGTGTCTATCCATTCTAACAAGGCTATGGTTCTATCCATGGAGTTTTTCTGTACACCAGGACTCCCCAATGTCAGTAGTGTCTATCCATTCTGACAAGGCTATGGTTCTATCCATGGAGGTTTTCTGTACACCAGTACTCCCCAATGTCAGTAATGTCTATCCATTCTGACAAGGCTATGATTCTATCCATGGAGGTTTTCTGTATACCAGGACTCCCCAATGTCATTGGTGTCTATACAGTCTAACAAGGCTATGGTTCTATCCGGGGAGGTTTTCTGTACACCAGGACTCCCCAATGTCAGTAGTGTCTATCCAGTCTAACAAGGCTATGGTTCTATCTGGGGAGGTTTTCTGTACACCAGGACTCCCCAATGTCAGTAGTGTCTATCCATTCTAACAAGGCTATGGTTCTATCCATGGAGTTTTTCTGTACACCAGGACTCCCCAATGTCAGTAGTGTCTATCCATTCTAACAAGGCTATGGTTCTATCCATGGAGTTTTTCTGTACACCAGGACTCCCCAATGTCAGTAGTGTCTATCCATTCTAACATGGCTGTGGTTCTATCTGGGGAGGTTTTCTGTACACCAGGACTCCCCAATGTCAGTAGTGTCTATCCATTCTAACAAGGCTATGGTTCTATCTGGGGAGGTTATCTGTACACCAGGACTCCCCAATGTGAGTAGTGTCTATCCAGTCTAACAAGACTATGGTTCTATCTGGGGAGGTTTTCTGTATACCAGGACTCCCCCAATGTCAGTAGTGTCTATCCAGTCTAACAAGGCTATGGTTCTATCTGGGGAGGTTTTCTGTATACCAGGACTCCCCAATGTCAGTAGTGTCTATCCATTCTAACAAGGCTATGGTTCTATCTGGGGAGGTTTTCTGTATACCAGGACTCCCCAATGTCAGTAGTGTCTATCCAGTCTAACAAGACTATGGTTCTATCTGGGGAGGTTTTCTGTATACCAGGACTCCCCCAATGTCAGTAGTGTCTATCCAGTCTAACAAGACTATGGTTCTATCTGGGGAGGTTTTCTGTATACCAGGACTCCCCAATGTCAGTAGTGTCTATCCATTATAACATAGCTGTGGTTCTATCTGGGGAGGTTTTCTGTACACCAGTACTCCCCAATGTCAGTAGTGTCTATCCAGTCTAACAAGGCTATGGTTCTATCTGGGGAGGTTTTCTGTACACCAGTACTCCCCAATGTCAGTAATGTCTATCCAGTCTAACAAGGCTATGGTTCTATCTGGGGAGGTTTTCTGTACACCAGGACTCCCCAATGTCAGTAGTGTCTATCCATTCTGACAAGACTATGGTTCTATCCATGGAGGTTTTCTGTACACCAGGACTCCCCAATGTCAGTAGTGTCTATCCAGTCTAGCAAGACTATGGTTCTATCCATGGAGGTTTTCTGTACACCAGGACTCCCCAATGTCATTGGTGTCTATCCATTCTAACAAGACTATGGTTCTATCCATGGAGGTTTTCTGTATTCCAGGACTCCCCAATGTCAGTAATGTCTATCCAGTCTAACAAGGCTCTGGTTCTATCTGGGGAGGTTTTCTGTATACCAGGACTCCCCAATGTCAGTAGTGTCTATCCATTCTAACAAGGCTGTGGTTCTATCTTGGGAGGTTTTCTGTACACCAGGACTCCCCAATGTCAGTAGTGTCTATCCATTCTAACAAGGCTATGGTTCTATCCATGGAGGTTTTCTGTACACCAGGACTCCCCAATGTGAGTAGTGTCTATCCATTCTAACAAGACTATGGTTCTATCTTGGGAGGTTTTCTGTATACCAGGACTCCCAAATGTCAGTAGTGTCTATCCATTCTAACAAGACTATGGTTCTATCTGGGGAGGTTTTCTGTACACCAGGACTCCCCAATGTCAGTAGTGTCTATCCATTCTAACAAGACTATGGTTCTATCTGGGGAGGTTTTCTGTATACCAGGACTCCCCAATGTCAGTAGTGTCTATCCAGTCTAACAAGGCTATGGTTCTATCTGGGGAGGTTTTCTGTATACCAGGACTCCCCAATGTCAGTAGTGTCTATCCAGTCTAACAAGGCTATGGTTCTACTGTTTAGATATATGTAACATCTGTGTATATATAAACTTAACTGCAGGCTTCATGTTTTCTGTGGTACAAAGATAAATATCTCATCTCATTAAGGTTTAAGCTCAACTCTAAGCTCACCTGGACGTATTCATGAAACTGTTCTCATGCTCAAGCACTGGTGTTGTGCTCATTCGCCCAATTTCTTGTGTCATTTATAAAATTGATAAAATGTTATATTGCCATTAATTCGGAAACAAATTGAAGAAACTGAAAGCCAAATACTCTTTGTGCATTTTATTGTTTGACATGACTTGGGCAAGTTACAATACAGTAAAGTTGGTTTGAGCAAAATCCGTGCTTGTGCATGAGAACGGTTTCATGAATACAAGTCTGGTCATCTTATGCTCTACCGCTGTGGCGTCTAAATTTGTCCATACATCCGTCTGTCAACTTTTTCTATAAAGCCCTACAGTCATGAGCCACAAAGCAGATTTTGACCAAATTTGGTCAGAAGTATTCTTTGGGTGAAAGGCCTATGGGTGAAATTGAGTTAAACCTTAAAACCCTTCTCCTTCTGAAATATCTATTTACTCAATTAAAATTCTGTGTTCACTGTCTGGAATTGATCACAAGTAAGTCTTTTGCTCAAGATGTTTTACAGAGCACATGGCTGAATGAGTCTGCTTCGATAAAAGGATGATTTATGATTGTGTGGTGCTTATATATCGGGCAATTTATTGTATGAAGTATGAACTGTCCCATTCAGTTATATTATATGGCCAAGTCATAAATATGGTATTATAGGCAAACCAGAATGACCTGTCACATTGACCTTTTCTTGGACTATGCAAAGTGAGTAGTTCCATTTGTGCATAGGTGTATTAACCTTTCATTGATGTGTCGGGGCATTGAGTACATGACATACAATCAATGTAAGTGACTTCATTTACTTATTGCACCATAAAACCTCAAATATACAAGTGATTTGATAAGTATGGGCTCATTAGCCAGACAACAGCTAAACACTGGTAGTTCTTTAAAAAAAGCAACAATCGTAATAAATTAATGTTTCATTACTTAGTATATATGATAAGCCCGGTCCCTGATTGTCCCAAACTGGAAATGTCAATCAATACACTATCAAAGTTCAGCACGACAGGTCATTCTGTTCGGACTATACACATGTGTAACATTGTGACATTAAAATAAAATATGTCAATATGACATCATATGATTGTCTTGGTAGTGGAAATCATACTGTTATCAGCAGAAATTTACCTTTTTTATGGAGAAATTAATTTTTTAAGGGTTTTGGTGAAGACTTAAGTGGTCATCAGTTAGATTTAAGGTCATGGGCAAAGCAGAATCACGATCAAAGGTCATGGGCAAAGCAGAATCACGATCAAAGGTCATGGGCAAAGCAAAATCACGATCAAAGGTCATGGGCAAAGCAGAATCACGATCAAAGGTCATTGGAAAAGCAGAATCACGATCCTTATTTATTTATAGGTTTTCACAATTATTTTTTTTTTTTTTAGATTCTTATGTCTAGTTCAAAGATAAGTGGAAGTTCAAAAACTGGTGAAATGCATTGATTTAATGTAGTTGTGGAGATTTCATCAGTTCTGATTGGTTGATGCTTTCCGTACATAGGTGTTATTCAATTCTGATTGGTTGATGCTTTCCGGACATAGGTGTTATGACGTATATCAGCACATCACATCAGGGAACATTAATTCGACTAATTTTCTTGTTGTTGGGCTTATTTCCATACATTATACATACCTGCTGTTGCTGGGGATAAGATCTACCTAAAAGCCTTTCTCAAGACTACATGGTGTTTGTATAAACACTGTACAAGCTTTTCTAGTCGTGTTTCTGCTGATTTCAAAACTGATCACTTAATTTCTTATCCTTTGATGGCTTGATCGATAATTTCTGTTTGGCAGTGAGGGAATTTGTGTTGGGTTCAAATTGATGTAAATAATAATGAATGAATAACTTTAAAACAAGGAAAATGTTAAACTGATACCAAGGGACACATGCTGATATAAATAAAAGTTGTGTTTTGGAATGATTTGGACCCTTGTTAAGTTTTATTGGCTATGATAAACTTATAAACAAATTATCTCATAGCTGTTTCCTCTTTGTGCTTAGGGTATGGCATTTCAGTACTGTATCAGATGGCACTCTAAATTGATTGGTCCTTTCGATCAAACCCTGTTCAGGATGTGAGAATGCTGTGTCAGGTTTTGTCACGGTTCATGTTTTTATGACATTTACTTAAGACTGGATCAAAGGGCATCATGACAGTCGTTTGTCAAGAGTGGTGAATATCTGTAACTGAAAGGGTATAATATGACTTCAGCTGTTGTAATGATGTAACACCTGAGTCAAAGTGTAGTCAAGGGGTATGTGTACCAAGAAATATGTCGTCAGTGCTTGTGTACCCATGAAATATGTCGTCAGTGCTTGTGTACCCATGTAATGTTTCATCAGTGCTTGTGTACCCATTTAATGTGTCATCAGTGCTTGTGTACCCATGTTATGTGTCATGATTGCCTGTGTACTCCATGTAATGTCATCAGTGCTTATGTACCCATGTAATGTGTCATCAATGCTTGTGTACCCATGTAGTATGTCAGCAATGATTGTGTACCCATGTTATCTGTCATCAGTGCTTGTGTACCCATGTATTCTGTCATAAGTGCTTGTGTACCCATGTAATCCGTCATCATTGCTTGTGTACCCATGTGATGTGTCATCAGTGCTTGTGTACCCATGTATTGTGTCATCAGTGCTTGTGTACCCATGTAATGTGTCATCGCTTCTTGTGTACCCATGTAATGTGTCATCACTTAATCAAATCCATATGACTATTCTTCAATATATTTTTCAAGGTTTCTTAATACTGAACTCTAATAGGTAATTTTGAATTGACATACATCCTTAAATATATAGAAGGAGGGTGACGTACTTGTGTTGGGCACCAATGTATTCCAAGGGATATATAAAATTATGTACAATATAAATTATAATGTAAATGTCACCTGAGAAGAATTTGAAGTCTCAAGTGACCAATTTGTATCAACTTTTGTCTGTCGCTATACATCTGTAAATAATTGCAAATTTGTCTTCTTCACAAAAATTCCTGAACCAATTTGAGGAAATTTCAACATGAACCACCTATGGCCTTAGATTCATCAGTTTTGTGACAAATTTGATCCTAACCCCCGAGACGCCTGACAGGGGGTGCCAAAAGGGGCCAAGTTTCAAAAATCTTCTTGAGATCTAAATATGCTAGAATCAAATAGGTCCTCATGCTCTTCATAGATGGATGGTCTTCATCAATCAAGTTTGTGAATTTTTTGCCCTCCCCCATATCGTCATCAATCTCTTTCAAACACTCAATTTGCAGTTCAAAAACTGTTCAAAATAACTAAATGAAGCATAATTTCTCTAATCAAAATAGTAACTGTTAGGCTGTTTATCACTTTATTTGTGATACACTTTTTAAGTGTTCCTTTTAACTTTCTGTATAAATGTTTTATTATCAGCACCTATATCCCTCTATATATATATATCCAAGGTGTGACTGTAAGATTGTGTAAAACCAGGAACCAGGATGTACCTGGTGACTAACTAGTATCTGAATCGCTCTCACATAGCAACGTGTTGTAAATATTCTCCACAAGGTTACAGCAGGGCTACAAGCCTTTGATTATTTTTGAGAAACTAATGAACCATCAAAAAATTCGTGAAATGTAATTAAAGTACCGTTCATAATGATCTTCCTGGTGAAATCTCTGGTTTGTTGAATGAGAATGAAGTCTGGTGTTTCATTTTACTCATGGCCACTATAAGGTCATTTACTCCTGAGTATGCAAAATGCATTTGCATGTTTTTTCTATCAGAATTTTCTTTATAATATTAGTGTCCGTAACAGAAGTTTCTTTCAGTTTTGTGCCATTTTTTGTTAGTTTTAGTGGAAAAAACAATATGTCAGATATACTTTTTATGCCCACATCATGAAATTGGAGGGGGGGGGGCATATACTTATAATAGTGTTACCCATGTCTGTCCCATCCAGTCCCATGGTAATGTAACCAGCTTATTAGGGCCCCGTATCGGAGATACGAGTGCCCTATAGTAATCACTCTGTCTGTCTGTCCATCCGTCTGTCCGTCTGTCCGTCCGTCTGTCCACAAATTTTGTTTTTACATAATAACTTTGGTATTCATTGCCAGATTTGCATGAAACTTGGTCAACATGTTCAATAAACAAATATAAAACACAAGGTTGAATGCTAAGGTCACTGGGTCAAAGGTCAAGGTCATATGAGGGTAGAATTCAAGTCATACTGTATCGGCGATATCCGATACGGGTGAATACCAGATTTGCATGAAACTTGGTCAACATGTTCAATAAACAAATATAAAACACAAGGTTGAATGCTAAGGTCACTGGGTCAAAGGTCAAGGTCATATGAGGGTAGAATTCAAGTCATACTGTATCGGCGATATCCGATACGGGTGAATACCAGATTTGCATGAAACTTGGTCAACATGTTCAATAAACAAATATAAAACATAAGGTTGAATGCTAAGGTCAATGGGTCAAAGGTCAAAGTCATATTAGGGTAGAATTCAAGTCATACTGTATCGGCGATATCCGATACGGGTGATGTGAAATAGTTGACAGTTTCTTTGCTGAATGATGAAATGAGACATTGTGTCCTAGCCAGTGTCAATTTTGATGAAGACTTCTAGATACCTGGCTGAAAGCAGCAGTTTTAATTGGTGAGTTGATTTTATTATTAGGGCCCCGTATCAGAGATACGGGTGCCCTATAGTAATCACTCTGTCTGTCTGTCCGTCCGTCTGTCCGTCTGTCCGTCCGTCTGTCCGTCCGTCTGTCCGTCCGTCCGTCTGTCTGTCCGTCTGTCTGTCCACAAATTTTGTTTTTACATAATAACTTTGGTATTCATTGCCAGATTTGCATGAAACTTGGTCAACATGTTCAATAAACAAATATAAAACACAAGGTTGAATGCTAAGGTCACTGGGTCAAAGGTCAAGGTCATATGAGGGTAGAATTCAAGTCATACTGTATCGGCGATATCCGATACGGGTGAATACCAGATTTGCATGAAACTTGGTCAACATGTTCAATAAACAAATATAAAACACAAGGTTGAATGCTAAGGTCAATGGGTCAAAGGTCAAAGTCATATTAGGGTAGAATTCAAGTCATACTGTATCGGCGATATCCGATACGGGTGATGTGAAATAGTTGACAGTTTCTTTGCTGAATGATGAAATGAGACAATGTGTCCTAGCCAGTGTCAATTTTGATGATTTGAGAAATGACATTTTTTTGCGGGAGGGAGTAGGTTGGCGTGTGGGCATGTGGGGGATATCTACAGCCGCAATACGGGGCCCTTCCTGACCTGTCAGTGTTCTAGTTTAAATAACTACTGATCCGATTGTCATCAGACTCTTCGCATACGTAATAAGCATGAAGAACTCATTTCATATGGGGGAAAGGGGCATTTATGTCTCGCAGACATTTCTAGTTTTTCACAAGATCTACTCTGGTCTGTTCGATACAGTGTATAATTATATACAGTGTACAATTATACAGAGACAAGATAAAATAAAATTGCCTTGTGTTACATATTGAGACATTGGAATTTCTTATCCACAGCAATTTCCTTGATCCTTATGACTTTTAAAAACAAGAAATCATAAATTCTATAGTTATTTTCTGATGTCCTGAATTCTATAAGAGATTCAATGGTTTATGAAACCGGCCACATGATTTACAGAGCGCATGAAATATCTCTGGAAGACAACTACAGTGGACTCCACTTAATATCACTCCTGTTAATATCACATTCCTCTTTATATCATGTTTTTCCAAAGCACCATTTTCCCCTCTATATAATCTATGTAATTTTATTTGGTTAATATCATGTATTTTGAGGTGAATTCCTCTTAATATCATGTTTTTTAAATTGATCACATAAAATATCCAGAAAATGATGTCATTTCCATTGATTTCAGATACGACTGGTAAGAAATATTGCATAGAAAATAAAAAAATATACCAAAAAAATGTTTTTTTGATGATATAATGTTATCTATTGATTGATACATCTTCATGTGTACATTGAATACCTTATTTTTAGTTATGGAAGTTGGAAATGCACTAGATTTAGTGGAAACACATGTTTCTCTTAATGTCACATTCCTGTTAATGTCATGTTTTTGTCTGACAAATGCAACATGACATAAAGAGGAGTGCACTGTATTAACAAACTTCTTTGTAATGCAATGGTGAGGAGGAACATTTACATATTTACACCTTGACTTATAATGATGGACTTTGAGTCGTGTTCGGTAATTAAAACTGTTTACATGTTGATTTAGTCTTGCGATTTACATGGAAATATCAAATGGCTAATATAATATATATTATCTAAGCAATGAATGTTTTAGCAGATGTTGTTACAGTCCTATAACACACATTACTATTGATGACACACTATAGCCTGTGTAAACTAGAGGTTTTTCTCCTTGCTACATGTTGCCTTTAAAACTATAGCCGGTTAAAAATTGTAACCAGGGCCCAGTTGTTCAAAGGATGATTAGCTTAATCACTATTTAACGACAATTTTTCAAACTTCAATAATTCTGCCAATATATAAGGCAATAGCTTCAAATTTTGCATGTAAATTGTCACTATAAGATATCTGATATCTGCAAAGTTGTAACTAAATATATGGCTTCTTGTCAAAGTTACAGGATACTTAATATTTGCGCTAATCATTGATTAAGCTAATCACCTTTTGAACAACTGGGCCCAGGTCACTGTACTTAATTTTTTGGGGGGAAATTTTGTCCCGACAAATACTCATAAACCGATTCAGGTGATACTACATAGGAATGTTGGGGACCATGTGTAAATGTGCATACAGGGTATTTTTCTGCAGAAACTTATTTACCATGGTAACCAGGTCAAAATACCCAAATTTTTGTTGAACATTAATTTGTCAGCACAGCTCAATCTAAACCTATGAACCGATTTCAATGGTACTACACAGGAATGTAAGGGATTAAATGTAGATATGCATGAAGATATTTAGGTTGCCGTGGTTACCACGTAATATAACAGGTTTTTGTCGAAAACTTTTGACTACACAACTCCTCCTTTCCAGTGAACCAAATTCAATGAAGTTTCACATGAATGTTAGGAACCATGTGTAGACATGCATGCAGATTATTTTATGCAGAGTTTTGATTGCCATGGTAACCAGGTCACTATCAACAGGTTTTTGGCTGGATAAATGTTCTTTAACCTGTGAACCAATTTCAATGAACCTACACAGGGATGTTATGTTATGGATGATGTGTATAGATGAACAAAATGTATCTGCAGATTAAAATTTGTTTGTCATCAACATTGCCTTATAAACTTTTTTTTTTGTAAAGGTTGGGGGGGTGGGGGAGTATTAGTGAGCCATTGGCTTACTTACAGTTCTAGTTTCTGTAAGGTTGAAAAATAACCAAAATTTACCTCTTTGCCATTCCTCCAAAGGTTTTTTATTTTTTGCTTGCTGACTTTGAATCATGGAAATTTCATTATGAATTTGTAAGTTTATCTCTTTTATCTAGATCTCATAACACAAGATTGATGTCGTTAACTTCAGATTGGCTGAGACCTTAATTTCTAGCTATAACTGTGTCCTGTTGATTCTGGTTTGTTCCTACTTGGTGGTAACTATTATCAATCAGATAACATGTCATATGCAGTATTAACCATATTCATTAATCCAAGATGATTACTATTCCGTCTGTGTATTAATCCTATGTGATAATATATATATTACCATCCAAGGCACACAGCTGGGAGCCCCACTGACATATTGATGTGTTCCTATTTGGTTCAACTATAAAATAAATTTTGCGTGTTGGGTGCATATATACAGGTATAGAGATATTCTTTAGTATGTATGTATTTTCAGCCCACCATTAGATCAAATCACCCTGCATCTGTGGTCTGTCAGTCTGCCTGTAAACAATTCTTGTTATCACTATTTCTTGAGAGTACTGGATGGGTCATTCTCAAATTTCACATGAAGGTTCACCTTGAACCCTTGTAGATAAACCAAATCATTTTCAAACCAATCTGAAAAAGCAATATGTCCGATAGGCAGCCATCTTGGATTTGATAGTAAAAGACTATGACAAATGCATTGCATTTTCTTATTAAAGAAGATAAAAGAAGGGAAACTAAGATCAAACTGGTTCTCTTGGAAATAAATATAGCCAAAATAAAATTGTACTCATAAAGAAAATTATAATAGAGAATGAATCAGTAGAAGGTCTAGATAGAAGGTTGGATTGATATAGATATAACTCAACATCAGTTGAGGGGAATTGATTACTAGTAGACTATTCCAAAAGGAATTGTTACCCTTGATGGAATCTAATAAACTCGGACAAAATCAATCATTTTGGTGTCCAACTTGGCTCGTTACCATAATGTAGGAGGCTTGTATGAGCTGCTACTGATGTCTGCAGTTGATAGTGCCTACTTTATAGGTGTAAAGAAATCCAAGTAAATCCGGTGTTCTTATTTATTTTCTTGTTTAGGATTTGTTGCATTGGATTTTTGAAGGAAATGCTGTGCATGCAGATATAGTACATGTGTTGTGAAAATTTCTTTCAGTGAACAAAATAATAACTAACATAGTACTCAAAACTGGAACAGAAAATAACTCCAATTCCAATTTTGACAGATGGTCTTCAAATCACCCTCCGTCCATCCGTGGTCCGTCATCCATCCGTTGTCAGTCCATCTTTAAATGATTGTTGTTACTGCTATATCTTGTGAAGTACTTGATGGATCATTCTGAAATTTTATACGTATAAGCCTCCCCTTAGTCCCTTGGGCATTGTCTAATTTTAGACTGATATATGATAAACAATATGGCCGACAAACGGCCATCTTGGATTTTGACAGTAATAGTTTGTTACCTCATTTCTTGACAAGTAGTGGATGGATTGTTCTAAAATATTCATGTGATGGTCCTTTTGGTCCCTTGTTGTGTATTGTCTCATATTTCGGCAGTGCTGAAAAATAGTATGCCCAACAAGAAGCCATCTTGGATTTTTAGAGCACTAGTTATCTGTATTTCTTGAAAAGTACTGAATGGACCATTCTCAAATTTCTTGAAAACTCCCCTTGGTCCCTTATTTTGCTGTTTTGATTTTGGGACTGATGAGACAGGTGGCCTTATTTGATTTTGAAAGTAATTGTTTGTTTCCCGTATTTCTTGACAAGAACTAGATGGAATACAAATTTGGTAGCATCAAACAAGGTATCATCTGACCAAACATTGGATCAAAGATCAAATATCTTAACTAAAGCCAGGTATGGCTCCAGCACAATATTCTGGTGTTCATTTAAGTTATCAGGTAATGAAAATGAGGTTTTGACAGAGGCAATGAAAGATCCATACAAATGTTTTGGATCTGCAATTAAATTGTGTGATAGTAGTTACTTGTGAGAGGGAATGATAGTAGTTATTTAATTGTGAGAGGGAAAAGAAATGAAGTAGAGCTCCAAGGAGAGACAATATTGTATAGAAATACTCAAAACTGGGAATACTTGTTTGTATGAAATTGTGCTGGAGCTGAAGAAAGTTTTACAATTTGTGTAATTTATCTTAAAAAATTCAGAATTAAATAATTAATGGCTAGATTGTTTAAGGAAACAAGTGAGAATTGTATCGTTGTTTTGGTGTCCTGAAAAAAAAAATCCAGCAGAAAATACTGCGGTAATTATATTTGTGTGTAAGGTAGTTTAAACGTTACTGGGATGGCACTGCAGGGAGTATCAATATGGGTATTGATTGGCCCACGCAACTCACAAACACCTCCACAACGGTCTTACAAGGTCAAAATCGGCGCATTACATGCAAATCTCATTTCTGCACGAAAATCCTTTCCGTCCTTCAAAATTGACGAAATGTTCTACTTGTAAATGTTTTATGTTATGTAATCTCACAGTTTGTAGTATTGGAAACATGTTATAAACAACTCTGTGATGGATCGCTGGAGTAATTTGCTAGTGTCTTGTCGATCAATGGAAGAACTTTGTAGCATGCCATTTCCGTATTATTTTAAAGCCTTCCGTGAGATACAAGCATATTACATTTGTGATATGTAATAAAATTCTTTTCAGTGAGGGAAGTGACAACTGGGCTGGAGGATTGCAGACACAGTTTACCTCACAGTGTTGTTGAGCCTCTACAGAAAGCCACTGCCTCCAAGAGCTTGAACCACAGGGTACCGCCTCAGTACTCGCACAGGGGAGGATCACCACAACAACGGAACAGTCTTGGAAATGGGGGTGTGATCCAGCAACGGAGCAGCCTGGGAGATGGAGATGTGATAGAGGAAGATGAACATGACTTGTCAATTACTTCAGCTTTGGCCCTCCATCTTGGAAAGTTGGTAAGTGTGACATGGAGTGTATTGAATAACAACTGTCTGTGAAGAACATGTAAGGGTTGATAATAGAAATACATCAAAGAAATGTGACTATCAAAATCAGTTTCAGTAGTAAAATAGGTCATGGTAACTACAATGTTGCTGTGGCTGGCATCTTCCAAATATTATCTGGAAGGATATCTTAGTATTCTTCCATCATTTACAGATTTCTCATCTCATTAACCTGTTCAAGATTTCTCTGTTGCCCCCTACGTTATGACAGATAGCACGAGCTGACAACAATGTAATGACATCACGACAACAATATAATGATGTCACAACAACAATACCATCACGCCAAGTCAAAAATTCATTCGGGGAGATATCTTTGATTGCCTAGGCTCTAAAGACAATCAAGAATATTACCCTTTGGGTTGGAGATTTCTCTCTCACACCCTCAAGGTAGTAGTTGATTATTAATCATTAAGCTACTAATGAAACTTCAGGTGTACTGTAGAAGCATTATATTTAGCTCACCTTGGCCGAAGGGCTAAGTGAGCTTATCAATGGTGCGGCATCCGTCGTCCGTCTGTCAACTTTTTCTTTAAACAACTTCTTCTGAAATACCGAAAGGGCTAGTGACATGAAATTTGGCTGGTAGGTTTCTTGGAAGGAGCTGAACAAAGTTTGTGAAAAAAATCACTTTTACCTTCTTTCAAGGTCACAGAGGTTAAATATGTGGAAACCTTCAAATGACTTCTTCTGAAATACCAAAAGACCTAGAAGCATGATATTTGGCTTAAAGGTTTCTTGGATGAAGCTAAACAAAATTTGCGATAAGAAATGATATTGACCCATATTCAAGGTCACAGGAGTCAAATCTTTCAAAACCTTTAAACAACTTTTTCTGAAATAACAAAATGCCTAGAAGCATGATATTTCCCTGGAAGGTTCCTTGGATAAAGCCGAACAAAGTTTGATATGATAATTCTTGTGAAAGAGCGAGAGAACATCCATGAAAATTACTTCTCAATCAAGATTGTTATGACATGCTTGGCAATGCTAACACACACATTAACAAATTTCTGCATGTACTGTACAGATTTTATCTCTAAATGAGTTCCTGTAAAAACTACCATATTTACCTCGAAGAGCATCCCTGAAAACATTACTATGGTAACACATCTGAAAAAGTTCCTGAAAATATAAATGCAAATTTTAAAGAAATATTAGTAACTTTACCTAAATTTACCCCTAAAATGAGTTTACCTAAATTTACTCCTAAAATGAGTAAATCTAAATTTACCCTTAAAATGAGTTTACCTAAATTTACCCCTAAAATGAGTTCAGTATCATATCCCCTTGCCACATGTAATTTAGTGCCTCTGAACATTTCTGTGACAGTTTCTGTAAATGGTTAACCTATTCTACCAGGATGCTAAAAGTCCAACATGGATGAACTTCTCATCTCCTGCATCAGATATGATAATGTTTATTCAGGAGGATAGCAAAATCTTACTTGGTCACTTTATACAGGCTTATGTTTACATTTGCGCTGCAACCCACTATATGAACATTACCAGCAGAAATGATTTTCATATAAGTATGAAAGCAGTGGTTCTTGAGATGTAGCATATGGCTTACTTATGACGTCATAGATCAAGCTTGTTCAGTGGGAGTCTTGTCTTCGAATAACATGGAGAACGCCCCTGCGTCAAACACGCAAATGACTAATTATTATCATTGGCACCAATTTTATTCAAACTAAGCTGTTCCCTAGCGGGCTTCATTCATTATGAATGTAACGGCTGACCTTTCATAGCTCTATGAAGGTTAAAAATGACTTTCAATCCCTATGTGTATTCAAAAAGTACTTGCTTCAGACTGCTTTTTAGGTAAAAAAAAAGTAAAAGCAATGTCAAGGTCACTGTTCTATAAATAGGAAATCGGTTTCAAATTTAGATTAGAGCTGTTAACTTGGTTCATCAAGGTGGTTGGAGAGGGGAGGGGCAGGACCAGTTCTGTTTTGAAAATGTATAATGTGTTACTTATTGGACAAAATATGGTAAGCAGAGCATGTTTTAAAGATAGACTGATGCAAACTAGTTTCCTGTAAACAAATGTTTTTAGTGAGATGCATCAAGTAGGTTGAAAGGAAGACGTCTTTTTTCTGGTCTTTGTTTATTATTTTTGTACACGTTACCAGGTAGTAGTAATGTGCAGCACGTATAAACACTCAGGAAAGCAGCTGGCTGTGGAGATACTTGATGTTACAGAAATGCCTTGGAATTACCAGGGTTTCTTGCACAAAGCATTCAGCTTTGGAATAAACACTATTTGGAAACCTTCAATAGAATAGTAAACAACATACAACATATATGTTATTTAGCCCAAGTTTTACTATAAAAGCCCAAATGTTTAGCCCAACATCATTAGATATTGGGCAAGTCAAACTGCAGAGTATCCATGGTTCGTCATCTGTTCGTTGTCCGTCCTTAATTAAACAATTTAAACAAACTTTAAATATGAGAAGTACCAGGCGGGGTATAACTTGAGTGCAATTAACATGTAATACGAAAACTGATATTTTGATTTTCACATTACGGCCTGTTAATAGTAAAATTGTACCGCTGACTTGTACACATTTGTCAGATTTATTAGCAATAGTAGCACTGCCAATGTTCCTCATTGAATTTAATGGTTCTATCAAACTTTAATATCTAGAATTATTTCTTGCACAAGTTCATCTTCTATGCACATAATTTCACATACATTGGGGTCGATTTCATTCTCCAAATTGTCTTGTGTCCAGATAGTTTACAGAATGTGTATTGTAGAAACTGGGTTAATTACAGGTAATGTACAATGGACACCTGCTCTAAGACAATACAGGTAACTAACACCTGTATTTTATGTCTCTGTAATGAGAATTATTGGGAAGTAAATACATGCAGGTGACACTTAATGATTTCTGTGGTGGTACATACAATGTATATTATTAGCCATACTGAAAAATACTACTAGTTAATTCATATGCCTAGGAGGGAAAACAAGTTTATCCTAATTTATTTCTGTTACATGTGGGAGGTAAGATTTTTGTGGTCATCCGTCAGGTCAGTGGTCACCACTGATGACCACTGACCACTTTGGGAACAAACAGTACAAGATATCTGTAGAACCCATAGACAGATTTGGTTCATATTCACAACACAGCATCACATGTTGAAGTGCTACACCTGATTAGATTTTGGTGGACATCAGTCAAGGTTAAAAGGGTCAAATCAAAGGTCACACTTGACCACATTTTGGGGGGTTTGGGTATACAGTATCTATGTGAGCCCCTGCTATCTTTACTCCATTTCAGTTACATGTGGGAGGTCTATGCCTAATTATACCCCCGCCATGAAACATATAGTGTTACCCATGTCCTTCCCGTAGCCACGCAGTCGCATTGCGTCCCGTTCAAATGGTAATGTAACCAGCTTGGGGCGGGGGCATTTATGTCTCACAGATATTTCTAGTTTCGTCTATAAGTCTGTATTTATCTGAAAAAACTAGAATATCAAAAATTTTCATCTTATTCCGTATTTATCCAAGAATAGTTGAGAAAACTAAAATATCAATTAAAAGTGTTCCTCCTACTCTTTGCAATTCAGCTGTAAGTATATCAAAGCAAAAGTTTGTCCTGGCTCTGTCTCCTACACTTCACTTAAACTTCATACTTTCATATATAGATTCACCTTGGTGAAGTATGTGGTGTGTCATCGATGTATTTAAAGTAGGTCACTGTGACCTCCTTTTTTACCTTTGACCTAAATCAAAGAAAAAGTTTGTCCAAGCTGTATCTCCTACACTACATTTCACTAAAACTTCATACTTTCATATATGGGTTCACCTTGATGAGGAGGTTTCATTCCTTGGGGAACTTTATAGATGAATATAAAATTTTAAGAGTACCTCAGAATTGCAGAGTTCTTTTCAATGAAAAACAATAAGCAGGACTTGTCATTGTATGAAGGAAAATGTTAAAAGCATAAGAAGGAGTATATTGAGATTTCTTCTCTGTGTTTTACAGTCATTGTCAGACAGCATGAGCTCCAACGAGTCCTCAAAACCAAGCCCACGTCCACAGTCAATCCAGCCTAGTGGTAAAGATCCCACCTCCAGCCCGTCAGTGAATCGACAGCAGCCATCATCAAAGAAAGACAGGCCAGCCGAACTTCAAGTCACAATGCCAGTTGTTACTGCTGGCCACTCCCAGGTCAAAAATGACCACAAGACCTCTCCTGCCAAAACTGATTCAAATCCTTCCACAGCCAAAGAAAGTCCAGGTGTTTCACAGTCCAACCCTGATAAAACGAGAAAGGATCAGAATTCTGCAGACTCCGAAACTCTTGCCAAGAGCTGCAAGCTAGCAAAGATAAGACAAGTAAGTAAAGAATAATAAGATTTTTCCAGTCCATCACTGATGATTGCCGTATCTTAATTTTTTCCAGGTGTAAAGTGGAGATCTAATTGCCTTTGTTGCAAGGCTTTCCATTGCCAAATGTTGCAGTTTCTGTGTTATTAAACATCCATTATTATTCCATTTTATTTTCACTAAATATCTTCATTAGAGTTTTTTTTTTCCAAGCCTAATGACAGATAATGATTAAAGTGATCACATTATATAATTTAACCCAGTGGTAAGGATTTCGTTCAAACTGTACCTCCCTCTTAGAAAGACTCATGTTGTTTACCTGGTTATTTCATTTTGCGCTGGTACTAATTTGTGCAGCTGGATAGACTTAAACAATTAGGGAAAAATTCTCATTCATGGATACAATTCTGCAAGCCAATTTATTTTCGCAGCAATATAGGTTCACGTTTTTAAATGAAACGACTATTTCGCGGCAATTTAATTTCACGAAAAATTACAGTCGTAAATCATATGTTGAGTACTAGTTGGCAGACCTTTGATTGAAACTATTTTGTGGCTATTAATTTTGGTGAATTTTAATCAACCGCCAAATACACGAAAATTAATCTACACGAAAATAAGTTGATTCCAATATCAGTAAGCTTATTGCTAAAAGTGCATTTTGAACTAAAACCTTTGCCTACTGTTGTGAGCTGCATTCTACAGATTCTGTATTTAGTTTAAAGAAGGGAAAGACTTTTGGGGAAAAAAAATTAGAAACTCTTGTTACTGCGTGTTATCATGCTAGATAAGATGAACTCAATGTTTTAAATAACTGCCCAGCTGAAAGAGATATAGGAGGATTAATGAAGTTACAAAAAAATGTTTTGGGTTTTCTTATTGGTTTTGCTCAAAAAAACGGCTGGACAGGTTTTAGTAAAACAAACATGTGTCATCAAAAATTAGAGGGAACAAGCAAATGACTTTGCGTTTTTTCCCCTATAAGTCATCCAACATGTCCGCGAATGCCTCTGAATCGGTCAAATTTAGATTTTGTCAATTTTACAGTTTGTGCTATATGCATCGCATACTGATGCTAGAAGCATTCCATTAGAATTATTTACGACTGTGGAGTGTTTTGGAGACTTTGTATTTAGTGCCTCCATTACAATCAACACATTTTACAGTATTGAGTCCATTATAGATTCCGCCTCGATAATGAACACTTTATCAGTGATCATATATATTTATACATTATATATGATGTGTCCACTTTACATTTTACATCCAGCATATTAACTTATGCATTTAAAGAATTATTTTATAGGCTGGATTTACTAAATGGACCCTATAAAATAATAATCTGTTTATATGAAAATTGGATGAGAAAGTCATTCATCCCTGCAAGGTTAAACTCATTCTCCCCTGAAATTTCATAATGAACTATTCCAACCTTTGAATTGGGAGGGTTCAAATGTGTTTTCAGGGGTGAATGAGACTTGCCATTAAAGGTTCAAATATGACTTAAGGAGTTAAGGAATGAATGCCTGGAGTTCACTTCCAGGTGAAGTCAGTTTACAGACACTGTCCCTCAACATACATTGTGTTTATGGTCACCTACTGCCAAGTAATGCAGTGGATCTGTACTAACTTCACAATCAGTGCTCAGGTATGTGAAGGATAATGTGTAAATATATGATACTTTTTATATGCCTGTCTGTCCATCCGTAAATTTTTACTTGTCCAGAGATCTCCTTCTATAGATTTGATCTGATCTCTTGCAAACTTGATAGGCCTAATCACCATTATATGAAGTTGTGTTTTCAAGAATGGTAATTTGATTGGACCTTATTTACTAGAGTTATGGCCCTTTGGGACTTAAAATATTATTTAATTTTGGCCATTATGTAGAAAACAGATTTTTTATTGTGTTTACTCTATAGGCAACTGATCTAGTTTAATCTGAAATGTTCCAGGCCAAGGAGACCCAATGTATGGGAAAATTATCAAAAATATTTCCCCATGATTGCACAAATGTCCAGGTGAAACCCTACAGGCCCTTTTGGCCTCTTATTGCTTGAGAGGGAGAGAAAGGGACTTCTTGTTTTATCTCGGTCGCCAGACATCTATATCACTCAAAATGTACCATGTAGCTTATCCTGCTGGAGTTATTCCCCTTTGACTTTCTGAAGATCCATCTAGGAAACCTAATATTTCTATCAAAACTGTAAAAAAAAATATTTTATTCTCCTGCTTCATATTCTCCAGTTCTAATAAAAGCTTACATTGGAATGTACACTTGTAAATGTAATTTACCTGTTCTGTCTGTTGAAATCTGAAATTGTTTTCATCTTCTTTTTTCTGTTGTGATTGAAATTTCTCTGAAGGTAATTAGCAGGTTTTTTTGCTGTCATACTGGTAAGCAAAGAGAAAAACACATTTCAGTTCATATAGCTATATCCTTACCAAAATACCAATATTATTGTTCTTCATAACTTTAGAGGAAAATAGAAATTGAATTGGTGTAAATGGGCCATTCAGTGAAGGGTTAATTATCAGCTTCTATTGGGGTTGAAAAGAGCATCATTAGTTTTATTTCAGTGGAAGTAAAGACAAATTCTTGACTCCTTTATGGTGATAAATTTGAGAAAAAAGGTAGACTATTGACTATAAAATTGTATTAGGTAAACCAGATATACAGCATTCCTGTAACCTAGATTGTATTCACAGGGCACAGCAGTGTCCGAGTATATTCAGATCTGCGACAGAAATCTCAGTGAGAGGAATGGTGATAATTTAATTTTCATACTGCGATGTTTGAATTAAATCTAGATTCAGTCATGAATTTATGAATATGTTACAAGTTTAAAAAAATAATGTGTGCAGATTGTTGAGTTACCATGAAATAGTTTGATAAGTTTGGGATGGGTGTGAACAGTGAGTGTGACCTCCTGTGATAGATATAATTCTCCCTTTGTAAGGTTTCACGCCTTGTAACAGGAAAATTGTCATGTTCACTATAGGGGATCTGCTCTCTGCTTATCAAAACTACTTTCAACTTCTCTTATTTTTCTGTGAGATTAGGTTATTCTAGAAAACATATAAATCATTTTGACAATAAACATACAGGTTTTTCAAGTACATGGTTGTTTTTTTTTTTTGGTATTTATGGAAGAATGATCTTTAAAACATCTTTTTGGTTCGATAAAAATCTGATTTCTCAGGTAAACAAAATTATATATTACACTGATCAAGATATCCTCCATATATGTGACATATTAGCTGTTTGGAGACTTTATCAGGGCCTAGTATTGGAGATACAGTTGTCCTATGGTAAACACTGTCTGTCGGCCCATCTATCCATCCATTCCCCATCCACAAATTCAGTTCCTGGCTGATAACGTAAGTATTTATTGATCCATTTGCATGAAACTTGGTCATGATGTTAAGTTCACAAAAATATCTGACAAGTTCAAAGTCAAGGGCATAAGGTTGAAAGGTCAGGTCAAATTTTTTAAAAAACATTTTCACTAATAAGTAATTTGGTATAACTGGTATAAGAGTCAACTGACTGAAAGTCAAGGTCACAAAGTCAAAGGTCAAATCACCAGGTCAAGGTAAAGTTTTGTAGCTTTTCACTAATGAGCATTTTGTTATGACATTATGAAACAAAATTGACCTGAATTAACCAAGGAGTCAATTGACCAAATGTGAACGAGTAAAGAAGGAAAAAGAGCTAATTATCAAAGAAAAATTCATCAAAATTATATAATTATAATTATGGTGGACGGGAAGGTTCCTTTTAAACCTCTTGTTTTCTTTATATATTCTTATTTCCTGCTTAGGGCTCCAACTTAAGTTGCCTTGACAATATCATTGGAGTCAAACTTGTAAAAAAAATAATGGATTTTTACTTAATTAGATTATACTGTGTATTTGGTTTAACTGATACTTCTGAAAATTGATCTGGTCAGAAACGCATCAAAGCAGAAGAACCTTTCCTATCATGAAACGGTCGGTTGTGGATGCAGAGTTTAAATGTGTTTAGCTAATAATCTGACTGAGATGATGTGTTTGGCCTATGATGGGGATGTTTAAAAGCCCTGATTTCCCTGTCAGGTCCCTGTGAGATACCTGTATCTGACAGTCAACTCCACATGTCACACATTCCCGGCAACCGCTAAATGTTTTCCACCCCAATGTTTACTTTGAAGCCACTGTGGTGTCCAGTGACCAAGCTTGACCAGTTGTGTATTTGTCTGACCATTGGTCAATCTTCTCATTCTGTCATTGTTTATCTTCATTGTAAATGGCATTACAATTGTATTGTCCAGGCCAGGGGCGAGATAGCAGGAGTTTATGACCTTATTGTGACAAAGGTCACTGACAAGGGTGGAGTACCTCTATTCTGATAAACCCCTTCAGTTGATATAATGTTTTCAAATAAGGGTGTATCAGAATACTGTATGGCCGGCTATAGGAAATAAATCTGTGGAGGCTGATGTGGTCAGAACAGGAATAGGTAAGATCTGTGTTAGTGATTTAGTTTTCTTGAAACTCTCTCGCTTGTCACAGATGTTTGTTTATATATGGTAAATACGGAATGAAATTACGTAAGAAAACAATACATAATATTATGTAAACATATACTCACAGAGAGATATATTAGCAAGGTGGCAAAGGAGTATGGTAGTAGTTTATTGATTAATATATTAGAAGATGTCCATGTTAATTGTATTGACTAGCCAAATTTCTGACAGGTGACTATGCTTTTAGAGGATTGATCAAATTTCATACATTCAAGAGGAAATCAGGCAAAAGATCTAACATTTAAAGAAAAAACAAAGATTGTCAAGTCAAAGGGGCACCGAGATCCCAAAGCACCAAGATCCCTTTGGGATCTCTAGTTTTTATAGAAATCATTTAGGGTAATTTGTTCGTAATTCAATGTAATTTTATGACTGTCATCGAGATATGATGTGCTCGGAGTTGGCTGTATACAGTGTATCTTCAAATTTCACTTAATGTTGTTTCCATATTTCATGGAGCAAAATGTATCACGGAGCAAAGTACAGTTTTGTTTAGTTTGAAAATTTCACTTGATACTGTTGAATATTTTGAAGGCCTTTCGTATACATTATGTATAAATGATGCTGCTTTCGACTTGTCAACAATTTAAAGGGCTTGAAACAGAGAACAGGTAGAATTGTATTGATCTTAATTGAATTGAAATGACAGATGTTGTACTAATTATATTTCCCAACATGATATTCACAGTAAATATTGATCTGTGCTGGTGTTATGATTGTGATTGACGAGGAGTGATTGTGACATATCAACAGTGTACTGCTATACTTGAGGCTTTATTCAAGGATCATTAGTATTTATAGATGATAACTTTACAATAACTTTACAACTTTCTTATCTAAATAGAGTTTGCTTTGGCTCTATACACAACAACTCCAATATGCACTCTAGTCTATCAAACACCTAGCTCTCAGGCCTGTAGTCTATAAGTCATCTAGCTATCAGGCCTCTAGTCTATCAAACACCTAGCTCTCAGGCCTGTAGTCTATAAGTCATCTAGCTCTCAGGCCTCTAGTCTATAAGATACCTAGCTCTCAGGCTTCTAGTCTATAAGACACATAGCTCTCAGGCCTCTTGTCTATAAGACACATAGCTCTCAGGCCTTTAGTCTGTAAGACACCTAACTCTCAGGCCTCTAGTCTATAAGACACTTAGCTCTCAGGCCTCTAGTCTATATAAGACACCTAACTCTCAGGCATCTAGTCTATTTAAGACACCTGACTCTCAAGCCTCTAGTCTATATAAGACACCTTCCTCTCAGGCCTCTAGTCTATATAAGACACCTACCTCTCAGGCCTCTAGTCTATAAGACACCTAGCTCTCAGGCCTCTAGTCTATATAAGACACCTACCTCTCGGGCATCTAGTCTATATAAGACACCTTGCTATCAGGCCTCTAGTCTATATAAGACACCTACCTCTCAGGCCTCTAGTCTATATAAGACACCTAACTCCCAGGCCTCTAGTCTATAAGACACCTAGCTCTCAGGCCTCTAGTCTATATAAGACACATAGCTCTCAGGCCTCTAGTCTATATAAGACACCTACCTATCAGGCCTCTAGTCTATATAAGACACCTACCTCTCAGGCCTCTAGTCTACATAAGACACCTAGCTCTCAGGCCTCTAGTCTATATAAGACACCTACCTCTCAGGCCTCTAGTCTATAAGACACCTACCTCTCAGGCCTCTAGTCTATACAAGACACCAAACTCTCAGGCCTCTAGTCTATATAAGACACCTACCTCTTAGGCCTCTAGTCTATAAGACACCTAGCTCTCAGGCCTCTAGTCTATATAAGACACATAGCTCTCAGGCCTCTAGTCTATATAAGACACCTACATGTACCTCTCAGGCCTCTAGTCTATATAAGACACCTACCTCTCAGGCCTCTAGTCTATAAGACACCTATCTCTCAGGCCTTTAGTCTATATAAGACACCTAACTCTCAGGCCTCTAGTCTATGTAAGACACCTACCTCTCAGGCCTCTAGTCTATATAAGACTCCTAGCTCTCAGGCCTCTAGTCTATATAAGACACCTAACTCTCAGGCCTCTAGTCTATATGAGACACCTACCTCTCAGGCCTCTAGTCTATAAGACACCTAGCTCTCAGGCCTCTAGTCTATATAAGACACCTAACTCTCAGGCCTCTAGTCTATATAAGACACCTAGCTCTCAGGCCTCTACTCTATATAAGACACCTAACTCTCAGGCCTCTAGTCTATATAAGACACCTGGCTCTCAGGCCTCTAGTCTATATAAGACACCTAGCTCTCAGGCCTCTAGTCTATATAAGACACCTACCTATCAGGCCTCTAGTCTATATAAGACACCTACCTCTCAGGCCTCTAGTCTACATAAGACACCTAGCTCTCAGGCCTCTAGTCTATATAAGACACCTACCTCTCAGGCCTCTAGTCTATAAGACACCTAGCTCTCAGGCCTCTAGTCTATATAAGACACCTAACTCTCAGGCCTCTAGTCTATAAGACACCTAGCTCTCAGGCCTCTAGTCTATAAGACATCTAGCTCTCAGGCCTCTAGTCTATATAAGACATTTAAATCTCAAGCCTCTAGTCTATATAAGACACCAAACTCTCAGGCCTCTAGTCTATATAAGACACCAAACTCTCAGGCCTCTAGTCTATATAAGACACCAAACTCTCAGGCCTCTAGTCTATATAAGACACCTAACTCTCAGGCCTCTAGTCTATATAAGACACCTAACTATCGGGCCACTAGTCTGCAAGACACCTAGCTCTCAGGCCTCTAGTCTATATAAGTCACCTATATGTAGCTCCCAGGCCTCTAGTCTGTATAAGACACCTATATGTAGCTCCCAGGCCTCTAGTCTATATACGTCACCTATATGTAGCTCCCAGGCCTCTAGTCTGTATAAGACACCTATATGATATTCTTTATTCAGCAATAGACACACATGTCTTTGTGCCATAAATACGTTGCATATACATGGTATATTCTACAATGAAATACATTTCACAAATATATACAGCAAAACAGTGACATTATGAATTTCAGTGCTAACTATCCGACATCAGGGCGGACGTAACTTTTAATTGAACAAATATATGTAGCTCCCAGGCATCTAGTCTGTATAAGACACCTATATGTAACTCTCAGGCCTCTAGTCTACTCTTTTCGTTAGAAATGTTTTCTTTTATCCACTGTCTTCCATGTGCATTATAATTACAAGCATAATTTGCAACAATGTAATTTCTTCCTCAAGAAATAAATGGATTCTAGCAGAGAATAGGAACAAGGAAATCAATTAGTCCCAGGTACACCAGGTCTACAATTAACTCCACACTGCACAGCTTATGATGATATCAGATTTCATTGTCCTTTTGAAGGTGTTCTGCATGGATGTGTCAGGTTATTTTCTTCTTTCATTATTGTGTGAATGTTGACATAAATTTCCAGAATATAGGTTGCCTGTTTAGGTTCAATTACACTTAGCATAAAATGCATGTATGCACCATGACAAAGTATTCAAGTAAGGTATAAATGCAAGTCAGGTACTCGCCTGGCACAGGGAATACTGGTGTTGTGGTCAGTGGACCACCCTAAAGAACAACGATGTGATCGTTTACAGTGAATAGACATCAGACCACTACCAGCGACTGTTTATGTAGATACGATTGTGTATTCTGCCAGTCCCTAATCTGTAGGTACCAGAGGCTATGCAGTGGTATATCCAGGTGAGATATTACATACTAACTAATAGTAGCCTCACAAAATAACAGACGTCTGTAGAGATCACTGGTGATATTCAAATTCTCAAATATTGTGTCGTTCAGTTGTTTTTCCATGGTAGAATTCGTGGATTTGATTTCAACCATATACTACAGGAAAATGTTAGCGTGCTTAGTAAACAACAATCGCTTTAAACAGTCATTAGTAATACGGGGAGAGGGAGATCATCTTAACAAAGCATGTGTCTTTTGTTTTACAATAATAAGAGTTACCAGTGCTAGTTTAAACTACTAAAATAATCAAAATGTCTGTTAATATGAACTTGTTTATATTATTTCTTGCGATCTTGATAGTAAAGACCTTGAATGACCATGATTCCATTATTGTTTCCTTATATACACACATGCAGAGCATGAACGGAGCATGAGCAACTGGTGTGGTATTGAATGGGATTTAATTGTACCATGATAAATGTGTCCCATTTAAAGGGATTCTTTGTAAGGCATGCTTTAAGGTAGATGAATAACACTTAAATGTTACAACCCAACAGTCCTATATTAGAGTGGGTGAAATCTTGTTTCTTTCCCAGCTGATTTATTCTGACATTTTTTTTTTTTTAATTCTGTTCAATAACCAAATTTAGCTCGTTCTGGAATAATTTATGTCACTCTCATACATGTTTAAACTGATTCACATACAAACGCTTTAATCAATTTCTACCTCTAGGATATAGGCCCTTTGATTACTACATGTAAGATATAGGACCTCTGATTACTACATGTAAGACATAGGATCTCTGATTACTACCTGTAGGATATAGGACCTCTGATTACTACATGCAAGATGTAGGACCTCTGATTACTACATGTAAGACATAGGACCTCTGATTACTACATGTAAGATAAAGGACCTCTGATTACTACATGTAAGATATAGGACCCCTGATTACTACATGTAAGATATAGGATATCTGATTACTACATGTAAGATGTAGGACCTCTGATTACAACATGTAAGATATAGGACATCTGATTACTACATGTAAGATATAGGATATCTGATTACTACGTGTAAGACATAGGACCTCTGATTACTACATGTAGGGTATAGGACCTCTGATTACTACATGTAAGATGTAGGACCTCTGATTACTACATGTAAGATGTAGGACCTCTGATTACAACATGTAAGATATAGGACCTCTGATTACAACATGTAAGATATAGGATCTCTGATTACTACATGTAAGATATAGGCCCTTTGATTACTACATGTAAGATATAGGACCTCTGATTACTACATATAAGATATAGGATCTCTGATTACTACATGTAAGACATAGGACCTCTGATTACTACATGTAAGATATAGGACCTCTGATTACTACATGTAAGATATAGGACCTCTGATTACTACATGTAAGATATAGGACCTCTGATTACTACATGTAAGATATAGGACCTCTGATTACTACATGTAAGATATAGGACCTCTGATTACTACATGTAAGATATAGGATCTCTGATTACTACATGTAAGATGTAGGACCTCTGATTACTACATGTAAGATGTAGGACCTCTGATTACAACATGTAAGATATAGGACCTCTGATTACAACATGTAAGATATAGGATCTCTGATTACTACATGTAAGATATAGGCCCTTTGATTACTACATGTAAGATATAGGACCTCTGATTACTACATGTAAGATATAGGACCTCTGATTACTACATGTAAGATATAGGATCTCTGATTACTACCGGTAAGATATAGGACCTCTGATTACTACATGTAAGATATAGGACCTCTGATTACTACATGTAAGATATAGGATCTCTGATTACTACATGTAAGATATAGGATCTCTGATTACTACATGTAAGATATAGGACCTCTGATTACAACATGTAAGATATAGGATCTCTGATTACTACATGTAAGGTATAGGCCCTTTGATTACTACATGTAAGATATAGGACCTCTGATTACTACATATAAGATATAGGATCTCTGATTACTACATGTAAGACATAGGACCTCTGATTACTACATGTAAGATATAGGACCTCTGATTACTACATGTAAGATATAGGACATTTGATTACTACATGTAAGATATAGGATCTCTGATTACTACATGTAAGATATAGGACCTCTGATTACTACATGTAAGATATAGGACCTCTGATTACTACATGTAAGATATAGGACCTCTGATTACTACATGTAAGATATAGGATCTCTGATTACTACATGTAAGATATAGGACCTCTGATTACTACATGTAAGATATAGGACCTCTGATTACTACATGTAAGATATAGGACCTCTGATTACTACATGTAAGATATAGGACCTCTGATTACTACATGTAAGATATAGGACCTCTGATTACTACATGTAAGATATAGGACCTCTGATTACTACATGTAAGATATAGGATCTCTGATTACTACCGGTAAGATATAGGATCTCTGATTACTACATGTAAGATATAGGACATCTGATTACTACATGTAAGATATAGGACCTCTGATTACTAAGTGTAAGATATAGGACCTTTGATTACTACATGTAAGATATAGGACCTCTGATTACTACATGTAAGATATAGGATCTCTGATTACTACATGTAAGATATAGGACATCTGATTACTACATGTAAGATATAGGATATCTGATTACTACATGTAAGATATAGGATATCTGATTACTACATGTAAGATATAGGATCTCTGATTACTACATGTAAAATATAGGATCTCTGATTACTACATGTAAGATATAGGATATCTGATTACTACTTGTAAGATATAGGACCTCTGATTACTACCGGTAAGATATAGGATCTCTGATTACTACATGTAAGATATAAGATCTCTGATTACTACATGTAAGATATAGGACCTCTGATTACTACATGTAAGATATAGGACCTCCGATTACTACATGTAAAATAGGTCCTCTGATGACTACATGTAAGACATAGGACATCTGATTACTACCGGTAAGATATAGGATCTCTGATTACTACATGTAAGATATAGGATCTCTGATTACTACATGTAAGATATAGGACCTCTGATTACTACATGTAAGATATAGGACCTCTGATTACTACATGTAGGATATAGGACCTCTGATTACTACATGTAGGATATAGGACCTCTGATTACTACATGTAGGATAAAGGATCTCTGATTACTACATGTAAGATATAGGATCTCTGATTACTACCTGTAAGATATAGGACCTCTGATTACTACATGTAGGATAAAGGATCACTGATTACTACATATAAGATATAGGATATCTGATTACTACCTGTAAGATATAGGACCTCTGATTACTACCTGTAAGATATAGGATCTCTGATTACTACATGTAAGATATAGGACCTCTGATTACTACATGTAAGATATAGGATCTCTGATTACTACATGTAAGATATAGGACCTCTGATTACTACATGTAAGACATAGGATCTCTGATTACTACATGTAAGATATAGGATCTCTGATTACTACATGTAAGATATAGGATCTCTGATTACAACATGTAAGATATAGGACCTCTGATTACAACATGTAAGATATAGGACCTCTGATTACTACATGTAAGATATAGGACCTCTGATTACTACATATAAGAAATAGGACCTCTGATTACTACATGTAAGATATAGGACCTCTGATTACTACATGTAAGATATAGGATCTCTGATTACTACCTGTAAGATATAGGACCTCTGATTACTACATGTAAGATATAGGATCTCTGATTACTACATGTAAGATATAGGACCTCTGATTACTACCTGTAAGATATAGGATCTCTGATTACCACCTGTAGGATATAGGACCTCTGATTACTACATGTAAGACATAGGATCTCTGATTACTACATGTAAGATATAGGACCTCTGATTACTACCTGTAAGACATAGGACCTCTGATTACTACATGTAAGATATAGGATCTCTGATTACTACATGTAAGATATAGGACCTCTGATTACTACATGTAAGACATAGGATCTCTGATTACTACATGTAAGATATAGGATCTCTGATTACTACATGTAAGATATAGGATCTCTGATTACAACATGTAAGATATAGGACCTCTGATTACAACATGTAAGATATAGGACCTCTGATTACTACATGTAAGATATAGGACCTCTGATTACTACATATAAGAAATAGGACCTCTGATTACTACATGTAAGATATAGGACCTCTGATTACTACATGTAAGATATAGGATCTCTGATTACTACCTGTAAGATATAGGATCTCTGATTACTACCTGTAAGATATAGGACCTCTGATTACTACATGTAAGATATAGGATCTCTGATTACTACATGTAAGATAAAGGACCTCTGATTACTACATGTAAGATATAGGATCTCTGATTACTACCTGTAAGATATAGGACCTCTGATTACTACATGTAAAACATAGGATCTCTCATTACTACATGTAAGATATAGGATCTCTGATTACTACCTGTAAGATATAGGACCTCTGATTACTACATGTAAGATATAGGACCTCTGATTACTACATGTAAGATATAGGACCTCTGATTACAACATGTAAGATATAGGACCTCTGATTACTACATGTAAGATATAGGACCTCTGATTACAACATGTAAGATATAGGATCTCTGATTACTACATGTAGGATATAGGACCTCTGATTACTACATGTAAGACATAGGACCTCTGATTACTACATGTAAGACATAGGACCTCTGATTACTACATGTAAGACATAGGACCTCTGATTACTACATGTAAGATATAGGATCTCTGATTACTACATGTAAGATATAGGACATCTGATTTCTACATGTAAGATATAGGACCTCTGATTACTACATGTAAGACATAGGACCTCTGATTACTAAATGTAAGACATAGGACCTCTGATTACTAAATGTAAGACATAGGACCTCTGATTACTACATGTAAGATATAGGACCTCTGATTACTACATGTAAGATATAGGATCTCTGATTACTACATGTAAGATATAGGATCTCTGATTACTACCTGTAAGATATAGGACCTCTGATTACTACATGTAAAACATAGGATCTCTCATTACTACATGTAAGATATAGGATCTCTGATTACTACCTGTAAGATATAGGACCTCTGATTACTACATGTAAGATATAGGACCTCTGATTACTACATGTAAGATATAGGACCTCTGATTACAACATGTAAGATATAGGACCTCTGATTACTACATGTAAGATATAGGACCTCTGATTACAACATGTAAGATATAGGATCTCTGATTACTAAATGTAAGACATAGGACCTCTGATTACTAAATGTAAGACATAGGACCTCTGATTACTACATGTAAGATATAGGACCTCTGATTACTACATGTAAGATATAGGACCTCTGATTACTAAATGTAAGACATAGGACCTCTGATTACTAAATGTAAGACATAGGACCTCTGATTACTACATGTAAGATATAGGACCTCTGATTACTACATGTAAGATATAGGATCTCTGATTACTACATGTAAGATATAGGACCTCTGATTACTACATGTAGGATATAGGACCTCTGATTACTACATGTAAGACATAGGACCTCTGATTACTACATGTAAGATATAGGATCTCTGATTACTACATGTAAGATATAGGACCTCTGATTACTACATGTAGGATATAGGACCTCTGATTACTACATGTAAGATATAGGATCTCTGATTACTACATGTAAGACATAGGACCTCTGATTACTACATGTAAGACATAGGATCTCTGATTACTACATGTAAGATATAGGATCTCTGATTACTACATGTAAGATATAGGACCTCTGATTACTACATGTAGGATATAGGATCTCTGATTACTACATGTAAGATATAGGACCTCTGATTACTACATGTAGGATATAAGGCCTTTGATTACTACATGTAAGACATAGGACCTCTGATTACTACATGTAAGACATAGGATCTCTGATTACTACATGTAAGATATAGGACCTTTGATTACTACATGTAGGATATAAGGCCTCTGATTACTACATGTAAGATATAGGATCTCTGATTACTACATGTAAGATATAGGACCTCTGATTACTACATGTAGGATATAAGGCCTCTGATTACTACATGTAGGATATAGGATCTCTGATTACTACATGTAAAATATAGGACCTCTGATTACTACATGTAAGATATAGGATCTCTGATTACTACATGTAAGATATAGGATCTCTGATTACTACATGTAAGATATAGGACCTCTGATTACAACATGTAAGATATAGGACCTCTGATTACTACATGTAAGATATAGGACCTCTGATTACTACATGTAAGATATAGGATCTCTGATTACTACATGTAAGATATAGGATCTCTGATTACTACATGTAAGATATAGGACCTCTGATTACAACATGTAAGATATAGGACCTCTGATTACTACATGTAAGATATAGGACCTCTGATTACTACATGTAAGACATAGGACCTCTGATTACTACATGTAAGATATAGGACCTCTCATTACTACATGTAAGACATAGGACCTCTGATTACTACATGTAAGACATAGGATCTCTGATTACTACATGTAAGATATAGGACCTCTGATTACTACCTGTAAGATATAGGACCTCTGATTACTACATGTAAGATATAGGACCTCTGATTACTACATGTAAGATATAGGACCTCTGATTACTACATGTAAGATATAGGACCTCTGATTACTACATGTAAGACATAGGATCTCTGATTACTACATGTAAGATATAGGATCTCTGATTACTACCTGTAAGATATAGGACCTCTGATTACTACATGTAAGATATAGGATATCTGATTACTACCTGTAAGACATGCGATCTCTGATTACTACATGTAGGATATAGGATCTCTGATTACTACATGTAAGATATAGGATCTCTGATTACTACATGTAAGACATAGGACCTCTGATTACTGCATGTAAGATATAGGACCTCTGATTACTACGTGTAAGATATAGGATCTCTGATTACTACATGTAAGATATAGGACCTCTGATTACTACATGTAAGATATAGGATCTCTGATTACTACATGTAAGATATAGGACCTCTGATTACTACATGTAAGATATAGGATCTCTGATTACTACATGTAAGACATAGGATCTCTGATTACTACATGTAAGATATAGGATCTCTGATTACTACATGTAAGATATAGGACCTCTGATTACTACATGTAAGACATAGGGCCTCTGATTACTACATGTAGGACATAGGACCTCTGATTACTACATGTAAGATATAGGACCTCTGATTACTACATGTAAGATATAGGACCTCTGATTACTACATGTAAGATATAGGACCTCTGATTACTACATATAAGATATAGGACCTCTGACTACTACATGTAGGACATAGGACCTCTGATTACTACATGTAAGACATAGGACCTCTGATTACTACATGTAAGATATAGGATCTCTGATTACTACATGTAAGATATAGGACCTCTGATTACTACATGTAAGATATAGGACCTCTGATTACTACATGTAAGATATAGGACCTCTGATTACAACATGTAAGATATAGGACCTCTGATTACTACATGTAAGATATAGGACCTCTGACTACTACATGTAGGACATAGGACCTCTGATTACTACATGTAAGACATAGGACCTCTGATTACTACATGTAAGATATAGGATCTCTGATTACTACATGTAAGATATAGGACCTCTGATTACTACATGTAAGATATAGGACCTCTGATTACTACATGTAAGATATAGGACCTCTGACTACTACATGTAGGACATAGGACCTCTGATTACTACATGTAAGATATAGGACCTCTGATAAATACATGGAGGATATAGGACCTCTGATTACTACATGTAAGACATAGGACATTTGATTACTACATGTAGGGTATAGGACCTCTGATTACTACATGTAAGATATAGGACCTCTGACTACTACATGTAGGACATAGGACCTCTGATTACTACATGTAAGATATAGGACCTCTGATAAATACATGTAAGATATAGCACCTCTGATAACTACATGTAAGATATAGGATCTCTGATTACTACGTGTAAGACATAGGATCTCTGATTACTACATGTAAGATATAGGATCTCTGATTACTACATGTAAGACATAGGATCTCTGATTACTACATGTAAGATATAGGATCTCTGATTACTACATGTAAGACATAGGATCTCTGATTACTACATGTAAGACATAGGATCTCTGATTACTACATGTAAGACATAGGATCTCTGATTACTACATGTAAGATATAGGATCTCTGATTACTACATGTAAGACATAGGATCTCTGATTACTACATGTAAGATATAGGATCTCTGATTACTACATGTAAGACATAGGATCTCTGATTACTACATGTAAGATATAGCACCTCTGATAACTACATGTAAGATATAGGATCTCTGATTACTACGTGTAAGACATAGGATCTCTGATTACTACATGTAAGATATAGGATCTCTGATTACTACATGTAAGACATAGGATCTCTGATTACTACATGTAAGATATAGGATCTCTGATTACTACGTGTAAGACATAGGATCTCTGATTACTACATGTAAGATATAGGATCTCTGATTACTACGTGTAAGACATAGGATCTCTGATTACTACATGTAAGATATAGGATCTCTGATTACTACGTGTAAGACATAGGATCTCTGATTACTACATGTAAGATAAAGGACCTCTGATTACTACATGTAAGATATAGGACCTCTGATTACTACATGTAAGATATAGGACCTCTGATTACTACATGTAAGATATAGGACCTCTGATTACTACATGTAAGATATAGGATCTCTGATTACTACATGTAAGATATGGGATCTCTGATTACTACATGTAAGACATAGGACCTCTGATTACTACATGTAAGATATAGGACCTCTGACTACTACATGTAAGATATAGGACCTCTGATTACTACATGTAAGACATAGGACCTCTGATTACTACATGTAAGATATAGGACCTCTGATTACTACATGTAAGATATAGGACCTCTGATTACTACATGTAACACGTAGGACCTCTGATTACTACATGTAAGATATAGGATCTCTGACTACTACCTGTAGGATATAGGACATCTGATTACTACATGTAGGATATAGGATCTCTGATTACAACATGTAAGATATAGGATCTCTGATTACTACATGTAAGACATAGGATCTCTGATTACAACATGTAAGATATAGGATCTCTGATTACTACATGTAAGATATAGGATCTCTGATTACTACATGTAAGATATAGGATCTCTGATTACTACATGTAAGATATAGGAACTCTGATTACTACTTTCAATTCATGAAAAACTATGAAGTTTCCTCTTATAAATGCCTAGATCAGTGCTGTCAAGGTCACAGAAGGTACATGTCCTGTCTTTCAAACTTTTAAAACATCTTCAGAAGAATAACTAAGAGCCCAAAAAAACTTATACTTGACCAGTAATTATCTGGCATGAAGCACTGTATTTTCTTCAAGTAAATAACCTTGACCTACTTTCAAGGTCGCAGCAATGCTCTGGCTCTGGCTGATGATGTTGGACCAGTAACATGGTTGGATTGTGTAGTATAAAGTTTCATTTAGTCTGGATATACCGAAATATTTGCAAAATACTTATTGAGAAAATTTCCCCATGATTAAACAAATACAAAGGGAGAGATACAGGCCATCTGGGCCCTTTATTGATATTTACGGAGCAAGTCTCGAGGGACTGGAATGTTTTGGAAGAGTTTGTTTTACACATTTTAAGCTGTTTTTCCCATACTGAACATGTGTTAACAAGGCAGCATGTGTGTATCTCATCATACTTGGTGAATCTGGAATGATTTTTTTGCACTTTAATGATGTTTATAGTGAAACTGTAGATATTGCGTGGGTGGAGATAAGAAAGCTTGTTAAATTCTCATCTATCTATCAAAGTGTGTCGTCCACGGCCACGAAAGGTTACCGTAACACCACCCATCAAACGACACAGCCATAGATATGTGTGGCCACAGTTCTTCTCCTCATGGATTGTAAGTATTACATGTAATATATATATGAATACCTGAAATGTCACTCAGATTTGTTAAAAGCCTGAGAAAAAACCCAGTTTTCTTATGATCAAGTAATTAATTACTTTTAGTGTGTTTGTATCAAAAAGCTTTATGTGTACCACAATGTTTTTCAAAAAGAAAATACGGGTTTGTCGCTGTTTATGGTAGCAGACAGACATATTACAGTCTGATCATTAAGCCTCCACCAGTGGATTGGGAGGGGGGGGGGGGCACACAGGTGGGTGTTTTTTCTGCAGGTTCTCTGGCTTCCCTCCACTGCCATGACCTGTTACCCAAATCAATCATAGAAACAGGAGTGAATTCGACTGAATTACAGCGTGCATTTTGGCATTTGGGACACATGTGCATTTTCTGGGGATCAAATCTTCGATCCCAAGGTTCCTAGTCAGAAGCTCCGCCACTAAACTAAAGGAAAATTCCTTATTGACTAGAGTAAAGCTAGAAGGCATCCAGAATCTTGTGTAGCTTTTCAAATCTGCTGCAATGGTTTTGTACAATATTGAGTATGGCAGAGTAGAAATGCTAACTTCAGTTTGAAGTTTTATAACCAGAGCATAAGTTGTTTGGACGGAAATAATGGGACTTTTTTACACGTTTGAATGATTTGAAAACCTGTGAAATGAGAAGAATAAAAAAAAAACAGGATGTAAGTTGTTGATAGGATACATTTACATTGATACATTGGGTCTCACTGTGGCAGGGAAATCAGTTTAACATTCCACAGGTATAGGAATCTAGCTACCTGATATTTCATATTCATATAATAATGTCTCTAATATTCTTTAAGCTTTAGTACAGCTCACAAAAATATAATCCCTGAAATAAGTACTTAAATGAATTAAGAATTCCATTTAGTGCATTAAGTTAGTTTTTCAGTATCACTTAAGTCTTTTTTTATCTACATTTACATACAGAAGTATATTGACAAACTGAAAACTCATTTTCTGGACACTGAATATGAAAGCTAATTTTCTGTTTATGTATACCTGGTTAATTATGTATACTAACATCTGAAAACTCATTTTCTGATACCTGAAAGATGAAAGCTAAAATGTATTTTCCCTACATAAACCTGGTAGGATAGATAAATATTTCACAGTCTTCCTGAGAGTCATCTTCTTTTAATTTAGAATTCGTTTTGCTGCCTTAGTCAGCGTTCATGGTTGGTGATTTACTGAATAGAAGACACATAATGGTGACGTTGAAAAATCGCTGAAGTTGTTTGACTTTGTTGATGGGATGACATCCTGTTCATTTCCTCGTGTGTTTGGGAGCTTGAATGTGTGTTGTATGTATCAGCATAGATGATAACGTTTACCTCCGTCAGCCGACAAGCATGGACCCAACACCTGTACAGTGAGTTTTTGTCACATCTTGATGCAATTTTGTTTAGAAATTCAGTTTTTTTTCACGTGTACAGCATCCATTAAGTTAATATAAACATGTAATGTAATGGATTTTTGTCATATTTTGGACACATGAATGTAACAATGTAAAGTAGAATTATTGGAGGAAGGGTTTTTTACCAAGGTTTAGATAAAAATCAGACGACTTCATTCCATAAGATAACATTTTATAATTCAGGTTGTCATGTTTAAGACACTGCCAGATGTCCTGGTATATCAGATATCGCAGTGTATTTGTTCAGATTATGCTGATATCATATTTTGGACACAGATGTCATGTTTTAGAAACAGATGTCATGTTTTAGACACCAATGTCATGTTTTAGACATTGATGTCATGTTTCTGACATTGATGTCATGTTTCTGACATTGATGTCATGTTTTGGACACATGTCATGTTTTAGACACTGATGTCATGTTTTAGACACAGATGTCATGTTTTAGACACAGATTTCATGTTTTAGACATATATGTCATGTTTTAGACACCAATGTCATGTTTTAGACATTGATGTCATGTTTCGGACATTGATGTCATGTTTTAGACATTGATGTCATGTTTCGGACATTGATGTCATGTTTCAGACATTGATGTCATGTTTCGGACATTGATGTCATGTTTCGGACATTGATGTCATGTTTTGGACACATGTCATGTTTTGGACACTTATGTCATCTTTTGACACTTATGTCATCTTTTGGACACAGATGTCATGTTTTAGACACAGATGTCATGTTTTAGACACAGATGTCATAGTATATATCTCGAATGTCGCATTGTATTTGCTAGATGTATGATGTGAACATGTTCAGCAAGCTGTAGCCATGTTTTTGTGATTTTAAATGACATGGGTCTGGAGATGATCAGCTAGAGGACAGCAGAACAGATTTATCTATAGGTCCCTCCGAGGGCATTCCACTGATTCCAGTAAACACTTGTATCTGTGATCTCAATGATTTACGGGGATGATGTGAGATGGAAATATTTCGTGTTACCTTGTGTGATTATGGGATGAGACATACCTAAGTGAGTATACAGCTATTAGGTGTGATTACAAGCCTGTATGAAATACCTTAAACATTCTATATGTTTGCTAAAGTAGTATTGTTTTTTATTGCCTGGGCACTCAAAACTTTTTATGATATCAACAACTTAAAATGTTACCAGGACATTTGATTTTATATCTTATAATGTACATGTAAGTCTTGAAAAAAGAATTGGCCAAACATTGACTGGCTGTACGTCACACAGTGCTACATGTATAACAATATACCTGGTTATCAATAGGTGTAATGAGCCAGTGTGCTAACACTTGACTGGTACACGGGTGAATATCTCCACTTGTTAAAACTGACCAGTTCATAACCCATACTCCAATGCTATTCATATCTATTGACATCAGGACCAAAACATCTGTCTTTAGGAGCTCCTGTCATCTTTATATTGCCTGCAATTGGTAATATTTTGGTTTCAAATTCAAAAACTTCAATGTAAAAGGATATTGCTCCAAAAAAAGTCAAAATGACTTCAAAACTTCAAAACAGGTTGGCTAAAATGCAGTCCTAGCCTGACAATAAACTCTTATGAAGACTCCTATGGGCCTCTTGATCAACATTGTTGAAAAAGCATTTCTGTTGGTGTTATTGTTGTTTAGTTTCTTATATCACAATAAGTATTGAACATGGATAGTATATATAACTTGATACATGTACTTCGTATGTGAGAAATTTTATCATTACAGCCCTAGTGTCACACAAAATTTAGTATAATTGATTCATGTGTATGATAACTGAGAAATTTGTTCCAGGCAAGCTATATTAGATTGGCCTTCAGCCATGATAGGTATAAACTTAATATGTTTATAGGTATGTTGGATTTCAGTATCTGATGTCAATAGATGTGGACATTAGTAGAGTACTGGCTATTAACTGGTCAGTTTTAACAAGTGTAGATAACATATTCACCCCTAAGAGTGTTGACATATATACTGGCTTTAGGCCAGGTGTGGAGTGTGTTGTCTGGTACAAGGATTTTCTTACAACTTAGATATGCTGTAAGTACAAAAATCTTATTGACATTTATAGAAAAACTAATAATGATTTGTTTCAAATATCTTGGAATTCAAAGCAGTCAACTTTTTTTCAGCAATTTTTAGTCAGTGAGGGACAATTCTACATAAAATAAATAGAAACTGGAACAAGTTAAGTTTTGAGAAATCAATAGATCCATGACCCCTTCCATGATAATTTGCGCTATTAACTATTGATGGTCAAGAAGGCTTTGGTCATCAGCCATATACAGTCTAGTTGTGAGAGGTGTAAAATTTCAAGATTTTATAAATTCATGTGACTCGAAGGGTCAGGATGATTAACCATTGTGCTTCGTCCATCTTTCTATTTACTAAAAGGCCCATATGGTGCTGTTCATTGGCTGGTAGTATGCTTGGATAAAGGGCTACAAAGTTTGTTGGAACGAATGTCCCTGACCTAATTTAAAGGTCACAGGGGTCAAATGTGTTCAAAATCTTAAAACAATTTCTTCTTGATAACTAAATGGCCCAAAGTAGAGGTAATTTGGCCTGTAGCATGATGGGATGAAGGGCTACAAAGTTTGTTCAAATGAATTACCTTGTTCATTGACCCTCTAACAAGGTCATAGGGGTCAAATATGTTAATATGTTTAAACAACTTTGCAATAACCAACAAAATATATAGGTTGTTATAGTCAGATGACCATTAAGACCCATGGGTCTCTTGTTGCTGAAACTTCTTAGGTTTTTAGTTTTGCAGATCACAAAGTAAGTGTACAACCTAGATAATGTTACAATCTAAAACTTTTCATGAGATGTTAAATTTCATGAATATGTATGCATTTGCAAACCTAGTAAAATTAAAACTTTGTAAGTGTTAGCAACTGTTCAGTGACAGGTGAACACCAAGGGGTGCTAATGACAATTTCATTATATTGTTGAGTTCAAAGCACTTCATTCTTGCACATTTATGGCCATAATTTACAGCTATATCATATAACTAAGGGGCTTTCGGTGCTTGATCTGCTTGTATAAAAACTGTATTTAATGGCAACATTAAACGATTTGAATCACCAAAATTTTCAAATAAGTTTTTCTAATAAGTGTAAATGTACTTCAGGGAGGTGGTAAAGTTTAAAATAGTTTATACACAAAAATAACACTTTTGGTTATACAAAAATTTATTTTGTCCATTTTTTGGAGGAAACATCATATCTACCTCGTGACAATCATCTCCAATAGTAAATATTTTCTTTCATTAGTTTTATAATTCTTATCCTTTGATGTCATGACAAATATTGTATTTCACTTTGTTTACATATTGATTTCATCATCGAAATTGAGCTACCAATACCTATAACATTACTCGGGTAACAGCTAATTTAGGGCCCTTATTTATGTGGGCCTGTTATCAATCAAGGATAGGTATCTTTAGTTTGATAAACTATACCCCCCCCCCCAACACACACACACACACACTAAGGTACTGTGTCTGCCTCCGTCTGTGCATCTGTGATAACCTTGTGTACTACTTATATTTAAGAAACCCCAATTTTAGATTTTGTTATATTCACACCATAGCATAACACTATCAAGGTCTACACCTGATTAGAGTTTGGTGGTCATCGGTTAAGGTTAAAGGTCAATGATCACCGTTGACCCTTGGCTCATATTCAAACCATAGCATATCTCTCTCAAATTCTGGATTAGGTTGCATTGGTCATTGGTGAAGGTTAAAGGTCAAGAGTTCACATTTCAGGTCACTGTCGACCAATTTTGGGAATGAAAAACTGGTGTATATTTAGATATCTAATGAATTCTGTCCCAATTTAGACTGTATCTAGCATTCTGTGGTGATTGGGAATCACATTTGTATAAACGGATTCTGTCCCAATTCTGATTGGAAATTCACCTATTTGACTGGAAGCATCCATAGGGTTGGTATTCAAGAAATTGTATTATTGGTAAGGTTGACACCCCACACACACACCTTAAGACTTGGTTATGTAGAACTTCATTTTATCAGATCTATGTTAGCATCCTTTGCAGAGTTGTGGCCCTTTTTGTGCATACTTGACATGTAGAACATGCAGAAGGAAGTATAACGGGACAGCTTCTGGGGAATGCCAAGTAGAATTAGACAACATGGAAAGGACATTACTAATGATATATTGTCAGTACTTGAGAATGTTTTGTTGGTAAGGAAGTGCTAGTGTTACACAGTGCACATTGTAAGTTTGTAACTGTACAGACTACTCAGTGAAGGGATGTTTGCCTTCCTGTATATAATTATAGGTGATATACTGTAAGGGGTGTTCTGGGCCTATGACAGATGGCTAATACTTTCACCTGGTTCTCTCTCAATAGGACCCCGCTGCATGGGTTCTGGATCTGTCTGGGACACCTATATTGTATTGGTGTTTGTATTCCACTCTGTCTCTGACAACTCTGCCAATTGTTTCACCAATCAGAAGAGCTAAGTGAGATATTTATCTTGGCAAAATCTTGTAAATATACTCAGTTGCCAGGATAACATCATCTCGAATTTGAGCAACTTTAACATTTGATAATACAAAAATTATTGTTCAAATTTGAAGTCTGAATTTAAAAAAAGTTGTTTTTCAGTCATTAAGGTGACAAGTTCAATACATGCACATGAAGTTTTAGATTTAAATGTTCATATTTTTTTTAAGAAATTGCTTGATGAAAGATATGTTTCAAAATGTTGTAAAGCTTGTGTAATCTCTCATAAAGTAACAGATGAGATATATGTAAGTTATCTAGAAAATGCACTAAACTTGGTGGCTAATCACTTACTTGAACATCAACAAGTCTACAAAGTTAACAAGACTACTGTAGATTACATTATGTTGGTGTTCAGATGAACTAGCTCAGGGTTCTGATGATCTCCTTAAAGCATCTACAAAATCTTACATATATGATCAAATTCCAATATTTGTACTCCTTGTATTTCATAAAGCCAAATCAATAATATCATCTACACAATTGCCCTCTCTCTGTTCATGAAGGTGACTCCTGATTCTAGACCATTGAATTAAATATTTTTACAAGTGAATTTGCTTAAGCTATTCATATATTCCAAGATCTAATGACTTCATCTGAAAGAACAACTCAGAATGTTTAAGGATTATTTTGTCACTAGAGACTATAATTTTGAGCATGAAGAATCTGCAAAAGTTGGCAAATATACTAAAAAGAAGTCTTTTGTTCAGTATAAGCCCATAATCTCAGGTGAAGTCAGTTAAGAATGTGATTCGTGAATATTCTGGTTCTGTTACATGTCAGCCTCTTTGATAACAGATATTACTGGGATGACCAGACATGCCCTTAAGGTGTACAGCCACTGCACTCAGATTTGATTACTTATAGTAGATCAATGTTTACATTGATTTAGGTATAACTGATGCTGGAGGAGTAACCCTGCTGATGTGTACATTGAATAAATTCGACATACCCCATGGCTGGTTTTCTAATACACTGATTGGGATTTCAAGTTACTTTCATGTTTCTTGGGTTGTGCTGCTTTCCCAGTTACTTTGATGTTTTCTTGGGTTGTGCTGCTTTCCCAGTTACTTTGATGTTTTCTTGGGTTGTGCTGCTTTCCCAGTTACTTTGATGTTTTCTTGGGTCTTGCTGCTTTCCAAGTATCTTTGTAACCTGTCATAGAAGAGAGGAAAAATTTTTCTTGATGACAATCATCCTCAGCTGTAAAATGTTTCATATGTAAATTGTTAAAAGTCTTAACTTTTGGTGACATGACAAGTATTGTATTTCAGTTTACCTGTAACATTCAGGTGACTGCTGAGGCCCTTGAGCCTCTTGTAAAATATTGGGGGCAAAAACAGTTTAATTAAACTTGGTTAAATTTATTGAAAATTGAAATTAAAATAATCAATTTATCTTTTCATGGCATACTTACCATTAATGATTTTCTTATATGATCTGATTTGAATTTCCAAACCTTATATAATCTGATTTGAATTTCCAAACCTTATATAATCTGTTTGAATTTCCAAACCTTATATAATCTGATTTGAATTTCCAAACTGGATATGCTCACAACTGACAACATACTTATCAGACATTATAGGTCTCAAGTAATTTCTGATCTTTTGAGTGATTTTGTAACCTATCCATATCTGATCCATATCTGACTTAATGCATATTGTTTAGCTTGAAATGTATTGAAAGATCATTTCTTCACCCTTTATCATGTCAGAAAAACGTTTGTTGATGTAAATGCTTTTCCTTGTTAATGTAATTGAGAGTGAAAGATCAGATCATAATTATTATATTACACTAGGTGATCGTCTTGTTTTATTGTTTCCAGTACGTTGATCAGCGGTAGGTGATATGTTAAAGTCAAGCTAACAAACATTGGTGCATTACATGAGTAGAAACATACAGGAAGCATTTGTCGGGATTTTCTTCCTATCCGTCAGCCGTTTCCTCTCTGACACACATACAGTACTATAGACAGAGTACAGCCAGCCTTGGTGTCTTAACTAGACCATTATAATGGCCATCGGGTACAACACCTTGGTTTGGTGCCCGTCACTCCATCACTGAGCGTGTACTGTAGATATGTACAACTGCTAATTAGTACTACCTATTTATCATTAATAACGCACTAAAAATTTGTGGTCACAGAAAACCGAGCCAGCAAAGTTGTTCACAGGTACTGTACATACTGCCCTGGTGCTGAGGAGGGATAAAACCACACGTCTGGAAATTATCTGTTTGTAGCACTTCCCAGAATGGGCGACAATATTTCACACTTTTTAAGGAACTTCATTATGAATCATATCCTTGTGGTAAGCTGGATTCCCATGCTGTTCGAGTTCTGGGATAGTGTCACTGTTAACTATGTTGTTGCAAATCTTGAAATGTTTAAATGATAAAATGAACTTCATTTGAATGATCAGAATACTATATGTGTACCTGTAGTTGTTCACGTAGTTTATGTGAAATGAATTGTTTTGAAAAATGCTGTATTATTTAACAGGCAAATTTTATTTGAAACTTTATTTGCATGATCAGTATATTTTGTAATAGTTCAGATTTCATCCCTTAATGGAGTTATGGCCATTCATGTGAAATCACTTTTTTAAGAAAACTGTTTCATGCAGTTTTCATTGAAATTTACTTGAATGACTTATATTTAGGTAAGCCTATGCCATTGCGCAGCATCCAGCGTCAGGCCGTAAATTGTTTCTAAAAATCACTACTAGACATGAACAATAGAGTGGTTTTAGACCAAATTTAGTCTGAAGTGCCTTTGGGGGAAGAAGAATAAACTTTGTATCATTTTTGAGTCTCGGCACCCTGGGGCCTTAGGAGAAAACTAAGCAAATTGAGATACCCAACCCCAAATTATACAGAGAGACAAAAACACATACTTTCTGGATTGTTCCCGTTGTATAACCCTTGGGTCATAGCTTTCAAAACAGTTGAGATCCCCAGGCCAAAACTATATATATATATACAATTACTGGGTATAAAGAGACAAATGCAGTCATGATATTAAAACTAGCTGACACTGGGGTTTGGTCACAACCACAAGGACTTTCTTTCTGAGTCACAATTTGGAAACAATGAAATTTCCTCGTAACTTATTTTTTCTACTGATATATGCTATACAGTTAGTTTGGAAGGGAGAGGGGCGTCTGTCTCTGTCCCTTACATACTTTTGGAGAATATATTGCCGTTATTGCATTGATACAACTGTATCCAGGCGAAGGATACTGGGCCTCTTTGTGTCTTGTTAGTAGTCAGATTAAGGTAGTGAAACAAATTTAGGGACATTTGTCATTGAAGTTGTTGAATGGTGAGTCCTAACTAATAACATTCCTTAATTAACAGGCTTGTGTGACCTTTGATTATCTATGATATAATGCAGCAGCATCTACTTTTTGCATGCAATGCAGCTGTCCTATCCAACACAGTTTTGATCACAGGCAGAGGGAGATTTAACTCTCTGAATGGAACTTCGGTCTGAGACTCCATGCATTTCCATCAGGTGTAATTTGTTACCTGATTAGTGTTGAGGTTGGTGGCTCCATTAGGCAGTGATGTTAATTGTGTATGTAACACCGTCAGCCTTTCCACGTGTTGGCATTATCTGAGATAGGGTGTGTGTATTTAGCTCTAAGCTGTAAACACACTAGAGATTGATCACATACCAGTTTCCCATAGCTTTTACACTAACCTCTGTATCCTGTCCACAGGATCACCTGAATAAGAAGAGGGAGCAGATGAAACATGTGAAGCTGCCGGAACTGATGGAGTCACAGGAAGTCAACGGAACGAGACCGGAGACCAATGGAGGGGTGGTCCAACCTCCGGCACCCTCGAACCAGCCAGCCTTCCCCAGCATACCCAACTCATTCCTAAATACACTCCAGCTCAACTCAAACTCCGTCAATGGAGAGGACGATGGGTAAATATTCATTTTTATCCCTAAATGTTACATTTCAGCAGAATCTCTTCAAACTTTCCCATTGTTTTCAAACCCGATTCTGAATCCATTAGAAAGTGATGAAGTCTGTGAAGTCCAGATTCTGTAAGACATAACATATCCAATGCCGCCAGTGACCTTCTTAGATTTCAGCAACTACATCCATGTAGTAATTAACTTCTTCAAGGGAAAGTTTTCATCATTTTCATGGCTCTTCCTTCAAATATAAATATATAGTTTAAGTGACTGGCTAATGTTTGATTTTGGGCAAGATTGAAAATTCAATGTTTCCATGAGCTATCAATGGAATGTAATTATCAGATCATAATGAAATTTCCTTTCCGTGAGTGTGTTGGCAAATAATTAATTAGGATACAACTGATTGAAATCCATGACATGTTTTAAGATAATATATAATATAATTTCAAAAATCCCAGACATATCCGTAGATATCTTATAGATTCAGGAATATATATTGGGAGATGTTGTGGTACAAAAAGACGAGAAAGCCACGTCCAGCTCAGAACGATAAGTTACTAAGACATGATGGGTTTGTGCAAATTAATTGTCTGATCCTGCCCTTGGAGAGTCACCAAATTGTTAACTTGGCAACTCACCTGTATACATTAAGTATAAATGACTATAGAACACGCTGGTTTGGGTGCATATCAACCCATGGCTTTATTCAGTATTACATAATGTTATATATATATCCTTATATAATATGACACAACAGATGTACATGTAATCTGGCTACGTCATCATTATGTATAAAAATGTGTATCAATACACAGGTATTGCTCAACATTACATAACAGCATTAATCCAGAATTATGGATATAAAGCCAGACTCTTAAAATCATACAGGACCACACTGGCAACACTGAATACCATGGATGATGAATTCTACAACTACAGATGAGATCACTACACACTACAACAGTAATACGGCAAGAACACATACAATTTTACCACACTGGTCAGGGAGGGGTGGTGGCCCGAATAGATACAATTTTACCATACTGGTCAGGGAGGGGTAGTGGCCCGAATACATACAATTTTACCATACCGGTCAGGGAGGGGTGTTGGCCCAAATACATACAATTTTACCATACTGGTCAGGGAGGGGTGGTTGCCCGAATACATACAATTTAACCATACTGGTCAGGGAGGGGTGGTGGCCCGAATACATACAATTTAACCATACTGGTCAGGGAGGGGTGGTTGCCCGAATACATACAATTTTACCATACTGGTCAGGGAGGGGTGGTTGCCCGAATACATACAATTTTACCATACTGGTCAGGGAGGGGTGGTTGCCCGAATACATACAATTTAACCATACTGGTCAGGGAGGGGTGGTGGCCCGAATACATACAATTTTACCATACTGGTGAGGGAGGGGTGGTTGCCCGAATACATACAATTTTACCATACTGGTCAGGGAGGGGTGGTTGCCCGAATAGATACAATTTTACCATACTGGTCAGGGAGGGGTGGTGGCCCGAATACATACAGTTTCACCATACTGGTGAGGGAGGGGTGGTGGCCCGAATACATACAGTTTCACCATACTGGTGAGGGAAGGGTGGTGGCCCGAATACATACAATTTTACCATACTGGTCAGGGAGGGGTGATATTTACTGCTCTGCTCTGGGTGGGCGCTGCCTAAACCACAAATGATGCTGGGGCGGTTTGCCTGACACCAGGAGGGCCTGACCACTGTCCACTGATTGGCTGACTGCCAATCAGACCTTCCCTAAAAAAGGAATGAAATCCGACCCCTCTGACATCGCAGGGTCCAGCTGTGTCCCCCCTAGCCTCTACATCACTTGTAGACTTGCCCATGCCCCAAGTGCCAATTACATTGTATACAGGCATTCAAGCTGCCCCTCCCTACCCAGTACTGTAACAACATATCAAAATACCTTAATATTCTCAATACAGAACAAAACGTTATAGGATGTATTCTGTTTAGATATTAATTCCCCACCATCTACATTCATGGTAACCAGGAGAACTTAAGTAACATCTACTTGTCATGAATATTTCACTTATACATATATATTGACTGCCACTTTTTTTTTTTTGACTTCCTTGTATAGAAGAAAGTGAACTAAATCATAAAAATTCCTAAAATATTCAAAAAAAAATACAAGGTACAGCTGTACTGTTGAGGTCTCCTCATACATAAAAGGAAGTGATTTTGTCTCCTGTTTCAATCAGGCCGTCTTTCGGTATTTATCGTATGATTATATCTTATTCAGTTTGGATTGGAGTCGTGGTTGAAGACTTAATGCTTAAGAGACATAACTGCTGTAGATTGATTAATCAATACACACAGGTCTACTGGTCTTTGTCCAAGCTGGATCGCTTTTGAAGCAGGTGCTTTACCTCAAAAAACCTATTTCATGTGTTGCGTAAGTCTTGCCTTGGGTCGATATTGGACTTTTAGGGCCGGTAAATCAAATAATAAGCTTTGATAAAAAGTTTCACTTCCTTCCACCCTTCCCTGTCTGAAAAAAAAATCAGTCGGTCCAAATCAATTGATCTAGATAATCCATTACTCAGTTTAGGGGTGGCAAGTGACACGGCATTTAACAGGTGCCGATTGTCCAGGTAGATATATAAACGTTATACTTAGGTGAGAGGGATAGGGGCTGATAGTGTGTGTATATATGTATAAGTCTACTATCAGCTGGTGGCCTGTTGAGTTCTAGCTACAATCCAGGATATGATATGATCCAGCCTCCATTCAACCTGAGGCCAGATAGTCGGATAAAAAGATTATGAACTTCCTAGTCTTGTATCACCTGGATAAAAATGACCTGTTGTTCTGATACAGGTCCTGAGGTTAAAATTCTGGCCATTATTACAATAAGCAGTGTGATAGATTGACCCTCGCTTTCATTATATCTGACTCTGTGATATTCTTACATCGGAAATGCGGGATTTACCTATGGAAGAATTCCGACAGTTGTGTGATTCAATTAACGAGACATTTGAGGAGCAGGAATGTAACAGGTAAATCTGGTGCAACGATTGAGACGTGTATTGCAACTTGTACATGTGCACAGACATGTTCAAGTGTAGTACAAGATATACCCCTGGATAACACTAATCTGTTGACTAACATGTTACAGTTTTTCACTTCTAATCAGTTAAAAGTTGCAAACAAATCATATTGGGTTTTTTTTCTTTACCAAATAAATGTTCATACTGTATCCAAAGTGATAAAATATAAATTACAACTTATATATTGATTTGATGTACTCCAGTGGTTTTCAAATTAGGTTTACTGCCATTTTTTTTTTTCAATAATGTGACAATTTGGGTAGAGAAGGGAGTTGGTATGAATATTAAAATATTCAAAATTGGTTTGACATGAAAAGGTTTGGGTCACCTGTCCAAACTACATCAGTTTGCTTCCTGTAATCCAATTTTTCTCCTGATTTAAGACACACATACACACTCCTCACCATGCACTCCAAAGTTTAAATAACTTGTTTCAAAATTTGTTGTAAAATTAATGTAAAATTAAGTTTATTAAATTAAGATAATACCGTCACCTAGCCCTAATCAGCTTCTATATGAAAACAGTTATTGAATCATCGATCTTCCAGTGTTGAATGTAATATCATGTCATGTATATTTCTTACCAAAGACAAACTTTGGGCTAGTATAGTCTTAACGGTTAATGTTAATCTAGGTTATCTTAGAAATTGATTAGCAGTTAGTTCAATTGTCCAGCTACTAAAATACTGTAATGCATTATACCATTGTCCGAACAAAGGTTTTCCCGGGTGATAAGTTGAGTTCCCTTAATTGGGCCTATCAAACTCCAACTCCATACAGTGCTTCCTTACCAAAAGCCCTAATTGCTAGGGATTGCTCTTCAGGTCTGAAGGTCAAAGATCCAGATCACTGTTACTATAAATAGAAGTCCAAGCAAAGGTTTCTATAACATAACTTCAGTTCCTTTTGGCCTCTCTGATTGAAAAAATAAATCTAATTAAAAGTGTCTTTCTTCTGTTGTGTTCTTGCCTTAATCATAACAGCCAAAAGTAACATAGACTTTGATATGAATTAAACAATGCCTGTAAAATGTACGGGGCATTTGACAGTTGTCATTCTTACTTTTTAAGTTGATTAGAAATGAGTTTCTTAGTGAAACAGAATAGATACGTTTTATCACTATATATCCAGTAAACAGTGATGAATCTATGATTTATTTTCATGGGACCTTTTCAATTGTATCGCTAAAAGCTAATTAGGTCTCACATTGTTAAATTGTAAGTGTTTCCAGAAATTCTGTGAGTCCAATAATAATATTATGAGTACAGGACTCAGGACTCACACACATAGACTGGTCACTGTATCACTGGTCATTTCACTATACGTCATTGTTGACGGAAAAAAAAATCCTCATAGATATTTTGAATTGATTCTGTAAATGTTTATTGTAGAACCCACATGACTGACTTACCACTTGTGGTTCAAACAGATTTCAGTATTATCTGAATACTTTTACAGTATATGGGGTAGGTAAGATTTGGACAGCTTAATTCCCAGTGTATTTAACACATCAGATTGTTTATGTTCTGTATACATGTTCTGTATACAGGACCTTTAAGTAGGGCAGGTGGATTTGTGTAGGTGTTGGTGTATATCAATTACCACTCCACAATGAAATGTCAAAGATCAAGATTGGATATTCTTCCAAGTGTTTATCTACTTAAAATGATTGTTGTAATCCCAGAAAAGTCGTTACAAGTCTGTATTAGTGAAAACGATATGTTGACTTACCGTTAGTACAGTGAAATTACTCAAATTTCGTAAAAAAAAAAATTTTTAAAAAATGAAACTTTTGCCATCTTCTAACAGTGGCATCTGTTGGAATTATTGGTAATATTTCTTTAAAGTAACTTGATCCTGTGATATATGTACGGCACAGTTAAATAAATTGTTACAAGTAACTTGATCCTATGAAAGGTGTACAGCACAGTTTGCTAAATCTTTACCAGTATCTGCTATAGGTTGAATACAAAAAGTAAAAAAATTAGTTGATTTGTTAGTTCTGCTAACATCGTTGAAATATCAGCTTCATGAAATCACTCAACCTGGTCAATATTTTCACAGGGTATTACTGTTGGGTTAGATGTTACTTCATTACAGAAGCAGTTTCTTTCCTTGTTAACTTGGGAGATTTGATCAAACTGATTGACTTTTGTTCTTACTGACTGGATGTTTACGATATTTAACATTTGTCAGACCTTTTTCAACGAAAGGAAAAAATGGATTGATATATAAGTTAAAAGAGAAGACCTTTTCAAAGAAAGGAAAAAAATGGATTGATTGAAAGTTAAAAGAAGAGAGGTATATTGATTCCAGGAGAGATGGTGAGGACACATCCTGTTAGATTTAGTCGACTACCTGCGACCTTTTCTACATCAACCCGCGCACTTCCTGTGTGTGTGTGATCGATCATGTGATGGTACAGGGCTGTTGCTGGAAGAGCCTGACTTTTAGACCACTATATTAATGTAAACATTTCTGAGGGAAACACAGAGTCTGTCCATCAACTGAGGCTACAAACTGTAAATATAGGATTAAAGTCCTTTTAAAAGGAAACCTGAATGTCAAGGGGACTTTATACCTGTTATTTATATAGTTAACAGTATAGATACCCTAATCTTGTGGACCACACATTCATTTCTTTAGTCTTGGGAAGTTAATGAGGCTCTTGCATAGATTCAATAATAATTTTGTTTCCCTTTTGAACCAAACTCTATTCAATCCAGAAATGAAAATGGATCAAGCCATTAAACAGGATTTGATTACACATGAAATGTAAAAGTCAATGTCAAAATTTCCATATTTCAATGTTATTATGTAACAAAGCTTAATAAAACATTGGAATAGCTACAGAATGATACTGTATAGCAGGAAATTTTAGCGGGGCTTTAATTTGGCGATTTGGCAGGTCCGTATATATATAGATTGCCAAAATTTAACCCGTCAAATTTTAACACCGCCAAATAGAAAATTTACATTTGCTAATACCTGTTGCTTCGCTAACTCCCAAGAGTAATGAGTGGTGGGTAGTGTTGGTATGCTATACAACAAACTTAATCAACCGGGTTAAGACTTATGGACATAAAATAATTATCTATATATCGATAGGCTCAACACCAAATTAAAACCCTAGATTTAAGGGAAATCGCCAAATTTCCATCTGCCAAATTTTAGCTTTCACTTTCCATGACCAAAATGCTAAATTTCATGACCGCTAATATTTCCCGCCAAACAGGCATTACTACCACTAGGTGTTGTGTTGATAAGAGATGCTTTATCTGAGTAAATTAATGTTTCTTATCAATTCACCTCTCGGCTACTAACAGACCATGGGTTAATTGGATAAGTAACATTTGTAAAGATTGGTAACTCAGAGATACAATGTAGCAATGCATGGGGAGACATATTTGATACAGGTTTCTGGGGATTGGAGAAAAATACTGGTTAGCTGGATCATGGTTCATACTGAAGATGAAAAGTGCTAGAATTTGGGGTCAGTGCTGGAAAAGTGCTGAAATTTGCACAGAAATGAATGAAAAGTGCTTGAATTCATACTTACTAGCTGTAAACATGGAATTTTGTTTTAGATTTATATAAAAAAAAATTGTAATAAACATCAAGAAATTTTTTTAAAAGATTATTGAAGTTGTTGATTATACTCCTTATCCTTGCAAGTTTGGATGAAAAAACACACCTTGAAAATTAGGAAAAAGTGCTTGAATTTTGGTATGAAAATTATATATGAATCATGTGGATCATAGGGACAGAAGGCCAGGAGGAAGTTTACCAAGAGTGATGCATGAGGATGTAGTTTTGTCCAGGGAGAATATGTATACACAGTTTGATACAACTTAAATTGACAAGGAGACTTGAGACACATGCAACACAATGGAGTGCTTATTTTGTAATACTGTACATTGATGATATGTTATCACCTAGGGGTGCAACGATTCGGTTAAAAACCGATGAACCGCGGTTCAACGTTATCGGTTCAGTTTTAGGTTCGTATATTCCGGATTTCAGTTCAATTAAACAAATAATCATTTTTGCAAAATAGCAGTCTGGGTCAACCAAACTCTTGTTGTCTGCGGCTTGTTGAATGTGACTAATGCAAATGGCAGTGGTTACGAGACATAGGGGATTATTTCAATGTAAAACCTGATGCCGATAACAAAAATGATTGAATCAAAACTAATCAACAGTATGTTGCGTGTTTGGAAGCTCATTTAAGTATTAGCATGACACTTTATCTATCATGTCAATCCATCTAAAGCGGAAATATGTCTTGGAGGTAGAGGAATGTCCAGACCTAGCAACAATGTTCTTTATGAAAATAAATCCAAGTCAGGTTGGTTAACTGAGGCATTTACTTGAAAAACAAACAAGCAACATCTTCACTACAATTCAAGATATAGCTGTGTTCATTGCAACTGATCCACGGCCCTAGTCTGTCATAGAAAAGCTGGATTTCAGCAGCGATCCATAAACTTGAGCTTCGATATATATACGATACTGTCTTGTTAACATTTTCGCTGAAGCTTGTCATTTGATTGGCCTAGATGATAGACAGATAGAGTAGCCTGTTGATCTTTGCATTGTGCTTACAGTGCTAGTATACCAATCAAAGTTCATTTAAAGATATCTCTCTATATCTCTCACCCACTCTTGTTTGTACCATTTCATTTTTTATTTACAGTATATCACAAGAAGAAGGCAGTAATTGTTAATATTAAAAAAAATTTGAAATCATAATGTTAGTTGATTTATATCTCTGCCTCACAGCTGATTCACTGCATGGTGAAATTATTTATTGTATGTACAAAATAACCAGTGTAATGTGTGTGGTATTGAAAATATAATTTCTACTTGCTTACAAGATATATATATATACTTGACAGACCTCTAGTGTCACATTAAGCTTGTTTATCTGAAAATAGATTCTAAACACACAAATAAAGTACTAGCATTATAAAGGAGTTATACCACTATAATCCGGGGGGGGGGGGGGGGGGTAGCAAAACCTTGAAATTCATTGGGCATAAGATAAGTGAGATGGCAAATGAGACCAGGGGCATGTTATCAGTATTTTACTTCATCAGGTTTTTTTGGCAAGTGTCTAATTTTCGCTATGTTCACGACAACGCTCTGTAGTGAAAAATAAAATATCACTGTTACATTATACAGTACAAGATGAAACCACTAGGTGCAAAATGGTTGATAAAACTGTATGATCACATCAAAGCATAACCTGATGTCACTTTAGTGGCCCTACAATGGCATATTGCCGTGCTACTGTATCCTTCACGATAATTTTGATGCAATACTTGAGGGTTTTAAATAAACAGTATGGTTCATTACGGATTTGTTTGTATTATATATGATTCATATGCGAAAAAATAATAATTGTAGCTGGATCTCTGCTAAAAATAAAATAAACAAGTGCTAATTGTAATGGGGTACCATTACAGATGTCCCCCAAACTACTCCTTTGGTCGGAACTGATGAGCCCAATGAACTCACAATGGAAATATAGCTGACACCCCATATATCAGCGGTCATGTTGACGAATTAGGAAACGGAGGTTACGACAATGTCCGTGGTGTCCTACTACAGTTATATATAAAATTTCATTGAAATCGGACAATATATAAATTTCGACCAATCAGAAGCCAGGAAATAGCGGCCATGTTGACGAATCACGAAACCGGAGGTTACGACAATGTCCGTGGTGTCCTACTACAGTTATATATAAAATTTCATTGAAATCGGACAATATATAAATTTCGACCAATCAGAAGCCAGGAAATAGCGGCCATGTTGACGAATCACGAAACGGAGGTTACGACAATGTTGTTGGTGTAATACTACACATATATATTAAATTTCATTGAAATCGGACAATATATAAATTTCGACCAATCAGAAGCCAGGAAATAGCGGCCATGTTGATGAATCATGAAACGGATGTGACAACAATGTTGTTGGTGTAATACTACACATATATATTAAATTTCATTGAAATCGGACAATATATAAATTTCGACCAATCAGAGGCCTCCATTTTCGTTTCGGTGGCAACCAAACTTTTCGAAAATGTTACCATGTTATTCAGCATCCCTTAAAACACCCATGTACCAATTTTTACTGAAATCGGAGACTGAATTTTGAAAACCGGAAATTAGCTCTGGCGGCCATCTTGGACTTCCGGTCGCGAAAAAACAACCCGTTTTCACACACCCCGCCCCTAATGAGTATGTGTGTGAAGTTTCGTGAAGATCCGTCCAGTAGTTTTTGAGAAAACGGTCGGAAACCTCCGCGGCGGAAGAAAGTGGAAGAAACAAGAATAATAATAATAATAATAATAATAAGAAACCGAGCAAAAACAATATGTCCCCCCACTTCGTTTGGGGGACATAACTAAATATTAAACCTGTGATTTTGTACAGGAGAGTCGAAATTTAGCATACACTAAAAAAAAAACCTGATATATGGTATCTTCTTAGGTAAATGATGCAATTAATGTATACCCTGCCAAAACAGCAGCTTCAGTGGTATGTATACCATAAAGTATAACCAGGCTGTAATTGTGTGTTCTTTTCTCCTGTCACACAAGTGGCATTTGTTTGGACTGGTGCCCCCATATAATATGCTGTGAAACTGTTTGCTGGTGCATGATGAAAGAGAAGATAATGAAATATTGCTCTGTTTTCGATGGGAAACTTGTACTGTAGGAACTCCAGCTAGTACAGTAGCAACTTGACAGTTGTATATCAGCACTAATGGCTAGCTGTAAATCTGTAGTAGATAAGTCACCTTGTTTGTTTCACACATCATACTTCATAACAGCTTGTATGGACAGCTGTTATATAATTTCCAAGCAGTACAGTCTCACAGACCCTTCACAAGATTTGTTTATATTGATTGATTAGACGAGTTCACCACTCGGAAAATATTACCGTAAAAACTCGTGTAATCTACGCACCAGTGTAATTTGCGCACCCTAAAAATCACCCCAAAACTGCTGGAAAAAGGTCTGTATCAATATAATTTACGCACCCAAAAAAATCGAAAAAATCGCAAAGTTGACGACCATTAATTTGTCTCGTTCTCATGTCATTCAATATTCTTTTTTCTCTTTTTAGGTGACGATTTTCTCCAGTAAATAAAAAAAACATGGATGAGTTTGTGTTATTCATTTATTAGAAAAATGTATAATTATTAGCATGTACAAGAAAAACGTATTTTGTGCCTACCGGACCCTACACACGCCTGGTCGATCAAAAACCATCCTCGGTCAAGCTGACATGTAATTATCGGCGACAGGTGTAATTAAAAGCACAATTATACTGATCTCATTGAGTAGGGTATCTTGTTTAAACGGTAATTACCTTAGAAGTGTTCTCCGGATCAATTAGACGATAATAACTTTCATTAAAACCCATTCTGACGGCTTGGTATAATTAGGCTCCGGTACCGCAATCACACGGGTACAGGCCTAAGACAGTCCCACGGGTTGACCAATGAAAAATTGCCTTTTTTGACACGCTCTCAGTCCTCGATAATAGGCTACCTTTGATTGGTTATATCTAATGTAAACACAAAGGCGACCACGTGGAGACGGCGAAAGCATTGTTGCGATAATTAGCGGTAACAGCATAGATGATATGGCATAAACGTTACGTTGCATTAACTAATAATATGTGTAAATGTTATAATTCTTACGGTTAACTCCTCGGCCCCTGTTAACGCCTTTACACTCTTTATTTGCTTCGTGTGGTCTCTGTTATTGCTTTTATGAGACATCGTCCGCCATCCTTGTGGTTCCGACGGTCGTGAAGAAGCGATTTTACGATTGGTATAGAAAACATGTTACGACGGTTTTGATTGGCCGAATGTATCACGCGACTCTGGCGACCGAAATAGTAATGGAAATTTCCATTCATAAAGGCATCACATGACACGATATTCCCGCGAAAACCAAAGAATTTACTACAAAAGTTACTCACGTAGAACGCAATGGCAACTTTCGATTTTGAAACGAGTTCCTGCGAATTCGATGACATTTTGAAGTATTTACTGCCGAAGATGTTGCAAGTGCAATTGAAATGGCTGCAGGATTACGAGAAGAAAAGCAAGGAACTTAATTGAACACGCCTTTAGTGATTATTCGTCTGGAACTGAAAACGAAAGTATGTCAAAGTGATAACGAGACGAAACTTTTACCGTGGTCGGAATATTTATCGGCAATATCAATACCTGATTTTTCATAAACTATTAGATAAACTATGGTTTTAGATGACCACACGAGTGAAATAGAATGCCTGTATTTGCGTTAAATGTTTTGTTTACCTAATTGGGCTTATAATTACTTGTCAAATAAACGTTGTATGCCGAGCGGCCGTCTCAACTCTGGCCTGGTCCAAATGACATCGGGACGTCAATTATAAATAACTTATCGTCAATTCCCGTGTAATTCATAAATAACAACACAAATACATTATAATTTGAATGTTTTTAATATTAATTTATTTGTTCTGCTTGCGTCGTCTGGATCTTGTGTACAGAAGGAAACAATCCCGACTTTCCAATATGGCGGCGTCCTTCAGATTTCTCGATCTTTCACTGAAAAAAAACTTGACACACATCTATATCATTGTAATTTACGCACCCCCAACTATTTGATTTTAATTTTCCTTAAAAAAGTGCGCAGATTACACGAGTTTTTACGGTATGTTGAATTAATCAAAGAAAGAGTTCTACTCTCTGATGTCTGTACTTGTTGGAATTATAAATTACTGTTTGTTAGATCACTGTTTGTATAACCTGAAATATCATACTCGCATCTGTCAACTCGTAATAAATAGCTCTGTGGGGAAGCTACCAGTAAATTACTTTGTCAAACCAGGATTGGTGTGCTGTGTTTCTCTTCTTTATAAATCAGGGTTTGGTTTATTTTGTTTGACGTCCTATTAATAGCCGTGGTCATTTAACACGTTTTGGAGGTGGAGGAAAGCCAGAGTACCAGGTGAAAACCACTGAGGTAGAGGGCAAGTGGTTGGAACACCTTAACCACTCGGCCACCGCGGCCCTTTATTAATCATATTAGACAATTATATATTCAGTTCTTTGAAAAATAAAATAAATTATTCTCTCTTTGTTTTTTTTGCATGTACCAATGTACAGATGTAATGTCCAAAATAAAAGCATGTCAAATTAAACATACACTTTTCCCATGTTCAGTTTTGACTCTAGTTAGAAAACAAAGCATTTTGTGTTTTATGATTATCCTCAGTAACTGATTTAACCCAATCAACGCTGAAGAAAGAATTGAAAGCAGGTGTTGGTTAGGATCAATTCCATCCTTGTTAGGATGCTCCAGGTAGGGGCTTCCTTTGGATAAAGTCAGTTTAATGGATGATCCCGTAGGAGCTTCCTTTGGATCATTTTTGTACAATGGATGATCCTGTAGGGGCTTCCTTTGGGTTATTTCTGTATAATGGATGATCCCGTAGGGGCTTCCTTTGGATCATTTTTGTACAATGGATGATCCCAAAGGGGCTTCCTTTGGATTATTTCTGTCTAATGGATGATCCCGTAGGGGCTTCCTTTGGATCATTTCTGTACAATGGATGATCCCGTAGGGGCTTCCTTTAGATCATTTCTGTATAAAGGATGATCCCAAAGGGGCCTCCTTTGGATTATTTCGGTATAATGGATGATCATGTGGGGGCTTCCTTTGGATTATTTCTGTATAATGGATGATCATGTAGGGGCTTCCTTTGGGTTATTTCTGTATAATGGATGATCCCGTAGGGGCTTCCTTTGGATCATTTCTGTATAAAGGATGATCATGTGGGGGCTTCCTTTGGATTATTTCTGTATAATGGATGATCATGTGGGGGCTTCCTTTGGATTATTTCTGTATAATGGATGATCCCGTAGGGGCTTCCTTTAGATCATTTCTGTATAAAGGATGATCCCAAATGGGCTTCCTTTGGATTATTTCTGTATAATGGATGATCATGTGGGGGCTTCCTTTGGATTATTTCTGTATAATGGATGATCCCGTAGGGGCTTCCTTTAGATTATTTCGGTATAATGGATGATCATGTAGGGGCTTCCTTTGGATTATTTCTGTATAATGGATGATCCTGTAGGGGCTTCCTTTGGATCATTTCTGTATAATGTCAGTTTAATGGATGATCCCGTGGTGGCTTCCTTTGGATTATTTCTGCCTAATTGATGATCCAGGTAGGGGCTTCCTTTGGATCATTTCTGTATTATGTCAGTTTAACGGATGATCCCGTAGGGGCTTCCTTTGGATTATTTCTGTCTAATGCCAGTTTAATAGATGATCCAGGTAGGGGCTTCCTTTGGATCATTTCTGTATTATGTCAGTTTAATGGATGATCCCATAGGCGCTTCCTTTGGATTATTTCTATCTAATGCCAGTTTAATAGATGATCCTGAAAGGGCTTCCTTTGGATTATTTCTGTCTAATGTCAGTTTAATAGATGATCCAGGTAGGGGCTTCCTTTGGATTATTTCTGTCTAATGGATGATCCAAGTAGGGGCTTCCTTTGGATTATTTCTGTCTAATGCCAGTTTAATAGATGATCCAGGTAGGGGCTTCCTTTGGATCATTTCTGTATTATGTCAGTTTAATGGATGATCCCATAGGCGCTTCCTTTGGATTATTTCTATCTAATGCCAGTTTAATATATGATCCAGGTAGGGGCTTCCTTTGGATTATTTCTGTCTAATGAATGATCCAGGTAGGGGCTTCCTTTGGATCATTTCTGTATAATGTCAGTTTAATGGATGATCCCGTGGTGGCTTCCTTTGGATTATTTCTGCCTAATTGATGATCCAGGTAGGGGCTTCCTTTGGATCATTTCTGTATGATGTCAGTTTAATGGATGATCCCGTAGGGGCTTCCTTTGGATTATTTCTGTCTAATGCCAGTTTAATAGATGATCCAGGTAGGGGCTTCCTTTGGATCATTTCTGTATTATGTCAGTTTAATGGATGATCCCATAGGCGCTTCCTTTGGATTATTTCTGTATAATAGATGATCCCGTAGGGGCTTCCTTTGGATCATTTCTGTATAATGTCAGTTTAATGGATGATCCCGTGGGGGCTTCCTTTGGATTATTTCTGTATTATGTCAGTTTAATGGATGATCCCATGGGGGCTTCCTTTGGATTATTTCTGTATTATGTCAGTTTAATAGATGATCCATGTAGGGGCTTCCTTTGGATTATTTCTGTCTAATGCCAGTTTAATAGATGATCCTGAAAGGGCTTCCTTTGGATTATTTCTGTCTAATGCCAGTTTAATAGATGATCCAGGTAGGGGCTTCCTTTGGATTATTTCTGTCTAATGGATGATCCAAGTAGGGGCTTCCTTTGGATTATTTCTGTCTAATGTATGATCCAGGTAGGGGCTTCCTTTGGATTATTTCTGTCTAATGGATGATCCAGGTAGGGGCTTCCTTTGGATTATTTCTGTCTAATAGATGATCCAGGTAGGGGCTTCCTTTGGATTATTTCTGTCTAATGGATGATCCAGGTAGGGGCTTCCTTTGGATCATTTCTGTATGATGTCAGTTTAATGGATGATCCCGTAGGGGCTTCCTTTGGATTATTTCTGTCTAATGCCAGTTTAATAGATGATCCAGGTAGGGGCTTCCTTTGGATCATTTCTGTATTATGTCAATTTAATGGATGATCCCATAGGCGCTTCCTTTGGATTATTTCTGTATAATAGATGATCCCGTAGGGGCTTCCTTTGGATCATTTCTGTATAATGTCAGTTTAATGGATGATCCCGTGGGGGCTTCCTTTGGATTATTTCTGTATTATGTCAGTTTAATAGATGATCCATGTAGGGGCTTCCTTTGGATTATTTCTGTCTAATGCCAGTTTAATAGATGATCCTGAAAGGGCTTCCTTTGGATTATTTCTGTCTAATGCCAGTTTAATAGATGATCCAGGTAGGGGCTTCCTTTGGATTATTTCTGTCTAATGGATGATCCAAGTAGGGGCTTCCTTTGGATTATTTCTGTCTAATGTATGATCCAGGTAGGGGCTTCCTTTGGATTATTTCTGTCTAATGGATGATCCCGTGGGGGCTTCTTTTGGATCATTTCTGTATAATGTCAGTTTAATGGATGACCCTATGGGGGCTTCCTTTGGATTATTTCTGCCTAATTGATGATCCAGGTAGGGGCTTCCTTTGGATCATTTCTGTATTATGTCAGTTTAAAGGATGATCCCGTAGGCGCTTCCTTTGGATTATTTCTATCTAATGCCAGTTTAATAGATGATCCTGAAAGGGCTTCCTTTGGATTATTTCTGTCTAATGGATGATCCAGGTAGGGGCTTCCTTTGGATTATTTCTGTCTAATGCCAGTTTAATAGATGATCCAGGTAGGGGCTTCCTTTGGATCAGTTCTGTATTATGTCAGTTTAATGGATGATCCTGTGGTGGCTTCCTTTGGATTATTTCTGCCTAATTGATGATCCAGGTAGGGGCTTCCTTTGGATCATTTCTGTATGATGCCAGTTTAATGGATGATCCAGGTAGGGGTTCATTTGGATCATTTCTGTCTAATAGATGATCCTGTAGGGGCTTACTTTGGATCATTTCTGTATAATGACAGTTTAATGGATGATCCTGTAGAGGGTTCCTTTAATCATTTCTGTCTCATTCCAGTTTAATTGACCTGATTCCTTAAGAGGGAAATGTTTACAAGGTTGATACATCAGTAGAATATAGAGATGGCTGCCTACAAACTGTTCTTAACAGGATTTCCACTTCAAATTAGAATTCTTCATTATTTAGGATGGAGAATTTGAATGAAATTTTCAGCTTAACTGTTGAGTTAATTGGGCTTTAGCGCTATAGAGAAGTAATAAACTATTAGAGCATGTTTTTATCTATCTCCTTTGACTGTTAAACATGATCTGTCTTGTCTTTATATTCAGCTATGATTTTATACAGTACATTATCTTGTGAAATTTCCATTCTCAGTGGTACAAATTGATTTTGTGTCAATCTTCACATTTGCTGCTGACTGGCTCAGGTCATTAAACCCCGGTAGAATGCTGGATCTACTTGAATCTGGTTCAACCATCAAACTTAATCCCACTGTGGGAATTCAGATTGAGTGGTGAATGTTTTGTTGTTGTTGTTGTTGTTGTTTACTGTTCATTGTGTCTGATCCCAGATCAGTAATGAGTAGCGTAAGACCATCTTCTACCCTATCAAGAGAGCTTATACATTTAGATGTGATGATGTAACATCACTATTACTGACTTACCTACAGGGCACTTTCCTTTCATTGAAGCTGTATTCAGAAAACTAACAGTCCCATGTCCTATTGAACATAGGTACTGGATTGAAAAATAAAGTCGTTGACCTCTAAATAACCTCTAGATGACCTCTGTTTCATGAAATTTTGTTGATCAGTTTGTGTTTATTGTTGGCATCATGGAGCTAAAACACTGACATCATAAAAATTTGGAACAGATTTGTTGTCTCAAATAACCAAAACAAGTTTGGGGAATGACAGGAACAGTTTTAGCCCTCAATCATCAGCTGGTGGGCTATTTAAATTGCTCTGTACTCTTGGTCCATGGTCCGTTGTCCCTCCGTCCTTAAAACAATTTGTGATCACTTTTTCTTGAGAAGTACTGGATGGATCCTTCTAAAATTTTATATGCAACATCCAGCCTCGGTGAACATCCATTTCTCGGCATGATAAATCCTTGTATCAACCTTATAAAAGTTCCAATAATTGTATAATATATATATACCTGAAGCTGGCATTGTAGGGATCTCTTATATACAGGGTGGATGATACAATGGTGTGTATTGTATGGGTTTTAGCTGGGTGATATACTTTTCACAGGGGAGAGCTAATCTTGTAACCAGCCATGGTCATACCTGTTTCTTGTTCATTTGATTAAATTTACAGGGGTCCGTCACACCACAGTTAATAGATGTTGTCAGTAAGAGTTTTATTACTGTTTTAACTTCCAAGACCTTTTCATTGACCTTTTCGTGACCTTATCGTTGCCGTAGAGATGTTTTATAGTAGAACATGTACCAAGGTGGTGTCTGTACAAACTGTCAATATACTTGGACCTTCTTGTGATTCCATGGAAGTGTTGAAACATTGTCACAGCTGCTTCACTTACTATCCAACTTGTTGTCACAAACATTTCTTTTCATTGACTGGTATCACAAAAAATTGAAGAAATTTGGCCATCAGTATCAAAAATAAGTTTCATGAAGAATTTTGGCCTTCTGCATCAAAAATAAGTTTCATGAAGAATTTTGGCCATCTGCATCAAAATTAAGTTTCAACTGAGGTAAATTCTGGAGAAGGCTATGTATAGATAACAATGGACAATTTGATAGAGGAACAACTATGGTAGCACCAGCTGTCAATCGCCCTACACATTATCCTATGAACCTGTAAGGGCTCTGCATTGCCCGAGTTGGAGGAGAGTTCCACCCCCTGAAGTGCTACAGCGAGCAGGTATAAGGGCCATTTTCACAGACTTGACATTGTTTGGACTGGAGGATTGTAGACTTGGAAGCAGATAAAACTGTGGCTGTGTACACAAATTTCATGGCAGTCGGGCCATTTAATACGGTACTTATGGATTATGTGTCTCCTGCTGCATCTTCCTACGTCACTGTTTGTCACGGGTGTACATGTAACAATGTAAGGAATACTTTTATAGGGTTATACCAGGTCAGGACGGTTCTACAGGCACAGAGGTGAAGTCAATTTTCATTCGTTGGGATAATTAAGCAATCAATATTCAATTGTTCTGCAGTACAAATGCTCAAGGTATCATCATCTCGGATTACATGTGGTCAGGATATGATTTTCCTGGAATAATGTGGTCAAGAGACAGTGGCTGTCTGCCCTAGCATTAAGGACACTGTATGGTCAAGGAGATGAGTAAGACTTCGATGCCAGATATTGTCTGGAAACTGCTGTGTGCTAAAAGGTGAGCTCAACTTTCTACAGACCAGAAGTACATTGAGTTTTGTTGAGGAAGTGTTCATGCTTTAGTCTCAACTGAATGGTGATATTGTATAAGTACAAGAGTTACATTGTATAGATAAGGAAGTTACATTGTAAAAGAAAGAGGGTGACATTTCATAAGTAAGGGGTGACATTGTATATAAAGGGATGACATTGTATAATTAAGGATCATGACATCATATTTTAATAAGGGTATGGGCCATTGTTTGAATAAAGCATGGGATTGAATATAAGTAAGGGGAAGACACTGTTTAAGAAATAGATGACATTGTTTCCTCTGGACAATATTTTTCTAACTCAAAGTTTCTCTAAGATTGAGATTGATCAAAGAAAGGCTGAAGTTTAGTCCTAATATTTAATATAAAATTTAAATGATTTTGATTGTACTTCACCAATTAGTTCTTATCATGAAAGTAACAGAAGTCAGAGTTAGATTGTAGTTACTGAGTATCCCTTCCCCAGATTATTTAGAAATTTGTTTGTACTTCCTCAGTTTTCTGGGTGTACTGGCAGAATATCCTGTTCCCGGTTATTTAGAAGTTTGTTTATCCAGAGAACTTCCTCAGTTAAACTCACTAAATATCATGTTCCCCTGATAATTCAAGTATGCATGTGTTCGTCCTCAGTTCTTTGGTTAAACTCACTAAATATCATGTTCCCCTGATAATTCAAGTATGCATGTGTACTTCCTCAGTCCTCTGGTTGTATTGGCAGAATGTCATGTTCCCCAGATAATTAAGGAGCGTGTGTACTTTGTTCTGTCCTTTCCTGATACAGTGATGCAACAATTGTCACTGAAAAGTTGACCGCAGAACAAAAGTTATCTACTTTGTTAACTGGTCATTGATTTGTTCTCCTGTTCTGTTGGCAATCAATGACATTGTGTGATGTGCCAGCTGTCCCTGAGATAACACAGACTGATCTGACCCCAGAGGGGGTACTCGCTGTTGGTATGCCCCCTCTACAATGACTGCTTTTTTGGTGGTGTGTGTTGTAATGATGTCTGTCTATGATGACTCGGTTCTCATTTTGAGGATTGATGCTTACTTGGATGTGACCAAGATTTACATGGCGGGTGTTGTCGATGAAGCAGAAGACACCTACTCTTCCGGAACACCTGGTCTTATTCTCTTGTGCTTTTACGAGGGTCTCCATGTAAATCTTTCCTTTGTTCCTATTTTGCCCCTAGTTTAATCGATTTTGAGTTCGGATTATGGTTTTGTTGACGCTTTGGTTTTCTCTAATTCTAAGTTTGATTTTGAGCTTGCTTGTTTTCTTTGCCTAAAAAGTCCAATGTAATGACAATACAATGCATTGGTGCTTAAGAATTCATCTTTCAGCTTAGTTTTTCCAAATTTGATAAAAGATGTATCTTCAATTATTCAAGATCATTGACAAATTATCTAGAAAATGGAGGCCACACTGGAAACAACCAACTTCAAATTCAAAGTGCAACATAAACATTATTAGGATCATGCCTTATATATTCTAGCTCTTTTTTATTTATTAATATGTTCCAGAGCTTCAGAATTTACTTGTTCTTATAGCTTATTCAGACAATCAGAAGTCTACCAGGTATGTGTATGGCCTTGACTTTGATAAAGTATGGGTTTGCCTTTAGGATGACTCAGGCCCAATGGACCTTTTGTAACTCTAAAGTCATAAAGATCCTATTTATCATGTAATTTGACCTTAATTTCATATTTCCTTGCCACAACAATTGCTGATGAAACAGTTCACTGTTTTTGTGCAGAGTGACAGGAAAAGACCCATACACCAACAAGGACATTTATGCATCTGGCCCAATTCATTCCCAACAGAAGTACAATTTGAAGTTTCAAATAAGTGGTTTAACCTTTTTACATATAAATGTGAAATATTTTCAAATCAAATTTTTGGCCTTGGGATGGAAATGAAATGTCCATTTCATCCTGCTGTTTAACAAAATTGGACACTTATACAAAAATGTGTCTGGAGATAATTAATAGTAGATATAGTGATTTGACCTCAGACTTTTGTCTGCAATTATAATGACAAGTCAGTATCCAGTATACTGACTTCCCCTGTATACAGTTATAATGACAAGCCAGTACCCGTTATACTGACTTCCCCTGTATACAGTTATAATGACAAGCCAGTTCCCGGTATACTGACTTTCTCTTGGCTATCTACAGTTATACTGACATGACAGTAACCGGTATACTGATTTCCCCTGTATACAGTTATAATGTCAAGCCAGTTCCCGGTATACTGACTTCCCCTGTATACAGTTATAATGGCAAGCCAGTACCCGTTATACTGACTTCCCCTGTATACAGTTATAATGACAAGCCAGTTCCCGGTATACTGACTTTCTCTTGGCTATCTACAGTTATACTGACATGACAGTAACCGGTATACTGATTTCCCCTGTATACAGTTGTAATGACAAGCCAGTACCCAGTATACTGACTTTAGAATTTTGTTTTCCTGCTGATGCAGTTTGTTGGCTGTTTGCCAGATTTGTTTCCTTTTTCAGCTGGACTCCCACTATACATTTATACCACACCAGCCGGTAAAGGAGTGCATGCTTGGCTGACAACAGGTATCAGGAAAAATTTGAATACCCTATCGGATAGCCTTGTATTTACATGGCAGATTGAGATGTACTTGGATGGCGCTACTAATAGCATAAAGCAAGGGATATTTGACTGATCGGGCTGTATATAGTATACAGGATCTTACACCTAAGAATCTGTTTGTGACTGGCGGTGCGGTTGTTACTTACGTAGCCCAGGCTTGTGATACTCTTACTTACTTATACATTGTTGTAATTAGAAATATGCTAATTTGAGGTGGAGTCGATGGAAGATTAATGGTTTGGCCAGCCAGGATGGTGTGTATGTTTAGGCAGGCCCGATATGGACTGGCTAAATGGTGTAGTGGATCTGAATGTCTGACGAGTTGAACTGTAGCTGAATGGAACATTTTGTGAAACAAAGACCTTGCATTCTAATTGTAGGAAAATTACTAATTGTGTCTTTGGATTATGATGTGGTTACCTTGAATAATTTTGAGCCTTGGTAAATACAATATTGGTTTGTAAATGAAGAAAATAATGATGGGGGAAATCTTTCGCCGTGGAATTACAAGTGAAACCAAAACTTGGATTGATAAGATAAGCAGGAAGAGTATTTGAATGGTTTAATATATATACATGTGGCTTGAAACCTTGTAACGCAATGAAGATGTCCAAGAAAGGTCTACCTAACCTGGTATGGGATTTACTAGCCAATAAGAGGTAACATCTATAAAATACTTATCACACTACACAGATTTATTGTCAAACTTTCAGTAGTTGAAATGTTTTAATGGTGATTTTTACAGCCAAACAACGACTTCACTCCTGTTTCTATTCCTGTCTAGTATCAGTTATGCATCCCCTTCATGTTTTATGATATACTGTACTAAGTATGAAGATTGTGTTATTATGTGGTCATTTTCTATATAAGATATATCGTGACTACTTCTATACCTCACGTGTCCTGCTAGGCATTAAACCAGCTTATTTATGTCTGGGAGATATTTATGATATAATTTTGCTTTCGAGATGTTTCTGATATAATTTTCCCATCCATCATTTAGTCTTGTAAAACAAATTTAAAAAAAAAGGCCCTGTTTGAACCATCAAACTGTAATTAAAGCCTTCGTTACATTGGTAATCTCCCTGTAATCCTGCCGAGGTATTTTTAGCTCACCTGCACTCATAGGTAAATGAGTTTGGCATATGGCACAGCATCTTTATCCATCAGAAGGAATACCAGAAAACAAAAATTAAAAAATATAATTATTATTTAAGATTACATTGTAATGCTGAATTTTGTAGGATAGAAAGGTTTGTGTAATGAATTTGTGTAAAAGATCAAAAAGTTAAAATTTGTGTAATAAATGTGTGTAAAAGATCAAAAAATTTTTATAATGAATGTGTGTAAAAGATCGAAGAGTTAAAATTTGTGTAATGAATGTGTGTAAAAGATGGAAAAGTAAAAATTTGTTTAATGGATGTGTGTAAAAGATCATAAAGTATAAGTTTGTGTAATGGATGTTTGTAATGCTTATATTTAATATTGTGCAGAGTTGAGTGAGTTATGCCACGACATAGGTGTATGATTGTAGGTAGCGTTTTGGTGTAGGGAGATATGTTTCATTTCATTGTGTAGGACAATGTTAACAAAAAATAGTATGTGGATCATGTTTTCTTGATAGAAAAAAATGCTTGTGAAAAAAAACTGTCAGAAGATTCAGTTTGGTATAAATGGTGGGACTGACCCTCACGAGAAGGGGATGAGGTATAGGAGCAGGGCATGATGGGTAAAACCTCTTAAAGTGTGAAGGGAAATAAATTTTGCATAAATAAACGGTGGAGGGGCTGGGCCAGGTGGGGCAAATATAGTAAATCCTTTTTCAGTAATAACAGAAAACTGTCCAAATTTAGTGGGAAGCATTCTTTGGTGAAGGGGATTCAATTTTGTACAAACATTTTGCAGAAATAAAGGATGGAGTGGCTGGTCCAGATAGGGGAAATATAGTAAATCCTTCTTTAGAAATAACAGGATACTGTCCACTGTCCAAATTTAGTGGGAAGCACCCTGGATGAAAGGAATTCAATTTTATATAAAAATTTGCGACTGACTCCCCTTCCCAAGTAAATCAGTTTAAAATACAGATTTATCTATAAGTAAAAGTCACAGTTAGGACGTTCTCTCATTTCTAGGTTTGTAATACTGGGGTGTCAAGAGCAATACACCTATGATCCCTGTGGTTGTATTACACACGTGATAAAATTAAAACCTTCTATGATATTTTAACCATATACATTAGAAAGCTAGGATTATGACTAAGACTATGTTTACAAATATGGGGTATGCTTAATCTTGCTGTATCATTTGTTTTCGTCAAAAAAGCTCAAGGGAAAAGTTCATATTGTCAAAATGGTGGCTAATAAAAAGTGTTTCATTATATTTGAGCTTATTCAGGTAGTTTAAATGAGAGAAAAATACTCTTTCATGACTAGGGGTGTAGGATAGGGAAATTCCACCCTCGGGATTTTCAAATTTGGAAACCCCTCGTGTTGAATTTCCTTATCTTACACCCCTGGTCATGAAAGAGTTTTATAGTCAAGGTCAATCAGAACCTTCTCCCTAAGGTCCATTTCACAATAAGAACCATTATTTCAAGGTCATATCCAAGGTCAGGACATTATCATGTCATAGTCACAATAACGACCAAATTTGAGCAAGTATGTTCATGACTTTGCCAAGAATTGTGATAATCCGTTATAGACATGCTGTAAATGTATTTGGTGTATAGACAGGATGTCTGGCTAGCAATGGCAGGAAGATAAAGTGTGTCATCCAGGTTGGATGTGAAATTCTTATCAACCTTCAGCAAACAATTTACACATGTATTACCAGTCAAGTGAAATATTGATAAGTCATTTCTTCCTTACTGGTGCTTGTATGTGTTGGGATAGGGACTAATTTATGTATTAAATTATTTGTAAAAGTTTATTTTATAGAAGAAAATGCTTATGCAATTGAAATGTTAAAGTTTGAGCGGATTGGTCTGGTGGTAACACTCCAGCCTTCCATGTAGGCAGCTGGGGTTTGATCTCTGAAGTACACATGAAATATTCAGAGAAAGTGTTTTTCTGCTGCCCATACAACTCCAAAATGGTCTTGGTTAGATGTTACAGCAGGACTTAACAGGGGGTTTTGGGAATCGGACCCTGAGATCCAATTGGGAGAAATTGATCGACATAACATCTATTTTGGAAATTGTGACAAACACTATTATAACAACTAAATACATTATTTCTTTTCTAAATTACTATTTATTGCACTGAGTGTCAGTACTCCTGAAATTTACAGCCTATCTTTCTTGTTTCTTATTAAACTTAATGTCACAAGAAGCTCCTCAAGCATGTAAAACCACCAAAGTGTCTGAAATGGGAATTTTTAAGAGGAAATTAGGGAAAAATCACACCTTTTTAGCTCACATGGACCGAAGGTCACGGGGTACAATATGTTTAGATATTAACATGTTGCTCTGAATGTCTTACTGTAATAGATTTTAGGCAACTTTAGGGTTACAAGTCAGAGATTAATTCCAGGTGAGCGATGCAGGCCCATTGGGCCTCTGGTTTTCATTGAGAATGGGTCCGTTTACTGGACCTAAATAGAGAGGTAATGAAGCCCTGTACAGTATCTGTGCTGTAGCATTCTACTGAGAGGGCACTGTAAATGATACTGTTAGAAGCATGGCCCCACTGCAAACAGAACACAATGCATCTCAAGCACACACACAGGCATACTTACATATGGAGATAATAGCAAGGTGGCATCGGACTAGTATATAGTGCCTGATAAGGCAGTTCCTGCAAATTCCTCATTAGTATATTTTAATGTATGGATTGTGCTTTAGAATAGCTTAGCTAGATATGGCACTATATCCATGTTGTATATTTGTTTTATTTATTTATTTATTTGAGACAGATATTTTTTGGTGAGATTGGTTACAATGTGTTTTAATGACAATCTGCTGACAACTTATTTTCTGCTATTTTGTATTTTTCAGGTCTGAGCAAGCCAATGACCTGGAGATTGAGGTGAGACAGATCTATTCTATGACAAACTTGTAAATTTAGTGTCCATGGAGACTTGTCTGTACTTTATCCATCCATTACAGTGATCACAACTTGTTCTTGGTGATTTCCTAACAAATATTTACTTTAGGTTTGACGTTGCTATGACAGGAAACACATATTACCTAGTATGTCCACATGTAATAAGAAAAAAAGGATGGGATATTTTTATGCCCCCGCCATTAAATGGGGATGGCGGGATATATAGTGTTACCCATGTCTGTCCCGTCCCATGGTTATGTAACCAGCTTATTTAAATTACGTAACTGATCCGATTGTCATCAAACTTCGCATACGTGATAAGCATGAAGAACTAATTTCATATGGGGAAGGGGGCATTGATGTCTCACAGACATTTCTAGTTTTAAGCTTATCTGCCCCAAGTGCAAGTAAACTTATGTCATGGTGCAACGTCCGGCATCCATCCTGCATTAAGATTTAATTTCAAAAACATTTCTTCATCAACCAAAAGGCCCAGGGTATTGATATTCAAATGAATAACCTTGACCCACTTTCAAGGTTACCAGGTTCAAATATCTTAAAATCTTCTAGAAACTTCTCCATTAAACCAGAAGATCTTTGGTACTGATAATGGGCCAGTAACACGCTAGGGTCAGATTTGTTAAAAAGGATGTTTTCTGAATAACCAAGAGACCCAGGGTTAGCATTTATTTTGATGTGATGAAGAGATACCAGGTTTGTTCAGAATAATGACCTTGACTCATTTTAAAGTCACATGGGTAAACTCTGTTCTAAATTTTTAAAAACTTCTTGATAATCAAAAGGCTGAGGGTATGATATCAGGCATGTAGCATGCTGGAATGAGGACTACCGATTTTTGTTCAAATGAATAAACTCAAATCACATTCAAGATCATAGGGGTCAAATGTCGTTAATCTTCTGAACAACTTTTTCTCTGTAACCAATTATAAAGCAGATGAGTGATTCAGGCCCATTTGGCCTCTTGTTATTTACAATATTATCATTTTCATTTTCCTGTTCAATCTTAGGTGATTTATGTTTTTTTAAGTGGATGAAAGCATATCTGGGTTATATCCATTCTTGAAAATCAAGCGAAAGATAATGTAATATTATTAATTAAGAAAATCTGACCACCGTCGTATCAATAACCAGTGTGCTTTTACACTTAACCTGTCCCAGTATTAGGTGTTATCGTATATAGAGCAACTTGTACAAATATTCTAGTAGCTGGGTAGTTAATCCATGTTTATATTGAATGTAACTTTATCCACTTGACACTAAAATTATTATCTATCTGGGTACTGCCATGGCAGGAAAGCTGGTCAAGTATATGTTATTTTATGTGCAGACGGCAGTTAAGCTTTCCTAGTACATGTCCCTCAAATATCTCAGAGAAAGGAAAATCGATCAGTGAAACCATTGTATGTTGGCAGTGTTTTTCCTGCCTATATAACTGGGTACGCCAAACGACCCCATTCCCAATGCGTTTTAGTGTTATTTTTTCCCAAAATCAACTTGAAAATTCCCAATTATTATGACTTTTCAAAATCCGGAAAAAAAGGACACGCACATGATGTTATAATGAATAAAAAATCATTAAAAGAAATATCGGTGAGTGAGTCTGTGACTCAGAATCGACTCACCATGTAACTCCCAGTTCTTTGTTTTCATTGTTTACCATACCATAAAGCTAAATGATACACTGTGCACTGTAAAATTAGTTAGCATGGAACATTTAATGAGTATGGTTGGGTTTAAATTTTTTCCCAATTTATTACCTGTTCACGTTAATTTTTTTTCCAATTTGGCAAATTGAATTTTTCCCAAAATTCCCAGGAAAAACACTGGTTTGAGCACAGAGTAACCCCCCTTGTGCTTAAAACAATTGTATCTATTTTAAGGGTCACCTGAAATAAAGTTCAGTTGACCTATTGCAACCGTCCTTTGTCCCATAGTAAACATTTTCTATTTTCGTCTTCTTCTCAATAACCAAAATGCCAAGGGTACTTATATCTGGCCTGTAGCATGCTTAGATAAAGGGCTACCAAGTTTTTTTTTCAAATTGTTGACCTTGACCCATTTTCAAGGTCGCAGTGTTCAATGACTATTAATCTTCAAAATGCCCAGAGTAACGATATTAGGCTAGTAGCATGCTGGGATGAAGGGTTTCCAGGTTTGTGAAAATGGGTGACCTTGACCCACTTTCAAGGCCACATGGGTCAAATGTCTTAAAGTATTCAAACAACTTCTTAACCAAAAGGCCCCAGATACTAGTTTTAGGCCACATACTGAGATATAAGGGTACATGTATCAAGTTTGACATGTTGCCTGTAGCTGTCTCTGAGACTATGGTTAAAACCCAGTTTACACCAGAGAAGTACTGAAGTTCATTTCTAATAAAAATGTTTTTTCCTCACTTCAGAAAAAATTTACAAGCCTGTCCTTAGCTTTCAAGACTGACAAGTTGACCTTGGAAAAACGTCTGGAAATCCAGGAAAGGTCACGAGACATTGCCGAACAGAATGTGGACACCGAACTGAAAGGACTCAAAGATAATCTAGAGGTAAGCTGAGAAAAAAGATTATCTAGAGGTAAGCTGAGAAAAAAGATTATCTAGTGGTAAGCTGAGGAAAAAGATAATCTAGAAGTAAGCTGAGAAAAAAGATAATCTAGAGGTAAGCTGAGGAAAAAGAGGACGAATTGCAACATTTCCCAGAAATTCAGATTTATTTTAAGTTCATGGGATATTTTGAAAAAAAATGTTTGTTTGCTTCTCAATATTATTTAAAAATTCTTAAAAGCAAATAATGAAAGGTGTTTTTCAGTGTTAGACCTAAGCTGTAGAAGATGTTGCATATTAGGGGCCAACTTTTGAAACTATCGGTACTGCTTGTTCCGAAAGTGATCATTTGAGTTAACATTTGTAATAAACCAATAGAAAATGTCACAACAAAATTTGACAAGATTTTTTTAAGCCAATGTCCATTCTCAGTATAGTTCAAGACTGAGAAATACTTGGCATAGGTGTTGAATGACAGGTTCCTGAATTATTTTGTTGCTGGGTATTTCATAAATATTCTGCAGTAATCTCAAGGGGCCAAGACAAATAAAAAAAGCCTAGAATTACTGCTGAACTGCTAAAGATAGATAATAGATGGGCTTATTAGCAGGCATGGGCTTATTGATCAGCAGTATTCACTCAAGCTTTTCTCTTGTTCTACAGACACTTAACCAGTTATGCACAGACACGCAGGTCCGCGATGTGCTGCGGAAAATACAGACACACCTAGACATCCTGGAGCAGGCGGCAGCTCGGGTGTCCAGTCGGGCAGAGGTGTTCGGGGCAGTACAACAGGTAGTCATGGCAACTGGTTTGGTTGTACTTGTGATTGGATAAATCACAGAGAGCAGTAACAAGGGAAACAGCAACTGTTTTAAAAGTAATATAAATTGACTCATTCAACCCTTAGGACACATTTGACCTATTCCATTTCAAAAATTGGAATAGTCCATTGTGAAACTTCAGGGGTGAATTATTGAGCAGTCCTCACTAAATTTGTCCTTCAAATTCCAATTGTCCAGAGTTGAGCAATTTTTTATTACCGGGAATAAGCCCCCACCCCCTGAGAAAAATAATTGACAAAAGTAGGGAGGGGTCTTATTCCCGAATACACCCCTGTTCACATAAGTCCGCCAGTTTGGATATTCTACTGTTTTGATCTAGGAACTCAGTCCACACTATACCAGTAATGTATTTCTAGTTGTTTGTTTTGTTAAAGCAGCAATTTACATTCAGAATATTTAAAAACAGTCACTACAAAATGATGCCATTCACCGATTGATTGGTGCTGTGAACAGATTTTCTATTAGCAATTGGTTTAGATAATTCAATTTATCAAGCATCATCTTTTATGAATTTTCATTTATAAGTTAATAAGTATTCATTAAGATACAATAATAACATTCAGATATGTAAAAGGAATTAATATCATGACAATAAGACTGCTTGTCGTTTGGCTACTGCCATTACGAGATTTGTGATAGGCCTGCAAGGCAGTAGATAGCTTAAGAAATTTGAGTAAACAAGGTAAAATTAACACAAAACCAATGCATGAATCATACAAAAACAACAAACCAACTTATCTGCATTGAGTCTGGAAGCATTAAGAGCAAGAGACATGTATTTATGGATAAAAGTCTTCCAAAAAACGCTAAGGCCATCTGAAGGCAGCCATCTTGTTTTCTCAGAGAGCCGGTTGATACAAATTTCAGAATGACAATTTTAACGAACTGATATTGACAGAAAGGTTAGATTTGAAACAAACTACTTGGCAACAAACTACTTCAAAATGAATTTACTTTTGCTTTATCACTATAAAATATATTTTCTTTATTTTCTTTTTCAATACAGACTTGCATATAATGGATCAAGTACAAGAATAATATTTCGTTTTTGTTAAAAGTTTGCAAAATGCACAACCAGTTCAAACATGAAAGTATGGTGTTCTTAACACCAGCTTAACAATGTTTTATTTCAAGTTTAGCCTTATAGATATTTTTTTGCACACAGTTTGATATATTTTATGTTCAGACACAAAATTAAAAAGAAAGTAACATGCTTTTTATTGAGAGAAAGACAAAATTTAGGGTGGGGGCTTATTCCCAGGCTCCCACCCTGTTCCAAGAACCTTTGCCAAAGTGGGGAGGGGGCTTATTCATGGGAGGGGGCTTATTCCCGGTCAAATACGGTAAGTTGATCTCAGTTTGTTTTGGCTTATGACTCTAATTTAGCTTGGGCCATACACAATGGAATCTTGTCTGCAAAATTTGTAAAGAAAAAAAACATTAAAATGTATGTTTTGATATTTTATAGGAGAAGAGGATGAGTAAAGCTATTGAAATAATGATAACACATGTAGATACGATACGTATGGTGCACGAACGGGTCAACTCCGAACTGGAAGAGGCCAGGTAAGCATGTAACACCTCTCTGTAGGCCATTTTGAAATTCAAGCAAGTTTCATATTGCATGAAAAGAGATTTTATGAAATAATTCAACAGTAATGCAAAGATTAGCACGATTTAGCCTTTCGCGAATGAAAAATTTATATTTCAGTTTTATTTGGAATTGCACTTGTACAGGTGATGAAAAGTGCTGGAATGTTGAGGACGAATTTGTTCAACAATCCTTGAAATAAATGCAGGAGTAAATTTGCCAGCATCAGCCAGAACATTGACACGATAAGAAGGGCCCCACCATGTATAGCACCCATAGCACTTATGAGATATAAAATATGAACATTTCCTTTGATCTGATTGACATTGAGATCTGGACAGTTGACATCTTATTTAGTCCTGACCAAATTCACTTCATAGTATCATAACGAAATGTTAAGCGACTAAGAAATGTAACATTTGACCTTGACCTTTATTCTAATGACCTTAAGTTGACATTTTGTTTGATTCTGATTAACTTTGCTTCATATTCCAATACATTCAGTCAATATTGATCATAAGTGAAAAAATGGACAGACAGACAACCTAGATACTACAGGGGCACTTGCTTCTTTGTTACAGGACACTAATTAAGGACTTAAAGTTTGATTTATAGAGGGAGAACTGTTTTAAAGTTTGTGTTGATATCAATTTATTATCAATAGGTTATTGAACTGTTTTAAATTGATTATAACTTGTTATGCCCCTGCCATGAAATGGGGGGGGGGGCATATAGTGTTACCCATGTCTGTCCCGTCCCGTCATGTCCCACCCCGTCCCACGGTAATGTAACCAGCTTATTTAAATAACTACTGATCAAACTCCGCATACATAATAGGCATGAAGAACTGATTTCATATGGAGGCGGGGGCATTTTTGTCTCGAAGACATTTTCTAGTTTCTGAAAAATTGCAATAAAATGTGCTTAAATTTTGTTCTGAAAAGACAGTAAGGATTATGTTTTAAACCCCTGTGACAATATTACATTTAGATGAGAGGTTGTGAAGGATATACTTGACCGAAATAGCAGTGGTCATATAAGGGAGTTGTGGGTAGCACAAAGCATTTAGTGGTGATCTTGTTTCTTCATAAGCAAAAGTTTAAGCTGTTATCTGTGTTTTTTCTTTCAGGAAATTGTTACAAGACAGTCGTCCATTTGGAAGTGCTGGTTTAGAGATAGGTACGTTGAATTTGTTAGCTGGAAACACCATTTTGTCGAGAGAACTTGATATGAATAATTACATGTATATGTGCATTTGTATTGATGTGTATTAGTCTTATGTAAAGGTTATTGTAGCACGACCACTGGGATAGGGTGGTAATAATGTTCAACCAGTGGGATAAATTCGACTGAATTCAAATGAACTAAGCTAATCTTAACCTCTCTGTATTATCGTATCTGTCAGATTTATTCAAGCTGCAGAACTTTTCTTCAGTTCAAAGCCTTCAATGACAATGTTTTTTCGTTCAAGCATTTTTGTCTCGCCTCGACGAAAGTCGAGAAAGCGAGACTTAGGTGTTACTTTTCTGGCGGCGTCAACATTTGCGTTAAAGTCCACTTTTCACAGTGTTATAATTATCCAATTGAATTGAAAGTTGGTCACATTGTTCAAACCATCATACTTTGTACCTTACCTCAATTTAAATTAATTCGTGTGACAGGTTTTGGTGTTTTGGGGCAAAAACATGGAAATTTTGAGAATTTGCATTAAAGTCCTTTTTTTATATTGATGCAGATATCCGTTTGAATTGAAACTTTATGTAGTTACTAACATCATCATACTGAACGTGATAGTGAAATTTGGAGGAAATTTATATACATATTTTCCTGTTTTGGGTCAAAAACATGGGAATTTTGAGGATTTGCTTTAAAGTCCACTTTTTATAGTGTCACTGATATCCGATTCAATTGAAACTTACAGTAGTTACTGATATTATCATACTGAACACCGTAATGAGATTTGGAGGAAATTTATTTGCAGGTTCCGCTGTTTTGGGGCAAAAACATGGGAATTTTGAGAATTTTGCATTAAAGTCCACTTTTTATAGTGTGACTGATATTGGATTCAATTGAAACTTAGGGTAGTTACTAATATTATCATACTGAAGACCTTATTGAAAATTGGAGGAAATTTGGGGGTAAAAACATGGGAATTTTGAGAATTAACGTTAGCATCCACTATTTGTAGTGTTATTGATATGTAATTAAATTGAAACTTGACCATGTTACAGATATATTCTTGCTGTATGTATTTTGTCATACTAATTTTTACGTTGGGACTAAATATTATCGACAAAGCGGGAAAGGCGAGACATACCATTACGCGTAATTCTTGTTTTTTAACAGCGAGTATCGATGTTGTGTATTTTTGGCCCTGTGATTTTATGAACCAGGAGAGATACCACTTGTTTGTAATCAATGTTGATTTACCTCACAGATACATCGATGATAGCCGTACTAAGAATAAACTAACCTTTTTTAAGTGTGTATTTCAACAGGATGTCAGATTATTTAATATTCAAAAGTAGAAGGTCATAGCTATTTTCTGATTTCATTTCATCCATGAATATTTTTTTTTGAACTGAAATAATAAAATGTAATATATTTATTTTAACATAATGATGTGTTGACCATTTTAAGTGGATGTTACATTAGGATGTCAGATTGCTAAATATTCAGAAAAACGTCATAGCTGCTTTCAAATTTCAGTTCATTCAGGAATATTTTTTGTCAGCTGGAAATAAAAATATGATATTTATGTTAAACATGATGTTGTGATAATGATTTGACAGGTGATTACCCTCACATGAGTAAGAGATCTTTGTCACTCTCACAGCAAGGCCAAGGGTTCCAGTCACGAGTAAGTTCACTCAGTTTTACATATTAAACCAAGTGACGTACGAGTTAACAGCAAATTACTTTATAATTATGTATACCTTATTTAGAAAATCACTTTATAAATATGTATACCTTATTTAGAAAATCTCTTTATAATTATGTATACCTTATTTAGAAAATTACTTTACAGTTATGTATACCTTATTTCGAAAATTACTTTATAATTATGTATATTTTATTTAGAAAATTACTTTATAATTATGTAACAATTTGATGCTTAATTGAAATTAGCTAGGTCATAATTCAATCACAAGAAACAGTCTAATAAAAAGATTTCTTTTTCATCAAAATTTTAATAGTTATATAAACTTTATTTATTTTACAACAATTATGAAAAACAAGTGTATAATCCAACTTATTTATACTATTGACTCTTGTTGGCCCGAATGTTATCACACGAGGGGTCTTAATGTTGGTGGAAACCAGAGTACCCGGACAAAACCCACGTCATCAAAATGTTATTGCCCATTGTGATACAAATAAAGCTTTAGGAATTGAATTATAAATGAGTTTATAGGGATTGTTTGGTGTTACAGATGAAAGGCCGTCGTGTCAGTGAGGTGGCAATCCCTCGGGCTCTAGGCGGAGTAGGTGTACCATCCTTCACCCACTCTACATCAATGGTATTGCTTCCGTTTGTTCAGTCAAATTCTGTGTTATTTAATATTTAAACAAGTTTCCTGTTGATAATTTGTTCTCTTAATGCTTATATGGTGCTGTAGAACCTGGTTTGTTTGGACAGTTTCTCTTAACGCGAAAAAAAAAAAATCCAAAAATTGAAAAGAAAATTTCCATACATGTCAAAGATTCTGTTTTTTAAAAGGAAAGAAAATTTTACATTTGAGTCCAATTTACTAGGTTCCATAGTAGTGATAGTTTGTTTCTTAATATTGTAGTTTTCGGATCATGCCTTGCTCTTGTTAATCCACATCAGACTTGAAACAGAATGTGGAGTTTAAGAGCACGGCTTGCTCTCTAACAAATCCACTTTTTGTTGTGATCTGTAACACTATTTCACACACACACTCGTGTTTATGAACAATCTAATGATCGCATAACCATGTACAATTATACAGCTTCTTTCTTGGTTTTGTTTTTTTTGGAGTTTACTCTTTCACCCCTGAAATTTCATAATGAACTATTCTAACTTTTGAATTGGAAGAGTTCAAATCTGTCTACAGGGGTGGATGAGTTAAGGATGAGGATTTTTTTTCTGAATTTTTTTATATTATAAAAGACACTTTGTTTTCTTTGGAATTTCACTAATTTTTCAATTTTTGAAAAGGGGTCACAGTTTACAAAATGACTTTTCAATAGCTTTGTCTTGTAACGCTTTAGCATGATTCATTCTTTTTCCGTAGATATATATTGGAGATGCAAGTTTCAGACATTCTTATTAAAATTCAATATCAAGTATCATATATTTACTCAACTGTGTATTGAAATCTTTATTAAACATGCATTTTACTTTCTTTTTTTTTTCTTTTTCTTTTGGTTCTTGTATACATATATATACTTACATATTTCTCATGTTAACATTTTTCTGTAAACTTTGACCTCTTCCTGTGCCAAAACTGTCATAGTTGTTGTCTCCCTGTCTGTGATTGGTCACTTTTCTGTATCCTTGTCTGTGATTGGTCAAATCTCCTTATTTGTACTTTATATGATCCCATCAACTTAGCTAGGTACTTTTAAGACTATTCAAATATTGGTAAATCTATGTTCACATCTTTTAGCTTTTAGAAACCTATCCTTGTATCTTAAATTCAATTTGATAAGAAATAAATGAAGTACTAACTATTACAGTGATAAGGATATGTGTGTCCACTTTTCAAACATCTGTATTAACTTCCCAATACACTGATTAGTTGATTTATGTAAAGATTATTTTACACAACCTGAACCAAAATATGTTTTTATGTGACGTTTGATGACTAGTACATTGTTACCCTGTCATCTTCATCAGACTAATGACCAACAAGGCGTATGTACACAGCAGGTGTAAAATGTGTACGAGTTGGTAAATGATAAATCAGTCATTTCGTCTATGCTGTTAGGCGATTGTACAATAGTAAAGTTATTGTACCAAAATGACTAGATTCAACTACACTTTGTTTATGACTTGGTCATAGATATGTGAGAGTCTGATTAGTTGATGTGTACAGAGAGTGATCTGCCCCTTAAATGATCGGGACATGCATGTATCTTTTCACAAATATGTCAAATTGCCCTTTCTGATCCATGATTGTTCATTTTTGTGAAAAGTGGTATTTTGTAGATATCCTAATTAAAAATACCATGTTATTGCTGGATTTCCCCTATTGGGCCCTGCTCCCCCCCCCCCCCCCCCCCCCCCCAGGCCCCATTGGGAGGCAGTGCAGACTCCTCCCATTCACAGAATCAAAATTCGCAGAATTAGATTTAGTTAAGATATTCGCTGTCACTAGACGTTTGGCCACATATCTGAGACTAAGGAGTGTTAAGATATTTCCCATCACTAGAAGTTTGGTCACATATCTGAGACTAAGGAGAGTTAAGATATTTCCCATCACTAGACGTTTTGCCACATATCTAAGACTAAGGAGAGTTAAGATATTTCCCATCACTGGAAGTTTGAGACTAAGGAGAGTTAAGATATTCCCCATCACTAGAAGTTTGGCCACATCTCTGAGACTAAGGAGAATTAAGATATTCGCTGTCACTGGAAATTTGAGACCAAGGAGAGTTAAGATATTTCCCCCATCACTAGAAGTTTGGCCACATCTCTGAGACTAAGGAGAGTTAAGATATTTCCCATCACTGGAAGTTTGGGACTAAGGAGAGTTAAGATATTCCCCATCACTAGAAGTTTGGCCACATATCTGAGACTAAGGAGAGTTAAGATATTTCCCATCACTGGAAGTTTGAGACTAAGGAGAGTTAAGATATTCCCCATCACTAGAAGTTTGGCCACATCTCTGAGACTAAGGAGAATTAAGATATTCGCTGTCACTGGAAATTTGAGACCAAGGAGATTTAAGATATTTCCCCCATCACTAAGAGTTTGGCCACATATCTGAGACTAGGGAGAATTAAGATATTCGCTGTCACTGGAAATTTGAGACTAAGGAGAGTTCAGATATTTCCCATTACTAGAAATTTGAGACTAAGGAGAGTTCAGATATTTCCCATCACTAGACGTTTGGCCACATATCTGAGACTAAGGAGAGTTAAGATATTTCCCATCACTAGAAGTTTGGCCACATATCTGAGACTAAGGAGAGTTAAGATATTTCCCATCACTAGAAGTTTGGCCACATATCTGAGACTAAAGAGTGTTAAGATATTCCTGTCACTAGAAATTTGACACTAAGAAGAGTTAAGATATTTCCCATCACTAGAAGTTTGGCCACATATCTGAGACTATTGAGAGTTAAGATATTTCCCATCACTAGACGTTTGGCCACATATCTGAGACTAAAGAGTGTTAAGATATTCCTGTCACTAGAAATTTGACACTAAGAAGAGTTAAGATATTTCCCATCACTAGAAGTTTGGCCACATATCTGAGACTAAGGAGAGTTAAGATATTTCCCATCACTGGAAGTTTGAGACTAAGGAGAGTTAAGATATTTCCCATCACTAGAAGTTTGGCCACATATCTGAGACTAAGGAGAGTTAAGATATTTCCCATCACTAGAAGTTTGGCCACATATCGGAGACTATTGAGAGTTAAGATATTTCCCATCACTAGAAGTTTGTGACTAAGGAGAGATAAGATATTCCCCGTCACTAGAAGTTTGGCCACATATCAGAGACTATGGAGACACAACTTGCGGCTTTGGCCTGCTCACTTGACTGCTAGATGTAGTAATATATAATCTTGGCATGTCTCGATAGGATGCTTCTACTATGTCATTGGAATGCAAGCAACCAACTTGGCCAAGGAAAGACTCGCCAGACACCGAGGTGAGAAAGTCATACACAGACCTCTAGTTGGTCAGCTGTCACTGGCTGATGGTCAGTGAAAGACGGATAATTAACATGCAGCTCAAAGTGACCGATGGTCAGATATGAAAACATATGCAGAACGTAGTACTGAAGTGCATGAATGCATTGTCATTTCATAGTTAAACTGAAAATGAAATAAAGCATGTTTCTATAGTGAATGGCTGATATAAATGTTGCATGTGTATATGGAAATCAGAATCCTGCATGAATATATTACAATCCTATCTTTTTTCACCAGCAAGGTATTTAAAATAGCTGATGATAAATAGAAAATTATGTTGGTGTAAACAAATATTTTGCCAAAATTTAGATTTTAAATGTTACTCAAGATTGCCAGGTAAGTTTAGTTTATATTGACTAGTTATTTGTTTGTTTGTATTTTCTAGATGTGTTGATGTATTTTGACGTTTCTTTGTCCTGCTCTTGCAATGTTATACAGTTAATACCAAAACAAACTGATAAGCTTGTGTCTTATCACTTTGTGTGCACAAAAGTGCTTTAATTAACCTCTCTGCAATGAACTTTAATTGACTTATGTTTTATTATATAAAATTTGGATAGTTAAACAGATAATGTGTTTTATTTAAACTCTTACCAAATAAGATATCAATTCTGAATATGCTTCTCTGTGTTTTCTTCAGATGAATGTACTGATCAACAATTAGTTGAGAAAGTGAATTTTAGCATCTTTAAATGAAAATTTAATGTTTGCTTATCAAGAAATTAATCCGGCTGTATCTTTAATTGCCAAGCATTGAAATATAAACATTTTTTTATCAAATAAACTTTAGGCATTTTTAGGATGGTAAATGATTAAATTTCAATTAGACCAGACTTTGAAGTAAGTTCTGATAGCTAGGGTATGTGGTTCCTAAGGAAATTATACATTTGGTGCCCCAATAATATATATTCACCTGTCTTTCTGGGTAATATTGGCACTGTTGTAAGATAAATGTCTTACAACATGTATAGCTGAATAGAGGCTACATGAATATTGGCATTATACAAAATGTCTGGTTTCAATATTTCAAAGGGGGTATAAGAAGTTTTTCTTTGAAATTATAACACCCCCACCCCCCACTCCCCACCCCTTATGTTAGCTGGGTATAGTAATCAGTATTTCTGTGCACCCCATCAGTGCATCTGGAACTTGTATACAATTTAGCATATCTTAAAAAAACCTTATCAGATCTACACAATAGCATCACACAGTCAAGGTCCACACCTAATCAGACTTTGGAGGTCATGGTTAAAGGTCAAAGGCCACTGTTGACCACTTTCAGAATAAAAAGCTTGTGTACAAGATATCTGATAACCCCCCCCCCCCCCTTCCCCGACAGATTTGGTTCAAATTGACACCATAGCATCACACAATGAAGTCCCACACCTGAATAGATTTTGGTGGTCATCGGTCAAGATTAAAGGGTTAAAGGTCATACTTGACCACTTCGTGGGATATTTATGTGAGCCCCTGCTCGTTTTGATTTTGTGCTGTTCCTACTACTTGTATTTTGAATAAAAATTGAAATGCTTTCATTATTGACTCCAACCACAAGTTACCCTTCTTTGTTCCCTCTTTTTGCCCTTTGTTTGAAAATTGTCTTTCAAAGAATTAAACTTTTATCCTTCCTAATTCCTTAATTCCTTATCCACTTGTCGATGAAAGCCTTAATTGAAAGTGTTAGATTCATCATGGCACACATTTGAAAGTTCTGGCATTGAACACAGTATTATATCAATTCAATTTATTGCCAAAAACTACAAATGGTGTCGGAGATTTAAAAAAATAACTGATTAAGGCAATTCCTTTGAAATGATATATATGCTTTCAGTTTTGTTTTAGCAAGTTGTCGGTTGATAGCGCTGCAGTGACGTTTGTTGTGTGCTACCTAAAGTGGTCTGATAGCTAGTCTGTTATTTCATTGTTTTTGTGGTTGTCTTTTGATCCTGGGTTATATTTCAGCAAAGCAGTGGAGGCATGTGTATTGTGTATGATGGGTTCAATCCTCGATATCCAGGGGCTACGATCACCTACGCTCTCTCCTCCCTTGGAATATGTCTTGGCAAAACTGAAGGCTCCATGTGCGCCAACTTTGTTGATAAGACAAGGAGACTGACTTAACCCTTTGACATACCGGGGTACATCAAAATAATCGCATGGTCATATAGTGGTAAAAATTGACCGGCTTTAAAGTTGGTCACTGTTCCTTTGTATTCTTCAAAGGACAAACATGCAGCCTAGCGATTGGTCAGGGTTTTTTTTAACCTGAGAGTGCCTTCAGTTTTACCATGACATATTCCAGAGATGGAGAGAGCGTAGGTGATCGTAACCCCTGGATATCGAGGATGGATGTGTGCAGGCAATGCTGCCTTGTTTCCACCGGTTTCTTCGTAGGGTAGAACCATTGTGATCTGTTTATATACCGTACCTAGATTGGGTAGTTTCTCCTTGTATTTGGAAATCTGGACCTGTGTGGGTGGAGCATTACAAGATAGCAGTTTATAGACTTTTACAATGTAGTTAAAAGCATCAGTTGATTATTACCAGATACTTATAATAATTACAAGTTTTTACCTTCGACATATGATAATTAGAAATCTTGACCTTTGTTAAATATTTCTCAAGATACAACTTGTAGTTAGAAATATTGACACATGTGGAGCATTGCAAAATATACTTAGAAATCTTAACTATTGTTACATGTTATGCCTTATAGCTATATATTTTCATCTATGTTGAATGTTACAAAAGTGAAATAGGTATATCAGGTGGTTGAAAAATGCACATTGTCTGATTGTCATCAAATTTATCTATACAATTTTGGATAACATATATGTATAATATCGTGTACAGAAAGGTATCTGTTGCTTGTTTTAGGAAGTTAGTTTGATCAGTGTTGGTTTATATAAAGTATTCTCTATCATTCCCATTATCATACCCACCAACAACTTCAGATATTGACTGTGGTTTTACTGTACAGGATCCAAAATCCCGATTCCAGTGCGCCGTGGCATCCATGGCTATGAAGAACGCTGTGACTGACACCTTCCGGCGTAGTTCTGTCACCCTCGGAAAGCAAGCCTCCGTCAGTGGCACGCCTCCTAAGTCCAGGGAGAACTCAACGGAGAGGTCAGTATGTACCTAGGAACAAACGGAGTTGGTCAGTCTTTGAAACTCCAGAGGTGGTCAAAGTCTTTAGATATTCAGTGGTCAGTTTTGTTGAGGTAGATGAATTTATAGATAGAAACTGTAACATTGTACTCAGTTTGATGTTGTGTATAGTAAAATTCTAGCACTTGAACGGTCAAAACATGTTGACAATTGGAATGCCATAATAAGCAACAACACTTTTATGGATGTTGAGATTCCTGCATGGTAAGGATCTCTACAGAATACCGGGAGGTATCCATCCAGTAACATTACCGCAAATCGACATATCAAGAGTGTTTGTTCTGTCTTTTATCTTTATTTCTCTTTTAAAATTCTAGAAGAAATGTCAGTGTATAAACATCTGTGAACTGTATCTCTGACACTAAGTATCTCTGAATCTCATATACTTGGCTGATAATGGCTCATAAAACTGATGAAACTAACACCCATCAAGCCTTGGACTCTGGAGTATAATTTGTAGCTGGGAAAGGCTAGAGATAAATTATAGTGGTTTGTTTCCTGTTCCTTCATCTCCGTCCATTCTTGTTTCAAGCAAAGAGGTCCCAGACAAAGCACCAACTAAACAGAATTCTAAGGAAGAGGAAGCATTTCAAAAGGGGTGAGTGTTTTAGTGACAAATTTGAACTGCTTTTAAATCTTAGATTATTTCAGAATTGTTTTGACATCATGCTATCAGGGAAAGTGTCAGGGGTTTCATTGGGCCTATCGTTTGATAGTTCTTGATATACATGAACATAAAAAAAATGAAAGACTTTTGATTCTGGGCCAACCCTGAGGCTGTTTGGAGGGACTCGGATGTGTCAAATTGGCTAAAATTTCAACAGTCTACTTCTTAAAACCTTGACATGCTGGAATCAAATGCTCTTCATACAAGCAATTGAAACCAGACTTTATTATAAAAGTTGACATGATGGTGGGGCACTCGTCAGGTACTGCCCGTAGGTGGTGTCTGTCCGGGAGTTTGACCCACCACCATGTCCTTAAATGATCATAGCTGTTAATAGAAGATAAAAACACAAACCTTGATGGTGACAATCCAAAGAAATTGACAAATGGATCCTTTGTTGAACATGGTAAATATTGCAAATTAATACCCCCCCCCCCCCTCTGCAGGGTGCCCCCAAGTACAGGAATTTACTCACAAATAGGGGACAGAAAACTTAAGTTACCTTTATGTACCAGATATGAAAAGAAATATTTAAAGTACACCTTTTTTCTGTCATTTTTGTGGATTCCTTTTATCTCCATTGACATTTACTAACACTATGTGCTGTGTGATACAGGTTCCAGCAGGGTTACAAGGCACAGATGGGCCGTGAGCTGTCGTCTCTAAGGGAACACCAGAACTCCATCAACCAGAATCTGGAGGAACTCATGGACAATTACGACAGTCCACCAGAGGAGGAGGAAAGGTCAGATGTCATTCACGCTCAGAAACTAATGTCCATTATAAAACTCTTTCACCCCTGAAGATACATTTTAACCCCTCAAATTCAAAGGTTTGGAAATTTGAAAAATATGTAATTTCAGAGGTGAATTTAATATATCAAAAAAGACTGAGTGAACCTACAAGAAGGCTGCCAGGTGTGTATCTTATGTTATGAAATTAAAAATTTCTCAATAAATGATATAAATATCCTAGGGCATTGTCTGAATCACATGTGAGACAGTTCTAATATTTGAGTTCTGTGGGCTAGAACAGACTGAGGATCTTGTTTTCTTACTGAACTGGGATTTCCTGCTTGTAAATAAACAAATTACAAACTTAATTGGCGCCGGCATCCCTGTGGGTTGTGTTGGAACATGATAAGAGACAATAAGTCATACCGCACCATGGGTGTCATGTCTACAGAAATATACCAAGGAAAAATTATCTAGCCACAAGAAACAACCATTCTGATTGGTGAAAATCACCGAATAGACTTCTCTTCAAGGGAACGAGATTTTCCATCTGTTCAAGCACACAAGACTCACATGTAAGATCAGTGTCACATGGGTTCCCAACGAAGCCCCAGAATACACATTTAACTGTTCAAATGTGTATTGTGTCTCGTACATTTCCGAAGAAACCCCAGAATACACATTTGAACTGTTAAAATAAGAAGGTTAGAGCAGTTTATTATTAAAGTCCAGGGATGAATTAATCACAAACAAACAAAAGTAATGATGAGGTAAAAAGATGTTACAATATTGATAGGTCTTTTTACAAGTCAATTGTGATTTATTTTTTGTTTGGTAAAAAAATTACGAAAGGATGCCAGTCGATTTTGTCATACTTGATGTGAGTGTGCTTATTTTCGCATCAAACACTATTGGCTTTTGATCTGGACTTCAGAACATATTATCATCAGAACATCAGACTAGCCAATGAAAAAAAATCAGAGGGACCCTATCCAAGTGTTGATACTCTTGTTACATTTCATATTGAGTAAAACAAAAGCTTTTTATTTTTGTAGGACATTCAAGGAGGTTGTTATGGAGAAAATATGGGACATGGTCCCAGAGTGGGAGATTGCTGGCAAGAGGCTGAGGATGACGCTAGCAGGGCTTGTGTTCTTCATGGCCTTGTGTAGCATTATCATGTCCTTCCTACCTTTAGGCCAGGCCCTTCAGGTGTTCACAGATTACCGACACATGGACCACCCACCTCTCTGATGACGGTTTCTGTCCTTTAGAAGCAAAAATCTTGTTTGTTAGGTTTTGGTATTTATACAAGTGGCTAGATTAGCCGTCTCTGATGAGAAACTATTTTCATTACGTGTTATGTTTTTTCAACCATTATGATTGTGTTGTGTTACAAGAGTGATCATTAGATTATACAAGAAAGCATCTTTGTGTGACAATATGGCTTTATACCTTTGAATAATTCATCTTTATGAAGACAAATTCCGATGACTTAATTGTTGATTTATTTTTATTCAGACGAAATGCAGTGGATTATTTCGAAAAAATTCTGGAATTGTTGATTGACATGCATATGCCACTGCTTGAAACAGTTTATTTGTGAAGTGAAAATATTGCCAATGAGAATATGCCTATGTGTCTGATACAGAATGTGATAGAATTGGAAACATCAGTTTTGCCCTTGCATTCAGCTGACTGTTCCCTGGGATCGAAAAATATGGTCCTATGTTTTTGAGGGGTTTTTTTAAACTCTGGGTCACATTGTCTTTAGAATTCAGTCCATGTGTCTGGGAGATTGCATGGTAAAACAACAATTCAAATAATTTGTTTCAAGTTCTTCTTAGTTATCTCCCTTGGACTAATACACCATGAACATCATATCTTCAGATTGTATTTGGTCATTACACAATAAAGACAGCTACAAACTAGTAGGTTTCAGGCTGAGAATGGTCTTCGTTTAATAATATGTTTCACAGATGAAAGAAAGTTGGGTTCTGATATCAAGTTTATTGATGCTGACATATGTCACTAATTCAGAAAATTACAGAAGTAGGCAAACACGTTTTAGTGCTGAAATGTTTTCTTTTATTTTTTTTTAAAGAATTGAAATAACATACGGGGTACTTTGCATATGAAAAGTTATTTTTACCTCATGCCATTCGTTTAGGTTTCTAATTCTTTTTAGGTGAAATCACTAACAGACAAATGCCTGGTACTAATGAAAAGTAAAATTCATGAAAATCATTTTAAAAAATGTCAAAAGTTTAATGTGTTCTAGCAAGAATTTTTACCACAAAATCATTATTATATCATAGCCAAGTAGTGAATCTAAATATTTATTTCATATATTCAGTCATATTTTTATGAAGTTGTTTCTGAAAACATATCTATCGGTGAATGTGATATAAGGATAGGGTGAAACGTCCTTTCTCCCGTCATTGATTATTTGATTCTACATATCAAGTTCTTGGCACCTTTTATGATTGGTTAGTAAACCCAAAAAGACTAAATAATTCAAGTGTCAATTTTTTTCACAATCAATACTGTGATATTTTTATCAGAAATATATTATCAGAAATATTTAATAATTTATGTAAGCATTTATTTAATATTGTGTGTCATTGATTGATGATCAGTTTTTATGTATGATTTTTGTCACATGATTTCTATACATCACATGATTGTCATGTGACAGTGCTGTGATTGATGGGTGAGAGACGATACAGATATGTAGCAAACCAGTGCAGGGATTTACTGGCGATACTGAAAAATCCCTATAGATATATATGCAATAGCTTTTTGACATTTAATTATTTTGTTACTGTGTGCAATAATAAATGTGCTGGTGTCTTATTAATAGACTGATCTAATGTGGTTATAAGTCATGAAATTTAGAAAGTTATTGTTGTACAATGATATACAATAAAACAATTATATCATCTTGCCAAATAACCTCCCTTTACCAAATTAGTTCAATGTACAAGTACTCAGCAATTTTTTTAATCATTTTTGTCGTTTTAATGCATTTGATTCATTTCACATAATAATATCAAGAATTATTTCACATATTGCTACATTAAATGGAGACGGGCCTGGTGATGCTCACTTGCAAAGTTTGAAAGGTTTACAGTGGATATGTTACATGTATTATTTATCCCCTTGAAATGCATTTTAACAAGGCAAGGGAGGTAACCTGGTGAGCTTTAAAAAGAATCTCTCAGTTTTAAGGAAAAAATTGTTGTATAGACTTGTATTCAATATCAAAAGGTCCATTTCATACATTATCAAACTTCAAAAATCTGTTTGTGAATGTCTACAATAAATTGCAGTTTCAGTGAACCACAACTGTATTATGTAAAATGCCGCAGAATAATCAGTTGAGACAATAAAATTTGTTTTCATTGATAAGTGGTGTTATTGTGCTGTTTTACTGTTGAATATAAACTTCAGCATTGTGTTCAATTGATTGGGAAAACATGAGAAATGTCAAGTCACATGCTGTCAAAATATATCTGGGAAAAAAAACTTGAAAAAAAAAATTTGATTGAAACAAAATCCTTCTTTATTGAAAGGCAATAAAAATGTTTGTACAAGTCCGTACACAATTACTGTATTTGACACCCTCTCATCCCAAGCAGGTACTGCTATACAGCATTTCATCAGCAAGTAACTAGTAAGGCCCCTATCGACAAAGCCGGAGGGAACTATTTGTTTACCGTCCATTTATTATCACTGCAACATGTGCACAAATTGAACTGAAGTTTGGTATACAGATAAATCGTGAAAAGAACTAGGTCATGTTCTGATTTGGTTATGTTTGAATAATTTTTAGAGATGCCGCTTTGGACTTTAAATTTCCAATAATTCTATTCATTATCTCTGCAACATGTTGAACTGAAACTTAGCATGTATTATAGACATATCTCGGGAATAACTAGGACGATTTAAAATTTTTGGTCACAGATGAATAACTTTTAACAGGATATGCCTGACCTAAAAATTTCGATAATTTGCAGTGGTGCTCAATATCTCTTTGAACATGCATATTTTATGCATAAACCAGAGCTCAGATCAAAGCTGTGTTTTGCCCCAGATGTCATGTTCAAACAAGAGTCAATCAAATGCAGGACCTATAGCTAAGACCATATACTTTACGCAGAGTTATGGGCCTTGGACTTTTGTTAAACTCAGGCCCCAGACCAACTGTTTATACAAAATTAAATCCCCTTTACTCAAGGTTACTTTACAAAATGCTCTCATTCTAAAAGAAGGATCTTAAAGCATTCACTATATTTTCCAGTGGGCTCAAAATTGAATCCCCTTCAGTGGCCTTCACCCAAGGATGTTTCTGGCAAAATTTGGTCAAATTCTGCTATGTGGTTCAGGACTTGTATTGATTTATAAATTGACGGACAATGTTCCTTGGCATAAGCTCCTAAGGCAGGTTAGCTAAAAATTCCAGTCATCAAGATGATACTTTCGCAAATAATACAACACAATTTAATTAAGATTAAAATTTTATTTTGTAAAAGTTACATTCAGCACCTTGATAATTTTGACAGAAAAGATTGTGATTCAGTACACATAGAAACAGAAAACAATCCAAGGAAAAATGATAGTTTTGCTTGTGGAGGAAAAGTAATTGTGATCGAAATATAGGCGAGATGATAATTTGCTTTATTACATAATTACAATACTAACTGGCCATAATCAAACATGAAATGATGCAAAAAAATCTACAGCATTATCTATGGTATAGAATTATAAGTGGATAGTCAAAATGTTAATATTTACAACAAAAATTGTACTTTTTTTCTCCACAAGCAAATCTGTCATAATTTATATAATTATCCAGTCGATGTATTATTACACACTTGTGTTAGGAAATTAAATTGTTAAAGAAGCAGAAAATAATTACTTAAACATGCACAAAAACATTAAGAAATGGATAGATAAATGTTTCTGCATCCAGTATCATTTTACAAAAGTGTGAGAGGTGACGTTATAAAATTGCTACATGTGAGACACTAATCAATATGTACACATGCAATATCATCGAAAAATAGTTTGTCAGATTTATAATACTTGTACCCCCTCAGGAACCAAATGTATAAATTTGGAAGCCAATACGGGTATGTCCCCTAATTCTTTTAAAAGTGTTTTCGGTCAAATATTTCCTAGTTTCATTCGTCAATGCCATCTATCAATCAAAAATGTCATTCAGCGAATTTTAGATTTTCAAATCTTGAACTTACAGAAGATTGTCCTCTCCAAATTTGGTTGAACCTCTACGAAAACAGGATCAAATTTTAAACTGAATTGTCCGAAGGTACATGCTACAAAGTTTGTTTTATCGAGATGAATTTATTCGTAAGGACTGAATGAAATGTTATTTTAATCAAGTGTTTTAGACAATCAATTAGCATTTTTATCTATTTATATAAAATGTAAATAAATGTGTAGAACAGATAAGCATATAAACCACTTACTTCAGTTGCTTGTAATACAATTAAAATGTTTTATCCACTTATGATAGGACAGAAGTCAACAAATTTAGAGTAAGCATGATAATATTAATGAAATATATTTAACAAATAGTCGGGCATAAGGCCAGGTGAAAAACATTTCCTTTCTCTGTTACAATCTTTTAATGTTATGATGGATGAATAAATGTCAAAAACATATTTGAACACTCTTATTTTACGCCGCTTGGCAAACTAACAATTTACGGGTATTAAAGAATTTTTTCCCAATACAAAAAACAAAATATTAAAGACAGATCGACATAATGAGTTAGAATATAAATGTGGATGATTTAAGATTGGAAATAATATTTTTTGCTTGGCCTATACCTTGAATCAATAATTAGGACATATTTATAGATTACAGAAAACAACATTTCAAAATGCAGCATGACTAAGATAGGCAGTATATCGTACAGTGCTGAAAATTGTTGCATTTATGGTAATAAAGAAACGCAGATTTAACAGAACTGTTTCTATTTGGAAATGCATACATGCATCAAAACGGCCCCCCACCCACCCCCAGTGTCCTCATTCACGAATCTTCCCACTCATCGCCATGCCCCCCAAGTCATATCACAATAGTACAGAAGTTATACTTCTCACGTCACATTTATCACAAACAGAAGTCCGGCTTCAGTCATTGGTTTACATACATTATATAGTGCACTATAAGAGTTCCTTCCTCTCCGACTAGGCCGGGCGGCTGTACAAAATTATTGGTATGTACACAGTATATATTAAGTTTCCATGCAGGATAACTACACATTATTTTTTGCACTTTTTTCCCCTCGTTTCTCTTGAGATCAGAACGCAGACAAACTCATGCTCCTCTTCATCTTGTTGCCGACCAGACGCCGACTCCGACTTACATTTGCGGAGAAACTTGAAGGTGTGATTCGTGTTAGACACTGTGTGGCTTCAACAAGTTTTCTGAAACACAAAAATATTCTGCATCAGAACATGTCCAGTGAAAACTTTCCTGAAAGTTGTTCGGGAGTAGAGGATGTAACCTGATCCCGTCAACTTTCACCAGGCATTGATAAGACAAAGTATGCAACACACCCTCTAAAAGTGATTAAAACAATCATGCAAAGTGTCATCCTCTACTGTAACAGGTTTCAAAGTTATGGACTGAATACAAATTTAATGTTTCACAACAAAAGGGTCCCATGACAAACATTATATTTGAGGTTATGATCTTTGCAGGACAAAAATGAATATATATGTAACACACCTTTAACTAGTGGTTAACAATCATTCAAAAATGTATCTCTCTGCAATCACGGGTTACAAAGTAATGAAGCAGAAAAGATGGATGGACTAAAAGTGATCACTACTACATATTCCCTACTACATATTCCCTACTACATGACAAAGCCAATTAAGTTCTAGTTTAGTATTATGACAAAGGGCCTGATGAATCCAGAAATGGTACACACCTTGAGAGCATCTGGTTTTTGAATCTCTCTTCGTTGAGTTCCCGTCGTAGCTGGGCTCTTGACTTGGTAGCTTGAGGACACAGGATGGGACTGGAGGCTACTGCTGCGGCACTTGGTCGTTTCAAAGGATCAGGGTCGACCATGCTCTGTAAAACAAGTTTATACTGTTATAGAAGAGACACCAGGCATTCTGAAGAATTTAGGAGTTTTCATTTGACACCTTTATTTTGACTTTGACTATCTGAATGTTGAGAATTGTATCTAAATTTTGTTAATTGTGTAAATTTTATCTGAAGTTTTTGAACTTAAAACAGATATTCAGCAACAATTACCTTGAGGAGTTGGTTGAGTTCAGGTGACATGTGCGGTAGACTGGGAAGTTGTCCCTCGCGGATACTGTGCCACTGAGGGCCGTTGCGTGGCAGGTTGTGGCCACCTCCTGCTTCATACATGGTCAGACCGAGAGAAAACACGTCACATTTTGACAGGTGATCAAAGTTCTCGCTAAGGATTTCTTTTGGCAGGTAATGGCAGTCACCATCCTCCACCGTGGGGTTGGTCACTGATGTTACATGGCCTAAATCACCTGTAATAAACATAGGTACACAACTTTAAATTCATCCCAAAGGGCGGAGTCAAAAACTAACAATTGAACTACACATCTCCCACTAGTTGTTAATTTCAAGGTTATTATCTTTAATCTTTCCTGGAATTGTGAATTAGATGCTCACAAAATTCAAAATTCATTCATTTCACATTGCATTACTTGCTCCTTTTCAGCATTTCATAGATGGCTCGCTGTAAAATATTTGCGAACATAGAAACCTAATATACTAAATAGACATATTTGTTTTGGAAATTGTGGACTATCACTCAACATTTCTCAAAAACTTCTTGTATCCATAATAACCTAGTACCATAGTGAATGTATTTAGAACCGATATGTACATACCAATTTTGTAGATGATGGCCTCCTCCTCTTCCTCCTCCTCTCCACACGACTCCATGCCACTCTCTGGGGACTGTAGGAACTTGGGGTTTCTGTGGATGAAGATGTTGCCAGGTTTGATGTCCAGGTGCACCAGGTTCTGGGAGTGGATGTACTTGAGGCCCAGGACAGCCTGGTACATAATGGTCTTCAGTTCCGACTCGCTCATCACTCTTCCCGTCCGCTTATCTTCTTCAACCACCTCCGCCAGACTACCACCTGTACAACATGAATATTGTGAACATCATCAAATTGAAGCTACTCTCAACATTATCAGATTGTCCATTTGATAACTTAGTGCTTTGATCATTAAAAAATCAGTCTTCTTCCATATTATACTTTTTAAGAAATACACTGATGAATTTAACAAGTAAATTCAATCAGTCTTCCATAATATGCTGGTGTAAAAATCAGAATTTTTTTACGTTTCTTTTTCAATTTGCGACTTCTTTAAATCAAATACTGCATTTTCAATTCAAGGATTTTGATGTTGAACATATCATAAATGTTAAATCAAAAGACCTGTCAATCTTTCCAAAACATTTTGGACCAAAATCCTTCAGATATGTTTCTGATAACTTACCGTTACAGTACTCGTTTTGGATGTACATGTGGTCTTCCTCTGCCCACGCCGAGTAGTAGCGCACAACATGCTGATGCTTCCCTAGTACTGCATGGGCGTACACCTCGTTCATCGCATTCCTCCTGTAACATAAAACAAAGCATTCTTTAGTTCACAAGTCTTTGTCCTCTTTATTATCAAAAACTGAGACGGTAAATCTAGGAAGTCTTGTTTACATTGAACCAATTCATAAATTCAAATCTGACACTAGCACTAGTGATTTAATGAAAATAGTGTACTTGATACCTATACTAGGCTTGTCTCACAAGAAAACAAATTGGTAAATGTTTGTTTTCATTTTCATATAGTTGCATTTCCAATTTAGTAATTGACTCCTTCATGATTTTGTTGATATCGATTATTTCCTTTTTTTTTTTAATTTAACTTACTCGTATACACTTCCAGCGACAGGCATCTTGGATTTCTTGATGGCATAAGTACAGCCATCCAGTCGATGTACACATTTGTAGACACTGCCAAACTCCCCATCTCCAAGCTTGCACACTTCATGGAACTCTTCATTGTACCGGGAAGTGTTAATCTCGTGGAGTGCAATTTTCTGTTGAGAGAGAACAGTTGTTGATGAGTATGATTGTAGTTTAAAACTTTTCTCATCTTAGTTCAAATTTCTATAAATTTACGACAGTTATCTAGTAACTGGGCTTTAAAAGCTTGAAGACACGCAATATCTACATTATGTATATGTTTATGACAATCTCCAACGTTTCAATCTGATGTGACATTGTGGAAATTTTACAATTGATATGTCATTCAGAGATGCTGTTACACGAATCTTTTCTTCTGCATTATAATCTCCTTTATAACTCTATAATTACCTTTGTTGAGGGCATGTCGATTTCAATTTCATCTTCTGTTGAGTCATCCAATATACTTCTGAAATATAGATAAGCTACACATACAATCCTGATATTATTCAAATGAATCCATCAATTTAAGTTTTTTCATATTTTCTGATAGGATTTACACTATGAACAACATACAGGTACATGTAGTTGTTCCGAGTGGTTCAGATGTGATTTCAGTCTTGGTTCAAATCACTATTTTCTTTTATTTCTTAAATGTGATTAAGAAAGCTTGGCTGGTTAAAAACGTTCTATGGTCTAATGAGTAATAAATGTTTAATAACTTACTGAAAAAAATTCTGACTGGAATGTCATGATTTACTGTATCTAAGATATCTTATCTTTGCTCCAAGCTCTATCAGTTTGGTTTAGGAATTATCTAGATGTCAGGGCTATGAGACAGTAAAATTACTGTTCTATAATCTACCATTATGTACATAGTGGTGCTGTTCCCAACTAATCTCCCTGTCAACCAGGTTTACTGTACTTCCCAAGCTCGGATTCTGTTGTATAGTTTAACTTTTTCCTTCATGAAAAGTTGTTGTATTTTTTTAACTTCAAACCCCTACAGTGAACACACTTGTTTATTTAGTGTTCCAAATATTGTTTTAAAAATATAATTATAATTTTTGTCATTTTTATAGTCCTTAGGACAACATTGGACGGTCATCCAGAAACAACATTACAAATTACCATTTCATGACATTTGCTTGTTTAGGCATATTATAACTAAAACACAAGGAAATCTGTCTTGGGAGTGAAGAACACCCAAAAAATTGACTGATCATGAACTTTGAAGACAATCCAATTTATCCTAGCTTGTTTCTCCCCAGAGGTTTTTGCATAAACATTACAAGTTATTACAGATTTTGTGCACCGAATAAAAACATTTTGTGTTACCTTACTTAAAATGCTCTAGGCCTAGTTATTTTTAATAATATGAAGATAAATGGCTTTTCATTTACTTACAATTGAATAGAAATTAAATGTTTGAACAATGTTTTGACCTTATATTTTTGTTTTAGTCTAATAAGGTGAAACTTGGTGCAGATTTTGGGGGAAAACACATGCAAGACCTGAATAGTAAATCATCTCTATTAGTGTTTGGTGGTCGTTTACAATATTAAAACATATTAAGTGCAATAACATTTCCATCAGGATTTGAATTATAATTATAGCTAACAATAAATAACCATTTTGGTCATCACTTTTCAAATTTTCACACCAATAAACCACCTGTTGAAAACTACCTCCTTAAATTAAAACTGAAAATAAATATTTAATCAAGAACAGCTGTGTGGTAGAACTGGGGCTGTTGAGAGGACAAGTTTATTATTGATTTTTGCAGCTATTTAAGACGTATTTTTTTATACACAATGGCATGAAACAAAGTATGGCCAAAAGGCCTAACACTTAGGCAAAAAATGCTTAATTTATTTTTCAGGTTATAGAAATTCAAAAATCGTGAATCATCACATGTGACGTAAAATGGAGTCATGGCTAATTTTAGAAATAGGGTCATTTTAAAGTCGGGATCTTTACCTTTCCATCTGGTTTCTGTTGCGTTTCATGGAGTTATTAACAGTCAATGCTCGGTTGTTATTTGGCGTAAATGGGTTGAAATTCGCTTCCACACGATTTTCCGAAGGTGGCGTTAGTCTTTTTCTCTCTTTTGCAATTCGTTCGTCCGTTAATCGCCGTCTCCTGGCTTTTTGAAGTAAAGATTTTGGCGTATGTGGTGTATCGAAAAGTCTTAGAGCACGTAACCTGTTGTGTGGTGGAGAGTTCGGACATGGCGATTCAATGGCCGTTCCGGGTGCTGGGACCCTCTGTTCGTCGTCGTCAACATCGCCCTCATTTCCTTCGTCGAGTGTAAACTGAATTGGTGATCGTTTCATTTGCCTTATAACATTCCTTGATGACCTAGGACTAGACATTGGTGAAGATGGTAAATCAATTTCAATAAATTCAGAAGGCTGTTCGTCAATCCTACTAGATTTGTATCGACAAGGCGAAAACAAATTGCCACACCGCACAAAATCGCCATCACTGGGGCTTAGCTCACCTTCGTCAGAATCATGATAAGTTAACGTCCGAATAATATTCTCATCTCTCCTCTTTAAGGCCGATCGCCGTCCTTTTGCAAACATGTTTCTTCTTTAAAACCACCAATATGTCTATGTGCGATGTAAATCCCGTGAATGATAACTGTTTACCTGTCACAACTGTAAATATATGAAGACGTAGGCACGCTTCCTGATCCCTTTTGAGATTTGGCGGGTCAGACGATCACATGACCAAATCAGCCAATCACAACCCTCGATTCAAATAACGTACGTTGTTCACACTCTCCCGATTTCACACGCTTATAGTCTGTTTCTCTATTGTCGTAATCTTACCGAGAAATCAACTTTGTATTGTATAGACCCGAATTCGTCATTTCAAGCAATAGGTGGTCCGTCGGCGTTTTTGAAGTTAATGTACTTCACAGGCTTAATTAAATATTGTACAAATTAGCAGATTTTGTACCGACTCTCACTTTTAACAAAGAAAAGCATGTTTCTTATTGGCTTATGGATATTTTGTAGAGAGCTAATGCTTACTATCATCCATTTATTACTTTGAATGACAAGTGAAAAACTTTAACGTGCAATTAAACAACAATTGACACTGTTAAAATGTAGTTGCTGTCCAGATGATTAAAATGTTTAGCTATTAACATTTTATTTATAAACCTCGCATTAATCTATGAACGTTAATTCCATATCTATTGATGTGAAATTGTTTCCCAATTAAATTAGATATTGATAAAACCATGAGGCAATTTATTAATACATCTATATTATTGATGTACAGCAGAAATAGCTGTTTTGGAGTTGTAATTGCTTTAGAAACAGAAGTACTTCTCCTTGCAATATTTGTTGTTGTTTTTTAGTATTTTAATGCAGGTTTTCAATTGTTCGTTTTTTTCCAAATTGTCTTATTTCTAAACTCTGCATGTTTATTCACGAACAAAAAAAATGCTAATACAAAAATACATTTTGTTACGTTTTTGATAGATCTATATTCGATCCGTTCGTTCCGAAGTATAATTGAAAATCATTCTGAAAAATACGCTGTTCTTTTGTTTTGAATATGCCGGATTTTGAAACCCTTGACAGATCACTGAGCACGATATAACGGTCTGGTGTGTTTGTTATGAGTTTGTGAAGGGGGACACCTGCCCCTAGCTTTACAGCATTCTCTCTGTACAAACACGAACATAATTATACACAAAAAAGAACAAATTCGTCTTCATTGATTGAATGGATAATTTCTCTACAGACTAGAATACATGAACAGGACCTCATTAGTAGCAAAATTCATAATATTTCTTGTTGAGAAAAGTTGTTTAATTTTCTGAACATTTGGAATACACTTTTGAAAGAAATTCTCATTATAACGGTGGGTACAACGGGTTCTATAATTGGTCTCGTTAGTGAACATCTGCCCTGACCTTTATCCCCCGGAGACTGTGCGACACGTGCCCCTGTCGCCAGGTGTGATGATGACGCAGCATCCCCGTCACTCGAGTACATACCGTGACTCATCTGTGGTGAGGATTCAGGTAAACAATGATATACACGTACACCGTTAGCTCATCCAAATTAGGGAAACAATTCACACATTTCTGTACCTCTAACAACTTAATACCAGTGTTCATTACGATTTTCATTGTGCTTTGACAAGATATCTGTTTTACGGGTCATTATTTAAACATTTAATCAATTTTTTATTTATTTGAGATTTTATACGTTTATTTAAAAAGTCCGTTACAAACAATATATATTTTTTATACTAACAATGGTCTCCATTATAAGACGAAAACCAATATCATATAAATTGCATTTCAACTTGAATTCATTTTGAATTTACAATGGATGGGATTGAACAACAGGCTTTGTCTGTATTATAGTTTCTCTCCTGTAATTCATATAAGTTTGAATATACGTGTCAAAACCTTTCTTTACTCCCTGTAAACCGGTATAACAATTGTTAAAAGTTAACGAAATCACTGAATGCTATATATAACCCTTAAAATTGTTTCGCTTACTAGGGAATGGACCCGCTACTAATTTTTTTGCATTATAATTTCAGGCTAAATACTGTACCGAAGTTATTGATCGATCAAATCTGACGAAGAAAAGGTCTATGTACGGATATAATTTATTATACTGGTAGTATCAAGGGTTTTAATAACGTGTGATTATCCAATTGATAATAAAATAAATAAAATCATGTTAAAGGCATAAATCAAATACGATCAGTATCTCTGCGATGTCACAAAGTTATTTAAAGAAAGACTATTGCAAATCTACAGCAAATTGATGTTAAGCCACAATTTTAGTGTTGACACCAACTTTATGTCATTTTATTGGGTTTTGGCTAAATTAATCGTCACTTAATTGTGCCTCAAGTACCAATCTTATTGTGTGTTGTTGTACATGTAAATTATCAAATAAACAAGACAACATAACGATATTACGTTGTAAAATTGTCATTGATCATGACTGTTTACACCCTTGACCAAATGACCCGTGTCTATTTCTGACAGTCGACCTTGACACTTCGACCTTGTTGTAATTGCATGCCCTAATTAGGGCTACATCAATTCATTACGGTCCCTTATGCGACGTCACAGAGAGGGTGATGGGGGATTGACGTTTGGCACTCAGGTGACATTCGTTGTCACGTGACTTGTCTCGTTCGATTATCGGAGATAACTCTTATCTGTTGTCTTGTATTACCCCCTCCCACGGTCATCTCGGCTTCCTCGCGGTGATCATAAAGTCCCCTACCAAAGTCAAAGCCGGGATCACGGTCAGGGGTCAAAGGGAGGGGTCAGCTGGTTTCGCCAGGCCTGTCATTTTCTTTGGTATCAATACAAATGAAATGAATTCATGCTAATGTAGAGGAGTGTTTGATTGTATTCGGAGTACCCACTACAACTACGGGTATAATAGCGGACACTGGTTTTCCCATTCATATCGGTTTACGGGTTTGTTCCCAGACGGGGCCGTTATATTGGCCAGATAGAAAAATTCAAAATGAATCCTTCGATCATTTGTTTTTCTATTCTTAATGCTGAATATTGCAAAAACAAAATGCTTTACACCATTGCAAAACTCGCTTTAAAGATAAATATACGTGTAAATATATTTCAATTTTCAGATTTTCACAAATATTATTAAATGAAAGAAGTACAAGTTAAAATATTGTTTTAAAGCTATCTGTTTAAGCTAACAATGCGCGGTGGATGGGTCGGACCAAAGCATCATCACCAATGTTCTGTAAAGACGGATTATTCTGTCCAACGGTCAATAATTGAAGGTGTTTCTTTTCATTATTCGAATTTCGAGTACAGCCGCTTTTCTGATATCATAGCTCATTTTAATCTTCTCGACAATGCACTCTATTAGGACTGTAAAAATACAATATGAATCATCCGGCAAGTTTGAAATGGAAGACAGCAACAGTTCTTTCAAAAACTCACAACTTTGTGGATGCGACCGGTTTGAACTGGAATGATTTGAACTTCCAGCACCACAAGTGGCATCCTGGCAAATTTAGTATATCATTGTGATTTCTAAGTATTGAAATACACAACCGGGCACACTTGAATTTAAAACTTAAACGTTATATTGACTTTAAAAAATCTACATAATAGTTTTGGGTATCTCCGGTATATTTCACTATAAAAGCATACATAAATTGTTTGCTTGATGTCATTGTTATTTTTTTTCTAGAAAGCTGTAATAGTTAAAATAGACCATGGCAAAATTTTAATTAACCGATACGAAAAAAAAAACAACCTCAATAACCAGACACTGTCCGAAATTTAGTTAGTCCGACATTTAAAGGACCAGTAGTTCGAATTCTGAGACTCCAAATTTGGTAATAGCACACGTTCTCCTACAATAAATACATGTGTTGTAATTTAACTTAAAAATCACTGAAGTGTGTGTTTCATGTAACTGAATTAAATTATATCAATGTTTATCATAAAACCATAAAGTATGATCGAAATTTATTAATAGATTATACTACTTTTCGTAATATATGAGATACGTGTCATTGTTGATATAATTATGTACGGTGAAATAAATAAATATACAATTTTTGATATGTAACGCACTATCTCTTGAGCTAACATAATGCTATACTCTAAAGCTCTGAACAGTTCATAGAAACACAATAATTATTATACAGTTCTAACCAATACAATGCTGAGGTGTTCACAGAAGCTGCTTTATTAGGCGCTTGTAATGGCTTCTCCTTGATGTGTGGTTAAACAAGGAATTAAAAATAGGAATATATAACGGTTAATTTACACCAACATTGACCACAGTCAATTAACCAATAATACCCTTAACTATTAACTCAAAATAAACTTAACCACACAAGAATTTAGCAAACTTCTAAACTTTCCAAACCCATGCACCTAAGCCCGCCGCTATTTACACACGTGTGAGTACCTTGCTCAGCTATATAGGTAGCATTATCAAAAGTGATGTAACAAGAACTTATAGTTTATTGACACATAGGTATATGTTTCGACTTAACGGACCTTCGGATTATTTGAAGTTTGGATTTACTGTCCTTTAGATAAATAAACTTTGGTATTAACGGCGGTAAACTTCAAACGCCAGTTCCGGTTTCTTAATCCATGTTAATTTCACGAGTCAATAAGAAATACAACTTTCTTTCTTTTTCAGGTAGTGTAGGACATTAAGTTATTTTGAAGATGAATAAAAAGGATTCATTTGCATAAGTTGTAATCGTCTGGGCCCAGATGTTCAAAGATTGTTAACTTAATCACTATTTAAGAAAACTTTTTCACACTTTAATAATTCTGTCAATATCCACGGTAAAATATTTCAATTTTGCATGTCAAGTGGCACTAACTGTTAGATATTTGATACCTGCAAAGCTGAAACTAGATCTATAGTTTCATTTTAAAGTTAAAGGAAAAATAAATTTTTCGTTTATCAGTGATTAAACTAATCACCTTTAGAACAAATTGGCCCGTGTTTGAATAACTGATGTCATATAATTGTTTTAAAATAAACAAATTTAATATTTATGTGAACAATCTGTGCCCACTCAACCGGTCCAGATTTTTGTAGCGATAGGAAAAGTTCGCACGAATCTCCTGTTATATATCCGATTCTAATAAATTAACAGATATAGATACGGATGCTGGAAGCGGTGGAATCTGTTCGCACGAGCGACCCCATACCGCTTCGCACGGGTCTTAACACGTTCCATTTGTTCATTTCATGTAAACAATAAACACTGTGAGATGGACGTATGTCCGAATACACGTGTTGTTTAGATCGGACGGTCAACACCATGCTAAGTTAATTTTTGTTTTCGCTAAACACTATAAACAACCACCGACTTCAATAGGATTCAATGTTTAAGCAATTTATTATCTCAAGAATATTGTCATATATGAAATCCCCAACCAGAGACTGTGTACATTTCATATACCTCCCTCCCAATCAAAAACTAATTTCAGCTCTTAATTGAAAAAGGCTGTTTTAAGTATAGATACACTGTATTCGTTAAACCATCACAGAGTTTTAAATGTACGAGACATGTATATATATATAAATATGTTCTGCCAGAGATTTGTATGTTATACGTCTCTGGTTCTGTATATATATATATTTTGGGGATCTTTGGGGGTTCGATAAGCTTTCCTTATAGGAGTGTTTGAACAATAGTTTTTGTTTTACAAAAAAAAAAAGGATAAACAATATCAAAGATAATAAACAAAAGTCATCCTGACCTTTCCACATCATTCACAAAAAAACAAACAGCCATGGTCACATACGCAGTGATCAATCTCCACGCGAGTCCCGAGTCCAGTATACTCATGAAATTATGCTGGGACTCGTACAAATTCTAGAAATACTTCCAGCACGGACTTGGATACTAATATGATTCCGTGCTTCAAGTTAACATTGTGGGATCACAATCGTTTTCAGCAATATGTACAAAAAAGGCCCATTAAAATAAATTGTAAAATCACTGTATAAGGACGTGTGTGTTGCATTATTTTGCCATTTTGTTTTTAATCTGGATGGAGGCGAAGTTAATTATCATTAAGAACGGACTGTTTTTCACAACATTTACCTTATCATGGATATACATCGAATTAAACGTAAATAATACATGATACCATAGATTTATGAAACCATGTACAATATATCCGTCTTTAGTTTTCTTTGTGTCTTTTACATATTGACCGTTGGCAACGGAATGTTAGTTGGAAACCCAGCATCAGACGCCGTAGGGCTGCTGTGACGTCATAACGACAGGGCTTCGGTGTTAAGATGTTAACAAAGGTGATACCTGCTCGAATCGCACACCTGTGATTGATCTTGTTCCTTCACCTGTTCGATCACCTGGGCGGCTCCTTTGATCTATATCTTGGCATTTGTAAACATGAAGTCGTTTGCCGTACCAGGTTCGATAATAGAGATATCACAATTATTTTGATATGCAGACATTTTATTGTCCTTAAGTAAAACATATCTTTAAAACAGCCGTTTTTCACCTGGACTTGTACGCGTGCCTAGATAATTAAACCTATATATATATATGTTTTTTTATTTTATTTTAAATGCTCTAGCCTGCTTCATTGAATAAAGATATATTCAAGCGTAGTTGCTGTTGATAGGGTAAAAGTTTATAATTGAAATGTTAACCTCCATCTTGTTAAATGGTGCTTGTGAGTATAAAGAGCTAGTTTGATGTGACATCAACTGTGACATTTGACAGATATATTCAAACAAATTGTACATTAAGTTGAAATTAAATACAAATAAATAACTACACCTGTGATGTACAACTGCGGTCTTTCATTGGAAATTTTCCGATCAAGTAAACAATACAAAAAAAATAATGAAAATTTCATATATTTTTTGTTTGGACAGGGACGCATATGTATACGTCCCTGGTTTAGATAAAATATGTTTAAATGTCTTTTTATAAAAATATATATATATAAATTATTGAATTGATATGAAATTATTTTTCGTATTTAAAAATCTGTTTTCAAATATGTTTTTCTATTACATTATCTCATGATTGCGATTTGTATTTACAATATAAACATACGCAACAAGAACAATTAATTGTTAATAAATTTAGTTTCAAATCTTCGACTTCTGGTCTTTCTTTATCGGTTTCGTATAAGGAAATTATTGGGTTTTGTTTCAATATATATTATATATCTGAATATACACAAAATCAAAATATGTTTCAAATGGAATCGTTCATCAAAGGAGATAGTTTAAACATTGTATTTGGAATACATCGACACTAACCTAGCTAAGTATTTCAATGCAATAACCTAACTAAGTATTACAATGCAATAACCTAACTAAGTATTATAATGCAATAACCTAACTCAGTATTACAATACAATAACCCAGCTAAGTATTACAATACAATACAATAAATTAATATTGTATAAGAATGTCACACGTCAGTTTAAAATAAAATACAGTAAATTGAAATGACTAATGTACATGATAAATTAACCTGCCGTATTTGGTTTACGAGACACTTTAAAATTATGCTCTCTGGGTATTTAAAGAACTTAAAGCCTTTATCCTTATACTAAGAGAAAGTCGTGTATTCATTCGAATTATTATTTTTTGATTGACATGACTCTCTAGTTATCTTTCAGTGTAGTAAGCAAAACCTGTCCTATTGTAGAGTTTGGGCAATCCTTTGCTTATTTTACACTTTCTAATTATAATGCAAACAAACCGGGTATCACTATGTTTAAATAAAAATATTTCCATATTTATTCAATAATAGTTTCACTCAAGAACATGTTGACAAAAGGTTATCTCCCTTGAACATGCCGTTATCAGACGTTTTCATAGCCAAGCACCTTGATCTTTGCAATGACGTAACAGAGTCCAAGTTGTCGTGGTCAAGTCCATTTGACCAGTCTCTGTTTATTCTATTCATACTTAATTAGTAAGGGTCATCATATATTCTTAACCGGAACTTGTCAAACTCACCCGACTGGTCAGATAAGTGGGGAGATCAGGAATTTCAAAGGACAATGTAATTGCTACAAAAGCCATCTCAAGGTGATAATTGGTTATACCGAGGTGCTATAATGCCGGGGAAAAGATAATGGCGGCGGGGATAATAGCGGGTGTTCGTTACAATTCAGTAAGGTGACGTACTAATCTAGTACAAATCTGGACAACAATAGGTGGTCAGTTCCGGCCTTATCTCTAATTCCGAAACAAAAGGGTCAGTGGTCATTCCAATTGATGACCAACTCTAGGTCGTTCAAGGTCGACTCGGCATTTGTAGGACAAGTATTGTTTTATTGTAAGGTCACCCAGGTCGAAGTACGTAAACCCTATGTTTGCATATTGTCATAAATATGTTTCAAATAAACAACCAAGGACATACCCCACCGGCACCCCCCCCCCCCCACCCCAACTCCCACACCAAACCCTCTATCTTTCCATCCTCATTCCAACCCTATTCTATCCGTATCCGTACGCTGCAGCGCAATTTGAATATCTAAAATTAAAATCGCTTAATTTACGTTTTGATTTTACTTTTGCTAAATTTCAACACAAAGAACAAATTATTTCTACTAACCATGCACTATAATTTGGTTGCTTTATGTAAACGGTAAACATTTTCGTACATGGATCAGAAAGTATGAAAACTATACTGCTTTATACATGTAGTTAGTTATATATCAGTTCCTTGAAATAAAGTACATTTTCCGCTTGTATCAATTATGGACCTCTGTTGAGATTAATACGTTGTTATATAAACCTCATAGAGTGATATTAACCGAGGACGAAGATCTGAATGTTGAATTCACTGACCAAGTTTAATTCATATTTGATAACTCGGTATTTATCAAACATTAAACAAAAAAAACAACAGTTTCTTCAAAAACAAAAGACACTTAAATCAAAATTCTTAAGAAAAACAAGATAAAATTTGTTCAACTTGTAACATGTATGACTAAACTTAATATCGTTTTATTGGGTTCCTCCTCCTGATTTGTATTTCACACATTATCTGCAAGTTTTGGGTTGGAGCTTATATTGAAGTTTTTCTTTAGGCCAGATGAAGACAAATGTTTCTTTGAACTTTATTTTCAAATAATAACTTACATGCTATCTAAGTCCGTGCACACAAAATAACTTTATCAAGTTAAAATTCTTTATTAAGTCTTGAGCTTTTCAGCTCATTCACAAATGGTGATACATTTGTACAAGAATATCATTCTTATCTCTTTATTTCCTTTAAATATGAAGCAATCAATTTCCTAACAGTTTTGTCCCTATTCACATTTGTCTTTTTAAAAAAATGTTAGCTACACATTGTCCTTATGCTGTGGTCAAAGATAACATTATGTCTGGAATTTATTTGATTATAGACACCATTCAGTCTACATTATGCGTTTTGTATTGAATTATAACCGCAAATACTGATTTGTGACAAGATTTATGGCGTATCACTGATACCGTTACCAGACGGGTAATTAATGACCATCGAGGCATCGGTGCATGTTCGTCTGCCCAAGATCGTCGAAACATTTGTTTGTTGTCAGTTTTCCCGGAAAATTGGGCTGGGAAGGAGCGAAACAATCATGAAAATGTCCAGACCTAGTCATAGATGACATATTAGACGATTTTATAGCTTAGTTTGTTTAAAAATCAACAAAGGCCTTCGGGGGTCAACACGTGAAATAGACCAGCGCGCGGATGTCATGGTTACGAATGACATGACAACACGACAGCTAGACAATACCGACTCCATTTTTATTGCATAGATGACAAATATGCGAGCAACATTATCGCACACCAAATCTAATCCTTGGTCCTGCAGTGGTCAATTTCGGACCTGAAGACGTAAACTACAAATATCCCGAGGCAGGACATTAATCAGTGCTGTGCAGCCTAACGCGGTTACCTGTTACACCTGGGTAAAGTCACGGACAATCATCCGGATCAATCAGGATCGAAGATATCGATTTTTAACAAAGGGTTTGGATGAAAGGGGCCGCCAATTCTTGGGTACAAAAGGACAAGATAAAAGGACAGATATATACACTTACTTTAATATTCAGACGGGACTAATGGAGCTATCGGATTTTATCAGCAATCAAAGAAGAACGGGACAAGAAACACACGCCAGTCATTAGCAGAACATTAAAATATTTGAAAAGAATCACATGTTCAAGTTGCGTAATTGAAATAAAATTTATTATGGTTTACTTGATAATCGCGAGTGCAGATTTTCTTTGGTTATATCACGCTATACGATTGCCATCGAAGTCCGTGATTTTAACATAGATACTAAGACAAGAAGGGGGCCGCGGTGTTCCAACATTCTATCACTAAGCCCTCCACCTCTGCATGGGATGCGAGTTCGAAACCCACGTGGGACCGTTGCCAGGTACTGACCGTAGGTCAGTGGTTTTTCTCCGGGTACTCCGGCTTTCCTCAACCTCCAAAACCTGACACGTCCTTAAATGACCCTGGCTGTTAATAAGACGTAAAACAAAATAAACGAAACCAAAGAAGACAAGACTATTGAGATCAACAAATATAAAACTATACAACGTAACTACACGAAAAAGAAGACTGGACCATGAAGTTCTCTTCCTATCTTTCTTTCACATTCGCGATATAAATAACAAATAGCATTGTTTGGGTATATATATGTTCTCAAATCGAGTATATGAACAGTAATAACTTCAAAAAACAAATGAAAGAAAAGCAATTCCTATATAGACTTGGGCATAGGAATGTGAACTAGTTTGGGGTAAAGGTCAGGCCACTAATGACAACCACAGCTGTGCTAGATCACAGCATATCCACCCAGGAGTAATTTATATAGATGCACAGTCTCAAAATCAGGGACGTATATGTGAGACGATTCTCCTAATTACATGTAGTTGTTCACCTTAAATACGTAATTAAGAAAGGCTGAATTAGGAAGTTTTTTTCTGCTATTGTAACTATATACCACCACAAACAACAGGGACATACAGCACTAAAGCAAAATATATCCACACCTTTAACAATAGACTCATTTTGTTGGCCCAACCATGACCAGAGACGTAAGTTACATTGTATACAGCACTATACACGTGTTATATATATGTCTCTGGTCCAACAACTGACTTCATAATAGTTCATTATAACTATACATAGTCATATGTGTGTAAGCAGAGGCGTATAACACATGACCGCAATTGTAGATTTTTATTCAATTCTGAGTCCACTGCTAGAAGAGCTATAACTTCGGTGTAAATTAAGAACTTGTAATGATAAATTTATAGTGGAAACATGTAGATATGGATACAAATCCCGTTTTGCTGAGATGTAATTTCTGACTACAGAATAGATATAATGCTTTACATTTTAATGAAATTCCAAATTATAAAATTTTCAGAATTGATGAACAAAGTGTTAAAATTGAAAGTTTTTTTTAATTGAAAGTTGTATGCAAACTAATAAAAATTATATATATAAAACTGATACAGGGACTTATATATGTCTCCTATATATATACGTCCCTGACTGAGACGTATAGAATTTTGGCAGATGTTTAGAACATGATTACTTCTTATACTGTACCTCACATTTGTTTTTTTTTTGTGTGTAAAATTGTAAACATGTTTTCACTGTATAATTGCAATTTTGTAAAAATTTGTTAAAAAGTTGTACTTAATATTCTTGAGAAACACCAGAAACTGATAAGTGATAACACGGCTTGTAGACACGATACCGGATGTCATAAAATAAGAAACGGACTATAAGCAATGTATGCTACAATATATGTTTATAAAACACTGTAGTTAATTGCATACCATCGAAAAAAAAACACTTAGAAATAAGATTACCAAGTTTTCTTGTTTGAAATTACTTAAATACAGTTTAAGACAAAGTAATACAATTTCTATAAATTTGAGCCGAGCTCATCACTGCTCCGGAAGTAGAATTCTACAACAACGCCATCTTCTTTAGTGGCATTGTGGTGAAATGTCAGTACTTTTCAACCAAGATTTGCATATATTTCGTGTGGTCTACACCATATTTGATTATCACAATTCATAAGGTAAAACATCTACCTGTATAAAGAGTTTCTACTTATTTAGTTCCTTCAAATGTTTTATAGTTCCTATTATAATCAGGATTTTCAGTATGTAAATATGTCAATATTTCGTCGATGACAACACATTTATTGAATGACAGGAACAGTGTTGAATGGTGAACTTTACAAGTATTTGGCAATCCTTTATAGAACTTTGCGATTTACCATCAGATACTGGTAGTTTCGTCTATTAATCGAGAAAATATTGGTGTATTAATTAAATTTCTCATTCCTGACAAGGATAGGATTTATTTACAACAAAATAAACTAAATTAAAAATAAAAATCATACCGGCGATTACCGTCAACTTCTAGGCTAAGAGTCCAGTCACAGGAACATGTATAAAATTTAGTGATAAATACCTGTAAATATTTTCAATATATATGTATTTATCACTCAATTTTATCATAGTTTTATCAATATGTAATATTATGGAATACTTGTAATTGCTAAAATAATCTTGTGTAGAATGTTGCTCTGCTTCATTGATTAAATGCATGTTTCGTGGTGTTGCTGTTTCTGTAAAAGATGTGCATTCATTAGGTTGCAATACAAGTGTGACTGAAGTGTATGGAATCTCCCTTTAGCTTAGTCCGAATTAAAGGTTCTGACACTCTTCGGACTACCTGTAGCTCAGCAGAAGAGCATCAGGCTGGAGACCCAAGGGTCGCAGATTCAAGCCCTAGTGACTGCACTATCTTTATCACTCTTCCTCTTCCTATTACAAACTGGTGCTGTTGACCCTCCCCATTTCAAAGCAGGGGAATCCTTGATGGGAAGTCAAATGACCTGGGTTGGAGATTTAGAGTAAATGGAGGAATAGTGTAAAAGATGTGCACTGATTCGGTTGCCTTAAACAAATAGTTAAAACAAACTAATAATGGCAGGACACAATAAAACACACTTGAAATGTCCTCTCAAGAGTGAACTGTAGGGATTCCCCCTTTTATAGCTCAGTGGTTTAAGAGCTAAGGGTCGCAGATTTGAGCCCCAGCGACAGCATCTTTATCACTTCTCATCCAATTACACTTCCTTTTTCAAAGTCATTATAATTCCCACTCAAAAACTACACTACATGCATCCCAGATGTGGTTAAATTTCCTTGCCAAGTTTAGACACATAATTTGAAACAATTGATATTCACTGTCACCACTGTAACAGGACCAGCATTAGAACTTACATGGTAGTTTCGAAACTCGGGACGGTTCTGCCTGATTGTATTACTGTAGCTGTAAATTTTACACATGCTTTATTCAGTCAAAAAGCACTGCTACATGTTAAATAAGAGGAATGCTATTTTAACATTTATTTCACATGTTATTCTTGTTTCAGGTAAATACCAGCACACCTGAAGACAAATATGGAGGAAACCAGGGAACAGGTGATACAGTCTGAGTTGGCACAGGTGAAGCAGAAAGCTCCACTCATTGAAGGTGTAACCCTTGTTACATGTGTGGAGCTGTCTGTGCGGATTGGCATTAAGTAAGATATTAATCCATAAATCAAATCTGCCCAATATGTATTTCATTGCATCTCAGCAACTCTTGTTGTTATACGCCTTATATAATATTCCCTATACAATCTATGTATCAAAAAAGGCAGCAAACAAACTGTTTAGTCAACGGGCGGAAGTAACTGTTAAAATTATGACGTCACAGTTGTGGAAGTACATGTATAGCAAAATGTTGTCGACTGGGATTTCGGGCAACAGATAATCTGTTGGACCCTCATACAAACTGTTGCCCTCAGCCTGGTCCTTGGTCAACAGCTTGCCTTTGGGTCCAACAGATCATCTGTTGCCCTCAACCACAGTCAACAACTGTTTAACATTGCATGGGCAAGAGATCCAGACTATAGGAAAAAGGCCCAAGATAGTGTTATTGCACCTGTAGCATGCTGGGAGGAAGCACTACCAATTGCAAATTTGTAGAAATTATTGGACCTGACTCACTTTCAAGGTTGTAGAGGGGTTAAATGTATCACAACATTGAACAAATTTTTACTCAATCAGCAAAAAGGCCAGGTTACTGATACTGAGCCACAGCAAGCTGGGATGATTTTTTTGCTATTGAGTGTCCTTGTTTAAAGGCCCAATATGCGTAACTTTCGGCAAAACCTGAAGTGAAAATCAAACCTTATAGCTTTTTTTATATTTATATATTTAGTTAAGATTAACTGATACCAGCAATAGTCAAGACAAATTCTTATGCGGTAAGTGGTACAGCAGCAGTTGAAATTCGGTATTTGTAAACACGCGTTCATTTTGAACTGCCTTCAAACTTCGGCTTGTTGTTGAAGTGGGCCCCACTTGTATTATTTTCAATTCTTTGGCTTTTTCTCTCAAGAGTTTCTTGTTTGTTACTGCTCAGGTTACTTTGTTTTAGGTTTATTTTTGCATGGTTATCAACTGGATTTTTTTCAGAATTTTTCAGAATCACAACAAATTTCCAGAAGTTTCGTAAATGGGCCTGTAATTTTCAATGTGTCATGTAAAATTTTACACATTCTGTTGAATCGAACACTGATATTTTGTCTGAAGCTGCTTTATTTCAATCCACTTTAAAGGTTTCATATGTGAGATTAATAGCTGATGAGCTATCAGGCACATTGGGCCTCTTGTAACACAATTACATTTTTTACAGGGTAACGGATCAGAAACATGTGACACTGATCGTGATGTTCCCTCCTAAATACCCTCACGAGCCAATCATCATGGAGCTGAAAAGCAAGTCCTTGTCGGAGAAATTGCTGGACGGGTTACTGAAGGTCTGTGAGGAACAAGCCAAAAAATGGGTTGGCCAACGTCAGGTAAAGACTGCTGAATAATTGGTGATGTTTCTCCAATGATGTACACTATACTGTACTTGAAAATGAAGATTAAACCGTGATCCCAATTTTCCTAGTCGGGCTCTCTACCACTGAGCTAAAGGAAAATATCCTCTAATGCAGAGATACATACGAACCTCATTATTTTGAACTTTTGACCCGAAAACTCCATACAATTTAAAGTTTTCTTGTCGGATCTGGCCAAGCTTTTCACTGGAATTCAAACTCTGGTAACTGGAATACTCTGTTAAGTCAAGGTTTATTCATGGTCCCATTGACTTCAAGATAACGAGGTTCGACTTTAATGTATTATGTATAAATGATATCTACCACATACTGAAAAAGGAGGGTTAAAGTGATCCATGGAGAAAAAACATCATATATTTATATACATTGTAAAAATGATAAAACATTTCAAAACCAAGTTTTAACATATGATCCCCCACATGAAGGAAGAGAATTCTATCGATTTTGAGGTCATTTAGTCAAAGGGGTCAGGGTTGCTGTAGCTTTAAATAGACTGAGTTTTTTGGTTTTATGTTGTTTGACATCCCATTAACATTTATCGTCAGTTAAGGATTAAATGGCTTGAAAGCTTGATGTACTGGTGTACTTGGAAAGTACATAATAAATATAATCTAGATAGAGGATGGGTTGAGCTGTGAATCGCAAGGGGGTTTGCGATGCGATACGATACGTACCACGATACAAGGGCCACGATACGATATTTGCCATGATATATGAGAAACCAACTAACAGTCTGACAATGAACATTCCATTGCCAGTTTAACTTCTATACCTACAAGTCACATTTAAAAGTTACTTCTGTGGTGTTATCAATGGAAATGATACGACATAAACAGGCAACTCAGCAAGTGAAACAGTTTATCTATTTTGTTTATTTTCCTGTCTTGTTTTTAACTGATAAAGTTTACATTTTACATCTGTGATCAAATTCGCACGTGTACAGTCAGATTTGATTGTCGCTTGAAACACACACTTTAACTTTTATTTGCCTGTTTAGATACTGCAGAGGCCGTAAATGAAGCGCTAAACTGAGATTTAACATTAACATGCATTGATGTCAATGTCGTAGCACTTTCGTTGTGGTGTTGTGAATGTGTTGTCTTCGTCGTATTCACAGAATACTTGAGCCCAACCCAACTTTCATTACAATTAATATACAGACGTTTTTATGTGTATCCCATAAATCATTCTTGATTTTGGTTGATCAAGTTTTAAATAAATTCAATAAGCGGCTATGAAAGTCGCTAGAGTTGCAACATGCTTCTGTTCAACCCCTTTTCCTGTTTGTCGGCCATGATGGTTACGTAATGCAGCAAGGGAGATAACTCATTTCAGGTATCACGATACAAAACAAAGCTAAATGATGCATCGATGCACTGTCTCGCGATTCCATACATCAATGAATCGTTACACCTCTAATGATGGGCCTGATAGAGATGATCCCCATTTGAGTTTTGGGTTATAGTGTCAATGGTTAATCCAAGGTCACAGTAGCTAAAGATAATAAAGAGCGCAGCACTGAGGCGCCTTTGGCACCCGAACGAAGCTCTTGAATGTTAACACTTGCATGCATAAACAGAGTTGTTCCCCCTTGTTTCCACCCTTTGCCTTCAAATTTTTTCATTCCAAAGTTGCCCTCCAGCAGGGAAACCAGAACCATGTCACACAAAGTCGTTAAGTCATGTTACGTCACATTTAGGCTTCATCAGTAATTTACAGAATGTTGACAATACCTGGAATATCTTTCAGCTGATTTACAGATTTTCAGAGATTTACTAAAGTTATGCTCTTTTAAGTTTTTGCCTCTAGTATAGCAGTCAAATTAAAATTAATGAAATAGATGTAATAGAATCGTAACAGATGCTTAAATCAAGAACTATCATATCTTTTGGCATATGCCAACAAACCAGGTTATTTAGAAGCATATAACTGTTATATCCAATATTTCTATCTCTCTTTATTAACAGCTGTGCTTAATGGGGAAAAAAACCTTTCAAGATGCTAGGTATATACCATATTAGCCATAATCAGCATAGAAAACCAAATCACCAAATATCAATCCTTTAATGAAATTATACATTTGAGTGATATGCAATCTTTGAAAAATTTGTAACATGAAGATTTTGAAAATTATTCATACTTTAGATATGTGTACTGTATGGTAATATTTATAATCCATGCAATTTGCCCTTTTAAAATATTGCTATGATTTTTTTTTCCAGATTTTACTCCTGACAAACTTTGTACTGAATTTTCTTCATGAAAATCCCCTGTGTGTGTGTAGTGATGAAATACAAACTGTTAAAAAGAACTTGTTGACGTCGGACGATTCGCTCAAGTTAAAACAGAAAACGGCTGAAATCGGGCTGAAGATAAAACAAGATAATTATTTTATGAACATAAGAATTGGTATACCGGAAGGCTATCCTGCCAAACAAGTAACGTAAGTATAATGAAGGTAGAATGTCCTTGCTATACACTCCTCCCCACCCCCTCATTTTAATGTTGTTTAGTTGGTTATGCCCTTTCAACAGCTGTGCTCATTAAAGGACAACTTCCCAGTGTATGCGATGTGGGTTTGTGTGTGTGTGTTGAATGCCTGTGTGTTTGGAGGCTGCGGAACGTGTGCTCAGTGTATGTGATGTGGGTTTGTGTGTGTGTGTTGAATGCCTGTGTGTTTTGGAGGCTGCGGAATGTGTGTGCAGTGTATGTGATGTGTGTGTTGAATGCCTGTGTGTTTTGGAGGCTGCGGAATGTGTGTGCAGTGTATGTGATGTGGGTTTGTGTGTGTGTGTTGAATGCCTGTGTGTTTTGGAGGCTGCGGAATGTGTGTGCAGTGTATGTGATGTGGGTTTGTGTGTGTGTGTTGAATGCTTGTGTGTTTTGGAGGCTGCGGAATGTGTGTGCAGTGTATGTGATGTGTGTGTTGAATGCCTGTGTGTTTTGGAGGCTGCGGAATGTGTGCTCAGTGTATGTGATGTGGGTTTGTGTGTGTGTGTTGAATGCCTGTGTGTTTTGGAGGCTGCGGAATGTGTGTGCAGTGTATGTGATGTGGGTTTGTGTGTGTGTGTTGAATGCCTGTGTGTTTTGGAGGCTGCGGAATGTGTGTGCAGTGTATGTGATGTGTGTGTTGAATGCCTGTGTGTTTTGGAGGCTGCGGAATGTGTGCTCAGTGTATGTGATGTGGGTTTGTGTGTGTGTGTTGAATGCCTGTGTGTTTTGGAGGCTGCGGAATGTGTGTGCAGTGTATGTGATGTGGGTTTGTGTGTGTGTGTTGAATGCCTGTGTGTTTTGGAGGCTGCGGAATGTGTGTGCAGTGTATGTGATGTGGGTTTGTGTGTGTGTGTTGAATGCCTGTGTGTTTTGGAGGCTGCGGAATGTGTGTGCAGTGTATGCGATGTGGGTTTGTGTGTGTGTGTTGAATGCCTGTGTTTTTTGGAGGCTGCAGAAGGTGTGCTCAGTGTATGTGATGTGGGTTTGTGTGTGGCGCACCAGTCATTCCACTCCCAAAATGTTGAGCAGCAAGCAGGGAGTAGTAACTACTTTTATTTGAGACTTTGGTATGTCTCAGCCTGAGGACAGAACCCATAGCCTTCCTCAAAGGGGCGACTCTCAACTAAAGGCCAAAAGTGAGGTTGTGTCAAAGGAGACAATAGGAAGGAGAAAGTTGTTTAAAAAGAAGATTAAAGTCAAAATCCCAAATTTAGTCGCCTCTAACTATCATGCAATGGGGCAGCAGGTACAATTCTTACACACTACCTCTGGAGGGCTGTTCTTATATTAATGTAGGTTGTACACAGAACTTGTCTTCATCATCCTATGGATCATAATGGCTTCACCAGCTTTAATTTGTTTGCGTCAAACAAAATTAATAAAACAAGTACATGTAAACCTATAGTGTAAGTTTGTATTTCTGGGTCAACATCAAGGTCACTGTTGCTATTTATAGATCAACAGTTCCTATTTTGTCAACCTACCCGGTATTCGTTTATCATCAGTTGACAAATTTCAGTGCAGGGAGGCATCAAAGTTATGTTTGAAATCGAACTTGTCAGACTGAGAACAAAAGATATGAAATACAAAAAAATGCTCTAAACTTAAAACCTATGTATGCTAGTGCAATTTTAATTACCACTCATTTTGATATTAAAGATTAAATTAAAAACGAACTAAAAAAAGTAATTTAGATTTGTGAAAAATGTTTTTTTTCCCTAACTTATAATATTAATATAGTATATACCTCTTGGTTTTTCTTCTGTTATAAAATCTGGTGTAGACTGATATTACTATACTGTACCCTTTAGCTTCAGTATAAAAATTCAGGTTTCAAACTTGTTCTTGGTGGTCAGTTTAGATAATACTTTGTGGTCAGTTTAAGGTGTTAGTGGTCAAGGAGTAGGTCCAGTTTTACATGTTTTAAATGGTCAGTGACCGTCCACATCTGGTCACTATGACAAGTAGGAATGCTCAGCTAATGTCACATATTCACACCATATCCTTCACAGGGGTGAGAAAAAATGGCAACAATTGAAAACTGGAAATGTTTGGGGTATGATAGATGATAATTTCACTTAGACTGTTGATTTTGACCATTACCGTGTGATAATCCTGACCGATGTCAAGGTCGTTTTGTCACGTAGGTGTTGGCAGGTGAGTGGATATGACAACAGGTAAACAGTATATAACAACAAGTGATTGTCGTTTTAGGAAGAAAGTTATTTATAAACAGATATTTATGTTAGCTCTAAGCACTGTCATTAGACTGAGTATGTGTAAAAATTCTCACCAAGTATCTTAAATACTGGTGGGATGGGATGTTTTTTTTAATGAAAGTTTGAAATAATGTGTGTTTGAGTCGTGTAAACATTACTTTTAGTGATTTTAGGGACAGACATATTCCAGTTCTAGACGCATGATTTTTTCTGAGGGACTTTTTACGCTCTTATGAGAACCAATTGTTTATTTTCTTAGTGGCTGGTCTCATCAAAATTTCAAAAAGGTGATCTTGACTTACTTAACTGTTTTGAAAATGAAAAAAAGGTTCACAAATCGCTGTTTCTTTTTCGGTTTAATTTTGCACATTAATGTTTAAATCAACATTTCCCTTTAAGTAGTAGATACAGCTAAACAGTTTTCAAGAATATTTTTTTCAAAATTCTTAACAGTGGTTTGTAGCTTTGTAAGATTCATTATTAGAGAAGGTATTTGAATCTAGATCAACAGAAATTCATATTGAAATTGAAGATAATTTTTTTTTTTTTTTAAATGATTTCAGTCATTCTTGTTTTGGAAAGAATGGTCTAAAGATACAGTTATGCATGGTATAATGTGTATTTTTATATATTGACACTTTTTCTAATGCTAACTTTAAATTAAAAAAATAAGTGCAGGTTTAAGTAAGCAGTCTTTAAAAAACACTTGATACTTATATGGTCGATGGCATCTAACATCTTCTGTTTTGGCAAAGAACTGTTGAATAATTGGTTTTCATTAACTCCAGGGTTGACCTTATTTTCAACTCTCCCTATTTAGTAGAAAGGCATTCCATTTTGGTCCCTTAAATTTAATATTTTCAACCAGTGATCATGGGCTTGTTAATTAAGAGGTTTTTCTATATTATAAGATATAATCTGAAAGAATTTATTAAAATTTTGATTTAATCTGAAAGAATTCGTTAACATTTTTCATTTTAAATGGCTATTTTTTCTCCATGGTGAGTACACATACACCCATTTCATGTTTTAGTTTTGAGCATGTATAATCATCACCCCAATCCCCCCCATGGAAATTGCAAAAAAAAAGTAAGCAAGTACATGTATATAATTGGTTTGGTTTAACTTTGTATTTATTACTCAAATGAGACTGCCATGTGGAGTGAATCAGCTTCACTCCAGGGTGTAACAGTTCTGTTATCAACCTCAAAAGTCTCCCCTCTAGGGTCTAACAGTTCCCTTGTCAACCTCATCAGGATTCCAGTGGAGATTATAAGAGTGTAACACTCACATTGAGACCATGATAGTTGGGTTTTGCTCAAACACTTTTGTCTTCAGAATCTTTATGTATACATATCTTGCCATTTTGGGATAAGACTAGGAGTATTTGTTAACTTTGAGGTACAGTTAATGACCTTACTTACCTGGCTTTTACCTGTCAGATTAATAATTTTATATTTACCTGTGAGATTAGCATTTGAGGTGGGCTTACCTGAGGATTAGCCTGGTAGGGAGGGGGGATTGGTTTAGAGATATCTGGCCTGAGATTCAAATACATGGAATATGATTTTTCAAAACTAGGTTTTTTGGGATAATGTTAAAATCTATACAATTATTCAAAACCAATTTTTAGACTCACCAAGACTAAATGAGACATTTAATTAGCATTCGGCAGTGTTTAAACAGAAAAGTGACATTGCAAGTCTTGTGATGCTCATGTTTCAATAATCAGTGTAGCAGTGACAGAAAAAAAGTGTTTCATTCGTTCTGTATATGGTCTTTTATCAAGCCCACAAGTTAAAAATAAATACTGATTGTTATTATGAAAAATACTTTTGTTGTAATCCATACTATAGTTGTTTTGAAAATTGAATGAAATTTTTAAATCCCTAAATAGAATTTGGTTTTAAGATAACTGAGATAAGGTTCAAAGGTTTGGAATATAATTTTCTAAAACAAACTCATACAAATTTCATTAGGAATAAATGGGACATTTAGCAGTGTTCAAACATAACAGAAGAATATCAATGCAAGTCATGTGATGCTCATCTTTCAGTAATCAGTGTAGTACCCATAGGTGTTAACCTCTGAAACCTCCAATGAGGGAGATCTCCATCATTCCATATTTCAAATGAGGGAGAAAGTGTGTGAAATTTGACTGAAATTGCATTGCTCAATATGTCTTTCCTAGTTAATGTATCAAAATATATTTAAAAACTATATGTTTTCATCCAGACACACCAGTTATGGTTGTTGCACACATCCTGCAGTAACAGTCTGTAACTAGGAGATTATTTGACCACAGGATGTAGATTTTGAGTTTGTGTGAGTTTGGACTTGGGTGAGGGAGATTTCGAGGGAGATTGGTAGAGTTTGGTCAAAATAAGGGAGTCTCCCTCGTAATGAGGGAGAGTTAATTGGAATGAGTACCTTGTAGTGATAGATAGAACCTGTTTCAAATATGTCAACCCACTAGGTAAAAATAAATACTGATTATAACTACATGAAATAAAGAGATTTTTTGTGATTCATAATGTAGTAATTTTAAAAATGGGATGAAATTTCAACCCCTGAGGTTTGTGATAAAAATCTTTCAAATATAATTTAGCTCAATTTAGTCAAACAAAACTGACGTGTTAAATTTGCAGAATTGTGATTTTTTAAAATGAAATCATGTCTGGAAAAAAAAGAGAAATAAACATGTAATTGGGTAATTAATGAAAAATAAGAACATTGTTTGATTGTTTCTGACATAACCAGTTTTTTTCATAAGGGTGACAATAATATATTTCATAAGGGGGACAACCCTGTAAGCTTGAAATCTGAAACATAGTCAGACAGTTTTTACAGACATGTAGAATGCTAAAGATTTACGAAATACACATGTATCTGACAATGGCAGTGAGTGACACATGACATAGTTACAATAACACATTAACCCCTGAAATTCCACAATGAACTATTCCAGCCTTTAAATTGGGAGAGTTTAAATGTGTCGTATGGAGTGAAGGAGCTACAGTGACACTTGTTGTAATAACACACCAGATTAACTACTGTTTTGTAGCATATGTTTGTTTGTTTACAGTTTCTTGTTGTGATAGCAGATTGTTTATTTTGTCCACAGAGATTTTGTCATCCTTAGTTTAAGTGTTTGGAATAGTCCTTTTATGAATAGACTAGAATGAGATTTATATCTAATAAACCTAGACTGAAATTTGTATCTAATTAGCCTAGAATATGAGATTTATATCTAGGTAGCCTAGAATATGAGATTTATATCTAGGTAGCCTAGAATATGAGATTTATATCTAGGTAGCCTAGAATATGAGATTTATATCTAGGTAGCCTAGAATATGAGATTTATATCTTAAGTAGCCAAGTAGCCTAGAATATGAGATTTATATCTTAAGTAGCCAAGTAGCCTAGAATATGATTTATATCTTTAGTAGCCTAGAATGTGATATTTATCCAGAAAATGTAGTTAACGCACCAAACCTTGTCAGTTTTGAAAACCATTTGGACAAATGTTGGAGTAACATCACAACATAAACATTGTTATATTTTTTGTTTATGGACGATGATCTGAATAGAGAGGCAATTAATGCCTGCGTTCAGAATAAACTAAGTTATATCCAAGTAGACCAGAATATGAGATTTATTTGTGAGTAGCCTTTTTCACCTGTCATTGTGACATATGTATAGATAAACTGTATTTCTTGGCAAAAGATTTTATATTCTGGTACACAACCACAAATATGTTCTGGCATAGTGTGCAGAATGTGAACCTGATATTACCGTAGTAACAGTATAAGTGAACCTGATTTTACCATGGTTACAGCATAATTATGTGAACATGATGTTACCATGGTTACAGCATATGAACCTGATGTTACCATGGTTACAGCATATATGAACCTGATGTAACCATGGTTACAGCATATGTGAACCTGATGTTACCATGGTTACAGTGTATGTGAACCTGATGTTACCATGGTTACAGTAAATATGATACAAATGTTACAATGCATTATTCTTGGCACTGATAGAAGTGGCATTCCCCGATAATTGTTGTTAATTTTAGCCAACTTTGACATGTAGAATATATCCTTACATATATATATATCTGAAGGTCATGTTATTATTGTTGCAGTGTTCAGGTTGATGAACATAACTACCCAGAACTTCTCAAAACAAACTTTGCTGCCCAGGCAGTGGAAATAGCCAGACGATGTGTTCAACCTCCAATAAAGAAAAAGCCAAAGTAGGTTCATGTTTTTAACTTTTAAATTGTTCATTGCAGGAGACCATTTTGATTTGGTTTCCCAATATTATAGTAATGATCACAACAGACACATCATAATGCAATGAAGTCTTGTTGTATCTTCACTAAACACCAAGTAGTATAGAGCCAATGCCGTACTGCTTGTTAAGTTCCTGTAGGTTCTGTTAATTCGGCTTGGATATCTCTGAGTATGCAGGGCGTTTGAGAACGTGTGGGAAATTAAAGGTGAATATTCAATCGCAACAAGCCTAAGGATAAGTTTGTATCTTTTACTTTCTATGCGTTTACCAGTTTTGCCTGAACATGTGGGCTTCTTCAATTACATTTATGTTCTTGGATACTTGGTTCTGAAATGTAGCGTTTTAACTGTTAGGAAAACTGAACCCAGAATCATCATATTGTTAAGTCATGTTAATTTATATAAGGCGGTTCAGTAGCGAACTCAAAGAAGCCCACATGTTAAGGCGATACCAAGAGATGAAAATGAAACTAACCAACTAATCCTTGAGCTTGTTGCGATTGAATATTCACCTTTGATGGACTAAACATAGTGTTGTGTGAGGTTATACATTGTAGCATAATTTATGTATCATGATAAAAAAAGTATTATTTCTAGACAATGTGTTGTGGTAAAGATCATTTCTAGACACTGTATTGTGGTAAAGGTAATTTCTAGACAATTTTTGTGGTAAAGGTAATTTCTTGACAATGTGTTGTGGTAAATGTGATTTCTAAACAATGTTTTGTGGTAAAGGTAATTTCTAGACAATGTTTTGTGGTAAAGGTAATTTCTTGACAATGTGTTGTGGTAAATGTGATTTCTAAACAATTTTTTGTAGTAAAGATCATTTCTAGACAATTTTTTGTAGTAAAGATCATTTCTAGACAATTTTTTGTAGTAAAGATCATTTCTAGACAATGTGTTGTGGTAAATGTGATTTCTAAACAATGTGTTGAGGTAAAGGTAATATTTTGACAATGTGATGTGATAAAGGTCATTTCAAGCCATTGTTTTGTGGTAAAGGTCATTTCTAGACAATGTGTTGTGGTAAAGATCAAGTATTACATTCCAGTGCTTTAGTATACATATTTGAGAATTATGTAATGTTGTACTTTGTTACAGAGACCCTCCGTTCCAGATAAAAGCCTCATTACTCCCGGTGTGTAAATTTCTTATAGAAGACTCGTTAAAAAAGTACCCCAGAATGATGTGTCCATTGTGTAAGGAGCAGGCTCTCCCTACCAACCCAGATGTAAGTAAAACCGCTCTATAACCTCTCCTCAAACAAATGTTCTTAACCTACTTTCAAGGTCACAGGGGTCAGATATGTTAAGTGTATGGATATCATATTCTGAATTACAAGAAGGCCCAGAGTACTTACACTTGGCCAGAAGGTACCTGGCATGAAATACTGTAAAATTTTCTCAAACAGTTGAGATTTCATGACTTACTTTCAAGGTCACATGGGTCAAATATGTAAAACCTTATAAATTATTCTCAAGAGTACTGATACTTAGGCAGTGGGTACCTGGGACAGAGTGCTCTTAAGTTTCCTCAAAGAAATTAATTTGACCTGCATTTAAAGTCAGAGTGGTCAAATATCTAATACAAACTTCTTCTGATTAACCACTGGTCTAGTAGGTACTTCTGATTAACCAGGAGGTAAGAGTAACGATACTGATCTATAAGTTAGTAGGTACTTTAACTGAGTGTTCTAATGTGTTCTCAAGTAATTTCTTTGAAGGTCACTGGGGTCAGATATGTAGAAAGCTTTTAACAACTTCTTTCCCAATATCACTAGGCCTTGTGTGATAATGTTTGACCATTAGCATGTTGGGATAGTGGAGTGTAACATTTTATTTAGTCTGGAACATTCTTCAGCCAGGCTTCATATTTTGACATGATAATTATATTTGCTTAGAACTTTTATTGGGAATATTATTCAATGATTGCACAAATATTCAGATGAGTCATACAGGCTCTCCGGGCCTCTTGCAATTGTATTTGATTTCATTCACATATCTGTTAAGTGTTCATGGCAATGAGAGTTTTCGGGTACATGTAACTACGTGTATATGTAAATATTGTTAACATTATATGCTAGGTTTACTTAGACTAGGCTACGTTACGTTTTATGATGATAGGAATGCAAGAGAACAAATCGTACAAGCTATTGTGTTAAATTTAATTAATTTACTTTTTGGCAATTTTTACAGGGTCGCTAAATTCACACAAAAAATAAGAATTTGCTTTTTGGCAATTTTTACAGGGTCGCTAAATTCACACAAAAAATAAGAACGAGCAAATAGCACCCAATATACAATATATTTTGCCAACTAAAATGGCCAAGTTTTATACTAGAGTATGTTTGAGATGGGAAAGTGCCATTCTGAAAGTAACTCTACACAGTGTTGTTTGGATGGTTGCAATATTTTGTCTTGTTAAAAACAAAATTTCACATTGAAATAATTCTTTTTCCTGCAGGAAAAACAGAAAGATCCCAGAAAAAATGTAGAGCGAGTTTACTGTGGCCATTTGTTTCATTTTGGATGTTTAAAGCGATATTTAAGGACGCCTCCATTTGCGGGTAAGATTGACACTGCAGTGATATAGGTGTTGGTTGTTTTAATGTTCTGACTTTTTATATTGCTTGAGTCTCCATAGAACGAATCAGCTGACTTATAATATTCACAATTATAAACACATTCGCATTTTATTACCAAATATTATTATGTCTATCGCCAATTGCTAAAAAACTTATCGTAATTTCTCGCGTATAGTGCACACTTTTTTAGGGAAAATCGAAAGTATCAAGAAGGGGGTGCACACTATACGCAAGAACAAGCAAAAACCTGGACTTGGTCACTATCATGCATCGTTAATTTTTCGAAGATTATTAATCAAGGAAACCTGTTGATATACTTATATTATTTCTTATTTTATCACAACAGATGGTAAAAGCTGTCCGGATTGTGGTAAACAGATATTCCACGAGAAGTGGAGAATATCTCCGCAGCTAGCCGAGGCACGCTGGGCTCACAAACAGGCGCGACAGAGGGAACTAGCAGAGGTCATGGATTTTCTAGAATGATGTCCGATTTTATCCTAGTGCTATTTTTACAATTTTAATAAATTTGAATTAATGCGATACGTGTAGATTGTGTCGCGGATGGTCGCGCTGTGAAGACGGTGGTTTTATAGACTTGGTTTGGAAACATAAAGAGATAATTTGTTTTGTATATTTATTCGTATTTGTATGCTTTCGGAATCTCTATTTAGCTTGTACCACGGTAAAGTACATAGGAATTGGCACTGCACTTAGCAGTGTTTAGTAAGAACAAAAATATACATGACAAAAATATCTTGAGTCAACTTGTTCACCCTCAAGTTGAATTTGAACTTAAACCAGGTCAATACGTAGGGGTAAATGAATTGAAACCTGATTTTCCTTCACTGTATCATGTGTATTCTATTTTTTGATGAAATCTGAATGCAGTTTACCTCAAAGCTATTCTAAAATAATAGGTTTAACTCATTCTACCTTGAAGACACATTTAAACTCTTCCAACTCAAAGGTTGGAATAGTTCATTGTGAAATTTCAGGGGAAATGAGTTAATATCGGAGCAATTTCTCTCGGAACTTATGGTGTCCTGTGTCTGTTTTAGAATTGATTAAGTACAGTTTATGAACCTGAGACAAAGTTGAATCTTTTAACCCATTCACCCTGGAATTTTACAATGAACTAGTCTAATCTTTGAATTGAAAGAGTTCAAATGTGTGTTCAGGGAGAATGAATAATGACTCGTCAGATTAGGGTACTGTATGTTTTGTGACTGCCTTTTGTGTTGACTGCACTGTAAACTGATATCTGTAATATATGTCATTTGGATTTACATTTCTGCCACAACCACAAAGATTTCCTCACAGTTTTCCTAGCTGTTTTCGATTGGATTTGAATAACTGAAAATCAAAGCCAACATTTGGAAATTTTACAGATTGTTATCATTAGCTTTAATTTTATTATTTGGATATTGGAATGAAATTCTTTGCTATTAAATGACATGATGAAAATTAATTCCCTGCAATATTTGATTTATGTATTGTTTGCTATTCATGCATTTTTGACCTCATCCTTGAAATTCAGGGGTTACGATCCCCTACTCTCTCTACACTCCTGGAATATGTCATGACAAAGTTGAAGGCTCTGTGTGTGCCACCTTGTTGATGAGACAATAAGACAGTAAAAAATGACAGGCTTTGAAGTCTTGAGGTTCCTTTGTAATCTTTAAAGGACAGGCATGCAGCCTAGCGATTGGTCAGTTTTTTTTATCCGAGTTTGCTTTCAGTTTTTCCATCTTCCAGGGGTGTAGAGAGCATATGTGATTGTTACCCCTGGATATCGAGGATGATTCCAGGGGTGTAGAGAGCATATGTGATTGTTACCCCTGGATATCGAGGATGATTCCAGGGGTGTAGAGAGCATAGATGATCTCAACCCCTGGATATCGAGGATGATTTCAGGGGTGTAGAGAGCATAGATGATCGTAACCCCTAGATATCGAGAATGATTTGACCTGGCGGTACTGACAATACATGATGGTCTTAGCTTATGATATTGTTTAAAATAATACTGGACTGAAAGGGGAACACCTGTCATTTTTGCCTTTATGATAAGTTTTATGATGTGCGTTGTTAAAGATTATTATTGTTTGTCAGTATGTATATATATATGTATGTGTAACATCGAGTGGAAGTTTGTGTTTAGAAAAAGTGGAGGTATTGTTTCTGAACTTGTCAACAAATATTTGTATATTTGTTAGTATGCTTATCATTTAAAATTACATACCAGGAAGTTTTAACCAAGTCAGACTTTTGCCCATGAAATCACTTTCTGTCCTACACATTGGATTACAATGTTCATTATGCTATTACTCGCATTAGCTTTCATAACAAAACTTCAAAAACTTTGTTGAATTTCAAATAAGCGGCATTAAAATCTACACAAATATTCGTAACTATACGGTAGTGGGATATTTATTAAGGTGGTAATCAGATTGTAATTTCTATTTTCGTAAAATTCCACCAGAAAGTTCTAGACTAGCAAGGTTCCAAAGAGAAAGTTCTAGACTAGCAAGGTTCCACAGAGAAAATTTTAGACTAGCAAGATTCCACAGGAAAAGTTCTAGACTAGCAACGTTCCACCTGAAAGTTCTAGACTAGCAACGTTCCACCTGAAAGTTCTAGACTAGCAACGTTCCACCTGAAAGTTCTAGACTAGCAACGTTCCACCTGAAAGTTCTAGACTAGCAACGTTCCACCTGAAAGTTCTAGACTAGCAACGTTCCACCTGAAAGTTCTAGACTAGCAAGGTTCCACAAAGAAAGTTCTAGACTAGCAAGGTTCCACAGAGAAAGTTTTAGACTAGCAAGGTTCCACAGTAAAAGTTCTAGACTAGCAACGTTCCACCAGAAAGTTCTAGACTAGCAAGGTTCCATAGAGAAAGTTCTAGACTAGCAAGGTTCCATAGAGAAAGTTCAAGACTAGCAAGGTTCCACAGAAAAAGTTCTAGACTAGCAACGTTCCACCAGAAAGTTCTAGACTAGCAAGGTTCCATAGAGAAAGTTCTAGACTAGCAAGGTTCCATAGAGAAAGTTCAAGACTAGCAAGGTTCCACAGAAAAAGTTCTAGACTAGCAACGTTCCACCAGAAAGTTCAAGACGAGCAAGGTTCCACAGAAAAAGTTCTTGACTAGCAACGTTCCACCAGAAAGTTCAAGACTAGCAAGGTTCCACAGAAAAAGTTCTAGACTAGCAACGTTCCACCAGAAAGTTCAAGACTAGCAAGGTTCCACAGAAAAAGTTCTAGACTAGCAAGGTTCCACAGAAAAAGTTCTAGACTAGCAAGGTTCCACAGAGAAAGTTTTAGACTAGCAACGTTCCACTGTAAGCAGTTACTGTTTGTTTATCAAAAAGGTCAAAGTTCCAATTTGTGGTATTAAATATTTATTTTCTCAATTATAAACAAGGACCTATGATGAAGTACGCTCTCAGTCTTATGTTTTAGAATAAAAAAAAATATTTTCTAGACTTGAGCAGTTCCACAGTATGTCAGGGTACACTGTCCAGCAATGTAATGTATTGAAAAACATTGTCAGTTCCAGAAACGTTCCAGAAGTTGTCAGGGTAATCCTAAATATCAATTTTAAGACTAAAAATTCAGTGTTTCAATGTATTTCGTGGAACCGTGGTATTCATGTCAGACAGTACATCATCTAGAGCCTCATAATTTTGTTGATTTTTCCTATAAGTTTGTAAACCAATTCAGATAGTTGTGTAATAATACTAAAGCTGATGTTTCCATAGCTCAACGAAATGGTAGAAAATTGAATTTCCTTTAAAAATGTGAATGCTGTCATATTGAATGTGAAGGTGAACTTTTTTGTTTTTCAGTAAAACTAAATTTTATTTTGGGTTTTGATGATTTATGATAATGAATCAAATTTTACCTGTGTTAGTACGCCAAAGATAATTATATGTGATGCAAAGATACAGGTTATTTCGAAAATAAACCGTTATTTTATCATGATTATTTAATGAAATTTATTTGTTCAATTGAGTATGTGTGCATTTCAACTAATGTATACCCGGTACCTTAGTAGTTTGGCTGTTCTGTTGCAGAGTAAAACAGGAGTTAATGTATTTCTACTGATGACATCTTTTATACAAGAAATTAAACTGATACTGTGTTTTCTGATGTTTAAATCAATTTAAAAAAAGTTTTCATCAGGTTATGATTTTATCGATGTTTCTTCAGAAGTTTCGAGTCAAGTCTAGTACTACCGATTCACCCATCTGGTGATGCTCTTCTGCTGAATAAGCTAGAGAGAAATTTTCCATGTACACGTAATTGGAATTTTACCAAAGTGATATTTGTCTTTGCCGTTCTTACATTTTGTTATCAATTTAAAATCTCTGCAGTACCTTATTCATGCCATCCTTGAAGTTCTAGGGGTTCAAATGTTAAATGTTTGTAGCAGATCTAGATCGGGTCGATTGTTGGCGACCATATAGCTCAATTGGTTGAGCTTCCGTCTAGAGTTCAGAAATACCTTTCGCCTGTATACACTACGTGTAGATTGTTATCATATAAAATACCTTTCGCCTGTATGCACAAGATTGTTATCATGCTCAAACTGAGAATTTATGCTCAAGCTGTTTTCCTTGATCTATTGATGATAAAACTCATTATTGTAGATGACCCAGAAAAAATAATGGTGGATATTTAAAGAAAAATAATGGGGATATTTAAAGAAATATAATGGGGGATATTTAAAGGGGGATATTTAAAGAAAAATAATGGGGGATATTTAAGACTTATGACCAATTTTAGTGTTTGAAAGTTGACTTGAGCAGAGAAACTGTTTGAGCAGGAAGACAGTTTCATGAATATGGGCCCCTGACTTGCATAAAAGAATTTTTAATTATGGACATTTCTTTCGCAAATGTCTGGTTTCATTATACATTGTATCAGTAATACAATGTATGTTGATTATACCAGTAATACAATGTATGTTGATTATACCAGTAATACAATGTATGTTGACCGCAGATAAGTTAGCCCGCGACTACTGTTAATCCCCTCATTTATCAGCAGTGTGTGTGTACTGAATGATTCATATCTTTGTGATATTTGTTGTGTATTTCACCCAACATAACCGTAATTAAAGTTGTCATAATATTCCTAGTCTGGTGTTTTCAGTTCCATCAAGCTGTAGATTGCTTCATTGCTTTTCAAACCCGTGTCAGACATATCAGTGATTAATATGCTGTGTCCAAGATACAACTTTTGAGAATAAGTGTCCCATTATTTGGCAGTCGTGGGTACATAAGAGGGGAATGTATACTTCTGGTGTAACGGTAAACTGGTAGTTAATGAGCACTGTTAAGTAAAATGTCATTACCGGTATATCATGACAACAGTGGCTGAAATTTAGAATGCTTTAAAAAGGGATTTTTACTAGTATCGTGTAGATAGACATGACGTCTGGGAACTCGTAGCAGCTCTGTTTGCATATTGTTTTGTGCCACGGATGCTTTTGGCGGTACACCGGAATTATACCTGCCTAAATTGTATAAAAAGTATTAGTAATCTAATGATATGTTGGGATTCTCTGAAAAACAGCATAGTTCAGTTGACTTTATAAATCACAACACCAAGATTGTATTTGGGGTTAAAACCGATTTAATTGAACAACCAGACCACTAATCTGGGTCTCTATTTACAACAGGCAAGATTAGGTATCTAGCTTAATAAACACTTTGTTTAATGCTGTCACGGAACAGTTCACACTCGCATGCTTTACACACCTGTATACATAACTCACCTGTATGCTCACGTATGTATGTAGTATTCACCTGTACACTCATACCTGTATGAAGTACACATCTGCATGTAGCGCACACCTGCATGTAGTACACACCTGTATGTGGTACACCTAATGTGGTACACCTAATGTGGTACACACATGTATGCCGTACACACCGGTATGTAGTACACACCTGTATGCAGTACACACCGATATGTAGTACACACCTGTATGTGGTACACACCTGTTTGTAATACACCTGTATGTAGTACATATATATAGCACACACCTATATGAGTACACACATGTATGTAGTACACACTTGTACATAGTACACCTGTTTGTAATACACACCTGTATGTAGTACACTCCTGTATGAAGTACACACCTGTGTGTGGTACACTTGTATGTAGTACCTACTTGTTATAGTACACACCTGTATGTTGTAATCATCTGTATGTAATACCTGCATACAATATACATACTTGCATGTACTTAAATAGTACATTTCATTAACTTTAAATCTTTCACAAACATTTGATATTTCTTTAAATATTGATTTCACATCCGATCAATCATAAATAAAACCTACAGGCATAATTTGTGAAGGTACACACGAATATAAAGTGACTTAGTTATTATACACCTGTATGAAATTCACACTTGTATGTAATACTCATACATATCCATGCATTACATACATAATTATATAAACATGTAAGTGGCTCAGACCTGAATGCCACACACCTGTTACATCTAAATTGGATGTGTGCCACACATCTATATTTTGCAGCCATATGTATGTATCCTGTCACTCAATGTGTGATAGCAATTTCACAGCAACAACTACGGAACAAAACTGAATGGATGAATAGGAAGCTGTATTACATATTCCTGTATTGCTGGCAAAACCTAGCTATACACGGGTAACTTTTCAAGGGGAAAACTTCAGCTTAACATATTTAAAAAGTAAATCATTACTTGCGAGAATACAATGAAAAGTTACTTAAATCAAGATAGAGAGAAAAAATCAAGGGTGTAAAAATTAAACACAGCTTGTCTTGGATTCTAAACTTGGATCATCATCCTGTCACTAGTTAACTGAGCTACCTAGTCGATAAAAGATGCCATGCCTGGCCATACTGCAGTTATACCAACGTGGAGATTTCAGCCAAGGGGAGATAACTCAAAGTATAAAAAGCTTCAATCATTTGTATTTGGATGTTTTTTTATGAAATAATTCTCAGGCAAGATGTATGATAACATGGACATAGTAAGAGCATGACGTCAATAAACAAATGATTGTATAAAGGTATTGGCTTCATTGCCTTTAAGAAGAGATTTTCACTCAATAGATTATTCTACCCACTTCAAATCCCATTACATCAATGATAAATTATTAACTGTGTACATAAAGTAAAAAGTCCTTATTATCTAAAAGTTTTGAAATAATTATGCTTCAAATTTCTTGATCTATGATATATAATTCTATTTAAAATATCACCGCTTATTATCAAGCTAGAAAGGCCGAGTATACAGGTGTGACCCTGTTAAGTACTTTGCATGCTTTGCGGCTAATGTGTTATATATTCAATACATATACCCAACATCATTTTTTAATTTCAGGGCATTTCCCTACATTTTACATGATAGTAGCTATTTTTCGTTACTTGTGATATTCAAGACCTTAACTTACAAGTTTGGCAGAAGGAATTAAAACTGGCTACCATGACAAAATTCTTATCCTTACTAGTTTGAAAACTAAAACACTTTTCCAGCTGAATTTTTCTAATGGCTTATCTCCCCTTTTAATTTGACATCTTAATAACCAAGCTATGAACCCAAACAAATAATGAAACACATTATTTAAAATACACAGTATTTTTTATAAATAATTAAAGGGAGACAATCCATAGATCTCAACTTTAGATTGTGCCCAACACAAGAAAATAATGTTCAGGCTCTTTTCATTTATCAACATAACTTGAATTTTAACTTTATTCCCGATGTGTTTCAACATAATCTAATTAAGTTAAAATATAATCTAATATGGCACTCTTTTGGAGGCAGAAGTGTCTAATTCTTGAAAGAAGAAGAAAACTGTTTACAAAAGCATTTAAAGGCCCAATATACGTAAATTCAAATTTTTCGTGATTCTGAAAAATTCTGGAAAATAAATCCAGTAGATAACCATGCAAAAATAAGCCTAAAATGTAGTAAACCTGAGTTGTAACTAACAAGAAACTCTTGACAAAAATATACAAAGAATTAAAAACAATTTAGGTTGGGCCCACTTTAACAACAAGCTGAAGTTAGAAGACAGTTCAAAATGGATGCGTGTTTACAAATAATGAAATTCTGAGTTTCAACTGCTGCTGTACCGGTAACCACGTTATAAGTCATCTTGAATATTGTTGATATCAGTTAATCGTAACTAAATCTATAAATATAAAAAAATTTATTAGACTTGACTTTCGCTTCAAGTTTTGCCGGAAATAACATATATTGGGCCTTTAAAATCTATATTTCTAAAAATCTTTGGGAACGCACCTATCAGAGAATTTGCACTTATTGTGTTCAATACGTATTACATTACACAACTACAATACACACATGGTGAAATATTGTACAGTAAATAACAGGTTGATGGCACAAACATTAAACATCACACTACATATATATGACCCTTGACATTGAGGCCAGCTTAAGGTCAAAGGTCAACAGTCAGGTATATTTTAATATACACATCTATGTATGTTACAATGTTGGGTACTCAACACGCCACACAATTTTACCACACTTTCATAAATATCGGACATAAAGAGTCTATACAATATTTTACACGTATCTATATCAACAAATATTTATCATAAACGTCAACACACATTAATATGCATCGCTAAAAACAATTGGTTGCATTCCTTGTAATGAATACATTATGATAATATATGTATAGTATGCTGGATCACAAACCTCCCTCTGGCCGTCGTACTGATAAATAAGTCAACAAATTTTGACAGGTGAGATAAATTATGAGAAAACAAATCCATATTTCAATCTTTTGAGACATATTACAGTAGTATGAATACCGGTAATTCTGTTGTATCTAGACCGCCGGACAGTTTTCATGATCTACCGTATATTAAAGGACTGTTCCTCATTTTGACTGCATACATGATAGTATGTCCGCAGCTGGCAATGAACATATTCTATGGTGCACATAAGCACTCCATAGTGAATATGTTCATTCTGCTCAACCTTTTTGCATTTGCATATGCTAATTTATACACGGTCACATTTTCCTGTTATAAATAACAACTTTAATTCTACATCATTTTTAATTCCCACTAGTTACTGGGAGCACTGAGTTTTAACACCTTGCACAATTTCAAATCAACAATCTGTCAGTATTCTCTTAATCTATTCTATAGTTTTAACTCTTACTCATCTAGAATTTTTCTGACAGATTTGATTTAATGATAGCACCTAGTTGCTTTTTATAAAAAAAAATGTTTAAAGCATTATTAAGAAAATAAATGATTACATGATAAACGAAAATAACAAAAATGAACAAAAGGTGATAAAAAATTATCCAATTACCAGAGATTTGTTTATTGGTGGTTCAAAGTTATCACATAGGTGAAAATATTTCTAATGTCAGGAAAATTTTTCAAAACAACTTTTTCTTGGAACATTTGATTTGGATAAAATCTAGATAACACAGGTGAGTTTGTGGCAGATTTTATGGGTTAATGTTACCAGGCTATGAGATACGGACAGGAATAGTCCACAAATTATTTTATCATTTCACACTATCAGGACATACAGATCAATCTCTACATCAACATTTGTTTTTTGTGGGAACTTGGATTTCCTCAAATGATATGCACTCGGAATACAAGTCAGTAGGAGTATTGCATCCTGGGAAATTCAAGTCCCTGTCAAACCTTCATCACCATCAGTCCTTCACCTCCATCAAACTTTCGCCCTGTCGAAATTTGACACTCGCCTGATAAGACCCATGTTGGCCTAGTGTTAATTTCACCTTACAGAAGTTATTTGCTATACATGTATAATAATTGTTGTCATTATAAATTGGCCGTTGTTGGGGTTGGCAAGAGATGTGAAAGTGAAACTTAGGCGTATATTTCCCAGAATGCAGTAGTTTATCATCTAATTGCTATTTTATGAAAGATATTCCATAACTTGAGTATTATCATGCTTCCCACAGGTGAGTATTCAGAATATCAGTATTGCACATAGAAATATTTAAATCTGGATTTTTCAAAAGTTACTTATTTCACAGACAAGTATTCTTATCTTTATAATCTCACAGGTAAGAACTGAATCCAAACTGTCTAATCTCACAAGAAATTGTCTTATCTCTTTCTCAGAAATGCAGTTTCCAAATCTACATATTCACAGGTAATACTTTCTCTTTCTGTACTTCACAAGTAAGTATGTATGTATGCCCAATATCTGTATCTCACAATTGAGATTTCTACATCTCTATATCTTTCAAATCTCTGTATATCTCACAAATGAGATTTCCATATCTCTATATCTTTCAAATCTCTGTATATCTCACAAATGAGACTTCCACATCTCTGTATCTTTCCAATCTCTGCATCTCAAAATAGAGATTTTCATATCTCTATACCTTTCCAATATCTGTATTTCACAAGAAATTTCCACATCTCTATATTGTTCAAATCTCTGTTTCTCACAAATGAGATTTCCACATCTCTATATCTTTCCAATCTCTGTATATCTCACAATGAGATTCCACATCTCTATATATCTTTCAAATCTCTGTATATCTCACAAAATGAGATTTCCACATCTCTGTATTTTTCCAATCTCTGTATCTCAAAATAGAGATTTTAATATCTCTATACCTTTCCAATATCTGTATTTCACAAGAGATTTTCACATCTCTGTATCTTTTCCAATCTCACAATTCAGACATCCACATCTCTATATCTTTCAGGTGAGTATTCCCAATCTCTGCATCTCACAAGTAAGAATTTTCAATTCTGAAAGGAAGTTTTTCAAAACACTGGCTTCTGTATCACAAAATTTCCTCCCCCTCCCACCAATGTCTTTGCATCTTTCAGTTAAGAATCCAAACATTAGCACCTCATTAAAAAGTACTTTGATTGCAAAATTCTAAATTTACGCTGTCCTTATTCTTCTCTCCATCGAAGGTGAATGAGCATACTCAAGAATTTCAAATTCCTCTTTTCTCTGATGTGTTCGTCGGGGCAACGTCTGCCTACCTGAAGCCATACCTAGGCTTATACCATCCATTCTTGAGGACTGAAATTATACAATAGTTGATATAAGATAAAGTCCATTCTGAAGGACTGAAATTATACAATAGGACTGAAATTATACAATAGTTGATATAAGGTAAAGTCCATTTTGGAGGACTGAAAATATACAATAGTCAATATCAGATACTGTCCATCCTGGAGGACTGAAATTTAATTTAGGTGATTTTAGGTAAATTGATAACACTTTAAACAATTAAGTCCATAAAACTGTACAAATACTGTATTCATGTAAGTAATTAGTGCCCCTCGCACTATGGGTTTCCTTCAACCTTTTTTTTCAGAAAGAACTGAAATTATGCAACTCCCCTTCCCCTCCCAGGCCTGGTCCATGATATATAGTGCTTAAATATTAATTCATTTAACCCTGAAGTTTTATAATGAACTATTCCAACCATTGAATTGGAAGAGTTTAAATGTTACATCAGGGGTGTATGAGTTGCAGCAGGGATTTGTATCATTTTTTATTCTTAAAAGTGTCCCAATTTACACTAATTTGTTAATGACCCTTGGCAATAATTATGGCAAACATGGTAGAGAATGAGAGTACAAACCTGTGACCAAGTATCAGGATCGTACATATCCATGACGACTGATGGCGAGGCCAAAGGACGAGCGGTAGACGAAGTGGACACTGTAGACATTCTGGACATCCGGGAGCTGATGGACAGTGTCCGGCGCCGGAAAGGTCGACGAAGGTCATTGTCTTCGTCATCCTCAATTTCCTGTTGCATAAAAAAACACTTATGTTATAGCTGTATAACAATGATCTGACAAACTGCCTGACTTTAAACAGGGGAGATAACCAACAGGGGTAGATAAAATAAAGGGGAGATAACCTATCTTCCCCTACAAAATTAACTAGAATCTTTATTGACATGAATAATTTTCATTTTGTCCAACACTTTCAGAGCATAAAATTCCACAGCTCTAATCATAAGCCCAAGGGTCAACTTTTTCAACTGTAACGTCACTGTACCCAAGTCGGAACACTTTTAAAAGACATATTTATGTTATTTATACAATACTATCAATTATAAAAACAATTTGTTCACTTTTCACAAACAGACACTCTCTGCTCTTTATTTCTATTACAAGTTGATAATTTGATCACATGGTTCTCTAAATAGAACACAGAATACTACCAGGATTTTGTAGGCCCTGGAACCGGCGTATTTACTGTACCCTGAAAGGGACACTTTGTATTTTGGCAAATATTTGGGGGTTAACAATAAATTTTGACAGGAAAAGTTTTTGCATAAGTTATAATATTTTAGTCAAATAGGGGTCTGATTGATATTTCTTCCAAAAATTAGCATTATTTTTGATAAAATAGAATTTTGAAATTATATCCAAATAAATAATCCCACACAGCACGTAAATCAGGAAAGTTTTGTTTTGCTAATTATTGTCCATGTTACAATAATCAACCAGTAACTAGTTAGATTTTCATAAAAGTATTATTAGATGATACTGTGTACGAAAAGATACTTCTTTCCACGCGTAACAATTTCATTGGCCATTTCCCAAAAGTGTCCCGTTTTGGGTACTGTCACGATTACAGTGATGTTAACCCATTCACCCCTAAAATTTCATAATGAACTATTCCAACCTGTCATTTGGAAGAGTTCAAATGTGTTTTCAGGGGTGGAAGAATTAAGTGTCTCAGCTAGACTTGCTGAGTCCTTGGTTTGGTAAGGTCTAATGTTACCCCAGGGCTGAATGGCTTTAGTAGATTCTCTATGTTGAGGGAATAATTAATATTAAACATAAAATTTATGTCAGGCTACAAAGTTTTTCTTATCTGCCTTCATATTATTACTCTGAATATAAAAACTACAGATCTCTAGATCAGTAATTTGGTCAATAACTCAAAGTTTTATATAACAAATACTATTTTGTCTGATGAGTAACCGTGTATAGCCTGTTGCAGTCTAAATATCTTGTTTCATCACCACAAACATTTGATTCAAACTAGCATAGCCATATGAAGCATTAGCTATTGATCTAGGAAAGCCAAGCTTACAGCAAAAACTACAATTTGATTGTATTTCCCTGTAATGAGCCAGACACATGCACTGCTAGGCGAAGAGTCAGACTACAAGAAAACACCCTCTAGGAACAAGCTCCACTTACTGCCAAACACACCACAGTTTGGAATTCTTATTTGTAAATATTTCATCTGTTAATATTAATAAAGTGTTAGATTATGCAGGTTTCCCTAATGAGATGTCAGATTATACAGGTGTCACTAATGAGATGTCAGATTATACAGGTGTCACTAATGAGATGTCAGATTATACAGGTGTTGCTAATGAGATGTCAGATTATACAGGTGTTACTAATGAGATGTCAGATTATACAGGTGTCACAAATGAAATGTCAGATTATACAGGTGTCACTGATGAGATGTCAGATTATACAGGTGTGGCTAATGAGATGTCAGATTATACAGGTGTCACTAATGGGATGTCAGATTATACAGGTGACACTGATGAGATGTCAGATTATACAGGTGTCACTAATGAGATGTCACATTATACAGGTGTCACTAATGTGATGTCAGATTATACAGGTGTGGCTAATGAGATGTCAGATTATACATTGTCACTAATGAGATGTCAGATTATACAGGTGTCACAAATGAAATGTCAGATTATACAGGTGTCACTGATGAGATGTAAGATAATACTGGTGTCACAAATGAGAAGTCAGATTATACAGGTGTCACTAATGGGATGTCAGATTATACAGGTGACACTGATGAGATGTCAGATTATACAGGTGTCACTAATGAGATGTCACATTATACAGGTGACACTGATGTGATGTCAGATTATACAGGTGTTGCTAATGAGATGTCAGATTATACATTGTCACTAATGAGATGTCAGATTATACAGGTGTCACAAATGAAATGTCAGATTATACAGGTGTCACTGATGGGATGTCAGATTATACAGGTGTGGCTAATGAGATGTCAGATTATACAGGTGTCACTAATGGGATGTCAGATTATACAGGTGACACTGATGAGATGTCAGATTATACAGGTGTCACTAATGAGATGTCACATTATACAGGTGTCACTAATGAGATGTCAGATTATACAGGTGTTGCTAAAGAGATGTCAGATTATACATTGTCACTAATGAGATGTCAGATTATACAGGTATCACTAATGAGATGTCAGATTATACAGATGCCACTAATGAGATGTCAGATTATACAGGTGTCACTAATGAGATGTCAGATTATACAGGTGTCACTAATGAGAAGTCAGATTATACAGGTGTTGCTAATGAGATGTCAGATTATACATTGTCACTAATGAGATGTCAGATTATACAGGTGTCACTAATGAGATGTCAGATTATACAGGTATCACTAATGAGATGTCAGATTATACAGGTGTCACTAATGAGATGTCAGATTATACAGGTGTTGCTAATGTGATGTCAGATTATACATTGTCACTAATGAGATGTTAGATTATACAGGTGTCACTAATGAGATGTCAGATTATACAGGTGACACTGATGAGATGTCAGATTATACAGGTGTCACTAATCAGATGTCAGATTATACAGGTGACACTGATGAGATGTCAGATTATACAGGTGTCACTAATCAGATGTCAGATTATACAGGTGTCACTGATGAGATGTCAGATTATACAGGTGTTGCTAATGAGATGTCAGATTATACAGGTGTCACTAATGGGATGTCAGATTATACAGGTGACACTGATGAGATGTCAGATTATACAGGTGTCACTAATGAGATGTCACATTATACAGGTGTCACTAATGAGATGTCAGATTATACAGGTGTTGCTAAAGAGATGTCAGATTATACATTGTCACTAATGAGATGTCAGATTATACAGGTATCACTAATGAGATGTCAGATTATACAGATGCCACTAATGAGATGTCAGATTATACAGGTGTCACTAATGAGATGTCAGATTATACAGGTGTCACTAATGAGAAGTCAGATTATACAGGTGTTGCTAATGAGATGTCAGATTATACATTGTCACTAATGAGATGTCAGATTATACAGGTGTCACTAATGAGATGTCAGATTATACAGGTATCACTAATGAGATGTCAGATTATACAGGTGTCACTAATGAGATGTCAGATTATACAGGTGTTGCTAATGTGATGTCAGATTATACATTGTCACTAATGAGATGTTAGATTATACAGGTGTCACTAATGAGATGTCAGATTATACAGGTGACACTGATGAGATGTCAGATTATACAGGTGTCACTAATGAGATGTCAGATTATACAGGTGACACTGATGAGATGTCAGATTATACAGGTGTCACTAATCAGATGTCAGATTATACAGGTGTCACTGATGAGATGTCAGATTATACAGGTGTTGCTAATGAGATGTCAGATTATACAGGTGTCACTAATGAGATGTCAGATTATACAGGTGTCACTAATGAGATGTCAGATTATACAGGTATCACTAATGAGATGTCAGATTATACAGGTGTCAGAAATGAGATGTCAGATTATTCAGGTATCACTTATGAGATGTCAGATTATACAGGTGTGGCTAATGAGATGTCAGATTATACAGGTATCACTAATGAGATGTCAAACTATACAGGTGTCAATAAAGAGATGTCAGATTGTAGAGGCGTTGCTAATGAGATGTCAGATTATACAGGTGTTGCTAATGAGATGTCAGATTATACAGGTGTTGCTAATGAGATGTCAGATTATACAGGTGTGGCTAATGAGATATCAGATTTTATACAGGTGTGGCTAATGAGATGTCAAATTATACAGGTGACACTGATGAGATGTCAGATTATACAGGTGTCACTAATGAGATGTCACATTATACAGGTGACACTGATGTGATGTCAGATTATACAGGTGTTGCTAATGAGATGTCAGATTATACATTGTCACTAATGAGATGTCAGATTATACAGGTGTCACAAATGAAATGTCAGATTATACAGGTGTCACTGATGGGATGTCAGATTATACAGGTGTGGCTAATGAGATGTCAGATTATACAGGTGTCACTAATGGGATGTCAGATTATACAGGTGACACTGATGAGATGTCAGATTATACAGGTGTCACTAATGAGATGTCACATTATACAGGTGTCACTAATGAGATGTCAGATTATACAGGTGTTGCTAAAGAGATGTCAGATTATACATTGTCACTAATGAGATGTCAGATTATACAGGTATCACTAATGAGATGTCAGATTATACAGATGCCACTAATGAGATGTCAGATTATACAGGTGTCACTAATGAGATGTCAGATTATACAGGTGTCACTAATGAGAAGTCAGATTATACAGGTGTTGCTAATGAGATGTCAGATTATACATTGTCACTAATGAGATGTCAGATTATACAGGTGTCACTAATGAGATGTCAGATTATACAGGTATCACTAATGAGATGTCAGATTATACAGGTGTCACTAATGAGATGTCAGATTATACAGGTGTTGCTAATGTGATGTCAGATTATACATTGTCACTAATGAGATGTTAGATTATACAGGTGTCACTAATGAGATGTCAGATTATACAGGTGACACTGATGAGATGTCAGATTATACAGGTGTCACTAATGAGATGTCAGATTATACAGGTGACACTGATGAGATGTCAGATTATACAGGTGTCACTAATCAGATGTCAGATTATACAGGTGTCACTGATGAGATGTCAGATTATACAGGTTTTGCTAATGAGATGTCAGATTATACAGGTGTCACTAATGAGATGTCAGATTATACAGGTGTCACTAATGAGATGTCAGATTATACAGGTATCACTAATGAGATGTCAGATTATACAGGTGTCAGAAATGAGATGTCAGATTATTCAGGTATCACTTATGAGATGTCAGATTATACAGGTGTGGCTAATGAGATGTCAGATTATACAGGTATCACTAATGAGATGTCAAACTATACAGGTGTCAATAAAGAGATGTCAGATTGTAGAGGCGTTGCTAATGAGATGTCAGATTATACAGGTGTTGCTAATGAGATGTCAGATTATACAGGTGTTGCTAATGAGATGTCAGATTATACAGGTGTGGCTAATGAGATATCAGATTTTATACAGGTGTGGCTAATGAGATGTCAAATTATACAGGTGACACTGATGAGATGTCAGATTATACAGGTGTCACTAATGAGATGTCACATTATACAGGTGACACTGATGTGATGTCAGATTATACAGGTGTTGCTAATGAGATGTCAGATTATACATTGTCACTAATGAGATGTCAGATTATACAGGTGTCACAAATGAAATGTCAGATTATACAGGTGTCACTGATGGGATGTCAGATTATACAGGTGTGGCTAATGAGATGTCAGATTATACAGGTGTCACTAATGGGATGTCAGATTATACAGGTGACACTGATGAGATGTCAGATTATACAGGTGTCACTAATGAGATGTCACATTATACAGGTGTCACTAATGAGATGTCAGATTATACAGGTGTTGCTAAAGAGATGTCAGATTATACATTGTCACTAATGAGATGTCAGATTATACAGGTATCACTAATGAGATGTCAGATTATACAGATGCCACTAATGAGATGTCAGATTATACAGGTGTCACTAATGAGATGTCAGATTATACAGGTGTCACTAATGAGAAGTCAGATTATACAGGTGTTGCTAATGAGATGTCAGATTATACATTGTCACTAATGAGATGTCAGATTATACAGGTGTCACTAATGAGATGTCAGATTATACAGGTATCACTAATGAGATGTCAGATTATACAGGTGTCACTAATGAGATGTCAGATTATACAGGTGTTGCTAATGTGATGTCAGATTATACATTGTCACTTATGAGATGTTAGATTATACAGGTGTCACTAATGAGATGTCAGATTATACAGGTGACACTGATGAGATGTCAGATTATACAGGTGTCACTAATGAGATGTCAGATTATACAGGTGACACTGATGAGATGTCAGATTATACAGGTGTCACTAATCAGATGTCAGATTATACAGGTGTCACTGATGAGATGTCAGATTATACAGGTGTTGCTAATGAGATGTCAGATTATACAGGTGTCACTAATGGGATGTCAGATTATACAGGTGACACTGATGAGATGTCAGATTATACAGGTGTCACTAATGAGATGTCACATTATACAGGTGTCACTAATGAGATGTCAGATTATACAGGTGTTGCTAAAGAGATGTCAGATTATACATTGTCACTAATGAGATGTCAGATTATACAGGTATCACTAATGAGATGTCAGATTATACAGATGCCACTAATGAGATGTCAGATTATACAGGTGTCACTAATGAGATGTCAGATTATACAGGTGTCACTAATGAGAAGTCAGATTATACAGGTGTTGCTAATGAGATGTCAGATTATACATTGTCACTAATGAGATGTCAGATTATACAGGTGTCACTAATGAGATGTCAGATTATACAGGTATCACTAATGAGATGTCAGATTATACAGGTGTCACTAATGAGATGTCAGATTATACAGGTGTTGCTAATGTGATGTCAGATTATACATTGTCACTAATGAGATGTTAGATTATACAGGTGTCACTAATGAGATGTCAGATTATACAGGTGACACTGATGAGATGTCAGATTATACAGGTGTCACTAATGAGATGTCAGATTATACAGGTGACACTGATGAGATGTCAGATTATACAGGTGTCTCTAATCAGATGTCAGATTATACAGGTGTCACTGATGAGATGTCAGATTATACAGGTGTTGCTAATGAGATGTCAGATTATACAGGTGTCACTAATGAGATGTCAGATTATACAGGTGTCACTAATGAGATGTCAGATTATACAGGTATCACTAATGAGATGTCAGATTATACAGGTGTCAGAAATGAGATGTCAGATTATTCAGGTATCACTTATGAGATGTCAGATTATACAGGTGTGGCTAATGAGATGTCAGATTATACAGGTATCACTAATGAGATGTCAAACTATACAGGTGTCAATAAAGAGATGTCAGATTGTAGAGGCGTTGCTAATGAGATGTCAGATTATACAGGTGTTGCTAATGAGATGTCAGATTATACAGGTGTTGCTAATGAGATGTCAGATTATACAGGTGTGGCTAATGAGATATCAGATTTTATACAGGTGTGGCTAATGAGATGTCAAATTATACAGGTGACACTGATGAGATGTCAGATTATACAGGTGTCACTAATGAGATGTCACATTATACAGGTGACACTGATGTGATGTCAGATTATAAAGGTGACACTGATGAGATGTCAGATTATACATTGTCACTAATGAGATGTCAGATTATACAGGTGACACTGATGAGATGTCAGATTATACAGGTGTCACTGATGGGATGTCAGATTATACAGGTGTCACTAATGAGATGTCAGATTATACAGGTGTCACTAATGGGATGTCAGATTATACAGGTGACACTGATGAGATGTCAGATTATACAGGTGTCACTAATGAGATGTCACATTATACAGGTGTCACTAATGAGATGTCAGATTATACAGGTGTTGCTAAAGAGATGTCAGATTATACATTGTCACTAATGAGATGTCAGATTATACAGGTATCACTAATGAGATGTCAGATTATACAGATGCCACTAATGAGATGTCAGATTATACAGGTGTCACTAATGAGATGTCAGATTATACAGGTGTCACTAATGAGAAGTCAGATTATACAGGTGTTGCTAATGAGATGTCAGATTATACATTGTCACTAATGAGATGTCAGATTATACAGGTGTCACTAATGAGATGTCAGATTATACAGGTATCACTAATGAGATGTCAGATTATACAGGTGTCACTAATGAGATGTCAGATTATACAGGTGTTGCTAATGTGATGTCAGATTATACATTGTCACTAATGAGATGTTAGATTATACAGGTGTCACTAATGAGATGTCAGATTATACAGGTGACACTGATGAGATGTCAGATTATACAGGTGTCACTAATGAGATGTCAGATTATACAGGTGACACTGATGAGATGTCAGATTATACAGGTGTCACTAATCAGATGTCAGATTATACAGGTGTCACTGATGAGATGTCAGATTATACAGGTGTTGCTAATGAGATGTCAGATTATACAGGTGTCACTAATGGGATGTCAGATTATACAGGTGACACTGATGAGATGTCAGATTATACAGGTGTCACTAATGAGATGTCACATTATACAGGTGTCACTAATGAGATGTCAGATTATACAGGTGTTGCTAAAGAGATGTCAGATTATACATTGTCACTAATGAGATGTCAGATTATACAGGTATCACTAATGAGATGTCAGATTATACAGATGCCACTAATGAGATGTCAGATTATACAGGTGTCACTAATGAGATGTCAGATTATACAGGTGTCACTAATGAGAAGTCAGATTATACAGGTGTTGCTAATGAGATGTCAGATTATACATTGTCACTAATGAGATGTCAGATTATACAGGTGTCACTAATGAGATGTCAGATTATACAGGTATCACTAATGAGATGTCAGATTATACAGGTGTCACTAATGAGATGTCAGATTATACAGGTGTTGCTAATGTGATGTCAGATTATACATTGTCACTAATGAGATGTTAGATTATACAGGTGTCACTAATGAGATGTCAGATTATACAGGTGACACTGATGAGATGTCAGATTATACAGGTGTCACTAATGAGATGTCAGATTATACAGATGACACTGATGAGATGTCAGATTATACAGGTGTCACTAATCAGATGTCAGATTATACAGGTGTCACTGATGAGATGTCAGATTATACAGGTGTTGCTAATGAGATGTCAGATTATACAGGTGTCACTAATGAGATGTCAGATTATACAGGTGTCACTAATGAGATGTCAGATTATACAGGTATCACTAATGAGATGTCAGATTATACAGGTGTCAGAAATGAGATGTCAGATTATTCAGGTATCACTTATGAGATGTCAGATTATACAGGTGTGGCTAATGAGATGTCAGATTATACAGGTATCACTAATGAGATGTCAAACTATACAGGTGTCAATAAAGAGATGTCAGATTGTAGAGGCGTTGCTAATGAGATGTCAGATTATACAGGTGTTGCTAATGAGATGTCAGATTATACAGGTGTTGCTAATGAGATGTCAGATTATACAGGTGTGGCTAATGAGATATCAGATTTTATACAGGTGTGGCTAATGAGATGTCAAATTATACAGGTGTCACAAATGAGAAGTCAGATTATACAGGTGTCACTTATGAAATGTCAGGTTATACAGGTGTCACTAATGAGATGTCAGATTATAAAGGTGACACTGATGAGATGTCAGATTATACAGGTTTCACTAATGAGATGTCAGATTATACAGGTGACACTGATGAGATGTCAGATTATACAGGTGTCACTAATGAGATGTCAGATTATACAGGTGTCACTAATGAGATGTCAGATTATACAGGTATCACTAATGAGATGTCAGATTATACAGGTATCACTAATAAGATGTCAGATTGTTCAGGGGTCACTAATGAAATGTCAGATTATACAGGTGTGGCTAATGAGATGTCAGATTATACAGGTTTCAATAAAGAGATGTCAGATTATACAGGTGTCACTAATGATATGTCAGATTAAATAGATGTCACTGATGAGATGTCAGATTATACAGGTGTGGCTAATGAGATGTCAGATTATACAGTGTCGCTAATGAGATGTTGCTTATCAGATGACAAATTATAAGGTGTCACTAATAAAATTCCAGATTACAAAGTTGTCAATAATAAGGTGTTTACAGGGTCTTCGTCGGTAAGAATCATGGCATTCTCCTCCTCAGCGGCTTTTCTCTGGCGCAAGTCAACCATTAACTCTCGGAACTGTTCCTTCAAATTCTCAATCTTGCGTCGGAGCTTTGTTTCAGAGCTGGAATGACGTCCATCAAGGTCAAGCTGGACTTTGAGTTCCTGTATTTCTTGTTGTATGATGGACATCTTAATCTGGATCTGACGTGCGAAATAACGAAATAAAAAAAATCGTGAAAACAACTCAAAGCTGACTTTTACTACCAACGCCCTTCATTCCAGGTTGTACATTTTTTTAACAGTTTTCCATTCAATATGTATCAGCATAAATATCTATGCTACCAAAATTTTTTAAACTTATTACCTTTTACTTAAAATAACATTATTAATGACCACAACAGGGAAAGCCTGGCATTGGTAGTATCATACTCTATTTATATTAAGTGAATCAAAATGCTAAAACAAAAAGGGGTGCACATGCAGAAATGAGGTAAAAGTGAAAACCAAAATTTAATAAGATTAGTTTTTTTCACCTTTTCTCAATTTTTAAATTTCCGTACAATTTTTTTCATCAATTTCAAGATACTTCATCTACTGAGACAAGGTAACCATAACTACTGAGACAAGGAAACCATGACTACTGAGACAAGGTAACCATGGCTACTGAGACAAGGTAACCATGACTACTGAGACAAGGCAATCATGACTACTGAGACAAGGTAACCATTTCTACTGAGGAAAGGTAACCATGACTACTGAGACAAGGTAACCATGACTACTGAGACAAGACAACCATGACTACTGAGAAAAGGTAACCATGACTACTGAGACAAGGTAATCATGACTACTTTGACAAGGAAACCATGATTACTGAGACAAGGTAATCATGACAACTGAGGCAAGACAGCCATGACTACTGAGACAAGGTAACCATGACTACTGAGACAAGGTAGCCATGATTACTGAAACAAGGTAACCATGACTACTGAGACAAGGAAACCATGACTACTGAGACAAGGTAACCATGACTACTGAGACAAGGTAGCCATGATTACTGAAACAAGGTAACCATGACTACTGAGACAAGGTAACCATGACTACTGAGACAAGACAACCATCACTACTGAGACAATGTAGCCATGACTACTGAGACAAGGTACCCATCACTACTGAGACAATGTAGCCATGACTACTGAGACAAGGTAACCATCACTACTGAGACAATGTAGCCATGACTACTGAGACAAGGCAACAATGCCTTCTGAGACAAGGTAACCATGACTACTGAGACAAGGTAACCATGATTACTGAAACAAGGTAACCATGACTACTGAGACAAGGTAACCATGATTACTGAGAAAAGGCAACCATGACTACTGAGACAAGGTAGCCATGATTACTGAAACAAGGTAACCATGACTAATGAGACAAGGTAACCATGACGACTTAGACAAAGTAAGCATGATTACTGAGACAAGGTAACCATGACTACTGAGACAAGGTAACCATGACTACTGAGACAAGGTAACCATAATTACTGAGACAAGGCAACCATGACTACTGAGACAAGGTACCTATGACTACTGAGACACGGTAACCATGACTACTCTCAGACAATGTAACCATGATTTCACAACAACTGGTTAACGCATTGATATAAATTAGTTGTTTCTTGTGGTTTCCAAAACTTTTCCTGTTCCTGTGTATTTTCATTGTACAGTTTATAAGATGCCTTTCCCATAGCACTGTGGTTTTACATAGTCATTAACTTCCCTTTAATTCCATTTTGGATGTTAACTGAAGCAGGGATGTGTGACAAGGCAGAGTGATTATATAATGACCTGCTGGGTACAAATCCTTAATGTTTATAGCAACAGTTACTGTATATGTAATGTTTGCATGGGGACCTCAACCATTTTAAAGTTATGACCAAGGGGTTAAGACTACAAAGGGGAGTCAGTTCCTGGGTTCAATTCCAATATCATGACTGCATCAATATCATTATGCTTAACAACTGTATATATAGGCTTGGGTGGGGATCTCAACCACTTTAAAGTTATAAGTTATAACTTATAGCCCAGGGGTTAAGTCATCAAGGGTGGGGCAGATTCTGGGGTCAATTCAAATATTATGACTGAATCAATATCATTATGCTTAACAACTGGATATATAGGCTTGGGTGGGGATCTCAACCACTTTAAAGTTATAAGTTATAACTTATAACCCAAGGGTTAAGTCATCAAGGGTGGGGCAGATTCTGGGGTCAATTCAAATATTATGACTGAATCAATATCATTATGCTTAACAACTGGATATATAGGCTTGGGTGGGGATCTCAACCACTTTAAAGTTATAAGTTATAACTTATAACCCAGGGGTTAAGTCATCAAGGGTGGGGCAGATTCTGGGGTCAATTCAATTATTATGACTGCATCAGTATCTTTATGCCCAGTAACTATTCGAAGTACAGTTTTAAATCTCAACTGTTTGACCCAGTGGTTAAGTCTCCAAGCTATTGTGAGAACAAACTTCAAACAAAGCCACACCCCTCTACCCCTGGTGCGACCATACCTGCCATTTATGCAAAATTTCGCGACCTTGGCCTAAGGAAGTTTCAGACCGAATTGGGATGAAATTTCTTTATTCCTATCATATTGAAAGGATTTTTAAGGTATAACCTGTCTCCCCTATTCAGCCGCCCCTATATATCACAGACGAAATTAGGAAAATACCTCTTACTAAGGCTTTTTAAACTTTGACCTCTATTTCCCCTTTTGGGCCTACCCCTCTGCCCCCAGGGGTGCCGCACCCTCTGTTGATACAAAACTAAATGCCTTGGAGTTAGGGTGTTCCAGACTGAATTAAGTTAAAATCAATTCAGCTCTTCAGGACTAGTAGTGTTTAAAGGAAAAGTTGATAGATGTATGCTGTGCCACTTTGCCCTTCACGCAGGTGAGCCTTAATGATAAAGGAACTGGTACATGTTTCAAACCACTTCCTGGCATGTAAACAACACCATGTTGATATCTTGTAATTTTTTTTTTCCTTTTGCAATAAAGTCAGAGAAAGCTAAAGCTTTTTCCTTTTTATCTCTGAAATGATAAAAGTCTAAATAGGTAAGATGATGGAAGAGCAGATAAGCCAGTGGAACAGCCATCAGTGTTACAGGGTTCTAGCTGGCACTTGGTAAAAACCAGCGCAACAATAATACAGCTTTTGTGTGTTTTTGTATAGCCTAACGATGACAGAAAAAACTCGGTGCTGACAATGTCTGCAACTTGTTGATGATTTTATCCCTAATAGATCAACTGAGAGTGATGTTATCAATACAAACAAGTTTTCAAAATACAGTAAAACCCCATTTTCTCGAACTCGTGGGGACCTGATCAATAGTTTGAAGAATACATGGTATTTGAGTAATCTGAGGTTGGTTGAATAAGTACTAACACGGTTGGAACCGAACAAACTAGGAATAAGGGGTATTCGAGTTAACCAGGTTCGAGTAAGTGGGGTTTTATTGTAGATTGGGATCTATAAATAACCTGGTCCTTGTCTCATGTTAAAGGCCCAATATACGTAACTTCAGGAATTTTTTCGTGATTCTGAAAAATTCTGAAAAAAAATCCAGTTGATAACCATGCAAAAATAAGCCTAAAAGAAGTCAACCTGAGTGGTAACTAACAAGAAAGTAATGACAGAAAAATCCAAAGAATTGAAATTAATACAGTTGGGGCCCACTTCAACAACAAACCGAAGTGAGAAGATGGTTCAAAATGGACACATGTTTACAAATACCGAGTTTCAACTGCTGCTGTACCCGTAACCGCGAAAGAATTCATCTTGAATATTGCTGATATCAGTTAATCTTAACTAAATCTACAAATATAAAAACTTATTAAGCTTGATTTTCGCTTCAAGATTTGCCAAAAGTTACGTATATTGGGCCTTTAACCAACTGAAAGATATTCCACATTGGAAGCTATTCTAATATTTTTTTTTATGAAGGCTATAGTGTAATATTTCATCCCTAATCCTTAACCTGTCTTTTATATATCTCTAATGCATTTCGTCTGCCCCTTCTCCCTCCCATTTCCTCCTCTGTCTATCTCTCTTTATCTAGATACAGAGGAAGCAAAGCCTGTTAAACTTATTCACCCCTGAAGACACATTTGAACTCTTCTAAGTCAAAGGTTGGAAGAGTTCATCATGAAACTTTAGGGGTGAATGAGTTAAATAACACAATCCGCTAATTTATCTACAAACCTGTTCCACAGTGGGCTCCGCGTGGATTTCACAGTCCAGTTGGTGCACTTCCATTTTCTTGGAGAGCTGTTCCCCGGGAATCCTTCGATTAGACAGTAAACTTGACAGATCGTCCATCTAGAGACAACAACACAAACATACAGTGACATCGATCGTCACGACTTGTAGAGCACGACTCATTAAGTAGGGAGTAACCATGGAGTGTTTTTCTGTGCTGGTTGTGTTAGAATTTTCACCTACATGGAGTGTTTTTCTGTGCTGGTTGCGTTAGAAATTTCACCTACATGGAGTGTTTTTCTGTGCTGGTTGCGTTAGAGTTTTCACCTACATGGAGTGTTTTTCTGTGCTAGTTGTGTTCCAGTTTTCACCTACATGGAGTGTTTTCTGTGCTGGTTGCATTGGAGTTTTCACCTACATGGAGTGTTTTTCTGTGATGGTTGCGTTAGAGTTTTCACCTACATGGAGTGTTTTTCTGTGCTGGTTGCATTGGAGTTTTCACCTACATGGAGTGTTTTTCTATGCTGGTTGTGTTAGAAATTTCACCTATATGAAGTGTTTTTCTGTGATGGTTGCGTTAGAGTTTTCTCCTACATGGAGTGTTTTTATGTGATGGTTGTGTTAAGAGTTTTCACCTGTAGGGAGTAACCATGGAGTGTTTTTCTGTGCTGGTTGCGTTAGAGTGTTCACCTACATGGAGTGTTTTTCTGTGCTGATTGTGTTAAGAGTTTTCACCTCTAGGGAGTAAACATGGAGTGCTTTTCTGTGCTGGTTGTGTTAGAGTTTTCACCAACATGGAGTGTTTTTCTGTGATGGTTGTGTTAGAGTTTTCACTAACATGGAGTGTTTTTCTGTGATGGTTGTGTTAAGAGTTTTCACCTGTAGGGAGTAACCATGGAGTGTTTTTCTGTGCTGGTTGTGTTAAGAGTTTTCACCTATCATATGATGCAAGTGAGGGTTGACAAGAATTAACTTTTTTTAACTACAAATATTACCTGCTTGAAACCCTTTTGATAAATTGAAATAGCTACATAGCTACAAAGCTAAAACAAACTCTGATGAAAATATTACTGACAACATATTGAAAATGTATGATATACAAACTGGAAGTCTGATGACTGTGTGGTGCCAGTAGGAGTTACTTCCCTTAGCAAATTGATTGATGCAATATCTTTTGCTAACACCTTTCATTGTGGTATAGAAAGTAAGAAATAATATTAAATGTTCATACAGGTATTGAGAGGTAGAACATATTCAATATTTACACCAGTATGAGAGGTAGAAACATGTTCAATGTTTACACTGGTATTGAGAGGTAGAAACATGTTCAATGTTTACACTGGTATTGAGAGGTAGAACATATTCAATATTAACACTGGTATTAAGAGGAAGGAACATATACAAACAATGTTTCACTGGTATTGAGAGGTAGAAACATATACAATGTTTACACTGGTATTGAGAGGTAGAAACATATTCAATGTTTACACCGGTATGAGAGGTAGAAACATATTCAATATTTACACCAGTATGAGAGGTAGAAACATGTTCAATGTTTACACTGGTATTGAGAGGTAGAACATATTCAATATTAACACTGGTATTAAGAGGTAGGAACATATACAAACAATGTTTACACTGGTATTGAGAGGTAGAAACATATACAATGTTTACACTGGTATTGAGAGGTAGAAACATATTCAATATTTACACCAGTATGAGAGGTAGAAACATGTTCAATGTTTACACTGGTATTGAGAGGTAGAAACATGTTCAATGTTTACACTGGTATTGAGAGGTAGAACATATTCAATATTAACACTGGTATTAAGAGGTAGGAACATATACAAACAACGTTTACACTGGTATTGAGAGGTAGAAACATATACAATGTTTACACTGGTATTGAGAGGTAGAAACATATTCAATGTTTACACCGGTATGAGAGGTAGAAACATATTTAATGTTTACACTGGTACTAGAGGTAGAAACATATTTAATGTTTACACTGGTACTAGAGGTAGAAATATATTCAATGTTTATACCAGTATTGAGAGGTAGAAACATATTCAATGTTTACACTGGTATTGAGAGGTAGAAACATATTCAATGTTTACACCAGTATTGAGAGGTAGAAACATATACAATGTTTACACTGGTATTGAGAGGTAGAAACATATTCAATGTTTACACTGGTATTGAGAGGTAGAAACATATACAATGTTTACACTGGTATTGAGAGGTAGAAACATATTCAATGTTTACACTGGTATTGAGAGGTAGAAACATATACAATGTTTACACTGGTATTGAGAGGTAGAAACATGTTTAATGTTTACACTGGTATTGAGAGGTAGAAACATGTTCAATGTTTACACTGGTATTGAGAGGTAGAAACACATTTAATGTTTACACTGGTACTAGAGGTAGAAACATATTTAATGTTTACACTGGTACTAGAGGTAGAAATATATTCAATGTTTATACCAGTATTGAGAGGTAGAAACATATTCAATGTTTACACCGGTATTGAGAGGTAGAAACATATTCAATGTTTACACTGGTATTGAGAGGCAGAAACATATACAATGTTTACACCAGTATTGAGAGGTAGAAACATGTTCAATGTTTACACTGGTATTGAGAGGCAGAAACATATTCAATGTTTACACTGGTATTAAGAGTAAAATCTTTGTAAGAGACAGCATTAATAAACTTTACTAGAAACATATAGGAACCAACAGATTTAAAGAAGATGGGAAACTGTGTATTAGTGAGTGAAATACAATAGACAGCCTGGTGGATCACGGGCTCCCAAACTCTCCAATTCTGATAACTAATACTCTAGGGGAATGAAAGAAAGAAAAAAAAAGAAAATTAACTCACCCAGTGTATTTTGAGGACAAATACAATGATGCAATAATCAAACCTAATCTATAATAAAGTCAGAAGAAATTTGACGGATTATTTTGATCACATTATTTTGCCTAAACTTGTTAAAATTCCTACACAACATGTAACCCACGATAACACTGGATGACTTTTTAAAATTGCTTCCAGATAACTCCAAACCAATCAACAATCCCGAACGAAGTAACTCGGGAGAATAGAATGATGAAGTCAACTTAACCAAGTCTGCAGACATGCCCAAATATTATGTCTTCCTTGTTTCAATTTACTGATTTCATCACCAAAACATGTCGGTTATATTTACACTGATCAATGGGTCGTCCCCGCCATTGATGAGTTCTGGCCAAAATGGATTTATGGTTGAGCTATTCGGTTAGCCTAATCTCATTCATCCCTGAAATTTTAAAATGAACTATTCCAATGTTTGAATTGGAAGGGTTCAAATTTGTCTTCAGGGAAGAATGAGTTAGCACAAACATACATCTGTTATACAAGGCTTATATATAATCTGACAAGAAATACTGGGCTGATGCACGAGATACACAGAGAAAATATAGTTATCCAGAATCCCATATCAAGATTTAAATGACGTGCGGCATAATTGGAAAAAAGATGACGCATTATCATATCAACAAGGGTTACACAATTATTTAAAAACAATCAAAGTACTTACAATGGCGATGAAATCTTTCGTCAACATCTCCGGGTTGGGTAAGACCGAGCGGTCAGCCATCACAGACATCCGCACCTGGTCGCCATAGGTAAAGAACGAGATCGCCACGGCAACCTGGTGCATCGGTGGCATCCAGCAAATCACTGACTTGATTTGTTTCGTGGCTATTTTCAAGGTCGTCTCGGGCCCCGGGAGGTCAGAAATGACACATGTACACTTACTATACAGGGATCGCCACATGGAGTACAACCACCGTTGTGGTAAAATCGTGGAAGACAACACATGGGCCCCTTGTGTGACCGAGAAAAAAGCCAGACTACCAATTTTGTCCATGATGTGTTTGACCCGCCAGAGCCGAGGGATAGCCCCTTCCGTGTTTGAAGGAATCGGAACGGGGATGAACAGACAGTCGTTGTTTTGCAGATGAAGGGGTGAGGGGCCAGAATGGTAGTGTACAGGCACCAGGGCCTGCATGTCATACGGGTTTTGAATTCCGTTCGTCTGTAGATAATTACGTAGACAGCCTGCCGTGACGGACAGGAATATGTCGTTTAGCGTGGAACGCGTCACCTGTGAAAGACGAGTCGCCTGTTCAAGGCTGTAGGGTTCCGACCAAGCTATCACCTGTTTTCCCGTGGCGTGGATGTGTTGGCCGTGCAGCATGTTAAAATCATGCTTTTTGAACACGTACTGTTTCAGAAAGACCAAGGGGCCACTGAAGAATGCTTGGACAGCATTACAGAACCGCCGGCGACTAGAGAACTTCGGCATGGCAATGGTGATCGACTCCATGTCCACAATAGCCTTATACAGAAGTTGTACGAGTGAGATTCCATCAGCGATACATGGATGCACGCGTAACAATACAACCGTGTCTCGCTGATCGGAGAAGTCCGTTAGAACCTGGATTTCCCACAGAGGATGGTGCATAGAGAGAGGTTTAGAACTAGACTCTGATATATATTCCTGGAGCTCTTCCATGTTTTCTATGGAGGAAGGCATATTAAAAACGTGGTTATTTATTAGGAAAGCCTCATCCTGGATCCAAGATGGGCCAGAAAAAGTATTCACAATTTTCTTTGTAAATTTTGGATATAATCTATTGCCATTTTTATCTGTTGCCTTTATAAGTCGATTCCTCACCAACTCCCGTATTTTGTAGGTTGTAAGACCATACTCCACTATAACAACACATTGATACACAGCTGTGCTGGTTTCCAAATTTTCTGCCCAAGCTCTCTCCTTTGGGGAGAGGAGAGTTCCACATTGGCACTTGTTGCCATAGCAACAACAGCATGAAAATATTTTCTTCATAAAGAAACACAAGGGGCATAGAATGAGAAATATGGCTGCCAGAGGTAGAAATAGCACAAAGCCTGCTATGAGGAACAACATTAATCCTAGCAAAGAGGAACATATACTTTTCTCACTCAAGTGTTTTAGTGTCGTGTAGGGTGCACTGGGAAAGCTGTGTGTCAAACCGTGCCGTCTGTAACCTTCCAGCGTTGGGAAGGCCATTTCATCCTCTTCTGCCTGATGGGCGTGGATGTCATTGGCTATGAGGCTGTCTATGTCAATGTATGTGTCCTTGTGATTGGAGGGCGAGGACGGAATGGAGGGACTATGCGAGTTGATTCGGTAAAACGCTGACCGTCGCACATCCCCGAGAGACATGGTCCGTTGTTTAGGAATGTTCTCACTGTAGTTATTCTGCGTCCCTGCCGAGTTGTTCGAATTACTGAATTTTGATTGGTCAAATGTCTGCCAATGATTGTTGGCTGAAGTCTTTTGACTCTGGGAAGAAGATGTTGAGATTTCCGTATATGGCGCGGCGGACATATCCCTGTTCGGGTTGTACACGCTGGCTGATTGCAGCATCTGAGTCTTGTTGCGCAAGGTTGCCAGATCTGTTGAGATACTCCGTGACAATTTGTAATAGTTCTCGGGGAGTTGCCTCCCTTTCTTGTTGATAAAGGAATCATCCGCAGTTGTCTGTCCTTCCTGTTGCAGCTGCAGCAGTTTGGCTCGTCGTTTCTGCATGTTTTTGTCCCAGGTAGCATATTTTTTGGATCTTTCCGCACGGTTACTCCGGCTGGAATCTCTTCTGATGTCCTGATCCTCTGATCCATCATTTGCGTTAATCTTTTGTCTGACAGAGTTACGGTCCCTTCCCTCACCTGCTGCACCATTCTGGCCATCTTGTATACGATGGTTCGAAGACTTGACCTTATCCTTTCTCTCTCTAGACATGTCACTCCCTCTGGAGGCCAATTGTGGCTCAGATGAACGTCGACTAATGTTACCATGGACACCACTTGGCTGAGAGTGCGCTCCAGACTTTGAAGATTTGTGGACGGCTGGCTTCCTTTTGTTTCCATGGCGATTGTCATTACTATACTCGTCCATCTGGTGGTCTACATGCTGATGACGGTCATCTTTGTCCCAATCTGCAAGACAAAAAATATAATATGGCTGAAAATACGACAGACTTAACAGTTCATGTAAGACACTTGATTTCATGGAGACACATGACTTAAAGTAAGACACTCCTTTATGCAAGACATAACAAATTGACAAACTGGCTACCAGTCAGAGACATAATATTTAGTAAATCACATCACTTGATCAATGGTTCGAGGAATACATGGAATTCGAGTAATCCGAGGTTGGTTGAATAGGTTTGAACTCTGTCGGGGCCAGACAAATTGTTCTACAAATGAGGGGTATTCAAAATAACCGAGTTCGAGTAAGTGGGGTTTTACTGTAATTATACTTATGACTTCAGATATATAAGTCGATGATATTATCAGAGTGCTATACAGTGCAATAGCTCTGTCACTATAATACAACAAGCACATGCATTTACTAACATTGATTAGGATATAATGACAAATAAAGTCATGGCTTATATTATCTCATTCCATTATATTTTCATGCTTAAAATCTAAAAAATTATGGTGACAAAATAGTTTAGTTTATCTTGGTAAATAATAAGATCAACAAAATTTTTAACTTTTCCTTATTTCTTTGAATTCACTTAAGACTGTCAAGCTTAAAGCTTTTCATGCAAGACGCATGTTTTCATGTAAGACAAGACATGAATTTATGTAAGACATGTCACTTCAAACAAGACATAATATCATTTAAACATCTGATTTAAAAAAAAAATACCTTGATTTAAGATCTTGTACACAGCTGATTTTAACAGACATCTGACTTCATAAACTACAAAGATGCTACACAAAATACATGAGAAACAGTGATTCTTTAATTCTAGACAGCATAATCAATTCATTCATGTAAGACACAAATGCAAAAACCTCACAGTGTAAATCAGACTTAACAAAGATGAATGTCGGCCATTGTTTCTGCATGAGGAACATATCAATCTTGTGTTTTTTAGGATGTTTAAGGTAATTGAAACAGACGTAGATTGATGAACATGTGCCAGTTGTTTTAAGTGGCCGTTAAATGGTAATTACTCATCATGATGGTTTCGGAGACAAACACACACAAAACAATGGTACCTGTGATTGAGCCATTAAAAAGAAGAGATGATGATGATAAGTTTGTATATAAACAATATGGCAGCTCCCATTACTGTACTGGAGAGGCTGGGAAGGGAAGTAACTCCAGCACAGAATGTTTATGATTGTCTCCTTCTCAACAAGCCAATTCCTTCTACAGTATTTAAAGGTTATTTTACTTTTGTAACAGGACAGGAAAAATGCATGACCAGACCGGGATTCGAGCCTGGGACCTTTCAAACTCTAGACGGACACTCAACCAAATAAGCTGTCTGGTCGCCGACAATCGAACCGGTCTAGATCCGCTACATTCCTCCCTCCTTTAACAAAGTCTTTGACCCCGAATACACACACGAGACCCTTTTCCACATCAGGTGGGAATACTTCCTTGGGCACAAATGAAACGAGAGGAAAAATGCATTGCCAGACCAGGGTTTGAACCTGGGACCTTCCGAACTCTAGACAGATGGTCAATCAATTGAATTATCTGGAACATAGTTAGTTGAGTTAAACATGAAAAAAGTTTCATCAATGAATGAAGCATTTGACAGTCAAATAAAATAGATTTCAATCTTGGAACATCTTTCAGATCACTTTGTATGTATGTATCAATTTCCTAATTCTAGTAATTTAAGGTTGAAATAGACACAGTTTCCTTTGTCGTTTCATCAAATCATTCACCAAACAACCTGGTAACATAGCAACCACTCATATTATGATTGTAATGAAACCAAAATACATTGTTTTATCATTTTGTTAAAGATTTATCTCAGACAAGATTTTTTCCATGATAATTTGCGCAATACACTTTTAGAAACAATTCTAGGCTTCCTAATAATTCATTAAAAACAAATCTTTCATCTTACTAAATAAAATGAGGTTTCATGCTAGAATTAAGACACTGCAATAAATTGTTGGCGATGGTCCAGTTCAATTCAAAGGCTTTCAACATTTCTTGGTTTTACTTATTGTAATGGTTTCAAACTTTATTCTATGGTTTTATTGATATATAAGGGTTTAACTATTTTGTATGATTTTACACAGTTCTATGGTTTTATTCAGATCTATTGTATTACTCAGGTTTTACACAGTTCCATGGTTCTGCTCAGTTCTATGGTTTTAAAAAGTTCAATAGTTTTATACAGTTTCATGGTTCTGCTAAGTTCTACGGTTTTAAAAAGTTCAATAGTTTTATACAGTTCCATGGTTCTGCTCAGGTCTATGGTTTTATACAGTTCTACTGTTTTATACAGTTCCATGGTTCTGCTCAGGTCTATGGTTTTATACAGTTCTACTGTTTTATACAGTTCCATGGTTCTGCTCAGGTCTATGGTTTTATACAGTTCTACGGTTTTATACAGTTCCATGGTTTTATACAGTTTTACGGTTTTATACAGTTCCATGGTTTTATACAGTTCTACGGTTTTACTCAGTTTGGCTTTACTCTGTTCTATCCTTTTTACACAATTCTACGGTTTTACACAACTTAAAATCAAACCCTTGTTAGTCTACACAACCTGATATTTAATCCTTGTGAGCCCTACACAACCAGATATCTAACCCTTGTGAGCTCTACACCATCAAATATCTAACCATTGTGAGCCCCAACCAACCAAATATCTGACCATTGTGTGCCCCAACCAACCAAATATCTGACCATTGTGAGCCCCAACCAACCAAATATCTAACCATTGTGAGCCCCAACCAACCAAATATCTAACCATTGTGAGCCCCAACCAACCAAATATCTAACCCCTGAGAGCCCTACACAATCAAATATTTAACCCTTGTGAGCCTTACACAACCAAATAACTAACCCTTGTAAGCCCTACATAACCAAATATCTAACCATTGTAAGCCCTACACAACCAAATAACTAACCCTTGTGAGTCTTACACAACCAAATATCTAACCCTTGTGAGCCCTACACAACCAAATATCTAACCCTTGTGAGCCCTACACAACCAAATATCTAACCATTGTGAGCCCTACACAACCAAATATCTAACCATTGTGAGCCCTACACAACCAAATATCTAACCATTTTGAGCCCTACACAACCAAATATCTAACCATTGTGAGCCCTACACAACCAAATATCTAACCCTTGTGAGCCCTACACAACCAAATATCTAACCATTGTGAGCCCTACACAACCAAATATCTAACCATTTTGAGCCCTACACAACCAAATATCTAACCATTGTGAGCCCTACACAACCAAATATCTAACCCTTGTGAGCCCTACACAACCAAATAACTAACCCTTGTGAGCCTTACACAACCAAATATCTAACCCTTGTAAGCCCTACACAACCAAATAACAAACAATTTTGAGCCCTACACAACCAAATATCTAACCCTTGTGAGCCCTACACAACCAAATAACTAACCCTTGTGAGCCTTACACAACCAAATATCTAACCCTTGTGAGCCCTACACAACCAGATATCTAACCATTGTGAGCCCTACACAACCAAATATTTAACCATTGTTAGTCCCACACAACCAAATATCTAACCATTTTGAGCCATACACAACCAAATATCTAACCCTTGTGAGCCCTACACAACCAAATAACTAACCATTTTGAGCCATACACAACCAGATATCTAACCATTGTTAGCCCTAAACAACCAAATATCTAACCATTGTGAGCCCTAAACAACCAAATATCTAACCCTTGTGACCCTACACAACCAAATATCTAACCATTGTTAGCCCTACACAACCACATATCTAACCCGTGTGAGCCTTACACAATCAAATTACTAACCCTTGTGAGCCCTACACAACCAAATATCTAACCATTGTAAGCCCTACACAACCAAATAACTAACCCTTGTGAGCCCTACACAACCAAATATCTAACCATTGTGAGCCCTACACAACCAAATATCTAACCCTTGTGAGCCCTACACAACCAGATATCTAACCATTGTGAGCCCTACACAACCAAATATCTAACCCTTGTGAGCCCTACACAACCAAATATCTAACCATTGTAAGCCCTACACAACCAAATAACTAACCCTTGTGAGCCCTACACAACCAAATATCTAACCATTGTGAGCCCTACACAACCAGATATCTAACCATTGTTAGTCCCACACAACCAAATATCTAAAACCATTGTGAGCTCTATAACAAATATTTAACCATTGCGAGCTGTACACAACCAAATATTTAACCTTAGAGCCCTGAACAGCCAAATATCTAACCATTGTGAATTCTCCAAATCAAATATTTAACCTAGAGCCCTCGGAACAACCAAACATCTAATCATTGTGAATTCTCCAAATCAAATATTTAACCTTAGAGCCCTGAACAGCCAAATATCTAATCATTGTGAATTCTCCAAATCAAATATTTAACCTTAGAGCTCTGAACAGCCAAATATCTTACCATTGTGAATTCTCCAAACCAAATATTTAACCTTAGAGCCCTGAACAGCCAAATATCTAACCATTGTGAATTCTCCAAATCAAATATTTAACCTAGAGCCCTCAGAACAACCAAACATCTAATCATTGTGAATTTACAAACCAAATATTTAACCTAAAGCCCTCGGAACAACCAAACATCTAATCATTGTGAATTCTCCAAACCAAATATTTAACTTTAGAGCCCTGAACAGCCACGCATCTAACTATTGTGAATTCTCCAAACCAAATATTTAACCTTAGAGCCCTGAACAGCCAAATATCCAATCCTTGTAAATTCTCCAAACCAAATATTTAACCTTAGAGCCCTGAACAGCCGCGCATCTAATTTTGGTGAATTCTCCAAAACAAATACTTAACCTTAGAGCCCTGACCAGCCGCGCATCTAAATATCGTGAATCCTCCAAACCAAATATTTAACCTTAGAGCCCTGACCAGCCGCGCATCTAAATATCGTGAATCCTCCAAACCAAATATTTAACCTTAGAGCCCTGAACAGCCACGCATCTAAATATCGTGAATCCTCCAAACCAAATATTTAACCTTAGAGCCCTGACCAGCCACGCATCTAAATATCGTGAATCCTCCAAACCAAATATTAAACCTTAGAGCCCTGAACAGCCACGCATCTAAATATCGTGAATCCTCCAAACCAAATATTTAACCTTAGAGCCCTGAACAGCCACGCATCTAAATATCGTGAATCCTCCAAACCAAATATTTAACCTTAGAGCCCTGAACAGCCCTGCTGCTATGCAACTTACTGATGTTGACATCGCCTACTCTCCTGCTGTGTCGCAGCATCGTCCTGTATTTACATGTCACCGGAGAAAATAATTTGCACAGCTATACAGGAAGACCCAGAGCACATGAAACCACAGCCATCAAGTCTCCTGGTGTGTGTTTCAATAAGGTCTGCTCGCAAAAATCTTCATTCACATAATTATTCGCCATCAAACAACAATTAATTTTATTCATTGTATAACGTGATCCTCCGACTGAGGCCAGAGCTCATTGATTCCGATGCCTCGATATAATTACGGAGAATCTTTCGCTAAAACATGTGAACAATCATCCTACTCTGCCAGATAACTAATCGAAGTGATGGGTTTCAGGGTCGCCCTTGGGCTGGCGGTGTCAACAAATATCCTGTCTTCCTGTTCATCAACATACAATGGCACAGTTTTAGCTTATGACTTCTGCCAAAACTGTATCCTTCCCCCAGGGATAGATTAGGCTAAGGACATACAGATGTAGTAATAAAAATTAACATTATATGCCCCCCCCCCCCTCCCCCATTTCATGGCGGGCATAAGAATGTCCTGTTGTACTTTTCTTTCATCATATTTTCTTTTAATCATATGAAATTGATACTCCTAAGTAACAGCAACTAGAACTGTAATCCGTAGGATAACTAACCCCCCATCCCTACCCCTGCAAATGCTGGTAGTTTATAATCCTTTACTGATCTTGAGGGTCAACTTACAGAAATGGGAATTTTCTTGAGAAATTCTTCAATTCTTTATCTCAAATTTCGCATTACGGTTCATAACTACCTTAGAAAGGGTCCAAATATGAAACTGAAGGATATGATGGAATGATTTAATTATGTGACACATTTTCTAATATTGGTTAACAATCAGGCAAACTATCCCTATACTACGATAGATTTCAATTATATTGAGCGGAAATAAAAAATGTGTTTCACAATAAAGAGGTCACATGGAAAACCCAAAGTTTGAGACCTTGACCTTTGGAGTACAAAGACACATGTAAATAAATTATACAACACACCTCCCAATTGTAGTTATCAGCCATGAAAAAGTTCCATCACTTTACTATGATAGGTTACAAAGTTATGGAGCAGGAACAAATATGTTTCGGATGGACACATGGACAGATGCAAGACGTATGGACAGAACGATTACTATAGAGCCTCCGTCACTTTGTAGTAGGGCCTAATACACAATCCCTGGATAAGTATTTGCTAGGCTGTATATTGTGATTGTTATGGTAATTCGTGAATCACCGACACAAATCTTATTTGTTGAAACGATGTACAATGCAGAACAAATTGATTTCTGACATCATTCAGGTCTGAATGTAGCAAAGGCGGAATAATATTTCAACATAACGAAACAGCTAGCAAAGCTGTGCTGATGTCATTGACCCCCAAGAATGCAGCCGCAATATTAAAAGTCAATCTTGTCACCTCCGAGACTGAGCCCTCCTCGTGCCAGAACAAATTGTCGTAATTTTTTGGACAAAGGACAATAAATTGGGGGTGAAAGGATAGAAAATCTATAATGTTGGGTGTTTGGTATCCTGACACACACAAGTTACTCCCAATGTATGTACGCACTCCTTTATTTGGCATTCAAATTTCTTTCTGCTTACCATAACCTACATAATAAATGTCCCTAGAGACGTACTACTGTATCTAACCTCATAAATGTCCTGCGCAATATAAAGGTCCCTCACAAACAATCATATCACAGTCCCGCACAAACTATCATATCACAGTCCCGCACAAACTATCATATCACAGTCCCGCACAAACAATCATATCACAGTCCTGCAGAAACAGTCATATCACAGTTTCGCACAGACAATCATCAAAGCAAGTATTTTTTTTGTTTTGCAATGCTAAGTTTTTTTTAACATTTCAACAAGTTATGATCCCATGAATGTTGAAAAAATAAATCTCATTCCTTAAAGGGGCATCTCGGGAAAACCTACATGTACAACCTTAGTCGAACTTATACCGGCGTTCTACAACGTAAACAAAAGACCTCCCACCCCCACCCCTCCCTGATACGTTTTATCTTGTATGTGAAAAAGTCTTTCTCGCCAGCAATATAATTCAATAATGCTGTTTTACTGGAATATTATACAGGGAATATAACAAAACACGCTTTTAAGTAAAGTTTAATACATACATTTCATGTAACAGAGGAACGAAAGAGTTATCCCTTGGGAAGCCCCAAAACCAAATCAAAGCTGCGTGTACCAGTAACACATGTAACAGGAAAGAGAATAGTGTGCTTCCACCTGGGATTGAACCCTCCATCTTTAGGTTACCAATCGGACGCTCTACAACTGAGCTAAAGGGAAATTCCCTCTAGCTCGAAGGCGACCTAAATCCTATGTACAATTCAAATCTGCCACACTACTCCCCCCTTTTAAATGTGTTCGCCCCCGAACACCACAACCCAGGTTCTAACTCCACTGTCACCACAGGGAGGGCCACGGAACCATTTGTAACAGGAAAGAGAATAGTGTGCTTCCACCTGGGATTGAACCCTCGATCTCCAGGTTACCAGTCGGACGCTCTACCACTGAGCTAAAGGGAAATTCCCTCCAGCTCGAAGCTAGAAGGCGACCTAAATCCTATGTACAATTCAAATCTGCCCACACAGAAGAAAACTATAACATGCAAACAGTGGGTCAGTTAGTTTCTCCCTTGAATACTTCCCATCCCTCATTATGCTTCGGTAATATTATCCTTGCGTTATGTTTTGACCATTCGGCAACTTTTCGATTGGTAGTTACCTGTTAGTCTCAATATATGACTTATGACACTGTAAAAGCCAATATTTTTACCTGTGGAATTTTTCACTTAGTCAGCCTCCGAACTGTTAGCGGTGTGGTCTGTAAGTCATGCTGTTTTGCACTGTGTATACATATTACACTATTTACACCATTGTAGAGATTGAGTGGCGTTTAATATGTTTGCGTGCTGATATATTCGCGGAAATTTAATGCTAGGAAAATAAGCGAAAATTTCCACACCGTGAACTATTCAACTTTTATAATGAGTTACTTCCAAACTCATAAGTAGTACTGTATATACTCTTTTGGGGACTTTTGTTGACCCAGTGTAAATTCTCTTGAGTGGAGAAGATATGCAAACAAACAGGATGAATCATCACAAGAGAAAATATTGGCAGGTGTACCACTTTGTCTCATTGCCGAGGCCAAAACACGACAGATTAAACCTCACTCAGTCCGGGAATTAATCAAATTATCAAGATATTGGAAGAAGGCTAAATCGGACAGCAACCAATGTAACCATGACAACATGAGAAGGCCTACAGGTCACAGTGACCTCCATTTGATACATTACACCCTACCTCACTAAGGTGAACCAATGTCCCATGTACCGGTAACAAGTTTTTGTACCCTATCAATTTATGTGTATATATCTTGTTTATCAATGTATATATATATCAGGGCCGTATTTCAAATTAGATATAAATTTAAATAAGTAAAAGGAGAGGGAAAATGCACATGCAGCCAGACAGGGGCTCGAACCTTCGAAACTCATCACAGACGCTCAACCAATTGAGCTATCTAGTAGCCAACGACCGACATGGTCTAAAATCCGCTACATTCCTCCCTCCTTTAACGAAGTATTCAACCTCATACACACGCAAGACCCTATAGCACCTTCCATGGGTATATTTTGTTGGGCATCAAATTTAACAGAAAATGCACAGCTAGACTGGAGTTCGAACCTAGGACTTTCCGAACTCTAGACAGACATTCAACCGATTGAGCTATCTGGTACCCGAAGATCACTACAAATATATTACCCTGTATAAATAAGAATAATAAAAAATTAAAAAGTTGAGGACGGCCTACACTCCTTCAGTGTATAAGAACTTTAACAATCTCGTACAATTACTGTAATATATATCTGTTACACCAGATTACGAACTTGTCACATGACAAGACCTAAAATAACTGTTCCTTGTAATCCAAGTTGTCCTTAATTACAGAATCTTCTCTGCCAGATTTGTTCGCCAATTTTTAACAAGCGTTGTTAAAGTAAGGAAATTAACCCTCATAGCATTACACAAACTTAACAATGTATTATTTTGAAAACATTTTTCCTGCCAATTTCGCTCCAAAAATAATCCAAAACAATTGAAACATGAACAAAGTTCTGTAAACTTGACCTTTGACCTGAAGTTTTTGCACTTTAGATATGATTACCCTAATTCTTTAAAGACATGCAATTATGTTTGATAATATATCATTTATGTACTAATAAGACATTTAGTTTGACAAAACTTTAGACAATGAGTTTAAATTTCACAACAGGCCCAATTAAGGGGCTTAGCAGTCATCTGGGTAATGTTATAAGTACAGAGAGATCAATTTCATTGAGATGTGATGAGAAATCAACATGAAAACAAGAGGTCCAGAGGGCCTGTATCACTCACCTGGATACATTGGTATCTAGGTGATCATGGTAAAATATTTTCTTTTTGGCCCCGCCCCTCAGCCCCCTGGGGGGTCAGTCCCACCATTAGTACAATTTTGAATCCTGAGCACCTAGGGATGCTTCCTACCAAATAAGGTTGATTTCCAATCAGTGGTTATGGAGAAGAAGTCGCTTAAACCATGATATAGCTAAATAACCCTTTTTGGCCCTGCCTCTCAGCCCCCTAGATGGTCGGTCCCATCATGAGTAAAATTTTGAATCCTGAGCACCTAGGGATGCTTCCTGCCAAATAAGGTTGATTTCCAATCAGTGGTTATGGAGAAAAAGTTGCTTAAACGAATATGGCTAAATAGCCGTTTTTGGCCCCGCCCCTCAGCCCCCTAGGAGGTCAGTCCCACCATTAGTACAATTTTGAATCCTGAGCACCTAGGGATGCTTCCTGCCAAATAAGGTTGATTTCCAATCATTGGTTATGGAGAAGAAGTTGCTAATACCAATATAGCTAAATTATAAATTCTTTTCGGCCCCACCCCTCAGCCCCCTGGGGGGTCAGTCCTTCCATTATTGGGCATCTAAGGATGCTTCCAGCCAAATAAGGATGATTTCCATCAGTTGTTATAGAGAAGAAGTTGCTAATATCAATATAGCTAAATTATAAATTCTTTTCGGCCCCACCCCTTAGCCCCCTAGGGAGTCAGTCCCACCATTATTGGGCATCTAAGGATGCTTCCAGCCAAATAAGGATGATTTCCATCAGTTATTATAGAGAAGAAGTTGCTAATACCAATATAGCTAAATTATAAATTCTTTTCGGCCCCGCCCCTCAGCCCCCTAGGGGGTCAGTCCTTCCATTAGTATAAACAAATCCCAACTGATCTTCTTCTCACCTTGACATTTGACCTTTAGTCACAAGACAATAAACCTATTTTTTTTAATTCTGCCGGATTTTCTGTATTTTGCCTCATAAAATCATGTGGGCTGAACTCAATGATTTTGTCATGCAAACATCTTTTAATTATTACCCCTGCTCTGTCAGACTCAGCCCAGTTAAGCTTCCGTTGATCCAAGGGGACTTACTAGGAGCTTATATAATTAAGCACAGCTAATTGGATTTGTTTTGTGTCCATGTCAATTATTTGTTCTTTATGATGGCTGATACTCCAATGCATCATGGGAAGTCAGGATGTATATACAAAATCATATACCATTAGTAAGGTGTATCACATGTATGTTGATGGAAAATCAGCCTATTTTTATTTTTATATTTACCGTTTATTCTTATAACAAGGTCAAATAGTGGACTTTTTAAGAGGTTTCCAGGTACAACATGTGTTGGTTGCATTCTGGGATAGATTTTTATCAATGAAAAAAGATCAGGACTTTGTATCACAAGTAACATTAAGGCAGTATGGAGTATCTTGGAAAACAGGAAAACACAGCTAATCTTGTCCAAGTCAGACATATACCTCAGAAGTTAAAACAAAATCAGATACAACTTTGTAGATCAGTTACCATTTTGTAGTTCTAAAGGTCAATGTTTGGGTTAGTTTGGTTTGTATTTGTTTTACGTTCTATTGAAAAGGGCCGCAGTGGCCGAGTGGTTAAGGTGTTCAGACAGTCTACCACTAGCCCTCCAACTCTGAGCTGAGAGTTCGAAACACACATGGGGCAGTTGCCAGGTACTGACCGTAGGTCGGTAGTTTTTCTCCAAGTAATCTGGCTTTCCTCCTCCTCTAAAACCCAGCACGTCCTTAAATGACCTTGGCTGTTAAAAGGACGTAAAACAAAATAAACCAAACCAAACTACTAAACGATCTATTGACAGTCGTTCTATTAATAATGTGCAAGATTTTAGTGGTGGAGGAAAGCTGGAGTTCCTGGAGAAAAAATAACGACCTACTGTCAGTACCTGGCAACTGCCCCACGTGGAACACAAACCTGCGACCAAGAGGGGAAGAGCTTATAAGAGCTAAAATTCCATAAAGAATTATTCCAACATAGGAATTCAAATGTGTTTTCAGTGATAAATGAGTTAAATAAATTCTACAGAAAGAATTGGTACCCTACAATTACTTTAACAAGAGATCCCTGAGGGATCTTGGCACCCACCATAGAAAATCTTCATTTGTTCTTAAAATGTTTTATCTTTTCCCGTCTTTTTACCCAACAATTACTTTTAAATGATTCTTGTTCTGTAGCAGGCAAAATGTAATGAAATTCCACTTGTTATAGTTTCATATTTATATATTATCAGACTAAACCAATATCTACTGATTCTTGGTAATAAGAAACAAATATATTTGATCCCTTGGCCTCGAGGGCTCTTTCCAATCTCTGAAATAAGAGTTGTGAGGAAATTCTCTATGGTAACATCTAATAAGTATGGCCCTATATCTTCAGTACAGCCAATTTTTTTTCTTAAGATTTGGCATCATTCTGTACCTCCATAACAGAACAGCTCGATATTTATCTTTCAGCCTTGGTTTACTCATTAGTAGGTTTGTAAAGCAAAGTTAATTGATTTACCCCTGAAGACACACTTGGACTGGTCCAACTGAAAGGTCAGAACAGTTCATTATGAAGTTTCAGGGGTGAATGAGTTAAATTAGGCCCAACACTTCTGCACCAAGAATTACAGTGAATGGGATTCCGACCCTTAATGGTCGTCTGTTAGGTAGTAGTATTACCCAGGTAAATTCTTACGTAACAGGAAGTCGCTACAAGAAGCATTCCTCCTCCAACAATGTTTTTGTATAGGTAGGATGTGTAATGGATAGCACAGCTGATATGAAGCCAACACTACCAGAACATCAGGTGGCTATATTTATATACAAAGTGGAATTTATTGTACAACATATACCTGCAGTGCCTAACTGTTCCCCACGATGTATAGAAGCTTCAGTCTAAGCCCTATGTTAGCAGAAAGCCATGATGAAGAAAATTTGTTTTCTCATCAACACCTTCCATTTTTCCAATCATCCTACGTACCTAGCCTCATTTTCCTCCTAACTCAATACATGATGTTGTAACGGTTCACCAATGTACCCCCTCCTCCCTCCTCCCTCCTCCCCCCGCTATACCCCTTCTCCATTAAAATCATTCACCCCTTAAGTCATATTTGAACCATATACAAAATCAAACATTGGGTAAGTCCAGTTTGATTTGTTTTTATTGTTTCGACATCCTATTAACATTCAGGGTCATTCATAACGAACTACCGGTGTATGTGTGTATTGAATGGGTGTGTATTTGAAAGGCTGCAGTATGTTCTTCTAAGCCTCCTTGCAATAGTTGGAAACATTTGCCGATTTAAAGTGTTCCCACACTGAAGTACACATACTGACGAAGGCCCCCGCAGAACAACCACCCGGTCACATCATACTGACAACGGGCGAACCAGTCGTTCCTAGAGGTGTAACGATTCATCAATGCATCAATGTATTGAATCGCAGGATAGTGTATTGATGCATCGTTTGGGTTCGTTTGGTATCGTGATACCTGAAATGAGTTATCCCCCTTGCTGCATTACGTAACAATCATGACCAACAAGCAAGAACATGTTGCTACTCTAGCGACTTTCAAAGCTGCTTATTGGACTTATTTAAAACTTAATCAACCAAAATCAAGAGTGATTTATGGGATACAGATAAAAACGTCTGTATATTTATTGTAATGAAAGTGGGGTTGGACTCAAGTATTCTGGGAATACGACGAAGACAACACATTCACAACACAACTACAAAATTGCTACGACATTGACATCAATGCATGTTAATGTTAAATCTTAGTTCAGCGCTTCATTTACGGCCTCTGCAGTATCTGAATAGGCAAAAAATTAAGTTAAAGTCTATGTTTCAAACAACAATCAAATCTGATTGTACACATGCGAATATGACCACAGAAGTTAAATGTAAACTCTATCAGTTGAAAACAAAACAGAAATATTAACAAAATAGAAAACTGTTTCACGTGTTGAGTTGCCTGTTTATGTCGTATCATTTCCACAGATAACACTACAGAAGTAACTTTTAAATGTGAATTGTAGGTATAGATCGAAGTTAAACTGGCAATGGAATTTTCATTGTCAGACTGTTTGTTGGTTTCTCATATATCGTGGCAAGTATCGTATCGTGGCCCTTGCATTGATACGTATGGATTCCCCAACCCCTTTGCGATACACAGCTCTAGTCGTTCCACTCCCATAATGCTGAGTTCGGAGTAGTAACTACCATTGTTAGAGACTCTGGTTTGTCTCCGTCTTTGGACGGAACATATAGGCTTTAAGATAGCCGCCTGTCAGCCATATTGTTTATTGAACCTATCCGAAAATGAACTCTCCACAACTAGGCCCCATAGAGAACTCAAATATGAAATTCAAGGGTTATCAACCCAGCACTTGACAAGAAATAGCGAAAACAAACTATTACCCCAAAATCCAAGCTAAGGCCACCTATCGGCCATATTGTTTATTGGATCGGTCTGAAAATGGACCATGCACAACTAGGCACCACAGAGAACTCACACTATGAAATTTGAGAATCAGCCGTCCAGTACTTCTAAAGAAATAGCAATAACAAGAATTGTTTAAGGAAGGACGAATGACAGATTAAAGACTGACAAGGACTATGGACTATAGGGACTACAGACCCAGGGTAAATTGAATAGCCTACCACATGATGTTGGTGGGCTAAAAAAGTCAAATGAATACTGTTTAAAGGCCCAATATATGTAACTTTCGACAAAACTTGAAGCGAAAATCAAGCCTGATAACTTTATTATATTTGTAGATTTAGTTTAGATTAACTGATATCAGCAATATTTAAGATGAATTCTTATGCGGTTACCGGTACAGCAGTAGTTGAAACAAGGTATTTGTAAACACGCGTCCATTTTGAGCTGTGTTCTTACTTTGGTTTGTTGTTGTTGTGGGCCCCACCTGAATTATTTTCAGTTCTATGGATTTTTCTGTCTAGAGTTTCTTATTAGTTACCTCTCAGGTTTAGGCTTATTTTTGCATGGATTTTTTTTCAGAATTTTTCAGAATCACGAAAAATTTCCTGAAGTTACGTATATTGGGCCTTTAACAGGCTCCACATAAACCCTAACCACTGCTGAAGTTTACGGAAACCATTAGACAGCATCAAGTCTCACTTTATAAAAAACTCTGACAATAAAGTTATCGCGTTAGAGTGAAAAAGCCATTAATCATTCAGCCTTTTTATATCAGCATTCTCTCAAGTTTTAAAGTTTAAAGAAAATCTTCACTCATCACAGACAGTCTGGCTGTCAACAGTGTTTTCTCCCATAGAGGCCAAACGTTGGACAGACTAAACATTTCACAGGGCCCCCATGGTGTTGATAATGTAACCCCCTCAACACAAAATATTGGATATGTTCATTTAAGTGTCATCCTTGCTGTCAGCTTGATTGATAAGTTTATCTGATATTTAGAAGCTCATTGTTTAGATGGTAGCCGAATGGTTTTAACTATGAGGATAACACAACGGGACATTGTTATTGAATCTGCAACGCAATGAAAACAACTATTAGATATTCTGCTAAGTGTGAAGGAGGGACAGCGTAATCATCGTCTTCTATGATAAACTTCATGTATTATTGAGTATCTTACTGCTAAAACATTGGTGCTGCCAAACCAAACACAGACAGTCCCTTCAGTAACAATGATACACTCAAGGTTGTGTTGATAGACTGGCCTAGTGGTGTATTACTTAAGCATTGAACTACTTTCACATGGCATTCATAGGTAATATGAATGCCATTGGACAAATGCAAATTCACTAAAGCATGCCAGTGCTTCATGTAGGATTTGCCTTTGTCCACTTGGTTTTCATATTGCTTATGAATGCCAACTAAAAGCAGTTCAATACTTCAATTTACCATTTTTAGAAACTGTTCATATTATAAAAAATTTGTTTTTTTTCCTGCAAACAGTTACCTCCCCTTAAGTTTCCTTGTTTGACTTCAATGTGATTTTCCCTATAAAGAGTAACCTCTCCTTAAGTATCCCTTTTCCACCGGTGTGTTTTTTTCTATAAACAGTTACCTCCCCTTAAGCATCCCTTTTCCACTGGTGCGGTTTTTCCTATAAACAGTTACCTCCCCTTAAGGTTTCCTGTTTGACTAGTGTTGTTTCCTATAAACAGTCCCCTGTTCGACTACAGTGTGGTTTTTCCTATAAACAGTTACCTCCCCTTAAGGATCCCTGTTCCACTATATTACAGTTTTTCCAAGCTTTTAACATACACTGCCAGCTTTAAGTATATAAATCCAGTGTGCGAAAGTATCAATAGACCGATAGACACAGGCCGCAGAAAAACCTGTCGTTCTATGTAAAATGCCAGTAGGGTAGATCTAGACCTGATGTCTAACCAATTTAATTGCTCATGTATGTCGAAAAAAGTATCAAAACCGTTTGAATAAATCATATCAACTGAATTTCTCTTATGGATTGTTCATTTCCTTATTTGTTTGGCTGAATTTGCCTTTGCAAAGTAATTTTTGTTCAAACCTTGGTCGAATTAGGGGAGACCACTCTGTATTAAGTGGTTTATTGACACTGAAGGAAAAATTCAGTCTACGGAAATTTTGTTGGGTCTATGCAATTTGAAATGTTCATAAACCTATTATTGTCTATAGAACTTCAGGAATTACTTTTGCACACTGTAAATCAGCATATTCCAGAATCATCTGATGTGTGTGTGTAGCTGTTCCACACACCCTACTTAGCACTGTGTTCTGATTGTCTGATGTAAACCAGAGGCCAGCCATTCCAGCGTAAGTGATAATCAAATCATCGATGATGGGAAAAACTTCACAACTCTCAATAATTACGAATCATAATCTCTAGAGATATTTCAGAGGAACTCTCCAGTGACAATTAGTCATAATCACCAGGACACCAACAAAGCTATTTATATAAATGATAAAGGTCACCAGTCGATGTTGATTAAGTTGGAACTATCTATGACCAGACAACGGCAGAGCCAATAGTTAATTTACACAAAGTTTATACTGTAAAATGTGGAAATACGCATTTAATGTGTTATAACGGCAGAGCCAATAGTTAATTTACACAAAGTTTACATTGTAAAATGTGGAAATACGTATTTATCGTTGTAAGTTGATATTAGCGCAGAATTTTTTTAATCAATGTGTCAACATTTATTTACAGATTATATATATATTATTGATACATAGAATATGCAGAGTTAATAACTATAGCCAATGTGAAAATGATTATTTTACTGTAAATAAAACAAATTTATTTGGAAAGGACACTCTTTTAGAGCATTAACAATAATAACACTTAACAAAATCTTACTAAAATATGTTCCTAAATGGGAGTTAGACTTAAAATAAAGAAAATGTTAACAATAGTACAACTAACTCGGGTTTTGATCGATAAGTTTAATCAATATCCGTCAAAAAGGGAAAAAACAGTACTCAAGATAGACCATATAAAATGGAGTATGAGGAACAAAACTGTACTATAACAAAGAGATTCTTGACACACACAAGACATTATGTAACATTCCTTGGGTATATTTTGCAAAATTAAACAGGGAGGGAAATTGCATGGCCATACCAGGGTTTGAACCAAAGACCTTCCGAACTCTAGACATACGCTAAACCAATTTCGCTATCTGGTTACAGCAGACGATTATTTCAAGAAAGTAGCCTACATGCTATGTTGAAATTTTGATATTTTATTGCCAAAATGTTGCTCTCATAATGGCCAGGAAAGAAGGAAATTAATTTTGTCAACAAAATATTAAGATTTTGTTACGAAATTAAATGTTACAATGAAACATATAGTAAAGTTAATTGCGGTCTTATAGTCCCCAGTCTTACACTCATTGACATGCCATGATTCTAGATCCGTGTTGATGAGCTTACTGAACCTGAAAAATGTTGAGGTGTTCCACATGGGTCTATTAACTCATGTGGAACACCTCAGCTTTTTTCTTCCGCGAGATGGGCCTGGCAGCTGTTGAACTCCAGTTTTAGTTTGAGAGAATCGAGGGTTGCATGTTGAAGTGATGCTACAACCATACAATCACACAAGTAGACAAGCGATCATCTGTTTAATATAAACTGGTACAATTTTTCGACTTTTCATCTTTTCAGTAATGTAATAAATAAAATTGCGACCAAGTGTAAACTTGCCCTAATTTGATTATTGGTCCTGGCATCACATATGAAATTGTGAACAATTTCGCTGATTGCAAATATCAAATTATAAAATTGATTGAAGAATTTGTATAACTACATGCAGACTGGAAATACTTCATTACTGAAACAACCAGCCACAAAATAATATGAACCATCTAAGGGGATAGCCCTACAGGATTTTGAAATTTGCGGCAGTACAATATTGTATTCAATATTGATACAGTGCACTCCTCTTTAAATCATGTTACATTTGTCAGACAAAAACATGACATTAACAGGAATGTGACATTAAGAGAAACATGTTTTCCCACTAAATCTAGAGCATTTCTGATCTCCATAACTAAAAGTAAGCTATTCAATGAACACATGAAGATGTATCAATCTATAGATAACATTATTTCTAAATCATTTTTTTGGTTATTTTTTTTAATTTTCTATGTAATATTTTGTACAATTTTAATCAATGGAAAAGCTTTTATTTTCTGGATATTCTATATGATTGGATTAAAAAAACATGATATTAAGAGGAATACACCTCAAAATACATTATATTAACCAAATAAAATTACAAAGATTATATAGAGGGGAAAATGGTCCTTTGGAAAAACATGATATAAAGAGGAATGTGATATTAACAGGGGTGATATTAAGTGGAATCCACTGTACTGGCACTAATATCTATACATTTATACCAACACAAATCACCAAATCTTGTAGGAGGTATTTGTTTCTCTGAAGCCTTCCATCCGTAAGCAAATAAAGGGTATAGAACTGGCATGTGTTACCAGCTTGGAAACAATGTCCAGGCTTATAAACACAACACATTTTCCTTCAATATAGGGTTTGCTAATTATATAAAGGGCCAAGAAAAGGGGTGGGTGGGTTATAGAACAATTGAGAAGAAATGTGGGTGAAGGTATAGGGAGAGTATAAATAAGAACTGTAAAAAAAAACCTGAGTAACTAGTGCTGTGATTAATAGCATAGAATGATGGTAAGAGGAGGGGAAACACAGAGGAAAGGAAGAGAAGGATAAGACTGAGTGGCTCTACAGTAGGACTGTGAACATCTGTTTCTGTGACCTAATCACAAACAATCAAGGTAACAAACCATAGTTATCTGTTCAGAACTAGTGGTGGGTCTGCCAGTCTGTTGGCATGGTGATCTCTCCCAGTACCCCATCCTACCACATGTTGGTGCTGAGGAATTCCAACACTAGAGGTACACATGTCCGTGTGGTAGGTGTTTATGTGTGTGTGTGATATATGTGTACCATATTCGCCGTAATTAGTACCAAGGGCGCCAAAAACATTGGTCCCAAAGGGGACGTTTAATAGGATAACAAAACTAGGATCTGGACGAAAAATGTTATGATAAAGTAATTAGTATGATGTATTATGACAAGAATGGGTGGTTCTCGTGATGTGCGACATTATCGACATAAAGTTTTGAACAATTTGTACACACATATAACCAATATTTGTGAGTTTTTTCTTGTAAACATGCACACAATGAGGTTTACTGCAATTTTATGTAGAATCGTTTATTGTGTTACGATTACCGGTAAAAGTGATGCTTATATAATTTTAAAACCTCAGTATAAGTGGAGGGGGGGCGTTTATAGGGGGAGGGGCACTAGTTATGGCGAATACGGTATGTAAGCTATAGAAGTACATAAGGATTGAAAGTCATTTTTTTAACTTTCATAGTGCTATGAAAGGTCGGCCATTACATCCATTTTGAATGCTGAAAATGGATGTACCGGTAAGCATCTAGCAAACTTGGCTATTTCTTTAAAGATATGTTTTCTGTTAGTTCAGATTGGGGTTAAACAATATTCATATTACCAATCATGTATATGGCTTATAATGCCCACATGTATTTTTTCATTAGTGTGACATGACATTCATTGTATACATGTGACATGTTGGTTATACAATGTCATGTTTTGACTTACCTAATGACATTTTTGGAATAAATCGGACAATTTCAATCATACAGTTGTTTCACTGATGTTATTTATTGACTGTTGTACAACTGAATACACGTCTGCTGTTTGCCTGGACAGAACCGCAAATAATATAATGCTACCAGCAGTGATGAACAATCGGTTAAAAATCATAATCATTAATTGGTTTGTAATCAGAAATAGCAAACCGATTGATGATCGATTGCATAATCGGTTCATGATTTCATGGGACTGAATTACCCCAAAAAGGTGAGAATACTACCGCAACATCAAAGGACAATGTTCTTCTCTAAACACTGGATTTCATTCTTTTAAAATAAAAGGATTTAAGAATTTCTTATACAGTTTTATCAATCGTATGTTAAAAATCATAAGAATATAAGACTTCTTATACACGTTTCACATAAAAAACTTTTCACATATGGCTTAAATGAAGAACCGATTATATCAGTAATGTATTTTACAAATGACAATTGGAATCGGAAAGGGCAAACCGATAATTTTTCTATTGTAATCGATCACCAGCCCAGCACTAACTACATAGCTCTCTGACTTTTTCAAACCTGCAGGCAAAATTAAACTCTTCAAATTCAAAGAATGGGATAGTTTATTATGAATTTCAGGGGTTAATGGGTTAGATGTAACAAGTGAGGTAAATATTGTTTTCCATAACAATAGCGTACCTATCCTGTGTGTGTTTATATATATATAACCTTGAGCTTCTATTTCTGTCACTAGTTGACGGTACTGAGTGGTTTGGACGACCTTTCTGCCCTAACATCAGAAACCATTACAAAACTATGACTATGAACTTGTAACTGACATCTATAAATAAACATTTCATGGTTTTTACTTCCCCGCAGCGACTGCAGCCAAAACTCTTAATTCCGTTTACAACCTCCGATGAAATCAAATCATCTTCAAATGATAAATCTTGGGCGTTTGTGCAATAACTCAGTAATAGAGACATAAAATGGGCATTAACTCGGAGAATCAAGCAGACCACGGCACAGCCACTGATCGGCACATGTAAACACTAAATACTTCGGACAGAATTTTAACTTCAGAAAGCTGATAGACACATTTCAGCACTTGCAGCTGAGAAACAATTTGTACTTGGCTCTTTGAACAGTGTCTTTCAATAAATCTAAGGAAAACTGGTTTGTCTCAGGGTAGACCAACAGCTTCTGGTCACTTCTGTGACCCTGACCTGATCAATAGCTGACAAGGTCATTCAAACCTTTCAATAAGTCAAAGATTCTAATGACCTTGAATATGTAAGCATAAATTCAACCTCCTTTACCCCTAATCAACCCTCCCATCCCATCCATCTACCCCTCGACCCCCAAGCAACCCTCCCTTCCTATCTATCTACCCCTCAACCCTCAAACAACCCTCCCTCCCTTCCTATCCATCTACCCCTCAACCCCCAAGCAACCCTCCCTTCCTATCCATATACCCCTCAACCCCCAACCAACCCTCCCTTCCTATCTATCTACCCTTCAACCACTACCAACCCTCCCTTCCTATCCATAAACTCCTCAAACCCTAACTAACCAACCCTCCCATCCTATCTATCTACCCCTCTACCCCAAAGCAACCCTCCCTTCCTATCCATCTACCCCTCAACCCCCAACCAACCCTCCCTTCCTATCTATCTACCCCTCAACCCCCAACCAACCCTCCCTTCTATCCATCTACCCCTCAACCCCCAACAAACCCTCCCTTCCTATCCATCTACCCCTCAACCCCCAAGCAACCCTCCCTTCCTATCCATATACCCCTCAACCCCCAACCAACCCTCCCTTCCTATCTATTTACCCCTCAACCCCAACCAGCCAACCCTCCCTTCCTATCTATCTACCCCTCAACCCCCAACCAACCCTCCCTTCCTATCTATCTACCCCTCAACCCCCAACCAACCCTTCCTTCCTATCTATCTACCCCTCGACCCCCAACCAACCCTCCCTTTCTATCTATCAACCCCTCAACCCCCAACCAACCCTCCCTTCCTATTTATCTACCCCTCAAACCCCAACCAACCCTCCCTTCCTATCCATCTACCCCTCAACCCCCAACCAACCCTCCCTTCCTATCCATCTACCCCTCAACCCCCAACCAACCCTCCCTTCCTATCCTTCTACCCCTCAACCCCTAATCAACTATTCCAAATTACCCATCTACCCCTCAACCTCAACCAACGTGATGTTGATACATTTTTGAAATATAAATCTGAAGAAACTGCATGTTTACAGCTAGTAAGTAAGAATTCAAGCACTTTTCATTCAAGCATTTGTGAGCAACCTCCAGGACTTTTCCTGCACTCAGACCCAAATTCAAGCACTTTTCATCTCCGTATGAACCACAATGAATATTGAAAAAGATAGACAGTTTTTACGGAGGAGGAGGTAAGGGGGGAGTTGGAATTCTGTAAACAGGTAAATGAAGGCCACAGTAGATCAGTAACCCTGTAGTGTATAATCCAGAACATCATTAATTATCAGCCCACCAGCTGCCGTATCTATCAATGTTATTAAGTCGTCAGGCTCAGAAAGGGTTCAAATTTCACTGACATTTTAAATAGCGGTGTACATTATAGGCATCAACAGGTTCATGAGGATGAGATGGGATGAGCCCAAGGCCGTCCACACACACCTGTGCTGAGATGTGTGCTATAGCACTGTTCTTCAATCACTGCCCAGATTTGCCCTCCAAAATTCTGTAAGACAAGCTGGTGCTGTATATGATATATGTGGGTGCTGAATTAACAAATGGTCTAGGGAACAGACGTCAGGGACAGGATTGAAGAAGGAAATATTACTATTGGTCCTGGGGTAGGGGAACTATTGGCCCTGGGGTAGGGGAACTATTGGTCCTGGGGTAGGGGAACTATTGGTCCTGGGGTAGGGGAATTATTGGTCCTGGGGTAGGGGAACTATTGGTCCTGGGGTAGGGGAACTATTGGTCCTGGGGTAGGGGACCTATTGGTCCTGGGGTAGGGGAACTATTGGTCCTGGGGTAGGGGAATTATTGGTCCTGGGGTAGGGGAATTATTGGTCCTGGGGTAGGGGAACTATTGGTCCTGGGGTAGGGGACCTATTGGTCCTGGGGTAGGGGAACTATTGGTCCTGGGGTAGGGGAATTATTGGTCCTGGGGTAGGGGAATTATTGGTCCTGGGGTAGGGGAATTATTGGTCCTGGGGTAGGGGAATTATTGGTCCTGGGGTAGGGGAACTATTGGTCCTGGGGTAGGGGAACTATTGGTCCTGGGGTAGGGGAACTATTGGTCCTGGGGTAGGGGCACGATTGGTCCTGGGGTAGGGGAACTATTGGTCCTGGGGTAGGGGAATTATTGGTCCTGGGGTAGGGGAATTATTTGTCCTGGGGTAGGGGAATTATTGGTCCTGGGGTAGGGGAATTATTGGTCCTGGGGTAGGGGAATTATTGGTCCTGGGGTAGGGGAACTATTGGTCCTGGGGTAGGGGAACTATTGGTCCTGGGGTAGGGGAACTATTGGTCCTGGGGTAGGGGCACGATTGGTCCTGGGGTAGGGGAACTATTGGTCCTGGGGTAGGGGAATTATTGGTTCTGGGGTAGGGGAATTATTGGTCCTGGGGTAGGGGAACTATTGGTCCTGGGGTAGGGGATTCAAGCCACAGGAAAGCTAGGTTGGAAGGGGTTTTATAATTTATATAGTAAACGGGAGCTGGTTTGATAATAAAAGATATTCATAGATAGTAGAGAAATTAGGTACTGTGTGGACCTGGGAGATGGGATACATTGCCCCATGGGGGAGGGGGAGGTTGTGGGGATAGGGAGGTTGGGGGGTTGGGTGAGAGTCAAGGTCCAAGAGCATGGGGGGAGGGAGGGGGGGTAACTAAAAATCAGTACCCGACATCTGTCAAATTGTTTTGCTAACCATTAAGGTAGAAAAAAAAAGATAATTTTTTCAGGAACTATTTACAATAGTTGTAAACAAACTGAACAGTCATAGTTTTGTAATCTAATCATGAGTAACTACTTCAAAAACAAAACTCACCTGCAAACAGAACGTTATTCCTCAGGACTGAAGGTACTGATCACGACTTCTGTACCTCAGAGTAATTATCCTCCAGTAATTCCTGTTATCTTTGGTAATCCTTGTAAACTGCCTGTTAGAGCACAGTGTTACACACAGGCGGTTCCTATCATACACTCATCAAGGGGAAGAATTCAGGCAAATATACACAGGAGCTTGGGGTAGCTGTATAGTCCCCCGATCTGACCAGTCTTCACAAGATCCAGTTCTGTTGTAAATCAGAAAAAGAGAGAATTCATTCCTATGTAGGTATATATATCTGGAGCACTCGACTGGCTGTGGTATAGTGTTAGTATCTTACATGGGGGGTCTACACTGCAAGTCTTCATACATACATATATACCTATGTAGCAGCTAGCTAGGTTCATATTCTTAGATGTTGTTGAATAAAACTTAAGCCCATTCAGCTTCTAATTTCTGTTCTGGTGGAAGGTTGTTCCTAAACAGGATTACTACAATCAACAGACTGCTGCTTGAGAGTTGTTCTGTTTCATATCCAGTTTATTCTGACCAGTTTTAACAATCTTTTGATAGGGCTGCTGTCTAGAATAGTGGTCTGTAATTCTCTGTAATGCTGTGTAAACTTATTACCGGTCATGACAGTATAAAGCTTCCTCAATACTGCCCATACAATTCTCAGCCAGCATGCAGTGACCAGCCTACCAGAGACTTAGGAACAGATGTGGACACCTGGGCAGATTATATGCCTGGTAATGAAACAGGAAACCTAAGGGAATCTTCCCTAGCAGCTTAGGTCATTTATCCCTACTCCAGGGCAGCACAACCCATCATTTACCACTGACCCCTCCCACACCCCAGGGCAGCACCACCCATCATCAACCACTGACCCCTCCCAGGACAGCACCACCCATCATCAACCACTGACCCCTCCCACACCCCAGGGCAGCACCACCCATCATCAACCACTGACCCCTCCCAGGACAGCACCACCCATCATCAACCACTGACCCCTCCCACACCCCAGGGCAGCACCATCCATCATCTACCACTGACCCCTCCTACACCCCAAGGCAGCACCACCCATCATATACCACTGACCCCTCCTACACCCCAGGGCAGCACCACCTATCATCTACCACTGACCCCTCCCACACCCCAGGGCAGCACCACCCATAATCTATCACTGACCCCTCCCAGAATAGCACCACCCATCATCTACCACTGACCCCTCCCACACCCCAGGGCAGCACCATCAATCATCTACCACTAACCCTCGGACACCCCAGGACAGCACCAGCCATCATCTATCACTGACCCCTCCCACACCCCAGGACAGCACCATCCATCATCTACCACTGATCCCTCCCACAACCCAGGGCAGCACCACCCATCATCTACCACTGACCCCTCCCACAACCCAGGACAGCACCACCCATCATATACCACTGATCCCTCCTACACCCCAGGGCAGCACCACCCATCATCTAACACTGACCTCTCCCACACCCCATGGCAACACCATCCATCATCTACCACTGACCCCTCCCACACCCCAGGGCAGCACCATCGATCATCTACCACTGACCCCTCCCAGGATAGCACCACCCATCATCTACCACTGACCCCTCCAACACCCCAGGGCAGCACCAGCCATCATCTACCACTGACCCCTCCCCCATGACCACTCCCACATTACTCTTTCCCCACCCCATGGTATCAGATTATGGAAAAGAAGCTTTTCGCAATTATAGCTTTTGCAGATTGCTTTATATTTATACTGCATCATAAATGTGTACAATAGAAAGAAATTAATTGTTGATTAAAAATATGTCAGAGTTAATTTTAAGGTTCATCTCCGACAGTAAAATAATATCATACAGCAAGGTGATGAAGTCGGCAAGAATGACACTGTCCTAAAACAAGAGGATTGTTTAGAGGAACAAGGGCATATGATGTGCTTAGAAAAAAAATATCAATTTTTAGATTTTTAATGAGAACAATTTGGGGTGAACTTTACTAATAGAATATGCTTTTTATAATGTCTAATTCTTTTCAATCGCAGATGTTTCTTGCAAAAAAACATCCATTCACATACAAGATATACAAATTCTATTAGAAAAGCTCACTCCAACTTGCAGTCAATCAAAATCTAAAAATTAATAAATTTGAGATACTGCCCTTTACTTCTTGGCACTCCCATGCCTGTCAACCCTCGACATCTCCCTCTTTCAGTCAAAACCCACAAAAACTCAAAATCTACATCTTCTGGTCAAATAATCTCCTAATTAATGTAGGATATGTATAATGACCATAACAGATGTGTCTGGATCAAATGAATACTTTGATGAAGTTATTTTCATACATAATAAGGGAAAGACAAATTGAGCAATGCACTTTCAGTCGCATTTCACGCACTTTCTCCCTCATTGGAAATATGGTACGAGGGAGATCTCCCTCATTGGAGGTTTCAGAGGCTGACACCTATGGTACTCCATGTTGAAGATTTGTCCTAAATCCTTGTTACTCTAAACTTTAGGTATACTGTTAAAACAAAGCTGTGATGTCATCCATTGTTATTCCAGGACAATATCCAACATGATTCACGGGCCTCACCTGTATCTGTCCAATAAGTACACAAAAAAATGCACCTATTGGACGGATACAGGTAACTAATTACTTTACAGCAAAAAGTATAAGCTTTTGTATGGATTGATCCTGCTAGACAACGGAAAAAAAGCAAATTCAGCAATAGGATGGCATGTAAATTAAAATTCAATATACCAAGTAAAATTTAATTATTTAAACAAAAAATTATTTATTAAAGGCAACACAGAATTTAAAATTCCATTGTTTTTCGAGAGGATGCAATATTTATATTCTAATAGCCATATTTTGTAATCAGGAAACACTCTTTTTAAAGGCCCAATATACGTTATTTCAGGAATTTTTTTGGCATCCTGAAAAATTCTGAAAAAAAATTCAGTTGATAACCATGCAAAAATAAGTTTAAAACGAAGTAAACCTTAGCGGTAACTATCAAGAAACTCTCGACAGAAAAATCCAAAGAATTAAAAATAATTCAGGTGTGGCCAACTTCAACAAGCCGAAGTTAGAGGACAGTTCAAAATTGAAGCAGGTTTACAAATACCGAGTTTCAACTGCTGCTGTACCGGTAACCGCGTAAGAATTCATCTTGAATATTGCTGTTATCGAAACACTGTACTAAAACACACATTCCAGCAAGTAATTTCTCTTAGGACTCATAAATTTGGTAATTATTGTGTGTTTCCCACAATTTATGTACACTTCATTCCCAAAGAATCATTCCTTGAATTGATTTGTGTATAATCCGGGAAATATTGAAATATAAGTGCACCTGTACATATTTTCCGTGAATTGAACACTTTAAGATGCGTGCAGTGTTGAAATCTGTCCACGGCTTGATTTCTTCATTTTATAACCGACATTATCAGAGAAATACAGTGTAATCACTTAATTTTTTCAATTAATTAATCACATTATTTAAAATTAATCCATTTTATTGAGAAAAAAATAATGTTAACCCATCTTCTCTCTGCGATAGTTTGATTCAAATGAGACCCAAATGCACCCGACCAATTATTCACTCACCCCTGATACATATACAACTGTTAAAAACATGCTAAGTATGCTCCACTCAAGACCTCCCTTTAGCGTATCAATAGACATCATGGTTGATTGCACACACTCAACAGACAATGAACTTCCCAATGTTAGCACAAAAGGGGCTGTGGTAATAATGATAATAATAATTTGAGGTTCTTATATACCATTTTATCAGGACCTTACAGGCCATCAAGAAAACGGTTCACAAATTATTATCCGTGGTTAGAGGGCTTTAGCAACCAGCCAATATTGTTCTAAACTCTCTAGGAAGCATACAACCGGTGCTGCCATTTTGGCGCTCACAGCTAGCATTCTACAATTTCTAGCACTACCCAACCACGTACTCACTTACAGATGAGTAGACTGGAACAAGCAGAGTAAAGTATCTTGCTCAAGGATACGATAAGGGACTCGAACTCGCAACCCTTCGATCACAGGCCCGGTATCCTACCACTAGACCACTGTGGCTCCAAGTTATGTGCCTTCTTTAAGCAAGATATAAACCTCAAACTGCCTATTATGTAAAATATTGGACATGATAGACAGTATATCCTTTAGGTAAAGCCCCTGATGATCTTTCCATCCATGCAGAAAAAGAGACAATAGTACATATGTACTTCCAAGTCTGCCATGAAGAAGAAGATTTTTGAAACATTGGTTAATTTTCCCTTAGGGGCCCCACCCTGGCCCCTGCAGTTGGTGCTCGAATCCCAGTTTTACAATTTGTTACCATCTAAAGTTGTCGTTTGAAAGTTTTGGATTTATTGACCCTTGTGACCTTGAAAGTAGATGAAAGTAAAAATTTTTTCGCAAAATTTGTTTGCCTCCTTTCAGGGAAGCTATCAGAATAATAACCAGTCTCTAGGCCTTTCTGTATTTCAGAAGTCGTTTTAAAGTTTTAACATATTTCACACCTGTGAACTTGAAAGTAGGTCGAAGAGATTCATTTTCGCAAAATTAATTTGCCTCCTTCCAAGGAAGCTACCAGCCAAAGATTATGTCATTTGTTGATGAATGCAGGACGGATGATGGTCAATTGACAACACACCATGGATGTGCTCACTTGGCCCTTTTCCTGGTACAAGGTCACAATGGTCACAGTACAAGGCCACAAGGTCATGACACAGTACAAGGTCACAATGTCATGACACAGTACAAGGTCACAATGTCAGGTCAAATTACAAGGTCACAATGGTCACAGTACAAGGTCACAATATCAGATCAAAGTACAAGATCAAAATGCCAGGACACAGTACAAGGTGACAATGTCAGGTCAAATTACAAGGTCACAATGTCACAGTACAAGGTCACAATGCCTGGACACAGTACAAGATCACAATGCCTGGACACAGTACAAGTTCTCAATGTCATGACACAGTACAAGGTCACAGTACAAGGTCACAATGCCTGCTCACAGTACGAGGTCAAAATGGTCACAGTACAAGGTCACAATGATCATAGTCCAAGGTCACAATGCCTGGGGACAGTACAAGGTCACAATGTCAGGTCAAAGTAAAAGGTCCTATTGCCTGGACACAGTCCAAGGTCACAATGCCTGGACAGAGTACAAGGTTACAATGGACACAGTTCAAGGTCACAATGCCTGGACACAGTACAAGGTCACAATGGACACAGTACAAGGTTACAATGATCACAATACAAGGTTACAATGGACACAGTACACGATCCCAATTCCAGGACACAGTACAAGGTTACAAGGTCATAATGTCAGATCAAAGTACAAGGTCACAATATGCAATATGATGACACAGTACAAGGTCATACTGTATGTTCTAAATAGTAGGGTAATTCTGAACCTTTGATTGTATTACATCATTGATAAGAAAACTCTGAATTAGTACAAGAAGACAATACTTTGTCTTAGTCAATAATATCAAACTAATGATTAACTTGAATATCAGCATTACTCTTAAGCAAATGGGTGATAAATGTTTGTTTCTGTGATCGTTTGTGTGCTGATATAGCTGGATTGACGTCAAAGCCCCATACCAACCCTTCCAAATATTCTGGACTAGACATGCTATGTATTTATAGCCAATGGCAGCATATGTTTTGTATAAGAAGTAGTGACTACAAATTTGCACCAAGGAGTCCTCGTTCCTTAGCACGGGCCTACAAACAATTCCTGCACTTGTAAAACCTCCTATGTTACAGTGGAGTGAGAACTTACATGAAAGATTGAGATTTCCTAGCGCCACTGGCTAATTGATGCTTGTTTCTTTGTCGCTGCACACCTGATCAAGTTGCCATGGTTACCTGTTAATGGTAGCATAACTACGACAACAATGTCTTAAGAATAAGTAACGTATAATCGTACATCAGGTGTGGTTTGTGGATTACAAAAGACCAAGGGAGATAAGTCAACAGGCATTACACTAACTGTTTATATCTAGGGCATGAAAAAAATTATAATTTAAGAAATAATAATTTTCTTCCAACTCTTATAGTATACAATGAGTGAGCAAGATATTTGTTAATTCTGTAAGGAAAATAAGGTGAACAAATATTTGTGAGAAGAGTGTGCTTTATAACAAAAGGCCCAATGGCCTTAGCGGACACCTGAGTAATGTAATAGGTACTGATAATGCACCATTCAATATGTAGCCAAGCAAATGTAAGTTCCTTAACGGGCGACATTCTATTTATCTGACACCCAAACTGTATTCATATCAACTGCATATACTACGATTGATCATGATGATGTTAGATGATGAACATAATGTCACGACGTTTGTTTGTTTGTGATGATGATGATGGTGTTTTTTGTTGTGAACATGAAGATGATGCTGGTGATGAACATATCATGATGTTTGTTTGGGGATGATGGTGATGATGATGATGAAATTGAAGTGTTGTGACATCATCATAATTGATTGTTAGGATAATGATTGGTGTGTGTGCGTGGATGAATATGTGTGTGCTCATACTTGTATCTTTGGAAAAACTTTTAAGAAAATGAAAATATACTACATCTGGTAACTTTAAAAGTGGTTTCTGAACACAGGTGGTTTCTATATGCAGGTGGTTTCTGAACAGAGGTGATTTCTGTATACAGGTAGTTTCTGTACACAGGTGGTTTCGGTACACAGGTAGTTTCGGTACATAGGTGGTTTCGGTACACAGGTGGTTTCTGTACACAGGTGGTTTCTATACACAGGTGGTTTCTGTACACAGGTGGTTTCTGTACACAGGATGTTTCTGTACACAGGTGGTTTCTGTTCACAGGATGTTTCTGTACACAGGTGGTTTCTGTACACAGGTGGTTTCTCAACACAGGTGGTTTCTGTACACAGGTGTTTTTTGTACACAGGTGGTTTCTGAACACAGGTGGTTTCTGAACACAGGTGGTACGTTTCTGTACATAGATGGTTTCTGAACATAGGTGGTTTCTGAACACAGGTGTTTTCTGTACACAGGTGTTTTTTGTACACAGGAGGTTTCTGAACACAGGTGGTTTCTGTACACAGGTGTTTTCTGTACACAGGTGTTTTCTGTACACAGGTGATTTCTGAACACAAGTTTTTTTCTGTACACAGGTGGTTTCTGAACACAGGTGGTTTCTGAACACAGGTGGTACGTTTCTGTACACAGGTGTTTTCTGTACACAGGTGGTTTCTGAACACAAGTGTTTTCGAATAAGAGCGCTGACTGAGTAGACTTGTCAGTACAAAGAGAGCTCAGAAATTATTTAAAGAACCTTCTATTTAAAGTTCTGTCAAGGAACTGATATAGTAGTTAGTCTTGTGCCAAGACGATACAGGCTTAAATTGCATGAATGGAAGAGCATCATGGTCTTTGGAGTAATTTCACTTTGTTGCGTTACACGGTATAAAACCATTTAGTTTGACTACTTCCTACAGTGATTAAAGCCGTCTATAAAATTTCTACATTGGCAGCCAAAAAAAAATTTAGCCAACACCAAAACAACTTCATGCAGTAATGTGAAAAACATGAAGAGAGCTTAACAGCAACTCATAAAACACTGGGTCTTCACAAAAATCTCCAAAAGGTGACAACATTGGCAGTTGTTCTGCTGCTCATTTTAGATGTATTTTAATGGTTTTTACATGTTTGGTAACAGTTTTTACATGTTTGGTAACAGTTTTTACATGTTTGTAATGGTTTTTACATGCTTTTTAATGGTTTCTACATGTATGGTAACAGATTTTACATGTATTTTAATGGTTTTTCCAAATTTCTTGTCTAACCTTTGGCCTCTATTTCCATTGACATAGAAGTAGATTTATATAGTGTTGTTATGTGCAGTGAGAGTCGGGTGTGGATGATCACATGATATTTGTTTACCAGTGTCCACTAGACTCTGCAGTATAACGGAAGCCCAGACAAAGTAGATATTGTATTGATTACAGAGAACTTATAGCCAGGATTGGCCATCAACTAAGTAGCCGGATAATGGAGCATACATGATTGTCTCCGTAGTGACTCTTAATCCTCGGTACACATGCTATATATCAGCATCACGGCATGTCACTAACACTTCAGGGTCAAAACGTACATTAATCAGAGGCCTAATGGGCCTGTATTTTTCACCTAGTGTATCAATATCACACCTGTTATCATAAAAGTGGACTAAAATAAAATTATATGCAAATTGGCCTAATTGGCCTGTATTTTTCACCTAGTGTATTAATATCACACCTGTTATCATAAAAGTGGACTAAAATAAAATTATATGCAAATTATCACTTTTTTGAATTCGAAGGAACCTTAAATCAGCACCAAAAGACCTTCTTCATAAATAATTGAGGAGAACATGTTAAATGTCTGATATTTAACCCCTATGACCTTGAATATTTAAAGTCAATCATTTGATCAAACTTTTATTACTAGCCATTCATTGAAGCTTGTAACTGGCCAAATATCATTTCCTAGGTTTCTTGGTTACTTAGAAGACCGCTTAAACACTTTTCAAATATTTGACATTTGTGACCTTGAGTATTAGTCAAAGTTATTCACAGGAAAAAATTAGCATCTCTTCATCGATCTTAGCATGGTACTGGCCAAGAATCAGTACCCTGGGTATTTTGGCTATTGAAAAGAGGTTGTTTGAAGATTTTAAACACATCTGACCCCTGTGACATTGAAAATAGTTCAAGGACATTCATTTGAAGACACTTATGCCCATCATCCAGTTAGGCTATTGGCTCAATATCAGTACATGGGCCTTTTAATCATTAAGAATTTGTTTGAAAATTTTAAACACATTTGACTTATGTGACCTTGAAAAGAAGTTTTCTGAAGACACATTTGACCCTGTGACCTAGAACATAAGTCAAAGTCATTGTCTTGAACAAGCTTTTCATCTTAGCATGGTACTGGCCATGTATCAGTACCCTGGGTATTTTGGCTATGAAAATTGAGGTTGTTTGAAGATGAAAATAGTTCAAGGTCATTTACTTGAACAAACTTAGTAGTTCTTCATTGCAGCACATAACTGGTCAATTATCATTACCCTAGGATTCTTGGCTACTTAAAAGAAGCCATTTAAAGGCTTTAAAATGATATCATGCTTATGACCTTGAAAGAAGGTTAAGGTCATTCAAATGATCACACTTAGCCCTTCCCCGCAGCATGCTATTATGCCCTAAATCAGTATCCTGGGTTTTTAGATTTTGAGAAGTTGTTTGAAGATTTCAACACATTTGACCCATGTGACCTTGAAAGTCGGTAAAGGTTATTCATTCACAAACGATGACCGACTGAAAGGCATCTGCACATGAAATTTGAGAAGGATCTATCAAGTTAAGCTCAGTTGGTTTGGGTGGCAACATCTATGGTCAAATCTCTACAAACTCCATTGAATTTTTCCATCCAAAAGATTTTTGCTGATTTTTTTTTTCTGTAAACTATAAAGCATACAAATGTATTTCATTCAAATCCAGTAAGGTATCATGCTTTTATTTTCAAAAATTATTTTTTTGAAAGCTCTAGTTATTCTGAAAAAAATAAATTGGCATCATTTTGGATAATAAAGCTGAGATTTGTATTTCCATACAGACAAACATTGGAATCGTCAACTAGACAAACACAGTAGATGTGATTTCATTGGTGGATAGGCTGCGGCTGTTTCTCAGTTCCTCACTCCAGCCTCTAGGGTGACATCAAATTTGTCTCTACCATAATCAATTTTCGTAGTCGGTACTCGAGTAATAAAGATGATCAGTTCGCTCTGCCGCATCAGAATCTAGAATTTGTAGACTGAAATTACCCAACACTTCATTCGATGATCCTGAGCCCACATAAAATGATCTGTACTAGCTGTCTCCCGAATTAGCTGTACAATTCTGTGGGTGTCTCTTCTCTTGGGCACAAACCACAATACGTTCTTCTCAATAAATGACATTTCTTCGATGGATATATAAGATAAGCTTCTATGATTGCCCGCAAATTCATTTTTATATGAACATCACTAATAAATATAACACTGGTTGATTTAAGGCAATATGAGTTGTTTTGGAGAGTCCAAACACTCCAGGTTTCATATCTCGAAATAAAAAGAGTTCCAAGGTTTTTGGCAAGTTTTGATGTGGAGTTGTCTGCCCATTTGTGAGATTTTCATGCAGAAGAGAATTTCATTATAACTTCCTATTTTACGGGGAACATATATCCAATCAAACAGATAGATAGATGACAGTTGCCCCAATATGGCAAAATCTCTCCTTGTTCCTTCAGACCAGCTAAACTATTACCAAATTCACTGTAATAAGCACACACAGCCCATCTCCCTCCAACTTCTGCAGAGGTATTGAAATTATATAAGCGACCCTACTTATTGTTACGACACAACTTAATGATACTATTTAACAGTAAGATAAACCTCATTTCTGTGACCATGTTTGAAAGACATCCCCCCCCCCCCCAAAACAAAAATCGGTAATATATGTCAATCTGATTAAAATACAGATCCTTGTCCTCACTCTGTTTTACAAGGATCTGACAACATCCCATAAGAGGTCACGTTCAGATGACCTTTTTCGCCTCTTTACTTAACACTAAAACACTAAAATAATTTTTCAATGACCTGTCATCTTGCAGCAAGCCATTTCGTCACATTATTCCACATGAACTTTTTGGTGACGAAATGACTAAACGGACAAATGCATTTATGCAAGCTTTGTCGCCTCAAAATTTCACTGTCAAGATTCTGACAGTAGTAATTTAATTGGCTAATGCAAAACGTCATTGGGACGTGACCCCCTATTGGATTTTATCAGATCTTAAAGCAGCAGAGAGAAGTTTACGGAACGGCGCGGAGATTAAGATATCATTTTACTCAGATTGTAATATGTGTACAAATAGTTTGAAATTGATGACAAAAATGTCACCCATCAGGAAATATGTCCCATTCTTATCATAATAAAATATCATACTTATTTACTTTGTAAAAACAACATTTTTCATCCATATCCTAGATTTGTTATCCTAGTAAACGCCCCCTCTGGAACCTATATCTTAAGCAATGATCCAGGGTGCTAATTACGGTGAATACGGAAAGGTTAGTATAGTAGAAGAGTGGAGGAAGTCTAATATTTTTTTCTGAATGTGATCATAACTCTTTATGAGCGATTCAACTCTTGACTAATTGTTACAGGCATACCACACAGAAGTACAGTGTATAGGGAAGGCCGGTGAAACCCAGTATCTTACCGTATCATCTCCATCTCATTCATCAGAGGCGGCATATTTTCATTAAAAGATTGGATATCATATTTGTTCTCAAATATGACAAATCTGGTTCAAATAACATCAAAAAACCACATTAATTGGACCTTTATTGATTTGCTGGACATCCCCCCCCCTCCCTCCGCCCATTACATTAAATATGACCCAGGGCATCGGAAAATCTAGATAACTATAGATCATGTCCTACATGGAATGGTGAGGGTTGTACCGATTTACGCTTGCATATAATATGTATTCAAGTGTATATCAGGTTTCTAAAATCATAAAGTAGATATCCTGAAATAACAAAAATCTCACTTGTGCTATGAAAAATGCCACTTGTGCTATCAAAGTTCCCACTTGTGATATCAAAATTCCCACCTGTGATATCAAAAATCCAATTTAAGATGCTGTATCAAAAATCCATCTTGTGATATCAAAAATCCCACTTATGCTATCAAAGATCCCACTGGTGCTATCAAAAATCCCATTTAAGATATTAAAAATCCTGTCTGTGCTATCCACCTGGAAGTTTGACCTCTTATGTACTAGTGATTGATTACCGTATTCGGCCCAGTAAAAGTCCATGTCCCTATAAGCACCCTGCCCCTCCAAACTGGACATGCCACAAGACATAAAACACTAACAATAAGACATAACTTAATTATTTAAAATATGTTATACTAAATAATTATATGTACCATATTCTGAGTATATGAGCTAAGTGTGACCCAAAAACATTTCGCTTACTGGTGATTTAGGAAGATTTGACTCCTGATTTCAAATGTCTTTCTCTTTTTCTTCATTTTTAGTATCAACTTTTTCTTATTTCTTTTTCAATTCAATACAAAGTGAATAATGAATACACAAATTTGGAAATTGGATTCGTAAACAAGTTTTGCAATTTACATTAATCCATCTTCATTTTTATTGCCCTGGATAGTTTTAGGGCAAAAACTGTATTCCAAATTATGTAAATGAAAATGACAGCTAGTTCAAGTTGAAGAGCTTTCAATTGATATTAAAGCTAATGAGTTCAATTTTTTTTGCTTCTTTCTCAATAACTATATAATCAAATAGGCTTTTAGTCAACTCATTTCGCATTAAAATTTCATAAACTATTCCACCGATTGAAAATGCAGTTCAAATGTGTCTTCAGAAGAAAATGAGTTTGACTCTGAGAAGATTCTCCAGTTACAGTGTTGCTTACAGGTACAATGTCATGTGTTCTCAAATGAAATTATATCTCTGAATGTGACAATCATAGGCCATCTTGTATGTAAGACCAGGATGCACTACCTCATCAACATTAAAGGCCCAATATACGTAACTTCAGGGAAATTTTCGTGATTCTCAAAAATTCTGATAAAAATCCAGTTGATAACCATGCATAAATAAGCCTATCACAAAGTAAACCTGAGCGGTAACTAACACGAAACTCTTGACAAAAAAATCCAAAGAATTTACAATAATTCAGGTGTGGCCCACTTTAACAACAAACCGAAGGTAGAAGATGGTTCGAAATGGACGCGTGTTTACAAATAGCGTGTTTCAACTGCTGCTGTAACGGTAACCGCGAAAGAATTCATCTTTACTACTGCTGATATCAGTTAATCTTAATTAAATCTATAAATATAATAAGTTTAATAGACTTGATTTTCGCTTCAAGTTTTACCGAAAGTTACGTATATTGGGCCTTTAACATGAAGTGTAATCCGCTTATTCCTGTTAGAGAAGTCTCAAGAGAAGTTCACAGAACAAGAAAAGTAAGCTAAAAAATGGTAAAACCAACTAATTACCTAAAGCTTCTTTTAGGAAAGTTAATTAATTTGGGTACTTTTAATTATCTTAATTACATACATGCTATCTATGTGGCTTCTCTATGTATCCCAGCATGTATACAACATATGTATGTAAACCCAGGATTTTCTCAAATTAGAACCAAAAACTATTTTTTTCTTCTCAAATTCCATGGCTTCACTGTGTAATTAGAGACCATTAAAACATAATCTTCTTACTATTGGTGGTTCTACAATTAAAATTATTTTGGAGACTCGATCTCCCATCCTACGTAAGTATTCTATATAATATATCCATGGAATTTGAAAAACCAATTTTCCCTTTGTGCCTCCTTAGCTAGGATACAAAATGTCCAGGACACAACTGATAAATGTAAATGCGGAAAATTAAAAAAAAAATCCATCTGTCATAATTATTTTGGAAACAAAATGAAATTCAAAATGGAAGCATTCAAGACAATCACCTAAGAAAAATATTATAGAAACATTTATGAATTATGAAACATCAGAGCTAGCAACTGTTCAGAATTGATGGTTTCAAATGTGAAATTTTAAATTTTGGTACCAGGATCCTTAACTCGTGTATAGATAATCAAACATATTCTGAAAACAATGACTACCAGGTATCTCTCTTAATAATTCCTGGTTATAACCTAACTTTTAACACAACCTTGTTCATAGGTAGTCTTAAAGCGGTTCACAAATTGTTATCAATGGTTATAGGGCCTTTGCAACCAGTTAATAATACATTTCTCAACTCCCCTTGGTTTGGTTTGGTTTATTTTGTTACGCCTTTTAATAGCCAGGGTTGTTTAAGGAAGTGCCAGGTTTTGGAGGTGAAGGAAAGCCTGAGTACCTGGAGAAATTACCACCGACCTACAGTCAGTACCTAGCAACTGCCCAATTTGGGATTCAAACTCGCAACCAAGAGGTGGAAGGTTAGCGGTAGAACTTCGGGACACCTTAACCCTTCAGCCACGGCTCCTGGGGACCATTATAGGCGTTACAGTGCAATCCTCTTTATATCATGTTGCATTTGACAGACAAAAACATGATATCTACAGGAATGTGACATTAAGAGAAACATATTTTTCCACTAAATCTAGTGCATTTCCAATCTCTATAACTAAAAGTAAGATATTCAATGTACAGATTATGAAGATGTTTCAGTATAAAGATAACATTATTTCAACTAAAAATCATTTTTGGGGGTATTTAATTTTTTTACTTTCTATGCAACATTTTGTACAAGTTGTAACTGAAATCAATAGAAATTACATTGTTTTCTGGGTATTTTATGTGATTGGTTAAAAAAACGTTATATTAAGAGGAATTCACCTCAAAATACATGATATTTAACCAAATAAAATGACATAGATAGAAAAATAGTTCTTTGGAAAACTTGATATAAAGAGGAATGTGTTATTAACAGGAGTGATATTAAGTGGAGTCCACTGTACCACCATTTTGAAGCTCAAAGCTTGCATTCTTCAATTTCAGCACTGCCAAAACACGTCCTTATCTATACAGCTAAGTAGACTGGAGCAAGCAGAGTAAAGTATCCTGCTCAAAGATACAGCACAGTGCCATGGCATGACTTGAAACCACAACCCTTAAGTCATGAGCCTGCGTGCACGTACAAATGTATAACAGAAGTGTTAAAATGGATTATTTAAACTGTTTTAACAAAACAATTCACTAATTTTCAGAAATATATTTAGTATAAAATAATAAGTATCCAAGATCTTCAGCAGGGCCTTTCTGCCTTTTAAGCAAAGATACAAACATCGTTACAATCTCTATACATCTGGGTGGTCGGGTGGTGCAGTGGATAGCTCATTTACCTTTCACCAAGACGGTCGGGTCGGGGTTCGATTCCCTGACTGGACGTGAAAAGGTATGGGGTCACCTGCCCGACCACGTGGGTTTTCTCCGGGTACTCCGGTTTCCTCCTACAATACGACCCCTCGTGCCCTTACATCCGGGCCAACAAGAGTGATCAATATAAGTTGGATAACTTGTTTCATAATTGTTGTAAAATAAATAAAGTTTATGTGGAATCTCTATACATACAAGCAATACGTCCTAACGTAAATTTCACATGAAGTTCTTTTTACATGAAATTTATGTGAAGAAATATTGGCTGTGTATTGGGCCTTCAGTGGCCAAGTGGTTGTAGTTAAGGTGTCTGCTACCACTAGCCCTCCACCACTTGGTCACAGGTTGGATGCCAACATAGGGCATTTGCCAAGACGTTTTTCCAGAACCATCAAAAACCTGGCACACATCCTAACAAGAGGCCCAGAGGGCCTGTATCACTCACCTGGATACATTGGTATCTAAGTAATCATGATAAAATATTTTCTTTTTGGCTCGCCCCTCAGCCCCCTAGGGGGTCAGTCCCACCATTAGTACAATTTTGAATGTTGAGCACCTGGGGATGCTTCCTGCCAAATAGGGCTGATTTCCAATCAATGGTTATGGAGAAGAAGTCGAATAAACCAATATAGCTAAATAACCCTTTTTGGCACTGCCCCTGAGCTCCCTAGGGGTCAGTCCCACCATTAGTACAATTTTGAATTCTGAGCACCTGGGGATGGTTCCTACCAAATAAGGTTGATTTCCAATCAGTGGTTATGGAGAAGAAGTCGCTTAAACCAATATAGCTAAATAACCCTTTTTGGCCCCGCACCTCAGCCCCCTAGGGGATCAGTCCCACCATGAGTACGATTTTGAATCCTGGGCACCTAAGCATGCTTCCTGCCAAATAAGGTTGATTTCCAATCAGTGGTTATGAAAAAAAAGTCGCTAATATCAATATAGCTAAATACTTTTTTATGGCCCCCACCCCTCAGCCCCCTAGGGGGTCAGTCCCACCATGCGTACAATTTTGAATCCTGAGCACCTAGGGATACTTTCTGCCAAATAAGGCTGATTTCCAATCTGTGGTTATGAAGAAGAAGTTGCAAATATCAATATAGCTAAATAACCCTTTTTGGCCCCGCCCCTCAGTTCCCTTGGGGGTCAGTCCCACCATGAGTACCATTTTGAATCCTGAGCAGCTAGGGATGCTTCCTGCCAAATAAGGCTGATTTCCAATCAATGGTTATGGAGAAGAAGTCAATTTAACCAATATAGCTTATAACCCTTTTTGGCCCCGCCCCTCAGCCCCCTCGGGTGTCAGTCCCACCATTAGTACAATCCTGGGCACCTAAGGATGCTTCCTGCCAAATAAGGTTGATTAATAATCAGTGGTTATGGAGAAGAAGTCGACTAAACCAATATAGCTAAATAACCCTTTTTGGCCCCGCCCCTCAGCCCCCTAGGGGGTCAGTCCCACCATTAGTACAATTTTGAATCCTGGGCACCTAAGCATGCTTCCTGCCAAATAAGGCTGATTTCCAATCAATGGTTATGGAGAAGAAGTTGCTTAAACCAATATAGCTAAATAACCCTTTTTGGCCCCGCCCCTCAGCCCCCAAGGGGGTCAGTCCCACCATTAGTACAATTTTGAATCCTGGGCACCTAAGGATGCTTCCTGCCAAATAAGGTTGATTAACAATCAGTGGTTATGGAGAAGAAGACGACTAAACCAATATAGCTAAATAACCCTTTTTGGCCCCGCCCCTCAGCCCCCTAGGGGGTCAGTCCCACCATTAGTACAATTTTGAATCCTGGGCACCTAAGCAGGCTTCCTGCCAAATAAGGCTGATTTCCAATCAGTGGTTATGAAGAAGAAGTCGCTAATATCAATATAGGTAAATAATTTTTTATGGCCCCACCCCTCAGCCCCCTATGGAGTCAGTCCCATCATGAGTACAATTTTGAATCCTAAGCACCTAGGGATACTTTCTGCCAAATAAGGCTGATTTCCAATCAGTGGTTATGGAGAAGAAGTCGCTTAAACCAATATAGCTAAATAACCCTTTTTGGCCCCGCCCCTCAGTCCCCTAGGGGGTCAGTCCCACCATTAGTACAATTTTGAATCCTGGGCACCCAAGGATGCTTCCTGCCAAATTAGGTTGATTTCCTATCAGTGGTTATGGAGGAGAAGTCGTTTAAAGAAATTGTTGACGGACGGACGGACGACGGACGCCACGGTATGGCATAAGCTCACCTCGGTCCTCCGGACCAGGTGAGCTAATAAATGACCATACAGCTGTTACAAAAACATCAGGCTCAAAATAAATCACCCCAAACCGAATCTTTGTATAATGGTACACCTACCTGCAAATATGTATCTGTGACAGCTTAATATTTTTACCTTTGGCTGTTTTTCTTCTTCATCAAAATGTTAATAAAATGCCAGTCCAGCCCTTCTGTTGTTATGAACAAACTAAAAATTACTTCTGCTCTCTGCCCATGAACACCACTGAAGAAATGTCAGCAGTTCAGTGATATTGACTTCCTTTTATATACAATACCTGCGAAAGGTGTTAATTTTTTGTTTCAACTCCATAACGTCATGTGATAACCACAGAGGTATTTGACCTATATTCATACCCTACTGAATTTTGCTTGTTAGAAATGGTGTTATAAATACCATTTGCCATAAATCTTACTGGCAGTGATTTTTTTTTAATTATCAACCCTTTTTTGCAAGTAATACAATGACAATATGTTTTTTGGAAGAAATACAATGACAATCAGTTTTTTGAAAGTAATACAATGACAATATATTTTTTGTAAGTACAATGTAATACAATGACAATCAGTTTTTTGTAAGTCATACGATGAAAATCACTTTTTTTTGTAAGTAATACGATGTAAATCCGGTTTTTTTGGAAGACATTCACTGACAATCATTTTTTGTAAGTTATACGATGAAAATCAGTTTTTTTGTAAGTACATGTAATAAGATGACAATCAGTTTTACTGAAGATGTACATCATGGTTTGTTAATAACAATTAGATAACCTTTCATTCAACTTAAAGAACATTTCATTTCCAGCAATTCATTGCAACAGGTATTTCTTAATGCAAAAAAAAAAAATTTTTTTACTGAAAATACATAACAGTTTGCAATTTATATACTTTCATACATCCACTCACTCATGACTGAAATATCTATATCATGAAGTTATTTATTTTGTTTATAACCTAACTGGCAGGTTAATTAAGAGGCCCAATGGGCCTGTTTTATTGTGAGCTCTTAATGACTATCATAACTCCACACAGTCCTTGGCCTTTGTTAGAAGATTTGAGTGTAAGACTAGCAAACCAAAAGTCCTGGGTTCGACTTCTGGTGGAAGCTAGTCCGAAGGGTTCGGACTCTCTGACCCGCTAAATATTTTGACGACAGGCGGGTGCGAGAGTCAGAATTCCTGCTTAGTTAAAAAACACGGCTTAAAAGGCTACCCGTGCACAGGTCGGTAAAATTTCCACTTTTTAACTAAGTAGGAATTCTGACTCTCGCACCCGCCTGTCGTCAAAATATTTAGCGGGTCAACCAACTGTCGTCATCAATTTCTAAAAAAATACCCAGTTTCATGAAGTCTGTTTAAAAATCCCGCGATAATTTCTTTCTAACCCAGCTATTTTTTATCATGTGACGTGAGGTGGCGGCCATTTTCAAACAGATGTCAGGAAACTGGTTATTTTTTAGAAATGGATGACGACAGTTAGTTTACAACCTCCTGTGACTTGATTAATGTGTAGGTGAGTAGAAAAATATCTGTTCTTTCCATTGATAATTAATTTACATGTGATCGGAAATGTTTCATATTATAAAACACGACTTAAAAGGCGACCTGTGCACGGGTAGGTAAAATTTCCACTTTTTTACTAAGCAGGAATTCTGACTCTCGCACCCGCCTGTCGTCAAAATATTTAGCGGGTCAGAGAGTTAGAACCCTTCGGACTAGGTGGAAGCATTGTAAAATAAGTCATTTGTAATAATTATGAAACAAACTACCCCCATCAAATTATATCAACTTGTTTGATATCCCTAAAGTTTCAAAATGAAGTATTCCAACCATTGAATTTGGAGAGTTCAAATGTGTCTGAAGAGGTGAAAGAGTTAACTAATCCCATCTCTTGATCATGATACTGACAAACAGGGAATCTTATATATCAGGGCAACCAGAATACCTGAAGAAGACCTGAATGACAAAGCAGGAGACCTGAGTAACCGTCAATAGGAAACAAATCCCTGCTGTTTTTGTGGAAGGCAGGTGTTCATGTGCTAACAACTACACCACATGACTTAAATTCCAAAAGAGCATAAGAAACGTCAGCCATTGATGACATTGCAAAAAATATTTCGACCCAGAGACACACTTTTAATGACAACACCTGCAAAGGTGAGATAATTCCCCGAGTATGTGTTAATTAATAAGTAGATATCTGACCTATATTTTTGACCTATTAACTTTTTTCAACCAGTATTAGCACTTTTAATGCTCGACACCTGCAAAGGTATGCTAACCCCAAGCATGTGTTAATAAGCAGCAAGACATTTGACCTATATTTTTGACCTACTAAATTTTGTCATTTGACCTATATTTTTTACCTACTTACTTTTGTCAACAAGAATGAACAGTAATATGAACCACTCTTACTCCATAAACTTAAAGGCCCAATATATGTAACTTTCGGCAAAACTTGAAGCAAAAAAACAAGTCTAATAACTTATTATGTTTATAGATTTAGTTAAGATTAACTAATATCAGCAATATTCAAGGTGAATTCTTTCGCGGATACCGGTACAGCAGCAGTCGAAACACGCTATTTGTAAACATGCGTCCATTTCGAACTGTCTTCTACCTTCGCTTTGTTGTTGAAGTGGGCCCCACCTGAATTATTTTCAATTCTTTGGATTTTTCTGTCAAGAGGTTTGTGTTAGTAACCGCTCAGGATTACTTTGTTTTAGACTTATTTTTGCATGGTTATCAACTGGATTTTTTTTCAGAATTTTTCAGAATCACAAGAATTTCCCTGAAGTTACGTAACGTATATTAGGCCTTTAACTGACAGATGGAATAAGAAAGGTATATATTTTACTGTCTCTGTGTATTTTTTTAAAAAATGAATATAAGCTAAAACTTGAAAATTAATATTACCAGGTAAGACAATTATATTAACATATAAGAGAAACATGTTTTTTTTCACTAAATCTAGTGCATTTCCAATCTTTTATAGCTAAAATTTCATTAAAATTTCATTTATTTTGGATTTTTTTCTAACTTTTCTTTACAATATTTTATACAAGTTGTATCTAAAATCAATGGAAATGACATAATTTCCTGGATATTTTATGTGATTGGTTAAAAAAACATGATATTAAGAGAAATTCACCTCAAAATACATGATATTAACCAAATAAAATTACATAGATTATGTAGAGGGAAAAATGGTGTTTTCGAAAAACATGATATAATGAGAAATGTGATATTAACAGGGATGATATTAAGTTGAATCAAGTATACCATAATGTGTATAAGTGTGTGACACATTTGTTATATCTAATAATTATACAATGTACTATAAGTACCATAATGTGTGACACATGTGTAACGTCTAATACACATTTACTATAAGTACCATATTGTGTGACACATGTGTTACATCTAATACACATGTACTATAAGTACCATAATGTGTGACACATGTGTTATATCTAATACACATGTACTATAAGTATCATAATGTGTGACACATGTGTTACATCTTATACATATGTACTGTAAGTACCATATTGTGTGACACATGTGTTACATCTAATACACATTTACTGTAAGTACCATAATGTGTGACACATGTGTTACATCTAAAACACATGTACTGTAAGTACAATAATGTGTGACACATGTGTTACATCTCATACACATGTACTGTAAGTACCATAATGTGTGACACATGTGTTACATCTCATACACATGTACTATAAGTACCATATTGTGTGACATGTGTGTTACATCTGATACACATGTACTGTAAGTACCATAATGTGTGACATGTGTGTAACATCTAATACACATGTACTATAAGTACCATATTGTGTGACATGTGTGTTACATCTAATACACATGTACTATAAGTACCATATTGTGTGACACATGTGTTACATCTAATACACATGTACTATAAGTACCATATTGTGTGACATGTGTGTTACATCTAATACACATGTACTTTAAGTACCATATTGTGTGACACATGTGTTACATCTAATACACATGTACTATAAGTACCATATTGTGTGACATGTGTGTTACATCTAATACACATGTACTAAAAGTACCATATTGTGTGACACATGTGTTACATCTAATACACATGCCTGTAATTACCATAATGTGTGACACATGTGTTACATCTAACACATGTAAAGGGTCACATCAATAGCTTGTATTACTTCACTGACACGTGCTAATTATGAGGACATTGTGGGGAAAAGTATTTGGTAATGTTTTTAGATTTTTGTTTTTATAAATACATGCTGTGGGTACGATATACACGTGTCTAAATAAGCGCATATGTATCGAATATGTGTGCACGTGTGATAACATACAATGTGTCTGTTTCATCCCAGCCACCGTAACTTACTCACCTATTCTGGTAGACCTCTGTGATGCTTCATTTATCCATAAGCTATTACAATCAAATACCACGTCCCGTTCACCATGCACACGATACAGTCCTGTACTGAACGGTTCGCCCGTACGTACACACAATGCTTTGGGGAATTCCCTCGCCGGACCAGTCCAAGTGAGTAGCTACCAGCTGCACATCATGTGGAGACAGATGCTGTTTAGACGATGCCACTGTCGCACAAAGGGGAGCCAAGCCGTTAGCGTTATTGGCCACTAATATTCTGCATGCGTGTTGGTATTTTATCAGATAAACATTGATTCCTAGCTTGTTTGCACCGACCAGTCTTAATCAGCTCATCCATGACTTAACCGAGGCTCTCCCGGAATCAGACAGAAAATAAAATACTGACACATACACCAGGAAGATATTATTTTCTGAAATTGCATATATTTATAGCACTACGTTTTTGGGAAATAATTGTGGAGCGTATAATATTTAATAACACATAAACAATAACAGCTGACGTTTCATAAGCCAAATACAATGTTCTTCACATCAGGTAAAAATATCCACCTAGTAATTAATAACCATGTCTCTGCGATATGTCATAATTATACCATATATACGTACTAAAACTATAATGAATAATTATATCACGGACTTACATATGTCATACTTGCTAACTTTTTGAAATATCAATTCGCGTGCTCAAAACTGAAATCGTTTACAGTGATCATGTGTGTAGCAATTTCACTGATTAAAAATTCAAAATGTTAGGGTCAAAATCGGGAGTCTCCCTCCTAAATAAGGAGGATTTTAAAAAAAAAGTGCAGGAACAGATCTCGGGAGGGTCATCTGGATCGCTTCCATTTAAAAAAAATAATGAAATATATCGCTATATTCCAATTGATATCCACAAAGTCGGACATTAATTGTACTTGACAACGCTGTGTCATTTTTATTCAAAATGGCCGGTTTTCGCGGCTACAACTTGAACCACGAATATAAGACGACCACTAAAAGCACGCACGCACGCTCATATGGAACGCCAAAATAACATATTATCAATTAATTGCACCTATCTTCAAACAATTTAAGATAAGTACAATTAATTGAAGATATGTACAATTAATTGAGTATATGTTAATTTGGTGTTCCATACGTTCAAAGAATATGACACAGCGTGTCCCCGCAGTCCGCCGGTATCCGACTGGGACAGATGGTGCCACCATATGTGAGTGACCTAACATCTGTATTCTGTCCTGACCTGGGGTCGGGGGATAATCGCCACACGTACGGCCCGTCATGCTGGCCTCCTCGGAACTGTTATTACTGTAACTTACTGGTTCATATTTCATTTCATTCACTCCTTGTTACAAAAACGACATAATTATACCCTCGTAGCTATCAATTTACAAAAAAACGGAGAATAGGACAAATTAGTCATTGATGAATACGTTTTATAAACGTGCATATTGATAATTACATATGTACATGCATTTTCGCTGCTAAGTTTTACACCCCCCCCACCCCAAACAGTCGACTTTGTAACTATTATGAAATTTTCACTTCACCCTCAACAAAAAAAAAATGGTCTTGAAGAGCATTTTGGATAGCTTCACTTAGTTGAAAATTATTTCTCGTAATAATGAGACAAGAACTTTTATCTTATCTGGTGGTCCTATTCGGCTTCCGTATTACATCACATTAACTATTAAATGTCAATGAGTACTATCTTCTTACTAGAGAAGTATAACATTATATACATAACGTGACTTTGTCTCGGTGGCATTTCACGGAGACAACACTTCTGATTGGTCAGGGGCGTAGCTGGAGGTATTTTGATGTGCAAGCCCCGCGACGTTTTCAATTTTGGGGAGAGGGAACCTCGAGGGGGGGGGGGGGGGGTCACATTTGGACTTTAAATAGTGCCATTGTTTTGGACTTGTTGAAAGCATCATTGTCTGGCCCATCATTATACAAATTATTCATCTGAAAGTGGAATACGATATGTTTTATTTCCATGATGTATGGAAACAAACTCATTATCCATACCTTTCTTATGTCATTAACTCGCCAGTAAGTAAAACCAGAGACATTTACATGTAAAACCATCTTTGTATACATACGTCTCTGTTTATAAGTATATATGTTCTGTGCAGGACTCAGGAAGTAAGAACGTTTGCTTAAAAATCTCCACAGAAAAGCATTAACGAATTAACGGGAAAATCTTAATTAAAAGGAATTTTCCTTAATTTCTGTAATGCTTTCTATGGAGATATTTACATGTAACTTAAGGAATTTTGGCCGGTCTCATTAATAATTGTATTTGCTGACATTTTATTTGGACCAAAAAGTAGTAAAAATTAGCCCTTCTGTTATTACTCTTAGAATGATAAAAGGGTCCTGTTTTATATTAAATCTAATACAGATTTACTAAAAAAGAAACAGAGAGTACCAAAGCGTCAACAAAACCATAATCCGAACTCAAAATCGATTAAACTAGAGGCAAAATATGAAAAAAATGTACATGGAGACCTCTGTAAACGTACAAGATAATAAGACCAGGTGTTCCGGAAGAGTAAGCATCTTCTACTTCATCGACGACAACTGCCATGTAAATATTGGTCACATCCAAGTAAACATCTGGTTCTTAAAAATGAGAAACGAGTCCTCATTGTCAATAAAAACAAGAGAGAACTTTAATGAGCATACTCAAAAACGGCCATCTTCATATCACTTAAAGATACAGAACATGTCCTATGAAACTAAGATGGCGACCATAAAACTTGCCCATAGTCTTCATCAACCTGCACCTCTCCTTTTCCTGTGCCAAAAAATTGTTCAGCAGCTGATATCTATAACTAAAACCTAATATGACATGATTTTATAAAAATAAAGTCGGCCGAAGTGAAGGTAGTTTCAAACTGATGCTTATGCTTGGATGTTGTTTGGTATTCATTTGTATACGAATTTTCTCACGATAAAGCCATTACCTATATTGTCGTAGTGAGCTGTATTATAAATATTATTTTAATTGTGTTGGCTGCGGTCTCCGACATCTTGCACAATTATATATGATTTAATATGTATGTGTATTGTAATCCTATATGCTATTGCATTCGGAATGAAATCAAATTGAATTTGAAGTATTTATAGCTAACAAATTGTCTGCAGCCTAATATGTTAATCTGACGAGACGGAAAAAATGAGTAACAATATCAGTGGACTTTTAAGAATATAATTTGAATTATGAAATTTCTCGACTTTAATACACATACTTTGGAAAATGATGTGCAAGCATGCGCACGGGCTTATGTGCTTACATGGCAGCTACGCCCCTGTTGGTCCATTGCGTGGCTCTATCCACAGGGACAAGAGAATTTGATACAGCTAGTTTTGGACATAAGGGTGCTTTTAAACTTTTGGGGGATTTAGTTTAATTTCCGATAAAATGCCCCCTCGGTGGTAATAAAGGTACGGGGACCTGATAATATGTTACACCAAGTTTTGGACCTAAACCAAAGTAACAGGGACCGGATAATTCGCACAGCTAGTTTTTGACCTAAACTAATGTATTTAGAGTAATTTTAGTTTTTACACTTTTAGGGTGTTAATATATATAGTTCAATTTCCGATTAAAATGCTCCCTTGTTTAGCCATTATGACCACCAAAAAGCACATTTTTATCCAAAATTAAATTTGGCACAATAAACGTGTAAAAATACTCTAAACACATTAGTTTGATTAAAAACTAGCTGTAACAAATTATCCGGTCCCTGTGGCTCCGTGGCTCCGTGGCTCCGTCATCTGTGGACGCTGATTACTTGGGGCGTTATATATGCTGCGGAGCCGCAAAAATACTGCCCATTGCACAGAACATATTACCAATTAAATAACTATTGACAGATTAAAAAGGAATAATATTCATCTAAAAAATGTCTTCTGGTATTAAAATCGGACTTCCCGGCATGTCACCAAAGAAATGGCGGGATGGGGTTACATAATTTCTGAGTCTCGGATTATTTACCATTTCTAATAGATAGAAAATAAATTTCGAATCAGAGTAATATTAATAGATTTCCTGAGATATCCCTTAAACCGATTTTAATTAAATTTATAAGAACAAAGTTATTTTTATGCCAGACATTATTATATATATTTACGCCCCCATACTACGCCTACCATCTACCAGAAATAACTTCTTTATCTTTATCTGTACCTTCCTGATATCGTTTGTATTATGTCCAATTATTGATAAAGCGCAGAATATCAGGGCATGAAGCCAGAATATCTTTAAATAAAGAGGTTGGCGCTCTAAGAACTATTTGGACCAAAACGTGTAAAACAAGACAATCAAAAACAACGTTTTCTATTTTGGAAAATGTATATGATCTTTACTGAGATTAAGTAACTCTATCCTTACGTTTTTAATCAGTAGTATAATAAAAACAAACACTTAAATTCGTGCTGTCAACAATGGTGCCCCCAACCCTCATGTTTGAAATAACGCCGCGGGCGCCACTTACTTTCATAAGCTGTGTGTAACGAAAATTGACCCCCCCCCCCCCCCAAAAAAAAATAACAGGTTGTTTTTATCCTTACCAATCTCACAATCGCAAGTTTGTGTTAGGGGTTAACGTAGTTCATTCAATATTTATTTATTTTAAATGGATTATTTATTTATAAATAGCAACCTGTGTAAAATGTTAAAACACGTGGGCTTCAATGGAAGAAGGGAGGTAACTCTGATTATGTTTGCATTAAAAAAAACTTGACCTCTACTAGGCCTACATTGCCATTTTCTTTTATTACGGAAAGTAAAAAAATGTGTATTCTAAAAAGAAAAGTCAAAGACAGAATGTTCGGAAGATTCCATTATTTTTAATCATGGTATTAGTTTCATGACAGGTTCTTCCTTTTTGACGTAAAATAGTCCGCATGGGTTTATCCGCATTACACCCTTCCCCAAAATAACGGTATTGCATGCGGAAGTGAAACTAGACGGGCGGATAAACAAAAACGCGTCATTGACAAGAATAGACATAGAAATCGACAACTATGGCTGCGGACGGCATTATCGGTCTGAAACCACATTTTTATGTGCATGTGACTGATCTAGTAAGTAAAATACAAAATTATACAACTGTCAGTCAATATAATTGCATGGAAAAATATTATTAGAAAAAAAAACCGGGAGTTTGACAGTTGTCAGGTTGTTAGGTGGTCGAAAACTAAGGTGCTGAGTCGACAACTTGGAAACCCACATGGATTGTAAGATAAATGGTGATAATTAATAAAAAAAGTGTCGAGATCTATATAATATAATTTCAATATTATATATATCTTAATTCTATTCATATATAACCATCTTCCTTCATTTTGTTGACTCAGCACCGCTGGCTGATAAGTTTGTAAAGAGGATAGGCATAATATTCGTAGTTTTTACCGGTAACTATCTAATTTTCATGCTAAATGCATGTTTTTGCGCTTAATTAAATTACAGTGAGAAAATGCTTTTTTTTCTGACATACACATGTACTGTACACAATGTACAAATGTATTGGTTCAATACAGGAAACCAATATAATGGAATAAACTTTTGACTTTGAATGCTAGCCTACATGTAGGCATTGGCATGTACATTCCACCTGATTGGAAATCTTCCTGTAAGAGAAGGATCTCCAAGCAGGGCTTTATCAGGGGGTTTTGGGAATTGGACCCTGAGATCAAATTGGGAAAAATTGATCGACATAACAATTTTTTGGGAAATTTTGACAAACACTATTATAACAACTAAGCACATTATTTCTTGTCTAAATTACTAAATAACTAAACTAATAACTAAAAACTAATAACTAAACTGGCAATCACTACAAACAAGAAGACTACAATCAAGACTTATACTTTTTTACAAAATCATACACCGACAAGTTGCAATAGACACTTCTACAATCCTACAGACAACTGACCACAGAACCAGACAAGCACACCCCTACACATTCAGACACATATCTGCTACCAAAGACACATATAAATTCTCCTTTTTCCCACACACAATTACACAATGGAACCTCCTTCCGGTAGCAGCAGTACAATGCACAACACTGGAGGGCTTCAAGGCACACATCCCACCCACAGTCCTTGAATCCCTCATGACAACACCTTAATATACCAACAATGTTTTTACCAACTCTTTTTTATCTTATACCAATGCACTAAAAAAAAAAACTAACAAACCCCCCCCCCCCTCCCCCCCCTTATCCACTTTTTTAATCACGCCTTTGTGCAACCAACCCCTTCACGATCCGTAATCATCAGTATTGATGGCGGATTGAAAACTAAGAAGATGAAGATGAAGATGAAGACTATTTAAAGCACTGTCAGTTCTCATGACATTTACAGCCCATCTTTCTTATTAAACTTAATGTCACAAGAAGCTCATGAAGCATGTAAAACCACTAAATGTATTTCAAATGTCTGATTTGTGAAAAAGCACACCTTTTTTTCATTGGGTATGGGTCCCTTTACCGGACCTAAAAAGAGGGGTGATAAAGCCCTGCCAAGGTTGGGAGCAATTACTGTCTTGATCTGGATATTGTGGTCACATGCATGGGAAAAACCGTACATTTGCACAACTGTTGTGGCTGGATCGTGTATCGAACCGCCCGGGACTCCCGCTTGGTAGGCGAGCAATTCTAACCTTTAAGCCAAAAGTTCGGACATTAGACTCAAGGGCCTAACACGCTCCCTAATTTTACCACATTCCTTGCCATCTTAATTTTGAGGTCCTTTTTATCTCTGAGAGATCATACCCGTTTCGACTTGCGGTTCTAAGCTACCACACATCATTTCTGACAGTGATCTATGCTTAGGGCAAGGTCTGTCATCACCAGATGGGTGGAAAAATCTGTTTGCTAATGACGCCATTGTTGTGGCCAGACTGGAAATAAAACCCGGGACTCCCACTTGGTAGGCGAGCACTCTAACCATTAAGCCAAAAGTCCGGACATTAGTTAGGCGTGAGGGCCAAACACTGCATAATTTTACCACACAACCATCAGCAACTGTTTTATAAAGATTTTGACATGCATGTTTAAGGAGTATGAATTTAAAAAATATTTTCTCCACATTTCATAATATCTAATGAATTGTCTCCCTTATTAAGAGTCCTCATAAGTCTGTATAGCTTTCCTATTACTGGTGTACAAATGTACAATGAAACCTCGTTGTTTCAAAGTTGGCAGGACTAAATTTCAGACTGTCACCCATCCAACTATTGACCACGCTCACAGTTGCTTAACTATCTTGAGCGGGCCCCAGGTTATCCGCATGACTGAAAAGCTAGCTCGCCAGTTAGGCAGTATTTCCCCTCATATACCTAGCTGGACATTGCAGGACTATATGAAAACTTTGAATTATCTGAGTATTCAAGTTGAGTGAGGTTGAAAGTTTACTGTATTAACGGATTAAACAGCCTGGATATTCAAGTTATACAAGTTCCAGATAACAAGGTTTGATGGTAGTTTAAGAGTAATTTGAATTTAATTCATTAATTTGACATAGTACGAAACAAATTGATTTGAAGTTGGATTTTTTAATATTTGTAATATCTTTTTTAACAGAACAGGAATATCACCAGTCTTGATGTAGGGCCAAAGACAGTTGTCCTGAAGAACAATGAAAAGCTACACCGAGGGCCGCTACCCATGATCAAGGTCCCTCCTGGTCACTACTGTGTCATAGAGAACCCTTGTGTGTATGTATATTTATTATACTTTGATTAACCCACATAATATATTTATTTATTATGGCCCTGATGAGAGGGCACTATTGCCTCATAGTATGGTCGAGGGATGGGACTTGAAAGCCATAATGGGTTTAGTACATCACCCTTTAATTCAAATACATATGTATATATACAGCAAAACTTGTTTTATTGTGATAGACCATTGCCAGCTTTGGGTCGTTTCCAGAGTCAGCCATCCTCAAGCATTATTATTAGACAGTAGCATGACGTAACTCAATAGTGATGTGTGTAGCCAATTGGAAGGCAGTATTCAGTCAAGTGATGTACTAAATGCCCTTAAAGCCACATTTGAACCCTACCAAATCGTAGTCTTGAGATCAAGTGCAGAGCAAAGCAGTTTCTAGCACTTCCTCCTACATTAGATAAAAAGGGATGAGGGGAATCTCATTGAATTGGGTGGTGCAGTGGGTAGCGACCTTGCTTTACACCAAGGTGGCCGGGGTTTGATACCCCAACCAGAAGTGGAAAGGTATGTGGTCACCTGCCCGACCACATGGGTTTTCTCTGGGTACTCCGGTTTCCTCCCACAATCAGACCCCTCACACGCTAACATCTGGGCCAACAAGAGTGATTAATATAAGTTAGATGACTTGTTTTGTAATTGTTGTAAAATAAATAAAGTTTATATTTTATATCATATATGAGGGGAATCTCTGTCCTTATAAGATTCAGAGGTTGACAGTCCTATGACATAAGGTTACAGTTCAACCATGTTTTTGTGTAATGGATATATACTTATGTATGTATTCAATCTTTCGCCATAATATAATTTCTAACCCTTGTGATTGTTTTTCTTTCAGAAATTATGTACCTGGTCAAGTTTGTAAGAACCTTCTGGGCCAGAAACAGTACAAGTTTTACCAGGTAAGTACTGTTCTCTTGTAGATTTATCTTTATATAGTCACCCTTTTGTTCAATGGCAATACAAATAGTGAATTGAAAAAAAAAAACCCAAAAAACCAAACAGTTATAGAAAAACAGCATATTAACCTTCTAGAAATAAAAAGGAAATATTGACTTTTTTCTTTTACTCTTTTTTAAAATTCTGTAGCCTAGACCATACCTCTTGATCTGGATGAGTTCATTAAGGTGTAGGGTGGTCAGGGGTTAAATTTCCATAGTAACAAGCTAATTGATATGAAATCTTTGGACATTAATAAAGAAACTGTATTTAGTTCAATCATAACTTAACAGAATGGTTTCAGTGTAAAAATTGTTTAAATACCATTATGGCTAGATTATGTGCGTTTACAATATATGATAATGAGGTTTCGTTGGTATTGTAGGCACCCTTTCCCCTGTTGCCGGGCGAGGTCCTGAGTGGGGCCCCAGAGTACCACACAGGAAGGTCAGGCTTTGGGCCTGCCTTGAGGCCCCTACCTACAGTACAGGCTAACCATGGCATCATATTGAGGGCCTTGGTGGACTTTGAGGACGAGGTGGGGAAACACCAGGCAGGGGAGCTTTGGCAGCTGAAAGGCCCCCTCACCTACCTTCCGTGTCCCGAGGCGGTAAGTCCAGGGAGACATGCAGGTCTTTTTTTCTTCGATTTCCTTTTCCATTTTAGCATCAGAAATGGGACATCTTCTCCCTTGAAATATGAAAGTAGCTATGTATATAGCATTCCTTGTTATAGAATTATTATATTACCCTTTGTTACCTATGTAAAACAGTAAGTTTTAACTCACCTGGCATAAAGTGCCAGACAAGCTTATGTTATGATGTTTTGTCTGTGGTACACCGTCCGTCAATTTCTTCTTTAAATAAATTCTTCTTAAGAACTAGAGAACCTAGGGCCATGTTATTTGGTCATTATGTACCTAAGACAGAGTGCTATAAAGTTTTCTCAAATAAATGACCTTGACCCACTTTCAAGGTCACAGCGGTCAAACATGAGCGATGCAGTTCCTGTGGGCCTCTTGTTTCTAATTATCCTGACCATTCTGTGGTAGCCAATATGTATTCACAGCTTTTGATTGATGTTTTATTTAGATTTAATTCTCATAGAGTTCACTTTCTCAAGAATGTCCATTTTAAATTTGTAGGAAATTGATAAGATGGTTCAACCTACGGTGTTACATAATGGAGAGGGACTGAGGCTCACTGCAACCCAGGACTTTACAGACTGCAACGGCGTGTATGTAGAACAAGGCCACACATGCCCTTACAAAATTTAGATAGTTTGTGGCAATACAGCGGAACACACATCTGTTTGTCAGATTCTGTTGCCAGAAATACACAGAATATTGCCGTAATGGCGTGCATGTAGAACAGGGCCACACATGCTCTTGCAAAATTGAAAGTTTGGTAAAACTGCGGAATACACATCTTTTGCCAGAATTACACAGAATATTGCCACCAGTGTCCCCATTCTATTGATATTCTGTATTGCTACCTATGTACTCACCGGAAGTGCAGCACAGGTCAGGCACACAGAATCATGGTAATTCTCACAGTTGCCAAAAAATGAAATTTTGTTTTCTTTTTCTTACCTGAATCATAACTTGAAAAAGGCTGATCACACAAAGTGTAAGCTGGATGTTTTTTTGTGCCCTTGGAAATGTCAAGAACCTTTTATGATTTTGCAACATTTTCCCTGAGAAATATGCTGGTGGCAAATTGTTGCATGTTTTCTGTTTCAAAACTAATGCACTATCTCATGTCATAAATAAATCCATTATGTGATAAATTATAAGTCTAAACTGAAATAATGTCAGCTTGTTTTATTTTCCTTGCAGCCAGAGAGTGACAGGTGAGGAATGGATACACTACTCGACAGGAGCCTACCTTCCCGACGTTTATGAAAAGGTGAAAAATGATCAAATACCATATACCTTGCCCTTGATTCTACATAACCCAAAAACATGTCTTCAAAGTACTGTATATCAGCTAACAACTTTTATTTAGTCATTGAGCTTTTTAACTGTGTTGGTGAAATTGATATGCTCAATTTCTCTTCCGTGTTATAATTTCATCTCGACATGATGATGGTTTTAAAATTACAGGCTGGTTGTACATTCGATCTGCTGGTTAAACTGTGTGTCTGTGACATATAACCATTACCTGAAGATAAGATTATTTAATCATGAATAAGCATTTGCAGTGCCAAGTGTTAATTATACCCCCGCAACGAAGCTATGTGGTTGGGGGATGGTGGTATACTGGAATCAGGTTGTCTGTCTGTCTGTAGACAAATCTTGTCCGCACAACTCCTCCTTTACTTAAGGACCGATTTTCATAAAACTTCACAGGTATGCTAGGGAACATGTGAAGATGTGCATGCAGCTGTTTAAATTCCCAAATTTTTGGTTGCCATGGAAACAGGTCACTATTAACAGGTTTTTATTGTCCTCACAACTCCTCCTTTACTTGCAGACCGATTTTCACAAAACTTCACCGGTATATTAGGGAACATGTGTAGATGTGCTTGCAGCTGTTTAAAGCCCAAAATTGTTGTTGCCATGGTAACAGATTCCAGTTGTCCATTTACTCCTGCAGATTGCAGGGATATTAGTCAGCCATCCTGGCAACAGTTGTAGTTTATTTTAGTTGCCCCTTTGTAAAATAATTTCTTGACTATATCCGATTTCATTGGTTGTAAGAAGTATGTATATGAATTGAAATTCTTTTTAGAAATCAAGATTTGTATATTAATATTGTTCCAAAATCACAAATGAGTAAATGATTTTTTTTCACTTAATGGTAAGATTAAATTGAAGTAAAAAAAAATCTCTTGCTCTATGATACCATAACTTAATTATCTTGCTGTTAGCCAAGGGTAGATAACGAAGTCGCTGACTTGGTTAAAGTAAAGGATTGTTGTATTTTTTTATAGTAAAAGATTTTTTTGTTGCATTGCTGCTAAACTGCGATGGTTTGGGCTTATTTGGTATGAACTAAATTTCAAATAAATGCAGCCGTAACATAGTATGTTGGTTTCCATGGTTACAGGTTTTGGGTGTAGAGAAACAGGTCACACTGACACCTGACCAAGGCCTGAGATTACAAGCAACGCATTCTATTACTGACAGGCAGGGCATCAAAAGGTAACGTCAGGTTTTTATTAATTAGAATCACTACAGACAGAGAACTACAGTGTTTGAAACATAGAGTACCGGGAACCTCCCCTGTACTTATTTATTAACTTTTCCAAACTTTGAATCGGAAAAGTTCAAATGTGTCTTTAGGGGTGAATGCGTCAATTTTAGTGACCTTTTCAATAATGGATTACATTATGATGTCATCCTTTTCAGAAATGATGACTATAAGACTTTAACACCATATAAGTACATGTAAGTCATCACTGACTTTATATTATTTTTTACTGTTTTACATTCATTTCACAAATATGGCCATTGCCTGTTGACCTCATGTTTCCTTTAGACTTATACAGGACCATTGGACCTCATGTTTCCTTTAGGCTTATCCAGGACCATTGGACCTCATGTTTCCTTTAGACTTATACAGGACCAATGGACCTCATGTTTCCTGATTCTGGTTTTAAACATTTACAGGACCAATGGACCTCATGTTTTATGATTCTGGTTTTAGACATTTACAGGACCAATGGACCTCATGTTTTCTGATTCAGGTTATAGACTTATACAGGACCAATGGACCACATAATTCCTGATTCTTGAATTAGACTTATACAGGACCAATCGACCTCATGTTTCCTGATTCTTGAATTAGACTTATATAGGACCAATCGACCTCATGTTTCCTTTAGACTTATACAGGAACATTGGACCTCATGATTCCTTATTCTGTTTTACAGACAAGTGGGTGAGGAATGGTTGGTGACCGGTGAGGACCTTGACCAGTACCTGCCTGAGATGGGAGTGGTCAGTATCATATAAGTCTTGATCAAGAGTCCAAATAACACAGTACATTACGTGAGACATCCTCATTATCCACTCACCTACATTTTCTACACCCCTAATCCTCGATATCAAGGGGTTACACTCACCTACACTCTCTACACCCCTAATCCTTGATATCCAGGGGTTACACTCGCCTACATTCTCTACACCCCTAATCCTCGATATCCAGAGTTACACTCACCTACACTCTCTACACCCCTGGAATAGGTCATTGCAAAACTGATGGCACAGAGATAGCATTCACAGAGATAGCAGTTACTGTAAACGTACTTATATTAGCGCACTCATATTTTCGCGCAAACCATCACCAGTGACATATTCGCGCAATCATGAATTAGCGCATCGACAGTGTGGATGGTTTGCTTAAGAATGGTGGACCGATCGATTCAGTAAATGTGGATCTCAAGCTTACCACCCTGAAACCCCTCCATGCTGGTTGGATGGTTTCGTCCTTTCAGTCTGTGAAGAAAAATGCAGTCATGCGTGGTTGGGACAAAAGCGGCATACGGGGAGCTATTCATAAAATCTGTGACTGAACTGCTTGCGGCTTATACCCTTAATTACTGCCATATGAAATGTTAACAGAGACAGTGTTTGCGTAGTGTTATATTTATTATTTTGTGTTTTTGTGAATAAAATAAACATTGACTGATAAGCATTGTACATTGTGTTTGATGTCAAATAACTGGTTCACACCACGGGAGACAGGTCGTACTGGATTACTAGCAAAACATAGCTAGTTACTAGTATTTCACGTTATGTATGCACACTTAATAGATACAAAATTTAGCGCTGCACATATATTAGCGCTGCACTTAAATTCGCAAACTAATGCTAACGCGAAAAGCGCTAAAATATGATTACCGCTAAAATAAGTACGTTTACAGTAGATTGGTCTCGGTTAAAAAACCTGAACAATCGCAAGGCTGATACCTGTCTTTTGCAGATTATAAAGGAGCCATAACGGCCTTCAATATCTTTCAAGTATTACCTTTATGTGACCATGAGATTCTTTTGATGTACATCAAAGGATCAAACAAGTCTTCTTGTCTCATCAAGTTAGTGGTGCACACAGAGCCTTCAGTTTTCCCCATGACATAATCCAGGGGTGTAGAGAGCGGGTGGATCATGGACAACCAAATGTATACTAAATGTAGCTGAAAACCTTGTGGCCAAGCAGAAAACCCAATGCCTTCTCATATCCGATTAGGGATTTGATATCCATGTAGGATTCATGTGTTATCCTTCCAGTGGAACCCCCCCCCCCCCCCCCCCCCCTTCCGAAAAAAACCCAACAAATATAGATTCTGCAGTTCTGTATTATGTTTTGCAGACGGTTTTGTCTGAAGAAAAAAGAGTTGTGGTGAAGAAGGGAGAGTATTGTATCGTACAGGACGTAGTGGACAAAAACCGTAAACCACAGCTCGGCAAGAGAGAACTCCGCATCGGATGTTGCAGTTTCTTTCTCCATCCAGGTTTGTAAGATAATCTCACAAAAGACTAAAAAAGTTGACAGCCACTGTGAACGAGTTATTTTATATGTTAAGTGTTAAGGCTGTTTTCGTTTCAGCGTTTGAAACGGTCGGACCACAGTTTTTCGTTTATTAAATAAAGTCGGACCTAGTAATCTTATGTTGTTTCCAGGCATGCGTTGAGAAAGCCTTGCAAGGCTTGCATAAACATTTTCAGGTCTGCCAGGATTTAAACCAGAAAGTGTTAAATTAAGAACGGATAAATCAGTTGTTCAACATGAACAAAAACTGCCATAGTTTCTATTGACAATCACTTCCCCTCCACCACTAGTGCGTTTGTTTGAGACCTAGGTGGGGCTGGTTGCGGTACCGGCCGCAGGTTGTTGGTTTTTCTCCAGATTTTCTCAAAATTTAGTGAGCTGTCCTGATACAACCATAGCTGTAAATAGGATGTGAAACACAAGTAAACAAATGAAGATTTTTAGATATCCTATTTTAAACATTTTTAAGTCCGGTAAACATTTGAAATGTTACATTTTTCTTTGAAAATTAACACTTTAGTAAACAGTTCATGAAAGTAAATCTTTTCCGGTGAAATTCTTGGTAAATAGTCATAGGAATGTTAAGTATAAGAGCAATATAAGAAAAAAGGTGAAAGCTTTTAATTCTTGTTTTATCCTGACATTTATTTTTTAAGGGGAATCCCTGGAGAACGGCAAGGTTCAAAGTGCATATGTCCTGTCTGATAATGAGGCTCTGGTACTTCAGGCTGATGAAGATATAATGGAGGTTATCGGCAAAGGTATAGTATATAAAACAAACCAGTCATGATAATTATATAGACGGAAATGTTAAAGGCCCAATGTACATAACTTTCGGCAAAAGGTTCAGTGAAAATCAAGCCTAGTAACTTATTATATTTATAGAGTTAGTTAAGATTAACTGATCTCAGCAATATCCAAGATGAATTATTACTTGGGTATCAGTAGAGCAGCAGTAGTTGAAATTCTGTATTTGTAAACACGCGTCCATTTTGAACTGTCGTCTTACTTCGGCTTGTTGTTTTAGTGGTCCACACCTAAAGTTTTTGAAGTCTTTGGAATTTTCTGTCAAGAGTTTCTTGTTAGTTACCGCTCAGGTTAACTTTGTTTTAGCCTTATTTTTGAATGTCTATCGACTAGATTTTGACTTCTTCTCAATTATAAAGAGGCCCAGAGTCATGATATTGGGCCAGTAGCATGCTGGAATGAATGGCTACAAAATTGGGGAATTGAATGACCTTGACCCACTTTCAAGGACAAATATTTAAGAGTGTTTCCCATATGTCCCCAATATTTAAGAGTGTTACCCATGTCCCTCGCGTCCCATTGCATCACGTCCCATCACGTCCCATGGTAATGTAACCAGCTTATTTAAATAACTACTGATACGATTGTCATCAAACTTCGCATACATAATAAGCATGTAGAACTAATTTCATGTGGGGGAACTAATTTCATATGGGGGAATGGGGCATTTGTGTCTCACAGACTTTTTTAGTCTCTCAATAACCATGAGGTTCAGCAAGGTCATATTGGACAAGTATATGGCCAATATATGGGGTGAAGGGCAGTGTCCAAATGGGTCAAATTGATTAACATCACAACAGTTATTCTTCCAACCCAGATATGCTGGAATTATATACTCTTTATAGATTAAAGGTCTTATTGCCACAGCTTTTCTTTCCTGATTTGACAAAGTGGCCTCCATTGAGAGGCAACTAATATGTTAAAAATGTTTTATTTGCCTGATTTCAATCAAATTTGATGTGTAGATGTATTATCACCATATGAACACAACTGCTTCAATTGAAAGCCTGTAAGGGTTTTTAAAATTTAAATGTTGCCCATATTTCAAAACTCAGGTGACTGTTAAGGCCTATAGGCGTTTTGCCTTAAGATTTTTACGAGCAAAATATTCAAATGTTTGTTTTCCTTAATTATTGCGAGAGGCAGGTAACAATATGAATTTCACCTGCGTGACAAATATATACACACCAAATTGTTCGTTTATAAACATTTTGTAAGCGAGACCCGTATTTCGTTATACAGGTAAGACCATGAAGAGGAGTCCCGGGGATCAGTGGATGATACGCGGCCCCAGAGACTACACTCCGCCATTACACGTCAATGTTGTCGACAAAAGGTTATCAGCTGTACTTTTTGTTAAAAAGTTTTATGTGAAATATGTAAAGATCCTCTAACTTTGAAAAAGTAGTGAGTTTGTATAGAATATAATATGTATGTGAATGAACCTTTTTCAATTTATGAAATTCATGTGATGATATAAGACTCCAGCTTTTATACCCTTAAAAGACCATAATGGACTGAACCATATCAATATATGGAAGAGTCTATTTAAAATTACATAGGGATGAAAGAGTAAATTGTTAACTCATTCACCCCTGAAATTTCATGATAGACTATTCCAACCTTTGAAGTAGAAGAGTTCAAATGTGTCCGCAGGGCGAATGAGTTAATTTGGTAGGAAATAAATACAAGAGTAAGCCACAACAGTACATGCGGTGGTTTGATAGAGCTGATTTGGAGTGAAATAGTAAATACCTGGTAAAGTATTTAAAAAGTTGAAAATATTTAAGGGCTATTCCATAATTAATCCTGTGTTGGAGGTGGGATGCACCTGTATTAAGTATACTGTAAATTAACTTATTTTTGCTTGGGATCAATTTTCTCATATTTCGTGGTTGATTAAAATTAGCGAAAATTAATCGCTACAAAATAGATTCAATCAGAGGTATGCCAACTCTAGGAGTTCTGTACTGTACATAAGATTAAAGTTTAAAGATGCAAAAAAGTTGTTTCATATGAAAACGCGAAATCAAGTTGCCACGAAAAATTAACATGATTTGATGCAATCAAATTTTAGCACATTGTCAGTTTTTGCATATTAGTGGGGCGGGGGGGTTTCATATAGGCCTTTCTTTGAACACATGTAAAGGAAAGATTTTTTGACTTTAAAAGTCAATATATTTGAAGAAATTCTGCCGATATCTATTTTGTTAAATTAGTAATTTTGAAATTTATTTTTCAGGACACAGATACCTTTGAGCAAAAATGAAGGCATTTATGTTCAAGATAGAAAGTCAGGCAAGGTAAACCAAAACTACGCTAACATTATTATATTAACTAACAGAAAATTACAAGAAACTCATTTATGTTCAAGATAGAAAGTCTGGCAAGGTAAACCAAAACTATGCTAACATTATTATATTAACTAACGGAAAATTACAAGAAACTCATTTATGTTCAAGATAGAAAGTCAGGCAAGGTAAACCAAAACTACGCTAACATTATTATATTAACTAACAGAAAATTACAAGAAACTCATTTATGTTCAAGATAGAAAGTCTGGCAAGGTAAACCAAAACTATGCTAACATTATTATATTAACTAACGGAAAATTACAAGAAACTCATTTATGTTCAAGATAGAAAGTCCGGCAAGGTAAACCAAAACTACGCTAACATTATTATATTAAGCAACGGAAAATTACAAGAAACTCATTTATGTTCAAGATAGAAAGTCAGGCAAGGTAAACCAAAACTACGCTAACATTATTATATTAACTAACAGAAAATTACAAGAAACTCATTTATGTTCAAGATAGAAAGTCTGGCAAGGTAAACCAAAACTATGCTAACATTATTATATTAACTAACGGAAAATTACAAGAAACTCATTTATGTTCAAGATAGAAAGTCTGGCAAGGTAAACCAAAACTATGCTAACATTATTATATTAACTAACGGAAAATTACAAGAAACTCATTTATGTTCAAGATAGAAAGTCAGGCAAGGTAAACCAAAACTACGCTAACATTATTATATTAACTAACGGAATATTACAAGAAACTCATTTATGTTCAAGATAGAAAGTCTGGCAAGGTAAACCAAAACTACGCTAACATTATTATATTAACTAACGGAAAATTACAAGAAACTCATTTATGTTCAAGATAGAAAGTCTGGCAAGGTAAACCAAAACTACGCTAACATTATTATATTAACTAACGGAAAATTACAAGAAACTCATTTATGTTCAAGATAGAAAGTCTGGCAAGGTAAACCAAAACTACGCTAACATTATTATATTAACTAACGGAAAATTACAAGAAACTCATTTATGTTCAAGATAGAAAGTCCGGCAAGGTAAACCAAAACTATGCTAACATTATTATATTAACTAACGGAAAATTACAAGAAACTCATTTATGTTCAAGATAGAAAGTCCGGCAAGGTAAACCAAAACTATGCTAACATTATTATATTAACTAACGGAAAATTACAAGAAACTCATTTATGTTCAAGATAGAAAGTCTGGCAAGGTAAACCAAAACTACGCTAACATTATTATATTAACTAACGGAAAATTACAAGAAACTCATTTATGTTCAAGATAGAAAGTCTGGAAAGGTAAACCAAAACTATGCTAACATTATTATATTAACTAACGTAAAATTACAAGAAACTCATTTATGTTCAAGATAGAAAGTCCGGCAAGGTAAACCAAAACTATGCTAACATTATCATATTAACTAATGTAAAATTACAAGAAACTCATTTATGTTCAAGATAGTAAGTCTGGCAAGGTAAACCAAAACTATGCTAACATTATTATATTAACTAACGGAAAAATTACAAGAAACTTATTTATGTTCAAGATAGAAAGTCTGGCAAGGTAAACCAAAACTATGCTTACATTATTATATTAACTAACGGAAAATTACAAGAAACTCATTTATGTTCAAGATAGAAAGTCCGGCAAGGTAAACCAAAACTATGCTAACATTATTATATTAACTAACGGAAAATTACAAGAAACTCATTTATGTTCAAGATAGAAAGTCCGGCAAGGTAAACCAAAACTATGCTAACATTATTATATTAACTAACGGAAAATTACAAGAAACTCATTTATGTTCAAGATAGAAAGTCTGGCAAGGTAAACCAAAACTACGCTAACATTATTATATTAACTAACGGAAAATTACAAGAAACTCATTTATGTTCAAGATAGAAAGTCTGGAAAGGTAAACCAAAACTATGCTAACATTATTATATTAACTAACGTAAAATTACAAGAAACTCATTTATGTTCAAGATAGAAAGTCCGGCAAGGTAAACCAAAACTATGCTAACATTATCATATTAACTAATGTAAAATTACAAGAAACTCATTTATGTTCAAGATAGAAAGTCTGGCAAGGTAAACCAAAACTATGCTAACATTATTATATTAACTAACGGAAAAATTACAAGAAACTTATTTATGTTCAAGATAGAAAGTCTGGCAAGGTAAACCAAAACTATGCTTACATTATTATATTAACTAACGGAAAATTACAAGAAACTTATTCCCCTTTTAATTGACTATAATTTCAGAAGTTTATGCTAGCAACGGAATATATACAAATTCAATAACTGTTTTCAAAGATTATTATTGTTTCTTGTTAAGCACTGTGTATAGCTCACACAAGAGTCATCATAGACACAACCTAGCAAGAGTTCCTGTAGTCGTATGGGAAACAAAAATATCAGAGAATGCCAAAGCATGAACAAAACCATTAAACAAACTCAAAATTGATTAAACCAGGGTTAAAATATGAAAAAAAGAAAAGATTTACATGGAGACCCTTGAAAAAGTACAAGAGAATAAGACCAGGTGTTCCAGAAGAGTAAGCATTTGCTACAAAGATTATTGTGTTTTTTTAGCCTTTCACTACCAAAGGGGCAATCAAATTTCTACAAACCGTTGTTGTTGCTTGCTTGAGTGATTCTGGACTCTGGCGTTGTACCTCCTGCTCATGCTTGAGTGATTTGGGTGTTTTTTACAGGTGAGGGCTGAGATGGGGCCCCAGTCCTACATGTTGACGGAGAATGAAGAGCTTTGGACAAAGGTCCTGCCTGATGATACAGAAACTCTCCTCAAGTAAGGAAACCAGAGTCTGATACCGTTTATTGGTGAAAAAATAAGTTATAGCAAAGTGTAGTGAAATTTAAAGAAACAAAATTGCAAGGGTATTTACATTAAACATGACTAAGAGGTGAACTAGCTGTGAAGTCTGGCAACTGTTTCATAAACAATGATATCTTAGATGCCTTAATGTGACAAATTCTCTTTTGTCACCAGGGCTTCTTATGGTGTCAGCTTAAAAGTTTCTTTTAAAAATTTAGCAAAGTCAAACAAAAGATTGAGAAAGAGCTTAAAATTAACTCTCTAAAAAGGGTTGAACAGATTAATAATAGAAAAGGTTAGATTAGACATATAAGAACGTCAGACAGTGAGAGTTATACAATGCATCAAAATCTTCTTCTTTAAAACAAATGATATCAGACCCAAACTTTGATACAGAAAATTTTAATTTTATAGAAAATTAACATAAAGATTATATTTAATTAAGATCATTAAAATCAAACCATGAAATGAAATCTAAAGGTTTTGAAGGATATTAAGATTCAGATTTGACAACCATTTACTTGATAAGATAACTATGCCACACACTTGATTTTAATGTTTTATTTTGATGGTTGAAGTCATCATAGAGAATTGTTTGTAACAAATCACTTAAGATTGTTCAAATTTAAACCAAGGCAATGGTAAATCAAGGTAAAAATATTTTCCCTAGCAGGGGAGTAATACAGGCACTGTGGACCTTTTGTTTGTGTTTACATAGTTTTGTATTCACGTTTAGTGTCTATTTTTTCCCTACAGACAAGGAGGAGGGTCGGGGTCCGGAGACATCAGGAAGATGGCCTACTTTGAACAGTCAATCGACCCACAGCTCCTCAAGGTAGGATGATACAAAAAACAAAATGGCCGACAATCACTATAGGGGTCAGATAACATATTAGGGCCCTTCCTATATGATGTGTACATGACAGTGTTTTAATTTTACTTTAACTTTGTATGCAAGAAATGTTCGACTAATTATTCTGTTCTGATGTGGCCTTAGCTTTAGGAGTTCATATTCACCTGTTATTGTCTTGAATTTTGTATTATTTTTCATAGCAATGAATGATAACTTTGGTACTCCAATAGATTATTTACATTATTTACTTAATGTGGCAACAGAGGGCCCTAAGAAATGGTTTTCAACTTCATTTCATCTATGTTTGTTAATTTTGATTGTAGGGGCGTAGGAAAGGCCATGTAATAACATTTCGTTGTCCTGGAAACACAGCTGTACAGGTAAGGTCAAAGTTCACAATCGTGTCAAAGAGGATAAGATTAATTTCTAGTCTGGAATATCTTCATATTGTCATTCTTAATAAAAAAAATAATAGAAACCATCAAATTGAAGATAACCAATCTTGACTTAAGGAAGTGTGGCATCTCACAGTGTGGCATGTATTTCCTGTTCAAAATACTTGCAAATGCTTTAAAACAAATGTTCCAGTTTAGGACAAGGTAAATAATTTAAAATGAAAACATCCTAATATGTCAATTACTGGTAATCAGTCATGATTTTGAAATGACAACAAAGGCTTTTAGATGGAGAAAACTTCTTAAATAAGAATGTTTAAGGGAGACAACTCCTTAAATAAGAATGTTTAAGGGAGACAAGTTTTTATTTTGAAGACAACTTATTACACATTCACCCCTGAGGATGCTTTTGAACTCCTCCAATTCAAAGGTTGGAATAGCCCATTATGAAATTTCAGGGGTGAATAATTTAATTAAGGATGATGAAGGGAGACAACTCTTACACCAATTATATGTAATGAGTGAAGTACATCATTTTGATATTCAATTTGTGTCATTTCTTATGGTACTGAATCACTAATTATCTCATGCCAAATGACTAGTAAATGCCATTCTCCTGAATGATGATCAGGGTAAAAAAGAGATACTTTAAAAACGACTTTTAAACTTCATTTAATGGAAAAGATAATTCAAAACTTAATACATAATTGAACTGTTTAGATATATATATAGATCCTTTATTTTGAGTTGCTTGTTTAGTGGTTTTTTTTGTTAAGTTGAGACAGAGGTATTTTATATTTTTACCTACAAAAACAGGTATATAATTATCTGGAAAAGACAGCACGTGTTGTGTTTGGACCAGACTTGGTAATTCTTGGACCTCACGAAAACTTCAATGTCCTCAGCCTAAGCGGTAAGTTCAAAGGGAGATAATTCAAACATACAAACGTTCTTACTTGCTGCTCATATGGTACATTGAACTTTAATTCTTTATTAACCCAAAAAAACTGTTGATAAGCTGTGTATTGTTTTGTCTCCCCTTCTTATGAATTTGTATGTGGGTGTATATGGTAATTATAATGCAAACACAACTGCATGCAGCTTCCGTTACTAGATTGGACAAAATGGCAGCCATATACAGTAAAACCCCACTTACTTGAACTTGTGGGGACCTGATCAATAGTTTGAGGAATACATGGTATTTAAATAATCTGAGGTTGGTTGAATATGTCAGAACTCTGTCACTGTCAGGGGTATTCAAGTAAACCGGATTCGAGTAAGTGGGATTTTACTGTACTTGTCTGTGATTGGTCAAATTTAGAAATAGATGATTTGGCTCAATATATGTGTAATCGTGTAATCTGTAATTATGTATTCACAATTAATTGCTGCCATGAAAGTTTGAATCATCTTTTTGTTTAAGTTTGTACCAAGTTCTATACTTATATTTTAGCTGGTAAACCTAAGAAGGAGGGCGCTATGAAGTCTCTTTGTCTGATGCTTGGACCCGACTTTATCTCCGACATCCTGGAAGTATGTATTATACCGCTACTTCTGAAATTTGAAGTAACATTTTGCATTTTGGCGTGTGTAAACTGCTACTTCTGAAATTTGAAGTAACATTTGGCATGTGTAAATCGCTATACTTTTGAAATTTTGAGGTAACATTTGGCTGTATATACCGCTACTTCTGAAATTTGCAGTAACATTTTGCTGTGGGATTTCAAGTGTAAATAATAATACCGGAGGTAATGAAGTTTTATAGGTCTGGACAAGTTTTGAGAGGCCATCGTGTTTGAATGAGTTACATAAAAAGAGAAACAAATAAAAATATTAAATGCCATGAGAATAACACAGATGGTTGTCAAGCTGGCAACTTTTTGGGTGCGGACATTTCATTTGTACAGACCTTTTTTCAGCAGTTTTGGGGTGATTTTTAAGGTGCATAAATTACACTGGTGCGTAGATTATACAAGTTTTTACAGTAAGATGTCCAATATTTATGATCACTAGTCCGCCACCCCTGGGTCGTCAACATATACTAAAATTACCATTGTTGTAAATAGGATGTTAAAAAACAAACCATTGAACTAACCAAACAAAGTCTTCTGTCCGCTATTGTGAAGATTTTTAAGTAATTATCAGTTTATGAATTTAAATGAAAACCTCTGGCCAGTTTTTTAAAGTTAATTTTTCTGAGTCAGTCTTTTCTTTTACTTTTTTACTTTGGATTATTTTTAACAGGTAGAGACATCCGACCATGCTCGGTTGAAGATCCAGCTCGCCTTCAACAACCACTTCGAGGTATTTAGCTGTGTCAACGTGCACAATTTTACTGTTTCAGCATGTTTCATGTTTGTGTAAAATTTTCATCAATATGATTCGAATTAAAATACAATCTTATACAAGAACAAAAAAACTGTTTCTTTGTTTACATTGATGCTATGCATATCACAATATTCAGTTTTGTTTTCCAATACCTAATTTTCTTTATTAATTTGCATTTTCTCTCTTACAGTTTGAAAGAGGAAATAAGGAGAGTGAATTGTCAATATTTTCTGTCCCAGATTTTATAGGAAACGCATGTCGACAGATAGGTGAGTTACTTTCACTACACACATTTGTTATATCGAAAAATACCTATACCATACCGACCATACAATCTATATACAAGTAAGTCACATATGTATTTAATAATTATGGAAATGTAATTATAACAATACCCACCTTCTTTCTTCCTCCCTCCCACCTCATACCATTCAATAATTTCCTTCTTTTGTCACTCTTACGGCCATTATACCTCTCGCTCCATTTTCTTTTCTCAACCGCAACATGGAAATTTTCCTCCCTCATTTTGTTTTTCTTGCACAATTATTTTTTCTGTTTTTCTTCTCTTACCCACTTTGAGTATCTTCTTTGTCCCCTTCCTCACCTCTCTTTTATCTTTTCCTTCTATCTTTTCTTACTCCGTATCTGATTCTTACATTTTCTTCCTCCGTGATATCTTCCTTACTGTCTTCACCATTCTTTCTATCAATTCTCTTTCCTATTTTTGCAACCACACACATGATAACTCCCTACTTCTCTTTTCTTTCCATTCAGATCTTCTTGTTTCCCACTTCTTATTCATCCCTCAGTTCATTATTTTCTCTTCATTGTCTTTTCCTGTTCCTCTTTCTTCATCCTTCCACTACTTTCTTCCTGGTCTTGACGAGCCTGTGATGATTTGTATTCCTATATCCACAGGAAGTCGTATTCGAGGTGCCGTAGCACAAGTCCAGTTTGATGAGTTCCATCGCCACTCGGCTCTGGTTATACAGACGGCAGTGTTTGGACGGAACAGTGAGGGCGGATTTAATTCCCGCCTCAAGTTCTCGATGAATAACCTGGTATGTTTTCCTTGAGATATATTCTGTGACTATATGTTCACGAAACAAAACTCAGATTCTGTACCAGAGCTTACTGTTAAAGTGGAATTGTTTGCGGTGTGGAAATTTTTGATTTCTGTACCAAAGCCTACTGTTAAAGTGGAATTGTTGGTGGTGTGGAAATTTTTGTTTATTTCGCTAGCATTAAATTCCCTCGAATATATCAACACACGAATATATTTAACACCACTCAATCTCTACAATGTAAAATAGTGTAATAGGTACACAGTGCAAAACATCATGATTTACAGCGCGGAAATATTCACACTGCGACCAGTTTTGAGGCTGCCTAAGTTAAAAATTTCACGCGCGAAAATATTGGCGTTTTGCTAAATTTTACTGGTGCAGTAATAAGTCTGCCTATCCTTTACATAAATCTCAATTATTTTTGTTTCTTTGTAATGATTATCACAACAATAAGGTCATTTTAATCTTTTAATTCTACACAGTTTCCACTCTGCTAATTGTCAGATGAATATGATATATTGACATTAAGAATTCCCTGTTCGAATATTTTTTTTTTCATAAAATATACCGGGTATATATTTTTTTCTGTATTAGGTGATTAGCAGTGTTGATATTCAGAGCATTGAACCAGTTGATGTGAAAATGCGAGACAGTCTATCAAAATCTGTACAGCTTGCCATCGAGATCTCCACAAGGTGAGAAACAGAATCTCAAACTCTGATCTTTCAAAATTAATTAATCCATTGTAAGATCTTACACAACCATTTACCTTTTATGTAACGATTGTTTTACACAACCAAATTATGTTTTTATGTGACGTTTCGATGACTAGTACAATATGTATATGGATACGCCGCAGTGGGCCAGTTCTAAATCGGGATGAGGGGGCTCACACACTCTCGCACATCTATGACCAAGTCATAAACAAAGTGTAGATGAATCTAGTCATTTCGGTACAATAATTTTACTATTGTACATAAGCCTAATAGCGTAGACGAAATGACTGGTTTATCATTTACCAACTCATACAAATTTTACAATTGTTGTATGCGTATGCTTTGTTAGTCATTAGTCTGATGAAGGTGACAGGGTTCATTTCGTACTAGTCATCGAAACGTCACATAATAATGGTTGTGAAAAATAATCTTTACATAAATCATACTTTCCAACCTGAAGAAAATGTTAACAAAAAAACCCCATATACCTTAATAAATCCTGATGATTTCCTATTGATTAATGAAGAATATTGAAATCAAAAAGAAATTTTATTGAATTCTGTTTAATAACATTTCAAAAAGATTTGAATTTATTAGATTTAATGGCATTTTAGTGGTCATTAAAGGCCCAATATACGTAACTTAAAGAAAATTTTCGTGATTCTGAAAAATTCTGAAAAAATCCAGTTGATAACCATGCAAAAAATAAGTCTACAACGAAGTAAACCTGAGCGGTAACTAACAAGAAACTCTGGACAAAAAAAATCCAAAGAATTTAAAGTATTTCAGGTGGGGCCCACTTAAACAACAAACCGAAGGTAGTAGACGGCTCGAAATTGACGCGTGTTTACAAATAGCGTGATTCAACTGCTGCTGTTCCGGTAACCGCGAAAGAATTCATCTTGAATATTGCTGATATCAGTTAATCTTAGCTAAATCTATACATATATACAAATTATTAGGCTTGATTTTCGCTTCAAGTTTTGCCGAAAGTTACGTATATTGGGCCTTTAAGTTGATTACCGGGTACTTATGTGCTTAAAAGGAGCTAATATGTGTTTGGAAATTATAAATTATACAAAATCAATGATTTTACACTTCTGTTCAAGGATCCTATTACATTTTTCTTCAAAAATCAAATTTCTGAGTTAAAAAGTTGTATTTTGGGTCTACAGTTTAATTTGGAAGTGAAAATTCTCACATGTCAAAATGAAAATATTGGGATAATCTGAAAATTGCTTGAAATCTGTACAATCCATATATCATCCATAGTCAGTATGTACGTAAAAATTTAATTGGAAGTATTTTCATATTATTTTCGCTCAAAATAGAATTAGAAGTCTGTCCACAAGTGGAAGATTCTTGCCTCTATAGGAATGGTGTGTACAGCGACTGATAAAGGTGTACCATATTGTTTATTGCGTAGCTCTATCGAGGCCGCAGCATCCCACGAGGCTGCACGAAACGAACAAGTGGCACAAGGCCACCTTGAGCGCCAGAAACTCGACAACGAGAAGGCTTCCGAACAGGAACGCAGCAAGCTGCTCGAGTTACAGGCCATAGCAGCCGCCGTGGAGTCGACTGGGCAGGCAACGGCTGAGGCTCAAGCTCGGGCGGAAAGAATCATTATAGAGTGTGAGATGGAGATCGAAAGTAAGTGTTGTTAAAGAAGTTAAAATGTTTTAAGCATTTATTTTTATTGGCATTCATATCTTTTTAATGTAGCTTAATCGCGGAGAAAGAGAAAAGAAATCATTAAGATTTATCATGAATGCTTGTTTAATTAATAGAACAGCTGTTTTCAAGTGAGAGTCAATTCGACCTGTGTTAAGTGACTACCTGTATAAACATACCACCTGTGTTATGGAAATAGGTCTTGGAAATTAAGGGGAAAAAAAACAAATTTAATTTAATTGACAGGTAAGTATAAATATTGTATGGGATTTTAATGTACAAGAAACAGTAATTAATTCATTATTGATTATTTTTTAGGTGCAAAGTTAAAGGCAAAAGCAGAAGAAATTGAGCATTACGCTCAACAAGAGACACAAGAAATGGTATTATACAGTTATAAAATTAATATGATTCCTGAGAAATACTTATATATAAATTATAAATCATTTGACTTTATGTAGAGAAACATGGAAAAAAATAACACAGCAAAATGAAACTAGATTATAAGTAAGGCTAAGCTTTCTGTAACATATTTGAACGATTTTTTTTCTTTGTAAAATATTGGCAATTGAGTCCATCAGGACCCAATCTGATTAAAATGCTAATTCTAACTTTGATGTACAACATCCTATCTGAGGTCATTTTCACATTATTTGTCAAAACAATGTGTACATAATTTGAAGTAGGGATCTCCAAACCAACTGGACACAATTTGACCCTGTTCTTGAAATCAAATGTCACCTGTCCAAATTACAAAGTTTCCTTGACCTATGAAATAAACACTCAGTAAGTACACATGAACTACTATCTTAACAGCTGAGGAAACAAGAGTTGGCGTATCAAAGAAGCCAGACGGAGCTAGAGGTACACAAAGTCCGCACCATGGCCGACATAGAGGTAAGATCACGTCTGTCACATTGACTCTAGAGAAATTCAAAGGTATGACATTCAGAATTGATAGAATCTACTAGACTGTTATACAATGTATTAAACTTTCAATTTCTTTATTTTTCTGTTGTTGTTATAGGTTAACAAATTCAAGAAGATGGTGAATACGCTTGGAGCTAATACCATTTCTGCCATAGCTAGATCTGGACCGGAGACACAGGTAGGTGGCATACCGGATTATACTGACACATAAGTATATAGATAGGTTAAATTATACTGAAACACAGGTAGGTGAATAAGATGTTCTTGAGACACAGGTAGGTGGATTAGATTTTCTGGAGACACAGGTAGTTGGATGAGATGATCCTGCAACACAGGTAGGTGGATTAAATGGTCCTGAGACACAGATAGGTGGATTAAATGTCCTGAGACACATATAGGTGGATAAGATAGTCCTGATACACAGGGAGGTGGATTAAATGGTTCTGAGACACAGATAGGTGGATAAGATAGTCCTGATACACAGGTAGGTGGATTAAATGGTCCTGAGACACAGATAGGTGGATAAGATAGTCCTGATACACAGGGAGGTGGATTAGATGGTCCTGAGACCCAGATAGGTGGATTAAATGGTCCTGAGAAACAGGTAGGTGGATAAGATGTCCAGAGACACAGGTAGGTGGATTAGATGGTCCTGAGACAAAGGTAGGTTGATTAGATGGTCCTGAGACACAGGTAGGTGGATTAGATGTCCTGAGACACAGTTAGATTGATTAGACAGTCCAGAGACACAGGTAGGTGGATTAGATAGTCCAGAGATACAGGTAGATGGATTAGATGTCCTGAGACACAGTTAGATTGATTAGACAGTCCAGAGACACAGGTAGGTGGATTAGATGGTCCTGAGACACAGGTAGGTGGATTAGATGTCCTGAGTCACAGGTAGGTGGATTAGACAGTTCAGAGACACAGATAGGTGGATTAGATAGTCCAGAGACACAGGTAGGTGGATTAGATGTCCTGAGACACAGGTAGGTGGATTAGACAGTTCAGAGACACAGTTAGGTGGATTAGACAGTTCAGAGACACAGTTAGGTGGATTCGACAGTTCAGAGACACAGGTAGGTGGATTAGATGGTCCTGAGACACAGGTAGGTGGATTAGATGTCCTGAGACACAGATACATCTGTAGGTGGATTTGATTATCATAGACATAGGTTGAGCTTACAGGTAACAAAACGAGAAACAACATCTGGACATAATTCAAATAGTTACTTATCCCTTGAACTATATTTTTGCCAAAGAAAGAAGGAATTAGCTAAGTACAAACATTGTATTTTGCACAATGCAGCATCATATATCTTTTACCATTTGAAAGAATTTGATTTGATTTGATTTTTTTTTTTTCACAATTTGATATTCCTTCTTTGTGTAATACTATGGTACACAGTTTTAAAAGACTACAGTTTTAACACTACTGATAAACATCTTTAAGATTTTTTTTCTTTCTTTTTCTAGGTGAAGATGTTACAAGGTCTGGGACTGTCCAGTGTTCTAATTACTGACGGAAGTAGCCCAATCAACCTGTTCAACACAGCCTCTGGGCTTATTGGAGGAACTGGCGACAGTAACTAGCTTTGTTCAGTCAACCATGGGTCAGAGGTCAAGGCTCATTAAATCTGGGGTCAGAGGTCAAGATGTGGATTGTAACAATGGTAATATGACGTTTGACTTCTATGTCAAAGGTCAGAACTTGGCCTTGGGCAACAGTAAATAGTATGGTTTAATCACCCATGGGTCAAAGGTCAAGATGAGGATTGTAGAAATGGTAACCACAGAGACTTGACTTCCAGGTTAAAGGTCAGGACTTGGACCTTTGGTTACAGTAACCATATCAACAGCGTAAAGAATTCAAGCTGCCCTGTGCAATTGTGACTGTCCTTTATTTTCTCCTGTTAAATGTCAGATTGTGATTGATTCTAGAACAGTTGTGAACTGTTCAAGTGATGTCAACCAACTGTATTTTCTTCATGGTACACGTTTGCCTGCTTACCTGTGGACAGGTATTTCATATCAGAGTTCCAGATTTCAGCAACATGAAGTAAAAACTTCAGAAATGTTCACCTCATATCATGTTCCCTTGGAGAGATTTTTGCTTTTAGCGAAAAAACCTCCCACTAGCTAGATTTCTCATGAGTTTAATCTGCAGTTGCGCAACAACCATACTGTAAGAAATTTTTGTGACACTTTGCATTTGTATTTTTGCAGAATGAATAATGAGTATGAGATTATGTTGTGAAAAATAATTTAACGAAGGTTGTTGAGGCTGTTCATAGTTTTCCGTACATTTTTTTTTTGGAATCGAGATTTATGTTTTCCACCATAATATAGATCAATTATATTAAGATTACATGTATATCTATTTGAACAGGTAAAAATGTAAATTAATGTATGTTTTTGTATACTTTAGTACCTATGACACAACATTACATAGATCATACAATCATTTGAAATAGACTTTTATTTTGTACATGGGATCATTAACCACATGATGCCTTATCTTACTTCACCAACAAGCCGATGTCACAATGTCCTCGATATTCAGGGGTTACACTCACTTTTGCTCTCTACACCCCTGGTACATCCTCGATATCCAGGGGTTACGGTCACCTACACTCTATACACCCCTGGTACATCCTCGATATCCAGGGGTTATGATCACCTATGCTCTCTACACCCCTGGAAAGTGTCGGGGCAAAACTGAAGGCATGCTCAGGTAAAAAAAAATTCCTGTCCAATCGCTAGGCTGATGCCTGTCTTTTGAAGATTACAAAGCTATGTAGGAGCCACAACCAACTTCAAAGCATGTCAATTTTTAATGTGAGGTACCCCAGCAAGCAGGTGTCAACCATTTTATCAAGATGGGATGTATAGAAAGTTTAGAAGAGGGCATTGTGATTTTACAGTGAGAAAGATGTCAAAAAGTGAAAAATTGACCTTCTGTTTCTAAAAATCTTAAAACCATGTCATTGACTTTCTCATGATTATTCTCCAACATGACTGTAAGGATGAAAGTTACAATGAGAAAGATGTCAAAAAGTGAAAAATTGACCTTCTGTTTCTAAAAATCTTAAAACCATGTCATTGACTTTCTCATGATTATTATATATCCAACATGACTGTAAGGGATGAAAGGAACATGTGTACTATCTAGTAAAACAAAATATGTTAGGAACTACCTTGGTATAGTGTTGTGTTGTGTGGTTGTTCTGTGTGCTAGCACTACGTGTATGAATGTTGCACGCTGTTCAGATTAGCTGTGATAATATTGACACTTGTGATGATTAATTATATACCTGAAGGTTTGAAGCATTTTGGCAATATCCTATTATTGAAAAGTTTATATTCTAGTTGAAAATTATATTCTATTTATACTGTATTTTTACTCAATTTCGTTTTTGTACATAAATATATTCAACTGAAAACAGTTTTTGTTATCTCTGTTCATATTTAATATACCGGGTATTCTAGTAAACTCACCAATAATGAAACAAGTTATCAAACTTATATAATACACGTAAGTCTTGTTAATAGGCCCGGATGTTAGCATGCGGGGGATCTTACTGTGGGAGAAAACTGTAGAACCTGGAGAAAACCCACAGGTCATGCAGGTGACCCCATACCTTTTCACAACCATTTGGGGAATCGAACCCCTGGCCAGCTTGGTGAAAGGAAAGTGCACTTTCCAATGCACCACCAGACCACCCAAGTATATCATATTTGAAAAATCTTGAAAAATTTTCTCTAGGGAGATTGCAGGACCAAGATCTAGGACTATCATCAGAATGACAATTCCAGACCATGATAAACAAACATTAAAAATCCCCCAAAAAGTTGAAATATTTTCTTCTTGTTTTTGAAAATGAATGAAATAAAAAAAAATGGCAATTGAATTGTCATATAAACAGACAACATGCATGAAAAAAAACTTACGAATCATATACACAAACACAACTTAATTTTAATTGTGGCACACTGCATGTAGTGTTATAGCCAAATTTATTATACAGTATAACTTGTCAAAACTGGCCCCTGTCTAATCAGAAACCATGTCTAATACGGTCTTACTGTTTGGTCCGTCAGTTCCCTTTACTGATATCCTACCTCTACAAACGGGACATCTGTGAAAACTGGTCAAATATTTTGGTCCCAGTGACTTGCAATTTAAACAGGTTAAACTGTATATATCCAGCATCATCAGATGGTTAACTCTTCAAATCATCCTTCATTCAGTCAATATTTTTGGGCTATTTCAACATCATCGTTCACATCCATAAATGTACATTATCCTCATCATACACATCATCATCCTCAACATCACCATTCTGATATTTCTCATCATACACTTCCTCCTCTTCCACATCATCATCCTCATTCTCAACATCGTCATTTTCCACAAATATGGAGTTTCCTGCTTTCCTTCAGTAGAAGGTTTTTAAAGAATCTCCGTTATTTCCCCTATAGGGCCCCACCCCTCTAGCCCCCTGGAGGTCAGTCCCACCACAGTCGCTTGAATAAATAATAACTGTATATATATAAGGAGCCGCCCATTACAGAATGTTATGGTCAAATATATTCTACAATGGGCGCGTTCAGCTCCTTATATATATATAATTTTTATTTACTGACAGAAACTCAAGTAAATGTAGTCCCACCATTTATATAATATTGAACCGCCTTCACCCAAAGATGCCCCACACTAAATATGGACAGTTTCCAGGATCTTGCACAATTTAGACGATATTTATATCTTGTCAATCCGTCAGTAGAGGCACGGACTTATCTAAATCTGTGGAAGAGGCATATATTTTAAAGAATTATAGCTTTCACTCATTCATGCTTCAAGCCAAATTTGGACATTAATTAATATCTGTCAGTACTTCAGAAGACAGGACTTAAAATAAATACCTTTATTTCCCCTTTTGGGCCTCAACCCCAATACAACATTTCACAACATTTTAAAATCCACGCCTCTCTGCAACCCCCTCCACCATCATCATTATCTGGGAGTTCGATATTAAGGATTGAAGAAAGTCCCAGTGGTTCCCGCCCATCGTTACCACAATATTTAATTCCTTTTCCCCAGAGACGTATTTGCTTCCCCGAAGTTTTTTTTGGTCAAATTTGGTCAAAATATGCCTCTTGGTCCAGTCTGAACAAGTAATATCTGCAGAAAAATTAAACATTATCAAATGTAGACTAAATATTTTTTGCAAACATCAAACACACTTGATTCCCATTGAGCTTTCTACTAACTCAATAAGATATTTTTGTGGCTCAAACTAAAGATGATGAGGTTTTCGTAGACCAGTTAGCCAACCCCTTAGCTTAATTTCCGGTTTTTAATAAAAAAAAAAATTGTTATGTATATTTAATATAACCAGCTAGTTGACCAACATGGACAGCTTATAATTACTACTAAGCTATACGATAAACGTGATGATTTCATTTTTCAGATCGTTAACTTTCCATTTCTTGATAGTAATATCCCTGCTTCTCCAACCTATGGTGTTTACATGTCGCAGTTGATTCGGTTTTCCAGGGCTTGCTCTAAATATTGGGATTTTCGTGATCAATGTCGACTGCTGACAAACAAACTAACAATACAAGGATTCGAGAGATGCAGGGTGATCAGAACTATGGGCAAGTTTTATGGTCGCCATCTTTGTCTCATTGAGAAATATTCTGTATCTTTAAGTGATATGAAGATGGACATTTATGAGTATGCTCATTATTGTGTTTACTTGTTGTGATTGACAATGATACTCGGTTCTCATTTTGAGAACTTGATGTTTACTTGGATGTGACAAAGATTTACATGGCGGGTGTCGTCGATGAAGCAGAAGACGCTTACTCTTCCGGAACACCAGGTTTTATTCTCTTGTACTTTTGTAACCGGAAATAACTCTGGGAAGAGGTGGTAGTATATATATGCAAAACTCCTTAAATTCTAACAACAGTTGCTGCGACCAAACTCAACCTCACCACATTAAATATTACACTGAAAGTTTTATGTGAATTTATCCAAGGGAAAGAACTCTTAGGAAAATCTGACACAAATTTGACTTCGAGTTCGACAAGGTTCCACATAGGGTCATGCCCTAAATAATTAAAATTCTCAACTTAAGTCAGTCTAACTTTTGACTGTATTGGTGGATCTTCACCGAATCAATACTTGACCTGCATTTGATCATGATGAATCAATGTACATACCAAATTACATTTCAATATCTTTATTCTTTATATGACCAGTATGGTTTCTCGCCCAATGGGAAACATTTGGGACAAGCTGGGAAAAATCTATAAGGATTTCGAGCGAAAACCCTATTTTTTTCAAGTCAAAACGTACACTATCATATAATTTAAACATGCTTTTTCATTCGTTTAAAAAATTATGTTATCAGCCCATAACGAAAAAATTGGCGTCGCCGTTTATAACGTCGCTTTTGATTGGCTGATGCAGCAGCGTATTAATTTGTAAGAGAAAAGAGTCCATCGATAAAGTGAATTTTCGCAGGGTATGGATTAAATTATAAGGATTAACTTGAATTTATTTTTTTATGTTATAGGGTTATAACACAAAAAACCGGAGTGTTCTCTAAATAAACCGCGAAGAGGTTTATGATGAGAGTACACTCCGGTTTTTTGTGTTATACCCCCATAGCATAACAAATAAATTCAAGCTAATCCTTAAATAAAAATGGGTTTTCCACTATACATCTAAATGTATACAACTCTTGTCCAGCGCCAGAAGTATTAGAAATCTGGTATGCACTAGCCACATTATGAAATATCATTTTCAACATAATCAAAGTACTTTTTTACAGTACAAAACAAAATAATAAAAAATTAGAGAATACCAAAGCGTCAACAAAACCAAAATCCAAACCAAAACTCAATTAAACTAGAGGCAAAATATGAACAAAGGAAAGCTTTACATGAAGCCCCTGGTAAAAGTACAAGAGAAAATAAAACTCATCACAAACACATTGAACAGAATTCTTTAACAAATATTTTTTAACATGAGCAACGGTCATTTATATCTGCACGAATGTGATATTAATTTTTCATCATTTCCCCGTAAGGGTCTAAAAAACAAATACATGTGCAACTAACTAGATTTCAGGAAGATAGGGATGTCACCAATGTGACATTTTACATTACAATTATAATTTCTGACAGGTACGTTAATGTACCTGTGTAACCTTGATTAACGGAACAGGTAACACCTTGTTTCCACTGAATGTTTAAAAGGACAGGTAAGCATCATACCTGCCAGGTAAAAGCGTGACTGTGGAAACAGCAGCAGCAGCAGCATTAACAGCAGCGGAACACAGGTGTACGAAAATACTTACAAACATACAAGTGAGTATACAGTATCTACCATATACGTATACATAAGCATTAAACTGCTTTCAGTTGGCATTCATAGCGCGCTTCATTGAATTTGTCTTTGTTAAGTTGGAATTCATATTGCCTATGAATGCCAACTAAAAGCAATTCAATACTTATATTTATCATTTTTAGCATTTGTTCATCTCATAGAAACATCAATTGTCCTTTGTATATATCATCATTTCGCTAAAACAATGTATTTATCGTGCATGTATGCTTGTTCATTGAAAAGAACAGCCATCGCCCGGGGACGGTCAATGGTACCGAAAGTAACAATTATGACGTCATACATAATTTGTAGTAATGATGATGTCAACAATCGGTAATGGCATTCATGGCCTTATGAATGCCAACTGAAATCGGTAGAGTTATATAGTGGTAATGGCATGCAATGGTAAATATTTCAATATACAGTGACGTGCCAAAAGTCTTTCATTTTTTTTTTCTTTTGCTATTTATTCTTTGTATTTACAACTTTGTTGACTTTTAAGCTCGGTCTTAATTAGTATCCTATATAATTTAAATCAGAATAGAAGGTAACAATAACATTAACCCTCTCTTGTCCCTTGGGTAATAAGATATTTGGCCCAAAAAGGCCATATGGCTAAAATGTTCACGATCATAAGAACTAAAATACAGTAAACTATTTGTACGACAATTTAACTGAGATGATCAGTTACGTCCACGGGCCTTTTTATTTGATATGTTTATGTATAATTTTGTTGTTGTTTATTTTAGGTTAGCCAGTCAACACCATGATCCTAATGATAGCTTATGTTATTGTGACACTAGCGTGCTATACTACAGCACTCAATCCAAGTAAGTATAGTCCGTCCGTCGTCCATCCGTCGTCCGTCCGTCGTCCATCCGTCCGTCCATGTTACGTCCTTCAACAAATACGTACTGAAACTTTGAACATATATAGGATTGCTCTACATGAAGTTGTGTCCCTTCTGGTTTATGATTAAGATGTAAATTTATTTTTCATTTCGACCCTTTTTGATAGAGAAATAATTCTTTTTAGTGTGTGGAGATATTTAGTCCCTCCCCTACCGCGAAGTCAAAGGGAACTATTAGTTGATATGTACCTGCCGTCTGTCTGTCTGTCTGTCTGTCTGTTGTCTATCTGTCTATCTGTCTGTCTGTCTTTGTCTGTCCTGTCCATCTCTCACTCTTTTGGGGTTTCCGTTCATTATCTCTGCAACGGATGCACATATTGAACTGAACTTTGGTATACAGATACATCATTGGAATATCTACAGCTAGCTCAAGTTCTGGTGTGTTTACAGTTGAATGCGTTATACAGACTAACGCCACTTGGACTTAAAAAAAAATCCAATAATCCACAGTTTCTGTTTATTATCTTTGCATTCAATCTAGATACAGTCAAACCTCCATTAAACGAACTTCGATGATTCGAATTCCTCGATGTGTCGAACTTTTGGCAAAGTTCGGGTTTTTTTCATTATATAACACTACTTATTTACTATTTATGAAAAGAAACCAAGAAATTTACTGAAGTCTCATCATGGCTGCCGCTACTCATCTCAGTTTATGCTTCGTTACGTCAACTTGATATTAACAATAACTTAGATGAATTTTAATTACAAGTTATGTAGGAGATCGACAGAAATAGTTTATAATTTAAGTACGTTTATCGATGAGAACCAATCGGCCGATAGATGATGCAAAAATCGCCCCGGTGTGAAGTGAATCACACCGGGCTTGCTCCTTTACGAGGCATGGGACCGATTTAATAATACAGTGTGTATTTTAATATACTATTTTTTATAAATGGAATCTACAATTTCTTAGCCTGTGTTACGTTACACTAGGACCGCATTGGTTCTTCTTAAGTACAGTTCATATAAACATATAGGCCTACATGTCGATGTTCAATGTTCAATATTCATAAGTCGAAGTCCCGATATTTTGAAGTTTTCACGACGGTCGAAACATCGAAGTTTGACTGTACAAATATTGAATTGAAATCTGATATACATATACATCATTAGAATATCTAGGTCAAGTTCTGATTTGATTATGGTTGAATAACTTTTTGACAAGACACACCCTTTGGACTTACAGTTTGCAGTTTTAAACCATGGTTGACATTTTGCAGGATGTCTGGAACCACGATACGTGGGGTACTACATGTCTAATAATCCGTTCTGGTACTTTGACTCGGAAGCCAAAGTGTGTAGATACCTCCGGTTTGGAGATCCTTCACAAGATGGAAACCACTTTCCGTCACTGGAGCAGTGTCAGAGGGAATGTGAGGTACCAACCAACGAGATCGCGTGGCCTTGGCAACGTTATAACAGCAGTACCCAATTTATAAACTTGTAATTTATATCACGTCTCACTGCGTTATTGATACATTAAATAAGCGGCAATAACATTATAGTTACATGTTGTCTGTATTCCACATCTGTACTATTGAATGCTGCTTGAAAAGGCATCTAATATTTGTACCATTTGTCCATGCCAAAATTGACATTTTGTTTTTCAAAATCTATTTTGCTGTTCAGGACTAGTGGCATTGGCATAGTATACTTGATAGCAGAGGTTACGCTCACCTTCACTCTCTACACTCCTGGAATATGTCACGGCATAACTGTTCATGATGAAATTTCTGGGGTGATTGGGTTAACTTGGAGGTAAAAATTGGCTTTTAGAGTTTCAAATTCAATATTTCATTATGTGAATGAAGAAACTTTGGTTACTAGTACTGTAAAAGTGGAATTGTCCGCGGTATTGACATTTTCGCTTATTTCGCTTGCATTAAATCTCCGCGAATATATCCACACGGGGACATATTTAATACCAGGGACCTCTATAGAGTCTGATAGTAGTATGTATAGGAGTACACATGTACAAACCAGCATGACTGACACCGCCAAAATGTTCACACCGTGAACAGCTGGGAGGCTGGCTAAGCGGAAAATACCACTCGCGAAAGTATTGGCTTTTACAGTATTCAAACACACAGACGACATCTTCTCATGATACGTAGCCATTCCAACTATTCAGTGTTTACCACATCAAAATTACATTATTTTCGTCACATTTAAACGTGCTTAGAATGATTTCGCCGATTTACCAAATCCCTGTAAGGAAAAGTTCGTTTTAAATTCCTTAGAGGGAGCTAGACGTATTCTTTCGAAACCCTTTAGTAAAAATTCTCCTATATAGGTGGAGCATATTGAGTCTAGTTTTGACAGGTCCGGGAATTTTGAAAACGTTAGTTTTTTTCAGATTTAGTGACATTGTTGACTTAAAAATGTCAAATTTCGTTATGAAAAGTTCACATTTGTAACACAGGGGCTTAGCACGATTTTTTAGATCATGTTCCATATATGTTACATTACATTACATCACGTATGATGCCGACAGGGTTTATTTCCCAACCTGGTTCTATAATAGAAGGGCAAAAAAGTGTGTATTAGACCCGTTCGGAGTTTTTTTACACAGAAACAATTTCTCATCACTTGAGCTGTTCCAGCAACTATGTGAATTTTCCGAATAATAGCATGTAGATAACCCAGCCTTACCTTGGCAAGGTTAAAACTTCAGTTTCAAAAAATAAACCTGTATGAATATCACTTCTCATTGAGTTGTTATTGCTTTCAATAAGCTGCAACAACATTAGAGTTACATGTAATATGTACTGCACACCTCAAGGGAAAAGTTTCTATTTGCAAAATGGTAACCAGTCAAAAGGTATTTCATGGTTTTTGGACTTATTCAGGTACATGTAGTTGAAATAAGAGAAAAATACTCTTTCTTGGGCAAAGGTGTACATGTAAGATAGGGAAATTCTACCTTCGGGATTTTCAAAATTGGCAAATCTCTCGGCAAAGTCTTGGGTTTTACCAAATTTGAAAACCCTCGGATGGAGTTTCCCTATCTTACACCCTTGATCATGAAAGAGGCTTGTAATATTGAATGCTGCAGGAAAATGCATCTAATAATTGTGATATTTGCCCATGACAAAATTGCCAAATACTAGTATTATCAACAGCATCCTCGATATCAAGAGGTTACGCTCACCCACGCCGTCTACACCCCTGGAATATGTCAGCAAAACTGAGGCTCTGTGTGTGCCACCATGTTGAGACAAGAAGACTGGTTCGAAACTTGGATTAACATCAAAAGAATCTCGTGGTCACATAACAGTAAAATTGCCAAGCTTTGAAGTCGTTGTGAAAACTTTGTAATATTTAAACAAGAGATCCCAGAGGGATCTTGGCGCCCACCATTGACGATTTTTCATTCATTCTTAAAAAGAAGGATCTTTTCTCTTTTTATTTAACTTTCATTTTTGTATTCAATCTTAGTTCCATGAAACTCTCTTGAAAATTAAATAGTTGAGAGAAGGTCTCTTGTAAGGAGTTTTGTTTTTCTGATTAGTACCAAATTCCAAATCTATCTTGTATTTCGTAAACGAGAAGAACCAACATATGAAATTTGAGGAATATCCATCAAGTACTTCTCAAGGTATAGTGATTACAAGCTTTAAATGGTAAAATTCAAGATGGCCGCAATTCAGCCAATATGTTTTTCCAATCAGACCCAGAATCAAAAGGGCACAACTAGGCATCAACATATGAAATTTTAGTAACATCCATTAAGAACTTCCCAAGAAATAGCGATAACAAACTTTCATTTCAAAATCAAAGATGACCGCCTTTCAGACAAAATCGATACAGCACAAGTAGGCACCTAGGGGAACCGACATATGCAATTTGAGTAGAATCCATTCAGTACTTCTCAAGAAATAGCAATGACAAATTTTCAATGTCAAAATCCAAGATGGCCGTCTGTCAGCCATATTGATTTTTTGATCAGTCACAAGTTAAAAGGGCACAACTAATGGAACAATGGGAACCTACATATGAATTTTGAGTAAAATCAATCAAGTACTTCTGAAGAAATAGTGATAACAAACTTCCAATTGCAAAATCCAAGATGGCGGCTATTCAGCCATTTTGTTTTCCTGATCAGTCCCAAATGTAAAGGGCACAACAAGGTACCAAGGGAAACCTACATATGCAATTTGAGAAAGATCCATTGGGTTGTTCTCAAGAAATAGCAATAAGAAGATTTCAACGGCAAAATCCAAGATGGCCGCCTTTCAGCCATTTTGTTCCTCAGATAAGTCCCAAAATCAAAAGAGCACAACTATCAACAATGGGAACCTACATCTGCAATTTGAATAGGATCTATCAAGCACTTCTCAAGAAATATAGCGATAATAATATTTCATTTCAAAATCCAAGATGGCCACCTTTTAGCCATTTTGTTATTCCGAACAGTCCCAAAATCAAAAAAAGCACAACGAAGGACCAAGGGGAACCTACAAATGCAATTTGAGAAAGATCCATTGAGTACTTATCAAGAAATAGCAATAACAAGAATTGTTTAAGGACGGACGGACGACGGAAGACGAAAGCAGGGCGATTTGAATAGCACACCATCTGATGACGGTGTTCTAAAAACAGGCACCAGCCTAGCGATTAGTTAAGGGTTTTTTTTCATTTGAGCATTTCTCACTTTGTCTATGACATATAAAGTAAAGATGTACAGAACAAAGTGAAGCGTAACCATACTTCTTTTACATAAGATGCGGCTAGTCAATCTTTTTCCCATGCATCAGATATGATTTTGCTGACTGCGTCAAAAATTATCTGGCTGTGTAAAACCTCTAACATTGTCGGAGTAAGCGTTACCCTTGGATATCGCGGTCGGAGTAAGCGTTACCCTTGGATATCGCGGTCGGGGTAAGCGTAACCCTTGGATATCGCGGTCGGAGTAAGCGTAACACTTGGATATCGCGGTCGGAGTAAGCGTAACCCTTGGATATCGCGGTCGGAGTAAGCGTTACCCTTGGATATCGCGGTCGGAGTAAGCGTAACCCTTGGATATCGTGGTTTGAGTAAGCGTAACCCTTGGATATCGCGGTCGGAGTAAGCGTAACCCTTGGATATCGCGGTTGGAGTAAGCATAACCCTTGGATATCGCGAGGATACATGATGGTTGGACTGGTACTTTGTGCCGAAGCGTAGGCTGCTTGCTACTTTGGACCAGCCTCCTGACTCTCCGGTCCAGGCGTAATGCTTACAATACATATAGCTCTATAGGACTCACACAACTAAATCATTTACTATATGTTATATCTAAGATTTCGTGCTAGTAACTTTGATCTTTTAAGTTCAACACTAGTGACAACTGTCTATATTCAATGATGCATTACATAGTGCTCAAAGGCTTTAATGGCATTTTACGAGGAAATTCGTGGCATTTTAGCCCACTACAGGCGTCTGCTTAGGACAGCTCATAGGGACATGTTACGATAGTAATTTATGCATGTATAAAATGTATGGGGGTCAATATAAACACCTTGTGGTATGTTTATATCGACCCCGTACATTTTATACATACATTACAATTTTAACGTGCCCCTGTGGAAGCACTGTACTGAGCTTGAACACATTTTCTGTAGGGACTATATGTACCGTGGGTTTCCGACGATGTAGGGACTGCAATCATATATATGAAGCACTTGGTGATAGTCTGATTGAGTCACAGGGACCTGGGAATTTGGGAAATAGATTGTTTAGAGTAATAACACATTTGGGGGGGTTAAGATCAATTTTCGATAAACATGCCCCCCCTCAATGGTCATAAAAAGCTTTTATGACCATTGAGGGGGCATTTTTATCGAAAATTGATCTTAATTAAACCCGCCAAGATGTGTAAAATTACTTTAAACACCTTATTTAGGTCCAAAACTAGCTGCAACAAATTTTCAGGTCCCTGTGGATTTAGTTGTGCGGTCCTCTACACTCCTGGAATATCTCATGGAAAAACTGATGCAACTAGACTGGTTTGATCCTGTGATATAATAAATCAAAAGAATCTCCTACATGTTGCAGTGTGAAGTCGACTGACCAGCCTGAAAGTCAGGCGTTACTTCTCTATAATCTAAACCCATTCACCCCTGAAGTTTCATAATGGACTAGTCCAACATTTAAATTGAAAGAGTTCAAATGGGTCTTCAGGGGTGAATGAATTAAAGGACAGTTTGTCAGTCAAGCGATTGGTCAATTTTCTTATCTATGCCCAATCAAAAAGCTAGTAACATATGCCTTCAGGTTTGCGTGGGCGTAACCCCTGGAGTTGCGAGGTTTTTGGAACAGTATAAAAAACAACAAGACTTGAGCTATATCAAACATGTAGTTTATCTTTCACAGCCAATGGTATTGTACAATAATCAAACAGTATATTTTCTTCACAACATTCATCTATTGTATATCCCTTTAAATATTCAATTCTAGAAAAAAAATCAGAATTGAGGACATACAGAGATAACAAACACATTTAATCTCAGAACCTTTATTCTCGGTCTGGGGAAAGTAAGCACTTATAATTGAGCAGTTAAAAAAAGAAGTGTGACAAAAAGATTTCATCATTACATTACTGAAAAAAAATCAATTATTTAATTTTCCTTCTGAGAAATGATACCTCTCCGATTATGCCTGTTACATGTTTATCAATACAAAAATGCTGACTGCTCTGGTCAAGCATTGTGTAACCAGGATTTTAACAGACTGATTTCCCTGATTTTCCACATGTTCTAATTTTGCAAAATATTCTACATCATTGTATGATAAAATAATTAATTTTCCATTGATTGAATGCAAAATACAGCTTTCTGATTGGTTGAGATTTTCTTTTCATACCTTTTCATCATAACCCTTTATTTAGGTTTTAATCATATTTACAGCAAAACATGTTATAGCAAGTTAAGAAGACACATTTAATTTTCCTTGTATAGCAGAAGCATGTTTGAGTTCTGAGTGTTCATGACAATTCATTCTCAAGGCCTAGCTTTATAACAAATTAATTCTCAAGGCAAACACATGTGGCTTTGTTACAATGTAAGCTTTTCTAATCTAACACCTGAGCATTCTGACACCCTGCTTAATAAAATGTAAGAATAGTTCATTACAAATTTTCTTGAGTAATTGATCAATTTCATTTAACTAGAAGGTGAAATCTTGAGTTTCAATATCAATATTTTGTGAAGGAATAAACCTAGTTCATCAAATAATTAAGGACAACCTCCAATACAAATACTGTGAAACTGGAAATATTTGCAGTGTTAAAATCATCGCTTATTTCACTTGCATTAAATCTCCGCGAATATATACGTACACACTTGAACATATTAACACTACTCAAACTCAACAGTGTTTAATAGTATTATAGGTACACAGTACAAAACAGCTCAAATGACAGCGCAAAAATTTCCACACCGTAAACAGTTTACAGGCTGACTAAGCGAAAAACAGCACTTGTTAAATTTTGGCTCAGAAATAATAAATCATAAAATATGGAAAACTAAATATCAAACAATTTCCTACCAGTTACATTGTTTCCCAGATCTATATTACAATTACAACGGACAGAGTGTTTCGCTTTCTTTCTCCTGTGGATGTTTTTGTGTGATTGTAGAACAAGTTACCACACAGTAAACAAATGTGGTTGACACATTGGCAAACAAGGCAAGATTTTTCACTCTTTCGTGAAAAGTTATCATAAAAACAGTAAGGCTAATTACCAGGCAATACCTTAAGCTGTGATTGGCTTATCAACAGACAAAAGGCATCTACATGTATATATTGCTGATGGAAATGTCAAAGAACAGAGGTGGGTGTATCTCTGGGTATGGGCTTATTAGAGGAAAAATACATTCTGCAAACTTTGAAATAATCAGAAATACTGATTGATAGACATACCATAAGCTTAATATTTTGAAACATTCTCTATTATTAAACATCTCTAGCACACACACATCAGAAGATATCAGCCAGGTGGCATAGGACCAGAAGTGATTGCCAGATAAGGCTGCTCCTGTGAATTCCTAAAAGTTGTATTGATTATTGAACATCCTTACTGTCAATCAAGAAACGTCGGCCCTTTCCGTAATACCCGGTACTTCAAATATTTCCTCGTTTATGGGACTTTGCTGAATGTTCCTGGTTGTAGGATGGCTTATGTTAGCTATTTAGGATGCTACATCAAATATTGGATATGATTATTAATATTATGTGTCAGGATTCAAAATCATCTTTATCTCTGTACATACATTTTTATCACCGGTAACTTACAACATAAACAAGAGGCCCAGAGTAATTATGGCAAAATATTAGACCAAATCTAATTAAAATCCATGTAGTGGTTCTTGAGAAGTAGCTGTTCAAAGAAACACTTGACGTAGATTGCTACATCATGGCATAAGACTTTGGGGACAAACCCCAGATGTCTGCACCAAACAAATTTCCAATAAAACATAATGTAAAACAAACTATCATCTCAAAAATGAAACCAAGCTTAAAGTGGCACCATCAGGCCAGGAATGTGGAGACATCACAGAAAAGGAAAACAGTCAAAAAAGTATGTATTATATATGTACAATGTATGTATAAAGTGTAAATCAAGTACATGTATTGTTAACAAGTTTATTTTCATATTTAGAAGGTGACAGAATACTAAGGATTGTTGGTGGGTTATTTCTTAGTTTATACAAGGTTTAATTGGTTGTATTGATGTTATGTCTTGTTTTATAAAAAATCTAGTCATGTTAAGATGTAACATAAAGTACCATTTTTAGTTTATACAAGGTTTAATTGGTTGTATTGATGTTATGTCTTATTTTATGAAAAATCTAGTCATGTTAAGATGTAACATAAAGTACCATTCCCGTTAACCCTCCCTCATTTTGACCAGATTTTACCAATCTTCCTCGAATCTCCCTCACTTAAGTTCATTAACTCACACAAACTCAAAATCTACATCCTGTGGTCAAATGATATTCTAGTTACTACAGGGTGTGCATAATGACCATGACAGGTGTGTCTAGATCAAATGAATACTTTTTAAAATTATTTTGATACGTAAAATTGGCAAAGAAATTGAGCAATGCAGTTTCAGTCACATTTCACACACTTTCTCCATCATTGGAAATGTGGAAAGACAGATATCCTTCATTGGAGCTTTCAGAGGTTAAGAGCAATACATGGATATTTTACACCATGTACGTGGTATAGATTCATGTTTGATGAAATCTATTATACATATAAATTGTTTAGTTTGTTACATTCTGTCAGCAGCTATGGTTATTTCATTCAGAACTTGAACTCGCAAACCCTTCGATCACGAGCCCAGCGTCCGACCTCTAGACCACCGTGCCTCCATGTTCCAGAATTTTGGCAGTGGAGGAAAGCTTGAGTACCCGAAGAAAGACCACCGACCAGTGCCTGTTGCTAGTCACTGCCTATCCATCTAAATTTTCCTTGCTGATGAAAACTTTGGGGATCAAATCCAAAATGTCTGCATGGAATATTTTTTTCAATAAAAAGTAATATTCAACAAACTGCCCATGAATATCATCCAAAAATTAAACCAAGCTTAAATAAAGTTTTACAGATGCGCTTCTGATATTACCATGCTGGTAACAAACCAATCACGGTGATGTCAGGATGAACTTAATTATGCATGCAAGTCTGGTATGTGTCGTAACACTAGAAGTTTCACCCAACTGGACATACATGTACAAGCAAAGCGATACACGAGATGGCAACTAATTTTGAAAGGTAATACTAATAATATAACTGTTTGAATATTATGCCTTTCTTTTAAAAATGTTCTGGTTAAATGAGACATTTCAAGTTGGAATAAACTTGATGTTTAATGCATATGTTAAAAGTATACTGAATCTTGATTGAATGTAGCGTGCCAGCTAGCTGCAACACAGGCACATGAGAATCAGGTTTGCCCTGAAATTTACTGGTAGTTATGTATATCTATTATATGTTTACTACTGATAACACCCTTTTTGTGATCAGTCTAAAATTCTCACAAGTTGATATCAGCCCGGGTAATATCAAACCGTTTCAAAAGTGATATCACATCCCCCCCGGCTGACAAGTCGAAACACTTAAATTACAATTTTGATATTGCGATAGAAATGAGATCTTACATTAATTTTTATTTCATATGAGTCTCATTAAACTTGTCTCAATTTTTTCAATTTAATGCGCTAGAGGCTCCCAAAATTGAACTAGAAATATCTTTAAGACATAAAGGCCCCGCCCCCAGCTGGTTAAATTATCATGGGACGGGATGCGACGGACATGGGTAACACCATATACCCCCCCCCCCCCATTTCATGGCAGGGGTATAAAAATTCTTAAAGACTTATTCGAGAATCATTCATAAATCCCTTAAGAAATGGAAACTCATGTAAAATTCTATATATTAGCACTATAGTACAAATACTGAGTGTTTGGCAAGCCTCTTAAGTAAACTTGCCCAAAAAATTGAACCGGAAAATCTATGGTGATTCTAGTATACCCACCCACCCACACACACACCTAACATGGCTGTGTGGGTAAAACTACAATGGCTTGTACCATTTCAGAAAAATGATCTAGATCCATATAGGAATTGGCCTTTGAGTGGTGTAAAAGGACAAAATGGCCAAAAATGACCAATGATATTATTTAGCAGACATTATCACTTTTGGTTAAATAAAAAATTGAACGGCAAACATTACCTTATATACAGCAAAAGCAAATGTATTTTGTTTTTTATCAATTCTGTTTAAGTAGCAACTCTATACTACTGTACTTACACAGAGTTTCCATAATACAACTTCAAATACAATGTGTAAGGTCAGAAAATCAAATACTATAAAAATAATTCAGGAATAAAAACATAATCTTTCTTTAACATCATACACAAGTAAAAACAAAATTGTAAAAAAACATGAGATCATTATAAAAAAGAATCATTACATACAAGGGAACACATTGAAACAGACTATCATTGGATGATCAACCTGTTGACTACAACTCATCCTCAATGCCCTCGGCATAACACCCACGTCTACACTCCTGGAATAGTTATGACAATCTCAAACGATTTATACACACCAACATCGAGGAAAGACTAGTTCCTGTATAGTTGTTGCATTTCGTGATGAGAACAATTCACGTTTTTCTAACTGAGACTTTATCAAAAATGATAAAATATACTCTTTCAAGCCGAGCAGGTGTGTAAAATAAACAATTATATATGTTTCACAAATTCAACTTGGGAGTATTTGTTCTCTCATGGAAATCAGTCGTTACAGGGTCATATATTTTACGGGTATTGAATTTTGACGTCCCGTCATTCTAATTCTCAACACCCAGATTGCATTCATATTTACAATAAACAGCAATCTGACAGACATGCAGTGGTAAAGGACTTGCACAGCAGTGAAATGGTAAAATTGTGTTCAAAGGTATCAGCCTAGTGATTGGTCGACTTATGTTTCCTGCAACCAATCAAATAGCTTACAACTGGTCTTTGATTTTGTCATGTCATATTCCAGGAGTATAGACCTACATAATGTATATATATAACGTAAGTAAAACTGCCGCGAAATTTAAACATTTACTCGGGTCGTATAAAAGTTCATACACCTCATTAGAGAGTACCAACTCACTTCTGATTATATTGCCGTCTTCATTAAAGGGAGATAATTTTTGACTTGTGTGTAAATATAATCTTTATGTTGTAATGATTATGCAGTAAAATTAAGAATACCTTTTACTTCAACATGTCTAGTAAGAATCACAAAGAAGTAATATGCAACTCTCCTGCTCTAATTACATTTACAGTGGGGAGGGGCAAGTAGAGAGGGGAGGGGCAAGTGTAGGGGGGATCCGGAAGGGCAAGTGGATGGGGAGGGGCTTTGTGGTGTGCAGGATTTCATGAGATATCATGATCAGATGCATTACATTAGACAAGAAACAACCCTAAAACATTTTTCAACTTGTTACATACTGAAACTACTAAATGAAAGGCAAGATATTTATCATCTCATGTCTATATAAACTTAATGCAGTGGAATACTTGCAGATTATTTTCTTAAATTTGTTATCAAACTAACATTTTTAAATCATCTGGCACTTCAGGTTAAAACTTAAACTCAATTAAAGAGTAAATTGTAGCCAATTGAATTATTGCTTAGGTCAAACACATTTCAACTCTATGATATATGTCCAAGGGGAGAAAACTCTGGTGCTTATCCATACAAAATGATCATGAATTATTATCAATCAGATAAAGGCCACAAAATAATTTCTATGCAACAAAAGTACTCTTTCTAACCCCTGAAGACATGCTTGAAATCTTCCAATTCAAAGGTTGGAATAGTCCATTTTGAAATTTCAGTGGCGAAGGAGTTAAAAGTTATTTTTGACCTAGCAGAGATATTTACTCTTTCAACTTTGATCAATCCAATTCAGAATCCGTGCTCTCGGATTCCAGGACTGTGTCCTATAAAACAGAAAAGAAAATTTCCTATAGAATTCAGAAAAGTAAATTTAAAAGAAATAACAGAGGTCAAAAGCAGTACAAGTATTCAAAGTCTCTGATCCTCAAAGATTGAGTTCAATTTAAATTTGTTCCGACAGCATAATTTACTTCATAAAAATATATCATTTTCAGCTTCCTCTCAAGAATCCATCTTGAAGATACTTGGCTTATAGAGTAAGCCTCTATCATCCTTGCAGACAAATATTTACAAAATAAAATTGCTTTGAAAACAGACTGCCCTTGAGAAAAATCTACTCCAGGTAGAAAACAAATTTCCCCTTTTACAAAAAAAGTATTTCTGTGTTAACTATTATTTTATTATACGCTAAAAAGAATGATGGAAATCCTGAAAATATAATCACATATTATTATACGTGGTTATACTCACCCATCCACCCTGGTCAACTATCCAGCCGGCAAACTTATCCTCCAGATAACGTAGACTCATCTCCTTGACCTTGAGTGCCACGGCTCCTCCGGCTCCCGCAGCCTTCACCGTTTTTTTCGTGATGTAGAAGAGCGTGGCGAGCTGGTCCCAACCTACCTCATCTCCAATGGCACGTTTAAGTGTATCGGTGAATGTATTGTAGGTCGCTTGTTTGACGATGTCAACAGCCGCCTCCGTAACTTCTGCTGATACTGGGTGCTACAAATACAAAATAGTTTTTTTTTTTTTTTTTATTTTTCACTCTTTTTAAATTTCATGAAAATCAATAATAATAATATAGTCTTTATTTAAACTTGATGACATATTGAGTCAAGGACTCGTCTTACATATGGTCAAGTATGATAAAATGTACAGTGTATACAACAAAATTACAACGATAAAATATTACAAGACATATTAAGAGAATTGCACATGTAAATATTAACACACATAAATATCAGAATATCACAGTAATTAGCTTCAAATATTTTAAAACAATGTGATCCGAGCTTTCCAGCGGTTGGGGAGAGCCCTACCTGCATGGTAGACTCAGGTCTTATTTCAGAAATTAATAACATATGATGCTGTTTGATAATTAAGAAGTTAAACATTAGAAAAAAATACATTGCTTTATCCCATAAAATACTGTTTGGCACATTTCTTGAAAGACAAGAGACTTTTACAATTTGGGACATAAGAAGGCAAACTCTCCCAAATAAAAGGACCTTGATATGTAAAAAGGACTGTTTAAAAATATTTGTCTTGTAAGATGGCAGATAAAACACATTTTGTGAAGATGATCGAGTTTTTCTCGACTGGATATTAGAAGACAGAGTAAAATTGTTTAGGTAGTTTGGCGCCAGATTATTAAAAATTTTGTACATTAAAATGGCGTGATTGTAAGAAATTCTTTTCTTAAACGGCAGCCACATTAGTTCACTGAACATTTCACTTGAAGGTGTACAAAAGTCACACTTCAATATGATTCTTGTGGCACGTTTTTGTAACTTTTCAATTTTTGCAATGTGATTCTGGGAGGCATTACCCCAGATATTTTAACAGTAGTCAAAATAAGGGTTGATGAAGCAGTTGTAATAAGTGAGACAAGATTTCTGTGTAAGAAAAGGTCGAATGCGTTTCATGTGAAAAAATTGATATGAAATCTTTTTTGCAATAGAAACAATCTGTTAATCCCAGGATAAACAGTCATCAATAGTGACTCCAAGAAGTTTCTTTGTTATACATTGTCAATTTTTGTGTTATTTATAAATATTTCTAACTGCTCAGTTTGTCTACTTTTTCTTTGTGTTGTTCCAATTAACATGACTTTAGTTTTTTTTTGTATTGGCACACATTTTGTTTTCATTGCACCATTTCTAAATAAGTATTGTATCTTCATTTAAGTCAGAATTAATACTTTCCATAGATTTTCCTTTGGTATGGGCAGCTGTGTCGTCAGCATACATGTACATAGCAGGTTTTTTTTGTAACCAGGGAAAGATCGTTCACATACAGTATGAACATTAAAGGACCAAGAATTGATCCTTGAGGTACACCAACCATATGAGATTGAGGGTCGCTTAGGGTGTTTTTGAAATTCACTGTTTGAAAACGATCTTTAATATAACTTGAGAAAAATCCATGGTTCCACTAGAACAGCCATATAGGCCTAATTTGGTAAGTAGAATATCATGGTCAACAAGGTCAAAAGCCTTTCTAAAATCTAAAAATAAAACACCTGACAATAATCCATGATTGATAGTCAAACTACATGTTAGTGATTTTAGTCAGTGCAGTCTGACAAGAATGCTGTGCTCGAAAACCAGACTGACATTCTAGAATTAGGTCATAATTGCATAAAAAATTGTAAAAATGTTTGCGAATATATTTCTCCAGACATTTTGATTAAATCAGCAGTACTGATATTGGTCTGTAATTACTAATTTGTTGAAAACTGCAAATAGGGTAAGATATGTATTAAACCAGGATGCTGATATAAAGAAATATTTACATTTGCTAATTAAGAGAATGCTGTTTAATGCTTAAATATGACTACAGTACTGTAAAACATTGTTTTTGACAAATCTCTGGGGACCAAGCAAATTAGTTTGTTTTAAACATAGTTTGTTGTACATGTATAACGCATAACTGATAGGGTGCCAGGTGGGGAATGAAAAACACTACGTTATATCCATAAATTTGTTTTAGTGTACTATAAACCTATAAAAGATAAGATGTTATACTATGTGTCATATGCCTGACTACTAATAACTATGTATGGAGAAGAAATTTGCAATTGTGTTTATCGCAACAAAATTTACTTCGCAGAAGACATTCATATCATCACAGCTAATGAAGTAATTAACCTGTGTTTAACATAAATGATGGATTAAAAATAAATCTTAAAGGAAGAACTCAACCTATGAAAGTTTGTAAAAACTACACTTTTTGTTGACGATTTTTTTCTTCAGTTAATTACCTACCTTACCTAAGTACATAAATAGCCACGATATGAGAGTGAGAGTCCAGGCATGTTTGGTTTGGTTTAAATGTTTTTTTACGTCTTATTAACAGCCAGGGCCACAGCCTCCCGGTGTGAGCAATGTGTGTATGTGTTAAGTGCATGTGTATTTAGGAGGCAGCGGTATGTTCGTGTAAGCCTTCATGCGATAGTCCGGATCTTTTGCCGATTTAAAGTGCTACCACACTGTAGTATACATCCGAAGGCCCCCAGCAGAACACCCCACCCAGTCACATTATACTGAACCAGTTCTATATATATACCTCAACACTGAAATTGTCTCCAAAGTTTCGCAGACTATCTCTTAGTTCTCTCTCCAGTGAATTTAGACCATCACCTGAAAAAGGCAATCCCCGTCTGTAATTATGGTATTAAATGTATTTCAAGAGCCAGGTTATCGGTATTTTCAAAAGCTCTAGGACAATGTTTTATTGCAGAACTTAACAGGAAAAAGCACTATGAAAATACAATACACATAACATTCATCTTTTTTTTCCAGGTCTGTATTTTGCGAAGCTAAAATTGAACTTTGTTAAAAATAAGGATTCTGCTCAGAATTCAGTACTGAGATTTCGAGAAAAACTGAAATTGTATTATATGACCTGTGTGAAGGGGGCTAATACTTCTACATTGCTACCAGTAATTTCAGTAGGTTTGAGCATACCGTCTCTGACATCATATGATGCTTCAAGAGAGGCTTGTGCTGAACTTGAGGTTCGTCGAGGGGAGGCTGCATGGGTTTCGCCTGCAGCCCCTGCCATGTAACTGTCTCCCATCTCTGCCAGCCGTTCAGCTATTATCCCGTACAATTTCTCCTTGTCCTCCTGGCTAGGATCCTCGTCCCCTTCCGGAGACCTCACAGCTCCTGCAGATGACTGTGGTCTCTCATCTGGAAATATATATTCCAAGTGATCTCAAAGGCATGGATTTATCTTTTTAATTTTGCATTTAGTAACAAGTAATTTTAAAAAACTTAACTGCAACCACTGCTTCAAGTTCCCTTTGTCAATCTTGTCACCTAGATTCCCAAACTCATCTTTGCCACTGCCACCACCTTTCTCGCCCATATCATCCATAGTTACTATACCGAGTTGCATGGTTACCATATTAATCTAGTAACCATGGTTACTATACTATCCAAGTTACAATGGTAACCATACTAACCAAGTTGCAATGGTTACCATACTTACCAAGTTGCATGGTTACCATATTAATCTAGTTACCATGGTTACTATACCAATCCAGTTACCATGATTTCTATATTAACCTTGTTACCATGATTACTATACTAACCCAGTTACCATGATAACTATACTAAACTATTTACATGTACCTTGATTACAACATTTTTATATATACTTTCCAGTTACCATGGTTACTTTACTAACCCAGTTACCATGATAACTATACTAAACTAGTTACCTTGATTACTATATATATTTACCCAGTTACCATGGTTACTTTACTAACCCAGTTACCATGATAACTATACTAAATTAGTTACCTTGATTACTATATATATTTACCCAGTTACCATGGTTACTCTAGCAACCTTTGTTACCACATACACCCTATTCTTGGATAACAAGTGTTACCCTTGTAACCCAAATCACCATGGCTGCTATATATATTACCTTTGTTACTTGAATTTCCTTGACTACCACATGCACATTCATCTTGGTTAATCTAGCTTACTTAATTATAGCTTTCTTTGTCAAACAAATCACCAAGTTAATGTATTTATCTAAATGACTTGACTTACCTTGGCTATCATAGTTACTTTGGTTACAACAGTTATCTGAATTGGTTACTATAGCCACCTTTGTTTCCATAGTTAGATCAATAACATTACATTTGTAGTTACATTTTCACCTTGGTTACCCTTATTTTGGTTGATCTATTTATTTTTGTTTCAATAGTTATCATGTTATATGTAACTTGGGTCTAGTCTGGCTCCCATTTTTCACATTATTAAGTCACCAAGATTACCATAACACCTTTTTAGTTTTTTGGTCACTCGTATAGCCTTGATTTCTAAACAGATCTTGTTGACTCTAGTTACCTTGGTAACCAGTTTTTGTGTTCCCCAGGTCACCTTGGTTACCCTATTTACCTTCATCATCTGGTTGTGTATTCCCATCAATGTCAAGGTCATCCATTATCGTGTGATGTTGGTGGATGTTCCGCTCAATGTCTATTTCCCCAGTAGGCAGTCTCCGTCTAAACTCTGTCTCCTCAATATCATAGTCCAAAGCAAATGATTGGTTGGTAGGAAGACCCCCATCTTCTACGTCCATTCGTTCGGACCCTTGACCAATATCTAAACTACTTATTGCGTTAAGTCCAACATCATCTATTGAGGTAACATGAGTCGTATGTTTTGTTCGTCGCCCGTCCATTTGGAAAACACTTGACTCAAAATGACTGTTATCTCCATCTCTTATAGGCCCATCAGGAACGGAGATGTTTCTTGAATACGGTTTTCTATTCTTCTTCTTCTTTAACACATTGAAGTCTGCAGACTTTGATCCTACAGAAATACAATTTTGATTAGTCTTTTTGCTTTTGTATATCGAGACAAAATTTTGATAGCTAAAAGTACAGTATCCACGAAAGCAAGAGTATTACATGTATAAGCACCAGTTAAATCAAACAGAATCATGTAGTATAATATCCATTAGAATCATTGGAAATGCATTTTTTTTTCTACACAAAATGCTGCGTTTATAGATTGAAATGTATCCGGTAAATGAGAAAACAAAAAAATATTTATATGGTACTAAATGATACTGTGTGAATAATTCAGGAAGGTTGAAATATTTTCCCTAATGCTTTTTCACAATTGAAAGGAATGAGACAAGGTGCTGCAATTTTACTTTTACCTCTAAAAACAAAATTAGGAATTGTCTCCCTTGGTTAATTTTTTCAATAAAATACATTGTAGTACAAAACAGACAAATACTTCATAATTATTTCTGCATATTTATATAAAGGCCAATATACAATTTCAGTTGGTAAGCCTCACCTACACTACATACATAGTTAAGAATAAGAAGATGATGAATGTTGCCAAAATGTAAAGGAGGTTATAACATACTGCAGGCCCTCAATCAAATATAATGGTGATCTCTTTATTTTTTTTGTATTGTACAATATTGATTAACAGTCAATGAAGGAAATTTGGCTTTCATCCTCAAACTAAATTTTATCTAAGTTTTCATTACAAATTCAAAATGTAGTATTATGTATATGTATAGAGGATCTTTCACGAGTGTCGATGCAATATGGAATTTAACGAGTTTAATAAATTCCATATTATAATTACATTGACATGAGTGTAAGATTGTATCTATCACATAACTTATATTTATGAGAAAATACCCCATAACTCCAAATTCATTCTCTATTAGAAATGCAAATTTCTTCTTTGGTGGTACGATTTTCACCACAGAGACAATCCTATGACGTCATAAAGACGTCATTTGTTTATGACATCACAATAGTGTCATTACACGTGTGTAATACCATATTTATGACACGGCCGTATGACATGACTGAATGGGTCAGTTATGTGATAAAGTGTCTTACAATATGAATTATTTTATCAACAGAATGGTTTTCTGGTGCAAGATTTCCTTTTAAATATTATCCAAACTTCAGTAAATCTAGACAAGCACGATTTTACAAGAAACCCGCACAAATCTTACCTGGAACTTTCTTTCTCGCCTTCTTGCCTCTTCTCGTGGTCAGTTTGCGGAGACTGCTGAAGATTCCGCCCTCGGACGTTTTTGCGGAACTTGACAGATCAGCACTCTCTTTCATCTTACAGTGTTTGTCTATGTGTTTTCGCTTGTTGTGCTCCTGGTCTGTGATGTCCGTGGACTCCCATATCTCCTGGGACCTAACAAGCCCGGTCCGATCCCCATCCGTGTAATGGTGCTGTTCTACATGTCCGTGTTTGTGGGTGTGTTTTTCTTCCAAAACCTTAGCTGCACCCCGTTTGTTTTGACTAGGTTTTCCCTTCTTCGTTCCAGAGTCAGCCTCCGTGTCATCCTTCCTTCTGTCTTTACTTCTGTTCAGAACACTATTTAATCTTTCTTTCGCTCTTTTGAACACAGACTTTTTCTTTCTGTCTGGTGACACTATGTCACTCTCGGTGTCCGAGGAGGATATAGACCCTGATCTATACCGTTGGCGCCCTCTGTGGACGACAGTCGTTGACGAGTTTCCATTGACAGGCCTTGAGGCTCTGTTTCTATCTTTTTTCCTAAGATTTAAGTCTACAATGTCTTTATTTTTGTCCAAATTCTCTAACTTAGAGGGACTTAAGGAGTATGATGTTGTCATTATATTATTATCGATTCTGTGAGCTGGAGACAGATCTGGGGGCAAGCTTTTTGCCCGAGGCACTGATACATGATCATCAGCAAATGGTATATCATTATTATCATCTATTAATGAGTGGATGGAAGTTTTAGCCGAGTTCACAGAAGTACGAGAGAGTTCAGATGTTTCACGGGAATGAATCACAGATGATGTTTTACCGGAGGTCAATGAAGCATGGGAGAGTTCTGATGGGCCACGTGAGTGGATCACCGAGGCGTGACCAGCCTGACCTGACGCGCCGAATGAGTGATGCCTGTCGCTTGAGCTGTCAGGGGACATTGGCGCCCCCATGTGGGACTGATAAGAGTTATGGAGGTAGTACTCTTCCTCTGTGACATCCACATCCTTCACTTGCTGATACGCTGTCCCTGTCGACATCGACAAAACAAGTGCATTATGGGATATATAATGTACAATGAATTTTGCTTTCTTTATTGAAACTTCGGAAAAAATGGTCTTAGGAGATCATTTCTTCACCTGATTTATACCAATGTTTTAATCAGACGGAAACAGAACCTCTGATAAAAGACTACCTGTCTTTAAACAACAGTGTTAAAAGAGACAACTTTATGTTCATGACGAAAAGTTTCTGAAACTTTATCCAATACAGGGAGACCAGGATGAGAATTTTACGGAGAGCATATATATATATGAGATTTCTCGATGATGATGATCAATCAATAAAAATATCAATGCCAATAAAATTCAAAATGAAAATTTTCTATATATCTTCTTGAATACTATTTTTTTCATTTTCTTTTTTGATAACTTTTGAATGGTTTAGAAGTTGAACATTGACAGGAAATCATGTGGTTCAATGCCACGTGCGGATTGTTGACTTCGTCATTGATTGTTGATGTCGTCATAATTTGGCAGGAATATATATGAGATAATGTGTTTTTTGTGCAAACAGCTTGCAGTTCACTCAAGAAAACAACACTGCCACTGCCTTAATATCATTGTGAAAGAAACAGGTCACACGACTCGTGGTTATTGGATATGGAATTTATTTCACTCATTAATTATTTTTTACAAGTAACAAAAGACATTCGCTAAAGCTCATGCCTTTTGTAACTTTTCAAAAATAATCAACTGGAGTGAAATAAATTCCATATACAAGTGTACAATAACCACTCATTGTGTAACCTCTATTTATACTGTGCTATCAAATCATGGACAATTTTTAATAGAATATTTGATAATTTTAAGAAACACACATACCTATAAGTGGTTTGCCATGCTTGCCCTTGTTTTCTTTCAGTTCTTTTAACAGAAACTGTTCCAGTATTCTGGCGGCCTCATTACGGACATCCTGTTTGGTGGGTGGTTGAGGCGGGCAGGGGGACCGGCGTTTAAGGCGATGTTTCTTCTGAAGGTGGACCTTGAGAAGATCTGATGCCTCCTGGAAGGACGGAGTCCTTATTATGTCCTTCTCCATATTATATCCAGTCTACAACCAAACAGTCAATTATATACATTGTATCTCCATATTATATCAAGTCTACAATCAAATGATCAATTATATATTTTCATATTATATCAAGTCTACAACCAAATGTTCAATTATATAATCATCAAGTCTACAACCAAATGTTCAATTATATAATCATCAAGTCTACAACCAAATGATCAATTATATAATCATCAAGTCTACAACCAAATGATCAATTATATAATCATCAAGTCTACAACCAAATGTTCAATTATATAATCATCAAGTCTACAACCAAATGTTCAATTATATAATCATCAAGTCTACAACCAAATGATCAATTATATAATCATCAGGTCTACAACCAAATGATCAATTATATATTTTCATATTATATCAAATCTACAACCAAATGATCAATTATATATTTTCATATTATATCAAGTCTACAAGCAAATGATCAATTATATATTTTCATATTATATCAAATCTACAACCAAATAATCAATTATATATTTTCATATAATATCAATTCTACAACAAATTAATCAATTATATATTTTCATATTATATCAAATCTACAACCAAATAATCAATTATATATTTTCATATTATATCAAGTCTACAACCAAATGATCAATTATATATTTTCATATTATATCAAATCTACAATCAAATAATCAATTATATGTTTTCATATTACATCAAGTCTACAACCAAATGATCAATTATATAATCATCAGGTACACAACTAAATGTTCAATTGTATATCAAGTCTACAACCAAATGATCATGCAATTATATCATAATTAATCAAGTCTACAACTAAATGTTCACATATGACTTATTCTTTTGACACAAGAGGCCAGAGATCTACCTTTTTTCTATCAGAGAGATATTATATACCAACAATCACGGAAAGTTGGCCATGTACTTTATTGTAGTGTTTGGGTTTTATTTTTGAGTTGTTTATTGTCTTGTACTCTAGATCTGTGCACTTTCGTCACCAGATCTTTTTTACATTTTGTACACATGTCTGTTCAGTGTTGCCCATGTTTCTTTCCTTCCTGTCATGATCAGTCGCTGGTGTGCCTGTGGAGACCTCTGCTTTGATTGGTTTCCTGTATTGATCGCTATAAGTCAGAGTGTATACTATTGTTTTAATGTGCCTGAAATGTTCACCTGCTGTTGGTTATTGAGAATAGAAAGTACTTATTCTGACAATTAAAAAACATTTACCCTGTGAACTAAGAAGAGGGTCAAGGTCATTCATTTGAAAAAACTTGGCAGTTATTCATTCCAGCATGCTACAATGTACATGTACATGCATAATATCAGTGCTTGTACTTTTGGTTATTGAGAAGAAGCTTTAACTTTATTTAAGATTTTAAACCAATTTGACCAATGAGACCTTGAAAGTAAGCCAGTAGCATGTGCCTTTTGGTTGGTGAGGAGAAGCTGCTTGAATATTTCAAAAAGATTTGACCTCTGTGGCCTTGAAAGGGGGTTAAGGTCATTCATTTGAACAAAGTTTCAACCCGTTATCCTAGTATGATATGTACATGTACAGGCTCAATATCAGTACCATGGGCCTTTTTGGTAGTGAAGTGGCTTGAATATAATGTTTTTAATAGATCTGACCTCGCTCTGATCATGATCATGAGACCATGAAAATGGGTCAAGGTCACTCATTTTAACAAACTTCAGCAGTCGTTCATCCCAGCATGCAATTTACTCTGGGCCTCCCTGTTATTGAGTTGTCGTTCATTGTAAAAAGTTGACAATGTATGCTACACTATGGCGTAAATATATAAGTTCACTTAGTGTTACTGTACCATTTGGGCAAGTGAGCTTATAAATATATATTAAGGTTATGATTAAATCCCTATCTTTGATCACTTTCCTTCACAAGCAAACAGCTGGAGTGGTTATATACAGCCTGTAACTTCAAACCTGGACTGGTCTGCTCTACAAGGGAGTCAGGTGAAATGTACAGTAATGCAACACAACCTGGCCATGAGCCGATACCGGCCTTCTCTTAAACATAATTTTGGGTTACACATGCAAATCTGAGCCTGTCAAAAATGTCTGGCTATGTTAAACCTCTTACATTGTTTGAGTAATGCACAGCCAACTTTTGAATACTATATAATATACAGTGTACATTGTATTAACACACACAATTTTATATTGGGATGGGTACATACAATTTCATTTGAACACATTTAATATTATAATGGGTACAATCTGTTTTACTTTGAAAATGAAATTCTGAATAGACCTAATATTTATCATGTTGGATACAGTCCAGTTTAACTGAAAATATGAACAGACCTCATATACATATATGGTAGGCCTATTGCAAATTGTATATTGAGTACAGCCCGTTCCAACTTAGAAATACCCCGAATATTATATAATATGGAGTACATTTCATTACTTTGAATACTGAACATATCAAACATTATTTTGGGTACAACCAGTTTCAACTTACCACATACAAGATTGATATAATCTTACACGTAATTGTATAGAGTTGCCAAATTATTCATAACGTTATTTTATCCAATAGAAGTGTGAAAACAGTTTGATGAGAACTTCATCGTGTTGTTTCTGCTCTCTCCTAAACATATCATAATTCATAGTTATTGTTCTGTCGCTATAATTTCACAGTATCGCCACAGGTACTTGCTCATAATGACATAATATTCCACACTTATTTTTATAAACAGGAACTCAAAATAATATGTAGGGGAGATAACTCTGTTTCATAGCGTGTAAATATTAAAGGGCGCGTTCGATTACAGATATATATATAATGAGTATATATAGTCTAGCAGTCACTTATATTACATCTACCTTCCTTTTGTACATGTCGTTGCATTAGTTATCACTGGTTGGGGTCGCCATCTATGTTTTATAAGAGACATATTTCTCCACACCTGCAACTTCGAAAAAAAAAATCAAAATCTGTTTGTTTGCGAATTGGAAGAACTCAACTAATGTGATTAAGAAAGTTATGCAAATCTATCAAAATAATGTCTAAAAAAAAATCACATGAGCTGCCTTCTAATTAATAATATATCACATATAAACAGCTGTATGATGCAGTTAATGTAATATTTCGGTATACTGTGTCTATTGCTAAATTTAAAAGGTGCAGCATATGTGTGTGTTACATCATCTTATATTACCTACATAGGCATGTATTTATTGTAATGATATGAGTATCACCAAATCATTTGAGTGATATCACATATTCTTTATAGTGATATCACATATTCTTTATAGTGATATCACATATTCTTTATAGTGATATCACATATTCTTTATAGTGATATCCCATATTCTTTATAGTGATATCCCATATTCTTTATAGTGATATCACATATTCTTTATAGTGATATCACATATTCTTTATAGTGATATCACATATTCATTATAGTGATTTTTCCTAATCATAATAGTGATATCACTATTTAATTTTGATATATTACTTATTCGGTTTGAATAGATGATATCACCAAATCATTATAGTGATATCAATAAAACGATTAGGTGATATCAATAAATCATTTGGTTATATATCCCTACTTCACTGTAGTGATATCACCACAACCGACACGGAAACCCCAAACATTTAGCGGGAAAGCTTAATCTGCAACCTTGGGGCCGTAATGTTGGTCAAGGAAAGTTACCTGTGGTATGCCGTTTTACCTTGATGGGCATTTATTCATTGCGAGAAGTCGAAAAGTTTTCATAGTCGAAAAACCACGTGGCAATGCACTTACACAAAATGTTTGTTTGACACAAACGTCTTATTAAGAACAAAAAAGTGTTATAAAGATTATAAATTGTCCCTCCCACTGCTATATATCTGTCACAGATAATAGTATTGGGAGGGACTATATTCGAGAAAGGTAAAAAAACATCTGACAATCATTTCATAGTGACAAACACTGTATGTCCGTGCCTAGTCCCTGTGATAAAGAGCAGTGTCACGTGAGTTTCCGACAATGAAAAGTTTGATAAAATGCCAAAAATTGTTTTTTTTTTATGGCGACATCACATAAAGTACATTAACAAGATACAAAATACATTTTTTTTTTAAATTTAGCGTCACATATTTAAATTAATAAACACTGTATAATTAAATACATCTTTTAATTAATTAAGAAAAGATGCCATACGAATGACGCCTACATAATTAACGGATATCAGTTTTAAATCTAATGACACGATAAATTATATTTAAAAATCTATATCTATATATAAAATGAATATTACATACCTGTTAGAAATTTCCACTCTCCTATCATAATTAATCATCGCAGAAAACAGTTGTTAGAAAACGTGTGGCTTTTAAATTTGGGTAAGATTATACGGAAATTCCTTACATATACATGAAATCTGCATTAGCTACCAAAATAAGCACAACTTAGTTTATATTAACCCTTGGCCCCCGTAGAAAGAAAGAAATTAGAAATAAGTCCAGAGGCATACATAGAAATAGTCTTACCATGGACTCATCGACTATACCAGAGAAAACATGAAAAGTAGGGTGTAGCTTGGTCTCTTCGCCATGTTCTTTCAGTGTCTTCGCTGCTATGTTCTTTCAGTGTCTTCGCTGCTAGGACCCCTGGTTCACCTTTCCTGTGGTCTACTATGAGATATGGATCGAGAAACCGTTTGCAAATAGGTAGAATTTTACCAGGATGGCATGCATTGTACTCGCCCCCACCCCGCTCTTGAAAAGCCTGAACTCGTCCGGAGTTTTCCATGAGTCACAGCGATACCTTCGGCACATATCGATAGAATGTTGTGCATATACTGTCTTTATATACGTGTTAATCTTTATAAATGTAACAGAAGAGAGAAAATGCACGGCCAGACCGGGGTTCGAACCCGGGACCTTCCAAACTCTGGACGGACGTTCAACCAATTGAGCTAAAGTGTATCTGGTGGTCAACGATCGAGGCGATCAATATCCACTACATATATAACTGTGACTGCTACCAGAATTAATAACTTTGACACACGTCTTTTGATTAATTTGACCTTATTGAGATCTAGCTAGCACCTCAATAGGGGTTCAATACAAGCAGCTAAATTCAGAATGAATCAAATAAGTTGTAACGAGTTTCGACAGACATCTTTTCTGTTATAAACACGTGTACTTTCACACATAACCATGACCTTGACCTTTGACACTGAAGTTCTTTTGGTAACAAGTTTCGACAGACAGCTTTTCCGTTACAAACACGTATCCTTTCACACATAACTATGACATTGACCTTTGACATTGAAGTTATCTTAGTCCAAACATGTAGGTTATTTTTGACGAGATTGTCAGCCATATACAGTATATAAACGACCTTGATTGTGCCTGTCGATGCGGTGTGTCAATGCAATTAAGCAAGACTATTACACCGTCTATATATCGACATTGGCCTTTGTTTTGAAACCTACAAGATACAATAAAATTTATTTAGTGTGGTATATGAAATAATGGAAGCATTATCTCTGTTAAGCTATTATTACATCAAACAAAGGTTTCATAACAAGATATACATAAGACAAACATGCAAGTAACAAAAATCACAAATAGCAAAGTTTATTTATTACAGCATGCCGTAATTAAAACTTATGACACACACATGGTAATTAAAAAACTACATGTATAATAAGCTATATAAAATTGATGCAGCACAGAATTCCATAAGTCATACACACATAAAGAGTGAAGAAACAAGTGGAGAATTGTTTAGTATCAACATATAACTGCCAATATGACATGGATTAAAATTGACCGAATATAAGCTATAACATAAATTAAAAAAAGTGTTTGCATTGATAAGAATTGAGAAATTATACAATGCGGAAAATAAAGCACTTTAACTTCAACTTCAATGCTGTACTCAGCAAAACCCGTAGTCGGTCATCACGGCGAGGGGTGACTATGTACATATGTGCAGTGTGGAGCCTTTGGTGCAATTTAAAACTAATAAAACTATTTACAATGTCATATGTTTACTCCTCCTCTCTCCTGATTGCCGCTTTGAAGGTGTCCAGATCCTCCGCACTAAGCGATAAATGAAGGAAATACAAGCATAATACCAGAAAACATAACAAAAATTAACTAAATAAATAATAGTTGTTTGAAAAGTTGTTCGCAAACAGAGGATAATTTTAAGGTCAAACCTGAGGATATTCATTTGGTCTTTGAAAACTTGTACATTCCAAATTAATGAAAAAAGGTTATAAACACTGCCCCCCCCCCCCAAATATGCACAGTACGTATATCTTTAATTTATATTTGTGGTCTAGTAGGCTAAGTAATATCGACGGTATGATCCACTATATGAAAACAAAATGTTCGTTGGATGCGTATAACTGGAAATTGATACATGTATATGATCGTGGAATATGGAAGTAATAGCGACAGTACGGACAAATAAATTGTCAAATTTTCAAGGCTATCCGCCCCTTTATCAAGACACATAAAATACACGTTACATCACATAAACTGTATATACATAAAACATGAAACAATTTTATATTTAAATGCTAAAGGTTGCATATAATCCCTTCGGCTGATCGGACGCCGAAGGTCCTACCAAATTAGCAAAGAAACATCCTAGAAGGTGATGTTTAGAAAATATAAAATTTGCCAAAAATGTTGTTTCTAATCGCTGAGAACAGCTACTGAGCGTGGTATGATAAATTCATAACTTTTATCCGCCATGGTTGACAATGACTTTCAACAGGGATCCTCCTCTTGACATTCTAGTTAATTTAATAAAAAGTAAAAATTGAATAAACAAACAAAATTGTTCTCACATGTTTAAACTTCACCACATCATCAAACGAAGAGATTCAGTGTTGCGAAAATGACGATAATGTGTCATAGGATGAGGAAAAGTGATAAAGATGGTGTCGTTGCTGGGGCTCGAACCCGCGACCCTTGGCTCTATCTCCAGCCCGGGGCACACAGGGACCCGAGAACTTGATTTGTTACGCCTACAAATGTACATGTACATTGTAGCTACAGTTTTGGACCTTAATTAAGGTGTTTATTGTGGCCTGTATGAACATTTTATTTTATTTTATTTGATCGAAAATTGATCTTAACCCCAAGTGTAAAATTACTCTTAAACACTTTAGATTATGCTCAAAACTATATATAGCTAACTTATAGCTGTTACAAATTCTCATGTCCCTGTGCCCAGGCGTAACTTGCTTTTGGGACATTCCCTAAAGTTCAATGCATGCTTGCTTATGTATTCCTTTCAAAGCTTTCTTAAGGCTCGCCTAAAAGCAGCATCAAATTACTAGGTCAGACCTTATCGTTACAAATGAACAATTTTGGTTCAACCGTCGGTTAACGTTCAACTTGCTAGATTAAAAAAGGGACGACAACTCTGAGTGGCTGTATTATATTACGGTGCGTTCGTTTCAAAGCATATCCTTTGCTTGACTGGTTCAGTGTATGACGCCCCTTCATTTTATGACAACATGGCTTGTTCACCACAGATCAAAGAGGGAAAGGTTGCCATCGTCGGCAGGTAATGTCGTTTGATATGACAGTGCCTGTGAAATGCACCTGATCGTATACACTGTCGCAATGACTGGATGCTGCTACATTGTCATGGAAGTGCTCCTATAGGTAGCACACCATAATTTTTACACTCGATATGACAATACTTACTTGAGTGTACGTTTCCGATCTGATATGTTGTATGTGACATTTAAAGAAACCTATCCCTTGAATCAGCTTTTATATTTGAAATAATATCTTCAATCTGTCAACATATTATGTCATGTTATTTTGTATTTAAAATACCTTTTTTCACTACGAATAAATACAAAAAAGTAGTGAGTAGATAATATCTTGTAATAGCTTACACATTGGCCAACCCACCAGACATAAATAAATACATAGATTCATTTTTATTAATGTTATTCAAGAAATTCAAATCGTTTATTTTCCTCAGTAGTACTATGATAACCGCATTTGTTATAATTAGCGCCCAGGGTACTTAAAAATTGGTTCCAAAGGATATGAGGTGCTTATACTAGGATCTGGATAAAAAATGTCATTTTCATAAACTAAACGTGGTAAACAAGTGTAAAATAAATTGTGACAAGAATGGGAAGTACTCATGATGTGTGACATTATTGTCCTCAATTTCGGACAATTTGTACACATATTTCCAATATATGTATTGTGTCTTTTTTTTCTTGAGTACATACGCACATAGAATCATTTTGCTGTGTAACAATTAAAAGTGGCGATAGTATAATTTTGATAACTCAATAGAAGGGGGAAGGGGGCCGCTAATTAAAAGGGGGAGGGGTGCTAATTATGTTAAATTTATACAGTATATTTTAAAATTATCTTAATATATGTTTTATATATTGAAAAGTTGAGTGGAAATACCCCTTAAATATTATGAAAAGACTTTTTGTTTTTCATTTGAAATCATAGAGCAAGATTTATACAATTTTAATCGTTTTCATTGAAATTTTCATCCGATTTAGAATTCTTATATTGTTGAATATGAAAATATTTAAATTTACATTCAAATTTGCGAAAATAAAGGTTGCATTTAAAGCAAAAGAAGAAATTTTGGTTTTAAAATGTGTAAGGAACAAATTCAGTCAAACCTAGATAATATATATTTTTTCTTTCAAGAAGTTCAATATACAAGGGAGATTACTCCATTATAAAATAACTACGAAATGAAACTTTTCATGATTATAACTGGACGATGGTACAGTTTGGTTAAGGTGTTTGACTCCAGTATGAAATTTATCATTTAAAAGATGAACTCTGGATGAACACAAGAGAATTTCATTATCTTTTTTTGTACATCAAGTTACCTCCCCTTATTATTTTCATAAGTACATGATCTTTAACTGTTGATTAATTTCAGCGGCCTCATTGGACAGAACTGGTCCATGATATTTGCTGGTGCAGGTTATCATGTGACAATGTTTGATAATGATGCGAACCAGTTGACGCGTGCGAAAACCAGCATCAAAAGCACGTTAGAACAATACGAACGTGATGGTTACCTCCGGGGTAAATTAACGGCCGCTCAACAGACTGAGTTAGTGTCTACAAGTAATTCACTCTCCGAATGTCTCGGAGATGCCTTTTATGTTCAGGTATGTATTTCATAATTAATCCAGGGTTGTTTAAATTCGTTCATCCTATTACAAACTGGTGCCAAGGACCAAGGTGAGTTTATGGCATACTGTGGCGTCCGTCGTCTGTCTGTCGTCAGTCCCTCAACAATCGACTTCTTCTTCATAACCGCTGAACGGAATTTGACCAAAGTTAGTCAGAAGCATCCCTATAGGGTGGGACTCAAAATTGTGCAAATAGTGGGGCTGACCCCCCAGGAGCCTGAGTGGCGGGGCCATAAGGGGTCACTTTGGCTATATTGATATAAACGACTTCTTCTTTGAAACTGCTCATATTTGCCTAGTAGCATCACTATGGAGCAGGGATTCGAAATTGTACAGATGGTGGAGCTGACCCCCCCCCCCCCCCCCCCCAGGGGCATGAGAGGTGGGGCAATAAGGGGATCGATAACTGATAATAACAACTTCTTCTATGGATCTAAGCAATGTATGGCATTTATATTTCAGTGGTTGCATACTTAGGTGGCTGGGATTCAAACTTATACAAACAATGGAGCTCACCCCCTGGGCAATATTGATAAAATTAAACTTTAAAATGGTTGAGATCCCCACCCCAAGTTTTAAGTTAAGGAATTTCCTTAAGTTAAGGAACGTTGATGAAACCGGGGCCTGAGCATAAAGAGACAATCACAATCAAGATTTTAGATTTGACCCCAGGGTCTACAATGCCCTTGCAGGCTTAATTATTGAGTCTTAACTTTTAAACAGTTGAGATCCCCACCCCAAAACTATATATATATAATTACTGAGCATAAAGAGCTGATCACAAATATTTTAGATTTGACAAGAGGGTCTGCCACACCCTTGCAGGCTTAATTATTGAGTCATTACTTTTAAACAGTTGAGATCCCCACCCCAAAACTATATATATAATTACTGAGCATAAAGAGCCGATCACAAATATGATTTTAGATTTGACACCAGGGTCTGCCACGCCCTTGCAGACTTACTATTGAGTCATAACTTTTAAATGGTTGTGATCCCCAGCCCAAAACTATGTATAAAATGGCTGAGCATAAAGAGACGATCACGCATATGATTGTAGATTTGACCCAAGGGTCTGCCACACGCTTGCAGCTAAACTCTTGAGTCATAACTTTTAAATGGCTGAGATCCCCACCCCAAAACTATATATACAATTGCTTGGCATTAAGAGATAATCACAATCATGATGTTAGATATGACCCCAGGGTCTGCCTTGCCCTTGCAGTCCTGACGTCTGATTCATAACACTTAAACAGTTAAGATCCCCACCCCAAAACTATATACTCAATTGCTTGTCGTAAGAGAAGATCACAAACATGATTTCAGATTTCGATCCTAGTGATTGCTACACCCCTTGCAGACTTCCCAACACAAAACACTACAATTGCTGGGCATTAATAGGGCATAATATTTAATATGAACTAATTTCAAATAAATTTCCTCTAAATGCTCTTTTGAATCAGAAAGCTAAGAGTTCATTAAAGGCAATATTGTGGCAGATCCCACACTGGAAAAGTTTATGTAATATAACATACACATAACTTTTTGTTGCATTTACTAAAAGCCAGGTTAATGATACAGGCCCTCTGTTCAAAGGGTCAAACCAGTCTTCTTGCCTTATCAACAAGGTTCCGCACACAGAGCCTTCAGTTTTGCTGTGACATATTCCAGGAGTGTAGAGAGTGAAGGTGAGAGGAACCCCTGGATATCGAGGATGGGTACAGAGAGAGAGAATCCATTTAATATTGATGTGGTTGACATATTGTTTTCCAGGAATGTGTACCAGAGGACTTGGAGTTGAAGAAGAAGGTATTTGCAGATATGGACACCTTGGCGAGCAAGGACATGATCTTGGCTAGTTCCAGCAGTTGTTTGGGTGCATCAATGTTTACAGAAGGGCTCACACACAAGTCCAACATGTTAGTGGCTCACCCGGTATGTTTACCTAAATCATCTGTTCTTGTTTCTGGTAGCTATAGGTCTCCATAAAAAATGTGTCTGAATGTACTAGTAAATCATGGGAAGGTAGGTATAGTATTAGCTGTCTATTCTGAACCATGATATAAACACTAGTAAAAAGGTACATTTCTACCACAATACCACACGACTAGTGGTTATTGAATATGGAATTTATTTCACTCCCGTTAGTTATTTTTTAAAAGTTACAAAAGACACTCGCTAAAGTTCGTTTCTTTTGTAACTTTAAAAAAATAATTAACTCGAATGAAATAAATTCCATATCAGACAACCACTCGTTGTGTAACCTCTATATAATTCATTCACTCTGAACCATATGGTGTATACAATGGCTTTAGGGAAAAAACAGCATTAAATCATGAAATCTCATTTGCTACAACAATTTTTTGGTGTATGTAATGTATATAAATCAAAATATGGTCAAGAAATCGTAAAGCCTTATAGGCCTTTAGACTCTTATAATTATTATCATTTTCAAACATGTATGATTATTTAGTTCTATGTACGTTTAGTAATCATTATCCTTGTGAAAGTTAGTTCATACACAACTGAAAGATGTGCCTATTTGAGTTGCCATGGACACTTGAGGATCATTAAGTCCTCTTTTTGGGATTGAAATTGTCTTTTCTTTCTTTCCCACTTCTGTGAATTTTGTTTGCTATTATTCACTACAAAGGTATATAGTCAAAACCCAATCAAAATCAGAAGGCCACCAACTCTTTCATCAGGTACATTTTCCTGGTGGTTGCTCGGTTACCGGGTTTCAGAAGTGTCACCAAGCTCTGACAGTTAACTCAGTTACCCCTGAATACACATTTGAACTCTTCCAATTCAAAGAATGATATACTTCATTATGAAATCCCAGGGGTGAATAAGTTATGGTAAATTCCAAAGTAAAGGTAGTACAGGGTTTCCCCTGGGACCTCAAGTTAAATAAATTTAGGAGTCCTGGGACTACCATCACCAGTGATAAACAGTAAAATTTATCAATTTTGGGAGTCCTTTGGCAATTTTAGGAGGCAAAATGAAGGTTTTGGGACACACACTTAACTGAAGGTTAAGTACCTGTATTTTGGCCTCATAGCAGTGATACATACTTGTATTTTCATACAGAAGTTCTCATATGAACAATTATCTTTTTTCGTTGGTAGATAAATCCACCGTACTTCATTCCTTTGGTTGAGTTAGTGCCAGCACCATGGTCCAATCAGGAGGTAGTTACCAAGGTACGGACTTTGATGGAGGAGATCGGCCAATCACCAATCACTTTACGCCGGGAAAGTCTTGGATTCGGCCTCAATAGGATCCAGTACGCTGCCATCAACGAAAGTTGGAACATGTATCAGGTAGGTTGTCATGGATACATGTTGTTCTAATAGTCTAGACATCTTAAAAAATATCATACTCTCACCTCAGATAAAATTTTTGACTTTTGTTTTGTTTTTAGTCAGGACTGCTGAGTGCCGAAGACATCGACAGACTGTGCCATGACGGACTAGGTCTGAGGTATGCTTTCATTGGACCCCTGGAGACCATGCATCTCAACGCTAATGGTAAGTATCTACATTCTCAACTGCTTGAAAAGAAACATCACCGAAGTGTTCACAAACATGGCCACTTGTGTCCTCAAGTTCACGTTTCGAATTTCTATGGTCAAAAACTAGGTCACTGTTACTACAGTTGTGGTATCGCAACTGTAAATAGTATTACAGTGATCATAAGACAGTCAAGTGCGGGTTAAGCTACCAGGTATCAGAATATGTAAATAACATGCCGGAGTTTTACCTGTCCCGTGTGCGGCGATACGCTACGACAGCCATTACCGAGCGACCGTTATGAAAACAAACTGGAATCTTATAATCAGTTATTTGAAAAATCCTCCCCTCCCCAACACTTTACCTGTGTTTTCACACCTAGGCGAGTGTTGTAAGTGCCCCGGGCCAGAGATATCTACATATATTGGCCATGTACAGGTACAGTTTATAACTTGGTAAAACTGGCAATATTTACTTGAATGAGAACTTGTCAATATAAGTTGAAAGTTTACATACATGTGTCTATTTGGTTTGTTTCTAAAACTACAGAAAGACTATTATTAATTTTTAGATATACATAGATAGAACTATCAGCTAATGTAAATAGTTAAAATATAGAAATATGTTTAAAATAACTAGCACGAAACCGTATATATTGTTAAACCATTTCTAAATTTACATCAACCACGATTGTCATCGCAAAATGTTAGTCTATCGTGCGCCCACATGTGCGTTAGATATAATCGCCCAGGATCGCATCGTTCGCACATCGTGCATACACCGTTCGCCCATCGTGCGCCCATCGCACATCGTGTAACGTTGTGCGATCCCACAACTGTATGAATAGAAATTTGGCGCCATCACTAAATTACATTTATCCTAGACGCTTTTTTATTTGAATTAGGAGCATGAGGATATTAGAGTTCTATGTGATGCCTTAACTTGTTTTGATGACCAAATAAGTAGAAAGGAAAGTTAGTTCTCTTACGACCTTATTAGTAGGCATGGGAGTCAACTCTGTTATGAGTAAAAAATTAATTGAGCATGAATGTTAAATCATAGAGTAAGTGAGATGGTATTAAAACTCACACTTTGGTACAAAATAAGTATTAAATCCGACTTATGGACCAAGTAAGTAGGCATTAAAACTCACTATTACAGACTAAGTGCATAAGCATTAAAACTCATACTTTTGAACCAAGTAAGTAGAATTTAAAACACAAACTTACAGACCAATTGATTTTGGCATTAAAACACACATTAACAGACCTAGTAAGTAGGCAATATATCCACACTTAAGGACCTAGCAAGTAGGCATTAAAACACGCATGTACGGACCTACAAATGTAGTAAGATATACATTAAAACACGCATTTACGGACCTAGTAAGATAGGCATTAAAACACTCATTTACGGACCTTGTAAGATTGCATTTAACACGCATTTACGGACCTAGTAATTAGGCATTAAAACACGCATTTACGGACCTAGTATGATAGGCATTAAAACACGCATTTACGGACCTAGTAATTAGGCATTAAAACACGCATTTATGGACCTAGTAAGATAGTTATTAAAACAGGCATTTATGGACCCTGTAAGATAGGCATTAAAACAGGCATTTACGGACCTAGTAAGATAGGAATTAAAACACGCATTTATGGACCTAGTAAGATAGGCATTAAAACACGCATTTATGGACCCTGTAAGATAGGCATTAAAACAGGCATTTACGGACCTAGTAAGATAGGCATTAAAATTCTCATTTACGGACCTAGTAAGTAGGCATTAAAACACGCATTTACGGACCTAGTAAGATAGGCATTAAAATACGCATTTACGGACCTAGTAAGATAGGCATTAAAACAGGCATTTATTGACCCTGTAAGATAGACATTAAAACAGGCATTTACGGACCTAGTAAGATAGGCATTAAAACAGGCATTTATGGACCCTGTAAGATAGGCATTAAAACAGGTATTTACGGACCTAGTAAGATAGGCATTAAAACAGGCATTTATGGACCCTGTAAGATAGGCATTAAAACAGGCATTTACGGACCTAGTAAGTAGGCATTAAAACACGCATTTACGGACCTAGTAAGATAGGCATTAAAACACGCATTTACGGACCTAGTAAGTAGGTATTAAAACAGGCATTTACGGACCTAGTAAGATAGGCATTAAAACACGCATTTACGGACCTAGTTAGATAGGCATTAAAACACGCATTTACGGACCTAGTAAGTAGGTATTAAAACAGGCATTTACGGACCTAGTAAGTAGGTATTAAAACACGCATTTACGGACCTAGTAAGTAGGCATTAAAACATGCATTTACGGACCTAGCAAGATAGGCATTAAAACACGCATTTACAGACCTTGTAAGATAGACATTAAAACACGTATTCACGGACCTAGTAAGATAGGCATTAAAACAGGCATTTACGGATCTAGTAAGATAGGCATTAAAACACGTATTTACGGACCTAGTAAGATAGACATTGAAATTCTCATTTACGGACCTAGTAAGTAGGCATTAAAACACGCATTTACGGACCTAGTAAGATAGGCATTGAAATTCTCATTTACGGACCTAGTAAGTAGGCATTAAAACACGCATTTACGGACCTAGTAAGATAGGCATTAAAACACACATTTACGGACCTAGTAAGATAGGCATTAAAACAGGCATTTATGGATCCTGTAAGATAGGCATTAAAACAGGCATTTACGGACCTAGTAAGATAGGCATTAAAACAGGCATTATGGACCCTGTAAGATAGGCATTAAAACAGGCATTTACGGACCTAGTAAGTAGGCATTAAAACACGCATTTACGGACCTAGTAAGATAGGCATTAAAACACGCATTTACGGACCTAGTAAGTAGGTATTAAAACAGGCATTTACGGACCTAGTAAGATAGGCATTAAAACACGCATTTACGGACCTAGTTAGATAGGCATTAAAACACACATTTACGGACCTAGTAAGTAGGTATTAAAACAGGCATTTACGGACCTAGTAAGTAGGCATTAAAACATGCATTTACGGACCTAGCAAGATAGGCATTAAAACACGCATTTACAGACCTTGTAAGATAGGCATTAAAACACGTATTTACGGACCTAGTAAGATAGGCATTAAAACACGCATTTACGGATCTAGTAAGTAGGCATTAAAACAAGCATTTACGGACATAGTTAGATAGGCATTAAAACATGCATTTACGGACCTATTCAGTAGGCATTAAAACAGGCATTTACGGACCTAGTAAGATAGGCATTAAAACACGTATTTAGGGACCTAGCAAGATAGGCATTAAAACACGCATTTACGGACCTAGTAAGATAGGTATTAAAACACGCATTTACGGACCTAGTGAGATAGGCATTAAAACACGCATTTACGGACCTAGTAAGATAGGCATTAAAACACTCATTTACGGACCTAGTAAGATAGGCATTAAAACACGGATTTACGGACCTATTCAGTAGGCATTAAAACAAGCATTTACGGACCTAGTAAGTAGATATCAAAACACGCATTTACGGACCTAGTAAGTAGGCGTTAAAACACGCATTTACGGACCTGGTAAGTAGGTATATAGATCTACACTTAGGGATCAAGTAATTATATAGGTAGTAATTAAAACTACAATTTACACTTATTGGCCAAGTATGTAGGCATTAAACTTCACACTAAAAAAGTAAGTAAGGACCAAGTATGTGGGCATACATATATCGATCAACACTTGCAGACCAAGTACATGTAAGTAGGCATTACAGCACAAATTTACGGACCTAGTAAGTAGGCATAGATCCATACTTACAGACTAAGTAATTATATTTGTAGGAATTAAATCTCACACTTACAGACCAATTAATTAGGCATTACAACTTCCATTTACGAAGCTAGAAATTAGGCATATAGTCACACGTATGGACCAAGTAAACTTGCAGATGACATTAAAACTACAATGCTATTATGAGTAGGCATATAGATCCACACTTATGGGCCAAGTTATTATATGAGTAGGCATTAAATCTCACACTTAGAGACCAAATAAGTAGGCATTATAACTTCCATTTATGAAGCCAGTGATAAGGCATATAGAGCTACACTTACGAACCAAGTAAGTAGGCATTCAATCTCAAACTTACAATTAGAGACCAATTAAAAAATAGAGAATACCGAAGCGTCAACAAAACTATTGTCTGAACACAAAATCGATTAAACCAGAGGCAAAATACAATAGTCGGTATTAGGAGCCTACCCTTAAAATCCACACTTATGTTATTTACATTAGATCTCACATTTACGGCCAATAAATTAAAACCAACATTTACGGACAAAGTAAGTAAGCATTAAAGCCCACATTTGCAGACCAAGTAACAGGCATTAAAACTCACACTTACGGACAAGAAAGTTGGCATCATCGTCGGATACCCACGTTTGATTGCACTACGATACGCTGCACTTAAGTGCAGCGTAGCGAAGTGCATTAAAGCTCACATTTGCAGACCATGTAAGTAGGCATTAAAACTCACATTTGCAGACCAAGTAAGTAGGCATCAAAACTCACATTTGCAGACCAAGTAAGTAGGCATTAAAACTCACATTTGCAGACCAAGTAAGTAGGCATCAAAACTCACATTTGCATATCAAGTAAGTAGGCATCAAAACTCATACTTATGTGATTAGGGACTAAGTGATTATAAGTAGGCACCAACACTCACATTTGCAGCTGCAGTAAGTTAGGGACCAAGTGAGTAGGCATAAAGGTCCACACTTTGGGACCATCTAAGAAGACATTAAAACTCACACTTAGGGACCCACTTAGCATTAAAACTAAACCCTAGGGTCAGACTAGGGACACAGTTTTCTGACATGAAAGTAAACTGTGTTAGCACTAAGTATCCATAGATGTATAACTTTTTAATTTTCAGATCGTTATGTGCTTTTTGATAATATACGTGATGCATTTACGACACAGTATTTATAACTTATCATGAGTAGGATAAGCTACCATAGTTATTCTGTTTTATTTTATCATTACATAATTAATACATTGATAACTGACCACTGTGAACGTTAAACTAAGTTACCATAAGTAATTCCGTTTTACTGTTTCACTATTACAGGGATAACCGACTACTGTCAGAGGTACGCAGAAGGGGCTTTCAAAGTACAGGAGGAGACATTTAAACAGGTTCCCGTTATGTATGACGTGGAAACAGCCGGAAAAGTCCAGGAGGAATTCAGTCGGACCATCCCATTGGACAAACTCGCAGAGAGGCGGAGGTGGAGAGATAAACGACTAGCAGAAATATCTAAACTGAAGAAAAATTTGGATGAGCGGAAATGAATTATATGATAGTGAGTGTTAGTCCAATCGAAACTAATGTGTAATTGAATGATCGGGTCTATGAAAATGATATAGGATAATTAGATGATGACAATGATTGATGTATGTATTACTCATAATATCAGCAAATGTTTGTTTGGATCTATGTAAAGGTCAGAGGGTAACAGAATGAATGTGATAGTTTGTGAGTGATACTGAATAGTTTAATTGTATGTTGATCTATGAAAACAATGGCGGATAATTATAACTGAATGATTGTGGATGATAGTATGTAGTGTTTCTACTGCAAGGAACAGGGTATATTATAAAGTGCTAAGTTAATTTGCCAGACTGATATTTGGAAAACGACACATTTTTATAAAAAAAAAAAAATATCAGGTACTTGTGACTTCTACAAAATATATACGATTGATGTTTTTTGTTGCATGTTTCTTGTTTACAGACAAGAAAGTGCGTTTTCCTAATTTAGTATAAGAACTACAGAATCTGACTTAAATAATATTTTTATATTTTATGATAAAATGCCATCAGGGATGCTGAAAGCTAAAACGCAAACGAAACACATACATTTATTAATAATAACAAGATGAAACCTAAGGATCTGTGCTCAGCTCTCTGTAATAAAAAAAACATGAAACCGTCTTACAATTAATTTCACAAATCATTGGTATTCAAGACCTAGAGGTATTCTATATAACCAAATGAAGGACTATTTGATTGAAAAACTAAACGTTGAATCAATCCATGTTATTGACTAAGTAAATGATAAAATTATTGTGTGATACAGTAGTACATTTTTGTTATATCAACATTGATTGTAAGTGATTGAAGAGCAATTAATCATAACTCTCTCCATATTTCTTCCACCCAGAGCAATAAACAGGAAGGGGAATTGTTTTTGATTTGTATTTTGTTGCTAGTGTATTACTTGCCTGTACCTTATTTGTATTCAGTGGGATTACGTGGAGTTGTCAAGGTTGATTTTGTATAAAATTAATGTAGATAAAAAATAAAGAAATAAAAACAACAATTTTATGTATTTCTTCTATCTATCCAGGTAAAGTAATTGGACACAATGAAACTATTGTTGCAATAAGCATTTATGTAAAAAAAAAAGTGAAAAATGAAAAAAGAAAAAAAAATCTTCAGAACTTTACTTGACAGATAGTTAAACACCAAGGCTGTGTAACACTGCATCGTGACACTTTCTGGAAGGTTCGTCGATCTTAACCGAATATCATGTTATTAGATTTACTTAGGTGCACTTGTATACCATTCCGGAAGAAATGTACAACGATATATAAAGATTATCATACCTACTAATAGTACAGATCAGATTTGATCCTAAATGACATGCTCAAACTGGGATTCCATGCGGAGCATTCCGCCCGTATAATGAATGACCTTAGCTGTTATAGGACGTAAAATTAAAATAATAAAAAACCGAACCATACCACGTTGAGCCTGAGGTAAAACAGTAGTACATGTAGCTATATTCTACTGTACTATACACCCGTCAATATTGAAGGTGTCGTGCATTCTTCCATCGTCGGAAACCAACGGTACACTTCGATTTCTCTGACGTTTGCATACCATGGACCAGAATCGATCTAAATCTTCGTTTCCCTGAATAAAAGTTTATTCCGAGATTTCGACCAATCAGAATGGTCGTTTTTCGTGACACTCTGTAAGATCATTTTACCTTGATCACGTCCAGTATTTTTCTGTAGACATGACGCCGAGGTCAATCTTCGTATAGTAGGACCTTATATTGTAATCACAATCGACACAATTATAACACAATCGACAGGTTTTGTATACAGGCGGTGCTACAAATTAAATGGGATACCCCGGCTGGATGTCTCAGCTGGATGTAGTCACGGAAAATATCGATATGATTGGCTACTATTTCAGTACAAAAACGAGAGTTTCTATTTATTCTGGCCCACGGTATGCAAACGTCAGAGAAGTGTACCTTGGGTTTCCGACGATGGTATCCTTCCCAAAGACAAATTGCGGTAATGCGTTGAGGCAAGTCCTCCTCAATTATATTTTTTCATATAAAGGACTACTCTTGAAAATTGAATGGTATGAAGTATCAATCCTTGTGCAAGGTAAAAAAAATAATTAGAAAATACCAAAGCGTCAACAAAACCACCTTGCCCATAGTTCTGATCAACCTGCATTTCTCGAATCCTTGTGTTGTTAGTTTGTTTGTCAGCAGTCGACATCGATCACGAAAATGCCGATATTTAGAGCAAGCCCTAGAATATCTAATCAACTGCGACATGTAAACACTATAGGTTGAAGAAGCAGGAATGTTACCATCTAAAAATGGAAAGTTCACGATCGGCAAATTGAAATCATCAACTTCTTGTTGTTTATAGACATATATCTGAAAGTAAAATTAAAAGATTTGAACAATATGAAAATACAAATACAAGATATGAACAAAGAACAGATTTGCATCACACCATTGAAAATGTACAATATATTATCGACGACATCCGCCATGTAAATCTAAGTCGGATACAAGTGAATGTCATTGCCTCAAAGTGAGAACTGAGGCATAATTCTCAATCGCAACAAGTATGGAAACTCATTTATGGTATTTTTACAATGATTGGTATATACACTGAAGGGATGGAGAATTTCTCGTACATAACGGAACTAACCTACACATATTTTATACTGTTCGTGACAGGAAATTATGAACTTAAGTAAACAGAGTAATCTTTTGATTCAACAATCAATTATATCTTAATGATGTATATAGTGAGCTGAATGACAATACCTATTCATGATATAATCACAGACTCAAAAAATCTAATAATCAATGTGTTTCAACTGCTAATGTTTGGAAATATTAAGCTGAAGGAAATTCGTGATTCATGAAAAAAACCACAAGCTCATTTTCGAGAAGAGTTCAAAGGTTGACTTAACACGTTCCATCAATTGGCCGTACGATAGTGTAACGTAAGAAACGTGATCTGCCTGGCCCCGAGATGTTTGAAAATATACTGGTCTTAATATATATATATATGACACAAAAAAATCCTTTATCAAACCACCATCATTGTTCAATAAAATATTTCCATTTTTCAGATCTTTTATACTGTATAATTTCAAATCGTGTTAGAACGTGTGAATATTGTGAGCCATGCCAACAATCTAATTAGATAACCGAGTTCATCAAGACAACAATATCTGTATCATTACATTTTGAACCAGTGAAATAATAAAAAAACTATTCAGTCTCAAAAGTGGTATTTTTCACTAATGAGAAATATCACTTTTTCTGATTCGGCCTATGTAAAAAGATGCTAACAAACGTCATTAAAAGCTACCCCGTAGATTTTGCTACAAACATGTAATAAACAGAATATCTAACAGTATTGAAGTAATACAAAATATATTTCCCTCTATCGGCTAATGTTTTTGCGCACTCGTGAAACATTGTTAACCATGATGCATTTCCTTCCATAAAACGAGATTGAGTGATTGGAGTATCCGAACAAATGTCGGAAATTATTCGAAAGCAAATGCTATTTTAAAAGTGAACTATGATAGTGAATTAATATTTACTTTTACCTGAACAAAACATGCGAAATTTCACAAAAATTGCATTTTCTTATTTAAAGTATATCAAACATTGTCCGATAGGCTTTGTATACATGAAAAATGTATCCATTCCTTCAATCGAATTCTAATTTATCTTTAGTTGGATATTGATCCCATTCTCTTATTTCTATTAAGAGATCAATATGTTACACTTGAATAAAATAATTTTATTATTATTATCATTATATACAGAAATATGTCGAACAGAAATCATAGCGTCATGTCCTTTGATTTAAAAACCTTAATTTCTTTGAAACATTCATTTTTCTAAGCAAGACAGGGCACATTCTAAGCTAATGAAACTGGATAACATTTGTCTTGCACTGTTGTGGACGCAATTAGACGTACATGACCTTTGACATTAAATTTGAATTAGACTGGTCGTCAGTCTTTTCGTGCTTCAAGTAACAATTATATATATAATAGTTATACATACAAGCACGATATAGTGTTTTAAATAATTCAACTAAAGTACTTACTCTGGAAAAGGATGACAATATGAGAATAAATGGTAGACAACGCTTATATCTAAAGCATGATCACCGAATACCTTATTTAGAAATATAATTGCGATTTCATGAACAATCTTATGGTAATAATATATATTGAGGTATTTAAAGAAATTCGTTATTTTAAAGTTACATTCAATCAAGATAAAGACAACTCATGTTTGATAAGTTTATAAATAGTATTTATGGATTTAAAAGAATGAAAGTGGGATTGGCCCAAGCTGTCGTGTCTAGTATATAAAGAGTGACAACTGTGCTTGGATTTATATCGAAACATTCGCTTCGAAGAATACGTCCACAGGTTCTGGATCGATAGTTTGCTGTCTTACGCCTCTTCCATTTCTAGCAGCATGGCTTGTACACAGTGGAGCAAACAAAGAAAGGTTGCCATCGTCGGCAGGTAATGTTACGTTATATATATAATATCAACTGTAATAGGATCGTGTTAGCTAACACTGTTATAATGATTTAATACGACAATAGCTGTTGTTCCGTTAGGTAAATGGTATATCTTGTATCGCAATGCTTTCTTGATGAGGGTTGCCCGTATAGTATTAAAGTTTTGACATCTAACGTCACTTAATTTGGCCTAATGTAACGTAATAAATTGTCTTTAGCATTTTAGATCATATTTGGACACTTTGCTTGATAATGGAAACACGTGTTTAAAAGTTTGCAAAAAGATTTCCACTAATGTAAAGCCCCATTTGCGGACAAAGATTTCATTTCAAAACTTACAAACGTGAAAACAGTTCAATAAATGTAACAGCATGATGTTTCCTTAAGCCATGGTTAACTCCACCCATGTCCATTATCGCCGACGTTATACAATTGTGATTCGAAATGGATAATTTGCATAACTCCGCCCACATGTATTGTTTTCGACGTCATAGAAATTTGGCACGTTCTCAAGTATGGTTATTGGAAAATAACTCTAGTTTGCAGGACAATGGATATCGAGTGAATGTCAGTGCAGACTTTAAAATTTTATTCTTAACTTTATCTTCTTCAGTGGCACGAGAGGACAGAGCTGGTCCATGATATTTGCTAGTGCAGGTTATCATGTGTCTATGTATGATACTGATACGAACCAGATGACACGTGCTAAAACCAGCATCAAAAGTACGCTAGAACAATACGAACGTGATGGTTCCCTCCGGGGAAAATTGACGGCGGCTCAACAGATGGCGTTAGTGTCTACAAGTAGTTCACTCTCCGAATGTCTCAGAGACGCCTTCTATGTGCAGGTAATTAATTTAGGATTGTCACTTGCTTGTATAATTAGAGGACTTACAAGTATTTATAATTTAGGGGACATATAAATGTATGAGCGAGGATATACATATATATCCAGATAATTGTAGTTTCTAAAACATCAGCAATGGTATTTACAAATTAACTTATTATTGAAGTCACATAAAACGTTAAATATAACTTAACATAGGAAAACCTAGCTAAATGATTGGCAGAGGGTTTAGCAGTATTGCATCCTGTTGAGAATGGAGTATTTAGGGAAGGTCGTTTTTGATTTCATATTGTTACTGATGGTTGGATAATATATAACACAAAGTGGAAATTTATGTCACTTTAACAATTTACATACTATCGAAAAGTAGCATTTTTATTTTAGAAGAATTTTGGATCCAAAAACGATATGTAAATAACAAATTGGAAATCTGTCAAACAAATCAAACACTTACCAATAAGAATCTCTTTCATATCTTAATAAAACTCAAGTAAAATGAACACAAATGTTAAAAGTGTAGTAATCTGAATTTATTGTATACTAAGTAATAAATACAGGTTTTTTGCATATGCATTATGGCGCCAAAACAACCAAACCGTAATCATCATCCATGCATTATTGATTCAGTAATGCACCCCGAACCCGTATTGTCCCTCTTCGCTGAAGATTTTACGTCTGATCAAATCATTCGGGTATCTCGGGTATTGACCTTACAATAATGTATGTATGGGAAAGAAAGTTTTGAATTCCTTAACAGCAAGATTGGAAGAGTTAGAATATCTTGCAGATAAAGAAAGAATGATAGCAGAGGAAATAAACAATTCTCGATCCACAGCTGTAGTCTATTTTAGTGGTAATTGTGTCTATTCTTAATGATTGGTGATGTCATATGATAGAAAAACTTTTGAAAAGGATGTTCGTGTTTAAACTTATTGTTAATATGACAAAAATATAAAAATTATAGAGACTCCAGACAATTGAATACTTTAAATAAGTGTTTATTTTCAATTTTGTTGCATTTAATGAGAAAATGAAGTTAATGCAACACATTAAAACATTGAAATTATTTATTCTTGCAAACTTATATATTTTTCTGTGATTTATTACTAAGTATACAATATATTGAATAAATCATACCATTTTCCATATCGGACCTAATATTGGCCCCTCCACTCTAATATTATGGGGGCTCGGGCCAATATTAAGTCCGATATGGAAAATGGTATGTATTATTCTCGTATACACATATTTTTCCTGTATAAATATTTGATCTAGTGACAGAAAACATATGATAATCATGTGGTTTGTATTTTGTTCTCTAGGAATGTGTGCCAGAGGACTTGGAGTTGAAGAAAAAGGTATTCAGAGAAATGGACACTATTGTGAACAAGGAAGTGGTCCTGGCAAGTTCCAGCAGTGCTTTCCTTGCATCGATGTTTACAGAGGGGCTCACTCACAGGTCCAATATGCTAGTGGCTCACCCGGTACGTACATCTAACCTACTGTTCTTATATGTGGTAAAAGTCGTTAAAACGATAGTGTTAGTAGGAGGATAGAGTATAATTTTCCTATTTTTTATTAATCTTTTTCATGACCAGGGTTGTGAGATAGGGAAATTCCACCCAAGTTTTTTTTTATTTGGTTAAACCCGAGCTTGGAATTTCCCTATATTACACCTTTGATAATGAAAGAGTATTACCCCCCTCATTTCAATTACCCGAATCCGCTGACCAGGAGATACATTTTCGCTGGCTACTGTTTTTAAACGACAAACTTTAACCTTGGGATTCCTTGATCAAAACGATCAATCGGTGAGGATAACTTTGCACAGAAAAATAAATATCATAGCTTTCTAATTGTCAAGGTTAAAATATTGTGAATTGTTTTAATTACATCACGTCACCTTTTTCCTAAATAGCATCAGAGTTCACCGTATTCATGACGTCACGTCATTGTTGAACCATTGTGACGTCACGCCTTGGCTGTATTGCATAGCCAGATGTGAACAACAACAACAGCGATCACAGATGTATTAGACAGAGCAGTATTACACATTCAAAAATGAGAGAATATATTGTTTAATCTGGTCTGATGCATAAACAGTACCTTTGTAACGTGAACCGTACAGTACATGCGTGTATACACTGCTTGATTGTATTCCTATTTTGATATGAAGAGGGACGTTTTAGAAGATGTTCATTACAATGCCTACTGATTGTGATTGCGAATGATGTCTCAGTTCACACTTTAAGGTCATGACAATTTCTTTGATATGACCTAGATTTACATGGTGGGTGTCGTCGATGAAACTGAAGACGCTTACTCTTCCGGAACACCTGGTCTTTTTCTCCTGTACATTTGCAAGGGTCTTCGTGTAAATATTTCTTTTGTGCTTATTTCCTCCCTGGTTTAATCAATTGTTCCATTGCCACCAGCAACCAGGCTGCTCAAGTTCTGATCTGATGACTGAGATCTCATATTTTACATTGATGTACATTTATTTCTGTTATTCCCTACAGATGTATTAAAATATAAAAAACAAAACAAAATAAAAAATAATCTAGTGGGCCTATGGCCTGTAGCTTTGTTGGTTTAGGTAAATTTCAATGCGAAGTCCATAGATCAGTTTTGGTCTCATAGGAGTGACTATTTGGAGATTCTAATTCTTATCAAACAATCTCTGTTTTCATTGGTAGGTATCATACTTCGTACCATTGGTGGAGATAGTGCCAGCTTCCTGGACCAGTCAAGAGGTTGTTGCCAGGGTACGGACATTGATGGAGGAGATCGGCCAATCACCAATCACTTTAAGCCGGGAAAGTCCGGGATTCGCCTTCAACAGGATCCAGTATGCTGCCATTAATGAAAGTTGGAACATGTATCAGGTAGGTTATCATGGATACCCGTTTTATTATACTTATCCAGATAGCTCCAAATACCGGCAAACCAGACAAAACGTATTAGAAACAAACATAAAAATCCTTATTAAAACTAAATATGAAAACTTCACTGTTGAAATATTCACTGCCATGTCCTCAATAATGTATGACGTCAACGAAATGTAACAAAAAAACTGGAACTTTTTTCTATCGCCCTCAGCCGGTAAAATCCATATGCATCTAGTACTAACTTTGCATGTCACTTTTGATTACTGTATTTATTCTATTGTATGGCGTGTAATATTTTGCAATATTTTAATCTTGTTATTTGTAGTCTGAAAACGTGTGATGTATATTCATAAACTTGTGATGTGTATTCGATTTCTTGTTAGTTGTATTGTAAAATCTTGTTTTTATATATTCGATTATCTTGTGTTTTGTATTCGACATCTTGTTATTTGTATTCAATAATCTTATGTTTTATATTCAACATCTTGTTATTTGTATTCCATAATCTTGTGATATATGTTCAATATCTTGTTATTTGTGTTTTAAAATCTTTGAACAATTTGTATGGAACTCATAAGTTACAAAAAAAAGATTCAGCCCACATCACCAGATAACTAGCAAAAAGTTTTTTTCCAATGTGAAAAAGTACTGCCCAGATGATATATACTAGAAATTATGGTTGTGTTATGGCTTTATCAAACACATCATATCATATCAATCGTTTGCCTTGTGCTACCTTCCAGTCGGGACTGCTGAGTGCCGAGGACGTCGACAGAGTGTGTCGTGATGGACTTGGTCTGCTGTATGCTTTCTCCGGACCCCTGGAAACCATGCATCTCAATGCTAACGGTAAGTGTTTACGTTAAACAGTCAATTTAATTTATATTTCTTTTTTGCGACTTTCTGTCTCATCGTTGAAATATGAGGTAACATACTTTTTCAAGTTACCCTCAGATTCAGGTAAACATATTCTAGCCAATTATTTTAAGAAGGCATGAGTTTAAAGAAATTTAAAGGAACAGCTATACATGAGAACTTACTTTAACATACAAAGTAAGTAGGCTGTAGGTATAAGTTCTTATTTATTCGGGACAAAGAGCATTTGTATGTAGACATAAAGGTTGTCTCCTTTAAATCAAGTCAGGATTAAAACATTTTTTAGATCTCAGAAAGTGTGGAAACCATGTTCGAAGTTGTTATTCCACTTTTTTAAAGCTAGATTAGTAAGTTCGTTTTACTGTATCATTATGACAGGTATAACTGACTTCTGTAAGAGGTACGCACAGGAAGCCTACAACGTACAGAAGGAGACATTTGAACCAATACCTGTGACGTATGACGTGGCAACAGCCGGGAAAATCCAGGAGGAACTCAGTCGGACAATCCCATTGGATAAACTGGCAGAAAGGCGGAGCTGGAGAAATGGACGACTCGCAGAAATGTCTAAGCTGAAGAAAAGCTTTAATGTTAGGAAATGAATGATGGGTTAATGACCACTAGTCACTCGAAATCAAAGGATAAATAATGTAATGATTGTGTGAAAATACAAATAGAAGAGTAGAGTGAAATTTTTGCCTTACTAGAATCAATGAGCTAATCAGAAAATAAGTAACTATTAAAGTGATATATGTATAGATCAGAGGATACTGTGATTGCTAGTGAATAATTGATATTGTTGATGTAGTACATTACACGTTATAAAAATCATAGTATTAAGTCCTCGTTGATTAAAAGCGATTAATGTATGAACCAAATGATCTGAAAGAATGAAAAAGGCTCACAATATTTCTTTAAATGAGACCAATAAAAAAACAACATAAAATATCTGTTTTGTCATTTTTTTCTGGTAAATTACTGGTATTATACTACTATTCAATGGGGCAGATGTGTTTAAATGTTCAATTTGTCATATTATAAATGAATATCGCGAACAAAACAATGTAGGGAGCCAAAAGCTATCCCAGTAATAACAACCATACTATCCAACACATCGTAACATTTGCCACCAAGCGACATTTTACTAGAAAAGGTAAAATTCTTGAAAAGATTGTAATACAAGAAAATAAATGATCAAATACAAAATGTGTACGACATCATCAAATCTTCTAAGCTGGAGTACGGTTCTTAATAACAAACGAAATATTTGTCTCAATGCAGAGCAAAGTTGTATAGACTATCATGAGGGAGATTTGGTGTGAAGTATCCATATTTGTGGAAGGTACCGAGACTCTGAAATACCTGTGTGCGAACATCGTTGCAAGTTTATGTAAAATGCTAGATATGAACACACAATAAAAACGAGGATTTCTTTTAATGAAAGTAATACGGAAAAAAAGAAATGAATCCAAGTTTATGCTTATGTTTTGGATGATTAAAAACTCAAATACGATTTTGTTCAACAGTCAACATATCTTAGGGATGAAAATATTATAGTGAATTATTGGTTTGATTTGATTGTAATTTGCTCAACGTTCTATAAAAAGATAAGGTCATTAAAGGACGGTGAAAATCCTAAACTTGCATTCACAAGCTCAAAGGAATACTTTTCTTCGTTATTTTACGTAACAAATAGATCTAAAATGGAATGAAAAATCCTTAATGATAAAACAAAATTAAAGGAATATTTGTATATAATAGTGAACACCGAGCATCAATTTTCGAAATCAAGGTTATTTTCCTTACGAACTCGTTAGAAATTGGCCAAATGTTGAAATCATCTCTACATCATTTATTCACTGGTGGACCCAAACCGTTAATTTTTGTAATTTAACAAATGGAAAGAGAATTGTTTTGACAAAAGAATGAAAAAACTACAAAACGAAATAAAAAAGCTTGAAAATAGAAATAAATAAAAAAAAAATAACTAACTCTGATCTTGCGAAAATGAACAAATGTACAAACCACGGTATTTGAACATGAGAGAGTAATCATTCATTATCTTAAGTTTGATGATCAGCTAATATTTAGATTGTTAAATGTGAAATACCACACTGGATCATCTCGCCATATGGGGCTAACACGTGTAGAGTGTGCATGCTTGTCATGTAAAGAAACGTAACATGGTACGTTTGATTTCACACCAATACTTCTTTCTATGGATTTTTTATTTACGAAAAACGTTGTAAATAATTATGATAAGCGTAAGGATTATAAGAACTCAAGATACATTGTTTTGTTATGTTTCAAATCAGTCAGATACGGGTATTATTGAGAGCTCGCACACAAATGGGCCCATTTCATTACCGGGACACGTGTGTTCGCCTATATGACACGCGCGTTTACTGGTGCGTAAAACCAAACTCGACACGAATTTCAGCTTTATAGAGGTGAAGAAAGTGCTATGAATACAGGAATACAGTAATTCACTTGCAACGAACGGAGATAAGTATAATAATCTTACTTCATCAGTCTAGATAGGTCCGTCACTAAGCTTCGGAAGTCATGTACATGTATTTACACCCACAAGACAGGTTCCGTGCATGCTCGTAAAGGTCAAAAGTGCTAACAGATGTTTGTAAACATGGTCTCTTTTGCATATTATTCGTCTGGTTGGACGATTAAGGATTCTTTGATTTTAATTTAAAAAAAACGAACGTAAAACATCGGCTTTTGTCAACGTTTCGGTATGAGTAGTTCATAAGGAGAACAGCACTTCAATTTTATACAATATCTGGCGATATTAAAAAAAAGTAAATAAACTTCAAATACTTGCATCTTTAAAAGTGAGGTGGTCTTAATAGTGAAGCTTAAAATACAAAGATATTTAGAAGATTTGTTTCGGGACTGAAATGAAGTGGTCTTAATAGCGAGATGGTCTTAATTCTGAGGTGGTCTTTAAACGGGGTTTCACTATATTTTACAATTGTACGAAATGTGATTTCTCTGCATCCTGACATATATCAAAGAATGCTTGTATTTTTAAGCATACATGGTCCGGTCACCAATTATCAACATACCAAAATATTCGAAATGCTCGTCATTTTGTTTATATCTTGTGAACTCACGCATGAATTCTTTCCAAGTGTCACCTGCTGCAAGACCAAGCAACCAGGCATACGTAGACCGAAAAAAGCCGAACATACGATTGAAATTGGTAATTTTATAACAAATTGAATAAAAACTTCCATAAAATTAGTTATTTACCAATTTTTTATTCAACTTTAAAAACCTACCTGCAGCGTTCTATCGTTAAGTCAAGTTTATAACGACTTCTCAACAGAGAACCGAATGTCCTCTTTCTAATCATACTATTTTTAACTGATAAATCTAGGTCAGACCAAAGAAATGTGCAAATTTAGCCAAAAATGTTTTGTGCAGTTTGAATAAAACGCTGTAAAAGGGCAATTTTTCATTTTTTTTCATTTAGAAAATTCAAAATATCTATTATTTACATCAGACCCAGTGAAGTGCAATGGAATATAATCTTAATGAATAGAATGTAATGCATTATTTTAAACATGACCAAAAAATGAGAGACTCATAAAATATCGTAGGTAGTTAATGTCACTTTCAATGAAAAATAAAGAGACCTATTATTCATTTCAAAATGTATAATTTTTCTGAAGAATAAGAACATAAAACTCAAACATTCTTTTTATTTTTTAGTGTTCCCCATTATAAAATTTGATTGACGTGGCATTTATTCTCCGAAACAATTAAGCGCCAGTTCGTATTTTACAGTATTGTCAATGAGAGGGAAAATGTTTGGATTGCGATGAGTTAATAACGAATTGACAGATAGATATAAGTAGTCCGACTGTTGAATAAATAATAATAATAATAAATAATTTATTAATATTTTTGTGCGATGTCCAAGGTGATATGGTTACCATCGATTTATGGCTCTTCTGTGATACCGTACTGGAAAAGGGATATATTCATCGAGGCAAGAGGCGTGCTATTTGCCACCGATTTGGGATTAACATTGCTTTCGATGATTCCAAATACACACAAATATATATCGGCCAATTTTAAAAAAACAGCAAATTTGGTAGCCATACAGCATAACCCATTATTACATCGCATTTGTATTTCTTAAAACCCATGTTGCTTATGAGTTAACAAAAAACTTGGCCAAAACCATTTGTTTTACATCCAGAGAAGTAATTATACAGACGATGACATCGCCGAACATATTAGCAGTCCTTGATATCTATGTGTTAACAGTTCTGACTCGATACATTCAAATTATATTCGTTATAATTCGGTAAGTTTAATTTAGCAAATTCGATGTAACTAATATAAATTCGATAATGTATATATTGGATATATAGGAGAAACATCAATATCAGTAAAAGAGAAAAGACTTGCGAAAATCTTCTCTTCTTGAAAACTTCACAGGAATATTTAACTATCCCCTGGTCAATGACTCGGGGTCAGACAGTCCTACTACAAACCCTCATATCTAAATAAGTTCATTACCATATTACACTTTGACGTGTACGTGGATGTGACGTAGATTTACATTGCAAATGTCGTCAAAGAAGCAGAAGACGCTTACCCTTTTGGAACACCTGCTCATATTCTCTTGTGCTTTTTCAAGTTTCTCTTTGTAAATCTTTCATTTGTATATGCTTTCCCTTGTTTTATAAATTTCGAGTTTGGAATATCGTTTTGTTGATGCTTTGGAAATCACTGATTTTTTTAATGTTTTATCATCAATAATATATTCAACTTCCAATCTGGGATAATCACCTACAACTACAGTATTTGATATTTATTATCAATGTTATATATCGATATAATTATATAATTGTGGAATAATGACAAACCATTTTGTCGTTAAATTACTATTTTACTGGATATAATTTTAGATGTGTCTCTGCAATGCTTCATTTAGAAACAGTAGTCTTAACTTGAATACCTTTACAGGCACACATCAGCGAATTTTTACCATACTTATTTATTTATTAACACCATTTTAATAATATCATTGGCAGAAACATAAGCGATTTGTTTCATTTTAATAAACTGTATAAAGAAAGATGTAACAACGGGCAAAAGCCTATATAAAATTACTCCATGGAAAGGAATGTCAAGAAAAATTCACAAGGGAAATAACTAGTGAATGTAAACAAACACAGACACAACACATACATGTATACAGTAGATTACAAAAGGCAAAGCTCTGTTCTTTGAACAAATGATATATACACTGTATTTCTCTCATTTCTATTGTGTAATACTGGCCTGTCTAGGGCAATACACTAATGATCGCTGTGGGTTTCTCTCATTTCTAGGTGTGTAATACTGGTTTATCTAGGGCAATACACCTATGATCGCAAAGGTTGTGTTACACATGTACCCATGCATAAAAGCCACGGCGTGACGTCACAATGGCGCATCAATGACGTGTCGTCACGAGTTCGGTAAAATATTATGCTGACAAGAAAATAATGGCCATGTGATGAAAATAAAGCCTTTATCGATATTTTAACCGTGTACATTAGAAAGCTGAGATTTTATTTTTTGCGCAAACTATAATTGCAAATATGGGGCATGCTTAATCTCGCTGTATCATTTGTTTTCGTCATAAAAGCTCCAGAGAAAAGTTGATATTTTGAAAACGTATTTTCATGGTTTTTGAGCTACATGTACTTGAAATGAGAGAAAAATATTTGTTCATGACCAATGGTGTAAGAAAACCCCGGAGTTACCAAATTTGAAAACCCCTCGGGTGTTATTCAACTCTAAGGGTATCAAATTATCATTACAACTGTTAAATAACATTCGGTTTGTACCACACGTGGAATTACTTATTAGAGCATTTTGATTGGCTGACATGGTAAATTTTGACCGGAACAACATTACTGGCTAATTGTTGGCGTCGTGATAGGTAAAGTTCGTGTCCTTTGTAACTTTTGAAAATTAGCTAACTGGAATGAAATAAATACACTGTACCATATCCAACAACCACTTGTTATGTAATCTCTCTCTCTATATATATGATGACTAAACAGCCAAGGTACTTGACGTCCACGTGCAAGGATAATGCACAGGTCATTTGTAAATTGGACTGTCCAACATAAATATTATAAATTTAATATACTTTAGTGCAACAATAATGGAGGGTGTACAAAGACAACCACAAACTACCCAATTTAGGACTCATCCATTCATCAGCTACAGTGTATACTGTATTTATGACATTGATTTTGTAAATAAATACAAATACAATAAGTAAATATTATAATAAATAAAGTTTAAAGCGTTAAGATTTGACAATGGAACTACGGACATCATTCAAAAGTTAGCCTGTTTATATCTCTATCACAGAAAGGGCACAGTGAAGGAAAGTATGTATGTTAAGATAGTTATGATAACCAAAATCATTTGAAGAATCAAAAAAATATTATGTATCAGTTCATTTTACAATTTTGAAAAATTAATGAGATACATGAAAGTTTCAAAATTTAAAGAACGTGTACATGCTGAACTGACTGACAAGTGATATTTGTGTAAATGAAAATTGAGAAGGTTAAACTGATTTCTACGTTGGCATAAAAAATATTCGTCCTCTTGTCCTCCTCTTATTTACAATTTGAGCAAAAAAATGAGCGAGTCGTTCGTAGCTTTATTAAACATTTGATGAAAAAATTGATGTTAATTCAACTTAATATGTATTGAATTAATATAGGTAAAATTAGTCGAATACAAACTCCGTTGAGACACAAACATGATTATGCGCTAATATTGTCCAAAATTTAATTGAGGTGAAGGTCATACGAATTCTTTCTTTTTCATTTTAAAATTTGGATAAATGAAATCGATGTTTATTCAAACTAATAGTACAGCATGTCGTCAAATACTGTAAGTTTATGCAGAGAATTTAGTCGATCAGAAGTTGATTAGTTAATAACACGTAAGAGCATCACATTACTTAAAACGTTATAAGCACATAACTAAATAAAACTACCTTTGTTTATATATACAATGTACATTTACTTTACTTAGGTGACGGTGGAACAGATGAAAATAAATGTCTAGACTAGGAGTAAGAATGTTAATGAGCAGGAGGCTGAATAAGGTCTACGCGTTGATAATTGAAATTATGTGTTCAATACAAAACTAAAATATCAAACGTTTATGGGGAAAAATACAAACCAGAAATATATAGTTCGATGACAATTGGCTGGTTGTATCTTGCAAGATTAAATAATCATGCAATATCATAAATATCACATCTAAATTGTTTAAATTTTGCTAGCCCTATGAAAAGGATAATAAAACGTGATGTTGTGAATTAATTGTAGACAATACTTATGTAGATATGATAACCAAATAGCTTTTTCAGAAAAAAAAACAACGACAGTCACTCATGAATAATGAACTACCTCATACTGATTAAATATAGCGCGGTTTAAAGAAATTCAATTATTTTAAATTTCTATTCAATCAAGATTAAGATAGAACTCATTTTTGATAAGTATATTAATAGTATTATGGATTAAAAATAAGAAAAGTGGGACTGGTCCAAGCTCTCGTGTCTAGTATATAAAGAGTGACAACTATGCTTGGATTTATATCGAAACATTCGCTTCGAAGAATACGTCCACAGTTTCTGGATCCATAGTTTGCTGTTTAACGCCTCTTTCATTTCTAGCAGCATGGCTTGTACACAGTGGAGCAAACAAAGAAAGGTTGCCATCGTCGGCAGGTAATGTAAAGTTATATACACTGTTATAATGATTTAATACGACAATAGCTGTTGTTCCGTTAGGTAAATGGTATATCTTGTATCGCAATGCTTTCTTGATGAGGGCTGCCCGTATAGTATTAAAGTTTTGACATCTGACGTCACTTAATTTGGCCTAATGTAACGAAATAAATTGTCTTTAGCATTTAGATCATATTTGAAACACAGACTTTTTGGACACTTTGCTTGATATTGGAAACACGTGTTTAAAAGTTTGCAAAAAGATTTCCACCAATGTATAGCCCCATCTGCGGACATAGACATAGTGAAAACGGTTCAATAAATGTAACAGCATGAGGTTTCCTTAAGCCATGGTTAACTCCACCCATGTCCATTATCGCTGACGTTAAACAATTGTGATTCGAAATGGATAATTTGCATATCTCCGTCCACATGTATTGTTTTCGACGTCATAGAAATTTGGCACGTTCTCAAGTATGGTTATTGTAAAATAACTCTAGTTTGCAGGACAATGGATATCGAGTGAATGTCAGTGCAGACTTTAAAATTTTATTCTTAACTGTTTATCTTCTTCAGTGGCACGAGAGGACAGAGCTGGTCCATGATATTTGCTAGTGCAGGTTATCATGTGACTATGTATGATACTGATACGAACCAGATGACACGTGCTAAAACCAGCATCAAAAGTACGCTAGAACAATACGAACGTGATGGTTCCCTCCGGGGAAAATTGACGGCGGCTCAACAGATGGCGTTAGTGTCTACAAGTAGTTCACTCTCCGAATGTCTCAGAGACGCCTTCTATGTGCAGGTAATTAATTTAGGATTGGCACTTGCTTGTATAATTAGAGGACTTACAAGTATTTATAATTTAGGGGATATATATAAATGTATGAGCGAGGATATACATATATATCCAGATAATTGTAGTTTCTAAAACATCAGCAATGGTATTTACAAATTAACTTATCATTGAAGTCACATAAAACGTTAAATATAACTTAACATAGGAAAACCTAGCTAAATGATTGGCAGAGGGTTTAGCAGTATTGCATCCTGTTGAGAATGGAGTATTTAGGGAAGGTCGTTTTTGATTTCATATTGTTACTGATGGTTGGATAATATATAACCCAAAGTGGAAATTTATGTCACTTTAACAATTTACATACTATCGAAAAGTATCTCTTTTATTTTAAAAGAATTTTGAATCCAAAAACGATATGTAAATAACAAATTGGATATCTGTCAAACAAAACACTTACCAATAAGAATCTCTTTCTATTGAGTATTCTTAATAAAACTCACGGAATATGAACACAAATGTTATAAGTGTTGTAATCTGAATTTATTGTTTACTTAGTAATAAATACAGTTTTTTTTTGCATATGCATTATGGCGCCAAAACAACCAAACCGTAATCGTCATCCATGCATTATTGATTCAGTAATGCACCCCGAACCCGTATTGGCCCTCTTCGCGGAACATATATAGATTAACGTCTGATCAAACCATTCGGGTCTCTCGGGTTTTGACCTTACAATAATGTATATATGGGAGAGAAAGTTTTGAATTCCTTAAAAGCAAAACTAGAAGAGTTAGAATATCTAGCAGATAAAGAAAGAATGATAGCAGAGGAAATAAACAATTCTAGCTCCACAGCAGTAGCCTATTTTAATGGTAATTGTGTCAATTCTTAATGATTGGTGATGTCACATGATAGAAAAACTTTTTGAAAGGATTTTAGTGATTAAAGTTATTGTTAATTTGACAAATATATAAAACTTAAAGAGACTTCAGACACTTGAATAATTCAAATAAGTGTTTATTTTCAATTTTGTTGCATTTAATGAGATAATGAAGTTAATGCAATACATTAAAACATTTGATCTAGTGTCAGAAAACATATAATAATCATGTGGTTTGTATTTTGTTCTCCAGGAATGTGTACCAGAGGACTTGTCGTTGAAGAAGAAGGTATTCAGAGAAATGGACACTATGGTGAACAAGGAAGTGGTCCTGGCAAGTTCCAGCAGTGCTTTCCTTGCATCGATGTTTACAGAGGGGCTCACTCACAGGTCCAACATGTTAGTGGCTCACCCGGTACGTATATATAACCTACTGTTCTTATATCTGGTAAAAGTCGTTAAAACGATAGTGTTAGCAAGAGGATAGATGATAATCTTCCTATTTTTCTATTAATATTTTTAATGACCAGGGTTGTGAGATAGGGAAATTCCACCTGAGTTTTTTTTTTATTTGGTAAAACCCGAGCTTGGAATTTCCCTATATTACACCTTTGATAATGAAAGAGTATTACCCCCCTCATTTCAATTACCCGAATCCGCTAACCATGGAACAATTTATCGCTGGCTACTGTTTTTAAACGACAAACTTTAACCTTGGTATTCCTTGATCAAAACGATCAATCTGTGAGGATAACTTTGCATAGAAAAAAAAATCAAAGCTTTCTAATTGTCAAGGTTAAAATATTGTGAATTGTTTTAATTACATCACGTCACTTTTTTCCTTAATGGCATCATAGCCAGATGTGAAAAACAACCACAGCGATCACAGATGTATTAGACAGAGCAGTATTACACATTCAGAAATGAGAGGATATATTGTATAATCTGGTCTGATGCATAAACAGTACCTTTGTAACGTGAATCATTGAACATTATTGTATAAAATAAAGTATTCAGTTTTATATATGTCCAGCAATGGTAATCCGAATTTCGTACAGTACATGCGTGTATACACTGCTTGATTGTATTCCTATTTTGATATGAAGAGGGACGTTTTAGAAGATGTTCATTACAAAGCCTACTGATTGTGATTGCGAATGATGCCTCAGTTCATACTTTGAGGTCATGAAAATTTCTTTGATATGACCTAGATTTACATGGGCTTACTCTTCCGGAACACCTGGTCTTTTTCTCCTGTACATTTGCAAGGGTCTCCATGTAAATAGTTCTTTTGTGCTTATTTCCTCCCTGGTTTAATCAATTGTGCAATAGCCACCAGCAACCAGGCTGCTCAAGTTCTGATCTGATGACTGAGATCTCATATTTTACATTGATGTACACATTTATTTCTGTTATTACCTACAGATGTATTAAAATATAAAAAAAAAAAAAAAAAAATCTAGTGGGCCCATAGCCTGTAGCTTCGTCGGTTTAGGTAAATTCTAATGCGAAGTCCATAGATCAGTTTTGGTCTCATAGGAGTAACTATTTGGAGATTCTAATTCTTATCAAACAATCTCTGTTTTCATTGGTAGGTATCATACTTCGTACCATTGGTGGAGATAGTGCCAGCTTCCTGGACCAGTCAGGAGGTTGTTGCCAGGGTACGGACATTGATGGAGGAGATCGGCCAATCACCAATCACATTAAGCCGGGAAAGTCCGGGATTCGCCTTCAACAGGATCCAGTATGCTGCCATCAATGAAAGTTGGAACATGTATCAGGTAGGTTGTCATGGTTACCCATTTTATTATACTTATCCAGATAGCTCCAAAAACCGGCAAACCAGACAAAACGTATTAGAAACAAACATGAAAATCATTATTAAAACCAAATATGAAACCTTAACTTTTGAAATATTCACTGACATGTCCTCGATAATGTATGACGTCAACGAAAAGTAGCAAGAAAACTGGATTATTTTTCTATAGCCCTCAGCCGGTATAAATTTGCTTGTCGCTTTTGATAACTGTTTTATTCTATTGTATGGCGTGTAATATTTTGCAATATTTAAATATCTTGTTATTGGTATTCCTGAAAACGTGTGATGTATATTCATAAACTTGTGATGTGTATTCGATTTCTTGTTAGTTGTATTGTAAAATCTTGTTTTTATATATTCGATTATCTTGTGTTTTGTATTCGACATCGTGTTATTTGTATTCGATAATCTTGTGATATATGTTCAATATCTTGTTATTTGTGTTTTAAAATCTTTGAAAAATTTGTATGGAACTCATTTGTTACAAAAAAAAGATTCAGCCCACATCACCAGATAACTAGCAAAAAGTTTTTTTTCCAATGTGAAAAAGTACTGCCCAGATGATATATACTAGAAATTATGGTTGTGTTATGGCTTTATCAAACACATCATATCATATCAATCGTTTGCCTTGTGTTACCTTCCAGTCGGGACTGCTGAGTGCCGAGGACGTCGACAGAGTGTGTCGTGATGGACTTGGTCTGCTGTATGCTTTCTCCGGACCCCTGGAAACCATGCATCTCAATGCTAACGGTAAGTGTTTACGTTAAACAGTCAATTTAATTTATATTTCCTTTTTGCGACTTTCTGTCTCATCGTTGAAATATGAGGTAACATAATTTTTCAAGTTACCCTCAGATTCAAGTAAACATATTCTAGCCAATTATTTTAAGAAGGCCTGAGTTTAAAGAAATTAAAAGGAACAGCTATACATGAGAACTTACTCTAACATACAAAGTAAGTAGGCTGTAGGTATAAGTTCTTATTTATTCGGGACAAAGAGCATTTGTATGTAGGCATAAAGGTTGTCTCCTTTAAATCAAGTCAGGATTAAAACATTTTTTAGATCTCAAAAAGTGTGGAAACCATGTTCGAAGTTGTTATTCCACCTTTTTAAGCTACAATAGTAATTTTGTTTTACTGTATACTTATTACAGGTATAACTGACTTCTGTAAGAGGTACGCACAGGAAGCCTACAACGTACAGAAGGAGACATTTAAACCAATACCTGTGACGAATGACGTGGTAACAGCCGGGAAAATCCAGGAGGAACTCAGTCGGACAATCCCATTGGATAAACTGGTAGAGAGGCGGAGCTGGAGAAATGGACGACTCGCAGAAATGTCTAAGCTGAAGAAAAGTTTTAATGTTAGGAAATGAATGATGGGTTAAAGGCCCAATATACGTAACTTTCGGCAAAACTTGAAGCGAAAATCAAGCCTAATACCTTTTTATATTTATAGATTTTGTTAAAATTAACTGATATCAGCAATATTCCAGATGAATTCTTCCGCGGTTACCGGTACAGCAGCCGGTGAAACTCGGTATTTGTAAACACCCGTCCATTTTGAACTGTCTTCTCACGTCGGTTTGTTTTTAAAGTGGGCCCCACCTGAGTTATTTTCAATTCTTTGGATTTTTCTGTCAAAAGTTTCGTGTTAGTTATCGCCCAGGTTTACTTTGTTTCAAGTCTATTTTTGCATGGTTATCAACTGGATTTTTTTTCAGAATTTTTCAGAACTGTGAAAAATTTCCTAAAGTTACGTATATTGGGCCTTTAATGACCACTAGTCACTCGAAATCAAAGGATAAATAATGTAATGATTGTGTGTAAATACAAATAGAAGAGGAAAGTTAAATGTTTGCCTTACTAGAATTAATGAGCTAATCAGAAAATAAGTAACTATTTAAGTGATATATGTATAGATCAGAGGATACTTGTGATTGCTAGTGAATAATTGATATTGTTGATGTAGTACATTACACGTTATAAAAATCATAGTATTAAGTCCTCGTTGATTAAAAGCGATTAATGTATGAACCAAATGATCTGAAAGAATGAAAAAAGGCTCACAATATTTCTTTAAATGAGACCAATAAAAAAGGAACATAAAATATCTGTTTTGTCATTTTTTCTGGTAAATTACTGGTATTATACTACTATTCAATGGGACAGATGTGTTTAAATGTTCATTTTGTCATATTATAAATGAATATCGCGAACAAAACAATGTAGGGAGCCAAAAGCTATCCCAGTAATAACAACCATACTATCCAACACATCGTAACATTTGCCACCAAGAGACATTTTACTAGAAAAGGTAAAATTCTTAAGATTGTAATGCAAGAAAATAAATGATCAAATACAAAATGTGGACGACATCATCAAATCTACCAAGCTCAGCGTACGAATCTTAATAACAAACTAAATAGTTGTCTCAATGCAGTGCAAAGTTGTTTAGAATACCATGAGGGAGATTTGGTGTGAAGTATCCATATTTGTGGAAGGTACCGAGACTCTGAATTACCTGTATGCGAATATCGTTGCAAGTATATGTAAAATGCTAGATATGAACACACAATAAAAACGAGGATTTCTTTTAAAGAAAGTAAAACGAAAAACAAATAAATGAACCCAAGTTTATGCTTATGTTTTGGATGATTAAAAACTCAAATATGACAATTAACATATCTTAGGGAAGAAAATATTAAAGTGAATTATTCGTTTGAGTTGATTGTACTTCGCTCAACGTTCTATAAAACGCTAAGGTCATTTAAGGACGGTGAAAATCCTAAACTTGCATTCACAAGCTCAAAGGAATACTTTAATTCGTTATTTTACGTAACAAAACGATCTAAAATGGAATGAAAAATCCTTAATGATAAAACAAAATCAAAGGAATATTTGTATATAATAATGAACATCGAGCATCAATTTTTGAAAACAATTTTATTTTCCTTACGAACTCTTTAGAAATTGGCCAAATGTTGAAATAATCTCTACATCATTTATGCATAACAATTCACTGGTGGACCCAAGCCGTTAATTTTTGTAATTTAACAAATGGAAAGAGAATTGTTTTGACAAAAGAATGAAAAAACAACAAACCGAAATAAAAAAACTTGAAACAAAATAAATGAATAAAAAATAACTAACACTGATCTTGCGAAAATGAATCTATGAGCGCAAACCACGGTATTTGAACATGAGAGAGTAATCATTCATTATCTTAAGTTTGATGATCAACTAATATTTAATTGTTAAATGTGAAATACCCCACTGGTTCATCTCGCCATATGGGGCTAACACGTGTAGAGTGTGCATGCTTGTCATGTAAAGAAACGTAACATGGTACGTTCGATTTCACACCAATACTTCTTTCTATGGATTTTTTATTTACGAAAAACGTTGTAAATAATTATGATAAGCGTAAGGATTATTAGAACTCAAGAGAAATTGTTTTGTTATGTTTCAAATCAGTCAGAATCGGATATTATTGAGAGCTCGCACACAAATGGGCCCATTTCATTACCGGGACACGTGTGTTCGCCAATATGACACGCGCGTTTACTGGTGCATAAAACCAAACTCGACACGAATTTTAGCTATATAGAGGTGACGTGAAGAAAGTGCTATGAATACAGGATTACAGTAATGTACTTGAAACGAACGGAGATAAGTATAATAATCTTACTTCATTAGTCTTGATAGGTCCGTCACTAAGCTTCGGAAGTCATGTACATATATTTACATCCACGAGACAGGTTCCGCGCATGCTCGTAAAGATCAAAAGTGCTCACAGATGTTTGTAAACATGGTCTCTTTTGCATTATATTCGTCTGGTTGGACGATTAAGGATTCTTTGTTATTTATTAAAAAAAACGAACGTAAAACATCGGCTTTTGTCAACATTTCGGTATGAGTAGTTCATAAGGAGAACAGAACTTCAATTGTATACAATATCTGGCGATATTAAAAAAAAGTAAACAAACTTCACTTAATTGCCTCTTTAATAGTGAGGTGGTCTTAATAGTAAAGCTTAAAATACAAAGATATTTAGAATATTCGTTTCGGGACTGAAATGAAGTGGTCTTTATACCGAGATGGTCTTAATTCTGAGGTGGTCTTTAAACGAGGTTTCACTATATTTTACATTTGTACGAAATGTGATTTCTCTGCATCCTGACATGTTTCAAAGCATGCTTGTATTTTTAAGCATACATGGTCCGGTCACCAATTATCAACATACCAAAATATTTGAAATGCTCGTCATTTTGTTTATATCTTGTGAACATACGATTGAAATTGGTAATTTTATAACAAATTGAATAAAAACTTCCATAAAATTAATTATTTACCCATTTTTTTATACAACTTTAAAAACCTACCTGCAGCGTTCTATCGTTAAGTCAAGTTTATAACGACAGAGAACCGAATGTCCTCTTTCTAATCATACTATTTTTAACTGATAAATCTAGGTCAGACCAAAGAAATGTGCAAATTTAGCAAAACATGTTTTGTGCAGTTTGAATAAAACGCTGTAAAAGGGCAATATTTCATTTTTTTTTCATTTAGAAAATTCAAAATATCTATTATTTACATCAGACCCAGTGAAGTGCAATGGAATATAATCCTAATGAATAGAATGTAATGCATTGTTTTTACCATGACCAAAAAATGAAAGACTCATAAAATATCGTAGGAAGTTAATGTCACTTTCAATGAAAAATAAAGAGACCTATTATTCATTTCAAAATGTAAAATTTTTCTGAAGAATAAGAATATAAAACTCAAACATTCTTTTTATTTTTTAGTGTTCCCCATTATAAAATTTGATTGACGTGGCATTTATTCTCCGGAACAATTAAGCGTCATGTCGTATTTTACAGTATTGTCAATGCGGCCGCCATGTCGCAACGAGGGGAGGGAAAATGCGATGGGTAAATAACGAATTGACAGATAGATATTTGTAAAGGTAAGATAAAAGTTCGACTGTTGTATAAATAATGTTGGAATATTTTAGTAATATTTTTGTGCGATGTCCGAGGTGATATGGTTATCATCGATTTATGGCTCTTCTGGGATACCGTACCAGGAAAGGAATATATTCATCGAGGCTAGAGACGTGCTGTTGCCACCGATTTGGGGTTGATATTGCTTTCGGTGATTCCAAATACACATATATGTATATCGGCCAATAAAAAAAACCCAGCAAATTTGGTAGCCATATAACATAACCCATTATCACATCGCATTTGTATTTCTTAAAACCCATGTTGCTTATGAGTTAACAAAACACTTGGCCAAAACCATTTGTTTTACATCCAGAAAAGTAATTAGACAGAAGATAACATCGCCGTACATATTAGCAGTCCTTGATATCTATGTGTTAACAGTGCTGACTCCAATACCTTTAGGTTATATTCGTAATAATTCGATAAGTTTAATTTAGCGAATTCGATGTAACTAATATTAATTCGATAATGTATATATTCGATATATAGGCGAAACATCAATATCAGTGTTCCATTTGTATCAAGGCCGATAACTAATCATTATGTTTAACTGTTTCATAAACTTACGTGTTCTTTCTCAAACCTGAAAAAAGAAAGAAAAAAGACTTGCTAAAATCTTCTCTTCTTTAAAACATCACAGGAATATTTGTGTGGAAATACGAATAGAAGAGGTAAGTTAAATATATATGTACTAATCAGAAAATAAGTAACTGTTAAAGGGATATATGTATGCCATATACTTAACATGGAGAAAGCTATTTGCAAACTGCAAAAAAGGAATCTAATTCAATGATAAGAATTTAGAGGGTACTTGAGATTGCTAGTGAATGACTAGAATTAACGTATTGATGTAGTACATTCTGAGTGATAAAGCACCCATAGTATTAAGTTTACATTGGTTAAAAGCGGTAAATGTACATGTACATGCAATTTTGGGAAGCAAAAGCTATCCCAGTAAAAATTACCATACTACCCAACACACCGTAACAATTGTCACCAAGCGACATTTTATTAGAAAAGGTAAAATTCTTAAGATTGTAATGCAAGAAAATAAATGAACACATACAAAAGGTGTGCGACTTCATGCCATTTATTAAGCTGTTTCATGATCCTTAATAACATACTCAAAATGAAGTTCAATGCAGAGCCTGTAGTGAAACAAAATTGCATAGAATATCCTGAGTGAGGTTTGGTGTGAAGTATCCATATTTGTGGAAGGTACCGAAACTCTGGATAACCTGCATGCAACATTCGTTGTAGGTGTTTGTACCATGCTAGAAATGAAGCACACAAGAGAAAGAGGATTACTGTCATCGAAAGCAACACAAATAAAGCCAATCATGTACAATGCACCCAGGTTTATGCCATTTTTTTTGGATGAAGAAAAACTCAAATGACGATTGTGTTCAACAATCATCATTAATGTGAAATTCCTGATTCATCTTATATTCACATTCCTTATTGATAAAATAAACTCAAAAGAACATTTGTTTTTTAAAGGCCCAATAAGCGTAAATTCAGGAAAAATTTCGGGATTCTGAAAAAAATATGAAAAAAAAAAAATCCAGTTGATAACCATGAATAAGTCTAAAACGATATAAACCTGAGCGGTAACTAACAAGAAACTCTTGAAAGAAAATCTAAAGAATTGAAAATGATTCAGGTGTGGCCCACTTCAACGACAAGTTAGAAAACGGTTCAAAATGGACGTGTGTTTACAAATACCGAGATTCAACTGCTGCTGTACCGGTAACCGAGCAATATATCATCTTGATTATTGCTGATATCAGTTAATCTTAACTAAACCTATAAATATAATACGTTATTAGGCTTGATTTTCGCTTCAAATTTTGCCGACAGTACTGATGCTTATTCGGGTATGACCAATATTTATATGGTGGGTGTCGTCGATGAAGCAGAAGACGCTTACTCTTCCGGAACACCTGGTCTTATTATCTTGTGCTTTTACGAGAGTCTCCATGTAAATCTTTCCTTTGTTCCTATTTTGCCCCTAGTGTAATAGATTTTGAGTTCGGATTATGGTTTTGTTGACGCTTTGGTATTCTCTGCTTCATCGACGACACCCGCCATGTAAATTCTTTGTCACATCCAAGTAAACATCAATCCTCAAAATGAGAATCGAGCCATCATTGTCATCACAATAAGTAAGCACACTAATAAGCAAACTCAAAAACGTCCATCTTCATATCACACAAAGATACAGAATATTTCTCGATGAGATCAAGATGGCGACCATAAATCTTGCCCATAGTCTTCATCAACCTGCATTTCTCGAATCCCTGTGACCTATGTTTGTTCGTCAGCAGTTGACATCAATCAACTTAATCTTACGATATTGTCACTAAAGTTATTTTTGTGCTATATTTGGGCACTTTTACAGCCAAATATCTGCTGTAAAATACAAAGGAATCCGCCTGAACATTTCCTCATATAAGCCAAGTTTGTTGTGTTATTTAAATAGGCATTTTACTCAAAACCTTTACAGGCATTCGTCGAATACTGGATAACCCCTCATGACGACGCTTATTCATGAAAGTAATACCGCAAAGTCTCGTGTTGTGTCTCGAAAAGTCATCGGGGATCTTTAAGATGCAGAACAGAAAATAGCTTCATTTAGGTGTGCATCTCAGTTTTCTTTGTAAAAAACATGAGATTATTTATATATGTCAAATGCTTTACAGAATTGTGACCGTTACCGGAAGTTATTAAATTGGCGGCCATTCTTTATATAGCTTTTGATCAAAGGTAGGAAAAAAGATTTTCTTTATAATTTTCTTGCTTCTGATAACACATGAACGGAAGAAATGACCGAGCTGAATCAGTGTGCGCATGTCACATTTAACATTTGAAATGTTAGTTGACCATCAGGTAAACGGTGATTCATGATTACTCCCTTCTGTTCAAATACAGCGGCTGTTGTCCTTCTTGCCAAATACCAGGCAACCAGTTACTAGACTGTTATGCATAATGATGTAGGGTTGACGTCAACACCTACGACCTCTAAGGATTGTACGAAAGACACATGAGAATATGTCATTCAAAATTTAGAATAAGATAGAGTCGAGCCAAATAATGAATTAAGCTGCGCCATAGAGCTGTTTCGTCCTTATAGGACTCGTTAGTGATGTTAATCAAGGGCCTAAAAAGTGAGGTATAGCAGGCGACGGTATCATTTAGATACATTGATTAGAAAAAAGGATTGTTCAATACAAATATTTATTTTAGCTTGTTTATCATTAAAGAGGCATCACGTTAAAACTATATTTTTTTAAGCTTATTTAGAATTATTGTATATATGAATTAAATGTATACTCTTGTGGAAAATTAATGGGTGATTTACGCTGAAATATGTTCTCAAAAATTTTAATTAATAATTAAAAAAGGGAATCACTATTCGTTGATCAACGATTTGGACATGCAAATTTTTTTGCATCACATATAATAACGCATGCGCATAACAAGCTACATCGGTAAACAAAAAATGGCGATCCGCGTGACCTACATGTAACTACCAAGCGAAAAGTGGCCGAATGGTCAAATTTTAACGTAAGGATTATATTACGGAAGCATAATGAGGGATGGGAAGTATTCAAGGGAGAGACTAACAGTCCAATTGTTTGCATTGTTACAGTTTTCTTCTGGATAGCCGGTGACACAGTTTTGATTTGGTTTTGGGGCTTCCCAAGGGATAACCCTTTCATTCCTCTGTTACATGAAATGCGTGTGTAAAACTTGAAAGCGTGTATTGTAATATTCCCTTTATAATATTCCAGTAAAACGGCATTATTGAATTATATTGCTGAAGAGAGAAAGACCTTTTCACATACAAGAAAAACCGTATGGGGGGGGGGGTTACGTTGTAAAATGCCGGTATCCCGGGCGATTGAGTTTAATGTATACAGATTCAATTTTGACAAACTGAATAAATTTATGTCATCATGTGCGGATGAAAAATTCTTGTCATACCTAATCTATAAAATACGGATTGTACAAATATAATCGGGTTTGGATCCCGGTATTAAATTTGATATGAATCAAAATAAATGCATTATATAAGTGAAGTCATTTATTCATAAAAAAAAATCATATACATGTATGTCCCATGTCTGCAGTTGTGTTGGAAATGTTAACGAACCTTTAAATTTACATAAAAAAAAGTAAAATGAATCATAACATACATAAATGGATTAAGTATTGGACAATTATATCTTCTCGACAAGTTCCAAATTTGATATATATATTATACATGTATTCTACATGTTTAGTGCGTGGCGCGTCATATGAGTGCACGGACTTCCGTGATACATATATAATTGTAAGTGTTAAAGTATGTTGACGCTGAAAGTTGGATAGATTTTAGATGAATATATAGAAAGTCTGAAAAAAAATCTTCAAGACATCGAGTTGTATAAAAAAAATCGGAATCATTTCATTTTATTTTTGCACTTTTCAATGCATGCATACCTTTGTGAAATGGTTCTAAATGAGGATTCGTGAAGATAACATTTTACAGAAAATAAGGTTTGCCCTATGGTTGTCATCGTCGGAAACCCACATGACACTGTTAAACGTACAATGTAAGAGTGCAGTGACGTATTGGTTTCTGACAATGCATGGCTAACGTTGTATACTGTACCCATTTGCATGTCGATATATGATGCAGAGATGCCGACATAAATTTCTTCATATGAATATCGTGTGTAATTAACGTCTGATTATTAATGTGAATGTGATTCAATAAATTGATACACGGACTTTGTGTCTGGTTCATCATCGGACCTATACATTACGCGTCCCCTCCCGTTGGGCCCCTTCGTCGACATGCGACAAAATAGTCACGTGATTGACGCGTGATCATCGCTATTTTTATCGGGCTTTCCCGAGAAATGCAATTTTGCAAGTGGCTAATAAACACATTTTGAGAGGACTTTGAATATTGAAATAACAGGAAAACGCATCTGGTAGTGCAGACAGCATGTTCATTCAATAAATTCATTGTAGACTTTCACGGGATGCCCCTTTAAGGATACCGTGTATTTCAAATATGTATAAATATGGATACTTCACATCAAAACTCCCTCATGGTATTATATGCAATTTTGTTTAACTACATGCTCTGCAAGGGGCCACCGTTTGAGTAAGTTATTTAGGGTCAGCATAGTAGACTTGATGATTTCGCACACATTCTGTATTTGTTAATTTATTTTCTTGCATTAACATCTTAAGTTTGACCTTTTTAAAAAAATATTTCGTTTGGTGACAATGGTTAGTTTGCATTGGATAGCATATATTTATTACTTATATAGCTTTTGCTTCCAGAAATTTATACATATGAAAAATGAACAATATAATACTAGCAATTTACCAGAAAAAATGATAAAACATATTTTTTGTTCATTTTTATTGTTCTAATTGAAAAAAAACTCATTTGTACTACAAATGTACATCAACACGTTAATTCTTATAATTCAGTATCACTCACAAGTATGCTCTGGTCTTTACAACGATCACTATATAATTCAAACAAATATTTTCTGATATATACATAGATGAAGTAAGGCAAACATTTACCTATCCTCTTTTTATGGATTTTCACACATTCATTCCATTGTCCTTTGATTTCGAGTGACTAGTTATGATAACAGATAATTAAATTCCTAACTTTTCTTTAGCTTAAATATTTCTGCAAGCCGCCTTTCCTACGATTCGAAATTTTCTTCAGCTTAGACATTTCTGCGAGTCGTCCATTTCTCCAGCTCCGCCTCTCTACCAGTTTATCCAATGGGATTGTCCGACTGAGTTCCTCCTGGATTTTCCCGGCTGTTTCCACGTCATATATCACCGGTATTGGTTTAAATGTCTCCTTCTGTACGTTGTAAGCTTCCTTTGCGTACCGCTTACAGAAGTCAGTTATCCCTGTAATAATAATACGGTAAAATGATTGGATTACTGTGGTAGCTACCCTTAACTTTCACAGTAGTCAGTTATCCCTGTAAAAATAATACAGTAAAATGATGGGATTATTGTGGTAGCTACCCTTAACTTTCACCGTAGTCAGTTATCCCTGTAAAAATAATACAGTAAAATGATTGGATTACTGTGGTAGCTACCCTTAACTTTCACCGTAGTCAGTTATCCCTGTAAAAATAATACAGTAAAATGATTGGATTACTGTGGTAGCTACCCTTAACTTTCACAGTAGTCAGTTATCCCTGTAAAATAATACAGTAAAACGATTGGATTACTGTGGTAGCTACCCTTAACTTTCACAGTAGTCAGTTATCCCTGTAAAAATAATACAGTAAAATGATTGGATTACTGTGGTAGCTACCCTTAACTTTCACAGTAGTCAGTTATCCCTGTAAAATAATACAGTAAAACGATTGGATTACTGTGGTAGCTACCCTTAACTTTCACAGTAGTCAGTTATCCCTGTAAAAATAATACAGTAAAACAGGATTACTTCGGTAACTTACCCTAGCGTAAACAGTAGTCAGTTATTCCTGTTTTCATGACACTGTAAAACGGGATTACTGTAGTAGATACCCTTAACTTTCACAGTAGTCAGCTATCCCTGTTTTAATGGCACTGTTAAACGGGATTATTGTCAAAGCTTATACCTTAACGGTCACAGAAGTCAGTTATTCACATATTATCAGTTATTAACGAAATAACTATGCTAGCTTATCCTAACACTTACTATTTTAATACTGACTGTTGCAATTCGATATTTCGGAAATATTACCAGCAAAGAATCAGAATAAATTTTGAAAAGATTGGATAACAACTTTTAAAATAGTTTCCTCACTTTTTAAGTTCTAAACATGTTTTATTACTGCCATGGTTTAGGGAGACAACATTTATGCTTATTTATAAATGCATTTGGTCCCTACTGAAAAAGCTTTATAGCCTACAGCCAGCTTACTTTGTCTGTAAAGAGTGAGTTTTCATGCATAAAGCTTCCTTTTAATATATCATGAACTCCTTCTAAAAGTAATAAGCTAGAATTTGTTTACCTGAATCTGAGGATAACCTGAAATCATTAGCTTTAATGATGCGACATACAGTTTTAAAAAGGAAATAACGAAACAAATGAACTGTTACACGTTAAAACGTACCGTTAGCGTTGAGATGCATGGACTCCAGGGGTCCTGAGAAAGCATACAGCAGACCTAGTCCATCACGACACACTCTGTCGACGTCCTCGGCACTCAGCAGTCCCGACTGAAAGGAAGCCAAACGTTTTGAAATAATATGCGATTGACGAAGCCATAACATAAACGTGATTTCTAGTATATATCCTCTTGAGTAACACATGAGTAACAATATAATAAAGTCTGTTATCAAAATCGGCTTAATGCGAAAGGAAAATGTTACAGTTATACCTGTTTCCTATCGTGATGTTTTCATTTTAATGAAGCTTTTTATGCTTGTTTCTAATAAAATGGGTATCCATGACAACCTACCTGATACATGTTCCAACTTTCATTGATGGCAGCATACTGGATCCTGTTGAAGGCGAATCCCGGACTTTCCCGGCGTAAAGTGATTGGTGATTGGCCGATCTCTTCCATCAATGTCTGTACCCTGGCAACAACCTCCTGACTGGTCCAGGAAGCTGGCACTATCTCCACCAATGGTACGAAGTATGACGGGTTTATCTACCAATGAAAACAGAGACTGTTTAAACTCTATTTAATCACTCATATGAGACCAAATCCAAATGATGACAGTGGCTTTGGAATTTACCTACACAAATGGGCTAAATGTCACGTTTAAAATAAGTATCAAAGGAAAGAGTCGCGCATATTTAAAATGTTTTTTATTTTAACTACTGTTGTAGTAAATACCAGAAATCAATGTGTATATAAATATGATATATGAAACGCCATTCAAGAGCAGGACTTGATCAAACTGGTGACTACGGTAAATACAAATCACAGAATACCAATTCGTCAACAAAGTCATAATAATCCGAACTCAAAATCAATTGAACCAGGGGCCAACATATGAACAACAGAGAGATTTACACGGAAACCCAAGGGGGAAAATCAAGCGAATAAGGCTAGGTATGCCGAAAGAATAATCGTCTTTTGTTTCATCGACTACATCCGCCATTTAAATCTGGGCCACAACAAAGTAAATGGCACGGCCTCAAAGAGTGAAATGTGGTAGTATCTCAAACACAACAAGCAGGCATTCTAATGAGCATATTCTAAAACGTTCATCTCCATATCAAAATAGGAATACAATTCAACCTTATATAACTATGGTAATGTCGGGAATTCGGAAAATCATTGCTCGAGATACATTATCATTCAATAAAGTTAAAGGATTCAAGTTGCAATGTTATTGTTTATGCATCAGACAAGTTATACAATATAATTCAGAATTGGAATGATGTAATTTAGCTTCCTACTAACTTAATTGGTTCAAAGACTTTTACCTAAAACAAGAACGGATAAGTTAGGTGTACGTACCGGGTGAGCCACTAACATGTTGGACCTGTGAGTGAGACCTTCTGTAAACATCGATGCATGGAAACGACTGCTGGAACTTGCCACGATCACGTCCTTGTTCACTATGGTGTCAATTTCTATGAATACCTTCTTCTTTGACTCCAAGTCCTCTGATATACATTCCTGGAGAACAATATGCAACCCATGAGGATTTTATATTCCTTACTAGATCACCAAACAAACACAGGAAAATGTGTTCATACGAACGATGACGAACAATATCATATTCAGATTTACGTACTTATAATATTTGTGTTCATTTTACGAGTTTTATCAAGACATGAAAACGATTCTCATTAGTGAGTGGGTTTTTAAAACAGATTTTCAATGTGTTCATAACAAATCATTTTTTGGATTTAAAATTCAGCTCAATGTTCATATGTTTAGTTACATTAAATTGTTTATATGAATTCAATAATAAGTTAATTTGTAAATACCATTGCTGATGTTTTAGAAACTGCAATTATCCGCATATATTTGTACAGCCTCGCTCATACATTTATATATCCCCTAAATTATAAATACTTGTAAGTCCTTTAATTATACAAGCAAGTGACAACCCTAAATTAATTACCATAACATGAGAGGCGTCTGTGACACATTCGGAGAGTGAACTACTTGTAGAGACTAACGCCATCTGTTGAGCCGCCGTCAATTTACCCCGGAGATGACCATCACGTTCGTATTGTTCTAACGTACTTTTGATGCTGGTTTTAGCACACGTCAACTGGTTCGTATCAGTATCAAACATTGTCACATGATAACCTGCACTAGCAAATATCATGGACCAGCTTTGGCCTCTCAGACCACTGAAATAGATAAACAGTTAAGAATAAAATGAAAAAAGAAATATCACAGCCATAGGTAGGAAATTATTTGATATAGAAACAACAATATGAACGCCTGTTAAATGTTGAAACAAAATTAAAGGAACGTGGTCTGCTATTTGATCAACGTTGACAAAAACCTTATCAAACATTAAACACTGACAAGTGTCCTTACTAGATTAAAAAGACGCTCACTCGACTTGGAAGCCAGTAAGATCTAATGTTATACCACCTCGATATTATTTTGTACATAAAAAAGATGAAATTTGTTCTTCTTGTCTCGTCCACCCTACACTTTCTACTATGCCAAGGGATGTCCCAGAGGTGCAGTGAGTGAAAGTAAGCATGCATCTTGGAGAATCGCGAATGAAAATAACATGCGGAGTTCAAATACAAAATTTTATAAAGATAAATTCACAAAGGAATAAACAACGAAAAAAAGGAAACTTGTTCAAAACTACCAAGGATCAATATACTGTTTTGACCGTCTGAGCCATCTCCCAGCTTAGTAAGAATTGATCCTAATACATAATGAATCAAAGGGAGGTTTCTGCAGTTACAATAAGCTAACAGAAACCGACAACTTCATTTTGCAAGCATTCGAACCAAATGTGTTTCAACTGTAATCTAAACCGTAAACGACAACACACTACGACGCATTAGGCCAAGGCAATACAGTTTGATCTCAAAACTTAAATGCTATACCGGCAGCCATTACAAATAAGCATTGCATTATAAAGTATACGATTTACAGAGTGCTACTTAACGACACAAATGCTATGACTGTGTAATACCCAATCATTGCGACAGTGTTAACTTACAATACCCTGGTACAGATGACGTTATATAACTTTACATTACCTGCCGACGATGGCAACCTTTCTTTGTTTGCTCCACTGTGTACAAGCCATGCTGCTAGAAATGGTTTGGACGTAATACAGTAAATAAACCGTTGAGATCCAGCAATGGACGTATACTTCAATGGACGAATGATCCGATATAAATCCAAGCACAGTTGTCACCCTTATATACTAGACACGAGAGCTAGGGTCAAGCCCACTTTCCTATTTTTTAATCCATAAATACTATTAATATACTTATCAGACATGACTTATGTCTTTATCTTGATTTAATGCACATTTAAGATAATGAAATTTCTTTAAATACCGTTATATGTTTAAATTATTACTTGATAGCTCACGATGGCCTGTCATTGTTTTTCTATAAAAGGTTTTTGTTTATCATATCTACATGAGCAGTGACTTCAATTATTTAAAAACATAATGAATTATTAACCTTCTACAAAGGGTCTAGCAAATTTAAACAATTGAGATGTAATATATATGATATTATGTGATTATTCAATCTTTTTTCCTTAACGTTTTATATAGATGACGTAACACATACATATGCTGCACCTCTTAAATTTAGTAATAGATACAGTATGCCGAAAAATTAAATTAAACTGCAACATACATCTGTTTCGTCCTCCTATGACTCTTCAGTGATGCTAGGGGGCCAAAAGGTAGGAATCCAAAATTTCCAAAATAATGTAGAAGCAGAAAGGTCAGGTGCGTAAAACCCCTTTAATTTTTGAATTTAGAAGAAAAAATACACTAGTTCTTTATAATTTCAAATCGTGTACTACGAAAATTTGTATATTATGTACCGTGCCACTACTCAGATGCGATTAATTGTGGCTATGGAGGCTCCAGCAAACCTCGGGGACCAAAAATACACCAACAGAGTCTGTCACCCCCTATCATAAAGATGACGTAACACACACATATGCTGCACCTCTTAAATTTAGTAATAGATACAGTATACCGAAAAATATATTTCTCTCATATCTCGCCATGTTGGATAGAGATTGCCCATGTAAGAAAGCTATGTAAGAAAAATCTATCTTACATAGCATTTCACGCGACGTGACGTCACAATGGCTCAACAATGACGTGACGTCACGAATACGGTAAACTCTGATGCCGGAAAGAGAAAACGACGGCGTTATCAAATTAAAACCTTTCACAACATTTAACCATAAACACCAGGAAGAGGAGATTAATTTTTTTGGGCAAACATTGTTTGCAAATATAGGATATGCTTAAACTCGCTGTCTAATTCGTTTTTGTCAAAAATGCTCAAGAAAAAAGTTGAAATTTCAAAATGGTAGCCTGTTTAAACATATTTTCATGGTTTTTGAGCTTATTCGGGTAGTTAATATGAGAGAAAAAGACTCTTTCATTATGTGTGTATGTAGGATAGAGATATTCCACCCCCGGGATCACAAAAAGTGGTAAAACATATGAAAGAGTCTTATAATCTTATTTTAAATTTAAATCTTATTTTCCATCAAATTTGTTCATTAAACACATACCTTCCATTATTAACGTGTAGACCTTATTCAAACTCCTTCTCATTAACAGTCATAAAACACATTCTTACTCATAGTCTAGACATTTGTTTTTTTATGGCAAACCAACTTAACATTTATTTAAGGAGCAATGCTGATTCTGTATTTTATCGAATTAAATGAGATATCTTATAAAGCATATGAAATATCTTATCTATATATAAGATATCTCATATCTCATATAAGATATCTTATATATTATATAAGATAAATAATATGTTATAGAAGACATTTCATATAGCATATCAGATATCTTAAATACTATATGATATATCTTTTATAATTATAAAAGATATCTTATATACTATATGTGATATCTTATATAGAAATTAAATGAGATATCTAATATAAATATATGAAATATCATATATACTATATAAGATATCTTATATCGTATTTAAGATATATCATTTAATTTTCTATATAAGATATCTTATTTAATATATAAGATATCTTATATAATTGAAATATAGCTATATGAGATATCTTAAATTCCACTAGTGGTATATAACATATATTTATCCAACAGCCATCACGTTTATACAAAGTCTGAGAGTGGAATAATACGGGGTATTGTGGTAGAACAGATCTTATATATTAAATAATATATCTCATACAGAATTTGATTTAATTTCGTATATGAGATATCTTATGTAACATATATGATATCTCATATATTGTTTCTGAAATACAGGATCGACATTGCTCCTTGAATAAATGTTAAGTTGGCTGGCCATAGTTTTCATCAGTTCCACCCTCACCTCAGTAAAGTCACAACAGTGTATCTATAAACAAACTTTAAGGCAGTTTTATTTAGTTATGTGTTTTTTTTTTATTTTTTAAGTCAGGTGCTTCTGCTACTGTGATCAACTGAATTATTTGCATTAACTGAGAGTAATTGATGACATGCGGTACTATTAGTTTAAATACACATCGATTTCATTCATCAAAGTTTTAAAGTAAAAAAGAAGCAATCCTAACGATCTTCATCTGATTTAGATTTTTGAATATCATAAGCCCATAATAATTTTTGTGTCTAAATATTGTTTCCGATATCTAAATAGATATATATGAATTAAAATACAGTATTTATTGTTGCTTTAATACGAGGCACCTTTTTTAATCTTATTTTTAAATTCTGTACATATTAAATTGAACAAACACCCATTTTGTCATCGTACACTAAAATGATTTATATAAGTACGAACGACTCGATCATATATATATCTTTTTCCAATTTAAATCATAGGGGAGAGCGAATAATGTTCTATGTCAACTTAGAAATGAGTGTAGCGATCTAAATTCTGATATCACTAGTCATTCAAGCCAGCCTGATCCCGTTCTTTTAATTTTAAAACTGTATCTCATTATTTTTTTCAATTTCTCCATGCATAACCGACAGATACATAATATTTATAATACATACTACAAAATGATTCTTTAAATAGTTCTGATTCATAGCCATCTTAATATACAGACTTTCCTTCACGGATGCCATCTCTGTGATAGAAATATATAAACAGGCTAAATTTGAATTCTTTTTAAAGATGTCCTTAGTTTCAACGGAAAATCTAAATGTTTTGAAATTTATTCATTACGATAAAGGCATGCTTATGTACTCGAAATTATTTACTTTACTCATTTTCCAAAACAATTAATATGTACAGTATAGCTGTTTCATTGAAGAGTCATAAATTGAATTGTACTTGCATGTCGACCTGTGGTAAGGTACTTTGGCTTTTCAGTCATTATGTATTTATATACATGTATATATCAATATGTTCCTCGAGGTAACAGCGAGTTATGAAATTTGTAAAGTTCGTAATGTACAGTTGAGTGTAAGCTAACCTTTACACCCTAGTGCACTAGGAGTGCACTACGTTTAAACTAGTAGTGCACTACATTTAAACTACAGGTAAACTAGTAGTGCACTACGTCCAGCCAGGTGTGACCACAAAAACCCCTACAGGTAATGGGAGGGTCCATACCTACCTGTGTCCTTACCTGTACAGATGTAATATGATTTACCTGTGCTTTTACATGTATGTTATACTATTGAAGTCATTAGTTTTTCAGTACTTGAACCTCATATAAGTACAAGAATGAACAATTCTGAGTTTATACCAGAAGATATTTATCATAATAACTTAAATAAATTAATTCACTGCATGTCAAAATTTTAAATAAAATAATAATTTAAATATACTAACTTATACTTCTTTTTAAAGAAGTTACAATTATTCTTTTCTATATAAATATTTGCATTCTACAATTAAATTGAAAGGTTTGTGTTCAAATAAAAAATGGTACAACACATGTTTTATGTTGAAATTATTAAGTTAATCCTACTAAAAATATATACAGAAAATAAAGTAAACAACAGATTGTAATATAAAAAAATAGATATTAGAAGAACATATTTTGTACTTAGTATATTTGTTTCAATAACAAATTACTTTAATATTTGACATTAAGAAGCTAGCTGTGCAATATCAGAGACGTACAAGGTTTTATAAGTCTCTGGCAGTACTACCTACATGTACCAGTATTGGTATTCTGTGTCACTATACACTCAGGTACAATGCATACAAATGAAAGGTTATATAAATATCAAGTACTAATATAAGAAACGATTACTTTCACCAGAACATTTAAAGTCATTTCCTTCTTCATATCAAAATACCAACATACATCTACATGTAATCCAATTAACTGTAATCAATGTTATCATCATTAATCAATTAACAGGGTAGGGCCCTCAGGCCTTTAATCAGTCTTGGTCAGTGATGGCTGTGGGGGAGAGGGAGGAGAGAAATTCACACCTGGCTAACTACAGACAGCCTAGGGGTGTCCCCTATCTTGACCTCTGTACCTGAGGATGTGGCCCAGGCAGGTCAGGTACATGTATGTTATTATGCCTGGAGGGTAAAGGATTCTACCTGAAGATCTATATTTGTCCCTTTTAGTTAGATTTTATATAAGTCATTAGGTTGATTTAAAAGTACAATAAATGTGACTGGCATAGGCTTAACTTTGTTCTAAGTTAGGTTTATATAACTGCATATTATTTATTTGTTGTATACTTAGTCTTACAATATAGAATTAATCAAAATGATTCCAATAAACTGACCTTGCTTTTTTTTAAATCATTATTACATATATTCATAAACCTTCAAGTCATATTTAATACAACCTGTAATTGCCTTCAATATTTAGGCCTAAATATCGGAATATTTTAAAATACTTTTATACTGATAAATAGAATAAAATTAAGTATAATGAATGTTAGTATTTTATTATCAAACTGTAATGAAGCGACTGAGCCAGAGAGTATATATTCTTAATTATTATTCATTTCAATGTTATTTTATGTACTATCAATTTATCATTGTATAATTAAATGTTTTGAATGAAACATAAAAATGGATTAAAGTTCTCAAAATATCCACTATTTAAAGAGAAATATGTAAATATCTAGATATATTCTCAAAGATTTTCAATTTCAGATAAACTTGATAAACCCGAGTAAAAGTTAACATATGTATTATCATATTTATGATCCTGGTCATATCCAGTTTAACCCTAAGTATTAATCAAATTGGTTTCAAATTTGACCAGTGATAGTCAGATGAGAAATTCACACCTCAGTTATGTCACTGACAGGCTTATGTCAGCAGCCCAGGTTGGGACTGGTCAGGTAATTGCCTGAGGCCTGAGGGTCAAATCAAAACATCTGTCCCATACTGAACAATCTGAATAAATTTTAATTTATTGTTGTATTACTTTTTTTCAACTTCAAATTCTTATTTTTATATTAACACTGTTGTATGTGGTGATATATACTCATGTACATACGGATCTTAATATAGAAAATTAAAAATAAAGATTATCAAAACTCTATAGCGTGTTCATAAATATATAGATCTGAGGCATGAATGTATTTTTATAAAAATATATCTAATTTAATTAAGTACTAAAAGAATATTTATTTGGTTTTTTTCGCAATTAGTTTTTACAATTTTTAAAAATATACTTCTAAACAAATAATAATCAATAGATTTTCCTTCAACTTTTCAATATACTTGATTGTAAATTGGTAAATTAATAAAAAAAGACCGTTAATAGTGTATATTAAAAGAAATATAAGACATCCAAACTGCTAGATAAATATTAATTTTCTATTTTATTTATATGGTGTATGCAAGAAATTTTTGGGGAAAATTGTAAGTGTAATTATCATGATTTCACAATTTCTAGTTTTGAAATGAAAGAAAAAAGGTTGTTTGAGAAAAATAACTACATAAGATGCATATATATACATTAAAATTATAAATATTAACTAATGATAAGGCCAGCTTCAAAGTACTAGCAGACGACAAAGGTGAGGTACAGGTAAAAATCACAGGTAGATGGATGGGACTGCCCATTTACCTGTAGGGGTATTTGACCTATATGGGGTTCAGGGTGTAGTGCACTACTAGTTTACCTGTAGTTTAAATGTAGTGCACTACTAGTTTAAACGTAGTGCACTACTAGTGCACTAGGTGTACAGGTTAGCTTACACTCAACTGTATATATGTTGTGTTTGTGTATACTACCACTTACTATCCACTCCCCTTGTGATTTTTGATTGTTTTGTGTTGACTATTGTTTTCCATTTCATTTTATTTTCTTAAGCGATTGGATTAATTAAACAACTGTAATAATTGACCATCCATGGAGAGAATGTATATAGGCTTTCGACTGTTTACACCTTTGTCAGTAAACTCTAAACTCGCTCATGTTTATGCCTATGCTATGAGTAAATGCATTAATAGATAAACACAAATGGTAATATTTTGATAATGTGTGTTTGCAAAAGTAGTCAAGCTATGGTTCTGTCGCCATGTATTGTTCTTATTAAATAAATGAAGGATAGCGGAGGAAATTCTAAAAATATCTGAGATGAAATAGTAATTTTAACTAAATAACATTCACGGTAACATAATGGTATTTAGAAATATAACATGTCAACAAAATATCTAATAGTTGATTATTTCCCCAGATTACAAAAGCGTTTATAAAACCATAATCCGAATTCAAAATTATTATACTAGTGAAAGCATTTAAAAAAGGAACGATTAACACGGACCGATGAAAAGCACAAGATAATATGATCAGGTGTTTCGAAAGGGTAAGCGTCTTTTGCTTCATCGACGACGCTCGCAATGTAAATCTAGGTTACGTCCACGTGCACTTCAAAGTAAGAACATAATAAATAGCATGTTAAGTACCATATTTAGATATGATGGATTGTATATATATAAGTACTGTTTAATCATGTGTCCCGGACCAGGGAATAGTTCATCGTGCATGTGATGTTTTTAGGAAGAGAAGATTTTAGCAAGCCTTTCTTTCAAAGGGCCTGTTTCCAAAATGGCCACTTCTCTGATTCAAATTTCCTGTTGGTGGTGCATTGCCCATGCCGTTTTGGTCACAAATCTATAAAGTATAAAGATTTAGGTCACTTGGTATGTTTTTTATGGCTCCTCAAAGTTGTACCTTTCAGAAGCTGTCTAAGTGTTGATAAAATGTGCATGTCATGTAAAATATTAACGAAAATCTAATCAAATGATAGTCACCGTAACGAATACATTCATGGCATGATTGTGACAAAAAATCATGTTCCCATCGCGTCCTTTGGCTGGTTTATGGAAGAAACAATCTCAAAAATGCCATTTTCAATGATAACATTTTAGACACAAAAACTGTGTTTTTTAGAGAATACACCCTTTTATGGGCGTTGGATGCAAACCAATTTTTATCCTATCAAACAGTACGTAATATGCTATTGATGAGAGGAAAAATCATCAAAATGTAAGTGGTAGAACATTTTCAAATCTTGGGTTGAATTAGCCTATGGTTGAATTGCCGATTTTCGACTTTCTTTAGATAATTAACAAAAACACGAGAGTATTTGCTTGGTATGTTGAGAATATGTACACTGATATGAAAAAAAGTGAGAGAAACACTTTTTCATGAAAAAAATCCAAGATGGCTACTTCACAAGTCCCCGTGGTTGGAGACATTGACTGACAAATAGACAGAACAACAAACAAAACGTGTATCTTATGATTTTGGTTGGTTTTTGCATTTACGGGAGTGTTCATAGCTACGGGCGATTGTATAATACCTATATTTATAAGTTTGGCTAGTCACATGGTAACGGGGATCTTTCATATCGAGCCCCAAACATATTTTCGACATATGCACAATGTTGCCTCATGGAATGGAAAACTATTTCAAGTTTTGTCGGAATTTCTTCAACTGTGGTTGTAATGGTCGAGGTTTTTCAAGCGCCATGTAATACCCAAGGTAGTACAAGATACGGGAGATGTGCGCACACATTCCCATCGTTCTCTCTCCAACTGGGCACTGGCAGTAGTAGTCTTTTATTGGGGCCTCATCATCGGGTGAAACGGTGAACCGTATCCAAACGTTATATTTCGTTTGGCTTTTGTATCGAGAATGTATTTGACATCGGAGAAGGTCTGGGGAGTGCTGGTAAAGCCATACCTCATAGTCTCCGTCATCACTTAAATGTTCGGCGATGTAAACAGGAGCCAGAGATATCTGATACGTTCCACACGTTATGGTTCTCAAGTAATCGAGATCGAGACGGGGAAACAGTACGGAAGATGCATCCATCTTGACAAACTCGGACCTTGCCCGTCTAGATAGATCCGGATCTGTCTTGACTCTCTGACCTAAATCATTCGGTGTTGTCAAACGGTCCTTCATACGTTCAGCCATTAGCCTATCTTTGGCATCTCTCTCCGGAGATCACTGGTAGATCGGTCCTCTAATACCATCCAGACAGGCTGTGACGGTTCGAAGCAAAGCCTCGATGACATTGATAAAGCTGTTAGACACCAACTGCGTTCGGAAGAACGTCTAGTGTTTCAGACGACCATGATAGGATTCCACAATCCACCGCGATTTGGTGATAGTTCTGTCAAGATTTGCTTGGACGTCAGAATGTTGACTTTGACCGTGTTTCAGGTATGACGGCATGCTAGCATTGAGGCCAGAGGCTTCGAGAACTGGTAGGACATCCCTTAAACCTCGGTCAACGACAACATTGTCATCTGGTTGTAGCCAAGTAACTAGCTTGTCCATGACTTTTTTTTGTACTTGTAGCATCATTTTCGCTGCCAGTGAATGGTCCTACTGTGTCCAGAATGTAGCCATCTGGTAAGGCGATGCTCATAAATTTGAGATAGTTTCTCTTCTTCTGGCTACAGTAGGACATTCTCTGGAGCTTGTGGTTGGAGCTTTTCTGGATATAAGTTAAGGTGCCATCTAATATGGCAGTGGCGTTATCTCCAAAAAAGCTTCTGAAAAGACAGTATTGTGCCCGAGCAACTGTTCTCTTGTCAAGTGATCCGGACCTAGAAATTGTGGGACTATCGATGTGTCTAATGTCTGTACTATGGAGTGGAAAGTTTTGGACACACTTGACTTGGAAATTCCAAAAAGAGAAGAACACCGACTCCAGGAAATGTCGGTTTTCAGTTTTACCAAGAACAGTATGTAGTCATGGTATGGTATATATACCAGATGAAAGATATGGGGAACAGTGCGAGTGGATTTCGAGGAACTGATCTTTGGACCAACCTGTCCAGGCCATGCATGCCGAGTCATCAAGAGAGGAAAAGCTTATTGCAAACGCAGACTGGTTCTGTGAAAGGACGTGCGATACTTCTAGGAGGTCATTAATGATTTCGGACGATTTTGATGGTAACTGAGATTCCAAGGAACCTCTACCATCAAGGACAACCTCTGTAGACGGATCTAAGTCGTTACCAATAAGATGAATGGAGCAGATGCGGGATGAGGTGGGACACCACAGATTGTGTGAATATATCAGGTGATGTCTTGCACGTTTTGGTAAGACTGATGATTTTGTTCCATTTACTGCAAAGGTAACAAGACAGAGACAGCATTTTTTGTGTGAAGTTGATCCATTCAAAAGATCATGAAGGGTCAGCAACGGCAGGATATGGGACGGGGGGTCGTCTTCTTCCTCTATTTCCTGGTTCTGCTCGGGTTCAGGTTCAGGCTGATTTTTGTTCCAAAGATACTTCATGTAGCACTTCTGGCAAATGAGTGCTTGTTCCTTTGCTGACATCAATCCTTGTTGCACCAGCGTATCTAGGAGCCATTTATATTGTGGACTATTTACATTGCGTGCACTTCTGTTCTTATTGCCACTACGTTTCTTAAAGTATAGTTGACAGCCTTCTCCAAAACATTTACCCTCCATCTTGAAACAATAACGATTGGTTTATGAAGCGTCGACAAAGTAACAAAATAGCAAGCCACCGATGATTGCTGTAAACAGCTAATACTTAGAAGTGTGGTACAATTATGCGAAAATGTGTGATAAATAACGAATTGATTGATTACTTAGAACAAAATAAAGTATTTCATATGGACTATCTATCTAATCGATGTGGCGTGGTCGGCAGGCACAAAGAAAGTGAATCAAGTACGGGTCCCAACTCTGACAGAGCCATAACGCTTTGGAGATGGGACAATAAAACAAGGAAAGTGAGACAAGAATAGCTAGCGTCGAGTCAATGATTCCGTAAACGTATAGACAAAGACAAGAAGATACGGATAAATGTACAAGGCCACACGATCAGAAAATTCAGAAGAGGACAACTTGAGATAGAACAGTATTCATGTATCAGGGTGTCCTCAGTGTAAATCTTTATATCGATACTGTTTATTTAGTCGTTAGATATCATAAAACTGTCATGAAAATATTCGCTCTGATATTCAATATAAAATTTTGTATATAATAAGCTATATAATAGGGTTTTAGACAAGGTTGTTACTCATTTCCCCTTTCTTTCAATTTACAACCACATTCAGGCGGCGATATGAGAACGTTCCACCACATGGAATTAGCTAATGTTTGGTACACATATGAAACAAGTTAAGCTCTATCCGATTTTGTGATGGAAATATGCATCCAAAACTATATAACGGGAGAAAATTGCAATTTTATGGCATTTTTCTTCATAATTGTGTCTCTGCAAGTGCATTTTCATCCGAGAATTTTTTTTTTATGTTTTATGAATAAACACGATGTTTTGAAAATATCTATCAAGAGAAATTTATACTATGTTGCTAATTACAATTTCGAGATAACCTTCTTTTATTTACGAACTTATGTCTTTGATGCTCAAAATGACAACTTTATAAAAATACATTTTAACTGAAATTATGAAATCTGGGTGTCGGAAAGGTGTAAAATTATTCTTCGGAAAAGAAAAAAACTGTAGTTGAGCTAGATACGAAATAATACGGGGGCAGGCTCCTATGGAGAATTAACATTACTGGAAACAGGCCCAAAGTTTGAGGAAAACATACGTCTATGAAATAGGTATCGATAATAAATAACTCTCGGACTTACAGGCATCGTATACTGTTATTGATGTTCCATCTATATATCCAATATATAGGTAATAAACTTAAGATTTAAGATTTAAGATTCTTTATTCAATCAAGACACACATGAAGTGTGTTACAAGATGTCAATATAACAAAGCAATGTACATGACTGACAGGGTAATGAAGTAATAATACAATAGCATATTTGGTATATGTAATGTTACCTTACTGTAGATATTCAGACAAGTATAATATGCATGTTGATGTAATGAGTACTAATGATGAAATATATGTATTTATATATAATCAACGTGAGTTACATAGAGCTTCGAAAACAAATCAGAAAATACCAACGCGTTAACAAAACCATAATCCAAATTCAAAATCGAATAAACTAAAGGAAAGATTTACAAGCACAAGAGCATAAGTCCGTGTGTTCTAGAAGAGTAAGCGTCTTCTGTTTCATCGACGACACCCGCCATGAAATTCTTTTTAGATAATAAGGGTGTGTTGCAAATTTCAAACATACCTTTCATTTTAGTTGAACTTGCATTTTTAGAATAGTAGTGTAAACAAATCTTTGCATAAATGTTTATCTTATTGGCCAATACATTTAAAAAAAACATTCATCGAACGCAATATTTATCCAAAATCGGTGGCAAAAAGCACTCCTCTGGCCTCGATGAGGGTCCCCTTTTTACGTACTTAAATATTCTAGAATACTTTGAAATAAGTTAGGATGTAGAGAAATCACATTTCGTTCAATTGTAAAATATATGTACATGTATATAAGGATTGTACCTCATTTTGACTGAGTATACGGTAGTATGTCCGCAGTTAGCAACGAACCTATTCTATGGTGCGCGTTAGCGCTCTATAGTCAATAGCATATTTCTAAGTACTACCGTATACGCATGTGGCAGAGATACTATAATGTAGTAATATTTTAATGGATTTGTGAAGTCCAAAATATGCATTATGTTAATATTATTTAATTTTATCCTGTATTGCTCATGTATTGTCAAAGTGATGTAATGTACTGTCCTTGTGTTATTGTCCAGTTGTCAGTTGTGTAGAGCTATGTGCTTCTGTTTATGTTTGTTTTGTGACTTGTGACCTTTTCAATTCTTACCTGTATTCTGGTCATGTGACCTATACCTGGCCTTTCTTCTACCCTGTCCCACTGCACATGCTTAGTATGAGCTGGGACAGAGCTTTCTATAGCTTACCTGGAATTCTGAAGACACAAAGCACCAGGTTGGAAACTATGATTTATTTTCTGATTTAGTAAATTGGTATATTCATAAAGTGTAGAAAATGTATTTCGGTATTTTGTGTAAGGTTAATAACTAATAAGACATTGTATATTAGTTGATTTACTGCAATAGTGTGGTCAGTGAATAATGTTCAGGCTTTCGGCCATTTTGAAAATATATTATTTTAAGGTATAAATTCATTTCTTGTATGTGTTAATTCATGTCTTTAGAGTGTTAGGTAATATTATATTAACTAAGCAAGATGCACATCATGTAGGATAGTTTTTTCATATGGTATTAATTATGAATTTGACTTATAATTAATAAGGGACCATTTCCTTTTGTTCAGACTCAACATCATGTATAGCTGTACCAGCTATTGTATAATGAAAACACATAAGAGCCACTGTCACTATGATAGAGTAAGTTCATATTTAATGTATTCGTATTTATATGTACTATCTATATAGTTCATGCTCATAGTCATATTATATGTATATTAAGAAGTAATGTCATGTCCATGAAATATGTCATGTATGATAATAACTAGGTAGTAATCAATAACGATTATAGATATTTATGATTCAGTAAAGTTAATGAGTAAGTCCATCTGTCATAAGTACTCTGTACCCAATATGGTGTAAAGTCTAGTTAGTAATTGTAGCGTTATGTTGTTAAATAGTATTGTTGAAATATGTCACTGTGATATTGTATATGTATTACGTCACTTATATTGTGTATATTGTATTGTTTTAGGGTTTTTAAAAAGTAAAGATCAAGGAACAGTTTGGCAGTGACTGGTTTTGTGTTGGCCTCTGACCCAAATCCCCATCCCCGTTTCACGCATTTAAAATGAGGCACAATCTTTATGTTTACATCATTAATAATTTTCAAGTGTTATACGAAGAATAAAACATTCGAAGCGTGTTGCTACGATGGTAACTACCTAAGATAACATAGTCCAACCGAATGTTCATCGATATATTGGTAAGTTTCGAAAATACACACTGAACAACATGGTTTTTCTGAATAACATAATTTGTTAAATTGGTTTTGAATAATATTAAAAACACTTCGAATTTATTTCTTTATTTATAACGGTCGTTATGTACGCGCATTGATACAGTTATTCAGTTTTTACTAAGCTCAAGAAGGGAGGGTGTATATATATCGAGCAATGGTTCCAGAAGTCGACCACATAAGCAATTAACATACTTAAAGATAGTTAACTTATTTGTTGCATTTAAAAATTATGTATATATTTTAGAAAGAATATCAACATACTGGTATTGCTTCGCGTAAGTTTGACGGCCCCATTTGCATGTTGTTGGTTGACGCATGATGTATCATGTTTAACCGGAAGGAAATGATGCTACAATTGTCCAGTTGATTAAAGTATTCGATCAGTCGATAGGCAATTTAAAAAAAGAAAAATGAAAAAATATCAAATGATTTTAAATATTTCTATAATGTGTTTTAATTGATTCAATACAATTTCAGGTAATTTCCATTTTAGCCCAACCAAAATTAACGAGTAAAGATAAACTTATGATAGTGTCAATAACGTTGTGCTATATCTCGTTACATTTACAGCCAATTATCTGCTGCAAAATAAACAAGCAACCTTTCTGAAAAATTCTTCAGATAAGCCACGATTGAAGGTATTGTACGTACTCGAAAACATGAAAAGCATACGTCGATAGTGGACAACCCCTCATAATGACGTCAGCATTTAACAAACCGAGGCTGTTTAGATCACTTAGCCAGTAATTGCCGCTAGGTCTCATGTGGTGTCTCGAAAAATCATCGGGGAATTTCAAAGAACAGAACAGAAAATGACTCCATTCTTGTGTGCTACTATGTTTTCTATGTGAAAAGATGGGAGTATATTTATATATGTAAAATGGGGTGGTTCACAGAATTGGGACCATTACCGGAAACTATTAAAATGACGGTCATTCTTCATTTAACTTGTAGTCAAAGGTAGGAAAATGAAGATTTTCATTATAATTTCCATACGTCTAATAAGACCCGCATGGAAAAGAAATGACCGATATGAACCATTGTGTGCATGTCCCATTTAACATTTGAAATGTTAGTTGATCATCAAATCTCATTTGTGAATTAATGTGTGACACTAAAATAAAATAAATTATTATTAATTTGATTTATATTATCAAACAAAAGATAATGCATGATTACTCACTTCTGTTCGAATACCGCGGCTGTTGCACTATATATGCATTTCCGCAAGCTCAGTGTTATTATTTTGTTTAGTTTTTGTCAAAAACAAGACTCTCTCTATTATGTTGAATTACAGAGGTAAACGGTTTTAGGGTCTATCAGTGAATTGTAATGCATACATGATGTAGAGATGACGTCATCATTTGACCCATTTCTGAAAATTTCGCAAAGAAAACAAGAGGCTCTACAGGCATTAACGGTCATCTGACTATACAATTCATATAAGTTAAGTTGTTTATGATTTTAACATATTTGACCCCTGTGACCTTGAAAGTAGGTCGAGGTTATCTATATTGATGAGAAAATACACAAAAACTCTCAATGAATTGTCTATAATGAAGGCAAATTTCTTCTGTGACAGTACGATTTTCACTGCCGAGATAATCATTTGACGTCATAAAGACGTCATTTGTTTATGACATCACAATAGTGTTATTACACGCGTGTAATACCATTTTTATGACATAACCATATGACATGACTGAACGGGCCAGATATGTGATAAACTTGAGTACTATGTACACGATTGCCTTTATTCGTGTTGCTTTCTTTTAAAGTATTCCTCTTCCTCTTGTATGCTTCATAATTATCTAGCATTGTGCATATACCTGCAACGATTTTTGCAGATAGGTATTTCAGAGTCTCGATCCCTTCCACAAATATAGATGCTTCACATCAAAGCACCCTCATGATCCTCTTTGCAATTTTGTTTCACTACAGGCTCTGCAATGAGCCACAGTTTCAATATGTTATTTAGGGTCAGTTTAATAGATTCGATGAAGTCGCACACCTTTTGTATGTGATCATTTATTTTCTTGCATTAACATCTGAAGAAATTTGACCATTTAAAAAAAAAAATCTTTTAGTGACAATTGTTAGCTTGCATTGGATAACATATCTTTATTGCTTAAACAGTTTTGCTTCCAGAAATTGTTTTTTTTCTTCGCAATCGTCGTTTAAACATATGAAAAATGAACATTTAAACACATTCCTCCCATTGAATATTAGTATAATACTAGCAATTTACCAGAAAAAAAAATGACAAAACAGTTATTTTTTGTTCATCTTTATTATTCAAATTGAAAAACAACCCCTGCCAGATCAGTTGGTACATCGATAATCGCTTATAATCAATGTAGACTTTATAGTATATTTTATAACCCAGATGTACTACAAATGTACATCAAAGCGTTAATTCTTATAATTTAGAATCACTCACAAGAGTGCTCTGGTCTATACAACGATCACTATATAATTCAAACAAATATTTTCTGATTTATACATAAATGAAGTAAGGCAAACATTTACCTATCCTCTTTTATTTGTATTTCCACACATTCATTCCATTGTCCTTCGATTTCGAGTGACTAGTTTTGATAACATATAATTCATTTCCTAACTTTTGTTAAGATTAGCTATTTCTGCGAGCCGCCTTTCCTTAGTTTCGAAATTTTCTTCAGCTTAGATATTTCTGCGAACCGCCTTTCCTTAGATTCGAAATTTTCTTCAGCTTAGATATTTCTGCGAGCCGCCTTTTCTAAGATTCGAAATTTTCTTCAGCTGAGACATTTCTGCGAGTCGTCCATTTCTCCAGCTCCGCCTCTCTGTCAGTTTATCCAATGGGATTGTCCGACTGAGTTCCTCCTGGATTTTCCCGGCTGTTTCCACGTCATACATCACTGGTATTGGTTTAAATGTCTCCTTCTGTACGTTGTAAGCTTCCTTTGCGTGCCGCTTACAGAAGTCAGTTATCCCTGTAATAATAATACAGTAAAATGATGGGATTACTGTGGTAGCTACCCTTAACTTTCACAGTAGTAAGTTATCCCTGTAATAATAATACAGTAAAATGATGGGATTACTGTGGTAGCTACACTTAACTTTCACAGTAGTCAGCTATCCCTGTTTTAATGACACTGTTAAACGGGATTATGGTAAAAGCTTAAACGGGATTATTGTCAAAGCTTATACCTTAACAGAAGTCAGTTATTCACATATTAATGATATAGTTGAACGAAATTACTATGCTAGCTTATTCTAACACTTACTCGCTTAATACTGACTGTTGCAATTTCATATTTCGGAAATATTACGAACAAAGAAACGAAATCAATTTTGATAAGATTAGATAACAACTTCTAAAAAAGTTTCCACTTTCTGAGTTCTAAATATGTTTTAATACTGACATGGTTTAGGGAGACAATCTGTATGCTTATTTATCAACGCATTTGGTCCCTAATGAAAAAGCTTTATTGCATACAGCCTGCTTACTTTGTCTGTAAAGAGTGAGTTTTCATGCATAAAGAGTTCTTTTAATTCATTATGCATGCCTTCTTAAATTAACTGGCTTGAATGTGTTTACCTGAATCTGAGGATAACCTGATATCATTAGCTTGCCTCATATTTTAATGACAGTATTAAAAAGGAAATAACGAAACCATTGAACTGTTACACGCAAAAACGTACCGTTAGCATTGAGATGCATGGACTCCAGTGGTCCGGAGAAGGCATACAGCAGACCTAGTCCATCACGACACACTCTGTCGACGTCCTCGGCACTCAGCAGTCCCGACTGAAAGGAAGCCAAACGTTTTGAAATCATATGTGATTGACGAAGCCATAACATCAACGTTATGTCTAGTATAGATCCTCTTGAGTAGCACATGAGTAACAATATAATAAAGTCTGTTATCAAAAGTTACAAGCAAACTTAATACTAGGTGGTTATAGATCTTATTGGCTTAATGCCAAAGGAAAATGTTCCAGTTAAACCTGTTACCTATCGTGATGTTTTCATATTAGGTTTTAAAGAAGCTTTTGATGTTTGTTTCTAATAAAATGGGTATCAATGACAACCTACTTGATACATGTTCCAAATTTCATTGATGGCAGCATACTGGATCCTGTTGAAGGCGAATCCCGGACTTTCCCGGCTTAATGTAATTGGTGATTGGCCGATCTCCTCCATCAATGTCCGTACCCTGGCAACAACCTCATGACTGGTCCATGAAGCTGGCACTATCTCCACCAATGGTACAAAGTATGATGGGTTTATCTACCAATGAAAACGGAGACTGCTTAAACTCTATTTAATCACTTATATGAGAGCAAAACCAATTGATGATCTTGGCTTTGGAATTTACCTACACAAATTTGCTAAATGTCACTTTTAAAATAAGTACCAAAGGAAAGAGTCGCGTCTATTTAATATGTTCTTTATTTTAATTACTGTTGCAGTCAATAACAGAAATCAATGTATATATAAATATGATATGAAACGCCATTCTAAGAGCAAGACTTGATCAGACTGGTGGCCATGGTAAATAAAAACCACGGGATACCAATTCGTCAACAAAGTCATAATAATTCGAACTCAAATCAATTTAACCAGGGGCAAACATATGAAAAAAAAAGAAAAGATTTACACGGAATACAACGGGGAAAAATCAAGAGAATAAGACCAGATGTGCCGAAAGAGTAAGCGTCTTTTCTTTCATCGACTACAACCGCCATGTAAATCTGGGCCACAACAAAGTAAATGTCACGGCCTCAAAGTGTGAAATGTGGTAGCATTCTTTATCACAACAAGCAGCTTTCTAATGAGCATATTCTAAAACGTCCATCTTCATATCAAAACAGGAATACAATTCAACCTTGTATCAATATGGTAATGTCGGAAATTCGGATAATCATTGCTTGACATACATTATCATTCAAACAAGTTAAAGATTTCAAGTTACAAGGTTATTGTTTATGCATCAGACCAAATTATACAATATAATTCAAAATCGCAATGTTATAATGTATCTTCCTGCTAACATTACTGTTCCAAAGACTTTTACCAGAAACAAGAACGGATAAGTTAGGTGTGCGTACCGGGTGAGCCACTAACATGTTGGACCTGTGAGTGAGCCCTTCTGTAAACATCGATGCAAGAAAACGACAGCTGGAACTTGCCAGGATCACGTCCTTGTTCACCATGGTGTCCATTTCTCTGAATACCTTCTTCTTCGACTCCAAGTCCTCTGATATACATTCCTGGAGAACAATATGCAACCCGTAAGGATATTATATTCCTTACTAGATCACCAAACTACACAGGAAACATGTGTTCATACGAACAATGACGAACAATATCATATTCAGATTTACGTACTTATAATATTTGTGTTCATTTTATCAAGACATGAAAACGATTCTCATTAGTAAGTGTTTTTTTTAAACAGATTTTCAATGTGTTTATAACAAATCATTTTTTGGATTTAAAATTCAGCTCAATGTTCATATGTTTAGTTACATTAAATTGTTTATATGAATTCAATAATAAGTTAATTTGTAAATACCTTTGCTGATGTTTTAGAAACTGCAATTATCCGTATATATTTGTACAGCCTAGCTCATACATTTATATATTCCTTAAATTATAAATACTTGTAAGTCCTCTAATTATACAAGCAAGTGATAATCCTAAATTAATTACCATAACATAAGAGGCGTCTCTGACACATTCGGATAGTGAACTACTTGTAGACACTAACGCCATCTGTTGAGTCGCCGTCAATTTACCCCGGAGATGACCATCACGTTCGTATTGTTCTAACGTACTTTTGATGCTGGTTTTAGCACACGTCAACTGGTTCGTATCAGTATCATACATAGTCACATGATAACCTGCACTAGCAAATATCATGGACCAGCTCTGTCCTCTCAGACCACTGAAATAGATAAACAGTTCAGAATAAAGTCAAAACCTGCAAGAAACATCACAGCTTAAACTTAAGAATTTATTTGATATTAAGACAACATGATGCACGCCTGTTTAATGTCCAAACAAAGTTAAAGGAACGCGGACTGCTATTTGATCAAAGTTGACAAAACCCTGATCAAACACCATAGATTGACAAGTGTCTCTACCAGGTTAAAAAGAAGCTACACCGACTTTGAAGCTAGTACATGTAAGATCGAATGTTATTCCACCGCGATATAATTTTAATAACAAACAACTGTTGAAACTAGTACTCTTGTCTCGTCAACCCCAGACCTTCGATTATGCTATGGCATGTTCAAAGGGGGCAGGGAGCGAAAGTAAGCGTCACTATTGGAGTATCGAGAATGAAGAATAACATACTGTGTGAAGTTTAATTACACAAATTTATGAAAATAAATTCACATAGCAATCCACAACGGAAACCCGGAACGTGGTAATCCAAGTATTCAAAACTACCAAGGGTCAATAATCAATAAACTTCTATTCTGACCGTCTGTGCCACCTCCTAGCTCAGCTGGAATTGAGCCTAATACATAATAATTTATAGGGGAGTTTATGCATTTACGATAAGCTAACAGAAACAGAAAACTTTATTTTGCGAGCACTTGAAAACATGTGTTTCCGTTATAAAGCCAAACGTACAAATTACCTGTGTTCCAACTCTAATCTTAATCGCTGAAATCAAATTACTACGCCACATTAGACTATTTAAACTATACCGGCAGCATTGATCAAGTGGACATTCCGATATAGGGCATAGGAGTTACAGAGGACTACCTAACAAAACAACTGTTTTGACTATGTCATCCCCTAAAATTGCGACAGTGTTAGCTTAAATGAGTGTTAGTTCATAAAATTGTATTACTGAAAAAAATACAAGTACAGAAGTTAGATTATTACAACTTTGAAATACAACAAATAATAAAGTTTAAAATACGTTATGCAAATATCTATATGATGCAAGAGAAAATCACTCAACTTCACCAGGTGCAGTATCCCGAACATCACGTTATATATTGTATTATGTATTTATATGTATGTAAGACATCTGAGCTGTAAGGCGTACTGTTATAAAATAATTTGAATTTGAAGATTCTATTACAGACGTCTTTATATCACTTTACATTACCTGCCGACGATGGCAACCTTTCTTTGTTTGCTCCAATGTGTACAAGCCATGCTGATAGAAAACGATTTGACGTGATACAGTAAACCGTTGAGATCCTGTAATGGACGTATACTTCGATGGACGATTGATCCGATATAAATCCAAGCATAGTTGTCACTCTTTATATACTAGACACGAGAGCTAGGGTCAAGCCCACTTTCCTATTTTTTAATCCATAAATACTATTTATATATTTATCAAACATGACTTTTGTTTTATCTTGATTTAATGCACATTTGAGATAATGAGATTTCTTTAAATACCATACTATGTTTAAATTATTACCTGATAACTCACGATGGTCTTTCATTGTTTTTCTATAAAAGGTTTTTGGTTATCTTATCTATAGGAGCAGTGGTTATTTAAAAACAATATGTTTTATTATCCTTCCACAAAGGTCTAGTAAATTGTAAACAATTGAGATGTGATATATATGATAATGCGTGATTATTCAATCTTTTTCCTTAACGTTTTATATCTTATTTCCCATCAAATTTGTTTATTGAACGAACACATACCTTCCATCATAAACCTTATATACAATTATATACAATTATATATCTCATATAGCATATAAGATATCTTAATACTATATGAGATATCTTTTATAATTATATAAGATATCTTTTATACAATATGAGAAATCGTATATACTATATAAGATATCTTATATCGTATTAAATATATATCTCATTTAATTTTCTATATAAGATATCTTATTTAATATATATAAGAAATCTTGTATAATTGAAATCGCGTTGCTATGTAAGAAATCTTATATAGAATGAGATTTCATGTCATTAAAAGCAAGAAACTAATTTCTCCCTCGAAAACTTATTCCGCCTATTTAGACTTACTCGTCTCGCCTCTGTTATGGCCTCGTTTTTTTTTCATTGTTCATCACTAACTAGTACTTAACTATTATAACGATGTTCAAATCAATGACTTCATAGTCAAGAGGGATAAGGGAATCGAGAGCGTCTCGCTCTGTAAGTCTCATAATGTAAGAGTGGTTGAAGTGACATATTTTAAAGATTGTAATATTTGTACGTTTGATAAGTGTCATTTTTTATTTGAATTGAATTGAATCTTAAAAGTTCTCGTGTAGTTACAAGCCGTTTTCGTTTAAGCGGCTGAACCGGTCCTACCGGACCATATTATGCTACTTTCAGGCGAGCCTTTAAAAGGCCTTGCATCTATAAACAAACTTTAAGGCAGTTTTAATTAGTTATGTGCTTTTTATTTTTTAAGTCAGGTGCTTCTGCTACTGTGATCAACTGAATTATTCATTTGCATTAACTAAGAGTAATTAATGACATGCGGTACTATTAGTTTAAATACACATCGATTTCATTCATCAAAGTTTTAAAGTAAAAAAGAAGGAATCCGAACGATCTTCATCTGATTTAGATTTCTGAATATCATAAGCCCATAATAATTTTTGTGTCTAAATATTGTTTCCGATATCTAAATAGATATATATGTATTAAAATACAGTATTTATTGTTGCTTTAATACGAGGCACCTTTTTTAATCTTATTTTTAAATTCTGTACATATTAAATTGAACAAACACCCATTTTGTCATCGTACACTAAAATGATTTATATAAGTACGAACGACTCGATCATATATATACCTTTTTCCAATTTAAAGTATAGGGGGAGAGCGAATAATGTTCTATGTCAACTTAGAAATGAGTGTAGCGATCTAAATTCTGATATCACTAGTCATTCAAGCCAGCCTGATCCCGTTCTTTTAATTTTAAAACTGTATCTCATTATTTTTTCAATTTCTCCATGCATAACCAACAGATACATTATATTTATAATACATACTACAAAATGATTCTTTAAATAGTTATGATTCATATCCATCTTAATATACAGACTTTCCTTCACGGATGCCATCTCTGTGATAGAAATATATAAACAGGCTAAATTTGAATTCTTTTTAAAGATGTCCTTAGTTTCAACGGAAAATCTAAATGTTTTGAAATTTATTCATTACGATAAAGGCATGCTTATGTACTCGAAATTATTTACTTTACTCATTTTTCAAAACAATTAATAAGTACAGTATAGCTGTTTCATTGAAGAGTCATAAATTGAATTGTACTTGCATGTCGACCTGTGGTAAGGTACTTTGGCTTTTCAGTCATTATGTATTTATATACATGTATATATCAATATGTACCTCGAGGTAACAGCGAGTTATGCAATTTGTAATTTACATAATGTATATATATTGTTTTTGTGTATACTACTACTTACTAGTTATTTTCCTTGTGATTTGGTTCCTTTTGTGTTAAGTACTTTTTTCCCATTTTATTTTATTTTCCTAAGTGATTGGCTTAATTAAACAACTGTAATAATTGACCATCCATGGAGAGAATGCTTAAAGGCTTTCGACTGATTACACCTTTGTCAGTAAACTCTAAACTCGCTCATGTTTCTCCCTATGCTATGATTAAATGTAATAATAGATAAATAGCAAATGGTAATATTTTGATAATGTGTGTTTGCAAAAGTAGTCAAGCTATGGTTATGCCGCCATGTATGGATTTTATTAAATAAATGAAAAATAGCGGAAGAAATTCTAAAAATATCTCAGATGAAAGAGTAATTTTAACTAAAGAATAGTTTGTTACTATTCTACAATAACATAATCGTATTTAAAAATATTACATTTCAACCAAATATCTAATGGTAGTTGGTGATTTCCCCATAATGGAAGTTAAATATATTACTGAACTTAAAAGTGATGCAAACAAAAATCAGAGATTACCAAAACGTCCATAAAACCATAATCCGAATTCAAAATTTATTATACTAGTGAAAGCATTTAAAAAAGGAACGATTAACACGGGCCGATGAAAAGCACAAGATAATACGATCAGGTGTTTCGAAATGGTAAGCGTCTTTTGCTTCATCGACGACACTCGCAATGTAAATCTAGGTTACGTCCACGTGCACTTCAAATTAAGAACATAATAAATAGCATGCTAATAACCATATTTATATGATGGATTGTATAAGTACTGTTTAATCATGCGTCCCGGACCAGAGAATAGTTCATCATGTATGGGATGTTTTTAGGAAGAGAATAGTTTAGCAAGCCTTTTTTTCAAATTTGAGGAAAACATACGTCTATGAAAAAGTTAACGATAATAAATAACTCTCGGACTTACAGGCATCGTACACTGATATTGATGTTTCATCGTTATATCCAATGTATAGGTAATAAGATTAAGATTTAAGATTCTTTATTCACTCAAGACACACATGAAGTGTGTTACAAGATGTCAATATAACAAAGCAATGTACAGGACTGACAGGGTAATGAAGTTAAATACAATAGCATATTTGTTATATGTGATGTCACCTAACTGTAGATATTCGGACAAGTATAATATGCATGTTGATAAAATGAGTACTAATGATGAAATATATATATTTATATATAATCCACATGATTTACATAGAGTTTTGGGGGAAAAATCAGAGAATACCAACGCGTTCACAAAACTATAATCCAAATTCAAAATCGAATAAACTAAAGGAAAGATTTACATAGAGACCCTCGTAAAAGTACAAGTCCATGTGTTATAGAAGAGAAAGCGTCTTCTGCTTCATCAACGGCACCCGCCATGAAATTCATTTTAAATAATAAGGGTGTGTTGCAAATTTCAAACATACCTTTCATTTTAGTTGAACTTGCATTTTTAGAATAGTAGTGTGGAATATTATAAGACTCTTTCTTCCGACCGAGGGGTTTTCAAATTTGGTAAAACCAGAGGCTTTGCATGTGGTTTTGCCAAATTTGAAAATCCCGAGGGTGGAATTTCCCTATCTTACACTCCTGGTCATGAAAGAGTATTTGTCTCTCATTTCCACTACCTAAATAAGCTCAAATACCGTGAAAATACTTTTGATTGGCCACGATTTTGAAAATATCAACTTTTCCTTTGAGCTATTTTGACGAAAACAAATGATACAGCGATATTAAGCATACCCCATATTTGCAAACATAGTTTGCTCATTAAAAAAATAATCTCAGCTTTCTAATGTACACGGTTAAAATATCATGGAAAGTTTTTATTTCATCACGTCGCCATTTTTCTTTTTTCGGCAGAAAATTTTTCCGAACTCGTGACGTCACGTCATTGTTGCGCCATTGTGACGTCACGCCTTGGCTTTATTGCATGGGTAAGTGTGTAATACAGTCACAGCGATCATGGGTGTATTGCCCTAGACAGGCCAGTATTACCCACCTAGAAATGAGAGAAATTTTTGTCTTAACCCAGAAACTAGACCATTATTACATTGAAATATATATTGGTATTCATCACCAATACCGTTATAACACAACAAACAAACATGATTACTACGCAGTATACAAATCCATCTTCCAGTTTCAATACGTAAATTTGAATTTGACATTCTAAATCTTCTGATAGTTATGCCTTCTTGGGAATTAATTAGCTACATCGAATTCATTAAATTAAATTTATCGAATTATTACGAATATGAAGAATGCAATTTCCATGTTTTCAGAAGTATATATGTCAGTACTGTGGACACATCGATATAAAAGCTCGTTAATACAATTAATGTTGCTATCATATGCCGCCTCATTACCGCTCTGGATGTAAAACAATTAGTTTTGGTTAACTCATAAGCCACAAGGCTTTTGAGAAATGCAACTTAAACTTTACACAAAAAAAGATATTTAATTAAGCCTCGTAAGCGATTTGTTTGAGGGTTTTTTTAATTTGACAATCAAATTTGCTGTTTATCTTATTTTTTGTAAACATTTTCTTCATGTTGGAAAGTATGATTTATGTAAAGATTTTTTTACACAACCAATATTTGTTTTATGTGACGTTTCGATGACTAGCACGATATATGTACCATGTCACCTTCATCTGACTAATGACCAGCAAAGCGTATGCATACAACAGTTGTAAAATTGTACGAGTTGAACACATTTGGTAGCTTCTTATCTCAGTTTTCTACATGCCCAATATCAGAACCATGTGCCTTTTGGTTATTGAGAAGAAATTGCTTAAATATTTTTTACATATTTGACCCCTGCGACCTTGAAAGTAGGTCAGGATAGTGTGTAGCAATCCATCCAAGCTACCTACTAGCCAAATATCATTAACCTCTTGAAAGTAGGTCAAGGTCAATGATATGAGGAAACTTTGTAGTACTCTATACCAGGTACCTACTAGCCAAATCTCAGCATCCTGGTGATTTTGGTTATTGAGAAGAAGATTGTTAAAGAAAACGTTTACGGCAGACAGCGGACAAGGACGATGCACGATTGTGATAGGTCATCCTGACCCTAAAAACCTTGATTACGCCAAATTGATACTAGATGCTGATTATTAAATACAAATATTCCTTGTTTCATCACTAAAGCTTTTCCAGTCGATTTTGTATCTTTTAAAAAAAATATTGTAAATTTAAGATGAATCAGGAACTTCAGTGTCCATAAATGGGCTGTTTATTACAAAAATGTACAAAGTACAATCAAATCAAACCAATACTTAAAATGGGAAATTGTTGCCCTGTATTTATTTTTCTCTCGTATGGAAGATTTGAATTTGCCGAGTCTTGAATTCGCCCTCTCAAATGAAGAAAAACTCATCGTCATCGTACATGTAATATGTTTGGTAAATAATTCGCCCTGTCCATTGTTGGACAAAAAGGGCCGATATAAAATGAAGGCGATTTTCCCCTCAGTTTTACCTTAATTCGCTAATATTTCTTCCTTAAGCCATGTTTTTTATTGAACAAAATAGTAATTTGAATTTTTTATTCAATCAAGAATGGCATAAACTTGAGTACTATGTACACGATTCCCTTTAGTCGTGTTGATTTCCATTAAAGTATTTCCCTTCCTCTTGTGTGCTCCATAATTATCTAGCATTGTGCATATACCTGCAACGATTTTCGCAGATAGGTATTTCAGAGTCTCGATCCCTTCCACAAATATGGATGCTTCACATCAAAACAGCCTCATGATACTCTATGCAATTTTGTTTCACTTCAGGCTCTGCATGAGCCACAGTTTCAGTTATTTAGGGTCAGTTTAATATATTCGATGATGTCGCACACCTTTTGTATGTGATCATTTATTTTCTTGCATTAACATTTGAAGAAATTTGAACCTTTAAAAAAAAAAAAATCTTTTGGTGACAATTGTTAGTTTGCATTTGATACCATATCTGTTTTATTTATATAGCTTTTGCTTGAAGAAATTGCTTTTTTTCTTCGCGATCGTGATATATACATATGAAAAATGAACATCTAAACCTATTTCTCCCATTGAATATTAGTATAATACAAGCAATTTATCAGAAAAAATGACAAAACAGATATTTTTTGTTCATTTTTATTGTTCCAATTGAAAAAAAAACTCTGCCAGATAAGTTAGTACATAAAATAATCGCTTATACTCAATGTAGACTTTATAGTACATTTTATAACCCAGAATGTACTGCAAATGTACATCAGCGCGTTAATTCTTATAATTCAGTATCACTCACAAGTATGCTCTGGTCTATATTAAGATCACTATATAATTCAAACAAATATTTCCTGATTTATACATAAATTAAGTAAGGCAAACATTTACCTTTCCTCTTTTATTTGTATTTTCACACATTCATTCCATTGTCCTTCGATTTCGAGTGACTAGTTATGATAACATAAATTTCATGTCCTAACTTTTCTTCAGTTTAGATTTTTCTGCGAGCCGCCTGTTCTAAGATTCGAAATTTTCTTCAGCTTAGACATTTCTGCGAGTCGTCCATTTCTCCAGCTACGCCTCTCTACCAGTTTATCCAATGGGATTGTCCGACTGAGTTCCTCCTGGATTTTCCCGGCTGTTTCCACGTCATACATCACCGGTATTGGTTTAAATGTCTCCTTCTGTACGTTGTAAGCTTCCTTTGCGTACCGCTTACAGAAGTCAGTTATCCCTGTAATAATAATACAGTAAAATGATTGGATTACTGTGGTAGCTACCCTTAACTTTCACAGTAGTCAGTTATCCCTGTAAAAATAATACAGTAAAATGATGGGATTATTGTGGTAGCTACCCTTAACTTTCACAGTAGTCAGTTATCCCTGTAATAATGACACTGTAAAACAGGATTACTTCGGTAACTTACCCTAACGTAAAGAGTAGTCAGTTATTCCTGTTTTCATGACACTGTAAAACGGGATTACTGTAGTAGATACCCTTAACTTTCACAATAGTCAGTTATCCCTGTATAAATGACGCTTTAAAACAGGATTGCTTTTGTAACTAATGCTAACGTAAACCGTAGTCAGTTATCCCTGTTTTCATGACACTGTAAAACAGAATTATTGTGGTAGATACCCTTAACTTTCACAGTAGTCAGCTATCCCTGTTTTAATGACACTGTTAAACGGGATTATTGTCAAAGCTTATACCTTAACGGTCACAGAAGTCAGTTATTCACATATTATCAGTTATTAACGAAATAACTATGCTAGCTTATCCTAACACTAACTATTTTAATACTGACTGTTGCAATTCGATATTTCGGAAATATTACCAGCAAAGAAACAGAATCAATTTTGAAAAGATTGGATAACAACTTTTAAAATAGTTTCCTCACTTTTTAAGTTCTAAACATGTTTTATTACTGCCATGGTTTAGGGAGACAACATTTATGCTTATTTATAAATGCATTTGGTCCCTACTGAAAAAGCTTTATAGCATACAGCCAGCTTACTTTGTCTGTAAAGAGTGAGTTTTCATGCATAAAGCTTCCTTTTAATATATCATGAACTCCTTCTAAAAGTAATAAGCTAGAATTTGTTTACCTGAATCTGGGGATAACCTGAAATCGTTAGCTTTAATGATGCGACATACAGTTTTAAAAAGGAAATAACGAAACAAATGAACTGTTACACGTTAAAACGTACCGTTAGCGTTGAGATGCATGGACTCCAGGGGTCCTGAGAAAGCATACAGCAGACCTAGTCCTTCACGACACACTCTGTCGACGTCCTCGGCACTCAGCAGTCCCGACTGAAAGGAAGCCAAACGTTTTGAAATCATATGCGATTGACGAAGCCATAACATAAACGTGATTTCTAGTATATATCCTCTTGAGTAACACATGAGTAACAATATGATAAAGTCTGTTATCAAAATCGGCTTAATGCGAAAGGAAAATGTTACAGTTATACCTGTTTCTTATCGTGATGTTTTCATTTTAATGAAGCTTTTTATGCTTGTTTCTAATAAAATGGGTATCCATGACAACCTACCTGATACATGTTCCAACTTTCATTGATGGCAGCATACTGGATCCTGTTGAAGGCGAATCCCGGACTTTCCCGGCGTAAAGTGATTGGTGATTGGCCGATCTCCTCCATCAATGTCTGTACCCTGGCAACAACCTCCTGACTGGTCCAGGAAGCTGGCACTATCTCCACCAATGGTACGAAGTATGATGGGTTTATCTACCAATGAAAACAGAGACTGTTTAAACTCAATTTAATCACTCATATGAGACCAAATCCAAATGATGACAGTGGCTTTGGAATTTACCTACACAAATGGGCTAAATGTCACGTTTAAAATAAGTATCAAAGGAAAGAGTCGCGCATATTTAAAATGTTTTTTATTTTAACTACTGTTGTAGTAAATACCAGAAATCAATGTGTATATAAATATGATATATGAAACGCCATTCAAGAGCAGGACTTGATCAAACTGGTGACTACGGTAAATACAAATCACAGAATACCAATTCATCAACAAAGTCATAATAATCCGAACTCAAAATCAATTGAACCAGGGGCCAACATATGAACAACAGAGAGATTTACACGGAAACACAAGGGGGAAAATCAAGCGAATAAGGCTAGGTATGCCGAAAGAATAATCGTCTTTTGTTTCATCGACTACATCCGCCATTTAAATCTGGGCCACAACAAAGTAAATGGCACGGCCTCAAAGAGTGAAATGAGGTAGTATCTCAAACACAACAAGCAGGCATTCTAATGAGCATATTCTAAAACGTTCATCTCCATATCAAAATAGGAATACAATTCAACCTTATATAACTATGGTAATGTCGGGAATTCGGAAAATCATTGCTCGAGATACATTATCATTCAATAAAGTTAAAGGATTCAAGTTGCAATGTTATTGTTTATGCATCAGACAAGTTATACAATATAATTCAGAATTGGAATGATGTAATTTAGCTTCCTACTAACTAAATTGGTTCAAAGACTTTTACCTTAAACAAGAACGGATAAGTTAGGTGTACGTACCGGGTGAGCCACTAACATGTTGGACCTGTGAGTGAGACCTTCTGTAAACATCGATGCATGGAAACGACTGCTGGAACTTGCCACGATCACGTCCTTGTTCACTATGGTGTCCATTTCTCTGAATATCTTCTTCTTTGACTCCAAGTCCTCAGATATACATTCCTGGAGAACAATATGCAACCCATGAGGATTTTATATTCCTTACTAGATCACCAAACAAACACAGGAAAATGTGTTCATACGAACAATGACGAACAATATCATATTCAGATTTACGTACTTATAATATTTGTGTTCATTTTACGAGTTTTATCAAGACATGAAAACGATTCTCATTAGTGAGTGGGTTTTTTAAACAGATTTTCAATGTGTTCATAACAAATCATTTTTTTGGATTTAAAATTCAGCTCAATGTTCATATGTTTAGTTACATTAAATTGTTTATATGAATTCAATAATAAGTTAATTTGTAAATACCATTGCTGATGTTTCAGAAACTGCAATTATCCGTATATATTTGTACAGCCTCGCTGATACATTTATATATCCCCTAAATTATAAATACCTGTAAGTCCTTTAATTATACAAGCAAGTGACAATCCTAAATTAATTACCATAACAAAAGAGGCGTCTCTGACACATTCGGAGAGTGCACTACTTGTAGACACTAACGCCATCTGTTGAGCCGCCGTCAATTTACCCCGGAGATGACCATCACGTTCGTATTGTTCTAACGTACTTTTGATGCTGGTTTTAGCACACGTCAACTGGTTCCTATCGGTATCAAACATTGTCACATGGTAACCTGCACCAGCAAATATCATGGACCAGCTTTGGCCTCTCAGACCACTGAAATAGGTAAACAGTTAAGAACAAAATGAAAAAAGAAATATCACAGCCATAGCTAGGAAATTATTTGATATAGGAACAACAATATGAACGCCTGTTAAATGTTGAAACAAAATTAAAGGAACGTGGTCTGCTATTTGATCAACGTTGCAAAAACCTTATCAAACATTAAACACCGACAAGTGTCCTTACTAGATTAAAAAGACGCTACACTCGACTTGGAAGCCAGTAAGATCTAATGTTATACCACCTCGATATTATTTTGTACATAAAAAAGATGAAATTTGTTCTTCTTGTCTCGTCCACCCTACACTTTCTATTATGCCAAGGGATGTCCCAGAGGTGAAGTGAGTGAAAGTAAGCATGCATCTTGGAGAATCGCGAATGAAAATAACATTCGGAGTTCAAATACAAATTTTTTTAAAGATAAATTCACAAAGGAATAAACAACGAAAAAAAGAAACGTGTTCAAAGCTACCAAGGATCAATATACTATTCCGACCGTCTGAGCCATTTCCTAGCTCAGTCAGAATTGATCCTAATACATGATCAATTGAGGGGAGGTTTCTGTAGTTACAATAAGCTAACAGAAACCGACAATTTTATTTTGCAAGCATTCGAAACAAATGTGTTTCAACTGTTATCTTAACCGTAAACGACAACACACTACGGCGCATTAGGCCAAAGCAATAAAGTCTGATCTCAAAACTTGAATGCTATACCGGCAGCCATTACAAATACGCATTGCGATATAGGGTATACGATTTACAGAGTGATACTTAACGAAACAAATGTTATGACTGTGCCATACCCAATCATTGCGACAGTGTTAACTTACAAGACCCTGGTACAGATGACGTTATATAACTTTACATTACCTGCCGACGATGGCAACCTTTCTCTGTTTGCTCCACTGTGAACAAGCCATGCTGCTAGAAATGGATTGGACGTAATACAGTAAAGAAATGGACGTATTCTTCAATGGACGAATGATCCGATATAAATCCAAGCACAGTTGTCACTCTTTATATACTAGACACGAGAGCTAGGGTCAAGCCCACTTTCCTATTTTTAATCCATAAATACTATTAATATATTTATCAAACATGACTTTTGTTTTATCTTGATTTAATGCACTTTTAAGATAATGAAATTTCTTTAAATACCGTTATATGTTTAAATTGTTACTTGATAGCTCACGATGGCCTGTCATTGTTTTTCTATAAAAGGTTTTTAGTTATCATATCTACGTGAGCAGTGGCTTCAATTATTTAAAAACATCATGTTTTATTATCCTTCAAAAAAGGGTCTAGCATAATTTAAACAATTGAGATGTGATATATATGATATTGCGTGATTATTCAATCTCCAATTTCCTAAACGTTTTATATCTTATTTTCCATCGAATTTGTTTATTGAACACATGCCTTCCATTATTAACGTGTAGACCTTATTCAAACTCGTTCTCATTAACAGTCATAAAACACATTCTTACTCATAGTCTAGACATTTGTTTTTTTATGGCAAGCCAACTTAACATTTATTCAAGGAGAAATGCCGATTCTGTATTTTATCGAATTATATGAGATTTCTTATATAATTATATAAGATATGTTATATAATTATATCAGATATCTTATATAGCATATAAGATATTTTATATAGCATATACGACATCTTATATATTATAGGATATCTTATATATTATATAAAATATCTTATATGTTATATTAGATATCTCATATAGCATATAAGATATCTTAAATACTATATGAGATATCTTTTATAATTATATAAGATATCTTATATCGTATTTAAAATAACTCATTTAAATTTTCTATATAAGATATCTCATTCAATATATAAGATATCTCATATAGTATATTAGATATCTCATATAATTGAAATCTCGTTGCTATATAAGATATCTTATATAGAATGCGTTTTCGATGCATTAAAAGCCAGAAACTAATTTCTTCCTCGAAAACTTACATTTTTTGCATTCGGAACACATTAGGCCTACTCTTTTCGCCTCATCAAATTAATGTTTTCATAGTCAAGAGGCATAGGAGAATCGAGAGTGTCTCGCTCTGTAAGTTTCATAGTGTACTTGATGTAAGGGTGGTTGAGGTGACACTTTTAAAATTGTAATATTTGTACGTTTGATAAGTGTCTTTTTAATATGAATTGAATTGAATCTTAAGAGGTTCTCGTGTAGTTACAAGCCATTTTCGTTTAAGCGGTTGCTGCTTTCAGGCGAGCCTTAAGAAAAACCTTGCAAGGTCTGCATAAGCATTTGCCTACACGCATTATATTTAAAAGCAGACCAATCGAACGTCCCTACGTAAACCCTCGAGAGATTCCGGATGGGGAGTTTCATTTCGACATTTTGTTAAACTCTCGTTTCTATATAAGATATCCTATATAGAATCCGAACAATCTTCATCTGATTTAGATTTCTGGATATTATATGCCCAGAATAATGTTTGTGTCTAAATATTGTTTGCGATATATAAATAGATATATATGTATTAAAATACAATATTTATTATAGCTTTAATACGAGGCACCTTTCTTTAATCTTATTCTTAAATTTTATACATATTAAATTGAATAAACACCCATTTTGTCATCGTACACCAAAATGATTTTTATACGAACGAATGGCTCAAATATATATATTTTTTTCCAATTATAAATCATAGGGGGAGAAAAGGGCGAATAATGTTCTATGTCAACTTAGAAATGAGTGTAGCGATCTAAATTCTGATATCATTGATCATTTAAGCCAACTTGATCCTGTTCTTTTAATTTTGAAACTGTATCTCATTATTTTTTTCAATTGCTCCATGCATAACCAACAGATAAATACTATTAATAATACATACTACATAATGATTCTTTAAATGGTTATTTTTCACAGCCATCTTAATATACAGACTTTCCTTAATGGAAGCCCTCTCTGTGATAGAAATATATAAACAGGCTAAATTTGAAAGATGTCCTTAGTTTCAACGGAAAATCTATATGGTTTGAACTTAATTTATTACGATGAAGACATGCTTATGTACTCCTAACTATTTACAAATTTATTAATGTTCACAAACAATTAATAATTACAGTACAGCTGATTAATTGATGAATCCTAAATTGAATTGTACTTGCATGTCGACCTCTGGTAAGGTACTTTTGCTTTTCAGTCATTATGTATTTATATACATTGTACATGTATACATCAATATGTTCCTCGAGGTAACAGCGAGTTATGCAATTTGTAATTTACATAATGTATATATATTGTTTTTGTGTATACTACTACTTACTAGTTAGTTTCCTTGTGATTTGGTTCCTTTTGTGTTAAGTACTTTTTCCCATTTCATTTTATTTTCCGAAGTGATTGGCTTAATTAAACAACTGTAATAATTGACCATCCATGGAGAGAATGCTTAAAGGCTTTCGACTGATTACACCTTTGTCAGTAAACTCTAAACTCGCTCATGTGTCTGCCTATGCTATTATTAAATGCATTTATAGATAAATAACAAATGGTAATATTTCGGTAATGTGTGTTTGCAAAAGTAGTCAAGCTATAGTTGTGCCGCCATGTATGGTTTTTATTAAATAAATGAAGAATAGCGGAAGAAATTCTAAAAATATCTCAGATGAAAGAGTAATTTTAACTAAAGAATAGTTTGTTACTATTCTACAATAACATAATCGTATTTAAAAATATTACATTTCAACCAAATATCTAATGGTAGTTGGTGATTTCCCCATAATGGAAGTTAAATATATTACTGAACTTAAAAGTAATACAAACAAAAATCACAGATTACCGAAGCGTCAATAAACCATAATCCGAATTAAAAATTTATTAAACTGAGGAAAGCATTTAAAAAAGGAACGATTTACACGGACCCATTGAAAAGGCACAAAATAATAATTATGATCATGTGTTTGGAAAGGGTAAGCGTCTTTTGCTTCATCGACGACACTCTCAATGTAAATCTAGGTTAGTCCACGTGCACTTCAAAGTAAGAACATAATAAATAGCATGCTAATAACCATATTTATATGATGGATTATATAAGTACTGTTTAATCATGCGTCCCGGACCAGAGAATAGTTCATCATGTATGGGATGTTTTTAGGAAGAGAATAGTTTAGCAAGCCTTTTTTTTCAAATTTGAGGAAAACATACGTCTATGAAATAGTTAACGATAATAAATAACTCTCGGACTTACATGCATCGTGCACTGTTATTGATGTTTCATCTTTATATCCAATACATAGGTAACAAACTTAAGATTTAAGATTCAAGATTCTTTATTCACTCAAGACACATATAAAGTGTGTTACAAGATGTCAATATAACAAAGCAATGTACATTACTGACAGGGTAATGAAGTAATAATACAATAGCATATTTGGTATATGTAATGTTACCTTACTGTAGATATTCAGACAAGTATAATATGCATGTTGATATAATGAATACTAATGATGAAATATATATTTATATCTGATCAACGTGAGTAACATAGAGTTTCGAAAAAAAATCACAGAATACCAACGCGTCAAAAATACCATAATCCAAATTCAAAATCAAACAAACTTAAGGAAAGATTTACATAGAGACCCTCGTAAAAGCACAAGAGCATAAGTCCATGTGTTCTAGAAGAGTAAGCGTCTTCTGCTTCATCGACGACACCCGCCATGCAATTCTTTTCAGATATTAAGGGTGTGTTGCAAATTTCAATCAGTCCTTTCATTTTAGTTGAACTTGCATTTTTAGAAAAGTAGTGTGGAATATTATAAGACTCTTTTTTCCGCCCGAGAGGTTTTCAAATTTGGTAAAACCCTTGGCTTTGCCGAGTGTATATTTATATACGAAAATGGGGTGGTTCACAGAATGGTGGCCATTACCGGAAACTATTAAAATAACGGTCACTCTTCATTTAGCTTGTAGTCAAAGGTAGGAAAATGAAGATTTTCATTATAATTTTCTTACGTCTGATAACACTTGCATGGAAAAGAAATCACCGAGATGAACCATTGTGAGCATATCACATTTAACAATTGAAATGTTAGTTGATCATCAAATCTCATTTGTGAATTAATATGTGACACTCAAATAAAATATTATCAAACAAAAGATAATGCATGATTACTCACTTCTGTTCGAATACCGCGGCTGTTGAACCATATATGCATTTCCACAAGCTCAGTGTTATTATTTTGTTTAGTTTTTTGTCATAAACAAGACTCTCTTTTTTTTTGTTGAATTACAGAGGTAAACGGTTAGGGTCCACCAGTGAATTGTAATGCATAAATGATGTAGGTATGACATCATAATTTGACCCATTCCTGAAAATTTCGCAAAGAAAACAAGAGGCTGTACAGGCCTTAACGGTCATCTGATTATACAATGTATATAATTTTAGTTGTTTATGATATTAACATATTTGACCCCTGTGTACTTGAGAGTAGGTCAAGGTCATTCATTTGAACAAACTTGGTAGCCCTTCATCTCAACAAGCTACAGGCCAAATATCAGTACACTTGACCTTTCGACTATTGAGAAGATTTTTCTTAAAGATCTTAACATATTTGACCCCTGTGACCTTGAAAGTAGGTCGAAAAAAAATCAGAGAATACCAAAGCGTCAACAAAATCATAATCCGAACTCAAAATCGATTAAACTAGGGGCAAAATAGGAACAAAGGAAAGATTTACACGGAGACTCTCATAAAAGCACCAGAGAATAAAACCAGGTGTTCCGGAAGAGTTAGCGTCTTCTGCTTCATCGACGGCACCCGCCATGTAAATCTTGGTCACATCCAAGTAAGCATCGATCCTCAAAATGAGAACCGAGTTATCATTGTCATCACAACAAGTAAACACACTAACAAGCAAACTCAAAAACGTCCATCTTCATATCACACAAAGATACAGAATATTTCGCGATGAGATCAAGATCAAGATGCCCATAATCAACCTGCATTTCTCGAATCCCTGTGCCGTAAGTTTGTTCGTCAGCAGTTGACATCTATCACGAAAATCTCGATATTGAGAGCAAGCCTTAGAATAACGAATGAACTGCGACATGTAAACACCTTAGGATTGAGAAGCAGGGATGTTACTATCAAGAAAGGGAAAGTTCACGATCGGAAAATCGAAATTGTCACGTTTATTATACAGCTTAGTAGTAAGTTGCCCGTGTTGGTCATAGTTTAAGTAAAGATCGAGGTAAGAAGCTGATGTAAGAGAGTCTGTTGTGTCTTTAATCTCAAGTTCAATAGGGTATATTCGATTGACTAGGTCAGCAAACTTCTTGTTGTTAATAGACAACACATCGTCGATATACCTGAAAGTGAAATTGAAAGATTTGGCAAGGTTTTTATTACCCGTCCTGATAAGCCCCTCGACAATTTGAGCCTCGTATGAAAACAAAAACATGTCAGCCAAAAGTGGTGCACAGTTAGTGCCCATTGGAATGCCAACAGTCTGTTGGAAAATCTTTCCTCCGAACTCAACAAAGATATTGTCAACCAGGAATTCACTCATTCGTACTATATCTTCCTCAGTATATTTCAACCTAGCTTTTGTTGTGTTTTTCACAAAGTATGCTCCAAGATAGCTCACAACCATGTATTTGTATCGTCGTTCACCTTTCTTGGAAAAGAAAGCGCTCATGTTTGGCATGTGGTATGGTAGTGTTATTTATTTTAACAACCTTGGTAACCTTTATCTAAGCATGCAATATGCATACTATCATCACCCTAGGCCTTTTAGTTACTGAGAAGATGCTTGAAAGATTTTTAACATATTTACCCCTGTCCTCTTGAAATTAGATCAAGGTCATCAAGTTGAATAAACTTGTTAGCTTCTTATCTCAGCATTCTACATGCCCAAGATCAGAACCATGTGCCTTTTGGTTATTGAGAAGAAATTGCTTAAATCTTTTTCCATATTTGACCCCTGTGACCTTGAAAGTAGGTCAAGGTCATTGATTTGGGTAGAGTTTGTAGCACTCAATCCAAGGTACCTACTAGCCAAATATCATGTACCTGTTGAAAGTAGGTCAAGGTCAATGATATGAGTAAATTTTGTAACACTCTATACCAGGTGCCCACTGGCCAAATCTCGGCAACCTGGGCATTTTGGTTATTGAAAAGAAGTTTGTTAAAGTAAACGTTAAGGGAGGACGACGAACAGCGGACGAGGACGAAGCACGATGGCGATAAGTCATCCGGACCCTCTGGGTCAGATGACCTAAAAACCTTGATTAGACCGAATTGATGCTCAATGTTGATTATTAAATACAAATAATTCTTGTTTCATCACTAGAGCCTTTGCATTCGATTTTCTTTCAATTAGTTACGTTAATCAACGAAAAAAACCTTGTAAATTTAAGATGAATCAGGAACTTCACTGTCCATAAATGGGCTGTTAATTACAAGAATGTACAAAGTACAATCAAATCAAACCAATACGTTAAAACGGGAAATTGTTGCCATGTATCTATTTTGCCCTCGTATGGAAGATTTGAATTTGCCGTGTCTTGAATTCGCCCTCTCAAATGAAGAAAAACTTGAAGAAAAATCTTCATCGTACATGTATTATGTTTGGTAAATAATTCGCCCTGTCCATTGTTGGACATAAAGGGCCGATATCAAATGAAGGCGATTTTCCCTCCAGTTTAACTTTAATTCACTAATATTTTTCCTTAAGCCCTGTTTTTTGTTGAACAAATAGTAATTGACATTTTTATTCAACCAAAAATGACATAAACTTGCGTACTTCGTACACGTTCCTTTATTCGTGTTGCTTTTTATTAAAGGATTCCTCTTCCTCTTATGTGTTTCATAATTATCTAGCATTGTGCATATACCTACAACGATTTTCGAAGATAGGTATTTCAGAGTCTCGATCCCTTTCACAAATATGGATGCTTCACACCAAAGTACCCTCATGATACTCTATGCAATTTTGTTTCACTACAGGCTCTGCAATGAGCCACAGTTTCAATATGTTATTTAGGGTCAGTTTAATAGATTCGATGATGTCGCACATCTTTTGTGTGTGATCATTTATTTTCTTGCATTAACATCTGAAGAAATTTTAACCTTTTTAAAAAAAAATCTTTTGGTGACAATTGTTAGTTTGCATTGGATAACATATCTTTATTACTTATATAGCTTTTGCTTCCAGAAATTGCTTTTTTCTTCGCGATCGCCATTTATACATATGAAAAATTAACATTCAAACACATTTCTCCCATTGAATTTTAGTATAACACTAGCAATTTACCAGAAAAAATGACAAAACAGATATTTTTTGTTCATTTTTTTATTGTTCTAATTGAAAAAAACTCAGATCAGTTGGTACATACAATAATCGCTTATAATCAATGTAGACTTCAAAGTACATTTTATAACCCAGAATGTACTACAAATGTACATTGTCGCGTTAATTCTTATAATTCAGTATCACTCACAAGTATGCTCTGGTCTATATTAAGATCACTATATAATTCAAACAAATATTTTCTGATATATACATAAATGAAGTAAGGCAAACATTTACCTATCCTCTTTTATTTGTATATTCACACATTCATTCCATTGTCCTTCGATTTCGAGTAACTAGTTCTGATAACAGATACTTAATTTCCTAACTTTTCTTTAGCTTAAATATTTCTGCGAGCCGCCTTTCCTACGATTCGAAATTTTCTTCAGCTTATAGATATTTCTGCGAGCCGCCTTTCCTAAGATTCGAAATTTTCTTCAGCTTAGACATTTCTGCGAGTCGTCCATTTCTCCAGCTCCGCCTCTCTACCAGTTTATCCAATGGGATTGTCCGACTGAGTTCCTCCTGGATTTTCCCGGCTGTTTCCACGTCATACATTACCGGTATTGGTTTAAATGTCTCCTTCTGTACGTTGTAAGCTTCCTTTGCGTACCGCTTACAGAAGTCAGTTATCCCTGTAATGATAATACAGTAAAATGATGGGATTACTGTAGTAGATACCCTTAACTTTCACAGTAGTCAGTTATCCCTGTTTTAATGACACTGTTAAACGGGATCATTGTCAAAGCTTATACCTTAACGGTCAAAGAAGTCAGTTATTCACATAATTATGATATCGCTTAATACTGACTGTTGCAATTTGATATTCGGAAATATTACCAACAAAGAAACGGAATCAATTTTGAAAAGATTGGATAACAACTTTTGAAAAAGTTTCCACACTTTTAAGTTCTAAACATGTTTTAATACTGACATGGTTTAGGGAGACAACCTTTATGCTTATTTATCAATGCATTTTGTCCCTAATGAAAAAGCTTTATTGCCTACAGCCTGCTAAGTGAGTTTTCATGCATAAACATTCCTTTTAATATATCATGAAATCCTTCTCAAAGTAATAAGCTAGAAGATGTTAACATGAATCCGAGGGAAACATTAGCTGACTTTATATTCTAATTATGCGACAGTCAGTTTTAAAAAGGAAATGACGAAATAAATGAACTGTTTCACGTAAAAACGTACCGTTAGCATTGAGATGCATGGTCTCCAGGGGTCCTGAGAAAGCATATTGCAGACCTAGTCCTTCACGACATACTCTGTCGACGTCATCGGCACTCAGCAGTCCCGACTGAAAGGTAACACAAGGCAAACGTTTGATATGCTATGTGTTTGTTGAAGGCATAGCACAAATGTAATTTCTAGTATACATCCACTGGACAGATTTGTTTTCTTTAATTTGGACAAAATAAAATACGAGTTATATGTTGATGTGGACTGAATAACTTTTACGTTGTTTCTTTTTATTTAATTTGTTTGCACATCATTTCCAGACAAATGCAAATAAAATAAATATATCGCAACTGCATAAAAAAAACCCCAAAAAACAAGAAAATGCATAGCTTAACTGTGATTCAATTCCTTGTCGTTTTTTTATTTATCATATTGTTACTCATGCGTGCCTTGAAGATAAATAAACCTACGTTCGAATAGTAAACTTTAACTGAATTGCGATAAAAAATTCTTGGTGTTTAGTTTTCTAACGGATTTGACCAAATGCAGTATTACCGTAATTCTAAATAATTTCTTTTTTTTTTAAATTACACAAAATTTATTTTGTAATGATAATTCAATGCAAAACTGTACTGGATACCGATCCATTGTATTTGCTCAAATATGTTTGCAAAATTAAACACCGGAAACTGTTCATTGCAACTTAATTTTCACTAGCTTGCCCTCAGAAACAAGGGTTGATTTATCATCAAAGCACACATAAGTAACAATATGATAAATACAGTTGTCAAAGGCAAAAGGCAAAGTTAATATTATAGGTCGATATGGATTCTAGCAGCTGAGGGCACAAAATCTTGTTTCTTGTCGTTGAGGTCATACAGTATTGAGGACATGTGAGTGAGTATTTAAACAGTGAATTTTTCCTATAAGGTTTTATTGAAGCTTTTCATATTTGCTTCTATAGTGTCTTGTCTGGATTGTCTGTATGCAGAACAATCTGGATATGTAGAATAACATGGATAACCATGACAACCTACCTGATACATGTTCCAACTTTCATTGATGGCGGCATACTGGATCCTGTTGAAGGCGAATCCCAGACTTTCCCGGCGTAAAGTGATTGGTGATTGGCCGATCTCCTCCATCAATGTCCGTACCCTGGCAACAATCTCCTGACTGGTCCAGGAAGCTGGCACTATCTCCACCAATGGTACGAAGTATGATGGGTTTATCTACCAATGGAAACAGAGACTGTTTAAGGAGATAACTCTATTAAATCACTCATAGGAGACCAAAACCAAAAAAAAAGTCGCGCCTTGTTTTTTATTTTAACTATTGTTGTAGTGAATAACAGAATTCAATGTGTTTATAAATATGATAATTAAAAATCACAGAATACCAATTCGTCATCAAAGTCATAATAATCCGAACTCAAAATCAATTAAACCAGAGGCCAACATATAAACAAAAGAGAGTTTTACACGGAAACCAACGGGGAAAAAATCAAGAGAGTAAGACCAGGTGTGCCGAAAGAGTAAGCGTCTTCTGTTTCATCGACTACAACCGCCATGTAAATCTGGGCCACAACAAAGTGAATGTCACGGCGTCAAAGTGTGAAATGTGGTAGCATTCTCAATCATAACTAGCAGGCATTCAAATGAGCAGATTCTAAAACGTCTATCTTCGTATCAAAATAGGAATACAATTCAATATTGTATACATATGGTAATGTCGCAAATTCAGATAGTCATTGCTCGACATAGATTATCATTCAACAAAGTTAAAGGATTGAAGTTACTACAAGGTTATTGTTTTTAGATCAGACCAAATTATACAATATAATTCAGAATTGGAATATAATAATTTATCTTCCTGCTAACTTTATTGGTCCAAAGACCAAAAGCAAGGACGGATAAGTTAGGTACTCGTATACGTACCGGATGAGCCACTAACATGTTGGACCGGTGAGTGAGCCCTTCCGTAAACATCGATGCAAGGAAACGACAGCTGGAACTTGCTAGGATCACGTCCTTGTTCACTATGGTGTCCATTTCTCTGAATACCTTCTTCTTCAACTCCAAGTCCTCTGATATACATTCCTGGAAAAGAAAATGCAGCTCATGAGGATATTATATTCCTTACTAGATCACCAAACTATACAGGGAAAATATGTTCAGACGAACAATGACGAACAACATCATATTCAGATTTACGTACTTATAATATTTGTGTTCATTTTACGTGAGGTTTATCAAGACATGAAAACAATTCTCATTAGTAAGTGGAGCTTTTTGACAGATTTTCAATGTGTTCATAACAAATAATTTTTTGGATTTTGGATCTTGAAAAATAAACTGTTAGTGATACTTTTCGATAGCATGTAAATTAATTAAGTGACATAATTAACCATTTGGTGTTATATATAATCCAACCATAAGTAACAATGTAAAAATCTAAATGCTTCATTCCCAATAGGAGGGAATACTGCTAAAACCTCTGCCAATTATTCTGCTCAATGTTCAAATGTTTAGTTACATTAAATTGTTTATATGAATTCAATAATAAGTTAATTTGTAAATATCATTGCTGATGTTTTAAAAACTGCAATTATCCGTATATATTTGTACAGCCTCGCTCATACATTTATATATTCCCTTAATTATAAATAATTGTAAGTCCTCTAATTATACAAGCAAGTAACAATCCTAAATTAATTACCAAAATATAAGAGGCGTTACTGAGACATTCTGGTGAACTTGTAGAAATCGAAAATATTTAGAAATGTTATATTGTTCATTGATCCTTTCAATTACGCATATGTTAACTCCTTAAGGTATAACAACAAGTGCCAACCCTGAAGTAATTACACATACCACAATATAAGAGGCGTCTCTGAGACATTCGGAGAGTGAACTACTTGTGGACACTAACGCCATCTGTTGAGCCGCCGTCAATTTTCCCCGGAGGGAGCCATCACGTTCGTAATGTTCTAACGTACTTTTGATGCTAGTTTTAGCACATGTCATCTGGTTCGTATCAATATCAAACATTGTCACATGATAACCTGCACTAGTAAATATCATGGACCAGCTCTGTCCTCTCAGACCACTGAAATAGATAAACAGTTAAGAATAAAGCCAAAACCTGCAAGAAACATCACAGCTTTAACTTAAGAATTTATTTGATATTAGGACAACATTATGCACGCCTGTTTAATGTCACAAAAGTTAAAAGAACGTGGTCTGCTATTTGATTAACGTTGACAAAAACCTGATCAAACACTATAGACTGATACGTGTCTCTACCAGGTTAAAAAGAAGCTACACCGACTTTGAAGCTAGTACATGTAAGATCGAATGTTATTCCACCGCGATATAATTTTGATATACATACAACTGTTGAAACTAGTACTCTTGTCTCATCAACCCTGGACCTTCGATTATGCTATGGCATGTCCAAGGGGTGCAGGGAGCGAAAGTAAGCTCACTGTTGGAGTATCGAGAACGGAGAATAGCATACTGAGTGGGTGAGTGGAGTTTAATCACAAAATTTTAGAAAAGTACAAAGCAATCAATAACGGAAAACCTGAACGTGGTAATCTAAGTATTCAAAACTACCAAGGATCAATAAACTACTATTCTGACCGTCTGTGCCATCTCCTAGCTCAGTTAGAATTGAGCATAGTACATAATTATTTATAGGGGGTTTTCTGCATTGACAAAAAGCTACAGAAACAGAAAACTTTATTTTGCGAGCACTCGAAAACGTGTGTTTCCGTTATAAAGCAAAACGTACAAGTTACCTGTGTTTCAATTCTAATCTTAATCGCTAAAATCAAATCACTACAAAACATAAGACTACCTAAACTAAACCGGCAGCCTTGATCAAGTAAACATTCCGATATAGGGTATAGGATTTACAGAGGACTACCTAACAAAACAACTATTGTAACTGTGCCATCCCCTAAAATATCGACAGTGTTAGCTTAAACTAGTGTTAGTTCATAAAATTGTATTACTGAAAAAAATGTCAGTACAGTATTTATATTATTACAACTTTGAAATACGACCAATAATAAACATTTAAATACGTTATGCAAATATATATATATGATGCAAGAGAAAATCATTCCTTTGAGGTGTTCATTCTCAACTTCACCAGATGCAGTGTCCCGAACTTCATGTTATATATTGTATTATGTATTTATATATATGTAAGATATATGAGCTGTAAAGCGTACTGTTAAAAAATAATTTGAATTTGAAGATTCTATTACAGACGTCTTCATATAACTTTACATTACCTGCCGACGATGGCAACCTTTCTTTGTTTGCCCCACTGTGTACAAGCCATGCTGCTAGAAATGGATTGGACGTAATACAGTAAATAAACCGTTTGGATACAGCAATGGACGTATACTTCAATGGACGAATGATCCGATATAAATCCAAGCACAGGTGTCATTCTTTATATACTAGACACGAGAGCTAGATCCAAGTCCTCTTTCCTATTTTTTAATCCATAAATACTATTAATAAACTTATCAAACGTGAGTTTTGTCTTTATCTTGATTGAATGCACATTTAAGATAACGAGATTTCTTTAAATACCGTACTAGGTTTAATTTATTACATGATAGCTCACGAGAGTCTGTCATTGTTTTTCTATAACAGGTTTTTGTTTATCATATCTACATGAGCAGCGGCTTCAATTGTTTAAAAACATCATGTTTGATTATCCTTCCACAAAGGGTCTAGCCAATTTTAAACAATTGAGATGTGATATATATGATATTGCGTGATTATTCATTTTTTTCCCTAACGTTTTATATCTTATTGTCCATTGAATTTGTTTATTAAACACATACCTTCCATTATTAACGTGTAGACCTTATTCAAACTCCTTCTCATTAACAGTCATAAAACACATTCTTACTCATAGTCTAGACATTTGTTTTTAATAGCAAGCCAACTTAACATTTATTCAAGGAGCAAGCCGATGCTGTATTTTATCGAATTATATGAGGTATCTTATATATTATAAGTGTCTCGCTCTGTAAGTCTCATAGTGTACTTGATGTAAGGGTGGTTGAGGTGACATATTTTAAAGATTGTAATATTTGTACGTTTGATAAGTGTAATTTGAATTTGAATTGAATCTTAAGAGGTTCTCGTGTAGTTACAAGCCGTTTTCGTTTAAGTGGTTGAACCGACCCCACCGGACCAAAAAAAAAATCTTGCAAGGTCTGCATAAGCATTTGCCTACATGCGTTATATTTAAAAGCAGACCAATCAAACGTCCCTACGTAAACCCTCAAGAGATTCCGGACGGGGAGCTTCATTTCGACATTTTGTTAAAGTCTCGTGCCTATATAAGATAACTTATATAGTACGATATTTCAATTATATAAGATATCTTATATAGCTATATTAGATATCTTATATATAATATAAAATATCTTATACAGAAAATTAAATGAGATATATCATATACTATATGAGATATCTTATATATTACTAAAATATCTCATAAAGAATTGAATTGAATTTTTATATAAGATATCTCATTTCGTATACGGGGTATCTTATATAATTATAGTAGATATCTTATATACTATATGAGATATCTTATATGATATATACGATATATCATATGCTATATAAGATATATGATATATTGTTTCTGAAATACATGATCGACATTGCTCCTTGAATAAATGTTTGCTGGCCATAGTTTTCATCTGTTCCACCCTCACCTTAGTAACGTCACAACAGTGTAGCTATAAACAAACTTTAAGGCAGTTTTATTTAGTTATGTGCTTATTATTTTTAAAGTAAGGTGCTTCTGCTACTGTGATCGACTGAATTCTTTGCATTTACTAAGAGTAATTGATGACATGCGGTACTATCAGTTTAAATACACATCAATTTCATTCATCAAAGTTTAAAAGTAAAAAAGAAGGAATCCGAACGATCTTCATCTGATTTAGATTTCTGGATATTACAATTTATAAGCCCATAATGATATTTGTGTATAAATATTGTTTGCGCTACATAAATAGATATATATGTATTAAAATACAATTTTTTTTTTCAATTGCTTCATGCATAACTAACAGATACATAATATTTATAATACATACTACAAAAAAGATTCTTTAAATAGTTATGATTCATATCCATCTTAATATACAGACTTTCCTTCTGATTAATTGATGAATCCTAAATTGAATTGTACTTTCATGTCGACCTCTGGTAAGGTACTTTGGTTTTTCAGTCATTTTGTATTTATATACATGTATATATCAATATGTTCCTCGAGGTAACAGCGAGTTATGCAATTTGTAATGTACGTAATGTATTTATGTTGTGTTTGTGTATACCACTACTTAATAGTTATTTCCCTTGTGATTTTTGTTTATTTTTTGTTAACTATTTTTTTCCATTTCATTTTATTTTCCTAAGTGAGTGTAATAATTGACCATCTATGGAGAGAATATATAAAGGCTTTCGACTGCTTACACCTTTGTCAGTAAACTCTAAACTCGCTCATGTTTCTGTCTATGCTATTATTAAATGCATTTATAGATAAATAACAAATGGTAATATTTTGATAATGTGCGTTTGCAAAAGTAGTCAACTATGATTATGCCGCCCTGTATTGGTCTTATTAAATAAATGAAGGATAGCGGAGGAAATTCTAAAAAATATCTCAGATGAAATAGTAATTTTAACTAAAGAATCCATTCTTCGGTAACATAATCGTATATAGAAATATAACATTTCAACCAAATACCTAATTGTAGCTGGTGATTTTCCCCCAGATTGGAAGTTAAATATATTACTGAACTTAAAAGTGATGCAAACAAAAATCACAGATTACCAACACGTCCATAAAACCATAATCCGAATTCAAAATTTATTATACTAGTGAAAGCATTTAAAAAAGGAACGATTAACACGGGCCGATGAAAAGCACAAGATAATACGATCAGGTGTTTCGAAAGGGTAAGCGTCTTTTGCTTCATCGACGACACTCGCAATGTAAATCTAGGTTACGTCCACGTGCACTTCAAATTAAGAACATAATAAATAGCATGCTAATAACCATATTTATATGATGGATTGTATAAGTACTGTTTAATCATGCGTCCAGGACCAGAGAATAGTTCATCATGTATGGGATGTTTTTAGGAAGAGAATAGTTTAGCAAGCCTTTTTTTTCAAATTTGAGGAAAACATACGTCTATGAAATAGTTAACGATAATAAATAACTCTCGGACTTACAAGCATCGAACACTGATATTGATGTTTCATCGTTATATCCAATATATAGGTAACAAACGTAAGATTTAAGATTCAAGATTCTTTATTCATTCAAGACACACATGAAGTGTGTTACAAGATGTCAATATAACAAAGCAATGTACAGGACTGACAGGGTAATGAAGTAATAATACAATAGCATATTTGTTATATGTAATGTTACCTTACTGTAGATATTCAGACAAGTATAATATGCATGTTGATATAATGAGTACTAATTATGAAATATATATATTTATATATAATCAACGTGAGTAACATAGAGTTTCGTAAAAAAATCAGAGAATACCAACGCGTTAACAAAGCCGTAATCCAAATTCAGAATCGAATAAACTAAAGGAAAGATTTACATGGAGACCCTCGTAAAAGTACAAGTCCATGTGTTATAGAAGAGGAAGCGTCTTCTGCTTCATCGACGGCACCCGCCATGAAATTCATTTTAAATAATAAGGGTGTGTTGCAAATTTCAAACATACCTTTCATTTTAGTTGAACTTGCATTTTTAGAATAGTAGTGTGGAATATTATAAGACTCTTTCTTCCGACCGAGGGGTTTTCTTTGGTAAAACCAGAGGCTTTGCATGTGGTTTTGCCAAATTTGAAAATCCCGAGGGTGGAATTTCCCTATCTTACACCCCTGGTCATGAAAGAGTATTTGTCTCTCATTTCAACTACCTAAATAAGCTCAAATACCGTGAAAATACTTTTGATTGGCCACGATTTTGAAAATATCACTTTTCCTTTGAGCTATTTTGACGAAAACAAATGATACAGCGATATTAAGCATACCCCATATTTGCAAACATAGTTTGCTCATTAAAAAAATAATCTCAGCTTTCTAATGTACACGGTTAAAATATCATGGAAAGTTTTTATTTCATCACGTCGCCATTTTTCTTTTTTCGGCAGAAAATTTTTCCGAACTCGTGACGTCACGTCATTGTTGCGCCATTGTGACGTCACGCCTTGGCTTTATTGCATGGGTAAGTGTGTAATACAGTCACAGCGATCATGGGTGTATCGCCCTAGACAGGCCAGTATTACCCACCTAGAAATGAGAGAAATTTTTGTCTTAACCCAACTAGACCATTATTACATTGAAATATATATTGGTATTCATCACCAATACCGTTATAACATAACAAACAAACATGATTACTACGCAGTATACAAATCCATCTTCCAGTTTCAATACGTAAATTTGAATTTGACATTCTAAATCTTCTGATAGTTATGCCTTCTTGGGAATTAATTAGCTACATCGAATTCATTAAATTAAATTTATCGAATTATTACGAATATGAAGAATGCAATTTCCATGTTTTCAGAATTATATATGTCAGTACTGTGGACACATCGATATAAAAGCTCGTTAATACAATTAATGTTGCTATTATATGCCGCCTCATTACCGCTCTGGATGTAAAACAATTAGTTTTGGTTAACTCATAAGCCACAAGGCTTTTGAGAAATGCAACTTAAACTTTACACAAAAAAGATATTTAATTAAGCCTCGTAAGCGATTTGTTTGAGGGTTTTTTAATATGACAATCAAATTTGCTGTTTATCTTATTTTTTGTTAACATTTTCTTCATGTTGGAAAGTATGATTTATGTAAAGATTTTTTTACACAACCAATATTTGTTTTATGTGACGTTTCGATGACTAGCACGATATATGTACCATGTCACCTTCATCTGACTAATGACCAGCAAAGCGTATGCATACAACAGTTGTAAAATTGTACGAGTTGAACACATTTGGTAGCTTCTTATCTCAGTTTTCTACATGCCCAATATCAGAACCATGTGCCTTTTGGTTATTGAGAAGAAATTGCTTAAATATTTTTTACATATTTGACCCCTGCGACCTTGAAAGTAGGTCAAGATAGTGTGTAGCAATCCATCCAAGCTACCTACTAGCCAAATATCATTAACCTCTTGAAAGTAGGTCAAGGTCAATGATATGAGGAAACTTTGTAGTACTCTATACCAGGTACCTACTAGCCAAATCTCAGCATCCTGGTGATTTTGGTTATTGAGAAGAAGATTGTTAAAGAAAACGTTTACGGCGAACGACGGACAGCGGACAAGGACGATGCACGATTGTGATAGGTCATCCTGACCCTAAAAACCTTGATTACACCAAATTGATACTAGATGCTGATTATTAAATACAAATATTCCTTGTTTCATCACTAAAGCTTTTCCAGTCGATTTTGTATCTTTTAGTTACGTTTTTCAACGAAAAAAAATATTGTAAATTTAAGATGAATCAGGAACTTCAATGTCCATAAATGGGCTGTTAATTACAAGAATGTACAAAGTACAATCAAATCAAACCAATACTTAAAATGGGAAATTGTTGCCCTGTATTTATTTTTCTCTCGTATGGAAGATTTGAATTTGCCGAGTCTTGAATTCGCCCTCTCAAATGAAGAAAAACTCATCGTCATCGTACATGTAATATGTTTGGTAAATAATTCGCCCTGTCCATTGTTGGACAAAAAGGGCCGATATAAAATGAAGGCGATTTTCCCCTCAGTTTTACCTTAATTCGCTAATATTTCTTCCTTAAGCCCTGTTTTTTATTGAACAAAAACAGTAATTTGAATTTTTTATTCAATCAAGAATGGCATAAAATTGAGTACTATGTACACGATTCCCTTTAGTCGTGTTGATTTCCATTAAAGTATTTCCCTTCCTCTTGTGTGCTCCATAATTATCTAGCATTGTGCATATACCTGCAACGATTTTCGCAGATAGGTATTTCAGAGTCTCGATCCCTTCCACAAATATGGATGCTTCACATCAAAACAGCCTCATGATACTCTATGCAATTTTGTTTCACTTCAGGCTCTGCATGAGCCACAGTTTCAGTTATTTAGGGTCAGTTTAATATATTCGATGATGTCGCACACCTTTTGTATGTGATCATTTATTTTCTTGCATTAACATTTGAAGAAATTTGAACCTTTAAAAAAAAAAAAAATCTTTTGGTGACAATTGTTAGTTTGCATTTGATACCATATCTGTATTATTTATATAGCTTTTGCTTGAAGAAATTGCTTTTTTTCTTCGCGATCGTGATTTATACATATGAAAAATGAACATCTAAACCTATTTCTCCCATTGAATATTAGTATAATACAAGCAATTTATCAGAAAAAATGACAAAACAGATATTTTTTGTTCATTTTTATTGTTCCAATTGAAAAAAAACTCTGCCAGATAAGTTAGTACATAAAATAATCGCTTATACTCAATGTAGACTTTATAGTACATTTTATAACCCAGAATGTACTGCAAATGTACATCAGCGCGTTAATTCTTATAATTTAGTATCACTTACAAGTCGTATGCTCTGGTCTATACAACGATCACTATATAATTCAAACAAATACTCTCTGATTTATACATAAATTAAGTAAGGCAAACATTTACCTTTCCTCTTTTATTTGTATTTTCACACATTCATTCCATTGTCCTTCGATTTCGAGTGACTAATTATGATAACATAAATTTCATGTCCTAACTTTTCTTCAGTTTAGATTTTTCTGCGAGCCGCCTGTTCTAAGATTCGAAATTTTCTTCAGCTTAGACATTTCTGCGAGTCGTCCATTTCTCCAGCTACGCCTCTCTACCAGTTTATCCAATGGGATTGTCCGACTGAGTTCCTTCTGGATTTTCCCGGCTGTTTCCACGTCATACATCACCGGTATTGGTTTAAATGTCTCCTTCTGTACGTTGTAAGCTTCCTTTGCGTGCCGCTTACAGAAGTCAGTTATCCCTGTAATAATAATACCGAAAAATGATAGGATTACTGTGGTAGCTACCCTTAACTTTCACAGTAGTCAGTTATCCCTGTATTAATGACACTGTAAAACGGGATTACTTTGGTAGATATCCTTAACTTTCACAGTAGTCAGTTATCGCTGTTTTCATGACACTGTAAAACAGGATTACTGTGGTAGATACCCTAAACTTTCACAGTAGTCAGTTATCCCTGTTTTAATGACACTGATAAACGGGATTATGGTCAAAGCTTAAACGGGATTATTGTCAAAGCTTATACCTTAACAGAAGTCAGTTATTCACATATTAATGATATAGTTGAACGAAATTACTATGCTAGCTTATTCTATCACTTATTCGCTTAATACTGACTGTTGCAATTTCATATTTCGGAAATATTACGAACAAAGAAACGAAATCAATTTTGATAAGATTAGATAACAACTTCTAAAAAAGTTTCCACTTTCTGAGTTCTAAATATGTTTTAATACTGACATGGTTTAGGGAGACAATCTGTATGCTTATCTACAAATGCATTTGGTCCCTAATGAAAAAGCTTTATTGCATTTATTGAGTTCTTTTAATTCATTATGCATGCCGTCTTAAAGTAACTGGCTAGAATGTGTTTACCTGAATCTGAGGATAACCTGATATCATTAGCTTGCCTCATATTTTAATGACAGTATTAAAAAGGAAATAACGAAACCATTGAACTGTTACACGCAAAAGCGTACCGTTAGCATTGAGATGCATGGACTCCAGTGGTCCGGAGAAGGCATACAGCAGACCTAGTCCATCACGACACACTCTGTCGACGTCCTCGGCACTCAGCAGTCCCGACTGAAAGGAAGCCAAACGTTTTGAAATCATATGTGATTCACAAAGCCATAACATAAACGTAATTTCTAGTATAGATCCCCTTAAGTAACACTTGAGGAACAATATAATAAAGTCTGTTATCAAAAGTTTCAAGCAAACTTAATACTAGGTGGTTATGGATCTTATCGGCTTAATGCGAAAGGAAAATGTTCCAGTTATACCTGTTCCCTATCGTGATGTTTTCATATTAGGTTTAATAAAGCTTTCTTTGATGTTTGTTTCTAATAAAATGGGTATCCATGACAACCTACTTGATACATGTTCCAACTTTCATTGATGGCAGCATACTGGATCCTGTTGAAGGCGAATCCCGGACTTTCCCGGCTTAAAGTGATTGGTGATTGGCCGACTCCTCCATCAATGTCCGTACCTTGGCAACAACCTCCTGATTGGTCCAGGAAGCTGGTACTATCTCCACCAATGGTACGAAGTATGATGAGTTTATCTACCAATGAAAACAGAGACTGTTTAAACTCTATTTAATCACTCATATGAGACCAAAACCAATTGATGATCTTGGCTTTGGAACTTCCACAAATTGGCTACATGTCACGTAGGAAAAGGATCAAAGGAAAGACTGGCGCCTATTATTTTTTTTTTTTGTATTTTAACTACTGGTGTGTTGAAAAACAGAAATCAATGTGTATATCAATATGATATATGAAACGCCAGTCTAAGAGCAGGATTTGATCAAACTAGATGCGCCAAAAGTAAATGTCACGGCCTCAAAGTGTGAAGTGTGGTAGCATTCTCGATCACAACATACAGACATTCTAATGAGCATATTCTAAAAACGTCCATCTTCATACCAAACAAGGAATACAATTCAACCTTGTATAAATATGGTAATGTCGGAAATTCGGATAATCATTGCTCGACATACATCATCATTCAATAAAATTAAAGGATTCAAGTTACAAGGTTATTGTTTATGCTTCAGACCAGATATACAATATAATTCAGAATTGGAATGTTATAACTTATCTTCCTGTTAACTTTATTGGTTCAAAGACCAAAAACAAGAACGGATAAGTTAGGTATACGTACCGGGTGAGCCACTAACATGTTGGACCGGTGAGTGAGCCCTTCTGTAAACATCGATGCAAGGAAACGACTGCTGGAACTTGCTAGGATCACGTCCTTGTTCACCATGGTGTCCATTTCTCTGAATACCTTCTTCTTCGACTCCAAGTCCTCTGATATACATTCCTGGAGAACAATTCCAATTTGCAACCCATGACGATGTTATATTACTAGATCACCAAACTTTTCAGGAAAAATGTGTTCATACGAACATTGACAAACATCATAATATTCAGATTTACGTACTTATAATGTCTGAGTTCACTTTACGTGAGTTTTATCAAGACATGAACACGATTCTCATTAGTAAGTGGAGCTTTTCGACAGTTTTTCAATGTGTTCATAACAAACCATTTTTTGGATTTTGGAACTTCAAAAATAAACTGTTAGTGATACTTTCCGATAGCATGTGAATTAATTAAGTGACATAATCAACCATTTGGTGTTATATATAATCCAACCATAAGTAACAATGTAAAAATCTAAATGCTTCATTCCCAACAGGATGCAATACCTTAAATTGTTTATATGAATTCAATAATAAGTTAATTTGTAAATACCTTTGCTGATGTTTTAGAAACTGCAATTATCCGTATATATTTGTATAGCCTCGAGCATACATTTATATATTCCCTAAATTATAAATACTTGTAAGTCATCTAATTATACAAGCAAGTGACAATCCTAAATTAATTACCAGAACATAAGAGGCGTTTCTGGGACATTCTGGTTAAGTTGTAGAAATCGAAAATAAACAGCATATCTCTCGTCAAAATTTCTTAATTCCTAAAAGGATGCAATTCTGCTACAAACTCTGCCAGTCATAAACATGTAATTACTGGTGGACTTGTAAAAATCAAAAATATTTTGAAATGTTGTGTCATTTATGGATTCCTTCAATTACGTATATGTAATGTAGGTATAAGGTATAACAACAAGCGCCGACCCTGAAGTAATTACACATACTATAACATAAGAGGCGTCTCTGACACATTCGGAGAGTGAACTACTTATAGACACTAACGCCATCTGTTGAGCCGCCGTCAATTTTCCCCGGAGATGACCATCACGTTCGTATTGTTCTAACGTACTTTTGATGCTGGTTTTAGCACTCGTCAACTGGTTCGTATCAATATCATACATAGACACATGATAACCTGCACCAGCAAATATCATGGACCAGCTCTGTCCTCTCAGACCACTGAAATAGATAAACAGTTAAGAATAAATTGAAAACCCGAAAGAAATATCACAGCTTAACTTAAGAATTGTTTTGATATTAGAACAACGCTATGCACGCCCGTTTCATGGTCAACCAAAGTTAAAGGAACGTGGTCTGCTATTTGATTAACGTTGACAAAAACCTGATCAAACAATATAGACTGACACGTGTCCTTTGAAGCTAGTAATGTAATATCGAATGTTATTCCACCGCGGTATAATTTTGATATAGATACAACTGTTGAAACTGATACTCTTGTCTCGTCAACCCTGGACCTTCGATTATGCTATGGCATGTTCAAGGGGTGCAGGGAGCGAAAGTGAGCGTCACTGTTTGAGTATCGAGAATGAAGAATAACATACTGTGAGGAGTTTGATTTTAGGAAAATAAATTCACAAAGCAATCCACAACGGAAAACCTGAACATGGTAATCCAAGTGTTCAAAACTACCAAGGATCAATATACTACTGTTCTGACGGTCATCTCCTAGCTCAGTTAGAATTGAGCTTAATATCTACTGATTTATAGGGGAGTTTATGCATTAACGATAAGCTAACAGAAACCGAAAACTTTATTTTGCGAGCACTCGAAAACGTGTGTTTCCGTTATAAAGCCTAACGTACAAATAACCTGTGTTTCAACTCTAATCTTAATCGCTAAAATTAAATCACTACGCCACATTAGACCATTTAAACTATACCGGCAGCCTACCTAACTACCTAAGGACTACCTAACAAAACAACTGTTTTGACTGTGTCATCCCCAAAAATTACGCAGTGTTAGCTTAAATTAGTGTTAGTTCATAAAATTGTTATACTGAAAAAATGTCAGTACAGTATTTATATTATTACACCTTTGAAATACAATAAATAATAAAGATGTAAATACGTTATGCAAATATCTATATGATGCAAGAGAAAATCACTCCTTTGAGGTGTTCATTCTCAAATTCATCAGGTGCAGTGTCCCTAACATCATGTTATATGTTGTATAATGTATTTATATGTATGTAAGACATATGAGTTGTAAAGCGTACTGTTATAATAAATAAACTGAATTTGAAGTTTCTATTACAGACGTCTTTATATAACTTTACATTACCTGCCGACGATGGCAACCTTTCTTTGTTTGTTCCACTGTGTACAAGCCATGTTGCTAGAAATGGATTGGACGTAATAAAGTAAATAAACCGTTTGGATCCAGCAATGGACGTATACTTCAATGGACGAATGATCCGATATGAATCCAAGCACAGGTGTCATTCTTTATATACTAGACACGACAGCTAGGGTCAAGCCTACTTTCCTATTTTTTAATCCGTAAATACTACTAATATACTTATCAAACATGACTTTTGTCTTATCTTGATTGAATGCTCATTTAAGATAATGAAATTTCTTCAAATACCGTACTATTTTAAATGATTACTTGATAGCTCACGAGAGTCTGTCATTGTTTTTCTATAAAAGGTTTTTGGTTATCATATCTACATGAGCAGTGGCTTCAATTATTTAAAAACATCATGTTTTATTATCCTTCCACAAAGGATCTAGCAAATTTTAAACAACTGAGATGTGATATATATGATATTGCGTGATTATTCATTCTTTTTTCTTTAACGTGTTATATCTTACTTTCCATCAAAGTTGTTTATTGAACACATACCTTCCATTATCAACGTGTAGACCTTATTCAAACTCCTTCTCATTAACAGTCATAAAACACATTCTTACTCATAGTCTAGACATTTGTTTTTTATGGCAAGCCAACTTAACATTTATTCAAGGAGCAATGCCGATTCTGTATTTTATCGAATTATATGAGATATCTTATATAATTATATAAGATATTTAATGTAGCATATAAGATATATTATATGTTATATACGATATCTCATATATTATATACTATATCTCATATAGCATATCAGATATCTTAAATACTATATGAGATATCTTATATCGTTTTTAAGATATCTCATTTAATTTACTATATAAGATATCTTATTCAATATATAAGATTTCTCATATATTATATAAGATATATTATATAATTGAAAATTCGTTGCGATATAAGATATCTTATATAGAATGAGATTTCGATGCATTAAAAGCCAGAAACTAATTTCTCCCTCGAAAACTGTTATGGCCTCATTTTTTCATTTTTCATCAAGGTTTTTCATGAAATTAATGTTTTCATAGTCAAGAGGGATAGGGGAATCGAGAGTGTCTCGCTCAAGTCTCAAGTCTCAAGTGTACTTGATGTTAGGCTGGTTGAGGTGACATATTTTAAAGATTGTAATATTTGTACGTTTGATAAGTGTAATTTTAATTTGAATTGAATCTTAAAAGGTTCTCGTGTAGTTACAAGCCGTTTTCGTTTAAGCGGTTGAACCGGCCCCACCGGTCCATATTTAATAAGGTCGAACCTATTAATATTATGCTGCTTTCAGGCGAGCCTTAAAAAACCTTGCAAGGTCTGCATAAGCATTTGCCTACACGCGTTATATTTAAAAGCAGACCAATCGAACGTCCTTACGTAAACCCTCAAACGTCCTTACGTAAACCCGCAAGAGATTCCGGACGGGGAGCTCCATTTCGACATTTTGTTAAAGTCTCGTGCCTATATAAGATATCTTTTATAGTACGAGATTTTGATTATATAAGATATCTTATATAGCTATATGAGATATCTTATATATTATATAAAAAAAATTATACAGAAAATTAAATGAGAATTTTTATATAAGATATCTCATTTTGTATAAGGGATATCTTATATAATTATAGTAGATATCTATATATATATATGAGATATCTTATATGATATATACGATACATCATATGCTATATAAGATATATGATATATTGTTCCTGAAATACATGATCGACATTGCTCCTTGAATAAATGTTTGCTGGCCATAGTTTTCATCTCTTCCACCCTCACCTCAGTAAAGTCACAACAGTGTATCTATAAACAAACTTTAAGGCAGTTTTATTTAGTTATGTGCTTATTATTTTTAAAGTAAGGTGCTTCTGCTACTGTGATCGACTGAATTCTTTGCACTTACTAAGAGTAATTGATGACTTGCGGTACTATCGGTTTTAATACACATCAATTTCATTCATCAAAGTTTTTAAGTAAAAAAGAAGGAATCCGATCGATCATCATCTGATTTAGATTTCTGGATATTATAATTTATAAGCCCAGAATAATGTTTGTGTCTAAATATTGTTTGCGATATATAAATAGATATATATGTATTAAAATACAATATTTATTGTAGGTTTAATACGAGGCACCTTTTTTAATCTTATTTTTAAATTATGTACATATTAAATTAAATAAACACCCATTATGTCATCGTACACTAAAATGATTTATATATGTACGAACGACTCGCTCATATATATATATCTTTTTAAATCATAGGGCGAGAAAAGGGCGAATAATGTTCTATGTAAACTTAGAAATGAGTGTAGCGATCTAAATTCTGTAATCTCAGTTGATCAGTCTCTACAAAACTCAGCTTCTTACATGCTTGCTCTGTGGGCCGGTTCTAAATCGGGATGAGGGGGCTGACAGACTCTCACACATCTCTGACCAAGTCATAAACAAAGCGTAGATGAATCTAGTCATTTCGGTACCTTAACTTTACTATTGAACATACGCCTGACAGCGTAGACTAAATGACAGATTTATCATTTACCAACTCGTACAATTTTACAACTGTTGTATGCATATGCTTTGTTGGTCATTAGTCTGATGAAGTACTAGTCATCGAAACGTCACATAAAAATATTATAAAACATTCGAAGCGGGTTGCTACGATGGTAACTCCCTAAGGTACTATAGTGCAACCGAATCTTCATCGATATATGGTAAGTTTCGAAAATACACACTGAACAACATTTTTTTTTCTGAATAATATAATTTGTTAAATTGCTTTTGAATAATATTTAAAGCACTTTGAATTTATTTATTTATAACGGTTGTTATGTACGCGCATTGACATAGTGATCTGGTTGTGACGTGGTCCGACGTCGGACGTCACAACTGCAGGGCGCCGCTATGAAATAATTTCAAATGGGCATCATCGGAATCAAACATTTGCTAGAAACCTTTTTTTGTTCACTCAGACGAAATGGATCCCATATATGTTTCATGTTTCAAAATCATGAAGGAATCAAACAATAGCCGTCAGCGAATAGTTATTGTTCTGAAGCGTGAACGACGCCATTTTTGAACAAATATCAATCCGCCAAACCTTTTGTCATTGCGTATACACTAATTTATTCGCTTTTCAGTTTTTACTTAGCTCAAGAAGGGAGGGGTATATATATATATATATATATATATATATCGGGCAATGGTTCCAGAAGTTGACCACGTAAGCAATTAACATACTTAAAGATATTTGACTTATTTGTTGCATTTCAAAATTATGTATATATTTTAGTATATCAACATACTGGTATTGCTTCGCGTATGTTTGACGACCCAATTTGCATGTTGTTGTTTGACGCATGGTGTATCATTTGTAACCGGAAGGAAATGATGCTACAATTGTCCAGTTGATTAAGTATTCGACCAGTCGATAGGCAATTTAAAAAAAAAAGAAAAATGAAAAATATCAAATGATTTCAAATATTTTTATAATTTGTTTTAATTTACAATTGAATCAGCCAAACCACAATTAACGAGTAAAGATAAACTTATGATATTGTCAATAACGTTGTGCTATATTTCGTTACATTTATAGTCAATTATCCGCTGTAAAATACACAAACAACCTTTTTTGAAAAAATCTTCAAATAAACCAAGTTTGCTGTGTTTTCTAATAAGGTATTGTACGTACTCAAGAACATGAAAGGCGTACGTCGAATAGTGGACAACTCCTCATAATGACGTCAGCATTTAACAAACCGAGGCTGTTTAGATCACTTAACCAGTAATTGCCGCTAGGTCTCATGCGGTGTCTCGAAAAATCATCGGGAAATTTCAAGGAATAGAACAGAAAATGACTCGATTCTTGTGTGCTTCTATATTTTCTATGTGAAAAGATGGGAGCATATTTATATATGTAAAATGGGGTGCTTCACAGAATGGTGGCCATTACCATTAAAACTATTAAAATGACGGTCATTCTTCATTTAGCTTGTAGTCAAAGGAAGGAAAAGGAAGATTTTCATCATAATTTTCTTACGTCTGATAACACTCGCATGGCAAAGAAATGACCGAGATGAACTATTGTGCGCATGTCACATTAAACAATTGAAATGTTAGCTAGTTTATCATCAAATATCATTTGTGAATTAACATATTTATATTATCAAACAAAAGATAATGCATGATTACTCACTTTTGTTCGAATACCGCGGCTGTTGCACAATATATGCATTTCCACAAGCTCAGTGTTATCATTTTGTTCAATTTTTGTCAAAAACAAGACCCCCATCTTTTTTGTTGAAATACAGACGTTAACGCTTAGGGTCCATAAATGAATTGTAATGCATAAATGATGTAAGAATGACGTAATCATTTGGCCCATTCCTGAAAATTTTGCAAAGAAAACAAGAGGCCCTACAGGCCTTAACGGTCATCTGACTATACAATGTATATAGTTTTAGTTGTTTATGACATTAACATATTTGACCCTATTGACCTTGAAAGTAGGTCAAGGTCATTCATTTGAACAAACTAGTTAGCCCTTCATCGCAGCAAGCTACAGGCCAATATCAGTACACTTGACCTTTCGATTATTGAGAAGAATTTTCTTAAAGATTTTAACATATTTGTCCCCTGTGACCTTAAAAGTAGGTCGAGGTTATTTATTTTAACAACCTTGGTAACCTTTAGCTAAGCATGCTATATGCAACCTATCATCAACCTAGGCCTTTTAGTAACTGAGAAGTTGTTTGAAAGATTTTCAACATATTTGACCCCTGTGACCTTGAAATTAGGTCAAGGTCATCCAGTTGAACAACCTTGGTAGCTACTTATCTCAGCATTCTACAAGCCTAATATCAGAACCCTGTGACATTTGGTTATTGAGAAGAAATTGCTTACAATTTTTACATATTTGACCCCTATGACCTTGAAAGTAGGTCAAGGTCATTGATTTGAGGAGAGTTTGGAGCACTCTATCCCAAGTACCTACTAGCCAAACATCATTAACCTCTTGAAAGTAGATCAAGGGCAATGGTATGAGGAAACTTTGTTGCACTCTATACCAGGTACCTACTGGCCAAATCTCAGCATCCTGGGCATTTTTGGTTATTGAGGAGAAGATTGTTAAAGGAAACGTGTTTGAATTCGCCCTCCCAAATGAAGAAAAGCATGGATCCTCATCGTGCATGTAATATGAGAGGCAAGCCTATGTTTGGTAAATAATTCGCCTTGTCCTTTGTTGGACAAAAAGGGCCGATATAAAATGAAGGCGATTTTACCCCCAGTTTTACCTTAGTTCACTAATACTTTCCTTCCTGTAGCCCTGTTTTTTTTGTTGAAAAAAATAGTAATTTGAATGCATGGGTGCCAATTTGGGCCTTTTTGCGGCCTATCAGTGATAAGGCTAATATTTTGCAGGAAGATACTTTGAGGTCAACTGCATATTGTATTATATTCAAAACATCTGATTTTGTGTGGGCTCATAGACAATTTGGGGGTCACATTGGGGGAGTGTAAAATGCTTTTGATGTTCTCACGGACTGAAAAATGTAGAAAAACTTCTTGTTCATGTAATTTCTGTTGAATAAATAGCAGACTTGAAGATTTAAGTTGAACAAAAATAAGTAGAAAACTCATAAATTAGTTCAAGGTCACATAATTGCTAACGGGTCTATTTTCATATCAAATATTTTAAGAAAATTAAGAAAATCTTCCATTTACCGACTCCAAAATAGATTGACAACAATTACCACCCCTAGATGGAGATCATAATATATACTTGGCAAGTTACGGACCCCTGCCTGGTTTTATGGGGCCTTGTGGTGGGGCCCATGAGGGGTTATATTTTGTATTTTTTGTTTAATTAAAAAAAATTCCAAGAACAAACTTTTCGATCTTATCGGACATGAAAGCAAATATCCCTGGAAACTGAGAAGAAGAATTCTGAAGAATCTGCAATTTGTTGACCCGCAGGATAAATCTGTTTGGGCCCAAAAAGGTGTTTAAGTGGGCATTTTCAGCTTCAATATACTTTTTATTAAACCGTTAGTCAATTTCACACAAAAAGTATACCATGTAGGTGAAATCCTAATCTATATTTAGCATATTGCTCACTTTCTGGAGGTGCACAGGGCACCAATGGGATCGCATAATGAATTTTTGGAATTAATTTTACCAATGCGTGTACTGTTATCATAAAAATTAAGATGTTAAGCAAATATAATCTGATGGCATGGTATTTGATGCAGATGGTATTAAAAAGTAGATCATTATTCAGTTCATGACCCTGAGACCCAAAAGCAGCACACAATGTTTTGATGCAATCCTGTAAGATATACTATACATTCATAGGAGTGTGCCAGGGTGCATTTTCGGTTTCAAAAGAATAAGTTCATTATAAATGACAAAAGCAACAATATTATAGTTTACTGATCTTTTCAGATACCAATAGACACCAATAAAGACTTCAATAGATATAAAAGAATAAACGATCAAAGCTGAAAATAGTGTGTTACCCTTTCGCCCCCCCCCCCCCCCACCACCAACACACACATACAAGGGTCAGCAGGTGCAATACTTTCTCCCCACTTGCTTGCGAACATTGTTTCATGTTTGTGATCAAAATCAGATATGTCATTTCGGAAAACGGTTAATAAAACTAAAACAAAGCACACTATCCCCCCTCTTTGGGCCCGATCACAAGGCACCATATACCATGCGGGGTCAGAAACTTCCAAAAATATATAATATAATATTATATAGGGTCGATAATTGTTGTCAATCTATTTTGGAGTTTGTTAATGGATGTCTTTTAACCAAAACTACATGAACTAAAAGTGTTTCTAATTTTTTCAGAGAACATCAAAAACAAAATTTTCATTTTACACTCCCCCCACCCCATGACCCCCAATTATTTTATGAGCCCACACACAATCAGATGTTTTGAACTTAATACAAGACTGGCCTTAAATTATCTTCCTGCAAAATATTAGCCTTATCACTGAAAGGCCGCAGAATGGCCCAAATAGGCACCCCTCCTTTTATTTAACCAAGAATGGCATATATACGATTCCCTTTATTCGTGTTGCTTTCTATTAAAGTATTCCTTTTCCTCTTGTGTGCTTCATAATTATCTAGCACCTACAACGATTTTCGCAGATAGGTATTTCAGAGTCTCGATCCCTTTCACAAATATGGATAAGCTTCACACCAAAACGACCTCATGATATTTTATGCAATTTTGTTTCGCTATAGTCTCTGCAATGGGCCACAGTTTCAGTTATTTAGGGTCAGTTTAATAGATTCGATGATGTCGCACACCTGTTGTATGTGATCATTGATTTTCTTGCATTAACATCTGCATAATTGACCCTTTTAAAAAAAAATATATATTTTGGTGACAATTGTTAGTTTGCATTGGATAATATATCTTTATTACTTATACAGCTTCTGCTTCCAGAAATTACTTATTTTTCTTCGCGATCGTCATTTTAACATGAAAAAGGAACATTTAAACACATTTCTCCCATTGAATATTAGTATAACACTAGCAACTTACCAGAACAAAATGACAAAACAGATATTTTTTGTTCATTTTTATTGTTCTAATTGAAAAAAAACTCTGCCTGATCAGTTGGTACATACAATAATCACTTATAATCAATGTAGACTTTATAGTACTTTTTATAACCCAGAATTCTTATAATTCAGTATCACTTACAAGTATGCTCTAGTCTATATTAGGATCACTATATAATTCAAACAAATATTTTCTGATTTATACATAAATAAAGTAAGGCAAACATTTACCTATCCTCTTTTATTTGTATTTCCACACATTCATTCCATTGTCCTTTGATTTCGAGTGACTAGTTATGATAACATATACATTATATTTCATCCCCTAACTTTTCTTCAGCTAAGATTTTTCTGCGAGCCGCCTTTCCTAAGATTCGAAATTTTCTTCAGCTTAGACATTTCTGCGAGTCGTCCATTTCTCCAGCTCCGCCTCTCTGTCAGTTTATCCAATGGGATTGTCCGACTGAGTTCCTCCTGGATTTTCCCGGCTGTTTCCACGTCATACATCACCGGTATTGGTTTAAATGTCTCCTTCTGTACGTTGTAAGCTTCCTTTGCGTGTCGCTTACAGAAGTCAGTTATCCCTGTAATAATAATACAGTAAAATGATTGGATTACTGTGGTAGATACCCTTAACTTTCACAGAAGTCAGTTATCCCTGTTTTAATGACACTGTTAAACGGGATTATTGTCAAAGCTTATACCTTAACTCTCACAGAAGTCAATTATTCACATATTAATGATACAGTTGAACAAAATTACTATGCTAGCTTATCCTAACACTCACTCGCTTAATACTGACTTATGCAATTTGATATTGCGGAAATATTACAAACAAAGAAACGAAATCAATTTTGAAAAGATTGGATAACAACTTCTAAAAAAAAAGTTTCCTCACTTTTTGAGTTCTAAATAAGTTTTAACACTGACATGGTTTAGGGAGATAATCTGTATGCCTATTTACAAATGCATTTGGTCCCTACTGAAAAAAGCTTTATTGCCTACAACCTGTTTCCTTTGTTTGTAAAGAGTGAATTTTCATGCATAAAGCTTCCTTTTTGTTCATTATACATCCCTTTTTAAAGTAATAAGCTAGAATATATTTACTTGAATATGAGGAGAACCTGAAATTATTAGCTTGCCTCATATTTCAATGATGCAACATATAGTTTTAAAAAGTAAATAACGAAACCAATGAACTTTTACACGCAAAAACGTACCGTTAGCATTGAGATGCATGGACTCCAGGGGTCCTGAGAAAGCATACAGCAGACCAAGTCTCTTGAGTACACATGAGTAACAATATAATAAAGTCTGTTATGAAAAATTACAAGCAAACTTTATACTAGGTGGTTAAGGATCTTATCGGCTTAATGCGAAAGGAAAATGTTACAGGTATACCTGTTTCCTATCGTGATGTTTTCATTTTAATGAAGCTTTTTATGTTTCTCATAAAATGGGTTTCAATGACAACCTACCTGATACATGTTCCAACTTTCATTGATGGCAGCATACTGGATCCTGTTGAAGGCGAATCCCGGACTTTCCCGGCGTAAAGTGATTGGTGATTGGCCGATCTCCTCCATCAATGTCCGTACCCTGGCAACAACCTCCTGACTGGTCCAGGAAGCTGGCACTATCTCCACCAATGGTACGAAGTATGATGGGTTTATCTACTAATGAAAACAGAGACTGTTTAAACTCTATTTAATCACTCATATGAGACCAAATCCAAATGATGACCTTGGCTTTGGAATTTACCTACACAAATGGGCTTAATGTCACGTTTAAAATAAGTTTAAAATGAAAGAGTCGCGACTTTATAAAATGTTTTGTATTTCAACTACTGTTGTAGTGAATAACAGATATCAATGTGTATATAAACATGATATATGGAACGCCAATCTAAGAGCAGGACTTGATCAGACTGGTGGCTATAGTAAATAAAAATCACAGAATACCAATTCAACAAATGTCAACAAAGTCATAATAATCCGAACTCTAAATCAGTTCAACCAGTGGCCAACATATGAACAAACGAGAGATTTACACGGAAACCAACGTGGAAAAATCAAGAGATTAAGACCAGGTGTGCCGAAAGAGTAAGCGTCTTCTGTTTCATCGATAACACCCGCCATGTAAATCTGGGCCACAACAAAGTAAATGTCACGGCCTCAAAATGTGAGGTGTGGTAGCATTCTAAATCACAACAAGCAGGCATACTAATAAGCATATTCTAAAACGTTCATCTTCGTATCAAAATAGGAATACAATTCAAACTTTTATAGATACGGTAATGTCGGAATTTCGGATAATCATTGCTTGACATACATTATCATACAATAAAGGTAAATGATTCAAGTTACTAGGTTATGAATATGCATCAGACCAAATTATACAATATAATTAAGAATTGGAATGATATAATGTATCTTCCTGCTAACTTTATTGGTTCAAAGACCAAAAACAAGGACGGATAATTTGGTATACGTACCGGGTGAGCCACTAACATGTTGGACCTGTGAGTGAGCCCCTCTGTAAACATCGATGCAAGGAAACGACTGCTGGAACTTGCTACGATCACGTCCTTGTTCACTATAGTGTCCATTTCTCTGAATACCTTCTTCTTTGACTCCAAGTCCTCTGATATACATTCCTGGAGAACAATATGCAACCAATGAGGATATTATATTCCTTACTAGATCACCAAAATATACAGGAAAAATGTGTTCATACGAACAATGACGAACAACATCATATTCAGATTTACGTACTCATAATATTTGTGTTCATTTTACATGAGTTTTATCAAGACATGAACACGATTCTCATTAGTAAGTGGGGTTTTGACAGATTTTCAATGAGTTCATAACAAATCATTTTTTTTATTTAAAATTCTTCAAAAATAAATTGTCAGTGATACTTTTCGATAGCATGTGAATCAATTAAGTGGCATAATTAACCATTTGGTGTTATATATAATCCAACCACAAGTAACAATGTAAAAAAAAATAAATAAAAAACGACCCCTACCAATCATTTAGCTCAATGTTTATATGTATAAATAACATTAATTTTTTTATGACTTCAATAATAAGTTAATTTGTAAATACCTTTACTGATGTTTTAGAAACTGCAATTATCCGTATATATTTGTATAGCCTCGCTCATACATTTATATATTCCCTTAATTATAAATAATTGTAAATCCTCTAATTATACAAGCAAGTGACAATTCTAAATTAATTACCAGAACATAAGAGGCGTTACTGAGACATTCTGGTGAAGTTGTAGAAATCGAAAATAAAAAGATATCTCTCGTCAAAATTTCTTAATTCCTAAAAGGATGCGATTCTGCTGTAAATTCTGCCAGTCATAAACATGTAATTACTGGTGAACTTGTAGAAATCGAAAATATTTAGAAATGTTATATTATTCATTGATCCTTTCAATTACGTATATATTAACTCCTTAAGGTATAACAACAAGTGCCAACCCTGAAGTAATTACACATACCATAACATAAGAGGCGTCTCTGACACATTCGGAGAGTGAACTACTTGTAGACACTAACGCCATCTGTTGAGCCGCCGTCAATTTTCCCCGGAGATGACCATCACGTTCGTATTGTTCTAACGTACTTTTGATGCTGGTTTTAGCACATGTCAACTGGTTCGTATCAATATCATACATAGACACATGATAACCTGCACCAGCAAATATCATGGACCAGCTCTGTCCTCTCAGACCACTGAAATGTATAAACAGTTATTAATGAGAATAAATTTCAAACCCGCAAGAAATATCACAGCTTTAACTTAAGATTTGTTTTTGATATTAGAACAACAATTAATGTCCGAACAAAGTTAAAGGAACGTGGTCTGCAATTTGATTAACGTTGACAAAAACCTGATCAAACACTATAGACTGACACGTGTCCTTACCAGGTTAAAAAGAAGCTACACCGACTTTGAAGCTAGTACATGTAAGATCGAATGTTATTCCACCGCGATATAATTTTGATATACATACAACTGTTGAAACTGGTACTCTTATCTCGTCAACCCTGGCCCTTCGATTATGCTATGGCATGTTCAAGGGGTTCAGGGAGCAGAAGTAAGCGTCACGGTTGGAGTATCGAGAATGAAGAATAACATACTACCAGGAATCGAAAAAGTGTGTTTCCGTTATAAAGCCAAACGTACAAGTTATCTGTGTTTCAACTCTAATCTTAATCGCTGAAATCAAATTACTTCGCCACATTAGACCATTTAAACTATACCGGCAGCATTGATCAAGTAAATATTCCGAGATAGGGTATAGGATTTACAGAGGACTACCTAACAAAACAACTATTGTGACTGTGTCATCCCCTAAAATTGCGACACTGTTAGCTAAAATTAGTGTTAGTTAATAAAATTGTATTCCTGGAAAAAACTGTCAGGACGACAGTATTTAAGATTATTACACCTTTGAAATACAACTAATAAAAAGATTTAAATATGTTATGCAAATATCTATATGATGTCACTAATTGAAAAAGAGAAACTCACTCCTTTGATGTGTTCATTCTCAACTTGACCAGGTGCAGTGTCCCGAACATCATGTTATATATTGTATTATGTATTTATATGTATGTAAGACATATAAGCTGTAAAGCGTACTGTTAAAAAATAATTTGAATTTGAAGATTCTATTACAGACGTGTTTATATAACTTTACATTACCTGCCGACGATGGCAACCTTTCTTTGTTTGCTCCACTGTGTACAAGCCATGTTGCTAGAAATGGATTGGTCGTAATACAGTAAATAAACCGTTGAGATCCAGCAATGGACGTATACTTCAATGGACGAATGATCCGATATAAATCCAAGCACAGTTGTCACTCTTTATATACTAGACACGAGAGCTAGGGTCAAGCCCACTTTCATTATTTTTAATCCATAAATACTATTAATATATTTATCAAGTCATGTTTGTTTTTATCTTGATTGAATGCACATTTAAGATAATGAAATTTCTTTAAATACCGTACTATATTTAAATTATTACTTGATAGCTCACGAGAGTCTGTCATTGTTTTTCTATAAAAGGTTTTTGGTTTTCATGTCCACATGAGCAGTGGCTTCAATTGTTTTAAAACATCATGTTTTATTATCCTTCCACAAAGGGTCTAGCAAATTTTTAACAATTGAGATGTGATATATATGATATTGCGTGATTATTAAATTTTTTTCCTTAACGTTTTATATCTCATTTTCCATCAAATGTGTTTATTGAACACATACCTTCCATTATCAACGTGAAGACCTTATTTAAACTCCTTCTCATTAACAGTAATGAAACACATTCTTACTCATAGTCTAGACATTTCTTTTTTTATGGCAAGCCAACTTAACATTTATTCAAGGAGCAATGCCGATTCTGTATTTTATCGAATGATATGAGATATCTTATATGCTATATGAGATATCGTATATACATGTTTATAAGATATCTCATATAGCATATAAGATATCTTAAAAACTATATGAGATATGTTTTATAATTATATAAGATATCTTATATACTATATGAGATATCTTTATAGAAATTAAATGATATATCTTATATAAGTATATAAGATATCATATATACTATATAAGGTATCTTATATCTTATTTACGATATCTCATTTAGTTTTCTATTAAAGATATCTTATTTAATTTATAAGATATCTTATTTAATATATAAGATATCTTATTTAACATATAAGATATCTTATTTAATATATCAGATATCTTATTTAATATATAAGATATCATATTTAATATATAAGATATCTTATTTGATATATAAGATATCTTATATAATTGAAATCGCGTTGCTATATAATTTATCTTATATAGAATGAGGTTTCGTGGCATTTAAAGCCAGAAACTAATTTCTCCCTCGAAAACTTATTTGGAACACATTAGAGCTACTCGTCTCGCCTCTGTTATGGCCTCGTTTTTTTTTTCATTTTTCGTCAATTTTGTGTCAAACCTTTATAACGATGTCCAAATTAATGGTTTCATAGTCAAAGGGAATAGGGGAATCGATAGCGTCCCGCCCTGTAAGTCTCATAGTGTATTTGATGTAAGGGTGGTTGAGGTGACATATTTTAAAGATTGTAATATTTGTACGTTTGATTAGTGTAATTTCAATTTGAATTGAATTGAATCTAAAGAGGGTCCCGTGTAGTTACAAGCCGTTTTCGTTTAAGCGGTTGAACCGGTCCTACCGGACTATATTATGCTACTTTCAGGCGAGCCTTGAAAAGGCCTTGCATAAGCATTTGCCTACAAACGTCATAGTTAAAGCAGACAAATCAAACGTCCCTAGGTAAACCCTCTTCCGGACGGGGAGCTTCATTTCGACATTTTGTAAAAGTCTCGTTCCTATTTAAGATATCTTATATAGTACGAGATTTTGATTATATAAGATATATTATATAGCTATGTGAGAAATCTTATATATTGCATAAGATATCTTATACAGAAAATTAAATGCGATATCTCATATACTATATGAGATATGTTATATCTTGAATAAGATATCTGATACAGAATTGAATTGAATTTCTATATAAGATATCTCATATCGTATATGCGATATCTTATATAATTATAGTAGATATCTTATATACTATATGAAATATCTTATATGATATATACGATATATCATATGCTATATAAGATATATGATACATTGTTTCTGAAATACATGATCGACATTGCTCCTAGAATAAATGATAAGTTGGCTTGCCATAAATAAATGTTAAGTTTGCTGACCAAAGTTTTCATCTGTTCCACCCTCACCTCAGTAAAGTCACAACAGAGTATCTATAAACAAACTTTAAGGCAGTTTTAATTAGTTATGTGCTTTTTATTTTTTAAGTCAGGTGCTTCTGCTACTGTGATCGACTGAATTATTTGCATTAACTGAGAGTAATTGATGACATGCGGTACTATTAGTTTAAATACACATCGATTTCATTCATCAAAGTTTTAAAGTAAAAAAGAAGGAATCCTAACGATCTTCATCTGATATAGATTTCTGAATATCATAAGCCCATACTAATGTTTGTGTCTAAATATTGTTTCCGATATCTAAATAGATATATATGTATTAAAATACAGTATTTATTGTAGCGTTAATACGAGGCACCTATTTTAATCTTATTTTTAAATTCTGTACATATTAAATTGAATAAACACCCATTTTGTCATCGTATACTAAAATGATTTATATATGTAAGAACAACTCGCTCATATATATATCTTTTTCAAATTTAAATCATAGGAGGAGAAAGGGGCGAATAATGTTCTATGTCAACTTAGAAATGAATGTAGCGATCTAAATTCTGTAATCTCAGTTGATCAGTCTCTACAAAACTCAGCTTCTTACATTCTTGTTATGTGGGCCGGTTCTAAATCGGGATGAGGGGGCCCACAGACTCTCACACATCTAATACCAGATCATAAACAAAGCGTAGATGAATCTAGTCATTCCGGTGCATTAACTTTAATATTGAACATACGTCTAACAGCATTGACGAAATGACCGATTTGTCATTTACCAACAATTTTACAACTGTTGTGCATACGCTTTGTTGGTCATTAGTCTGATGAAGGTGGCAGGGTACATATCGTACTAGTCATCGAAACGTCACATAAAAAATATTTTAAAATATTCGAAGCGGGTTGCTACGATGGTAACCGAATCTTCATCGATATATTGGTAAGTTTCGAAAATACACACTGAACATCATTGTTTTTTCTGAATAACATAATTTGTTAATTTGCTTTTGAATAATATTAAAAGTACTTTGAATGTATTTATTTATAACTGAATATCAACATACTGGTATTGCTTCGCGTATGTTTGACTGCTGTTGGTTGACGCATGGTGTATCATGTGTAACCGGAAGGAAATGATGCTACAATTGTCCAGTTGATTAAATATTCGACCAGTCGATAGGCAATTTTAAAAAAAGAATATTTCTATTTCTTTTAATTGATTTAATACAATTTCAGGTAATTTCCATTTTAGCCCAACCAAAATTAACGAGTAAAGATTTCGTTACATTTACAGCCAATTATCTGCTGTAAATTACTCAAGCAACCTTTATGAAAAATACTTCAGATAAGCAAAGTTTGAAGGTATTGTACGTACTCAAAAACATAAAATGAAAGGCGTACGTCGAATAGTGGACAACCCCTCATAATGACGTCAGCCTTTAACAAACCGAGGCTATTTAGATCACTTAGCCAGTAATTGCTGCTAGGTCTCATGTGGTGTCTCGAAAATCATCGGGGAATTTCAAGGAACAGAACAGAAAATGACTCCATTTTTGTGTGCTACTATGTTTTCTATGTGAAACGATGGGAGTATGTTTATATATGTAAAATGGGGTGCTTCACAGAATGGTGGCCATTACCGGAAACTATTAAAATGACGGTCATTCTTCATTTAGCTTGTAGTCAAAGGTAGGAAAATGAAGATTTTCATTATAATTTTCTTCCGTCTGATAACACTCGCATGGAAAAGAAATGACTGATATGAACCATTGTGCTCATGTCACATTTAACAATTGAAATGTTAGTTGATCATCAAATCTCATTTGTGAATTAATGTGTGACACTCGAATAAAATGAATTATTATTAATTTGAATTATATTATCAAACAAAAGATAATGCATGGTTACTCACTTCTCTTCGTATATTGCGGCTGTTGCACCATATATGCATTTCCACAAGCTCAGTGTCATTATTTTGTTTAGTTTTTGTCAAAAACAAGACTCTCTCCTTTTTTGTTGAATTACAGAGGTAAACGGTTAGGGTCCATCAGTGAATTGTAATGCATAAATGATGTAGGTATGACGTCTTCATTTGACCCATTCCTGAAAATTTCGCAAAGAAATCAAGAGGCCTTAATGGTCATCTAATTATACAATGTATATAATTTTAGTTGTTTATGATATTAACATATTTGACCCCTGTGGACTTGAGAGTAGGTCAAGGTCATTCATTTGAACAAAATCGATTAAACTAGGGGCAAAATAGGAACAAAGGGAAGATTTACATGGAGAGTCTGATAAAGCACAAGATAATAAAACCAGGTGTTCCGGAAGAGTAAGCGTCTTCTGCTTCATCGACGACACCCGCCATGTAAATCTTGGTCACATCCATGTAAGCATCAATCCTAAAATTGAGAACCGAGTCATCATTGTCATCACAACAAGTAAACACACTAACAAGCAAACTCAAAAACGTCCATCTTAATATCACACAAAGATACAGAATATTTTTCGATGAGATCAAGATCAAGATGCCCTTAATCAATCTGCATTTCTCGAATCCCTGTCCCGTAAGTTTGTTCGTCAGCAGTTGACATCTATCACGAAAATCTCGATATTCAGAGCAAGCCTTAGAATAACGAATCAACTGCGACATGTGAACACCTTAGGATGGAGAAGCAGGGATTTTACTATCAAGAAAGGGAAAGTTCACGATCGGAAAATCGAAATCGTCACGTTTATCTTACAGCTTAGTAGTAAGTTGCCCGTGTTGGTCATAGTTTAAGTAAAGATCGAGGTAAGAAGCTGATGTAAGAGAGTCTGTTGTGTCTTTAATCTCAAGTTAATTACGGTATATACATCATCAAATGTACGATCGACTGGGTCAGCAAACTTCTTGTTGTTTATAGACAACACATCGTCGATATACCTGAACGTGAAATTGAAAGATTTGGCAAAGTTTTTGTTACCCGTCCTGATAAGCTCCTTGACAAATTCAGCCTCGTATGAAAACAAAAACAAGTCAGCCAAAAGTGGTGCACAGTTAGTGCCCATTGAAATGTCAACAGTCTGTTGGAAAATCTTTCCTCCGAACTCAAACAAAGATTTGTCAACCAGGAATTCAATCATTCGTACTATATCTCCCTCAGTATATTTCAACCTAGCTTTTGTTGTGTTTTTCACAAAGTATGCTCCAAGATAGATCACAACCATGTATTTGTATCGTCGTTCACCTTTCTTGGCAAAGAAAGCTCTCATAATGAGAGACCGAAGACGTTCTTTCAGTTTGACATGTGGTATGGTAGTGTTATTTTTTTTAACAACCTTGGTAACCTTTATCTAAGCATGCAATATGCATTATATCATCACCCTAGGCCTTTTAGTTACTGAAAAGTTGCTTGAAAGATTTTTAACGTATTTGACCCCTGTCCTCTTGAAATTAGATCAAGATTAGGTCATCCAGTTGAACAAACTAGGTAGCGTCTTATCTCAGCATTCTACAGGCCCAAGTTCAGAACCATGTGTCTTTTGGTTATTGAGAATAAATTGCTTAAATATGTTTACATATTTGACCCCTGTGACCTTGAAAGTAGGTCAAGGTAATTGATTTGAGTAGAGTTTTTAGCACTCAATCCCAGGTACCTATTAGCCAAATATCATTTACCTCTTAAAAGTAGGCCAAGGGCAATGAAATGAGGAAACTTTGTAGCACTCTATACCAGGTACCTACTGGCCAAATCTCAGCATCCTTGGCATTTTGGTTATTGAGAAGAAGATTGTTAAAGTAAACGTTAAGGGCGGACGACGAACAGCGGTCGGGGACGAAGCACGATGGCGATAAGTCATCCGGACCCTTTGGGTCAGATGACCTAAAAACCTTGATTAGACCGAATTGATGCTCCATGTTGATTATTAAATACAAATATTCCTTGTTTCATCACTAGAGCCTTTGCATTCGATTTTCTTTCTTTTAGTTACATTAATCAACGAAAAAAAAACTTGTAAATTTAAGATGAATCGGGAACTTCAATGTCCATAAATGGGCCGTTAGTTATAAGAATGTACAAAGTACAATCAAGTCAAACCAATACTTTAAAACGGGAAATTGTTGCCCTGTGTTAAGTTTGCCCTCGTATGGAAGAGTTAAATTTGCCGTGTCTTGAACTCGCCCTCTCAAATGAAAAAAACCTTGAATCCTCATCTTACATGTAATATTAGACGCAAACCTATGTTTGGTAAATAATTCGCCCTGTCCATTGTTGGACAAAAAAGCCCGATATAAAATGAAGGCGATTTTCCTCAGTTTTACCTTAATTCACTAATATTTGTTCCTTAAGCCCTGCATTTTGTTGAACAAAATAGTAATTTGAAATTTTATTCAACCAAGAATGGCATAAACTTGAGTACTATGTACACGATTCCCTTTATTCGTGTTGCTTTCTTTTAAGGTATTCCTCTTTCTCTTGCTCTTGTGTGCTTCATAATTATCTAGCATTGTGCAATATACCTGCAACGATTTTCGCAGATAGGTATTTCAGAGTCTCCATCACTTTCACAAATATGAATGCTTCACACCGAAGCACCCTCATGATCCTCTTTGCAATTTTGTTTCACTACAGGCTATGTTATGAGTCACAGTTTCAATATGTTATTTAGGGTCAGTTTAATAGATTCGATGATGTCGCACACCTTTTGTATGTGATCATTTATTCTCTTGCATTAACATCTGAAGAAATTTTAACCTTTTTTAAAACAATCTTTTGGTGACAATTGTTAGTTTGAATTGGATAGCATATCTGTATTACTTATATAGCTTTTGCTTCCAGAAATTGCTCATTTTCTTCGCGATAGTCATTTACACATATGAAAATGAACATTGTAACACATTTCTCCCATTGAATATTAGTATAATACTAGCAATTTACCAGAAAAAAAATGACAAAACAGATATTCTTTGTTCATTTTTATTGTTCTTATTGAAATAAAACTCAGTTGGTACATACAATAATCGCCAATAATCAATGTAGACTTAATAGTACATTTTATAACCCAGAATGTACTACAAATGTACATCAACGCGTTAATTCTTATAATTCAGTAGCACGCAAAAGTATGCTCTGGTCTATGCAACGATCACTATATAATTCAAACAAACATTTTCTGATTTATACATAAATGAAGTAAGGCAAACATTTACCTATCCTCTTTTATTTGTATTTTCACACATTCATCTCATTGTCCTTCGATTTCGAGTAACTAGTTATGATAACAGATAATTAATTTCCTAAGTTTTCTTTAGCTTAAATATTTCTGCGAGCCGCCTTTCCTACGATTCGAAATTTTCTTCAGCTTATAGATATTTCTGCGAGCCGCCTTTCCTAAGATTCGAAATTTTCTTCAGCTTAGACATTTCTGCGAGTCGTCCATTTCTCCAGCTCCGCCTCTCTGTCAGTTTATCCAATGGGATTGTCCGACGGATTTCCCCCTGGATTTTCCCGGCTGTTTCCACGTCATACATCACCGGTATTGGTTTAAATGTCTCCTTCTGTATGTTGTAAGCTTCCTTTGCGTGCCGCTTACAGAAGTCAGTTATCCCTGTAATAATGATAGAGTAAAATGATGGGATGACTGTGGTAGCTACCCTTAACTTTCACAGTAGTCAGTTATCCCTGTTTTAATGACACTGTAAAACAGGATTACTTTTGTAACTGACCCTTACGTAAAGAGTGGTCAGTTATCCCTGTTTTAATGACACTGTAAAACGGGAATATTGTCAAATCTTATACCTTAACTCTCACAGAAGTCAGTTATTCACATATTAATGATATAGTTGAACGAAATTACTATGCTAGCTTATCCTAACACTCACTCGCTTAATACTGACTAATGCAATTTGATATTTCGGAAATATTACAAACAAAGAAACGAAATCAATTTTGAAAAGATTGCATAACAACTTCTAAAAAAATTTCCTCACTTTTTGAGTTCTGAACAAGTTTTAATACTGACATGGTTTAGGGAGACAATCTGTATGCCTATTTACAAATGCAAACTTTGTATTTTAAAGAGTGGGTTTTTATGCATAAAGATTCCATTCAATTCAGTATGCCAGTCTTCATAAAGTAACTGGCTAGAATGTGTTACCTGAATCTGAGGATAACCTGAAATCATTAGCTTGCCTCATATTTCAATTATGCAATATACAGTTTTAAAAAGTAAATAACGAAACCAATGAACTGTTACACGTAAAAACGTACCGTTAGCGTTGAGATGCATGGACTCCAGGGGTCCGGAGAAAGCATACAGCAGACCTAGTCCATCACGACACACTCTGTCGACGTCCTCGGCACTCAGCAGTCCCTGCTGAAAAGGAAGCCAAACGTTTTGAAATCATATGCGATTGACGAAGCCATAACATCAACGTAATTCCTAGTATAGATCCTCTTGAGTAACACATGAGTAACAATATAATAAAGTCTGTTATCAAAATCGGCTTAATGCGAAAGGAAAATGTTACATTTATACCTGTTTCCTATCGTGATGTTTTCATTTAAATGAAGCTTTTTATGCTTGTTTCTAATAAAATGGGTTTTCATGACAACCTACCTGATACATGTTCCAACTTTCATTGATGGCAGCATACTGGATCCTGTTGAAGGCGAATCCCGGACTTTCCCGGCGTAAAGTGATTGGTGATTGGCCGATCTCCTCCATCAATGTCCGTACCCTGGCAACAACCTCCTGACTGGTCCAGGAAGCTGGCACTATCTCCACCAATGGTACGAAGTATGATGGGTTTATCTAGCAATGAAAACAGAGACTGCTTAATGAGATAACTCTATTTAATCACTCATTTGAGACCAAAACCAATTGATGACCTTGGCTTTGGAATTTACCTACACAAATTGGCTAAATGTCACGTTTAAAATAAGTATCAAAGGAAAGAGTCGCGCCTATTTAAAATGTTTTGTATTTAACTACTGTTGTAGTGAATAACAGCAATCAATGTGTATATAAATATGATATATAAAACGCCAGTCTAAGAGCAGGACTTGATCAAAATGGTGACTATGGTCATTAAAAATCACAGAATACCAATTCATAATAAGTCATAATAATCCTATCTTAAAATCAATTAAATCCGGGGCCAACATATAAACAAAAGAGAGATTTACACGGAAACCATAGGGGAAAAAATCAAGAGAATAAGACCAGGTGTGCCGAAAGAGTAAGCGTCTTCTGTTTCATCGACTACACCCGCCATGTAAATCTGGGCCACAACAAAGTAAATGTCACGGCCTCAAAAAGTGAAATGTGGTAGCATTCTCAATCACAACAAGCAGGCATTCTAATAAGCATATTCTAAAACGTTTATCTTCTTATCAAAATAGCAATACAATTCAACCTTGTATAAATATGGTAATGTCGAAAATTCGGATAATCATTGCTCGACATTCATTATCATTCAATAAAGTTAACGGATTCAAATAACAAGGTTATTGTTTATGCTTCAGACGAAATTAAAATTAAAATATAATTCAAAATCGGAATTTTATAATGCATCTTCCTGCTAACATTACTGTTCCAAAGACTTTTACCTAAATTAAGAACGGATAATTTAGGTATACGTACCGGGTGAGCCACTAACATGTTGGGCCTGTGAGTGAGTCCTTCTGTAAACATCGATGCAAGGAAACGACTGCTGGAACTTGCTAGGATCACGTCCTTGTTCACTATGGTGTCCATTTCTCTGAATACCTTCTTCTTCGACTCCAAGTCCTCTGATATACATTCCTGGAGAACAAGGTTATTATATTCCTTACTAGATCACCGAATTACACAGGAAAAATGTGTTCATACGAACAATGACCAACAACATCATATTCAAATTTACGTACTTATAATATTTGTGTTCATTTTACGTGAGTTTTATCAAGACATGAACACGATTCTCATTAGTAAGTGGGGTTTTGACAGATTTCCAATGAGTTCATAACAAATCATTTTTTGATTTAAGATTCTTCAAAAATAAACTGTCAGTGATACTTTTCGATAGCATGTGAATTAATTAAGTGGCATAATTAACCATTTGGTGTTATATATAATCCAACCATAAGTAACAATGTAAATAAAACAATAAAAAACGACCTTCCCTAAATGCTCGATTCCCAACAGGATGCAATACTGCTAAAACCCCTGCCAATCATTTAGCTCAATGTTCATATGCATAAATTACATTAATTTTTTTATGACTTCAATAATAAGTTAATTTGTAAATACCATTGCTGATGTTTTAGAAACTGCAATTATCCGTATATGTTTGTATAGCCTCGCTCATACATTTATATATTCCCTTAATTATAAATAATTGTAAGTCCTCTAATTATACAAGCAAGTGACAATCCTAAATTAATTACCAGAACATAAGAGGCGTTTCTGGGACATTCTGGTGAAGTTGTAGAAATTGAAAATATACAGCATATCTCTCGTCAAAATTTCTTAATTCCTAAAAGGATGCAATTCTGCTACAAACTCTGCGAGTCATTAACATGTAATTACTGGTGAACTTGTAAAAATCAAAAATATTTTGAAATGTTGTATCATTTATGGATTCCTTCAATTACGTATATGTAATGTAGGTATAAGGTATAACAACAAGTGCCGACCCTGAAGTTATTACACATACCATAACATAAGAGGCGTCTCTGACACATTCGGAGAGTGAACTACTTGTTGACACTAACGCCACCTGTTGAGCCGCCGTCAATTGTCCCCGGAGATGACCATCACGTTCGTATTGTTCTAACGTACTTTTGATGCTGGTTTTAGCACAAGACAACTTGTTCGTATCAGTATCAAACATTGTACATGATAACCTGCACTAGCAAATATCATGGACCAGCTTTGTCCTCTCAGACCACTGAAATAGATAAACAGTTAAGAATAAATTAAAAAAAAGAAATATCACAGCAATAGCTAAAAACTTATTTTATATAGGAACAACAATATGAACGCCTGTTAAATGTTGAAACAAAATAAAAGAAACGTGGTCTGCTATTTGATCAACGTTGACAAAAACCTTATCAAACATTATATACTGGCAAGTGTCCTTACTAGATTAAAAAGACGCTACACCCGACTTGGAAGCCGGTAAGATCTAATGGTATTCTACCTCGATATTATTTTGATGTACATAAAAAAGGTGAAACCTGTTTTCTTGTCTCGTCCACCATGCACCGTCGATTATGCTATGGTATGTCCTAGAGGTGCAGTGAATGGAAGTAAGCATGCATTTTGGAGTATCGCGAACGAAGAATAACATACCAAGTTTAAATACAAAATTTCATAAAGTTAAATTCACAAAGGAATAAACAACGAAAAAAAAGGAAACGCGTTCAAAACTACCAAGGATCAATATACTGTTCTGGCCGTCTGAGCCATCTCCCAGCTTAGTCAGAATTGATCCTCATACATGATGAATTGAGGGGAAGTGTCTGCATCTACAATCAGCTAACAGAAACGAAAAACTTGAATGCTATACCGATACCGGCAGCCATTACAAATAAGCATTGCGATATAAGGTATACGATTTACAGAGTGCTACTTAACGAAACAAATGTTATGACTGTGCCATACCCAATCATTGCGACAGTGTTAACTTACAAGACCCTGGTACAGATGACGTTATATAACTTTACATTACCTGCCGACGATGGCAACCTTTCTTTGTTTGCTCCACTGTGTACAAGCCATGCTGCTGGAAATGGATTGGACGTAATACAGTAAATAAACCGTTTGGATTCAGCAATGGACGTATACTTCAATGGACGAATGATCCGATATAAATCCAAGCACAGTTGTCACTCTTTATATACTAGACACGAGAGCTAGGGTCAATCCCACTTTTCTTATTTTTAATCCATAAATACTATTAATATATTTATCAAGTCATGTTTGTTTTTATCTTGATTGAATGCACATTTAAGATAATGAAATTTCTTTAAATACCGTGCTATGTTTAAATTATGATTTGATAGCTCATGACAGTCTGTCATTGTTTTTCTATTAAAGGTTTTTGGTTGTCATACCTACATCAGTAGTGTCTTCAATTATTTCACAATATCACGTTTTATTATCCTTTCACAAAGAATATAGCAAATTGTAAACAATTAAGATGGGATAAATATGCTATTGCTTGATTATTCAATCTTTTTCCTAACGTTTTATATGTTATTTTCTATCAAATATTTATTTTTTGAAGTCAAAACCTCCTTTCTAAACGTGTAGACCATATTCAACCACCTTCTCGTGAACCTTCATAAAACACATTCTTACTCATTATCTAGACATTTCTTTTCATCTGCTCCACCCTAGAAAAATCAATGTATCTGTAAACAAAGTTTTATTTATAAATGTGTTTATATTGTGTTCAATATTCAAATTAGAGGGGGGGGGGATATTGTTTTATGCCAACTTAGAAATGATTGTAGCGACCGTAATTTTGATTTACACAAATATAACCTGTATATCAGTCCAGTATGATCCTGTTCTTTAAACTATGTTTCATTGTTTTAATTGTTAAATGCATAACGAACAGATACATAACATATTTGCTTCTTTAAATAATTACTGTCAAAGCCAATATTTTCGCGCGTGGATTTTTGATTAGTAATGTGCCACTGTTACGTTATTAACTGGTCTTCTTCTGATCGACTGCATTCTCTGCATTAACTAACAGTATTTTGACGACATGAGGTATTATAAGTTTATATACACATCAATGTCATTAATAAAAGTTTTAAATTAAAAAAGAAATTACCTGAATGATCCTCATCTCAACTTCATTTCAGGTTAATATAATTACATAACAATTTAATAAATCGCTCATATTGTTTTTGAATTTTAGAATAAGAGAGATCAGAAGGGCAAGTAGTGTTTTATGTCAACTTAGAAATGAATGTAGCGATCTCAATTTTAATATACACAAATATTACTTGTCAATCAGTCTTTTAATTTTGAAACTTTATCTCATTATGCTTTAATTGCTTCATGTATAACGAACAGACGCAAAACATATTTGCTTCTTTAAATGAATACTGAAAAAGGCAATAGTTTTACGCGTGGAATTTTTCGCTTAGTCATGATCAGCTACCAAACTTGTTCGAGGTAGGAAATTTTCGCGCTGTCAGTCATGCTGTATTGTACTGTGCACTTTTAATATCATTATACACTGAAGAATTTGAGCGGTGTTAAATATGTTTGTGCGTGGATATATTCGCGGAGATTTAATGACAGCAAAATAATCGAAAAGTTCCACACCGCGAACAATAGCATTTTTACCGTATGGTAATCATAATTATCCTAATCTACATACTTTCCTTCACGAATGTTCTCTCAGTGATGGAAATATAAACAGGCTTTATTTGAAAGATGTCCTTAATTTTTTCGTCGTACGTAATCCTTTTCAACTTTATTCATTATAATGTGTATCATGAAGGCATGTACATGTACCTATTATAATTTACAAATTGATCAACGTGTCCACTCATATCATACTAACACTATAGCTGAATAGTTTGTTGTCTTTGTAAACCCTCTTATATTGATTGCACTTTAATTAAGTACATTGTATATAATATTTGTAACATTTATATTGGGCAGCCCAATTTACAAGTGGCCAGAACATTAACTTAACTTGAACGTGGACAGCTACCATGATGGCTGTTTAGTTATTAAGTGTATACATATAAAATGCATACATGTTTATTATATGTTTATCGAAGTTACAGTGAGATTTACATTTTGAAAGGTACTGTACATGTAATGTGTTTGTTTACATTTACTTGATACTTCCCTTAATTGTGAATTTTATTTATTTTATGTTGATGTAAAAAGTATTTTCATTGCATGTTATTTTCCTTATTTATTTTTCGTCGGCTTTTGTCTGTTATTACATTCATTTGACTGTTAATACCTTTGTGAGTAAACTTTATTGAAATAAAACGACTCATATTTCTGCTATAGATATTATTAAATTTGAAGTAATAACTACGGAAGCGTATTAGGGCCAAATAACATTCACATTATTTTTGTTTTCTACACTTTAAATTGTAAATTTTATACTTTAATGTGTAAATTATACACTTTAATGTGTAAATTATACACTTTAATGTGTAAATTTTACACTTTAATCTGTAAAATTTACACTTTAATGTGTAAATTATACACTATAATGTGTAAATTTTACACTTTAATCTGTAAATTTTACACTTTAATCTGTAAATTTTACACTTTAAACTGTAAATTATACACTTTAATCTGTAAATTATACACTTTAATGTGTAAATTTTACACTTTAATCTTTAAATTTTACACTTTAAACTGTAAATTTTACACTTTAATCTGTAAAATTTACACTTAAATGTGTAAATTATACACTTTAATCTGTAAATTATACACTTTAAACTGTAAATTTTACACTTTAATGTGTAAATTATACACTTTTATCTGTAAAATCTACGGAAATTTTAAACATTAATCTGTAAGTTATACATTTTAAGCATCTTAGCTTTGAATGACAAGACAGTGATTTCCTATCCATAACGGCAATGGACCGGTATTATTTAATAGGAGAGTATTTCAAACTTGGACTTAGTACAACGAAATAATCAAATGTATGGAAGAACTGCATGGATATAATATTGGACTTCGTACACTCAAAAGAATTACGAAGAATTTGGGACTTTATCGCCGGAAACATAAAAGTGATATTCTACAGGTAGCATTATTTATACTGAAACAATGTGAAACGCACAGTCAAATGCACGGATACCGTTGGTTGCACTTAAAATGCCTTGAAAGGGGGTTAGTTGTTGACCAAGAGACCATCCGCGGTTTGCTTCATATCATAGACCCGGAAGGTATATTGAATACAGAAAAAAGAGAAGACGCGTATACTCTATAAAAGGCCCTAACTCAATCTGGCATATCGACGGATATGATAAACTTTCAAGATATGGAATTAAAATTCACGGCTGCATAGACGGATTCTCGCGCCAAATTATTTGATTGAGAGCAGGAGGGTCTAACAAAAATCCTCATGTTATTGCTCATTACTATATAGCAAGCATCAGAAAATACGGACTGTGTCCAAGACCTGTAAGAGCTGACATGGGCACTGAAAACGTTCACGTTGAAACTATTCAAAAGTTCCTCCGGCAAAACCATGAAGATGAGCATGCCAACGAAAGAAGTTTTTTGTACGGGAAAAGTATAAACAACCAAAGAATTGAGAGCTTGTGGGGAATGATTCGCCGTCAGGGGATTCAGTTCTGGATGATTTTTTTCCAAGAGCTTACCGATAATGGTTACCATGATGGAGGATATTTGGATCAAGAAATATGTCGCTTTTGTTTTTGGGAATGCTACAGGTAATATTTCGATTCGCTTCATTTGAATAACCATAAAAATATTCCGAAACACTGGTTGAGTATGAGGATAAAATATTTATTTTCTAATTTAATTGCGAGTGTTTCTCGTAAGCAGAAGTATTCTTGTGGAGAGTATTAGTACGAACTTAACCCTTGTATGGTTTATTATTATTATCTTGTCGTATGGTTGTAAGAATGGTCATATTGGAAGATATGTTTATACATGTTAATAGGCACTAAAGCACCCATGACAACACGATAACATATTTGTGTAATTGCTATGGAATTCGTTATTATAGTCTACCATTATTCTATACTATTACGTTTGTAATTATCAATGAACATATGTGAATAGATGTTAAAGATACGATAATTAATTAGTAGGGTTTGCAGCGTTAATCGATTAATCGGTTAATCGTTCATAACGTTACTAACCGAATACTAAATTTCATAACCGGTTAATCGTAAAAGATATTATATCAATTGAATTATCTCCCTTGTATTCCATAGTATGTTAAGTACACATTATTACATAATTCGTCTAGAAAGTGATTTTGAAACATCTCATTACAAGAGATAAAAACTACACAATTTTATATCCTTGCACGTTACTAACCAGGATCTTGCAGGAAATACAAGTGCGTTGACCAATTTTCAAGCCTGTATAGCAACGATGCATTCATGCAATGAAACTACACGTGCATTGGATTGTTAGTGGCTAACTCTCGATATGTATTGTTTTGGTCCCTGAAAAAAATTATTTCCTTGTACTGATCATACTGTGAATTTACTAAATAATTAACCCCTGTATCAAACTTTAAAATATTTCTCGTGATGAATTAGATCAATTAATTTATTGCAAAATGTAAAATTTCTATCTCAAGAAACATTGTTAATCATTCCTTATTCTAAGGTATAGAGAGATAATTTGACAATTAATCACCGCAAGCGTGTAGCGATTAATTTGTGTACCCGGAGCAGACTCGTGCCACATAACAACACAAAAACGTCAAAATAGCCATCTAAACGCAGAATATTAATTGTCTCAACAGTAAAAATCACTAAAACGATTATATCTCATCATTTTATATGTCAAAAAAAATAACTGGAATGATTCAAATATTGTGGAATGTATATTTTTCTGTATACGGCTCGTGCACGGTTTGGGCTACAACATACCTCTCCTCAACGTGTGCAAGCTATTTTTAGCACATATTCTTGATAATTAAAACTATAAAATCTTTATATTATGTTTCAATTTTAGCGATACCGACTACGCCAATATTCATTAGATATGGAATATTTTCAGTTTTATCTAAATTCTATTCCACGTTTTGACTAAATTGTCCCTTTAGCAATTAACCGGTTACCGTTCATAACAATGTTCCCGGTAATCGGTTAGTATTTTTGATCCGATTTGCCAACCTTATTAATTAGTGTCAAAGTGTATCTTTATTTTGTATTGCATATTGTTTCTGTTTCTCTTCGCTTTTGGAGGAAATTAAGAAAGAAATAAGAATAATAATCTCGGCATTTGATCTTGTCAGGAAATACAAGTGCGTTGACGTCTTTACCAAATGTCAAGCCTGTATAGCAACGATGCATGTCCATACACGCGCCGATCAATACAATGTATCTTTTGAAAGTGACCATCACAGTCGACGAAATGACCCCAAATGTCCACTATATTTAAGTTTCATTGCAATCACTTACAAGATATTTGCCGGTGAACCGTTGGGATACATTCATATGGTAAAAATCTATTATTTTCACGCAGAACTGTGAAAATATAGGATTGTGAAGTGAACGTTATTTTTTTCTATTTTGAATCAAAAGAGCAGGTCTTTTTATTTGCCCATTTGAAACTTGCTTGTGATTTGTACCGAAATGAAAAGGAAAAAAAGGATGCTCTTTTGCTGTATTTCTATATTATTCCCTAGTATTATTTTACCAAATACTCGACTGTATATTTTTTGCAGAGATGTCAGGTAACAGGAAAGGCTGAAAATGCGTTATCTATTTCTTCTAAATCGGGCTCGTATCTTGACGCCAGATAGCGCCAGAATGAGGCTTTTCAGTCACTGTTTTTATTTATTTTTGGTGTTAAAAGTGCAGTAAAAAGAAGCAAGAAATATACGAGTACCATTCAACACCCAATATTAACTCTTGAGGAGAAATATCATTTTAAAGAGCTGATGCATTGATTTCCATCGTTAATCTGTTAAGCCTAATCTGTATAACCTCTAATCTGAAGGGTTCTGATGTTTTGACATCAGTCTTTGACCGTCTTTATGATATTTTGAACCATTCGGATTATATTACCCGATAGACGGATGGTCAAACAGACAAACAAAGACAAAGAATATAACACTTTCCGATTTCACTGGCAAGAGTACAGGAAAATCATTTAGCTGTGTGTAACGCAGTAGGGTTTTCTTTCACATGATTTTATGATATTATGCATCGAATATAATCTATAGAAATATCAGTATCAATGGAATTATGTTAAATGTCTTTCTACACAGGACACTCTAAACGACATTAGCTCCATTTGGAACCGTCACAGAATTCGAAGATACAGACAGGGAATAAGCAGATGTGGGCGACCATTTCTTCTCCACCATATGCCTAGCGCATATGATACTGTTGATTACGGCTGTGACTTTAACGAAATGGAAGTGAACATTTGTGAAAGAGAATTGGAGGCCATGCCTCATTCGCCATGCTCCAAATTAATTGAAGATCTGTGCGATTGTATTATGGAAGAAAACAACATTGTAATTCCAAATGATCCAGAAAGCATGCGCGATTTGTATATATTTCTCAGAGAGGATATTAAAAACAACTTGTGACTAAAGTTATTATGTCAAGCTTGTTTACGTAATGCATGTTACATAATCTCACTACAATGAATGGACTGTTTACTATAATATTTGCGTTGTGGGAATTTTCGCTTATTTCGCTATCAGTAAATATCGGTGAATATTTTCACACTCGAAGATATTAACACATATAAATACTAAATACAAAACATATAGCAACATATCTTCAACATAATTGAAAATATCTGCATAACGAACGCTTCGGAAGTTGTTAAGGGAAAAATACACCCGCGAAATAATCCACCTTTACAGTAAATTAAAATTGTTATATAGTGCATATATTTTGACGTTGTATATACAGTCTTCGAAAAAGGACAGTGCGCTGGGAACGTGCCTTCAAAAATTAATATTGTCAAAATTTATTGGAACCTACAAAGGCATATCTTTAAAACACGACTTGGGAATGGATATTCCTTCAGTGAACTTCACAAGAACTGTGTTGTGGAACAAATGAGTGTTTATCTACGATTTATGAAAAATTATGATATCATAGACTAATTTATGAATTAATTGGCGTCACGACTTTCAAATATTGATGTCATAGAGTGATTTAATGAAATAAGTAAATCAAAATAATCATATATAACTTTGCAGACAAATGCTACTACAGTGTAAATAGAACATACTTTTATGACTTGTTTTGTGTACTGTAATTTTATTACGTTTTTGGAAAGTAGCGGATGGGTCTTTCCATCACCGACAGCGTGTCCACTGCTTGTCGCAGAAATGGATGAAATTAGCACTCATTGTGAAGAAATATATATAATAAAAGGTAACGAATGATGAATAAATTATTATCAATAAAAATATTAACACAATAAGTAAAATTGCTGAGAGCTTTGTTGATAGTGTCATATACAAGATATAGAGGAGGAATTATTTCGGGACAGAAATAATTATGTTTTCACTGTAAGATTGAAAAAAAGATGCTGAAAGTTTTGAAGGTTAATAATATCATACCTTTTGTAACTTTTGGTATTGTATCAAAAGGCTACTCCTCCTTAAATCCTTACTGGATCACCACCAAATTTGGTGTGAAGCATCATTTGGAGAGAGAGATTAAATTTTATAAATGAGGCTGATCCAACCCCTGGAATCAGAGGGGCGGGGCCCAAAAAGGGTAAGTACATAAATATTTGTTTTAAAACCCTATTCCTCCTTAATGCATGAATGGATTATAACCAAAGTTGATGTGAATTTTTATGTAAATGTGTCTGAATTACCTTTGGTCTGAATCATAACATCATAACTAGCTCTGAACACACAATGTATGGTAACGATGCTGGCTTGACCACTTTGGATTAAGGATGTACACCTCTGAGAAGTCAAAATTTTCCTGTATTAAACTTTTTTTCTCAAACTGATTTTTGGGAAAAGGAGATGATGCCATTGCCAATTTTGAAAGAAAATCATATGTCCGTGTGCTCGTTTTTGTGCTATTGTCGATCAAAGATACCAATTTGACAAAATATGTGATTTTACGTGAATTTTGCCGTTTAAACCACATACATGACAATTCAAAGCAATATCTCCCAAGTGTGTTATCGGATATGTATGAATCTTTGCCTGATAGACAAATTAGGTATATTCGTTTTAAATTGATTTAGTCTATGATTTTTACTCTGAATAACACTTTATGTTACCCCTACCCCCTAATTTTGAATCAGAAATTGCTCACATTTTCGCCATTTTTACAAGATTTAACGCGTAATAAAAAAAAGTTGTAATATTTAACTTTTTTAATATTTTGCAAATAAAAAGAAAAAAGCCTGTGCTTTCTAAATCAATCATAAAAACTGGGGGTCCGTGTGCTTACTTTTTTGTCCCGTAATAATATTTGTTATTTTTCTATAATTTTGAGTAAAATTTCAAAATGCCCATTTCACATTAAAATGTGAAAATAAAATGCCAAAGGTGAGTAATTTCCCCTCTTTTTAAATTTTCATTTTCATCGCAAAGAACATCACTACGATCTACAGCAAAAATTAGTAAGATACAGCTAAAAATACCAAAGCACTGATGACTTAACTAAGGACTGTCCGATGAAAAATGGTGTAATTTTGACGTTCTAAAAAGTGCTCGAAATGCAGTTTTTCAAAATGCTGCCAAATGGGTCAATTTCTTTAAATTCGTATATAAAAAAATCCACGAACATTAGAAGCCTAATTTTTGGACACGTTTTGCAGAATAAAGTGTGCTATAACCACCCACAATTATTTCTTATATATCACGAAAGCTCTTTATGACGGATCGAAACGAGACTTAAACGAGACTGAAACCACAGAAGAGTACATCCTTAAGGAGTTTGTCCCTGCTATGAGTGTTTGTCAGATGACCGATTAGGCTCATGAGCCTCTTGTATAATAGCTTACTATTGTTTTCAATCGATCATATTGTCGATTTGTCGGAAATGTAGCATTTTAAAATTTGAATATGATATTTCCTCTTTCTTTGGGAAACAATATCCTTACAATTGAAGTTTCAAAGTGTTCATTAATAACATAATTTTATATAACATGCTATCTTAATAACCTTCTGTCAATTCCCAAACAAGCAAAACGCCACCTATATGGATTTTTTCAGATCGTGACATCCTGGCAGACTTTGATAAATTGGCAAATAACCATTCAAACACGATATTGTTTTCAGTGATTTCCTTTATTGATATTTCAATTAGTACAAATTGCATGCATATCCATCTTCAATTTTGTGGGTTTTTTTAATTTCAAATGCACGTTATTGTGTACTAGCTGGAGCTTATCAGCAAGTCCTTCAGTTATTCAACCATATCGTAATTACAATGCAGTGAAAACAGTAAAATGTAAGGACTGTTAAGATATCCGGTGTTAAACGCATAGATAAAATATGATATACATAAACATCCCCTAAAAGAACAAAGATAAAAAAAATCGTTTTAATAAACAGGTGATGAATAATCTAGGATGACATCATTTTGATGCGATGGAAATCAAAATACAATATTACAAACAAAACTGTGCTTTTCTCGAACAGTATTTAAAAAAATAGTTTCTAGCAATATCACTGTATGGAATATGTTGTGAAAAGGCAAAAGCTGTGTAAATTTCCTATTTTCAACTGAAAAGACATGTACTTTGTCATGCAAAATTTTCCAAGTTATAAATGTTCCGCACTTCTTGGATTATTATATGTTTTATCTGTTAATCAAGCGTAACCAACAATTTTTGGTTCAGTTTTTTGTTGAAATCAAAATTTATGCGAAATCCATGACCCAAATGTTAGAATTGAGCACAGCATTCATTTCGCTCTTGAAAACTGGGTAACTCTCATACATCCTTGGTAGGTCAAGAACTCTTCCACAAGTGTGAGCTACCGGTCTTCTCGCAATACCTTCCAAGTCGACTATTTTAACTTGAATTTTGAAAAACTTTCCTTCCGAATCACACAACATGAGATCACTAGCTGTTAAATATCGAAGCATATTGCGCAACAGCTTAGTATCAGTGTCTATCTCCCGAATATATCGTTTCAAATACTTGAATGAATCATATTCTGATTCGTCGCATTCGAGAGATGAAATCAATTTCCTTGGGGATGGTGTAATCTTCTGAAATTCATCTGCAACATCCATGACCAGCTCGTATGTTATCAACACTTCAAACAAACATTCCCTGATGAACGATGGTTCTTGAACCATTTCCAAATGTGCAATTTGGTCAGCAACAGCTCCAATGTTGTCTTGTGTGACTCTAACTTTGCATTCATGGTTGGAAAGGATCTCTACAAGATCATCCATTTCGACATTTTCCATATTTTCTAATGCGCTCGAAAGAATCCTACTTTCGCTCTGTGGGACAAATTGCAGAAATTCTTCCCTCAGCTTACCACTACCCATTCCAAATAAGGAAGACGATAAGAAGTTAGGAGCCAGTCGAATTGGTAGTATCTTTTGCAGAGTCCATCCCAAGGCTATGATCCTTCCGCAGCTTTCCAATCTGCTGCTTCCATATCATGGCGAAGACATGGAACTTTCAGGCTGGTGCCAGTAGTACACTGCTCATAAAAGTCGTCCCAGAACTCGGTCAGTAAATCCCTCATTACGCCCCCACTGTCATACGCTTGCTCTCTTTCTCCGTTTGGAAGAATGATATTGGCGGTTATAATGTTTTTTGCGAAGTCGACGTCAGGAGCCTCCTTGAAAACTTTGATAAGTTCCCTTAAGACTTGTCCCCTGTGGACAATAATGGCAAACTCCTTAGGTTCCGCAACAGGGCTTACAATCGGCGCAGTTTGAGTAAATGCAATTTCCTCTAAGCTGTCTTCCCAAATTGGATAGAAAATGGGAGGGTCAATTAAGGGGGAACTGTCAAAGATTGACAGAGTCTCATCTCCTCCACCGATTCCTGCGCTTGCCTCTTCAGCGTTTTGCGTCTCTTTACTTTTGTCTGCTTCTGTGCTAATGATATCTGCGTTTTGCATCTCTTTACTTTTGTCTGCTTGTGTGCTAATGATATCTGCGTTTTGGCCAGGTTCTTCATCTTTCTTATAGGTATCGTCGTCATTACTGCCATCCAAAAGTTCCTTCTTTGCAGTAGTGCGCAAATAGAAATGAACGAACTGCAATTTTGCCCGGTCAATGATATCCCCTAAAGCTGTGTCCTCCTCCTCAAGTGGCTTAAGTTGAAAGTCTACTAGTTCCACGTCCATATCATTCAGATTGCCGTGCTGGCTTGTTCCATCAGGAAAAAACAGGTCGATGCATTCTTGAATGATTGCATGCTTATTGAAGCTTTTGTTCAGCATTAGTGTTCTTTTTCCTCCTCCTGACTTCGCTCGAACGTGAACATAAACTTTCTTTTTTTCGTCGTAATGGTACCATCCAAGGTGGACTTTATGCATTGCTTTCTTTGCATTTAATTTCCGTACCTTCCTTGAAGATGATTGCGGTTCCTCTTCATCATCTGCAGACGAAGACTCGGCCCTCTTGCTGCGGAGTCTGTCCTTTAACCTATCCATAAGACTTTCTTTTTTAGCCTTTGGCTTTTTGGGATTTTCGTTTTCTTTGACAAGAAAGTTTTTCAGTGCAAATCGATCTCCCTTCTTCGGAAGGTATTCTGATAAATCAGAATCTGACATACCTCTGATAGCGTCTTCGTCTATCTGCAAATGACAATAATAATATTTAGAAATTATATTTCCTCATGCATAGAGTTTCCACAATGAACGTGGATTATTTATCATGTATATCTAATGTTTTCATCAACCATTTAAACTCGTTAATCAACTGAAATTGATAAAAACATATACATTTGTGTACAGCATCCACTCATTATGTGAACTATCTATCGGCCAAGATCCATATTGGAATACTTTGTGTAATGACTAATAAAATGAGTACAGTTTGTAAAAAACTATACAAAATTGTTTGTTCAATAATTTCCACACAGCATACCATGATCGAGGTGACAATCTACATCATTATATTTTTACAAAAAATGGCGATAGAAGTTTATAATATTAAAGCCGCATAATCTGTATTTATCAAGGTTCATAAAGCAACAAAACAAAATTACAGTAATTATAGTACCAAAAATATTAACTTTCCCCTAATAACACGCCCAGCAAGTTCAGTTCAGATGTCGAAAGTAAAAATATTTAAAAGTTTTTATTAAAACACCAACGGTATCGGAACTTTTAAACATTTTTTATCTATTACCATTGGAGCATTCTGGGCGTGTAATTAAGGGAAAGTTAATAACTTTTAGGACCAAAAATACTGTAATTTTCTTTTCTTGTGTTATGAACCTGGATTAATACGAATTATCCGGCTTTAATCATATTAAACAACTATCAATATAACAAGAAGCCCAGACAAACACGGAGTACCTTTGTATCACTTTGTTTCGTATCGTAATAAATATCATGGAATCATATTAGCGGTATATTGTATATCGAAATGTCGCAATATGATATTGTACTATCATAATGCACATTAAGCACTGTTGTTTCTGTACGAATTGTGTTTTAACAGTGTTTTAAGTAATACCAAATATATTTCACGAGTAGGGCTAATATTTTAATATTTTTTGCGAGTGCGCAGCTACATGTACAATATACTCTGATCTTCATCGAAGGTATTGTAAACATAGACTTGATTGCCTGCCGTGGTTTTTCTACTCTCCGCTAGGCTTCGCTCCGAAAATACAACGAGTCTTCGTATTAATGAGCGCAGCCTTCCGGAGAGAATTGGTACTAAGGCAGGTAATCCAGTCTATTTTAAACAAAATAGAGTTGTTCCCTTTGTTTCGGTGCCGACTTGCATGTCGGGCTTTCTGATTGGTCAATTGTTTTGGAATTTTGTAATCATTGATTTGATTGGTCAAATCAACAAAAGTGAAAATTTTCAATAATTAAGTATTAACTTGAATATATTTTTATGTTATTGAGATATAACACAAAAATCAGAGTGTACTAATAAGTCGCCTCAGACGACAGGAAATAACAAACAAAACGAAGATACAAAACGATTAAACGGTAAACGCATCCGGTTTATTGAAATGGTTTTTTTTATGTATGGATTATTTGTTATTGACTCTTAGCACACGGGCAACACGCGGGTTCCGTTCGAACCGTACGATTTTCTAACTCGACACTAGTTTAGCTTTTGTGTGCCAGGGACCAATTATTGTAAATTCCTCATTTAGACAACATGAGACATTTATATTACGCAGCAACTCGTTCAAAATATTTTATGTATAAAAATACCATAGCTGCTTACAGATTTGAAACGTAAAAGCATATTTTTCATGAAACGTGTTAAATAACAATTCCATTAATACCGTTTCACTAACAGACCTGTCCCCATCCCCATCGTTCGTTTTCCAAATATTATTCAAATATATTCGCCCGCGAATAATTACTGATTTTCAGCTTTACCGCTATAACAGAGATGTTGTGTATTACAGATACAAAATGACCAACAAGCCATACGTTTGTGTTATAAAATCGTTAGTGGTATAAAGCTAGGGTGTGTTGAGAGGCAGGAAACAGGACTATTTTTAGGTCTTACAATAATTGACCAGGTAATTTTAGAAACGTTAAAAATTAAGTATTAAAATCAATTTAATAAAACACAAGCTACAATTGTAATTAGCTAAACATAGCCACAAAATCCTAGGCGTATATTGGATGGACTACATGATTATGCGGTTCAGTGTAAATTGGACAGTTGTCGTGTCCAGGCAGGTAGAGTTCGAAGGACCCGGAATTTCTATCTGAACAGTTCAGTTGCATTTCAAGCACTTTTTAAAACTACTAAAAACTCCAGGCTTCAGTGGTTACAGTTTAGAGTATTTCACTTTATTCTTACCGCCAACACTTTCCTTTTTAAAGTCAAATTGGCAGATAGTAATCTTTGTAATTCCGAAAGAGAAACCATTGACTTTTATTTTTGGAATGTGACGAAACACAAAATCTTTTACACAGTTTGGATTTGTTATTAGAAGCTCTTTTTATTAGTCCCCTGCCGTTTGAAAAAACGGGGATACTATAGGTTTAACCTCTACATGTCTGTGTCTGTCTGTCTGTGTCCGTCCGTCCGTCCGTCCGTCCGTCCGTCCGTCCGTCCGTCCGTCCGTCCGTCTGTCACGCAATACTTGTCCGGACAACTCCTCCTAAAGTGCTACATGGATTTTAATGAAACTTGGTATACAAGATCAGTATAAGATGCAGTTGTGCATCCCATATTTATTTTTTTTTTGAAATATCAATTTTTAAAATGGCCACCGACTTATCATTGGTTGAGACTTGTCCGGACAACTCCTCCTCAAGTGCTACTTCGATTTTAATGAAACTTGGTAAACATGATCAGTATAACATGAAGTTGTGTATCCCACAATTCTTTTTAAAAAAATAAAATAAAATAAAATGACCGCCGACTTCTCATTGGTTGAGGCTTGTTCGGACAACTCCTAAAGTATTACTCCGATTTTAACGAAAATATGGTATACATTATCAGTTTAACATGCAGTTGTGCATCCCACATTTTGTTTTCTCGAAAATTCATTTTTCAAGGCATAACTTACGTGTTACCTGGTATTTCACCTAACTTAAACTAACTAGGTATATTTATGTATTTTTTTTTAATATTTGTTGTCCGCAACCTGAAATACTCTTCCTGGTGTTCTGTTGGGAAAACTAGTTTAATATATCTATTGAAATTGTGTCGAAAATAAATGGGAAATGAACAGGTGCACTCATAGGTCAGGCAGGGGACTTTATATTGCTGTTGCAATACTATCCATCCTTGTTGCATATACATTAGTTTAACAAACATACGATTCTTTTTGGTAGGGTTATTTACAAATTATTCTGCATTATATAAGATTGATAAGCAAAGCAATGAAGCAATACATTTACAGAACAAGATGCCAACAGAAGTCACTGAATATTAATGCCATGATTACTACTATATTTGATCATTAGGAAGTTCAGAAATTCATTTATAATGTTAAAGAGGAGATGGCAAATCAGCAGTTTCATATTGACTGAAGAATTGGGAAAGGGTTTTACAAGTTGGCCAATACTATTATTATATACATGTATATATTGTCAAGATTTTAATTTATATACATAATGAATATTAAGTTCCTTAATCTAGTTCCTGTCAATTACAATGCAATTGTTATAAATTCATAATCTTATTCTTCATATCGATATGGAGAATTTCATATATATTAAAGTTCACATATCTTGATGGGTTTTGACCTTGAGAAGTAACGTACCTTTTCCAGGGAGACAATTCCAGATGTATTAAAACACAAAGGGTAATAATTGACAAATTGTATAATCTTATCCGGACCAACACGACAGTCAGATCACCGGCACTTGCCGGTTTCCGATATGGAGTGATCTCCCTTGACAGGAAAACTTTCGCAGGCAAAAGTTTGCATTCGTCAGACATGCAATGTACATATAATTATAGCTTTCTTTCACATTTAACTGAATAAACTTTATTCAGATAAACTGATTTAGTCAACAAGGTAACATAACCTACCTTCTGATCCCTTAGACTTTTCAATGTGTCTTCATCAAGCCCTCTTTTCCTTAAAAACGGCTCCATCTCCAGGTTACAGAACCGTACCGGAAGTAAACACAAAGAATGTGTTTTTTTTAAGTGTAAAATTTACAGATTAAAGTGTACAATTTACAGATTAAAGTGTATAATTTATAGATTAAAGTGTAAAATTTACACATTAAAGTGTATAATTTACAGATTAAAGTGTATAATTTACAGATTAAAGTGTAAAATTTACACATTAAAGTGTATAATTTACACATTAAAGTGTATAATTTACAGTTTAAAGTGTAAAATTTACACATTAAAGTGTATAATTTACACATTAAAGTGTAAAATTTACAGATTAAAGTGTAAAATTTACACATTAAAGTGTATAATTTACAGTTTAAAGTGTAAAATTTACAGATTAAAGTGTAAGATTTACACATTAAAGTGTATAATTTACAGTTTAAAGTGTAAAATTTACACATTAAAGTTTAGAAAACAAAAATAAAGTGAATGTTATTGTGGCCCTAATACGCTTCCGTAAATAACACAAAAAAAAAGTAATATTTTGCTGATGTGTTCTTGCAAATATATGCAAGTTATGCTAAGTTTTGTACAACTGACCTACCAAAAACTCATACCTCCTGTCTTTTATATGGACTTTTCACTTGAAACTTCACAAGGGCAGATTTTCATGGCATGTTTAAAGCTACAGTAGCTTGATAAGTATCAAGAAATATCGTTCATATCATACATGTATCTAAAATGTTTAATTTTTGCTGGAAAGGGATAATAAAAAGTAATGTGAAATAATTGTAAACAACGATTATGTAGATATGGTAACTAAAACCCTTTATAGAAAAACAATGACAGACTCTCATGAGCTATCAAATATTGATTAAATAAAGTACGGTATTTAAAGAAACTCCGTTATTTTAAATATACATAAATCAAAATAAAGAAAGATCTCGTGTGTGATAAGTATATTTAGAGTATGAATGGGTGAAACGAATGAAAAGTGGGATTGCCCCTAGCTCTCGTGTCTTGTATATAAAGGAGTGATATTCGTTTTGAGGCATACTTTCACTACAGGATCCGTATAGTTGACTGTTTTACGTCTCTTTCATTTGTAGCAGCATGGCTAGTTCACAGTGGAGCACACAAAGAAAGGTTGCCATCGTCGGCAGGTAATGTATTGATATGCATGCATCATGACTTTTTGTTCAGGCTCCTAGTAGCTAACCTTGTTGCAATAATTGTGTATGTGAAGGCAGTTGAACTTGTAATTTGCACCCTGTAGTATAGATTGTATCACTTATTGATACTACTTATACAATGAAGATTACGTTACACACACCCCTGTCTGCAGTATTAGATGGAAATCGAAAGAGAAATATCTAAGACTTTTGACAGAAGTTATTTATTTTGAATAATGTGACTTAATGAGATGTCTTTAGCGGTTAAGAGTCTAGAAACTCTTATTTTGAAGTATTTAGTTGACAACAGAAACAGACGTTGTTGAATGCTTCTGAAATAAGTTTTTATTTCCTCCTTGTTCGTCTTAATTCATCGTAAAAGCAGTAGCCTGAAACTCAATTTTCACTAGGCTAGGTAGCTCGCCGGTCATTATAATAATATTGTAAAAGATGTGCATTGATTAGGTTGCTTTACAAGCGAGAGGTGTATGGAATGTCCCTTTAGCTCAGCCGGAAGAGCATCGGGCTGGAGAGCCAATGGTCGCGGGGAAGTTAAATCCTCTGGGTTGGAGATTTAGAAAAATGGGGAAAATATAGTGTAAAAGATGTGCATTGATTAGGTTGCCTCACAAGCGTGAACTTTAGGGAATTTTCGAACATCGGGCCGGAGAGCCAAGGGTCGCGGGTTCGAGCCCCATTGACGGCACTATCTGTATCACTTTCCTTCGTCCTAGTACATTATATTGCTTCTATAGAACATAGGTCATTTCTCATCTCTGACAAGGCTAAGAGGTACGCCGTTCAGAATAATAGAACATAGGTCATTTATCATCTCTGACAAGGCTAAGAGGTACGCCGTTCAGAATAATAGTTACATTGATACTAGGAATAGTGATTGGCCCAGAACGTTGCTATGCACGTTGTTGATTTTATCAAGAATTGTATTTTTTCATTCAAAGTAGAACTGATTTGCGTTATCATTTATCCTCGATGTTCCAAGGGGAATGACCCTTCTATAACTGTTTTTCTGGAATATGTCACAGCAAATTGGAAGGCTCAGGGCGGGCGGGGAAAGAAGGCTATTTTAATCTTTAATGTAAATCAAAATGAAATATCTAATTTACTTTAAAGTCGTGTATAGCTACTTAGAAAACCTGTATGGACCGGTGTTAGTTTGCAACTAATTCAATGGCGAGTTGGATGCCTTCAAAATTGTAATGACATATTCCAGGAATGTATATGGTTATGTAGCTGGAATGAAATCCAAAGCTATAGCCATAACATTATAGAGGGCTCTTACACAAGTGTCGATATAATATGGAATTTACCAAATGAGTTTGTTAAATGTCATATTACATTGGCACGAGTGTAAGATTATGTTTATCGCATAGCGTATATTCATGAGAAAATAATTAAAACTTTAAGTTAACACAGACGATTTTCTATTTGACGGTTTGATTTTCAATACCGAGACAATCATATGACGTAACAATGGTGTTATTACGGATGTGTATGTGATAAAAAGCAATATGACACGTTTTCTTAACTGTTTATCTATTTCAGTGGTCTGAGAGGACAGAGCTGGTCCATAATATTTGCTAGTGCAGGTTATCATGTGTCTATGTATGATACTGATACGAACCAGTTGACACGTGCTAAAACCAGCATCAAAAGTACGCTAGAACAATACGAACGTGATGGTCATCTCCGGGGAAAATTGACAGCGGCTCAACAGATGGCGTTAGTGTCTACAAGTAGTTCACTCTCCGAGTGTCTCAGAGACGCCTCTTATGTTATGGTAATTATTTCAGGGTTGGCACTTGTTGTTATACCTTAAGGAGTTAACATATACGTAATTGAAAGGATCAATTAATAATATAACATTTCAAAATATTTTCGATTTCTTAAAGTTCACCAATAATTACATGTTAGATCTAATAACTTGCAGAATGTGTAGCAGAATTGCATCGTTTTGGGAATTAAGGTTTTTGGCGAGAGATATGTTTTTTTTTATATTCTGTCCTACCGAGATGTTTGTATACTGTACATAGAGGATATTCAATGGTTTGCCGTTTAATATCAAATATATTTCACGAGTATGGCAGATTTTTTTTATATTTTCACGAGTGGGTAGCACAAGTGGAAATATAAAAAAAAAATCTGCCATACAAGTGAAATATATTTGATATTAAACGGCAAACCATTGAATTTTCTTTTTATTACATTTCGAAAGAGGACTTAAGATAGTATCATGATTTGTTTTCTTTACTTGCCTACTGGAAAGACTAATGGTAGTCCTAATCCGTCGAAATCACAACCGATCGGGTCCAGTACACAGCTGATTGGGATAAGATGATCGGAAAAGTTGAACCATTCTCATCTTCCAATTCATTACATAGTAAATCCTGCAGCAGTTTCTTATCAATATTTACTATTGATGCCATTTCTTCAAGACCATCTTTCCACAATAGACAAGTTCTAACAGACGACAACAATATACCGAGCCTCCAATGTCATGTTCGATTCCGATCAAGGGGAACAACTCATACAAAAGTTCCGGTGTAACGTGAACAAATTCCCCAGTTTAAAACTACACACCGTTGAAATCTACGGCGGGTCACTTTCTCAGGGGGACGAATTACAGAAATATCGAGTGGGGTCATTTTTTCTACAAAAGGCTGAGTAAGATTTCTACTGTAAAATAACGACCCGGATAACTTTTGCAACGTAGAATAATGACCCAGGGTAGTTTCTTATTGGCGGGTCACTTTTTCGCGTTACACTGAAAAAGCCTTATATTTTCACTGCTCATCACAGCAGTGAAAATATAATTTTTATCAGTTTGATAATTTTCTATATTTCACAGGCAAAAATGTAATAAAGCTCATTACTATATAATGTCAAATTTATATCTGTCCATGTTTATTTGAAAAAAAAACATTTGCAATGGCTGATGTAAGAAAATAACGGATGATATAACAAAGTGGAATTCTGCATTATAATATAAATATATAAGAACCGTTTTAACCATTGTTTCAACAAAAGAATGTTACACGTAAACATTACAGTAGCCTTAGTGTTATCTTGTCTGTTATCGTTCGGATGAATAATTTAATCTTGTTTGAAACAAACATTTTCCCTCGGCTTATCAGCCCATAACGTAAAACATGACGTCATCGTTTATAACGTCGATTTTGATTGACTGATGCAGCAGCGTAATAAATTGTAAAACAAAGGAGTCTATCAATAAAGAGATTTATTCAGGGTATATATGGAATTATAAGGATTAACCTGAATTTATGTTTTATGTTATGGGGTTATAACACAAAAAACGGAGTGAACTCTCATCATAAACCGCTTCGCAGTTCATTTAGAGTACACTCCATATTTTTGTGTCCATAACATAAAAAAATCCTAAAGTTAATACTTAAATAAATTTATGATGTATGGTTCGGTGATCTGGCACACAGAAGCCATATTAAATTCATATTGTTCTCCAGGAATGTGTACCAGAGGACTTGAAGACGAAGAAGAAGGTATTCAAAGACATGGACACTTTGGCGAGCAAGGACATGATCTTGGCTAGTTCCAGCAGCTGTTTCTGTGCATCAATGTTTACAGAAGGACTCATTCACAAGTCCAGCATGTTAGTGGCTCACCCGGTACGTATTCATAAAATAAATTAAAACAAATAGCCATATCCGTAGCAGGAAGATAGAGTATTATAAGACTCTTTCATGACCAGAAGTGTAAGATGGGGAAATTCCATCCAAGGGGTTTTAAATTTGAAATTCCAAAGGGTTGAATTTTTCTATCCAGCACTTTTGGTTATGAAAAAGTATTTTTCTTTCATTTTAACTACCTGAATAAAGCACAAAAGCCACGGAAATACGTTTTGACTAGCTACTTTTTTGTAATATAACAACTTTCCCTTTGAGCTCTTTTGACGAAAACGAATCGGTCAGCAATGTTTGCACACAAAAAATTGTGGTCATAGCCAACAAGCTTATCAGGTCCTTTTCTGAACCGATTTTTTAAAATCTATGTACAAGTTGATTAGTTAACGACAAAAACAGTTCCAAAAGGTATTAAAGCTTTCTTTTTATCCATGTTGCTTGTCTTGAAAGTGACATTTACATGTAGCTACATTAGTTAAGCCAAATTGCAAGGCGAAATTCGTTAATTGTTTTTTGGTCTCATAGGAATGAGAAAACTATTAAGAGTTGTCTTATCAACAGTTCGCTGTTTTCATTGGTAGATAAACCCATCATACTTCGTACCATTGGTGGAGATAGTGCCAGCTTCCTGGACCAGTCAGGAGGTTGTTGCCAGGGTACGGACATTGATGGAGGAGATCGGCCAATCACCAATCACATTAAGCCGGGAAAGTCCGGGATTCGCCCTCAACAGGATCCAGTATGCTGTCATCAATGAAAGTTGGAACATGTATCAGGTAGGTTGTCATGGATACCTATGTTATTCTATTCATATTGAGGGTTTAAAAAACTGGTTCACAATGATCGCTATGTAAGTTGGTGACACAACTTAAAACTGTTCATATTTTTTTGATTGAAGAAACAAGCATACAATGCTTAATAAACAACAAAAATTAACAATAAAATTCTGAAATATTCACAGCAATAGCCTCACTTAATTAATCCAGGAAATTTACACCATCTAAACATTCGCTTAACATGATAAAATTGATATTCGCCTGGTGTTTATTTCGTTTTCGCTTTTGAAACCCATGATTATTTTAATTTTTACAAATGTTATTAGTTTTTGTTTTTTGTTTTTGTTTTTATTCCTTCAATTATATTTATTCCTTGATTAATCGATTTTGAGTTCGGATTATGGTTTTGTTGACGCTTTGGTATTCTCGATTTGTGATAATAGATAGCAGAGCGACAAAAGGTCGAAAATCACGAAGAGATATTCCCGGTATTGATTTTACTGGGGCTAGTAAACATCGTGAAACTAAGATACTTCCCACTCTTCTAGGAATAACTTGCAGAGGCTAAAATGTTGTTTTGTATAAACATATAAGGATTGAAAGTCATTTTTTTAACTTTCATAGTGCTATGAAAGGTCAGCCGTTACATCCATATTGAATGAAGCCCGCTAGGGCTTCATGCTGAATATGGATGTAACGGCTGACCTTTCATAGCACTACGAAAGTTAAAAAAATGACTTTCAATCCATATATTTACATTCTTACTATAGAACAATTGCTTAACTTTGTTGATTTTCTTTCCAATTAATAGTTTATTACCTGCGTTTGTATATTTGTCGTCATTTAAACGACATGGGCGGAACAGACCAGTTTGAATAAATTGGCGCCAATGATAATAATTAGTCATTTGAGCGTTTGACGCAAGGGGATTCTCCATGTTATTCGAAGCGGCGCGACAAGACTCTCGTTGAAACAAGCTTGATCTATGACGTCATAATGAAATCACGTGCTACGTCTCGAGAACCATTGCTTTCATAGTTTTATAAAAGGCATTTTTGCTAGTAATGTTCATATAGTGGGTTGCAGCGCAAATGTAAATATAACCAGATAACCTATTCTGGCACATTGTGTGTAGTTAATACATACAGTGTATAACACTGGGGTTAGCGTATATGTATCCGTGTGTTACTTGCTACCTGCCTGCCTATGTGTGACTCCAGAGATGACACTATATCCCATTTACAAATTTGATTTGATTTTTAGATTATAAATTTTCCATTAATTGTATGCAGAATGCGGCTTTCTGATTGGTTGGGATTTTTTTCATACATGGCGCAAAAATATGACATCACAATAGGGCAAATTGTACATAAACATGTTTTAAATTTGAAAATATGTTTCAAAATTTAATTATAAGCGTTGATGTCAATTATTTTTTAGTTTCATAGGGTTATGAAAAAGGGTTGTAAAAATTCGCTACGAGGATTCATACAGTTTGCAAACAAAATTGTTTTCATAATACTTAATTGAATGGAATGAGGAGTCTTTTAAATATCTTATATTTAAAAGCAGGCAACTCCCATCAACAGGCAGTTGCTGAAAGGTATATCGGATATGTTAACATACATCAAATACTTATATAGGAAAAGACTGCAGATGTCTGCATTTTATTATGACTTTGTAAAACAAACATCTTACCTTAGATAATTGTTTGCCGTGTGTTATTTTCCCTTTTCAGCAGGGACTGCTGAGTGCCGAGGACGTCGACAGAGTGTGTCGTGATGGACTAGGTCTGATGTATGCTTTCTCAGGACCCCTGGAGACCATGCATCTCAATGCTAACGGTAAGTGTGAACAATCCAACGTTTATAACGTCAATTCTTTTCATCAACGTTTTAGTTTTTGTTAAACTTTTGGTCGCATCGTACAAATATGAGTCTTAGTTAGCAAATTATTAAAATTAAAATAAAAAAAGATTGTGCTACAAAATTTCTAGATCATTAACTGTAAGTAGGCACATAAATTGCACAATTGAACACAGTAAAGTAAATTATATAGGCATTAGATAGGCATTATGTATTAAAGCTTAATAATATGGATCAATTAAGGTGTTAGATATATGTATCAATTTGTCTCACTTAACCCCAGCTGGAAAGTTTCAGACATTTAGACCCATTCCTCGGTGGCTAAGTAAGGAGGAGTTTTCCCTGGAAGAACTTAGTAACCTATCATTTTCAAACTGGGCTATTTCAATTTCTTTGCTGATATCATATCACAAATCCTAAATTTTTCAATATTTGCAAGTGGGTAAGCGTTAGGGTAATCTACCGTTTGACCGTAACCAACTGTGAGCGTAAAGATAAGTTATCATAGTAATTTCGTTTGACTGTAATTATGAGCGTAAAGATAAGCTATCATAGAAATTCCGTTTGACCATAACTTTGAGCGTAAAGAAAAGCTATCATAGTAATCCCGTTTGACCGTAACTGCTAGCGTAAAGAAAAACTATCATAGTAATTCCATTTGACTGTAACCGTGAGCGTAAAGATAAGCTATCATAGTAATTCCGTTTGACCGTAACTTAGAGCGTAAAAATAAGCTACCATATAAATTCCGTTTGACCTTCTATTCATTTCAACAAATTTTATTCATTTTGATGGTACAATGAATGGGATTGAACAACAGGCTGGGCCTATATCAGTTATCTCCCGCATGCGTTGGTATTATATTGCTGTTTAAGTAATACACTTTTTATTAATATATTGAAAGTTTAAGGTTGAAATAAACAAACACAACATATATAAACAAGATCAATGTGCAAGGCAATGGTGTAAGGGAGATAACTCTTGTTGGTTATCAACCTGGGTCAGTTATTAACATCTTAGTAGGTTATAAGTGTATTTCTCATAAAGGAGAACTAATATAAACACAGAATGACTCCTAGGTAGATTAATATAACGTTGATGTATAATAGATATTATGAATACCAATATTCACTTAAAATTTTGAATATTTGGCAAACAAATACTTCATTTGTAATTAATATTTTCTAATTTCTGGTTAAGAATTTCCAACTACTTCATCCATGCTGATTGTTTGGGGTAAAGCATATCATTTTAAAATAGGGTGCCTTATGATTGCTATCTAGATTCAACAACAGGAGATCATAATATAAGTTGATATTGAATATTCTAGTTGAATCTTTTTGAGTTGACAATAAAAGTTGAGACACTTTCGAGAATATTTATATTGGTTTCATCATTACATTGGTTACAACCATTTAAAATAGCGTGTAAAGTATAATGTGTATGATTTTCACTGGGCAGAGATGCTGATAGTAACCGCCTGTGGTTGATGTATCGGGCACAATCAAAGAAGAAGTGATGACTTGTTTCCTGTGTATAACCACAGTCACATGAAGCAGTTTCTGACAGGTGGTCATTATATAGGTCATATTTTAGATTACTAGCATTGTTCCTAATTTGGCATAATATAATATTGATTTTTCTTTCACCAGAGTTTTTTACCTCTGTCTGAGTATCATTTGTTGGTGCATTATTTATTTTGTTAATTAATTTCTTAAATTATGGCAGGGATTGGGCGTTTGAAATAGCAGGGTCTAATTTATTATAAAGTCTAAAAGTTGAGAGGGAAAAGCTATTAAAATAGCTCTCAGTTCTACATAATTGGGGGGGGGTTAAATATTCTATTTTGCCTAAGCTGGTATCTTATATTGGTTTGGTCATTTAGGAAGGGATTAACTACATCATTTAGGTATTCTGGGCTAGCATTATGCAATATTTTGTACATTAGGATCAATTTATTTTTTTCTCTTCTATCAGCTAATGTTTCCCATCCCAATTCTTTGTATAATTTATGGTGTGATGTGCCTTTACGAAGCCCCGTTACTACTCTAGCTGCATCTAATTGTACCGATTCTAATATTTTTTTTATTGCTCTGTACAGTTATCCCAGACTACATTTGCATATTCTAAAATTTGTCTAATATATGATAAGTACATAGTGTTGAGTGTCCTTCTATCAAGAGAGGATTTTAGACTTTTTTATATATTGATTCTCTTATATGCTGTATCATAGATTGATTGAATATGCTGGTTCCATTTACCATCTTCATTAAGAGTAAGACCTAGATGTTTATGTTAAGTACTGTTGTTAAGTGGTTGATTAGAGAAGAAGATTGGAGGGTGATTAGTTTCTTTTTTTCCGAGTGAATATCTGACCTTAACTTGGAGCGTAAAGAAAAGCTATCATAGTGATTCCATTTGACTGTAACTGTGAGCGTAAAGATAAGCTACAAAATGTATCATAGTAATTCCGTTTGACCGTAACTAAGAGCGTAAAGATAAACTATCATAGTAATTCCGTTTGACCGTAACTAGGAGCGTAAAGATAAGCTATCATAGAAATTCCGTTTGACCGTAACTAGGAGCGTAAAGATAAGCTATCATAGTAATTCCGTTTGACCGTAACTAGGAGCGTAAAGATAAGCTATCATAGTAATTCCGTTTGACCATAACTGGGAGCGTTAAGGTAAGCTATCATAGTAATTCCATTTGACTGTATCATTGATGCCGGAATAATTAATCAGTACCCTGAGTGTTAAGGTAAGCTTCCGAAGTAATTCCGTTTTACTGTATCATTATTACAGGGATAACTGACTTCTGTAAGCTGTTTGCCAAGGAAGCCTACGACGTACAGAAGGAGACATTTAAACCAATACCGGTGATGTATGACGTGGAAACAGCCGGGAAGGTCCAGAAGGAACTCAGTCGGACAGTCCCATTGGATCAACTGGGACAGAGGCGGATCAAAAGGGATATATACCTAGCAGAACTCGCTAAACTGAAGACAAATTTGAATGTTGGGAAGTGGGATCAATCGAAAATTAGGCAAACCCAACAATGGGATATGTAAAGGGCAGAGAATAATATCATGGATGACAGTTACTACGTTAGTAACTGTGATAGTTGGAAAATAGCAAAATTGTCTATATTGCATGATTGTCTATGTAAACATAAGAGGTTAACCGAATGATTGAAAATGATGAATGTTAATTTACAGTGTGTATTCGGTAAAGCAGAGAATGCTTGTCTAACTGATATTGTTCCAAAGAAAACACAGCACATTTCCATTAAAAATCAATTTCAGTGGAATTTGTACTTTTGAAACATTTTTAAATTCACGATTTTGTTTTTGTTTTTTATTTGTTTGATGATTTTTATTCCTGGAAATGTTAAGTGTTTAAGAATTCTTTTTTGTAAGACTTGAAGTGTTTTTAATTTAATTTGCTTATGAAACAAGACTTCGGCGATACGGAAAACTAAACTGTTTAATTTTCGAAAGTGTAAAAGAAATGCAAAATGCAAAGAAAAGTACATTGATAAATTAGAAGAATAGGAACGATACATGGATCTCTGCTGGACTCTTGTTTTAATATAATCCTGATCTACAATTTTAATGGGTATTATTCCGGAAATTTTCCATTAATCAATATTACTCGAGAATTAGGGATAATTTGTAGGTATAAATGAATTTGATTGAAGATAAAATAATTGCATATATACACTGTTGCAAATATGATGTTAAAGCAATCGCCCATCATTTATTTTACCAGATCAATAAAAAAAGAAAAAACACGTTTTTGTTTGTGTGTGTTTTTTTCATGTATACTGGTATTTTAACGCTATTCTAATACTATATGTGGTAACTTTGTGTTGCGAACACCGTTTTTTTCATATGTGTGAACTTATATGTTTCTTCAGTCCCTTTAATGAGATTTGCCTCCATGAAAGCTATACAAGCTGTATTATACATAACTATATTATCCGACACAGCGTAACTATTTTCCCAAAAGGCTTATTGACTAAAAAGGGTACAGTTTTCTTTAACCGCATGAGATTTTACTGCAGGAAAATAGTACGAGAATAAAACGCAAAGGTGTGTGACAATAAGCATTGTTAAATTGTTTGGGAGCTACATAAATCCCAAGATCGTGTCATCTAAGTAGTTGCATGATAACAAGCAACAACAAAACTAAAAAAACAAACAGAAAAAAAAAAAAACAAAAACAATACAAAACAAAAACAAAAAAACAAAAAAAAAAAAACAACGAAAAAACGAAAGCCCAAACGAATATCTTTATTCAAGAATCATCGTATCAGAACGGTGATAATATTGAACTTATAAAAATCTTGGATTATTCATCCATTTCTTTTTTCAGTTTAGACAGTTGTGCTAATCTCGCATCTCTCCATTTTCTGCGAGCATCTAGTTGGTCAAGGGGGATTTTACTGGCGAATTCATCGTGAATCTTTTGTAATGTCGGTCCCTTTATCTTCGGAAATGGGTCAAAGTCTGACGACACACGTTCAATCACTTCTGCATAACGGTCTTTATGACTCATCCAACCTACAACGTCCGGAATACTGACAGTTACTATGATACAGCATTCTAAATATGCATTTATTTTTTTGTTTCTATCTTAGGAACTGTGGTAAAGAGAGGAGTGGGAATTAAGTGAGGAACTGTGGTTAGGAGAGGAGTGGTAATGTAGTGAGGAACTGTGGTAAGGAGAGGATTGGTAATTTATTGAGAAACTGTGGTAAAGAGAAGAGTGGGAATTTATTGAGGAACTGTGGTAAAGAGAAGAGCGGTTATTTATTGAGGAACTGTGGTAAGGAGAGGATTGGTAATTTATTGAGAAACTGTGGTAAAGAGAGGAGTGGTAATTTAGTGAGGAACTGTGGTAAAGAGAGGATTGGTAATTTATTGAGAAACTGTGGTTAGGAGAGGAGTGGTAATGTGGTGAGGAACTGTGGTTAGGTGAGGAGAGGTAATGTAGTGAGGAACTGTGGTAGGGAGAGGAGTGGTAATTTATTGAGGAACTGTGGTAAGGAGAGGAGTGGTAAATTAGTGAGGAACTGTGGTTAGGAGAGGAGTGGTAATGTAGTGAGGAACTGTGGTAAAGTAGAGGATTGGTAAATTAGTGAGGAACTGTGGTTAGGAGAGGAGTGGTAATGTAGTGAGGAACTGTGGTAAGGAGAGGAGTGGTAAATTAGTGAGGAATTGTGGTTAGGAGAGGAGTGGTAATGTAGTGAGGAACTGTGGTTAGGAGAGGATTGGTAAATTAGTGAGGAACTGTGGTAAGGAGATCAGTGGTAATATAGTGAGGAACTGTGGTTAGGAGAGGAGTCGTAATGTAGTGAGGAACTGTGGTTAGGAGAGGAGTGGTAATGAAGTGAGGAACTGTGGTAAAGTAGAGGATTGGTAAATTAGTGAGGAACTGTGGTAAGGTGAGGAGTGGTAAATTAGTGAGGAACTGTGGTAAGGAGATATGTGGTAATATAGTGAAGAACTGTGGTTAGGAGAGGAGTGGTAATGTAGTGAGGAACTGTGGTTAGGAGAGGAGTGGTAATATAGTGAGGAACTGTGGTTAGGAGAGGAGCGGTAATTTATTGAGGAACTGTGGTAAGGAGAGGATTGGTAATTTATTGAGAAACTGTGGTAAAGAGAGGATTGGTCATTTATTGAGAAACTGTGGTTAGGAGAGGAGTGGTAATGTGGTGAGGAACTGTGGTTAGGTGAGGAGTGGTAATGTAGTGAGGAACTGTGGTAAGGAGAGGAGTGGTAATTTATTGAGGAACTGTGGTAAGGAGAGGAGTGGTAAATTAGTGAGGAACTGTGGTTAGGAGAGGAGTGGTAATGTAGTGAGGAACTGTGGTAAAGTAGAGGATTGGTAAATTAGTGAGGAACTGTGGTAAGGAGAGGAGTGGTAAATTAGTGAGGAACTGTGGTAAGGAGATCAGTGGTAATATAGTGAGGAACTGTGGTTAGGAGAGGAGTCGTAATGTAGTGAGGAACTGTGGTTAGGAGAGGAGTGGTAATGTAGTGAGGAACTGTGGTAAAGTAGAGGATTGGTAAATTAGTGAGGAACTGTGGTAAGGAGAGGAGTGGTAAATTAGTGAGGAACTGTGGTAAGGAGATCAGTGGTAATATAGTGAGGAACTGTGGTTAGGAGAGGAGTGGTAATGTAGTGAGGAACTGTGGTTAGGAGAGGAGTGGTAATATAGTGAGGAACTGTGGTTAGGAGAGGAGCGGTAATTTATTGAGGAACTGTGGTAAGGAGAGGATTGGTAAATTAGTGAGGAACTGTGGTAAAGAGAGGAGTGGTAATATAGTGAGGAACTGTGGTTAGGAGAGGAGTGGTAATGTAGTGAGGAACTGTGGTAAGGAGATCAGTGGAAATATAGTGAGGAACTATGGTAAGGAGATTAGTGGTAATGTATTGAGAAACTGTTTTCAGGATATGAGCGGTAATTTAGTGATAAATATGGAACTGAAGATTAGGCCTGATTTATAAAATAATAACACGCTCCAACAAATATATTTATTCAACAATCAACGTATATAAACGATGTTAAAATTGAATTAGTAAATATCTTGAATCATTCATCCATTTCTTTTTTCAGTTTAGACAGTTGTGCTAATCTTGCATCCCTCCATTTTCGGCGAGCATCTAGTTGGTCAAGGGGGATCTTACTGGCGAATTCATCGTGAATCTTTTGTAATGTCGGTCCCTCTATCTTCGGAAATGGATCAAAGTCTGACGACACACGTTCAATCACTTCTGCATAACGGTCTTTATAACTCATCCAACCTACAACATCCGGAATACTAACAGTTACTATGATACAGCATTCTAAATATGCATTTATTTTTTTGTTTCTATCTTATTAAGGATGTACACCCATGAAAAACTGTTTTTGTCAAATGGACATATGGAAAAGGGAATAAGTAGCATAGCAATAGCAAAGAAAATTAAAACAGGACAGGATTTTGAGTGAATTTTGCAGGACAAATTCATACTATGATTCCCAAAGTATGTATGAATGTTTGCAGAAATGACAACAGTAAGATTTTGTTTAAAACGATGGATTCAATTTTTCCTAAATTGATCCTTTTAAATCAGAAAATATAGTTAAGTTACCATATTTTTTTGATAACAAAATACATTTTTCCACCAATTTCTGTAAATCTAATGCTTGATATCATATTAGTTTTTAGATATTTCGCAGTTTAAAAAACTGGTTTCTCCTTCTGGAACAGCCATAAAAATTGCATGTGGTTCTTTTTGTCCAATAAGCATTTTTGTATTTTCTACACTAAATATGTAAATAAACAAAGAAAATAGGTATGATTTTTGGCAATGTTGAATATTATTTTCATTATATCGAGGAAATTTAAATTGCACAGCAAAATGATCTTGGTATGGTTACAAGAAACGATTTAAATTATCAAAAATCTAAAAGTAAATTGAAACATTTTCAAAATGACCGCCAGATTAGTTAATATTTTAAACTCATTTGAAAGAATTTCTTTAGACAACAGGTATCATGCTTTTTGACAAATAATTACGGACACTTCCAACAACATATAAAAAAGAGACTTGCACGTGATTGAACCTCTGGAGATAAAATATCATCAAGCTGATTCTCCAGATAAATTAAAAGTTCAACGTGCAAGAACGACATGAAATTAAATTAAGATCACACCACTTATAATGTGATCTACGTTTCTGACCTTGACCTCGGAGTTATAAATAGCATCTTACCGTCTGCGTTGAGGTAGGCTGTCTCCAGAGGTCCCATAAAGGCGTACCTCCTCCCAAGTCCCTCCGACATGACCTTGTCTACGTCCTCGGGGCTCATTACTCCCGCCTTAAACACGAGACATGGACCAATATGATCGTGGATTGATTAGGGCATATAGAAGTTGTAGCTTCGTAGGCTGTTTCAATAATGTACTTGATTTGTTTGCGTATACAAATTTATTTCATGGACCTCATAAGACGATGAAATGTTAATCTGATAAACCTGAAGAATTTTGACTCAATTAAAAAATGAACAGAAAATAATAACAGACTATGTCACTGACTATCTTCAAAGACCCCCCCCCCCCCACCTCCCCCACCCCACTCCAACAAAAAAACAAGAAACAATCAAATAAACAAAAAGATTAAATTGTTTAATAACCTTACAATTTCAAAGCAAACCATCATATTTATAACGTCTATTAAGCGCCGATATCCAATCCATTTATTCAAATCACATGACAAACAAAACCAAAAACAAAAACCTGAGATCAGACATAAATAGTTTTATAAGATCACGTGCTATACTATTATACCTTTATGAGATTCCAGCACTCTCCAATGATGGCGTACTGTATCCGGTTGAGAACAAAGCCATCGATTTCCTTGTTCAGTACGACTGGAGCCTGACCAATCTCCGTACACAAGCTTTTGGTGGCAGGTAACACATCGGCATCCGTCCAGGGTGCGGGCACCAATTCTACCAAAGGGGCGTAGAACGGAGGGTTTGTCTGGATGCAATATCGTACAGAATTATACAAATACATAATAATGTTTGAAATATTTTAGACGAATGTTTGAATTATGTATCGTCAATAACCAAAGGAACTTGCATAAAATATTAAAGTTTTCAATAAGTATAAACTCGTGTGCCTTTACACAACTTACCGGATGTACGACGATAAACCTGTTCCGGTTTTTAAGGTCCTTGGACAGTAGGGAGGGAACGAGACCGCTAGCAGAAGACCCTAAAATGGCGGAAGGTTCAAGAAGGGAGTCGATGCTCTTGTATACAGATGTCTTAATGTCTAATCTCTCCGGCACACACTCCTGTAAAAACATTTGGTAAGGACGCTTTTAAAGATATCTTAAATTTAGAAATTTAAAAATCAATGAAGAATAAATTAATTTTCTTGGTGGAAAACATCAATATCATCCCTTGGGTGAGTTTATTGAATCGAAATGAAGATCACCCCTACCATTGAAAATAACTAAAATAACACTCCTACCATTGAATATAACTAGGATATCATCCCTACCAATGAGAGATTTTTGTCAAAGCGTCAAGTGTCGTTTTGACGTTGTGGTATACGTCAAATAACCAAGAAAATCTTATTTAAAATCCCCATATGCATATCAAGGAAGATAATGTATACATCTGTAGGAAAAAATGTCTCACCAGAACAAACCATGCGCCCTTAACGGCCTCGCTAAGGTCTGAGGCGCCTTTTATAGACTTGTGTTGCTGGTCGACGGTCAAGGTTCCCCCCAGGAGCCCCATCTCCTCCATATTCAGTAGCTGGCTTCGAATGTTACTCAGAGCGTCCGTTACCTGGGCAGGTAGGATGTCGTAGAGACAGACTTGATAACCTGATGCCGCAAATAACATGGCGAAGCTCCGCCCTATCAGACCACTACAATGTAATATATGATGTACATTGATTAAAAGGTGACCTTATGCCTAAGGCAGACCACGACTTCTCTCGCCTGTCCTATAGTATGTCCACGATGCTGATAACCTGTTAAAATGTTCATTTACTTGGAGTTGATAGTGAATAGTCATTAATTTCTTATTAAGATAATAAGTTAACGAAACAAAGCCAGAGAATACCGAAGCGTTTACAAAACCATAATCGAATAAACTAGGGGCAAAATATGAACAAAAGGAATATTTACATGGAGACCCTTGCAAAAGTACAAAAGAATAAGACCAGGTCTTCCGGAAGATTAAGCGTCTTCTGCTTCATCGACAACACCCACCATGTAAATCTTGGTAAGATTTTAAGTTAAGACAAACACCCTTTTGTAATAACTGCAAACGCAGAGGTTGTTTTTGCAACTCATAGTCATTTGTGTCGATCGACCCCACTTATATTAACACATAAGATATAACCTTGATCTCTGGTTGAATGTAAATGATCGTATTGTGAAACGTATATGTATATATTTATGAATGAAATAAAGTTTATATTAAATCTTGGTCGCATCCAAAGTGAGAACCGAGTCATCATTCTCAATCAAAGTAAGTACACAAATGAGAATACTCAAAAAGCCCATCTGCATATCACCCAAGAATACTAAATATTTCTCAATATAGTTCTGATCAATCTGCCTTTCTCGAATCTCTGTAGTAAGTTTGTTTATTTATCATGAAAATCTCGTTACATAGACCAAGCCCTTTTAGAATAACGAATCAGCTGCCACATGAAAACAACATTTGTTGGAGAAGCAAGGATGTTACATTCAAGAAATGGAAAGTTCACGATCCGAAAACTGAAATCGTCACGTTCATAATATAGCTCATTAGTAAGCTGTCCATGTTGGTAATATTGGTAATATTTTAAGTAAATACAAACCCCTTTGTTGAAATAACTGCACACGCATAGGTTGTTTTTGCAATTCATAGTCATTGTTGTCGATCGACCAAAACACATAAGATATAACCTTGATCTCTGTTTTATCTTTGTTTATTTTTCTGAAAGAAAAATTTATGTTGGGATTATTCTCTACAAACATTACCTCGACACGAATAAGATTATCTCATGGGGTATTTTTTCGCACATAGTCAATTGTATCAATATCAATTATGAATAAGGCTAAGTAAAGTTGATGACGAGGGGGTAAATAAGTTGTTACAATATTACAATGTGGCAAGAACGTGTTAGAGGGAAACGAATGTATGTAGTTTTCTTAAGATCTTGTAGAAACATACTTGCAAAATTAAACGGGCTAAAATAACTACATTTGTAGCATTATTTTTGTTACTTGTAATTTTCTGTCTGTGCAATCATTTGTTATTGAAATGATGATATGAGATGGCTTCGTAAGTAAAACTATTTTGTGGCTAATCTTTTGTTTATATTGTGACAATGAATATGTTTATAAACAAAGCCTTTGCCCCGTTAACGGTATATTGAAAACACGTATTTCACCTGTATACTTTTATAAGTTAATATTCACATTTTCCTTCATATTTACTACTTAAACCGAATAGATATATCAGTATTAAAATAAAGTATTTTAAAACTCTTTATAATATCGCTCAACACCAGACAAAACTCTCCTCTAAAGGCTCAATAAAACGGAGATTAATGTATACCCTGATCCATCAGGCAGAAAAGTCTTTATATAGACCACTATATGAATGGTGATATCTTTCCCAAAAATAAATTATTAGATACTCTTCACGCTTCGATACTTTTTTGTCTAATTTACATAGAAATGTAACCTGGATAGACCTAAACCATTGTACCATGTCGTTATTATGCAGAAAATAGATATTTAACCTAGAACTTCATATTAAGCGTCTTGTTGTTTACAAGACTATGCGATTTTATTACATATAGCGGCAATAGATATAAAAGAATTATTGAGCATATAAGTGGCCACATTTTTGATGGACAAGAATGAGATTAAGGGTTGTTTTGAGTACTTTTTGTTTATTGATATCGAGCTTTCTGTTGCTTTTCGACTGTTATCAACTTTTTTATAGGGGGGGGGGGGGGGGGGCACATTCATGTCCATAAGAACCTTCGTAGAGGATATATAAACTATTCACTCGACTGAAAGTTAGATGAGCTTCCAATCTGTTAGCACTGTTTTTTATAGACGTGTGAACTTATTGTAATGTATCTATTCCCAAATTAATGTAATAGACTATATATATATTTGTTTGATTCTAGCAGGTTGGCTTTTGATGCTGAACATCTGTCTGACTCGTAATGTCAATGATAAATATTGTATACATTTCGATAAAACTTTCTACTGTTATCGTCTGTTACCTACTGTTTCACTCGACTGAACAATTTATTTGCCACAAAGCCTAGATAAGCTTCCAGTTTGACAGCACTTTTTTACCTGCGTGTGAACAGATTTTTATGTATTCAGTACCAAAATATTGTAATAAACTATATATATATGTAATTCTGCCAGGTACACTTTTGATGCTGATAAATACTTTATACCTTGTATACATTTTGATAATGCTATTAATTATCTATTTCAAATTTCATTCTGCAACAGACTGGTATTTATTAATGTTTTGTTAATTTAAATTCTTTATCAATCTTACCTTCCCACAATGCCGATTTTGTCCTGTTTTATTCTGGTCTCCGCCATGGTCCTAGTTAGATAGATATGTGCATAAAATACGTGGACTTGTAAACGTTAACCCAAATTTGACTCGGTAATGTGGTAATTCAAGCACACACACACATACCCTCTTGTGTATGGAAGCGTACAGCGTTAACGTGAACTCTAGCACCGTAGTCGACAAACAGATGTCATAGAAAACAATATTAATCAAGAATAACAAGATACTGTAGTGAGATATCTTCGTGCATCATTGTAATGATATTTATATTTTTCTGACAAAAAAACATTTGTCAACAGGTTGTCGTCGAAGTTGTATACTTGGCGAGTATTGATTTAATTTTGCTGTTCTGTGTCAAGCTGATTACAGTCAGACTTACTTGATAGTAACATCCCTGCTTTTACGATATAATGATTTTGAATATGCTCATTAGTATACCAGCTTGTTGTGATTTAATAACTATGTTTCAGTTCTCAATATGAGGCCATGACATTAACTTGGATATGGTCTTGATTACATGGCGCTGTCGTTGATGTAGAAGAAAGCGCTTACTCTTCCGGAGCACCTGATCTTATTCTCTTATACTTTTACAAGGGTCTTCATGAAATCTTTTAGTAAGTATCTCTAAAAAATGCATTAAAGTTCAGAACTAAAATTGCATTATGAATCGGCATTAAACGACAAGAAAAACAAACAAATAATTATGAAGCTATTTCTCGAAAACTTTGTTTGATTTTTCATAATACCTCATATCAAGCTAACTCGCCTTTGAACAAAATAGCCGTGAATGTCTTTTTCATGTCCCCATGAACTTTTTTGATCAACGTAATAAATAAATTACTGTATGAATTACAGGTCATTTCGTGTCATGAAATTTTTCAAATGAAAAATATTTCAACCAATTCAAGAGTTTTATATGTTTTTTTTCTGTGACAGACTTGAAAACAAAACCTGTTTTGAATTTTAATTTGTTATGCAAACCCTGTCTGTTAGGTCTATTTAACAAGTCAAATTATTAAGAAATCTTCATAGTAATCTTGTAGATGACAGGCCGAAATCAAAATAATATACCAAAAATTGTAAACAAAAGCGGACAATTTTCATGTGTAAGCATCTCTATCATGTAAAGACAATTACAAATGCCGTCGATTCCGAAACTCCAAAGTCACTTTTTCGGGAAGAAAATGTTTGTAAATATTACAATAACCAACATTTGCATAGAAAAGATCACGTGGCTATATCAGACAGGGCCCAGTTGTTCAAAAGATGATTAGCTTAATCAGTGATAAGTGTAAATTTTATTACCCTGTAACTTTAAAATGAAACCATAGATTTAATTACAACCTTGTTGATATCAAATACCTAATAGTGTCAATTTATATACAACATTTTATATTGACAAAATTATTCAAGTTTGAAAAATGTCGTTAAATAGTGATTAAGCTACCGTTTGAACAACTGGGCCCTGGTTGCTGTTTTCCGGAAAATAATGATAAAGACAAATTCACAGTTAAATAAGGCTCCTAATTAAAATAAGTAATTTGTTTGGGGTCAAATAATCTTTTACACAGACAACTTTTGGCATTTGGAACAACGTGTGAACTAAATAACAAGAAAGCTATAAATAAGACCAAAATAGATGAACGATGGAAGTGTTATCATCAAAAATTATTTTAGATGCAAAACAATGCTGAGAGTTTGAAGTTAAAACTATAATTATGTGCATCTTTACCTGACTGTTTGTATTTTCTGATCGCAAACGTTCCCTTGCTTGATAATAACATCTCTGCTTCTCCATCATATAGCGTTTACATATCGCATTTGATTCGTTATGCTAGGGCTAGCCCTGAATGACAAAATGCTCGTGATAGATTTCAGCTGCAGACGAGCAATGGAACTTATGGAACAGGGATCGAGAGGTGCAGCTTGATGAAGACTATGGGGAACTTTTATGGTCGCTATCTTGGTCAAATTTAGAAATATTCTACATCCTTGTATGATATCGACATTAGTATGCCTGCTTGTGATTGAGAAGTATGCCTCACTTCTCATTTTGAGGCCATGGCATTTACTTGGATATAACCTAGAATTACATGATCAGTGTCGTCGAGGAAGTAGAAGACGTTTATTCTTCCGGAACACCTATTCTTCTTTTCTTGTGATTTTACACTGGTCACCGTGTACATCTTTCCTTTGTTCATATTTTGTCACCGGATTAATCGATTTCGAGTTCGGATTATGATTCAGTTGACGCTTATGTATTCTGTGACTTTATTTTATTACGAGCTGAACTGTATAATACTGTCATCTGGTTTTTTGTCGGAATAAATCGACGCATGTTTCAAATCTAGTATGTACATTTTCCGATTTAATTAATCATTAGCCACAATTGTTATTAAAACAAATGCTCCTTTAGAAAGGTCGAACTGGTTTTAGAGCTGTTGTTTGTGATGAAACAGTTTCTCTGATTTAAGGTGTTTAAAATCCGAGAATAAAAAAAATAACTCACATTTTGGGTTTGGTCACTTCAAGCTTACCTTAATTCCATGTCATAGTATGATGGCATATACTGTGGTAAGGAGAGGAGTGGTGAATTAGTGAGGAACTGTGGTTAGGAGAGGAGTGGTAAATTAGTGAGGAACTGTGGTTAGGAGAGGAGTGGTAAATTAGTGAGGAACTGTGGTTAGGAGAGGAGTGGTAAATTAGTGAGGAACTGTGGTTAGGAGAGGAAAGGTAATTTATTGAGAAACTGTGATCAGGATATGAGCGTTAATTAAGGGATAAATATGGAACTGAAGATTAGGCCTGATTTATAAAATAATAACATGCTCCAACAAATATATTTATTCAACAATCAACGTATATAAACGATGTTAATATTGAATTATTAAATATCTTGAATCATTCATCCATTTCTTTTTTCAGTTTAGACAGTTGTGCTAATCTTGCATCCCTCCATTTTCGGCGAGCATCTAGCTGGTCAAGAGGGATTTTACTGGCGAATTCATCGTGAATCTTTTGTAATGTCGGTCCCTCTATCTTCGGAAATGGGTCAAAGTCTGACGACACACGTTCAATCATTTCTGCATAACGGTCTTTATAACTTATCCAACCTACAACATCCGGGATAGTGACAGTTACTATACTATGCGTTTCTTTTCAAATGGTATTGATTGACCCTATAGCATCACTGACGAGTCCCAGAAGGACGAAACAGCTGTATAATGCAGTTAACTTCCTTTTGCGGCATACTATATCTATTACTAAAAGGTGTAGCACATGTTTGTGTTACGTCATCATTATTAAATTGATAAAGCTATGTTTATCTAGAAAGATTCCAAAATTTACAAAATTCATAAACAAATGATGCGTATAATTATATACACTTATATATATTTTTCTGACCTTGACCTCGGAGTTATAAATAGCATCTTACCGTCTGCGTTGAGGTAGGCTGTCTCCAGAGGTCCCATAAAGGCGTACCTCCTCCCGAGTCCCTCTGACATGACCTTGTCTACGTCCCCGGGGCTCATTACTCCAGCCTTTAACACGAGACATGGTCTAATATTACGGTGGGTATATTAGGGCATATGGAAGTGATAGCTCCGTTAGCTATTCAAATAACGTATTTATTTTGTTTCCGTATACAAATTGATTTAGTGATCCTGTTCCCCACCTCATCATAAGGGCGATAGCACAATCTTGTGATAGTTTTAAACATGTTGACAATTAAAAGAAAAGAAGACTGCCTGTAGGGACTATATTGCTATTTTCAAACTTGGTGGAATCATAACCAGGAACTGTCAAATTGATATTGGGAGAATTGTAACTCTGTCCCAAGGCATGGGCTCACATGAGGAGCTCAAAAGGGTAAATTCAGAGAGATTGTACATTTAGTTACTTTATCAAATTTGATTTTTCATGCCATCTGAACTTCTGGTTCCTCCTAGGAAGGGGGTGAAGTTTACTATAATTGATTTTGGAAAAGGACACTTTTGGACGGATTTGTTCATTTCAGTTTGACTTTGATCAATTATTTCAAGGCTCAACGATTGATGATTTTGGGAGATATATATATAAAAGCCCTTGCTTGCCGGTCAGTGTTGTAGCTCAAACTTGGTTTTTCAGTGTAAGGATACAACAACAAAAGTTATTGATACTAGTATATCAAAACACATGTGCACGTTCAGGCCCTTGGGCCTCTTGTCATAAGATCACGTGCTACACCATTATACCTTTATGAGATTCCAGCACTCTCCAATGATGGCGTACTGTATACGGTTGAGCACAAAGCCATCGATTTCCTTGTTGAGTACGACTGGAGCCTGTCCAATCTCCGTACACAAGGATTTGGTGGCAGGTAATACATCGGCATCCGTCCAGGGCGCGGGCACCAATTCTACCAAAGGGGCGAAAAACGGCGGGTTCGTCTGGAGGGAATATAGTACATTATTACATATTACATCTGTGCTGCAACCCAATTTATGAACATTACCAGAAGGGATGTTTTTCATAAAGTATGGAAGTAATGGTTCTCGAGACGTTGCACGTGGTTTACTTATGGTGTCGTAGATCAAACTTGTTCAATGAGAGTTTTGTCGGAGAACGCCCCTGCGTCAAACGCTCTAATGACTTATTATTATCATTGGCGCCAGTTTCATTCAAACTTGGCTGTTCCGCCAATATCGTTGAAGCGACGAGGAATATACAAACGCAGGTTAGACTAGTCTACTAATTATTGGAAAAATACAGATAGAATTAAGCAATTGTTGTAGAGTAGAAATGTAAATATATGGATTGAAAGCTATTTTTTTAAAAACTTTCATAGTGCTATGAAAGATCGGTCGGAACATCAATACTGCATTAGGCCCGCTAGCACCATTAAAGTTAATAAAATGACTTTCATTCCTAAATACAGAATATGAACGTGTGAAATATTTCAGCAGAATCGTATATAATTGCCCAAAAAGATATCGCCAAGCAACCACAAATATCAAGGACAATTATTAGTATAAACTCGTGTGCATTTACACAACTTACCGGATGTACGACGATAAACCTGTTCCGGTTTTTAAGGTCCTTGGACAGTAGGGAGGGAACGAGAGCGCTAGCAGAGGACCCTAAAATGGCGGAAGGTTCAAGAAGGGAGTCGATGCTCTTGTATACAGATGTCTTAATGTCTAGTCGCTCCGGCACACACTCCTGTAAACAAATGTGTGGTAAGGACGCTGAATCCATGCAGGAAATATATATTTATCTAATCCGTACTCTGGGGAAAAACTTTATAGCCGAACAGGTGACCCTGTACTGATTGAGTAATCGAACCTCTGATGCTTTGGTAAAATAGGACTACTCAATTATTCAGTTCTTGGAATATGATTCCTTACGAAAAGACCCTTTCCAGTTCATGGTCCATATGATCTCGGTATGATTTCATTTTCAAATATTGTATATAAAGTAAACTTTTTATAGAGATATTTAATTAGATTTACAATTTGAAAATCAACTATTAATGTTTAATTTCCTAGATGGACAACAGTAAGATCACCCCTTGGGCGCGTTTATTAAATTTAAGTGAATTATAACTAGAATATCACCCCTACTATTAAGTTATTAGTTCTGTCAAACCATCATGTGCCGTCTGCGCTTCGTGACATACTTCAACATCAAGAAGAATACATTGCTAGAAATCTCCCATAAATAGGAGAAAATGTCTCACCAGAACAAACCATGCACCCTTAACGGCCTCGCTAAGGTCTGAGGCGCCTTTTATAGACTTGTGTTGCTGGTCGACGGTCAAGGTTCCCCTCAGGAGCCCCATCTCCTCCAGATTCAGTAGCTGGCTTCGGATGTTACTCAGAGCGTCCGTCACCTGGGCAGGTAGAATGTCGTAAAGACAGACTTGATAACCTGATGCCGCAAATAACATGGCGAAGCTCCGCCCTATCAGGCCACTACAATGTAATATAAATTTCACACTGATTAAGAAGTGACCATATGGTTTTTCAGGACAAATGGGAATTCATGCGGCCTTGAATGAGTATAATAATGTATCTATTACTAAATTAAAAAAAGGTGTAGCATATGTGTAAGTTATGTCATCTTTAATGATAGGGGATGGTAGACTCTGCAGGAGGATTTTTTAGTCCCGAGTTTGCTGGAGCCTCCATTGCCACAGTTAATCTCATTTGAGTACTGGCACAGTACATACATGTAATATACACATTTTCGTAGTACACGATTTGAAAATATACAGAACAAGTTTAAGTTTACTTCTAAATTCAAAAATTAAAGGGATTTTACGCACCTAACCCTTTTGCTTCTACATTAGTCTAGAAAAGTTCGATTCCCACCTTTTGGCCCCTAGCATCACTGAAGAGTCCTAGGAGGACGAAACAGTTGTATGATGCAGTTTGTGGATTTTTTCGGCATATTGTATCTACTACTAAAAAAAAGGTGCAGCATATGTGTGTGTTACGTCATCTTTACCATCATCCCATTGTATATCAAATACAAATAAAATGTGCTTAAATATAAAATACGTTGATCGCTTAGGCCTGTTCAATAATATGTCCTTGATGCTAAAATGTTCATTTATTAAGATTTAATAATGAAATATACATTAGTCTCTTGATAAAGATTATAATTCTACGGAAAAGTATACCGAAGCGTCAACAAAACCATAATCCAAATTAAAAATCTATTAAAGTAGGGGCAAAATATGGACAAAGGAACGATTTATATGGAAATCGTTGTAAAAGTACAAGAAAATATGACCAGATGCTTCGGAAGTGTAGGCGTCCTCTGCTTCATCGACGACACCCGCCATGTCTATCTTCGCATATATGTAAACGACAAAACTTCAAAATAAGAACCAAGTCAATCTCAATCAAAAGTAATCATACTTATGAGCATAGTACTCAAAAACGTCCATCTTCATATCGCACAATGAGACAAAATGGCAACTATAAAACTTTTTCCTCAATCTGCATCTATCGAAGCTTTGTGTAGATCCACAAATCTGTTTGTAGTGTCCTAGTTACCATGGTAACTTAAATTTCTGTTGAAAAACCTGAATGCATATGTGCACATAGTTGCTAACATTTGTGTGTTCATATAGGTTCAAGAAGACTTGTTCTGATAAAGTTTTCCATATGATTTTGGGCATTATGAACTGGTTAATATGGCAACCAATCAGTCCACAGGTTTATGATGAAAAGTCTGGAGAAAATTCCCCACAAAGGTATAGTGACCTGGTTACCATAGCAACTAAACCAAAATGTCCACAGAAAATCCTGCATGCATATCATCTACACCTAGTCCCAAACACAATCCTGTGTAGTTCCATTGAAGTAGGTTCATAGGTTTCCGAGGAGTTTTCCGGACAACAATCCCCCAACCCCCCCAAAAATAAAATAAAAGTGACATGGTTACCATGGCAACCAAATTTCGAGGAGTTGTCCGGACAATTTTTTTCCACAGACGGCCAGACAGACTGATTCCAGTATACACCCCTCCTCCTAACTTCATTGCCCGAGAGTACTCATTAATTTAATAAATGCTTCATGCTTTAAATACGTAACTTGCTATTATTCCTGAAAGTGAATAACAATGAATAAATTATGAATATAATAGACGAAAGCATTTTCTCACGACTCAAGTTATCATACTGTCATACACAATGCAATTGTAATCACTGTAAGCTAACAAAAACAAGGATGGTTATCTTTACATTTGTCGGTTACCATTATTCTATATATAGACTATAAGAAACTCGTGTTGGATACATGACTGTCATGATCGTACTTGATGATCCTTTTCTTCTAAATCTTCCGAGGTAAATGAAATAAAAAACTTAAGTTAAAAGTATGTATTACCTGGTCGACTAACATTCTGAATCGTGCTATTCCTAAATTTCTTTTCTCAACAAATTCTAGATTAATGATATACATGAAGTACAGTATCAATAATTACTGTTTATTTCACTATGCGATTTTCACGATAATTATAAGCACTTTTTCATCAAGCTTTCTTTTACCTACTATTTTAATGGGAAAATCGTATTCATGTCCACACGCACCTGTGTGTGGCACATATGTAAAATGTGTGCATTGATTAGGTTGCTTTCCTAGCTAAGGGTCACGGGTTCGAGCCCGAGCGACAGCACTATCTTTATCGCTTTTCCTCGTCCTATTACACACACATTATATAAACTATTCACTCGCATGAAGAATTCGTTTGCCACATAGCAGTTTGATACCACTTTCTTACATACATGTGAACCGAATTCAATATATTAAGTACCAAAATAATGTTAGAGACTATATCTATGTAATTTCTCACAGGTATAGATTTTTGATGCTGCAAAGGTGTCCGACACGTGAGTTAGATAATTTTAAGTATTACATATTTATTTCGATAAGAATGTTAATTATCTATTTCAAATTTTCATACTGCAAAAAAATAGTCGTTATTAAAATTTATTGTACATTTCTTTATCAATCTTACCTTCCCACGATGCAAATTTTGTCCTGTTTTATTTTTGTCTCCGCCATGGTCTTAGTTAGATAGATATATGCATGGAATACTTATATACGTGTTCCACATTTGACTCGCTAATTTGGTATGTCCACATTCACACACATACTCCCTTGTGTATGGAAGCTCTCGTTATCGTGAACACTAGCAGATGGCACAGAAAACGATCTTTATCAACGATAGCAAGATTGTGAAATATCTTCGTGCACTGTAATGAATTACTTATATTTCTTACAAAATATATATGTGTAAACAGGTTGTCGGCAAAAGTGTATACTATGCTTTTCTGTGCCTAGCTGTTAAAAGTCATGTTTACTTGATAGTAACATCCCTACTTATCCAACCTCTGCTGTTAAAATGTCGCAGTTGATTCGTTATTTTGTGGCTTGCTCGAAATACCAAACTTTGCTGCTGACGAACAAACTTTCGGCACAGGGATTCCAGAGATGCAGTTTGAAAAATGACTCGGGCCTCACTTTGAGGCCTTGACGTTTACCTAGGTTCACATAGCGGGTGTCGTCGATGATGAAGAAGACGCTAAATCTTCCGGAACACTTAGTCTTATTGTACTTATTTGTACTTTTCAGTGCTCACCGTGTAAATATTTCCTTAGTTTTTATTTTGACCCCAGTTTAATCGATTTTGAGTTCGGTTTTGGTTTACTATTCAATGTAGATCTTTTAGTACGTGTCTCTAACAAAATTCAGGACTAAATTTGCATTAACATAGATATGAATTGGCAAAAAACGACAAGAAAAATAAAAGAGATGTATTCCTCGATATTTCTCGAAAATTTAGTTTTGATATTTTATAACGCTTTCTATCATGCTGACTAGCCCTTTGTAGAAAGTCACCTTGAATTTCTTTTTCGAGCCCCCGTGAAGTTGTTTTTTGTTCAACGCAATGAATAAATTGCTGTATATTTTACAGGTCGTTTTGTGTAGTGAAATTTTGCAAATGAGAAAAACTTCAACCATTTCAATACAGTTGTAACTGTTTTTTCTTATAGAAGACTTGAATAAAAATCTGTGATAAATTTTGATTAATTTGATGTAAAACATGTCTGTTTTAAACTAGTTACCTAGTATTTTGAACATTTCTATTGTAATCCTGCTGATGACGAAAAGCGAAATCCAGATTATGTGCCAAATAAAAAAAAACTGGCGGAGAATCTTCCTGTCACATGTAAAGACAAACATGAAAGACCGTCACCTCCGAAAATTATCACCTTTTTATACATTAAAAGCTTGCAGATATCAAAAGAACCAACATTTGCGTACAGAAGTACAAGTGGCTTAGAGGCTGGTGGTTTCGAGGGAGGGGAGAAAGACACTACGGACTTATTTGCAATTGAATAAGGTTCCTGTCTTAAAATAAATAAAGCGTTCGAAGTTAAATAATCGTTCACACAGACAACAACGTCAAATAATAAGTAATAATAAGTCTAAAACAAATCAGAGAATAACAAAGCGTCAACAAAACCAAAATCCGAACTCAAAATCGATTAAACTAGAGGCAAAATAGGAACAAAGGAAAGATTTACATGGAGACTCTCGTAAAAGCACAAGAGAATAAGACCAGATAATCATCTAAAATAGATGAACGCTGGGAATGTCAGCAATATAACACATAACTTAAGAGCTTCAAATTATAATGATATACCATTACTCCTTTAGAATGGCCAAACTGATCTAACTTATGTTATTGTCCTTCTTGCTCTCCATAATTGTTACACTGTTACGCGAGGCGAAGTGTAGGTCAGCGCTCTGAACAGATAAGGCAGGCTATGTGTTAGCCTAGAATTCGTACTAGAAATTGATCAGTATTCTTAACAGTTATCTTATACTTATTATTGAGTAAATAGTCATGGTAAGGTTGTAACAACAGTGGTTTTGTTAAACATATCGTATTTGGCTTTTTTTATAATCGTTATTGTGATAATCGTTTGAGAATTCATTCGAAAAGTGAAAACTGCAAAAAGTACAAGTTTCATCCTGATCGGTGGTGCTCAACAAAAAGGTTTTACCACAGACTAATTCCGTGGTTCTACTAACTAGCATCCACCTAGCTACATATTGTCTATCTCCGTTATGTAGCTTATACAACCTAGTGCATATATGCATTCAAACCGTCATATTTTTTGACAATGAATAATCAATGGGATTGATGAGCCGTATATATCTAACAATAAAGGAACATCTTGCATGTTCATAAACCTATTTTATTTCCCCTGTTTTAGAATCCATGGTAATATAACCATGTTGACGCGCGAAAACATCCAAATAAAACACAGATATACATATAGACCAACCTAACAAAACTCTGTCCACTGGATGGATTCCAGTTTTGGCCTTCACCGATAAGTTCCCTTTTTGTGTAAACATACTTTGAGATCATGCCATCGTGATATGACATGACATTAAGGTCAGCTTTGCGACCATACTTTGATATGAGGGAGTCAAGTGGGGCCAAAATTACAGAATATCTGTTTTGAACAAATTTCCTTTTCTTTTTGAATTGTCTTCATAACTTTAATGTTTTGTGTATCACATAAGCTACAAATTATGAAAATATCCGAAAATATCCAGCGGATAGTTGGCACTCAGGTTCACTGTAACCTTGTAATATATCGACTTGTTTATGTCAAAGATAGTAATAATGTTATGTGTTAAGGATATATATTGAGGACGGTGTCTTAAGATGTTTTGCTTAATATTTTGGATATACATTTAATCCCATATCATTGGAAAGGTTATAAAATTTTCTGTAAAATAAACTAACGATAGTCTTAAAATTATTTACAATGGCTTAATAGTATATTCCAAAATAATATAGAAAAGGTTATAATAACAGGGTCATGAGCTATGGTTCCTCTACATGTAGTCATAGGGGATATAGGGCCATATACATATAACATCAAAGACTGACCACAACTTCGAAGACTATGTAGCACAGTGCTAATGAGTGGTAATTTAGTGAGCAATTCTATTGCCAGAGGCGTGGTAATTTAGTGAGCAACTTTAATACCAGAGGAGTGGTAATTCAGTGAGCAACTCTAATACCAGAGGAGTGGTAATTTAGTGAGCAACTCTAATACCAGAGGAGTGGTAATTTAGTGAGCAACTCTAATACCAGAGGAGTGGTAATTTAGCGAGCAACTCTAATACCAGAGGAGTGGTTATTAAGGGAGCCACTCTAATACCAGAGGAGTGGTAATTTAGTGAGCAACTCGAATACCAGAGGAGTGGTAATTTAGTGAGCAACTCTAATACCAGAGGAGTGGTAATTTAGTGAGCAATTTTAATACCAGAGGAGTGGTAATTTAGTGAGCAACTCTAATACCAGAGGAGTGGTAATTTAGTGAGCAACTCAAATACCAGAGGAGTGGTAATTTAGTGAGCAACTTTAATGAAGAGAGGAGTGGTAGTTTAGTGAGCAACTCTAATACCAGAGGAGTGGTAATTTAGTGAGCAACTCAAATACCAGAGGAGTGGTAATTTAGTGAGCAACTTTAATGAAGAGAGGAGTGGTAATTTAGTGAGCAACTCAAATACCAGAGGAGTGGTAATTTAGTGAGCAACTTTAATGAAGAGAGGAGTGGTAATTTAGTGAGCAACTCTAATACCAGATGAGGGGTAATTTAGTGAGCAACTCTAATACCAGAGGAGTGGTAATTTAGTGAGCAACTTTAATGAAGAGAGGAGTGGTAATTTAGTGAGCAACTTTAATGAAGAGAGGAGTGGTAATTTAGTGAGCAACTCTAATACCAGAGGAGTGGTAATTTAGTGAGCAACTTTAATGAAGAGAGGAGTGGTAACTTAGTGAGCAACTTTAATGAAGAGAGGAGTGGTAATTTAGTGAGCAACTCTAATACCAGAGGAGTGGTAATTTAGTGAGCAACTTTAATGAAGAGAGGAGTGGTAACTTAGTGAGCAACTTTAATGAAGAGAGGAGTGGTAATTTAGTAAGCAACTCTAATACCAGAGGAGTGGTAATTTAGTGAGCAACTTTAATGAAGAGAGGAGTGGTAATTTAGTGAGCAACTTTAATGAAGAGAGGAGTGGTAACTTAGTGAGCAACTTTAATGAAGAGAGGAGTGGTGACTTAGTGAGCAACTTTAATGAAGAGAGGAGTGGTGACTTAGTGAGCAACTTTAATGAAGAGAGGAGTGGTAACTTAGTGAGCAACTTTAATGAAGAGAGGAGTGGTAACTTAGTGAGCAACTTTAATGAAGAGAGGAGTGGTAACTTAGTGAGCAACTTTAATGAAGAGAGGAGTGGTAACTTAGTGAGCAACTTTAATGAAGAGAGGAGTGGTAACTTAGTGAGCAACTTTAATGAAGAGAGGAGTGGTAACTTAGTGAGCAACTTTAATGAAGAGAGGAGTGGTAACTTAGTGAGCAACTTTAATGAAGAGAGGAGTGGTAATTTAGTGAGCAACTTTAATGAAGAGAGGAGTGGTAACTTAGTGAGGAAATGGAACAGAAGAGGAATGATAATAAAGTGAGAAACTGTAATTAGATCTAGAGAAGTAGTAATTTAGTGAGGAATTTTAACTAGAACTGTCATCTGTACACTCTCAATATCCTGGGGTTACACTCACCTACGCTCTCTACATCCCTGGAATAAGTCATGGCAAAAGTGAAGGCAAGCTCAGGTAAAAATCAATTGAAATATATAAAACAGGATAAATCAGTGTGACATGAATGCTCCCACTGACATCTAAAGAGAATTAAACTTTTTTTTTAATGTCCACTGGTGTTATACAAGGGTCTGCAATGTTGGTCATACCATTTAAACGAATTTTTTACAGTCCAATTGCACTATAAATGTTGAGAAAAGGTCATAACTCCCCGAAAAGGTGTTGCATCAACGTTCTTGTGGTTTGGGGGTTTGGAATTATTGCAATAAATTTTACTCTACTTGAACAGTATTACCAGGTGTTCAAATCTGAAATAAAAATGCCGATGCATAACTACATGATATACTAATCATTCATATGAAGTTTCATTGAAATATGCTTGTTAGTTAAGGAGATGTCTGGACAAGTTACTTCGGATGACAGACAGGGTGATTCCAGTAAAACCCCCTTACTTCGTTGCTAGGGGCATAATTAGGAGAATAGAGACAATTTTGAGATCTAAAGAAACTGTAATAATGACACAAGCGCTAATAAGGATGAATTTCTTTATTATTTTCTTTGCATGTTTACATATTGAATCAACTTACAAATACTGGGAAATTAAACATCATCAAAAGTTAAATAAGAGTGAGACGCCACTGCAAAAAATATGCTTATTACCGGTAAGGTAACAGATCAACAGCATTTCTACATGTTATAACACAACAGTTACCAGCACCAAGTTAGAAATATTTATAACAATATACTGACAGGTACATGGTCATTTATACTAGTGACTGCAAAGGAGGATTCCCAAGGACTTTTATATTTATACATACTGTAGATGTCTAAAATATCTTTAAATATCAAAGATACCCCCCTTAGTCTGAAGGGTTCTGACTCTCTGACCCCCTAAATATCGGGCTGGCAGTTGAGAGTCAGCTAGAATTCCTGTAAATTCAAATCTGCAAAATTTTGGCAACCCAATATACAACGTTTTCTATTACATGCAAATTAAGCATCAATGGAAAGAACAGATATGTTTCTACTAATGTCCAATATTTAGCGGGCCAAAGAGTCAGAACCCTACAGACTACAAAACATTATACACATATTGACTAATACATTGTACATACTAGTGACTGCATTGGAGAATTCCTAAAGGACTTTCATATTTCCAGTTGTCTAAAACATCTGTAAATATCAAGAATCAAATATACCTCTCCTGTAAATACAATCTAGAAAACGTTATATTGACTAGTACATACTAGTGACTGCATTGGGGAATTCCCAAAGGACTTTTATATTTCTAGATGTCTATAATATCTGTGAAGATCAAAAATCAAAGAAACTCCCCATGTAAATACAATCTAGAAAACATCATATTGACAAGTACATACTAGTGACTGCATTGAAGAATTCCTAAAGGACTTTTATGTTTCCAGATGTCTAAAATATCAAAGATTCCCCTCCTGTAAATAGTATCTAGAAAACATCATATTGACTAGTACATACTAGTGACTGCATTGTAGGATTCCCAAGAACTTTTATGTTTCCAGATGTCTAAAATATCTGTAAATTTCAAAGATTCTCCTCCTGTAAATACAATCTAGAAAACGTTATATTGACTTGTAAATACTGGTGACATCAGTGATAGATATCCTTGGATTTATATGTTTCTGGAGGTCACAGATACATTGTTAATGATTTAAAACTGATAAACAAGATTACAGGTCAGGTAAAAGTTGGCACAAGCATGACTGATGAAAAAGGGGCAACTATAGTCTCCTTTAAGGAATCCTTGCTATCCAAGGATTTCGCTCACCTACGCTCTCTACACCCCTGGAATATGTCATGGCAAAACTGAAGGCTCCGTGTGCGCCACCTTGATTACATCCACGATATGCATAAAGTATAAATTTTCAGCTTGGTTTAAATTAGAATTTGCATGATGAAATAAAATCGAAAGTGGCAAAGGAAGACGGTTTAGGGTAGACAACAATATTATTCTTGAAATTTGTTTTTTTAACAAAATAAACAAAATTTTACACACAGTAATACAAAATTACATGTACTCCAAAAAGAAATATTGAGCAACGACAAATAAAGATAAATTTTTTCAGCATTAACCCTTTTACTGCTTAAGATTATAATGGACCCACAGCAATTGCATATAAATAAATAGACTTTATTTATTATACAACAATTTCAAAAAACGTTATTCAACTTATATTAATCACTCTTGTTTGCCCGGATGTTAGCACACAAGGGGTCTTACTGTGGGAGGAAACCAATTTGAAAGTACCTGGAAAAAACCCATGTGATCGAGAAGGTGACCCAATACCTTTTCATGACAAGTTGGGGAATCGAACCCTGGCCACCTTGGTGAAAGGCAAGTGCGCTATCCACTGCACCACCCGACCACCCGCATTGATTTATGGTAGAGTCCATTAAAGTTATAAAGAGATAAAGAGTTAAAACAATAATACCAAAATCTTGACTCTTAACAAAACAGAAACCATAGAAATTGCACTATTTTTCCTACCTAAAAAATATTATCAATGATAGAAATGTACTTGGATTTTGGTATTTGCCAGGTGAATGAGAGTCCACACCAGGATGGTCCCTGTTATCTGGTTAAGATGGGTACTGACTAAATAAATAACAGCAAATATTAATATATGACACAAAACTATGCCATATTGTAACTTGCAGGCCATCAACCATCCAACCACTGACCACGCTCACCATTGCTTAATAATCATGATTGGGTCCCTGGGTTATACCACATGACTGGAAAAGCTAGCTTGCCAGTTAGGCAGTATTTCCCCCTCGCTTACATAGCTGGATATTACATTATTCCCCCTCCAAGGTCTCATCCCGAGACTTGGCCTGGGAATCCGTAGGTCCTCCTCTGTATATCAAAACACCTGGGATAAACCACATGAAATTGAAAAGCCAGCTCCCCAGTTAGACATTTCAATGTGAAGAAGTTAGGATTATTCGTGTTTTTATCGTCGTAACAGACATGGTCATTGAAGGATGTGCCAGGTTTTGGTGATGGAGGGAAAAGTTTCTACTCAATAGTACAGGTGTTCCCGACATAAAACCATGGACATACGCCTTGAACCAACAACCCAATGATGGAGGGCTAGTTGTCAATAACAGTCAGACACCTTAATCACCAGGGTTAATTTGCACTAGGTAAAAACAAATTTTAACCAGTTGCGGGGTATTAAAACACATGACCGTGCAAAAGTTTATCTGAATACAGAAAAGAGTACATAATATAATGTTATATCACATTCCAAAATAAGAAAATCTGGAATATTCAATTTTTCAGATTAATGAAGTGATAGTAAATATATTTCTTAAATACATATGTCTGAAAAACAGTTTCCTTTCTATTTGGATCATCATGATCTGAATAAATTAACAAAATAGGTTATTACTGTTTATAAACCTACACCATCACAGATAATTTAATAGCACAGCTCGTGTTTGTTCACTCTGGTAGTATTACGCGATATGTCAGGTTGATTCTCGGATCCCTGTCGTGGTATTCTCTCGGTATCCGATGCTGAAATAGAAACAAAAAGTATATGAGATAAAATGTATTTATAAACTCTCAAATTTCATCTGATGAATAACAAGTATTAATCGTGAAATAATCGTGTTACTTGAGCATTGGTTGGTTGAAGCAACTGACCAATTTACCTTTACTGGTCATATCACATATATTTACAGTCTGTTTGGAATTGATAGTATATTGCCTATACATTTCTACGAATGCCTACTGAACTTTATTTTCCGATAAAATCAGTGGATCACGCGCCTATTGGCGCAGCGCGCAGTAATACACTCCGTTACGATTTGAACACGAGGCCGCGTCACTACTTTCCAGACTCGATCAATATTCAGCCGCGTAGTATGTGTTAATTTATTGCAGAAATAAATAAGAAGCATTTTAATGTTTTTTTTTTAAATACAAAAACAGTAACAAAGACAGTATGGTTTGTTTATATATGAACTTATGTGAAAAAATAACAATAAAAAGATGTAATCTTTTGGAACTTTTTTGTTTACTTGTTGACTGAAATTTCGCGGGAGTTCGTCACCTCATAAGGCGGCTGTTTCAACAGTCTACCCAAACCAAACGATACTGTTTGATTTCATCGCAGTAAGTATCATAATATCTGATTAAAGAAATAATTACACGTTGGAATATAAGGTCTGGACAGTAAATATAAGGATTAAAGTTTTTTTCTGGTGGTTTTATCAAAGGATAAATTTCAGTAGGATATCGATAGTTGTTTCATGGAACGCTTCGCGTTCCATTCCAACTATCGATATCCTACTGAACTTTATCCTTTGATAAAACCACCAGAAAGAAACTTTAATCCTTAAATAATCATACTTTTGTTTACAGGTTTTCAATGAATGATTTTTTTCTCAGGGGACAGTCTTTTCTTTTAATGGGTAATTTTGCAATGGTTTAAATGATAAGGCTTACTAATTAGTCCTTCCCTACAGGGGACACTGCTGGAGTTTAAAATGAATGGATCATCTCCAGAGGTAGTCTTCATCTACAGGGTCTTTGTAGATAGGTTTTAAATGAATTGTCTTAAAAGTTTATAGATGAATTGTCTTTCCCTTTTGTGGGCCATTCTACACCAGTTTTAAGGGGCAGTGTTACTTATGAGGCTAGCCATCCCTACAGAGGACAGTCTATAATAAAATGTATTCGCTGTGATTATCGCCAAGGGCACCTTGAAAATCGTTGAAATAAGGATAGCAAAACGAAAATCTGGACTCAAAGTGTTGTTATTATAAAGTCAAGAATTATGTTTTATTGTGACTAGAATGAGTAGTTATCTTGATGTGTAACACTGTTGTCATCTATTTTAAAAATGTGTACATATAAAATAAACCACATGTTTCTGATATTTGGGGGAGGGACACTTATAGGGGGAGGGACACTTATAGGGGGAGGGACACTTATAGGGGGAGGGAACTTATAGGGGGAGGGGCACTTATAGGGGGAGGGATGCTTATAGGGGGAGGGGCACTTATAGGGGGAGGGGTGCTTATAGTGGGAGGGGTACTTATAGGGGGAGGGGTACTTATAGGGGGAGGGGCACTTATAAGGGGAGGAGCTCTAATAGGAGGAGGGACACTTATCAAAAGTGTTGGATGAGCTTATTACCGGGCTTATAAGTTATTACAGGAGAAATATGGTACAGGGAACATGACAGGTCCAGACTTACCTGCCAGTCCTCCTGGACAAAACCTTCCATGATGAGCAGTGAGCCATGTGTGAGTGGGATCCGAACTTGTTGACTGTGAGAGTAATCATCACCCATTTCCTATTTCAATGTCATACTTCTTATTAAATTCAATGTAGATATTTTATTTACCAAACATTACACAGTTATTGTCAAAAAGAAAAAAAAAAGAAAATGAAAATAATTTCATTTGAGATACATGTACCATTTAACTTCAATATCTCAGGTATTTCAATCCTCTCTTATTATCAAAAAAAAGTGTAACAAATGGATACGTTTTATATAATATGATGTAACAGTTTATAGACAAGGAATAATGTATCATCTTGAGTTAAAATATCTGATAGATAACAACAACAACATTGAACATAGTTAGCCTATAAATTTACTAATGAAGTACATTTTGTACACAGACTTACAGGTTTTTTCCGTAACTCAAAGTTGCGCGTGTCTCCGAATGAGAGTGAGGCTATGGTGGGCTGGGGCCCAAGTGAGCGCTCGTCATCTGCGTGCCAGGCTACGTGTTCATGTCCATCTCTGTACAGGTTTGTCAGCACGGAGTTAAATTGTAGACCTAAAACCAATTCCAGTCGCTCCCTCAACATATTCAATGTGGGGTCCCACTGAACAACAACAACAAAAACAACATGACAGCAATAATTTGTCAAATTGAAGACAAATTTCATTTTGAAATATTTTTTTGATATGAAGCAAGAGATAAACTGCTATAGATTACATACATGTATAAGAATCTTTCATGACCTTGGTTGTTAGGCAGGGAAATTCCACACAAGGGTGGAATTTCCCTTTCTTATATGACACGTATATAATGTTATATGGTCTACCTATATGACAGGTATATAATGCTATATGGTCTACCTATATGACAGGTATATAATGCTATATGGTTTACCTGTATGACAGGTATTTTAGTTATATGGTTTACCTATATGACAGGTATATAATGTTATATGGTCTACCTATATGACAGGTATATAGTGTTATATGGTTTACCTATATGACAGGTATATAATGCTATATGGTTTACCTGTATGACAGGTATTTTAGTTTTATGGTCTACCTATATGACAGGTATATAATGCTATATGGTTTACCTATATGACAGGTATATAATGCTATATGGTTTACCTGTATGACAGGTATTTTAGTTTTATGGTCTACCTATATGACAGGTATATAATGCTATATGGTTTACCTATATGACAGGTATTTTAATTTTATGGTCTACCTATATGACAGGTATATAATGTTATATGGTTTACCTGTATGACAGGTAATTTAGTTATATGGTTTACCTATATTACAGGCATAAAGAGGTTACACAATCATGAGTCATATATATTCCCGCCAAGTTGTGAAGACAATCCATATATGTGCCATATATATGCATTGAACCAAATGATTTCCGGTCAAATTTCAACTTCTCAATCAATCAAAAGTCTGGAAGGTCATATAACACTAGTAGTATATAACATATATTTATCCGGGTGTATCTCTGAACGCCAACATTTTTAATTTGCCTACAGGGTAGTTTGTTGTGATAGGGATTATAGTCTTTTTCCTTAAAGTAGTCTCAATTCCAACAGGTAAATTTACCTGTAAAAGTTACCTGTTGGTGCTCAGGCACAAGTATTACAAAAAAATATCATAAAATTATCTTCATGATACATTTTTTAATCAGAAATACCAAACTATGTAAGCAATAAATAATGTAACTATTATAAGATTTGTGATTATTAATTAAAATTCAATGCTTAAGATAATTTTCTAGAAAATAATAAATCTTTACAATACACCATTGAATTATTTTATGACTGTAATTTTTACTTTTAAAAGATACTGTTGTAAAAATATTTTTGTATATAATAGGTGATTAATTTAATAGGTTTTGATGATTGATTTTTATAAGGTCTTGATGCCAATTGATATCAAAATTTAATTATTTTATTTTAATTAGTACATTTTTGCTTGGATTTGTATGACTTATTAAATTCCAACTTACTCAATAATTCAATACCCATAGAAAGTGCGGTTTATTTAATCAAAGGTATTGTTTTCATTAGGTAAGCTGATTAACCATTCAATTCATTTATTACCTTAAACCTTACATGTACAACCCAATATAGTTCGGATACGCACAGACCACAAGACACAATCATAGCGATAATGTAGAGAGGTATTTCACTGAATTAAAATGTTTTCAATCGTCTTTTGTTACAGAGGACAATAAAGTTGCCTAAATTCGAAAGATCCTGGTTTTAAAAATTTGTACATTTTTTCCGTATGAGGTTTTCTATGGTAATACAGTTTGATAAAACGTTTTTCCTAATGACTGTGTTTTATTACAAAACGGTACAATCCACTGTCGCAATACATACAAATCCTATTAATTTGATCTATTAGATTAAACTGTCCCATTTCAATATTCAGTTTATGAGATGACAATCTGAGTTTTGCTATTTCTTTAAACAAATAGGTTTAATTACCAGTAATGAATTTTCGAAGTGATCATTTTGATGACACATATATATAGTCAATACATTGTTGAAAAATATCTGTCATTCTATATTAAATAGTCATTAATGCTTAACCTTCGTTCTCAGTATTTTCTGTTTGCTACACATGTCCCAAACCTATTCTTAACAGATTGATTCTTATACTATCTGTCCACTCAGTGCCCTTTTCAACCATTTCATCGTAACATACAATTGTCTCAGTTTTTAACTTTAAGCAAATATTTGAAAATGATAAACTTTCGAAACATAATAAATGAAAGTCTTCCTAATTCATGATTGATCATGATATTTGGCGTACTTTTCCTAACCCCTAAATTCTCTTACAAAAATTTAGATGTAGTTTTTTCAATATTAGGTGCTTAATGAAACCCCCCACTTCAGATCCATAATTTAAAATGCTACTTACAAAAGTATAAAAAAATAAAGTTGGGTTTCTAAATTGAAATATTTACTTTTAAAAGCATTCATAATTCCAAATAAAGCTTTTCAACTTTGTTCAGCTATTTTCTCTTGTGTTGTCAAGAATATTCTATTATATATCAACAGAGTTCCTAGATAACTAGAAAAAATCTAACAATTTAAGACTAATTACTTTATTGAATAATTTTCTATATTTCTCTTTTGTTTTTTCCATATATGGTTATCTCTGGGTTGTATTTTATTTACAATTAAGTGCTGATTACTCATTTGTTAATTTTCTTTTTATTTCTTTATATCTGTATTCTTGTATTTTTGGGAAAAAAATGTATAATTTAATGCATTTGTAGTGCTGATCATGACTGTCCACAGTTAAATCTCAGGTAAGGTGAGTTCACAGGTAAATCACAGGTAAGGTGAAAAGGGCAGTTTATATGAAACAGTATATAATTGACTTCCCATTGTTCTCAAAAACAACACCTACCTATTGTTAAAAAAAATGTTGGCGTTCGGAGAACACACCATTTATCCAACAGTCCGCACTTTTATACAATGGTCAGAGAGTGGAATTACATAGGGTATTGGGGTACAATTAATGTTATATTGCTTACCTCTGTGGAAGCTGGGTGAGTAACTCCGGAGTATGAGTATGGTAGATCTCCGTACCAAGTGGTCAGCCTCGGCTGTAAGTAGGTCACACCGTCCTTCGTATCAGATCTCTGTCGCCATGGTAAATCATGGAAAAGGCGGTCATACAACTCATTGGCTTCTTGTGCTCCAATAAACTCAGGGAAATACCTCAATCTGTGACAAAATCATTAAAATTTGGTTAGGATTTTAAAATGTTTTACAACATGACATTCTCAATTGCATTTCGAGGTTCATTAAATCAAAAAGAAAATTGTGAATATATTATGGACATTTCTTTTCCCCAGTAGGGGAAACATTCTAACTGATTTTGAAATAAGTTACATTAATCAACACACAAGAATTTTTTTGTAACTTTCTCTGACTCAAAGGAAGGTATGTATACCTACACAAAAAATTATGAGACATGAATTATTTTTTCTGTTTAATTTTGTTGAAAGCCATTGTAAAGAACCCATGGCTAAATATATGAAATTTTAGAATATTCACTTTGTCAAAGATGAAAACATAGGAAATATCACTAATTTACAATATAAATGAAATAACATTTCAGAAAAAAAAGCAGATGTCATTTCATGAGGCTAAATTTTGTTACAACAATGTTAACAGAAAGTGTTAAAAAACAAGATTTTATCAGTCAAACAGAATCATACCCATTGAGGAGTCGGATATCACTATCAATCCCATACATGATGACATCTACCAAACGACCTTGACCTTTATATTGTCAACAGCATTTTAAATTTTAATAAAAAAGAAATATATAGGTACATACCGTGAAACTCCTGAAGGTTCTGTGCTGATGTCATAGACACCGGTTTTTCTGAAGTGAAAAATGTCCTTTTTGTTATTCAAGAAGCTAAAACATAACATATGGGTTAAATTAACCTGTCTAATATGACAACTGTAGAATACATGATACTAGTCAAATTAACCTGTCTAATAAGACAACTGTGGAATACATCATACTGATCAAATTAATCTGTTGACGTCTAATATGACAACTGTAGAATACATCATACTGGTCAAATCAACCTGTCTTATGTGATAACTGTAGAATACATCATACTGGTCAAATCAACCTGTCTAATATATGACAACTGTAGAATACACCATACTGGTCAAATCAACTTGTCTAATATGACAACTGTAGAATACACCATACTGGTCAAATCAACTTGTCTAATATGACAACTGTAGAATACACCATACTGGTCAAATCAACCTGTCTAATATGACAACTGTAGAATACACCATACTGGTCAAATCAACCTGTCTAATATGACAACTGTAGAATAATCATACTGATTACATTACCCTGTCTAATCTGACCCATACATGATCCAACATATTGTTCAGACTGTAGTGAATGTCATAAGACAGGATGTTTTTGTAGAATATTCAATTATGATCAGTGGATGCCTAATGAAACCTCAGAAATTTTGGACAAGATATTATAATATGTCAAAATACTCAATTTGTAGAAAGGACATGATTTACTGTTATATGTGTAAAGGTCATTTACAAAATAAACTCGGAATTAATAGATAATTTATAACTTACACTAAATATATCATTTATTTTAACTACACAGCTGAAATATACACATGCATGCATATGTACATGTATGTATACTCATCCAAATAAAGGCTGCAACACATATTAGAAGTTACTTGTTTATAAATGAAGGCCTATTTATGAGGCAGATTTTAATTGTACATAAGATTAAGGTTGCCTTCTAGCTTGGAGCTTGAGGGAATTTTCCTTTAGCGCATGATCAGTGGTAGAGCGATGGAATAACCGATGAAAGCATCACACACTATTCTCTTTCCTGTTGCATTTGTAATGATGACTATTCGGTTTTACGTATACTCACGTGATAACTATTTCTGCAGGTTTCTCTTTTAGATCCTGAACAAAAAAATAAGTGATAAATAATTAACATATATAATGTAGTTTAAAGGAAATCATAATTAAGTATGAGTTACCTGCCAAAAACATCAATGTTTTATAAGCACAAACTATTTTCTATTTCAATACATATACATGAATTAAACACTTTAATTCATCATTTGTAAAGGTCAATATAGTACATATACTCCTCTGTTATAAACACGTCAAAGAATAGAATAAGAAGAGTATTTTTTTAATTCTAATGTTGGGCATTATAAAGTGTCGCCCTAATGGGTTAGCAGATAAATACTGTAACGTGCCAAAATAGATACAAATGCATGAGTGCAACAAAAAGTGAAAACAAACATATTATGCAACCTACTTCATCAGGTTCTTCAAAAACAAACTTCTTTTCCGTAGGTTGATCAACTGTTTTACCAGTCCATGCCGGACTAACACCTGCTTTAGGTTTGTTTCTGTCTGATCTCACATTCGTTGGAGCAGCCCAGCCTCCCTGAACTCTACTTCTTCTTTTTCTTTCAGGATTCATTTTTGTTGACTTGTTAAACCGGATGTATCCAAGGGCGCTGCCATTGAACGGAATTGTGGGAAAACCATTTTTGTCGGATGTTTTCTTTAAATTAGGAGTAAATGCCAAAGACATTCCGAAAACCCACATAATCTTGGTCATGTTTACGCTTCAAGGAGTTTCCAATGTAAGGATGACATGGGACATTATTTACATTGCACAAATATCGTGGACACATCGAAAGTATTTCAGATACAATGTTAGTATCAATACATGAGTGCAACAAAAAGTGAAAACAAACATATTATGCAATGTATAAATCATATTTGTATAGATTTGCATTCGTTAAGGTGATGGCAAATAGTATTTGTCCATGTATGAATCAGGTCATCTTCATTCTGTTTACATCATCAGCTGGCCATGGCCAGCTGACACCAAACATTTTGACATACAGCTACAGCTAAATATAAAGATGTCTGGTGTACGGCGCCGGCCGGCCCAACATCATATATATGTTTATATATATTGTGAATATGCATATGTGGTACAAGAGAAAACTAGATCGAGCTATCAGAAAATTCGTGTGTATTACTTATTATAGTATATATATTTTGCGAGGAAAAAATACACAACAACTCGCTATTATTCCTAATAATAATGCTATCTGGAGATGTAGAGTTGAACCCAGGACCAAGAACAGCCCAGGCAAGCACATACCCATGTGGCATGTGTGAGGAACCAGTAACCTGGAACTGCAAAGGGATATGTTGTGACAACTGTGACATCTGGCATCACAACTCCTGTGTTGAACTCTGCTCCCAAGATTACAGACTACTGGAAAAATCAAATGTACAGTGGCTATGCTGCAAGTGTGACAACATAAATTGCAGCACATTCACATTCCGGAGCTATGAATTTGGAACATCCAACTACTACCACCCAATAGAAGATGAAAACATCACACTGGAATCACTACCATCAGTATTTAGCCCACTAAAAACAAGTAGCCCAGGTCATGATACCAGCAGGACAAGGAGGAGACACACATCTTCGAACTCCACCAGACCCTCTAATCAAAAAAGTACCACCTCCAGTAGAGCGGAACCATTCCAACCCCCACCAAAACAAAACATCAGAATCATGACTGTAAACTGCAGAAGCGTACTCGATAAAAAATCAGAACTAGCAGCAGTAATTGAGTACACCCAGCCCGACATTGTATGTGGCACCGAATCTTGGCTGAAAGGCATCCAACCAAACACCAATCCTAAGCAAGATCACATCAAATCCATGGTGAAGTCTTCCCGGATAACTACAACTCCTATAGAAACGACAGAGGAACGCTCGGAGGAGGGGTTTTCACGCTGGTAAATAAAAACCTAATATCAACTGAATGCCCTGAATTAACAACAGACTGTGAAATACTCTGGACAAAATTAAAAATTGAAAACCAAAAACAGATGATGATCGGAACATACTATATGCCTCATAGGAATAAAAAAGACATGGATGAACTAGAAATATCGCTCCAAAAACTAAACGCAACAGGAAATGGTAACAAACATACCATATTGGCAGGAGATTTCAACTGTCCAAACATAGATTGGGGATCAGAACAGACAACACCAACTGCAGTAGACAAAGAAGTCCACCAATCCCTTCTGGACATAACAAACAAAAACAATCTACAACAAATCCATGACAACAACCAACAAGAGAAAACAATCTACTGGACCTGGTATTTACGAACAACCCATCGTTAGTAAAATCATCAGTCAACATACCAGGAATTTCGGACCATGACATCATAATCACCGACATTGATACTAAGCCACAAAGAATTAAAGAAAAACCAAGGAAGGTGTACAAGTACAAAAAAGCAAACTGGGAAAACATCACCACAGGCATCAAAAAGCTAGAACAGAACATCAAGGCAAAATATGACCTAGGAAAACCGGTCGAAGAATTATGGGAAACATTCAGGGATGGACTCAAAAACACAATGGACAAGAACATCCCAACAAAATTACACCGAGCAAATAGGGGGCTACCGTGGCTAAACACCGGAATAAAGAGAATGCTAAAAAAGAAAGCCAGACTGTACAAACAGGCAAAGTCTACAGGAAACTGGTCTAATTACAAACACCATCAAAAGGAATGCAAACGACAGATCAGGAAAGCAGAATGGACATTCATAAATTCACTAATCAACAAAGGGCTTGAAGAAAACAACACAAAACCATTTTGGAAGTATATCAAATCAAAACGCCAGGATAACATTGGAGTGTCACCGCTAAAAAATCAAGGACAACTCTATAGTGACGGGAAAGAAAAGGCCAACATCTTGCTAGAACAATTCAGATCAGTCTTCACAAAACATTCGGACAAGGGAACAGAACCCCCCAAAACTAGTATCAATATAGAAGAAGACATTGGGCAAATTGAAATCACTGAAGAGGGTCTAAAAAAGTTACTAAAAAGTATTGATACTACTAAATCATCTGGACCGGACAACATCCCAAACCATATACTTAAGAACTGTGCAGAAGAAATAGCCCACTGCCTCAAATATGTATACCAAAGATCACTGGACACGGGAGAGTTACCATCTGATTGGGTCAATGCCAATGTATCGGCTATCTACAAGAAAGGGGACCGTCACCTGGCTGAAAATTACAGACCAGTATCCCTCACATCCGTGAGCTGTAAAATTTTGGAACATATCATATGCCGACACGTGATGAACCATCTAGAAAGACATAAAATCCTGACCAACCTAAATCACGGCTTTAGATCTGGCTATTCCTGTGAAACACAGCTCATCGTGACACTCCATGATCTTCTGACATCATTTGACAAAAAGAAACAGATTGATATGGCAATTTTAGACTTTTCTAAAGCTTTCGATACCGTGCCGCACAAAGAACTACTACATAAACTCCATCAATACGGAATCAGAAACAACATCCACAATTGGATTACAGCATTTCTAACAAAGCGGAAAATGAAAGTCGTGCTAGGGGGAGAGCACTCTAAATAAACAAACGTTATATCCGGTGTCCCCCAAGGGACAGTTCTAGGACCACTGCTGTTCCTTTGCCATATAAATGACCTTCCAGACTGTGTGAAGTCCCAGGTGAGGCTATTCGCGGACGACTGTCTCTTGTACAGAACCATCAACAAAGAAGCCGACCATCAAATACTACAGCAAGACCTTAAAGAACTGGAAAATTGGGCAGAGAAATGGGGTATGCGTTTCAATCCAGCAAAATGCTATGTAATGAGTATCAGAAGCAAATCGACCCGCTTCTACGAGCTAGGAAACACCATACTCAAATCAGTTACCTCAAACCCCTACCTAGGAATTACCATCCAGGACGACCTTAAATGGGGAACGCATATCGCAAACACAACCAAAAAAGCCAGATCAACACTAGGATTTCTCAAAAGAAATCTAAGATACTGCCTAAGAGAATGCAAACGAACAGCATACATTTCACTCGTCCGATCAATCCTGGACTATGGCTCAATTGTATGGGACCCCCACACCAAGCTGAACATTGACAAGCTAGAAAGAATACAGAAACAATCCGCTCGCTTTATCACTGGAAACTACAAAAACCGGGAACAAGGAACCATCACACGAATGTTGACGGACCTAAAACTGAACCTACTGCAAATTCGTAGGAAACATTAGAGGCTGCTGTTTATGTACAAAGTGGTTGAGGGACTAATACCGGCCCTACCCCCCCAAAATTATCTCATTCAAAACAAACCTAAAAGAAACATTCGACCTAGAACATTAGAAAACTATGAGCACAAAAACGTTGTAAACAAACTATCAACCAACAATACTAGGTCCTTTAAAGTCACACTGGGGCATTCGGAACAATACCAAAATTCATTCTTCCCAAAGAAAATTCAGGATTGGAACCACCTAGGGGAAGAACTAGTGCGCGCAGAAAGTGTCAAGGGATTCAAGACCCGTCTGGACACTTCCCACTGGGATTGAGACCACCAGTGCCACTCACCCGTCACACTCGACGCCAGAAATTGGTTGCTAGTGACGTAAAGATACAGATAAGAAACACGGAAACACAAATGACGAAGCTAAGGAAGACAAGTTCCTTATATCTCGTGCCCTATATATCCGGGCCTCGAACTCACGATCTCCGGCACCAAATCGCCTAGCCAGAAATACCTGCGGCCGTTACCACCGCGCCAACTCGACATCCCCAAAAGAGTATGTTTTGAAGTCGCAGTGATACACGGTCCGGTATTCTGACATGATCATAGTGGAAATCGTCTATTATAGTGATGTAAATATATATATACGTACATGTATTTCACTGTCGCCGGCCACCACTCAGCAATTGAATGTAATCTCTTATTTGTCTGCTACAGTTCATTTATGTACATGTACACTGTACAAACAAGTTTAACTGTATGTGTAAGCTAATTAAAAGGCATGGTAATATAATAGGACAAAGATAAGTGATAAAGATTAGATAGTGCCAAAGTTACGTACGCTCATTGGGCTCGAACCTGCGACCATTGGCTCTCCAGCCTGATGCTCTACCAATGAGCTAAAGGGAAATTCCCTACAGCTTTTATACACTTGCATGTATTTGTAAGGCAACCTTATTGATGAACATCTTTTAAACTTTTCTCTCTTTTTTTTCTTAATCTCCAACCCAGGTTCATTGTTTATTTTGAGAGTTTTATGTCCTCACATGGCCTTACGACCTTTGGTGGACGATAATGTTCTTTGACTCCCCGTTAAGCATTATTCTACCTTGAAATGGGGATGGTCAACAGTTCCAGTTTGTAATGGGACAAGGAAAAGTAATAAAGATGTTGCTGGGGCTGGGGCTCGAATCCGTGGCCCTTATTTAATTGGCTCCATGCAGCCAGATGGAGATATATAATCGACCACTGTGCTAAATGGAAATGATTCCCTACATCTAATGCTAATCAATGCTCATCTTTTACACTAATTCCCCCCTGTATCTAAATCTTATGTAGGTCTTGTTAATGTCCTGGTCAATGTGGTGTTTCAATGACAAATCGATTGAAAGATGGTACTACTGCTACATGTATCTATGAGTAAATAAGAGTCTTTTAAGGTAGTGCTAGTTCATTAGGGTCTTTCTAGATCTGTTCTTGGTAACCCTCGGAACACTACAGTACACTTATTAATTAATATGGGTAGAACTTGATTCCCTACTTCAGCTCCCAGTCAGCTTCCAGTTCTGCTGTTGCAATGTACACGTATCACTGTCTGGTTTCTTTGACCCCCACCCCACGAAGATCTGTCGACAAAGGAGTCATCTGCAAATAACCTGACACTGTATGAAAAATTCTTTGAAAGGTGCATTGATCATGATGAATAGCAGAGAAAATGTTAATCCAGAATTATCGACCTTGTCTTCTCGGGTACTCCAGTAGACAGCTATTAGTCAGATGACTGTTAAAAGCTCATGCACAGGGCCTCTTGTTCATTTATACCTGGTCAATATGATGTTTCCAGGTCAAAGAGAGGTCCACCTCAAGGTACTTGGTGGTACTGCTATCTTTGAGTAAGTGTCTTTTAAGTTGATACTGTGTCTTTTTGGTCTTTATGCACCTGTAGTCTTTTTATAGTCTTTCTAGATCTGTTCTTGATAAGCCCATTTTAGTTCCAAGTCGGCCAGTTCTGCGAGATCTTGCTGCAGTGTATCACTGTCTTCTTAAACTCTTTAGATCTGTCGACAATGCAGTCATCTGCAAATAATCTGACCCTGTATGAAATATTCTTGGGAAGGTCATTGATGAGTAACAGAGAAAGTGATAATCTAGAACATATCCTCTGGGTTATAATCCACAGACAACTGGGGGTAGGGCTTCTCCTGAATCTTCAACCATGCAAGAACTACTGAGTACATGCGGTTGAAGACTTGATGAGATCTGTCTGAATGCCAGAATCAACGTTTGCTGATTCAGATTGAGAATTGAAAAAAATTCTAAATATTTTTTATAAACAAATATCTTTTATACATTGCAGATGACAAACCTTTAAATGGGGTCTGAACAGAGTACGCAGCCTCCAGCAGGAGCCCCGGGCAGCAGTATAAAGTCACAGAGAGATGAGGATATTCCTTACACTTCCTTCTCCATCAGTAAACCTATAGATGGAGGTATAGCGATAATACAATGGTCTATCCCCCAATTAGTGTCATGGGATTAGTGTCATGTACTTAGCTTCAGTTAAAGTTTAACCCTGGCTGAGTTATAAGTTATATTTAGTGTGATCAGAGATATTCATGCTTTAGTATCAAATCGACAAATGCAATAATGTATTTGTACTTCAATTATGACTATGACATCAACTATTATCAAAAGTTACCATACAATTTTTTTCCTTTTATTTTTTCCCCATCGCTACCTTCGTCATGAAAATAAGGTGTAAATTGCCCTTTGTCAGTTGTCTGTGGTCAGTCCTTGAACAATTCTTGGGATCGTTATACCTTGCAAAGTATTGGATAGATTCTCAAATGTAATATCAAGGTTCCCCTGGGTCCCTAGCTGTTCAATATCCCAATTTTGATTCGAAAAACAATTTGCTCGACAGACGGCCATCGTGACTTTTGACAATAACGGTTTATTATCCTATTTCTTGAGATGTACTGGGTGGATTATTCCTATCGAAATTTTATTTTCAGATTTGACATGTGATTTATTTTGATGAATTTTCCATGAAACTCCTCATTCTCAAATAATGCACTGAATTCATTCAACTTAAATCAATAAAACATGAACAATTTATGAGAAAATCATCTTGAAACAAATATCCATAATTACAAAAGGTTTTACAAATGTTGGTGTTGTACATACCAGTAAACAAAAAACAGGATATGTTCTTTGTCTTGAAATCTGGTTGTCTAATGTCTTGAAATCTGGTCGTCAGTTATAGATACAAATCAATATTAATCTGCTATATATTCTGTCTTTTTAGAGCCAACGCGACATTCTCCCCGGAATGTAGGTGGCCGACCACGCTCGTCGACAAAAGACGGCAAAGAGGACACTCCGAAACATAACATTGTGGTCGTTGCCGACGGTAACGTATCACCTAAAGACAAAGACCCAGAGCTGACCAAGCTTGATGCAATTCCGGTGTTTTATCCAATAATGCGCGGGTCACTCAACATACCCACTAGCTCGCGTGACCCGGACATTCTGGACAAGCTTGACCATCAGCAAATCCTACTTTTGTGTATTCGCTACCAAGAACATTTACGACAGTTGTCGGAAGCAGTCGCTTTTGATCAGAATGCTCTTTGTGTACGCATCAAAGAGGTAAGTTATACCTGTGCTGATCGTAAAAAATAAACTATAAAGATACCCGTTTCTAGGTCATTTGATGTTCAATGAAGAACTATCCCAAGAATTCATCAATTATAATTATAATGGCTTCTAGCTATTGTTTGCAAATTTTAAATTAAAAGGGGTAATATTAACAGTGTTTATCAAAAATATGCTTGATATTCAATGGTGTACAAAATCTATTTATCAATATGTTATTAGAATTTTGTGTAAGTAAAGCAACTTAAATGAAAATGTTCCTATTAGATAATGCACCTGCCTACTAGTCTTAGCGTAAAGCTACATTCTCAAATCCATCAAAAATGTAGACAGTGCAGCTGCTTGTTGTTAGATGGGAACTACAATGTAAATGCAAGCTTCTATAGAAGATCCTACAAATTGGTTTCTATGGCTCTTGAATACAAATCAAATACTAATTTGATTATATTAAATGTTGTGTAAATAAAACAAATACAAAATAAATTCAATTCAACACTTTGACTCAGTGATTAAGTCAGGACAGGTGTGTTTTGCCGCTTAAGTGCACAATTTCTATTGCTATATACATGTAGGTGAGTTTAAAACTAGTGTTGTGTTTCATAAAGTCCAGATTCTTCGAAGTTTTATTTATGTTCTGACTGACTTCTAAAAAAGTGGAGTTTACTGTTAAAATGTTATCATTGATATTCATGTTATTGGTTAAGTTTTGGGATAAACCTTTGTGTTACTTCCATTGCAGATTGACTGTGCCATAAATATGCTTATGAAGTTAATGACGGACAGACAAAAGAAATACCACAAGTATGCTGAACAGTTTACAAGAGCCTCAGAGACACTGACTGTTCTTAACAGGGTCAAGGATTCTATGGACAATATCATTCCTAAGATGGAACGCCTAAACCAACTCCTGCCTGCGGGAGATCAACTCGAGCCTTTTAGTATATACATGAATACCCCAACAACTACAGCCTCCAGCAAATAGATCCATATCTTACCTACACAATTCTTGGGTTGACGCTACAATGTATTGTACATGTTTTGACAAAATGCTGGCATTTCATAAGTTAAGAGCTTTTTAGGTCATAGATGATCTATTGCCATATTGTGCTTCATCAGTCGTCGTGCACTATACCTCGTGCGTAAACCTTTCCTTCAAAATGCTACTCGTCTATCATCCCTTGGTGGATTTAAATCTAAGGGGCTAAGGAGCAGGGCCTCAAATGGGGGAGGTTAACTGAAATTAGCTTTATAATGCTGAGGGGTAGTCATTTCTTAAATTCAAAATTTTGATTCGACCCCTGGGGGCTGGAGGGTGGGGCCCTGAATGGGGAAGTTAGCAAAAATATTGCATTAAAATGCTACTCTTCCTTAACTCCTGAATGGATTTCAACCAAGTTTAGTCTAATGCAACATTTGGGCTGGGAAATTAATTCTTAAATTTAGAACCTTTATTGAGACCCTGGTGGGGCTGAGGGGGTTTGGCTCCTAAAGGGGAAGACAGCTAACTTATTGCTTAAGAAATCTGTTCTTCCTTAACTCTTGAATGGATTTCAACTAAGGTTGATTTGATGCATCATTGGGGGTCAGCAACTAATCATTAGGTCATCTATTGCCATCATACTTAGTCTGTTGCCATGCACCATCGACCGTGCGCTGTCAGCCATGCGTTAATCCATATATCAGTCTAATCAGATGACCATTAAGGCCCATTGGGTCTCGTGTTGGGCTTTGTGATATGCATTGTTGTAGAATTTCAAGATTTATATACTAATGAAAAACTTTTCCTTAAGGTGTTGTGCATGACCTGTAACCTTTGACAGTATTTGGCCGCTATATATTTGTTTTTCCATTCTTGGATATAAAAATCATGTGTACATAGAAAGGGCCATATTTGAATATGACACTGGCAATATTTTGGAAAGTTGTTTGACCCGAAAATTTCTGCAATAATGAATTATCTAGATACTGATAGATGAAACAGGAAATTTCCATTATTCATACAAAATAGAGCTTTTGTTGAATATAATCATCAATCCACGTGTCATGTAATATAACTAGTCATTTTGGTGTGAATACATTCTGTAATAATTTGTCCTGTAATTACAATACCATGTGTAGTATGGTAATGTTTTCTTTGAAAATAATATTAAAATTGAAATGAATTCATAATAGTTACACTTTGATTTGCCTTATCACATTTTTTTTCAACAATCCTATATAAAATACAGATTATACATGTATTTCTTAAACTGTTACCAAGGTATTTATAATTATAATTAACCATATGGAAGGGTCGGGAGGCACTTTTTCAGAGACCTCACACCATGCAAATATTAAAGGCCCAATATATATAACTTTCGGCAAAACTTGAAGCAAAAATCAAGCCTAATAACTTTTATATTTATAGATTTAGTTAAGATTGTCTAAAATCAGCAATAGCTAAAATGAATTCATACACGGTTACCGGTACAGCAGCAGTTGAAACTCAGTATTTGTAAACACACGTCCATTTTGAACTGTCTTCTAACTTCTGCTTGTTGTTGAAGTTGGCCCCACCTGAATTATTTTCAGACTTTTTTTACATGCTTATCAACAGGATTTTTTTCAGAACTTTTTTAGAATCACGAAAAATTTTCTGAAGTTACGAATATTTGGCCTTTTAAAAGAGATTTAATGTCAGGAATATTTTGCAGATCTAGTTTAAACCCTACCACCTATGATATACAAATGTACTTTAACAGGTGCCTCCCATCTCCCACACACGATTAATTATTGGACAGCCCTTATTTAAAAGAATTTGACACTTCCTTTTGTGTTTTATTTATATGTTTTGTTTAAATACTTGGTTGATACTAACATTAACTTAAAGCTGTTAGCTTGTTTAGTACCAAAGCTATACCTTCAATTAGTTAGATCTTTTAAGTCTTTTTGACCACAGCAAGAAATTAAAGTCATTCAACAAGCAGTCGGTAGGATATCATCATCATCATCATCATCATCATCATCAAACATCATCATCATCAGAATTCAAACTGGTTTCATTAATGTCAGCTTAATGGTTTTTGAGAAAATATGTTGAAATTCCATATATTTGTTATTTGACTAATTCAGTCCAAAAGACACATTTGAACTCTTCCGAGGTTGGAATAGCACATTATGAAATTTCGGGGGGTAAATGGGTTATCCCGGATGATGATTTGAATTATTGTTCAAGCTGGTTAATTACAGACCATCACATCATTGTCAAAGTAAGGTATAACAATGTTACAAGGCTTCAACATGAATTTTTGTTTTTCAGTCTGCATCCTTCAAATCCAAATTGATAAAATAATGTATAAGTTGCATTGAGTAACTATGATATTCAATATCTCAGCATAGTTTTTTGTCATCCATCAAATCTGAAAATTCATTCCACAGTGGACGTTTTGTTTTTCTTTTTATGTGTATCAGAGATGACCTACATGTATGAATGATTATGAATGTTTTAGTGAACTTTATTATGTTGCTTGTTGCTTAAATGTTAAAGGCCCAATATACGTAACTTCAGGCAATTTTTCAGGATTCTGGAAAATTATGAACAATTAAAAACAAGAAACTCTTGACAGAAAAATCCAAAGAATTGAAAATAATTCAGGTGTGACCCACCTCAACAACAAGCCGAGGTTAGAAGACCGTTCAAAACGGAAGCTTGTTTACAAATACCGAGTTTCAACTGCTGCTGTACCGGTAAGAATTCCATCTTGAATATTGCTGATATCAGTTAATCTTATCTAAATCTATAAATATGATTAGTTATTAGGCTTGATTTTCGCTTCAAGTTTTGCTGAAAGTTACGTGTATTGGGCCTTTAAATTATGATATGTTCAGTATTTTGGTAATTTAACGTGAAAATCAACAATGAGTACACAATAGACTTATTTCTAAGTTATTTAAATTGAAAATTGTGATTAAAATATTGTACTTTGTAAAGGAAATGTTTTACTTATTTTCATATTTAGATCACCTGCTCAAAGGGCAAGTGAGCTTATATGCCATGGCTCAGCGTCCATCATCAGTCTGTCAGTGTTTGCTATAAATCCCTACTGTTATAAATCACAAAACCAGTTATGACAAAATGTCTAAATTTTCAAATTTGAAGCATCATTGGATGAAGGGGAACCAATTTTGTATAAATGGCAAGTCTTGACCCCCCAGGGAGCTGGGCCTGAGAAGGGCAGTATAGCAATTTCTTTAAAATCCTTCTCCTTCTGTAGGAATGAATGGATTTGGTCTGAACCATCCTTGGATGAAGTGAAACTGATTTTTCATACAGTATTGGTGGGTCTTATCCTAAAGGGGGGCATTTGATTGGGAAAATGGAGCGAAGGAGCGAATCCATCTAAAATCCTTCTTCTGTAAGCACGAAAGGGTTTATTCTAAATCCTAAATACCATTGGATAATGGGAAACGATGTGTATAACAATGAATCTGTCCTCCCATGGGCCAGACCCAAAAGTGGAAATACTACAATTTTTTTAAAAACCTACTCGTACTACTTCTGTGGAAATGGAAATATCTTGGATGAACAAAGACTAAATTTGTATAAATTTTGTCTAACTCATGGTCCTACTCCTTATTACTATGAAAACAGTGTAGAAACAAAGAGCAAAGATATGGGATCACAAATGTTGTAATGAGAGCAGCACCATCAATTTAGTGTCCCAAAAATGCACAAAAACATGCCCCAAATTTGGCATTGAATTCCCACATCAGCTGCCTTCTACAGTTCCCACATCAGCCTCCTCCTACAATTCATCATAAGTCGCCTCTTACAGTTCCCACATCAGTCTCCTCCTACAGTTCCCACATCAGTCTCCTGCAGTTCCCACACCAGTCTCCTCCTACAGTTCCCACATCAGTCTCCTCCTACAGTTCCCACATCAGTCTCCTCCTACAGTTCCCACATAAGTCTCCTCCTACAGTTCCCACATCAGTCTCCTCCTACAGTTCCAACATCAGTCTCCTCCTACAGTTCCCACATCAGTCTCCTCCTACAGTTCCCACATCAGTCTCCTCCTACAGTTCCCACATTAGTCGCTTTCTACAATTCATTATTAGTTGCCTCTTACAGTTCCCACATCAGTCTCCTCCTACAGTTTCCACATCAGTCTCCTCCTGCAGTTCCCACACCAGTCTCCTCCTACTGTTCCCACATCAGTCTTCTCCTACAGTTCCCACATCAGTCTCCTCCTGCAGTTCCCACATCAGTCTCCTCCTGCAGTTTCCATATTAGTCGCCCCCTACAATTCCCACATTAGTCGCTTTCTACAATTCCCACATCAGTCGTCTCATAAGAGTTCCCACGTCAGTCGTCTTCTACAGTCCCCTCCTACAGTTTCCACATTGGTTACTTTCAATAGTAATCACATCAGTCGCGTCCTTACAGTCCCCACATCAATCACCTCCTAAAATCCCTACATCAATCGCCTCCAACAGTTCCCACATCAGTCGCCTCCTGCAGTTCATACATCAGGCGCCTACTACAATCTCCATTTTATTTGAATCCTGCAGTTCCCACATTAGTCGCTTCCTACAGTTCCCACATTAGTCTTCTCAATACTCATAAGAGTTTCCATATCAGTCGCCTTCTACAGTTCCCACATTAGTCGCACCATAAATTTCCCGCATATGTCACTTCCAACAGTCCCGAAAGCAATCTCCTCATACAGTTCCCACAACAATCGTCCATATAATTCCCACATCAGTCTAGATCTCCTCCTGCCGTTTCCACAAGCCTCCTCCTACAGTTCCCACATCAGTCACCTCTTGCAGTCCCGACATTATTTGCCTCCTCCATTTCCCTCATAAGTCGCCTCCTACAGTTCCTACATCTGTCTCCTCCCACAATTGAACGGAGCTAGACAAGGGATTTAGACCCAAAGACATCATCACCTTCCTTCAGTTTTACAGACATTGTTTTTTTACAGAGTGTATAAGATATACAGACAGTTATAACAACACAAGTACTATAAAACAGGTATATTTATTGTGCTCTAAATAGTCTCGTGCATCAAGATGACGACCGTAAAGGCATACCGATCATGGCATCATTGTCCAGGTCATTGTGGTAATGTTTCCAAGTTCTGTAACAACAAAATCGTAATTATGATATCCGTATAAATCTGGGATATTATGTATAAATCAGTAACTGCATCATACAATTCAAAACTTTGAAAAAAAGTCTTTGGGTAATTTTGTGATTGGAGTCATATAAGGGGCCGCGGTGGCCGAGTGGTTAAGGTGTTCCGACATTCTAACGGCCACTAGCCCTCCACCTCTGGGTTGTGAGTTTGAATCCCAAGTGGAGCAGTTGCCAGGTACTGCCCGTAGGTCGGTGTTTTTTCTTTGGGTACTCCGGCTTTCCTCCACCTTCAAACCCGGCACGTCCTTAAATGACCCTGGCTGTTAATTGAGATTATTAATGTAATGTAAGATAATCTCCTTTAAAACAAGCAAGTATATTAGCCTTACTAGAGTTAGGGCCAAGGGACATAACTCGTCTTCCCTACAGTAATACTTAAGCGTCTTAGTGAACCTGACGTCTTAGTGACCGTGATCACACGCAGCTCCATTGCAGCATAAATATTGCACAAAATTTCCCACCCACCCGCCCAATTTGATATACTTATACATATGTGCCTAGGAATGATATACTGCTTTGAGTTCATCTGTTACAGGGAATTCCAGTGCAAGGGTACATCCATATATGCCCCTGCCATTCGTGAGTTGGAAACTAAACACGGAATGGACAGTATCGGAAATTCAGACTTAGACAGCCTGTGGTCTTTAGTGGACAAGACAGTGTACACGTGTTTTCGATAAATTTGTGAGCATGGTAGTGTGCCAGGAATTCTATTCTTGATCAGCTGAATACTAATGTCGGTGAATGAAACAGTTTCTCGTGCGCTTCATCAGCTGCAAGCAAATATATATTTTATATCTAGTCATTTAAACTTGCAAGCAGACAATCAATTTATTTTTGATATATATCTAGTCATTTAACTACAAGTAGATAATCGGTTCATTCGTGATATCATGTTCAAGTTTGTAGGTAAATTTATCTAGTCTTGTTAACTTTCAGGGTAATTCACTGTGGTTAGTACTGTTAAGCTGTGTAAATACTATATATACTATGAATTATAGCTTGGTTCTACCTGTATTTCAGGAGGTTGTTTCAGACTAACAACAGGGTGTAAGGTTCCTTACACAATAAAGGAATTAAAGTAACCAATTTGGTTTAAAGAGGAATATTGATAATTTTGTCGCAGCCAATGGCGCCTCTGGGATATGCAATCCAGGCACCATATAGCCCAAATATACATGTTAGGTCCTACCCACGTTAACCGGGGAGGGCAGGTTAGGGGGGGTATTCCAAAATATGGAACCCCAAGGGTTGATCCACTCACGGGTACCGGAGGGATCCACTTCACTAGCGATACCGCTAGGGGGTGTTGTCCATCTTAGGGACCCAGGGGACAGGAAGAAATTTGGAAAAATTGGGGGCAGGGGCTTGGATTGCACCCACTCTGTATGCACGGAGGGGATATATGCCATCTCTGATACCAGGGAGGCACTGGCGGGCCATTAAGTGTTTATCACAGGCGGTCAGGAGATATGGGAAAGAAAGTGAGAACCCTCTCAGGATCTAGTCATAATTGGGTTGAAGCTGTGGCCATATTGTTCCATCATAGGGGAAATATTGTGTAAAATGGAGATTAAAGTTTAAATGATTAAAATGGTATTTGAAATTTGAATCTGTCTCCTTGTATTGTTTTAATAGGACGTTAAACTAAATAAACCAAACAAAAACCAAATATTGTGTCTGTAGCCATATTCTTGTCACCATGACATTTGTGTCTAAAGCCAGTGCACGTGGATCCTAGCGATTCTTTGTGCTTGTTTAGTCTTTTACATATTTATATACCCTATGTTTTCTTTCTTGCTTTATTAGTATCGCAAACACTTTTGGTAATAAATATATCTAATGTATGAGATTTGAACAGCATGTCACCCAAGCGAACAATAAGGATATTACATTTTTTGTACTCTGAAACATCACATTATTGTATCTTACAGATAGACAATTATAACAGATAGACCTATTGCCTTTCTTGTCGTAAATTGCCGACGGTTTCCTATAGATCCGAGCTTTGACGGAATTCGCCGAAACATTACGATTACTTTTCCCGGCAGTTGCTCACCCTTTGGAGTCCTTGTCGTCTGCTGACATGATGTCGCCGACTGTGTCTGGGAGAGAAACGTTTAGGGTTTCAGGTAGGAACAGTGATACTAGGCCTGCAGACAGACCTAGACATCCGAATATAATCAGGGGAAGGGCCTTCCCAAACATACTGTCCACCAGGATAGACTGAAAATACAGAACATTACAACAAAATACATGTAGTTTAACCCACACATGTACAGCGGCGCATAAAAAAGAATTTTTAGATAACTAAGATGAGTTAAACCCATCATCTGTCGTTAGATAATTGAAAGTCTATGACGGTGAAACAAATCAAAATCATGCAATCCCGTTAAATGATTGTTCCTTCATTTTCGTTTTTTTTTTTTGTGACCTATATTCAAGGTCACAAGGGTCAAATCTGTTAAAACCTTTAAACGACTTCTTCTGAAATACCGAAAGCCCTAGAAGCATGATATTTGGCTGAAAGGTTCCTTGGATGAAGCCCGACAAAGGTTATGAAAAGAAATAACCTTGACCTATATTCAAGGTCACAGGGGTCAAATCTGTTAAAACCTTTAAACGACTTCTTCTGAAATACTAAAAGCCCTAGACGCATGATATTTGGCTGAAAGGTTCCTTGCATGAAGCCCAACAAAGTTTGCGAAAAGAATTGACCTTGACCTATATTCAAGGTCACAAGGGTCAAATCTGTTAAAACCTTCAAACGACTTCTTCTGAAATACCAAAAGCCCTAGAAGCATGATATTTGGCTGAAAGGTTCCTTGGATTAAGCACGACAAAGTTTGGGAAAAGAAATGACCTTGACCTATATTCAAGGTCACAGGGGTCAAATCTGTTAAAACCTTTAAACGACTTCTTCTGAAATACCAAAAGCCCTAGAAGCATGATATTTGGCTGAAGGGTTCCTTGGATGAAGCCCGACAAAGTTTGCGAAAAGAAATGTCCTTGACTTATATTCAAGGTCACAGGGGTCAAATCTGTGAAAACCTTTAAACGACTTCTTCTGAAATACCAAAAGCCTTAGAAGCATGATATTTGACTGAAAGGTTCCTTGGATGAAGCATGACAAAGTTTGCGAAAAGAAATGACCTTGACCTATATTCAAGGTCACAGGGGTCAAATCTGTTAAAACCTTCAAACAACTTCTTCTGAAGTACCAAAAGCCCTAGAAACATGTTATTTGGCTGAAAGGTTCCTTGGATGAAGCCCAACAAAGTTTGCGAAAAGAAATGACCTTTACCTATATTCAAGGTCACAAGGGTCAAATCTGTTAAAACCTTCAAACGACTTCTTCTGAAATACCAAAAGCCCTAGAAGCATGATATTTCTCTGAAAGGTTTCTTGGATGAAGCACGACAAAGTTTGCGAAAAGAAATGACCTTGATCCATATTCAAGGTCACAGGGGTCAAATCTGTGAAAACCTTTAAACGACTTCTTCTGAAATACCAAAAGCCCTAGAAGCATGATATTTGGCTGAAAGGTTCCTTGGATGACGCCCGACAAAGTTTGCGAAAAGAAATGACCTTTACCTATATTCAAGGTCACAGGGGTCAAATCTGTTAACACCTTTAAACGACTTCTTCTGAAATACCGAAAGCCCTAGAAGCATGGTATTTGACTGAAAGGTTCCTTGGATGAAGCATGACAAAGTTTGCGAAAAGAAATGACCTTGACCTATATTCAAGGTCACAGGGGTCAAATCTGTTTAAACATTCAAACGACTTCTTCTGAAATACCAAAAGCCCTAGAAACATGGTATTTGGCTGAAAGGTTCCTTGGATGAAGCATGACAAAGTTTGCGAAAAGAAATGACCTTGATCTATATTCAAGGTCACAAGGGTCAAATCTGTTAAAACCTTTAAACGACTTCTTCTGAAATACCAAAAGCCTTAGAAGCATGATATTTGGCTGACAGGTTCCTTGGATGAAGCCCGACAAAGTTTGCGAAAAGAAATGACCTTGACCTATATTCAATTCACAAGGGTCAAATCTGTGAAAACCTTTAAACGACTTCTTCTGAAATACCAAAAGCCCTAGAAGCATGATATTTGGCTGAAAGGTTCCTTGGATGAAGCACGACAAACTTTGGGAAGGAAAATGATCTTGACCCATATTAAAGGTCACAGTGGTCAAATCAGTGGTTAAAAGCTTTGAGCGACTTCTTCTGATAAACCGAAATGCCTCGGGATATGATATTTGTCTTGTAGCGTCCTGGGATGAAGCCAAACAAAATTTGAAAATGAAAATGATGTTGTCTTATAAGGTCGCAGGGGTAAAATATGTTTAAATCTTAAGATGTTCTTCTGAATGTCTTACAGTAAAAGATTTTAAAGGGACTTTAGGGTTACACTATAAAATAAGTCAGAGATTGATACCAGGTTAGCGATGCAGGCCCATTTGGCCTCTTGTTATTTGTAAGAGGAATAAAACCACCCCGTAGAACTGGAAATCTATTGGGGAGGGTTTCAAAGCCCAGAAATATATAGATTAGTTACGATGACCGCGTGCTACGTACAGTTGTATATATGAGCTTATTTTTATTGTTAAGAAATCGATTTTATAGTAATAACTCATCCGAAATAACCACCTTGTGTGACTTTCATGAATTAATTTGACAAATTTTAATTCCATTCCAATTACTCTGAAATATTCTCATATTTTCGTAATGAAAGCCATATTGATTACCAGGTCGGCAATGTAGGGTGATACCAAGGATCCTATCCGTGCGAAGATGTTGGACGAGGAAAGAATGAAACTCCGACTGGACGTTGGGAAAAGTTCCGAGGTGTAAATGAAGATGTTTCCGAATGCTCCGGATACTCCGAACTTTCCAATCATTGATAAGGTAATGGTTAACCAACTAAGGGCTGGAAAGTAAGTTATAAATGTATAATTACTTCAATCACACAGTTAAAAAAACGGTAGATAAGAATCTCATTTTTTTTTATTAAGATGACCCCCCCCCCCCATCCCTCCCCTGAAAAAACAAAACAATATGCTTTCTTAGATACCGTAGTTACTTAGACTTTAGTTTCTGTTGAATTGACTATTCGTAATATAACGAGATCAAACGGGCCTTAACTTTTACAGGCGTTCAAATCGAAAATGTGTCCGTCAGTCGGAAGTAATTTCGGATTTTCTGATTGGCACGAAATAAAAGCATTCATCGTTTTGGGGGCTTCGTAAGGAACATTTTCACTTGATTTGGATTTAATCAGAGCAGATGTTCTTGAAAAGAAGTCGAAAGTTTTTCAACCAATCAGCCTAGGGTGGCCATATTTGAATTTAAAATTCATGATAGACACGAAAGTAATCGCACTTGCTGGGTTCAATATAAGATATCTATGGAACGCTAAATTAACATAAACTCAATTAATTGCACCTATCTTCAAATTATTGAAAATAGGTACAATTAAATTAAAGAGAGGTTCAATTCCATTGAAGATATATTCAATTTAATTGTACCTATCTTTAAATAATTAAATATACGTACAAATAATTGGACCTATTTTCAATCGAATTGTACCTATCTTCAATTGAATTGTACCTATCTTCAATAAATTGTACCTATCTTCAATTATTTGAAGATAGGTGCAATTAATTAAGTATATGTTAATTTGGCGTTCCATAGATATATGTATCAATTTTGAAGTCAATCACTTCAGCCATTCTTGATAATTTCATAATGTCTAAGCATATTCATTGACCAGAAATCTGTTCCAAAGGCAAACGAAAAACGTCTAAGTATATCAGGGGTTAGTGAAGGCATACAAATGTGGATTTAACATTAATTATGATAATGAAGTTTGGGATTGATGCAGCCGTTCTTGAGAAGAAGTCTCTGTTAATCAGACGCTATTTCAGTGACCTTGGTTCTTTTGGATCGACATAAAAAGTAAGAAAAATTTGGACCTCATGAGTACCAAGTTTTAGGTCAATCACTTCCGCCATTTTTGATAGGTAAACGGCACTTATCAAGTATTGTGGCCAATTTGAATTTTCCGATTGGCATTGATTAAGAGCTAAGTTGATTGATTTAGAAAATCTTGAGGAACAGTATTAAATGTTGCAGCCAAAGAGAATCTGTTGCGGTCATCTTGGATATTCAGATTGACACGAGAAGAGGAATTTCATAAAAGTGTTTAGTTTTAAAATCGGTCAGTTCAGTGGCCCCGAGGAACAGTCAAATTGTTTCCTTTCGACGCAGTAGGACAGACTTGATAAAGCTGTTGATCAGCTTTATATAAGCTAAAAAGAAGGCTGTTTATTTTCTCTTTCAATACCAAATAGATGCCTGTTCAGATATTAGATACATAATATGCCAATGCATTTCATATAAACACATACAAACAAAATTTACATTTAAAAATCACTCACTTTTAATCTTAGCAGAGTAAAATGTCCAAATACATTACGATGCTTTCTTTATATGTCAATTTAATTCATTTTTGTGTAACTTCTTTCTGTGTATGATACTAGGTCAATTTATCTTTTAAACATAAATTCTCACAATCGCCTCCTAGCTGCGTAGTGAGGATGGTGGACAGACACGCCACTCCCGTCAGAACGAGGCTGCCACAATTCATGACCTTTCTTCCAAACCTGTCGTTGATAACGAGACAGGAGCTGTAGCCCAGGGCCTCGACTATGGCGGAAACCAGAAAGTTGAGGTAGATATTCCCGCCAATTCTCCCGGCATTCAAGATGAGGCCATAGTAGGAGAAAGATATGACAAACCTAAATATAAACACAACGTGACAGCACATCTAATGACGAAGGATGAGAAAGATAACTGTCATAATTATGACGAAGTACAGGGTAAATACTTTTCGTGTGACGGAACTAGGGGGGTAGACACATTCGTGTGACGGAAGTAGGGGGTAGATACTTTCGTGTGTCGGAAGTAGGAGGCAGATATCTTTCGTGTGACGGAAGTATGGGTTAGATATCTTTCGTGTGACGGAAGTAGGGAGTAGATATCTTTCGTGTGACGGTAGTAGGGGGCAGATATCTTTCGTGTGACGGAAGTATGGGTTAGATATCTTTCGTGTGACGGAAGTAGGGAGTAGATATCTTTCGTGTGACGGAAGTAGGGGGCAGATATCTTTCGTGTGACGGAAGTATGGGTTAGATATCTTTCGTGTGACGGAAGTATGGGTTAGATATCTTTCGTGTGACGGAAGTATGGGTTAGATATCTTTCGTGTGACGGAAGTAGGGGGCAGATATCTTTCGTGTGACGGAAGTATGGGTTAGATATCTTTCGTGTGACGGAAGTATGGGTTAGATATCTTTCGTGTGACGGAAGTATGGGTTAGATATCTTTCGTGTGACGGAAGTAGGGGGCAGATATCTTTCGTGTGACGGAAGTATGGGTTAGATATCTTTCGTGTGACGGAAGTAGGGGGTAGATATATTTCGTGTGACGGATTTAGCTGGTAGAAGTAGGAGGAGGAGCTTCCTCATACTCGTAACGAAAATACGATGAGGCAATTAAGATTGTACTAATGACGAAAGTATTCAGAAGAGGGATTACATCCTCGATATCTGAGGGTAACGCTCACCTACGCTCTCTACACCAATGGAATATGTCGTTGCAAAACTGGTTACATAACGGTACATGTTGGCAGGCTTTGAAGGCGTTTGTGGCGCCTTTGTTATCTGCAAAGTATAGGTATCAGATGTGCGATTGGTCAGTTTCCTTTAATCCGAGACTTATCAAACTGCTATCTTCCGGCCTTTAGTTTGCCATGATATATTCCAGGTGCCATGATATATTCCAGGTGCCATGACATATTCCAGGTGTGTGGAAAGCGTAGGTGGGTGTAACCCTGGATATCGATGATGGGGGAAATATCGATGACAAAGGTTCAAGGAAGGCAGACGAAATAACAAGGAAAGCAATTCACAAATAACGAAAATATAAGACAGTCAATATGCTCTAGTGTAAGTCTGAATGTGAATATACGATGAAATATTACATATAATGCAATGTTACCTCTAACAGAACCATGAAATAATCTCACTTATTCCTTGTTCGTTGATCATAATCTTACAAAAACAAAAATCAGTTTAGATGTTGATTTGGTTGAACAATCGAGACATCGTATTTCTTATTACAACTTTTGAAACTGCTTTTCTTTTTGCTTACCAGAAAATGTGGTTACGTTTTCATCCGTAAATTTTTTAAAAATACAATCGATAAACATTGGGAAAAAGAGTGTGAAATCTTATTATAAATCTGATATATATCCAGGATGTTACCAAACATCAAAATTGTCGGTCTTTTTGCGTGAACCAGAAAACACATTTACAGAAATTTCCGACAGTTTCCTATTGATGAGTCCGGTTTAGAGGACTTCTAAGACCCTGTTTTTGAAACAAACTTAGCAACCTTCAAAAATACGTACCATATAAATGAAACAATAGTCCATCGTAGAACGAGCTTAGGTGTTCTAAGTAAGGTTAGAACGTCCCTCAGTGACCCGCCATCGCGGCATACTTCTGTGACCTCTCCGGTCAAGGTCGTCCCATTGACCTTTGCTATTTTTCGGAGGATTTTCATAGCTTCTTTTCTCCTCCCCACCAAAAGAAGCCACCTGGGTGATTCTGGGATGATACTACAATGGATATGTCATTTCAAACTCCTCATAAAAATACCCTGAACCAATTTGAATAAAATTTGGCAGGAACCTTCCCTGGCCAATTGTTAACGAGGGGAGATAACTCGTAATATTGATACCAGGACGTTAAAAAAAACCCTGAGCCAATTTGAATAAAATTTGGCAGAAACCTTCCCTGGCCAATGTTAGCGAGGGGAGACAACTCGACATATTGATACCGGGACGTTTCTAGGAAGGGAAGGGGCATGAATGCTTAAAAAAACATAGCAGTGTAAAATGGTTAGTATGTGGCCAATGTTGACCCGAATACTGTTGTAACTTTTCAGCCACGACAAAATATTCTCAGAAAAGATACCAGTGACAGGGGCAGACCCTAAGACAAATTCTCGAAGCATATCTGAATAAAGAGTTTGAAAATGGAGTCGGGATCTCGACCGCTTCCAAGTTGTGGCTCAAGTTCCCGTGGTTGTGGCCACACTTCAAGTTGTAATTTCTAAAAGCATGACTGCATTCGATTTATTTCTACCCAGTAATTGTATATATAGATTAGTTTGGGGTGGTATATCAACTACAAGTTTTAAAGTTATGACCATGTGGTTAAGTCGTTAGGGAAGACCCCATGATCTATTCTGATACCATGGATGTGTCCCTCTCTATACTAACCTATTATATAATTATATATAGCTGTTTGGGTGGGAAGGTGAACTGAAAATTAGAATGCATTTTGATTAAAGTCATTTTGAGCCTTTACCAACCGTCTCGAATGATTTTAGACAGCCATTTGAAGGAAGCATTTTTGCTACATTGTAGATCAACAGTTTCCGGAAAAGCCTTCAGAGACTTCAATATCGCAAATATAAAGGAACACCTATATTTAGATCAATAGGAATAATACGATTCGAAATGTAACATATGTTCACTGTGCGACATTTCTATACATAATATGTGATTTTGTTCAAATTGGTATAAATATCGGAAAATGCCGAGCAATCCTAATTGTAAAGTCTGGCTATAGTTTCTCCGTTATACCGGAAGTAGCATGTCCCTGTGGTTACCTCGTGGCTAACAGAATGGATGAGATTTTAACGGAAACTTTCATACATCATGCTTCATTTAAGAATTGTCAAAAAGACCAACAAACAATTGAAAGAAAACTTTAACCCGTCAAATAAATAAAAAAAACGCTGACCATATTTGACATGTTATCGCGAAATTATCTAAGCCGCGAAATAATATATAAGAGTAGTATGAATTAACTTACACTGTATACGAGAGTAGAAGAACACACGGTATGGCCAGGACTAGTTGGAGGGTCCGCCAGTCCCTAATAAAGTAGGCCAGACCACAAAGTATCACTTCTCCTATACACCACAGCAGTTCAATAATAATTCCAACAAACACACGCTTCGACGGCCCAACCATCTCCATAGCTGTGAAAAATATACTGATAGTCAGATAAAAATCGCAAGGTTTTATTTTCGCACAAACATATTAGTAACTATAATCATGATAATGATTGGGATATTTCTTTTCGCTTTAGAATCAATAAAAGTCACTGTATAATAAACTCTCATAATGCGTCATATTTCTGATTTATGGTCAGGTTATTATAATATAAGAAAATTGATTCTAAAAATATTTCAACTGTGCAAAGAATGCTAAATCCAATGTAATTCGTGTGCGACTTATTTCAGCTACATGTATTCTATAAAGAGTGGACATGCATAACAGAAATCTGGAATCCTCGATATCCACATCGTCGGAAACCCACGGCAAACTTCTCTGACGTTTGCATACCGTATGCAAACGTTAGAGAAGTGTACCGTGGGTTTCCAAAGATGCGATATCCAGGGATTACCCTCACCTACGCTCTTTGCTCCCTTGTAATGTCATGGCAAAATGAAAGGAGCACTCAGGTGAAAAAGTCCTGACCAATCGCTAGGCTGATGCCTGTCTTTTGAAGATTACAAAGGAGTAGCAACCAACTTCAAAGCTTGTCAATTTATACCGTTATTTGACCACGAGATTCTTTTGATGTTATGGTCGAACCAGTCAACAAGCTGGAGCACACGGAGCCTTCTGTTTTGTCGTGACAAACTCCAGGGGTGTAGAGAGCGTAGGTGAGCGTTACCCCTGTTGATATCGAGGATGATCTTTTCTTTGCCTCATCAACATTGTGGCGCACACGGAGCCTTCATATTTGCCGTGCCATATTACAGCGTGGATGACGTGTAAACCCAGGATATCGAGGATGTCAACAAGGTGGCGCATACGGTGCCTTCAGTTTAGGCATGACATATTCCAGGGGTGTAGAGAGCGAGAGAGTCTACATTGTTACGACATGTCTCGTACTTACGGATCACCATGCAGGGAGCGAACACCATGAGTGTTGAGACCCCGGTCAGGAAGCGAGTCACCAAGAACATTTGGTAATTGTACGACCAGACGCAGGCCATGCTGGACACAGTCAGTATAAAAACACCAATAACCAACACAGGCTTCCGTCCAACCCTGTAACACAGACAAAATACAACACTTATAGCGACAGACTTCCGTCCAACCCTGTGACACAGTCAAAACACAACATTTATAGCGACAGACTTCCGTCCAAACCAGTAACACATACAAAATACAACACTTATAGCGCCAGACTTCCGTCCAACCCTGTAACACAGACAAATTACAACACTTATAGCGACAGAATTCTGTCCAGCCCTGTGACATAGACAAAATACAACACTTATAGCGACAGACTTCCGTCCAACCCTGTAACACAGGCAAAAGACAATGCTTATGGCGACAGACTTCCGTCCAACCTTGTCACACAGACAAAATACAACACTTATATTGACAGACTTCCGTCCAACCCTGTAACACAGACAAATTACACCACTTAATGGGTACAGACTTCCGTCCAACCCTGTAACACAGACAAAACACAACATTTATAGCGACAGACTTCCGTCCAGCCCTGTGACACAGACAAAATACAACACTTATAGCGACAAACTTCCGTCCAACCCTGTAACACAGGCAAAAGACAATGCTTATGGCGACAGACTTCCGTCCAACCTTGTCACACAGACAAAAAACAACACTTACCGCGACAGACTTCCGTCCAGCTCTGTAACACAGGCAAAAGACAATGCTTATGGCGACAGACTTTCGTCCAACCTTGTCACACAGACAAAACACAACACTTATAGTGACAGACTTCCGTCCAACCCTGTAACACAGACAAATTACACCACTTAATGGGTACAGACTCCCGTCCAACCAAGTAACACATACAAAATACAACACTTATAGTGACAGACTTCCGTCCAACCCTGTAACACAGACAAATTACACCACTTAATGGGTACAGACTCCCGTCCAACCCTGTAACACATACAAAATACATCACTTATAGCGACAGACTTCCGTCCAGCCCTGTAACACAGACAAAATACAACACTTATAGCGACAGACTTCCGTCCAACTCTTTAACACAGACAAAACACAACACTTATAGCGACAGACTTCCGTCCAACTCTGAAACAAAGACAAATAACAACACCTACAGCGACAGACTTCCGTCCAACCCTGTAACACAGACAAAATACAGCACTTATAGCGACAGACTTCTTTCCAACCCCGTAACACAGACAAAATATAACACTTATAGCGACAGACTTCCGTCCAACCCTGTAATTCAGACAAAATATAACACTTATAGCGACAGACTTCCGTCCAACCGTGTAATTCAGACAAAATATAACACTTATAGCGACAGACTTCCGTCCAACCCCGTAACACAGACAAAACACAACACCTATAGCGACAGACTTCCGTCCAACCCTGTAGCACATTCAAAACACAACACTTAGGGTGACAGACTTTCGTCTAGCCCTGTCACACAGACAAAACACAACACTTATAGCGACAGACTTCCGTCCAACCCTGAAGCACATTCAAAACACAACACTTAGGGTGACATACTTTCGTCTAGCTCTGTAACACAGACAAAACAAAATGCTTATGGCGACAGACTTCCGTCCAGCTCTGTAACACAGACAAACACAACACTTATAGCAACAGACTTCCGTCTAACTCTGTGACCCAGACAAATTACAACACCTATGGCGACGGACTTCCGTCCAACCCTGTAACGCAGACAATATACAACACTTATAGCGACAGACTTCCGTCCAACCCTGTAACACAGACAAAACACAACACTTAGGGTGACAGACTTCCGTCCAACTCTGTAACACAGACAAAATACAACACATTTAGCGACAGACTTCCGTCCAACTCTGTAACACAGACAAAACACAACACTTATGGCGACAGACTTCCGCCCAACCCTGTAACACAGACAAAATACAATATGTAACACAGACAAAATACAACACTTAGAGAGACAGACTTCCGTCCAGCTCTGAAACACAGACAAAACCCAACACTTATAGCGACAGACTTCCGCCCTACCCTGTAAGACAGACAAAATACAACACTTATAGCGACACACCTCCGGTTTAATGCATCATTGAAGACTGGCTTCCGTCTCTAGAATACTTTACAAATATCGCAAAAAATAGTCAAGTAATTTTGATCACAAGCTATAAATGAAATAAATTAGAGAAATTCTCTATAAAACTTAGGGTCTGGTAGCCAGTCTATCAACATTGCTTATAGCATTTACGTCAAACTCTCCAATATATATTCATGGTACAAACAGCACAGCCTTCGCAATAGAAACAACATGACATTGCTTATTGCAAACGACCAACACAACGTCAATAATAGCGCACTTCCATCTTGTTAGCACTATTTTCTTTTGTTGTTGGATCCCGCGAAAAAAGAAATGTTCCCAACCTGATACTTCGATTTAGCTTAGTTGAGCTTGGTTCATATTTTATCAAAGTAGCAGAAGACACTAACCCTTCCGGAACGCCTGGTCTTCATACCATCAGACTTATTCAAAGGGTCTCCGTGTAAAGTGTTAATTTATGTATATACGCCCTGGGTACCGTTTCACTAAGCTTCGTAACTTACGAACGTTCGTAACCTTTTCGTAAACATTTACGAACGTTCGTAAGTTACGAAGCTTAGTGAAATGGTACCCTGGTGTTATCGACATTGAATTCTAAATATGATTACGTTGTCCCATGGATGGGATATACGTTTGTGCGGTTTATGTTTTTTTTTGTAATAGTATACATACACGTCGCCCAACATTCCCGCCAAAATAACTCCAACTAAGGTCCCTCCAAAGAACACCATTGTCGCGTGCGAACGAAGCACGACATTGTCGCAAACGAGGTCGAACTGGAATAAAGCATTATATCTAACTGTAAAAATAAACTCCAATATGATTAAAATGTAACTTTTTTTTTTTTTGCAAATCACGAATATTTAGATATGAGAAAACAATTATAATAAATGATACATCATCTATAGGGACTTCTAGACAACTTGTGAAATTTATACAATTATTTTTAAATTTGAAGAAGATTATTTTTCGCGAGAGCGCTTGTTGCAACTGCCAATATATTCGAATTACAAAACTGAAGTTATATACAGTACATTTACTGCCTCATGCCATCCTCGATATCTAGTGGTTACCATCACTGTCGCTCTCTACACCCCTATAAATATATCATGCCGATCAGATCAAAATCATATCTTGACGTAACTTGACGCAGCAGAGAGAAGTTTACGGAAATCCAAGATATGATTTTAATCAAATTGATGTCATGGCAAACTTGAAGGCCCCTTGTTGATGAGGCAAGAAGATTGGTTCGAATTTTTTATGTATATCGAGAGAGTCTCACATAAAGGTAAAGAAATGGCATGCTTTGAAGTCGGTTGCAGCTTCTTTGTAATCTTCAAAAGACAGGCATACAGCCTAAAGGTTCGGCAGGTGTTTTTTTTAGCTTGAGCGTGCCTTCAGTTTTGCCATGACATATAATATCATTGTTGTAGAGAGCGAAGGTGAGTGTAACCCCAGGCCCTGGTTTCATCAACGTTCCTCAACTTAAGGAAATTCCTTAACTTAAAAATCTCCATAAGAAAGCATTTCAAACGTTAAGGGGGAAAATTCTTGGTTAAGGAACTTTGCTTAAATTCTGTAATGCTTTCCTATGGATATGTTTAAGTTAAGGCATTTCCTTAAGTTATGGAACGTTGATGAAACCGGGACCAGATATCGAGGATGCCTAATGCGAGTCTCGACAACTGGAAACCAGTTACATGTACATGGATCTGAGGAAGTCATGTTAACATAGCCAAAGTAAGAGAGACGGCACCTGATGGTGAAGAAATACTCGCCTTGATTAACTTTAAATATTTAGTAATCACCATTTAAGAATACATACATTATGCGATATGCAGAAATAATAAATAATCATTATCTATTGAAACAGCATATAGGGACATGACTTAGCATCCCTGGCTGTTAAATGTCACCTTTGATGTCCCCTGTCTTTTACATGGAAATACCAGAATGCCTTTTACGATGATGCATGCAATTTACATCTGGTAGAATTCCGGACGCTGAGAATGAGCTTCAACGTCATAATTTTAACGAGAAAAGAGTAGAAGATTAAGAATCAAATTAAGAAAGAGAAAAAAAATCTTAGTGTAGAAAGCAAGCATTGCGCGAGAACTTCACATTTAGTTGTGATAAATATGGTATGGGATACGAACGGACTGGGTAAGTCCGTGAGAACGGTAAACTAAAGTTTATTAACTCACATCAGATATCGGCGTTTTTGACATTTCTTCTGTACTATACACCCACTTGGTACATTTTGTCTGTGACGTCATATTTGCTGTTTCGTTGAAGCTGTTGACGTGGCACTGTGAAGCCCATGTCTCCTGAAGCCGACTTCCGTTTGGTTGGTTACCAAGGAGACTAGGAACATCCCGCGAAGAGTTGACATATCGCAGAGTCGATAAATCCGATGTTGAATTTATCCATACATTGGGAATGTGACATCTACAAAAGCAAGTTTGTATGAAAATGTCATTGGACACGTAATTGTTGGTAACAGTCATAGTTTGTTCATGATCTTAAAGGCCCACTATACACGTAACTTTCGGTAAAACTTGAAGCGAAAAACAAGCCTAATAATTGATTATATTTATAGATTAAGTTAAGATTAACTGATATCAGCAATATCCAAGATGGATTCTTACGCGGTTACCGGTACAGCAGCAATTGAAACACGGTACAGTGTATTTGTAAACACGTGTCCATTTTGAACTCTCTTCTTCCTTCGACTTGTTGTTGAAGTGGGCCCCACCTCGATTATTTTCAATTCTTTGGATTTTTTTGTCAAGAGTTTCTTATTAGTTACCGCTCAAGTTTACTGCGCTTTAGACCTATTTATGTATGATTATCAACTGGATTGTTTTTTCATAATTTTTCAAAATCCCGAAAAATTTCCTAAAGTTACGTAATCTATATAGGGCCTTTAAATCATAGTCACATTACAAGTAAATGTTCAGGTGATACATCATCGACGTACAGTAATGTACCAGAGACGTATAATTCCACTCTGGCTTTATACGTCTCTGAATATACGAACAGTACTACGCGTTTTGTTTCAAATATAAGTTATAGTCAATGTCACAAAACAGCTTACAAAGTAATCTTCAAAGGCATGAACACTTTTGCTTGTCAAATCACTTCCCTCTGTATAGTGTCCTAGCCTGTAGCCCTCCAGACCCCGTCTCTCTGCTCAGACTGACCTTACGTCCAAATAATATCAACTAACCTGTACCAATATGTGCACATGTTACTTATTCAATTTTTCAATTATCATAGCTGAGAGGTGGATTGGTTACCGAATAGATAAAAAAAATATAATAAATGTTTTTTTTTGTTTTTATTTTACAACAAGTTATCCAATTTGTATTAATCACACTTGTTGACCCGAATGTAAGCGTGCGAGGAGTTTTATTGATCGAGGAAAATATATCCCACTTAGTGCCCATATATTATACAATAAACGATCGGTGATGACAAAGGTTTGCGTTATCATTATGGCTTTGTAAAGCTGGGTTATATTTACACAGTCGTCTAGATAACCATATCTATAATATGTTGGTGTATGATCACAAGATTATCTTTATATGTAAGGTGACAGTACCCAAATCGGATCAGTACCCAAATCGGATCACTTCTTTTCAAAAATACTTCTAAATCAACAACAATGTCAACAGATTAATTATAATATAACAATAATATAGTCTTAGAATAGATAGTCACACACCATTTTATGTCCACATATCATTAGTTTATTTAGTTTAAACATGCCATAAAACATTATTGAATCTCAAAACTTTGCGTTTTGTTACGTTTCTGAAATAAATGGCGCGTGCAACGACAGATGCAATCGGGAACCGTCGGCACTTTCCGTAAACGAGAAAATACCGACGGTTCCCGATTGCGACAGATGCGTCCTGTTTTGAACTATAAAAATAAATCCACCCGATAGAAATACTTGTTTTCATATAAATTCTAAAGGACATCATTAAATGTTGATATGCTACAACAAATATATTAATTTGAAAAGTAAAATACTGCAAAATTCAAGTCTTGACCTGATATGGGTCCTCAAATTCGCAAAATCTCGCACCGCTGATTGGTGACGTCAGAGCGTTCTATAAGTATCCAACTTGAACCTCGAGTGCTATGTAAGAACACCCATTGACGTTCTTCTTTTGATGCAACCATTAATGGATATAATTCATCATCAGATCAGTTGATTTCGTCCACGCTGTTAGGCATTTGTACAATAGGAAATCAATGCACCGAATTGACTCAATTCAACTCCGCTTTGTTTAAGACATGCACATAAATGTGCGAGGGTCTGTGAGCTCCCTCATCTCAATTTAGAACCGTCACTCTGCGGCGTATCTAGATGTCTTGATTCTGTGACACCTGTGACAATATCACCTGAGTGGCTATTTATTACTTTTGACTATATTACCTGTGTAACTATTTATTAATTGTGACTATATTACCTGTGTAACTATTTATTACTTGTGACTACATTACCTGTGTGACTGTTTATTACCTGTGTAAATATTTATTACCTGTGACTATATTACCTGTGTAACTATTTATTACTTGTGACTATATTACCTGTGTAACTATTTATTACCTGTGACTATATAACATGTGTAACTATTTATTACCTGTTACTATATTACCTGTGTGACTGTTTATTACCTGTGTGATTATTTATTATTTGTCACTATATTACATGTGTAACTATTTATTACCTGTGTGACTATTTATTACCTGTGACTATATTACCTGTGTGACTATTTATTACCTGTGTGACTATTTATTACCGGTGACTATATTACCTGTGTGAATATTTATCATCTGTGTGATTATTTATTACCTGTGTGAGTATTTATTACCTGTGACTATATTACCTGTGTGAATATTTATCATCTGTGTGATTATTTATTACCTGTGTGACTATTTATTACCTGTGACTATATTACCTGTGTGCTTATTTATTACCTGTGACTATATTACCTGTGTAACTATTTATTACCTGTGTGACTATATATTACCTGTGTGGCTATTTATTACCTGTGTGACTATTTATTACCTGTGACTATATCACCTGTGTGACTACTTATTACCTGTGACTATATTGCTTGTGTGACTACTTATTATCTGCTGTAAATATTGTAAATTTGATGTCGACCACATGTGAGACGAGTCTCTGACTCAATGTGTTATCGAATTTTAAATAAAGTCTATTATTATTATTATATTATTAATATTATCTATGACTATATTACCTGTGTGACTATTTATTACCTGTGACTATATTACCTGTGTGACTATTTATTACCCGTGTGACTATTTATTACCTGTGACTATATCACCTGTGTGACTACTTATTACCTGTGACTATATTGCTTGTGTGACTACTTATTATCTATGACTTATTTACCTGTGTGACTATTTATTACCTGTGACTATTTTAAAATATTGTACATTGTATGTATCTGATAATTTTTCATAGTCTTTTAAGCAAGATTTTTTTGAAGTACTGTTGAATGCATCTAAAATATTTCATAGTTTCTCGTAACAATTTAAAGAATCAATTAAGCGAAGTTTACTTTTTTATAATATAACCAAATATTTGATAAACTTGTAGTCCGGTAATCCTTGTGAGCTACTCATACTGATATTTTTACAAACATTGATGTTTTCCATGCGTTTTTCAATTGATAATAAGGAAATCCTTAATCGTCCAACCCATGCAAATGAGACACATGTTTACAAAAATCTCTGAGCACTTCGACCCAACGGAGCATGCGTGTTTTCAGGTTATCAAACACACATGCATGCTATATTTTGATGTCGCTATATTTGGTGCAGGCTTTCCCAATAATTAAACTGACAACATCGGCTACAAGGTATTTAATTATCAAGTACGGATTCCTTTGTCTGAATATAGGTATTTTTCATTCTAGTTGATTTTAAAAAACGCGGGTTCACTAAATTGCCTCTTTAAGAGTGACTTTCGTCATGTTTTAAGTACATTTTGATGTAACAGTGCATGTTATATGCGAAAGGTGAGACTCTAATAACATATCTGTTCTGTATCTGTACATGTGTTACCTGTATATAATTATGTGTATGTATCACCTGTGATACCTGTATTTTACTTACCTTTATACATGTTACCTGTACGTTTGTTTACCTGTGGTAATGCTCGTTGAGTGTAAACACTGTGATAAGAGTTAACGTAGCCGTGAGCAAGTTTGGAATCACACAGAATGCATACAGTCTTTTCTGGTACCTGCCGAAATCTCCAATGGACTGAAGAACATCGTCAAACGTCTTCATCTTGCTTTCCGTAAATGTTATGGTCTTAAATGATGCGTTTCAATGTACACATTTGTTTAAATAAATTTGTTTTCGCTGCACAGGATCATGTCATACCTGCACGCCAAAATTATGTATCCGGAATCTGTGGTTTGGTTTGAAATTAGTCACGAGAATAATCTATTAAAGTTCCAAGAACATGCAGGCTAATGACGAAGATATTTTTCTCACAATGGGTCTTTCTTACGTAATACTGGAGTCTACGCAAATAATTCACGCTCAATTATTAACGACAAATCCTTAAAAAACTCAGACACACACTTTAAGAGGTGCATGTAGATCAAAGACTAATAATACACTTTCCATGGACAGAAACTGAATCACACAACAATAATTGGAGACTGGAGTTTCGAATATTGACACGATCTATAAGCTCCAGTGAAAATAGCGCACCGTAATTCGTCGTTGTTGAAGGCATACATTAATCATCAAATACCAGTGCTAGTTCCGAGGATCAATATAATACACATCATATGATAAATACAGATAACATTAATAGAAGACACTCTAAGATAAATCCCGAGGATTCAGATAAGTCAGATAAAGATACTTTGTGGCAAGTTCCGAGGTTTCAGATAAAGATATATACTTTGTGGCAAGTCCCGAGGATTAAGATAAGACACACTGTGGTAAGTCCCGAGGATGATAAAGACACTCTATGGTAAGTCCCGAGGATGATAAAGACACTCTATGGTAAGTCCCGAGGGATTCAGATGAAGACGCTCGCCATGGATTCAGATAAAGACACGGTATGGATTCAAACAAAGACACACGCTGTGGACTTAAACGAAGACGCACGCTCTACTCAAATGATGACACACGCTGTGGATTCAGATGAAGACACGCTATGGACTCAGATGAAGACACACGCTATGGACTCAGATGAAGACACACGCTGTAGACTCAGATGAAGACACACGCTATGGACTCAGATGATGACACACGCTATGGACTCAGATGAAGACACGCTATGGATTCAGTGAAGACACGCTATAGACTCAGATGAAGACACACGCTATGGACTCAGATGAAGACACACGCTGTAGACTCAGATGAAGACACACGCTATGGACTCAGATGAAGACACACGCTACGGTAAGTTACGAGGATTTTAGTCAAGATACAATTCAATTCAGATAAAGACAAGGCGAGTCCCGATGTTACGTATGACGGTAATATTAAAACACCAAACACCTCCTGTAGTAAATTCCAGATAAGCGACTGGGACGCCAAGGACATCACATGACCTGATGATCGTAAACGACAGATCTATTCCGATAGTTTAAACAAACGACGAAGGAAATTTCAGCGTGTGTCGGCAAGTATACTCCAGAAAACATATTCTTATGTTGTAAAACACATCACTGAGTTATCTGGAATGAGGCACATAAAATTACAACTGCTGACGGTTACACATTACATGTTCTGGTCAAACATTGTAAAGATAAGTCTAGTACACCTCATCTTATCTGTAGTATATACATACAACAAGCTGTCTGGGTAGCAGCTACCTACTGTTAAATATATCTCTACACAGGGACATGGAAATTCGTCAATGCTATAGGTTTTTAGTACTGTATAATATTTTTCAACAACGTTTGCAGACATGTTTTGTAATTTGGGATAGGAAAACAAAGCTTTTAAAAGCGTATTCTAATTCCATTCCAAAAACCGAAACTAAGTTTTTACCGAAGTTGGACACCTTTAAGGGTTGTTGAACTCCTTAATATAATCACTGGCAGTGGCGTAGCTAGATGTTAAGGGATATGCAAGCCTGGGGACGTATGCGAAGCGAAAAGCGCCCCCCCTCCCCCCCCCCTGAAGCTGACGGAAAATTGTCACAACCTTGTTTTTGTATGCTCAAGCATGCACGGAAACTACGCCACTGACTGGGTGTAACATTTCCCCCTAAATTCGACCTAAACCCCTGAAATGTGTACATTTTTACGCTTAGCGTATTAGTTTAGGTGTAACTGTAACTAATTTTCATGTCCCTGTGCTTCTCTTGTACACAGCTTGGGTACAGGCCAACACTACATATGTTACACATAGCAGCACTATGCTGATGAAAATAAACTCTTCCACAATTAAAGTATAGTATAGTTTACGACATCAATGACTATAAGGGTAGCAATCAGCAGAGAAATGAAGAAATTTCAATTGACACGTGCAAAATAACGTTACCAGAAACTTTAGAGACAGGTTCAATTGAAGCTTGTGATTGGCAATACACGACATAATGTTACATCATAAAATGACGTTATATATTGCATGATTGGTCAAAATGACGTAACACGACAATTTTTGAATTTTGCATTAATTTGATAATATTGAAAATAACACACCAATTAAATTGTATGACAATGCTCTTTAATCTAATATATGTCAAATTTTTATAATAAATGATTTTCTGTTTCTATAATGTTGATATGCCGGAACATGTTTTTGGAACACCCTGTACTATTGCATCCTTGACATCCAGGGGTTACGCCATGTAATATGCCATGACAAATCTGAAGGTTCCGTGCACACCTCCTTGTTGATGAGACAAGAAGACTGGTTAGACTCTTTGATGTACATCAAAAGAATCTCGTCGTCACATAACGGTAACGGAGAGACTACGGTTGTCGTACGACAGGTAACGGACGAACGACGATTGTCGGACGACAGGTTTCAAGTTTCAAGTTATATTAAAAGGGATTGGTAAAGTGGTTAACACTCCGGCCTTTATTTTCAAATGCAATTCTGCATATAGGTAACATTAATACATAGTACAAAATAAAACATTGCAATTCACAAGATGGCGGAGGACAATTCAATATAGTAGGCAATGCACACACATAAAGGAATATATTTATATAACTAATAAACATTTTCACTGCACGAGAGTTTTTCTTTTAGATAACGGACGGACGATGGTTGTTGTACGACAGGTAACGGACGAACGACGATTGTCGGGCGACAGGTAACGGAGGAACGACGATTGTCGGACGACAGGTACGGACGAACGACGATTGTCGGACGACAGGTAACGGACGGACGATGGTCGTCCTACGACAGGTAACGGACGAACGACGATTGTCGGACGACAGGTAACGGACGAACGGCGATTGTCGGGCGACAGATAACGGACGAACGACGATTGTCGGACGACAGGTAACGGACGAACGGCGATTGTCGGGCGACAGATAACGGAGAGACTACGGTTGTCGGACGACAGGTTACGGAGGAACGACGATTGTCGGACGACAGGTAACCGGGGAACGACGGTCGTCGGACGACAGGTAAAGGACGGACAACGTTTTATCGGACAACGGGGACTATCACCTAGCACGAACTACAGTGGAGCTCTCTAGCATTATGTGTGCAGCCGGATAAGGATCCTCAAAATCTACTATCTCACCCGACTTGATATCATATTCAGATAAGGGTCAAGTTTCGGACACAGTGTCCTCGAGCTTGTTTTTGGAAGGTTACGACTGTTTTACATTGGTATAATGTTAACAGCTAGGGCTTAGCATGATATAGTGATCGACAAGTAATTTTTCATAAATCCTCACATTTTTAAATTTCTATTGGGGAGGATACATGTTCTAAATTACAAGTATGAAAACAATTGTGTGAATTCTAAGGGAAAACACTTTTGAATGACATATATTTGAGCTGCCCTGTCAGAGAGATGATCGAAATGAGTAAATATACTTATAGTGACCTTGGTAGTAGACTGGCGATTTTGTATTGAGGTATTACATGTTTATCAATGCTACAATTGTACATTGTACTGTCAGGAAGCATCTGTCTATTTGTCAGGTCCTTTCATAGAACCCATTCTCTATCAAAAGGGATTGGTAAAGTGGTTAACACTCCGGCCTTCCATGCAGGCGGCCGGGGTTCGATCCCCAAAATCGTCATACGCATGGGACATTCAGAGAAAGTGTTTTTCTCTTGCCCACACAACTCCCAACAACCCAGGTGGTGTATAAAATGGTCTGGGATGGGTGTTGCAGTATCTGTACTGTAGCATTCAAGTGCGGTGGCACTATAAAAGATGCCGTTGGAAACACGGTTCCACTACAAACAGATCACCATTCATCTCCAGCACACACGCATACAAACACACACGTAGGGAGATATTAGCCAGGTGGTATAGGACAATTAGTTAGCGCCTGATAAGGTAGCTCCTGGGAACTCCTCAGAATTGTATATGATAGAACTGTATGTCTTAATTGTATTGATTGTATAAGAATTGTACATCTATATACTGTAAAGCGCTTTAGAGTGGCTTATGTTAGCTAGATATGGCGCTATATCAAATGTTGTACATGTATATTATTATTAAAAGAGTGGATGATTTTCCCCTATTGTTCCATTGTCTTCCATATAACATAATTCTACGAATCTACACACACGTGTTTTGTATGATTTTTTTTATATAATTTTACTTAAAACAATAACCAAAGGCAACGGTTTATGACATTTGCTCAGACCACAAGGACGAGCGAACTTTTACTGCGAGATTTGGGCATATTCTGAGGTGTTTTCCACCTTTAGCCTATAGACAATTGGGGAGGGGGGGATGTGGGTGTGGGTGGCATGTTATCAAAATTGATCGAAACCCCCCAAAAGTGTTAAAATTAGTCTAAACACATAAGTTTAGGTCCAACTCTAGTTGAACCCGATTATCATGTCCCTGTGGATTCGGATCAGACCGACCATACACATTCATGGTTACTCCGGGTTCATCCGACCTTAAGCAGATCCAAGTCACGCTTGTAACATATCCGATACAACAAAGATACAGGTATGTATTACATTTGTCATACCGTATTGAAGTCAAGTTGATTACAGAAGCGAGATGCAATTAAACCCTACGTTTGATCAATATTTTGATAACGCAAATCTGATGCCGACTTCGGCAGACGACACATTCAGAGAGTGATGTTATGGAAATACAATGTGTGTGTTCAGACACGGAAGTAAAGTATGGCTATCTAAGTATGTGATTCAGACAGGGGTGTTATGGAGAGTTATATATATAATATAAGGTACAATTTGGATTTTCAAACTGCAATTGCATAGCATGTGTAAAGCTTGATAATTAATATATGTCACAGATGGTATACATCAGATTACAATATAAATAACATTTAATGAACTAGGCCTTGAAATAATTGATGCTGCATTTCATTATAGTTTTCACAGAACATATATTCATCATGACACTGGTATACAACAAAACCATCATGACAGTATATTTTAGGATAGGTTAACATATTAAATGGTGCGCGCTAGCGCATCATGTTGAGTATGTAAGCCAATTTATAATATGACAACCAAATACTTATACTGGCCAACATACAGTTGATGCAGATATAATAGTATTAGTCAAAGCAAGTTTCATTGTCAGGGAAAATCGAGAGAGAGGGGGGGGGGGGGCAGCCACCGGTTGACAGTGGAGCAGTGCTGTATCCAACGCTACAACTGGGACGTCATAAGTGTGGCGTTACAATGTCCCAATGTATGTTATTGGGAAATATTGGGCGAAGTAACGTCATCTAGTGTCTGTGCAGTGGAAATGTAAACATTTGGTTTCAAACTATACAACCAGCTGTGGTCACAACAAGGTTCTCATAATTATACCGAAAGAAACAGCTATGCCATCAGTTTAAAACGAAAGCGTAGGCCAAGTGACAAGCTTGTTCAAGAAGGACCATAACTGTAGATAATCTTAAATTCATAGTGCGAGCGAAATATAGAGTTTTCGGTGGTTTAGAATCGAGATACCAATAACTCTTTGCTGTGACCAAGGAAACAGACGTTTTCGAAAGCTCGCAAAATCAGTTTTCAGTTTCTGTCCAAAACAAACTTAGTCTAAGTGAAAGAACATCATTTAATAACGAAAAGACCCGTCTCCAGCCCCGGGATGTTGCTTTGGCCCCCTTGATTAATGATCTCCATTGTTTTTTAAAGTGATAAATATTCCCTCATTATTTATAATTCCTCTTAAGAAATAGCAGCACATTTGTAATAGTCTTCAACTGTCAAATAAAATCTGGTCAATCTGATTAAAATACACATCCTCACTATTATTATCGGGTGTAGGCCTACACACGATACTTAGCATTAACATCAGACATTTTCTCCATGACAGAGGACACTCGCTAACGTCGCCGCCGACAATGGGGTATAGTGTAAGCCCCCACCCCCGAACCGAACCTCTGGTACAAGATAGGCTGGCTAAACGACATGACAACGGCGGCAATACAAGGTACCGACAGACAGAAATACTGCTCGGTTCATGGTTATGTAAAAGCGTTGCTGAATACAATTTCTTAATCGATTTGATAAACAAGAGGCCCATAGGCCGTAGCAGTCATCAGGCAATCTATATAATGTTTTGTTGTTTAAAGATATTACCGTATTTGACCCCTGTGACCTTGTAAGAAGGTTAATGAATAATGGTATTCCTTCATCTCCGCAAACTACTAGGAATATAGCAGTATCCTGGGACCTTTAGTTACTGAGAAGAAGTATTTAAAACATTTTAAGACATTTGACTCCTGTGACCTTGAAAGTAGATCCAATTAAATCACTTGAACAGACTTGGTAGTCCTTCATCAAATGTAGGTACCCTATGCCTTTCAATTATTCAGAATTGACATTTGAATCTTGGGACCTTGAAAGTAGGTAAAGGTCAATCTTTTGAACAAATTTAGTAGCCATTCTTTCAAGCAATGCATGCTTCAGGCCAATTATCAGTACACTGGGCCTTAAGGTTATTGAAAAGAAAAGTTCTTTGAAGAACATTAAAACATCTGACCCGTGACCTTGAAAGTGGGTCAATGTCATTTGTCCTAACAAACTTGGTAGCCCTTCATCCGAGCATTCTACAGGCCAATTATCAGTTCCCTAGGCCTTTTCAGTTATTGAGAAGAAGTTGCTTTAAGATTTTAACATATACTTGTATGACCCCTGTGACCTTGAAAGTAGGTCAAGGTCATTCATTTAAACCAACTTGGTAGCACTTCGTTCCAGCATGTTACAGTTAATGAGAAGTTGCTTGAAGATTTTAACATAATTGACCTGTGACCTTGAAAGTGGGTCAGGGTCATTAATTTAAACAAACTTGGTACATGTAGCACTTCATCCCAGCATACATGCATAATATCATCACCCTAGGCCTTTTAGCTACCAAAACATTGCTTAAAAGATTTTTGACACATTTGACCCCTGTGACCTTGAAAGTGAGTCACGGTCATTTATTTGAAATAAATTGTAGCCTTTCATCACAGCATGCTACAGGCCAAATATCCCTATCCTGAGCCTTTCAGTTATTGAGAAGAAGTTGCTTAAAGATTTTAACACATTTGACCCCTGTGACCTTGAAAGTAGGTTAGGTAATTCATTTTAACAAACTTGGTAGCCCTTCATTTCAGCATGCTACATGTGTAATATCATCACCCTGGCGACGGACAGTGCACAATGGCTATAGGTCACCTGGACTCTTCAGGTCAGATGACCTTCAAACAAATCAAATGACACAGGTGTATGTAACGTGAAATGGTTTAATGTTGATATATGTTCACAATATTGTCAATAACAGGGTCATCCATGTGGAAACAAATGCTTTGAACACAAACAAGGATTCATAATTCTATGAACCACAGGAACAAAGGGTCATAGTTTATGAATCACTTTTACACAAATCAAACAAGGGTTCATAGTTTATGAATCACAAGTACACAATCACACAAGGGCTCATAATTCATGAATCACAAATCATACAAGGATTCACAAGTCTATGAACCACAGGTAAACAATATTGTACAAGAGTTTATAGCCTATGAACGACAAGTAAATACCTTTGACAAGGATTCACCTCTGACAAGGATTCACAAGTCGGGCAATTACAGGTAGCTTATATGATACGAGGATTCATAGCATATGAACCACATGCACATATATTATACGTGTACAATGATTCATAAACTAATCAACCCTATGTACACAAATCTTGATTTTCCAATTAGCTGCAGACACATGCAGCTCATCCTATTTATAGTTGGTTTGTAGAGATATTTTATAAAGTATGTACATCTGCAGCTACACTACAATTCTGATTAATTACAACTTTTGTTAAAAATAACTTTGACATTCTGCATATAGTAATTTCATTACAGTGAGGTTATAAAACCACAAGGTGAATATTTTGGTGACCAGCACTCAAAATGATTTCTACAGAGTTTTGGGGCATGCCTAACATCTCAAAACATGCGATTAAAATAAGTCTTTATTTGCATTCATTCCACAATTAAGATATATACTGCTATGCTGTCTTTCCCTGACAATCTAGGGACTAGAGCAGCTAATTCATTTACACCTGTCACAGTTATCTCCCCTGTCAGTATATGGATATGAAGTTTTTGGAACATGTTCAAATGTTCTGAGAAACAATAATAAAAAACCCAAAAATGTTGGTACTTTCAGAGCGTATCTTAAATAGAACACAGGGTTATGTCATATGTTACAATGCTGAAGAAAAATATAAATTTGAGTTGAAGTATATGTAAATCACGGTATGTGTAAAGAGCATGTCACAAGTCCCTGTGATTTTTAAATGATTGTCTGGAAGCACTTATATTCATTTACTTGCATATATAATTGTACAACCACATCTTACTCACTTTAAAAACTGTGACCTCTTTCACCACACTGACTCCATAAGAAAGAATATAATGCCGTTGTTTTAAATATAACCGCAATCAATCCAAAACGTTCGGGATCTTCCTTACAAATGCTGCAACTCTAAATGTTTTTAATCTGACTATACCTGAAAATTGGCATATGAATGCCCCGTTTTCTGTAAATATTCTCATAAACTTTTAAATAAAAATTTTCTACGAAAAGGTGTGTAAAACAGGAAAGGCATTTTACAAACATGTTAATAAATAATAATCCACCAGATGACCCAGTCAAAGACACAGCGACATAGAAGTTTGGTGTATGTATACATAATGTACAATATTATTCCCATTCCCAATCAGCTTGAATAACTTACTTTATCACTCACATGGATAGCCAAGTGTCTACCACACCTCAGTACAAGACACAACAGCCCAGGTACCCTGTGTATGTTTACCGCAACACACAACAGCCCAGGTACCCTGTGTATGTTTACCGCAACACACAACAGCCCAGGTACCCTGTGTATGTTTACCGCAACACACAACAGCCCAGGTACCCTGTGTATGTTTCACGTGCCACGAGCTCGAGTAAACCACAGGAAAACTGTACCCACTGAAGTTACCAGATACACAAGTTTACAGTTCACCTGCGATACAGGCAGGTATCTTAAAAGGGTAACTTCAAATTAGGCCAGAGTCTGATTAAAATATAACACAAGATCATTCCGGTTTGAATTCAAGAATACAAAAATACTTCTGTTACTGTCGTGAGGACAGAAATAAGACTTTGTGCTAGTCTGGTGCCAGACCAACCCCTATAGAGGGACTGCTGCAGTGAGTTACAAAAATATTCTGGAGTATGTCCTTCAAATGATTCTAAAACGCAATTATAACACGCTATACAAATCAAGCAACATGTTTAATACTTTTTTCTCAGAGACAATGCCATCAGTTTATATTCGATAATTCCCTCACATGCAACTAACTACAAATTGTGTATCTTCTTTTTTCTGAACTTTTGTCTGGAAAAAAAGTGATAAATACATTTAATTGAATGTACAATTAATTGATAAGGATTTGTACAGACTTCATCTCATCCCCCCCAATCCCTAAAATTTCCCAATGAACTATTCTAACATTTGAATTGGAAAAGTTCAAATGTGTCTTCAGGGGTTATTTGGTTAATGACACTGCAATTAATACAGGCAAATATCTCAGCACCAAGCATGCCAGCTATATTGTTAACAAAGTTACTGACTCGAAACACTCCTTTCACTCAACAACGCAGTCATGCCCTTCCCAATCTATGGAAATGGGGCACCATTCATCGTAACAACCAACAGAGTCATATATCCAGAATGATACAACTCTCCTAATTAAAATATACATACAAAATAGCTAGATTCCACATGTTTTCTCTATTTCTTTTATAGATATTTTGCATTTTTCTTGTAAAAAAAAAAGTTAAATAAATTTGGCTAGATTCCACTTGTGTTGATGCATCAATTTTTTTGTAATATCACAACGAACACAGTGACAGAGGGAAGGATTCTTAAGACATATGTACCACTTTCTGCTGGAGTCTATAGCCAACTCGCTTTAAGTTAAACTTCTACTGTCAAAGGCAACTGTTCGCTATAGAGTTGTCCAATAAACTAAGAGAAAATGGACAGCAATCCAGCTTCCGACTCGGAACATATTTTCAGATCATTGCTGCAAACAATTCAATAACATTTGATTTCAGGGACAGAAGTCAAAGTCACCTTTCTGTGGCACATAGTTCATTGTTTGTCTGAGAACAGTCTCCTCTGTACTGTGTCGTACAAATTCTAGATTCCACTTGTGTACATTTGAATTATTTCTAAGTTTCACTTGTGTTGACAGAGATGGTTGCAGAGTCCCTCAGCCAATCAGAAGTCTCGTTACTTCTAGAAGAGATGAGAGACCAGCAGCTAATCAGAAGCATTTTCACTTCTTATAGCCGAACTCTTTGGCATCATCTTCCGTGAAGTCACCATACCTCCATAGGTTTACCTGAAATCAATAGAAATTTGCAATATAAAAATGGTGTTAAAATCCAAAGATTTCTCTTAACTTTGAAATGTTCAAGGTTAAAAATACCAGATAAAATTCAAACCATAATTTATTCAGCTACGACTAAATGATGTTGAGACGGTCAGAAATGATATGAAATCCAGCGTAAATTAAACGAAGACAGTTCTAAACAAAAAGCTGGCTGTAAAATCTGGCTATATTTCACAGATAATGCTCCATTGGCTGTACATTACTTATATTTTCATAATTATTCTGTTTTTGATGTCACAGAATACTGTGGTCGGACCCCAGCTAACACCGATTTTTGATAATGTTTTAACATTTCCAGACACAAAATCGATTCGGTATTCGGAATTCAGAGGGATCGGTATTAGGAAGTGTTAATGTAAAGAAGAAACAATTCCGTACATATATATTTAGTTCGGCATAATGAGGTGATCAGTATAGAGAAAAATCTAAAAATTCACAAATAAATAGAGGCTATTCCATAACAAATCTGATGGGGAGATGGGAGGCAACTGTATTTATGTGTGGAATGTTTCAACCAGATCTAGCATTCTTTATCTGTAACAGAGGTCAATATATATTTTAAATACCTCTACCTGGAGTCGAACCTGGCTTACTAGTCTTACGCTGAAACGACTGAGCTACAGAGATCCTTCTAGCTGAAAAGTATATTGCAGCAATTTCTTACCAGGGTTACATATCAAATCACTTACTGTATTTGATGGGTAGTGGGGTCACTGATAATTTGCCTCCTGCCTCTCCCATATGGTTAATTTTGGAACAGCTCTAATTTTCTACAGTACAGTTCATTTGTTTGCATTGTTAAGTATAAGAAAAACACTTTACAGTATGGTGTGAACACTTACCCTGGCAATTTTGGCTTTTTCCTGTGCCTTCTGGTAGTCTGACACAATCTTGGCAAGTCGTTTCTCCCGCCTCCTTTCAGCAAGGATCCAGCCCGCGGATATGAGACCCTGTGAAATGTCGTCCTTGGTGTCAGGGATGACAAGCGTCACAAATTCCAGACCTGGTGCTTTGTACTCGGTATTCATCATAAGTTCCTTGTTGATGACGTCATTGTAGAACGCATCAAGGGCATCTGCTTTCGAGTCCTCCTGTAAACATTGATTTGATTTATATGTTTGAAAATAAATGTAGTTGATACGAAGTAGCTATGTAGTTGTCTAATTAGATATGTTCCAACACATATGATAAGGAACTAAAATCTTTTTTAAAAGGACAAAAACAAGATGGAATGTTACAATTTAGAATGTATATGATGAGGAACAAAAATCTAAAAAAGGCAGCCCCTCTAACGCTTTTGATTTGCTATAGCAACTGTGCCCTCAAAACCCGAAAAATCTCAATTATGTCCCGAGGTTTACTCATACTTCATGATCTTTGTGTAAAGTTTGAAGAAAACATGTAAAAGAATGAAGTTGTTGTTAAGTGTTTACAGTGAATTGAGATGGGATGGAACAGACTTGGGTGCTAATTTTATGGTGGGGACATGAGAAACACATGAAGTGAAAGACTTGGCAAGACGGGAGGTATCAGGCAGGGGACACAGTACTTGGCGACTGCCCCACGCTGGCCTGGAACCAATGACCAAGAGGTCTAAGGCAAGTGAATGTAGACAATATGGTACCTAAACCACTCGTCCAAGGCAGCCCCACATAAAAAAGAAAATCAGAAAAGTTTTCTGAATTCGAAACAAAGGTCAATAGAGGCCTGGTAGAGTCTGACTGATTACTTACATCTGGAGGCAGTGTGACACACGCCATGGCGAATTCTTGAGCTTGGGGTGCCAGCGTCTGGTATGTGGCAGGCAACTTGGCTAACCGTGAGGCATCTGTTTTTTCTCTCTGAAAATTAAATATATATAATTTCGTCCGTTTTGCGGTATTAGGAAGAAATTATTTTCTCCTTGTTATGTTTACGCCAATAGGTACGATAGCTAGGTGCGTATTTGCACGTGCAAGTGGTGCAAATACGGCACTACACGTGGTTGAGTACACAAGGTCGTCATTCAGGCGACACAGGTAGCGGGGTGTACACGTTTAATTTTATTTTAATTATTCATGGGTCAAATATTCGAGTTAAATGGCTTTTTGAAAGTTTATGAAACGGATACTTATATATATATATTACATATGTGCTATTGTATTACATTGTCTATGATGGTTTTTGATTTGATTAAATCATGCGGTACCTCTGTCGCTCATGCGGTACCTCTGTCGCTGTGAAATACATTTATGTGTTTGTTTTGTTTATCCTATTGGTTAAATTTAAAGGAGAAGTTCCATTATTAACTTTAAACAAAATCATCTCATTTTCTTCAAAACCAAATGAACCAGAACGTTACCTTAATCAAAATGAGAAAAGTTGAGATATTATCGCTACAGCAGTGATTTCATTTCTTAAATTCTCTTTGTAAAGATGCTTTTTTGGCGGCATTTTGTAGCAACAAATATAAAATGTGAGAAATATTTGTATACTTACATTTCCGTAGTCAATAAACAGTACTGTCACATGAGATCTCTCCACTTTCTCTACCTTAGCTCTGTACCTGAAACAGCAACATTGATCATCAGCATCCAGCATCCTGTTTGTTTTCTATAATTAACTTATGTTTTTTTAAGGACATAGGAGCTATTTAGATCCTTTTGTTCAAAGATAAGCTCAACTTAATGTGTTCTTGTGTCCCAATTAGTGTTTTGAAATTCCTTCACAAACCAGTGCTAAAATTTAGAAATCTTAACCGGAGGAATGAGATTTCGCTGTCTACATTAAACAGGGGTGATTGAATATTTTCCCCCCGCACTTTCCTAACGTAAAACAAGTTGTAATGTGAACTCAGTACATCACGCCATCATCAATGACAGTTGCAATGTGAGACGAAATTGATGACGATACTCCTGTGATGTTTTAGAATAATAGTACGTTTGAGCGGTCTTTTCCCTACCCCGGTAAAAGATCAGTTTATCTTTTACCTAGCTAGCTAAAATGGGAATGAACTTGTTAAGTGTGGGAGAAAAACTGATCATGTAACAGTGAAATCAAGCGAGCAACGCAATTACCAGGATTCGTCTACAGAGAACTGTGCGGCACACACATCTCCTTTCTTTGGTGTGTAGGAGCCGGGCAGAGGGGGGTTAGACTCCATGTCCTGTCGTAGCTGTTCCATCAGCTTCTCTAACTGAGGGCCTGTAAATTAACAATTCATAAATTGTCTATTTTGTTACAACAACTTTTGAATGATTATTCAATACCGAAACAACAGATAGATGTTACAATCATAATGGTTAAAGCCAATTGGGTTGAAATTTAGCAATATTTGGAAAAAGATGGTATAAGCTTAGGAGAAGCTTTTCACTTGAAATTCTAATCCTATTTCTAGTGAGAAATAGGCCTCGGTTCTTTTTAACAGTTTTGAAAGTAACTATCCCTGGCCATATCTCATTCCTAAAACTGAATACCATGGTACAAAGGGTAGTCAATAAATAATCAAACGATTGATAGACAAGACAAGAGCTTACCATTTTCTACATATTGAGCGTAGAATTTGAGTTCCTCGGGGGAGACTTCTGTGACGACCACCTTTTTGTAGCTTACACTCCTGTCCGACGTGTCCTCAATCACCTCTTCCTTCTCGATAGGCTCCTCATATGTGGACCACATCTGTGGATAAAATACACAGTTTTACACAAAGCAAATTCTAAACAGTTCAAACATTGATGTTTTGGTATTTCCAAACAGGTATTTTAATAGATGATACATATTTTTAACACAGAACCATTTCAAAACAATTTTGTAGATATTTCTTTAACATTGCCATAATTGACTGGAATCCTCCACCTCCTCTAAAGGATCCTTGTCCCCCGGCCAAGACATGTAACTAAACATCAGTCAGTCTCCCAGCTTTATATAAGTTTACAGAGGCCGAAAAGTCAGTGATGGACTCATTACCAGACATCCCCAATGCATAACGGGAGTTCGAATGTGGGGGTGGGCTTATTTCTGAGCACGGGCTTATTGCTGGAGAAATACGGCATTGGAAATAGTATTACACAACAGCTTTTACAGAAAGAAAACAATTCCTTGCAGGACATTAATGAGAAATAAACAAAATATGATCTAACAGCAATGTTTGGACTATAGAAATTGAGAGGTTAGATGGAGATTTGAACCGAGTCAGCCTACCTAGTCAACACAAGAGTCTTGACTCAGAAAGTTAAAGGGAGGTTACTCTACAGGGAAAACCACCAAATAGCTACATATATATTCTATAGTGGTTCATAGACCCTTTAACACCAATACTGAAGTTAAAGACAATTTAACTGACTGATGTCTGTATGCCAGCCTTCCCAGCCTGTTCCCTTTAAAGATTTCTCGATCCAAAATGACAAAAGGGACTCACATTCAGTTTCTTGGCCTTGGCTTTGTCCTGAGAGACACATAGTGCCTTGTAGTAGTTGCTGCGTTCAGCTGTGAAGTGGACTTTGGACAGACCTTCTTCCACAAGTCCAACAGACAGGTTCACATTCTCCACAAACAGCCAGCCAATGAAGTTACCTCCCTTGTCCATGGCCTCCACCTGAACTTCCACCTCGCGCTGTAGACACATCTCTTTGGTGAAAAGCATCGCTTCGTCACCGTATGGCTCAGCCGGGGTTACCACTCCGCCTGGCATGTTACGTGTCCCTCTAGGGCAAGAGATACCTGGAAATGGAAGAATTTATCCTACTTACCATGTCTTGCTATGTTTTCGTGTAACAATGTCAAATACACAAATTAAAATGATTTTTCTATACAGTTTATTGAGTATTTCATAGAAATAAATTACACCTCTTCTGCTTGACATGCTTGCTACAATAATCTCAACTTGTCCACGAAGAAAAATATAAAATAAACTATAGATTTCTAAAACATATTTCATATCATAACCAGGAAAATTCATGTCAGGATATCGGTTTGTCCAACACTGTGACTAAGTAACATTTTTTGGCAATAGGCACAGGTATTTTTGGCTAGGCGATTGGTTTTCCTTCGTAAATTGTGTTTCTTTGTTATATATAATATATTTAATATGGGTCAATGAAGTACTATTAACCATAGTTTCCCAAAATTTGTGTTCAATCTTAATTTTTCATAATTTTTTCATTTCTTTAACAATAACTTCCTATCAAGAACTGCAATACCTCAAAATAGAGTTTCAAATTTGCATCTTATATTTTAAAGTATCAAGGTCTCAGTTTTTATGTTAATGTCACTCACCTGACACGAGGAATGTAATGAGACACGTTTCTCGTGGAATGAAGAGTCGAAGTCGGGAGCCACTGGCTACAAACTCAACAATGACTTCAGACCTGCCAGCCTGGAGGAAGGGCAGAAACTGTTTTGCTTTTGTGATGTCCTGCAACAAATTCACAATATTAAGGCTTCATAAAGGGGGGCATACAAAGTGTTATAAGCACGGTAGTAATAATCTACTGTAGTATCCATCTCATCCTTATAAATCCAGACACTTTTACTTCTAAATCTTTTGAATTGATTAGATGTGATGGAAAAATTAAATGGTTACAGTTTCCTTGATTTGCAGAACTACAAAATGTGACAATGAAATCTATTGTTTTTCTTAATGTTTTCTTTAAAAGAAATGTTTGCATATTCAAGACTCGCACCACTTAATCAGCCTATCACGGAGTGTTTCATACGTTTGTAGTCCCTACTGAAAATTTGTTACGACCAAGTACAGTGACTGTGAGTAATTTGAATAGGTAATTGTTGACCTACTCTGCATTGAATGAAATCTGTAGATATTTAACTGTACAAAAATATGTACATTTGGTAGATTTTGATATGTGATGGCGGATTGATATGGGGTCAAAAGTCAGAGGGTGTTCCCGACCCATTTCACTTGTGTGACATGCAAATTTCTGGTTGTCCGAAGCAGACGCCTGTAGCGAGCTAAAATGCCAGTAATGCCCTTTTGAAGCCTTTGTCATGTTTGTATCTGTGAATCTAGACAGTTGTCACAAGTGTTGAACTTCAAATATTAAAGTTATTAGCTCGAAAGCTTAATAATGACATATAGTAAATCATTTAGTTGTGCAAGTCATTTAATGGGACCAGCCATGTGCTTGACGTATGGAACATTTTCGGTGCTCCGGATATTTCTTTTTCATATACAGCCACTGTCATTGAGTGTTAGCACAGTTTTTCAGTAAGTACATATATTTAATTTGACAAAGAACTTCAAAATTATCGAAAATCTGGCTAAACATGGCCCTGTGTTGAAGTCTGTATTCTTGGACTGACACTTATACTCAGGTTTTTAATTAAGTGTGATTATTGATCTGCGTGTGTACATGTGTTTGTAGTACTTTACTGATATGTGTACTAGGTTTACGCATCCAAGTAGAACAAAGCTCTAGTGTGCTGTCTTCCACAACCAGAACCCCCCCCCCCCCCTCCCCGCCAACTCCAGTTACAACTCTGTCCAGCCATTGTCCAGCCATTCTCAGGCTTATTTCTTCTTACAAATTACAAATGTATATGTGTTTTTTAGCCATATGAAAGCACTAACTAGAACAACCACATAATAAGCTTGTACAAATATTGCACATGTGAGTTTATATATGTGTATGTGTCACGTACAAGTTTTGGTGGCTATTTCCAACTTATATTCCATATTTTCAGTAAATTGTAGATATTACTTTATTCCTGTCACAATATATACCTTGTTCAACATCTTGTTTTATTGATAGGGAGATATTAGCCAGGTGGTATAGGACAAGTAGTTAGCGCCTGATAAGGCAGCTCCCGCGAACTCCTCAGAAGTGCATATATGATAGAACTGTATGTGTTAATTGTATTGATTGTATAAGAATTGTATATCCATGGACTGTTAAACGCTTTAGAGTTGCTTATGTTAGCTAGATATGGCGCTATATCAAATGTTGTACATGTATATTATTATTATTATTAAAAGAGTGGATGATTTTTCCATATTTTCCCTTTGTCTTCCATCTAGCATAATTCCATGAATCTCCACACACGTGTTTTGTTTGGCAAACACTTCATAGAAGTGGTGTTTCGGATTTTCAATTAACGTCTAGATTTTACTTAAAGCAATTTCTTCTCAATAACCAAAGGCCAAAGGCGAAGGTTGATGATAGTTGCTCAGACCACAAGGACCAGCAAACTTTTACTGCGAGATTTGGACATATTCTGAGGTGTTTAGAGTAATTATATATCAATTTCATTTAAAATACTCTACTCAATGGTCTTAACGGCTGAAGGTTGGGTATATTTCGAGGTATGTGGGGTCGAAATTTCGGCCTCGAAACGAAGTTTTTCACCTTTAGCCAATTGACCAATGGGGGGGGGGGCATTTTATCAAAATTGATCAAACACCCCCCCACCCCCAAAGTGTAAAAATTACTCTAAACACCTTAGTTTAGGTCCAACTCTAGTTGTACCCAATTCTCATGTCCCTGTGGATTCGGATCAGACCGATCATATACATTCATGTTTTCTCCGGGTTCCTCCGACCTTAAGCAAGTCCCGCTTGTAACATATTCCGAGACAACAAAGATACATATATGTTTAACATTTGTCAAGTTGATTTCAGACGCACAGACGCGAGATGCAATTAAACCCTACTTTTGATTGGTTTGATCAAAATTTAGGGGGAGGGAGCAGCCACCAGTTGACAGTGGAGCAGTGCTGTATCCAGTGCTACAATTGGGACGTCAGAGGTATGGCGTAACAATGTCCCAATGTATGTTATTGGGAAAAATTGGGCAAAGTAACTTTAGCTAGTGTCTGTGCAGTGGAAATGTAAACATTTGGTCTCAAACTGTACAACCAGTTGTGGTCAAAAGGTTTTCAAAATGATACCGAAAGAAACAGCCATGCCATCAGTTTAAAAAAAGAAAGCGTAGGCCAAGTGACAAGCGTGTTCAAGAATGACCATAACTGTAGATAATCTTAAATTAATAGTGCGAGCGAAATATAGAGTTTTCGGTGGTTTAGAATCGAGACACCAATGACTCTTTGCTGTGACCAAGGAAACAGACGTTTTCGAAAGCTCGCAAAATCAGTTTTCAGTTTCTGTCCAAAACAAACTTAGTCTACGTGAAAGAACATCATTTAATAATGAAAAGACCCGTCTCCAGCTCCGGGATGTTGCTTTGGCCCCCTTGATTAATGATCTCCATTTGTTTTTTAAAGTGATATATATTCCCTCATTATTTATAATTCCTCTTAAGAAATAGCAGCACATTTGTAATAGTCTTCAACTGTCAAATAAAATCTGGTCAATCTGATTAAAATACATGTCCTCACTATTATTATCGGGTGTAGGCCTACACACGATACTTAGCATTAACACCAGACATGTTTCCCATGACAGAGGACACTCGCTTACGTCACCGCCGACACTGGGGTATAGTATAAGCCCCACCCCACCCCCGAAACTCTGGTACAAGATAGGCTGGCTAAACGACATGACAACGGCGGCAATACAAGGTACCGACAGACAGAAATACTGCTCGGTTCATGGCTATGTAAAGCGTTGCTGAATACAATTTCTGAATCGATTGATAGACAAGGGGCCCATAGGTCTTAAGTTAACTGTCATCCGACAATCTATATAATGTTTTGTTTGTAATTGCGAAGTTGTTTAAAGATATTACCGTATTTGACCCCTGTGACCTTGTAAGAAGCTTAATGAATAATGGTATTCCTCATCTCCGCAAACTACTAGGAATATAGCAGTATCCTGGGATCTTTAGTTACTGAGAAGAAGTGTTTGAAAAATTTTAAGACATTTGACCCCTGTGACCTTGAAAGTAGATCAAATTAAATCACTTGAACAGACTTGGTAGTCCTTCATCAAATATAGGTACCCTATGCCTTTCAATTATTCAGAATAATTGACATTTGACTCTTGGGACCTTGAAAGTAGGTAATAATTTGAACAAACTTGATAGCCTTTCATCCAAGCATGTTACAGGCCAAATATCAGAGCCCCGGGCCTTTCTGACATTGAGAAAAAGTTCTTTGAAGATTTTAACATAGTTGACCACTGTGACCTTGAAAGTAGACCAAGGTCAATCTTTTGAACAAACTTAGTAGCCATTCTTTCAAGCAATGCATGCTTAAGGCCAATTATCAGTACACTGGGCCTTAAGGTTATTGAAAAGAAAAGTTCTTTGAAGAACATTAAAACATCTGACCCGTGACCTTGCAAGTGGGTCTATGTCATTTGTCCTAACAAACTTGGTAGCCCTTCATCCGAGCATTCTACAGGCCAATTATCAGTTCCCTAGGCCTTTTCAGTTATTGAGAAGAAGTTGATTTAAGATTTTAACATATACTTGTATGACCCCTGTGTCATTGAAAGTAGGTCAAGGTCATTCATTTAAACAAACTTGGTAGCACTTCGTTCCAGCATGTTACAGTTAATGAGAAGTTGCTTGAAGATTTTAACATATTTGACCTGTGACCTTGAAAGTTGGTCAGGGTAATTAATTTAAACAAACTTGGTACATGTAGCACTTCATCCCAGCATACATGCATAATATCATCACCCTAGGCCTTTTAGCTACAAAAACATTGCTTAAAAGATTTTTGACACATTTGACCCCTGTGACCTTGAAAGTGAGTCACGGTCATTTATTTGAAATAAATTGTAGCCTTTCATCCCAGCATGCTACAGGCCAAATATCCCTATCCTGGGCCTTTCAGTTATTGAGAAGAAGTTGCTTAAAGATTTTAACACATTTGACCCCTGTGACCTTGAAAGTAGGTTAGGTAATTCATTTTAACAAACTTGGTAGCCCTTCATTCCAGCATGCTACATGTGTAATATCATCACCCTGGCGACGGACAGTGCACAATGGCTATAAGTCACCTTGACTCTTCAGGTCAGATGACCTTCAAACAAATCAAATGACACAGGTGTATGTAACGTGAAATGGTTTAATGTTGATATATGTTCACAATATTGTCAATAACAGGGTCATCCATGTGGAAACAAATGCTTTGAACACAAACAAGGATTCATAAGTCTATGAACCACAGGAACAAAGGGTCATAGTTTATGAATCACAAGTACACAAATCAAACAAGGGTTCATAGTTTATGAATCACAAGTACACAATCACACAAGGGCTCATAATTCATGAATCACAAATCATACAAAGATTCACAAGTCTATGAACCACAGGTAAACAATATTGTATAAGAGTTTATAGCCTATGAACGACAAGTAAATACCTTTGACAAGGATTCACGTCTGACAAGGATTCACAAGCCGGGCAATTACAGGTAGCTTATATGATACGAGGATTCATAGCATATGAACCACATGCACATATATTATACGTGTACAATGATTCATAAACTAATCAACCCTATGTACACAAATCTTGATTTTCCAATTAGCTGCAGACACATGCAGCTCATCCTATTTATAGTTGGTTTGTAGAGATATTTTATAAAGTATGTACATCTGCAGCTACACTACAATTCTGATTAATTACAACTTTTGTTAAAAATAACTTTGACATTCTGCATATAGTAATTTCATTACAGTGAGGTTATAAAACCACAAGGTGAATATTTTGGTGACCAGCACTCAAAATGATTTCTACAGAGTTTTGGGGCATGCCTAACATCTCAAAACATGCGATTAAAATAAGTCTTTATTTGCATTCATTCCACAATTAAGATATATACTGCTATGCTGTCTTTCCCTGACAATCTAGGGACTAGAGCAGCTAATTCATTTACACCTGTCACAGTTATCTCCCCTGTCAGTATATGGATATGAAGTTTTTGGAACATGTTCAAATGTTCTGAGAAACAATAATAAAAAACCCAAAAATGTTGGTACTTTCAGAGCGTATCTTAAATAGAACACAGGGTTATGTCATATGTTACAATGCTGAAGAAAAATATAAATTTGAGTTGAAGTATATGTAAATCACGGTATGTGTAAAGAGCATGTCACAAGTCCCTGTGATTTTTAAATGATTGTCTGGAAGCACTTATATTCATTTACTTGCATATATAATTGTACAACCACATCTTACTCACTTTAAAAACTGTGACCTCTTTCACCACACTGACTCCATAAGAAAGAATATAATGCCGTTGTTTTAAATATAACCGCAATCAATCCAAAACGTTCGGGATCTTCCTTACAAATGCTGCAACTCTAAATGTTTTTAATCTGACTATACCTGAAAATTGGCATATGAATGCCCCGTTTTCTGTAAATATTCTCATAAACTTTTAAATAAAAATTTTCTACGAAAAGGTGTGTAAAACAGGAAAGGCATTTTACAAACATGTTAATAAATAATAATCCACCAGATGACCCAGTCAAAGACACAGCGACATAGAAGTTTGGTGTATGTATACATAATGTACAATATTATTCCCATTCCCAATCAGCTTGAATAACTTACTTTATCACTCACATGGATAGCCAAGTGTCTACCACACCTCAGTACAAGACACAACAGCCCAGGTACCCTGTGTATGTTTACCGCAACACACAACAGCCCAGGTACCCTGTGTATGTTTACCGCAACACACAACAGCCCAGGTACCCTGTGTATGTTTACCGCAACACACAACAGCCCAGGTACCCTGTGTATGTTTCACGTGCCACGAGCTCGAGTAAACCACAGGAAAACTGTACCCACTGAAGTTACCAGATACACAAGTTTACAGTTCACCTGCGATACAGGCAGGTATCTTAAAAGGGTAACTTCAAATTAGGCCAGAGTCTGATTAAAATATAACACAAGATCATTCCGGTTTGAATTCAAGAATACAAAAATACTTCTGTTACTGTCGTGAGGACAGAAATAAGACTTTGTGCTAGTCTGGTGCCAGACCAACCCCTATAGAGGGACTGCTGCAGTGAGTTACAAAAATATTCTGGAGTATGTCCTTCAAATGATTCTAAAACGCAATTATAACACGCTATACAAATCAAGCAACATGTTTAATACTTTTTTCTCAGAGACAATGCCATCAGTTTATATTCGATAATTCCCTCACATGCAACTAACTACAAATTGTGTATCTTCTTTTTTCTGAACTTTTGTCTGGAAAAAAAGTGATAAATACATTTAATTGAATGTACAATTAATTGATAAGGATTTGTACAGACTTCATCTCATCCCCCCCAATCCCTAAAATTTCCCAATGAACTATTCTAACATTTGAATTGGAAAAGTTCAAATGTGTCTTCAGGGGTTATTTGGTTAATGACACTGCAATTAATACAGGCAAATATCTCAGCACCAAGCATGCCAGCTATATTGTTAACAAAGTTACTGACTCGAAACACTCCTTTCACTCAACAACGCAGTCATGCCCTTCCCAATCTATGGAAATGGGGCACCATTCATCGTAACAACCAACAGAGTCATATATCCAGAATGATACAACTCTCCTAATTAAAATATACATACAAAATAGCTAGATTCCACATGTTTTCTCTATTTCTTTTATAGATATTTTGCATTTTTCTTGTAAAAAAAAAAGTTAAATAAATTTGGCTAGATTCCACTTGTGTTGATGCATCAATTTTTTTGTAATATCACAACGAACACAGTGACAGAGGGAAGGATTCTTAAGACATATGTACCACTTTCTGCTGGAGTCTATAGCCAACTCGCTTTAAGTTAAACTTCTACTGTCAAAGGCAACTGTTCGCTATAGAGTTGTCCAATAAACTAAGAGAAAATGGACAGCAATCCAGCTTCCGACTCGGAACATATTTTCAGATCATTGCTGCAAACAATTCAATAACATTTGATTTCAGGGACAGAAGTCAAAGTCACCTTTCTGTGGCACATAGTTCATTGTTTGTCTGAGAACAGTCTCCTCTGTACTGTGTCGTACAAATTCTAGATTCCACTTGTGTACATTTGAATTATTTCTAAGTTTCACTTGTGTTGACAGAGATGGTTGCAGAGTCCCTCAGCCAATCAGAAGTCTCGTTACTTCTAGAAGAGATGAGAGACCAGCAGCTAATCAGAAGCATTTTCACTTCTTATAGCCGAACTCTTTGGCATCATCTTCCGTGAAGTCACCATACCTCCATAGGTTTACCTGAAATCAATAGAAATTTGCAATATAAAAATGGTGTTAAAATCCAAAGATTTCTCTTAACTTTGAAATGTTCAAGGTTAAAAATACCAGATAAAATTCAAACCATAATTTATTCAGCTACGACTAAATGATGTTGAGACGGTCAGAAATGATATGAAATCCAGCGTAAATTAAACGAAGACAGTTCTAAACAAAAAGCTGGCTGTAAAATCTGGCTATATTTCACAGATAATGCTCCATTGGCTGTACATTACTTATATTTTCATAATTATTCTGTTTTTGATGTCACAGAATACTGTGGTCGGACCCCAGCTAACACCGATTTTTGATAATGTTTTAACATTTCCAGACACAAAATCGATTCGGTATTCGGAATTCAGAGGGATCGGTATTAGGAAGTGTTAATGTAAAGAAGAAACAATTCCGTACATATATATTTAGTTCGGCATAATGAGGTGATCAGTATAGAGAAAAATCTAAAAATTCACAAATAAATAGAGGCTATTCCATAACAAATCTGATGGGGAGATGGGAGGCAACTGTATTTATGTGTGGAATGTTTCAACCAGATCTAGCATTCTTTATCTGTAACAGAGGTCAATATATATTTTAAATACCTCTACCTGGAGTCGAACCTGGCTTACTAGTCTTACGCTGAAACGACTGAGCTACAGAGATCCTTCTAGCTGAAAAGTATATTGCAGCAATTTCTTACCAGGGTTACATATCAAATCACTTACTGTATTTGATGGGTAGTGGGGTCACTGATAATTTGCCTCCTGCCTCTCCCATATGGTTAATTTTGGAACAGCTCTAATTTTCTACAGTACAGTTCATTTGTTTGCATTGTTAAGTATAAGAAAAACACTTTACAGTATGGTGTGAACACTTACCCTGGCAATTTTGGCTTTTTCCTGTGCCTTCTGGTAGTCTGACACAATCTTGGCAAGTCGTTTCTCCCGCCTCCTTTCAGCAAGGATCCAGCCCGCGGATATGAGACCCTGTGAAATGTCGTCCTTGGTGTCAGGGATGACAAGCGTCACAAATTCCAGACCTGGTGCTTTGTACTCGGTATTCATCATAAGTTCCTTGTTGATGACGTCATTGTAGAACGCATCAAGGGCATCTGCTTTCGAGTCCTCCTGTAAACATTGATTTGATTTATATGTTTGAAAATAAATGTAGTTGATACGAAGTAGCTATGTAGTTGTCTAATTAGATATGTTCCAACACATATGATAAGGAACTAAAATCTTTTTTAAAAGGACAAAAACAAGATGGAATGTTACAATTTAGAATGTATATGATGAGGAACAAAAATCTAAAAAAGGCAGCCCCTCTAACGCTTTTGATTTGCTATAGCAACTGTGCCCTCAAAACCCGAAAAATCTCAATTATGTCCCGAGGTTTACTCATACTTCATGATCTTTGTGTAAAGTTTGAAGAAAACATGTAAAAGAATGAAGTTGTTGTTAAGTGTTTACAGTGAATTGAGATGGGATGGAACAGACTTGGGTGCTAATTTTATGGTGGGGACATGAGAAACACATGAAGTGAAAGACTTGGCAAGACGGGAGGTATCAGGCAGGGGACACAGTACTTGGCGACTGCCCCACGCTGGCCTGGAACCAATGACCAAGAGGTCTAAGGCAAGTGAATGTAGACAATATGGTACCTAAACCACTCGTCCAAGGCAGCCCCACATAAAAAAGAAAATCAGAAAAGTTTTCTGAATTCGAAACAAAGGTCAATAGAGGCCTGGTAGAGTCTGACTGATTACTTACATCTGGAGGCAGTGTGACACACGCCATGGCGAATTCTTGAGCTTGGGGTGCCAGCGTCTGGTATGTGGCAGGCAACTTGGCTAACCGTGAGGCATCTGTTTTTTCTCTCTGAAAATTAAATATATATAATTTCGTCCGTTTTGCGGTATTAGGAAGAAATTATTTTCTCCTTGTTATGTTTACGCCAATAGGTACGATAGCTAGGTGCGTATTTGCACGTGCAAGTGGTGCAAATACGGCACTACACGTGGTTGAGTACACAAGGTCGTCATTCAGGCGACACAGGTAGCGGGGTGTACACGTTTAATTTTATTTTAATTATTCATGGGTCAAATATTCGAGTTAAATGGCTTTTTGAAAGTTTATGAAACGGATACTTATATATATATATTACATATGTGCTATTGTATTACATTGTCTATGATGGTTTTTGATTTGATTAAATCATGCGGTACCTCTGTCGCTCATGCGGTACCTCTGTCGCTGTGAAATACATTTATGTGTTTGTTTTGTTTATCCTATTGGTTAAATTTAAAGGAGAAGTTCCATTATTAACTTTAAACAAAATCATCTCATTTTCTTCAAAACCAAATGAACCAGAACGTTACCTTAATCAAAATGAGAAAAGTTGAGATATTATCGCTACAGCAGTGATTTCATTTCTTAAATTCTCTTTGTAAAGATGCTTTTTTGGCGGCATTTTGTAGCAACAAATATAAAATGTGAGAAATATTTGTATACTTACATTTCCGTAGTCAATAAACAGTACTGTCACATGAGATCTCTCCACTTTCTCTACCTTAGCTCTGTACCTGAAACAGCAACATTGATCATCAGCATCCAGCATCCTGTTTGTTTTCTATAATTAACTTATGTTTTTTTAAGGACATAGGAGCTATTTAGATCCTTTTGTTCAAAGATAAGCTCAACTTAATGTGTTCTTGTGTCCCAATTAGTGTTTTGAAATTCCTTCACAAACCAGTGCTAAAATTTAGAAATCTTAACCGGAGGAATGAGATTTCGCTGTCTACATTAAACAGGGGTGATTGAATATTTTCCCCCCGCACTTTCCTAACGTAAAACAAGTTGTAATGTGAACTCAGTACATCACGCCATCATCAATGACAGTTGCAATGTGAGACGAAATTGATGACGATACTCCTGTGATGTTTTAGAATAATAGTACGTTTGAGCGGTCTTTTCCCTACCCCGGTAAAAGATCAGTTTATCTTTTACCTAGCTAGCTAAAATGGGAATGAACTTGTTAAGTGTGGGAGAAAAACTGATCATGTAACAGTGAAATCAAGCGAGCAACGCAATTACCAGGATTCGTCTACAGAGAACTGTGCGGCACACACATCTCCTTTCTTTGGTGTGTAGGAGCCGGGCAGAGGGGGGTTAGACTCCATGTCCTGTCGTAGCTGTTCCATCAGCTTCTCTAACTGAGGGCCTGTAAATTAACAATTCATAAATTGTCTATTTTGTTACAACAACTTTTGAATGATTATTCAATACCGAAACAACAGATAGATGTTACAATCATAATGGTTAAAGCCAATTGGGTTGAAATTTAGCAATATTTGGAAAAAGATGGTATAAGCTTAGGAGAAGCTTTTCACTTGAAATTCTAATCCTATTTCTAGTGAGAAATAGGCCTCGGTTCTTTTTAACAGTTTTGAAAGTAACTATCCCTGGCCATATCTCATTCCTAAAACTGAATACCATGGTACAAAGGGTAGTCAATAAATAATCAAACGATTGATAGACAAGACAAGAGCTTACCATTTTCTACATATTGAGCGTAGAATTTGAGTTCCTCGGGGGAGACTTCTGTGACGACCACCTTTTTGTAGCTTACACTCCTGTCCGACGTGTCCTCAATCACCTCTTCCTTCTCGATAGGCTCCTCATATGTGGACCACATCTGTGGATAAAATACACAGTTTTACACAAAGCAAATTCTAAACAGTTCAAACATTGATGTTTTGGTATTTCCAAACAGGTATTTTAATAGATGATACATATTTTTAACACAGAACCATTTCAAAACAATTTTGTAGATATTTCTTTAACATTGCCATAATTGACTGGAATCCTCCACCTCCTCTAAAGGATCCTTGTCCCCCGGCCAAGACATGTAACTAAACATCAGTCAGTCTCCCAGCTTTATATAAGTTTACAGAGGCCGAAAAGTCAGTGATGGACTCATTACCAGACATCCCCAATGCATAACGGGAGTTCGAATGTGGGGGTGGGCTTATTTCTGAGCACGGGCTTATTGCTGGAGAAATACGGCATTGGAAATAGTATTACACAACAGCTTTTACAGAAAGAAAACAATTCCTTGCAGGACATTAATGAGAAATAAACAAAATATGATCTAACAGCAATGTTTGGACTATAGAAATTGAGAGGTTAGATGGAGATTTGAACCGAGTCAGCCTACCTAGTCAACACAAGAGTCTTGACTCAGAAAGTTAAAGGGAGGTTACTCTACAGGGAAAACCACCAAATAGCTACATATATATTCTATAGTGGTTCATAGACCCTTTAACACCAATACTGAAGTTAAAGACAATTTAACTGACTGATGTCTGTATGCCAGCCTTCCCAGCCTGTTCCCTTTAAAGATTTCTCGATCCAAAATGACAAAAGGGACTCACATTCAGTTTCTTGGCCTTGGCTTTGTCCTGAGAGACACATAGTGCCTTGTAGTAGTTGCTGCGTTCAGCTGTGAAGTGGACTTTGGACAGACCTTCTTCCACAAGTCCAACAGACAGGTTCACATTCTCCACAAACAGCCAGCCAATGAAGTTACCTCCCTTGTCCATGGCCTCCACCTGAACTTCCACCTCGCGCTGTAGACACATCTCTTTGGTGAAAAGCATCGCTTCGTCACCGTATGGCTCAGCCGGGGTTACCACTCCGCCTGGCATGTTACGTGTCCCTCTAGGGCAAGAGATACCTGGAAATGGAAGAATTTATCCTACTTACCATGTCTTGCTATGTTTTCGTGTAACAATGTCAAATACACAAATTAAAATGATTTTTCTATACAGTTTATTGAGTATTTCATAGAAATAAATTACACCTCTTCTGCTTGACATGCTTGCTACAATAATCTCAACTTGTCCACGAAGAAAAATATAAAATAAACTATAGATTTCTAAAACATATTTCATATCATAACCAGGAAAATTCATGTCAGGATATCGGTTTGTCCAACACTGTGACTAAGTAACATTTTTTGGCAATAGGCACAGGTATTTTTGGCTAGGCGATTGGTTTTCCTTCGTAAATTGTGTTTCTTTGTTATATATAATATATTTAATATGGGTCAATGAAGTACTATTAACCATAGTTTCCCAAAATTTGTGTTCAATCTTAATTTTTCATAATTTTTTCATTTCTTTAACAATAACTTCCTATCAAGAACTGCAATACCTCAAAATAGAGTTTCAAATTTGCATCTTATATTTTAAAGTATCAAGGTCTCAGTTTTTATGTTAATGTCACTCACCTGACACGAGGAATGTAATGAGACACGTTTCTCGTGGAATGAAGAGTCGAAGTCGGGAGCCACTGGCTACAAACTCAACAATGACTTCAGACCTGCCAGCCTGGAGGAAGGGCAGAAACTGTTTTGCTTTTGTGATGTCCTGCAACAAATTCACAATATTAAGGCTTCATAAAGGGGGGCATACAAAGTGTTATAAGCACGGTAGTAATAATCTACTGTAGTATCCATCTCATCCTTATAAATCCAGACACTTTTACTTCTAAATCTTTTGAATTGATTAGATGTGATGGAAAAATTAAATGGTTACAGTTTCCTTGATTTGCAGAACTACAAAATGTGACAATGAAATCTATTGTTTTTCTTAATGTTTTCTTTAAAAGAAATGTTTGCATATTCAAGACTCGCACCACTTAATCAGCCTATCACGGAGTGTTTCATACGTTTGTAGTCCCTACTGAAAATTTGTTACGACCAAGTACAGTGACTGTGAGTAATTTGAATAGGTAATTGTTGACCTACTCTGCATTGAATGAAATCTGTAGATATTTAACTGTACAAAAATATGTACATTTGGTAGATTTTGATATGTGATGGCGGATTGATATGGGGTCAAAAGTCAGAGGGTGTTCCCGACCCATTTCACTTGTGTGACATGCAAATTTCTGGTTGTCCGAAGCAGACGCCTGTAGCGAGCTAAAATGCCAGTAATGCCCTTTTGAAGCCTTTGTCATGTTTGTATCTGTGAATCTAGACAGTTGTCACAAGTGTTGAACTTCAAATATTAAAGTTATTAGCTCGAAAGCTTAATAATGACATATAGTAAATCATTTAGTTGTGCAAGTCATTTAATGGGACCAGCCATGTGCTTGACGTATGGAACATTTTCGGTGCTCCGGATATTTCTTTTTCATATACAGCCACTGTCATTGAGTGTTAGCACAGTTTTTCAGTAAGTACATATATTTAATTTGACAAAGAACTTCAAAATTATCGAAAATCTGGCTAAACATGGCCCTGTGTTGAAGTCTGTATTCTTGGACTGACACTTATACTCAGGTTTTTAATTAAGTGTGATTATTGATCTGCGTGTGTACATGTGTTTGTAGTACTTTACTGATATGTGTACTAGGTTTACGCATCCAAGTAGAACAAAGCTCTAGTGTGCTGTCTTCCACAACCAGAACCCCCCCCCCCCCCTCCCCGCCAACTCCAGTTACAACTCTGTCCAGCCATTGTCCAGCCATTCTCAGGCTTATTTCTTCTTACAAATTACAAATGTATATGTGTTTTTTAGCCATATGAAAGCACTAACTAGAACAACCACATAATAAGCTTGTACAAATATTGCACATGTGAGTTTATATATGTGTATGTGTCACGTACAAGTTTTGGTGGCTATTTCCAACTTATATTCCATATTTTCAGTAAATTGTAGATATTACTTTATTCCTGTCACAATATATACCTTGTTCAACATCTTGTTTTATTGATAGGGAGATATTAGCCAGGTGGTATAGGACAAGTAGTTAGCGCCTGATAAGGCAGCTCCCGCGAACTCCTCAGAAGTGCATATATGATAGAACTGTATGTGTTAATTGTATTGATTGTATAAGAATTGTATATCCATGGACTGTTAAACGCTTTAGAGTTGCTTATGTTAGCTAGATATGGCGCTATATCAAATGTTGTACATGTATATTATTATTATTATTAAAAGAGTGGATGATTTTTCCATATTTTCCCTTTGTCTTCCATCTAGCATAATTCCATGAATCTCCACACACGTGTTTTGTTTGGCAAACACTTCATAGAAGTGGTGTTTCGGATTTTCAATTAACGTCTAGATTTTACTTAAAGCAATTTCTTCTCAATAACCAAAGGCCAAAGGCGAAGGTTGATGATAGTTGCTCAGACCACAAGGACCAGCAAACTTTTACTGCGAGATTTGGACATATTCTGAGGTGTTTAGAGTAATTATATATCAATTTCATTTAAAATACTCTACTCAATGGTCTTAACGGCTGAAGGTTGGGTATATTTCGAGGTATGTGGGGTCGAAATTTCGGCCTCGAAACGAAGTTTTTCACCTTTAGCCAATTGACCAATGGGGGGGGGGGCATTTTATCAAAATTGATCAAACACCCCCCCACCCCCAAAGTGTAAAAATTACTCTAAACACCTTAGTTTAGGTCCAACTCTAGTTGTACCCAATTCTCATGTCCCTGTGGATTCGGATCAGACCGATCATATACATTCATGTTTTCTCCGGGTTCCTCCGACCTTAAGCAAGTCCCGCTTGTAACATATTCCGAGACAACAAAGATACATATATGTTTAACATTTGTCAAGTTGATTTCAGACGCACAGACGCGAGATGCAATTAAACCCTACTTTTGATTGGTTTGATCAAAATTTAGGGGGAGGGAGCAGCCACCAGTTGACAGTGGAGCAGTGCTGTATCCAGTGCTACAATTGGGACGTCAGAGGTATGGCGTAACAATGTCCCAATGTATGTTATTGGGAAAAATTGGGCAAAGTAACTTTAGCTAGTGTCTGTGCAGTGGAAATGTAAACATTTGGTCTCAAACTGTACAACCAGTTGTGGTCAAAAGGTTTTCAAAATGATACCGAAAGAAACAGCCATGCCATCAGTTTAAAAAAAGAAAGCGTAGGCCAAGTGACAAGCGTGTTCAAGAATGACCATAACTGTAGATAATCTTAAATTAATAGTGCGAGCGAAATATAGAGTTTTCGGTGGTTTAGAATCGAGACACCAATGACTCTTTGCTGTGACCAAGGAAACAGACGTTTTCGAAAGCTCGCAAAATCAGTTTTCAGTTTCTGTCCAAAACAAACTTAGTCTACGTGAAAGAACATCATTTAATAATGAAAAGACCCGTCTCCAGCTCCGGGATGTTGCTTTGGCCCCCTTGATTAATGATCTCCATTTGTTTTTTAAAGTGATATATATTCCCTCATTATTTATAATTCCTCTTAAGAAATAGCAGCACATTTGTAATAGTCTTCAACTGTCAAATAAAATCTGGTCAATCTGATTAAAATACATGTCCTCACTATTATTATCGGGTGTAGGCCTACACACGATACTTAGCATTAACACCAGACATGTTTCCCATGACAGAGGACACTCGCTTACGTCACCGCCGACACTGGGGTATAGTATAAGCCCCACCCCACCCCCGAAACTCTGGTACAAGATAGGCTGGCTAAACGACATGACAACGGCGGCAATACAAGGTACCGACAGACAGAAATACTGCTCGGTTCATGGCTATGTAAAGCGTTGCTGAATACAATTTCTGAATCGATTGATAGACAAGGGGCCCATAGGTCTTAAGTTAACTGTCATCCGACAATCTATATAATGTTTTGTTTGTAATTGCGAAGTTGTTTAAAGATATTACCGTATTTGACCCCTGTGACCTTGTAAGAAGCTTAATGAATAATGGTATTCCTCATCTCCGCAAACTACTAGGAATATAGCAGTATCCTGGGATCTTTAGTTACTGAGAAGAAGTGTTTGAAAAATTTTAAGACATTTGACCCCTGTGACCTTGAAAGTAGATCAAATTAAATCACTTGAACAGACTTGGTAGTCCTTCATCAAATATAGGTACCCTATGCCTTTCAATTATTCAGAATAATTGACATTTGACTCTTGGGACCTTGAAAGTAGGTAATAATTTGAACAAACTTGATAGCCTTTCATCCAAGCATGTTACAGGCCAAATATCAGAGCCCCGGGCCTTTCTGACATTGAGAAAAAGTTCTTTGAAGATTTTAACATAGTTGACCACTGTGACCTTGAAAGTAGACCAAGGTCAATCTTTTGAACAAACTTAGTAGCCATTCTTTCAAGCAATGCATGCTTAAGGCCAATTATCAGTACACTGGGCCTTAAGGTTATTGAAAAGAAAAGTTCTTTGAAGAACATTAAAACATCTGACCCGTGACCTTGCAAGTGGGTCTATGTCATTTGTCCTAACAAACTTGGTAGCCCTTCATCCGAGCATTCTACAGGCCAATTATCAGTTCCCTAGGCCTTTTCAGTTATTGAGAAGAAGTTGATTTAAGATTTTAACATATACTTGTATGACCCCTGTGTCATTGAAAGTAGGTCAAGGTCATTCATTTAAACAAACTTGGTAGCACTTCGTTCCAGCATGTTACAGTTAATGAGAAGTTGCTTGAAGATTTTAACATATTTGACCTGTGACCTTGAAAGTTGGTCAGGGTAATTAATTTAAACAAACTTGGTACATGTAGCACTTCATCCCAGCATACATGCATAATATCATCACCCTAGGCCTTTTAGCTACAAAAACATTGCTTAAAAGATTTTTGACACATTTGACCCCTGTGACCTTGAAAGTGAGTCACGGTCATTTATTTGAAATAAATTGTAGCCTTTCATCCCAGCATGCTACAGGCCAAATATCCCTATCCTGGGCCTTTCAGTTATTGAGAAGAAGTTGCTTAAAGATTTTAACACATTTGACCCCTGTGACCTTGAAAGTAGGTTAGGTAATTCATTTTAACAAACTTGGTAGCCCTTCATTCCAGCATGCTACATGTGTAATATCATCACCCTGGCGACGGACAGTGCACAATGGCTATAAGTCACCTTGACTCTTCAGGTCAGATGACCTTCAAACAAATCAAATGACACAGGTGTATGTAACGTGAAATGGTTTAATGTTGATATATGTTCACAATATTGTCAATAACAGGGTCATCCATGTGGAAACAAATGCTTTGAACACAAACAAGGATTCATAAGTCTATGAACCACAGGAACAAAGGGTCATAGTTTATGAATCACAAGTACACAAATCAAACAAGGGTTCATAGTTTATGAATCACAAGTACACAATCACACAAGGGCTCATAATTCATGAATCACAAATCATACAAAGATTCACAAGTCTATGAACCACAGGTAAACAATATTGTATAAGAGTTTATAGCCTATGAACGACAAGTAAATACCTTTGACAAGGATTCACGTCTGACAAGGATTCACAAGCCGGGCAATTACAGGTAGCTTATATGATACGAGGATTCATAGCATATGAACCACATGCACATATATTATACGTGTACAATGATTCATAAACTAATCAACCCTATGTACACAAATCTTGATTTTCCAATTAGCTGCAGACACATGCAGCTCATCCTATTTATAGTTGGTTTGTAGAGATATTTTATAAAGTATGTACATCTGCAGCTACACTACAATTCTGATTAATTACAACTTTTGTTAAAAATAACTTTGACATTCTGCATATAGTAATTTCATTACAGTGAGGTTATAAAACCACAAGGTGAATATTTTGGTGACCAGCACTCAAAATGATTTCTACAGAGTTTTGGGGCATGCCTAACATCTCAAAACATGCGATTAAAATAAGTCTTTATTTGCATTCATTCCACAATTAAGATATATACTGCTATGCTGTCTTTCCCTGACAATCTAGGGACTAGAGCAGCTAATTCATTTACACCTGTCACAGTTATCTCCCCTGTCAGTATATGGATATGAAGTTTTTGGAACATGTTCAAATGTTCTGAGAAACAATAATAAAAAACCCAAAAATGTTGGTACTTTCAGAGCGTATCTTAAATAGAACACAGGGTTATGTCATATGTTACAATGCTGAAGAAAAATATAAATTTGAGTTGAAGTATATGTAAATCACGGTATGTGTAAAGAGCATGTCACAAGTCCCTGTGATTTTTAAATGATTGTCTGGAAGCACTTATATTCATTTACTTGCATATATAATTGTACAACCACATCTTACTCACTTTAAAAACTGTGACCTCTTTCACCACACTGACTCCATAAGAAAGAATATAATGCCGTTGTTTTAAATATAACCGCAATCAATCCAAAACGTTCGGGATCTTCCTTACAAATGCTGCAACTCTAAATGTTTTTAATCTGACTATACCTGAAAATTGGCATATGAATGCCCCGTTTTCTGTAAATATTCTCATAAACTTTTAAATAAAAATTTTCTACGAAAAGGTGTGTAAAACAGGAAAGGCATTTTACAAACATGTTAATAAATAATAATCCACCAGATGACCCAGTCAAAGACACAGCGACATAGAAGTTTGGTGTATGTATACATAATGTACAATATTATTCCCATTCCCAATCAGCTTGAATAACTTACTTTATCACTCACATGGATAGCCAAGTGTCTACCACACCTCAGTACAAGACACAACAGCCCAGGTACCCTGTGTATGTTTACCGCAACACACAACAGCCCAGGTACCCTGTGTATGTTTACCGCAACACACAACAGCCCAGGTACCCTGTGTATGTTTACCGCAACACACAACAGCCCAGGTACCCTGTGTATGTTTCACGTGCCACGAGCTCGAGTAAACCACAGGAAAACTGTACCCACTGAAGTTACCAGATACACAAGTTTACAGTTCACCTGCGATACAGGCAGGTATCTTAAAAGGGTAACTTCAAATTAGGCCAGAGTCTGATTAAAATATAACACAAGATCATTCCGGTTTGAATTCAAGAATACAAAAATACTTCTGTTACTGTCGTGAGGACAGAAATAAGACTTTGTGCTAGTCTGGTGCCAGACCAACCCCTATAGAGGGACTGCTGCAGTGAGTTACAAAAATATTCTGGAGTATGTCCTTCAAATGATTCTAAAACGCAATTATAACACGCTATACAAATCAAGCAACATGTTTAATACTTTTTTCTCAGAGACAATGCCATCAGTTTATATTCGATAATTCCCTCACATGCAACTAACTACAAATTGTGTATCTTCTTTTTTCTGAACTTTTGTCTGGAAAAAAAGTGATAAATACATTTAATTGAATGTACAATTAATTGATAAGGATTTGTACAGACTTCATCTCATCCCCCCCAATCCCTAAAATTTCCCAATGAACTATTCTAACATTTGAATTGGAAAAGTTCAAATGTGTCTTCAGGGGTTATTTGGTTAATGACACTGCAATTAATACAGGCAAATATCTCAGCACCAAGCATGCCAGCTATATTGTTAACAAAGTTACTGACTCGAAACACTCCTTTCACTCAACAACGCAGTCATGCCCTTCCCAATCTATGGAAATGGGGCACCATTCATCGTAACAACCAACAGAGTCATATATCCAGAATGATACAACTCTCCTAATTAAAATATACATACAAAATAGCTAGATTCCACATGTTTTCTCTATTTCTTTTATAGATATTTTGCATTTTTCTTGTAAAAAAAAAAGTTAAATAAATTTGGCTAGATTCCACTTGTGTTGATGCATCAATTTTTTTGTAATATCACAACGAACACAGTGACAGAGGGAAGGATTCTTAAGACATATGTACCACTTTCTGCTGGAGTCTATAGCCAACTCGCTTTAAGTTAAACTTCTACTGTCAAAGGCAACTGTTCGCTATAGAGTTGTCCAATAAACTAAGAGAAAATGGACAGCAATCCAGCTTCCGACTCGGAACATATTTTCAGATCATTGCTGCAAACAATTCAATAACATTTGATTTCAGGGACAGAAGTCAAAGTCACCTTTCTGTGGCACATAGTTCATTGTTTGTCTGAGAACAGTCTCCTCTGTACTGTGTCGTACAAATTCTAGATTCCACTTGTGTACATTTGAATTATTTCTAAGTTTCACTTGTGTTGACAGAGATGGTTGCAGAGTCCCTCAGCCAATCAGAAGTCTCGTTACTTCTAGAAGAGATGAGAGACCAGCAGCTAATCAGAAGCATTTTCACTTCTTATAGCCGAACTCTTTGGCATCATCTTCCGTGAAGTCACCATACCTCCATAGGTTTACCTGAAATCAATAGAAATTTGCAATATAAAAATGGTGTTAAAATCCAAAGATTTCTCTTAACTTTGAAATGTTCAAGGTTAAAAATACCAGATAAAATTCAAACCATAATTTATTCAGCTACGACTAAATGATGTTGAGACGGTCAGAAATGATATGAAATCCAGCGTAAATTAAACGAAGACAGTTCTAAACAAAAAGCTGGCTGTAAAATCTGGCTATATTTCACAGATAATGCTCCATTGGCTGTACATTACTTATATTTTCATAATTATTCTGTTTTTGATGTCACAGAATACTGTGGTCGGACCCCAGCTAACACCGATTTTTGATAATGTTTTAACATTTCCAGACACAAAATCGATTCGGTATTCGGAATTCAGAGGGATCGGTATTAGGAAGTGTTAATGTAAAGAAGAAACAATTCCGTACATATATATTTAGTTCGGCATAATGAGGTGATCAGTATAGAGAAAAATCTAAAAATTCACAAATAAATAGAGGCTATTCCATAACAAATCTGATGGGGAGATGGGAGGCAACTGTATTTATGTGTGGAATGTTTCAACCAGATCTAGCATTCTTTATCTGTAACAGAGGTCAATATATATTTTAAATACCTCTACCTGGAGTCGAACCTGGCTTACTAGTCTTACGCTGAAACGACTGAGCTACAGAGATCCTTCTAGCTGAAAAGTATATTGCAGCAATTTCTTACCAGGGTTACATATCAAATCACTTACTGTATTTGATGGGTAGTGGGGTCACTGATAATTTGCCTCCTGCCTCTCCCATATGGTTAATTTTGGAACAGCTCTAATTTTCTACAGTACAGTTCATTTGTTTGCATTGTTAAGTATAAGAAAAACACTTTACAGTATGGTGTGAACACTTACCCTGGCAATTTTGGCTTTTTCCTGTGCCTTCTGGTAGTCTGACACAATCTTGGCAAGTCGTTTCTCCCGCCTCCTTTCAGCAAGGATCCAGCCCGCGGATATGAGACCCTGTGAAATGTCGTCCTTGGTGTCAGGGATGACAAGCGTCACAAATTCCAGACCTGGTGCTTTGTACTCGGTATTCATCATAAGTTCCTTGTTGATGACGTCATTGTAGAACGCATCAAGGGCATCTGCTTTCGAGTCCTCCTGTAAACATTGATTTGATTTATATGTTTGAAAATAAATGTAGTTGATACGAAGTAGCTATGTAGTTGTCTAATTAGATATGTTCCAACACATATGATAAGGAACTAAAATCTTTTTTAAAAGGACAAAAACAAGATGGAATGTTACAATTTAGAATGTATATGATGAGGAACAAAAATCTAAAAAAGGCAGCCCCTCTAACGCTTTTGATTTGCTATAGCAACTGTGCCCTCAAAACCCGAAAAATCTCAATTATGTCCCGAGGTTTACTCATACTTCATGATCTTTGTGTAAAGTTTGAAGAAAACATGTAAAAGAATGAAGTTGTTGTTAAGTGTTTACAGTGAATTGAGATGGGATGGAACAGACTTGGGTGCTAATTTTATGGTGGGGACATGAGAAACACATGAAGTGAAAGACTTGGCAAGACGGGAGGTATCAGGCAGGGGACACAGTACTTGGCGACTGCCCCACGCTGGCCTGGAACCAATGACCAAGAGGTCTAAGGCAAGTGAATGTAGACAATATGGTACCTAAACCACTCGTCCAAGGCAGCCCCACATAAAAAAGAAAATCAGAAAAGTTTTCTGAATTCGAAACAAAGGTCAATAGAGGCCTGGTAGAGTCTGACTGATTACTTACATCTGGAGGCAGTGTGACACACGCCATGGCGAATTCTTGAGCTTGGGGTGCCAGCGTCTGGTATGTGGCAGGCAACTTGGCTAACCGTGAGGCATCTGTTTTTTCTCTCTGAAAATTAAATATATATAATTTCGTCCGTTTTGCGGTATTAGGAAGAAATTATTTTCTCCTTGTTATGTTTACGCCAATAGGTACGATAGCTAGGTGCGTATTTGCACGTGCAAGTGGTGCAAATACGGCACTACACGTGGTTGAGTACACAAGGTCGTCATTCAGGCGACACAGGTAGCGGGGTGTACACGTTTAATTTTATTTTAATTATTCATGGGTCAAATATTCGAGTTAAATGGCTTTTTGAAAGTTTATGAAACGGATACTTATATATATATATTACATATGTGCTATTGTATTACATTGTCTATGATGGTTTTTGATTTGATTAAATCATGCGGTACCTCTGTCGCTCATGCGGTACCTCTGTCGCTGTGAAATACATTTATGTGTTTGTTTTGTTTATCCTATTGGTTAAATTTAAAGGAGAAGTTCCATTATTAACTTTAAACAAAATCATCTCATTTTCTTCAAAACCAAATGAACCAGAACGTTACCTTAATCAAAATGAGAAAAGTTGAGATATTATCGCTACAGCAGTGATTTCATTTCTTAAATTCTCTTTGTAAAGATGCTTTTTTGGCGGCATTTTGTAGCAACAAATATAAAATGTG